>CM056582.1:55019999-57653993 GCA_029721435.1 Gymnothorax reevesii
TCCTGATCGGCCCGTTTTAACTAATGTGTACCCAATAATTAGAATATTCATGTATTAGTGCAAGGAGTATAATCATTAATCATCATTAATTACGTTAGAATTCCAAGAATTTGAACCTGAGGAAAAGGGGCCTGAATAGGCTCTTTTCACTTATTGTAACTAATGTATTTCATTTGAACTGACTGAGCTGTGTTTTCTCCACATTTGCAGCAGCTCCTAGAGGGGGCCACTATTTGGGGCCATTGGGGATCCCAAACATTTGCCTTTTATGGGAGCCCCAAATATGTGCCCAGTTAGCAAAGGTATAAAGTTATGCAGCCAAGATTTAGGATGTTAATGCCTGGCAGTTGGGGGGGCCCCCTTAAGGGCAGGGCCCGTTTCAAAGGAAGAAATGGTTGAAACATAGGTAAGGCCACCTATAGCCGTATTTACATCTTGCAGCTATTTTGAGTTTTGAAACTGTTTAATCTTTAAAGGCTTAACCTCGAAAATCTTCCCCTTTTTACATGGTCATTCAAAATAGAATCGCTGCCTGCAGCATATAGCCTAAACAAATGGTTGGCTCTAAGACTCTTTGTCCCCAAATTTTTTGTCCCTATGGACTTTTTGCCCTTGGACTTTGTGTCTTAGGACTCTTTGTCCCTGGATTGTTTTTTCCCAATAATGCTTCGCCCTTTTCCTGCATTATAACTCAAACCCTTAACCTTACCCTAACCCTTATATTATGGCGATCTGTTTGTTGTCCATCCGTCCATCCATCTGTCAGCTATGGTGCCACGTTTTGTTATCATTAGGGGATGAAAAATCTGGTGGGGAAAGTCCTTGGGGATGAAGAGTCTGGAGAAGAAAAGTCCATGGGGACGAAAAGTCAAAGGACAAAAAGTCGGGGATGAAAAATTCAGGGACAAAAAGTCAAAAAGACTAGAAATCTGGGGACAAAGAGTCCTGAAACCCAAATGGCCTAGTAATAGGTGTGAGTGAGAACTGTCGTTACAGCTCAAGAACTAAGGGGCAGTGAGCATTCCATTTACAAAATAAGTATGCAATAAATATGTGCTTGACCATTTTATGCACACGCGGACCTCGGCAACATTTTGTCCTCGTAAATAAATGCGATGATCTGAATTTACTATTGTGAAGTTACCCACCAGGGGGCTGGTGTTTGCTGGTGTCAAATAAAAATAAATAAATCAATAAATATTAATTTTGCCCAGTGGATTTAAGGATGCATGCTTGCACTCAAATCCATTCAGGTTTAAACTGCAACACACAAATTGGGCAGGGCAGCATGCTATGTATGAATGACAATTGGGATGGACTGCAAATAATTTATAACTTATTATCCCCCCGGCATATAATGCGGGGAATATAGCGATAGCCATGTCTGTCTGTCCGTCCGTCCGTCCGTAATCATTTCGTTTCCGAGGCAGAACTGAAAAACAGTTCAATATTTCTTCATGAAATTTGGTGTGTAGATCTGATATATCATGTAGATGTGCCTTTTGGTATTTAGGAATTTCTTGAGCAGTTAATCCATGAATGTGGGGGGCCGGGGGGATACGCCATTGCCAGATGGCTCTTGTTGTGTTTGCTTTAAGCACTCTGCCTAGAAGCAATTCACAAAGTGGGGAAAGAATATTTCTTTATTTGGCCCAACAATTTAAATGATCAGCTTTGGTTGCATTTAGTATAGCTTCCTCCAGTCCTCTTGTGAAATTGGTTGGCATAAGCTTCTACATTTGATGTTCAACAGAGCTCTATTTTCTGCTCTGTATGAGGAGATAATGGTAATCGTTTCAAATATACAATAAGTAAATTTTATTTGGTGTTCCCGAAATTGTTGCCTTTTTCACTCAAGTGAAAACAATTGCGTGTCATTGATGTAGGCCTTTGTTGTTTAGGACTGTGCATTTTCACATCAAAAAGCAAGGAAACTCATTGGTTATTTGAAGCTTTGGGTCTGCCACTACTTTAGGCTGCATTACAATTGGTAACGGGAAATGTTTATAGGCATTATTGATTATAATGCCGTAATTTGGATGACTCTTGCCACAAAGTCTTTGCATTTCGGGACACATTGCTGTGCTTTAAACAACCGGACCGAATTGAGGGTATCGCCAATATGCAAAAAAAGCCCGAATTTAGCGCTTTCGGCAAAATATCTTGCTACTTCTGGAACCCACATACTTCCGGGGCATCATTGAGGTCACGGCTATCGTTTAGAATCAGCTTGCTGCGGCTCGGCCGTGCATTCACGCATACATAAATCAAGCCAAGGAAAATGTAAACATTCACCAAGCGCTCAGCTAGTTTCACAAGTGTACGGGCAAGAATGCAAGTAAGTACCCAATGCGGTCGGTTGAACCATGCATGCCTAGGCAGCGTTTGATTTTTTCCCGCAGCTGCGAAAGAGACCGGAATCGACTGGGTTACTGAACTATCCCATAATGCATCTGACCTGGGGCACAAATGCAACATCTGGGCATTTTTTGCAAATTGGCAATACACTTAATTGTAGTCGCATAGTAATGTATTCATCTTTTGGCACTAAGCTGCTTGTATCTACTCGAAATCTGATACTCCCCAGATAACATAGCAGGCGTTGGCCCAACGTTGGCAATGGTTGGCAGCGTCAGAGTTGGAATTCCAACGTTGGGCCAACATTGAACCATCATTGGCGTGTGACGTCAGGCCAACATCTGTGACAGCGTTGGGCCAACTCCGGCATGTTATCTGGGTCTCTGCCATAAAGCTCATTTGCTATAATCATTGTCATCACACTATCCCTGGCAGATGTAATTTTTGCCATGATGTCCTGATTAGTTGAGGCAATGGATGCAAATACTCCATTCCATATACTTTTCATGCAGTCATGTGGCTAAAAATGTTCGGTACAGGAAGCTCAGTAACCTTAAATCTGGTCTGGTGGATGTTGCACTGACAAATATTCACCACCTGAGGACACTGAGAATGTTCAATGCCAATAGATTAGCCACACCGACAAGTAGTAGAATTTTTTTGATTTTGCAGCCCACGCTCTGCAAGCTCATTGTCTGGATTGCGTTTCCAAATTCGCATTAGCCTGTGTTGCCGGCGGTCAGCGGCTGGCGGGAGAAAAGAGAAAGAAGAGGAAAGACCGCCTGCACGATAACGTAGGGATTTTGAGTAGCCGCCCACTTCCTTGCGCAATGAGCCGCGATGGACCACCCCTTTTTTAAACCAATGAAAATCGAGTGTAATTTGAGAGCACGTGCTTTTACCGAAGCCAGTCGGCAAAACTCCAAGTACATCTTTACCATCTCGTAAAATGATGATCGCCTGTAGTTGTTCGTTCTTTAGAGTAATCTTTTGGTCGTGAATTTCAAGATATTCAAGCGATTTCTTTATCAAAGCGTCGTTCTCTACATTGTTGTGGCAGTTTACGGCGTAACCATGCGTTGCCTTACATTCGATGACAGTTCAATTTTGATTGACACCTCTTAAGCCAATCGGTAATTCCCGTTCACTGGTGAACAGACAACTCAAAATCCCTACGTTATCGTGCAGGTGGTCTTTCCCCTTCTTTCTCCTTTCTACCGCCAGCCGCTGACCGCCGGCAGCGCAGGCTAACTTCGCATGTTTCCTTGCAATTTCGGCCAATAATGCTTTTTCGTGATAATACACGTTCTAGCACCTTACCTAGTGTAGTGTCGTGATTGCTGCACTTTGCCTGGCATGCAAGACCATAACTACTTTGCCAGCATCAAGCCTATGTCCTCAGGCTGTGGAAATGTCACCTGTACTGAATTGGCACCATGAATTGGCACTCATTTCAGATAATTTACTTGCATCTTACTTGTATCCATAAGCCGTGGCTCATAACACTAGCACCTACAATTGCGATGGCTATGGAGGCATGTTGCCGAGGGGAAAAGAATGCCCAATATTTTCTTAGTATCAGCCTCACATCCCTGTGCCACGGCTCATCCCTTGTGCTCTAAGCTAGTGCCATCATTATCAGGGCATCCTGTCGAGCAGGAAAACTGTCCTGATACCATGCCAGAATGTGCTTCACATTCCCGACCCATGGCTCAGTTTTCTTGCTAAAATTACTCCATGACTTATTTTGATTTTAACTTAAATTCATATTTTATGTATCAATTTTTCAGTTCCTTCGCCGTCATCTGCTCCACAACCGTATTTGCTTCATTCGGGCCTGCTCACCTCTGCCTGCTTTAAACCCACTGGCCTGAATGTCATTCGCCTTGGTTGAGCTGATGCTGTAAATACAAGGATACCTCACTTCTGGCTCCAAGGGGCTCACAAATGTTAGCCTCTGGTTTTTTTTGGGCCCTGGTGGTATGGTTATGTTTTACGGTGGAGTTGGGGGGGTTGTTATGCTGCATGCTGAATTTTGAGTAACAAGCAATTATGCCTAGCTCAAAGGACATCACACTCTCACTTTCTTTGCATCAATTGACCATATCAGTGTCTTGTCAGATCATCTGTTAGCATTTTGCATGCCTGCTATCTTTTGCATTCAGATGAGCAGGTCATGCATGGTTGCATGAATTCAAGGGAAATCTGACGTGCTTATTATCGCACATGGTTATACCTCACATAGCTTATTTCCTTTAAATCAAAAAACTTGAATGGTGTCTGGCCAGATGTTCCTCTGTTTGTTTTCAGAATGCCTGCTGATGTGCTTGCACCCGAAAGAGAAGGTCATGCATGCTTGCATGAATTCAAAGGAAATACAAAATGCTTGTCGCCACACAGATTCATACCACATGTGGCATATTTCCATTGTATCAAGTCACTCTATTAGTGTCTTGCCAGATATTCCTCTGTCTGCATTCAGCGCACCAGTTGATCTCCTGGCATTCAAATGAGAAGGTCATGCATGATTGTACAACCGCAATTCCGAAATAGTAGAGACAAAGTGTAAATTGTGAATAAAATCGAAATGCAATGACTTTCAGATCACATGAGTCAATATGTCATTTACAATAGAATAACATTTCAAATGATGTAACTGAGACAGTTAACATTTTTATCCACAAAATGAGCTTATTTCAAATTTTCTGGCTGCAACGGGTCTCAAAAAAAGTTGGGATACAGGCAAAAAAAGGGCTGAAAAAGCTATTGATATATCAGAGATTCAGCTGAAAGAACATTTAGTAAGTAATTGAGTTAATTGACATCAGGCGTGTAACATGATTGGCAATAATAGGGTCGTCTTAGAGAGGCAGAGTCTCTCTGAAGTAAAGATGGCCAGAGCCTCTCCAACCTGTGAAGGCTTTCGTAAAAGAACTTGTGGAATACTTTAAAAACAATGTTCCTCAACGTCAAATTGCAAAGGCTTTGAAAGTCTCTGTGGCAAAGTAGCCGACGGCAGAGTCATCAGAAGAGGGGAATAAATTCCAGGACAAGAGTCTTCTATATTTTTTCGCTTTTTTTTACATTTTTTCCAAACGTGCAAATATTTACAGTGAAACAAGGAATAAATACGCAAGAGCACACACCAAAAAAAAAACAAAACACTTTTTCAAAACAAAAAGAAATCAGAATGGGTGCTTTGGCTACGTCAATATGAAACTTCCGAACCACTTCCGCAAGACTAGAGCTCGTTCCTATCAGCTCGCCCCTTCTCTACTACTGACTCCATGGGCCTAATAGTGTGTGGAACAGTGTGTGGCCCCACCCACTTGACTGCTCCAAAATATCACTCATAAATGATACCATTATTGCATAATAATAATAATAATAATAATAATCATAATAATAATAAATAAGCAAAGACAATTAATACAAATATATACAACCATTTCCAGAGCCCCCTCACCATTCTGCCCAGTGAATTTTGTACTTAACATTATTTACAATAAAACACCCCTGTCCTAATGGTTTAACTGCCCCGCCACCAGTGGAGCACTCCTATTTCTCTCAGGTGATACAGCCACTCGGTTTTCCGGGCGGAACTAGGAAGTGCGTGCAGAAATGAATTGCTGTGAGTAAACCTGTAACACAGAGTTTTATATACAGAGATTTAACCAGTAAATGAAAATATTTAATACAGCTGGAGTGAACGTTTGCAATTCTTGATACCAGACAGTATGGATATAGATGAGAGTTGAACGTGACAAGTAGTTGGATTCAAGAATGATGTGAAATTTTACCACACACACTTTGCTCTCAAAATACCGGCAGGCCTTTCCCTGTATTTTAATTGCGTGGGCTGTCGGAAAATGAAACCAATGGCAGATACTGATGAATGATATAATGAACAATGAACCAATCATAAAGAACAACAAAAACAGGAATGGAAATGAAACTGAGTATGTAAAGCAGCAGCACGTTAACTTAGATGTTACGATGCCGGCAAATGGCCGACGGCATGCTAATAGTGCGTCACGACTCAGTCCATGACAGTCTCATCATCGCCGGTGCATAACATCACCAAAAGATTCAGAGAAACTGAAAAAATCTCTGCGCGTAAGGGACACGGCCAAAGACCTTTACTGGATGCCCGTGATCTTTGGGCCCTCAGACGCCACTGCATCACTCACCGGCATGATTCTGTCATTGACATTACTAAATGGGCCCAGGAACTACTGTCTGTAAACACAGTCCGCCGTGCCATCCACAGATGCCACCTAAAACCCTATCATGCAAACAGGAAGCCACTGAGCATGATCCAGAAGCGCCACCGTGTTCTATGGGCCAGGGCTCATTTAAAATGGACAGCAGCAAAGTGTCAAATTGTCCAAGTCCAAATTTAACATTCTTGTTGGAAATCATGGGCGTTGTGCCCACCGGGCTAAAGAGGAGAAAGACCACCCCTACTGCTATGAGTGTTCAGTTCAAAAGCCAGCATCTCTGATGGTATGGGGATGCATTAGTGCTTATGGTGTAGGACACTTGCATGTTTTAAAAAGCAACATGAATGCTGAAAGGTATAAAAAGGTTTTACAGCAACATATGCTCCACTCCAGTTGAAATCTATTCCGAGGAAGACCTTGTGTATTTCAGTAGGACAATGCAAAACCACATACTGCAGCTATTACAACTGCATGGCTTTGAAGTAGAAGAGTCCGTGAGCTGTACTGGCCTGCCTGCAGTCCTGATCTTTCACCGATCGAGATCATTCAGCGCATAATTAAACGAAAAGTCAGTCAAAGGAGACCCAAAACTCTCCAGCAGCTGGAAGCCTGTATTAAATGAGAGTGGGATCAAATTCAAATGGCTAAACTCAAGAAACTTGTCTCCTCAATGCCCAGACGCCTCCTCTTTGTTAAAAAGAAGAGGGGATGCTACACCAGAGTAAACAGGCCCCTGCACCAACTTTTTTGAGACCTGTAGCAGCCATCAAATTTGAAATGAGCTCAATTTGTGGATAAAATAGTAAACTTTTTCAGTTTCAACATTTGCTATGTTATCTCTGTTCTATTGTGAATAAAATACTCGCTGGTGTGATTTGAAAGTCATTGCGTTTTGATTTTACTCACAATTTACACTTTGTCCTGGAATAGGGAATTGGGGTTGTATGATTCAAAGGAAATGTTGCATGCTTTTCACCACACACAGTCTCTAATTTCACACTGCATATATTCTCTAATATCAAGCGACTTTAGCTGTATTTTACAAAATTTTGTGCCATTTCTACTTTAGCAAGTCTGCTGATCTGCCTGCATTCAGATGGAAAGATCATGCATGCTTGTGCAAATTCAAAGGAAATGTGTCATGTTTGTTGCCACACATAATCTCATATCTTGTTATACAACGTATATTTTCTTGGTATTAAGCCACCATAAGAGTGTCTTTCCTGATGTTCAAGTCTGCATTCAGCACATCTGCTGATCTCTCTGCACTCAGAGGTGGGCAGACGTGCTTGCGTGAATTCAAAGGAAATGCAACGTGCTTGTCATCACACAGTCTCATATCTCACAAAGCATATTTCCTTTGCATCATGCCACTTTAAAGGGATAGTTCGGACTTTTTGACATGAAGTTGTATAAAATACTCTATAGCAGTGCAGTACATGAGATATCATTTTTTTCATTAATGTGGTTTTGTGACAGAAATACACACTCTTTAAAACACATTGTTTTGGGAAACAAAACTTATTATTTTTGTGACCCCAGAAAACTAGCTGGAACTACTTACTTCAAAACTTAAGGAGGCCAGAACTCTGCTCACAGGACACATCAACGAAAAAACCTATCCTATACTGTTGAAGAATACTTCATACAACTTCATGTTAAAAAATCCAAACCATCCCTTTTAGAGTGCCTTGCCAGATGTTCCACGGTCAGCATTCCCGCTGATCTCCCTTCAACGAGAGAAGGTCATGCAAGCTTGCATGAATTCAAAGGAAATACAACATGCTTTTTTTTGTACAGCGTGTCCAAGTTTCTCTTATACTGTCTGGTCTGGTCAGCCATGTTCTGGTGGCTCGGTCCAAGCTTAACCTGCTTTACCTGCTTAAGTTCAGAGCCAAGGCTGTGTATTGAAACTGGATTTTTTTTTCAGCATGCTCTCAGAAGTGACAGCCTGCAGATAGTGAGGAGAAATATGGTGATTTTGACAAAAAGTGCATGGATTATGATTGCTAACTATACATTTCATCAATTTCATTCCATTCCATTAATACTTATATATATATATATAAATACACTGCCGGTCCAAAGAAGAAAGTTGCACTCCATAAAATTTTGTTGGACCACCTTTATCTTTGTTCATCACACACATTTTTTGTGGTATTGTTTTAACAATCTTATACAATGTTACATTTATTGCATGCTTTCTTCAGCGAAGAAGCAACACACTCCATTCTCTTACTTCTTCCTCTTATTATTCTTTTTCTTCCGCCTAAAGGAGGTTTTGCAGAGAAAATTTGCCCTCAGCCCAATTTGAACCATATACTGGTTATATGTACTTACCCGTGGGACTGTCCAGAAAATGGATTTGTAATGTTAAATTTGCATACAGGAAGTGAACTGTGACCTTATTAGTGATTTCAAGATTTTTGAGCCTCAAAGTCCATATTTAAACCCATAAATGATTGTTCTGAAAAACCAGATGATTTTTAATGGTTACACAACAACATGATGGACATGTTGATACCAAACAAAGTATGTGTGTGAAAAACTGAAGAAGTTTCAGACAATTTTCCATTGAAAAATGAATCTGCCTTGACCAAAATTGATGCAAAATGTTAAGTTCATCTTGAAAAACAACCAGGTTCCTATGAAAACACCCCTAAGATATTTTCACAAAAGTTATGTCATATAATTGGCTAAATAATGTGCCAGTATCATTTAATTGTGAGACCGGTAACATGGATCGGGATTGGGAAAATTGGAACCATCCCTGTATTTAGAAATTATTACTATCGCCTTTGGGTGTCAAAATAGTCACTAAATAATAAATATGGAATGCTTGTTATAGATACTTATCCAAATTAAGAGTCTTAGAGTACATGTGTTGTGTTCCAGGGTTCTGGCCTTTGGCCAGAACAGTATTGTTTATGGTTTTAACAGTTTCATGTTCCATAGTTCAAGATTTCATAGTTTCATAGTTCATGTTCATAGTTCATAGTCACAGTTTTAACAGTTTCTTGTTTCAGGATTTCACATTCCATGTCCATGTTTTTCACTTTTCCATGTTTTTGTTTTCGCCAGGTCTGCCATGCCACTCCACCGCTTGTCTGCGTTCCGCCCCGTGCCTTCGTTGTTGCACATTTCTGAGCTATGGTTGGCTTTGGTATTTCCCCTTCCTTCCATGCTGTGCTGGATTCGGGCCTCTCTAAGCTTAATTGACAATTAACTGTTTTTAAGTTACTAACATTTACTAACATTCACTGGGTGGTGTAATTCTTAGATAGGCACATTACTAATACTACTAATTTAGACAGGGAGTTTATTGTCATGATTCCTGCTTTGCTATTTCAAGATCTTGCTGTGCTTTTCTGTTCTTAACATTCATGCTTGCTTCCAAACTGCATACTTAATTGGTACTTAAGCTGAGCACGCTCATTCTCTTAATGAGCAGGTCATGTCATCCAATCTCTGTCCATGTCTTGATCTTGCCATGCCTCTTGTTTCTCTCTCTCCAGGTGTTACCCATCATGTCATGATTTCCAAGCCTTTATCTGGATGCGGTGGAAGTTGGCTGGCAGACAGTGTCTCAAGTTTGTTTCTAGTCGCGTCTCGTTGCTTGTGCAAGTGTAGCCAAGTTCTTGTCATAGTTCTCTAGCATTTCTAGTTTCTAGTCTTGTCCCAGCCTCTTGTTTTGTGTGTATATATATTTAGTCTTGTTATTTACTTTTCTTGATCTTCTTGCCTGGAGTTTCCAGTGCCTTTTGTTTTCTGTCATTTGCATTCTTTGTTTTGTAGCTCTGTGTAGCTTACCTTAGTTTGTTTTTTGCAACCCTTTGGGCCAAGTTTTTTGTTGGCCCTCGTGCCTGTTTTGTTTTGGTTTATAAATAAATCCTCATTCCCCTTTCCCGCATCTGGTGTCAACTGATTCCATATCAGTAGACACTGTCTCCTTGACACCAGCGGGATGGAGTGCAGGATCGCCCAGCGAGAGGCTGAGCTGCTGCATCAACGGCAGCAGATCCAGGAGCTGACAGCTGCGCTGGCCACACTGCAAGCCAGCCTTCCCCGGGCAAGTCCCAGCCAGGGTCCCATCATGCCAGCTGTCCAGCCCCGGGCTCCTGCAGCACACCAGCCACCCGTCACCCCTGTGCGCCAGCCCGGCGCAGAAGCATCTCAGCTGCAGCCAGCTGTCCACCCTGGTCCTGAGCCCTGCCTTCCACCGCCCGAAAGGTACGGTGGAGAACCAGGGTTCTGCAGGGCTTTCCTCACCTCCTGTGAGATGTGTTTCGCTCTGCAGCCCTCCACCTTCGCCTCAGAGCCGGCCCGAGTCGCCTTTGTCCTCTCCCAGCTGACGGGGCGGGCTCGCTTGTGGGGAACTGCCGCATGGCAGGCTCGGCAGCCCTGCACTACCACCTACCAGGCCTTGGCGGAGGAGCTACTGCGCATCTTTGACCGCTCCAAGCAGGGGAGAGCCGCAGGACGGGAGCTACTGAGGATGAGGCAGGGGAGGAGATCGGTGGCGGACTACGCCATCGATTTTCAGACGGTGGCAGCCACGTCGGGCTGGAGCAGGGAGGCGCTGTGTGACGTGTTCCTCCAGGGGCTGTCCGAACCAGTCAAAGACCGACTGCTCTTTTGTGAGATCCCTGAGTCTCCAGAGGCCCTTATAGACCTGGCCCTGCGTATTGACAGCCGCCTGGAGGAGAGGGCGCTCACCCTTAGCCCTGGCCGACGTTCTGCCCCCGCTGGTCAGATCCAACCCCCGGGTCCCAGTCGTGCGTCGCCTCAGGACCAGCCGAGGAGAAGCACCACCACACCCCCTCCTGGGGAGGCATCTCCCATGGAGATCGGGAGGTCCCGGCTCACCCAGGAGGAGCGCCAACGGAGAAGGAGGTCGGGGGCGTGTTTTTACTGCGGCCAGCAGGGTCATGCGGTGCGAGGCTGTCAGTCAAAACAGCGCCCCCTAGCGTCTGGAGGAGTACTGGTGGGTGCTTCATCCAAGGAGACCTCCTCCTACCGCCGGACCTGCGTTCCGGTGACCCTGACCTGGGAGGGCCGCTCCCGCAAGACCACCGCCCTCATTGACTCGGGGGCTGAGGAAAACTTTATCGACGCCAGAGCTGCTGCTGAGTGGGGGGTTCCCCTATGCCATCTTCCCAGCCCATTGTCCATCTCAGGGCTGGGTGGGCAACCCCTAGCTAAGGTGTCCTTCCGGACCGTTTCCATCCAGCTGCTGGCGTCCGGTAACCACCGCGAGCAGATCCGGCTGTTCGTGACCGAGACACCTCGCTCCCCTATTGTCCTGGGTCATCCCTGGTTGGCGCTACACGGGCCGGTGATCGACTGGGCCCGCCATGAGGTGCGGGAGTGGAGTGCCTCCTGTTCAGCCAGCTGCCTCCTCGACTCCCGACCTTCTTGCTCTGTGGGTGGACCAGCTCCCGAGGGGAGGCCAGACGTCTCCAGAGTGCCCCCCGAATACCACGACCTAGCAACAGTCTTTAGCAAGTCCCGTGCGGTGTCCCTGCCCCCGCACCGTCCGTATGACTGTGCTATTGACCTCCAGCCTGGCACAGCGCCTCCTAGGGGTCGTGTCTTTGCCTTGTCTGAGCCAGAGAGGGGGGCCATGGACAAGTACATCCGGGAGTCCATTGCAGCTGGCATCATCCGTCCATCCTCCTCTCCCGCGGGGGCAGGCTTCTTCTTCGTCAAGAAGAAGGATGGCTCCCTGCGCCCCTGCATCGATTACCGAGGGCTCAATAAGATCACGGTCAGGAACCGCTACCCGCTTCCACTGATGTCCTCGGCGTTTGATGTTATCCAGGGGGCGGCCATCTTCACCAAGCTGGACCTGCGGAATGCCTACCACCTCTTGCGCATCAGGGAGGGCGACGAATGGAAGACCGCTTTCAACACCCCTAGCGGCCACTGGGAGTACCTGGTGGTTCCATTCGGCCTGACCAACGCGCCCGCAGTGTTCCAGAACTTGGTGAACGATGTGCTTGGAGACATGATCGGGAGGTTCGTCTACGTCTACCTTGACGACATCCTGATCTTCTCCCGGGACAAGACGGAGCACACTAACCATGTTCGCCAGGTGCTCCGCCGCCTCCTCGAAAACCGCCTCTTCGTCAAGGCTGAAAAGTGCGAGTTCAGCACCACCACTACCTCCTTCCTGGGGCACGTCATCTCCCCTAACCACCTGGGCATGGACGAAGAGAAGGTCAAGGCTGTGGTGGACTGGCCCGCACCCAAGGACCGCAAGGCCCTACAGAGCTTCCTAGGATTCGCTAATTTCTATAGGCGATTCATCAGGAACTATAGCACCGTGGCAGCTCCCCTGACGGCCCTTACCTCCATCAAGGTGCCATTCCGTTGGACTCCGCAAGCCGAGGTGACCTTCTGTGAGCTGAAGAGGCGCTTCACCACCGCGCCCATCCTCACCACCCCCGACCCCGCCAAGCAGTTCATTGTGGAGGTGGATGCCTCCAATGTCGGGGTTGGTGCGGTACTATCCCAAAGATCCAGCAATGATCAGAAGGTACACCCGTGCGCGTTCTACTCCCACCGACTGACGCCTGCGGAGTCCAACTACGACGTCGGGAACCGGGAGCTGCTGGCGGTGAAGCTGGCCCTGGAGGAGTGGAGGCACTGGCTTGAGGGGGCAAGGGTTCCGTTCCTGGTCTGGACGGACCATAAAAACCTAGAGTACCTCCGTTCAGCCAAGAGGTTGACACCCAGACAAGCCAGATGGGCCCTCTTTTTCGACCGGTTTAACTTCTCCCTGGCCTACAGACCAGGGTCCAAGAATACTAAGGCTGACGCGCTCTCCAGGCGTTTCGACGCTTCCTCGGCCAAGGGAGAGCCCAGCTCCATTCTGCCCAGAACATGTTTTGTCAACAACGTGTGCCTCCGGATCGAGGAGCTGGTCCGCAACGCCCAGAACGGCGCAGCTACGCCCAGTGCCTGCCCTGCCAACTGCCTGTACGTCCCTGCAGCTGCCCGGTCTGACGTTCTCCAGTGGGGCCACTCCTCCAACCTGTCATGCCATCCTGGGGTCGGCCGGACCCTGCGGTTTATCCAGCGCCGTTTCTGGTGGCCCAAGATGGCAGCAGAGGTCCGGGGGTTCGTTTCTGCCTGCTCAGTCTGTTCCCGCGCCAAGTCCTCCCACGCACCTCCCTCTGGTCTGCTCCAACCACTGCCCATTCCTCACCGTCCCTGGTCCCACATAGCTCTGGACTTCGTCACTGGCCTGCCCGTCTCCCATGGAAACACCACTGTCCTCACCATAGTTGACCGGTTCTCCAAATCTGCCCACTTCGTGCCCCTTCCCAAGCTCCCCTCTGCTAAAACCACAGCTGACCTTCTTATCCAGCATGTTGTCCGTCCCCATGGCATTCCTGTGGATATTGTGTCAGATCGTGGTCCCCAATTCACCTCCCAGTTCTGGAAAGCATTCTGCACATCCCTTGGCACCTCCTTCAGCCTCAGTTCCGGTTACCACCCACAGACCAATGGACAGACTGAGCGGGCCAACCAAACCCTGGAGACGGTCCTCCGATGCGTGTGCTCGACCAACCCAAGATCCTGGTCCACCATGCTACCCTGGGTCGAGTACGCCGTAAACTCCCACGCCGCCTCTGCCTCCGGCCTCTCCCCCTTCGAGTGCTGTATGGGCTACCAGCCTCCATTGTTCCCCAGCCAGGAGGAGGAAGTCGGGGTGCCTTCAGCCGGGGCATTCGTCCGGCGGTGTCGCCGTGTGTGGCTGTCTGCTCGCCGCGCCTTGGTTCGGGCGGGTAAGACCATGAAGACCACGGCAGACAAGCGTCGGCGCCCAGCCCCTCACTATCGGGTCGGCCAGAAGGTCTGGTTAGCTGCGCAGGACATCCCACTCCGGGTGGAAAGCCGCAAGCTGGCTCCTCGCTTCCTGGGTCCTTTCCCAATCCAAAGGATCATCAGCCCCACTGCTGTCCGGCTCAAGCTCCCATCCACCATGCGACGGCTCCACCCAGTATTCCACGTCTCACGCCTGAGGCCTGTTGCCACCTCCCCCCTCATGCCCCCACCTGAGCCTCCGCCTCCTCCTCGGCTCATCGACGGAGGGGAGGCTTATACGGTCAAAGCTCTGCTGGATTGCCGACGGAGGGGCCGGGGCCTCCAGTACCTCGTGGATTGGGAGGGGTACGGCCCAGAAGAACGTTCCTGGGTCCCGGCCAGGCATATCCTAGACAGATCTCTCATCCGTGACTACCACCAGTCACACCCCAAGCCATAGCCACAGCCCCAACCCCATAGCCCCCAGCCCATAGCCTCTAGCCATAGCCATTACTATCACCCCAAGCCATAGCCCAAGCCTTAGCCCCAGCTTGCTGGAGACCCCAAGTAATCTTGTCTATGTTTAGTGTTTCTTGTTGTACTGTTTCTTGGTTAGGTGTTCTGTGTCATAGGGTTTTTGTCTTGAGTATTCTCATTAGTTATTTGTCTTGTGGAATTTGTATTTAGTTTTGTGCGGCTTCATGTATTTTAGTTATTGGTGTTTTTTGTCCGCGTCAGGTGCCGCTTTTGTAAGGGGGGGGTACTGTTGTGTTCCAGGGTTCTGGCCTTTGGCCAGAACAGTATTGTTTATGGTTTTAACAGTTTCATGTTCCATAGTTCAAGATTTCATAGTTTCATAGTTCATGTTCATAGTTCATAGTCACAGTTTTAACAGTTTCTTGTTTCAGGATTTCACATTCCATGTCCATGTTTTTCACTTTTCCATGTTTTTGTTTTCGCCAGGTCTGCCATGCCACTCCACCGCTTGTCTGCGTTCCGCCCCGTGCCTTCGTTGTTGCACATTTCTGAGCTATGGTTGGCTTTGGTATTTCCCCTTCCTTCCATGCTGTGCTGGATTCGGGCCTCTCTAAGCTTAATTGACAATTAACTGTTTTTAAGTTACTAACATTTACTAACATTCACTGGGTGGTGTAATTCTTAGATAGGCACATTACTAATACTACTAATTTAGACAGGGAGTTTATTGTCATGATTCCTGCTTTGCTATTTCAAGATCTTGCTGTGCTTTTCTGTTCTTAACATTCATGCTTGCTTCCAAACTGCATACTTAATTGGTACTTAAGCTGAGCACGCTCATTCTCTTAATGAGCAGGTCATGTCATCCAATCTCTGTCCATGTCTTGATCTTGCCATGCCTCTTGTTTCTCTCTCTCCAGGTGTTACCCATCATGTCATGATTTCCAAGCCTTTATCTGGATGCGGTGGAAGTTGGCTGGCAGACAGTGTCAAGTTTGTTTCTAGTCGCGTCTCGTTGCTTGTGCAAGTGTAGCCAAGTTCTTGTCATAGTTCTCTAGCATTTCTAGTTTCTAGTCTTGTCCCAGCCTCTTGTTTTGTGTGTATATATATTTAGTCTTGTTATTTACTTTTCTTGATCTTCTTGCCTGGAGTTTCCAGTGCCTTTTGTTTTCTGTCATTTGCATTCTTTGTTTTGTAGCTCTGTGTAGCTTACCTTAGTTTGTTTTTTGCAACCCTTTGGGCCAAGTTTTTTGTTGGCCCTCGTGCCTGTTTTGTTTTGGTTTATAAATAAATCCTCATTCCCCTTTCCCGCATCTGGTGTCAACTGATTCCATATCAACATGTATATGACTGAGGAGACATTAGCCTTCCAGATCATTCTGGATCATAACTACAATACATCTGAAACACTTATGTCCTTTTAAAATTAGGTAAATTTTATTACTATATATAGTACATAGTTGTATGTTAATTTATTAAGATATAATGACACTTTCAGGATCACCTCTAATTGTGATAAGATCAGTTAACGGTGGTGTATTCAAGCCATTTTTATCACATACCACATAAAGTTGTATGCGAAAGTTTGGGCATCCAAGATCAAAATTTCAAGATCAAAAAGGGAGTAAAAGATAACTATTCTCCAAAAGGCATAAAGTTGAAGAGGACACATTTCCTTTATATTTTAAGCAAGATTACTTTAAAATTTCCATCTTTTACATTTTCAAAGTAGCACACAAGGAAAACGGTCCGAAACAAAAGTTTGGGCACCCTGCATGGTCAGTTCTAAGTAACACTTAGAACGAGTACCGGAAAAGTCTCTAATTATCGGGGATTCCATCGTTAGAGATGTACGGGTGTTTAAACCGGCGACCACAGTGAGCTGTATTCCTGGCGCTCGTGTGACTGATATCGAGGCGAATCTGAAATTACTCGATCAGGGCAAACGCAAGTTCTCCAAAATTATTATCCACGCCGGTACGAATGATATTCGACTACGACAATCGGAGATCACAAAGAGCAGTTTTAAGTCGGCCTGCGCCCAAGCTCTAAAGATGTCACGGTCAGTGACTTTCTCTGGTCCGTACCCGATCCGATGTAGTGATGAAATGTACAGTAGATTGGACTCGCTCAATCGCTGGTTGTCTGAGTGGTGCGTAGATAATAACGTCGGTTTCGTGGACAATTGGCGAGCTTTCCGGCGAAGACCTGGTCTTTTGAAGAGGGACGGTGTTCACCCATCTCGAGAGGGCACTGCACTTCTGTCGAGAAATCTGGCCTACGACTTAAATTATTGTAGTTGACTGCCGACAGCTAAATCTAAACTCCTGACATTCAGCTTTGATAAACCGTTGATTAGGTCAAACCCTGTAGAGATTGTGTCTGTTCCTCGAATTCCAATTAAATTAAGAAAGAAGAATCGCGGAGTACATCACAAAAACTTGATTTGCATTAACACCAACTGTATCAATCTACCAATAAATAAATATTCTCTCAAAATTGGTCTATTAAATATTAGATCCTTGAACTCTAAAGCAGCTCTTGTGAACTAATTAATCTCTGATTGTTATCTTGATATACTGTGTCTCACAGAAACATGGCTGAGACTAGATGAAAACTTATCTTTGAATGAAGCATCCCTGGTTTTATATACACTCAAAACCCCCGCCTGGGCCGGAGAGGTGGGGGTGTTGCCGCTATTTATAGTGACTCCATTCACTCGGTGCCAAAACTACAGTATAAATTTGATACATTTGAGGTTTTAGCGATGAATTTTTCAGTGCTGGATACTGGTGCCGGCCCTGCCCCTGATCAGCCTTTAGCTCTGGTGACAGTCTACAGGCCCCCTGGCCTTTACTCTGCCTTTATTCAAGATTTTTCAGTATTCCTTTCAGACTTAGTTTTAAGCTATGATAGAATAGTTATATTGGGCGACTTTAACCTGCACTTTGAGAGGGTAGATGATTCTCGAACATCCGCATTCACTAACATTTTGGAGTCAGTCGGCTTGGCTCAGAGTGTTGCTGGCCCAACTCATTTTCATGGTCATACTTTAGACCTTATCTTAAGCTTTGGCATTAACATTGGGCAGGTCAGGATTCATTCACATAATCCCAGTTTGTCTGACCATTTTCTTATCACATTCTGCTTACAATTGCCCCACCCTGCATTGTTAGAAACTAGGATGTACACTGGTCGTACTTTTACTGCAACAACTTCTACAAAATTCACTGAGGTTTTCCCATCTTATTTTGAGCATCCAGTCAGTGCCTCCTCTATTGACGATACCGCAGGAAAGTTTGCTGATGCTCTCCGTTGTACCCTTAATGTAGTCGCGCCACTAAAATATAAAAAGATTACTCAGAAGAAGAGGCCAGCCCCATGGTACACTGACCAGACAAGGACACTAAAGCAAAAATCTCGTCAACTAGAACGCAAATGGCGCTCCACTAAACTCCAGGTATTCCATGGTGCTTGGAAAGAGAGCCTTGTTGCATATAAGCATGCTCTCTCTTATGCAAGGTCCTGTTACTTTTCAAATCTCATGCAGGAAAATAAAAATAATTCTCGATTTCTGTTCAAAACCGTGGCTAAGTTAACTAACAGTCATGCTGCAAGTAACCCTCAAATTCCAGTTTCTTGCAGCAGTGATGATTTTTTTAAATTTCTTTAATGGCAAAATTATTAGAATTAGAGAGAAGATCACTGCTTCCTTACCAGTTTGATATGGCGTTTCTTATGATATGGAGTCTTCCACATTACACACAAACCAGTTTGAATCCCTTTCTCCTATATCCCTGAGTGAACTAGCCAAATTAGTTGTTACTTCCAAATCATCTACTTGCATTTTGGATCCCATTCCCACAAAGCTAATGAAAGAACTCCTGCCCATTCTTGGCGGCCCAGTTCTTCACATAATTAATTCTTCTCTGATTTCCGGTATTGTTCCCACTTCATTTAAGATGGCAGAAATCAAGCCGCTGCTTAAAAAACCAGATTTGGATCCCACAGTCCTAGCCAATTATAGGCCAATCTCAAACCTCACATTTTTATCGAAGATCCTTGAAAAATGTGTCGCCCAACAGCTCTCTTCTTTCCTGCAAACTAATGAGGTATTTGACAGTTTTCAGTCTGCCTATAGAAAGCATCACAGCACTGAAACAGCCCTCACTGTTGTAGTAAATGATCTGCTTCTCTCTATGGATAGTGGCCGCATCTCTGTTCTCGTCCTTCTCGATTTAAGTGCCGCCTTTGACACTGTAGACCACCATATTCTTCTTCGTAGTTTGGAAAAATTAGTGGGTATTTCTGGACTTGCCCTTTCGTGGTTTAAGTCTTATTTGTCTGATAGATCTCAGTTTGTCCGGGTAAATAACAAGTGTTCAGAGTATTCCAAGGTTAACTTTGGAATACCTCAAGGATCTGTTCTGGGCCCTTTGCTTTTTTCTCTATACATGCTTCCGCTTGGAAATATCATAAGTAGACTTGATGTTAAATACCATTGTTATGCAGACGACACGCAGCTCTATATATCCTTTAAACCGGGTGAAAATGATCCGGTTACTAGATTAGAGATGTGTCTTAAAGCTGTGAAAGCTTGGATGACGCAAAATTTTCTTTCACTAAACCCAGATAAGACTGAAATATTGGTACTGGGTCCCAAATCTCTTAGGGACTCATTCATTAAGTTTTCTCTTAACCTAGATGGTCTCTCTGTTTCTGCCAGAGCTGTCGTTAAAAACCTTGGGGTGACTCTTGATTCAGAACTCTCTTTCCAGGCTCACATCAACAATATCATCCGAGTGGCTTTTTTCCATCTTCGAAACATATCTAAACTTAGAAAGATGTTGTCTCTTCAAGACGCTGAAAAATTGGTTCACGCATTTGTGTCTTCTCGGCTGGACTATTGCAATGTCTTATTGTCTGGTTGCACTAGCTCAGCCCTGAAACGTCTTCAATTAGTGCAGAATGCTGCAGCTAGGGTTCTGGCTAGGACTAAGAAATATGATCACATTAGCCCGGTGCTCAAAAGTTTTCATTGGCTGCCTGTAAAATTTAGAATTGAGTACAAAATATTATTACTAACTTACAAAGCTTTAAATGACTTGGCCCCGGAATATCTTTGCAGTCTTCTTATTCCTTACTCCCCACCAAGATTACTTTGTTCACAAGGTGCTGACTACTTGAAAATTCCAAATATATCTAGAATTACACTTGGAGGCAGAGCATTCTCTTACAAGGCACCAATTTTAGGGAACAATCTCCCAAGACAAATTTGGGCTTCAGACACACTCTCTATCTTCAAGAGTAGGCTGAAAACTTATCTTTTTAGTCAAGCCTATGATTAGTTTATGATTAGTTATGTGTTGGCTCTGGTGGGACTAACTACAACCTTGATTTATGATATGTTCACGATATTGGAAGCCAGTGTTATGTAAATCCATGTGGAACCGGTGGTACTGAGCATGCATTAACGGTGCCAGTGGGGCTTGCTACAGCCTTAGTCACTGGGGAGGTCCATATGGTACTGGTGTACTGTTAAGCAAATCCATGTGGAACCGGTGGCACTGAGCATGCATTAACGGTGCCAGTGGGGCTTGTTACACCATTAGTCACCAGGGAGGTCCATATGGCACTGGTGTAGTGTTACGCAAATCCATGTGGAACCGGTGGCACTGAGATAGCACTTACACGGCACCAGTGGGGCTTGCTACGGCCTTAGTCACCGGGTAGGTCCACATGGTGTTGGTGGTATCTGATTGAAAAATTACGCAGCCTTGGTCGGATGGAATTTCAGGGCCTCTGTGCTGCAATAAGTGGATGAAGGATACAAGCTTTTGGTCGTTAAAATTGCTTAAATCCATGTGGAACCGGTGGCACTGAGATTGCACTTACACGGCACCGGTGGGGCTTGCTACAGCCTTAGTCACTGGGGAGGTCCATATGGTACTATTGTGTAGAAAATGAAAAGTGATCTAACAGCCTGGAATAAGTGTTGGGCCTCTGTGCTGCAGGAAGTGGATGGAGGGGTGTTGACTGTTTCCTGACCAGTCTGCTTATAACTTCTCACTTGGCACATGACCGAGGACGGTACTTTTATTATCATGCAGTAGTTATCCAGTGCCTCACATCCCTCTCTGCTGTGTCTCTTTCCGAGGATCTTTCCCTCCACTTCCCTGAGTCCTGGACCGTATGAGCCCTGTCCCTCACCATGAGCGCTGGCTGCTGCTGTCCTGCTGTCCTGGTCCGATCCGGTCCGGCCCTGGTCCAGTCCTGCACCATCCTCGACTTGCCACTTTCTGAAGCTACCGTTGCCACTGTTTAGATGGACTTAAATGGAACTCTTCTGTCGTTTCACTCCCTTTTTACTTTTTTGTTCTTAATTAGCAAGCCCGCGGAGGATGGGCTCCCCCACTATGGCCGGGTTCCTCCTGAGATTTCTTCCCACTGGGGAGTTTTTTCTCACCACTGTTGGAGGATTTTTCTCCCTACTGGGAGTTTTTTGCCTCATTTGCTGTAGTGGGGAATAGGCTGGGCACTGCCTTTTTATTTCTTTAAACTCTCACTGTAAAGCGTCTCTGTGACAGTCTCTGTGAAAAGCGCTATACAAAATAAATTGAATTGAATTGAATGAACTTCCTTTGGCAAGTACCACAGCTTGTGAACACTTGTTGGTGCCAACTAAGAGTTTTTAAATTCTGGTTTTGGGAATTTTGTCCATTATTCTTTGCCAAAGGCTTCTAGTTCTGTGAGATTCTTTGGCTGCATTGCATGCACTGCTCTTTTGAGGTCTGTCCATAGATTTTCAATGATTTTGAGGGAGGGGACTTGAGGGCTGTGGTGAAACCTTTAGCTTGCGCCTCTTGAGGTAGTCAGTTGTGGATCTTTGGATGTGTTTAGGTTCATTATCCTGTTATGGGATCCATCCTCATTTCATCTTCAGCTTTTTCCACACAGTGTGATGTTTGCGTCCTGAACTTTCTGAAATTTAATTGAATCCATTTTTCCTTCCACCAGTGACACGTTCCCCATCCCACTGGCTGCAACAGGAGCCCAAAGCTAGATCGATCCATCCACATGACAGTTGGAGAGGTGTTCTTTTCATTAAATTCTGCATCCTTTTTTCTCCAAACATACCTCTGCTCATTGCAGCCAGGGAGCTCTATTTTAACTCCATCAGTCCACAGGACTTGTTTCCAAAATGCATCAGTCTTGCTCACATGTTCCTCAGCAATCTTCTGATGCTGAATTTCATGGTGAGGATGCAGGAAAGGTTTCCCTCTCATGACTCTTTCATGACGATCGTATTTGAGCAAGTGTTGCTGGACCATAGGGCAGTGCACCGTGACTCCATGCTGTGCTAATTCTTGGTGAAGGTCTTTTGTTGTCAAACAGTGTTTTGATTTACCTTTTTAGTAATCCGATGAGCAGTTTTCTTGGGAAGTTTTCTTGGTCTTCCAGACCTCAACTTGACCTCTACAGTTTCTGTTGACTGCCATTTCTCAATCATATAATGAACTTAGGAAATTGCTATTTAAAAATGCTATGCCATCTTCTAATAGCCTTCTCCTGCTTTGTGGGCATCAATTATTTTCATTTTCAGAGAGCTAGACAGGTGCTTAGAAGACCCTATGACTTCTGATTGTTGGGCCAAGGTTAGAAGAGTCTGGGTATTTAGAAACTTTGAAATTTGTATCACCTGGCCTTTCCTAACGATGATTCTGAACAAGCCATAGCCCTAAAAAAGCTGGATACGGTCAGTAATCATAGTCAAAGTTACTCGTGAGCTCAAATCTTTTGGGGTGCCCAAACTTTTGCACAATGCTCTTTTCCTTTTTTTCACCCAAGGATGGTAAAAAATTAAACAAATACACTAATACTGCTTAAAATGTCAAAAAAGTGTTTTATCTTTAAATTAATTCCATTCAGAGATCATTCCATCTTTTTACTTGTTTAACTATTCTCAATCACAGAATTTTTAATTAGGGGCACCAAAACTTTTGCATACAACTGTATTTCTCGGAAAAGCCATTTAGAGGTTTTCATTTATGGGTTCTATATCTCCCAGGCCTTGTTTTTACTAAAAAATTAGATAAAATTTCAAATTTTCTGGCTGCAGTAGGTCTCAAAAAAGTTGACACAGGCAAAAAAAGGGCTGAAAAGCAGTCAATATAGAAGACAATCAGCTGAAAACATTTAGCAAATAATTAAGTTAACTGACATCAGGTGTGTAACATGATTGGCTATAAAGGGATGTCTTAGAGAGGCTGAGTCTCTCAGAAGTAAAGATGGCCAGAGGCTCTCCAACCTATGAAGGCTCACATAAAAAAAATGTGGAATACTTTAAAAACAATGTTCCTCAACGTCAAATTGCAAAGGCTCAAGTGCACAACATCATCAAAATTTTCAGAGAAACTGGAAAAATCTGTCCATAAGGGACAAGGCCAAAGACGTTTACTGGATACCCATGATCTTCGGGCCCTCAGACATCACTGCATCACTCACCGGCATGATTCTGCCACTGACATTACTAAGTGGGCCCAGGAATGCTTCAGGAAACCACTGTCTGTAAACAGTCTGCCGTGCCATCCACAGATGCCACCTATAACTCTATCATGCAAAAAGGAAGCCATTGTTGAGCATGATCCAGAAGCGCCACCGAGTTGTGTGGGCCAAGGCTCATTGAAAATGGACTGTAGAAAAGTGGCAAAGTGTCCTGTGATCAGACGAGTCCAAATTTGACATTCTTGTTGGAAATCATTGGCGTCGTGTCCTCCGGGCTTAAGAGGAGAAAGACCACCCCTCCTGTTATCAGCGTTCAGTTCAAAAGCCAGCATCTCTGATGGTAGTGCATATGGTGTGGGACATTTGCATGTTTTAAAAAGCACAATGAATGCTGAAAGATATATAAAGGTTTAAGAGCAACATATGCTCCCCTCCAGAGTCCAGACCACATCTATTCCAGGGAAGGCCTTGTATATTTCAGCAGGACAATGCAAAACCACAATACTGCAGCTATTACAACAGCATGGCTTCGTCGTGCCGTGAGTCTGTGTGCTGAACTGGCCTGCCTGCAGTTCTGGTCTTTCACTGATTGAGAAAATTTGGTGCATAATTAAACGAAAAGTCTGTCAAAGGAGACCCAAAACTCTCCAGTAGCTGGAAGCCTGTATTAAACAAGAGTGGGATCAAATTCCAATGACTAAACTCAAGAAACTTGTCATCTCAATGCCCAGACGCCTCCACTCTGTGTTAAAAAGAAGAGGGAATGTAACACCATGGTAAACAGGCCCCTGTCCCAACTTTTTTGAGAACCGTAGCAGCCATCAAATCTGACATGAGCTCATTTTGTGGATAAAATTCAAAATTTCTCAGTTTCTGTAAGGGTGCGATCAGGAACCAGTCGCGAGAACCAGGCAATGCAGTAGAACTTGCTTTATTAATGAAGAGGGAGCACTCCCACAGGGCAGAAGGCAAAAGTACAAAGTCCACAATCCAAAAATCAAAATCCAGTTGGGCAAAAACAGGATCAAAAACCAGGGCAACAATCACAGTAATCGTAGTCGGACAGAAATGGGTCTGATTCACAGGAATAGGTATATCAGAGAAGCGAAGCCAGAATCCAGTGGGAGTAATCCGAATCGTTACCAGGGCAGCAAACATAGATCTCGCAGTCGGGCAGAAAAAGGTCAAAACACACAGATGCAACAATAATCCAAGAATCAAAAGGCAAAAATCAAAAGTTGGGTGGTCCAGTCAGAAAGATAAACACTGAGTAATCAAGGCGAGAAACGTAGCACGAGAAGACTGAGGAAAACGATCTGACGGAGAGTGGCTGTGAAAAGACACCTAATATACACTTCTGGGAAGATCACATGGGGAGAACCACAGGTGCAGAGAGTCAGACTGATTACAAGGGGAAGGCACATGAGGAAAAGCCTAATCACATGAAATTGGTCAAAGCCAAAACGCGGACAGAGAACACGAGACATTCCTATAACAAACATACGGCTCCAGTCACGGAGTTTCTAACGTGCATAGATTAATGAGAAACAGGACAGCGTGATCAGGTGTGAGCTTTCACAGAAGATGCAGCAAAGGTAATCAGGGAGAGCAAAGAGGGGGAGACTAGAACAGGGCGAGTGCTGAGAGATCGTTAGTCAATTAGTAAGTGCAACTATACAAATCCTTGGTGCTCGTTAGTAAATTAGTATTATATACAAGGTTAGTTATTGTTAGTAAATTTAGGGGAAAATAATAAACTGTTAGTATTGTTAGTAGATGGAAAAGAAGAGTGAAGCCGGCAAACAAGATCGGAAGGAAGATTGAAAACCCGAATCCAATAAATCACCCGAAGAGTGAAACACAAGACTGGGGCTGTGTGCAAGACATGAGACCAGACGGGGGAGACAAAGTGCAATGCAAAATGTAAAACGTGAACCGGAATGAGATATGGCAAAAAGTTAAACATGGAAAAGTAAACTAAGACTAAACATGACAAAACAAAGTAACCAAATCACAATACATATTCAAAGAATAGTCAGACAAAGCAATGGTCACTAAATACCAGAATCAAACATCATGGCAAGGCCTGGCACAGAACTTCAACTAGGCATGGGCATGAATCATGGAACATGGCAATGCAGAATGGAACATGAGCAAATAACAGAATCACAACAGTTTCAACATTTTCTATGTTATCTCTGTTCTATTGTGAGTAAAATACTGGCTGGTGTGATTTGAAAGTCATTGCGTTTTGATTTTATTCACAATTTACACTTTGTCCCAACTATTTCAGAATCAGGGTTGTATTTCAGACCCTCCATGTCGATAAACTGATATTCACAGCCCCTTGTATTTTTTTAATTGTATTAGGGATGGTTCTATGATGGTGAGCCTGGCTTTATAAATGGCCAGTACCCAAATAAATTATTGAAGTGACTATTTGCACTTATTTAAGTGTGTCCAAGCACAAAAATTGTGCTGAGTAGCCTAGATGTTGAGGTGGCTATAAAACCTCTGCAGCCTACTTCCACTGGGCGGACCTTCACCTTCCAGCCTTGTTGCGCCGCGTCAGCAGCGAGTTCGGCATACCTCAGCCTCTTCTGCTCGTAGGCCTCCTCCACTGCACCCTCCCAGGGCACCGTGAGCTCTACGATGTAGACGAGCTTGAGTGAGGGTGACCACAGAACAAGGTCTGGTCGCAGGTTGGTGAATGCGATCTCGATAGGGAACCAGTAATTCTTGCCAAAGTCCACTAGCAGATTCCAGTCCTGTGCACTGCCCAGCTGCCCAGGGTCAGTTCTTTCGGTGGCAAGGCTAGCTTGCCCCTCCCGAATGAATGGTGTTGGCTGCCAACGGGATGACGGGGGAGGAAAGGCGTTCGTGCTTGTCCGTTGAGTATCCAGCACTGCTGCAAGACATTTTAGCACCTGGTTGTGCCGCCAGGTGTAAAGGCCTTGGGTGAGGCAGGTCTTGCACCCCACCAGGATGTGCTTTAGTGTTGCTGGACTCGGACATAGCGGGCATGTGGGATCTTCGCCATACCACTGGCTTAGGTTTGCTGGAGAAGGCAGGACATCATAGGCAGCCCTGATGGTAAAGCTCGGCCTGAATGCCTCCATCTCCCACAGATGTTTCCAGGAGATCTTCCTCTTCTCCACTCCTTCCCAGCTTGTGCGCGCCTTCCTGCTTCCTCTTCTATTCGTACCTCCCGGACCACCAGCTTGCGCCTCTCAGTTGAATTGGCTTTGCTCTAGGCCGGTGTGCTGGCCAAGACCACTTCTCCCCTCCTGAACTCGGCCCACAATGTCCCTGTGCCTGAGCGCTGCCTTTGCCTGCTCAGTTGCAGTCAAGGAGGTCCACTTCCTCTCGGTAGCCAAGATGGGAGCTACTTGGGCTACACATGGATCACTCGAATCCAGTAGCATCATCTCCAGTCTAACTTTGGCACACTTGTACTCCTCAGCCAGACTGGAAATGGGTAGGTATAATATGCCTTTGCGATAGAGCCCAATACTGCTGAGGCACCTGGGAAGGCCAAGCCACTTCCTTGCATTATGCGCTGACCAGCCTCTCCAGCTTTTCCACCTTTGAGCCATGCATTTGCATTGTCCTAATCCTCCAATGGGGACCCGCTCGAATGACATCATGAAAAACGTGAATAATCGTCACGTGATGCGGATGTCTGGCAAGCATTGGGCATCTGCCATAGAAAACCATTGAAAACGAGACGCACTAAACTGCTTGTTATTCGATTTTACCCCTCAGCCGACGAAAGTTGGTCAAGGGGAATTGTCGTGGCTCGCGGTGTCCATCTGTCTGTCCGCTAACTTTTCGTTTCCGGACGATGGCTGAAAAACGCCTTGGCCAAATGCTCTCATTTTTTGGTGGTATGTTAGGGGTGGTTAGAGAAAGCTCTCTATCGATTTATGTCTCGCTCCGATGATAAATATGGCCGCCACAGCAGCGATCTTCATTTTCATTTCCGGACCATAACTGAAAAATGCCTTGGCCAAATGTTCTCATTTTTTGGTGGTACGTTGGGGGTGGTTACAGGAAGCTCACTATCAATTTGTGTCCTGCTCCGATAATCAATTTGGCCGCCAATAAAGCACAAGCCTGAGGGGTCCCGCTCACGACAGCGTGCTATTTTTGTTCTTGGAACAAAGCGGAAATGTGAGCTCAGAGGTAGTTTAAAAATAGAATTACTCCTCCTGATTATACTAAAAGAATGGGCGAATGATGAGCGGTAAATTTAGTCACACTCCTCCCTTTCTCCCCCGTCCTGGGCTGCAACTTACGCCCAG
The DNA here is from genome assembly GCA_029721435.1 of Gymnothorax reevesii. Lineage (NCBI taxonomy): Eukaryota > Metazoa > Chordata > Actinopteri > Anguilliformes > Muraenidae > Gymnothorax > Gymnothorax reevesii. The sequence continues at coordinate 55,047,679 of CM056582.1, forward strand.
GTAACCAGCTGCCTTCTGATACAAGTGTAGACCCACCAGCAGCGATAGGTGTACAAAACTCCTTAAAGGTGCCATCCCAGGCGGCTCATTTTTTGGCAAAATTATAAAAATCTGAGTATATCTTTTAAATATTAGACTGTAATCGATAACATTAGACAGATCAATGACAAAATTTGGTCATCTGTGTAAGGGGCAGGGGCCAAAATTAGGCTACCGATCAAATTAGTCTCGGAACAACTTTAATTGGATGGCCTGTCTGTCAGTTAAACTGCCAAATCAACGTGTACGCTGTTCTGCGCGCGCATTCCAATGTGCACGCACTTTGGTTGTTGCTACATTGCCAGCAATAGCTAGAAAGCTCGGCATTCGAACGGAGTCATGGTGCAGCCAAACGAGCAGCCAGTTTTCCAACTTCCAACTGCACCCAGCGGTCAACTGTTGTGGTTTCCCGACTAGATGTTTACATATTTTTGAGGTCGCCTTGTTCGTGAATAATTGGAGAGAGAGTCAAAATCCTCAGAAGCCATCTTTATTCCCACGGTGAGCAGTCCCTGGCCAGGCAGTGCCAATTCAACATTCTTTACCGTGCAATATTTATGGGAAAGACTCAACAAACTTTGCGCCAATCAAAATACATGGGTTATAACCATCTTATCACTAACAAACTTTGCTCCAATCACAATTCATGGGTAGCAACCATCTTATCTTTAACATTTTTTTACTCTCCAACTTTGTTTTTTTAAACCATGGTGGAATATAGAAGTATAGGATTTAAAAAAAAATAAAAGGAATATATACTAAAATGGACTGGAAAAATACAGTCAAGAGAGGAAAAATACAGCCAAAGAAGTAGGATACAAGTAAATACATAAATGATTCAATTGATTAAGTTTTTTTTTCCAGTAACAACTAATGATTTTACTGAACAAATATTCATCAAAGCTACAGAAATCAATTGCATCACCTGATTATGTTTTGAGTCAACTAAACAGAAGCCTGCTTACTAATCAAAGCTACAGAAGCGTGCTGCTTATGTGTGTGTGAGCTGCTCATGCATGAGTGAATTGAATTGCTTGTATATGTGTGTGTCTGTGTGTGAACTGCTTGTATCTGTGCGTGCGCATGTGTACATGTTCTGCGTGTGTATGTGTGAACTACATGTGTCTGTGTGGATGAGAGGCCGTTTGAGAGAGAATTCATACTTGCTTTCAATGAACAATCATACTGTCACAAAAACACCATCATTCTCTCATACACACACCATCATTCTCTCACACACACGCAATTATACTCTCACACACACCATCATTCTCACATACACATACCATCATTGTCACACAAACACACCATCATTCTCTCACGCACACACCATCAATATTTCACACACACACACACACACACACACACACACACACACACACTATCATTGTCTCACGCACACAACATTATACTCTCATGCACACACCATTATACTCTCTAACACATACCATCATTCTCTCTCACACACTATCATTCTCTCACACACACCATTATACTCTCATGCACACACCCTCATTCTCTCACGCACACACCATTACACTCTTACGCACACATCATTATTCTCTCACACGCACACCATCATTCTCTCTCACACACCATCAGTCTCTCACACACACACACACCATAATACTGTCACGCACACACCATCATTCTCTCACACACAACCATCATTCTTTTATGCATATAGCATTATACTCCTACGTGGCCAATCATGCTTTATGGCTGTGAAACGTTGACTCTAAGGAAGGTTGACCTGAAGAGACTCGAAGCAGCAGAAATGTGGTTTCTGAGGAGGATGCAAAAGATTCTAAGGACTGCGAAAAAAACACCGCGGTCATGGAGGCAGCAGACGGTTACCAGCGTAACCTAATAACAACCATCAAAAAATGGCAGATTAATTTCTTAGGCCATATAGTTAGGAAAGGACAACTGGAACATGTGGCCTTGTCTGGGAAAAAATCCGGAAAACGCTCCCCCAGAAAACAAAGAACCAAGTTTCTTGATCAAATCAAGCTCTGGACTGGCCTTGCGACATATCAAAGTTTTGAAAGGTGTTACAATAGAAATTTGGTCGCCAATGTCATTTGATATGGCACAAGAAGAAGAAATGTTTGCTTGTTGTTGTATGCCTAGAGACAAGCACTAGCCTAGGACACTTGGGTGTAGGCTATAATGCCCTGGTTATGCGGTGAATCCAGTGTTGAAAGATACAGGTGTTGTTGTTAGTGGCTTTGTGTGATGCCATCGATATCCACAGCTGCTAATGCTGTCTGTGTTGTAACGTTGTCTCCGGCCGCACCGGTCAGCTGTTTGTGGTGAAATGAAGCAAGTGCACGAACTGAGTGGTGGGGGCGTGGTTTGGGCGATTCCTGATTGGACAGAGGGGGTGGGTGCTTATAAGTTGTGCAATTTGAAAAAAAAATCATAAGTCCAGCTGCCTGAGATGGTACCTTTTAAGTAGTCTTCACAAGCTTTGTTCCCTTACCTAGCATTATTCTCGAACATCAACATATTTGATTTTCCATACACCGCGAAGTTTGAAGTAAGCGGTATTGCATCACATTTGTGCTCTAAAAATGCCGACTTTCGAACCAAAATGAACAATACCGGACAAATCAATCGAAGCCGCTGCGAAAGAAAATCCAAATAACATAGGTGGAATAACTTTAAATTCTAGTATAGAATCATACAACTAGTGTATTATCAAGTAGGTTAACAAACTGTTACCAAGCTAGCTTGCCATTACAAACATGTCACAGGGGTCACAAATTAAAGTATGAATACGAAGTCTCCCCCATTGTCCTGCCGTGATTCGAGTAATGAACACATTATTTTTGCATTTCTATAGCTGGCTAAGCGAAAACGAAAAAAGGGTTGTTATTGTCGCAGTTTGTGTTATTTGGACTGCCCCTCATCTGTTTCCCCATTAGCTGTCAATGGTGAAGTAAATTTCTTCAGAGCCATTGTTGCTATTGCTTGGTCTGCTCTGCCAAGCCCGGAATGCGTTTCTTGAAAGAACAAGTGCTAATTTACATAGTTGGGGCCATTGACAGTGAATGGACGAACTACGTAAGTTGTGAGCATAGTTAACAGCTATGCTTTTGGGAAACGCGCCCCAGGTTATTAGATTTTCTGGCTTGCTTTCTTATTGCTCCGGCATTGTCAACGCCAGTTAGATCTAAAATACAAGTTCATAAAATTGGCTAAAAACCTACTTTTTCTAGTTCGGCACATTGACCTCTGTTGTTTGCTTGCCAGATTTCCGGGTTCGGTGAATGACGTTCACCTGACGTACAGCCTATATTTAGATATCGGGCGGGTCCCCATTCCTAGTTGCATCAGAGGCGTGTTCAGAACCGCAGGCGCCCGCACGACCGTCTCGCGTGAGTGCTCGCACCGATTCTGTACAGAGGCGAGCGCTCAGTCTGTAATCAAAATGGCGACGTACAGCGAAAGAGACTGGCTGTGTCCCAATTCAGCGGCTGCATCCTTCGAAGGACTCAGCCTCTGAATTGGGACACAGCCACTGTGTACACTGGGCTGTTATAAATGAATTGTCTGAACCGATGGACACAGAATATTGTGATGCTGCTGTGGCGGACACATTATGTATTTGTGAAGAAGATGCTATAATAAGAGGCGAGAATCTTTTTGGAACGGACCGTATTGAAAACTACGTGGAAGCCGGTATATAACCGTGCCAAGATACAGTGATCCTTTGTTTCGTGCCCATTTCCAGATGACACGATCCTCCTTTCAGGCTGGACGCCATCTTGGATCGCTAGGCGAGGCAGCTCAAGCGATAGTTCGCGTATGCTCGCAAGTGCCCGGGCGGGCAAAGGCGTACAGGATCGAATGCTTGCGAGCATCCGCGGGCGCCCGCGATTCTGAACATGCCTCTGGTGTGAGGAAATGCTCTTACCGTCATAATTAAACATAGCCATGAGTTCTACTGTAGACGTTCCTAGGATGAGACTTCAAGCGTTTTAGTGATCACTGACCAGGATCAGTCATGATTTTTTTCCAGCCCATTTCAGATCAGAATAGATCAGATTACTTTATTTGTTGGCTTGCAGTGAGTCATTCATACATGAAAATACGAAAATACAAAAGTACAAAGTTCATCATCTGTGTATCATCACCATTCTAATTGCTGCAATGCACGGACCCTTCAGGCTTAATGCATAGCCTACCTCAAATTGCATCAAGTGTACAAAATGTCTTGCCTCACAAAGTGCACTTCATAAAGTACCTAAGTGGTACTCATCATATCATCGTCTTCATCATCATCCTCATCACCACAACCATCATCAAGGGATCACTAGTTCTTGTTAAGCTGTATGATGGCTGCAGGGATAAAACTAGATCTGTGCCTTTTAGTTTTGCTACTTGGTACAATTTACCTGCGGCCAGATGGACGGAGCAGGAATTCATCATACAGAGGGTGAGACCTATCACCTAAGATGGAGCCAGCAAGCTGCTGCAGCTGTCTTGCATACAGGGCTTCTGGACTAAGCTGTGTCTCGCCAATAAGCCTGCTCCTCTAGTTCGTGCCTCAGCTCCTGAACCTCCTTACTAAAATCATGCTCCTCATCATAACCACTGTAAAACCCATTAAGAGCATTTGCATTTCTTATGCGCAGTTGACATTTCGCCACCGTCCTTCCAGGTTTTAATAAATTGTTGTCAAAGAGAATAAGATGAATTAATTACTTGTGGATGTGGAGGTCGTCTGTTATGGCCATTCTTATCAGCTGCTGTCATTCCATTTAACACCTGAGCATGAACACTATAGTGAACTTGCGGTTTCATCAGGTGAAAAACAAGCTCCTAGCCTGTATTACTGCCACCTCCTTCGGTTTTCTGATAAATGCACTTCAATGCAGTAAGCAGTTCAATAATGTGAGGTGAAGAGAAAAGCAAAAATTGGCGCAAAGCATTCAGGAGACCAGATCCTCGGGGCGGGGGAACCCTAATGGGTTCATGGAGAATGAAGGTTGAAATACCGGGTTGTGTGTTCTGTATGACAACATTAAAGGAGCTGTGTTACAATTACTGAGCATGCTCAGAACTTATATTTCATGAAAGTGAATCTGCTTGACTGCAAGTCATAATTTGATTCCATTTTTGCCAATCTGTCTTTGTTTTGCATTGTATTTATAAATTTTAGTTACTTCGGCATTATGCAGTTATGAAGTTATTCTTCAAGCGCAAGTCAACATTTGTGAAATAAAGCATTTTGCTGTGTTTAAGCTTTCTATCATTAACTATGCATTTTATAAAATAATGTTTGAATATGCCTTCAATGCCATTAAATGCTGGGTGTCCACAAAATACTATATTTTCAAAAATGTATTCTGAGAAAATAAAGCAGAACACCATAAATTTTGGATATGTTAATAACAGGCATCTAATCTTTCTAAAACAGTCAATTTGATGTTGTGGATGGTGTCATTTTTCTGGTATAAAATGTTAAAAATAGCACAATTTAATTTTCTTCTTTTCAAGCCTTAATATTTTCTAAATTATTCATAAGAGGGGCAGAATTAGAGTACAGAATACACAACATATATGGGACGCTGTACGTGCAATACCAAATCCCTGTCTTTGACATTAGGCTTTTTACAGTCCTTCAATTATGCTACCGCAGAGCACAAAGTAAAATTATTGAGCAAATAATTGAGCAGGGGCACCTTAATAAGTTATAGTAGCAGATTTTCACCCCTGAAAAATTGAAGGACTTTGCTGAAATGCTTTTCTAGATATAGCCATGTGACAGTGGCTCCTTAGAAATTGCTGTTCAAAAAGGGCTGGAACTTGGTTGCAGAAGTATTTGGAGAGCTAAAATTTTCTATTTATTCAATTAGGAAGTGAATGTACCCGCTGGATTTTTTTCAGGCAAATCTGAGATGGTCAACTGGGAAGTTTCTCTTTAATTCAGACATTTGACATGGAATGACCCATAATTTATTATTCGCTAGAAAGCAAATCATCTAGCTGCGGCGTGGTGCCAGCCACTTTAGTTTATTTCACTAAATATGCACATATATATATGCACAATATGCTTAAACAAATATACATTCCGCACTCTTGCCATTAAAAAATGCTGGCCGATCGAAAACACGAACATCATCTTTGAAAATGTTTTTAACACAAGGAGGCTGGAAGTTTTTTTTACTCCAAAGTTTTAAAAACAAGGACTAATCTAAAACAACCATCAATGTACAAATCTCAAACCTAAAACTGAAGAAATACCAGAAAAAGAGTCTCTAAGATTGGAGAAATAGGCTTTATTTCACGATACATACATCAACCTAATTGCTGATACAGATGACAAAGACTTCAGTCAGAAAAAAGTAGGCAATTTATTCTCCACAGACATGACATTGGACAGATGAGACGAATAATTGTATAGACCCAGTACTGTTTTGGATTCGACAAAATAAATGCAGCCAGAACCATATTCAGTAGCACAATGGAGGACTTTTCTAACGGTGCACAGCAACAAATACGGCAGCAAAACTTTTCAGTCCCTAAAACTGATGGTAGAAATAACAGATCAGAAATTTTAACTTTGGGACTTTCACAATTCTACCAGCAGATCCAAAAATTAGTACAAAATGGAGTTTTGCTTCCAAAAAAGCCAGTTTCACTTAGCCAGCCATTTGCAAAACAACTGGTCTGTATTGGGACTGGTTCTCTCTGGCTGCGCTGGTCCCTTCCCTCATATTTATTGTCATCTGTGCCATACATTTCGAAGAAGGAAATTCCCCCTCCCTCCATTCTAGCCTTCTATCACTCTCTACCAACTTCTCAATACATTTTGTACTCTCTCCCCATTGTTGCTTCAAAGTACCTTTTTATGTTAAGTAATATAAATTCGGTGGAAATCATTGGCTCCGAAGGCAGCATTGCACTTGGGGCATTTTCTCTGCCGTGTGTCGTAGCGCGTCTTCAGACATTCGTAGCAGAAAACATGAAAGCACTTTGTCAGCACAGTCTCCTTGTCCCTTGTGTTACAGCAGGGACAACGCAGCTTTGCCTTAGTAGGGGAGGGAGAGAGAGAGAGAGAGAGAAGATATCAATAGGATATCAAATAGGAGTACAAAGATAACAATGCTCTACGAAGAGAATTGAAAGCTTTTCACAGATTTATGGAAATATTCCCACTTATTACTTTCAACAGGAAAACCAATCTTTCTATCACATTAGCATCTGAAATTGCTAAAGAGGATAACAAGATAGACGGAAATACAACTGCAAGAGGAAGGAAAAAAGTAATTTTCAAACTGGAGTCCAAAAAATTATGAGATAGAAAAATGGGACTCCACATAATTTTATTTAGAACTACTGGGCCTAAAAAATATCAGCAAGACTAAGATCATACTTCAAGATTTTATATTTTAAAACAAACACTAAAAATGTGTTGACGTGAAATCTTTTCAGACAATGCAATAGCTAATTATAAATAGCTCCACAAAGTTTTAGCCAGGTATCCACCTGCCCATCTTTTAGACGAGCATTTTAAAATTTAGAGGGTTTTGGAAAGGTACAAAATCAATGACCAATTCTGCCCTATAAAGCCCAAGTGCAATAACTACGAAAGAATTTAAATAGGAAAAAATGGCTTCAGAGATTGTTTGTTGTCCAAACAATTGAATAGTTAGCACATCTATGATAGATTATGGTTAACTGACTTGCCATGGTGTAATTTATATCAAAATAAATCCTAATCATCATATACTTTCAGGCCCAAAACTGCATAGCTCACGTTACCCAAAACGTAGTTACTGCACTTTGGCTTTGTAGGGCAGAATGGTGTCTGCGACCAATAAATACGTGTGCACACGTCCTTTGTGGAATGTGATCTGTTCTTTCCAGCGTCTCAGCCGCTGGTTGATTGTGTAAAATATGTACCCAGTATAAAATTGCCCTCTCCAAACTGTCAGTTTCACATGCACATGCCAGCTATTAAAGTAGGCCAAGAGTTCTGGCAGCATTTTTCTGTGAAGAAAAGTTTTCTTGTTGATGAAGCTGCCAGCCTAAACAAGGACAAAACTCAGTAAAGAAAATGTGACCGAAGGCATCTTACTTAAAGAGAAATAAATGCTTCCAGGGAAAAAATACGATGTGGTGCGCGACCCCTCCTCAAAAAAAGATAACTGCTTGTGAATTACCTTTTCTTTTGGAAAATATGTAATAATTCAGTACATAAACTGCACATTTTGACTATAAAATCTTATTAGGCACGTTTGATTCCAGGTGCAATATCCTGTTGTCTAAATTAGGGGGGTCAACGTTTACAATTTTTTCTACACGTGTAAACGAGACTTATAACCGACGTGTACCCGGTTACACTTCGGAGATTTATGATCTTTTTCTATCCCAGTTGCGCTATATAACCACAGAAAGTAAAATGAGTTGAAAAAAAATCATCTATCATTTTGACAGATAAGAAAACGAACAAGTGAAAGCTGAAAAAGGTTTAACCTTTTTTAATCATTGTTTTAACTATTGCTCACTTTTGTACAATATTTTTTTTAAACTTAAAGTGCTAACTGCATCCCTCTCTCGCAATGGAGCTGCGTATGAATTTTAATATACGTCTCATAGTAAAAGTAATCTGGAATTAGCGACAGAAAGTAACTCAAAAAGAAGCCAAAGTAAACTGAAGTGAGTGGGAAAAACTTCACCTTTATATCCACAAAGTTAAAAAAGTAGAGGGGGACTCTTACAATTATTCAGTAAAATTGGCGAAAAAAAAGGTTTTCTTCCTCCTCTTTAGACGCGAGGATATGTGATCAGGTCGTGAAAAGCCGACAGAACACCAATCAAAAATATAATGTACAACAACACGCAACAATATGGGCTAAAATAACAAGCCATTAACAGTTTTTGTTTTCGGCTGATGATGATGAGCGCAGCGCTCTTCTCAATTCCTCTGCGGCCTATTCTTGAAGTGATGCGAAACTGGCTGTGACTGCAGGGTTTTTTTTTGTTTTTTTTTATATCAAGGTAGTATTGCGCCCCATGCATCTGTATGCGGATAACTGCACTAGTGGGAACATTTAAGTGTATAGTTAGTTAATTTTATTATCTGAAGCTTTCAGGCAACATTATCACCCCTAAAATAGGCTACTATATGTATTTGTGAGAAATGAACTAGGAGGAGGAAAAAATGATGTGTGCACGGTTATTGATTTTTCTAAACGGTTATGATTTGTTATCCGTGTACCCGTTTACACGTGTACATGTTGACACCCCTAGTCTAAATGACCCAGAGATCAAACATACCCAATAATCTGCTCAATCAAAACTTTACACAATTCTGAATAATCCTCTAACCTTGTACTGATTGATCTCTTCCTGCAGAATTTCATCTGCGTCTGTGTAAACCTCCACTTTCTTCTGCTTCTCCAGTCTTCGGCGGAGCCTGGACAGGTCCTCCTGTGAGTGTGAGAGAGTGAGGAAATGCATGAACTCCTACAAACACTCAACACAGATGCAGCCATAGACGATCAATCTATTCGCATTTAAAGATGTCATTTTTTCAGTAGGCCTATTATTTCTGTAACTGTGTAAACTTCCCGAAATGCTAAGTGCATCATCAAATCAGCATTGAGAGATTCTCAGTCAGTTCAATATATACAAAGTTTTGTTGTTTAAGCAGTCAACCACAGCGCATTTGGAGTCAAAATCAAATAAAAAAAATGGCAGTGTATTTTGCCGTAAACCGTTTTTATATTTCTACGGCTATTTGGCAGTGACCTTCGGGAGACATGCGCAGTTGTATTAGTTTTGGACTTGCAAACAGAAATCAATGGAGTGTCTTTGACCAGTCTTTGTCTGTGTAACTGACCTAGCTACACAGATAATTCAAAACAATTGCGATTCACTTCTTTTTTTTTTTTTTTTAATTGATTTATAGGTAGCTGAGCAGGCAAACTAGCTTGCTTGCCTAGCGTGCAAGCTTGTTTGTTGGTTTCTAAGTCAAATATTAGCTGGCAACTTCTTTATTTGATGCATATTAATGCCAGCTAGCGAGCTAAATGCTCACGGTGCAACTCCGGCCAAGTTAGTTCGCATAATAATGGTTATATGCATTTTAAATAGACTTCAATGCATGAAATATAACATTAGCTAGCTAGCAAGAGAGGCTTTATGCAGACTTCGCTAGCTATATTTCATGTATGTATATGCGAGCTAGCTAACAAAATGGCGAAGTTATAACTACTAGCTGATGCCCATGCTATGCACGGCTGATTGAATTAGCTGGTTTTACTTGCAAAAACGGCTTCAAAATGCAGTTATAAATTCATAACCAAGTTCGAAACCCGGCACAGTGTCTTCGTCACACAGTAAAACCGGTGTAGGCGGTCATTATTCACAGTGATTTCGGAGATGTGTGAAATTAAGCAAATTGCCAACTCAGTAATGATATAGATTCATTAGCATCCATTGATTTCTATGAGCAAGTCCAAAAATAATGCAACTGCACACGTGTACCGGAAGGCACTGCCAAATAGCCGTAGAAATGTAAAAACGGTTCACGGCAATATACACACTTCGTATAAATATGAGCGCAAAGTGCAGATTTTCAGCTTTAATTTCAGTTTACTGACTTTCAAATTGGGTGAACAGTGTTGGAATGCCCCCACATTTTGAAGAACCAATAATAATCGAACAACTCCTTGCCTGTGTTACAGCCAGGTGTGTGTTAGAACCTTCATTATTTTAGTTATGAGTTAGCAGATAAAAGGTCTGGAGCTGAATTCAAGTGAGGAATCTGCCGCTGTTGACTTCCATCATGAATTCCACTGAGCTGTCGCAGCCAGTCAAGTTAGCCATCAGGAGGCTGAAGGATGTGCACACAAAGCATGGCAATACGCCCTCGTGCTAGCCGTGTTGAAGACATTTTATTGGACTAAAAATTTTCCGCCAGACTAAAGAAACCTCCCCACACCACAGTTACCCAGATTAAAATCGCCCTCCAGGAGGAAACCAGAGCGGAGCTGAAGTCAACCATCAAGAGGAGACTTCACCAGAGTAAGTAAAGAGAGTTTATCACAAGATGTAAATTATTGGTAAGCCTGTAAACAGGAAGAGCAGATCAGAGATCGTCTGCCTGTCCAATTCTGGAACAATCCTATGGAGGGAGGAGACAAAGCTCAAACTAAGCTCAACCTGTAAAACAGGAGTTGGGTCCAGAGAGCTTGGAAGTTCAAAGAAATGTAATGAGGACGCTCTTTGGAAAGGAATGCAAAAGTTCAAAATATAAAACAGGTCAAAAGCACACTTCTGGCCAAAAGTTAAAAAGCCTACAGTCAGATGGCTATTCCAATAACAAATTAAAAAAGAAAAGACAATAGCAATAAATTTAGAGATAAAGCCGGGTAACAGCCCACGTGCAGTGGCACAGACAGCCGTCTTCATTGAGTGAGGTCAGCTTGTACCAGAGTAATGGCAGCAGAGGAGTACGGGGGAGGAGAGGAGCTTCTCACAATCTTTAGCATGAAGGTCCTGGGGGTGGGAGGACACGCGGCAGCCCAGTGGTCCAGTGTGCTTGACTTGGGATCAAGAGATCCTGAGTTAGAGTCCGCGCCACAGCTTTCACTGTGTGTTCTTGGGCAAAACACTTCACTCCCACACCGCCTCACTCCACCCAGGTGTACAAATGAGTACCAGCAAATAGTCAGGGAAACATGACGAAGAGCTGAGGGAGTACCTGCGATGGAATGGCATCCCATCTAGGGGGAGTAGCAATACTCCAAGTCATTTCATGCCACGGAAACCGGGGCTAATCATCGGCCTGATGGGCCACTGGGCTTGGAACAGGCTTACTCTTACTGGAGGTGGTTTTATGGCACAGACATGTATGGCTGCCAATGGAAATGCTTCCCTTGTATTTACTGATGATGTAACAGCTGACAAAACAATTACTTCTCAGTTCTGCAAGACATTATTATCCGCTTTGATTCAGCCAAATACTTGAATACTCATTGGACAGTGTTTCACAGCGCAGATGGACAGTGGCCCAAAGCAAACATGACAGCACAACCCAGGATTTTTAAGGCAAAAAAAGTAGAATTCTGTGATAGCCAAGTCAATCACATGACCTAAATTAAATTGACTGTGTCTTTCATTTGCTGAAGGCAGAACCGAAGGCCCCAAAAACAGAGGGGAACTGAAGACCGCTGTAGTGCAGCCTGGCAGAGCAGGAGGGAATAAACCCAGCTTCTGCTGATGTCTAAGATTTCCAGACTTCTGGCAGTCATCGACTCCAAGGATTTGCAGCCCAGTATTAGAAATGACAATTCACGAGTGGGTTAGTATGTCCAAAATGCTTTTTGAGCTCCTAAAATCAAGGGAATATAAAAATGGTTTTAATTTCTACATTCATACGACTTCTTTTTTATAAAACCCAAAGCTGAAAGTCTATACATCAATAACAACTTCAATGTTTCATTTAAAATCCATTGTGGCAGCAAAAAGCACTGAAATTAGGGATGAACCAATTCTTTCCCATGCAGTCCAATTCCGATAGCTGAAATCGAGGCATCTGCTGATACTGAGTACTGACCTGATGGTGGAGGTCTCTTGATTTGAATTTTTGACATGTGATATTTGTGAAAATACCAATTCATTAAAAAAAGAAGCTTGAAAAACATGAATGCAACTGCTGCTTCACACTATTCATTTTTTGAGATTGGCACATAAAAGAAGGCTTATGGACAATGAAACAAACCAAACCGATGAAGAAGAATCAGAAGAATAGGAAGTTGGGAACTTCTTGAAAAAGCGTTTGAGAGCTAACATTTGAAATAGAGGGACAAATCGAAAACAGTACTGCAGCAACAACAAAAATGTAAAGAAATTCACTTGCCAAACACTGGCAGTGTCTTTTTGTCCAACAGCAAAATTTCTGCTCTCACTAGTTGGTCCATTCCTCCTTTCGACCACTACCGTAAGAGGCTGCGCCACGACGTCTCTCACATACAACACTGGAGTGGATGGCACAGAGGCACGAGTAGGAAACAGAACATAGTTGTTCCCAGACCTGGGGTAGGATTGTAATCCAGATTACGATTACGATTATGATGACGATTGTGATTGTAATCGTAATCACTAATTTCGATGGGCCTGTAATCGTAACCATATTCTCTAATTTTGCAGGGACTGTTGTTATTATTTGTTGTTGTACAAGTTGTCATTATTTCAAAAGTAATGCTACAATCCAAAAACAATGTTAAATCTTTTCACATGCCATTTTATAAATATACTAGTTAATTACCCGTGGCGAGAATAATTTCGACTGTGCGAGCTTCGAGATGGAAATACAGCAGTTACATTTGTAAAGGGCTATACCACACCCTTAACCCCAAGAGGAAGGGGACTTTTGTCTGGCATGGGGGTGGTGGAGTGTCCAAAGTAGAATGGTTTGGTTGGAGCTTACTGGTTAGTTGAGGATTTCTCTGTAGACAACATTGTCTGTATATGTGCCTTGTTTGTCAGGAAACTGTCCATTGACTTTTGACCCCAGTGACCTTGATTTCTCGTGATGACCTACGGTTTGACCTTTGACCCTCGTGACCTTGACCTTTGACGGAACGGACCTCTGGCGGTCATTTCTTGTGACGACCTACGTCCACATACCAACTTTCATGAAAATCTGTCCAGGGAGATGGGAGATGCGAAAAATTGACCTTTGACCCAAGTGACCTTGACCTTTCAAAAAACTAACCCCTCAAGGACAATTCCAGGGACAACCTACATGGACCCACCAAGTTTGGTGAAGATCCGTCGGAGGACCTCGGAGGAGTAGGGGAACAAACTGACAGACGTACCATTATAAAGATGTCTCCACAATGAAACCTTAGTCTAACCAGTCGTAATTATGATTGTAATCTAGATCGTAATCGTCATCATAAATTCTAAACCCATGTAATCGTAATCAAAAATTTTTGGAGGACTGTTAATCGTAATCTTTGAAAAATGTCTCGTAATCATCGTGACCGTAATCATGCGTAATCCACCCCAGGTCTGGTTGTTCCCCAACACTGAAATGGGCAGTCTAGGCGAGGAATTGTTTGCATCTGGACAAGAGCCCTTGGGCTCCCTGTTCCAGGTTCCTCATGCTCCTCCATGATGACACCATATAGACTAATTCTTGCTCGAGGTGGGCTACGCTGCCTCCATGGCAGGAACCCCGTCTGCTAGCTCTGCAGCTGCTGCTGGTGCTGCAGTAGTTTACCGGATTAGTATTTACATCTCCTGAAACTCTGAGTCAGAGCATCCCTGGTGATGCCGAGGGAACCCAAAAACCAACTGAAGAAGAGCTCATAATGCAGACTTGGACTTTGACCCACATGCATACCTGTGCTTTCTTCAGGTTGAAGCTCTCCCTCTCTCGGGCACTGCGGTTATCGGATACTGAGGCCTGGATCTCCCGAAGTTTGGCTTGAGTGTGTTCCAGTTGCACCTTCAGGTCCTCTGCCAGCTGAGCAGCCTCAACAGCCTGCTGGGACAGGTGAGCATTAGGGACTGGGGCGGAGGCCTCGGTCCTAAACTTGACTTTAACAGGACAGCAACACCTCAAACTTTCGGACATCGCAGGAATTTCTGACTCAGAGTAACATGATTTCATCATGCGCACAGTTAAAAAAAAAAACGATTCTCACAGCCATTTGTCGTAGTAGCACAATCAACATCGACGTTACGAAACTAAACCAAATCTTTGGATTTATAAAGTGTCTTATGACGATATGGTCATTTTAAGTCTCATTCTTTTCCTTGAGAACGATGTATAGGTTCCACCTCTAAAACCGCCAGCACAAAACAAAAAATTTTCAACGTTCGAAATCCAGGTCATCTATGAACGGCACGTGGCGGCTCAGCCTACCTTCCGCTTGTTGAGCTCCAGTGTTTGCGTTCGGAGCCCGAGCTCTTTCTCCAGAGCAGCGAGAGAACCCTGCAGGACCCCCTCCTTCTCCTCCAGTTTCTGCACCACCAGCAGCTGGGCGTCCACCTGAGATCACAACACAGCACCAGGGTGATGTCATCCTCTCACACGCACCGCGATGTGGCCTCATTTTTATCCATTCCAATGACAGCATAATCACAGAGATCATACGGGTGGGGGGAACAACAAATGTAATTTCATCCCACTGCTGAACAACGGTTTCATTTTCTTACCCCCAACCTTAACAGATGTATCAAGTCGCTTGTTAAAGTAATATTTATGATGATAGCTATTCTAATGAGTCTCACTTGATCTGAATATTACGGTATGGAATGGGAGTAAGAGTTATACCCGATACAGCACGAGCAAACAGTCCCTGCAGGCCACCAATTAATCCAACCAAGTCATCTTTACACCACGTTATGGTTTAGAAATTAAGGTTCATATATCGCCAATTCTCTTCCCTTCTTTTAGAATATTTATCACACCTTTGAAGGTAAAACGATCAATACTGAAAGAATCCACTATAGTGAAAAGTCCACAAAGACTTTCGCCGCATTCAAAATGTTATCAACTTTTGACAAATTCAGTCAAATTTCAGTCAAGAACGGTTTTAAGTGACATAATTCTTTAAAAGAACAACACCGATTCCTCCAGCTAGCAGCATTTCTTCATATTTCAGTCATACATCATCCTTATATCTTAACTTGCAATTTTCCAAACAATGCTAGTGATGATATTGGGAACACACGGCCCTTTAATTGTCCCCCGCTTCCGCGGTAGAGAGTAGAGCGAGGGACATAGTATTCAGCTCCGTCCGTCCGTCCGTCACGTCCCGTTTGTTGTGAATGCGATATCTCATGAACGGTTTGATCGAATTCATTCATCTGTGGTATCAAGGTGTTTTAGGGGGTACTCAGACACCGGTGGATTTTTGTACCCCGCCATCGCGGTAGCTGGCGTAGCGGGAGACATAGTAGTCAGCTCTGTCCGTCTGTCACGTCCCGTTTGTGGTGAACGCGATATCTCAAGAAACGGTTTGACCCATTTCATTCATCTTTGGCTTCAATGTTTATTAGTGTGATACGCCGACCCCAGTCGATTTCCGTGACCTGGCGGGGGACATGGCCACGTTTAGTGGCTACACTTGTTTAAGGTTCTATTAATAATCAGAGCAGAGAGAATCTACTGCAATGCAATTAAATACATCGACCGTTGCTTTGTTTCCCGAACTTCACTCACTTGGGTTTTCAGTGTCAACACCTGGTCGGCGAGATCTTCCTTCTCCTCCCGCAGCAGCTTGTAGATCTGGTTGGATTTGATCCGCTCGCTCATCAGTTTGAAGTTCGCATCGTCCTTCTCCCTCAGCTGCTGCATCAGCCTGCTGTTCTGCTCCTGCATGTCCTCAAAGGCCTGGCCGGTCACATCCATCTCGCTGAGGAGAGCCTCCTCCTCCTACACACCAGGAGTGGGGAGGTGAGTCAGTCAATGGCTAATAATGACATTCTTATGTCATCCTGACAGCCTCATACACCGGCGCTGCGACACAATACCATTATTGTCTACGCCCCGGAAATTTCTTATTGGCGCAGATCAATCTTTCCAGTGAAAAAATAAACCCCTCAGTGCAGATGCCAAATTGCATCAAAATAGACCCAGGTGGGTCTCTTACACTGTAACCACAGTGTGGAATTGTATTTGAGCTAAAATTTGAGCAGACCTGTTTAGTAGCAGCCAGCTTTTTCTGAAGATGGTCGATGGTCTCCTCTGCCAAGCGGATTTTCCGGAGGGCATCTTCATCCGCCAGCTTCTTGCTCTCCTTCCTTTCCCTCTCCTCCAGCTCTCGTACCCGCCCTCTCAGCTCATCCACCTGAGGAGAAAGGAGAGAGAGAGACTTATGGAAAAAACCTATTAAAAAATATCAGTAGCATGCAAGTGAAAATAAATCGAAGAGCAACACATTAATTATTTTTTAATCCTAAGTGGAGTACACCACTGTCAACTGAAATTGTACACCCTAATGCCCATATCAAATTATGCTAACCAACCAAAAACAACTTCTAAAGCCAGCTTTCAATTAGCAGCCAGCTCGGTTAATTTCTTTTCTCAAGTTATGTAAACCAGTGCCTCTCCATCTCGGTCCTGAGGGACCCCTGTTTATGCTAGTTTTTGTTCCAACCACAATGGCAATCCCAGAATTTTAACAAGCTGTTAATTTCCCAAACTACGAGCGTATACTGTGGAATTACTTATACCCTTAAATAACATTCTGCCAGAAATGGCTATGCATGTATCTTCTGTGGGCATGTAGTGCATATTGGTTCAACTGCAAACAGTTCATTTCAACATGCGTCAAGAGGTGTAAATTATCTATCACCGATGAAATAGAAACAGAGATCAATCAGCAAGCTATTAATTGGTAAGTACATCTGGCCACTAATCCCAACCATTTGGAAGATAATGAAGAATGCAGTAACAATGCAAATGATAATGAGGCCCACCTTCTTTGCATAGAAGTATAAGGAAAAAAGTAGCTCATTATTACAAGCATACCATTTAACTAAGTGACCTATTAAGTCAATAAGTCAGCCAATTAATTTCATTCATTTGCTACCTCTTTTTTGCCAACAGCACAATAAGCACAATATGAAATTGGTAATATCTGGGGCATCGCAAAGCCATTTTTCACATTCTGCATATTAAGATGGTAAATAACGTCTCTACACATCAAAAGCACCAAAGTAAGAAAAATTAACAGCTTTTTAAGATTCTGGAATAGCTATAGTGGTTGCAAAGAAAGCATCAAGCGAGATTGACAGCCAACAGCAAAGTGTGAATACAATTCATTCACACCACTTGCCAAACCTGCCAATATGTTAATGTTCAGTAGCTAGGCTAGAAAATTTTTTTTTTAAAATTCATTGTCTAGAGACACTCCTTAGGTGGTCCGACACAAGGTTGCCGATTGGCTATATCCAAATGAGTTTCTGTTGGTTTCCGGAACTCTCGTGGGGGGGAAAAAAAAAAAATTTGCAACGAGCACACTGAGGGGTCCCCCCAGGGCCAAGTTTGACAACCGCTGACCTAAACTATTGCCAATTTAAAATCACACTTCCAGACGCCCAGATGGAATCATACCGGCCAGTCAAAAATGATAAAGCTGGTATTTTTTGTTTACCAGCCATCATGCTCAAGTCAGCAATGAAAGGTCCAAAACTGAGCCAATTTGTAGGCAACAGAACAACGCGATCATGAACTCAGCCAGCTCTATTTATAGCATTAGTTTGTATTCATTGTACAACGCAGGCATCACAGCGTTGGGAGCACACAGTGGTGAACTCATAGTTGTAATTACGGTTCCCTCCACTAATATTGGCACCCTCAGTAAACATGAACAGAAGCAGTGATGAATTCATGCCTTTATTTTATAGATATTTAAGTATAAATAAATAAAAATATCACCCATCATTGAAATACAGTGACCAGACGAAAGAAGCAATGATATCATGGGGAAAGTATTTAAATCAAAAACATCTGTGCCACAATTATTAAATCCCTTTCATGTAGTACCTTATGCCACCTTTTTATGACAAGCTAGTAGCTTTAAGTGTTATTCAAAAGTGAGAAATTAAGTTGGGGGAAAAATGGCACTCAGACCATGGGCTCTGAGACCATTCCACCATGCAGAATCTCTACATATCCTTCAAATTCCGAAGTTTGTGCATATGGACTCTCCTCTTCGGATCCTTGCACAGGTTTTCTATTGGGTTCAAGCCAGGGGACTGGGATGGCCACAGCAAAACCTTGATTTTCGAGGTCAGTAAGCCATTTTTATGTAAATTTTTGATGCATGCTTTGGATTATTGTCCTGAATATCCAGCCATGGAAAAGTAGAAGTTTTTTGGCTGAGGCAGTCAGGTTTTCATTTAAACTCTGCTGGTAATTGATGGAATTCTCAACACCACAAATTCAACAAGTTTTCCAGGGCCTTTGGAAGAATAACAGCCTCACAACATAAATGATCCACACCCACACTTGTCAGTAGTGAAAAAATTCCTTACAGACAAGCTAACGTTTTTAAGCCAAACTCACCACTGGTGCTAATTGAAACTACAGTGCCAAGGGCCCTGAAGGTTGCCGGCAGTTACAGCCCCAACAGGAAAAAAGTAACTAGTTCGCGGATTCAACAGGAAGCCAACAGGAACTCTTGTGAAAGCAACACGTTGTCTACATGATACTGGCGTTAAAATGCTCCAGCTTGGAAATCCGCAAAAAAATTAAATCATTTTAATTTCTTCACGAATTTCAGCGGTGATGCCGAATATTTCCATACCACTGCAAATCAATTCTTCTCTGCGAAAGAAGAGAACGGTTTCATCCTCACACTTCCACGGGCCAACGCAGCTCAGTGAGTAAGAGGTTTTAGTTACCATTATAGGGCAACTCAACTGAGTGGTCACACTTTTTCATGAGTAACAGACAATATTTTTGTCACTTTTCTGCCATTTAGCAAAAATATAATCTTTAAGAAGTCTGCATCATGAAATCCGATTACATTTTTTCCTAACCTGAACTTTCACTGCTGTCAATTTCTGAAGTGTGCCACCTTCTCAATTCACTGGTTCGCGCTCTGCTTTCAGACAATGATTTTTTTAAACAACACTGCCACCGAGTGGGTCTAATTAGGATTATTCTTTCTATTTCATGATGCTCATAGGAACAAACATCCAAAAATAGACTTAGATCAGTTTTTATTGCCGCAATTGATCGTGAAAAAAGGTCGACCATGCTGTTACAATGCCCATTAAAATTTTAATTATGTATGGGTTAGTGCCTAATACATACTAATGTCTAAAGACATTATTAAACGAGAAAATAAATAGATCGATTTTGTCACATCACCTTGACCTTGAAGACCAAAGTCAAATCCAGTATGGTGTGTTTGATCAGCATACATGATTTGTCATTAGCATCCAATGCATACCAAAGATCTAACGCCAACATCAAAGGACTTTTAGACAATTTTTGCTATTACCTGGACCTTGTTGCCCAAGGTCAAATCCAATATCAGGGCTCATCATTCCAGAAAAAAAGGCACTTGCCCACCAGACCAGAAGATTTAAATTTCCACTGGCTACACTCAAAATTCACCGGCCCGGATTATTGCGATCGCATTATTACATGGGCTAATGCAGAGCTCTCGCTGGCGCTCGTCACTAGCGTCATTTACAAACTTAATCCATTAGTGACTGGTATAAAACAGTGGCGTCGTCTGTAATAATTGTTCACTTTGGGTAGTTTTCCATAGCGCAACACTAGTATAACGAACCCATTTTACCTTCAGTGTACCAAGGCAAGAAAGCCTAATCAGAGAGGTTAATTAGGAAAATACGTGCAAGTACTGTCGTACTGGCTGAAAGGTCTCTGCTGACTTCATGTGCCTAAAACTGTTCTCACACCGTTCTTAAGCAAGAGAAAATGAATATACAGATTTTTTTTTTTTTTAAACTTGTAAAACGCCAAAATCTCCAGATACCCCAGGATCAGTCAGGAGGATCTAATTAATTAATAATTAACGCTGTGTTCTTATGCATCCGTAAGGTCACAAAAATAATTTCAGAGGCTAAAAGTTTCATTCCGTTTCCCAAGTAAACTTAATTTGGGTAAAAGCATTGTGCTGTATTACCGGTTGATCTATTTCACCATCTCAGCAGTCATGCCGCATAATGTTTTCCAGAATAAATTTTATAACATACACAGAACACTGGCAGCGACGGCAAAAATACAAAAATTACTTGGCACAGCGCCCGATTAAAACTGCTCACCGTTTCATGATCATTTAACTGCCTTTTTCACCCGCACAGGAAGTCCATCTTAGGCCCAGGACCCAATCCCAGCAATACAGATTTTCCTCCTTCATCCATGGGTATCGCGCATAATTGCTGGTGTTGAAATTCCTCTCAAAAGCCTTGGTTTTTTGCATAAAATTAAGGTCTGGTGTAGGTTTTCCCAAGCTGATCAACTCCACCTTCTCATTGAATATTAATCTGGAAAACGTGCTCAATAAACTCGAAACGATATTCACATCTTTCACAAACCAACGACTTGTCAAAACATTAGTGATAACAAAGCCCTCCCATTCATAGAAGTCATAACTTAGAAACACAGAACAGTAACCTGGGGTATATTTCCCAACAACGCTGTAGCTCCCAACTTGCATAGCTGCAACCTGTGATCGAATGGTTCAGCCTATGCAGCTTAGTAGCCGATATCAGAAGCGACTCAGCTTTTGGGAAATGCACCCTAGGCTAGCTAACATGTTAAATCCGGGGTGGGCAATTCTGGTCCTAGAGGGCCGGTGTGTATGCAGGTTTTTATTTCTATCAATTACCCTGACTAATTGAGTTAATTAATCACGTACCCAAATATAGATTTGTGCAAAGATTAGATCAAAGAAAAAAAAATTATGTGGGGAGATGAGAACAGTCTTTGTTGGCCATTCATGATAATTTAAAGAAATGCGCATGAAATGTCAGATTTCAGAAATAGTTTGGATAATTTCGATAATCAACTAATTAAAGACCAGAAGCCGGTGTGAAAACTACGGACAGATACAGCCCTCGTTGCCCACCTCTGTGTTAAATTAAAGCTAGTGGTGCAATCTCGATTCCCAACCTAGAGCTGTAGCAAGCTAACATATTAGGCTAGCTTGTTCTGGGTTCAGCTTCGTGTCGTAGCCAGAAAAAGTGTCTGCGGTCTTTTTTTTTTTTTCTGAGATTGTACCCCCTACCCATTTTCCTTTCCAATGAGACTTCCAACTATAACCGTTTCAAAGGCGCTTTCATGTTTGGTGGAGTTATCACATGCACCGCCCATAAGGAAGTTGTTACCGGCCATGGACTTACCGCTCGTCCAGTTCCTCGCAATAAACACTCAATGATCTTCAAGCCCTAGATATCGTGCGTGCAAGATCTTATGTGGAATAATCCTAACCCCATTTTAATTTCTTGAGCAGAGATGAACAAAATAGTCAAGTTTGAGCTGCCTTTTGTACGTTTATACCGCAGTAAGATGAAAAAATTTTTTGACAGCGATATTATTTGTTAGTGGCCCAACCGCCCGGAAGGCCAAAAAACGTTGCCAGGCTATCAGATCAAAGGGAATGTCGAGCCCTGAATATGTTGAAAACAACCAGCATACATGATTTGCTATTAGTGCCCAATACATACCTAAGCTCTAAGAACAATATTAAACAAATATGGGCCATTTTGGTCATAACCTTGATCTTGAGGGCCAACATCAATTTTGACTGACTGCCAAAGAATGTTCAGCATACATGGTTTCCTGTTGACGCCCCAAATATACCTGAGCTCTAATTGCCAAATTTAGCAAGTTATAGCACATTTTTTCCATTTGATTTGAAGCCCAATGTCATATCTAACTTGCAAAGAATGTTTGGCTTACATGATTCCCTATAGGTGCGTCACACACTCCTAAGCTCTAAATGCCACTTTAAGCTGTTCTAGCACATTTTTGCGATGTGGCCTTGACCTTGAGGCCCAAGGTCAAATGTGACTGACTCACAATGTTCGGCATACCTGATTGCCTATAGGTGCCTCATACATACCTATGCTCCAAAAGCTATATTAAGAGAGTTACAGCACATTTTTGCCGTTTGACCTTGAGGTCCAAGGTCAAATGTGACTGACTCACAATGTTCAGCATAACTGGTTCTCTATAAGTGTCTCATACATACCTAAGCTCTAAATGATATATTAAGAGAGTTACAGTGCATTTTTGCCACTTGACCTTGACCTATCGACTGAAGGTCAAATTCGACCAATCGGCAACGCTTGGTAAGCATGATATGTTGTACATGCCCAGTTTATACCAATACTATAAATGCAATAATAAGCAAGTTACGGTACATTTTGTGGCAAAACATCCCGAAAAATGATGAAGTCCGAACACGTTGCCGAGGTAGCGCTATGAAGGAGCGATTCAATCAAAACGCTATTTACACTGTTGAAACAGGTCATGATACTGATTCCATTGCTGCGATAAAAAAAAAAATCATCAGACAGTTTTTGAGAAAATTGCACCCAAGTGCCGAAAATGGCCATTTGACATAAAAATGGCTGCCAATGAACGATTCAATCAAAAGATTTTTGCTCAGGCATTAACTCGATGACCCATTTGATCACATCCCCAAGTTAAACAAGATGTGTTTGTGAAACACTGATGCCCCCGTACATAACATGCACATGCTATTACCATTAAAGGCCTATCATGAGTCAATCAAAGGTTAAAGGTCAAGGTCAGAAGGTCAACATTCATGACCTCATCAGAAAGGCCTTATCCTAAGGAATACATATGCCAGGTATCAAATGCCTATTACTAGCTAATGAGAAGTTATGGCCAATGTTAAAGTTTTTGTCACCAAATATCATGCTCCATGGTCAAGGTCACAAGGTCAAAAGTCATGACCCCATTTGAAATGCCTTCTCACAAGCAATGCATATGGCAAGTATCAAAGTCCTATCATTAGCCGATCAGAGGTTATAGCCATGGCAAAGTGCAGACAGACAGACAGACAGACAGGCGAAAAACTATATGCCCCCAAAACTTTGTTTACGGGGGCATAAAAATGGACGACACCGATGCCGCCTGACGCAAAGTGACGACAATAGGCTACAATAGCCTACGGCCGGCAACCTAAAACCTCCAGGCTACAATGAGTTGACCGGGCAGGGTGTAAGCAATACACTGCCTGGGGGAATCAAAGAGCCCCCGCTGGGTGTCCCTTTGCTCGCTCTGTGCTGAGAGCATGGGGCGAGCTGCAAGGTCTTAGCCAGGCAAGGGTCTACCCATCTTTAGAGAGGCATTTCAAATTTAGAGTTTGGACAGGTAAAAAGCTAATTAGATGTGTAACTTAAAGCACACCAGTCAAAACCCATATAAATTTTAAACTGCCCCTCTTCAACTTGGGTAGGCCAGTGCTGGGCTAAACCCTTGTCCAGACGGATAGAGTTAAATGGGAGTCTGACTGTGGCTGTAGATGGGAGTCAGGAGCACCTCCTCCACTGGCTCAGAGTGGGACAGCCCTGTGCTGCTGGGGTAGAGGAGATGGCTACTGCCATGACTGGACATAGCAACGGCAACTATTAATGAGAAAGAGGAAGAGGACAAATGCGTCAACAATGAACTCATTATTTGCGATGAGAAGGACGAAGAGGCTGAGGTTTGCTGGTAAGCAGCTCGGTTGGATTCCTGCTGAAATTAGTGTTTATTTAGTCACTGTCGCCTCCCTGCGAGTTTGAGCCAGTCAGGCCATCCTCCTCTGGCATCTTATAAATGCGGCGTTTTCAGCCAGAGAAATGCTGCTTATTCGGAGGTTTTGATTTTCACACTATTCTCTGTAAACTAGAGACAGCAGTGTGTGAAAATCAAATGGAGATCAGCAGTTTTAGTGATGCTCAAACCACCCTGATGGCACCAAAAATCATTCCACGGTTAAAGTAACGCAACATTAACTGAAGCTCCAGACCTTTATTTGTATGATCGAGTGCGCTGCGCTGCCATCACAGTGGCGAATTAGGTATTTGCCTAAACAAGCAGGCATAAAGGCTCTGGTGTACCTAAAATTGACCACTGACTATATATTATCATCATTTAGGCTGATGTACTCCCTTGAACAGGGCTATTGAACCTTATCCAGAAAGGGCCGGTGTGGATGCAGCTTTCAATACAACCAAGCACTTACACACCTGACACCACTAATCAGCACCATGAGTCTTTGCTAATGAGCTTGATCAGAAGTATCAGGTGTGTAAGTGCTTGGTTGCAATGAAAGCTGCACCCATACTGGCCCTCACAGGATAATGTTGAATAGCCCTGCCCCAGAACTTTAATACAAACCGCAAGCCGAATGAAATGCTCAAATGTTCCTGGATCAAAGGGATACTGTCAAAAAGATGCATTTTAATCCAGTCCTATGGCTGGTAATTATGAATTGTTGGCATGGAATCAAAAAACAGATGGCATGAATAGTTAAGTTTTCACATTTAAATCAACACATGAAAGATGAGACCGTATATCAACGGTCAACGGTGCCATTCAACTGCAAAACTGAGGGTTGTCCTCCTCTGTGTTAAATGCATCTGCATTAAATTCTATATAGCTGGGCACCCCAAATCAATGTCCTCAAGGGCCAAGACCTGCTGGTGTTCTACCCTCCCTGAACCTGGGAGTCAGATAAGATAAGAGTCTGGCCATTCAATGGCAATAATTGTTAATTTAAAGGTGACATAGACAAGCTAAAAACAGTTTTTGATTCTATGTTGAATACCGGAAATCTCCCTGCATTCAAGAATATACAAAAAGTGCCAGAGATTCTGAACATCTCTGTTTCATAGAAATTCCTCTTTTACAAATGACCGCCAGAAAACCGGCCAAACTGAACAATGGATACATATGATGTCACATATCTCACTGCCCCCCCCCCCCACTCTCATTCAGTTTCCTCCTCCCCTTAAAAATAATTTGCAAACACATCTTTATGCAATTCCATTGCTTCCAATCCCTCAGTAAAGACAAGCATGAGAATTCCAGTCATAATTGATTTCCGTGTCACTAGTGGGGAAATCCACCGTAATGCACGTGAAACGGATAAACTTATTGCACAAGGACTTAAATTCCGCAAATGAATTTCTTCAGTGCTTTTTGAGAAAGGTTTTTAGGAAGCTTCTGAGGCATTAAAGACCCAACCAAAATTTTACTGTCGATATGTCACATCACAGAACAAGGATATATACCCCTTTCAACCATCCTACGTAATCTTTAATTGCCTGGGAGGAGAGAAAACCGGGGCTGGATCTGGATTGAAGGGCCAGATTTGGGCAGCCCTGTGACACAATGTTTTCTACCGTAAACAAAGATGAAGACAGTGATCTCACGGACCTCCGCTTTGGACTTCCGCTCCGCAGCCATGAGCTGTACTTTGTCCCTCTGCTCTTTAGGTGCAGATTTGTACATATCCAGCAGCAGCTTCATCTCCTTCTGCGACTCCTGAGCTTTCCTGAACAACACAGAGGTCAGAAGAGGAGTCCGATGCCTGAACCAGCTCAATTATGGTGAACACGGAAATTCCGGAAAGAGTTGTACTTACTTCAGTTCGGCCCTCAGCAACTTCAGCGTGTCCGAGTCTTTCCTCTTCAGCTCCTCACTTCGTAATCTCTCTCGCTCTCTCTCCCTCTCCCTCTCTCGTTCCCTCTCCGCCTCCCTCTCCCTCTCTCGAGCCCGCTGCCTCTCCAGCTCCCTCCTTCGCTCCTCCTCTTCTTCCTGTTCTTCATCCTCCTCTTTCTTCACATCCAAGCCGCCATCACTCCCCGTCTCCTCCGACATCAAAACCCCGAGTTCCCCACTCTGACAGCGCAACTGAACAGGGACAAACGGACACGCACTGCTTTGCGAGCCAAACTTCCTCACATTGTAGAAAATAGGCTATAGGAATGTTATAAAGGACCACAGATTTGAACTTATCCGCTTGGTCATACATAAAAGAAAAGGGTACGCCAGAACTCCTCATAATGCTCATACATAATTACAGTACATTGTTGTCATTTAGAGGATGCTCTTTCCGAGAGCGGCATAAAACAGAGTGCAAGAAGTACAGAGCACCCAATAGGGAGGTAGCGTTTCAAATACCAAAGAGGAGGGTAAGCCTGAAACCTTATTTATCTCCAGCTGAGTCTCGCGTAGTTTTCTCTTGTAACGCTGTACATCACCCTTCAGTTGGTGGTTGTGATTCTGCAGACTGCTTATCAAATGTCGCATCTCCCTGTTGATGGGCCCTGAGACAGCATAAGCCCAATACAAATTACCATTCATCAATACTAAGCCCTTTATTCACATTAACAGAATCACTACATTCCAGTACCATGTTTACACAAGTTGCAGCAAGTAAAACCAAAGCATACAATGTTTTCTTTTTTTGTGCAGCTCGCTGTTCGTACACATAATTGCAACACTTAGATCGGTAATATTGAAGATCATTTTTCTCAGCTGTCAGTACAAGCTAAATTTACAAATCAATCACTTTAGCGGTAAATTGTACTTTTGTATACATAGAATTTAGAATGAATTGTTGCATGCAACTATGCAGGCACCATAAAAAGCTGCCATCAACAATTAATTAGTTCATTAATGAGCATAAAAACATTATTATTCACATTTTGCCCACATTTATCCTGCAACTCTAGGACAAATCAGGCTATCTTTAAGTCCAATAAAATGTACTACACCGATAAAATCTTCATAGCACAAGTAAATGCACAAAAAGTATGTAGAAATGAACAAAATATGACCCAAATCTGAAGAATGAATTGAGATAATAATGAGAAATAGAAGAACCAAACAAGCACTGGAAAATCATTAAGAAACAAACAAACAAAAAAAATTTACAGCGATGAATACATAATATGCACATGACTATTCTGACCTTAGGCCAAAAGAGTTCAGCCCAAACAAAACAAGAGGCCCGTGGACCTTAACGGTCAGCTGAATTGTATAAAAACTGTTATTATTGATGTCAATGAACCAAATATACCCAAAAGTATCATTTTCCCACAAAGTATAGTAAACTTCACCCCCTCCCCAGGGGCAAACACAGAGCCTGGGGGCCATGAAATTCACGATTTTGATAAAGCACCTCAAGTCCCTTCCATCTATGAAGAGTATTGCTTTCCAGCCTCTCTTGGTCAGGAGAAGAAGATTGTTGAAATTTTTGGCAATATGACCCCACCCCTTGGGAAGAGACAGAGTCAAAAATGTCATGGTATGAAACTGTCATCTCAAGGTTATAAAGCCAATCAACTTTGAATGATTTCCAGTAGAAAATGAACAAACTATACCCAAAAGTATCATTTTCCAATAAAGGGTAAATTTCATCCCCTCCCCAGGGGCAAACATGGAGTTCGAGGGTTATGAAATTCACAATTTTGATAAAGCACTTCAAGAGCCTTCCATCTCTGAAGAGTATTGGCTTCCAGCATATCTGGGTCAGGAGAAGAAGATTTAAAAAATTTCAGCCATTTAGACCACTTTTAGTCCCGCCCCCCAGAGCCCCTGGTGGTGGGCACCATATAATTCACAATTTTGGTGCATATTTAACAAAGGAAGGTTCCTGCAAAGTTTTATTGAAATGGGATCAGCGGTTTCTGAGAAGAAGTCGAAAATGTGAATGGTTTACGAACGCACAACGCACAACGGACGACGATGGACAAAAGGCGATCAGGATAGGTCACTTGAGACTCGTCTCAGGTGACCTAAAAACATTATTCTAAAAATAGAACCAATTCCATTTCCGGCCCAATTCTGAATATAAAAAATGTGAAAAGAATAAAGATTGAATGGACATCGAATAACGTGGCAAAACCCAAAATAACGCCTTATTAATTTAAAAACTCTCAAATGAGAACTTAAAGCTTCAAATGTGCTTTCGGGATGCTCCAGGGTCTGACGCTCATAAATGTGGCCACAGTCAAGTGTAAATGTGTAAATATTAGATACCTGCTTGCTCATTGGCCGCCAAATTCTGCTCAAATTCAATCCTTAGCATTTCATACTCCTTGCGGACCTGGGCCAGGGTGTCTTCTAGCTGGATAACCTCAGTGCGTAGCTTCTTTTGGAGGGAAAGTTCATCACTCTAGAAATGTGAAGAGGGCATTTAGCCAAAAGCAAGACATTGATACAAAGGTCATATACCATTAAACATAAAACACTTCACAATCAAACTGATTTTGTGTAACATAATTCAATAAGGTTAATTTCTAAACTTTCTACAGGTTATATCAAGCCAATGTTTGTTCTATTATCCAAGCAATGATTGAATCATACACTGTCCACTCCCTCACTCACTCACATCCTAGGGCAATTTAGAGTCTCCAATTAGCCCAAGTTATTCCAGCTTACCCAGAATCCTCTAAGAATCAGTTCTATTCCAACAGCACAGCAATGTCACCACACTAGGGGCAAGCAAACAAGGCTCTGGTGCTCTCCTCACCTCCATGTGCTCAATCTGCCTCAGGTGAGCATTTTTAGCTGTAAGTAGCAGAGCTCGGGCCTCGTCTAGCTGTGTCTTCACGCCGAGAGACTCGTTGTACAGCAGGGAGAACTGTGATTGCAGGCACTTGTACTCCAGAGTCTCCTTCACCACGTCCTCCGGAACATTCCTTAAGTCCATCTGGGGGACACAACACAGAGGTAGATAGGTGATAGCTGAGATAAAGTATTTGCCCCCTACCCATTTCTTGTATTTCAACATATTCCTTGCATTTAGTAGTTTTTATAAACAAGGAGAAAACGAGGACATACAAAACAGTTTTCAAATGATCATTTTGTATATATGTAAAGCAAAGGGCTTTCCCCAGCAACCATATCAACCATGTGAATAATTATTATACGACATAAGGATTTGATCTCTCCTAATTGGTTGAGGCGAGCTCCGCCGGTCACTGTAAACAGTGATATTCATCGCGCGAAAGTGCGCTAGAGGGGAATATAACAATCTGACGACCTTGAGCTCAAAACAGATTAGGCTTCCCCGCGGGGGCTCCCCTGACAATATCTGTATTTCGCGTCACCTCCATGGAGAAACTGATGACTTACAAGATGCTGTGCCTTGGTGAATATCACTTGTCCAAGGTGGAATCACCTCAACTGACGTCAATAATTGTAAAATCACCGGTCAATCCAGTAACAGCATTTCAAAAGGATTAAGGTCAGGACTTAAAATCCTCATTTAGTTTCTTTTGAGTTATTCAGAGGTGGCCCTGCTAGCACGATTCGTATCACTGTACTGCTGCATTACCCAACCACGTGAGCTTCAGATTACAGACTGTAGACTGGGCACTCTCCATTAGGATTTTTCTAATACAGAGCAGAATTCATGGTTTTAGCCCACAATGGCAAAATTCCTGAAGCAGCAAATCATCTTGACACCATCACACAACCACCGCCATGCATGATTATTAGCATGTTGTTCACATTGTGGATTGTGCAAGCTTTATGACAAATGTGTTACAGAAAGTTATACTTTGGTCTCATCTGTCCACTGAACATTATCCTCAGATGTTTTGAGGTCACTCGCTGAGTGAGACAAGCACTCATTTTCCTCTTGGCTTGCAGTGGTTTTCACCTTTAATCTCCCCCACGGATGTAATTTTTGCACAATCTCTTTCCAATGGTTGAATCACAACTGTGATGGAGTGCGAAAAATGTGGAAAATGCACAAAAAGAGGGGACTGCGTGAAAGGTGCATGCCTCCACCTACACTGTTATTTTTGACCTTTTCTTTGATATTGACCATTTTAAATTCAATTTCCTATTACGCCTGTCATATACACTCTTCCGTCAAATTTTCATTAAAATATCTCCAGATCTTTTCCAAAAATCCTGCTTACAAATCGGCAAACAGACAGATATATGAGGGTTTCAACATAATCTCCGTCCAAGTTCATTATCAGAGGTGATCAGGAGGAGGGCAAATACTTTCTCATGGCATCCTAGATGATGCACAAGCTGCATTTTCTTCTGGGCCAAAAGGTCAACTGAAGTCATTAATCCACTTTGTTCCATATTGATCGCCCAAAAGCGTTCAGACACTCAGTACAGAAAGGTATTTTGATGGATACGTACGGGTAATATGACATACTTCGCATTACAAAAGGGGTGATGCAATACAGTGGCAAACATCCCCCATTCCCGACTTTTTTGAAATGTGCCGATTAGAGATGTACCGAATATTCGGCCACTGAAAATATTTGGCCGAAAAGGCAAAAAAAAAAAAAAAAATTTCGGTTTTCGGCCGAAAGACTTAACGCCGAAACAAATACGGCCGAAACAGAATGTTGTGATGACAAGCAAAAACCGCGGCCGGTGTTCTGACAAATTTTGCTACCTATCAAAATATGCTACCTCGCGGTTCTGCGCTTGCGCAAACCTGAAATCTCGGGCTGTTTCCTTGCTCATATCTTAAGTATCTTCAAAAATCATAAAAATAGATTTATTTTCAGTGCGCATTTAGACCTGTAAGCGTACATATATTTGCATGTACACGCTGGGTTTTCCTGAAAATGCAGAAATTAGATGATGATGGCATATACGAGCACATATCTTCAAACAAACTTATGAAACTCATGATAACATGTGCTTTTGTTATAATAAGCTCACGCAAAGTTACTCTTGTAACCTGATTCATATTGCAATATCAAGGCGAAAACAAAGACTTTACGATCGCTTTGCATTACGGTAACATTTTTTGACAAGGGAGCAAAATTTGATCAGAACACCGGCACGCGCCTGCCTGTATGTTTTAAATTAGGGGACGGGCGCCACCGTCACCACGTAATGGCACTAAAGTCCGCAAGTGCTGAACTGCAATATCTGTTTGACACTGTCCTGATGCATAGGATAGCAGCTGGTGTCGTGTCCAATTCGGTTGCACATTAAATACGGACCACATAAAAACGCGAAGCAATGATACCCATAAAAGGAATACAGTATTCATAGAAAATGGCAATACATTCTCAAGGCATTTGTGTACCATCAGTATTCCATAATGCAATTACAACCCCTGTGAAAAATATGGAATCACCACACACGGAGGATGTTAATTTACATTTTTTTCATTCATAACAATGAAACAAATAACACACATGATAAAATAATTATTGTTTATTAGCTTGACATGCAGGCGCATTTACTTTTAAAAATGTCTCAATTTCAAAATCTAATATGTTGTCTTTGAACCATTTTCAATTACAACATCAATTCCAAAATAGTTGGGATGAAGTGTAAATTGTGAATAAAATCAAAATGCAATGACTTTCAGATCCCGAGTCAATATGTTATCAACAACAGAACATAGATAGCATTTCAAATGTTGAAACTGAGACATTTCACATTTTTATCCACAAAATGAGCTTATTTCACATTTTCTGGCTGCAACAGGTCTCAAAAAAGTTGGGACACAGGCAAAAATGGATTGAAAAAGCAATTAATAAGAGAATCAGCTGAAAGAACATTTAGCAAGTAACTAAGTTAACTGGCATCAGGTGTGTAACAGGATTGGCTATGAAAGGGATCTCTTAGAGAAGCGCAGTCTCTCAGAAGTAAAGATGGCCAGAGGCTCTCCAACCTGTGAAGGCTTGCATAAAAAAAATTGTGGACAACTTAAAAACAATGTTCCTCAACGTAAAATTGCGAAGGCTTTGAAGGTCTCATCATCGACAGTGCATAACATCATCAAAAGATTCAGAGAAACTGGAAAAATTGTCTGATCTTAGGGCCCTCAGACGCCACTGCCTCACTCACCAGCATGACTCTGTCATTGACATTACTAAATGGGCCCAGTAATACTTCAAGAAACCACCGTCTCTAAACACAGTCCGCCGTGCCATCCACAGATGCCACCTAAATCTCTATCATGCAAAAAGGAAGCCATTGTTGAGCATGATCCAGAAGCGCCGCCGTGTTCTGTGGGCCAAGGCTCATTTAAAATGGACTGTAGCCAAGTGGCAAAGTGTCCTGTGGTCAGACGAGCTCAAATTTGTCATTTTTGTTGGAAATCATCGGCGTCGTGTCCTCTGGGCTAAAGAGGAGAAAGACCACCCCTCCTCTTATCAGCATTAAGTTCAAAAACCAGTATCTCTGATAGTATGGGGATGCATTAGTGCATATGGTGTGGAACACTTGAATGTTTTAAAAAGCACCATGAATGCTGAAAGGTATATAAAGGTTTTAGAGCAACATATCGAGGGCTAACTGCAATAAACAGTTATGTCTGGATGTTATATATTGGCCATAACTGTTTATTGCAGTCAGCCCTCGATATGCTCCCCTCCAGATGACATCTATTCCAGGGAAGGCCTTGTGTATTTCAGCAGGACAATGCAAAACCACATACTGCAGCTATTCCAACAGCATGGCTTTGTAGTAGAGGAGTCCGTGTGCTGAATGCCTACAGTCCTGATCATTCACCGATTGAGAACATTCGGCGCATAATTAGACGAAAAGTCCGTCAAAGGAGACCCAAAACTCTCCAGCAGTTGGTAGCCTGTATTTAACAAGAGTGGGATCAAATTCCAAAGGCTAAACTCAATGCCCAGACGCCTCCACTCTGTTAAAAAGAAGAGGGGATGCTACACCATGGTATACAGGCCCCTGTCCCAACTGTTTTGAGACTTGTAGCAGCCATAAAATTGGAAATGGGCTCATTTTGCGAATAAAATTGTAGAATTTCTCAGTTTCAACATCTGCCATGTTATTTCAGTTCTCTTGTGAATAAAATGCTGGCTGGCGTGATTTGAAAGTCATTGTGTTTTGATTTCATTAACAATTTACACTTCGTGCCAACTATTTTGGAATTAAGGTTGTAAATATAAAGTTTAAATGATTTTGAGATCATTGCAATCTGTTTTTGTTAACATTATACGCAGAGGTCCAGTCTTTTTGGAAGCAGTGTAGTGCACAATGACATTACCTTCAGCTTCTCACTCTCCCTTACTGCCTCCTGCAACTCCAACTGCAACTTCTCCAGTTCGGCCATTCGGCTGTTGGCCAGCTCCTGGTTCTGCTCCAGCTCAGCATTCAAGAGCTCAAACTGAGACGACAAACGGTCAGACAGAGTCAATTACTCATAATAAACCACATTAGCTTGGGCTGTTCAATTCAGCTGAAATGTTTCAAAGCGCACTGTGCCTTAATAGGTTAACACTTCTCCATTTAAACCTTAAATTTTCTCATGATACTGAAAATTAGCTTGCACATAAAGCCTTTGTTTATTACTGATTCATACGACTTCATGATGTAGTTACTTTTTCAGCAGCAAAAGGCAAAAAGCAGAAAAACATCGCAATTTAAAAAAAATATATATAAAAAAATCAATGGCCACTGATGAATAGTTGGCAGGGTGCTCACCTTCTGAATATTGAGTGTGATCTGCCCTCCAGGTAAACCTCCTGAACTGCCAGAGCAGTAGTACCCAGAATTTAACTGAAAATGAAAATAGGAATAAATGCAGTTGGGACTGAAATAATCCACCAAAGTGCTCCAGATATAGTAAAGAAAAGAAATGAGAACCAAGACACTTTTCTTTGTATTTGTCCCAATACAAAGAAAACTGCCCAAGGCTACAGCTGAAGGAAGTACGGAGACCATTTTCAAACTTTTGAACGCAAATCCTTTTTAGGATATTTTATACAGTGTTAAAATTAAACAAGAGCAACGCGGAGCGTGGCATATGCCCCCGCCTCTAAGTTTAATTGTGGTTAAGGCTGAATAGGTTGCTAGTTTAGCATGGCGAATAGTGAGAGTGAATAATACTGAAAGTTAAACATGTTAAAAGAAAACTGGTTTTTGAATGAAGATGAGTTCTTTAGTTATTGCATGGAAACAAGAAGTTTGCAGCCGTATGCCCAGACGGAGGGGGCGTTGACATATTGCCCCCTGCGCATTCGGGGTGGGGGCATAAAAAAAAGCTCAATTTGAAGATAATGTCCGAAATATCCTTAGGCTGGCAGTAATGTTCCCCATATACACAAGTGCAGCACAAACAATGCTGAAGTAAATGCTCGGTAACATAAGTAGGGAGAAAAATGCTTTGACAAAATAATGCATGAATATATTTAATAAGGCAAAATTTAACTCAATAAGGTGCATTTAACTCATTTCCTTTGGAATACTTTTATTTAAAATTGTCGTGTTTGTACGGAATACTTTTCCTGAAAATTACACAATATAAACACACGTTTAGCGAAACATCTGTATTTTCAAAATGAAAAGGTTTTTAGCAGGTTAAAATGCAAATGTCAAACTAGCAGTGTCATTTTGGGTATTTGAAACATCATTCCAATCGTCATTTTGGTTGCCTGCTACGGGACACAGAGCAGCTTCTTGACTAAGCGCCCGAAGACGTGCTCCTCGACCACGACCTGTCCTGGCTCAGCCACGGTACCCCTCCTCCTGTGGTTGAAGTACAGGTGGCCCATTACCGCGATCGTCAACTGATTTCGTGTTTTCATCGGACTGCGAATGGTTGAGGTCGCCATTACTCCTGTCAGTTTTGTCAGATTGACGCGATGCTCATGCATAATGCATGTTTTCAACGGAACTCCGAATGACGTCATCCATACTGCTGGAACCAGCTTACCGTAGGGAATGGTAGAATTCGCCGCGCAGTTGGCAGCGGCTTGCCATAGGGAATGACTAAATAGTATACAAGTTTCCTTACTGAGTGCATTATTTATTTCTTTCTTCGTTCTGGATTTTGGCTGTCACGATCCTAAATTTACGCATTTTGCAAAATGAACTGGTCGGTCCAACTTCCCATGTGAATATCTCTCATTGTATGAAATGTACAGCTTTAAAACTCTGACTTGGGCTATCTTTTTTTGTATAATTTGACAATTCTTCAAGTGTTCTCGTTTATCATACGTACTTTTCCTCCCTCAAAGCTGAAGGCTGAAAATGCAAAATGTAGTTTCAAAACAGATGCAGACAAAATACTTGGGATTTCTTGAGAAGTTGGGTAAAGGACAGCATGTGAATTTTTTTCAGGGGAATCTGTAAGAGAGTCACCCGTGAAAATTTCTGTGAAACTAGGAGATTTGAGATGGAATGACCCTCAAGTAAGGCCTGTTTAAGCTGCCACTTCTCACACTTGTAGCACCAAAAAACTGAGAAGGTGCACCTTTTTCCGAGAAATTCCTATAAAAACTTTGAGCTTTACTGAAGATTTGAGGCCAACTCTGTTAACCTGGGAAAATTTTTACCGAGGTATCCCGAAGTCTGTCTGGCTTACTTAAGTTGGGACAACAATTCAGTAAACCTCGGTTAAATTTTCCCGAAACACGCAGAGGACTGTCTGGCCCACTGAAGCTCAGAGACCACATCGGTATTCCTCGGGAAAATTTCACCAAGGTAGAACAGAAGTTTGTCTTTGAGGCCTACGCTCACACAGACAGGAAGACTCGTGTTTCCCATGTCTCGGATTAATGTGCCACTGTACACAGCCAATGTAAAGGACAGGCTGTATTCCTTGAACTGTGACGTAAAGATCAGGCAATAAACATTGTGCAGGAATTGTGTCTCAATGACACGGATACTGTGCATGTGTGTTCTGGGAAAAAGGGGTCACTTGGGATTTTTTTCCATTCTGAGATTAACGGGGTATCTCAGTGATATCCCAGTGATAGTGATATCCCAGTACTACTGTACTGTAAATTTACAACACTTTACTGTGCACAAATTCAGCCAATTTTCTCAAAATTAAAAACTTTGAACACACTTTGATTTTGTTGGAAAATCTCAATTTTCATAAAATGACCTGAGTGACTCCTTTTCCTAGTACTGCACACACATACGATTGGAAATGGCATGAAGTGTTGGTGGACCGGACTGTGAATAATGGTTTGGTGTTGGTCGACTGTGACTGTGAATCAATGTGCATTCATGTTGTGGGTGTACAGTGGCAAAATTGTGAATGTGCTCCTTCCATGATTTAAGTGAGCATTTATTGATGCCAATTAGCCAGTCATCACATCAGACTCCCACCTAAAGGGAGGGCGGAGAAACTGCAGTACTCGGCCCTCATGGGCTGTGATTTGTGGAGCCCTGGCTCATAACTACACTCAACAAAAATATAAACGCAACACTTTGGTTTTTGCTCCCATTTGTCTTGAGATGGATCATGGCTAATCATGGTGTCTGATGAGCATCTTGATGTGGCACACCTGTGAGGTGGGATGGATTGTCTCAGCAAAGCAAAAGTGCTCACTATCACACATTTAGACAGATTTGTGAACAATGTTTGAGAGAAATGGTAATATTGTGTATCTGGAATGAATTTTAGATCTTTGAGTCCATCTCATGACAAATGGGAGCAAAAACAAAAGTGTTGCATTTATATTTTTGTTGAGTGTAGTTGCCAGTCACCAATAAGCAACCACACTGATCAAGTACATGTAGTTCTGTGTCACCAAAAAAAAAAAAAATCCTTTTGGAACGAAAATTTAAGCAGAAAAAAAGCCAACATCCCCAACTGCATTATAATACAGTCAATGAAGTACTCAAGATGGCACTTGGTGCGCCCTGGGGTAACTGTAAAAGGCAAAGTGATTTCAGCTGTGGTGCCAGCATGGATACACTTGGGTACAATATGGCTGAACTCAAATATGCCAGTAGAAAATCAGACATCACATAATCACTCTGCCATATGCCTCAGGAACACATTTGGCACACCTGTTCCAAAGCTTCAGCCAGGTGCTTGTTTAGCTTCTGCTCCCTCTTGCGCAGTTTTTCGATGTCCCACTGCAGATCCTCCACGGTCGTCTCCATTTCAGAAACTTTGGTCTCCGAGCTAGTTACCTTATCCACCAGCTCATTATACTAAGGCACAGAGATAAGAGGATGCAAAACACAGCGGATAAGTGTCATTAAATGCAAACAAATTACCCACCATGTGCATTTAATCACCCCTCAGTGCAACAAAAGAATGACTGAACAAGTATGCACAAAACGCAAGCAAGCCCCATCACAAATTCTGCCCGGGATGCATCTTTGATAAAGCGCATTATATTCAAGAACTCTGGTCACACAGACCGCAATTCTGACCAATCAAGGAAGAGATGGCCAGCGCCTGCCCTTTATGGGTCATGCAAAATTCCTTTCTTTCCTGTACAATAAATTGCTTTAGAAAATGTTGGTTTTTAAATGTGATTTACAACACACATGCAAAGGAGCTGGCAAATAAAACTCAAAAAAGGAAGAACAAATTCATCATGCTATTACTTTTTTAAAAGCAAGTGTGTGGATCAGATAAAAAATGTGAAAGATTTTAATAATTTAAACTTTTTAATTTCATTATAAGTCATGTTATTTTGAAAGATTACCTACTAAGTTACTTTTCATTGGTCATTCTAGAATTTTTTAAGTCTACAAAAAAAGGTTTAAATTAGTCATTGTTAAAAAAACAATTGCATTTTCTCATGCTACCCATATTTGCAGTACCTGTGTGAGAGATGTTCCGTTGAGATCCTGGCCCCTCCCTCCCAAAAACCCCACAGTGCTACAATTGGTCGACCGCTTCACGTGTGTGTCGGAAATGTCACGCCCCTTTCCATGAATGAATTTCTGCTCCAGAGTGTAAATGAGCAAGCTAATGCAAGGCTGACACTTGCACGATTCTGTGGCACGCATTGGCACGACTCGAGTCGTGCCAGTGCGCAAACTAGTCGTAAACTGGCGTGAAGTGTGCGTAAACCCGTCGTGACTGCGTGCCATGTCGGGACAAGAATTTTGAAATGTTCAAAATTTTGGTCACGACAAAATTTCGCGACCGGGTCGTGAACTATGCGCAAACTGTTCGTGAACTCGTCGGGACGATGCGGGAGGATGCGTGCCAGTGCTTGGCAGTGCGCGCCATGCCACGGCTGTCACGAACTGCCACGAATAGTTCACGAACAAGCTCACGTCGAGTTCACGAGTAGTTCACGACATGTTAACGAATTGGTGCGCGTCGCAGCGTGGCCATGCCTTCCCACTGACACAGTCACGTGTACTTCATGCATTGATGACACGAGCTGTCCACGACTAGTTTACGCACTTCACGAACAGTCTGCGCATGGCATGAACAGTTCACAAACAGTTCACGAGCAGTTCACGACTACTGCGCGACAGTGGCACTCGCGTTGGTGCGGGGGTACATGTAGGGCTTCCTGGACACTGCTCGCCATTCCAGAGATCGCCTGCGAAGGGACAACTTATATTACAGAGACAACATGCCTAAAATAAAGCAGACACGAGGAGGAACAAAGCGGAGAAGGCCAGAAGCCGACAGGCCAGACGCAGAGACCGCTTTTTATATGGCGTGCCCAAGTCGGCACGACACCGTCCGAATTGCGCAAACTCGTCGTGCCAATGCGGGAAGTGCATAAACTATGCGCAAACTATGTGTGAACTCGTCGTGCCAGTTCCTGTCACCGTGGACACTGATTGGCACGCATTCGTGAACTATTCGCGAACTCGTCGTGAACTATGCGTGAACTAGTCGTGAACAGTGCGGGAGCCTCCCAGTTCATGCCCCAAAATAGCACAACTTGCCACAACAAAATCGTGGCCAAAAGTCGTGCAAGCGTCAGCCTTGCATAAGTCAGAAGCACGTGGGCATAACCCGAATGAAGGGCGTCCCAAACTATCTGCTCAGCACGAAAATTCAATTGGCGACATCACCAATTGATGAAAAAAATGGCTGGAAGCCATCAGGTGTTTCAGGCAGCTCCTGAGCAGTGTGTTTTGCGGCAGAGAGAGCGTCTTCTAGGGGTGACTTCAAGTGGTCCTCTGACGCAGACCTTTTACATGCACATGAAAACTAAATGATTCACACTACAACATTAAAATAATGAAAACCATAATAGCTGCACTTTAATTACAAGGTATCAAAGGTATTGGTAATGACAATGGTATCAGACAGTTTTGAATGACACCCAGACCCAGTCAGGAAGTGCGAATGAAGAAAAACTCAAAGGTATCTGTTCTCATTGTAATAATTTCACAGGGAGTCATCAAAAGTGCACAACTCCTTCCCCACATTAACTCGAAGGGTTTTTTACTTGTCAATACATATATCTCTCCCCCCGACACCCTTCCCAGCCTAACCCACCGGACAGACGGACAAACAGACAGGCACAGACCGACATGCACCACAGCAGGACCCGAGTAGTAAGTATGCAGTGTTTCATAAAAGATCATGCAAACGGTTTAGGAGTTATGCTGCGAACAGAAGTCGATCACATCTGGATGGACAGATTTCTATTTAACAAAAATATTTGATTCCGGTATGAATCCTGTAGAATAACACTTGGCCAAACACAATAAAGCAAAGAAAGAAAAAAAAAAAAAAAAAAGACAAAAGCAAAATGAAAATAAAATGGATCATTTGTGTCCTTGAACACAGAGAGTATGTTAAGCCTCTAAAATTGCGAAAAGATCCAATTTTGTCAAACAAAATACAAGATGTCCACCTTCGATCTATCTGTGGGGCATTTGCCAAAGCATGTTGAATTCTGTCCAGTAGTTTTTGAGCAGAAGCGGATAGACAACATCCCCTATACAGTGCCGTATGTATGGACAGACAGACAGACAGACAAGGGTAACTCTATATGCCCCTGCCATTTATGGTGGAGGCATAAAAAACACACAGGGTTTTCAAAGAAGAGGACAATCAAGACATGTAGCGAAGATAATATGATCGAATGAACGCACCTCCAGGGACATCTTGTGGTGTCGACCCTGCAGGGAGGCGGCCAGGTCCTGCAGCCGTGCGTTTTCCTCCCGTAGAGTGCACTTCAGAGAAAGCATCTCACTTTGACTGTCATCCACAGCAACTACGGAGAGATTTGCAATTACTCGCCTAACTCGGGACGGGGATGGGTTGGCATCTGAAATTATTCCATTTATTCCAGAAACATCTAGCCGTTCGTGCAGGTGCTGCAGTGATAATGGTCAGTAGCTTTCATTTATTTTTTCCTTCAATTGATATAGTCATCATTAAAAAATTACATTTTCTGTTTATTCAGATTACATTTGTCAAATATTAAAATTACTTTGATGATGGGAAAATATTACAAGTGACAAATTTGCAAAAGTAGAAGAAATCAGGAAGTGGGCACACAGCCCTGTAGATATGAAAGCGTCAATTTTTCGACCAAGTAAAGGCCCTCACATACCAAATCGTCTTGCTTCCTGTATGCAATCCAAGCAAAACCATTAACCCTAAGAGCGCTGAAATACATTTTTTAAAAATAGGACCAAAGGTCCTGTAGCTTACCAGCAAGCGATGCAAGTAATGAAAATTTAATGTGAAGTTTGACATTCTAATCATTGATTTTCAATGTCAAGGTCACTAAATAAAAGTTTACATACCAACATTTATCAGGCCTCCTGTATTACAAACACAATCATAAGCTCTGAAGCAGTTTTGGTGACACAAGTCATTGAAAATTCAATGTCACTTGTGAAGTTTAAACGTCACACAAGGTCAAGTTGAGGTCAGCAAATGGACCTCATATATGACTTTCTAAATGTCTCTATACAAACCCTGGCTCAATCTGTGACCATTTTGGTGACCCAAGTCATTGTATTTTCACTGTCGAGTTTGACCCTCTGGCCACTGACAGTCAAGTTGAATGTCACCAAATGAAAGTTCATATTTGTCTTCTTAGATGTCAGTAACAAGCTCAGCATCCATCTGTAACCTTTTTGGTGATACAAGTCATTGAATTTTCACTTGGTCACATTTGACCTTTGAAGGTCAATACGAAGGTCACCAATTGAAAGTTCACATATGACTTCCTATAGTCTCTTAATACAAACCTAAGCTCCATCTGTGACCGTTTTGGCTACACAAGTCATTGTAATTGTATTATGTCAAGTTTGACCTTAAAAAGGTCACCAACAGTCAAGTTGAATGTCACCAAATGAAAGTTCATATGAGACTTCCTAGATGTCAGTAACACAAACCTAGGCTCCACCTGTGACCTCTTTTAAGGGGACTCATTAGGCTGATCCCTCTTTTAATACATATTAGTAATGTTAATGTTGGTTGTCCATACTCAACCCCTGAAAAGTTCCTAAACATAAGATACAGGGGTTTTGCCATCATCCAAGAACGTGATTTCGTGAACGTGATTTCTCCTCCCGAGATCTTCATGAGATCTGGGCAAAACCGGACCAGGTTGTGCCGTTCATTTAATGAAGACCAAGCTAGAGCCAACCGCGGCGCTGGACCTGCCAACACCTGAAACTATTCTAGCAGGCACTAACAATGGCAGATCATTCTCTGCCTTAGTAGTGTCTACACTTTTGGAAATACAAAAAGAAGAACCGCAGATCATTTGAGGTGCAGTTTTGTCAGTATCTCTTTCAAGGCTGCTTGTCCATTTACTTTTGGACAAGAAGAAAAACACCATTTTCTCTTCCAAAAGACAAAGCCACCAGAAATCAGTGGGTAGCTTTTTTTGTTTGCTGGCGGCAAATAGCCACGACAAAAGGGAACATTAGCTGCTTGTGCTTAGCATTTCACCAAAAGAGAGCTTTGTTAATAAAGGATAATTCGACACTGAATTAGGGTTTCAGCTGCTTCTCAAACCTGAAGCAGCTGTATCGATCAAGCGCTCGGAGCCACAAGCTGTAAGTAACCATATAATAGGAAATAATTTAAGTGAAGCTAACGTGTTTCAGGTGGCTAGCAGGACCGCTAGCGATAGTTCACACTAACTGGCCTCAAACGCAAGCTAAAATATCTGAAGATAAAGCCTGTATTGGTCGCGACTGTCCGTGACTCACAGACACAGAAGCTGCAAGTTGCTTTTACTGCATAAGCCAACCTGACGTGATAGCCAGTTGATTGTGGCTGTAGCACAGCGGCTAAAGTAGCCAAATTAGTGTTTGTGTCCTAAATTTGCAAGAGCAATATCCAGAGAAATTCTACAGAAGGTCTGTGAACATAAACCTCATTTGAAGCTGAACTTTTTATACTTGTTTGTAATTTGGATGCTTGGTACAACTGTCCATGGTAACGGACATTGCTTTCTGTAAAACCTGCATTGCAAGGGTTTGTCTCCGATTTTGACCGCTTGGTTACCAGCTACTGCATGTTAGTTCGCGTGCCGTGCCAATTAAAAATTCTTCTGGTTAACTTATATGCAATAATTCTGATCGGTATGCTTGTGTTACTTCAAGAAGCATCAATGTGGCAGTTTCATCATAATCTTGCCCGATTGAAGCCACTACAGTTGAAGCCAACAGTATCCACAAAGCTAGGCTGAAAAGCACAGTTAGACCAGACGTAGGTTTTGCAGAGCTTGGGATACGCGTTTGTGTTTGTTTACGGCTGC
Source organism: Gymnothorax reevesii (assembly GCA_029721435.1). Lineage (NCBI taxonomy): Eukaryota > Metazoa > Chordata > Actinopteri > Anguilliformes > Muraenidae > Gymnothorax > Gymnothorax reevesii. The sequence goes on from CM056582.1 coordinate 55,090,630, forward strand.
TTGTGATCACTTCACTTATCCATGACCGCGATAATCCAAATATTTTACGAATGTCGGGGCAAGCTCTCTGATGCTACCAGTGAAAGCAATAATGAAGCGCACAGGCTATAACGTGTCTGGTATCACAAACGATTTCTCTGCATTGCCGTCGATAGAATATTAAATTCTTTAAGGTAAAAGTGATCGATTCGATAGCTCCACATAAGCAACGATTCATGGAACTTGCGGTCTGTAAAACCTGTATTATGCTCATAACATAAGCGGAGCTCTATCTAGCTCTCACGCACTAACGTGCCCATTTTCCCCGAGGAAACGTTGGTCATTCCGACGCAATGAGTAAACCATTACCACTGGCAATTTCCGAAAAGGCCGATTTGCCTGGAGCTTTCGCCCCTCCATCATATAACAGCACAGAAGCGGTTCGTTTCTCCACACTAACGACACACCACAGTTATGCACACGAACCAGCAGGTCCTTAGAATACACACCGAAGCAGTCCATAAGCTGTTGGTTCACTTTTAGCTGCTCCTCACTGTCCATGTTTCGCTCTAAACTCAGACCCACCGGATTTCTATGGTCTCCGGTCTACACATGGGTATGTGCTATAGAGTAGAAAAACCGCTGTACTCACCACTGTTGCCGTAGCAAACTGTAGCCGATGGCAAATTTGAGCTTGAGCTGCCAAATTTTTACACTGCATCCTCCACTTTCGCCGATGCGTTTATTAGAACAAGTTCATTTCATTAGATCTGTACACATGTACTGCGTTAGACAGCGGAATTTGCCCGTCGCTTCCTTCTCAGATGGCAGACGTCTCTCACGTTTCACTCTGAGGAGACTGACCCGGAAAACTGCATTCTTTAGCCTTGACCCGCCCAGCTCCGCTCTCCACAGAGCTGGCCAGTCAGAAGAAAGTGGGCACACGGGGAGTGGGGGCCAGAGAGGAAGAGCCAACCTAATGAGGCGTTACAGGCAGAGACTACAATGGACTACAAATGGAGTTTTTTGAGGATGGCAGTATGAGCTAAATAAGCAACCCGTTTTGGACTCTGAGTGATCAGGAGTACTCTAGGGGAGTCCAAGATCAAAATATAACCTTGGAAATATAGCAAAATAGGTCCCCTTTAAAGATAGAAGTCATTTAATTTTCACTAGGTCAAGTTTGACCTTTGAAGGTTAATATGAAGGTCACCAAATGAAAGTTCATATATGACTTCCTATACGAGTCACAATATTCTAAACAGGTATTTTTTTGTAACAATGGGATCAAAAAATAAAAGCAGTCATTTACAAATTTGAGCATCTATAAATGTTAGATAAGGCCTTCGTCTCTCATACTATATGCGTCAAAAGGCAGCTATGTTTGAGAAATTAAGAAAATTTTACCTTATATTCAGGCTGCACACCCCGTGCGTACATTAGGTCTGGCATACAGAATGGTACGCATATTCAAAATGCTTTTTCGAAATCTGTGTTGATGCCTGTCATGTAAAATCATATATCTTATTATAAATGTTTGTTGCTTTAAAATAAATCTTTCAATACTTCCTGAGCTGTAAATCATGCCATGATATTCAACTACCAATCTTGCACCATGAGCTTGACAGACGTCATACCATGCACGAGGGGTAATTTGAAACCAGTATCTCTGGCAATCGGGCATTGTTTGAATATTGTTTCTGGCTTTTTCTAATAACTACTCAACTGTACTTTGCACTGCATCATTGTTTTTCTTTTCCCAGCTGTTACAAAATCAGGCTTTCAAGAGGGGTACTTTTTCAACTTCAAGTTGGTACAAAAAAAATGAGTAAAGTAACCCAACTGATACTGGCCATGCTGTCTTTTTATTTAATAACCAACATGTATGCACAAGAACATATGCAGTTTCTTGACAAGTGATGGAATAAAGACAATTCTAGCAGTGCTTGTACAAAATCCCTGTTTAGCATATTGTGACTCATACATCTCCAATACAAACCTACATTCTATCTGTAATGATTTTGCTGATACATGCAGGGCTTTCAAAAGTTTTTGGAGTTGGCGGCTGGCAGAGTAGAGTAGGCGGCTTTGGCTAGTGGTGGAGGTGCCGAGAATCCAAGCATTGAGGGCGCAAAGCCCTCCAGGGGGCATTCTACCAAGAGAAATGCAAAAATAGTGCCACGGGCCCCGTAGCTCACCTGACCACTCAAGGGTGTGTAAGAAGCAGTTTCACACAAACTAGTAGGGTGTGTAAGAAGCCGTTTAACTCAAACTAGTCAAAAACTATCAAAAACCCAGGGACTTTCTTGCATGCCCACTTTTGACCAGTAGCCAAAGGCAAGATTTCAACTAGTTTATTACCTCCAGTGAACTTGACATTTAAAACCTGGATTATATGTCATGTATCTTGCTTCTTACTACCTACATAGCAAAACTGAGCTGAATATATGCATAAATAGCTTTCAAATGGAGATTAATGTCATTTTCAAAATGGCCACCACGTACCAACTACAAAGCAAATTTCAGCTGAATATGTGCATAAAAAGGTTTCAGTTGGCCAATTATGTGATTTTCAATATGGCCGCTGTGGCGGCCATGTTTGACATCGGATCAGAACGCCTTGAACAAACTTTGGTGTCGTCATGAGTAGGAAGGTACCTGTCAAGTTTCAGCTTCATAGGCCCAGTGTTTTCGGAGGAGATGATGTTTACGGACGATGACGATGACGATGACGAACGACGGACAAACGGGCCATGACATAAGCTTATCTAACTTCGTCAGGTGAGCTAAAAATTTGAAGCTCTATGATGCATTCTTGTCATCTGGTGATGTAAATTCAAAAAATTTTTTGTTTTAACATAATTAAAAAACAAATTTTTTGTTTTTCCATTGCTTGTCATTATTTGCTCATGATGCATTACTGTATAAATGTATTGGCACTTCCGATTATCAGTTATTAGAATTAGATACATGCAACAAACCCCTTTGAGCAGAAGCCGAATCAGAAAATGTATGCGTTCCCCTTTATAATTCAAGATTTGAGCTTCACAGCGAAGCGGAAAATTGCTTCAGAGAAATCAGAAACTTGAACCATTTAGAACATCATCACATTTCAGTGAAATGGCGGAAGTCAAACTTTATTCCTTTCATGAAATGACAAAAAAATGTTAATTTCAAGAAATGACTGGTTTCATGATCTGACTGAAACATATTGCCCATTACACAATGTAACAACATTTTAGCTTCTTCCTGTTCCTGGGCAGAAAGTGTTATTTCCCAATTGCTTATTAAAGTAAAAGGAGAGGACCAATCAAACTTAGCTTTTGTTCTTCTGAGTTGGCAATAGGGGGCCGCAAACGAGAAAAGCCTTGTACATAGTTCCCCAATTGGACAATCCAGATTCGGGTGGGATTGGAGATGCCAAATTTTTGTAAAAAAATAATGAAAACAATAAATAAATAAATAAATAAAACTTTGCTTTTGTGACTTGGGTAATGAATTTTTCAAATGGTATCCATTTTCCAGGACATGAAAGGTAGATATAGAGCTGGTTTGCTGACAGATAATTTTCTTGAGCTTACAAGCATTTAGGCTAAGAACTTTCTAGAATGTTGCGGAACTTACAAGTATTTCAAGAGCCCATTAAAATTGTCTAGATCCTATACAAGTACTGCTTGATTCGCACGTTCATTCACGCCCACAAAATCTGAACAGATTGGACATTCAGAGAGTAACTAGCCAATCACCAGGTACGTTTTCTGCCTTGCCGCTGGCCGCAGATGATCTTGAATCTTCCCTTTCATTGCGCAACACGGCAATGAGGGCAGTGGCTGTACATCTTCATGGCCAACATCGTCCCTAATTTCAGACATGGTAATCACTAGCCTGCCCAGAGCTGTACATATTTTTGCCTTGGGGAAAAAGGTTTGCACCGTCTGCACCTGTCGTCTATTCATTAAAATGTTTATTCACCGGACTCGCTTCAAATCAAATAAATAATTTTTATAATGGGGGAGATGGCTTGTACGTTTATTTTTTTTTCATGCTGTCAATGCCAGTCTTTAATTTATGGGTGTACGATAACGGTTTCCAAAGTGTGGCTTTCCGTTCTTGTCAATTTTGTTTTTCACGTAGAGGTTCCATGTGGGTGTACGTAGTGACCGAGAATCGCGCTGCTTAGCGAAAGCATTGCTATTTTTAGAATCTAGTCAAGCCCAGTTCTAAAGCATACCGTTCTGTCACATAATATCTATTATCTGATTCTAGTCCATGGCAGTTGTAACTTGTATTTTTTATTTTTTTAATTATACAAGGTCACTCAGTCACTGAGTGCAGTAATTATATCCCCGAACGCCGAATGGCGTTCCGGGGGATATTATGTTTTTGGTCCGACTGCCACCGCCGCACTACATTTTAACGCGATAACTTCAGTAATATTTCAATTCCAAATTCCAAATTTTGCACATAAGTAAGTATCATAAAGAGGAAGAACTGATTCGATTTTGGACAATTTACGATGTCTAGATTGGCCACCAAGGGCCAAAAACTGATTTCTGTGTTAACGCCATAACTGCAGTAATATTTCAATTAGAAATTCCAACTTTTGCATGTAAGTATCATAAAGAGTAAGAACTGATTCGATTTTGGACAATTTACTATTTCTACATTGGCCACCAGGGGCTAAAAACTGAAAAAAATCACTGTTCTGCGATAACTTCAGTAATATTTTAATTACATATTTCAAGTTTTGCACATAAGTAAGTATCATAAAGAGGAAGAACTGATTCGATTTTGGACAATTTACTTTCTCTAGATGGCCACCAGGGGCCAAAAACTGAAAAAAATCACTGTTTTTACCATATCTCTGGAAATACTTGTCCGATTCACCTCAAATCAAGTGCAAATGAAAGGTCATGACCTGAGGATGTGTCCCACTAAGACATTAAGACACTAAGACAAGACAAAATTCGACAGGCCAAAAAAAAAGATTAAAAATGTTGGGCGCCCCGGTGACTCATCGGTCTAAGCGTCCGTACCATAAAGGCTGTGTCCTTCCTGCAGCGACCTGGGTTCGATTCCAGCTCAGGTCATTTGCTGCATGTTTTTCCCCCATTCTTCTCGCCAACTTTCCTGTCTCTCTACAGTGTATAACTGTCAAATAAAGGAAAAATTCTCAATAAAATAATCTTAAAAAAAAAAAAATGTTCCGGACGACAGACGCCACACCAGAACAATAGCTTATTGGCCCATAGGGCCGGTAACCTAATAAAAAATGTTCCAGACGACGGACTACAGACGAATGTCGCCATACCACAACAATATGGGCCGATCAGTTTAATGTTTAATGACCTTGAGCAGTTGAAAACCTATTAACTGGCAACAAAAAAGCTCCTGTGGAGAGTTTTTTTTTTTTTACTTGTTTTTTGAACAAGTCGCACCGTGATTCAACAGCTTTTTCAACAGCTTTCATTTTGATATCTTACACCAATGAGCAAAAATAGCTGCATTTAGCACTCAGAGGGTTAATACACAAGATAGAATTGACATTCCCCGATCTTGCATTTCTTATGCAAGCGATGCAGCGATGTACACAGAGATCAGACATCCATTTGGTATTCAATTCAACCCTATCTTGGTGCGTGACACACTCACAAAAATGTTTCATTGATATTTTTTGAGTTAGGCATGTTCATCTACGCAGGTATAGCAAAAAAAAATAAAAAAAATACACAAAACAAAGTTTAAGGAGGTAGTGGCCTATCTGGGTCAACCAAACCTCACTGAAATTATTTTAAGATCTATGTGATGAGTGTAGTAGTGAAGCATTCTGAAACATGCAGGCCCGCTGGCTCATTAAAAAAATGCAACAATCATGTGTGAGGGGACTCCTTCACCCTTTGTGACTGGAGCATTGCCTCTTTAGCACAGTGTATAAATCTAGTGCTCAGATTGTAGTGTTCAGGAGTTACCTGCGGATTCAAAGCGGGTACAGAAGTCCTCAACTCGATGGTGCAACTGGTCAAAGACGCAGCTGATACGGGCCACAGCCGACTTGCTAAATTGCATTTTGTCCTGCAGTTGCAAACCAAGTTCCTCCTCACTGCTACTGCCCAGCGTACAGAGGAAGGACTTCGCACTTTCACTGAGAGGAGCAGGGGGAGTCACCAAACCTGTGGAAGATAAAACATCCAATTCCAATTGACATCCAATTCAAAACTTCAATACATCTTTTTTTTTTTTTTTAGACTCAGCAAGCAAAATTAAACAACTTGAATCAAAAAATGGCCTGCTGGCCTGAAGGCCTTGTGTCCCCCGACGCAGAAGTGACCAGAAACATGTGACAAAAACTGTTTTGATGGCTGAAAATAATGTGGTACACTGTGTCACTAATAATGTGAAGTACAATGACACTGTAGCTCATTGGTTGATCAGAGAGATGGATGAGGGATGGATCATTGTGATATGAGCTAAATATAACCACGGGTTATGAGAGAGATTACAATTTTCATGACTTGCGGATGATGGACGCATCGCCAAGGCATAGTTTTGTGGCCATGGCTGAGATCAACCTAACAAGCCAATAAGAATGTCATATGAATTTGGTGAGCCTCCATCAAAGCTGTCAAAAGTTATTGCGAGTACAGTGTTCCTCACATGTTTTTGCTCAGTGACCTTGAAAACTAGGTCAAGGTCAATCATCACTGAACTTGAGCAAGGCCTTCATGAGAGGCATATGTGGTGTGAATATGGTGATCCTCCATCAGAGCTGTCAAAAGTTATTGCGAGTACACTATTCCCGGACGGACGGATGGACGAACGGCATTTCTATGTCCCCCGTTCCGCGGGGCGACGGGGGACAATTACTGAAGAGATATAGGCAATTCTACATTTTTGCTTCTTATATTGCCACCTATTAGCCAGTTGCAAATGAATGTTTAATGGCTCCTCAGGTATATCCGCATATTAGAGGTATAACAGTTCACGTATTCAAACCAAACCATTTGGTACAGGACTTTTGACGCAGATCTTTTATGAATCAAAATAGCCCAGTCCATGACGCAAAGCCAAACTAAAACTGCATACAAAACATAATTAAATTCACTATTCCAACTCTTAGCCCCGGTGACGGACAGCTGGAAGTTGTCGAAGCAAGCGTTGCAATTGAGCAGCAGCAAAGCTACAGGTGAGTGAAGCACATTAGCGAACACACGTACCAGCCTCATCAGTATTATGCCCCGGCAAACGGTGAAGCCAGAGATACAGAATCCACTATTGTCCTTCCGAAAGGCTAAGCTGCGAGCCAACTAACATGTAAGCACTGGTTCAAAGTAAGTAGCTAAGTTGCTAACATAATTCTCAACGGTAAATAAGCATTCGCACAGCTCTGGGCCAATGATATTCCAGGCGTTTTCCAGGACTTTTCCAGGAGTAAAACTATTTTCCAGGACCAATCGAAGACCTTAGTGCTAAAAGTACTCAAATTACAAAATTTTCAATTTTAGAAAATACAGTCTGAATATATAGACCGACAGAATCTGATAATTGAAGAACCAAGTGCTAAAAGTGCTGATGTCACAAAAACAACCACAAAAAACTAACTTTGGTAACTTTTAAAAATATTTTCCTGTCGTTAACTCAAGGGGTGTGAAAATGTGACTTATGTACTTTAAGCACTAGGCGCAATTTCTCGCCATTACTTCTCCATGCACATTCAAGACCCAATACCAGAGGTTATTCCGGACGGCTTGATTCTTTATTTTTCAGACTATCGATACATTCAGAGGGGAGGAAAGATAAAAAATAGGGATCAATGGCCTTCCAGGCGACAGCAGGCGGAATGAAAATAAAAATTATTTTTTTAAAATTCCATTTTTGGGATTTTTCTGAGCGGCGGAACCAAGGACATGCAAAAAATATAAATATATTTTCCTGGTTCAGGCAATTTCCATGGCTGCGGGCCCGATGACCAAGGAATAAAAAAAAAAGTCTGGCCTTACAAACAATGTAAGCTCTGGTTCAAACTACGAACTCTAAAAGAGATATTGTCTCTGTCTGTCAGTCTGTGTTTGGTCGTCAGGTATCAACTTGAAATTTATACCAAAACAAGCCCATCATTATGAAATGAACTCATTTTAGGGAGAGAGAGAGAAGAGTGCAGCTGACCAGCAGTGCCATCCTGCTTCAGGTCCTCTGTCCTCTCCTGCCCTGGGACCTTGTCTTCCTCTGGCCGTTCAGTGGGAAGCTCCTCAGACGTCTCCACGGGGACAGGGCCTGGGACAGGGTCCGCAGGCCGAGTTTCCTCAAATTGGTGGAGTAAGATCTGAACATTTTCATCCAGCTGCAAGAAAGTGATAAAATGTCACAGAATACAATTATAAGCAAATATTTGGTATATGAGTATATCGTTTAACAGGACTTATTTAATAATTTAATTTGAATAGCACCGTGCATTTTCTGAAAAACATGATTAAATTTCAGGTAAAATTCCATTGACGTGACAGTCCGTTGTATTCTGAATATCCCTCTCAAAATTTTATCAGAAGTATAACCATTAAATTGCAATAAATATGATTACGTTATCATGCTCAGATAAGCAGAACAGGAGAGGGCAGACGTGTACCCTTCACTAACTTATGTCACACAAGTCACACACAACCCATTCCACCTCGCTAGAATACAATGTCATCAGTCGGTTGACCCGTGAAACCTTCTATTGATCAGCAAATTGTTTGAAACTTTTTAAAAACTTTTTACCAAAAATTAGCCCAAAAATCGCACACACAAAGAAACAAGCCACACCAAGAGATTTACCTGCTTAAGCCCGTTTCATGCTTTGGAAGAAGGAACATTTTTTTTCTCCGAGGGAAACTTCAACAGCCCAAGCGAGCAAATGCTCTTGTACTCTGCTATTTTAAAATGCGTTTGTTCATTTTTCACGGTGTTCAATAATGTCGCAGAACTGAATGCCATTTTTTTTTTTTACATTTGAAGTTTCTGCTGAGGTTTTCAAACAAAGCTTTTCAAAGTCTTTTCTTCATATTTTCTGATTTCATCACCATTATAAAATGAAAAATGAACAAGCAGACAGAGTCGGCTATATCCCCCGCCTACTAATCTATTCTGAGAAAGGTGCAAACCCTAAAAGGCACATCTAGACACGTTGACTGTTCAACACAAAGTTTCGTTGAGCTGGGTTCAGTAGTTTTTTGAGTTCTGCTCCGGAAAGAATGTCTATGCTGATTTTAAGTTGCGTTTCCATGGAAACGGGCAAGAATGAAATTCTGAGAAAGGTGCAGACCCTAAAAGGCACATCTAGGCATGGCGATTATTCCACACATAAAGTTTCGTCGAGCTAGGTTCAGTATTTTTTGAGTTCTACTCCTGAAACAATTTCTCTGCTGATTCGAAGTTGCGTTTCCATGGAAACGGGCAAAAATGAAATTCTGAGAAAGGTGAAAACCCTAAAAGGCACATATAGGCATGGTGATTATTCCACCCAAAGTTTCGTTGAGCTAGGTTCAGTAGTTTTTGAGTTCTGCTCCGGAAACAATTTCTATGCTGATTTGAAGGTGCGTTTCCATGGAAACGGGCAGAAATAAAATTCTGAGAAAGGTGCAAACCCTAAAAGGAACATCTAGGCATGTTGATTGTTCCACACAAAGTTTCGTTGAGCTGGGTTCAGTAGTTTGAGTTCTGCTCCGGAAACCAAGTGGGACTGACGTAAGCACAGACGGACGGACGGAGCCCATTTCAATATCCCCCCCCAACCGAAGTTGGGGGGGATAATAATAAAACGTCCACTGGCTTGTAATAGTACTGTGCAAAGGCAAGAAAATAAATTAGAACATAAATGTCCTATTATGCGCACACAATGAATGATTTGTACGAACATTCCGTGAACGAGGTTCACCGTTGCTAATAATATCTTTCATTTAATGCTCTTTCTAAAGATTTTTAGCAGAGTTATTTATTTCTCATAGCCATTTTAACTAATTAATATTACCAAACCTCAAGTAAGCGAAGGCTGAAATTCAGACAACTGTACACTTTTCAAATTATTAACCATATGCATAACTGGCACTGCACTTGTTTGGGATTAGTCAACAATCTTAAAATGCTTCCAAACATCAAAATTCTTTCTTCAGTCTTTGTTGGTATGAAAGTGATGTCATCTTGGTAGAGCACAGAGTGCCAATCAAATGTAGGCACATAAAATGATTTTTTGGGAACAACTCATCTTTGTGTACAGCAAGCAGAAAGAATAGTTCTTTAACTGCGGTAAGAATGGTGATTCTGAAACGCAAAAGGCCAAGAAATATGGACTGAAGCAGAATATTACTTAAAATAAAAACAAGCAGTTAATTTTGAATATGATTGCATCTGTTATAATGCATCTTATTTCAATAAATTTTGACTTTGGACTTTATGGCCCCCTGGAGTAACAGGAGATGTTTGGATCTCACGAGTCTAAAACAATCCTCTGCAGCCACCACTAGAATCCACAAGTATGATAGGGCTGCACAATTACTTGAGTGAGTCACAATTATTTTAAACGTAATAAAAATTAACTACTGCCATATGGTGAACAGGAGAGGTTCTTTTCCTGTCCAGGAGCCATACTTGATGCAGTCTTGATGCAGTCAAATATCACAGGCCATTTGAAATTCTGCTGGGAAAAAAAGAACCTTCATAACATCGTTAAGGTCTTCAGAATCATCATCTTTTCTTACCAACAATTAATTATCACCCTTTAACAATTCATTTCAACCTATTCCTGGTTATTTCGCTTGATTAGCAATCAAACGGCTGATCCTCTCGATGACCATTTTTAATCAGTGGAACATCGAGTTTATTTAGATGGCATTTCTGCTGGTATAGAAGTTTGAAATTGAAATAGTCATGAACCAGCACAGATTTGCGAGAAAGTGTTTGCTAGGTTTCTTGAATATGTTTGGCCATTTTATGCAAACGGAAAAATTATTTAGTATGTTCGATATGCTCAAAAAAATGTTTTCACCCTTCATTTAATTTCGATGCATAAAAATTCATCAGAGAATGAGCCACATCATTTTAATGTCAACATTTTAAATGATCAAATTAAAAAATGCCACAGTGAGGGATGGAATTCAGAGGAAAATGTTTAAATAATTATTCAGATTATTGGTATCCTTACAATGTCTCATAGTAGCCAAATTAGTTCCATCTGGTTCTTGTCATCACTTCTTAATTGTAATATTAATATATATAATCTAGATTATATAATTGGCAACATATTCGTTAGTTGGTCAGCTAAATAAAAGTGCTTGATGGATATTTAGGCAAAGCACATGGGAACGGATTTAGAGTAGGCCAATTGTGCCTTAAAAGGTGATGGAAGTTTTCTCATCTTGCAGGTAATTAGAAGACTTCAGAGCACATTTTTATCCAAGACGCATTTCAAATGATCTCTGACACTGACAGCTGCTTAAGGCTGCAACTATCAAGAACTACCAAGTCTGAACTGAATGATAAATGCAAAAATTAATGAATGAATGAATAAATGCATAAAAAACAAGTGCATCATGCCAAGAATTTAAAATTGATTTTGAATTTGAATGTCAGCTTTATGACAGAGACTTCGTCGCATCAAACTATTCAGTACTGCCCCATTTGACTGCGACTGTGAACATATATATTTATAAAAAAAAAAAAACTAGAGTGTTCAGGTGAACACATATGTCGCCTGCAGAGCTTATGTGAAAGTGTGACTACCAACTGAAAGTGTGACTACCAGACAGACAGACGGACGGACGGACGGACAGACGCCGGACAAATGACCCCTATGTGCCGCTATGCTTTGCAGGCAACACAAAAAAATCACATTAAGAGCTCTTATTCTACCCAACTCTGTCTAGACTTGCTGACCAAGGGCGAGACGTTCAGTGCTGTGGGGAAATTAGTGAATATCAGCCAGACAAACAAGGCTGAACAAAGACCAGATGACAGATGTCCCTGTAGTCTCCATATCAAGAAACTAAGAACTGGGACACCCTCAAAGTTATGAATTAAGAGGGGTGGGAACTTGTAACTTTTTTGTTACTGCCCCAGGGGGCCCAAAATAGGTGGCGCTGTAACTTTGGTTATAAGAGGTCAACCATGAAACGGTTTGGGTTTTGAAGTTTGGGTACCATACCCATCTTACAAAAAAAATTCCAGCCCAATCCAGGGGGGTCAACAATCTGGGCAGTCGAAACCTTAGAAAAATTGGTTCTTTAAAGGACACATTTTTTACCATCATATGCCATATATGCAAGAACCACTGCAACCACGTCCGCGATCCTTAATGGGAATGGTTCTTCCGAGTATATTTAAACTTATGTATGCATTTTGCAGCAGCTGAAAGTAGGTGTGCGTTTTAAAAAATATTAATTGCATACAGGGTGTTTGCCAAATTAACAATCACCCTATTCAAAATTATTAACTTCTTTACGAGCTGTGCCATATTTACTGGATATCTCATTCAACACCATAAATCAGTTGCGATAAAGTGCATTAACCAGCATTAGTTGCAGAATTATGGCGGGCTAAAAATGGCAAAAATGCTAGAGTTCATCCTCAACAATTGACCAACCAGAAAATAAAAAAATTTTTAAAAAATTAAAAATCGGGAGCCGACTGAGCCATAACTTCTTTTTTGTTTGGCATCCCTAGCAACATTGTTACAAGGTTTGCAGAAAATCCATGAGTATGTCCACGAAAAGAGTCTGAAAATTGGTTGATTACATGTGATATAATGCAATGGTGAAATCCCTGAAGCAGTTTTGGGGTTATGGGCCTTGCTCAAGCACTCAGTAGCAGACATCCTCCCACCTTCATCTCACCAGAAGCCAAAAGTTAAAACTCCAGAGCACCAACAAGGGCTCAAACCAGCGACTTTTCAGTTACCAGCCAAGCACCCTACCACTAAGCTGTTCTGCTGCCCCAACTTCGTTGGAAGTGAGGTTTATACTGTACTCCCAGACAACATGAAAGCTATAGGAGCACGGCTTTACCATCAAGCAGTTAAATCTGCAGTTCATTCCACGTGTATCAACACAGTTACACTGATTTACTACACACACTAACATTACACTCAACAGCATTAGATAAAATTAAAGAAAGCCTTTGAGTCCATAAATTTTCTTGGAAACCATCCAACTTCCTCTACATTTTGGGAGGAGGAACAGCTGGGAGGTGGGTAAATAGAGAGATAGTATAAATCATTCGCTCCAACTCGCTTATTAGCAAAGCCATGTTGTTTTTTGTGAACACTGCAAAACCAAGCCTCAGAAGACAAAAAATTAAATTAGTCACACCTTGACCTAACACTAACATTGTGTGCTCTCAATTAACGCCTTGTTTTGGGGACATAATTATTTCTGGAAAAAAAAGTTATCATCCAAGGTTATCATCCACAGGACCCCTAAGCCTGAGAAAAAGTGTCAGCAAATTGCAACAACTGCAATTCCACACAACCACAACTGCAAAATTCATGATAGCACATACTCCTATGAGCAAAATATAGGAATGCCCTCATTGCGATGAATCAAATAAACTGCACCTGACTCCAGTAGCGATTGACGATGAGAAGCGTTGCATCATCGGTAGCCTGCCGCTTTTCCAGCTTCTCAATCTTCTCACGAAGCTCATCCTCCATGGCCTGCCTCTGCTCCAGACGTTCGCATAGCTTTTTATTCTTGAATTGCAGAACTTTCATGTCCATTTCTTCCTGCAAACACAACAGCACAATGGGAGTTCAGTGAAACGAACGAAAGACCTAGTATCGAGTCTTTTTAGACGTAGTTCCATTAAAAAAGTAAATCCATGCAGCCCGAGTTTCCTGCAAGTTTCTTTATTCATCCATGACCAAAAGCTTGGCAAAAAAGAAACCGTCATCATGTGATGCACCTGGACACATCATCATTGATGTAACCAGGGAGCATCAGGTCTTTCGGACCTTTCAACAATCAGACACCCTCGCCCAGGCACTACATTAGGTTGCACTGTATCTGTGCCGAGTGTCAGTTGCTGACGCGTTATTGATAAAGCATTGTTTGCCATATCTAACATGCCTGCCAAATTCTACAAGTGACCTAGCATGAGAGATAGGTGAAAATGCAACAAGAGGCTAAAGAAAAACAAGAACTACGATCCTTTGAAAAAGGCGCAAGGCCCTCCAATTAGAGGTAGTTTTACCACCTTTGGGGTTATACCTGAATGCATTCATAGGTGCTTGTAGAATTTTGGCTGACAATATTGCTAAAAACAGACATGCATGACACGTCTATGACTCACCGTTGAGGACACTCCTCCAATCCTAATTGGCTCGATTAGCGTGGTGGTCGTTTTCTCCTCTTTTTTTCCTTTCTTTTCGGGGGGTCCCGGGGGACTGTCCCCCCCAACCCCTGCTGCACGCTTCCCTCCCCCTGTTCCAGACATCATTCCCCCTGCAAGACAAAAGACACACACACCAACACTCAACACGTCACCAGGTATACCTGCCAAATTCTAGACAGGCTACAAGATCAGCCCAAAATCTTCATGGAATGGATTCAAGGCGGTTTGTCTCATTAGCCCCTCACCCAAATTCGGGTAATTGAATGTCATTTCTGGCTTACAAGAATGTCGGCAACACCCTGTTGCTGAATACTAAAAAAATACTTAAGATGCAAAGCCAATGAATGAATCATCCACGGACCACCATACTGACTGTGAAGCATAGTCGTAGTGTTTTCATACTTAGGGGTGCTTCTCTTTAGCTGGGATTGGTGCTCTCACAATGACAGACAGGATGGCGGCACGGTGGTGCAGTGGTTCGCACCTTCACCTCACAGTAAGAAGGTTGTGGGTTTGATCCCAGCCTGGGGCCTTTCCATGTGGAGTTTGCTAGTTCTCGGTTTCCCCCACCCACAAAAACATGCACCTTTGGAACCCTCCTACCAGTGCCCCTGACCAAGGAACTGGCTTTAGAACTGCAGTTGGTCCCCGGGCGCTGCTCTGTGGCTGCCCTTGCTCCTAACAACAGGATGGGTTAAATGCAGAGGATGAATTACCACAGGGTTTAACAAGTGTATCTTAAATCTTAAGATAATAAGAAACCCTTATCGTTATTCAAAATGCGCTGGCCTCTGTCAGACAGCTGAAAATGAAGAGGAATTACTCCCTTCAACTTGAGCGTTTCCTGCCTTGGTTATGCTACATCCTGCCAGCAACTCAGTCATGTTTGCACTCGTTTGTCTTGCATTTGTGCCATCGGTTTGAAGTTAATTTTACATCCGAGGTGGATCTCTACCCCTAGGGCTCCGCTTTGATTTGATCATAAGCAGCCACCTCTCTGTTGCTTTATTTATAATCTAGAATAATTAACAGCAAAATACACCGTGATTGTTCACAGGGAGACATCAAAATGTAAAACTGTGCGGAAATGGTCTCATAAAACTAATAAGTTTGCTCTGGACTATTTTCTGCAAGCTTAATGATGTGGACAGTATTCAGATAATGTAACCAGCAGCATTTCTTTGTGTTGACACTTATTCCACTGAAGACAATCATCCTATTCCCAAACTAGATAACTTGGTCGCCACAGGGACCAAGTCGTGCAGCTCCCTGATCCCCAAATTTTGGACAAAATGGCCACCGGCAGCCATATTTGATGTCCGAAATTCGCAAAAATCAGTCTTGAGCATTGTCCAATCAATATCTTCGCCTGTGTGAAATTTGGAGAAATTCCTGTAGTAATTGTGGCTTCCAAAGCCTGGAACAGAAAATCTCTGCAGCGGTGGCCCCCGAACTAAAGCATAGTGTCTCCCGAATATAGTCGTCAGGGAGATACAATAATAAGCCATGGGTAATGAGGAACATTAAAAATGCCAGTGAAAAAAAAGCTCCACACATCGAGATAAAGATCACATTTACGTTGCCCATAAAAACCAAACAAGCAAGGTACAGTCTTGCTGGATTGTCAGGGTGCAGTGTGTTTTCACATATTAAGTAAGTATGATGCAACAAGGTTGAAGTGCTGCTTGTAAACTCAGAATCTCTTTAGAGAATGTAGCTAGCCAATAAAGGTAATGCCTAAATTATTCCTACCCAGCCAAAATAATTTGACGTATACAATAGCCATCTAGCTAGCTACAAAGCCACAAATTTCTACTGTCGTGCAACTTGTACGGTGGTAGTGAATGTTAGTGCCATCCTAAAAAAAAAGCTTTTCCAGCAGACATCGCAATTCCACAATCACTGTGCAGTTCACCACTTAGCCTGTTAATGCATATTTAGAGATATTTGCTTGTTCAGATAGGGGATTTTGAGGTATTAGCAGATAGTTGAGTTGGTTGGCCTGTCTCATTTCCCCTCTGATTTTGATTACACCCCAACAGTCAGTCCGTCTTCTGATGGACTGATACCGCTCCAGCTGGTGACAGGTTGCAGGGACAGCCCTCAAATTTTAGAGGGGGTGTCCCCAAACACCTGTTAGAAATCAAGGTCATAGCTCCAATTTTGACTAATTCTCTTTTTTGTCAAAGGTCAGGCACACCCACCTGTCAGGCACATCGAGGAAGTACACGGCGCCGGGCTAAATCTAGTCATGTCCGAAGGACAGGAATTGAGCAGGCATTCTCAATAGTGTTTTTCAGCAGTTAGTCATGTTAACGAGTAATCAAGAAGTCATTAATATCCACTGCTAAAGTACTTGACACCAGTAATCTGAGGCTACCAGCTATTTCAACGTTAGTAAACACAACAAAGAACAAGAACATGAACGAACAAACATAACGTGAAACTACAATTTTAGTTGTTGGCTTTCAGTGGTGACAGATATTTTACAAGAAGCAGCCAGCAAGCGCTGACAGAAGTAAATGTTCATTCGTGGATGCTGGGCCATTGGAGAAGACCTGTCATGACTTAGCTCATAGAAATAGTTGAATACACTGGATCAGAAGTAAGTTAGATACCCGAGATTCAGCCGAAAGGATAAATATTGCAATAGTACGAATGTTACAATTCAATGAACGATTAGCAAGCGAATTCGCTAAAGGAGATATTAAGCTGTCATCCAGCTAGCGGCACAGACAGCACGAACGTTCACTAAAGGTAGCTAGCAAGCAACTGATCACTGACCGAGAGCGCTAGCTAACTAAACTGATGTGGCTATGCAGCAAACTTGGTTGACCCTGGTTGGGTGACTGGTTCAAATGTGAAACAAGATTTGAAATTAACACCTATCAGCAAAACAATGTGAAAACTTAATGAACAGTATGCGAAATATTTAGCTAGCGAGCTACCCACCTTCGCCGACATGCAAATCAAGCCAGCGCAAGGTTATCTCAATTCATTATTGACCCAGCGTCACTAACTAGCCAGGTCAATCAAATCAAAACAAGAAAATCGTAATTCATCAGCTAGCTAGCTAACTTAGCGGTTCAGAAGCCTACGACTAGGAATAACCAACTAAGTGAGCTAGCCAGTGAGTGTCTTCAGTTAGCTAACGTGAATACGAGCTGCCTGTTGGTTCGCTATTTGGTGATCGCGAACGATACAGCCAACGAAATATTAGGTTATGTGTTAAATAGCTCTAATGGTCAGCCACAGTATTTATACAAATTCAATGAAATAACTCGTGATGCAGAGCATTAATCCTCACCTGCAGCAAAATATCATATGAGGTTTTTTTCCTACCCCTGTGAGCGAGGTGGCCTCATGCGCATGCCCACTAACGATTTTACCCCCGGGAGCGAGGTGGCCTTCTTCTCTTGATTTAGTGGTGTACACATAACTTTCAGGTGCATACCGCCATCTACTGTACAAGCGTGTGTAGCACTATGTCATCAACCTGAAATTCTGACCGTAAGATTTGTGTTCTGTAAAAAGGCTAAGAGCGCCTTCCTCACAGCTCTAATTCTTCCATCTTCCCCTTCTGTTCCCAGAATTCCTGCCAAGATCCACTCCTGTCCTGCTGCTCTAACTCTCTCCCGAAATCTCACTCGCTCTGCTGAGTAAGAAACACAGTTAAAAATCACGTTCTACGCTTTCTTTCCACATCTGTCACATGTTATGGCCCCAATTCGTTATTACATTTATAACACAACAGCAACAGCAAGGGATGACAAACACAGTTTTAACAACTAAAACACATTTAATTTTTAACAAAGACAAAGACTAATAACAACCTACAACTAAAGACCAAGATTGATAAATAAGAAAAAACAGAAATAATTACAGTCCCTTTTTGGTGGGGTGGCTTGGTGATGTCCTGGATGAAGAAAATGCTCAAACACAGGCAAAGAAATCCACAAAAGAAACGTCACAGGTCTTGAACAGAATGGCAGGTCTGGTCATCTTCTTGCAATTTCTCCTACTACTTTACTGTCTCAATTCTTTTCCTTATATACTCTTTTGCAGACCCCACCCACATTTAGACCTCTTTTTTTTAATTTTCTGAGACTTGCCCCAGACATGTCCAGGACATGTCTAAACATGACTCCAGTCAGAGCTTAACAAAAAAAAGGTAAATACTGCCATCTAGTGGCCTATATTCACATTACACACACTTGTCATTATTCCTTTTCCCCAGTATAAACAATGTGAGCGAGGTGGCCTAATGCGCATTCCCACCAGTAATTCTGCTTCCATGTGTTGAAGGCACTGTTAAAAATGTAAACAAATTATCAGTGCGATGAAGCCATCAGTGTCTCTCGTCATGAATAGAAAAGTTCTTTCGCTCACATTCATTGGTAAGTCAGACCTAGACAGAAAAGCTTAACCCTAGTCAAAAAGTCCTGTAAGATTCCAACTAAAACTTCCAGTTAAAAATTTGATTTTGGAACCAATCCTATAGGATTCAGTCCTATTGGACACAAATCCTACTGGATTAGGTCCAAAATGTCCAATATGATTGTCTCAAAATCTTATTGGCTCTTTTTTTTAAAGATTTTTTTTGGGGGGAATTTTTTGTTTATTTGGTGGTTGTGCGGTGTGGGGAGACAGGGGGGCTGGGGAGGAGAATGGGGGAAGGCATGCAGCAAATGACCCGAGCTGGAGTTGAGCCCAGGTCGCTGTGGGAAGGACACTGCCTTTATGATGTGTGAGCTTACACCAATGAGCCATCGGGGCGCCCCCTCTTACTGGCTTTTTAATTGGATTTTATCCACTAGAATTTCCATTAAGACAGGCTGAAAATGTGATCGGCCTTTTAATTGGATGTTATCCAGTGTAGTTTCCAATAGAACTGGTTGAAAATCTTAAAGGCATTTTAATCAGATTTTATCCAGTAGGTTTAGCTTACCTTCCAGTAGACTTTCATCATTGGGAATCTTAACTGAAATGATCAGTATCCTTTTGAGGTATTAGGTACCGTGTTTGCGATATATGTTTTTTTTTATATTTACATTTGAATGTCATAAAGGAAGACTCTATTCAAATATATAACTGTACACTGAAAAAGTATTAACAACTCATTAACAAGCTATACTACCACAGCTGCACCAATGAATTCCTTGCTGGCAACCTCAAAGGGAAATAATAACAAACACACAAAGTCAGCCTTCTTAACTTTAATCGAAAAGCTCATTATGCATTACAAAAATGAAATGCTGCCACCCCCACAGTCAAATTCAAACAGAAAAATGCACTCAAAGTCCACCTCGATTCTGATTTTAAAAAAAGATAGAACACAGACAAAGAAAGAGGACGGAGAGAGAAATTAGATGAGTCGTAGTAAGCATGTCTGTTTTTCATAGCAATGATCAGCTGAACAATACATGTGTGATGGCTGCTGGAAATTGGACGCTAAGAGCAGCAGCCAGAAATAAAACAGATTTTGGCGAAACACAGACTCCGATGCTTCTGCTGCCCCGCACTTCCCGCCGGTCAATGAATTTGGTCATTTTAGCTCAAAGATATTCGTGATCAAGAACAAATATGGAAGAGTTGCATAGCATTTGCTTAATAAAAAGACGGCTTGTGCCCTTAGTGGTTGTTTTGTGCATTTGAAGGCAATGGCATTTCTTTGCCATTTCACCATTTTTAAAACCGATACGATTAGCAATTTCAGGTGAAAACATGAGCCTAGTTAATAATTTTTCATTTGTATTTTTTGTGTGCCATCTATATTAGACCTCTTGTCATCAGACATTTTAACTACCAAAAACAAAAGGGCCTATAGACTGTAGTATGACATAGTTTGATACGGGTTGAATGTTGCTCACCACAAATCTCTGATTGGGGTCGCAATGTAGAACCGGCCCTGAAAGAATGTATAATGAATTGTGAGTCTTAAACTTGAGTTTTCATTCAGCCCTTTGTGAGGTACAATTCAGGAACCACTCGCGAGAGATAGAAATCCAAAAAAGTATGCCTTTAATGGGGTCCGAGTCAAAGCCAAAAATACAGGAATTGCCAAGCCACAATAGTTTATTATATTAAAAGTATTGGGACTATATAAACTCAAGCCAGCTATTAGTAGTGCTTCTTACATATAGAGTTTGGCTCAATTTGGCATTTCATTTCTGTTTACTGAAACTAAGCCCCTGTTAAAAGAGGCTTATAATCAATTCACATTGTTTCCTCAGGGTTTCTATTGTGACTGCTGCTTAGGGCTTCCAAGGTTAATAAATAAATTAATACATTGTGGTTCCTCGGCTTCTATCTCGGCATTAGTAATTTTCTTTTATCTAGGGTAAGCAAAGTCATTAGGTAGGGGGTTCAAAATGTGGCCAAAACTATGTGACGGTTGCAGGATGATCGCACTTTTGGATAGAGATTTCCAGGGTGGGTTTGTCTGCCACCGGTGCCAGCTAATTGAGCATCTGGAGAGCAAGATCCTTGATCTTCAGGGCCAGTTGGTGGCGCGACATAGTTCGCAATCAGTAGAGTTCCTAGAGGAACTAAGTAGTATGTCGTTTAGAGAAATGGTGTGTACGCCAAAGCAGGGTGGTACTGGGATCCCAGAACAGACAGGGAGAGAAAGTCGGGTGACAGTAGGTCGGCAGCGCTGGAAAGGGCGTGCACGCCGTACAGCGACAGCTTCTTCAGTGGTTGAGGTGTCCAACCGATTCCAGCCCTTGCAGGAACTTGACTTGGCCCCTGACCTTGAGAGTGAGGGGACTGATGAGCAGCAGGGCACCTTGTTGGCCTCTACCCCTCAGAAAAGAGAGTTAGTGATAGTGGGGTACTCAATACTAAGAGAAATAGATAGCTTAGTATGTTTGCGCGACAAGGAGTCTCGTACGGTGTGTTGCCTGCCTGGTGCCCTGGTAGGAGACCTCCTGGAGCGTGCAGACAAGCTCCTGGCCAGACCGGGGAGGGATCCAGTTGTCATGGTTCATGTTGGGACAAATGACATAGGTAAGGGTAGGTTTGAGGTTCTGCAAGGCAAATTTGTGAAATCAGCTGAGAAGCTTAGGAGCAGACCCTCAACGGTAGCGTTCTCCGGGATTCTACCGGTACCACGTGCAAGCAGAGGTAAGCAGAATTTTATCTGGAGGTTTAACACATGGCTACGAACCTGGTGTAGGAAAGAGGAGTATAGGTTTATGGGGCACTGGAACTTTTTCTGGGACAGGGGTGACCTGTTCGAGCCTGACGGGCTGCACCTGACCTGGAGGGGTATCTTTGCACAGGGCCAGCGTATGTTGAGGGTAGCGCAGGATTATTTAAACTAGGGACTTGGGGGGCAGGGAGGTTAGTGAGTGTTACACATAGGGAAATGCAGACTGCCCCGATGGAAGCTGACGGCATAACATGCACTATCAATGTTTTACTTTTAAAGCAACAAAGCGTAGTGGGGGGCTCGAGGCGGCGGCCACATGGGAAATCAAGGGGGAAGAGCATTAGTAATAACCTTAAGTGTTTTTATTTAAATGCAAGAAGCATAAAAAATAAATTTCCAGAACTTGAGGCTGTAGTGATCAGTGAGGGCTATGACATAGTTGGGATTACAGAGACATTGCTATGTGAAGAGGATGGAGATATATATAATATAGAAGGTTATAAGCTCTTTAGGAAGGATAGATGTAATAGGCGAGGAGGGGGCGTAGCACTCTATGTGAACGAAAACATTAATGTACAGGAAATTCCCGAAATTGAACATTCCTTGTCCTGTGAAGATATCTGGGTCAGGCTCATTGTCAAACACGAGACAGGTTTAAACATAGGAGTATGCTATCAACCAGCAGCTTTGGACAGTACAATCAATGAAATGCTTTTTAGGAGGATTACGCAAACTTGTAGTGGTGGTGGGACTATTATCATGGGAGACTTAAATTATCCTGATATCAATTGGGAAATGGTGAAAGGACAGGGTAGGAGGGAGGAAGAATTTCTAGATGTTATGAATGATAATTTCTTGGTGCAGTATGTTAATAAACCTACCAGAGGTACAAACCAATGTTGAGGTACTGTAGCCACTTGGGACAAGTGATCACTCTGTTGTTAATTTTGATGTTTCATGGGAACTTAAAAAGGTTTATTCAAAAACAAAAATTTCCAATTTTAAACGAGCAAACTTTGACAGGATGCGCTCATATCTAGCTGAAATAAAATGGGAGACACACCTGGACTGTAAGTCCGTAAATGAGATGTGGGAAAGATTTAAGGGGGTTTTACTTGAATCACAATGCAGATTAATTCCGAAGCTGTCCAAACACAGAAATTGTGATCAAACAAAAATGGGTTGAAATCCAAAAAGGCAAATACAAAAAGGGCAATGGCAAGAATTGAAGTCGGACAAACCAGTAGAACAGAAACAATACTCAATGGCATATGAGGTGCTCTGCACAAAGAAATATTGATCAACATTATGACAAGAGCTGTTCTTCAGGTTTTATGGCAGTTGACAGACCTTCTGGTGTATTACCGCCAGCTACTGGATTTTACTTTCGCTTGGAGTAAGTGATATTCGATTAAAAAAAAAACCATGAACTCATAGCCCTATATCCACTCATCATATATATCCCTACTTCTCTTGCATCTGACTCCCACTAAAGCCTTGAGCCAAAATTCCCTGTATTTCATCCCCCTTCGCATCCAAAATTCCAAGAATTTCCCAGGCAGCATCTACCACCATCCTAATCCGCTGATTTAGTTTCTATTTCACTCGCGCAGTTTATAGCCATGGCAATGAATGCCAAAAATCTCCGTCTGTCCATACTTATCGACTCAGAATCGCCCCTCTCATTTTCCTCTCCCATCCTTTTAGGTTCTGTCCCAACTGTCTCCTTTTCTGCCCGCACCCTTTTTGTGGCTTCTGCACAAGACATTTTCCCTCGTGCTCGTATTTGTTCAACTTCCCTCTCAAACTTTCTACGCTCAGTTAAAAGCCTCCACCTCGTGATTTCCCCCACAGTGAAAACAAACAGCCTGCTCATTCATCACACAATCTTCTTCATAACAGCCATCTTTCCCACACCTACACCTGTGAATGTCTTTTTGGCAAACCGTTGCCACGTGCCCATATTCCTGACACCAATAACACCGCAGTGGAACTCACATGCCCTCACCCTATAACGGACAATCTAATGACACACTCTGTGAAATCTCCCCTTCATACTCTAACACCAGTGAATTACTGAACCTCTCCTCTCCATTCCGATGGCTTTTGAGCCGCCCTGCACCACACACACACACACACACACACTTCCTCTACCGCCAAAAACTCTTCTGCTTCAATGACCAAAGGGACGCCGCCAATAACACCCTTTAAAAGGATCCTGTCCCTAAACAAACAAGAGCCATCTGGCAATGGCGGATCCCCCCGGCTGTAGGTTGTGTAACCTACAGGTTTTGTGGACAGACGAACGGACCGAAACCCCCAAAAGGCACAACTAGACCATAAGGAGAAGCTCCATACCAAATTTGGTGTTTGTAAGTGGTATAGTTTTCGAGTTCTGGTCCGGAAACGATTTTATTACAGACGGACGGACAGACAGACGGACACACTGATCGCTATATCCCCCCGCATTATATGCCGGGCGGATAAAAACGAATTACTTTTGTCCCGTCGTAATCTTTTGTTTTTAAAGCTTTGTCCGGAAGGAACTCCGTGATCTGGAAGGATTAAAAACTGACGCAGAGATTGCGGCTTTTCTCCTTTACAGGTAAACCCCTGCTTTATTTATTGGTTCATTTTTGCTCTGAAAATAAGCGAGTTGGCGTTGCTGACATGCTAACCAAACTAACCCCAGCCCTAACCAGCATCAATTCATTTTCGCTCAGCAAATAAGCGAGAGAACGTTGCTTACAAGCATAGACGCTGTTCGAATAGCCAGTCATGTAATTGTTACAGTACTCCGCAGTGCATTTATACCCCAGGGAAACAGGAAGTGATGAATTACTAATTAAATGTTCCTAGATACTCTGATCTTTTTTGTAAACTACTGAAGAAATTACAGAAATACTTCAATTACATTTAATTTCTAGGAATTGTTAGGAATAACAATGCCAATGCCAATAATTGTGTAACAGGTGATTTTATGAAAAATAATTATTTCTTAGTCAGGGATTTTTTTCCCCCCTTAAAATTCACTTGAGCTGAAGGTTACAGTTTTCTACAATTTTCGGTGTAAGAGTATGCTTCTGCAATAAAAATGGAATTTATTTTAAGGTTTTTTACACATCTTAACTATGGGTGCCAATAACTATGGAGGGCGCTGTAAGTTTTAAAGTAGAGGACGTTAATGAAAGTACTTAACAAATTCTGACAAGTGAAATTACTTTAGCGTGCGTATGCTCTAAGTTCATTAAATCCATCCATTCTCTATGCCTGGAACTGGTGCCAATCCCATCTGACTCTGGACCAAAGGAAGGGACCCACCCTGGACAGTTGCCGATCTATCGCAGCGAGCACACACCATTCATTTGAATTTAATTTTAATATTTAATATGGCAAATGCATTACTGCGCATGCCCTCGCAACCCGGTGTGCCATCAGTAACATAGCTGCTGGCGTTATATGCTATTACCATATCTATCAGCACAAGAAATTAAAGTAAATTTTCTTGACAAAATTCATGCTTGATGTTTTTACATCCCAAATGTCTCTCTGGGTACTCAAACATCAAGGTAAGCTGAAAAAGTGCTGATTTTATTCCATTTCTGAGGAGGTTGAATACGGAATTCTTTTCCTTCCTCTTTTACTGGATTAGCAAATTCACAAGTCCTCACATAATCAGCTGCCCAGTTATATGATATACATAAAGTCGATCATCGTTTTGTTCTCATCTGTTTCTTTCTTCTGGGACTCTTCATATTTTCTCTGTGCAGATGGAGTTCAGCCGCATCAACGAATCTCTGCAGCATCACTCCCGTACTCTGATGCTGCTCACTAACAGTGTGTTGTTCACATCTCATCTTGACCGGCGTTTCCAACCCACTCAACACTTCTAGCTAATAAAGCCTGAACTACAATACTGTCTCTGTTTGTGCAGTCCTGTCATGCAAGTTCAGAGCATGCATGAAATGACAGATACTGTTTTAATAATTAAGAATATTTATTCATCATTGCATGCACAATTTGCTGCGTTGTTTTTTGGGCTGAATTTATACCGCGCTGAAAGTGCACTTATGGATGTGCTGAATGCTACTTACCTAGTTACGTAGCCAGCATACATGAAGCAGCAGAACACAGTACCGTAAATCAGTGTAAGATATTCAAAGTAATGGAAATAGACAACTCAGTTAAGGTACATCTTGAACATTTTAATATGAAAAAGCAAAGCAGGTATTAGTTGCATGCACGTTTATAGGACCTCACCTTCAATAGCTACCAGATATATACACCCGTTATCCAACCTTAGTTAACCAACAACAGCCTTTGCTACCTTACTGTATATTCTGTAACGTTACATAAAACATAGGTGAAGCAGTCGAGTCTCAACATAACAAAGCCATTCATCATATACAATAAATGAAAACATTGGTGTCGTTAGGCCTGCCCACTTTACCAACTTTGTAATAACGCTAGCCAACCGCACTAAATCTCTTGACCACTGCTACAGAGAACCACAGCTGCTGCACTGCTTAGGAGAACACGCTTAGAGAACCCCTTGGTGTTCACGTAGCCTAAATAAATAAAATTTTGTCACTGCCGTGGAAAAAGGCACCAATGATTTAAGAGAAAAATCAACAGATTATATATAGACCATCTGCGGTAGTCACAGATTCATTCACAGATCTCTTAGGGTCATTTTTAATTGTTCCCTATGGAAAAATTTCTTTTTGCCCCCCATGGCATCACGTGACTTGCAATATCAGCTTGACCTCTAAGCCCTCGTCGGCGTGCGTCTCAGTCCTGGTTCAGTATCCAGTTCTTATAATACATCCATGAGTAGCGTTCCTAAGGAAATAGACAAAAACAGAGAAGGCAGGAGCATGCGCCTCCTTCTCTGTTTTTAGACTGTTTTCTTAGAACAATACAGCGTCAAACAGTGCCACACACAGGCCTGGAATATTTACTATAACCTTTTGTGTCGTTATAGATGTCTCTGTGCGGACGCTGAGATTTTTAGATACGATGCCGCGTGGACGGGGCATTTTATAGAAACAACAAAAGGACCGTTTTCGAAATCTCCTTCTTTGTGTGGACGAGGCTTAAGTGTTAAAGCTGACCAGCAGGGGAAGCGGGCAGGAAGAACAATTGTTCTGTCACGGGAGGAGATGGGAGGAGACACGGGAGGAGAGGAGTTGAGGCAATAGGCATTTCACAAAATAAGATATCCCTGTTTCGCCCCTGTCATTTTAAAGTGACGTCATTTAAATAGGATACAGGCTTCCTCATCTGGCCATTGTTTTGTTATAGCCTACCACTGTATTTTAAAATCTTTTTCAGATGAGCATTACAGTGTCCATGATAACTCACATTTACTTTTAATTCATTTCATAATGTGGCAGCGGTGTGTCAGGCTTCTTCTACAGATCACAGGTGCTGAAAGGACATCTGCCGAGGAAACATTTGCGTATTCTGGTGAGCCTCCTTCCTCCTCTCTCCTCGAGAAGCATTTTGTGAATTGAGAAATATTTCAATATGTTGATTTTTGGGTCACTGGCAGTTGGATGGAGGAGAGTGGAGATGAGGAGGCACAGAACAGAGAAATGAGATGAGCCTTTATTTAATATTCCATTGCTCTGTGATACTCACTTGAACTGGGAGTCTTTCTGACCCGTCACGTCTTCTTCACGTCAGAGCAAGGTGACCCCAGAGGGCCCCCCTTCACCATGCCTCACCCCAACTCACACACGCACCCTTTTCCCGAGACAAGACATGAAACATTACATTACGTCAATTACTATAAGCTTATACTTAGACTATAAGACTTTTTTTCAAATATACAGGTGCATCTCAATAAATTAGAATAGCATCAAAAAGTTGATATATTGCAGTAATTTGACTTAAAAAGTGAAACTCATATTATATAGATTCATTACACACAAACGGATATATTTCAAGTGTTTATTTCTTTTAATTTTGATGATTACAACTGACAGCTAATGAAAACCCTAAATTCTGCATCTCATAAAATTAGAATATTGTGAAGAAGCTCAATATAGAAGACTCATGGTGTCACATCCGAGCCTTTAAATGGTCCCTCAGTCTGGTCATGGGAAAGACTGCTGACATTTGTCCAGGAGACGATCATTGACACCCTGCCCACGGAGGGTAAGACACGAAAGGTTTTTTTCCCCAGCAGTGCGAAGCCAATTGTGTGCCGTTCTGAAAAGGCTACCGAACACCAGCTGGTATGACCGGGGATTGGACCCGCGTCATGGTGGTCACTACTGCTCCGTAATGCCGCGCCAATGCGGTTGCGGGCCCAACCCGGCAGTTCTGATGTGATGTTTTTATGCACTATGCTTTTCTAACAAGTTGGGGAAAACCATTATAAGACCAACACAAGACAAAACTGCCACTTTTTGGGTGACAGTATTAAAGATTGAGCAACATATTTTATTAAACATGCACAATTGCACAATGGTCCTCTCTTTCTCAACTGAATGTAAACTTCAGGTATTTCATGAGATATTGCAAAAACTGTTTTGGTAATAAAACAAAATGAAGGTTTCGGAGTAGCCAGTCAAAGTACTGATGTGAATCTGATTGAGCAGCGGTGGCATGGCCTTAAACAGGCAGTTTGTGATCGACCTTTCAATATGGCTGAATTAAAAAAAAATCTGCGCAGAAAAGCAGGCTAAAGTTCTTCCACAGTGATGTTAAAAAAAAAAATAGGACCAGGGGTCCTGTAGCTTATCGGCAAGCTGTCTTACAGCGATGATGCAAGTTATGAACATTTCATGTGAAGTTTTACATTTGAATCAATGAAAATCAATGTCAAGGTCAATAAATAAAAGTTCACATACATTTATAAGACCTTCTGTAATACAATCCTATGCTCTCAAGCAGTTTTGGTGATACAAGTCATTTAAATATGTCAATATGAATTCAATATGTCAATTGTGAACTTTAAAGGTCATAGAATGTCAAGTTCAGGTGAGCAAATGGACTTCATATATGACTTTCTAAATGTCTCTATACAAACCTCAATCTGTGACAATTTTGGTGATACAAGTCATTGTAATTTCACTGCGGAGTTTGACCCTCAAAAGGTCACTGACAGTCAAGTTGAATGTCACCATATGTGACTTCCTAGATGTCAGTAACACAAACTTAGGCTCCATCAGTGACCATTTTTGTGATGCAAGTCATTGAATTTTCACTAGGTCACATTTGACCTTTGAAGGTCAATATGAAGATCAACAAATGAAAGTTCATATATGACTTCCTATATTTCTGTAATACAAACCTAGGCTCCATCTGTGACCTTTTCAGTGATGCAAGTCATTTATTCTTCTCTAGGTCAAGTTAGACCTTTGAAGGTCAATATGAAGGTCACTAAATTCATACATGACTTCCTATACTTCTCCAATACAAGCCTATAATAAGTCATTATAAGTCATTATAGCCTATAATAAGCTGATATAAGTCATTGAAATTTCACTGTATAGTTTATTTGTTCAAGGTCACCCAATGAAACTTCATACATGATTTCCTATATGGCCACAATACAAACCTAATGTAATAGTTTTGCATTGAAATTTCAACATGTGAAGTTTGACCTTTCAAGGTCACCGAAGGTCAACTTAAAGGCCACCAAATGAAAGCTCATGCATGACTTCCTTGAAGTATTCAATGCACAGATGTTCCCAATCTTCAATATTTTCAAGCCTAGAAACCTTTTAAAATTGTAACATTTTGCTTGACCTCAAGTTTGACCTTTCAAGTTCATCTGAGGTCAACTTTAACGCAGCCAAAATATAGGCCACACATTACTTCCTATATGTCAGTAATACAAACTTAATCTCTATCTGCAACCATTTAGCTTCCATGGGCGAATTGGCCTATTCTCCATCAGACCCAATGTGAAAGTACAGCGCCCCCACTAGACCCACTTCCATCGCTTCAATCAAAATGGCACTAGCACTGTACATAGTTGAGTGCTGAGTTGATTGCCAGATTTAGAAAAAAAGTTAGTTTTTGAGAAAGAGGACTTGAAATTTAAAAAAAAATGATCTTTTAACATTGTAAATGCATTCCCTGACCACGAGTTTGACCTTTCAAAGTCATCTGAGGTCAAATTTAACATAGCCAATGTGTACATCATACATACATTCCTATATATCGATAATACAAACTAAATCTCTATCTGCAGCCATTTGGCCTCCACACGCCATCTTGCCTCCACACGCCAGTTTACCAAGACTAAGCATATTCATAAAGTATACCACCCCCAACAGACCCACTTCTGTCGATTCAATCAAAATGGCACTCACACTGTACATTGATGGTGCCAAGGTAAGTTTATTGCCTGATGTAGAAAAAAAATTATCACGCAGTTTTTGAGAAATAATTTGTTAAAATTTCTCAGTACCATCTTTAACATTGGAGCCAAAATTTCAAGGGCCCATAAAATGGACAAAAATGATTCAATTGAAAATCCAAGAAAATCATCTGGAGATATGGTCTAGTAGTACGTTATTGCAATTTACATAAAAATTAATCGGGCCAAAAAAAGATTTAAAAAAAAAGTTACGGACGCCACACCACGACAATAGCTCATGGGCCCATAGGGCCGGTAAACTTAAAAAAAAAAAAAAACACTATTGCCAGTACTCACGAACATTCCTTTGCAGTTGTTGACGTCAAGGGTGGCACAGCCGGTCATTAAGTTTTGGCAATAAATTTTACCCCAACTCTTTACCCTAAATGATTGATATGATGAATTAAACACTGAATTTTGCACTTATTCATTTTGTCTTTTTCTTATACTGGTAATAAAATTAGTTGAATGATCTGAAACATTTAAATATGATAAATAAAAATAGAAGAACTTGGGAACAGGGAAAATGCTTTTTCATAGCACCGTAATGGATGTAAGTGAGCATTGAAAAAGTCTAGACAGAAAGTTGTAAGTCAATGAGTTTTATTCAGTGGAGTCATTGGACCCAAGTTTTGCATTGATACCCGTTTGGGATAGAATAGGTTCTTAAATACAGACAGAACATTTGTAATTCGGACAGCTCAAGAGGAGTAGAAAATAGACTAGGATAAAGCAACAGTTAATTTAAAAACTGCGATCTCTCCCTCTCTCCTTCACATACGCACACACACACTTACACTCAAAAAAATCTGATTCACTTTGAAGGGCAATGAACACTTGTGCAAGATACTGTACATAGATACTGGGAAATAAAACCGAAAAACATCTTCGCTTAAAAGACATTGATGCCCGAGAGATCACAAGAGCCTGAGCTTACTTCAACATTACCTCATTAAACAGAGCCACTTTCATTCACAAAAGGGTAGAGGGGACGGGTAAACAAGGCTAGTTATGATAGTCAGCTACTTATGCCAAGAACGGAAGTTACTCAAAAATGAATGAGATTCACGGGATACATCAGCTGCCTACCAAGTTGCCACGCCAAACCAAACCAGTTTTATATCATCTGAATACACAAATCATGAAATGAAAATTTACTTGGTGTATCATCCATCGTTGCTTGCCATAAAGAGGAAAATAAATTTCAGCATGCAATGTTACAGAGAAGAATAAGGACAGAAGGTAGCTAGCTGGTGTTTCCATTGTTGGTCAACACCAGCCATAATCACTGTTTGACAGCAGAGACAATAACTGGACTGTACCAAGCTGTTAAGCATCAACAGAACTGCCACTTAGCAACATGGTTCTACCTTTTTCAAAGCACAGCAGGATCCGACACGCAGCCTTTCTGTGAATAACACTCAGCTGCCGCCCAAAAGCACTGGTTATAATGCAACATGGCGACCACCATGAACTGGCAACTTTTCTTAACAGTGCAAAGTAGCAATGGCATCAGATCCATAACGTTTATAAATTATTTTTAAAAATCTGACTGAGAGAATATATGCATGATACTTTGCTTTTAGAGCACTTTACATAAAATAGTAACTAAATGTAAATATGACTAGTGTTTCCGCCTGCGATAGGAAATTCATTTAACTTGACACCCTGGCGGCCATTTTAACCCCTTTCTGCAGATGTAGATGCCCGCGTCTATAGACCTGCAAATTGGAAGTACGCTGTTACTGTACTCGATCACTAGATAGCACCCCCGGATCAGTTATTGAATGTTCACAAGCAAGCAGACCTCGAACGCGGTTCTGAATACGGTGAAGTTCACTCCACTCCCTGTTTTTCGAGAGCTGCATGAATTAAACTCCTCAGCTAAGCCTGATGTGCAAACTGGTCAGTATCCTTGCCCATAGTGTCGATTCAGCAGTTTGAAAAAACGATACCTTGACACAGAAAAAATCGTTATCCTTTGTAGCAACCAGTTTAGCCACAGTGAGCTAACAGTATTCCATTTAGTAGTTCATAAAAATCAGTTTTGTGAGGCAAAAAAATCGACATGGTATTAATTCTCTCACATTCTATTGCCTATTACAGTTGTCCCATACAAAAAAAATTGTAGCTCCCTACCGTGGATTTACGCGTAGATTCCTTCATTGCCAAATCCAGCGCTTCCTTATATCCACCCGAGTACTGGCGTTGATAGCCAATCACTCAACCATACACTCAAGCTCTTCTGCGTAATTGTAGAGTTACACTTCATAACCTCGTGAAGTTTCCCTGGTAACAATGTATTGATTGGCTCGTTTCTTATCCAATTCCCGAGTGTTTAAACATTTTAGAGTAAGTGAAACACATTGATTGGACAAACACAGAGCATACAAACCAATGCGTATCAGCATGCGCTGTTGTATCCTGTCTACGTTATGCACATTACGCGGCTAAAATAGACGGGATTTATAGAAAATCGGTTCGCAAAACTGGCCTTGAAGTGTTCAGTTACATTACAGGATTTAAATGAGAACGATATGCTCTATTGGAATTATTTCGAATGAAACAGGACCGGAGGGTTCTTGTTACTGGATACATCGCTCTCTATATTATACAGTCAATGTCTCTGGAGGAGGGATTCACGAAAAAGGTCAGGCTGCTATTTTTGTTTGTTTTTTTTTTCTGTTTCGGAATGTATATGTACTCAACTAAGTCGAATGTCGAGGTTTTTTTCCTGTTTAAAACGCGAACTGCCCGTGCATTTTGGTGTGGACCCCCGGTACGTTCATTGCACGTTTCTTTTGAATCGGGAGACGCAATGGATTTGATACTCCCTGAAAGTGGAGTGTCTGTTCAGTTAAAATAAGGTATATTTCAGAATTCAGATATTACTGTGTTAGTGAGGTGTACTTGCTCCTTATAAGTGTTGAAATGGGTTCGTGAGCTTTGAAGAGGGGACTGGTAGCTTTCATTACAGGGTGAATGTTCTGACCGTTTAATTAGCAGTTTATTTAATGCGTGTTTGTGCTGGCTTTGAAGAAAAATGGCCAAAACTCTAAACTTTATTATGGAGAAAAGGCACGTTCATATTTGGAGAGGTTACTGGTGACCATTGGTATTCAACTGCACTGATATTGATAAATTCATACTAAACTCAACCAGAAAATCATTCGTTCATATTAAATTTCATGCCTTAAAGCTTTAATTGTGTTAAATACATGATTTTTTTAATGATTTGACAGCAAATCATTTTGAGACTTTGGGGAGACACTTGGGTAGCTGTATAATTTGGCTAATAGCATGTAGGTAATCTAGAATGTAATATTGAAGATGAATTCTACTTGTGCTCAAGGAGTTTATGATACCATAAATGTATAGTTTTAAGCCCCAGCAGTTTTTCAATCGTCAGAATTATTTTTTTTGCAATTTCAATGGTGAATTCTCATTAAGATTTTTTATGTTTGCTGCTCATTTTCTCTACCAAAATCATGAAAATAAACTGAAATACAATGTAATTCTAAATGCTGTAAGTGTCTTTCCTGAATTGAGCCACATTTTTCCTCTTTGTGAAGCTTAAATCTTGAATTATACAGCATTAAAGTGGGTAACCCATAAATAGCCAAATTTGGCTTCTGCACAAAGGGGTTAAATAGGCAGATGACGTTGAAAACCACGTTGCACAACTACAGCATAAAGAGGAACCTGCCTGCAGAATTTATTGAAGATCCACACCGAAGTTTTGTTGGAATGTCGATAACAAATAAATTAAACACGATGACCAGACAGCCATTTTAAATGTGTAGAGGAGATGAAAAACATTGTGCACATCTACACCTCAGGGAGAACCTCAATTCAAAAAATTTGATAGACCCATCCACCAGTTTTATGTGAATACTGATAACAAACTTGAGAAAAAAATTCAAGGTGGAGGCTGGGTGCAAATTATGAATATGCAAATAGGGAAAAAAAAAAAAAAAAAAAATCACATGGTGAAATGGTGCACAACTAATAAGTAGGGGGAACCAGTATGCAGAATTTGGTGATCTACGAAGTATTTTTCTGAGAAAAGCAATAATTGATTTGGATCAGCATGGCAACCTGGCAACCACTTTACACAGGCAAAAAAAAAAAAAAATATATATATATATCAAATGGTGCACAACTAGACAAAAGGGAGGAACCTGAATGCTGAATTTGTTGACAATTCATAAACTAGTTATCTTTGAATAGCGATTATAAGAATTGTTGACAGACAGATGGGATACGACAGAATACAGACCACAGACGAAAAGAAATTATGATGAGTCAACCATCGGTACAGAGGAGGGCTAAAATCAGCTTTATATGAGAGTGCTGGTTACAGTGCTCAGTGCAATGAAAGCACGTACACAGTCATTTGCATATCTGCATTACCAGACTGCTTTTCTTGGAGAAATGGAAAAAAAAAAAAAAGGTAAAAATGAATAATTTGCTCGGGACATGAATGAAGACAACACTACTTTCCTATGCTATCCATGAAGATGTCATCTGCAAGAACAGATAAGCGCCATTCTTGAAATGAACAAACTAAAACCAGTTTGAATATTCCTTTGACTGCACGATGAAAAAAATTAATTTAGGAAAAGGTGTTGGGTTAATTCAGTAAACTAATTGGATTGATATTATCTGAAGTGCACTATTAAAAAAAACATTTTGGAAAATAAATCGAAATGCAGAAAACTGTTTTTGCAAATGAATTCTTTAGTAAATGTATGTGGGCTGGCTGATATAACAACCTCACATCTGCTTGATTAGAACCCATTCTCCTTCCGGGTGTGTCCATCTGTTCATGAAGTTCTTGTCAAGGGCAGCTGGGGTCCTCTGCAGGGAGTGAATGTTACTCTTCACTCGCTCCTCCAGAGTGGAGGAAGCGCCTTCTAGCTTCATACCACTGTTAAAAGACCATAGGAAGTTAGGCCAGAGCAAGTCAGAAAATTACATCATCATAACAGCCCGAAAATAGGACTACAGACGAGTACAGCCAAACTAAAACAACGAAACCCTGCAATGTAGACATGCCTGGGGGGGGAGAAAGGGAAAACAAAAAAGCTTGGCTAACCAAATTACTTAATAATCAACGAAAAGAGAAGGTTAACGGTAACAAATAAACCTCCTCATCGCTTGTCCATTAGTGTGCCACGGTGCCTGGCTCAGCTGTGCTCCTCTCCCCTGCGCCCCTAATACCCCCCTCCCCAACCCTGAGTGCCAACAGTACACAGGTGTGCTGAAGCCACACAGGTAGAGGAAGGGGGGAGACCAGAGATGGCAGGGAGAGAGGAAACAAGCAGAGCCAGGCACACGTAACACCGCCTGCGATATCAAATTCATTTAACTTGGCACCCTGGTGGCCATTTTGAATAGGCAGATGACATTGAAAAGCACATGTTGCACAACTACACCATAAGGAGGAACCTGCAGGCAGAATTTACTGAAGATCCACACCGAAGTTTTGTTGGAATGTCGATAACAAATTAAACATGACGACATGACAGCCATTTTAAACGGGTAGATGAAATGAAAAACGGTGCACATCTACACCTCAGGGAGAACCTCAATTCAAAAATTTGAGATCGACCCATCCACCAGTTTTATGTGAGTACTGATAACAAACTTTAGAGAAAAATTCAAGGTGGAGGCTGGGTGGAAATTTTGAATATACAAATAAGGCAAAAAAAAAAAACAAATCACAAGGTGAAATGGCTGCACAACTAATAAGCAGGGGGAACCAGTATGCAGGATTTGGCGAAGATCTACCAAGTATTTTTCCGAGAAAAGCAATAATTTGGTTTGGGTAAGCATGGCAACAATTTTAAACTGGCAAAAAAAAAAATATATAAAAATCACATGGTGCACAAGTAGACAAAAGGAACCTGAATGCTGAATTTGTTGACAATTCACAAACTAGTTATCTTTGAATAGCGATTATAAGAATTGTTGACAGACAGATGGGATATGACAGACCACAGACGAACCTATCTGTTCATGAAGTTCTTGTCAAGGGCAGCTGGGGTCCTCTGCAGGGAGTGAATGTTCCTCTTCACTCGCTCCTCCAGAGTGGAGGAAGCGCCTTCTAGCTTCATATCACTGTTAAAAGACCATAAGGAGTTAGGCCAAAGCAAGTCAGAAAATTACATCATTAACAAGAGCAGTCCTCAAGCAAGAAGAAATAACTGCTCACTTAGACAGGATATGCTACTGAATGAGAGCCAATGTAGGCTATTACAACAGTTATAAAGCATCTACAAATGCTATGCAAGCAGCCGAAAGGCCAAAATGACTCACTGGATGAAACCAGCATGCTTGCTGTGTTTCGAGTCTCGCTTCTTCTCCTGTTCTTCTTGAATTTGGTATTTTTGCACATTGACACCCCTCTGCTCATCTCGTTCCTTGGCGAAGTCCATCATTTCCCGTCTCTTCCTCTCTAGGTCCTCTTTTGACATGCGTCTGAAAAATATTAGAGGAGTACATCAACAACAACAACAAAGTTATCTCCACTTGATACAGCAGTAGTTTTTGTGCCCAATAACAGTAATCGCTCATTAATTCCACAGCCCAGCTTGGCAACTGAATTCATGCTGAGTTTGTGAGAACTTCAAATGCACTGGTTCTGGAATGCCTCAACAGAGCTTGTATTCCATATGATTCACAACTTTGGTGATTCACATACTTGGTGTGATTGAGGTCATTTCGTCTGTGGAAATGCTTCTTTTGTGGGGAGGGGCTTCGGTGCCTTGAATGGGTCTTTCTGTCCGTCTTGGAGACGGAGCTTCTTCCCCCATCCCTGTGAGGAGAGCGACTCCTTGACCTGCCCCGGGATTGGTTCCTCTGATGGACCTGAGCATGTCCTTCTCGACCGTGCCCACGACTCGGAACCTAGGAGGTCAAGCATTGAATGGAGACAAACCTCCGTTAAAGCGGAAGAGGATAATGAAAAGCATGTGAACTGTGACCAAGACGGCAACTTCGAATTCAGTTTGTACATTAGGGCATGCTATTAATACATTATAGATGGAGCAGGAAATATTACTTCATTAAAGTGGATTATAATAGTCTATCCCAAGAACAAATGCATGGCCATGCAGTCAACTTTTAACCAATAATTTTGTCTGTAAAACTCAAAACAGAACAGATGTTGGTTAACATCAGTCCACAATTGCTTCAAGAAAATACCTCTGAGCTGAGGGAATCAATGACTTATATACAAGGGTGGTTATTTTGACCAAATACATCTGTGACAATGCTCCTTCAGTTGTGCTGAAGGACTGCACAGAACACTGGACTCCGTAAGATTTTCAGTCAGTTTAGTCCAGTGTCATTGAGTCATAAAAGTGGATACAAGAACCAGCTTTATGAAAAGGGCCACATCAATATTAGCTTTAATAGATGCATCTACCAAAGAGGCAACAGAGGGTGGTAAAAACTGCCTAATGTGACCTACCTTAAGCATCTTAGAGGGGGTCTAAATAATTATTTTGCTCTGACCATTATATATAGCACAGAACCTCTGACTTATTTCAGACGAGGTACTGTGTGACCGAATAGTGGAATACTTTTCATTATCACACCAAACAGCAATGAAGGGGTCAAAACAACATGTAGCAATTCAAAATCAATTCTTCAACAACTCGGGGCATATATACGGTGCAGTGAAAGTATTTGCCCCGTTCTTGATTTCTTACTTTTTTGCACATTTTTTACACTTAAATGGTTTCAGATCAAACAAATTTTCATACAAGACAAAGATAACCCGAGTAAATACAAAATGCAGTTTTGAGATGATTTCATTTATTAAGGGGAAAAAGCAATCCAAACCTACCTGGCCCTATGTGAAAAAAGTAATTGCCCCCCTTGTTAAATCATGAATTGACTGTGATTAAACACATTTTTTGAGTCCAATTTTACGAGCCTCACACAGGGCCGATTACTGCAGGACCTGTTGAATCAAGAAATCACTTACATTGAACCTGTTTGACAAAGTGAAGTAGGCTAAAAGATCTCAAAAAGCAAAATTTCATGCTAAAGAAACTAAACTAAAGAAATTGAAGAACACATGAGAAACAAAGAAATTGACATCTATCAGTCTAGAGAGGGTGGCAAAGCCATTTCTAAGGCTTTGGGACTCTGGCGAATCACGGTGAAAGCCATTATCCACAAATGGAGAAAACTTGGAACAGTGGTGAACCTTCCCAGGAGTGGCTGGCCGACCAGAATTACTCCAAAAGCGCATCGACGTCTCATCCAGGAGGTCACAAAAGAACCCAGAACAACATCTAAAGAACTGCAGGCCTCACTTTCCTCATTTAAAGTCAGTATTCCTGATTCAACAATAAGAAAGTGCAAAAATGGCATCCATGGGAGGGTTCCAAGGCAAAAACTACTGTTGACCAAAAAGAACACAAAGGCTTGTCTCACATTTGCCAAAATACATCTTGATGATGCCCAAGACTTTTGGGAAAATATTCTGTGGACTGAAGAGACAAAAGTTGAACTTTTTGCAAGATGTGAATCCTGTTACCTCAGGCATAAAACTAACATATTTCATTTGTAGAACATCATACCAAAAGTCAAGCATGGTGGTGGTAGTGTGATGGTTTAGGGCTGCTTCAGAACCTGGGCGACTTTTCGTAATTGATGGAACTATGAATTCTGCTCTCTACCAGAAAATCCTGAAGGAGAATGTCCAGCCATCTGTTGGTGACCTCAAGCTCAAGCGCACTTGGGTTGTGCAGCAGGACAATGATCCGAAACAAACTAGCAAGTCCACCTCTGAATGAGTTAAAAAAAAAAAAAAAAAAGAAGGTTTTGGAGTGGTCTAGCCAGTCTGGACTTAAATCCAGTTGAGATACTGTGGCATGACCTTAAACAGGCCATTCATGCTCAAAAACCCTCCAATGTGGCTGAATTAAAGCATTCTGCAAAGAAGAGTGGGCCACAATTCCTCCACAGCGATGTGAAAGACTCATTGCTAGTTATCGCCAACACGTGATTGCAGTTGTTATCGCAGAGGGTGGCACAACCAGTTATTAGGTTTAGGGGGCAATTACTTTTTCACACCAGGCCCGTTAGGTTTGGATAGCTTTTTCCCCTTAATTAAATCATCATTTAAAAACTGCATTTTGTACTTACTTGGGTTGTCTTTGTCTAATATTAAAATTTATTTGCTGATCTGAAACATTTAAGTGTGACAAATATGCAAAAAAATAAGAAATCAGGAAGAGGGCAAATACTTTTTCACAGCACTGTAAAGTTGGTATTAGAAGGGGGAATAACTTTGGTAAAAACATTGCAGTCCTCTAAAAAAAAATGCTCATGCGTGTCTTAACCCGTTGGGTGTCATGTAAGCCTAATCTGGAAAGAATCCACAAAGAAGTCTCGGGCTGCATCCGAATTCCCTAAAGAGCAAGGACGCATCCTCAAAAATGGACGTGAACTGGAAATAGTTTCGCTGATACCCATGACAAGGAACGTCAAATTGTCCATTTCACAAAGGAGAGTAGATTATTAGCTCTTTAGTTGCTTCCTTTCAGCAAGAAAACGGAGCACCAACCTTGAAATAAAGGAAAGACAGAGTATGGACCAAAATCCTTTGCCGCTGTGGCGACTGGAAATGTAATTTGGATCCCAAAGTTTACCAATAAATTGCAAAGGCTAACTGCTGTCAAGCTTACTAAATATTGAAAAACAGGAAATACCATTTCTCTCCAACATACTCGGGAGTACCTTTAAAATCTCCATGCAAATTTCCTATGTCCCATTTTCTCGCAAGATCAAGGAAAAGTAGAGAGGAAAGGAAAAAGCCTGCCTATTTAGGAGACTTGAGATGCAGCCCAGGCCTTCAAGTGTTTACAAGGTTTATACGGGGGAGGGGAGTAACTCTTAGTAAAAACATTTCACAGTTCTCAAAAACACACGTGCACCTTTGCCCATACAGCGCCCTCCATAATTATGGTCACCCCTGGTTAAGATGTGTTCTTTAGCTTCTGATAAATTCAGTTTTTTTCTAAATAATATAGGACCACAATTAAAAAAAGAGAGGAAAATCCAACCCTTGATTCAAGTGCATTTATTCAGTTGGAAAGAAAAAAAAAATCCCACATTAAAGGAATAGTTCACCCAAAAATGAAATTCAGTCATTCTCGACTTACCCTCATGCTGATGAGAAGTTCGGTTTAGTTTTTTTATTCCTCAAAGTGCAGCCGGAGACTGGGGAGGTTTTCCTCCTGCACCGCAAATCCATATAACGAGCGTCTATGGTTACCGAAAAGAAAAGGTCCATAAAACTACGCAAAAACTTTGTAATAATCCTCCATACTGCTCGTGCAATCCAAGTGTTCTGAAGGGGTAACATCCAGAGTTTACCCGAAATGATGTCATTCTGTACAGTTTTATAGCCTGTTATTCTCTCTAGCATGTTTGTCTGGAGGCGCGCTCGCGCGTTCACTCGGTTCTCCCGAGCAGCTGCGGACACTATGGTCTTGATATTGCAACGAAGAGCTATCAGCCATAGCTGTAGTCTTTCAGGGTCCTGAACTGGTAGTTCGTGGAAAGTCACGGATCTCCTGAACGCACGCTTCATTTGGTTGAAGCAACCTGTTTCACTCTAGTCCATTATCGTCGTAACCTTAAAGAGTGGACAGTCAGAGCAGTATCGTCGCTCACTTGAACTTTATTATAACTTCTCCTGCAGGCACACACGAATCTCGTTCCAGCCAGGTTCAATTACACTTCGCGTCACACTTAAATCGGTCCTACTTGAACATATGTAATAGGAACCTTTTCCTCTTAAAATCTTATTGTAACACAACCAGGAAAGGAACGTTTTCATACCAATTTACCGGTGCAGTTGAAAAAAAGTAAATTTCTGGGTTACGAAAACCAAAAATGTCTTTTTACTTCCAACTCGGGGAGCAGTTGACTTCGCTCTGCTTTATTGGTTCTCGTGTCGCTCTCAGCAGCATGTAAATACATGGTTGGGAATCGCGGAAGACACGTTGGATGTTGTCTGGCGCGGCTGCCGTAGTGCCCGCAGCTGCTCGGGAGAACCGCGTGAACGCGCAAGCGCGCCTCCAGACAAACATACTAGAGAGAATAACCGGCTATAAAACTGTACAAAATGACGTCGTTTTGGGAAAACTCTGGATGTTACCCCTTCAGGACACTTGGTTTGCAGTGGACGAACAGTGTGGAGGAATTTTGCATAGTTTTAAGGAACCTTTTCATTTTGGTAACCATAGACGCTCATTATATGGATTTGCGGTGCAGGAGGAAAACCCCCCCCAGTCTCCGGCTGCACTTTGAGGAATAAAAAAACTACACCGGACTTCTCATTAGCATGAGGGTAAGTCGATAATGACTGAATTTCATTTTTGGGTGAACTATTCCTTGAAGAAATAATTCTTTTAGATCAAATCATGTGTGCCACAATTATTAGCACCCCTAATGTTAATACTTTGTACAACCCCCTTTTGAAAACAAAACAGCACCTAATCTTCTCCTATAAGGTTTCACAAGATGGGAGAATACAGAAAGAGGGATCTTCGACCATTCCTCTTTGCACAATCTCTCTAAATCATCCAGCGACCTGAGTCCTCTCTTCTGCACTCTCCTCTTCAGCTCACTCCACAGGTTTTCAATGGAGTGGAGGTCTGGGGGCTGAGATGGCCATGGAAGGAGATTGATTCTCTGTCTGGTGAACCATTTCTGTGTAGATTTGGCCACATGTTTAGGGTCATTATCTTGCTGAAAGACCCAGTAATGACTCATCTTCAGCATTTGGGCAGAGGCCACAAGATTTTGATTTAAAATGTCCCGGTATTTCAAAGCGTTCATGATGCCATGCACCCTAACAAGGATCCCAGGGCCTCTGGAAGAGAAACAGGCCCACGGCATCACCGATCCTCCCCCATACTTCACAGTGGGCATGAGGTGCTTTTCTGCATACTCATTTTTTGTGTTCCGCCAGACCCACTTAGAGCGTTTGTTGCCAAAAGCTCTATCTTGGTCTCATCTGACCAAAGCACATGGTGCCAGTTGAAGTCCCAGTACCGCTTAGCGAACTCCAGACATTTGCGTTTATGATTGTGAATGAGAAAAGGTTTTTTCCGTGCATGCCTCCCAAACAGCTAGTTGGCATGTAGATAGCACCTGATGGTTGTTTTGGAGACTTTGTGACCCCAAGATGCTAATATTTGTCGCAATTCTTTAACAGTGAGCTTTGGAGAAATTTTTTATTTTTCTTACCATCCTCCTCACCGTGCGTGGTGGCAAAATAACCTTACGCCCTCGTCAGGCTTGTTTAACACTGTTCCAGTTGTTTTAAACTTCTTAATGATTCCTCTGACAGTAGATATGGGCAGGTGCAGGTGAGTGGCTATTTTCTTGTAGCCATTGCCTGACTTGTGAGGGTCGACACATATCTGCCTTACTTGAATGGTGTGCTCCTTTGTCTTCCCTTTGTTAAAGAGTGGATAAAAGAAATGTCCTC
Source organism: Gymnothorax reevesii (assembly GCA_029721435.1). Taxonomy (NCBI): domain Eukaryota; kingdom Metazoa; phylum Chordata; class Actinopteri; order Anguilliformes; family Muraenidae; genus Gymnothorax; species Gymnothorax reevesii. The sequence continues at coordinate 55,133,017 of CM056582.1, forward strand.
TGTGTCACGTCATATTTATACCCCAGGGAAACAGGAAGTGATGAATTACTAATTAAATGTTCCTAGATACTCTGATCAACTTTGTAAACTACTGTATAAACGACAGAAATACTTCAATTACATTTATTTCCTAGGAATTGTTCCAGGTGCCAATAATTGTGGAACCAGTGATTTTATGAAAAATAATTATTTCTTAGTCAGGGATACTTTTTTTCCACTTGAAATCCACTTGAGTTGAAGGTTACATTTTTCGACAATTTTCAGTGTGAGAGTATGCTTCTGCAATAAAAATTGATTTTAAGGCTTTTAACACATCTTAACCAGCAGTGGCAATAATTATAGAGGGCACTGTATATGATCATGCTACTGTAATTTGGAAACGATCCACAAAAAAACTACTAGGAATAATTGCATTTACAAGAAAACATTACAGACGGACAGAACCATACCATAATATGGCATGTAAACAAGGGGACGAGTGGTACAGACAATACTCACCTGCAGCCCATAACCTGATGTTCCATTTGGTTGAGGCTTCAAGGCTGGTGGGAAAGCATCTCTGTGATGGGACCTTCATTACCCAACAATCACATAAAATAAAAAAATAAATAAATAAAAAATAGTTCAACAACATATGACAATCATTTCTGAAAAATCAAAAATAAAACCCCAATTCTGAAATAGTTGGGACAAAGTGGTAATTGTGAATAAAATCAAAACGCAATGATTGTCAAATCACACTAGCCAGTATTTTATTCACAATGGAACAGAGATAACATGGTAAATGTTGAAACAGAAATTCTACCATTTTATCCACAAAATGAGCTCATTTCAAATTTGATGGCTGCTACAGGTCTCAAAAAAGTTGGGACAGGGGCCTGTTTACCATGGTGTAGCATCTGATGTTCTTTTTAAACACAGAGTGGAGGCATCTGGGCATTGAGGAGACAAGTTTCTTGAGTTTAGCCATTGGAATTTGATCCCACTCTTGTTTAATACTTCAGCTTCCAGCTGCTGGAGAGTTTTGAGTCTCCTTTGATGGACTTTTCGTTTAATCATGCACAAAATGTTCTCAATCGGTGAAAGATCAGGACTGCAGGCAGGCCAGTTCAGCACACGGACTCTTCTGCTATGAAGCCATGCTGTTGTAATAGCTGCAGTATGTGGTTTTGCATTGTCCTGCTGAAATACACAAGGCCTTCCCTGGAATAGATGTTGTTTGGAGGGGAGCATATGTTGCCCAAAAACCTTTATATACCTTTCAGCATTCATGGTGCTTTTTTACAACATGCAAGGGTCCCACACTATATGAACTAATGCATCCCCATACCATCAGAGATGCTGGCTTTTGAACTGAACGCTGATAACAGGACGGGTGGTCTTTCTCCTCTTTAGCCCAGAGGACACAACGCCCATGATTTCCAACAAGAATGTTAAATTTTGGCCTTGTTTGACCACAGGACACTTTGCTACAGTCCATTTTAAATGAGCCTTTGCCCACAGAACGCGGCAGGACTTCTGGATCATGCTCAACAATGGCTTCCTTTTTGCATGATGGAGTTGTAGGTGGCATCTGTGGATGGCACGGCGGACTGTGTTTACAGAAAGTGGTTTCTTGAAGTATTCCTGGAACCATTTAGAAATGTCAATGACAGAATCATGCCAGTGAGTGATGCAGTGGCATCTGAGGGCCTGAAGATCACGGGCATCCAGTAAAAGTCTTCGGCTTTGCCCCTTACGCTCAGAGATCTTTCCAGTTTCTCTGAATCTTTTGATGATGTTATACACTGCCGATGATGAGACCTTTAAAACCTGGAACAATGTTTTTAAAGTAATTCCAAATTTTTTTTTTTTACGCAAGCCTTCACAAGTTGTGGAGCCTCTGGCCATCTTTTCTTCTGAGAGACTCAGCCTCTCTAAGACATCCCTTTTATAGCCAATCATGTTACACACCTGATGCCAGTTAACTTAATTACTTGCTAAATGTTCTTTCAGCTGATTCCCTCTTACATTAATAGCTTTTTTAGCCATTTTTTGCCTGTGTCCCAACTTTTTTGAGACCTGTTGCAGCCAGAAAATTTGAAATAAGTTAAGAGGATAAAAATGTAAAATCTCCCATTTTCAACATTTGAAATGTTATCCATGTTCTTTTGTGAATAACATGTTGGCTCGTGATCTGAAAGTCATTGAATTTTGATTTTATTCACAATTTATCCTTCGTCCCAACTATTTCGCAATTGGGGTTGCATTTCTAACATAATTACAAAATACCACCAAGCCCAGGAATACTTCAAGAAACCACTGTCTGTAAACACAGTCCGCCGTGCCATCCACAGATGCCACCTAAATTTCTATCATGCAAAAAGGAAGCCATTGTTGAGCATGATCCAGAAGCGCCGCAGTGTTCTGTGGGTCAGAGCTCAGTTGAAATAGACTGTAGCAAAGTGTCCAGTGGTCAGACGAGTCCTAATTTGACTTTCTTGTTGGAAATCTTGCGCGTTGTGTCCTCTGGGCTAAAGAGGAGAAAGACCACCCCTACTGCCATGAGTGTTCAGTTCAAAAGCCAGCATCTCTGATGGTATGGGGATGCATTAGTGCATATGGTGTAGGACACTTGCACGTTTTAAAAAGTACGATGAATGCTGAAAGGTATGAAAAGTTTTAGAGCATAATATGCTCCCCTCCAGATGACATCTATTTCAGGGAAGGCCTTGTGTATTTCAGCAGGACAATGCAAAACCACATACTGCAGCTATTACAACAGCATGGCTTCGTAGTAGAAGAGTCCACGTCATGAACTGAACTGCCTGCAGTCCTGATCGTTCACCGATTGAGAACACTTGGTGCATAATTAAACAAAAATTCCGTCAATGGAGATCCAAAACTCTCCAGCAGCTGGAAGCCTGTATTGAACAAGAGTGGGATCAAATTCAAATGGGTAAACTCGAGAAACTTCTCTCCCCAATGCCCAGATGCCTCCATTCTGTGTTAAAAAGAACAGCAGATGCTACACCATGGTAAACAGGTCCCTGTCCCAACTTTTTTGAGGCCGGTCACAGCTATCAAATTTGAGATGAGCTCAGTTTCATCATCTGCTATGTTATCTCTGTTCTATAGTGGATAAAATACTGGCTGGTGTGATTTGAAAGTCATTGCATTTTGATTTTATTCACAATTTACACTTTGTCCCAACTATTTTGGAATGTTCGGTTGTAATATAATAAAAATTTTGCAATTGAGGTTACCTAAAAAACCTTTGGTTTTTGGCCTTTGGTTACAAATCTTCATCTCATTTATCATTTTCGGTTTAGGTTTATCTTTATTCCATTTGCAAAGTTTCTTTTTTCTTTTTTTTTTTTTTTTACCCGGCAAACTTTTATTTTTAGTGTAATTTCCTGGAGATAAGCATGACAGAAGCTGTACACATGTACCTGGGATTCACCTCTACAGAGGTGGAACGCTCCTCTCTCGAGTTATATTGTCTGTGCTTCTCCTTCTTCCTCTTGTGTTTTGCTTCCTTTTTGTCTTTCTTCTTCCTCTTTTTATCTTTCTTTTCAAGATTATGCAGCAGCTACAAGGAGACAAACATGACTGCATTATAAAGTACCATTAGAACATTAGTTATCAGACTGAAACAATTACAACAAGAGTTTGTCACTAAAGTGACTATATCCCCCGCCGTTAGGTCACCAAAACCAACTGGTGTCTGCGCATTCCCAGTCGGAAAGTCGGTACCGAAAAAAATTGAAATAGGTTGACTCCTTCTTGAGATATCGTGCTGACAATGTTTGGGACGGACGGACGTACATACGTATGGACGGACGTACGGAAGGAGCTGAATACTACAAAACCCAAAACCAGTGAAGTTGGCACGTTATGTAAATCGTAGATAAAAACAGAATACAATCATTTGCAGATCCTTTTCAACTTATATTCAATTGAATACACTGCAAAGACTAGATGTTTAATGTTCAAACTGAGAAACTTTATTTTTCTTTTGCAAATAATCATCAACTTAGAATTTAAAGGCAGCAACACATTGCAAAAAAGTTGGCACAGGGGCCTTTTTACCACTGTGTTGCATCGCCTTTCCTTTTAACGGCACTTAGTAAGCGTTTGGGAACTGCGGAGACCAATTTTTGAAGCTTTTCAGGTGAAACTCTTTCCCATTCTTGCTTGATGTACAGCTGAAGTTTTTCAACAGTCCGGGGTCTCCGTTGTCGTATTTTACGCTTCATAATGCGCCACACATTTTCAATGGGAGACAGGTCTGGACTACAGGCAGGCCAGTCTAGTACCCGCACTCTTTTACGACGGAGCCATGCTGTTGTAACACGTTCAGAATGTGGCTTGGCATTGTCTTGCTGAAATAAGCAGCGGCGTCCATGAAAAAGACGTTGCTTGGATGGCAACATATGTTGCTCCAAAACCTGTATGTACCTTTCAGCATTAATGGTGCCTTCACATATGTGTAAGTTGCCCATGCCTTGGGCACTAATACACCCCCATACCATCACAGATGCTGGCTTTTGAACTTTGCGCCTATAACAGTCCGGATGGTTCTTTTACTCTTTGGTCCGGAGGACACGACGTCCACAGTTTCCAAAAACAATTTGAAATGTGGACTCGTCAGACCACAGAACACTTTTCCACTCTGCATCAGTCCATCTTAGATGAGCTTGGGCCCAGCGAAGCCGGCGGCATTTCTGGGTGCTGTTGATAAATGGCTTTCGCTTTGCATTGCAGAGTTTTAACTTGCACTTGCAGATGTAGCGACGAACTGTAGTTACTGACAGTGGTTTTCTGAAGTGTTCCTGAGCCCATGTGGTGATGTCCTTTACACACTGATGTCGGTTTTTGATGCAGTACCGCCTGAGGGATCGAAGGTCACGGGCATTCAATGTTGGTTTTCGGCCTTTTGACGATATTACGGACCGTGGATGATGAAATCCCAAAATTTCTTGCAATAGCTCGTTGAGGAATGTTGTTTTTAAACTGTTCGACAATCAGCTCACGCATTTGTTCACCAAGTGGTGACCCTCGCCCCATCTTTGTTTGTGAATGATTGAGCATTTCAGGGAAGCTGCTTTTATACCAAATCATGACACCCACCTGTTCCCAATTAGCCCGTTCACCTGTGAGATGTTCCAAACAAGTGTTTGATGAGCATTCCTCAACTCTCAGTCTTTTTTGCCACTTGTGGAAGCTTTTTTGAAACATGTTGCAGGCATCAAATTCCAAATGAGCTAATATTTGCAAAAAATTACCAAGTTTACCTGTTCGAACATTAAGTAACTTGTCTTTGCAGTGTATTCAATTGAATATAGGTTGAAAAGGATTTGCAAATCATTGTATTCTGTTTTTATTTACGATTTACACAACGTGCCAACTCCACTGGTTTTGGGTTTTGTATATCCCCCGCTTCGCGCTAAACGCGCGGCGGGGGATGACAAAAGACAAGAGAACCAATTCCCAGTATATTAAGCACAATTACAGGAGCCCACCAGGGGTCACTATACAAAATATTTTGGAGACTGAAAAATCTGTACCCATGGATTTGTTTTCCATTCCTCCAGTTCAGAAACAGTGACAAATCTTTCAGGGCCGCCAAACTGATATAACACATTTAAAAACCTACAGGTATGAGTTAAGAAAACACAGGAACAGAATTATAAATCTGTGGGTGCCATTTGCAAACTGAGAGAATGGATTACAAATCCTTAGGTACCGATTTTCAATCTCTCCATAATATTTTGCATGGAGGGCTCTGCTCTGTTCTGAAGTTGAATGACTCCAAAACATTATTCTTTCACTTGTGAAATTACCCTACATATAATGGGCTCAAAAATTACTGGTACCCCTGACTGGCAAAGCACAAACAATATTGGAACAAACCAAAAATCATTTAATAATTTAATAAAAAAGCCATTAAAAACACCCTTAAAAAATATTGAAAGTAACATCTACCAAAATTAAACCAGGTATTACATTCCACTTATTTACAAAGGGCTGCAAAATTACTGGCACTCCTGACTGGCAATGCACAGACAATACAAAAATTAATAAACAATATAATTATGGAGCAACTGAATATACCAACATGTAAAATACTTTAAGAATGTTTCAATGGAAACAACCAAAATCATATTCATTTAATATGAAATAAATTAAAACAAAATCAAGGTTTAATAATTATTGGCACCGTTGATTTTGTACTTAGTTCAACCACCTCTGGTAAGGATAACAGCATGTAGTCTTTTCCTGTAATTTTTGACGAGGTTAAGGCACACATTTGGGGGGGGATTTTGCATCATTCCTAAAGGCAGATCCTTTCAAGATCCATCACATCCTTGGGTTTGAGTATACAAATTGCTCTCTTCAACTCAGCCCACAGGTTTTCAACTGGATTGAGGTCTGGCGACTGAGATGGCCATTGCAGATCGCGGAATTTGTTGCCAATTTAATGACTGATAAGTCAAAAGTGATACTTGTAAGACATGGGTCCAATTACATCCATTTTAGCTAAATTACAACAATTCTGCTAGGTGGGCCAACATTCCTCCAAAACAATGTAAACAAGAGGCCTGTCTTCGTAGAGAGCTCCGCTGAGGATCAGTGAAATGCCCAGGTCATAAAATGAGCACAAACACTGATTTATCAACTCCAAAATGCTGAATGTGTCAAAAACCAGGACTTTTCTTTAGAATTTTCACATTTCCGTGGGGGATATTCAGAACATCATAAGGAAGGCTCACAACAAATTATAGACAAAAAGTTATCAGACAGTTTTCTAGATATTAATGAAAGACTGAAAGAAAATCAGTGCTTTTTCAGCTCATTTTTTCAGTCTTTCATTAATATCTCAAAAACTGTGTTATAACTTTTCTAATTTGGTGTGAGCCTTCCTCATGATGTTCTGATGATCCTGTACAAAAATCAGAAAATTCTACATCCTGGTTTTTGAGAAATTCAGCATTTTGGACTTAAAATGAGAACAAACACTGATTTTTTTAAGTCCAAAAATTTTTTTTTCTGATTTTCACAGTGAATATGCAGAGTATCATAAAGAAGGCTCACACCAAATTAGAAAAGTTATAACACAGTTTTTGAGATAATCAAATTCGAAGTGAAAAGTTGACGCTGAACGGACAGACAGCCGGATGGACAGACGGACGCCGGGCAACTCAGCTTTAGAAAAGCTCTGCTGACTGCTGATTATCGTCATGGCAGAGCTTAAAACTCACTGCCAGAGGTCACAAACCTATGATTGCAGTTGCTACTAAAAAGGATTGCACAACTAGTTCTTTGGTTATGGTGGGCAATTTTTTTCCACTCAGGATCAGTTAAAGGCTGCCGTCTGTGCTTTCACAGATTGCCTTTGTCCTATATGAAAACTAGAAGAGCACTCAGAGAGCGCAGAACCTCCGCCGCCAGGGGGCAGCAAAGCCAAAAGCACAGCAATTGGAACTCTGGCCCATTGGAAAGACTTGAAATCTTGAACTTTGGCGTATATCTCAGCAGTACTTTGGCCTAGATGGGCCAAAATTTAATCACCTCTTCCTTGACTTAATATCCACCTACTCTGAAAATTTCATAAAAACCCGGCCATTAGTTATTGAGTTATCTTGTACACAAACAAACACACCAACAAACAAACCAACAAACAAATGGCACCGAAACATAAACCTCCTCGGCGGAGGTTAATTAACTGAATGACCTAAAACATTTAAATATGACAAATAAGCAAAAAATAGAAGAAATCAGGAAAGGGGCCAATTATTTTCACAGCACTGACCAGAGTGTCAAAATGTTATCATTTCTGAAAAAAAAAAAAACAAAACTCCAGAAAAGGGAACTTAAAAATTATTTTGATACACTGAAAACTCTTTGCCAGCAGTCAACTTACCATCTCCTTAATTTTCTTCATTTTCACGGGGTTGGTTAAAACTTCCCGCTTTTTTTCCTCCTCGCGTTTCCTTCAATGATATTAAATAAAAGAAAGATGATGAGACAACAGACTTGAAAATTAGTTGACTAGGATAACACTCAACTTTATGTACAGCTGGCATCATGTAAAAATATATATATTTAAGTCCCCATGAAATGGTGAGCCAAGTGCCACTTGATTCTGCATATTTACAAGTTTGCTGTAAAAACGGGAAGCTAAGGAGGCCGTCCCCCCTTCCTCAGGTCAACTTTGAATGCGAGTGACTGGGCTGGGACTGGAAGGGGACTGAACTGGGATCCGATCACATCTCTACACAACATTGCTTTGTGATCATGTTTGCACAACAATGTAAATATCAATACAAAATTTTCGGGGGGGGAAAAATGGCAGACAGACCATAAAATAATGGTCTTGCTAAGGCCATCAAACTTCCCTGACCAAATCCCAGCACATAAAATTAATACAAAACCAGTGGAATGAGCAAAAGAGAAGAGTCCATGAATGTGGACCTTGGAATTTTGAAGGATCTAAAGAGACTGTGCATAATAGAATGGTCTTGGATTACTTGCCATGTCTTCATAAAACTTCTGAGACACATTTTTAACAGCCTATTACTGGAAAATCAAATGAGATATGCCAAATCTGATAGCAGATTCATAAATTTCAGGTAATTTTACCCATGTGCACCCAATGACACTCATTTAGGAGCACTGAAAAGTGAATATCCCTTCAAAAGCACCTATGAGTCATTGCTACATTCTCCAGTGACTAGAAACTGCCTCCTTAAATTGTCAATTAGTCCACGAAAAACTGAAAATGGAACTTAAGATTTAGGATCTGTCCATATGAAATGATGGCAAACACCCATGATTTTTTCAAATTTTTCTGTGAGAGTGTGGTGCAAACTTTCCAAAAACTGCTCCACTTGGCATGGAGTGACCCAGCTCCATTTTACTGAAAATAAAAACATCTGACTTGCGCTGAAATGTATAAGAAATATTTGATTTTAATTTCTAACCAAGAAATGCTATAGTTAACTCAGAATTTAAGAAAGATTTTGAGCATATCTGCATTGGATATGACTGGTCTTGATCAACTTGGGCAGTGCAGTCATGTTTGGTTTTGTACAAGGTGGGTGTCAAAATGTTAAAGCATCAAACAGGACGACATTGTCACCAATAACCCCAACCCTCATGGAATCCCCAGTTCAAACCCAATCAAGGTCATGACAAGTAACAAACACACAAAATGTCATCCATCTCGGCAAACTAGTTTCATTTATAACTTATCTGGACTGGAGGACGGGTTCCATTGCATGATCTCCCACTCCACTTTGCGGTGGGGGATAATGTGTTGTCGGTTAAAAACATAGTATATGGTGAATCGACTTTTCAAATCACTAATCTTTGATTGTATTTGCAGTCTGCATCATTGACAAGCTGTTTTGAAATTGGGGTTGTTGATATTTGTTTTCGCAAACAATTCTGATAATTTGTCCTCACCTGTATGTACCACCCTCAAAGAAACAGAACCATCAAACTGTATCAGCGAGTCTTGTAACTGACATTTTACACATCACATTTTTACAGATTCCGTTCATAATACAAAGGGCGACTGACCTAATAGCGAAAAGTGGGTCCTCTCGGATCTTGGCAGCCAGGTCGAGGGTAGACGCTGGGGTAGAGGGGCTAAAGATGGATCCAGGCAGTAGACCAGTTTGGGCAGATGGTCCACTCTCAGGCTCCTCATACTGCTGAGTGATCTGCTTGTCAATGGGGCGCCCAAGCAGATACTCTTCCCGAGACACCTGGCCTCCAGGTCCCTGGTACATCCAGTCTAAGCGGTCATCCTTCTTCCTGAAAGAGAACACATAACATTTCCCATCTCATACCTTACAACAACAAAACCTATGGACCATATAAGAGTCCTTCAAATGCAGCTGCTGCATTTAAAACTGTGGAACTTCAGGCCAATTTCAAATTCTAGTGGAGATCTCAAGGTTTTCAACTATTCAAAATATGCATTGTGGAATTGAAGGTGTATAATGTGTCTAAAACAATGTACAAGATTTAGATATTTCCCATTTGATGTAATGCTGTGGCCATGAAAACATGGTGTCTTGGGCTTGAATATGTCTCTCAATTTAAGTGTGATGTAGCTTCAGTGCAGCGCTGCTACCAGCAAATACAGAATTATAGGTATGTGACATTCCTGCAATATGAAAAAAAAGCTTTTCTGATTGAGAAACTACTTAAGTCAGTGGTGGTCAACCCTGGTCCTGGAGAGCCGCAGTGTCTGCTGGTTTTTGACGGAACTCAGCACTTAATTGATGAATTAAAGCAGCTGATTACATGCTTAACTCATCTCACCTGGTGTCTTAGGTGTCTTTTAAACAGGGTGGAGAAAAACAAACAGCACAGCCTGTGGCTCTCCAGGACCAGGGTTAGCTATACTCCTGCACTAAGGGAATAATAAGCCAATCAATCAATTACCAGGAACTACCATTAGCTCCTAGAGCCAATTAAGCAGCCATGCAGGTTGTGACAGCAGTCTACATGGAAACCAAGATTTGTCAATGTGGTTGGACATTTAGCATAGCTGTAATTGCAGACAAAGTAGAAGTACAAAGTAAAGGTTAACAGAAAATCAGTGTTGATTACATACTAAGCAGGAAAGATAACAGATGCTGACTACACTTGTGAACAGACACATGGATGGATAAGAACATTGAAGAGCCCATTGCTTAAAGTACTTATGTCACATTTTCACACACCATGAAGTCAGGATGGGAAAAATGTCCTTTATAGCTTCTCAAGTCAATTTTCTCGAAATGGACATTTTGTGACCCAAGCGCTTTTAGCACTGGGGTCTTCAATAAGCAAATTTTATGGACGCATTATATTGTATATTCAGACCCTTTTTTCTCTGAATGGACCATTTGTGACTTAAACATTTTTAGCACTGGGGTCTTCAATTAATACTTTAAAGGGAAAAAACTGCAAAAGAAAACACCCACTTTATAGTTCCCGTTTCCTGTGCATATCGGGTGATTTCCTCTCGAGCCCTCTCTTCACGAAGCTCTTTCTGAAGCTCTTCGATCTTCTTGCGCTCCGCCTCATACCGCTGCTCTGCCTTCCACACTCGCTCAATATTTTTGAGTGTCTGGGGATGCCAGCTCTTCTTCAAGTTCTGCCAGTGAAAGAAATTAAGTTCTGTCTCAGGATTGAACAAGAATGTCATTGAATTCAGACAATGTGCCAGGAGAAGACCTTTCTAAATTAGGGTTTAGGAGGTGAATATGTATGGCATGGATCTACCACAAAAAGACCGACTTAGCTGCCACTCAACTCAAAAGACAACTGCAATGCATTAAAAAAAAATAATGCGTCAACAGTTAACCATTGGAACTATTTAAGTATTTACTGGGAGGTCACACATTATAAAGCAGAACTGGGGGGCAGAATATAGCCTATACTGAGGATTAACACCATGTAAGAGCAGGGCCATGTTTACACTGCTCGAGATACAGGACGATACAATAACAAATCCCCCTGTACTATGGAAGCCCAAAACTGCCAAAATGAAAAATAAATAAATAAACAAACATATAAACAAATACATTTAAATGCTATAAAATTGCGAAATAAAAAAAACATATTCATAAATAAATAAAATGTAAGTATAAATTGGTTTCAACTCATTAATTTATTTCTATATTTATTTCCATTCATATTTATTTCCTAATTTGTTTATTTATTTCTGTATCTACTTATTTAGGCATTTATTTATTTCTTATATTTCCGTGGCAGTCCCGGACCAAGAAATCAGAAATTTTAATGGTAATGAGGGGGTGTGGCTTTCATCCCTGTCATCGTGTCGCCTTATTCCCATTGGTTGTTCCATAACAGAGTGCTTAGATTGATTACACAGGCCTACCTCCTGTAAAAGCGGGAATGTCTTCACAAAGACGAGCAGTAGCGAGAGATTTGAGACTTTTAGCTGACATTGCAGGATATGAAAAAGCCAATTTTGATTATTTGCCATTTTGCGTGGAAGCCTCGAGGAACTATATTTTGCACATATTTTCATTTAATGACACAGAGGTTGACCCTGAGGTGTTGACCAATTTGGAGGAAGTGGTTCATCGCCTGAATCGTTTGCTCCTAAATGCTGATAAGGCTGTAGGACGCCCCACTATCGTACTCCCCATGGAAGCTATGCAAAGCCATCTTTTAGCTGATGTGCATGTCGGGGACATTGCTGCTCTTATGGGGGTTAGTGAGAGAACAGTCTACCGCCGATTGGCAGAGCATGGCATCAGGAGAGTTTAGCACCTCGCTATTCAAGGCTACCCGGTATGGCTCGGTATGGCTACATCCCTAACAGTTCCTCGAGGCTTCCACGCAAAATGGCAAATAATAAAAATTGGCTTTTTCATATCCTGCAATGTCAGATTAAAGTCTAAAATCTCTCGGTACTGCTTGTCTTTGTGAAGCCATTCCCGAATTTAGTGATTTGACCATTCTAAACAGCAAGCTTATACAGGAGGTAGGCCTGTGTAATCAATCTAAGCACTCTATTAGGGAACAACCAATGTGAATAAGGCGACGCGATGACAGGGATGAAAGCCACACCCCCTCATTACCATAAAATTTCTTGATTTCTTGGTACGGGACTGCTACGGAAATAAATAAATTAATAAATAAATTAAACCTATATATATATATATATATATATATATATATATATATATACAGAAAAAAATAAATTAGGAAATAAACATAAATGGAAATAAATTAGTATGGAAATAAATATAGAAATAAATGAGTTGAAACCAATTTAAACATAAAATTTATTTGTGAATGTTTTTTTTTTATTTCGCAACTTAACAGCATTTAAATGTATTTCTTTACACATTTCTTTATTTATAGATACACTTATTTATATATTTATTTATTCATTCATTTATTTATTTTTCATTCTGGCAGTTTTGGGCTTCCATACTGTACAAGCATTTTACAGGAATTAAGGCATCTGGAATTTAAATACGTTTCATCAACACAGCTGAGGAAAATACAGTATAATCCACTTCAGTACTCACAGGATTATTGTATAATTTTGGTGTCATACACAATACCCAAATTACATGCAACATTGCAATACAGTACACATCAACCTTCTCAACAACTTACCAACATGGTCATGTTTATCATCTACAGTAAGCAGTGAAGTGATGTTAAACTATCAACATTCTGTTGCGCAACTAAATACACTACTAACTTGGCATGAAGTCACTGAAATACAAAACCAGTTCCAAAATAGTTGGGACAAAGTGTAAATTGTGAATAAAATCAAAACGCAGTGACTTTCAAATCAGGCCAGCCATTGTTTTATTCACAATAGAACACAGATAACATGGTAAATGTTGAAACAGAAATTCCACCATTTTATCCACAAAATTAGCTCATTTCAAATTTGGTGGCTGCTACAGGTCTCAAAAAAGTTGGCACAGGGGCCCGTTTACCATGGTGTAGCATCCCCTCTTCTTTTTAAACACAGAGTGGAGGCCTCTGGGCATTGAGGAGACAAGTTTCTTGAGTTTGGCCATTGGAATTTGATCCCACTCTTGTTTAATACAGGCTTCCAGCTGCTGGAGAGTTTTGGGTCTCTTTTGGCAGATTTTTTGTTTAATTAGCGCCAAATGTTCTCAAATTGGTGAAAGATTAGGGCTGCAGGCAGGCCAGTTGAGCTCACGGACTCTTCTACTACGAAGCCATGCCGTTGTAATAGCTGCAGTATGTGGTTTTGCATTGTACTGCTGAAATACACAAGGCCTTCCCTGGAATAGATGTCATCTGAAGGGGAGCATATGCTGCTCGAAAACCTTTATATTCACCTTTCAGCATCCATGGTGCTTTTTTGGTCTTTTTCCTCTTTAGCTCAGAGGACACGATGCCCGAAATTTCCAACAAGAAAGTCAAATCAGGACTTGTCTGACCACAGGACAATTTGCTACAGTCCATTTTAAATAAGCTTTGGCCCACAGAACACGGTGGCGCTTCTAAACCATGTTCAACAATGACTTCCTTTTCGCATGATAGTTTTAGGTGGCATCTGTGGATGGCACAGAGAACTGTGTTTACAGACAGTGGTTTCTTGAAGTACTCCTGGGCCCATTTAGTAATGATAATGACAGAATCATGCAGGTGAGTGATGCAGTGGCGTCTGAGGGCCTGAAGATCAGGGGCATCCAGTAAAGGTCTTCGGCCTTGTCCCTTATGCACAGATTTTTCCAGTTTCTCTGAATCTTTTGATGATGTTATGCACTGTCGATGATGAAACCTTCCAAGCCTTTGCAATTTGACGTTGAGGAACATTGTTTTTAAAGTATTCCACTTTTTTTTTTTAAGCAAGCCTGCACAGGTTGGAGAGCCTCTGGCTATCGTTACTGCTGAGAGACTCAGCCTCTCTAAAGCACACCTTTATAGCCAATCATGTTACACACCTGATGTCAGTTAGAATATTTAGCAGGTAATTAAGTTTTCAGCTGATTCTCTTATATATTAATAGCTTTTTCTGCCCTTGCCTGTGTCCCAACTGTTTGGAGACCTGTTGCAGCCAGAAAATTAGAAATAAGCTCATTTTGTGGATAAAATGTAAAATGTCTCACTTTCAACATTTGAAATGTTATTCATGTTATATTGTAAATTACATATTGGCTCATGTGATCTGAACGTCATTGCCTTTTGATTTTACTCAATTTACACTTTGTTCTAATTATTTCAGAATTGGGGTTGCATGAGAAAATGTGGTTTAATGAGTGAGTCTTGAGAATTCAATGCTAAATGGATTTTTAATCCATGCATTTAACATTCCAACTTCAACTGGACCAAGACCGTTTACTTTCCCCATGTATCCTCATCAACCACAGGACAATTTGGGTGATCTGCACATAACAGTGAAAGCCATCCGCAGCAACGAGCAGAAAATACTGTATAGTCCGTAACTGTTGCTACAAAACAATAAAAAATGACATACCGTCACACCTATGCATGACTGTGCGACACACTCATTATAGCTCACCTGGGTCATTCCATATGAACTGAACCAGAGGTCCCATAATGACCGACTCAGATTTGGCTAGAAAAAATTTGTACTGGTACCTTATGATGAACATGTGCAATTTTTTTTACCAGATGATTGACATACATGTACAAATATATATATAAAAAAAAATAGGCGTGCAATGCACGGAATACCCCTCAGCCCGATGTCGAAGTTTTTGGAGACGCCCGCCCGCCCAACCGCACGAAGGATAGCAATACCCCGTCAGCTGAGGGGTAAAAATTGTTGTCCAGGGTAAATGACTACGCTATGATTTTGACTATTAAAATTGATCTTAAATTGCATTTTTTCCAGTCGGAGCCATTTTTGGAGCTCCTTACTCCTAAATTATGATTTCAATACTGTCCAAAAACTTTCTACAGATAGTCATGTACCTAAATAGAAGGAATGTAGCCCCAATAAACGGTTGTGATTTATTGTAGCATGACAGTTGCCCCCAGAAAATTGAAATTTTCATTTTCGCACATAACAAAACCACTACTTTGGAGGCTAATACCTCAAAAACTAGAGGAGATAGGACTTTTCTGCTGACAGATCCTGAAAGCCTGGGTGCTAGTTACATACTATACTACTTTTCAAGCTCACAACTCATTTCATTCCCAAGATATTGGCATCCAAATGCGGCTGTTCTTAAACATGCGAGATTGGCAAGGGTCAAAAATGTGTTATACCACATTATTTTGAAGAGCCACAGCACAAAAACCCTTTAGAATTTTGACAAAATATTTTGCACATGTTCATCATATATGTTAAGGTACCAGTACAAATTTTATTTTTTAGCCAAATCCGAGTGGGTCACTATGGGAGATTTCCAGACTTTGGTTGAGTTCATATGGAATGACCCACCTGGCATTTCTTATTATAACATTTAATGCCATTTCATTGAATCTCAGTCATTCAGTGTTAAAAAATGACAGGCTAAAGTCATATATGAAGTCAAAATATAGCTGCATTCGGCAGCCTGAAAGATCCATACGAGTGACCGACACTACGTATACTCAACAGACCGCGAGAACAACAGGAGATACGAAGAGGTGTTCATCTCATAGAGTAAGGTTAAAATAAGGATAACTACGCTCGTAATATTCTCCTAAGCTCAGGTTTACGGACAACAGCCGCTAATTTGGATTTTCTAAAGCTTTGGGCCACATTTTAAAAATTGCGAATAACCGTTTTCGTGAGCATTCAGATAAAAGCAGCATACGGCTGTAACTTTGACGCTTGGGCTTCGGTTATGTTAATATTAGAAGTTGTTCCGCACTTCACAGCAAACGTCAGATAGATACCTCGCGTGAATGTGCGACACGGGAAGACTCTGAGTGGCCTGTCCCATGTCAATATGCAAAACAAAACATGTTTTTATCAATTCGTTCGAATCTGGAGAGACGAGGCGAAAAGAAAAAAATGATCAATTTCATTTCCGTTTCAACG
This sequence comes from Gymnothorax reevesii, assembly GCA_029721435.1. NCBI lineage: Eukaryota > Metazoa > Chordata > Actinopteri > Anguilliformes > Muraenidae > Gymnothorax > Gymnothorax reevesii. The sequence continues at coordinate 55,149,521 of CM056582.1, forward strand.
GAAACCCCCGCATTAAAAACATTCTAACGTAGTCAGCAGGCAAACCTATTCAGGCAACCCAAACATTTAGAAAGCTCCCAATTGAGCATTAGCTTAATAGCTATAAGCAAACGTGCCGTTTTGTTTTCTTTTCCATTTAACTCCGAATTGCGAACGAAGTTACAGCTGACGATAACAAGTGACATTCAAACACTACAGTAACAACGCACTTACCAGGTCGCCACCCCCCATATTATTGCAGACTATGTTCACCTTATAAACAATTAGCTTATTAGGTTAAGCATTTCTAGACATTTAAAAAATGACAAGGTTCTTCTTCGTCTTCCTCTACTTCTTCTTCTGCTTCTAAGTTTAGATATAAACGTACATCATACGGGGTAATGCTGCCCTCCACAGGACATAATAAGATACTATTCAAATCCTATCGCGTAAACCGTGGTATAAATGTCCAATGAGGCACATGTAAACAGTGGGCTGAACATGGGTGTCGACAAATTAGATATTTCTTTTCCGTGTTCTATTTTATCCTTTCATACATAAAATGGGCACGAATAAGGAATCGTAATCAAATAACAATATTTATTTTTAAAAATTAAATCCGGTATATTCAATGTTTATTTACCCTGCTGAAAATTCCAGCTTTGACCAGCCTAAGATGGTCAGACTGGTTTAAGCTGTGTTTTGGACAGTTTTAGCTGGTCAACCAGCCCTTCACCCGCTGACTCCAGCTGAAAATAACAGCTTAACCAGCTTTCACCACCTTCATCAAGCTATAGAGACCAGCTACACCAGCTATGACCAGCTAATAACACAACTCAGACCATCTTAAACCAGCTTAGAATTCTAGCAGCTAAAATTCTCTTACCCACCTGATCTGGGGAAGAACAGAGGTTGTCCCCTCCTCCCCAGGTAGCGTGCCTGTCCTGACTAGACATGCTAACATCTGAAGCAACCTGTGTGTCAGACTGTGAGGTGCAAAAACAAACTCTGAGAGGTTAAATAAGGGTAATGTTTTTTTATTGAACCCTTAGATGTTGGTTGAGCGAGCACTGCACCCCAAGTGTGGCTCTGCTGCCGGAGGGGAGGCTGTGGAGGGGCAGTTGGAGCAGGCCTACTGGCGGATGTGGAGGGACGTTCCTCCGGCGATTTGCGGTGGTGGCGACTCTGTGGCTGTCTAGAGGACTGTGGCTGGTGAGAACACTCATATGGGCGGAGGTGTGAGCGCAGATACTTGGACGCCTTGAGGGCAGATTCCAACCAGTGCACCATCGTCTGAATGGGCCCAAACATTAGCATAATGGAAATTGGAGCATTTATCAGGAGCCTCTTCTCACGATCCTTGAGCTCCGATAATCCCAGCCAAAGATGACGATGGCCAATTTGGGCCGCGCACATAATTCTGCCTCCATCTTTCGCAAACGCCTGCGACATACAGAGCATCATCACCGCCTTCGTCTGGACCACCAGAATCTCCTCCACCGACAGCTCCATTTTCTGGTGGGTCAGCTGGTCAACCGACCCTGCCAGAAAAGCTATATTATTAGCCAGTGCTACCACCTGAGCAGCACTGGCATAGAAGCGGTCAAAAAGGCTTGCTGTCATCCTGTCCTTCTCATATGGGAGCAGCGGCCGACCGCCTGGCCAAAGGGAGGCAGAGGGGAGGAGGCAGACCCGGACTGCGTCCTCAGTTGCTGGCACCTCCTTATCTCACTCCCAATCCAGGGTAATAAATTTAATTTACGTTTTATTATTGCTGGCTACCGAGTTTAAGAAATCTCACCTGACGTGATTGAACTCCTTTTAAGTAAACAAGGTGACATGGTGAACAACGCAGCCAGGAGCTTAGTTAACTTTAGTTAACGTTAGCTAACTTAACAATGTGAAAGATAATTTTACATTCATCTCCAGCAGTGACAAGATGTCGCCTTAGACACAATGTTGACTTAGCTTGGAACAAATGAAGACATCCTTGTTGAATTTTGTTAGCTACGTTAAGCTGATGGTGGGGTCTTCCACAAAGCTTTAAGCTGCTTTCACATCGAACACGTAACAAATTTTTCGCATGACAGATTACATTCAAAGTCAATGCAAACACGTGAAACGCGTGTATTCGCGTCTTTGCATTGACTTTGAAATCTGTCGTGGGAAAAAAGGCAGCTTTATCCAGAGGAGACACTTCTCTCAGTTATTTGGGAAGGGTATAAAATACACCCCATCGCCCAGCCTCTCGGGATGCCTCGTATCGCAGTTAAATTTACCCCAAGCACAGCCTTTGACCATATTTTTAACTTAGAGACATTTTAAAACCCCATGAAAGGGAACGATTTGGATTTTCTGTAATGCATTTCAATGGAAGTTCAGGCTCAGAATGTCCGAGTACATGGGGAGAGAATACGTACTGTGATTGGCTCATCGCATTTGAGGGCGGGGCTTAGTCATAGATCAATTACCACTGCAAGCAAATAAAACAGGAGTCGTGCTGGTCTGACGGCAACACAGGCGAGGCACAAGAAACACAAACTTTAGCCATGGTACTACTGCAACACTAGACAGTGACAATAGATTTCGCTGAAGTGCTGATCTACTTCCAGGCTGAGTGAAAAAGGGGAAATGAGCAACGACAGCACGGGGCTTTTATCGGAGGCGGGTGCTGCTACCCCTCCGACGGAGCAGGTAAGTGCAATCATCTTACTCAGGCGATGAGGCGGAGCTTCGGAGGGGTAAATCAATGGCGAAGCCCGTTAGAGGGCAAAGCACGTAAGACATAGAGCTGTGTGTGTTTTGTTGGGTGATGGTAGGAGGATTCATACTTAATTATATAACTGATTAAATTAATAAAGTTGTCCTCCAAAGTGGGGGGGTGGTGGCGGGATAGAAAAAAAAAAAAAAGACATAGAACTGTCCACACCTGATGATCTTGAGAGTTTTCACAGTTTCTGTAATGGTAATTTAAATGACTGATTGAAAACAGGTCAAGAATTAGGCTATTCGTGCTCATTTTAACTTCACAAGGAAAACTGGTGACACCAGATGGTCCTTAGGATTTTTGGAGTCAAGTAAAGTCAATTTTATAAAGATTGAAAACAGGTCATGAACAATCGCTATTTTTAAGGGATGATTTGTGCCTCCCCTATTGCCAGTTCACCAGCCGCCACTGCCACATCAACATGAGCAGGAGTCAAAATGAAGCATTGAAACCCCTATTATGGAACCTGTACATTACATGATATACTTTGGATATAATATCTTGCTTGCTTGACTTCCCTGATTCAATGCTTTTGAGAGCTGACAGACAATCTGATGCCATTAATATATTCTTTTGGGTGTTTTCTTCCATCCATTGCAGTTCTAGTACAGATCGAGGAGCATTTTCAAACCAATTAGGTTAATTGGGGACAGGTCAGTCACATGACTGGGTATAAAAAGAGCACTTTACAGAGGCAGAGTCTCTTGGAAGTAAACATGGGCAGAGATTCACCAATCTGTGAAAAACTGCATCTAAAAATTCTGGCCCAATATCAGCAAAATGTTCCTCAATATAAAATTGCAAAGAATTGTAATATACCGCCATCTGCAGTAAATAATATCACCAAAGATTCAGAGGATCTGGAGAAATTTCTGTGCGCAAGGGACAAGTCCGAAGGTCGTTATTGGATGCCTGTGATTTTCAAGCCCTTAGGCGGCGCTGCATTAAAAACGGACATAATTCTGCACTGGAATTCACTGCATGGGCTCAGGGTCACTTTCAGGAATCATTGTTTGTGAACAGTTTGCTTTGCAATCCCCAAATGCTAGTCAAAGCTGTATCATGCAAAGAAGTCATATGTGAACATGATCCAGAAATGCCTGCGTCTTCTCTGGGCCAAAGCTCATTTAAAATGGACTGAGGCAAAATGGAAAACTGTTCTGTGGTCAGATGAAGCAAAATCTGATATTCTTTTTGGAAACCACGGAGACCTTGTTGTGTGGACTAAAGAGGAGAGGGACTATACAACTTGTTATCAGTGCACAGTCCAAAAGTCTGGGGTATGGGGTTGCATTAGTGCCTATGGCATGGGCAGCTTACACATCTGAAAATAAAGAGAAAGCATTGAATGAGAAGGTGTGTCCAAACTTCTGGCCTGTACTGTATACGGTATTCATCCGTGAATACCATCACCTTATCTTCACCTTAATACTGTTCTTTGCAGCTTTGAGCTATGTACCAGGTGGGTACCTGTCTTCTATCTCCTTTTGCATACATATTGTTAGATGGCATCAGAAACTTTCAGGGAGGGATGACTCTAGATATGAAACTATATATTGTATTAACATAAATTTTTTGCTTTCACATTCCTAATCCATCCAAAACTCCTCAAGTCAGTTTTGCTGTGTTCTGAACACTCCTGCAAGATGGCAGGGTGTGATTTACTGTTCCTGCAGATTAACCCAACATGTCAGCATAACTTATTGTCTTCTACTGAGTGATGGCATCTCTCCCATTTCCACCTGCATGCCTGGCTCCCGGGTATGTTTTGATTGCCCCACTGCAAATTCCTAGGGCTTGGACTTGTTCCATCTATAGTTTTTTTTATTTTTTATTTTCAAGATGACTCTTTGCTGCTGACATGTAATTTACAAAACTATTATCCAATGTTGCCCTCATGCAGGCAAAATATATACTTGGAGCCATTAAAAACGCAAGGAGGAGTTATGCACTGTATCTGCTGTAAATTGAAGAATTAATCAATTTTCATTGCTTTTCCTTTGAGATACGCGTGGAAATAAAGAAAAGCGCGTGGATATTGTAGTCCCAATTGCGCACCGCATGGACACGCTGAGCATTTCAGTAATAATGAACATTGAGTTGCTTTTGATGTGTACTGTAATGCTTAACTTGTTCTTTTGGGTGTGTTCAATTGCTTACAGATGAGGTCAGTCGCACATTTGTCATAGCTCTTTGAAATTCAAACAGACTAAAGGGTATCTCCAGATGTAATTATGCAATTATTAACTGTCATATTTGGGTTTTTGCGCAAATGAATTGTCCCTACATTACTGAGCTTTATCAAGTAAGTAACCAGCATGGTGAATATTTACTAATAGTTTACAAAACCTCTGCTGTATCTATATTAACTGCTAATGTATTATATTGGCTCAAGATTGGTATTTCATAATTCTGTCATATGCCACTCATTTCTCTCACCTGACAGCTGTGTTCCTCTCCCTATATGCCACTGCAATAGCGCCTCCAATAAAAGTGTTTCATTGTTTGTATAATTCTTCTGACTATTGCCTGTTCTCTTTTATACTGGATCAGAATTTCTAATGGATTATGCTTCTTTAATTGTCTCAAAGCTCAAATTCTTCTTTTTAATGGCTTTTCTCCAGTTTTCATCACTCCATGGGGCACACTTTTTATCCTTGCCCTCTACACCCTTGGAAATAGTTTCCTCAGCAGTCTGTATTAATGCCGTGATTGCCATTTTGTGAAATTATCCACATCTGTTATGTCTTCCCTAAGAAGTTCTTCACATCTGAACTTGCTTAACATATGAAATTGGACCATATATTCTTTATCAACTTTCCACTTTGGCATCCTCTGAATCTCATCCTGATATACTTCAGTTCCAACTCTAATTATTATGAGATAATGATCACTGCCAACTGACCACCCATGCTGTGATAGCTGCTATTTCATATGGTGTTGGAGTGGGGTCAATCACACTTTTTGTATTTTGTGTTTTACAGTATCTAGTACTTTTACCATCATTAAAATGGACTGATGTTTTCACATCAATAAAATGTACTACACATAAACCTTTTGCATCTGTATGACCAGTTCCCTATATTGCACAATATTCATTGAACTTCCCATAACTGCTTTATCATGCAGCTGTCCACCAATCTACGTATTATTACTGAGCTGGCGATTTGCGTAATTTCACACATCTCCTCCAAAACGAGCGTGAATAATGAGTCTCTTTTCCCGCATACACTGATTTTACTGTGTTTACTTGTGACAAAGACAATGCCTAAGGTTTTGAACTTAGTTATGAAGTGAAAACTGCATTTTGTAGCCTTTTTTGCGAGTAAATCCGGCTAATTCAATCAGCTGTTATTGTGCCTGCCCTTATAGCACGTACATAGCAGGGGTATTGGCTCGTAGTATTTAAAGTAGCCATGCATTGATTTGAAACTTTATAAATATTAGTCGTATTTGGTAACATCTGAAAGGGCATGCAATACTGTCTCTAACTATCAACATTTTCCACCCGAAGATGGATGAAAAACAGGCTTTTAGGAACCCCCAATATCGTTCTTGCATATCACTGTGAATCTGGCCAAGAGCTGTGACGTCACTAGTGGGGGCGATTGTAACATGCAGACTATCGTATGTACCTGTATATTTTACATTGCAAGCCAGATGTCGAAATCTGATATGGAATCAGTTGACACCAGATGCGGGAAAAGGGAATGAGGATTTTATTATAAACCAAAACAAAACAGGCACGAGGGCCAACAAAAAACTTGGCCCAAAGGGTTGCAAAAAACAAACTAAGGTAAGCTACACAGAGCTATAAACAACGAATGCAAAATGACAAAAAACCACTGGAAACTCCAGGCAAGATGCTCAAGAAAAATAAATAACAAGACATATATATATATATATATATATATATATATATATATATATATATATATATATATATATATATATATATTCACAAGACAAGAGGCTAGGACAAGACTTGAAACTAGAAATGCAAGGGAACTTGACAACAAGAACTTGGCTAAACTTGAGACACTGTCTGCCAGCCAACTTCCACCGCGTCCAGATAAAGGCTTGATAATCAAGGACACATGAGGGGCAACACCTGGAGAAGCAGAAACAAGAGGCATGGCAAGATCAAGACATGGACAGAGATTGGATGACATGACCTGCTCATTAAGAGAATGAGCGTGCTCAGCTTAAGTACCAATTAAGTATGCAGTTTGGAAGCAAGCATGAATGTTAAGAACAGAAAAGCACAGAAAGATCTTGAAATAGCAAAGCAGGAATCATGACAATAAACTCCCTGTCTAAATTAGTAATATTAGTAATGTGCCTATCTAAGAATTACACCACCCAGTGAGTGTTAGTAAATGTTAGTAACTTAAAAACAGTTAATTGCCAATTAAGCTTAGAAAGGCCCGAATCCAGCACAGCACGGAAGGAAGGGGAAATACCAAAGCCAACCAGAGCTCAGAAATGTGCAACAACGAAGGCACGGGGCGGAACACAGACAAGCGGTGGAGTGGCATGGCAGACCTGGCGAAAACAAAAACATGGAAAAGTAAAAACATGGACATGGAATGTGAAATCCTGAAACAAGAAACTGTTAAAACTGTGACTATGAAACATGAACTATGGAACTATGAACTATGAACTATGAAACTTGGAACATGAAACTGTTAAAACCATAAATGCTGTCCTGGCCAAGGCCAGGACCCCAGAACACAACAGAAATCCACAAAAAATGTCAGAATTTTGTCAACCCCTGCTAGAATCCATTATTTAAACCTGCACATCAACCAAATGGATGGGTAATTCTTGAATTTTTTTGAACCCCTTTGCACAGAAGCCAAATCTGGCTATTTTTGTGTTACCTTATTTAAAGCTTTATTATTCAAGATCGCAGCTTCTCAGAAAGGAAAGGAATGGCTCAACAGAGTCAGGACACATGAAGCATTAAGAATTCCATCGTATTTTGGTTTATTTTCACAATTTTAGCAATGAAAAGGGGCTGAAACACACAAAAAAAAACTACATGAAAATTCAGCATTGAAATTGTAAAAAAATACTAAGAATTGAAACATTGCTGGGGCTTAAAACTATACATTTCTGGGATTATAAATTCCTTGACCACAAGTGCAAGTCATCTCAGCATTGAATTCTAAATTACATACTCTCGAGGACCCATGGTGGCCTTAAACATCTGGGGGCCCATTTCAAAAGCAAATGTGGCGCCCTATAAAACATAAGAACTTCATAATTTTGCTGAATGAAAGCTCACCCCTTAGCCTATCCAGTGAGATTTCAAAATTTCTGGATGAAACTCAATGTTTATTTGTGATGATTTAATAAAATATTGGCAATAAAATATATGCATGTGTAAATGTGATAAATTTCTCAAAAACTGAAACGTGTAACTCACCCCAACAAGCAAACTGCATTGCAAACTGCGGACGTCTTCGTGAACTTTATGCGTCACTGAATTAGAAATTTTTTTTTTTAAAGTTGCCACCTAAAATGATCAAAGGTTTAAATACTAATGGTGCAAAGAGCCCTTATTCTTTTTCTTATGACTGAGTTATGGGATAGCTCTGCAACATAATCACTGGAATAATGAAACGGTAGAATTTGGATGTAATTCAAACTTCGAAATCCCATCAACATGATTTAATGTCGCTTGAGTAGACTAGGTTTAGAAGCATTTGGTGACTTGTATTGCCAGATCTGAATTCAAATTTGCATAGCTATAAACATTATGCAACACTGGGTGACGCAGTATCTCTCTGCTTTGTCAGAAATTGAGGCTGGCTTTGCCATAGCCATGAAGATGTGTACGGTATAAAACCATCAATATGTTTTCAGCTTGTTCACTGTTTTAATGTTTTCATTCAATTGGGATGCCATGTGAATTAAGGAGCATGTTTTTTCACTCAAAGTACATGTAGCTAATGTTAGATTAAAACGCAGCACAGTGTGTAACGTTAATGTTATGCACTGATAACAGAAAGGCGAAATCGAACAGGTCCGCAACGGTCATTTTCTGCCCGCTGTTTCTGCGTGGAGATGCTTGAACTCCAACTTGTCCCAGAAAACTCGCCTCTCACTGGGTTTGGTTGGGTTATGTCCCAAAACTCCTTGGATATAGAGTAGCCAGAAGTTACCAAGGAGCCATAGCTTCTTGGAGCTTGGAAGCATACGTTCCTTTTCTGTGCCTAATTTCTGTCAAATAAACATCAGACACCAATAAAAGGAAAGCAAAAGAGTTCTTCAATGTTGCAACGTAAATTTTGCGAATTATCATTGCATTTTACCGATCAGAAACTATTTTGACTGGGTCAGTTCTGGAAGCTACCAGACCGTGACCTGGCCCGAATGTTCGTGGATGATTTAATTTGTAAAAAAAAAATGCAAAAAATTTATAAATAATGCTATAAAATGTACACATCAAAGCTCACTGCTATATACAACATTAAATACCCCCGGAATGCAAGAAGCAAATAACTTTTTTATTTGTTCACTTGCCAACTGATAAGTCCGAGGCGCTAGCAACATTGGCTAAAGTAACGTCCGTATTTCCAAAATTACCGAAGCATTAGCTACCATTGCTCTTTTGCTGCCATCATTTGTAGACAATTAGGCTAATAATTACTATACTTCTTTTCCAGCTCAGTGTCCATGCAACTATCATAATTTGATGGAGAAAACCCTTAACTTGACCACCACGAACCGTATATTCAGCGCATTCACTGCAACTCAGGGAAGGGGCCCCGTCTAGGGGGATTTCGAGGCACCGGCCGGGGTGCGCGATAATGCCTTCAAAGAAGGCTTAATGGTGTTTTTATAAGTCATTGCAAAATGTGCCAACTTGAGTGGCCATCAGGGTTCCCAAACATTTGCCTTTTTTGAGGGACTCAAATATTTTTCCGGTCTGCCTTTCCTGGCTGTGTGCTTCTGCATGTTTTCATTCAGCCAACGTATAGGATGTTAATTCTTGTCTGGCAGCTGGGGGCCCCCTGAAGGGCGGGGCCTGTTTCAACAGAAACAGTTGAAACAAAGGTAAGGCTGCCATTGTTTAGGACCCAAATAAGACAGCTATCCAGGTGGCTCCCCAAAGTCTACGATCCCACAAAATGACGCACTGTCAAATCATAAAATGATTATATATTTAACACAAATCAACTTTTGACGCATGAAATTCAATATTAACTAATGATTTTTTGGTTGAATTTAGCATAGGTTAATCAATATCTGTGCAGTTGGACATCACTGGTCACGTCAACCTCTCCCCCAAGCCAGCACACATTGGAGTCTATTCTCCCATGCGCTTAAGTCGAAAAAAGCGCGTAGCTACACGCTTTTCAGCCTACGCGTATTCTTCCCTCGACGTAAGTCTGTGCATTACGCGCCCCGAAGGCAGTTACGCGCTTGGGGCGGACCAAGGGCAAAATCGGGGTGTTTCCGGATGTTTCTCAGGAAAAAAACACATAGGCGTATTCTCCCCCTGGCTTATGCAGTTTTTCTGTTGAGCGCTTTTGAGGGCTGTATTAAGGTCAAGCGCCAACATAAGGCGAAATAGAATATTCCGTTTGATGTCGGTTACAGGTCGAATTTTAACATTAATTTTATGTTATTTAACGTGCTAAAGGTTGTGACATTCAATGTTCGATAGTTTTTCCTTATTTTTAAACTACATTTCCCATAGCCATAATAAATTATCAAACGGAATCATCACATGATATTCCGCAGCAGCCTCTTCTCCAATTAGTTCAATTGCAAACGCAGAGCAATTAATTAATACGAGTATACACAGTGCTTGAAGTGGACCGGAACGCAGCGGAACGCAGTTCCGGTACTTCTGTATTTTTATCATATGCGTTCCTGCACTTTGAAGTTGGCCAGAACGCACCGGAGCACAGTTCCGGCACTTCTTTATTTTACATTACACTACACATTATATATTTTCATCAAAGATTGTGGTTCATTCGATAGCCTAGATTATTCCATTGTCTGGGTTGCTTGTCGTTCATTCACATGAGCGCACCAATGAAATAAAATCCCACATTTGACAACAAATTGGTTGCCTAGCTACCACTTATGAGTTATTGCCATAGGTACTGAGGGCGCGCTCATTCAAGTCTGCACTGCTGTGGTTGGCAAGTGGGACGTTACGGTCCAAACCACAGCTGTAAATGGTAAATGTTTGCTGCCAATATTAACTGCTGGATTGTAAAACACCTACTACGGTTATGAAGACAAGGAACACATCGTTGAAAAGACGAGACCGCGAGGATTCATCTGCAGTAAGTCGATCATAATTTTATATCCACTCAGGGAATTCCTATGTGTTCCTATGTGTATGTGCACTCTATGGGACAGCTTTGAATCTCTTGTCACTCTGTGAAATGACAATAAAGGCGTTCTATTCTATTCTATTCTATTCTATTAAGTGCGACCAAGACGGGTCCAGTGTTGTTGTTTGTGCTAACATTAGCTAGCTAGCCACCATTATGAAAAATAATTCAATGACTTGCCAACTGGTTCGCAAAACCTGCTCAACGAGCTCTCAATAAAGGATTTTAAACTAACATCACAATCTAACCAGCCAACACGCTGGAACAGTGTTTCGTCCTTTAAACTCTAAAGCACAAAACACTTCTCAGTCGTCGTTGGCTGGTGGTACGATTATTATTATGCAGTTCTGTGTTGCTATTAAGAGTTTGAGCAGGCTTTGCAAACTATCCTATGTTGTTTGACTGGTGACTTCTAGCCAGACAATCCCAACAATGACATGAATAAAGTGCTCTGATATATATATATAGCCTATATCGCATGCTTGCATTCTATGCTCATTAAAGCCGCTTGCACACTGGACGCGAAACACATTTTTCGCACGACTGATTACAGACAAAGTCAATGCAAAGACGCGATAGTCGGACAGGGTTTTAATATAGCTCCGTGTCCAAAAGTCAGAAAAGTTCTCATTTTTCCGAGTATTCCAGGAATTATTAGATGTGTAAACTTGGCCATGTTTGTGTTCGACCTTCACAAAATGCAAATTGATTGCTATCGACTTTTCTTGGTCTTTTTAGCCTATTCGTCTGTTTTCGTTGAAGATAGATGGCAGTCTTTATTCGGTCTTCCTTTTGAAAATTAGTCAGATGGACCGAACAGATTCACGCTTTATTTCCACAGCAGAGATAAAATAGAGCTTGCAATCAGAGAGCAAATCAATTCCATGACCATTGACAGTGTGAAGAAATTATCGCATCCACGATCAAGACTGTCCGCCAGGAAATGCAAAATACTCCATGTCCACCAGCCAGAAAAAAGTAAAAGTATTGATATGAGAACAGATTTATTACGAAATAAAGAATAAAAACCAACGAACGGGATATCCAACAAAGATGACCTGCCAATAAATAAATCGCTGTGTTCATTGGATGTTCTGTTGTTAAAATGTTTCTTTTAATTCTTTATTTCGTTATCAATCTGTTCTAATCGTCTTCTTTTTTTTGGCTGTCAGACACGGAGGCATTGTACATTGTCTCGCGCCAGTGTTGACTCACTTTACTGAGAGGAGCTTAAACAGAAACATTGATTGAAATTCTCGGTACTCATCTTGAAGAACTGAGGCCTCTTATCAAAACATTCACGTTTAATATCTTAAAGAGTCAGTAGATTTGAAGAAATTAAAAACAATAATAGACTGTCAGACACGGAGATTGCAAAAATTTAAACATCTTAACAATACGGTTGTGGTTCTTGCTCCAGCTGCCCACATACTAAAGGTTCATTCAAAAATAGGCCTAATATCAGAATTATTGTGAAAACACATCTGTTCAAACAAGTACTTTAGCACAAAATGAAAAGAGTAGAGCATTGTCCTTAAGAGCCATGTTTGCTAAATGCATGAATGTAAAAAAACGTTTTAAGTTTCCAATTTAAAAAATAACGTGTTTTCAACTTTTCAACTAACCCTAAACCTTTTTTAATGAACGGGATGGTTCTCAGAAAAACAGGGTTCCTGCACTTCTTTTTTCCCACTTCAAGCACTGAGTATACATAAGACCATAATTCTAGCATGCCCTCAAAATGTAAAACCAAAATGCCAGTCCTGCATTCGCTTGCACTCTTGCGTGATTGGGAAAGAGTAAGAGGAGCGCGCCGAGCACACGCATATAACGGCTTCGTTTGGACATCCCGGAACTAACAAACACCGAGTGCATCCAGCGCTTTCGTCCGGGCCGTGCATGAGGCAATCATCTATCTTTGCCGACTTTGGGATGAACAGCTCCCCAAGCGCAGCAATCACCCACAATACATAACTGCGGTCAAGTTATCACCAGTTCGCAAAACGGCAGTCAAACTATCACCGCTAGAAATTTGATGCGCAATTACAGCGGATAGCGCGGTACTTTGGTCACGTGATACAATTGCTGTCAAAATTCGGCTTTTTGAGAGAAGAACCGAGGCTTATTCAACGAAAAAATGCATGTATTTTCTTCAGAAAAAAAATCGTGAACAACTTCAATAATGTGGTTTGAAAATTACTTTTTTTTTTTCCTTTTTCAATAAATAATAGTCATTTTGTGCAGATTGAAATGTGAGATTTTGGCGAGCTGCTGTTAATTCAGATGACAAACAATTTTATGTAACTGTAATAATGTTTTTCGAAAAAAAGGTATATATCACTGTGGCATTAATGGAAGAATTACCATTATAATTGCTCTTTTTAGGTGGACAAAATACGAGAAAATTAAAGCAGGGACCATAGTACTTGTGTAATTCAAAATGTTTGTGGAAATTAGGGGGCCCAAACCATACTGCACACGCTGTAGTAAAAGCTTATTGAATAAAGAGAGATTGCATGGGTGAATTAACATGTAGACAGCCATCAAAGTATGTGCTTTGCAATTCAACACAACTAAATGGGGCATGTCTGAGGGCCAGAAATGGTTAAAATTGAAAAATTTAGCACTTACATGCGACACTGCCTGCATTCCAGTACAGGATGTCTGAATAGGAAGAGATTCCATGTTGGATATATTAAATAAATGGCGATCAAAGTTGTTACTGTGAAATAGGGAGGTCATGTTTCTGGGCATATAATTACTGCAAATCAAAAGGTTTGTGAAAAATAACGGGTGCCTACAATAATACATGGAACATAAGCCCACCAAATATTATGAGATTCTGTGGTGGAAATTTTGTGTGTGCGAATGCAGACAATTGGATGGGGGCGTCATAATTGAGGGCCTTTAATTACTGCAGATCAAAAAGTTTGTGAAAAGTAACACTTGCATGTCATAATACATGTATCCTCCTATAATCCCATAGAATATCAAGAGATTCTGTATCGCAATTTTTAAATGAATGGCCTTTAAAATTGATACTGCGTAATGTGCCAATGCAGACAATTGGATGGGGGGATCATGTTTGAGGGCTGATAATTCTGGCAGATCAAAATATTTGTCAAAAATTACACTTCAGTACCATAACACATGGATCATAGCATAAAATTTGAAAATATGAAAAGATTCCATGTGGAAATTTTAAAATAAATGGCCGTCAAATTTGGGACTATTTAATGTGTGAATGCAGACAATTGAATGGGGGTCCCTACTTGAGGGCCTGTGGTTCCTGCAAATGAAGTAGTTTGTAAAAGGTACCTCTTGCTTACTATAGGTCATGTGTCGTAGTATAAACTCACTGAATATGAAAAGATTTGGTGCCAAACGTGTTGAATCAATGGCCATCAAATCGAGAATTATTGTTAAGTGTGAATGGAGAGGACTGATTGGGGTACCATGTTTGAGAGCCTGTAATTCCTGTAAATCAAAACATTTGTGGAAAATTAAAAATCCTCACCATACTACATGCACTGTAATATAAATTGACTGAATATGAAGAGATTCTATGATGAAATTATGAAAAAAATGGGCATCAATGTCGGAACTGTTGCAGTGTGCGAAAGGAGATGATTTAATGTGGGGCCACGTTTCAGGGTCTGTAATTCCTGCAAATCAAAAACTTTTAGAAAAATTACACTTGCTTGCCGCATTACATCTTTTCTATTATTATAAAAAACTGAATATAGAGATTCCACTGTGGAATTTTTTAAATAAATGGCCATTGAATTTCGTTACTCTTGTGATGTACGCATTGAGACAGTTGAAATGGGGGTGATTTTTGAGGGCCTGTAATTTCTGCAAGTCAAGAAGTTTGTGAAATATAACACCTCCTTTACATGCTTCATGTATTCTTGTACAAGCACATTGAAAATGAAAAGATTCCATGGCGGAATTATTAAAGAAATGGTCATCAAATTAGGCACTTTGCAGTGTGAGAATGAGGACAATGGAATGGATGACCATGAATTAAATTGAATGGATGACTGTTTTAGTACCAATAATTTGTCAAAAAGAACTTGCATACAATATAACTTGTAATATTTTACGTCAAGTGTTGGCCTAATGTACCGGAAATTTTTGAATCAGTGTGCATCACCTGAAGTACTTTGTACTGCCTTGATTGAAAAAAAAAAAGCGTTAGCTTGAACTTGCCTTACTCAGTCCTGCTGCCCACCGACATTTAATGGTTTTCGTTACAAACACAATTGCAATTGCATGTTTTCACCAAACTATTCATTTACCTTCAGCATATTGTTTAATTTTATCTGATGCAAATTATTTCAAGTTATATAATCTTACAGACTGAATAAGTTAATGATAGAATTAGATATCTCCCAATGAATGGTTAGTTTTTGCGACCATACGTTCATAATTTCACCAATGAAGAACCCACCGATTCCCTGTTTTGATGTCACATTTTTTTTCTGTTATTATGCTGTAGTTTTATATATTTTAGAACATGCATGTGTAAATTTTATTCTTCATGGTATTCTTGCACAATAGCATAATAACAAGTGTTATTTTTGACAAACTTTTTGATCTGCAGTAGTTAGAGGCCCTCAATTATGACGCCCCCATCCAATTGTCTGCATTCACACACTGCACAGTATCAACTTTGATGGCCATTTATTAGAAATTTCCACGACAGAATTTGTTCTTTTTTGGTGGGCTTATAGTAGGATCCATATACTATTATATGCAAGTGTTACTTTTTTCTAACTTTTTGATTTGCTGGAAATAGAGGTCCTCAAGTATGACGCTCCCCCATCCAATTGTCTGCATTCGCACACTGCACAGTTTCAACTTTGATGGCCATTTATTAAAAATTTCCACCACAGAATTTGTTCATATTTGGTGGGCTTATAGTAGGATCCATATACTATTATATGCACTTGTTGTTATGATTCTGCCCTTTCGTGCGTTGCCCCGTGCTTTTTTGTGCTTGTGTTTACTTTCGTTTCTTATTTTCCAGATCTCAGTTCAGCCGTCTGACAATCCGCTCCCAATCTGCCTTCAGTGATGTCGCGTGCCTGCCTTCTGCATGCCTGCGTCTCGTCGTCCAATCACGTTTCCTCTTTCAGTTTCAGCTTTGGTATTTCATTCATTGCTTCCAGCTGTGCTTAATTCCGGGTCTCGCGAAACTCTGAGTGATTGCGTTCTCTGATAGGCTATTACTAACCTGTACTAACTAACACCTATTTAAGGGTGATTGTAAATAATTCGTCACATAGTATTAACCCTGATTAACTCATTTAGCGAGCGTGTGCGTGTCTGGCATTTGTAGTTCAATCTGAGCTGTATCTGATTACTTTTAAAACTATGCTTCTCTTTGCTTTTCTTGGTGCTTTTTTCCTTGTCACGTTTAGATTACCTTAATCTAAACTGTATAAGTTTGATTGATGGTCTCCGCGTCTTGTCTCGAGTCTTTATTGTTTAACCCGGTCCTCGTGTAATTGTTTATTAATCCCATGTGTTTCTGTTTCAGTCCGGGATTGCATTCCGAGTCCCCGCCTCCTCTCGTGACTATAAATGTGGCAGCATTGGACGCGATTGTCAGACGGATCCTCCGTATTGTCTCTGTGCTTCACCATGCCTTCTGAGTGTCTTCCGCGTATGGCTCCCGAGTCTTCCGTGTATGGAGCCCGAGTCTTCCTGTTTGCTGCGCGCTAGTCTCGTCAGCCCCGTGTATAAGTCTCCCAGTGTATCCGTCAGTGTAGTAAGGTTCAGTTTTTGTTTTCTGAATTATCCTCTCTTGGAGAGAGTATTTCTGTTTCCCCCTGCCTTTGCCAGTGTACCCCATTTGTTCAGTGCTTGTGCACAGTGTTTTGTTTCTGGCGTGTCTGCCATTTTTCCCTTAGTGTTTTGTGTTTTTTTTTTCTAACTTTTTGATTTGCAGGAAATAGAGGTCCTCAAGTATGCCGCCCCATCCAATTGTCTGAATTCTCACATTGCACAGTACTAACTTTGATGGCCATTTATTAAAAATTTCCACCACAGAATCTTGTGATATTTGGTGGGCTTATGTTTGGGTCCATGTTTTATTATATGCACCCGTTATTTTTCACAAACTTTTTGATTTGCAGTAATTATATGCCCAGAAACATGACCTCCCTATTAAATCGTCTGCATTCGCACATTTCACATTACCAACTTTGATCGCCATTTATTTAATATATCCAACATGGTATCTCTTCCAATTCAGACATCCTGTACTGGAATGCAGGCAGTGTTGCATGCAAGTGCTAAATTTTTCAATTTTAACCATTACAGGCCCTCAGGCATGCCCCATTTAGTTGTGTTGAATTGCAAAGTACATACTTTGATGGCTGTTTACATGTTGATTCACCCATGCAATCTCTCTTTATTCAATAAGCTTTTACTACAGCGCGTACAGTATTGTTTGGGCCCCCTAATTTCCACAAACATTTTGAATTACACAAGTATTATGGTCCCTGCTTTAATTTTCTCGTATTTTGTCCACCTAAAAAGAGCAATTATAATGGTAATTCTTCCATTAATGCCACAGTGATATATACCTTTTTTCCTTTTGCTTTAAGTAAAACATTATTACAGTTACATAAAATTGTTTGTCATCTGGATTAACAGCAGCTCGCCAAATCTCACATTTCAATCTGCACAAAATGTCTACTATTTATTAAAAAAAGAAAAAGTCAATTTCAAACCACATTATGGAAGTTGTTCACAATCTTTTTTTTTTTTTTGAAGAAAATATACAAATTTTTTTGTGGAATAAGCCTCGGTTCTTCTCTAAACAAGCCGAATTTTGACAGCAATTGTATCACGTGACCAAAGTACCGCGCTATCCGCTGTAATTAGGCATCAAATTTTTAGCTGTGATAGTTTGACCGTCGTCTTGCGAACTGGTGATAGCTTGACCGCAGTCAAAAACATACCCGTGGTCATCAAGGTTACAACTGCGCTATCGGTCCTGGTATCTGGGTCGTACCAGAGAGTGGCTGGTGATGTCATGCACATATCACATGCGTCTTTGTTAAGGTGTCTGACACAGTTCTTCTCCATACACTTCCACTGCAGAAGGAGTGGATGCCACCTCTTCCTCCAGTGCAGTGAAATGCACAGAGGATGACTGTTGCCCACTGCCTGTTGCGTGTACACCTCTCCGGTGTGCAGAGAGCCTGGCTTTTACAGCGCCCCGCAGATCTCTCCATTTATGCTTTAAATCGGGGATACTGCGCTTACATCTCCCCACCAAAGCCACATCCAGAACAATTTGCAGCTTAATTCCTCGGATCAGCCTTCAATGCTCGCTTGCCATACAACACCAACATCTGTGAAATTTGGCTTTCGGCTTTGGCTCGACGTCGCCATCATTGTCTTCGTGTTTGTGATAATCTAAAAAGTTGTGATATTCTCACGAGTGAGGAGATTGATTTTCTAATTGAGGATATTTGTATTAACTAACTCAAGTCTTTGTAATTTTTTTTTACCATTGATAATACTGTGTAATTTAATGTGTGAATAAAGATATTATTAAATAGGCTACTCTAGATTGAGCCCTACCCTGGCCAAACCAAAGCACTACCCATTTGTTAATCAATTTTAGCCTATAAAGAATAGCCGACATGGGAAGAATCATTATCAGTAAATGGGATAATTGATTATAATGAAGTATTAGGCACAAGTTCAAGTGAATGTGTCGCTCAAATCAAATAGGATATGATAGGCTATGGATATGGAATTCTGTCATTGCTGAGGCGGTTTCGGGGCGGGGAGATGACCGCGTGCGGGGTAAGGGGAACATGTTTCCATGTTCTTTAGTTGCAAAACTGACATCGGAGTAGTTTGAGATTTCAAGTGCGCAATTTCTAAATGAGATCATATAAACTGTCTTTGTCTTTTTTTGTGTGACTAGAATGTTCCCTTTGTCTCCTTCCCTGTCTTCCACGGAATAAACAGGCTGGTGTATGAGGGGCACATTTTCAATGATCTGATCAGCGGCGGCTCGTGAACTGGCAATAGGGGAAGCTCAAACAATCCCTTAAAATTACTGACTGATCGTGACCCGTTTTCAATCATTCATTTAAACTACCATAACAGAAACTTTGAAAACTCTCTACATTGTCAGATGTGGCCAGCTTTCATTTATAACGCATACTGATTATGTCTCCAAACTTCTCACGCTTTTATTTACTCCGGGGTTGGAAGCAATGCATTTGTTTCATGATTGTTTAAATGAAATAAGATAATTTGAAACGTCTTTATGCAATTCCATTGCTTCAAACTCCATGCACAAGTACTTAAATTCCAAGCGAAAATCTCTTACATACGTGCTGATAATATAATTGCTGTCTGAGAATATTCTAGCTGGACTACTGTTGTCAGTGATATAAGTATTTGAAATTATCATTCCTTAATGTCTGGTGATATATCAGGGCCATTTCATGATTAATCAACATACATTTCTTACATATTGCTCCTTTAACTCAAATCGCGTAAAAAAGGACTTAGGCGCAAATGGGAGACTCCTTGGAGATGAATTGTAACCGACATTTAAACCGGGGGTGCCAAAATTTTTGCACCCCACTATCATGATTCAGCCTCTTCTCTGGGCTATATTAAAAATCGCAAATACTTTTAACTGGCTTATCTTTTAGGTTGTTAAATTGGTAAAATTCCTGACCATTGACAATGAGACTTCTCACATTGCACTGAAAAATGATAAATATGATATATTATCAACCTGCGACCTCGTCGACGACAGTCCAAGAGGGCACGAACCGTGAAGGCTTCGCCACCGATGATTCGGGCGAGTGGTGGGGGGATAAGGTCCAGAGGACAGGAGGTGGGTTACTGCAGGCTTAATTTGGGACACGTGAAAGGTGGGATGAATGCGTTTCATGGACAGGGGAAGACGGAGGCGAACAGCAGTGGGGCTTAAGACTTTCTCTATGGTAAATGGACCCAAAAACTTAGGGAAAAGCTTTCCCCCATTACCTCTGAGGGGAATGTCTCTTCAAGACAGCCAGACACGCTGTCCAGGTCGATATGTAGGGGCGGATGTGCGCCTCTTGTCAGCCTGCTCCTTCATTCTGGAGACCGACCTGAGCAGGGCCTGGCGGGTGGCAATCCAGGTGCGTCTGCACCTGCGCACAAATTCACGGGCTGAGGGGACGGCTATCTCCTCCTCCTCCTGAGATGGGAACAAAGGGGGCTGGTAGCCTAGGTAGCCTAGGCAGGCCTTGAAGGGGGAGATGCCGGAGGCAGCAGAGGTGTGGCTGTTCAGGGCATATTCCACCCACGGCAACTGATGGCTCCAGGAGGAGGGGTTCCTAATACATAAACATCTTAACACATTCTCTACAGACTGGTTAGCTCGCTGGGTCTGGCCGTTAGTTTGGGGATGAAAACCTGATGATAAACTAACAGAAGTACCAAGTGCTTTACAAAATGATTTCCAGAAAAGGGTAGTGAATTGGGGCCCGCGATCGGAAGTGATGTCAGTAGGTATTCCATGAAGTCTAATAACGTGTTGTATGACAAGGTTGGCGGTGTCTTGAGCGGAAGGGAGTTTGATGAGGGGAATTAAGTGAACTGCTTTAGAGAATCTGTCTACTATGGTGAGAATGGTGGTGTGGTGATTGGAAGGGGGAAGGCCTGTGATGAAATCCAGTGCAATATGGGACCAGGGACGATGTGGTGTAGGAAGGGGCTGAAGCAAACCTTAAGGGGGCTGGTGAGAAGTTTTGGCCTAGGTGCAGACCGAGCAAGCAGCTACAAAAGCCTGAATATCTTGGACCAATTCTGGCCACCAAAATCTTAGGAGGATGAAATCCTTGGTTCGGCGTACCCCTGGATGGCAGGACAGCATGGAGGAGTGACCCCATACCAGGACCTTGGGGCAAAAGGCAGCTGGAACATATACAGTTAGTGGGACAAGCACTGAGGGTAGCAGCATTAGTTTGGGCTGCCTTGACCTCCTTCTCAATGTCCAAACAAAGGGCATTAATAAAAGCTTCCTTAGGTAGGATAGTGTCATGGCAAGGTTCCTCCTCCTTAATCTCAAAACAACGGGAGAGAGCATCAGGCTTGACATTCTTACTTCCTGGTCTATAGGCTATGTGGAAATTGAAGCGGGAAAAGAATAATGCCCACCTGGCTTGACGTGGGTTAAGTCTTTTGGCTGTTTGAAGGTACTCCAAATTCTTATGGTCTGTCCAGACTATAAAGGGCACTTTGGATCCTTCCAGCCACTGCCTCCATTCCTCCAAGGCTAACTTCACCGCCAACAGCTCCCGGTTGCCGCTGTCATAGTTTCTTTCCGTTGAGCTGAGGCGGCGAGAGAAGAATGCACATGGATGGATCTTCCCATCCTCCGTGGACCTCTGGGATAGGATGGCTCCAGCTCCAATATTGGAGGCGTCCACTTCGACGATGAACTGGTGCTCTGGGTTGGGAATAGTGAGGATGGGTGCAGACGTGAAACGGGTTTTTAAATCACTGAAGGCATTCTCTTCTTTCTCGGACCAAAGAAATTTGGACTTGGAGGTAAGAGCAGCGAAAGGAGCAGCAACAGAGCTATAGTTCCTGATGAACCGTCGGTAAAAATTAGCAAAGCCCAAAAAACACTGGAGTGACTTACGGTCCTCTGGTCGGGGCCACTTGGTGACAGCCTCCACTTTCACTGAGTCCATATGAATGGTGCCTGGAGAGATAATGTAACCCAGAAAAGTAGTTGTTTCAACAAAAAAAAAC
This sequence comes from Gymnothorax reevesii, assembly GCA_029721435.1. Lineage (NCBI taxonomy): Eukaryota > Metazoa > Chordata > Actinopteri > Anguilliformes > Muraenidae > Gymnothorax > Gymnothorax reevesii. The sequence continues at coordinate 55,171,421 of CM056582.1, forward strand.
TCACATTTTTCAGCCTTCACAAATAGGCGGTTCTCCAGGAGGCGACGGAGCACTTGGCGCACATGCTTAACATGGTCCTCCTGGGACTCTGAAAAAATCAAAATATCAAGATAAATAAGTCTGTTTTTGTTTACCATATCACGTAGGACGTCATTTACAAGACTCTGGAACACAGCTGGAGCATTGATAAGGCTAAAAGGAAGAACCAGGTACTCCCAGTGCCCAGTGGGAGTGTTAAAAGTAGTCTGCCATTCATCCCCCTCTCTGATGCGCACCAGGTGATACGCATTACGTAAATCCAGTTTTGTGAAGACTTTGGCTCCTTGCAGGAGGATCAAAAGCTGTATTCATGAGTGGGAGAGGGTAGCGGTTCTTGATGGTTATTTCGTTGAGACCCCGATAATCAATACAAGGTCTTAGTGATCCGTCCTTCTTGGACACAAAGAAAAAACCAGCACCAGCAAGGGACGATGATGGCCGAATGATGCCAGCAGCAAGGAATTCTGACAGATACTTCTCCATGGCCTGAGTCTCATGTCGAGAGAGGGAATAAAGTCGGCCTCTAGGGGGCATTGTACCTGGCTTCAGGTCAATGGTACAATCGTATGGACGGTGAGGAGGTAAACTGGTGGCCCGGGATTTGGAGAACACCTCCTTTAGGTCACGGAACTCTAGGGGGACCTTCTCGGTCTGGAATTTCTTCTGGTGATGGGTTATGTTGAGGTTCGAGGGCGTTGTGGAGGCATGTCAGAGAGCAGTTAGGGCTCCAGCCCTTAGTTTCATTCTTACACCAGTCGATATTGGGGAGGTGCTTGGCCATCCATGGGTGGCCCAAAACGATAGAAGCATGGGGTGAATGGAGGAGGAATAACTAATTGGTTTCATGGTGGTTACCTGAGCTCTTGAGTCTGATGGGGCTGGTCACATGGGTGATCTGGGCTATTTTCTGGCCACTGAGTGAATTGGCCACTCGGTCTGGAAAGATCTTTTCGGTCGGAATCCCCCAGTCACGGGCCAGCTCCATATCAGGTTCTCCTCTGCCCCAGTATCAATGAGAGCCGTGGTGGACTCTCTGCTCCCCATTCCAAAATCACAGGTAGGCACGTGCGGCTCCTGGACTCCTGAACTGGTGTCATCCCAATCATAGCTTCATTCCTGGCACCAGGGGGAATCTTCTTGTTGGGACAATGAGCAATGTGATGTCCCCCCTTGCCACAGTAGAAGCAAACCCCCTCTTTGCGACGGCGGTTCTTCTCTGCGGGGATACGAGTATGACCCAGTTGCATGGGTTCCGCCTCATGAGAAGGTTCGCCGCCAGGAGGGGGCGGTAGTGGTGTAGTGGTTTGGAAGCGATGAACTGGCCGACTACGGGGAATGGACCGTCTACGTTCTTCATCCACTCGTATAGCCAAGTTCACCAAATCATCCAATCCCTCCGGTAGTTCACGTGGAACTAGCTCGTCTTTTAACGGGCTCTCTGAAGCTATAAGAAAGGCGTCATACAAAGCTCTCCGCCCCCACCTGCTGTTGGTTGCCAGGGTCTGGAAATCGATCGCATAGTCGGCCACAGAACGACTGCCTTGGCAAATGCATAGAATTTCTCGCCCCGCTTCGTGACCCAACTTTGTGCGGTCGAAAATCCTCCTCATCTCTCCCAGTAGACCGGATGACTGTACGCAGGGTAGGTCTGCTTCCCATGCAGCCGTAGTCCACTGCTTGGCTCTTCCCGTCAGTTGCGTGATGAAGGCGACCCGAGCTCTTTCAGTAGGGAATGACGAGGGCTGGAGGCTAAAAAAATAAGGTCACACTGGGTAAGGAATGCTCGACATGACCCAGGGCTGCCGTCGTACCTTTCAGGTGGAGGCAGGCGTGGTTCGCAGACAGGCAGTGGTGGAGCGGGGGCAGGCACAGGCATGGCGTGGACAGCAGGCTGGGGAGCATGCAGCAGTTGTGAATCTTGCTCTGTGCGAGTGAGGTCCGCCATCTGGAGACTCATAGTCTGCATGTGTTGCATGAGAGCGCGCAGCTGACGCTCTTGAAACTCGAGCTGAATTCCCTATTGTTTAATTGCCTCCTGCAGAGACTGGTTAGTCGCTGGCTCCGTCATGGTCAGATTGTAATGTTGAAATTTACAAAATGAACCAAGTGCGACAACCAGTAGAATACAAAAAGGAGGCTTTATTTCTGAAGGGGGAAACCCCCCAACAGAGCTGGCAACAGTACAAAGTCCGCAATCCAAAATCAGAATCCAAAGGGCGAAATCCAGAGTCATACACAGGGCACCAATAACAAAAATCGTAGTCACACAAAAGAGGTCAAAAACAAGAATGCGGCAAAAGTACAGGGAATAGGCAAAGCTCGATATCAAGGACGGTCCAGTCAGAAAGATAAACACTGAGAAATCAAGGCGAGAAACGTGGCACGAGAAAACTAGGGAGAACGATCTGACAAGAGAGTGAACCAAACAGACATCTTATATATACATCCGGGGTAAACACATGACCAGGGAGAACAGGTACAATCAATGGTAACAATGATCAGGGAGAGACACATGAGGAATAAACTAATTACATGAATTTGGCTGTAGCCAAAACGCAGACAGGGATCACAAGACAAACCTGAGTACAAAACAACAGCTCCGGTTAAGGAGTACTAAAGTGCCAAGATAAAAGAAAAGGAAAGCACAAAGTATAGTGGAAATCCACAGAAACTTGCAGCAGAGATAATTAGGGATAGGCAAGGAGGCGGAGATTAGAATTGAGCGACTGCTGAGAGATCATTAGTCAATTACTATGTGCAGCTATACAATCCCGAGTGCATGTTAGAAAGTTAGTAAAAATATACAAGATTAGTGTGATTAGTAATTAGCAAAAACAATAAACTGTTAGTATGTGTTAGTAAGACAGTAAAAGAGAGAGGAAGGAAGAACACGAGATAATGAAAGAAGATTGAAACCCAGAAACCAATAAATCACCCGAATGAGTGGCACGCAAGACAAGGGACCGTGAGCAAAGACCTACACAAGACAAGACAGGGTAGACGTGGTGCAATGCATGGAAATGAAAACATGGCATGGAAGAGAGTACTATGAACATGAAAAAAAATAAACAGGAAATCTAAATGACCAAAACACAAAACACAATCCTAAGAATAGTCAGACATATGCAGTGGTCACTAAGCACAGAATCAAACAACATGGCATAGCCAGGCACAGAACTTAAGCATGACAAGCAGAAATCAGAAATCACAGATCACAACAGTCTTATGCAGCTGTTGTATCCAAACCTACAGAATTCAGGCCCATTTTCAATTCCCAAAGATCCCAAAGTTCCCAATAATCCCATATATGGTCTGCTGAATTACAGGATAATGTGTACAAAATGATGTAGAAGATTTCCATTTGATGTAATACCGTGGCCATAAAATATGGTGTACTTGGTTTAAATATTTCTCTCAAAATCAGTGTGATGTAGCTTCTGTGAAATGCTGCAGCTGATACAGAACATGAATGACATTGTCCTACAAAAAAAAAAGAAGCTTTTTCTGACTTTGAGCCTACTTTAGTGAAAACCTAAGAGAAAAGATAGAGTTTGTGGGGTTACTCTTCTCAGTTTTCTTGCTTGTTTGTGCTGAGCAGTTCATCATATCCACCATGAGTAACACAAAATTATTTTCGCCAGCAATCAACATATTTTTCTTTTCTGACTGACCCGATTCTTTCCTTGCTGCTTTACCGTATGTGATCCTCTTTTAGCCCTTTCCCACTTCCAAGTCTCCAGGTTATCTCGAGGGTAATTGCGAGGTTTGACCTCGAGATACCCAGGGGCAGCGCCCCCAGATTACTGCAGGAAAAAACTAAAGAAAAATATCAGCAATTCCCCCCGAGTTAGCAGCGACCAGGGTTAAGGCGCTCACCTTGGGGGCAAGCTCGCCCCGGGCTTTGCGAAACTACGGGTTAATGAGTAGTTATGGGAACACAACTGGTAGTTAACGAGCCTCGGGGCAGGAATAGGCGCATAACCCAGGGCGGCATATCTCTCGTTGAAGCAGTTTGTGGTGGAAACTGGGAAAGGGTATTAGGGACTTTCATTTTTGGCTCTTCTGCTGCGTTCTTCCTGGCCTCACATCCGCAATAGGCTGAGCCTGCCTCAATCTCCTTTTTCCTACTATATTATCCTTAATAATTTAAGGTTTAAGGTTTGACTCATTATGAAATGCTCTGTGTTCTTTTAAGCCTATTAATGGTTAGTTTTAGTGTCCATGTGTCCTCAATTTTATCAGTTAGAAGCCGATTCATAGTTTTATGTCATCAGTTGCAACTTGCAAAGTTACATTTTTATGTCTGAAAAGAAATTTCCAATGTAGCCCACTCCAAAGCTTTTTTTTCATCATGGCCAGTTTTTGCACGTGGTCTAAAAGGGTAAATAATCCGTAACAATAACAGTGCAATTGAAAGCAATTAACAACCCAAAAACTTTCTGAGATTAGAGTTGTGTTAGCAACAAAAACCAGTTTACACAGTAGGTCCCCAGGACCAAGTTTGGGAACCACTGCTCTAAATTGCTCCCGCGTATGATAGCCTATTTTATTCTGTAACCATGACACTTTCGAACTCCCTTTGACAGCCAGGAAGCGCGAAAAAACCACTACCGTCCTCCGGCGAAACACTGCACTGATCAACATTACTATCTTGATAATCGTGAGACCGGCGAGCGGCAGTGACAAACAGAGTAACCTGTGGAAGCGCATGAAAAATGGATGTGCGTATAGCTTTCCCCGTGTGCACAGGGCCCTATCATCCACCAAATATCCGAATGTTGGCAAAATTACTGTCTCCAATGCGCAAATATAGATTTGTGCAAAGATTCCATCAAAGAAAAATGTTTTATGTTGGAAGACAAGAATAGTCTTTGGCCAATCAAGATAATTTAAAGAAATGCGCCCGAAATGTCAGATTTAATAAATAGCAAGGCTAATTTAGATAATGAACTATTTAAAGGGCAGAAATTGGTCCGAAAACCGGGGACAGATAAGTCCCTCATTGCCTACCTCAAGTTTAACGCCACACGTTTAACTTAAACCTCAGTTATAGTGGCCTCTAGTGGCAGGTTGGTGATTTCTACAGGACACGCAACAGGGTTTCATTAGACCACAGGTGAGCATTGAACCGCAGGTTTTGAGGACACGGGAATGAGACGAAAATTTTCACGTGACTAATTCGGAACAACGCAGGTTTAAACTCGTTTAGAACTTAGAACTGTAGATAAGCTGACAGCAGAGCAATGGCCCCAATAGGTTTCTCAACTCGCACCTTCTGGGCCCTGGCCTCGGTCTGTGCTCGGGCCCGATGAATAATTAGCACTACTGCAAATAAAATAGGTTCTTCACACCACTTGGTGATTGGGCTATTAAGAAAAAAAAAATTATGATTATCCCCTTTAAATTAATTGCTTCCTCCCTCCTTTGGTGCCAAGACCCGTTCCAGCAAGGTCAAAGAAAAGAGAGCAGAAAAGGTCGCCAATCTAGTTTCTCTCATTACAACTCTGCACCCCGGAAGAACATACAAAAGACCGGCTTATTCGCCGCTACTTCACTCAAATGGGTGTGGAAGAAAGACACAGTGGGAGGGGGCGGCAAGAGTTATCGCCACTCTCTCTCTCTGGCTCTGCGAGGGGGGAGCCAAACACCCCTGTGCGAGTGTCTGAGGTGGTGCTCGCTCGTCGCAGCACAGCCAAGTAAGGTGGTGAGGAAAACCAGTGCATTATTGCATTAAAAGCGGGATCGCGATCGGGCAGTGGTGGAGGGGATGAAATGGCTTCAATTCAGTTTCACTTGGCTCTATGGGATCTTTTCCTGTTAATGGCCTTATTTTGTTGGACTCAGACGTGTCGCGGGTTTAATTTAGATGTTCGGTTCCCTGTTATTAAAGAAGGCAAGACCACAGGCAGTCTCTTCGGATTCTCTGTTGCTATGCACAGGCAGACTGAAGGATCCAAAAGATACCTGTAAGTACCAGTTGTTCCCTTTATCATTGCCTAATTGGAAAGTTAGATGCTGCAGGTAGGCTTCGCTTGAGTGGAATATGATGTTTCCGCAGAGTTCAGTTGCAAGATTCATTGCAACCATTCTCGCTGTATTAACTGAGATGAAAAAATGATCCAATGCGTTAAATTAAGGCATTTACTTGTTTCAGTTTATTTTGTTGTTTTCTCCGTTTTCACATTATAGGGTAGTTTTCTGAGCATCGGTGTGTTTAGCTTCACGTGTACATCGCCTAATTCTTGAGAGTGGGGTCTTGTAGATGGTGGTGTTTTTTTAATTACATAAATAGATAGATGGATTGATAGTCGTGGCACCTTGCGCAGTCTTTCAACAACTTGCGCAGGTTTTTGTTTGAAACCGGTGGGAATTCATTTCTCCGCTTTGTGCACGCTCCTGAAAACTGAGAAACTTGACGACTTTGTCCGTAGGTGCTTTTAGCGGTCTTCTACTCAAAGGCAGAAACCGATACAGTCCGGTTTTTTCACCTGGCCGAGGAAAGCATACGTTTTCTGTGGTCACTCGCAGCATTGCTCTGCGTTATTATTCTTTTTTTTAGTTCAACAGGTTTCAGCGTGTCGTTTAAATGATATACTATTGTGCTGTAGTTGATTTTAATTAAATGGAGGCACGATGAATTGTCAATTCGTGCTCGCAAACTAAATTCCATCAATACGGTGAGGTCTAGTGGCAAATTGGTCATTTGTCATCGAAATAATGTTGATGCATTGCGTGGCCACTGAATTTGGCCCATTTCTAATAGCCTACAGATTTTGTTGCTAATCCGGGTAATCTCGATTACATACCAGGTCATAATTTTGAGCAGTCATGTTTGCTGGTGAAGGATGAAGGATTACGGTAGTTTCTACCCTGTGTTGACTCTTTGTTCTCAGTGATGCACTTAAGTAAATTATGACTCATAAGCTGACATTTCAGGGAAAAATCTGTGATTTTCTGCGAAAAGGTGTGATTAGTAATGGCTAAAACATTTTTTTCCCCCGTTGTCTTCGTTTTTTTTCTTCTTTTTTTTGTACAGAAATTTATGTTTTACTTTTACGTTCAAATCCATTATTGTTTTTTCAACTTAGTGGATGTTTCGCATATCATTTTTGTTGGATTAAATAACAGGATACAACGAGGAAAGGTGTCTCACATGGAATCCATTCTTGTGAAAGTTGGGCCTTACACTGAGATTGGGAGGGGATGCAATCTGTTGAGAGGACAGCATATTGACACCACTCAAGTTCTTACCCTGACCCCATAAATCAAATCCAACGTAATGCATACACACCTTTATTGTGGTACTTTGCGGACAGAAAAGCAAATGTGCTTTTCATGGCTGTGGATAATCATTCATTTGACATTTTCTTGTAATGAACTGTGAAGTGGGTTCAGACTGCTGCTGCAATGGATTTGCCATTTCTGTCAGCTCATTCAGTACAAGTCTACGCAGGCCTATTCTTGGCACAAAATAAAGGAGCCACAGTCCCCTCTTCCCCTCTGAAAAAGAGTTATGGATGTGAGCTCCATCCCATCAAAGACAGAGAATGAGCTGCTATTGCATTAAGCTTAGTGTAATGTAAAATGAGTAAATCAGCTGGTGTTGCTGGTTTGTGAAGCTAGTTTCATGCTTATTGTCATGCAGGCTGTGTCATGGCCCCTAGTCAGATGTGTGCTTCAGGCTTTTTCAAGTCAACTGTGGCTGCAGGTTGTGCTGTAAAACCTATCTGAGGTTTAGGGGTGGAGTGCAGTGGAGTGGAGTTTGTTGGGCTCCTGGGCCACTCGGAACTTCTCGGCAGATTCCGCAACTCTTCATCAAGCCTTCGTTGTGTGACAGAAAGTGGATATGCTGCTCCGCCTGACATTTGCTTTGCCGGAAGACCTATTTACTAGGGTGTCTAAATCCACGCACTACATCGCCATCTGAAAATGGAGGCAAAACTGACCTTAAAATCTTTGTGTGGTGAAGCTTCTTTGTGTCTCGACACAAGGGGCAACAAAATGTTTTCACCAATTTGAATTCGAACCCAGCGCTGCTGCCCCTGGATGCCGCCGTGTTTATCTGTTTAAAAAAAAAGTTCCCGCTAATGGATTCCGCAGTCACACATCTGAGCTTTGATGAGGGACAAATCAGCCGAGGTTTGACAAGTGGCTCCTGGCCCTCAGTCCATGCTCCAAGTGGCCCGTAGCTTGATTGCACTCAATGGAAATTTGTTTACTGTGATCCCATCTCGGTGTAATATCTAGCATTTAATGGAAAAGGCTATTAGGTCACATTTTTGAGGAAAATGAACAGTATGTAATGTTACTTTGTACCTAATGGCTTCATCCGCATCACTGGAACTGTATAGAAATAATGCACAGGTTTCCAAAAAACACCAAACAAAAGAATGGAAAAAATATGGCCTTATTGATGGGGTTAGATATGTTTTCCCGATTTTTCTCCAAATGTCTGAAATATGACTTAATAGATTTTCGATTTAATGCAGGATATTTTAAAGCCGCGAACATGAAGAGTGTAGAAATGTACAGGGTACAAATGCACATCATGGATGGTATGTGTGGTACAAAAAAGGTATTTTTGCCAGTGTGAATAAAAACAAATTGACCCTCTTCAAATTTAAAGCTTTTTCTTCTTTTCGAGTCTATATTTTGGGGAATTAAATGAGGCTAATTTGCCCTGATAAATGTACATCTAAATGCAGTGATACAACTTTAATTGCAAAAAAAAAGTGTTTAATTGGTGACAAATTCATACTCCCTTATCAGTACTTCAAGAACGCACCCTTTACAGGGACTACAGCAGGGCTTTTCAGCATTATCTAGAAAGGGCTGGTGGGGGTGCAGGCTTTCATTCCAACCAAACACTTACACACCTGATACTACTAATCAAGCTCTTGAGCAAAGACTCTTTGGGCTGATGAGTGGTGTCTGGTGCGCAAGTGCTTGGTTGTAATGAAAGCTGAACCCACACTGGCCCTTTCTGGATTGAGTTGAATCGCCTCGCACTACAGCTCCCAGTATTTTCAGGTAACTCTTCAAGGTTGGCACGTCTGAATTTTAAGATATTTCCCCCACTTCTTCGCAGAACTGTTCATGCTGGGAGAGACTGGCATGAAAGCATTTTTTAAGTAACCATTTACCCAAGTAAATGGAAAACTGCGGTAATGGGTCTGGCCAAGCGAAAGCGAACATTTGTGATGAAAATTATATTTCTTTGTAACACATAGGGGTCTATTCTCCCATTAGCGCGTAAGTCTTTTTTACGCGCTTCGAGTTAAGCGCCTTTGAGTTACGCGTATTCTCCCCTACTCGCTTCGATCACGCCCACAGCGCTTAACTTCAGAATGTAGGCGGCCTTATGAAAGAGGTGTGACTGATCCAAAAGAGAGGCAGACTCTGTACAAAGCTCATTGATCATGGCTATCAGGAAAACATGGAAAAAGGATTTTCTGATTAACCATGAAAACGCATTTGTGGTCCATGGAAAACGCAAACCAGACTTTTAATTTAAATATCGTCGGCCTGCTGATAAAACCTCGTATCTCCAAACTGATAAGAAACAAAAACTCGTATGTCCACTATTCTTACATGCAAAATTAAACATTTTTATTTTAAACTAGCCTATATTTATCCATTTGTATTATAATAATAATAATTATTATTATTTTATTTTATATTTATTTTTTATTTTCCTGTGAAGTTTGTCATTGTGAAGATACGAGGTTTTTGTATGCCGCTGTAATAGGAGGCCGTACCAAGTACAAGACGTAATTCAGACATCTCTTTATTTATCCCCGCCGTGCGATTAGCGCGAAGCGGGGGATATAGCATTGGGCTCCGTCCGTACGGACACATAAAATTGCAGCGGCGGGGGATATGTTAGTGACAAACACTTGTTATTTCTTACTCTAGCCACCATGGCATTAAAGCTATGCATACAAACAAATTGCCGCGATAATGAAATTATAAATAAAGAATTTAGCGCTTCTCAATCAGCGAAATCAGATCATTGAAAATGTGCCCCTCCGACACCAGCCTGTTTGTTCCGTGGAAGCAGGGCCGGCCCTAGCCTTTTTGGCGCCCTAGGCGAATTTGCTCAATGCCGCTCCCCATCCCCACCCCCCCGGCCTCAGGAAATACAAAAACTTGAGAAAATAGGAGCATGGCTGGGTAAAACATCACAACTGTTTAATCTTTGTTAAACAGTTAATGTATAACATTAATAAAATGAAATAAAAGGAAAAACAACGAAATAGATGGAATAAATCTGAAACTTGAAAAATATAAATAAATAATGGATTTAAAGTAATAAATACTTATGTGCAACATCAAAACTGTCACAAGTAAAGTAAGTAAAAAATGCAAGAAACATGGTTTTCGAGTAATAAATACACAACAACAATAGTGCCATAACAACAAGAATCTTTCAGTGCTTTCAATATTTCAAGTAAAAATCTTTTCTCATGAATATTTATCTGGAACTTCACAGACGTGTAACAAGAAGGAGCCCACTGTCGTATAAATATGTTTTACCAAGAAGGTTACTGTTCAATGATTGAACGGCGAGAATTATTACACTGTGCCGTTTAAAAACAGAACGGTTTTATTATTGACGAAAAGTATCTAATGCATTTAACTTCTGTACACTCAGAAAGGGCGTATGGCTCCCTCCGTTGATTGGATGTAAAACAAAAGCTTTATTCCCGTAATTAATCAAGGCTCAGGCAGATGTCATGAAAGACGAACATGGAACGCCATATAACCACTTGTCCTCTTCTTACTGATCGCTCGTTCGCTAACTTAAGATGCGCCCTCACGTCACGTGACGTAAATGGCCAAGTGACAAACATAGTCACTTTAGTTTATTTTATTTTATTTGCTATTTTTAGAGCTGTCAAAATTAACGCGTTAATGCGGATTATAAAAATTTTAACGCGATTAATCCATTTTCACGTTTCAGGGACTTTGAGTAATTCTGCGCTGCAAATGGATTAATTGCGTTAAAATTTTTAATCTGATTAATAGGGATGATGATGGATTAATCCGCATTAACGCGTTAATTTTGACAGCCCTAGTTATTTTGTTATGACAAAAACGTAAATGGGGCGCAAGTGGGCGTCACAAGACATTTAATGATTTTTATTTTTAAAAATTTCCAGAGGAGGAGGGCGCCGGCAGTGCGCCCTCCAGCAGATGGCGCCCTAGGCGACCGCCTATGTCGCCTATGCCTAGGGCCGGCCCTGCGTGGAAGACAGGGAAGAAGACAAAGGGAACATTCTAGTCACACAAAGACAATCAAAGACAGTTTATATGATCTCATTTAGAAATTGCGCACTTGAAAACTACTCCGATGTCAGGTTTGCAACTAAAGGACATGGAAACGCTTTAACAAGGATTCTTACCCCGCACGCGGTCATCTCCCCGCCCCGAAACCGCCTCAGTAATGACGGAATTCCTTATCCATAGCCTATCATCCTATTTGATTTGAGCAACACATTCACTTGAACTTGACACTAATACTTTATTATAATCAATTATCCCATTTACTGATAACGATTCTTTCCATGTCAGCTATTCTTTAAAGGCTATAATTGATTAACAAATGGATGGTGCTCTGGTATTTGCCAGGGTAGGGCTCAATCTAGAGTAGCCCACTTAATAATATCTTTATTCACACATTAAATTACACAGTATTAACAATGGTAAAAAATTACTAGGACTCGAGTTAATTAATTCAGATATCCTCAATTAGAAAATCAATCCCCTCACTCGTGAGAATATCACAAATTTTTAGATTATCACGAACATATAGGGCAGTCGCATTAGTTAATAGAACATGGAAGACAATGATGGCGACGTCGAGCCAAAGCCGAAAACCAAATTTCACAGATGTTGGTGTTGTATGGCAAGCAAGCGATGAAGGCTGATCTGAGGAATTAAGCTGTGAATCGTTCTGGATGTGGCTTCGGTGGTGAGATGTAAGCGCAGTATCCCCGATATAAAGCATAAATGGAGAGATCTGCGGGGCGCTGTAAAAACCAGGTTCTCTGGAGAACTGTACACGCAACAGTGGGCAACCATCATCCCCTGTGCATTTCACTGCACAAGAGGAGGGGATGTCATCCACTCCTTCTGCAGTGGAAGTGCATGGAGAATAACTTGAAGCGCCAACGAACTGCGTCAGACACCTTGACACAGACGCCTGTGATGTGTATGACATCAACAGCCACTCTCTGAAACGACCCAGATGCCAGGAGCGACAGCGCAGTTCTGACATTGATGACCACGGGTATGTTTCGTGGATAATTGCTGCGGCTGGATAGTTGTTCATCCAGAAGTCGGCAAAGATAGATGATTGCCTCATGCAAGGTCCAGACGAAAGCGCTGGATGCACTCGATGTTTGTTTGTCCCAGGATGTCCAAACGAAGCCGATATATGCCTGTTCGTCTTCAAGCTCGGCGCGCTCCTCTTACTCTTTCCCAATCACGCAAGAGTGCAAGCAAATGCAGGACTGGCATTTTGGCTTTAGATTTTGAGGGCATGGTAGAATGATGGTCTTATGTATACTCGTATTAATTAATAGTTTTGCGTTTGTAATTTAACTGATTGGGGAAGAGGCTGATGCGTAATATCATATGATGATTTCGTTTGATAAATTATCATGGCTTTGTGAAATGTAGTTTAGAAATAAGGAAGAACAATCGAATATTAAATGTCTCAACCTTTACCATGTTAAAGAAAATAAAAGTAATGTTAAAATTCGGCCTATAACCGACATCAGACGCAATATTCAATTTCGCCTAATGTTGGCGCTTGACCTTAATACAGCCCTCAAAAGCGCTTAACAAAAAAAGCGCGTAAGCCAGGGGGAGAATACGCGTAAGTGTTATTTGCATGAGAAACGCCCGGAAACGCCCCGATTTTGGCCTTGCTCCGCCCCAAGCGCGTAAGTGCCTTCAAGGCGCGTAATGCACGGACTTAAGTCGAGGGGAGAATACGCGTAGGCTGAAAAGCGCGTAGCTACGCGCTTTTTTCGACTTAAGCGCATGGGAGAATAGACCCCATAGTGAATGGGCTGATGTTGGAGCTTAATCTGTCTAGTTTATGGTACTAACTTTGTTTTTCCAAAACAAGACGTGAAAAAAATTACAGCCATTTAAAGTGCATCTCTAACCAGAACAAGCTTGCTCAGGCTCACCAAAGCAGATTTTAAAGCTGTACAGGTGAAGTACAGAGACTTTCAAATAACTTACTTTAATCTTGTGACAGAATAAGAAAGATCCAAAAAGTAAGCTAGTGCTAAAGACTTTAACATTTTGCATTATGATTGCTGTCATAACTTACTTAAGTAATAGTAATGCATATCTGTGATACAGAATGTTTCTTATAATAAAAGTATGCAATGTTACCTATTTTAGTTATTTTCGAGAAAAAAAAACCTTACTTTTTCTCATGAACATGTAGTTCTGTTGTGACGTAACTAATACAGCTTGTAATAACGTAACCATATTCTTTTCCCGATTTAATCAAAAAAAATTCCATATTTTGCTGCAATTTTTGCTGAGAACATAGTTTAATAGGTTTATTGCAATATTGAAACCAGGTTGACTCCAATTTGTAATGAGAACAGCATGTTATGCATCTTTATGTACACCTTGTCAAATCTGATGTCCTCTTTTGGTAGTGCCATAACCGAGCACACTTTTAATTTCACAATTAAAAATTATTCTAACAATCCACTGAGTGTGCCATGTTAAAGTACCTGTAAAAACCTTAAGAAAAATGTATTTCAAGTTTATATAAGTTATCTAGTAAAAAAAGTTATAGCCCTATGAACATCAAAATTGTATTGATGTAACCGCTTGGCCAAACCCCGATATATTGCGCAGATAAATATTTTCAAGCCTGTTTAATCCTCTTTCTTTCTTGTTGCTATCATAGTGCTAGTGGCCTAACAGAAGTGACGTCAATTTATGAGCTCTCTCCACAGAACTTTTAGACCGTTCAACGGTGCTACCCTTTCGATGCTGAGTCGGAGCTCCTTTGCTTAATGATTTTTATTACTTATTTTTTTCATGAATCTGCTGATATGCCATCAGTACCCACAACAACAATTTTACAAATTCATTGACTACAGATTTATTGCCAATGGGACAGAGGTCTGTTTCTTTTGGTGCTGCAGCTTGTTGCACTTCTGTTAATCTAGCTAACATGGCTCATTTAATCAATTCTCTATTTGGTGAAAAATGAATAAGTTCACCAATATAGGGCCCAGTTTTCCTACACGCACTACCTCTGACAATATGCACAGAGACTGATTGCCACGCCCATTCCCATTTTCCTCCGGCCACAAAGACTAGCTGGAATTTTTCTGCAACTGGGTGGAGAGATGAGTTTTGAGAGTGTAGTTATATTACAAGGGATGTTTTTTATGTAAATTAGATGACACCAGTGGGAATGTCATTTACTTGAGGTCATGCAAGGTGATTATTGGTATTTTTTTGGTAATAAAGCTGGCTGGAGATTGCTTACCAAAACCACATCTAAACCGAAAAGCAACTTGTTCGAAATTTTACCGGAAGGCACCGATAGAGTAATGAGTCCATATTTGATGGTAGTAATAAAAAGTGACATGATTGTATTGTTTTTTATTCATCTTTTTATTAATTTGGTTTAGGCAACATTTGGCATGAATAATAATTGAAGACCTGCGTGCAAGAAATATTTAAGTCACAAATCGCAACTTTGACATTAGTTTGAGTTTGTGATATTGTCATACATAATAAGCTTCACATCTGCAGTAGCCTTTTCGGCTACTTTATTGTTTAATTTTTTTTTTCTCACTGCCAATTTGATCAGTTGTAAGAAAATATCCTGAAGTTTGATTTCATGAAGTTGTTTTAATCGTAACTATCTTTACAGTACTTTTTTTTTCAATTGAATACAGATTGAAATGGATTTGGAAAATTCTGCTTGCAGTTTTTATTTACATTTTACACGTGTCCCAATTTTCTCTCAAACTGAGGCAGCACATTTAGCATTAATAGATAACCTTCTTTCATACATTTAATCTCCCCTTGTCTCCTGTGCTGGGCATTATAGGATGCGTGTCAGTGACTGATTTCATGCTCCAAGTTCTTCAGGTCTATTCTGTATTTGGAAAGTCTCCTTTTAGGTGCAGTGTCCAGAGCAATGATCTTTTTAAACTTTATATACTGCAATCTCTGAGTCAGCTTCGACTTTTTATATGGACCCTGGAAGTGCCTGACTGTTGTTTTAATTAACAATTATTTAGATGTTTGCTTGTTTCATTGTTGGATTGTACAGTATCTTATTTTGTTTTGTTTATTGTGATTATTTTATGTCATTAAGCTCTGCGTTGTATATGAGGATTAATCTTATGTGTTTGTACTCTGTCTCAAAGGTTAATCAACGAATCTAACAAATCAACCAGTTGCTGTTCAGAGTGATGAGGTTGCCAAGATACTGAAAATTTCATGCAAAAATTTGCAGTACTGTCTTGAAAGAACAGTGTGGAGAACCAAAATGCACAACTGTGCTAGAGGAAATGCCAGAGAACTAAACTGCATAGCAACTGAAAGATATGTATTGGTTTCTTTAAGCAGCATGATGGGAGTGGTTGGTCTCATTTCAGAGTGGTACAATGGCACAATTTTTTAAGGATAATTTGATACGTTGGGCTCTATCTTGACCAGAGCCCATTGCAAATGTCAAACGTTAAGCGCCATCATCAAATGCTAAGTGTATTTGCTTAATTTGGGGAGACCCAGCTGTCATTTATGTCTAGCGCCCTTGCTGTTAAAATCTTGAAATATGGTGGACATATTTGGCAATGTGCAAGGTCTGGTCATGGTTATCCTCGGTGTATTGCTATTTTCATGCTGTTATTTGCCTTTGCCTTTGAACCAGCCTGACCCTGGTCATAAGAAATATCACAGGTTCATTGGATATTTTAATGGTGGAATATTAGGCTACAGTCCTAGAGAGCTTACTACGTGGAATGTGCCCACCCACTGGTCTGTTACTTTTGCAAAGAATCAAGTAATATGCACAAAATATCCACATTACAGTGTGAAACACTATGATAGACTCTACTGTATTGATCAAAATTAGACAATTACGGTAATGAAGGGTACATCTGGCTGATGACCAGTTATTGCAAAGTGCTGGGGTGTCCAATTTTATCCAGCCAGAGAGGGTACAGGTTTTTGATTTTAGCACAGCATTACAGCACCTGATTCAACTGACTAATCAGGGTGTTTAATATGACCTTGAGGAGTAGAATGATGTGTATTAGTGTTGTGCTGTAACTAAAACCAGCACTTACATTGGTAGATAAGATTGGACACCACTGGCGTAGAGGAACGGTCCAAAATCTCTCCAAATGTGAGCCTTAACCAAATTCTGCTCCACTGAAAAGTTGGTGCTTCAAACAAGAACTGCAGTTTTTGTAGAACTGTAAGATGCATTGTGCCATGAAAAAGCAAAGTATTTGCTTCCTAATGTTCATGTTTTGCCCATTTGTCTTGCTAAATGGTCTCCGATCTTCATACAAAATGTACAATTCACTGAGAAAGTATTAATCCCCTTCCTTATTTCTTTTATTTTTACACATTTGACATATTTAATTGTTTCGGATCTGCACACAAAATTCAGTTGTTTTCATAACATCAGAATGGGGATGTGTTCCAAGTGCCTTTACCCCCAGAATGATTGCAGCTGTTAGAGGAGGTGATTTGAGTATTTCACGAATTGCTCACCTGGAATTTCAATACCTAACAGTGACTGCAGTTTATAGAGGATGGTGTGGTAAACAAAAAAAACAATTCATATGTGCAGTTCTGGAGGCAACAAGGCCTTGTTCAGGTGAGAGTTTGTGGGAGAATAGTCAGGCTGGCTCAAGCTGACAGGAAGGTGGTAATAACGAATATCTACACAATACAGCAGTGCTGTGCAAAAGGACCATTCCGCACTCGCAACACATAGAACCTTGAAGTGAATTGGCTACAGAGGCTGAAGACCTCACTGGGTTCCATCCCTTTGAGCTAAAACCAGGAAACTGTGGGCTCCTTGATGAAAATGTGAAGAAATGGTCCGTAAATAGTTCACAAACAGCTCATGATTTCAGTTCTGTTCTTGAACACTAAATGGCCGTTCATGAACTTTGTGCATGAAAATATTCAATAGCTGCTCACGAAAGTATTCCTGAACTATTCTTGAACAGTTAATAAACATTCACGAACTGTTAATGAACATGTACATTCGTGAAAATAAGTTCATTAACTTTTCAAGAACATTGGTCATGAACGTAATTTCACGAACACCTGAAGAATCATGTGAGGAACTTTTTTGTTTTTGGTAATTGGCCCGTTAATGAAATATTCATGAACTACAAATAGTTCATGAACTATTTTTGCCAGGGTAATGGCTCACTAAAGCGGGACTGCTGAAGATTGGTAAAATCCCGTTGTCTGCTGCAAGCCTGGCATGGTTGGGTTAGGATTCATGACCAAAAAAACATGAATCCAAGGGTCCATCCTACCTGGTCTCAACAGGTCAGGATAGTGGCGGTGATGTAATTGGGCTCTAATTTCGTAGACCAGGCGCAGGCGCGGCGCACCCCCCGTTCGCCGCGCCTGCACCTGGTCTACGAAATTAGAGCCAACGGGGTGTGTCCAGGCGTATGTGGCAATTTCGTGCCTGGCGTAGCCTGGCGCAAGTACTCCTCTGTCCCGCCTCTGCCCCTCCTTCCAGCGCAAGTTGGCAAAGAAGGCGACACAGCCGAGTCAAATCTTGCTCACTGGCAAGAGAAACGATGGATGGCGTGTTCCCATTAGTTACCAACTGTTGCTGCTTTAAATTTTGGGATTAACATGCATGGACAACAATGCAAGATACGTGACACATTTATTTTCAATATATGATCTTAACTCAGTACGAGATCATAGCAATCAGGCTCTATTCCTTTCCCCCACTGAAGGCGATAAAACCTAAGTGACAATAATAGTAGCCTAGTATTAAGCCGCTTGCACACTGGACGCGAAACGAATTTTTTGCTCGACAGATTGCGTCTTGTGTCCGAAAGTCTGAGAGGGTTTTAATAAATCTCTGTGTCCGAAAGTCTATTATTGTTTTTAATTTCTTCAAATCTGCTGACTCTTTTAGATATTAAACGTGAATGTTTTGATTAGAGGGCTCAGTCCTTTAAGATGAGTACCGAGAATTTCAATCAATGTTTCTGTTTAAGCTCTGCTCAATAACGTGAGTCGACACTGGCTCGAGACAATGTACAATGCCTCCGTGTCTGACAGCCCAAAAAAAAAAAAGAAAAAAAAAGAGGACGATTCGAACGGACTGATAATGAAATAAAGAATAAAAAGAAAAATTTTTACAACAGAACATCCAATGAACACTGCGATTTATTTATTGGCGGGTCATCTTTGTTGGATATCCCGTTTGTTGGTTTTTATTGTTTTTTTCGTTAAAAATCTGTTCTCATATCAATACTTTTACTTTTTGCTGGCTGGTGGACATGGAGTATTTTGCATTTCGTGTCGGACAGTCTTGATCGTACATGCGATAATTTCTTCACACTGTCAATGGTCATGTAATTGATTTGCTCACGCACTATTTTATCTCTGCTGTGGAAATGAAGCGTGAATCTGTTCGGTCCATCTGACTAATTTTCAAAAGAAAGACCGAATGAAGACTGCCGTCTATCTTCAACGAAAACAGACGAATTTTTTGAAGGTCGAACACAAACATAGCCAAGTTTGCACGTCTAATAATTCCTGGAATACTCAGAAAAATTAGAACTTTTATGACTTTCGGACACGGAGCTATTTTAAAACCCTGTCCGACTATCGCGTCTTTGCATTGACTTTCGAATTCGTTTCGCGTCCAGTGTGCAAGCGGCTTTACTGAGTATTGAACGCAAGCATCCGATATATGTATATATACAGTTTGTAGTTGGCTAAGAAAGGCGTGAAGTCGTTAGTTTGCATCACAGATTCAGCTGCGTTGATCAAGCCAGGTCAAGTTTCCATTACGCGTGGCAACCGCCTTTAATCTGACATCAGGACAATCGATATAGATACTATCATTTATGTCCTTATTCAGATAGTTACATTAAATAGTGCTTCCTGTAATTATTTCTTGCATTGAAATGTGCCTGACATTCTGTAAACCTGCCTGTGAGATTTCGGTGACGTGTGCGCACTCTGCGCAGGTCAGCCAAATTACCACTGCGCGGAAATTAAACCAGGTTGGAGCTGGCGAGTTTTCTGCGCAACTCCAGCGGAGACTTTTTCTACGAAATTGTCCCTGCTTCTTGATGAATAAGTGACACCTACCCCTACTACCCGCCACACCCATCTCGGCGCACCTTCGTCTACCGAAGGCTGCGCACCTCACGAAATAACCACTACGCGGGCTGCGCCGTACGAAATTACCACTGCGCAGGCTGCGCCTCGCTACGCCACCTGCGCTGCGCCAGGAAATTAGAGCCCATTGTGTGGAGAATACACTACCGTTCAAAACTTTGGGATCACTTGGAAATTGTCTTGTTTTCCATGGAAACGTACATGAAATTAGTCTGAATAGGAAAAATATCAAATGAACTGAACATGCTGTCTTTTCTGAGTTAGAAATAATGATTTTAATGGAAAATGATGAATATGTACTTCAAACTTTGCCTTCATAATAATAAAAAAAAAAAAAAACGCCTTCATTGTTGCCTGTGAGGCATCTTTGTCTTAAACTACACACTCTCAGATATTCGCACAACTTGCACAGTTGTGCATCGGGGCCTCCCACTCCTTTTTTCTGTCCTTGTTAGTGCCAGTTTGTGCTGGTCTCTGAAGGGGGTAGTTGACAGCATGGTAAGAGATTTTTTTCTTGCATTGAATAGCCTTCTTTTCTAAGCACAACAATAGACTGACGGGTCTCTAAAGGAAGTTCTTTCTTTCTGGCCATTTTGAGCCTGTAAACAAACAAACAACTGATGATGCTTCAGGTACTAAACCAACCTCATGCTCCCTTTTGTGCGCCCTTATTAGTTCAACGGTTTTCACCTGTGCAACACATTTGCAGAAGGGTTTTCTAATAATCAATTAGCCTTATAAAATGCTTAACTTGGATTATCAGCCATACCAAGAGACTGATGCAGAGGACTGACAGTTGCTGATAATAGGCCTCTATGCAAAAATGTAGGTCATTCTTTGAAAATCATCTGATTAATTTTAATCGTTTGTGAAATACATGAAAATGTATTTTTCTTTGGGGGGGCAAAAAAAGAAATTTGCAAGTGATCCCAAACTTTTGAGCATTAATGTACTTTCATAGCACGTATTCCACTCTTTTAATACCATGTCAGCATTATTTCAATGCCATAGCCTACCAGAGTATTGTTGCTTACCATGTGCATCCTTTTATGGCCACTATGTACTCCTTTTTTAATGGGTACTGTTGACTGGAAAACATGCCTTGTCAAAAACCACCGATCATCTCAAGTCTGCTTCTGTGGACATATCATATCAAGTTCAGTGCACTGCAGTGACTTCCACAGTCTCCAGGTCTCAATTGAATATAGCATCTGTGGGATATAGTGGAACAGAGATTTGTGGCATGCAGCTGACAAATATGCACCAACAGTATGATTCAGTCATGTCAACAAAGACCAGAATCTCTGAGGAATACTTCCAGCTCCTTGGTTATTGCATGCAACAAAGAATTCAATTCTTCGCTGGGGGGCTGGGGCTGGGGGGGGGCTCGGCGTCAGAGCCATCACAAAGTTGTTCCATATGAAGTGGACACAGAGTATATCAGCCATGTAAAAAGATGTACCTGGCAGAAACGAGTGCAGCTGAACGCTCCTCTCAGAATTGCTTTACTTCAGCCACATTTGAGGGTTTTTGGGCATGAACTGCCAATTGAAGATCTTGCTATGTGCCACAGCAACTTAATGGTGTTCAGGTTGGGTCACTGAAAGAGAATTTTCACTCTGTTTGTCAAATGTACATTTTGTTTAAAGATCTGAGACAATGAATGAAGTCTCATTTTTCAATGAGAAGACATTTTTAAGGGGGTAAATACTTTCTCATGCCACTGTATGTATGTGTGTGTGTGTGTGTGTGTGTGTATATATATACGGTATCTGGATTATGAAGGGAAAAATCAAATTTCACTCCATACCAATCGTAGGGTGCTGTTAGCTCAACATGCTAACATTTATCCGTCCTCTCTAAAATCAGTTATTGTTTTCATTATGAAGTATAAACCCAAATTCCAATGAAGTTGAGACCAGACGTGAGCATGATTATAATCGTAATATCGTAATTGTAATCCTGAAAATCAGAACACTGTAATCGCAATCGTTCAGATTTTCCAAATTTTTACGATTACATAATCATAATCATAGGTCTGTAATCGTGCCCATGTCTGGTTGGGACGTTGTGTAAAATGTGAATAAAAACAGAATGCAAAGATTTTCAAATCCTTTTCATCCTATATTCAATTGAGTACACTACAAAGACAAGATATTTAATGTCAAACTGATGAACTTTATTATTATTTTCTTTTTTTTTAAATATTCACTCATTTTGAATTTGATGCCTGCAACACATTCCAAAAGAGCAGGAACAGGGGCAACAAAAGACTGGGGAAGTTGAGGGATGCTTAAAAAAAAAAAAAACACCGGTTTGGAATATTCCACCGGTAAACAGGTTAATTAGAAACAGGTGAGTGTCATGATTAGGTATAAAAGAAGCATCCCCTGTCGTTCACAAGCAAGGATGCGGTGATGTTCACCACTTTTAGAATCAGAATTATTGATTAATGACCACACAACCGGGTTGGTGGAATTTGCTTTCATACAAGCACTCAATCTATGTCAGAAACATAAGTACAAATGACATTGGCTGCTGTAATGACCCGGCTCAAAGCCATGACAAAAATTATGAGGAGAGGTACGGTTAAACTAAAAACCCGAAATAATTTTATCACAAAATGCAAATTAAAAGATTAACAACCGAATGAAATGATAACTTAACTAACACATAAAATAACTGAACCAAAAAACAAAATGCACATAATGCACATTTCATAATGCATCGCAGATCTGCAGCCGTGGAGAGCAGAGCGAAGAGACGTACAATGCCAGCTCTTATACACCTCGGGGATTTGCCCAGGTGCATCGCACACCTCCTACCAAGCCTGCAGTGACAGACAAACACAAGTAATGGGGAACACACAACAATAACAGGCCCTAGAGGCAGGAACCCGTCACACAGCACACATCATACGAACAATGAAAGCAAACATCTTAACAAACAATCACAAACATAGTGCAAGTAGACAGTAGACATTGCTGTAAACATTAGAGTGTGTGCAGTTTTTTGTGTGAGTTTCTGTCTAGGCTGCCATGCCAGACTGTTATGGATGACGTGAGGATGTTTGTGAACAACTGCGTGAGCAAATTGTCCAACATTTTAAGAACAATGTTTCTCAATGTGTAATTGCAAGGAATTTGGGGATTTCATCATCTACAGTCCGTAATATCCTCAAAAGATTCAGAGAATCCGGACCGGAGAAATCTCTTCACGTAAGTGGCAAGGCTGAAAACCAACATTGAATGCCTGTTACTAATGTTCCCTCAGGCGACACTGCATTAAAAACCGACATCATTTTACAAAGGATATTACCATGTAGGCTCAGGAACACTTCGGAAAACCATTGTCAGTTCACAGTTTGTCGCTACATGCTGCCATCCAAGTGACACCTTTTTCAGGAACATCCCTGCTTATTTGAGCAAGATGATGCCAAGGTACATTCTGCACGTGTTAATACATTGTGGCTTCATAGTGAAAGTGTATGGGTAATAGACTGGCCTACCTGCAGACCAGACCTGTCTTCCATTGAAAATGTGTGGCGCATTATGAAGTGCAAAATATGACAAGAGAACCTGGACTTTTGAGCAACTGATGTCATACATCAAGCAAGAATGGGAAAGAATTCCACCTACAAAGCTTCTACAGTCAGTGTCAGTTCCCAAATGCAAATTGAGTGTTGTTAAAAAAAAAAAAAAGTGATGTAACACAGTGGTAAACATGCCCCTGTCCCAGCTTTTTTGGAACATGTTGCAGGTATCAAATTCAAAATGAGTGAATATTTCTACAACTTTATTTTTTTATCATTTTGAACATTAAATACCTTGTCTTTGCATTGTACTTCATTGAATATAGGTTGAAAAGGATTTGCAAATCATTGTATTCTATTTTTATTCACGTTTTACACAAGGTCCCAACTTCACAGGAATTGGGCTTTGTTCTCCTGAAGTGCATTTTATAGTCTGACTATTTGCCTTATTCAATGATACCATGACCTTTTAATCTGCTTCAAGGATCTGTTCTAGTATTTGTCTGAATCTGGGGGAAAAAACTGAACATTAGATCATGTGGACACACTTAACATGAAACTTCTCTTGGATACTGGTGGATTGTTCATGTTTTGTGTAATGTGGGTAGAGTGCTGTCTTTCGAGGGGACTGAAACATTGAATCAGTAACTTAGTTGTTGTATGGTTGAAAGATCCCATTTGTCACATGTTATCTTGAGATGTGCTTGAAAGCTGTTTTGGAAGTACATGAAATATTTTTACTCTGGCCATTGTAGCATTGCCCTCCTCTGGCCCTAATGTTTTTTGTGGACAGAGATTACTTTTGAAGGTCTGGATAATTGTATTTATTTATGCTTATTTATGTTTGAAAGAGGGAAATCCACTGCTGCCGAGATACAGTGGGGGAAATAAGTATTGAATGTGTCAACATTTTTCTCAGTAAATATATTTATAATGGGGCTGTTGACATGAAATTTTCACCAGTTCTTGGGAACAACTCAAGTAGTTCACACATGTATGCAAAGAAATCAAAAGTCCTGAATTAAGTTATGTGCCATAAAGTGGAATGACACAGGGATAAGTATTGAACATGCTGACTGAAATTTATTTAATACTTATTCGAAAAGCATCTGTTGGTAAGGACAGCTTCAAGATGCCTCCTGTATGGAGAAACTAGTTGCATACATTGCTCAGGTGTGATCTTGGCCCATTCCTCCACAAAAACTGTCTTCAAATCTTGAAGGTCCGGGGGCCTCTTCTGTGAACTCTGATCTTCAGTTCTTTCCTTTGATTTTCAATTGGATTCGAGTCAGATGATTGACTGGGCCATTCTAGCAGCTTTATTTTCTTTCTCTGAAACCAGTTGAGAGTTGAGAGGCTCTGAGTTTTGGATCATTGTGTCACTGAAATGTCCACCCTTGTTTCATATTCAGCATCATGGTAGATGGCAGCAGATTCTTATCAATAATGTCTCAATACATTTCTCATTCATCCTTCCTTCAATTATGTGAACTCTGCCAGTACCATATGCTGATATTCCCACCTCCAAACTTCACTGTTGGTATGGTGTTTTGGGGATGATGTGCTGTGCCATTTTTCCTTCAAACATGGCATGTGCTATGTGCAATTTTGGTCTCATCTGACCAGACTATATTCTTCCAGTATTTCATAGGCTTGTCCAAATGTTGTGCAGCAAACTTTAAACGAGCTTCGACATGCTTTTTCTTCAGCAATGGAGTCTTGTGCAGTGAACATGTATAGAGGCCATGGCAGTTGAGTGCATTACTTATTGTTTTCTTTGAAACAATTGTACCTGCTAATTCCAGGCCTTTCTGAAGCGCTCCGCGAGTGGTTCTTGGCTCTTGGACAACTCTTCTGATTATTCTTTTGACTCCTCTATCAGATATCTTGCAAGGAGCACCTGGTTGTGGTTTATGGTGAAATGATGTTCTTTTCACCTCCGGATTGTGGCCCCCAATGGTACTCACTGGAACATTCAGAAGTTCAGAAATGCGTCTGTAACCAATGCCATCAGTGTGTTTAGCAACAATTGGCTTACGAAGGTCTTGAGAGAGCTCTTTGCTTTCACCCTTCATGAGGTGCTTCTTTTGTGACACCTTGGTAATCAGAAACCTTTTTATAGGCCAGTAATTAGGAATAAACCAGCTGATATTAATTTGCACTGATAGGGGGCAGGATTGTTTTTTAAATACTGGCAGATTTCAGCTGGTTTTTTGGCATTCCATGCCTTTTTGAACCTCCTGTTCTTCATGTATTCAATTCTTATTCCCTGTGTCATTCCACTTTATAACACATAACTTAATTTATGGACTTATGGGTCATTCCATATGAAATCACCCAAGCTCCCATCTTGATGGTCTCAGAAATGCTTCATTTGGTAATACTTTGTTGGCTGTGATGAGAAAATTAAATTGCAGGTGGTTTCAAGTTGATATCTCGTTCCGTTCTCATTTTACGGGCCCTCGATAAAGGGGTGTGGCCCACGTTACCCCCTTGCCACTCATGCAAGGAGCATCAACCAAAATGATACGCTTCAGTGGTACCCAACAAGGATCCTGCCTTCCTGGCCAAGAGAATTGTGGTGCAGGGCCGTTTGGATGCATAAAAGATACTTTAACATTCTCATTTTCAAGGGATTGCTCGAAGATATTGGCCAACCACCACTGGCCATCATATAAGCAGGCATACAAATCAACCAGGGGTACAATATTTTAGCTCCACGGGATCCTCCTTTTCGCAAATAAAGGGCATGAAGGGGCAGGTACGGTTTGAAGGGTTTCATCCACATTAGCAACAATTCTGCCTATTCAATCAAATTATCTTGAAATTTCTGGGAAACAAATACAAGAAATTGATACAGGCTGCAAGTGATCAAAGAGCATGCAACTGAAAGTAGAAATAAATGAGTGGAGTTCAGTATTTCCTGTACATTATTGTACATTTACATACACTGAGAGTAGTTGTGCCAATGTGCAAATAGCCCTTAAAGGGGGTCTTATTTTTCCAAGTAGGAGTATTTGTTCCAAGTTTGATTGTGTTGCATTTTGAAGTTTATTGAATAAGCTTTCATTTGAGGTCAACTTTTTGAAAATCAAAACAGGCCCACATGGTCAAAATGAGGGTCAAAAAGTGCACCGTTTCAGTAATTAGCTGAAAAGGGGTTAATGTTTCTCCAAATTGGATGAAGATAG
Organism: Gymnothorax reevesii; assembly: GCA_029721435.1. Taxonomy (NCBI): domain Eukaryota; kingdom Metazoa; phylum Chordata; class Actinopteri; order Anguilliformes; family Muraenidae; genus Gymnothorax; species Gymnothorax reevesii. The sequence continues at coordinate 55,197,590 of CM056582.1, forward strand.
AAAGATGTTTTTACCTTCATTTGAAAGTCCGTCTGGTATACCATCAACAATGTAAGTGGCAAAGGGGACATTCTAAGCATACTTGCATAATATGTTTGGCACCAAATTTCAATGTTTAGGGGTTAATTGCAAAGCACTCAAAGGGTTAATCACTATATTAAAAGGTTTGTTGCAGACTATTAAACAGAATAAACATATCCTGAAAGAATAAAATTTGTACCCTTATTAGTTCATTGGTTGTAACCCTTTGAAAATGGTCACAAACTGTGACCAGAGGGTTAACGTGGGCCACGCCCCCTTTTTCGGGGGCCCATAAAATGAGAACGGAACGAGATATCAACTTGAAACCACCTGCAATTTAATTTGCTCATCACAGGCAACAAAATGTTACCAAATGAAGCATTTCTGAGACCATCAAGATGGGAGCTTGGGTGATTTCATATGGAGTGACCCTTATTTGTTTTGATTTCTTTGTATGTGTGGATTACTTCTGTTGTTACCAACATCTGTTGAAAATTTCATGTCAATAGCCGCATTAAAAATATATTTACGGAGAAAAATGTTGACGCATTCAATACTTATTTCCCTCTCTATGTGACATATACTCAGCAACAAAAGTTTCTGTGACACCAATATTGTTAATTATTTTTCATAACGCAATTATGAAATTGTCATACATGGTGATATCAGACTGAAACAGTACACGTAAACACAGCATTGAAATGGAAATCATGAAAATGCGAGAAAATGACTTTGCACGTGAAAATGTGCGTAAATCATGCTTGTGGATGGCAATAAAAGAGGAGAATTTTTGGAATGTTCACATTGTGCCTGATGAACAACGGAAGCATCACTTATCGAAAACACAGCCATTTCGGATCAGGAACTCTACCCTCTAAATGCCAAGACTGTCTGAAAATGATCGGTGGAGGGCCATTGGGATGATTGAATCCGGAGCCTCGCAGAGGGAAGTTGCTCATTGCCTGAATGTCCACCGAAACACCATTTGGAACTTAATGGCAGCGTCATCAGCAGACAAGACATGTCAGAGACCGTCCTCGCAGCGGCCGTCCACGAGTAACCACTCCCAGACAGGACAACTGGATTCGAACAACCCATCTCCGAAATCGATTCCAACCTGCAACCATAACTGCAAGAACGATACCTGGTTTGAGGCGACTGTCTGCACAGACAATCCGTCGCCGTCTGTCATTTTGGCATTGTCCCACGTCGGCCAGCATGACGTCCAATACTCACAGTACAACACCGACGACTGCGTCTACAGTGGGCACAACAACATCGACGGTGGATCCAACGTCAGTGGGATCTTGTACTCTTCACTGATGAATCAAGATTCATGCTTAACCGATGTGATGGTCGTTTACGTGTATACCGTCGACGTGGAGAACGTTATGCCAACAACTGTGTTCAGGAATTTGATCGTTTTGGAGGTGGTAGTGTCATGATTTGGGGAGGGATCACGGCTAGAAACAGAACAGATTTGCTTGTTATTGATGGAAATCTGACAGGTCAAAGATATCGCGATGAAGTGCTACGGCCATTGGTGGTACCGTTTTTGATGCAACATGGTCCCGGAATAACGCTGCAACATGATAACGCCAGACCACACGTTGCAAGGATTGTACAGCAGTATCTGATGCAACAACATGTCAATGTCCTGCCATGGCCAGCCAGATCCCCAGACATGTCCCCAATCGAGCATCTTTGGGACGAGATGGATCGACGTTTGCGGCGGTTGGATAACCCGCCAGCTACACTCCAGGAATTGCGACAACGTCTACGTCAGATTTGGAATGACATCCCACAGCAATTTCTGGCACATCTGATTCGGTCCATGCGCCGGAGATGCGTTGCTTGCATCATGGCACGAGGAAGTCACACCCGGTATTGAAGTGTGAAGGTCACAATTGGTTAGACGTCAGACAAGTGCTTCATGACGCATGAAAATGACATTTTTCGTTTTGAGTGACGTTGGCACTGAAAAGTCAGTGTTTCTCCTGTTAAATAAACATATTGATTGCATTGAGATCTTTGCGTGTCATTTATAACATACACATAAATGGTGTCACAGAAACTTTTGTTGCTGAGTATATTTGGGGAAAAAATGCCATCTCCCCAAATGATTTTAATTTGTTTCATGAAGCCAGACTGTTCAGCTATTGAACAAAAATAGTTTTATCTCCTCAATTTGTTTATGTGCTATGAAGTAAAGAAGTTGGATGAACATCCTTGAATAATGGTGATTCCATAATTTTCCCATGATGGAAAATGAATAAGGGGATGTGCAACAGGATGTCATCTCTTAACACATGCGACAAACCTTACAACAGATGAGGGTATAGCAGCAGAATACCTGATCAGGTTCTACTCCCTGGACATGGAGCGTGCAAGAATAAGGTTATGGTTGGTTCAGAGTGTTCATGAAAAGTGGATGATTTAAGCTTGAAATGTCAGACCTCATTCTCTTACAGTATACGGATGATATGGTCAGAATTTTGTAAACATCGGGATACATGGTTTGAATCCATGGATCCATTCCGCTGCGTGTTAACAGCACAAGGACTTTGGTGGTGTAATGGTATGAAGGTATTATTGACACGCATTAGGTCCACTGAACTGAACATCATTTGAATGTGAGAGCATGACTAAACTCTGTTGTTTATATGCTTTCCACTGTAACCACATGACACCGATTGCACATTGTCTTAATGTGGCTCCGCAGACATGAGTCACACCAGCTTTCTCCATTTGCCGGCACAGAACCTTCTCGATGGAAAAGAGCTTCTTTAAGACTAAGCAGAATGAGAATTTTTAAGCGTGAATGTGCGGCTGATGAATGTACAGAACTTTCATGATGCTATTCCATCGGGGTGGATGAACATTCCTCAGGAATGGCTCAAGCAGCTTTTCAAATCTATGCCTTGAAGAATTCAAGCTGTTCTGATATCACCAGGAGATCAATCTAGTGTAAGGCAGATGTGCCTCAAAGTGCCTGGTAATCATGTGCTGCACCATCTGGAGTTAGATGTTTTCTTTCCTGAGATTGAAAGACGGAGAACGTGGATTTTAAATATCAACAGCAACTCACGGTTGTGGACTTGTTAAGTAAGATAAAAGCGAAGCAGCTAACATTGAAGGTAAATGCTGTGCTGCTGTTGTATATCTCCTATTCGAAAATTTAAAATGTGAGGAGCAGTATCAAGACCATTTTGCTTCTGAACATATGCAACACGGTCTTTAAGGAGGATGTAGTCTGATGGCTGCCATCCAAGGGCCGCAACCCCAGAGCAGGACCCCAAGACCTGGTGAATGGGAGGACCCTATGGGCTCAGGGAGTGAGATACCACAGTGTGTGCGTGTCTGTCTGTGTGTGTGTGTGTATGTATACATACATACAGTCCCCTCCAAAAGTATTGGAACAGCAAGGCAAATTCCCTTGTGTTTGTTGTTCACTGAAGACATTTGGGTTTAAGATCAAAAGAGGAGTATGAGACAAGAGTTCAGAATGTCAGCTTTTATTTCCTGGTATTTACATTCAGATGTGTTGAACAACTCAGGATACACCACCGCTTGTATTACATCACAGCATTTTTAGGTGAGCAAAAGTAAAGGAACAAATACACTTGAAGTAAATAACATTTAGTATTTGGTGGCATAACCCCTGCTTTCAATAACTGCCTCAAGCCTGCGACCCATTGACATTACCAAACGGTTGCATTCTTCACTTGTAATGCTATTCCAGGCTTTTACCGCAGCTTCTTTTAGTTCTTGTTTGTTTCGGGGGGTTTCTCCCTTCAGTCTCCTCTTTAGAAGGTGAAACGCATGCTCTATGGGGTTAAGGTCAGGTGATTGACTTGGCCAGTCTAAAACCTTCCACTTTTTTCCCCTGATGAAGTCCTTTGTTTTGTTGGCAGTGTGTTTTGGGTCATTGTCCTGCTGCATGATAAAATTCCTCCCAATTAGTTCGGATGCATTTCTCCGTACACTGGCAGACAAAATGTTTCTGTACACTTCGGAAATCATTCTGCTGCTACCATCATCAGTTACATCATCAATAAATATCAATGAGCCTGTTCCAGAAGCGGCCATGCATGCCCAAGCCATGACATTACCTCCACCATGTTTCACAGATGAGCTTTTATGCTTCGGATCATAGGCAGTTCCTTTCTTTCTCCACACTTTGGCCTTTCCATCACTTTGGAAGAGATGAATCTTGGTTTCATCAGTCCATAAGATTGTGTTCCAGAACTTTTGCGGCTTATCTCTGTACATCTTTGCAAATATCAATCAGGCCTTCCGATTCTTGCTGCTGATGAGTGGTTTGCATCTTGTAGTATGGCCTCTATATTTCTGCTCTCGGAGTCTTCTTTGAACAGTGGATTGTCATACCTTCACCCCTGCACTGTGGAGGTCGTTGGTGATTTGACTTACTGATGTTTTGAGGTTTTTCTTTGCAGCTCTCACAATATTCCTGTCATCAACTACTGTTGTTTTCCTTGGCCGACCTGTTCGATGTGTGTTGCTCAGTACACCAGTAGTTTTTTTCTTTTCCAACACATTTCAAATTGTTGTGTTTGCTATGCCCAATGTTTGTCCAATGGCTCTAATTGATTTTCCTTCTTTTCTCAGCTTCAAAATGGCTTGCTTTTCTCCCATAGGCAGATCTCTGGTCTTCATGTTAGTTTATCCTCTTTAACAACAAATGCAGTCTTTAATGGTTTAAACCCAGGACAAAAAGAAGACCATGCATGCAGAGCTAGTTAATGTTTGAACAATCAACCTTAAAGGCAACACCTGGTCAACAAGAAACACCTGTCAGTCACATGTTCCAATAGTTTTGCTCACTTGAAAAATGGGTGGGTTCAAACAAAGGGTTGTATGTCCTAAGTTGTTCAACACATCTAGATGTAAATACCAGGAAACAAAAGCTGACATTCTGAACTCTTGTCTCATACTCCTCTTTTGAACTTAAACCCAAATGTCTTCAGTGAACAACAAAAACAAGGGAATTTGCCTTGCTGTTCCAATACTTTTGGAGGGGACTGTATGTATGTGACCAAGCGCATTTGACTGCGGCCTAAAACTGTTGATGAACTTTTTTTTAATTTTCAGTGCATGATGGAAGTGCTGCGCTCAAAGTACAGCCAAGTATATTTTCACATGGAGATGAGACCAGGCTCTTATTTCCAATCATGAGAACTACCTGTGCTGTGTAACTTCTGTAATAATCTCAATTTATCTACTGGCTAGTGGAAGAATGATTTTCCTCTGCCTTATGCTTGAATACATTAATGATTTTTAGGTCACCTGAGACAAAGTCTCTAAGTGACCTATTCTCATCGCCTTTGTCCGTCGTCGTCCGTCGTGCATTGTGCTTCGTTTGTTGTCCATCGTGCGTCTGTAAACAATTAACATTTTCGACTTCTTCTCAGAAACTGCTGATCCAATTTTAACAAAATTTTGCAGGAACCTTCCTTAGCCAAATATGCACCAAAATTGTGAATTATATGGTGCCTACCCCCAGGTGCTCTGAGGGGCAGGGCTAAAAGTGGTCAAATTGCTCTTCATAGATAAAGCACCTCAAGAGCGTTCCATCAAAATTGTGAACTTCATGACCCTCGAGCTGCATGTTTGCCCCTGGGGAGGGGGTGACAATTGCTATGGTTTATATGGGAAAATGATACTTTTAGGTATATTTCATACATTTTCTACTGAAAATCATTCAAACTTGATTGGCATTAAAAGCATGAGATGGCAGTTTCATACTATGACATTTTTGACCTTGTCTCTTCCCCAGGGGCTGAGGGATGGGGCCCAAATATAGCCAAAAATGGGTATATTTGGTTAATTGACATCAATAACATCAGTTTTTATGAAACTCAGATGACCGTTAAGGCCCATGGGCCTCTTGTTTATGTTTACTACACTGCCTGGCTAAAAACGTCACCATCTGGATTTCAACGAGCAAATATTGACTCATTATTCCAGCGATTAATACTGTATGTTTCAGCAGGCAATGATTCAATTAACAACTGATAGATGCAGTGTTTAGCTTGATATTTCTTGAACAATATTTCGGAAGATATATCCCATGTTCTTGGAAAATATTACTGAAATTGAAATTATTGGCTTGCATCGCGCAAGTAAAAAGGGCTAAGGAGATTGCTGAAAGCAAAAGGATTTAGTTAAGAAATGTTCAATGCATTATCAAAACTGGGAAGGATAGTGTTGAACCACCAATATGGCAGAAGAAATGGGGCGGAAAAAAATGATGAATGATCGTGAGCGGAAAACAACAAAACGCTTAGTGAAGTTTCACTGCAAAAAAATCGACTGTAGGACTCATGAGTTATGAGTGTTAAATTATCAAAGTACAGTGCTGTCAATTGAATTTTACCCCTTCCTGATTACTTAAATTTTTCTTTGTTTGTTATATTTAGATGTTTAGGATTATTCAAATAATTCTAATGTGAGTAAACACAAAATACCGCTTTTAAATGATCATTTAATTTATTGAAAGTAAAGAGTTATTCAAAACCAATATCATCCTTATGTAAAATGATTGCACCCCCCCACCCAAACTTAGTAACTGGTTGTGCCACCCTTGGCGGCAGCAACTGTAGTTACACATTTACGATAACTGGCAATGAGTCTTTTACATCATGGTGGAGGACTATTGCCCTCTTTTCTTTGCAGAATTGTTTTAATCCAGCCACATTGGAGGGTTTTCAAGCCTGAACTGGCCTGTTTAAAGTGCCAGTAAATACCTTGCATGTGTTTTTTAAAAAAAATTCCAAAAGTCAAACTATCTGTAATATGGCCCAAAAAAAAGTATAAAAAATAATTGACCAAAAATAACCTTAGGAAATGCAATTTTTCAAAAAAGGGTTTCCCGGTCTAAAAATAGATCGGCTAGATTATTTACCGCGCAAAGCATTGTGGGTCGAAATCGCGCACTGTAAACAAAGATGGCGTAGCGCGGACGAAAAAGAAGACAGATAGGAACGTTTTTGGAGAATGCGGAGGCAAACACGATAAGCAAAACATAATTCCCCCATTCGAGGCACACTACCATTTACGTTGTATACTTTTATGAACTCGAGTAGCGCGAGAAATGTTGCTAAGAAAAACCAACACAGTATTTCAACTTGCTAATCTACAAAGTTAGGGCCAACTCATCATTGTCAATGCCCAGTCGCTCTCTCTGACTCTTCCACCGATCAATAGCACTCCCAATATATACTAGGGATCGTCTTCTTTTGGCATCAAGGGCAATTTTCCTGCGTTTTCTCTCCGAGGCTGTCAACTTGATTCTTTCCGCCATTGCTGTTGTGTGTGCTATGTCACTCGTCATGTGGTACACAAAAAAGGGAACTTACTCTAATAACATCACATTTTCGCTCACGCGACAGTTTGAGGGTTGAGTGAGTTTTAAACATCAAAATCCATATTTTTCGATATCGTAAAAATTTGTATAACATATCGATGTGAAGATGAATGATTTCCCTACCTAATGATACCATTTTTGTATGTTGTCACAATTGAGATATCATTGAAGACATGCAAGGTATTTACTGGCACTTTAAGGTCATGTCACAGCATCTCAATTGAATTCAAGTCAGGACTTTGACACAGGCATTCCAAAACCATCATTTTGTTTCTTTAGAGAGGTTCAAAGATGGGCTGGCTTGTGTGCCCGTGCTGCATAACCCAAATGTCCCTGAGCTTTTTTAGCATAAACTGATGGCTGGATATTCGCCCTCAGGATTTTCTGGTAGAGATTAGAATTCATGCTTCCATCAATTGTGGACTTACAGTTGCTGAGGTCCTTAAGCAGCAAAGCCGCTTCAGACCATCACACTACCACCGTGTTTGACTGTTGGTATGATGTCTTATTTCCTCTTATTGGGGAATGCTATTTGGTTTGCACCAGATGTAACGAAACCCATGACTTCCAGGAAGTTCCACTTTTAACTCATCATTCCTCAGAATATTATCTGCAAATCCTTGGGGGCCACCAAGATGTTTTTTGCCCAATCTTAGACGAGCCCTTGTGTTTTTTGGTCCGCAGCAATTTTCACCTTGCACCTTGGAATCCCATGGATTCCATTTTTGCTCAGTCTTGCTCTCATTGTGGAATCAAGAACAGGCTAGTTAGGCCTGCAGTTCTGTTAATGTTGGTCTGGAATTTTTTGTGACCTCCTGAATGAGTCATTGATGTGCTCTTGAAGGAATTTTGGTTTGCCAGTCACTCCTGGGATGGTTCATCATTGTTACAAGTTTTCTCCATTTGTGGATAATTGCTCTCCCTGAGGTTCGCTGTAGTCTCACAGCCTTAGAAATGGCTTTACAACCCTTTCTAGACTGATTTATGTCAACAACTTAATTTCTCATCTGTTCTTGAATTTCTTGAAATTGCGGGATTGTGTTACTCTTTGCTTACCTCACGTTACCAGACATGTTATTCTGTATATAAGTGATGTTTACATTCAATAGGGCAGGCAGTTGTGCAAAGTAGTGCAGAGTGACATTGAACCCAATCATTGATAAAATTAGTTTAAATGGTAGATTTGGTATAAGGGGGCAGTTACTTTTCATGTAGGGCCTGGTGTGTTTGGGTAATTTTTTTTCCCCTCAATAAATTAAATCATCATTTAAAATCTGCATTTTAAGTACACAGGTGCAAGTCAAAATTTGGGGGCTTCATTTTTCCTGCCATTTTTTAGTCCTAATAAATTTTATGTGATGTTGGTAGATGAATGAAAATTTCTGGGTTGAAAGCAGCGGCTCTGCTGAAAACATTAATTATAATACTGCCATGTGTATTTGTGGTCTCGCAACATGAATTCAAACTTTGAAAATCTGTGATTACGATTTTCTTGGCAGCCAAATTCAGACATTTATATCTTTGGAAATATGTAAGTTTGATAACTGATCTGTGATTACAGGAAGATCTGAAAACTTGGAAAAACCTAATTATGGTCAATCTTGGACCACACATAATGCCATGTGGGATAGCTGATTGGTCATCGAAAGCTATGTCATTTGAAAAAACTCATTTTAATCTACATTTTGATAAAAAAGTAAACTTCTAGCCATGAATCCTTCTGTGTCACAGAAACTTTCCAAAATTGCCATAATTGCAGTGTAAATCCATTCATTTGGGTTTGAAAATGGCAAATCTGATGATGGTTTTTCCTCTAAGCTCATGCTAACACCATCAGAATCATGCCCAAACTGAATTGAAAGTTGGATTTCCCCAATTTGTCATCAAGACATACCATAATGTACATGTACAAGAAGCACAATAAGTCTATATAACCATTGCCATGGTAAGCGCCCCACCGGTGCCAAAAGCTATCCAGCGGGCACTAGGACCATGGGCCTAGGTAACAAACTCAGGAGCACAGACTGACTATAAAGAATAGATTTAATAGAACCCAAAGAAATACAGAAAACAGCAGTCACAAATAAACAGGAGAGACAGCTAGCATTCCCACTGACCTGCAGTGGGAAGGGAATGCAGAGGCAACTTTTACTCTGCATTATAAAACGGGTGCTTCCCATCCTTTAATGTGATTGGCTGAGCGGCGTTCCATGCAGGTATAAATTTACTGTAACCCACTGTGGCAGGCCGCAGCACAAAATATCCCTGCGCGCAACGAACTGCTCTGCGCTCAGCTGACTCGTCAGGTTACCTTTGTTTCAAAAGTTTAAGCTGCTATTTCAGTCTCCGCGAAGTTTAGCCTTTTAATCAGATAACCAGTTGGCTACCTACCTTGTTAGCTATTGCATTACAACGTTCGATATCACTTTTGTGTTGCAAGCTATGTTGCTAACTTGCTTGTTATTTAAGGAGCCTAAAAATTGTTGACTTTTTCTTGTGTGTTTATTTTATGGGTTGTGTGTAGGATAACCGCATCCATTGTAGTGAACGCTAGCTAGTTGACAAGCTGGCTAGCAAACTAATGCACAATTCAACATATTTTCCTGGACACCGGCAAGTGTGGAGGACAAAAGTCAATAGTTTCCTAAACGCTGCTGGTTGTAATGATTTGGCTGATCGGCACAAGTTGAGAACAAGGAAACTCAGAAACCGACACGAAAGCAAAATTTTAAACGGGGTCTTCGGGAGGCCGAAGGAGACATTCAAACTAGCCTGCTTTCATAGTATATCTGCATTAGCGAGCCCAAATAGCCTGATTTGACATGATAATGGCGCTAGATGAATAAGCAATCTTAGCATCGGTGTTGCTGGCCACCATTCTGTTCACTCTTAATTGCTTGGTGGAAGAAGTTCTCAATTCTATTTTTGCATTATTACCGATAAATTTTCGATTTTTTTTTTCTTGTGTGTTTATTTAATGGGCTATATGTAGGGTAACCGTTTTATAAAAGGAATAAGCCCCTCGAAGTACTGGGTTACAGTGATATTTTAACTGCGGAGGGGCACTAAGGCACTCTGCTGCGCGTCGTGCCTTAGAACGCCCCTCCGCCGTTATAAAATCACTGTAACCCACTGCTTCTCGGGACTTATTCCTTTAATCACCTCCACCTTAACGGGCTGCACCTGTGGCCCATTAAGGTGGAGGTGAAAGAATGTGGAAGGGGAGGGGCTCTAAGGAACAAATCCTTACAACCATAGCCAACATGCTTGCATGACATCACTTTGAAAAAAAAAAGAAAAAAAAAAAGGGAATTTAAAAAACTGAATGGCCAAACCGGTGGCTGAATACATGTATTGTGAATCAAAAGTCAAAATTTCAGATTAATGGGGACTTGAAGCGAATTAAAAAAAACGCTAAAAGGCCAAAGCTAGTGTGTGAATATGAACTGTGAATCAAAATGATATTATTGAATGTTGATGTGTAAGCATACTTGTTAAATTCATGTTGCTCTCTCTTTTGGAAACACCATGGGAAGAATGATAATCAGCTAATTCTGTAAAGTTTTTGTGACACAGAAGGATTCATGGCTAGAAGTTTATTGTATCAGAAAGTGGATAAGGATGAGTTCTTTCAAACGACTTGGCTTCCATTGATGAATAAGCTATCCCACATGGCATTTTGTGCTCTCCAAATTTGCGCAAAATTAGGTTTTTCAAGTTTTCAGATCTTCCCGCAAGTGCAAAATGAATCCTAATGCAGGCAAATCATGCTTTTTTTAATTTTTCTGTATTCTAGACATTAATTATATCCCCGAATGCTGAATGGCGTTTCGGGGATATTATGTTTTTGGTCCAGCCTCCGCGCCACCCTACGTGTTAACGCAATAACTTCAGTAATATTTCAATTAGAAATGATGTTTTGCATATAAGTAAGTATCATGAAGAGGAAGAACTGATTCGATTTTTAACAAATTAAAATTTCTAGATTGGCCACCAGGGGCCAAAAACTGAAAAATCACTCTTTTTATTATATCTATGGAAATATTTGTCTGATTGACCTCAAAACAAGTGCAAATGAAAGGTCATGACCTGAGGATGTGTCGCACGGTGACATTATACCTGTTTGGTCCAAAATCTTGACACAAGGTGAAGCTTTGTCACATAAAATTCACCATTTTTGCCATGTCTTTGGAACCATTTGTCCAATTGACATCAAAGTATGTGCAACTGCAAGGTCATGACCTCACTATGTGTCACATGATGACATCTTACCTGTATGGTTCAATATTTTGCCACTAGGTGGCGCTATATGATGGAAAATTACCATTTTGGCCATATCTTCAGAACCATTTGTCCAGTTGACCTGAAATTAAGTTCAAATGAAAGTCTATTCAAGGTCTATTCAAGGATTGGGGAATTGGAGGATTGGGGGCATTCAGGGATATACCCCAAGCCGTCGCCTCCAACGGCATAAGCCTAGTTTGATCATAGCTCTGTTATAACTCTTTCATATTTCCAAAAACATAGATGGTTGAAGTTGACTGCAAAGAAAATTGCAGCAACAATTTTTGATTTCAGGCTGTGGGGCCACACATGTGCATGGTAGTATTATAATTGATGTTTTCAGCAGAGCTGATATGTGGCTTCCAACCCTGAAATTTTTGTTCATCTACCTACATAACATACAAAGTTTAGAAGGATTCAAAAGTGGTGGAAAAAATGAAGCCCCCAAATTTCTACTTGCACCTGTGTACTTCAAAAGTCAGTAACTTGAAAGTTTATTTTCATGATCCAAGAAAAATTGGGCATGGGTTCATTTAATGTGTCGTAGTTATTGTGCTGAAACTTTCAGCTGAATCTGAAGGGGTAGTGCGGGAGCCACTTGTTGAAATTATATGGAATGATCCAGCAATAAAATCAACACAATACCAGAATGTACTGTTTGAACAGGTTATCCCATCAATGAATTATTTTAATCCTTGACAGCTCAGGCATATTCCCGGATGTCATTGCCAAGATCTGGGATTTAAATTGTTAAAGAGCGGTTCAGTGACTGTGAGGAGTCATTTTCATACATGAATTGGCCACCATGAAGTCCTGACCTTAACCAATTGAAAGTCTTTGGGATGTGCTGGGGAAGACTTAATGGAGTTGTTTGACTGTCCCGTTGTCCGTACAAGATCTCAGCCAAAATTAAAATAACCCTCATCATGGTTGCCAATAAATGTTGCAACATTGCATAAGATTCTCGAAACGATACCAAGAGAAATGCTCATCATGATCAAAGCCAGAGGCAGTCCAACAAAATATTAGAGCGTGCAACTGTTTTTCTTTTTTTTTTTTTTTTTTATTGAGTAGGCAGTATACTTTTGTTTTGGTATTGAACATCTGCTTTAGAGTGCTGCCTGGAACTGAAATGATACTTATTGCCTAAGTGTTTTTTTTTTTTTTTTTTAAACCTTGTAATCCTCTTTATGGCAGTTTTTGCTGTGTAAATGTAAGCAAATAGGCAGACCACAGTAGGCAGAAATGGTCTTTCTCATTCCAAAAGTTTTTTTTGACACAATATATAGAAAAACAATACTGTGTATTGTTTGAAGCAACACATTGGTGATGATTTTGCAGAAAATATATATGAGAATATTTGCTTTTCTAATCCTATACATTTCGCACCATTGAGGACTACTGTTTATCTTTGTGTTGGACTGGAATGTGCCTTGAAGGCATTCCAAGATCTGGACAGTGTTGCACTGTCCACCGACTCCGGATGCCTGTTTGTGCTTGCTTCTCTCCAGCCATCCCCAAGTGTTGTGCCTCCCCACCACTATTTCCACTCGGCTCCCACTCCTCCCGGCAAAACACCTCCTGTAATACTCTCGGGCTCAATTTTGAATGCCCTTTTCTCTCCGAGGAGGAGAGCAGGTTGTCAGCTGTGCACTGATTGGCCCTTCCAGTTCTCTGAGCTGGAGGAATGCGAGGAATGCCTCTCTCCTCTTTATGTTCGCTCTGCGAGCCTGCAGGTTTGGACATGACCGAGAGAAGGAAGTGGGCAACTCAGACCCCATATCTACACAAAACCCCGAGCAGCTACATTCTTCACACGGTGCTACTACTTTTAATGCAAGGGCAATGTTGCCCTGGGTTGCTGAGGAACCAGCGCACTTTTCTGCCTTTCAATACATTTTATTCCCTAATTGAAATGCATCGTTAGTCACGTGGTAATTTTTTCGGCTCTGGCACTGTTTTAATTTAAGTTAATTTTTAATATGGGAGAAATCAACTGCATTCTGAAATTTCCCTTTCAGATTTGATTGTTTTTATATCTAAAGGAGAGGGTGGTAGAATGGAGTTAAACCAGAATGACTGGGAAACACTCAGGAAATGTGTTACAAAACATTATCAGGATTAAATGGGTGACCTCAGAAAGTAAATGAATTTGGATTAAATGCCCTATCCACTGTTGACAATATTATTGTTGGGAGTATCTGAATGCTCAAATACTTTTTATTTGTACCTGCCTCTTTTTGCAATGCTTGAAAAGGTGTTCCAGTCCATTTTTTCGTTAGACCTTGGGGAAGATGGTCTATACTTGCCAATGTCCCTCACTGACTGACTGACCTCATTTAAATGCGTGAGAAGGTTTATGCAGTACTCAAATGCGCTGCTCAAGTCTGGTTTTGCTATTTGGGGCTGGGTCATTCCATGCTAAATCACCTAATTTTCAGGAAAGTCCCCAGGTGACCCTCTTAGATTTTGCTGAAACTCCATGAAAAAGTTCATATATGGATATAACAAACACACAGAAAATTTCAGGCCAAAAGTCCAAGCCGTTTTGACATTACGGCCGTCCGAAAATATGGCCAGACCCCCCCCCCTCTTTTCGCGGTCGCGCGCTGCGTCGCAGATTTTTTTCATTTTCAAATGATCATATTTTTGGATTTGAAAAAGCTACAAAGCTGAAAATTGCTATTTGGGGTAAATTGCGCACAAGCTTTCAGAATCTGCAATCAAAAACAGTGTATCTTGCTTCCTTTTGAAGATATCGGCACCTGAAAATGAAAGTTTTTTTTCTAGCGGTAATTATTTTTGCGATTTTTAGGCTTACCTGGTGCCCGAACCATTGATCTGAAGATACCCAAATTGCTGATACATAATCTCTACATACAGCTAAATAACTAACTGCAAGCATAGACTTATAAAACAATCAGTAGAGGTATGGCTAGGGTCCAAAGTCGGACTTTCAAAAAAAGATCTCAAAAATCACCCCTTTTCAGGGGGTCGGTTGACCTTGTGAACAGTTACTCAGGGTAATGAAATTTCCTCCACAGAATTATTTGTATCTGACCTTTATATGTACCAAATGTCATTGATGTGACTTAACTCCTTCATAGTTAGGCAGTGTTTCAAAGAAAAAACTTTCATTTTCAGGTGCCTATATCTTCAAAAGGAAGCAAGATACACTGTTTTTGATTGCAGATTCTGAAAGCTTGTGTGCAAATCACCCAAGGTAGCAATTTTCAGCTTTGTAGCTTTTTCAAATCCAAAAATATGATCATTTGAAAATGAAAAAAATCCGCAACGCAGCGCACGACGGCGAAAGAGGGGGGGGGGTCTGGCCATATTTTCTGATGGCCGCAATTTAAAAACGGCTTGGACTTTTGGCCTGAAATTTTCTGTGTGTTCGTTATTTGCATAAATGAACATTTTCATGGAGTTTCAGCAAAATCTAAGAGGGTCACCTGGGGACCATTAGGTGATTTGGCATGGAATGACCCGGCTGTTTAAAGGTATTTCTGAACTAGTGTTCTTCCACCCTGTTTCTGACCAGCGTATATTACTTTAACCCCAGTCCAACACTCCTTATTCAGCTAAAGAACATCACATCAACTCTTTAACTAGGAAATGAGGTGTGCTTTGCTTTGTTTAGATTGAGAATTAACCTCCAGGATGGTAGCTTACCAGGAACATGGTTGGAGAACTTTGTTCTTAACAGAGTAAAACATTTTGAGGCTGAATTCTATAGATATTGGCACCCAAACAGGAGCTTGAACTGTTAACTCTGTCAATGACTTTGTCGTGTCTTTTGAATTTCATTATTGAACCCTGTTCGTGCATTGAGGGTAAACAGGCCAATGACTATGTTTGAAATTTGAATTTATTTAGGGAAAGGGCATGGTGCTGTTGTGGGTAGCACAGTGCTGCCTCACAGCGAGAAGGTTGGGGGTTTGAATTCATCAGAGGGTCTCTCTGTGTGGAGTTTGCATATTCTCTTCATCTTTGTGTTGGTTTCCTTCCACAGTAAATTGCTTGCACTTATGAGTGAATGGTGTATGCGCCCCGCTATGGATTAATGAGCTGTCTAGGATGTGTTCCTGCCTTTCAGCCATAGTCAGCTGGGATAGGCTCAAGCTCCCCTAGTGAGAAAGAAGCGGTGTAGATAATGGATGGAACTTATTTGAGATGCTGCCTCAAGTATTGATTTTTGTATTATCATTGAATATAATTTCTCTGGCTTCTATTTATGGTGCATCTTTAGGGAAGAAAGCTAGAGGTCTTGGCAAAAATTCAAGTAATCTGCTGGTCCTTTTGGAGATGACATTAGATTTTGCGGATGACTGCCCTACTACCCTTTCAGTTTCTACTGTTCTTGCACCAAATGTGCCACCAGACGCTCTGTGAAATTTACCCGACCCAGATGAAAAAACAGATTTTGCACCATTTAAAGTTCCAGACGATGTTGGGTGTATGTTAGCTGACCACCAGGCTTTTTGTCATGCAAATGAGTTGATGAAGCTAGTGTTAGAAAACACAGTTGTATGTCAAAATGGCTTGACAACTTATGGGTCATTCGAAGTCAATTCACATGCTCTCCCCAGTGAAACCTCTCAGATTGGACTGAAAAAAATTCTAAAATTGGTTTTTGATCCCAAATTTCAGCTTCATCCATTTAGTCACTTTGGCATGATGGCCCTGGGAAATTTTGGTGCCACGCCCACTTTCCTGCACTGAATTTGTAACCATATTTGAGATTTGTGTGTTTGACAGAAAATTTGCTTGTCGAAAAGCCATCTCGAATAAAGACATTGTGAAATAATTGCCTAAAATGAGGGTTCTGAAGGGTCCATTTGTCCTGTGACTATTTTTTGGATCCCCTCAACCCCCATTGACCCCAAATAATGATCTTGTGTCTCTGAAAATCATTTGAGTTACAGTAATGCCATCATATTTGATGATGAAGTTGTCAAAAGGCCTTCAAACACGCAAATCCCAAGTACCTGGACCCTGCAGTATCCCAAAAATCATTATTGTATGAAACAAAATCCAGTTTTAAAGGGTTAATATTGTATACTTGGAAGTTAGTATCCCATTTGTAAGCATTAGTTCCAAGAGAGGAGGCAATCAATGACCACTTTATCAATTTTTAGCCCTTTTGTCATTTTATAGCATCAGTCCGAAGCATTGTTGAATATTGTTGACAATTAGTAGTTGGACAACTTGGACTGTAATGTGTGTGTCAAAATCTCTGGGCTGTTTTTTTTTTATTTTTTTTTGATTGGTTTGAAAAGTTCTGCAGTATACAAGAGTGTTTTATTCAGTTATAGTTTATAATGGGTTTACGTATAATATCGGCACATAATGCACGTCAAAAACAAGTAGATAAATGAAAATGGAGAAATACACCTCATCCACTGATTCCATGAGCACTGACTTCATGGTATATTTGTGTGAAGACCAGCCAATCCCAGGGTGGAATCCTCCCGAATGGGCTGGTCTCAAAGAAAGTACATCACTATCTCAATGAATAAAATGGTCCTACTGTTACTGGTTTGAATTTTAATTGACTCTTGAAATTCCATGCAAAATGATTTAAAGCCAAAGGGGACATTGATTCTATTCGTATTCTCAATTGTCCGCTGTACCAAGGCACTCACAATCAATACGAGAGCTTGAAATGGCAATCGGATAAGATTATCTTCAGTTATTAACTCAGTTGCTCCCAATTAAAAATAGTCTTGTATATAATTTCCCATACTGCTGCTGGAACGATCTAGGATTATGATAAAAAGCCCTGCTGAATGAAGACATTGAGATTTCCTCATAAATTCTGGCCTGTATTTGAGGGCATGACTTGGTCTGTTCTAATATGTGTTTTTAGTTGTGGTCTTCATGTCTCTTTTGGCCGTGTATTTGTCTAGACTTCGCAAAAGATGAGGATTATTCGAAGTTTGAATGCGGCCAAAGCTGTGAAAGGATATATGAATGATTGCACTCCTGAAAAGTGATCATCTTGAGTTAATGTGTCACTGATGCTCATGCTTTGCTCTTTGCTCGAGAGCAGGTATCTTGATCTTGAGGGCCAGCTGGAGGGGATTTATCTCTCCACCATCATTATGCAGCACCTACTTAGATGATACAGATGGGTGCTGTACAATATTTTGCTTCTGAGCAATTGTTTTCCACAAAGTGGGGGGGGCGGGCGCTAACTCATCCTCACAGGCCTTGTTTCACCACTGCACACCAAAGAAATCATTCTATCTTGAACATTTTGCCATACTCCAAAGTATATGATCATTATAGCAAATTAGTGTTCATTTAGACATAGCATGTTTGTAGTGTTGCTGAGGTACTATTGGTGCGACTTTTGTCTTGTTGGATATCATGGAAAATGTGCGATTCAAGCAATAGCTACAAGTTGTCTTTTGTAATTGTAACAAAAATACAAATATGAACAAGAGGCCTGTTGGCCGAGAGAGCTCCGCTGAGGATGACTGAAATGTCCACGATAACTTAACTTCAGAAATCCTTAAACTGTTGCAATATGTAACTCATATGACGCATTTGGTAACCAGAATATGCTGTGAACCAGTTTGGTGTCTCAAATTATGTAGCATAACAATAGAACCACACTGCAAATTTAGACAAAAAGTTAGACAGTTTTCGAGCTATTAATGAAAGACTGAAAAAATGTGCACAAACACTGATTTTCTAAGTCCAAAATGCTTAATTTCTCAAAAACCAGGACGTAGAATTTTCTAATTTTCACAGTGAATATTCAGAATATCATGAAGGCTCGAACCAAATTAGAAAAACAGTTATCAGACAGTTTTTGAGATATATTCAAATTTGAAGTGAAAAGTTGACGCTGGATGGACAGACAGATGGACACCGGATGACTTGGCTTTAGAAGAGCTCCGCTGACTGCTGACTATGGTTGCAGTGGAGCAGAAATGTTATCAGGTAGTTTTTGAGATATTGATGAAAGACAGAAAATCAGTTTTTGTGCTAATTTTTTTTCTAAGTCCAAAATGCTGAATTGCTCAAAAACCAGGATGTAGAATTTTCTCTTTTTCGGGGGGGATCATCAGAATATCATAAGGAAGGCTCACAACAAATTAGACAAAGTTACCGGACAGTTTTTGAGATATTAATGAAAGACTGAAAGAATGAAAAATGAGCACAAACACTGATTTTCTAAGTCCAAAATATTTAATTTCTCAAGAACCGGGACGTAGAATTCGAATGATTCATGGAACAGCTATTCCACTGTTTCAGAGTTAAAAACTCCCATCTTTTGAATAGTTCTAGGCCGCCACCTCGTCATGAAAGTTCGATTTGCAGTTTCGTATTCCCGGTACCATTTAACATCGATGGCCTCATTTAGATGCCTATGTCTAAGGTTACTGCTAATCTGCAGAAAGGAGCTAACAGAGGCCCCTTAAGCAGCTGCCTTTTGTGTAAATTCACAGGCATCAGGGGAGCTGTCTGTACAGCATTTATTGCGAGAAACGGGCTTAGTGCTTCTCAGTGTGGCATTGCAGCCATGGCAGCAGATCAGTCTTCAAACACTGCACTCAGGTTTTCAAGATCAAAGCAGAATACAGCAAAGATCTGCAGAAGTGCATGATTTAAAAACTAGAAAAGCACTCGGAGAGCGCAGACCTCCGCCAAGCACAACATTTCCCTCCTTATTGCGACTTCCACCATACATTTCTTACATTTATTTTATCTTCATTTTTATAATCCTTGACCATGAAAACATGGCAATTTAATAATAATAATAATAATAATAATAATGCATCAATTTTACATAGCCCTTTTCTGCTTTTTGGGCACTCAGACGCTTCACAAGGATACATTATTCATTCACTCACACATTCACACTCTGATGGTGGTAAACTACGTTTTCGTAGCCACAGCTGCCCTGGGGCAAACTGACGGAAGCGTGGCTGCCAGTATGCGCCTACGGCCCCTCCGACCACCACCAAGCATTCTCACACACAGCCACACAGTGTTCCTATATTGCATGTTTTTGATTCATAATGCTATATCAATATTAGTTCCACAGCGTCTTGGCTGTTTAAAGATAAACATACCATTAGCAACTGAATTCATAATGATTTCAATATTTGTTCAGTAGTTATTCACGAAAATCAAATTTTCCGTAATGGTGGTTTTCTTCTGGATCTAGTTCCCTGACTTTTGAAGATACAGTAAATCCGGTGACACCCTCCTAATTCTGCAATATCTTGGCTATAATGTTGTTGTTTGCAGCTTCATTTGTTCTCTTCCTATAATGAAAGTTCCGAAGGTCCCCTACTTTCGTATTCTGGATCATAGTATCATAATATCCGGAATTATTCCATTTTCAGGATCAGTCTTTGATATATTGTAGAACATGTTCAAAACTTGTCCTGTATTTTTTTCCAAGTGCCCTGACCAGTTTTGATGGAGTTATATGCATAAATTTCGAAAATGGCCCTATCTCCCAATGTTAAAGAATCCTTAAAAAATTCCTGGATCCAGACGGAGATCCGGATCACTTCCAAAATCTAATTATTTCTTCCTTATATCAATCTGTACAGTCCCTGAAAATTTCATCAAAATCTGTCAAACCAACAGACAAACAAACAATCAAGCAAACCCAGGCAAAAACATAACCTCCTTGGCAGAGGTAACAATGTGTGGCATGTGGTGTTTGCTCTTGTAAAATCAAGATTTATGGAGTGGCAGCCCCATTAATGAGTCCCATTGTATGATTGTGTGGCTTAACACTGATTTAAGTAACAAATTATTTCATGTATCAACAATAAATTGGTGAGTGTTAAGGGAAGAAAATGCAGGATAGAGAATATCAAGTTTGGAAGGTCAAGGTTAAAGGTCAAGGTCCAGATCGTCAACACATTTTGGCCAATAATTTGCTTCACAAATATGAAAGACACATCAAACTGACACAAAAATGTCCTTTTACAAATTGCTAAGCAGAAAGCGGCATCTAAATATCAACTTGCGGCCCTTTTAGGGGGTCAAAGTTCACGTGGTCAAGGTAAAAAATGTCAAATTTCTACATTCAGTAAGTCCAGTTATCACAAATATGTTGATCGGCATATTTTTCTGTCCGTCTCTTTGTCTGTCTTTGAGCGCTCCAGCATCCACAATTCTTGAGGGCTCCACTTAAGAGCCAATTTTTCTAAGAGTGAGACAGGGCGTGATGCATCACCCCCTCCGATTCCTATCAGTATTTTTGTGGGGCTAGATATACTGCCTCACTCAGCCTTTAAAGCTAGTCTTACCTTTCTGGCATTTTTACACTTTTCTTTTGTAATCTTAAAATGCTCCTAATAAGCGTATGGCATGCTAAAATGTAAAAGAAATCCACCAAGTGTTGAAACTCATCAATATTCAATTCTATATTTCTGATAAAAGTCTGACCAATCATTTTCTTCGGTCCGAGTAAAAGTATTTGCCGAGGTTCCTGTCTGTCAACCGTTGCTGTGCCCCTTCCTGTTGCCTACCGCTGTCACCGCTTGCGAGTCGCGCGCCTCTCTGGCAGAGGAGCAGAGCGGTAGAGACAACGCAGGAAGCTACTCAACGAAGTTAGCCTGCAATCAAAGCAGCTGTAACTGCTCCTGATTTAATGACTAACATTACCGGGGCAATTCTGGTGAGGCAAGATGTTATGACAGCAGTTTTGTACCAGAAAATATGTATGAATTCTGCCGAAACACGAAGCATCTGACTGTAAACAAACAGGCACTGAAATGCTATAATTACTAACTCTAATGGTAGTTTTTCAGACGTTACAAGGGCATTTTATTTTATACTATATATAGAATTTAATATTATGTAATAACTGTTGGTTAGTTTTCACTAAATGGTGCCTCTGAATCTGACTCCATTACCCCGTTTCAAGATGCTTTCACACTGGACACGAAACAAATTTTTCGTACGACAGATTACCTTCAAAGTCAATGCAAAGACGCGAATACGCGCCAGACTCGCGTCTTTGCATTGACTTTGAATGTAATCTGTCGTGCGAAAAGTTCGTTTTGCGTCCGGTGTGAAAGCTGCTTCATTCATGCTGCTCAATTTCTCATCGCAAGCGTCAGGGGAGGAGGGGAGCCTCAGAGGTCAGACAGCTGGCGGAGGGTGGGACTTTGGAGGGAGGCGGAGTTGTTCATGTTCAGATTTCTACTAAGTGCTGTGCCACATGCCAGAAAGGTAAGAATAGCTTTAAAATACTGATGTTTTTTGAAAGACACTACCCGATACATTCATATACCATCAAATGACGGAGGCTGAATGAGGGTGCACAGAGATAATCAAAGTCAAAAACCTATTTTTAAATTTTTTTATTTTTTGTTTAGTTCATAACATAACACAGGTTTCGCAGGTCGTATGTTCCGTTAGCGCGGACAAGTTGCTTATGTGGAGCTAGTGAATTGATCACTTCCACAGGAAAGAATTACCTTTTTAATCTTCGCCTTTTTCAGCTTTTTATTAGCCACAACAATTTCTAAAGGGGGATGAAATTATGTCAAGGTAGTGAAGAGAAATCATATGTAAACCGCTAGAGCTTCAGCATTTCGCATTGCTTTCATGGTAGCACTGGAGAGCTTGCTCAGACATTTGTGAAGTATCTGGCTGATCCCAGTCATGGATAAGTGAAGCGATCACTAACTGTAGTGGCTACAATCGGGCAACGTTATGATGAAACTGCCACATTGATGCTTACCGAAGTAACACAAGCATACCGATCAGAATTACTGCATATACGTTAACCAGGAGCATTTTTAATTAGTACAACACGCAAACTAACATGCGGTAGCTGGTAAAAGAGTAGTGATGACCACAGAGACAAACCCTTGCAATACAGGTTTTACAGACAGCAAGTTCTGTTACTGTGAGCATTCAAATTACAAACAAGTATTAAAAGTTAGCTTCAAATGAGGCTTATGTTCACACTCCTTCTGTTGAATTTCCCCTGATATCACTCTTGCATAATTAGGACACAAACATTAGCAACAGTAACTTTGCTATGTTAGCCGCTGTGCTACGGCCACAATCAACTGGCTATCACGTCAGGTTGGCTTATGCAGTAAAAGCAACTTACAGCTTCTGTGTCTGTGAGTCACGGACAGTCGCGACAGATACAGGCTTTATCTTCAGATATTTTACAAAGCCTGCGTTTGAGGCCAGTTGTTAGTGCTAACTATCATTAGCGGTCCTGCTAGCCACCCGTAACATGTTAGCTTTACTTACATTATTTGCTGTTATATGGTTACTTACAGCTTGTGACTCCAAGCGCTTGATCGGTGCAACTGCCTCAGGTTTGAGAAGCAGCTGAAACGCTTATCCTGTGTCGAATTATTCTTTATTGACAAAGCTGTCTTTGGTGAAATTCTCTGCACAAGCAGCTAACGTTCCCATTGGCCGTGGCTGTTAGCTGCCAGCAAACAATAAAAGCTAAGTGAGCAATTTCCTTCGTCTGTTTTTCTATTTGTTTGCAGAATTACAGAAAAAGTAAAAGCCCGATTTTTATGAAATTTGATGGAAGGTTGTGGCACAGGCTAAGGAAGAACTCGTGAAATTTTGGAGAGGATTTGAATCACACAGCGGATACACAAATTACATTTCACTTTCTTCAACATGGCAAGATGGGGCAATTTGTGGCACTCAGGACCCCCTCGACCATTTCACTCCTCAGAATCAGTGCTAATAAGTTGATATAATATTGTCCCTCTTTTTGTCAAGTTGAGTGATTTATCTTTGCTCCTCAAACTTCTGGTTTCATTCCAGTTATTTATTTGCTGATACAACACCAAAGAAGCATGTTTTAAGGGATCAAGCCTGGGTTCACTCAATTTAAGTACTTAAAAACACTAAAAACCCATAAAAATTGTCAACTGAAAAAAGCTCAGGATGGAATTTGATTTTAATCAAATATAATAAGTTGTTTACCGTGAAAACCGTACATTATTGGCAAAAAATGTGAAATCTTGTGGCAACAATATCTCAGAAACTGTACAATATTTTCCAATAATTCTTTTTTTTTTTGTTTTGAAGCTAATATCACCAGCTATACAATGACTTGCTCATTCTTGGTATTTTCATGGGAAAATATTTAGAAAAATTATTTGGTCATGGAATTTTAGAAATGGATGGCAGAACCTGCCTGGCAGATGGATCATAAATACACCATGTATCTACCTACCCAAAAATGGATGTCATTGTATAGAACATAACAAACTGATGCTATAATGAAAATTTCAGAGCAATAACTTGGAAAATGTGGATTTTATTCCCGCCACAAACCTGATAAACTATGAAATTTTGCGATGTGAGAAAATCACGTTTTTGTCCAAAAACAAATGCACTGGAGGCGTTCACATGATAAAAATCCACTTAAAAGATAGTTTTTTTTGGTCTTAAAATCACCTTTCATGAATTTTTTGAAAGATTTTTAACAAAATGAAAAAATAGATTTTTTTTTCAAGTCTGAACCTAGTCTTGACCCCTTTAAATATGTAGTACTTCCGGACTCCGTTTGATACAACGGTTAACTCACTGCCTCACTGCTGTAGTGTCTGATCAAATCTGATCGTACTTTGAGCAGGACTTTCTTCCTTGTGACCTGACACTGGTTAAAAAAAACAAGGTTTAAAAGCTCATTCCCAGTTGGCCTTACTTCATCCTTGCTCTTTGTGCTTGTGCTTTTGACCCTCTTTGTTCTGTTCCCTTCCCTCGGAAGCGAGAGGAGAGACAGGAGCTGTGCAATGCACTCTTGAAAAGCCTTGGGGCTCATTCTAAAAAAGGGAGGGAGACATGGCTATGTACGCCCTCCGGTACGAACCAAAAGCCACAATCTCCAACTTGGAGGAAAAGTGGTTTCCAGCCATCGAGCTGTCTTTACGCTATCAGTGTAGAACAAACTTTACATGTTACTGTCGTCAGCGACATGGCAACAACTGAAAAAGTGCACAGACCCAACATCGCTTCCCGCAAGATTATGCAGGGACAAGCTTGCAGGATGCCCACCGAAGGAATAAATCTCAGACACATCGCATAGCAGAAGATCACGAACAAAACCTAGCTTTTAAAAGCGACGTGTCCACTGTGCCAAGGTCTTCACAGACATTACATGCATACCATCAGCGTGACACACTTAAAAATTTTGCAATAATTAGGGATTATTTGATATCAGCAGCATGCCGTCAGATGTTCAGAAGGTCTTCAATAACATCACCCTTTACCGCACGATTGTGCTTAAGCTGTTGCGGTTCAGGTTCGCCTTATTAACAATCAAACAATTAAGCTGCTGGATAACTCACCCGGTTAAAGCACCACATTGCAGAGCAGAAGTGACTATCACGGCGTGGGCTCGAGCCACGATTGTACCAACCACCAGTGATCGGCAGCTTTTTCAGAGTAGCACACAATCGGCCATTGTGCTACAGGGATGCAAATTGGGAAAGGAAATATTAAAAAAAAAAAAAGGTTGCTTTGTTCATTGCTCAAGCGCCTCCTGTTGGCCAGCCGGATGCTCGTCAGTGAGATTCTAGGCTTGTTCATGTTCAATTATCCTCTGCCTTCATTGTTAACTTGGGAGGATTCAACCAGTGAGTGTAAAGAAGCAGTAGTTGACAGGCATGTGCTTCAGAGGACAGCCGTGACGGTGAAGCCCCACTACACACGGGAAATCTGCACACTCCTCCGCATCCCATTCATTTTCTATTGCAGACTTTGGGTGCTGTAAACCAGTGAACTCAGGTCAGCCCTACTTACCGCATTATAATATGCAAATTAGATGACTCTGGTGCAGTCACTCGAACATGCAGTGCAAAGCACTCGTCGCACTTTCACCATGGCCTATGAAAAGTAGAAACATCACAAAATTTGTACAAAACTATGTGCTTACCTTCCCGACGCCATGTTTGACCCTCGATAACTCTTCCAGCATGGGGAGTGTGCACCCGACCCCGACTGTTGGGGTCAAGGGTTATGTTCTCTGCCTTTCCATCGCTAAATGCATCACACTTGTCAATACAAGTTGACTCTACTGCAGCGCCCAAAGTCTGCCTATGGCATGCGTGCGTTTTAGTGCGCTGTGCATTCTGGGATACCATCCAGTGCGAGCCGGGCTCCAGTGTGGGAAGGTGGGAGTGACAAAGATGAAATTTTCAAACCATATTGAAATGAATACTGTGCACGTACTGCAAGAACCAGTCTCTTTCGCCTGAAAATTAGCGGGGGAACTTTTAATCAGGGACCAACAACAAGCAGAAACTGTTAGTGACTAGCCAATTGGCTATCTTATATCTGGTTTTAACGGTATACAAATAATCATTCATGTGCAAAAGTTTAGCCGTAATGGAGTAGATACAAATAGCTATTTCACTTATCCTAATTCCAATGTTACATTACTGTACAATTTAACATGGTGAGTGACGTTTTGAGCTTTGTGGCTCGCTATCGTAAACAAGGATTTACAGCTACATGAACGTATCTTCTCAGGGTATCTGACATAATTAATCTAAATATATCAGGCCTTCACAGTTTTTGTTATTATATTGTTAAACCCATAAACTTAAGGTATTTATAACAACAGCATAAAAATCAAATCTAGCGGGAACATATTCTATTTGGGGGGCTTGCTGGACTTCTCATTTTCTCATTTAAAGCCCAAGAACAAATTCATGCAGCAGCAGAAAAGTTTGAGCTCATTACATAATTCATAGGAAGAGCAGATGCACCAGTCAAGCTAGGGAATCCGTAACGTCCATAATTGCTGTTTAATTGGCTCGACAAAACCAAGAAAGGAATGAATGACTGCTTGGTTGACTGATCAATTTTTTTTATGCCCCCGCCCTCCAAAGAGGAAAGGGGGCATTATGTCGACACCATGTCCGTCCGTCGTTTGTTAACTTTTCGTTTCCGCGGGATTACTATAGAATCCCTCGTCGGATTGATGCCATTTCTTAATGGCGTATTGGGAGTGGCCAGAGGAAGGTTCCTTTCGAAAACCAGCGTCGTGCGATATCTAATATGGCCGCCACAGCAGCCAACTCAATAACCTTGATCAACATATAGGCGGGGGCATATGCCACGCTCTGCGTTGCTCTTGTTTTTTTTTTTTTGCCGTGTTCAGCAATAGTTCAGCAATCCCAGGAATTAACTCGCTCCCTCAGCGAAACAATTTTTATTTATTTGCTTGGTTGATAAGCTGTACTCAAGATTTTTTGCTTATGCAATGGCTTTCATTATTAATGTGGGAGGAAAAACTGGGTAAAACTCAGAAAACCTGCAACACAAGACAGCTTGATTGGATAGAATGGTGTTAGATGGGATAGGAGTCACTTTCTTTGAAAACATCTGGAGATGGAATGAGATGGACCTGAAATGTGCTGAAGCAGGGGTTTTAATCCTGGCAGACATGATTTCAAAATAATGATTGATTAACTCCCTTTCCAATTGTATAAATATCATTGAAAATGTAAAAATTCGAGATCGAAGACAGTTCTGAGGTGATGATATGACGGCAGCGCCTGCAAATTTGCATATCAGAGGAGGCTGGACTATTGATCTTGGTGGATGTCTGCACTCCGTCAGTGCCACTCTAGTGATGTCTGGTTTTTTTGAGGGGTGCGGAATATGTTTTCATTCCTCATGTTCATGTTCATGTATTTCACTTAGAGGGGACATATTACGCTGTTTCTGTCTAACTTATATGATTCTTGGATGTCCAAAAGGAAGGTTTTTAAATTAAAAAAAAAAAATCCGCAATTTTTTGGCAATTTTATATCTGCCATTCATTACCATCTGAAAAACAGGCTGTTCTCAGTGGGCGCCCCCTCTGAAATCAGCTTTGTTTAGATTTTCCAGACAGTCACTGGCCCTCTTTGTCAACAGAGAGTGATGATGTCGAAATCCCCCAGCTCCTGGCAAGTCTCCAAATAGAGATGATGGGAAAAGTAGCCTTCTAAGTTTGCTATTAAACTATACAATGAGGATAGAAAGTAAACATCGGTAGGCTAAGTAAGGATGGTAGTTAGATTCATAGAGGAGTGCAACATGCTGCCGCCATGAGTTTAACCACACTTGGAATTCAGTCTTTAAAGTTACGATTGATCTTTGGCAAGCATCTGTACAGTGGCAACTGTTTGCTAATACTGTATTCCGTTTATTGTTGATGGCTATGCTACTCTTCTGCAACTCAATTCTGTAATGGTCACCCATCTTTCCCAATCAACGTGCAATATACAGTGCCTCTGGCTAGATAGCTAATAATCTACACAAGGATTGTGGAAAGGTAATGCATGCATGCTATTTAAGGATTTGAGAATGGCACTTAGCTAGCTAGGTGCTGTACATTGACAACCAAGCCATATGCAAGGCTGGCACTTGCACGACTTTTGGCCACGATTTTGTCGTGGCAAGTCGTGCCATTTTGGGGCACGAACTGGGAGGCTCCCGCACTGTTCACGACTAGTTCACGAATGCGTGCCCATCAGTGTCCACATTGACACGAACTGGCACGACGAGTTCACGCATAGTTTGCGCATAGTTTACGCAGTTCCTGCATTGGCAGGATGAGTTTGCGCAATTTGGACGGTGTCGTGCCGACTTGGGCTCGCCATATATAAAGGGGGCCTCCCCAACCCCTGGTCATTTTTGGATTGGCTGTGGAAGAGACAACATGCTGAATTCCAGAGACACGATCATTGCAGAGAAGAGAAGATGCCTATACCTGGCAGCTGCTCTAGCCATTGTTGAAGAGCAGCAGAAAAGGCTGGAAGAGGCAGAAGAGCAAGAAAAGGCAACCCCACCTCGCTGGCGATCTCTGGAATGTGTCCAGGAAGCCCTATGTAGTCTTGAACTGCTCATGAACTGTTCGTGAACTGTTTGTGCCATGCGCAAACTGTTCCTGAAGTGCGTAAACTGGTCGTGAACTGCTCGTGCCATCAATGCGTGAAGTACATGTGATCGTGTCAGTGGTAAGGCATGGCCGCGCGGCGACGCGCACCAATTCGTGAACACGTCGTGAACTACTTGTGAACTCGACTTGAGCTGTTGGTGAACTATTCGTGGCAGTTCGTGACAGTCGTGGCATGGTGCGCACTGCCACGCACTGGCTCGCATCCTCCCGCATCGTCCCGACGAGTTCACGACGAGTTCACGAACAGTTTGCGCATAGTTCACGACCCGGTCGCGAAATTTTATCGTGACCAAAATTTTGAACTTTTCAAAATTCTCGTCCCGACATGGCATGCAGTCATGACGGGTTTACGCACACTTCACGCCAGTTTGCGACTAGTTTGCACACTGGCATGACTCGAGTCGTGCCAATGCGTGCCACAGAATCGTGCAAATGTCAGCCTTGCTATGCAAATTTAACCGTCACGCCTGGAATTCAGTATAAATATTAACAGAAATTGGAAACCATAGCCACAGATTCTGCTTGAAAATAAAGCTTTGTATTTTTTTGAAAGTGTAATAGGTCTCCTTTCATATGAATTTTGCGCCAGTACTGCATTGTGCTGACCCTTGGTGGTCATGTATAGCAGATAAAAACAGAATTGCATACACTTATTGTTTTTTGCCAATTTAAGCTGTGATTTTTATATACTGTATATATTTGCTCGACTGTTCTGTCCTCTGAAGCAGGGGACTGATGTTGTGATGTGTGCTGGGCTTTGCAGCCAACAACAGAGCTGGACATAAGGCCAGCGGGTCCAGCTCTTGCCAAAACAAGGCACGTCTTCTTTAAAGAAGTTCTCAAGCCATGACCAGCGGTATTTAGATGAAGGGTGGAGCCTGCACGTGACGTAGGAAGGGGAGACTATCTGGTGTGTTCATGCTGAATGCCATGTTTTATGAGAGGGCAGCCCACAAAAAACTGACTCTGGAGTCTTCTTTCACTGTTTGTGGTTTTGTAGTCCAGATATGGAATTGTATGTGCACAGGCAGTGAGAAAATTAGTTTTCCTACAATTTCCCCTCTAATGTTGCTCACAATTATTTATTTTATTTGGCAGTCTTTATTCTACTAGCAGTATGGCATTGTAGCCCTCTTAAACTTAAACTATCATTTATGACATCACCATTCATTAAATTGTATCTTTTTTTTATTCCATTTATTTTCAGGCTCTTGACGGGGGCACCGAAGGAGAAAGCTGTGCTTGATATGCATGCCAATGAGACTGGTGCAGTCTACTACTGTCCAATCAACACTGACTCATCGGACTGCAGCAGAATGGATCTGGTCAGCTCAGGTAAGGAGAGATATCTGTCTGACTGTTCCTGATTGGTATGTGCAAGTACAATGCCTATATGTAACTGGGGGTTTTCTCCCACCACAATGGAGTTTAAGTTAATACATAGACGTGGAAATGTATGGGGAAACATTTCTATTACCTCAATTCCAGAGGAATTGGAACAATGAGTTAAGGCCCTGTCACACAGTGGAAACGCATAGAAAGCGCATAAAATCTAGGTTATACGCGATGGTGCGTGGAGAATGCGTGATATGCGTAAATCATTAGTGGAGCCTGCGAAAGTCATAAGTTTTTATGCGGGGGGTGGGCTTGCGCGCTGGTACGCGAAAATCGTTTTGAACTGCACAAAAATTTAGGCTTTGTGTGATTTTGGAAGTGGGCAGGGCCTCTGCGTAAATCGTGCGAGGAATATGAGTACTTAAAGCGTGAAGCATGCGTCTTGTGCGTGTTAAGGACGTGTTTTATGCGTCTTTTTTTGCGTGTTTGCTGCGGGATTCTGGCGATGTTAGCGTCTATTCCGTGCATGTCCACGCACTTTCCACGCATTTAAAGCAGATGTATCGCAGACATTTCACAAACCATTCACTTTCATAAGGCGTATAGCACGCAGGATCAGTGGCGGTCCTACAGGAGGGGCAAAGACACCGTCCCTTTTAGTCCTGGCTAGATCTCAATCATTTTCCTTTATTGACGTCTTTTCCAATTATCGTAATTGGCAACTGAAGACATGGTTTTTCACCGTATGCGATCTAACAGCGATGAAATCATTGGCTAAATTCAGTGCAGGAAAATAATTTGCTTATTAATTGGCCAATGCTTCGCGTGATTGAACTGGTCCGTGTTCCAATGAAACGCGGACTCTCACTCTCGGTATTTCGTGGGTTGATTAAAAAAAAAAACAGTGGCACTCAGCACTAGGTTGTAAAAAGCGTGCGGCTCAAGCTATTAGCGAGAGTCGACATGTAGGCTATGCAATTATGAATAACGTAGATTTAAATACAGCAAATACACGTCCAGATGAAAAATTGTCGTCTTACCTAATTGGGGAGTAAAAACAGCACCTGTTAAATGCGGAGCGTTGTCGGAATGAACCTTTTGTTAATCATGAAGATGACTGAGAACAGGTCAGGATTTCTAATTGTTTTCAACGGCTGTTTTGTGCAACCCAATTCTCTGTTCTGCCGCTGTACTGAATTTAACCCGCGATTTGATCGCTGTTAGATCGCATGTGGAGAGAAACCGTGTCTTCAGTTGCCACTTACAATAATTGGAAAAGACGTCAATAAAGGAAATTGATTGAGATCTAGCCAGGACTAAAAGGGACATGTCTTTGCCCCTCCTGTAGGAGCGCCACTGCGCAGGATTAACGTTTGTTTGCGAATTGTTATGGGAAAATCAGTGGTTTTTTGGGTTGTTCGTCGAAGTACGCGTTCTATTCGTGATTTTTAAGTAATGTGTGCGTGATTTATTAGTGTAACATGCGCTATTTATCAGTTTCTTTTCGACGCATACGCCCTAATTTGGGAAAATTTTTACACTAATATGCATGCACTTAGCAGCTCAGTGCGTTGTCCATACGTGATCCATCAGTTTTGGGCTGTGTGACAGGGCCTTAAAATATATAATGGTAAGCAATCCCTTTTAACCTGTATTCAGTTGAAAAAAAGGACAGAAAAAGTTATGTTTTAAACTTCAACTTCGTCTTTTGAAAACGGTAGCTGTTTGTAAACGTTATGTCTGCAACATGTTACTATGAAGTTGGGACAGGTATATGTTCACCACTGTGTAACGTCACCTCTCCTTTAATAACACTTGGAAATCGTCAGGCCACAGCACAACTTTTCACTTTGCGTTTGTTCATTAGAAATGAGTTGGAACCCCAGAAAAGTTGCTGGTGTCGAAGCATGACCTTCCCTTTGTGTAGTAGAGTCTGAACTTGCATTTGATGATGCCGCGATGAGCTGTCAGTGCATCCAAATTCTCTAAAGAGCAGCAAACCGTCTTTGCAAATGGATACGAACCAGGCATAGTTTGAGTGGTAGCCATTACAAGGAGCATCTGAATTGTGTATTTCATGACAAAAAAAGGAGGCAACTGGCTCCTCTGTTGCATCCTTTCTGCTACGAAACACAAGACCAGCCTTGAGGAAAAAGGAATGATCAATTATGGACCACAATCCTTTTCACCTGTGACAATTCTGTATGCACTTTGTGTCCCAGCGTTTTCCCATAAATTGTCTTGGCTATCTTTGCCATTCAGATTGACATTTTGAAGGAAAGGACAACTTATTTTTCAAAAATATGTCCTATTGAAACTTTAAATTCTCCCTGCAACTTTCCCTCGATCCGTGAGACATTTTCAAGGGATGTTAACAAAAAGTTGAAAGGAAGGGAAAAAATTTGCTTGCCTAAGACTATTTCGATCTTGAGTGTTATGGAAAAATCTAGTAAGTTTAATTTTGGTCAAAACTGAGTTAGGACTGTTTTGGTACTTCTTAGGCTTTGCCTCATCACTTACAGCAACATGAGTGCAAAATAATCCCTGATTCCCTGGGTTTCACTTTTACAGAACCTTGCAAGTCATTGGTATTTAATTGTCTGCGAGGCAAAAACCTGGCAAGTTGATCTTCCTGGGTTTTTTCACATTTAATTTTTGGCTTTTTGTTATGGCAAAACCTAGCAAGTTGTATTAGACAATCATGAAGCAGCAAACCTATTACATGATCTGTCAGGTCAATGCCCATGCAGAGGATGGGCACGACATTCAAGGTCAGAACTCATAGTTCACGTAATTCACATGCTAATGACGGCTGAAAAATTGCTTCAAGAGGAAAGCAGGCGGCGGAGCACAAAAAAACCTGTCAAATTTCACTGCAGCTACATAATTGCTAGGTTTGGTCCATCATTTTGATAATTTGTATTTTACATTTTTGGATGGAAAAGTCTTGTTAGTCATATTGCCATGATACTCACAAAAAAAGAAACCGAGTCCCTCCTACATGTTCCTTATTCCGTAATGAACAAATTATTGTTTTATTGTTAGGCAAGGGGTTAACCCCGGAGGGATACAGTTTTCTGTCTTTTTCTCAAAAGCTGCCTTTTGTTACTTACTATGTTTTTCCAGAACACTCAAGAGATGCACCCTGTGTTCAATGACAAAGGACTTCTGGAGGATATGTGACCGCATCTGGCCATGTCCATTAAAGAAGGATATTGTTTCTTAATGCAGTCTTCATGCCCATATAACATTGGGGTGCAACCAAATTTGCTTAAATTGG
This sequence comes from Gymnothorax reevesii, assembly GCA_029721435.1. Lineage (NCBI taxonomy): Eukaryota > Metazoa > Chordata > Actinopteri > Anguilliformes > Muraenidae > Gymnothorax > Gymnothorax reevesii. Next base: position 55,230,827 of record CM056582.1, read on the forward strand.
CAGGCTCCTCCCTTCTCACTGCACTTTTCCTTGACCTCGCTGGAAAATGACGTCTGGGTCTAGGGAAAGTTGCATGGAGATTTTAAGGGTACCCTGCGATATGTTTTGAGAAAAGTCAGATGTCCTTTCCTTCAATATGTCATATGCTTGATGGTGAAGATGGCCTTTGCAGTTTATCAGAAAAGTTTGGCATACAGCGAACATAGCATTGCACAATGAGAACATCGTATTTAAAGTCAAACACAGTGGTTGTAGTGAGATAATCTGGGGTTGATTTGCTGCCGAAGGAATTGGGCGACTTGCCAGCATTGATGGAACCATGATTATTTCTACCAGAAATTCCTGATGCAGAATGTCTGGCCATCAGTTTATGACCCAAAGCTCACTGGCAGTTGTGTGATGGACAATGATCTGAAGCACACACGCAAGTCCACCTCTGAATGGTCCAAAAGAAATAAATTGAAGGTTTTGGAGTGGCCTACTCCAAGTCTTGACTTGAGTTCAATTTGAAATTCTGCAGCACAAGCTGAAGCGGGGAGTCCATGCTCAAAAATCCCCCATTGGAGCTGTGAGAAACAATGGGCCAAATTCCTCCACAGCAATGGAAAAGACTCATTGCCTGTTATTGGAAATGTTTGATTGCAGTTGTTGCTGCCTTGGGTGGAACACCAATTGTTAGGTTTTGGGGATAATTATTTTTCGCATGGGTGACATAAGTTTTGAATTTATGATCATATGTTTTTTTTTTTTTATAGCGTCACCTATGGACAGATTTACACCAAATTGGGTGAACTTCAGTCTCATGGCCTGTAAATTAAGGATCCTAAGCTTGGTGATCACTGGACATTGTATGTTGGAGTTACAGCTCATTATACCAGTAGAGGTCAAACTCCAAATTTCATTTGCTTACTGTGACCATATTTTTAGCCAAACATCTGTCTCGTAGCTGGGAATTTAGACCTTCATCTGAGGATCCTTTGTACCAAATTGTGTGCAAATTGGTGGTACCAGAGTTTGATTTTAAGTGTTTTACAAGGCAATGCAAAATGGTGAAAATTTTGCATTTACACAAATGGGTTTGGCCTATATGGATTGATTCCTCTCGACCCACTGCATTCAACAAAAATATCATTGCTTCTTGGACCTTTGGTTCAGAAGTTCTAGCCCAAAATGCATTGTGCCTTTCTACAAAAGTATATCACCACCATATGGCCAATTAGGGTAATTTTTTTCTTAGCTGTGGGTGAAAATGGGAACAATTTACTATATTTGGTATGTCTAGGTTCGCGCCATTGAATGAGGATAACCAATCATTACTCATAGCATTAGTCTTGGCCATAAGGATAAGGATTGATTCAAAGGTCCATTTGTCTTTAATCATTACTAGTAAGCAAGTCAGAGAGGTACGGCATCTGAGAAATTGAATATTTTCTTGTATATACTTTGGTACTGGCCTAAGAATTTCTCATAGTGTTTGAATTGAGTGAGTAAAGTGCAGATAATGACAAGTAATTGTGATCATTTGAAATTATTTGTTATTTATTTGGCATTGATCTATTGTATCAAGAAAACCCTTATTTTAAATTGCGAACACTAAAGACAATTAAATATCCCACCTTCTTGCTACGTCTTATGTTCTTTTGTTGTTCTTCAAAAATTAATTTGCTGTTCAACGTGATGACTGAAGCATGTTTACATCACAGCACAAAAATACCACACTGGGCAATGGCAGTAAATGAGCTGTTTGCGACAGATGAAACTGTACATAATGTTACTGCCCCATGCATTTGTGTTTGCGAAGGCACAAAAATAGTCCTTTTGTTACATTTGTCAAAATTTTCTTAAAAGCCCTACAGAAATCAATAGATGAAATGCTTTGACAAAAAAAGGAAGAAAACCCAATACCTGTGGCAGTCACAAACTTGTAATAAGCCTGTCCAATCATTTCATTTGTACTGAAAGAAATGATTGCATGGCCTACCTCTACCTGCCTGCCACCATGCACCCTGCCTAAGCATTCATTACGCATTCCTGGTGTGTTAATCTAGGCAGATCTAATGTTGGTTAAGCAGCTATTCATACAAGAATAGGAGAGAAGGTACCGCAAAAATGTACAGCCCCTTCTATACCTACAGGAGCTTGCCCTGATAAACGAAGCATATGAGAAAGATGGAAGAAGAAAAGACTATGACTATGAATAATTTGGGTAGATAGCCCAGCCTTTTGCATGACTGGCCTGTCCTCTTTGTCCAGACATGCTGGATTCTAGAGTATACTTTGGCTCATAGCCAAAGCTCTCATTCTGGAAGCTCTAAGATGTGAGTCATTATACCACATGCTGTGAATTATTTGCAAAAATCCGAATCGTCAATTTATGTTACAGATGAATATTAATTAAATTGTCAGTTAGCTAGCTACTTGGCTACTTTGTTAGCTATTGGCCTCAGTTAATTCATGGGCAAGCATTGTGGAGGAAATGAGCCACAACCGCAATAGTTTATTATTTTGGTGTAGTTTTACTCTTTTGATGACAGCACCACAGCTGCGCTAGGGTCTCCTGTCATGCAATGACATGAATGGAGTTAGATTTGCTTTGTTTTGATTGTGATCCTCTTTAGTCTTGCATTTGCTGACCGTGTTTAGGTCATCAGAATAGGGCCCCCAGGTGCAGTGCTTAACAAATTTATTAGACCATCACCCAATGTAAGGTTTATGCCACAGCTGCCCTAAATTAATTGTGTTAGTAATTACCGAAATAATTTTTATGTTTCTGTAATGGTTAATCTACAAGTATGAGCAAGCTCTTTAGCTGAAATGACATTTTTAATTCGAAAATAAAATTATTGTTGTTAACCATGAATTTTCGATTTTTCTATTTTACAAAAAATCAGAAAAAATAATTTAGCACATTATTATTTTTTGATTAAAATGCCAAATAAGTCATTTTCTTGCATTCCTAAACAAAAAAAAAAAAGTTTTACGGGTTGAATGCAAGAATGCAAGCTGTTATCAAGGCCAAAGGAGGCTATACAAAATGTTTTTTTTATTTTATTTTATTTTATTTTATGTGCGAATAAGGACTATTTAGTGGTTTCAGTTCATTATTTTCCCAAGACATAAAATAATTTTCAGTTTTAAACAAGTTTTTGACCAATTTCTTAAATATACGTGTTTTTTTAAATTTTTTTATGACTGGTGGTAAAATAAATTTGTTAAGCACTGTTTGTTAAAGATGTTACCAGTGTTTGGGGAAATGAAAGAAAACCACCATCGTTAATTTTGAGGAGTTTCTTGATTGCTTCTCACATAACAATCTCCTCAATGTCTTGTTTGAGTTATCACGATATTGACTGCAGAATTCTTTAGCATTTTTACTTCTCGCCAAGTAGTGATTAATGATGCAGACAGCTCTTGGTTTAAGCCATCTTTAACTCCGTCTATACCTGTAAGTACCCATCTCACTGACTGCAGGCTTGAGCTGTTTGTTCTCAATATTAACCTTGGACACATCATTTTCAAATCTGTCAATTTCAGTTTTGACAGTTGTGAACTCAGTGAGCAGTTTCTGGAAAGTCATTGACAAGGAGAGGCGATTCTCATGCATTCTTTCCACAGTTGCCTAAAAAACTTAAAAGATGCCCTGTTTTTCCTTTTTGAAGCCTTACTTTTGTTTTGAGTGCAGAGGAATGCTTTGGATTACTGAGTCTTAGTCCATGTTACTCGTGAAGGCGCTTGCGGTACTAGCTTTTTGTGCGATGGAGACTTATTTTGGTTACCCATAGAATACAGTAACATTTCAGAAATGAAGAGTGGTAAAGAATTAATTATAAAAGAAAAAGATGGAAAAAGTGAGGCCTACACCAAAATGTTGCATCTGATAACCTGAGTATGTTTCATTTTCTCAATAAAAACAGTCTTTGGGTTTACTTTGTTAAAATGGAATGGACGCAGATCAGGGCTAAACATTTTGTGACTTTGAAAGGGAAAAAAATGGAAATTGTATGAAAAAGAAACTTCTATGTTTGTGAAATTCGGAAGAAATTGAAAGTTGGGAAAAAATGTTTAACTTGCATGGTTTTTGATATCTTCTTGCTTTCAGTTTTGAGTCTGTGCCCGCCAGTTTCAAATTTTTTTCCAAATGCATATAACGTTTTTCTCCCTTCTTACAGCGGTTCCCGGTGAGATCGTGGAAGGCATGTGGCTTGGAGTCAGTGTAGCAAGCCAGAGGCAGCAGCGAGGGGGTAGAGTGGTGGTAAGTTTTGTGTCAGGTCCCAGTTGGTAGGTTGAGGTCATTTTTTGTTGACATAACAGAAAAAATCATTTAGTCCATTTTCTGTTGACAAAATCACTCACTGGCTGTATTGACTAAGCTTGCTGTTCACAACCTCTTCCAGAAAGAACCAGTTAAGCAGCAGACTTTTGTTCCAGTCTTGCTGTTGCGCGCAATTCTAATAGTGTGTCTACTGGTGTTTCTCAGTGTGAACCGAGAAGACGGCAAAGTTTACATCTGTTGTCTTTTTAAGAATATTATTGTCTGTGTCCTTAGGAGAGCCCACTTTCACAATCAAAAACATACAAAATGCTGACAAATGCATTGCAGAACCATATGAGCTTGTCAAGATCAGTATAAGAATATGCAGAAGTAGGTGTTTTCACCAGTATTCACATGCTAGGCGTCCCATAATTGCCCCTAAGCAAGCGATTGTGGTTGCATTAGGCCGCAAAATTCACTGTGATCAATATTCCAAAAAAAAGAAAAAAAAAATCTGTCATGGAAAAAAAAGAAAGAGCACATGCACATGGATGGGCTTGTCTAACGATGGGAACCCAAGCTAAATGAACATTTTGAATTGTATGTTGTATGCTTAACATGTTAAGCATACGACAGCTTGCTGGCAGTTATTACATTTCATGCTTCATTCTCTTTCTTAGATTGTTTCTGGCAAAATGTGCTATTGAAATAATTAAAATATTCAGCATCTCTTGTCTTGCTGCCTTTGCTCAGTGAATTATTGGATATGAGCTTTGTTCCAGCTGAGCAAATTTGCTTTGGTTGGGTCCTTGATAGGTCAAGATTGAGATCTCCTCTTTCTTTAAGGGGGACATGCTTTTCTGTATTTTTGTCATATATAGTGTTGCAAATGAAGGATAAATCAAGCCACCATTGCTAATAATTAGGTAAATGTATGTAGAAGTTAATCCTGTGACTTGAACTTTTGTCTCCTACAGCTCTGGAGACTCCTTTTTCAATGTTTTTTTTTTTTTCCCTTCTTTGGCTACAGTATGACATAATCAGGTGATAGATTTCTTTATATGGTCATCTGTTCCTGGAATAGGATAAAGTTAGAGAGAAAGTCTGACTTTTTTCGTAGCCAAAACACTAATTGGTCTTTCACTGACTGCAATGACAAACATAATAAATGTCTTCATTTTCTGTCCCTGTCGAAAGGTGCAAAGAAGCAGTGGCTTAGATTTATTTTCAAAGAGAATGTCTTGCTAATTCTGTTAGTATTTTAGATTTCTGTCGCTATTTTAAGTGAATTCTGAGTGTGACATTAGTTAACTTTGTATGGCTTGGTAGCCTATGTAGCGAAGTGCCACTCTCAAAATCGCTTAGCATACATACATTACCTCTCCAAAATCATTGTTTAGTTTATTAGCTAGCTGGTCACAAAGTTGAATTGAGTATTTATAATGAGTTGAATGAGTATTTAATGTACAGAATACATTTATTCCCAGTTGGAAGAGTGTGTTTAAACAAGTATAAATTGTTGCACAACATTTACAGGGTTTTACAGTAGTACAGTTTGAGACAATATTTGCAATTTCGCCAGCCAAAAAATGTCAGGTGGCGCAACCAAAAATTTCTTGGGTGGGGGGGGACCACACTTCCCTTTTTTTTTTTCTAAGTGATATTTTTTTTAGTATAAGTATACCTGAGAGTGTCTACTCTGCCTAAATCATTATTATTTTGTTGTTGAGCTGGGTAACTTATAGATTCTTCATTGTAAGGGGCGGGTATTTGGGTATTTTTATAACATCCAATTTTAGATTTAAAAAGTGAATAAATACTTTACAAATTTGAAACTATATTGTTGAACAGAATGATTATTTATATCACAATTCCCAAACATTTGTTCACGTCAATCTCACATTTCTTGGTTTAAATTTGTATTTTACCTGGTTGCACCACCTGACCTACTGGTTGCGCCGCCTGGCATTTGCTACCAATTCCCAATTATTCAGGCATCTACTTGGACACCTATATAACCTTTTGACTTTGCTAGCTAGTTTATTCATTCATTTTTACAATACTATAAAGAGTTTTCGAATAAAATTACTTTTTCTTTGTTTTATATTGGTTGTACCACCTGACTGAATCTGAACAAGTTTAACTATGAAGAGAAAGTAGCTATTATTTATCAATATTTGAGAGAGATCTACATACCTTTCACTTATCAGTAAAGGTCACTTGGGTTCCTTTTGATGATGCAATATCCTGTTTACTCATCTCTCTCTCAATTTAAAATAAAAGTTGTATGAATGCGGCTGCGCTACCCTGACATTTCACATATGCAGATTTCCGGACAAATTTATTTTTAATATTCCAAACAATTTTAGTTTAACAATTACACTATTTTGAAAGGTTTTCAATATAAAATTATTTCTCCATATTAATATTATATTTATTCATATTTTAAATTACATATTTAATACATTTCACATAGTGTTAACTTGCCAAATTGCCCATAGGTATGAATGTGAGAGTGAATGGTGTGTGCGCCCTGCGATGGATTGGCAAGCTGTTCAGGGTGGGTCCCTGCCTTTGCCCGTAGTCAGCTGGGATAGGCTCCAGCTCGCCCCGTGACGCTAGTGAGGAATAAGCGGGTATAGAAAATGGATGGATGGATAGTGTTAACTTGCTCAGGCGGTTGCGCCACCTGACATAAAATATATCATTTTTATGATAAACTGGAAATATGTTCAAATTAAACAGGTTTTATAGAATAAAATGATGCTTATTATGAATCATATTAAATTATTTTAAACCAAAGTAGTGCGCTCGGACACAAAAATCTGCATGTCAGGTCATTGACCCATGTATGAATGTCAGATGAAGAGAATGTGGTAAAAGACATGCATCTCTCCCCTCCCTGCCCTTCCATCTTGTCCAGGCCTGTGGACATCGCTATGTGAAGGTCATCAAAGGGGGTGCAGAGGAGCAATGGAGGATGATCGGGAAGTGCTATGTGCGGGGCAATGCCCTCACATTTGACTTTACCGATGACTGGCAAGACTACAACTATGAGCTCTGCAACCCCAACTTTGACATGGAGCTGGAGGGAATGTGCAACTTGGGCATGTCTGCTGGCATGACTGAAACTGACATCTACATTGGCTCCCCTGGAAGCTATGTATGGCAAGGTATCTGTTGCAGCGGCCTTTTAAATCACGATACGGATCATTTATGCCCAACTCTCTTCATTTTGCCACATACAGTCCGGTCCATGCGTAATTAGAAATGGACATAGTTAGGATTTTAGCATCTACCACAGCTTATTGGGGGTTGAAATTAAATGATCAATATGAAATCAAAGTGCAGGTTGTGGGATTTAAAGAGTGTTTGCTGTATTCCTCCGTACTTTTGTAAGTAGAAAAATAAATGCAGAAACGTCTTAGTTGCAAAGTGGGTAGTTTAATAGAGTAGAGGAACTAGTGGGCCCATTCCCCAAGTACAGATGAACAAGAACCAACTACTGAGGGAAAATAGAAACACTTATAGCTTGAAGTTCAAAGGATGCTTAGGAACAAAAGGGTAATTTGCCTAGAATGATGGGAGGTGGAGGGAAAGACAAACAAGGTGAGGGGAAATTGGGGTGTGGGCTGAAGGGTGATTAGGTTAACACACAAAGGAAATGATCAAGGAATTATATACAAGAAGCATTGGGGCCAGACAAGGTTGTGTATTGGCACTCTACAGTGTGCAAAACTTCAGTGGGCCTATCTGCTATTGGCACCCATGTTTTACAACACAGGTTTAAATAAAAAAACTGTAAAATGTCTCTTTCATTTCATTCACAGTTTACACTTCTTCCAAACTATTTTGGAAATGGGGTTGTAATTTGAAGGTATTTGCAGCACAAATGGCTGAGCGGCGATGGAATTACTCTTCATTTGAGGTTGTCCCTGTGTCAGGGACCAACACTCACTGGAACGTTGGCTGTTCAGCTGCTCCATAGCCAGGTTTGGGCTATTGCCTCATCTCATTTAAAAGTAGGACAATGGGTCAACAAGGTCTCATGCTGATTTCAAGTTTGGCATTTGCATTTGGAATCTACTACAGTTTACTGTCAATGTTAAGTTCAAAGAGCTGTCACTGCCAGTGATGCAAGTCAGGAAAATGGAAACAAACCCCTCAGGAAAACAGCAGGAAAATTAGGTGTGGGCAAAGTAACAGTTTTTTGCACTCTTAAAATTGAGGAGTGCACTGGTGAGCTCAGGAACTACAAAAGGCCCAGAAGGCCAGAAATAACACTCCCGTTGAGAAAAACGCCTTTACAGCACTCGGCCAGATCAAGAACACCTTCCAAGAGATGGGTCAATCTATGTCAAAGATAGAAAATCAAGAAATTATTTTGTTGACCATAAGAATGATGTGACTGCTGGCAATCGCAGCAGGAAGAAAGCAGAATTTTAATTACCTATTTTACATACTTGGATTCAACCAAGTGCTATAAAACCCAGTTCACTGTGCTTCACAGTGAAGGTGGACAATGACCCAAGAACACTGTGAAAGCACAAAGACTTTTTTTAAGGTAAAGAAGGCATTTTACTGACAAAATGCCCTAAGGATGAGCAGGAACTGAAGGCTGCGGTGACAGCCTGGCAGAGAGACACCAAAGAAAAAACCCTGAATCTGGAGATGTCTATGGGTTCTAGATTTCAGGCAGTCATTTAATACTAAGGGATATGAAACTCAGTGTAAATCATGATTAATTTATGGCTATAATCCTTTCTCCAATCACTTTAGGGGGCTATGTGTAAAAATGATATTAGTGTTGGGAAAAACAAAGACTGTGAACTAGAGCTGAAAGTCTACACTTCTATCACATCTTGCTTTTTTTATTTTAAATCCACCATTCTGACATACCAAGCCAAAATGATGCCAAATTGGGAAAACAGTCCTAACACTTATGAACCTGACCGAATGCTCTGAGCGGCTAAGCCTTGTTCAGACAGGCTTTCGGCCATGTGTAGCTAATTTTTTTTTTTTGCTCTGATTTAAGTGTTGCGGTTTTATCGTCTTTTATTGGTTACTTCTTGTAAATGTCTCTTTTATGACTTTTTTTTTATTTATTTTTGTCGCGGTGAAGTTTTTTATCCAATCTTGTTTTAAAACTGTGATCACCATGTATGTTTCTTATTCTCTCTCTTATTTATTGTTGTTGTTTTTTTATCCTTTTTACCTCTGTAAAGCACTCTGTGCACTCGTGCTGTGAAGAGCGCTATATAAATAAAGCTTACTTACTTACTTACTAAGTTTGTATATCTGTTATGGCCTTCTATTTTTGTTCCAATTTTAGGCAATGTTCATGTCATATGGAGGGATCCCACCCCAGGAAACTCCTGGGATTATAATGTGAAAGAGTTTGGCCAGATGAACAAGCGTTACAACTACATGGGTATGTATGGTTCACAATTTAAATGCAAAACTACAGATGTTATGCACCGTCTGTCCGTCCAAAAAAAAAAAAGTCTTCATTTGTATTTAAATGGGCAAATACTCAAGAGCCTGAATCATTATTGCAGTGATGAATATGTTTCAGCTGGCAATAATACTTTAAATCCTTACTGACTTAGTACGGTACATCTCATTTATTAAAAAACATGTCGGAAGATGGATCGCATGGTCGATGAAAAAAATGTTTTTGTGTTTCAAGAGAGGCAAATTATTGGCCAGCATTAAGCAAAGAAAGTGGCTAAGGAGATCGCTGAAATTGCTGGAACTGGGGCTGGTACTTTCAAACTATTTATGAAAACCTGGAAGGATAGCAGTATTGCCAGTGGTTGAGGGAGGCACCCCTCCTGGCTTTATTATCACTATTATTATTTTTACCTCCGCCAACGAAGTTGGTGTGGAGGTTATGTTTTAGCCCGTTTATTTGTCTGTTTGTCTGTTGTGAACAACAGAACTCAAAAAGTGATGCACGGATTTGTCTGAAATTTTGTGGGTGGATTGCTATTACAACAAGGATGGACCCTATTGATTTTGACCGCGATCACTGAAATGGTATGGCCACCACGGCAGCCATGTTGAAATCCTATCACACGCGATAACTCAAAAAGATATGTACAGATTGGTCTGAAATTTCGTGGGTTTATTGCTATTACATCAAGGATGGACCTTCATGATTTTGACCGCGATCAGTGAAACAATATGGCCATCTTGAAATCCTATCACACCGGATAACTCAACTTTGCTCCCACTCATGAAGATTTACATTGTGCTGCCTTGGCAGAGGTTTGCACTCTATGAGTGCCTCTAGTTACTATTAGAAATGGCATTGGTAGCAGCAATTTAGAAGGACTGCACACACGCACACGCGTGCACACACACACACCTGCATCAACCTGCATCATGCCTTTATTGTGTTGTCCTGTTAATGTTTATGTCTTTTATCTTGCATAAAAAAAGTTGAAAAAGGTTTTTCAGCTTCAAAATTATGAAAATGGCTTGAAAAAAATCTGAAAATATCTATTTCAAGTTTCAGGATAATTAAGAAGTTTTAGTATTTATTATGACCAAACTTGGAAACGTCTCAAGTGAATTGTGTGCACTAATACTAGCGCATAAAGCTGTTGAAATCCGTGGCAGTCTCAACCTGTTTGTTTTTTTTTTTTTTTTTGCTCAAGTGCACTGGTGGGATGAGCGAACAGCATCTGGAGCGGACAGCGTGACATCACAGCATTTTTGATTGAGCTGTAAAAAAAGCTGGTGTCACGAAACCTCGCTCATGCATAGTAGGAATTTAACTTGTGGGAAAAAGTTTTTTAAACCTTAATTGCGGGTAAAGTCACCAGACTTTTTATGCGGTTTTTCAGGTTTGACTGCTGATTCTATACATACAGTTTTAATGTCCTGTAACCATTGAAAGTGAGGTTTTGGCACTCTTACAATTGATTTAGATGGGGGCTTGGTTTGATTTGCCCAAAATAACTTCCTGAGGGCGTTGTCAAGATGACCACTGTGTGGAGAGACTTGCCTGTGAGGACTTTTTCTGACCGCATCAACACAACTACAAGATGTGTGGAAGGTTGCTGGAAAAAAGCCACTGCTGTCCTCTAAAAACAAACTGTGTTGGGCACCAACAGTTTACCAAACCAAACTGTAACTTCCAATTGAACAGAGTTCTATGGTTGATTGAGATCAAAATGAGCTTATTTGGCTTTAAATGATAGAGATGGGCGTGTCCTAAAGACAAAGATAACCATTTAGTGAAGTGAACTTCATCCTCGTTGTAAATTATAGTGGCGCATCTTTGATTTTGTAGGGCTGTATTTCTTCCCAAGGTTAAGGACAACTTGTCAGGAATTATGGTTTCTTGGATTCCATCAAGTACCAGCAATTAAAGGAACTGTATACCTTATTGAATCATGCTTGGTAATTTGTCCTCGGCATTTGACACATCCTAGTTTCTAGCAGTGTGTGCACTCAGGGACCAACTCCAAGTCCAAAGGCTGAGCTTTATTTTGGGGGCAACGTTAGGACTGTTTTTGTAATGAGTGTTTTTTCATACTGGGGGAAACTGGAGTACCCGGAGAAAAACCATGAGAACACAGGAAGAACATGCCAACTTCATACAGGCTCTGGGCAGACAGGACTCAAACCTAGAACTTCTGACTCATATGCCAGTACAAACCACTGTGCCACAATTCTTCCCAGACAGTTAATGAAATCCTGACTGCCTCTGCCCGAAACCTTGAACTGGGCTATATTTGGGTCCGTCTATAGGAGGATTAAAACCATGCATCAAAATTAAGAGAAAATTGAGGCTTTGCCAAGGCAATCCCAGTCCCGTGACCTAAACCCGAAAGAAAACACTAGGGATGAGCTTCGAGGGGAGCCCATATATGTAGATACAGGAATATTAAGGATCTGGAGATATTCTTAATCAAAGAACGGTCTGTAATCCCTTGCCATGTCTTCTCCAACGTCATTTCATAAGGGAGGTAGCACAAAGTATTGAGCAGTTGTGGCTTGCATTTTCATAAAAAATGTCTTTAAATTTTCAATCCCATTTATTTAAGTCATCTATTTCTGTTTTTTTATATCAAGGAGGTAAAAAAGGCATTTAATTTACATATTTACCAAGTGTCCCAATATTACCAGAGTGAGTTTTTGTGTCTTCAAATGCACGAAAGATTTCATTGTGAAACTGCTGCAACGGAAAAACACAAAAAATATTCAATGAAGCAGGTGAATCACATTTTATTAGCACCAGGGAGTCATGGAATTAGTATGAAAGCACAATTAAAAAACAGCATTATCCTTAAACAAGTATGCAGTGTGTTTTATAGTGCATGATTAAAGAAATTCAGCCTGATGTCATATGTTGCAGGTTATTCTGCTATAGAGGAGAAGAGGCTGTTGCGTAGGAATGAGTACACTGTGGTAACAGGGTCTCCGCGGGATGAGGCCAAAGGATCCGTCACGTTGGGACTGAAAACCGATAATAAATTGCGTCCTGTCGTCATCATTCCTGGGGAGCAAGTGGGCTCATACTTTGGGAGTAGCCTTGCTGTCACCGATCTGAACAATGATGGGTACGTCACCATCAGTTTGCTTTCCACTGTTGCGATAGATCCATCTTCTTTGTAGGATGCTATAACTGGTAAAATTGAATGATGCGTACCTGTGTACTGTGTATACTTGCAGCTGGAATGACCTAATTGTGGGGGCCCCATTCTACTTCGATCGTAAGAAGGAGGAAGGCGGGGCAGTCTATGTGTTCATGAACGAGAATGGAGAATTTCAGAAAAGTCCCACTAAGGTGCTGACGGGGTCGAGGCGCTCAGCTTTCGGACTGGCAGTGGCGGCCATCGGGGATATCAACCAAGATGGCTTCCAAGGTAAACATCACAGCGGTCCCACATCCTACTTCTCACTAAATTTACAGGAAATGAGAAAATATTTAATGTATCCTGTAAGTTGCATTCTTCCTTTCAAATGGACATACAATGCTTGCTAAAATACAGTACTGTACACGGGATGAGAATCACTGAAAAAATTGATCGGAACATGCAATCTGGAAAACTGGACAATTTTTCCAATTTTTTTTATTTCTTGTGAGACAAAACTCGTTAGAATGGCCAGATGACCTGCAGTATAAATGGAGACAAATAACGCACAAGGGACTCATCAAGGCGTGCTAATGGGCCGGGCTATCTGTTTGTCTGCCTTAAAGTGAACATTTTAAGAATAAAGAGCTTACAAAGCTGTGCGAAAAGCAAACTAGAAAATTCTGTCAATTAATGATAGAAGTTGATGAACCCTCATGCAAATTGTAAACCTGTGTTTTTATTTGTTACAACAGCCATTCAACTCAACTTCTCTTTTTCTTAACATAATAATGCTAAATAAAATAAGATTTTGGCCTAATACAACTTGAGAAACTGTTTATACAGCGTAGAAATGTCAAAGTGTCACCTATTTGGCCTCAGTCAAAACAGAAATAAGAAATAAGATTCATAGCTCACTCAAACAGTCACAAACACTCAGTCTGGAAAATGTGAAACAAACTGAAAGCAGGAACAGGAAGTAGATGGTTTTCTATTATGCTATATTTTACCTTTTACGCGTGTTATCTTTTTGAGGTCATGCAACAGATTTAAAAAAGGAGTATTTGAGCTATATAAGGTTTGCATCATGTGATCTGTACCCCTTCGTCATAGTACAGAATGCGAATATGAATTCTCAACACTTAAAAGCCAATAACAGTTCTCAGGGCTTCTAATCATATAATTTACCTGTCCACTCCATATTTTGTAATTTCCTTTCCAGAAAGTCTCTGCAGAGTTCTGAATCATGGCTCTGGTCACTTTGATTACAAACTGTTTTACAGTATTGTCTCTGGATTTCATTTCTCACTGATGCCTATGCCTCCTCTGACCCGCAGACTTTGCAGTCGGCGCTCCATTTCGTGGCACTGGAAAAGTGTTTGTCTGGCTGGGTGACAAGAAGAGTATCTCCCAAGATGCTAGTCAGGTAACAACCTTCACTTGGGTAATATCTGTTGTACCTTATCCCTCACCGTTGGTTTTGTATTTATATGTTTACGGTTTATACTCAACGGCTTTATTAGGTACAACTGTCCATCAGTGGAAAGATCTTATAAGAAAATCATGTGACAGCTACCCAGTGCATGAAAGCATGTAGACATGGATAATATTTTTGAGGAAGAGGAAAAGACCTGTATACAATGTATGAGCTAGTTATGGCTTATGGTCTGCAAAGACCTGTATGCAAATTTTGATCCAGAGATGATTTGAGGTCAGTACAGACTTCAGAGGGGCAAAAGTTGACCAAAGCACTGTGAAAAATGTACTGTCTTTATAGTGCAAACAGACTGTTTCAAAACTACTTTATCCTCACCAGAGTCAAACTTTATCTGTGTGCTCCAGTCTCCTTTTGTCCTTCAAAGTTTTCTGTCTACAACCTTTTAGCACCCGATTCTGCTAAATTTAGTGGTATGATGCTCAGAGAACCCTGTTTTTGTCTGCAAAGACTTATATGTGATGAATGAGCTAGCAATGACCCGAGGGTTGCTTATGCCTGCATACAACATATGCAGAGGTCATGCTGAGGGTTTGACTAATTCAATTTCTTGATTATCAGTGCCAAAACTGGATAAAATTTGAATGTGAATGTTCAGCAGGCTACTCAAATCTGGCCCTACTATCCAAATTCAGCACTGTTTTTCTCCATCCAGGCAATTAAGTGCACAATTTTGACCACTGATTAGCTAGACTGTCATCCCACCTGACTCCCAGGTGAAGAGATGGTTTACCAGCAGTACTCGCCCCTCCAGGATCCTGATTTGGGGAGCCTTCATATACAGTATACTTTTTTTTTTTCATAATGTATGTAAAAATCTTTAAGACTTGTCCTCTCACAGTTTGTTCTTCACATTTGACAGTAAATAATGCTCTGAAATAATGCAAAAGGTAATGGAGCCGAAGGAACTGAGAATTACTGCAATGGAGAAGCTGCTGAATTCCTGAAGGCTGAAGATAGTTCGTTCTTATAAAGTAGTAGTGTAATGTGAATATAGGCCACTAGATGGCAGTATTTACCTTTTTTTTGTTAAGCTCAGACTGCAGTCATGTTTAGACATGTCCTGGACATGTCTGGGGCAAGTCTCAGAAAAATAAAAAAAAAGAGGTCTAAATGTGGGTGGGGTCTGCAAAAGAGTATATAAGGAAAAGAATTGAGACAGTGAAGTAGTAGGAGAAATTGCAAGAAGAAGGATAGGTGACCAGACCTTTAATTCTGTTCAAGACCTGTGCAGTCTGTTGTGGATTGTTTTTCACCCAGCACATCACCAGGAAACCCCACCAAAACAAGGGACTGTAATTATTTCTTTTTTTCTTGATAATAAATCTTGGTCTTAGCTGTTATTTAGTTGTTATTGTCTTTGTTTAAAAATTAAATGTGTTTAAGTGTTTTTAAAAACTGTGTGTCATCCCTTGCTGTTGCTGTTGTTTTAAATGTAATAACAAATTGGGGCCATAACAAATTGGGGGCTCGTCCGGGATAGACCATTTTGTGAGTAATTTATTGAAAATCTAACATTTCAAATTGTGAAATTGTTTTTGTGAATTTTCCTAGATATATATTGACAACAGCAATGGATGATTTCTTGGCATCACCAACCGTAGGGGTTTTGAAGTCTTTTAAAAAGACGGAACTGCTAGAAATTTGCAGACAGTTAGAGCTGACAGAGGTAAAACCAGCCATGCGAAAAGCAAGACTGGCTAGAGAGATAGTTGAATATTACATTGATGAAAATGTGTTTGCACCAGGAGATCTGGAACAGTTTCCAGTTGAAAATCCAAATATAGAAATGGAACTTAAATTAAAAATGCTAGAGATTGAAAGTAAGGAAAAAGAAAAACAAAGGCAGTTTGAGTTGGAAAAATTAGCAAGAGAAGAGAAAAAAGAAAGGGAGGATAAAGAGAAAGAAAGGGAGGAAAGAGAGAAAGAAAGGAAAGAAAGAGAGAAAGAAAGAGAATTTGAGTTAGAAAAATTTGCAAGACAGAGAGATTTTGAATTAGAGAAATTCGATAGAGAAGAAAGACTCCAAATGGAGCAACTAAAAATAAAAATTGCAACTGAAAATAAATTTTGGGCTAGCCAGGAGGTAAAACTGGTGCCTCCATTTTCGGAAAAGGATGTTGACAACTATTTCCAGTGTTTTGAAAAGGTAGCAAAGAGTTGCCAGTGGCCAAAGGAACACTGGCCTCTGATGTTGCAAACTGTCCTCAAGGGTAAAGCTCAACAAGCCTATTCGGCTTTGTCTGCAGATGATTCCTCTGATTATGAGGTTGTCAAAAAGGTTATTTTGAGAGCTTATGAGTTGGTTCCAGAGGCTTACCGACAGAAATTCAGAGGTCTGAAGAAATCTGAAAATCAGACTTATGTTGAATTTGCTAATGAAAAGCAGGTTTGCTTTGAGCGCTGGTGTACTTCTATGGAGGTCAAGGATGATTTCAACTCACTAAAAGAGATGGTGTTAGTTGAAGAATTCAAGAACTGTGTTAAAGATGATGTTAAGACCTACCTTAATGAGAAGCAAGCACTGAATTTGCAATCAGCTGCCAAATTTGCAGATGAATATGTTCTCACACATAAGTCTAAATTTCAGTCTAGCAGTAACAATAGATGGTCCCAATTTCAGAAAAAGGGTTATGGTGATACCCAAGATTCCTCACCCAAAGACAAAGACAAATCTGGTGATGGTGCTCAGAAATCCAGTAACAGGTCTGATCAAACTGTGAAAGCTGACAGTGACAAAAGTGGTCTAGTTTGCAGTTATTGCAAGAAATCTGGTCATGTTACAACTAACTGTTGGTTCCTTAAAGCTAAGAAAGAAAAAGAAAAGGATACCAAACCAAATGCCTTTGTGAAAACAAGGTTAGAAACCCCTGTAGTAGATAACCGATCTGCTAAATTGCCTGCTTCTTGTGGGGCTAAAAAGCCTAATACAGCTGACTTTGTGAGGGAGGAATTTCTTCCATTTGTGTCAGAGGGATTTGTGGCTCTGAATGAGCATACTACTCCTGTCCCCATATATATCCTAAGGGATACCGGAGCTTCTCAGTCACTTTTGTTGATGGACTCCTTGGAGTTACGTGATGAGACCGCTTCAGGGGATTTCATACTTGTACAAGGTATTGAAGGGAGGACTGTATCTGTACCCCTGCGCTCTATATTCTTGAAGTCAGATTTAGTTACAGGACAGGTAAAGGTGGGACTTATGTCAAGTCTACCTATAAAGGGTGTTTCTCTGTTGCTAGGCAATGACCTGGCTGGGGGCAAAGTAGTTCCCCCTGTACATCTTACTTCACAGCCGAGCACTGAAAATGGGGATGAGGACCCATCTCTGTATCCTTCTTGCGCAGTGACTCGTGCTATGGCCAAGAAGGCTAAAGAAGATGATGTTGTGGTGCCGTCCAGTACATTGAATAGTCAGGACTCAGGTGGTTCGCCTCATGACTCTGATTGGCCTACTATGGTTTCTCCGTTTGAGGACTTATCAGATACTTTTATCAGTTCTCTATTCAGCCAGCCGGATGGGTCTGGTGATTCTGATGTGTCTGGAGACTTGTCTCTGTCCAGAAAGCGGTTGATTGAGGAGCAAACTAATGATCCTGAAATTGGTGTACTAAAGAGGAGAGCCCTTCCTGAAAAAGAAATAGATGCAGTTCCAGTTGGGTATTATCTCAAGGATGGTGTGTTGATGCGGAAGTGGCGCCCTCCTGATATCCCTGCCAATGCAGATTGGGCAGTGGTCAGGCAAATTGTTGTTCCGAAGGTCTATAGGAATGAGATCTTAACAATGGCTCATAGTTTACCTTTAGGAGGTCATCTTGGTGTTAACAAGACTGTTGATAAGATCATGAAACACTTCTTTTGGCCTGGGCTTCGGAAAGACGTTTCCAACTTTTGCAAAACCTGTCACACTTGTCAGGTAGTTGGAAAACACCAGTTAGACCCACCTGTAGCTCCATTGCAGCCTATCCCAGCATTTGGGGAGCCATTCTCCAAGGTCATTGTTGACTGTGTTGGTCCATTACCCAAGACTAGATCTGGAAATCAGTACTTGTTGACAATCATGTGTGCATCTACCAGATTCCCCGAAGCCATACCTCTACGTAACATCAAGGCAACTGCAATCTCGAAGGCTTTGATAAAGTTCTTCACGTTGTTTGGCCTTCCCGGGGAAATTCAGTCAGACCAGGGTAGCAATTTCACTTCAGGATTGTTTCAGCAGGTTGTGTATGAACTAGGTGCAAAGCAGATTCTTTCTAGTGCCTATCATCCAGAAAGTCAGGGTGCCTTAGAGCGGTTTCATTCCACTCTCAAGACAATGATGAGGACTTATTGTTATGACCATGAGAAAGACTGGGATGAAGGGGTTCATTTGCTGTTGTTTGCAGCGAGAGAAGCAGTGCAGGAGTCTACTGGATTCAGTCCATTTGAGCTAGTGTTTGGTCATGAAGTGAGAGGACCTTTGCTATTATTGAGTGAACAATGGCAAGAGAAAGAGCCGCATATCAGTCTGTTAGACTATGTTAGCAAGTTCAAGGAAAGATTGCGTGCAGCTTGTGACCTTGCCAAAGAGAACTTGAAATCAAGTCAGGGAAAAATGAAAACTTGGTATGATCATAAGGCTAGAAGCCGTGAGTTTAAACCAGGAGACAAGGTCCTTGTGTTGTTTCCCTTGCAGTCCAATCCATTGCAGGCTAGATTTCATGGTCCTTATGAAATTCTGACAAAACTCAATGATCTCAATTACATTGTGAAGACTCCAGATAGGAGAAAACCAAAACAATTGTGTCATATTAACATGCTCAAGCCTTATCATGACAGAAATGCTAGGGTTGCAGCTGTCACTTCAGATTCTCCAATGGTCGAAACGTTTGAAGATGAGGGGGAGTTTCAAGATGATGAACCAAGAATTAAAGCTGAAGTTCTTTCATGTAAATTGTCAAACACTGAAGTGTTGCAAAATCTTGATGTAAAACTCCAGCACTTAGAACCCTCACAGAGAGATCAGTTTGAAAGGTTGATCAAGAAATATGAGGATTTGTTTCCTGATGTTCCAAAGAGAGTTACTATAGCCTCTCATGATGTAGATGTTGGTGATGCCAAACCAATAAAACAGCATCCATACCGGATGAATCCTGAAAAGAGAAAGATTGCTGAGAAAGAGGTTGAGTACATGTTAAACCATGATATTATCAGACCCTCCAACTCCGATTGGAGTTCACCCTGTGTGCTAGTTCCAAAACCTGATGGAAGTACTAGATTCTGTACAGATTATCGCAAAGTCAATGCTGTAACTAGAACTGATGTGTTTCCAATACCTAGGATTGATGATTGTATTGATAGTGTAGGGCTAGCAAAGTTTCTGACCAAGATTGATTTATTGAAGGGTTATTGGTGTGTGCCTTTAACTGAGAGGGCCAAGAGCATCTCTGCTTTTGCCACACCATCTGGATTGTACCAGTATGAAGTCCTACCCTTTGGCATGAAAAATGCCCCAGCCACGTTCCAAAGGATGATACAGTCTACAATCGCCGGATTGCCACACACGGGTGCGTACATCGATGACCTGATCACATGGAGTGACTCCTGGGAAGAACATCTAAAAGATGTAGAGACGTTGTTCCAGCGCCTGACCCAGGCTAACCTGACTGTTAACCTGAGCAAGAGTGACTTTGGTTGTGCTACTGTCACCTATCTTGGCTACGTCATAGGCCAGGGTAAGGTGGCACCCATAAATGCTAAAGTCCAAGCCATCATGGACTTTCCAGTTCCTGACAACAAAAAAGCTTTGCGCCGCTTCCTTGGAATGATCGGGTACTACCGCAAGTTCTGCAAGAACTTTGCTGAGATTGCTGTCAGTCTAACTAACCAACTGAAGAAAGGCGTAAAGTTCACCTGGGATGATGCATGCCAGAGAGCCTTCGATCACCTGAAGTCTCTGCTGTGTCACTTCCCCGTGCTCAAATCTCCTGACTTCAACAAACCGTTCTCCATCGCGGTCGATGCTAGCGACCAAGCTTGTGGATCTGTGCTCCTACAGAGAAGTGACTCTGATGACATTGAGCATCCCGTGGCATACTTCTCCAGGAAGTTCAATCGCCACCAAAGGAACTATTCCACAATAGAGAAGGAACTGTTGGCTCTGGTCCTTTCTTTACAACACTTTGAGGTTTATGTTTGTACAGGACAAAAGCCAATGATTGTGTACACTGACCACAATCCGTTAATGTTTTTGAGTAAGATGAAAAACAAGAATCGGAGATTGTTGAATTGGAGTTTGATTTTACAGGAGTTTGACTTGGAAATTAAGCATGTGAAGGGTACAGACAATGTAATTGCTGATTGCTTATCCCGTGTTGGAATGTGTATATATATATCATGTGTTTGAATATTGTATGATATGTATATATAGACAAGTGTTCACTTAACCATTTTGTATTGAAAAGAAAAATTTTGCCTTTATGAGTCAAAATTTTTCCCTTTTGGAATGGAGGTGTAATGTGAATATAGGCCACTAGATGGCAGTATTTACCTTTTTTTTTGTTAAGCTCAGACTGCAGTCATGTTTAGACATGTCCTGGACATGTCTGGGGCAAGTCTCAGAAAAATTAAAAAAAAGAGGTCTAAATGTGGGTGGGGTCTGCAAAAGAGTATATAAGGAAAAGAATTGAGACAGTAAAGTAGTAGGAGAAATTGCAAGAAGAAGGATAGGTGACCAGACCTTTAATTCTGTTCAAGACCTGTGCAGTCTGTTGTGGATTGTTTTTCACCCAGCACATCACCAGGAAACCCCACCAAAACAAGGGACTGTAATTATTTCTTTT
Organism: Gymnothorax reevesii; assembly: GCA_029721435.1. Lineage (NCBI taxonomy): Eukaryota > Metazoa > Chordata > Actinopteri > Anguilliformes > Muraenidae > Gymnothorax > Gymnothorax reevesii. The sequence goes on from CM056582.1 coordinate 55,251,983, forward strand.
TTTCTTGATAATCAATCTTGGTCTTAGCTGTTATTTAGTTGTTATTGTCTTTGTTTAAAAATTAAATGTGTTTAAGTGTTTTTAAAAACTGTGTGTCATCCCTTGCTGTTGCTGTTGTTTTAAATGTAATAACAAATTGGGGCCATAACAGTAGAATTTGTGCTTCTTTCACTACAAACTACTTATTTTACTGAATGCAGACTGGTGTATAGAATAAAGGCTTATTAGTTTTAGTTGTAAAAAAGTTTTTGGAATGGCATGTGTTTACGCATGATAAACTAGTTGCGAAGAGTGATTGCATATTGCAAATGAGTTCATAATGATGGAAGCAGGATTTTTTTTTTTCATTTATATTAACAAATGTACTGTTATCCACGTTTGAGATGGCCCATCTATTATTCTTTTAAAGCATTTATTGGCCATAGCCCTTGAAGTGAATTTAAGGACACAAAATAGAAAATGGTGCTATATTATGAGAAGCCCCTCTGTACTCTGGTAGGTGATTGAAGGAAAGGAGGTGGGTGATGGCCGGTTCCAGACGTTTGGCTACTCTATCAACGGTGGCATGGACATGGATGAAAATGGGTACCCCGATGTCTTGGTGGGCTCCTTGGATGACCGAATTGCCCTGCTGAGGTAGGGGGTGTTGGGCCCTGTCGGTCCAATTTTCCAATCATTTGTCATTAGAATGTGCTTGCTTAAAAGTGGTTGGGTCAACTTCAGAACCCACACCGCTGCCCTCCACCAGGCCTGTGGTGTGTGCAGAAAATAAAGCAGCACATTTAATGCTTAAAAAAAGAACAAATGGATTGAAGTTCACCAGGGGAACAACAGTTGTGTTCAAAATGGCTCGTTCACTACACAGTGCATTCCACTCGACTATGTGTTATATACTACCTTCTTGTTTCCATAGTTTCATACAGTGTTTTAGCCAGTTTTGGTCAGATACAGCATCGGCATAAGCGGAGATACAAACAAGGAAAGTCACCTCATTCGCAAGGTGAATTATGGTGCTAGATCAGTTATATTTTTAGGCTGCTTAAATTCTAGAGGTCAAGGGTCACTGATCTGGACTAATGGCTTAATGGATTTCACCATATATGCCTCTGTCAGAAGCCTGAGACTCGGCTTTAGGTGAGCTTCCCAGAGAGACAATGACACCAAAATACACCTTAAACGCCACTCATAGTTGGTTCCAGGACAACAAAATCACTATTCTGCAATGGCTATGCCTGTCACCACCGTTGGCCATGTGTCAGCCGAAAGTCGGGTGGACGTGCCCTGCTTACTGAACCGAGAGGTAGAGTGAGTGAGAAGGCATGTTGGCCGGCCGTTTCACACAGAGTATCTTAGTGTAAATCCCAATTGCCAAGAAGTCTTAAGTTCAGCGTTGAAATTTGTTCGTCGGACAACATGACGTTCATTATATTTGTGTAGTGTAAACGCCTGAAGTAATTTTTGCTACAGATTTTCTTTTGCACAGTTGGCAATGTATTTATTTCCAGGAAAGTTTATGTCTGCAAATTCATGTATTTTTGGCATAATATTTTTGCCGTAATATTTGCCGATAAGAATTGAGAAATTAAACCTTAAGTTCTGAAGCGCCGTCATCAGAGAAAGCAAAACAACATGTTTTGCCACCACTTTAATATTATTTAAACTAGGCTCATGCTGTTGGAGGCGACCGCTTAGGGTATATCTCCGAACTCCCCCCAGTCCTCCAATTCCTCAATCCTCGAATAAACCCAATACAATATAAAGCCCCTCAGGTCATGACCTTTCATTTGAACTTAATTTCAGGTCAATTGGACAAATGGTTCTGAAGAATGGTACCAAAATGGTAATTTTCCATCACAAAGCTCCACCTGGTGGCAAAATATTGAACCATACAGGTATGATGTCATAATGTGACACGTTGTAAGGTCATGACCTTGCAGTTGCGCATAGTTTCTTGTCAATTGGACAAATGGTTCCAAAGATATGACAAAAATGGTGAATTTTATGTGACAAAGCTCCACCTTTTGTCAAAATTTTGAACCAAACGGGTATAATGTCATCGTGGCACACATCCTCAGGTCTTGACCTAAGCACTTGATTTGAGGTCATTCAAACAAATATTTCCAGACGTATGATAAAAACAGTGATTTTTCAGTTTTTCGCCCCTGGTGGCCAATCTAGAAATAGTAAATTGTCCAAAATCGAATCAGTTCTTCCTCTCTATGATACTTACTTATATGCTAAACATGAAATTTCTCACTGAAATGTTACTGAAGTTATCGCGTTAACATGTAGAATATTCGGCGGCGGAGCCAGCAGCGGCGTCGGTCGACCAAAAACATAATATCCCCGAAACGCCGTTCGATGTTCGGGGATATAATTATATATTTTAAAACTCTAATAACAAAAACATCGATTGACTTCTAAATAAGTTGTATCCGAAACAGTTGCGGTAGTTTATTCATGCCAAAATTCAAGGCCTGCAATAACATCTGGTACACACGTCATACACAGAAACCGCTCCCCCCTATGGACAGTCCCCCCCAAGTTCTGCCTGCCGGGACTACACTGACACCTGTTGTAATCCTACGCCACCCGCTGGACCGATCAGAGAAAGTTGGACAAAAAAGCGAAGCCAACTTCTCGTTAACTTTAGAGGTACCTTTATCCCCGCTGGTACTGTGCTTGTGACTTTAAATGCAAATTACGGAAAATCACAATTTTGACTGATTTTCAACCTTGTGGCATTCATAAAATCATTAATATTCATCTGATTGACTTGAAATTTGGAGTGAAGTTGTAACTGTAAAACCCCAAAAAAGCAATAACCAAAAGGCGGATGTTGCCGGGGTGAAGGCCTCACGTGTTCTTTTAGTCTAACTTGAATTAGAGCATTCTTCTGGCTGGTGTGAATCACAATATAATGGATATTTATTCACCGTCCGAGGACGGGGCATGAAAGCGCAATGGTTACGATATCTGACTCCATATAACAGTTAGAATACAAAATTTAGCAATAATCTCGTTAGAAATCTGACTCCAAATTAGAATTAGAATTGATAATTTTGAAACAGCATGCGTGAATCTCAGGGCAGTTACGCACCCAAACTCTGTCTGCGAAAACCATTGTTACTAAGCAGAACACCCCCTAGGGTTAAAATAGGCGTCTCTGCCTGGTCTAATTCGACGATAAATCCATTGGATAGAAGAGACTGTCATGGTAGCAACATCAGGCAAATGGCTCTGAGTATGAACGTACCACGAACCTAGGTTTATGCATATCAAAGGGCCCCTTAGAAAGATTAACCAATAGCTAAATCTTAAGAGCCGGTAATTTCATATCCCCTTAATAGGTAGAACCCAATCTCAATCTAACTTAGAAGTATCGCTACCTACACATGTCTTGGTTGGAGTCTCCCCTTAAGTCCCAATCGCAACAAGGCCAGAAAGAATTTACAATGAGAACACGCAGGCTGGAAAAGGAATAACAATAATTTAATTCACCAGGTAGGCACAACTTGAATCAAAGAAATAAATGATAAGCCAATTACCGTTACATATAATTTAGAGGAATTTAGAGTATTTTCATACCTGGAAAAGATGAACGACCACGTGGAGCTAAAGTCGCCCCACGTGGTCGGGGAGAATTCACATGCCTCCCGGCTCCGGAACAAGGTGACATGTGACTTACCCCAAGAAGCCAGAAAAGAAGCCAAGAAAGAAGAGCCCACCCCCCTCAGGATCTCATACCTTTAAAGGCTCCAAACCACACCTCCGAACAAGGTAGAGGGAAGGTTGGCCGAATCAGAGTTTTACTGGCCTAGGTGATAAGATAATTTGCACAGGGAGACTAGGGTAGTTGCTTGAATGAATCTTACAAACGAACCATAATTCCAAGGGAAATGAAACATGTTCCATTCAACTCCTTGGACTCCCCCGAGAATAAAGAGACTAAACATGATAGGAATGTGAGCTAAAATGATGCAGTTGTCATGGAAAAGCCTTAAGATGGAATATTATAGCCCAATTGCGTTATCAACATATAACAGGTTCCTTCCTAGGATATTGAACAGAAATATATTATGAATTTGATAGAGGTTAAGATCGTTTTAAGCAGCTTAAAAGTAACTGATCCTGACTTTAATTGAGAAGAGGTCTGTGAGTTTCAGAGGGCCAGAGCAAATGGCTCCAAACCCCCTGCTGGGCAGAACAAAGGAGATTCGAGGCAGGCAACAGAGCATCCAGGTCGTATAAGCTTGCTGTTAAATCAACCAAATTTTACACATGGAATGTGCCTGTGTTCCAACAATATGAATTGACACGTATTTTGAGTAAAATCCAGCCAAATCAAACTTTCAGGTTCTACATAACTGTTGGAGATCTGTGAAATGACATAGGATCTTCTAGATGGGTGCATCCCTAGAGGGTTTATTTTGAAAATGAAGCAAGTTGATGATGGTGATATTCATTATGGTTGCATAACAGAGCTCATTAAATATTCATTAATGTTCCAAACAAAAAAATCCTATGTCATTTCATAGAATTCTCTTAAGCCTTTCATATGAGACTTATTTGAGTAAAATCTGACCATAGTTATTGAAATATTAGTGCCACAAAATATTTTCAGATTTTGTCATTGAAGTACTGTTTCCATGGCAATTAGGAAAATTTTAATCAAATTTTATCACATTTCATCAGGTTAAACTCATGTTGAGTATGTTTATTTCTTAGTTTTTACATTATTATGGTTATTTCTACACTTTGCCCTGAAGACCTTTTACAGCACATGTTCAATATGATATATTAAGTGTTAACCTCTTTGTAGTGTGACTGGTATTGTTATGGCCCCAATTTGTTATTACATTTATAACACAACAGCAACAGCAAGGGATGACAAACACAGTTTTAACAACTAAAACACATTTAATTTTTAACGAAGACAAAGACTAATAACAACCTACAACTAAAGACCAAGATTGATAAATAAGAAAAAACAGAAATAATTACAGTCCCTTTTTAGTGGGGTGGCTTGGTGATGTCCTGGATGAAGAAAATGCTCAAACACAGTCAAAGAAATCCACAAAAGAAACGTCACAGGTCTTGAACAGAATGGCAGGTCTGGTCATCTTCTTGCAATTTCTCCTACTACTTTACTGTCTCAATTCTTTTCCTTATATACTCTTTTGCAGACCCCACCCACATTTAGACCTCTTTTTTTTAATTTTCTGAGACTTGCCCCAGACATGTCTGGAAACATGTCCAAACATGACTCCAGTCTGAGCTTAACAAAAAAAAGGTAAATACTGCCATCTAGTGGCCTATATTCACATTACACCTCCATTCCAAAAGGGAAAAATTTTGACTCATAAAGGCAAAATTTTTCTTTTCAATACAAAATGGTAAAGTGAACACTTGTCTATATATCCATATCATACAATATTCAAACACATGATATATATATACACATTCAAACACGGGATAAGCAATCAGCAATTACATTGTCTGTAAAATCAAACTCCAATTCAACAATCTCCGATTCTTGTTTTTCATCTTACTCAAAAACATTAACGGATTGTGGTCAGTGTACACAATCATTGGCTTTTGTCCTGTACAAACATAAACCTCAAAGTGTTGTAAAGAAAGGACCAGAGCCAACAGTTCCTTCTGTTATTGTGGAATAGTTCCTTTGGTGGCGATTGAACTTCCTGGAGAAGTATGCCACGGGATGCTCAATGTCATCAGAGTCACTTCTCTGTAGGAGCACAGATCCACAAGCTTGGTCGCTAGCATCGACCGCGATGGAGAACGGTTTGTTGAAGTCAGGAGATTTGAGCACGGGGAAGTGACACAGCAGAGACTTCAGGTGATCGAAGGCTCTCTGGCATGCATCATCCCAGGTGAACTTTACGCCTTTCTTCAGTTGGTTAGTTAGACTGACAGCAATCTCAGCAAAGTTCTTGCAGAACTTGCGGTAGTACCCGATCATTCCAAGGAAGCGGCGCAAAGCTTTTTTGTTGTCAGGAACTGGAAAGTCCATGATGGCTTGGACTTTAGCATTTATGGGTGCCACCTTACCCTGGCCTATGACGTAGCCAAGATAGGTGACAGTCGCACAACCAAAGTCACTCTTGTTCAGGTTAACAGTCAGGTTAGCCTGGGTCAGGCGCTGGAACAACGTCTCTACATCTTTCAGATGTTCTTCCCAGGAGTCACTCCATGTGATCAGGTCATCGATGTACGCACCCGTGTGTGGCAATCCGGCGATTGTAGACTGTATCATCCTTTGGAACGTGGCTGGGGCATTTTTCATGCCAAAGGGTAGGACTTCATACTGGTACAATCCAGATGGTGTGGCAAAAGCAGAGATGCTCTTGGCCCTCTCAGTTAAAGGCACACACCAATAACCCTTCAATAAATCAATCTTGGTCAGAAACTTTGCTTGCCCTACACTATCAATACAATCATCAATCCTAGGTATTGGAAACACATCAGTTCTAGTTACAGCATTGACTTTGCGATAATCTGTACAGAATCTAGTACTTCCATCAGGTTTTGGAACTAGCACACAGGGTGAACTCCAATCGGAGTTGGAGGGTCTGATAATGTCATGTTTTAACATGTACTCAACCTCTTTCTCAGCAATCTTTCTCTTTTCAGGATTCATCCGGTATGGATGCTGTTTTATTGGTTTGGCATCACCAACATCTACATCATGAGAGGCTATAGTAACTCTCTTTGGAACATCAGGAAACAAATCCTCATATTTCTTGATCAACCTTTCAAACTGATCTCTCTGTGAGGGTTCTAAGTGCTGGAGTTTTACATCAAGATTTTGCAACACTTCAGTGTTTGACAATTTACATGAAAGAACTTCAGCTTTAATTCTTGGTTCATCACCTTGAAACTCCCCCTCATCTTCACACGTTTCGACCATTGGAGAATCTGAAGTGACAGCTGCAACCCTAGCATTTCTGTCATGATAAGGCTTTAGCATGTTAATATGACACAATTGTTTTGGTTTTCTCCTATCTGGAGTCTTCACAATGTAATTGAGATCATTGAGTTTTGTCAGAATTTCATAAGGACCATGAAATCTAGCCTGCAATGGATTGGACTGCAAGGGAAACAACACAAGGACCATTTCTCCTGGTTTAAACTCACGGCTTCTAGCCTTATGATCATACCAAGTTTTCATTTTTCCCTGACTTGATTTCAAGTTCTCTTTGGCAAGGTCACAAGCTGCACGCAATCTTTCCTTGAACTTGCTAACATAGTCTAACAGACTGATATGCGGCTCTTTCTCTTGCCATTGTTCACTCAATAATAGCAAAGGTCCTCTCACTTCATGACCAAACACTAGCTCAAATGGACTGAATCCAGTAGACTCCTGCACTGCTTCTCTAGCTGCAAACAACAGCAAATGAACCCCTTCATCCCAGTCTTTCTCATGGTCATAACAATAAGTCCTCATCATTGTCTTGAGAGTGGAATGAAACCGCTCTAAGGCACCCTGACTTTCTGGATGATAGGCACTAGAAAGAATCTGTTTTGCACCTAGTTCATACACAACCTGCTGAAACAATCCTGAAGTGAAATTGCTACCTTGGTCTGACTGAATTTCCCTGGGAAGACCAAACAACGTGAAGAACTTTATCAAAGCCTTCGAGATTGCAGTTGCCTTGATGTTACGTAGAGGTATGGCTTCGGGGAATCTGGTAGATGCACACATGATTGTCAACAAGTACTGATTTCCAGATCTAGTCTTGGGTAATGGACCAACGCAATCAACAATGACCCTAGAGAATGGCTCCCCAAATGCTGGGATAGGCTGCAATGGAGCTACAGGTGGGTCTAACTGGTGTTTTCCAACTACCTGACAAGTGTGACAGGTTTTGCAAAAGTTGGAAACGTCTTTCCGAAGCCCAGGCCAAAAGAAGTGTTTCATGATCTTATCAACAGTCTTGTTAACACCAAGATGACCTCCTAAAGGTAAACTATGAGCCATTGTTAAGATCTCATTCCTGTAGACCTTCGGAACAACAATTTGCCTGACCACTGCCCAATCTGCATCGGCAGGGATATCAGGAGGGCGCCACTTCCGCATCAACACACCATCCTTGAGATAATACCCAACTGGAACTGAATCTATTTCTTTTTCAGGAAGGGCTCTCCTCTTTAGTACACCAATTTCAGGATCATTAGTTTGCTCCTCAATCAACCGCTTTCTGGACAGAGACAAGTCTCCAGACACATCAGAATCACCAGACCCATCCGGCTGGCTGAATAGAGAACTGATAAAAGTATCTGATAAGTCCTCAAACGGAGAAACCATAATAGGCCAATCAGAGTCATGAGGCGAACCACCTGAGTCCTGACTATTCAATGTACTGGACGGCACCACAACATCATCTTCTTTAGCCTTCTTGGCCATAGCACGAGTCACTGCGCAAGAAGGATACAGAGATGGGTCCTCATCCCCATTTTCAGTGCTCGGCTGTGAAGTAAGATGTACAGGGGGAACTACTTTGCCCCCAGCCAGGTCATTGCCTAGCAACAGAGAAACACCCTTTATAGGTAGACTTGACATAAGTCCCACCTTTACCTGTCCTGTAACTAAATCTGACTTCAAGAATATAGAGCGCAGGGGTACAGATACAGTTCTCCCTTCAATACCTTGTACAAGTATGAAATCCCCTGAAGCGGTCTCATCACGTAACTCCAAGGAGTCCATCAACAAAAGTGACTGAGAAGCTCCGGTATCCCTTAGGATATATATGGGGACAGGAGTAGTATGCTCATTGAGAGCCACAAATCCCTCTGACACAAATGGAAGAAATTCCTCCCTCACGAAGTCAGCTGTATCAGGCTTTTTAGCCCCACAAGAAGCAGGCAATTTAGCAGATCGGTTATCTACTACAGGGGTTTCGAACCTTGTTTTCACAAAGGCATTTGGTTTGGTATCCTTTTCTTTTTCTTTCTTAGCTTTAAGGAACCAACAGTTAGTTGTAACATGACCAGATTTCTTGCAATAACTGCAAACTAGACCACTTTTGTCACTGTCAGCTTTCACACTTTGATCAGACCTGTTACTGGATTTCTGAGCACCATCACCAGATTTGTCTTTGTCTTTGGGTGAGGAATCTTGAGTATCACCGTAACCCTTTTTCTGAAATTGGGACCATTTATTATTACTGCTAGACTGAAATTTGGACTTATGTGTGAGAACATATTCATCTGCAAATTTGGCAGCTGATTGCAAATTCAGTGCTTGCTTCTCATTCAGGTAGGTCTTAACATCATCTTTAACACAGTTCTTGAATTCTTCAACTAACACCATCTCTTTTAGTGAGTTGAAATCATCCTTGACCTCCATAGAAGTACACCAGCGCTCAAAGCAAACCTTTTTCTCATTAGCAAATTCCACATAAGTCTGATTTTCAGATTTCTTCAAACCTCTGAATTTCTGTCGGTAAGCCTCTGGAACCAACTCATAAGCTCTCATAATAACCTTTTTGACAATCTCATAATCAGAGGAATCATCTGCAGACAAAGCCGAATAGGCTTGTTGAGCTTTACCCTTGAGGACAGTTTGCAACATCAGAGGCCAGTGTTCCTTTGGCCACTGGCAACTCTTTGCTACCTTTTCAAAACACTGGAAATAGTTGTCAACATCCTTTTCCGAAAATGGAGGCACCAGTTTTACCTCCTGGCTAGCCCGAAATTTATTTTCAGTTGCAATTTTTATTTTTAGTTGCTCCATTTGGAGTCTTTCTTCTCTATCGAATTTCTCTAATTCAAAATCTCTCTGTCTTGCAAATTTTTCTAACTCAAATTCTCTTTGTTTTTCTTCTCTTGCTAATTTTTCTAACTCAAACTGCCTTTGTTTTTCTTTTTCTTCCCTCTCAAATTCTCTTTGTTTTTCTTTTTCCTCCCTTTCTTTTTCTCTTTCTTCCCTTTCTTTCTCTTTTTCCTCCCTTTCTTTTTCTCTTTCCTCCCTTTCAATCTCTAGCATTTTTAATTTAAGTTCCATTTCTATATTTGGATTTTCCACTGGAAACTGTTCCAGATCTCCTGGTGCAAACACATTTTCATCAATGTAATATTCAACTATCTCTCTAGCCAGTCTTGCTTTTCGCATGGCTGGTTTTACCTCTGTCAGCTCCAACTGTCTGCAAATTTCTAGCAGTTCTGTCTTTTTAAAAGACTTCAAAACCCCTACGGTTGGTGATGCCAAGAAATCATCCATTGCTGTTGTCAATATATATCTAGGAAAATTCACAAAAACAATTTTACAATTTGGAATGTTAGATTTTCAATAAATTACTCACACAATGGTCTATCCCGGACCTTGAGCCCCCAATTTGTTATGGCCCCAATTTGTTATTACATTTATAACACAACAGCAACAGCAAGGGATGACAAACACAGTTTTAACAACTAAAACACATTTAATTTTTAACGAAGACAAAGACTAATAACAACCTACAACTAAAGACCAAGATTGATAAATAAGAAAAAACAGAAATAATTACAGTCCCTTTTTAGTGGGGTGGCTTGGTGATGTCCTGGATGAAGAAAATGCTCAAACACAGTCAAAGAAATCCACAAAAGAAACGTCACAGGTCTTGAACAGAATGGCAGGTCTGGTCATCTTCTTGCAATTTCTCCTACTACTTTACTGTCTCAATTCTTTTCCTTATATACTCTTTTGCAGACCCCACCCACATTTAGACCTCTTTTTTTTAATTTTCTGAGACTTGCCCCAGACATGTCTGGAAACATGTCCAAACATGACTCCAGTCTGAGCTTAACAAAAAAAAGGTAAATACTGCCATCTAGTGGCCTATATTCACATTACAGTATGCATATCAGCAAGTCAAAAATTTAAACCTTTAATGGGCCATTAAATCGCTAATTATTGCATAATATTAACACAGCACTGGATTTGTTACATGTATCTATAACTACATAATTACTTGGCACTTGGGCAATATGAAGTTAGCTGAGGCAATTTTATGGAGATTTGCGCGATGAGTTGGGGACTGCAAGATGAGGGGCGAGGGGCCAAGCCCACCACACTCACTCCTGTAGGCTATAAATTCCAGACTCCATGAACAAGGTAAGAGGGTTAAACGCTTAAAATCCAACCATTGATTTGCAGACCATTTATGACCTCTTGTGGGTTTTAGACAGATCAGGCCAACATCAAGGACACCTCTGGAGTGTCTGCAAGACTTTGGAATATCTTGGCACTAGGCTCTGTTGTTAGTAGATGTCACTGGGTGAAGTTTCACAGCCATTCCATTAAGAGGATGAAATGCTTTAGTTTCATTGCATTCATTTATTTTGTACCCTCATGCTGCTGACCTGGATTTCCAGGAGAATTGGATTCAACAGGAGGCTGTGTATTTACTTCTATACAAATTTGATTTGTCTTTCTATTTCCAGAGCACGTCCTGTCATTCACCTCTCGAAGAACTTCACTGTATTACCTAAGATAGTAGATCCCAACCACTGCCCGCCTGGCAAGGAGGCCTGGTAAGAAACCATGTTTTCTTTTGAAGAAATGTCTCTCGAACTCTTGGATCCTTGCAGCCTCATGTTTAAATCTACAACCTCAATTCTGAAATAGTTGGGACAAAGTGTAAATTGTGAATAAAATCAAAACGCAATGACTTCCAAATCACACCAGCCATTATTTTATTCACAATAGAACAGAGATAACATAGTAGATGTTGAAACTGAGAAATTTTGACAATTTTATCCACAAAATGAGCTCATGTCAAATTTGATGGCTGCTACATGTCTCAGAAAAGTTGGGACACGGGGCTGTTTACCATGATGTAGCATCCTCTCTTCTTTTTAACACAGAGTGGAGGCATCTGGACATTGAGGAGGCAAGTTGCTTGAGTTTAGCCATTGGAATTTGATCCCACTCTTGTTTAATACAGGCTTGCAGCTGCTGGAGAGTGTTGGGTCTCCTTTGACGGACTTTTTGTTTAATTATGCACTAAATGTTCTCAATCGGTGAAATCAGGACTGCAGGCAGGCCAGTTCAGCACATGGACTCTTCTACTAGGAAGCCATGCTGTTGTAATAGCTGCAGTATGTGGTTTTGCATTGTCCTGCTGAAATACACAAGGCCTTCCCTGGAATAGATGTCTTCTGGAGGGGAGTATATGTTGCTCTAAAACCTTTATATACCTTTCAGCATTCATGGTAATTTTAAAAACAGGCATGTGTCCCACATCATATGTACTAATGCATCCCCATACCATCAGAGATGCTGGCTTTTGAACTGAATGCCGATAACCGAAGGGGTAGTCTTTCTCCTCTTTAGCAAGGTGGGCTAGACGCCCATGATTTCCAACAAGAATGTCAAGCTTGGACTCATCTGACCACAGGGCACTTTACTACTTTGCTACAATCCATTTTAAATGAGCCTTGGCTCACAGAGCACGGCTGCGCTTCGGGATCATGCTAAACAGAGGCTTCCTTTTTCCATGATAGTTTTAGGTGGCATCTGTGGATGGCATGGCGGACTGTGTTTACTGACAGTGGTTTCTTGAAGTTTTCCTGGGCCATTTAGTAATGTCAATGACAGAATCATGCTGGTGAGTGATGCAGTGGCGTCTGATGGCTGGAAGATCACGGGCATCCAGTAAAGGTCTTCAGCCTTGTCCCATACGCACAGAGATTTTTCCACTTTCTCTGAATCTTTTGATGATGTTCTACACTGTCGATGATGAGACCTTCAAAGCCTTTGCAATTTGACATTGAGGAACATTGTTTTTCAATTTTTCCAAAAATTTTTTACGCAAGCCTTCACAGCTTGGAAAGCCTCTGCCTATCTTTACTTCCGTGAGACTCGGCCTCTCTACGACTTCCCCTGTATAGCCAATCATGTTACACACCTGATGCCAGTTAGCTTGATTACTTGCTAAAAGTTCTTTCAGCTGATTCTCTGATATAGTAATAGCTTTTTCAGCCCTTTTTGCCTGTGTCCCAACTTTTTTGAGACATGTTGCAGTCAGAAAATGTGAAATAAGCCCATTTTGAGGATAAAAATGTAAAATGTTTCAGTTTCAACATTTGAAATGTTATCTATGTTCTATTGTAAATAACATACTGGCTCGTGATCTGAAAATCATTGCATTTTGATTTTATTTACAATTTACACTTCGTCCCAACTATTTTGGAATTGAGGTTGCAGTTAAAAGTCAATAAAATTTTGTACGTGGTTTGTCACAGTCTAGCTATAGCTATATATATATTTTTTGGTGCATTTCAATTGACACTAACTCAGGTGTGACAGTATGCCAGGGGTATTCAATCTTATGGTCAGTGTGCAGCTGCAAGCTGTTGTTGTAGCCATGAAGTTACACACCTGATTCTGCTCATCAACCCTTAAAAGAATTGGTAAAGATTTTGATTATTGGGCCAAGTGGGTAACTTCGTGGCTGAAATGTAAGTTTTCACACAAACCAGCCCTTTCTGGGAAAGACTGAATTCCCCTGGTGTATGCTGTACAAAGGAATAAAATGGCAATTTTACTGGGTTGGCTCACTCAGTTAAGGCGCCACATTGTTGAGTAGTAGTGACCACCACAGTATGGGTTTGATCCTCGATCATACCAGCCGGCAGTGGTCGGCAGCCTTTTCAGAGCAGCGCACAATTGACTCTGCGCTGCAAGGAAATAAATTGAGAAGGCACTACTGGGTTTGGATATTAAAAAGTAGTTGCTTTGTTCGTTGCACAATCACCTCCTTTTGGCCAGCAGGCGCCGTCAGTAAGATTCTGAGCTTTCTCATGTTCGGGTATTCACCGTCCTCATCTTGAACTTGCGAGGTTTCAAGCTTTGAGTGTAAACAAGCAGTGGCTGACGGACGAGTGCTTCGGAGGAGAGCCGCAAACTGTCTTCGATCTCCTGAGATGGCAACTTGGGGCAAGCTTGTGCATAATTCTCTTATCTGGCATTCAAGATTTGAGTGGGATTGGAGAGGCCAAATTAAAAAAAAAGAAAAAAAAGGCAATTTAGCTATGATGTTCTATTTTAGGTTGGGGGGGAGAAAAAAAACTTCCGCGTACTGTTATATATTTGTGGCAGAATTTTTATGAGTGACCAGTGAACCTTCCAATAAATTTTTTTTCGTGATCATTACACCCTCCATGAAATGCATTGTTTAAGTAGTAGCAATTATTGTTGTATTTTCAGTGATTATCAAATAGGATTTCTGCACAAAACTGCCAGGCAGCAATTTAAAATTTTTTATTTCTTCATTCCCATACTGCTTAAGACAAAAACCTTGTGCAAAACTGTATTTTCCAATTGTTTTGTCACTGTGTTTTGCAGTGTGACTGTCCAGGTCTGTTGCTCATACATCCTCAGCACGGGAAACAAGGAATTTAAAAAGAACATCAGTGAGTGGCTACCTGCTGTTTGGAGTTATTAATGTTCCTTAACACTTCGGTTTTCCATTGGTTGATTCTGTTAATCCTCTTCAATTTAGCTGTGAAGTATACAGTGGAGGCCGACCGGAATCGGCGCAGCGCAAGAGTCCGTTTCCTCCGCAATAAGCGTGACACTTACTCTGGCTTCCTCTCCATGCCCTCCAGCTCATGTCAGGTCTTGGGCCTCAGCCTGGTGGTATGAGCCATTTTCTGGAAATTACGGTCCAAAGTTGTGAGTTGTTTCGTGTTTCAAGGAACCATTAAGAGTTATGTGTTGAAGGTTGTGAGAGGTGTATTTACTCTCTTCCAACAGGATCCCGTCCTTGACAAATTGGAGCCCATAATATTTTCCCTCAATGTGTCACTGCATGAGCAGAGGGCCAAGCCACGGAGAAATTTGCAGAACTTGGACACTTTCCCAATTCTAAGTGGGGCACAGAGCATTAGTGATGGAGCGGAGGTATGGCACTGTGCCACTAATCCAGCATTACACAATGCGGTGTTTTCATGAAACAAACTAAACAGGTTTTTGAGTTTGCTTTGAGTCAAAATACTGAAATAATGCGAAGATCTGCAGATGTGATGCTTTCTCCACCATGAAGTTGCGACATACTACTACTTCATATATACAGTATTTGTATACTTCATATATTTTATAACCCAGTTTCCAGACAGTTTTGGATGCTGTGCAAAATCTAAATAAAAACTGAATGCAATGATTTGCAAATCATTTTAACTTTGCATTTTATTGAAAATGGTACAAAGAAGGCATAACAGATGTTAAAAGTGAGAAATTTTATTGCTGTTTGAAAAATATATACTTCTTTTTAATTTGATGCCAGCAACATGTTTCAAAAATGTTTGTGTAGGGCGTGTTTACCACTGTGTTGCATCACCCCGTCTTTTAGCAACTCTATTTTAATCGTTTGGGAAGTGAGGAGACTAACTGCTGTCCTTTCATTGGGTCTGGACTGCAATCAGGCCAGTTTAGCACCCAGACTCTTCTACTACGGAGCCATGTTGTTGCAATATGTGCAGAATGTGGTGTTCCGCATTGGCTTGCTGAAATAAGCAAGGCCTTCCCTGAAAAAGATATCTGGATGGCAGCATATGTTACCTGTATATACCTGTATATCTTGTTCATCATTAATATTTTCAGGGATGAGCTAGTTACCCATGCCATGTGCACTAATGCACCCCTGTACTGTCATAGATGCTGGCTTTTCTATTGCGGGCAAAGAGAAAGGCAGATGGTCCATCCATGCTTTAGGTCAGAGGATGCGGCATCCATGATTTCCAAACAGAATAAAAATTTTTGAGTGGTAAGACAGTTTTCCACTGCGCCACAATCAATCTTCAATGAGCTTGGGCCAAAAGAAAGCACCAGTGTTTAAAGATCTTGTTAATATTTGGTCTTGTCTTTAAATGGCAGACTTTTACCTTGCATGTATGGATGCAGCAGCAAACTGTATTCACTGACAATGTTTTTAAGAAATGTTCCTGAGCCCTTGCAGTGATTTACACTGCGGAATTTTATCTGTTATTAATTCAGTGCCACCTTCGGGCCTGACTATCATGGCCATTCAGGGCCCGTCCACATGAGAACGATTTTTTTTTGAAAGCACATAAATATTTAATTGTTTCGGCCCTGCGTCCACACGGAGATGGTGAAAATGCAGCCCAAAAACTCTATTTTTTTGAAAATGGGTTCCAGAGTGAGAAAATCTGAAAAGGCCACCCCTGCGTTTTTGTGTGGACAGCCAAAACGGGTTTTTTGAAAAAGATGACGTGATGGCCCCCATCACAGCCCCCAGGCCTTTATGTGGTTCTGTTGTGTTTCTACGGAAATGGACCAAAAACGGAGAAGGCGGCGGTGAGCATGCGCATTCCTCTCCGTTTTTGGTCTATTCTGTAGAAACACTACAGCAACATACAGCGTCATACACAGGCCTGGAATATTTACTTCGGCGTTTTAGGTCGTTTTAGGCGTCTCTGTGTGGATGCACATATTTTTAGCAATGATGCCGTGTGGAGGGGAAATTTTTTAGAAACGACAAAAAAAAAAAAGGCTATTTTCAAGAATCTCGTCCACACGGAGACGGAGGCCTCAGTGGTAGTTTTCTGCCTTGCCCCTTGTGTGCAGAGATTTATCTGAACTCTGATTTCTTTAATGATATTATGTTCTAAAATTCTGAGTGCAAGCAATCAAACTAAGCCTCTAGAGTGTGTCATTTTTATGATGTTCTCCAGAATGACAGTACTCACAAGTAAAAGGAGTGATTTGTGAATTATTTTTACGTTGAGAAATGTGTTGTTGATCCCATTTACCATGCAGACGTTCACAGAGTAGCAAAGCCCCCGCCATCTTGACTTGAGAAAGACTCACCCTCTTAGGGATGCTCTTATGAAACCCCATAATGTTATAATGTTTATTTCGAACAAGTAAGAAGAAATAATAGTAATGATTAAAGAAAAATCATACAATATAATACAATATACAAAATAAAGGTTCTGACTAACTAGTCAGCGATGCTGAGCCAAAAGGACAACAGTTCCTTCCTCGGTGTATGAAAAGAAGTTAGAAGAAGTAGATTTCTTTTCAAGTCTAACCCCTTATTTCTACATCAACTGTCATTTAATGTCTATTTCATATGTAATCAACTTATTTATTTGTACAAGGTTAAAATACGTTGTCCAGTCAAAATATATCATCCATTACCAATATAATCTCCAGAATTAATTAAACAATGACTCATTTACTAATCAATTAAGGAGCAAACACCATCATTTATCAATACTAGTATACATTATGTTCCTTTTTTTCAAGACTGTAATTTTTGCTTTTACTTTTAAAAAAAAAAGGCAAACCAGGTCATCAGGCAAACCATTCCACAATTTTACCCTGCAGACAGAAATACACATACTTTTGAGAGTGGTGTGAACGCTAGGTTGTTTTAACTTCATTTTTCCCCTTAAATCATACCCCCCCCCCCCCCCCCGTCCTCAAACCAAATCCGTAAATGTCAATGTCTGTAACTTTAAAAACAATGCCGTAGTGTGATCATAATAACCTACATTATTTATTATCCTCATTGCTCTTTTCTGAATTGGGGGTAATGTCTGCAGTATACTCTTGTAGGTGTTGCCTCATACCTTAGCACAGTAAATCAGATAAGGCAGTACAAGTGAACAATACAGCGTGAACATTACCTTAAGAATGCTCTGAGTTTTCCCTAAAACTCCAACACTCTATGCCAGCTTTAAATTCAAATATTTTATGTGATTTCCAGCAGAATTTGTGGTCAAGTATTACTCCCAAGAACTTAATTTTGTGAATTCTTTCTATCTTTACATTATCAATCATCATCTGTATTTAATTTCTGAATCAAAATAACATAAACTTAGTTTTGTCCAATTTAATGGCAATTTGTTTTTGTCAAACCATAATTTTAGTTGACTAATTTCTTTTGTGACCACACCCAACAACTGTTGTAAAGCTGCTCCACTGCAGAAAATGTTGGTATCATCTGCAAAGAGCACCAATTTCAGATTATAGGACCTAAAACTGACCCTGGTGGGACTCCACATTGAATATCCAGTCTTTTTGACCAGAAATTACCCACTTGCACAAACTGTTGTCTGTTTTTAATGTAACTGCTTAACCAATTTAACACCACCCCCCTGATACCATAGTGCTCCATTTTTTTCAGTAATATGTCATGATCTATTGTGTCAAATACTTTCTTCAAGTCTATAAACACTCCCACAGTATACTTCTTGTTATCAGCACAACTGGTAATCTCTTCAATGAAATTGATTAGTGCCATAGATGTTGATTGGTCTATCTATCTAAACTGCCTGGCCATTAACAATTCGTTTTTATCAATGAAACTGTACAACCTCATAATAAGTTTTTCCAAAATCCTAGAGAACTGAGAAAGTATGGATACCAGCCTGCAATTAGTAAATTGATGTTTATCTCCAGTTTTGTATACTGGAATAACTTTGGCAATTCTCATTTTTCATGGAAATGTAACCGTTTAAAATGACAAATTGCAATTATAAGTTAGCGGTTCTACTGTCTATTACCTTTTTTTACTAGTCATATCAATCTCATTCCAGTCTTTTGATGTTTTATTTATGTTACTGGCCTGTTGCCAATTAACCTAATTAGCATTGTGATGTTTGATCAGGTTTATCTTTTTTTAGCACCATACAACTTTTCCAGTCCTTTTTCCACTTGTCATTGACATCTAATTCAAAATGAGCATATATTTTTCATAAAACAATGACATTTCTCAGTTCCAACATTTGAAATGTTGTGTTTATACATTTTTAAACCAAATATAAGGTGATTATGATTGGCAAATCATTGTTTTCTGTTTTTATTTACATTTTACACAGTGTCCCAACTTTTTTTGGAAACTGGGTTTGAGTGAATACGCCTTGGGAACTTTTCTAAAAGTTCTTGATGGCAGACCAAGCCAAATAGTTTTTTCAGATACTTTCTGATAATGACTAATTTTGTTAAGTTGCTTGCAGTTCATGTGCTAGACCAGGTAATAATATATCAGAGAAAATACTAAAGTGCAAATACAAGCACTCGCGCAACACTGTTGGGCATGACTGCAAACTACCGTGCCAACAGAATGGATCCTATCAGTTACGAGTCTTAAGCAATGTTTTCTGGGTGCGTAAGGGCATGTGCGTTTAGATGTGTATATGTTAGGCTAATAGCTATTTGATTACATACCAAAATTTTAGCAAATATATCAGTCAGTTGCAATAGACGTCCAATTGTCTCAGTTTGTTAGTTACGCACCCTTTTGCCAATTATTCTGCACCATTCTTAATGAAACTTGGAGACATGTAAACATAGGTTACTCAACACAGACTTATACTTTTTAAAGTTTCTATGTCGAAGGTCAAGGTCAAGGTAAAGGCCACAAAAAAGGTCAAGAACACATTTTGTTTGATACCTTTGTTGTACTGGGTGGAATTTCGGCAAGCTATAGTTCTGTGAATAATCTTCCATTATGTTTGTTGATTATTTCTCCGTTAAACAGTGTTGTATATTATTGTATTTGCTTTACAGAGGTTTTGAGGATTCAGGGATTTGTTTCTGTATGCACATTGCTACTATCTGCAGTATGCTGTACTCTTCATACTGCAGTACCCCAAAATGTAATTTAAAATTGTGCTTATTTTGTGAGTGTGTAGTTTGATTTTGTTCAGTGGTTTTTAGAAGCTGTCTCTCCCCATCACAGATTCATTTCCAGAAGGAGTGTGGGTCAGACAACAAGTGCAGTAGCAACCTTCAGCTCACAGCGATGTATGCCAATGAACAGCAGATTCCTTTCCCCAGGTGTGTTCCAGTCAGTGTTAAATGTCTGGTTCTTCTGCTCTGTAACAACACATACTTTTGCCTATAGATATTGTATTGTGTGAGTACGCATTAATCTGACTCCTGTTAAGCAGTGGTGAGGTCATAGGATTGCAGCACCAGTCAGAAGTTTGGATGCACCCACATTTTTCTGACAATGTATGTTAAATAAATAAATGAGCAGCCTTTATTTTGCAAAAAAAAGAGATCTAATTCTTAAATCCATCAAACTAACCACCATTTATTGTCATATTTGCAGCGCATTCTCACATTTTTTTTTTTTCATAACTGTATTTATTGAATTTTCTTTCTTTAACAAAAAACAATAACGCGTATAAATAGTATTCACAAACAAACAACAAGCGTAGTCATATGATTGTAATGAATTTGCAGCTGGACGGCTGTCAAACTTCCCAAAGACGTGCCTCATTTGAGGTGGCTTTTCATCAACCTTTTCGCCCAATAAGTTCCAAAACCGCTTCCCTTTAATTCAGCTGTTGGAAAATAGAAGGAGTTTATTTGTCTATTTACTTTGCAAAGTATGGCTTCTTTGAGAATTCCAAAATTTTGAACACTATTCAAACAACTACATTATTCTCTTTTCACTTCTGACTGTTCAACTTTTGCAAGATTCCACTTGAGATCATATAGAGAAGTTAAGCCATTTAAATTTCTCTAAAAACAGAGAGCTGTTAAATTAGCAAAGCATGTCCAAACTTTTGACTGGTACTGTAGTTATAATCCAAGGGAAAATGGGTTTTGATCGAAACCCTAGATGTACAATATAAATGAACAGATGTTAATCTGAAACAGTCCGGTCAGAAATTATTGGCAGTTTCAATATAAATTGAGAGAAAAAAGCTGCATTAGATAATGGATAAAATGAAGAATAATGAAGTCCAAACATGCACTTTTTTGACACATTTGCTTATTTTAATCTATTTATTTATTCTCCTGTTTCCATGTTTGTTATGGAGTTATCACATTTTTTTCATGAAACTGTAGGCGGTAAAATCATTTCCACCCCATGGCTAAGTCCTCCACAAATTCTCATAAGGCTGCTGATCACCATTACAGTGATTTTGACCATTCTTCCATCCTGAGATTGTCAAAATCATTGAGGTAATTTTGTTTGCCCTTACAAAGTGGCCTATTCAATCAGATGGCACAATTTAGATGTGATTTAAGTCCAGAGACTGCGGCTGCGGTAAGAGAAATAAAAAGTTCTCCAAAGCTCACTGTTAAAGGATTGCAACAAATTGTAGCATCTTGAGGTCACAAAGTCTCCAAAACAACCATCAGGCGCCATCTACATGCCAACAAGCTGTTTGAGAGGCATGCACGGGAAAAAATCTTTTCTAACTCACAATCATAAACGCAAACGTCTGGATTTCGCTAAGCGGAACTGGGACTTCAACTGGGACCGTGTGCTTTGGTAAGATGAGACCAAGATAGAGCTTTTTGGCAACAAACACTCTAAGTGGGTCTGGCAGAAAACAAAAGATGAGTATGCAGAAAAGCACCTCATGCCCACTGTGAAGTATGGGGGAGGATCGGTGATGCTGTGGGCCTGTTTCTCTTCCAGAGGCCCCGGGGACCTTGTTAGGGTGCATGGCACCATGAACGCTTTAAGATACCAGGACATTTTAAATCAAAACCTGGTGGCCTCTGCCCGAAAGCTGAAGATGGGTCGTCACTGGGTCTTTCAGCAAGATAATGACCCTAAACATGTGGCCAAATCTACACAGAAATGGTTCACTAGACACAGAATCAAGTTCCTCCCATGGCCATCTCAGTCCTCAGACCTCAACCCCGTTGAAAACCTGTGGAGTGAGCTGAAGAGGAGAGTGCAGAGGAGAGGACCCAGGTTGCTGGATGATTTAGAGAGATTGTGTAAAGAGGAATGGTCGAAGAACTCTCTTTCTGTATTCTCCCATCTTATGAAACATTGTAGGAGAAGATTAGGTGCCGTTTTGTTGGCATAAGGGGATTGTACAAAGTATTAACATCAGGGGTGCTAATAATTGTGGCACACATGATTTGATTTACAAAATCCAAAACCAGTGAAGTTGGCACGTTATGTAAATCGTAGATAAAAACAGAATACAATGATTTGCAAATCCTTTTCAACTTCTATTCAATTGAATACACTGCAAAGACAAGATGTTTAATGTTCAAACTGAGAAACTTTATTTTTTTTGCAAGTAATCATTCATTTAGAATTTAAAGGCAGCAACACATTGCAAAAAAGTTGGCACAGGGGCATTAATGGTGCCTTCACATACTGTGTGTGTAAGTTGCCCATACCTTGGGCACTAATACACCCCCATACCATCACAGATGCTGGCTTTTGAACTTTGCGCCTATAATTATATATATATAAGAAATATATTCTTTTCCTCTTTAGTCCGGAGGACACGACGTCCACAGTTTCCAAAAACAATTTGAAATGGGGACTCGTCTGACCACACAATACCTTTCCATTTTGCATTAGTCCATCTTAGATGAGCTTGGGCCCAGCGAAGCCGGCGGCGCTTCTGGTTGCTGTTGATAAATGCCTTTCGCTTTGCATTGCAGAGTTTTAACTTGCACTTGCAGATGTAGTGACGAACTGTAGTTACTGACAGTGGTTTTCTGAAGTGTTCCTTTACACACTGATGTCGGTTTTTGATGCAGTACCACCTGAGGGATCGAAGGTCACGGGCATTCAATGTTGGTTTTCGGCCTTGTCGCTTACGTGCAGTGATTTCTCCAGATTCTCTGAACCTTTTGATGATATTACGGACCGTAGATGATGAAATCCCTAAATTTCTTGCAATAGCTCGTTGAGGAATGTTGTTTTTAAACTGTTCGACAATCAGCTCACGCATTTGTTCACTAAGTGGTGACCCTTGCCCCATCCTTGTTTGTGAATGACTGAGCATTTCAGGGAAGCTGCTTTTATACCCAATCGTGGCACCAACCTGTTCCCAATTAGCCCGTTCACCTGTGGGATGTTCCAAATAAGTGTTTGATGAGCATTCCTCAACTCTCTCAGTCTTTTTTGCCACTTGTGCCAGCTTTTTTGAAACATGTTGCAGGCATCAAATTCCAAATGAGCTAATATTTGCAAAAAATTACCAAGTTTACCTGTTCGAACATTAAGTAACTTGTCTTTGCAGTGTATTCAATTGAATATAGGTTGAAAAGGATTTGCAAATCATTGTATTCTGTTTTTATTTATGATTTACACAACGTGCCAACTTCACTGGTTTTGGGTTTTGTAAAAGAATTATTTTTTAAGGTGGAATTTTTTTCCCACTGAATAAATGCACTTGAATCAAAGATTGGATTTTCCTCTTTTTTTCATTGTGGTCCTATATCATTTAGAAAAAAAACTGAATTTATTAGAAGCTAAAGAACACATCCTAACCAGGAGTGCCAATAATTATGGAGGGCGCTGTACTAGCTACTTTTCCGTGTATGCGCTCGCTGAATATTTTGAAGGCGTGTAGGGTGAAAAACAACAAAATTTGACTATATCACCCTCTCCCAATCATACAACCCATTTCCAGAAGGGGACATGCAATACAAACTACATTATCTGTAAAATATACTGACCCATTTGGCACATCATGGAAAATGCAAATGAATGAAAAAGAGCTGGCACAGTCAGCTGTGAACTATTGTGTAGTGACACTATGTCTTTCAATCAAACTCATTAACAGGTGTAAAATCCAGGCGTCAGAAAGTCCTGCCAAGTTTTTGTCTCTCCCACAGAATGAGCTGATCACTCATATTGGCTCTATCTCCTGCCTGAAGTAAATCCAGGTGGTTGGAATAAAGTTCTGGGGAGGATTTTAACTTTCTGAACCTGGACTTTACTCCCCTGCTCATTAAGTGTTTGGGCACTGAAAATACTAGGTGATCAAGTCTAGCGAGCAGAATTTTGCCCCATTTACTTAATTTTGTAGGTCTTCAGTTGTATGAGGCCTTCACTCAAATATTTCACTTCATATTGCTCCATACATTCAGGACTGGAGGCAGGCCAGTGTTGCACCCGCACTCCTCTCTTTGGCCATCATTCACTTTTAACCTGTTTAGAATGTCATTGGCTGTTTCCTTGCTGGAAAATGCAGGGATGCTCCTAAAACAGACTACATCTTGATGGTAGCATGTTCATAGGGAGTCTGCTGTAGCCAACAGATTTAAAATGATTATTTTCAACGAACAGCTCTGAAGTTAAAGAAAAATCATATATGTTTTGCTGTAGAGTTTTCAACATACAAGAGGGTGATTGGTCTTTTTTTTTTTTTACGCACATTTTCTATAAGGTGCCAACTTTTTTTGGAAATGGGGTTGTATTTTTTCTAGCTGTACTTTGCACTGTTTTTTATTTGAATGATGGTCATGGATGATTTACAAATCTCTGCTTTTAAGCACTGTCATTTAAGAAAACAACATAAAAATGACAAACACCACCAGCTTAGTTGATTGCATTCAGTAAGTGCCTCCATAATGTTTATAGCTTTAGAGGGGATTTTTCATGGTTATTTTTGAGTGCTTGTAGTGCCAGGATGTGCCAAATTGCTGCAATTCTCAAACCATGATCTTTAGACAATTGTGATTCCTTGAAGGATGTTTCCTACAAGTGGATATGTGTGAGGAAGTCCAAAACATGTTATCCTTCCGACAATTTGTGTCAATTTGCCATCTTTGAATTCCTGGCTAAATTTAGCTGCCACTTTGTTGTATGACATTGGAGACATCAGAAGTCAGGGCTAAAGATAGACACGGACAAATTGTACAATTTTTCCAACATGACTATTGACATCTTTGGCCAGTGTGGTGATTTTGACAAATGGGAGAAAGCAGAATGCAACAATGACTCTTTGGGTGGAACTGTGAAGCTGTAGAACTGGTATCTGCTGTTTTTGTTAAGCACTGAAATGAAATAGGATTAATAACCACACTCTTGCCTGTAGCAACGAAAGTTTTGGCTATATGCACACAATGGTATTTAAGACTGCCGGAAGCATATTTTCCGCATATTAATACGATTTTCGGATAAACAGCGAAGCTTATGTCTTTATCCATTCATTTGTGCGTGCTAACTGGGGGAAAACCGCAATATACAACTCCATGCTGGTCATCATACAAAAATAATTGCACACTATAGCATTACACTTCAGATGAACTAGGAGGAGAAAGAAGTTTGTTGGTTTGCATAATTTATGACAGTTTTTGGAGTGCCTGAAATTTTGCCACCTATGGTTCTCATAAGAAATAAGGTTGCTTAATTAAAAAGATTGAAACGTGAGAATAAATGCATTGAAATAACAGTGTGCGGTATTCACGGTGTTGTATTTAACATATGCTGCCTTTTTTACAGTTGTTTGACATAACATGTTTACTCTTGTCTTATGTCATGTGATATTCCATGATGTAATGTGTTTGCCTAGTCGTGGAGGTCGCCAAGTCCTGGACTACAGTAGCAGTGTGAAAAAGATAATGCTCATGGTGGAGGTGACAAACCTGCCCACGGATGGGAAAGTTGCGGAAGATGCCCATCAGGCTAAGCTCAACATCACGATCCCATCCTCTTTGCGCTATTCAGGAATACGTTCACAAGTAAGTATAGAGAAGGTTCTGTTTATGTAGGCTGCCAAACATGGCATATTAGCTGCAAGTTATTTTATCAATAATTTCAGACGTGATCAAATATTTCATTTTAATTTTAAAATATGATCTATTTAATTGAAAATATTGTGGCCTTTCTTGTGCCTGTATTTACCTCCGCCAAACGAAGTTGGCACTGATCACATAACCTCCTGCAGATTGTTTGCGAACAAGATGACTCAAAAAGTAATGAAGGGATATATCAGAAATTTTGTGGGTGGGTCCCTATTGATTTTGACCGCGATCAGTATGAAACGCGATAACTGAACTGTGCTGCCTTGGCGGAAGTTTGTACTCTAGGAGTGCCTCTAGTTCTAATCATCCCCTGCTGCGTGATTAGCACGAAGCGGGGGATATAGCATTGGGCTCCGTCCGTCCATCGGTACGAACACATAAAATTGAGGCGGCAGGGGATATTGCCATGTTCGTGGCAAAAACTTGTTGTGCTTTAATTGATTTTAGAATATTGCTAACTGCAGCCCTTGATTTCTTATACCTAAGTTGAGTCTGAAAGTAGCATTAAAATTTGATTCTGATAAGGGTAACACCAATTATGTAATGTCATGGCATTTGTATTCATTAATGCTGGAGCTCAATAAACTAACTGCCAACTAGGTCTGTTGTCTAAGCACCACTTTATGAAATGGTCAACCATAAAGAATGTTGACCATAACTAATGGATTTTAGCATATAAGCTAAAAGAACAGATGTGCCTAGCACCAGGCTAGAACCTGTGAGCACAATGGTACGATCAAGCCAAGATTGGATATACTGAATCATGGCCAACTACTGAGCTCAGAAGCACGAAGGAATTTATGCCGAATTTGTGCAGGCAAAGTTGCAAAGTTAGTGTCATCCTAGCAAGAAGTGACCTAGTTTGCAATAATATAATCTCTTTTTGTCCCCTAAGAACTTGGATATTCGGTGTGAAGCGGAAGATACTATTTTATGCGAACTGGGAAACCCCATCAATGGCAATGAGCGGGTAGGGGCAACAAATCACCATCTTACTACATTCTTCCTCATAGTAACCCACAGCAGAAGCCCTGTCGTAATTGATTTCTCTGGATCCCGCAACTTCAGAGGGTAATTTATGTCTCTACCCCCCGTCTCCTACAGGTAAGATTACAGCTTATATTTGAGACCACTGGGATCAGCCTAAACACGGAAGAGATTGAGTCCTATTTGTTGCTCTCCACGTAAGTCATTTACTCTTTCGAATAAAGTATCTCATGTGAGTTTTATACTATGTCACTTTAAACAGCTATTTCTGTCTTTGATGTCATCCTTAGCTCTCTGGTCTCCCTTTGTTCTGTTCTGTAAGCTATGAAGCAGAGTAAAATGTCCGACCAACAAAATACTTGTTTCAAAAGACGTTAGAAAATTACAAAAAAGTTCCCTCAAAAAAAAAAAAAAGAATCTCCTTACCACAATGGCTGAACAGAATTTAGAAAGCACATGAAAACTCTACTTATGTTGATCATGCTGAACAAAAATATAAAATCAGCATTTTAAATTTGAAGAAATAAACTGAATGTTGCAATGGCTAAGCTCATATCTTTCTGCTCACAAAAATTAGCTGCATTTAATTGATGGACCACCTTTTTTTGAAAGGACACGATAGGGAGCAGTGTCCATATTGAAGTAAGATATACTTCATATTGAAGGTGTGACATAAATATATGGACACTGCTCAAGCACTGCTGTCATTTCGCAGAAACTTTTTTACAAACTTTCCAACGATGGCCAAATTAGTCTGACCTTGGCTGCGTTCCAGTCCGAAAAAGTGCTTGCTTCGTCCTGTTCACTCGCCCTCCTATTGAGGGGGGAATCCCCAAAAAATCCCGGATGTAAAATGGCTGCCACTTGTAGGGTCGTTCCAATCCAGTTATGCGGAGGGAAGGGCGCATTTTAATTTGCTCAAGCCCTCGATTATCCTCCCTCAAACGAAGCCAAAAACGAACATCCCTCCCAGCTTTGATATTGCCCAGAATGCTTTGCTCATTCTCCCTCGGTAAAAATTTCACATCCGCCATTTTTTTTCTCCTGGTAAAAGGAGGAATTATGGCAGGGAAATTACCATACAAATGTAAGAATTGTGCTCGAGTAGAGTGTAATTTATGACAGAGTTACTTGCAAATAGCGAAGTTTGGGTATGAGGGACATCAGGTTCGCATTATTTTTAAGCATGTAAGATTACGTTCATTTTTGCTGTAGCTAGCCCATAGCATCCACGAGGACTGTTGCGGAGCTTATAGCCGCTTTCACATTGGACGTGAAATGAATTTTTTACACGGCAGATTACATCGAAAAAATCTTTTCTTGTCCGGTGTGAAAGCAGCTTTATTTTCCTATAAAACAGTCGCGAGTGCCACTGCAATCAAACAAGCAAGCTGTCTTTTTCTTGCCATAAACATGCGATACAGAGTCCGCTGAGCTGTAAAAGGTGAAACCTACAGGCAGCTAACTCACTCAGCTCCGTGGCAACACAAACCTCCTGTTGGCTTGTCGACAAATGTTGTATCGCGGAAGAAACGCTGCGAGAGTCGTTCGAATCTGATGTCCAACAACCCTCCCCTTAAGTTCCCTCTATTGGTATCCCTCTCTCGCGAAGGGCTTACTCGCCTGCTACGTCATTTGAGGGCTCACTCGAGTGTAGGGGAGAAGTGAAGGGAGTATCTTATTTCAGATTGGAACGCAGCCCTGGGCATTATTCTGTAATACATAATTCTACAATCCTTAAATGCCAACTTAAAATGCATACTTCTGAACGGTTACACGTTTGTTGCTTTTCAGACTGAGTGAACAGGATGACCTTTATCCCACATCCGTGGTTCTTATGGTTGAGTTTACCATACAGCCTACCTTTTCCATGTAAGTCAGATGTTAGACAATACATTCCTTTAAGTTTAGGTCATTCCAATCCCTGAGAAGTATCTTCCCCGTTGTGTCCTGATTTTGCCTTCTCTTTACAGAAACAAACCCACAAGAAGAACTCAGTTTAGTGGGAAAGTTATCGGGGAGTCAGCCATGATTTCCACGAGTGATGTAGGCAGCTTTGTGGAGTACACTTTCAGGGTGAGTGATTGTTATGTCAGCTGCAGCTACCGGGCTATGTAACCTGTCACGACACTGGGTGTTAGAACATCCGCCTGCCGGTAAGGGTAACTTGTGGCCTGCAGCCCTGGAGGGCGGTGTTTTACTGGCTAAGGTTGTGGTGTTGTGTTTTTTTTTTTGTTTTTTTTTTTTAAATTTGGCATCTCCAATCCCACCCAAATCTGGAATGCCCAATTGGTGAACTATGTACAAGGTTTGCTCGTATGCGACCCCTTGCTGCCAATTCAGGAGAGTGAAGACAGCTCCCGGCTCTCCTCCGAAGCACACGCCTGTCAGCCACCGCTTCTTACACACTCATTGGTTGAATCTTCGGAAGTTCAGAACGAGGGCGGAGGATACCCAAACATGACCAGGCTTAGAATCTTCCTGATGAGCGCCTGTCTGGCCAACAGGAGGCGCTTGAGCAAAGAACAAGGCAACTATTATATTCCCTTCCTGACAGTCCCTTCCCAATTTGCAACCCTGTAGTGCAATAGCCAATTGTGCGCTACTCTGTAAAAGCTGCCGTCCACTGCCGGCTGGCACAAATCAGGGCTCGAACCCGCGACGTGATAGTCACTTCTGCTTCGTAATGTGATGCTTTTACCGAGTGAGCTATCTGGAATCTCGGCCAAAGTAGTTTTGACTCATGAAGACCTGAGGCGCCTGTTGAGGCCATTATTGTATTTTTTTCATTTTATGTTTATGAAGTTAGTTTTCATTATATTTCCCTGTTTGCTCACTATGTGGTTTCTGTAATAAAGGGGAACATTCTACACCTTTTGCTGTTCATTACGAGACAACAAGCATTCATCCGTGCGAAATGGCAACCAATTTCACCAAGAAACATTCATCGAACATTTTCGCGTACTGTAGATTCAGTAACGCCATTGCCATTTTAATCATTAATTTTGGGACATTCTTTAGCGTCATTTGGCACACAACAGATAAAAAAATACTTTCATGTGGGATAATTTGAAAGGCATTAACACCGTCTTTAAAGTCATCTGCGACAATCAACGAACTTTAATGTTCGTTAATGCATTTAACATTAGAATCACACCGTTTGACTTTCAATAGCATTTCTGGATATATATCAATAGCATCCGCGTTAATGCGGATAACACAAATTTTCACGCGATTGAACGGTCTTAACATTCGATTCACAAAAATCTTTTTTTAATTGAACAGTACTCTACATTTTGCTCATTATTGCATTGTCCGTGTGATGTAACATTAGGTATTCCCTCTCAATTAGAAAATTACAGTGCAACAATGAGCAAAATGTAAACTAGAATGCTTTATTAAGTATTGACTCACAACAAGACTATCATTTTCAGTGAATAGTTCCTTGGTATCTTGCTGTGTTCGTGCAATAGACGGCCAGAAAGATGGTCGAAATTGATTTTTCATGTTTGCGGTATATTTTCTCTGTAACCCACATTTTTACTGTGAGGATAAAAGCTGTTTGCCTTTGGAACTCTATGTTTGGGAATACTAAGCATTTCTTAGGTCATATCTACATTACCGGTCAAACGTTTTAGGACACCCCAATTTTTCCAGTTTTTTTTTTTTTTTTTGAAAATCATGTTGTTCCAGTCCAATGGTAATGGTACAAAGGTAAGTGATGAACTGTCAGATGTTTTAAATTAAAGGTACGCCATCAAGTAGTTGAAAGGATGGTTCCTCAGTGTGCGACATCAACTGTCAAACATGGAGGGGGAAGCATGATGGTCTGGGGCTATTTTGCTGGATCCACAGTCAGTGACTTATAGAGCGAAAGGCACCCTGAACCAAAACGGCTATCACAGCATTCTGCAGCGCCATGCAGTACCCTCTGGTATGTGCCTAGTTGGTCAGGGGTTCATCCTACTGCAAGATAGTGACCCAAAACCGAAGTTCAAGCTCTGCCAGAACTACCTTAGCAAAAAATATAGTTAGCTTGAAAACATGGAGTGGCCAGCACAGTCTCCAGACTTAAACTCCGTCGAGATGGTTTGGGATGAACTGGACAGAAGAGTGAAAGCAAAGCAACCTACAAGTGCCAAACATTTATGGGAACTTCTGCAACAGAGTTAGGAAGAACTTTCTGAAGAATGTTTGATTTCCATTGTAGAAATAATGCCACGGGTGTGTTCAGCTGTTATATTTGCCAAAAGTGGCTACTTTGAGTCAAAAGTTTAAAATACATTTTGGTTTATAAATTGATTCCATGATTCCAACTTCGATTGTTAGTTTGTTCTATCATGTCTATGCTTTCATTCCAGAGTACAATGAGACATTAAACTGTATGATTTTCTGTTAAAAAACTGGAAAAAAAAAACTGGGGTGTCCTAAAACTTGACCGGTTGTGTACGCTTTCAAGCTAGACAGAGCCAAAATTGGAGGAAAACTCAAAAGGGACCATTCGACATTTGATGATGAATATCATCTACACTGAAAATACTACCATTTAGATTTTACTAATGCTGTAATACACCCCAAATGGACTACGTATCCAGAGAATTTCAGATCTCTGTCTTGCTGGGTAAACAAAATAATGCTGCCTAAACAGAGGCACAGTTTGCTATGAAATGGTTCATTTTGAGTTTTCCTCCAACTTTGGCTCTGTCTAGCTTGGAAATATAGATACTACCAAAGAAATGTTTGATATTCCTGAGAATGGAGTTCCAAAAGCACAACAAAACGGCATTTATCACCATGGAACATATCTGGGTTACTAAGAAAATATACCACAAACATGCACCGCAAATAAATTTCTACCATCCTTCCTGCCATCCATTGCACTAACCCAGCAAGATACCAAGGTGCTATTAAAAGTGATAGTTATTGGTGAGTAAACGCATAATAAAGCATTCTTAATTGGTATATATCTGGGATATCATTTTTTTCCCATTCCCATTTTCAATTTTTACTGTGATTTCTCAAATAATTCTGGCTCAATGACATAGTTACCCAATTTGGCGCTGATGTGGTGTGGATGTCTATCCAGCCTTGAAGTGTCATGTTTCATGACAAAAGTATAACACATTTGGTACTGTGTACCCTTAAGTGACTAAGTGAGATATGGACGTAAAAATGTGTCTTTTCCCGTGAGACTACCATATCTACCAATATGCCAAGCTTCATTCAATTCCAGCGGGGTCAACTCCTCAAGTTCTTCAAAAAATTCAATTTTCTCACAGAACGGCTCTTAAAACAGAATCAATAAACAAAACACATTTTTTATTATCATACTTTATTATTATCATTGTTACCTCTAGATCACTATAGATCAATACTCACTCATATGGCATGGGTGATGGTTCCCCATTTGCAAGTCATATTTTCAGGCAAGCTTGCTGTAATCCACCTCCTCCTCAAACATATCTCTCAACCTACTGTGCCTTAGCTGGCAGTTCATTATAGACCAGGAGCCCAGGGGGGTCAAGGTAGCTGGAAAGCTAAACAATTTATCTGTGTCGTACAATGCTCCACATGCACCCCTGTGTAAGGAAATGGACGTCTGCTGGGCTGACTGTGGTGGGTGCAGTCAGCTGAGTCAAGATTATTGCATCCAAAAATTAAGAGCTCATAACCCAACTAAATGAAGCCAAAAGCAAAATGTTCAGTAGAGCTCCCTAAATCATGAATTAGCAATGCCAGACATTTTCAGCGGTGGGATACCCCTGCCTGGCTTCTCCAAACAATCATACCCCCTCACTGATCTACATCAGCTCATGAGCCAACTAAATGAAACCAAGGGCAAAAGTTCATTTAGTAACCAATAAGTAGTAGTATATGGTGCAGTGGTGCGTTTTCTCGGAAGCTGACTATAAATTAAGTAAGACATTTTTTCTTGACCCACTGGCCTACTCTGTGGGCAGCATGATCCTGTGCAGCTGTAGTCCATCCCAGAAGCATTTTACACATCTTGTGACTGAAGTATTGACCCACAGCTGCACTTCCTCAACAAAGGAAATGGGAATATAAGAAGGTGTCAGGGATAAGTTTCTCTATCTCATTAAATAAAAACCGTATTAATATAAATCCAACTTGAAAGAAAGGGGAATTTCTTGTGTACATGTAAAATGTTAAACACTCTTCAACACTCTTCATAACCAAGTGTTTGTTGATCACAGCACCAGGCCTGAGGAGTGTAACTTGTACTTGCGCCGTGAATAAATGCCCGCAGATTGATTGACTGATTAGTTTTTATTAGCTCTGCTGTGACGACAGTCAGCAGTCAGCGGAGCTTTTCTAATGCCAAGTCGTCCGCCCGTCCGTCTGTCTGCCTCTGTCTGTCTGTCTGTCCGCCATCAACTTTCCACTTAGTGCAAGCCTTCCTTATGATATTCTGAATATTCACTGTGAAAATTTGAAAATTCTACATCCCGGTTTTTGAGAAATTCACCATTTTGGACTTACCACATCAGTGTTTGTGCTCAGTTTTTTGTCTTTCATTAATATCTCAACAATAGGCCTGTCAGCCTAGAGAGCTCCGCTGAGGATGACTGAAATGATCATCTTGTTCTGGATCATGTTTTTCTGTATTATGTTCTTCCTCATCATTGTTCTAGATCACATTCCAGATCATTGTTCTAGATCATGTTGTTCCGGATCATTGTTCTATATTCATTTTTCCGCATCATATTGTTATAAATATAATGTAAATTGAGACATCAAACTGGTTCAAAGTATATTCTGGTGACTAAATGTGTATGTGTTCATATTGCAATAGCTTTCAAGAATTTCTGAAATTAAGTTATGACATGGACATTTCACTTATCGACAGCGGAGCTTTCTAGGCCGACAGGCCTCTTGTTTTTGTGTCTTGCACAAAGTGTCCTACCCTCATGGGTTCATATGACACCAAAAAGCACACAGTTGCAGTGTTCTTACATACTTTCGATACAAAATTACAATCCATTTTACAAGTCAGTCTTAAATAGAATATTTTATCTTCTCTCCCAAGCTTGACAAATAAAATTTGCGACAAAAAAGATTCCCTCTCTGAAACACCGTTCACGTTAGGCAAACTCATCAATCCAAAAGAAATCAGTATAAATACAGGATATTTTGGGAAAAGCACATCCCTTAAATCTGCATAAACAGGACAATTAAACAAAAAATTAATCTCAATCTTTGAGTGCTCAATTTCACCAAGTTCACCCAGCAAGCAAAGTCTATTCTCCTCTGGGATGGCATTAAACCTGCCAGTCTCACCAGCCAATGGCAGTGTTAATTTCGACAGCATATTTCAATTTTGAACCGTTTCGTTTTCACGTCCGTTTATGGCCACGAGTTGGAAGGCCATGCTCAACCCTGCTCTGCTATGATCCAGAGTAAATCCTGATATGAATTGCAAACCTGCACTTGAAACATATGGGTGAACTTAAGTCTTGATGCGGTGAAGCCAAATTCTGGATGGAGGGAACATACTGATGCAGTTGAAGTTAACCATCTCTGGTACACGGATGGCCCCAGAGAAAAGGCAGTGTGTTTACCCGAGCAAAAGAAGAAATACTTGTGGTAATAAATAACATCTCTGAGTTTTCGATCAGACTTGATGCGATTTTGAACACTCTTGAGCAAACGAGGAAAGACCTGGCTAACTACACTGAAAGAACCACATATGCGTAGGTACATTCATCAGTTGTGGAAGACAAGCGTGCTAGGTTACAACAGACCGTTCACACTCAGTAGAGAAGAAATAAAGCTCAATAAGATGGTTATTTACATGGAGACAAGATCTTGACTGAATAACTTAAGGTTGGAGAATTCCAAATGCCTCAGATCTGTGGACGTTTTTGGAAAACTGGATTCTCAAAATGCTGGACCTGGCTCCAAAACAAAGATGGATTGTCAAGGGTGGAATCTAATTTTGACTTGTAGTCATGCAGATTCACTTTGGTAGGCTAACGGTTTTCAAAGCCCTGACACAGCTCTGAGCACCTCCGTAATAAGTGTTGTTTGGGATTTTTTAATTTTTTTTATTTTTTAATCATAGTTTCCATAAATTAACACCATCTAAAATGGCTCATTTTGGATGGTTGCGTTACAGATACGACAGTGCAGATTTACTATTGTTGACAATGCTCCTGTGATCTAGAAAAAACCTAGTGAATTTATCAGTAGCAAGGATTCTCACAACTGAACAAAAACCTTTGGATTCTGGACTTTTTCTAACTGGAAGAAATTATAGAAACCTGATTTTGACAGTTCAAATAACACTTATAGCTACTGTATTAAGATTTTGTATATATTGTAGTAGGAGCAGAGGGAAACTGAATTTTATCTTGGGGTTTAACACGTGGCTTAGAACCTTGTGAACGAAAGAGGGGTACAGGTTTATGGGGTACTGGAACTTTTTCTGGGACAGGTGTGAAGGCAGACGGGCTACACCTGAATTGGAGGGGAACCTTTGCTCTGGGTCAGTGTGTGTTGAGGGTGGCACAGGGTTATTTAAACTAGGGACTTGGGGGGCAAGGAGGTTAGAGAGTGTTATACATAGGGAAATGCAGACTGCCCTGATGGAAGCTGACAGCATTACATGCGCTATTGATGATATATTTTTAAAGCAACAAAACAAAGTGGGGGGCTTGGAGCAGGCACATGGGAAATCGAAGGTTAAGAGCATTCATAATAACCTGAAATGGTTTTTTTTCAAATGCAAGAAGCATAAATTTCAGGAACTTGAGGTCGTTATGATTAGTGAGGGTTATGACATAGTTGGGATTACAGAGACATGGTTCAGTGAAGAGGATGGAGATGAATATAATATAGAAGGTTATTAGCTCATTAGGAAGAATACATGCAATAGGCAAGGAGGGGGTGTAGCACTCTATGTGAACGAGAACATAAATGTGGAGGAAATTCCTGAAATTGAACATTCCTTGCCCTGTGAAGATATCTGGGTCAGGCTTATTGGCAAACATGAGACATGAGACTCTTTAAGAGGATTAGGCAAGCTTGTAGAGGAGAAGGGACTATCATTATGGGAGACAATTATCCTGGTATCGATTGGGAAATGGTGAAAGGACAGGGTAAAGGGGAAGAAGAATTTGTAGATGTTATGAATGACAATTTTTTGGTGCCGTATGTTAATAAACCTACAAGAGAGAAGGCAATTTTAGATTTAGTGCTCTGTAATGACCCTGATAGAATTAGCAATGTTCAGGTACTGGCACCACTTGGGATTAGTGATCACTCTACTGTTAATTATGATGTTTCATGGGAAGTTAAAAAGAAGTCTTCTAAAACCAAAATTCTCAATTTTAGGTGTGCAAACTTTAACAGGATGCGCTCATATTTAAGCAAAATAAATTGGGAGACACTCCTGGACTGAGTCTGTAAATGAGATGTGGGAAAGATTTAAGGGGGTTTTACTTGATTCACAATGTAAATTCATTCCAAAGGTGACCAAAAGTAAGCTGAAAAAGCAGAATCCTTAGTGGATGACCGCAGCTATTCGTAGGAGTTTGAGAGAAAAGAATCTTTTCAAGATGTACATAAAGGATAACAATGAGAATACTAAGGGTGAATACTGTAAAATGCGGACTGTGGTCAAAAAAGCTGAGGAATGCTAGAAGACTGTATGAAAGGCAAATTGCAGAAGGGGCAAAAACTAATCCTAAGTGCTTCCTTCAGTACTGTAGCAGAAAAAGGAAAGTCAAACAGGAGGTGAAGTGCATAAAGAATAAATATGGATCGCTGCTATATGACAACAAGGATATTGCGGATATCTTAAACATTTACCATGTTGAGAATTTTACCTTGTAGCGGGTTTTTATTCGGCCAGAGGGCATGTCCAATGCTCAAGATTATTTAGCGGAAATTGAGGTTAGGGATAATGAAGTATTAGAAAAGTTGCATAAACTAAAGGCAGATAAGGCAATGGGTTCCTGATGGCTTATATCCTAGAGTGCTCAGGGAAGTTAGTGAGATCATCTTTACATCACTTTCAGCTATCTTCAGATGATCTTTAGAAACTGGAGAAATACCACATGATTTGAAGCAGGGCAATATAATACCAATATATAAGAAAGGGGACCGTACTAAGCCAGGCCGGTCAGTTTAACTTGCATTGCTTGCAAAATACTTGAATCTGTCCTAAAAGATGAGCTGGAATTATTACTTGAACGTAATAATATCTTGAGGGATGGCCAACATGGTTTAACGTAAGGGAAGGTCATGTCTGACAAACCCTCTGGAATTTTTTTGAAGAGGCCACCAAGACTTTTGATCAGAGCAGGACTTATGACATCATATACTTGGATTTTCAGAAAGCATTTGATACAGTACCGCATAATTTTTAAGACTAATTTTTAAAACGAGCTCCATTGGAGTTACAGGAGGTATTCTGGAGTGGATTCAAAACTGGTTACAGGACAGAACACAAAGAGTGGTGGTCAGTGGAACCGTGTCTGAGCTAGGTATGGTGGGGAGTGGCGTCCCTCAGGGATCGGTGTTGGGACCCCTGCTGTTCCTCATCTACATTATTAACCTTGATAGGAATATTGAGAGCAAATTGGATAAATTTGCAGATGATACTAAATTTGGAGGTTTGGCAAATAATTTAAAGTCCACTACAGTGATTCAGGATGATTTGGATTGAATCCCAAATTGAGCAGAAATATGGCAAATGAAATTTAATGTAGCGAAATGTAAAGTTGTACATGTAGGTAATAGAAACAATAGACAGGATGACTTCAGGGGAGGTTTAAAACTGGAATGTGCTCCACATGAAAAAGATCTGGGAGTGATTGTTGACCAAACCCTCACAATTTCTAGCCATTGTGCCATGGCATTTAAATATATTAAAGTTTATTTAAAGTAGTATATTAAATATATATTGGCATACATTGCCAAAAGTATTGAGTACAAATCCAAGGAGGTCATGCTTCTCTTGTATTACACACTCGTCGGACCACATCTGGAGTATTGTGCACAGATCTGGGGTCCATACTTTAAGAAAGATATAGAGGCCAAGATTCCCTCGGCCAAGTTTTGTTAGTAGAACTCGAGGTTACAAATGGAAGTTGACCAAGGGTTTTTCACCCAAAGAGTAATTTCGATGTGGAATGGCTTGACTGATCATATTGTTGAGGCAGAAACCTTGGGAATTTTCAAGAGCAGGCTTGACATAAAGCTAGATACCATTGAGTATCTGAAGGGATATATTCACAATAAATAAATAAATAAATAAAAAATGGCGAGCCTAGTTGGGCTGAATGGACTGTTCTCGCCACTCATGTTATGTTATGTTTTGTTATGTTATAATTTTCACTACTCTTAATTTCCACAAATGAGGGTCAAACTCAGTTTCCCCCAAAAGTGACATATGTACTAGGTTTTTCCAGATCACAGGAGTATGCTGTTACTTTTCTCTCTTGATTTTACTGATTATAAATGGGCGTAAACTGAGTAAGCACAACTACTTCATAAATGCAATACACTTGAATGCAGCTCTGGTGTCTTTTGGCTCAAAAGGTGACAGCGATATTGTATGCCCTGCTGTTTCAGGTGGCAATAGATTTTGAACCCCTTGGGAAAATGGGGAGTCTGGAAGTTGAGTTTGACTGGCCTTATGAGGTGCCCAACGGCAAATGGCTGCTTTATCTGACTGAGATTGTGACTAAGGGGACATCGGAGACCCACTGTGTGCCCCCTGGGGAGATTGTGAACTTGCTTCACCTCAAGGTAAGTGGAGGGGACATGCACATCATTATAAGCTTTTATGACTGACAGGAGAATTTAATGTTTAATTTGCCGCTCATTTAAAAATGTGAATGTATGCAAAGGTTCAGTACTTGATGGAGTGATGTCATGATGAAATCTATTTAATCATTTATCGACACTCCTGAGATGATTCACCACTATTCCTGATTTTCTCCGTTCAGAGATTTGCTCTCACTATGGTTTGCTTTTGAGGAGTCATCTGCCTTTTTAATGGCTGTATTGCCCTTTCCAGACTGATTTATTTTTTTTTTTTTTTTGTGACTTTTGCATCTCTTCCCGAATTCCTCTTGATCATGGCATTGTGTGGTGTTTACTGGTGCTGATTTTCACAAAGCTGGAAAGGGTATAGTTGGATTCCACAGGGCTTGCAGCACTCGAGCTTGGGTTTGACGTGTCTAATTTTACCCAAATACGATTCAATAAATGAAACCCATGACTGCTTTTTTCCCAGAGATATAAAAATGCGGCGCAATGGCCAGTTTCTCTTTTGTCATCTATCCCTCTGGGTCAGATGAACGAATACAGCCTTTTAAAGAGGAATACTTTCCATTTAAGACACGACATATAATGCTTAAAACTGCTGGAATTTCCATTCAATTGAAACTGTTCAATATGAGCTGTAATATAATGAGCGACAAAAGAAACGCAAGTTGGCAATTTAGTTGCAGTGATCTCAAAAATTACTGGCACCCCTGACTGGCAATGTGCAAACTATAAAAATTTCTCATAAACATATTTGTGGAGAAACATTAAATAACAAGGTGAGAAATACTGCGTGATATTAATGTTCCAATGGGACCAACCAAAATTATTTACTGATTTCATTAAAGATGAATTTTTCCTCTAAATCAAGGTTTCACAGTTAGTGGCACCCTTATAGATTATTGGACATACCATCCTCCAAAATTAAACCAGGTATTAAATTCAACTTTTTTAAGTTTTATCTGAGTGTTAAGGAACTATATTGAGCCATTACATCTCTTCTTATTTCACCAGAGAATAAAAGTGAGGTAACACACATGCTGTTTCACCCAACACAATGAAGAAAACAAAACAACTGTCAGATTAAAACAGGCAGACTGTCATCGACTGTCATAAATCTGGTAACGGCGACAAGAAGATTCACAAACGATTGAATGTGCCCCTGAGCACAGCCAGGGCGTTTATTAAAAATTTCCAAAGATATAAAACCGTTGAAAACCTCAAGGGTAGAGGACACAACTACATTTTGCCCCCCAGGATACTGAAGAGGATGGTGAGAGAAGTAACAAAATCCCCAAGAATCACTGATGGAATTGCAGGTCTTGGTGGCTTCTTGTGGTCGCCAGGTTTCAAGAAGCACCATCAGTCACCACCTGTGCAACCACAGGCTTTTTGGAAGGACTGCCAGAAGGATGCCTTTTCTGATCGGAAGACACAAGCAAGCGCTTTGAGTTTGCGAAACATCATTTAAATTATGACTGGAACAAGGTGCTTTGGTCAGATGAGACCAAAATTGCACGTTTTTGTCAGGTACAGCATCGGCCTGTTTGGCATACAAACAGAGATGCATACAAGGAGAAATGCCTCATACCCATGGTGAAATATGATATTGGGTCAGTCATGTTTTACGGCTGTCTTAATTCAAGAGGTCCAGGGGTACTGGTTAAGATTAATAGTGTAATGAAGTCCTCCAAGTGTCCGGATATTTTGGCTCACTATCTGGTTCCCTCCAGAAGAAGACTGGGATGTGGTCATCGGCGGACTTTCCAGCAAGACAGTGACCCAAAGTGTACCTCAAGATCCACACAGAAGTGGTTCTGTTACAAAAAAATCAACGTCTGGCAAAGGCCATCTCAGTCGCCAGTCCTCAATCCAATTGAAAACCTGTGAGCTGAGTTGAAGAGGGCAGTTTAGAAAGTCTAACCCCAGAATGTAAAGAATCTTGAAAGGATCTGCTTAGAGGAGTGGTCCAAAATCCCATCCAGGATTGTGCCTTACATTCGTCAAAAATTACAGTGAAAGACTCCATGCTGTTATCATTGCCAGAGGTGGTTGCACTAAGAACTAAGTGATGGGTGCCAGTAATTATGAAACCTTGATTTTGTTGAAACCAAATTTCTATTGAATGATTATGATTTTGGTTGTTTACATCAAAATTTTAATAAAGTGAAGTATTTCACATGTTGGTATGTTCCGTTTCTCTTTACCCACGGCCGACGGGGCGGCGTGGGTATACAGTTTAGCACCGTCTGTCTGTCTGTCTGTCTGTCTGTCTGTCTGTCTGTGTGTGTGTGTGTGTGTGTGTGTGTGTCTTTCCACGCGACAGCTCGGCCACCACTGAAGCTAGGGTTGACCAAACTTTGTGGGGTAGCTGATCCTAGGGTACCCTGTCCAAATTTGCATTTTGAGGTCAAAAGGTCAAGGTCAACAAGAGGCGTGGGTTAGCATCTCAATAGAGTGCGCATCATCTAGTTGATTCTATTGTTTTTTTTGTATTGATTGTGCATTGCCAGTCAGGGGTGCCAGTAATTTTTGAGCCAACTGTAATGTACTCGCACAGTCAATTAGTCGAAGTAAATGCAAAGCAAAGGTATAAATGTTATGGCCCAAATTTGTTATGACCTATCAGACAGCAAGGGATGACAGACAAAATAAAAAAAAAACCTTTAACAGATTTAATTAAACAAACAAAAACTGACCAAGATTGATATAAACAAAAATGAGATATTTACAGTCCCTTTGGTGGGGTTGCTTTGCGATGATCTGGGTGAGGAAAATGCTCCAACACAGGCAAAAATCCACAAAAAGCTTCACAGGTCTTGAAAAGAGTGACAGGTCTGGTCAAATGTATCCTTCCACAATTTCTCGTTGCAATTTCTCCTACTACTTTACTCTCTAAATTTCTTTCCTTATATACTCTTTTGCTGACTCTCCCACCTTCCAGACTTTTTTCAGTTCCCTGGGACTTCCCCTCTCAGACATGCCCAGGACATGCCCAAACCCTAGCTCTAGACTGGGCTTAACAAAAAAAAGTAAATACTGCCATCTAGTGGCTTTTTTCCCCACTACAATGTGCATATGCTAATAATAATGAAAAAATATTCTTTTGATAATTACACAGATTCTTAGTTTTTGGTTAGTCTTGTCTAAACTTGTTTCTTTTGTTGCTCAGTATAGGAAAAAATGTACGGAGTGCTTCAGACATTTTGATGTGTCAAGTCAGGGTCTGCCACATACTTCATCAACCCATCAACAGCAATTCTGTCAAAATCTATTTTGAATTCGACCAGATCCATAAATACAATACCTGCAACTCGTCTGTCCCACTTCTGTCATCAAATACACAAACTTGGTATTTTGTTTGAAATGTGCTTATTATAATTCAGTTTGGCTGACTGACAAAGCTACCTTAAAAGGCAGAACTTTCAACTAGCATAATAGCAACAGATGAAATTGTGGTCACCGTCAATAATTCATCAAGATTTTTTCTATACATCTGACTTGGCCTTCAGGGATGAGATATCAACAATCTGCTATTCACCAAAAGTTATTTTTGCTCATATGTCATTTAGGCTGAACCATTTCTTCCCCAGCCTCACTGTCAATAAAGCAGAAGCGAATTTGTTACATTTCTGCTTATTCAAAAGGTCATAGTATCATAAACAAAATAATATTCTTTTCATTTTCCACTTCTGTGTTGTTTTTTTCCTGACTCACCCACACATAATTATTTTTACCCGCAACCTTGAATTAGAAAAATTTTGTTTCCTTGTTTTATGCATATGCTCAAATATGACCTGGGTATTCACCTTGTATGATGACTTCTTTCACCAGAATATTATTAAAACAATTTTGATAAATATTTTAAAAATATATTTCTTAATATTTTTGGAGATTATGGTGATCAGGTTTCCGTACTTTAAGCGGTGGTTTTCAATTCACACACAAGCAGACCTGTATGTGCTGCAGAGAAGTGTTTTTCCTACTATTTGGAAAATTCGCCCTTATAATAGCAATTTACCCACAATTGAGGGCATCTGTCTTTTAAAGAGAGTGGGAGATGACACTGTTTTATTTCATGTTCTGCTCAAAACACTCCCATGATCATTTAAGAGATTAAGTGCAACCGCTTTGAACCTTGCGCATTAGTTTTCTCCCAGATAACCCACTGTTAAACTTGCAAAAATGGATTGAGACACGTCCTAATGAACCTGCGCCACACGCTTCAGACTGTGTGCTTAGATTGTTAAAATAGGACCCATTATGTTTCCCATAATTTTTTTTGCCAAAATCAGTGGCACTTAAAAGAATTGTCCCGTTTTATACAATTTGACTTCCAACATAATGATGAGGAAATTCACCAACATAAAATGGAAAACTTGAATCGTCCACCATGACCTCCTGTTTTTCTGGGGGAAATTATAAAGCTACACACAGGCTAATTTCTTTTAGCTGTCCATCACCACGAGTAAGAATAAAGAATACTACAGCGATGCGCAAAAAAGTTTTTGAGCGTCATAGATGTGGGAGTTACTAAAAGAAAATGTTGAAAATGGCCAATTTGACTATTGGGTCAGTATGAAGTGGAGGGTGTATGGCAATGTTAATCTGAGTAAAAGGGGATGTCAGCACATTTTGAATTCCTGCGCAGTGAAGAAGATGGTTCAAATGCTTCATTTGTTCTTTTTTCCTTTGGTCTATGAAACAACTCACCCGTACATGTTTCAAATGGCTTATGACAAATCTGTTACTGGTGAATCTCTCTCAAGAGTAATTACTCAGACGTTACATTCTCACATAAATATCTCTCCACACCCCAAATCACCAGCGACTTGCTTTTTTCCCCCCTTGGTCATGTTTTTCTGATAGGCCAATGCTGTCAATATAATTACTTGGTCAATTTTCTTTTTTTAATTTTCATTAGTCTTTGTATTTACTCATCCACTCATATTTCAAATAGAAAGTGGATGACTTGGGCAACTGCTGGATCACTCACAGGAGCAGTAAACTTAACTGCTATCCCTCCTCTTCTGCTTCCAGCTGTCAGAACACAGTTCAAGCCGGCGGAGGCGAGAATTGGACGACTCAGAATCACAGAAAATCCAGCCCAAGGCAGCAATCACTCTTCAGACTGCCCAAAAGCAGTATTACCTACTGGTGAGATGTAGAAGTGATGAAAGTCTTAATCTCTGCCCACTGAGATCCCTTTATTAACAAATCACTATATTGCATCATGTTAATGCAAACCCTCTTAACAACATATTTTCAATTTTTAACTATGATACGCATCAAGATAGAGGGAAAAAGAATGCCTGCTTGACTTCATATTTCTGTGCGTGAGAGTGCATTTGGCGGGGGGGGGGGAGGGCATCAGTTGGAAAGTTGTGAAAAAATTTTTTTGCTAGAAGTGTCTGGTTTACAGTGCTTCCATTGATATCACCATAAAAGCGATTTTGACAAAAAAATGAAAGGAAATTATTCTTTTTTGCAATAAATATTTTGTCTCAAGTGTGTGCCCCTGTTGGCACACAAAAGAAATCCTTTAAGAGAGATTTAATCCAGCCATCCAAAAATACTGTGCTTGGTAGTTTTCCCCAATGCACGCTGAGACAGATTTTTGACACCCCGTACAAGCCGGTATTGTGACAAATCATGTTGCCATGTCCGAAAATGCTTCCACTAGGCACAGGGACCACAGAATTTTTGTTTTTGCCTGCATATTAAAATATGAATCCGCATACACAGCCAGCTTTG
This sequence comes from Gymnothorax reevesii, assembly GCA_029721435.1. Classification (NCBI taxonomy): domain Eukaryota; kingdom Metazoa; phylum Chordata; class Actinopteri; order Anguilliformes; family Muraenidae; genus Gymnothorax; species Gymnothorax reevesii. The sequence continues at coordinate 55,296,024 of CM056582.1, forward strand.
ATATGTGTGTAGCTTATCATAACATAGATGCATATAACGAGCAAGCTGCGTTTTTTAAAAAGTAATATGCTGCATGCCATTATCGTAGAATGCCTGCATTTTCCAGCAAAGCCAGCGTGTAGATGCAAATATTTATACGCTTAAAGGGTGAAAGGCGCACTGTAAATGTATTTTTAAGATTAATGAAGATATTTGAGCTATGAGCGTGGGAAGAGTCCCAAGATTGTAGGTCTGTCTGCATGTGCTTAGAACTGCTGAGTAGCATGACTCAGTGGCCTGCACAAATCAATCTGCTATGTGTTTGATGTCCTTGAATTTTCAACAGTTTGGGGTGATAAAGTGATTATTCCTCTCAGCACTGTGCATGATACTCCGCTCAGTTTCAATATATTTCTTTAATCGCAGTCTTTCAACCCCTCTGCCACTATCGCAGCCACACCATCCACCAGTCTTATTTACACTTTGTTCTCTTGAAGTTGAGGTTCATTTATTAGAGTGTTGACAGAAGTGATGTTTTTCAAAATCAAAATCCATGAAAACAGGAAGCACATGGTATTTGTGGAAGGGTCAGTTTAAGTACAACCCCAACTCTGAAAAGGTTGGGATGGCGCAGAAAAATAGAAAGCAGTGATTTCGAAGTTTAAGATGACCTGTATTTTATTGCAGACAGTGCTAAGACGAGATATTTAATTTAAAAATTTGTTCATTTTCTTTGTGAATATCCATCCATTCCTGCCATTCAAGCCAGCAATTCATTCAAGAAAAAAAGCTGGGGGCTGTTTAGGACCAGTAATGAGGTAAAAAATTTGAATAGTGATCAGATTTAAAGCCATTGATCTCAGCAGGTGATTGTGATTATTATTTGCTACAAAGTTCGTTCGGGAGCAAAGAAAGTCGAATATCGCCATAATTTGTACACAAATGCATAGACAATCATTGAAAGGTTTAAAAACAGTGGTCCTCTAAAAATATAGGAAGGTAGGATATTTCCCCTTCTATGGTGCATTGCATAGTTAAAACATTCAAGTTATCTTGAGGATTTTCTGTGCGTAAACAGTGCGGCCGTAAGCCTTAGATAGAAACCGGAGACAGACTCAGACAGCACTATATCAAGAGGTGATACAAGCTACCGGATGGCAGCATAACACACAGCTCCGGTATCGACGAAATACAATTCTCTGCGTTCAAGTACTTTAGTTCTCCATAATGGATCCAAACTGAAGGGAAAATGAACAGGGACAAAAACTAAAAAAAAAAAAAAAAAAACGTGGTCTGGGTTAAGGAACGCCATGGGGGAAATGGAAAAGAAGCCTGTGCTAGCATTAGCAGAGCTAGCTCAGGGGAAAATATTGATTATGAGGATAATTAGGGGCACAGCAGCAACACTTCGCTCTATTTGTAAAGTGAAGGGTGATGTCATGGCTACAGGGATGAGCAACCTGAAGTCAGTTTAGAAAAAAAAGAACTATTCAAATTTTAAGCTAGCTGTCGGGAGGAAATGGCAGCACAGCTAGACGACCTCACTCCTGAAATCAACCTGAAAATTCATGACTTCACTGGCTAAATTGAGGAGGCCATCTGGAGCCTGGTAAAGTGGAGAGAAGGAATGGTAGGAATAGAAAAGTGGGACGTCATGGTCAAAGATGCTTTAATAAACAATTCAATAACCAACGAGCACTGCAGGACAAACGGACAGACCTGGAAGGTTGTTAAAACGACATTTGAATTGACCTAGTTGTAGATAATGACAACGGCACCTCCGTGAGCTCATTTTTTGAGGACTTAAGACAGATCTATATGACTCTCTATTTACATCAGGGGAAAGATCTAGGAATTTAAAACGCTTATCCTGCATTTACCCCAAATGACCAGGTGGTGTACCGCCGTGTTAGGTTGTGGTCTGGTACCTTCAAAGGAGCAGTGTGTAGAATTTAGATGGAATGCAGAAATGGAATATAGCATTCAAAGCTACTTTTTTAATAGTGTATAATCACGAGAAAACAATAATCTTTGAGTTTCATTTTGCTTAGAATAAGCCCTTTGAACCTACATGGGAGCGGGTCCACCTTCGTGGAGGCCGCTATGTTGCGCCACTATTTTTCATGTTGTTGCCCCGAACAGGGAAAAAAGTAAATGAATAAAGCACTGACACAAGAGAGCGCCATTCATGTTTTTGCAGGTTTTCTGAGAAAAGGAATGGTCAGTTGGTTGCGATCTATAATCTGACCACTAGATGGCTCTAAATCTTACACACTGATCCTTTAACCTAAGCAAAACCCTGGCATGCAGCCTGGAAGAAGAACATCTATGTGCAAGATGAGAGTGATTGTGCTGAGTAGCTGCAGTATTATATGCAGTGTAAACCGACCAAGGAAATACTTTATGGAAAGGGCGTCCACTTCCCAACCCCTGTAAGCACCGCTTAAACTCATCAGCTCTATTGAGGTTTTAAAATAATTGCTAGATTAACCTTTTCAGTGCTGTGGGCAACTATAGTTGCCCAATGATGTAAGATATCAAAGTCACATGCTGTTGAAAACCTATCATGTGGCAACTTGTTTAAAAGAGCTCCCGCAAGGAGTTTTCAACAGCTCAGGATAACTACATTTTTAATTCCTTGCAAATGTATTCGGCGCTCAAAGGGTTAAGATGTAATGTCTCCAGAACATTCCGAAAACGTTGACACAGGTTCACCACCTTATGACATCACCTCTCTTTTTAAAAACACTCAGTACATGTTTTAGAACAGAGGAAACTAATTTGCATTTCAAAAGTACAAATCGTTTCCATTCTTGGCCATTCTATAGGACTTTATTTGGTCGACAGTTCAGGGTCTCGATATTCGTTGTTTGCGCTTCATATTCTGCCACGTTTTCAGCGGAAGGCAAGTCCGCTCTCTAGACGGTACCTGCATTCTGTGACAAGGAAGTCATGCTTTTGTAATACATGCGGAGTGTGGCTTGGTATTATCCTGCTGGAGAAAGCAGGGGCATTCCTGATAAAGATGATGTCTGGGGGACACGTAATTCCAAAATCCATGCTTACCATCCTGCATCCATTATGCCTTCATAGATGTGCAAGTTGTCCTTGCCAAAGGCTCCACTTCAGCTTCAGACTATGACAGAGGTGGCTTTTGAACATGTCCCTGATAACAGTCAAGATGGTCACTCTCCTCCTTGGCCCTGAGAACATGATGCCTGTTATTTCAAGGAATAATCAGAAAGATGGACTCATCAGACCACAGCACCTCTTTCCACTTTCCTGTCAGTCCATTTCAGATGAGCTCAAATCCAGTCAGCAATGCTTCTGGATGGTGTTGATGTATGATTTCTTTGCAAAGAAATCCTAACTTGCATTTGATGACGCCACGACAAAGTGCACATGCTGCCACGGGTCCTCTGAAGTATATACGAGCCCATGCGGTATTGTGTCTATTACAGAAGCATGCCTCTTCCTCATGCCATGCTGATTGATGGCTCGAAGGTCTCACTTCACATCAAATATAGGTATCTAGCCTCTTGTTTTACACATGGGAATTGCTCCAGCTTCTCTGGATTCTGAGAGTCATGGACTGTTGATGGTGCAATCTCTAAATTCCATGCCATCACTCATGAAGAAACGTCCTGAAACTGTTTTACACCCACATCATTTGGTTAAGTGGCAAACCTTGAATCATCTTGTTGGAAATTTGACTTCCTTTCATGACTCTGCTCATTTAATACCCCATCAAATCTGAGTCACCAACTGCCTATTTACCTATTCACCTGTGGAATTTTCAAAATGGGTGTACGATTCAATAACTCTTCCAGCGTTCGTTCCTCTGGCCCAACTGTTTTGGAACATGCTGCAGGCATCAAATTCAAATATACTGTACAAAAATGAGTTAATTGCATAACGTGAAACTTAATTAATATTTTTTCTTCATGCTGTGTGGGTGCGAGTGAATTTACACATCAGTCCTCTTTTTATTTGCATTTTGCATAATTACCCTATTCTTGTGGAATTGAGGTTGAATATTAGGTAGTGTGGTGTCCGTTGTGTTAAACTGCGCTGGTTCAATGCTCTGGTGGAGGCTGGGCTACTTCAATAGTTTTAACAATAAAATTCGTCATGTTTAAATAGGGGCATGCATGTCAAATGCAAAGATGCAAAGGTTTTTTTTTTGTTTTTTTTTTACATTTTATTTTACACTGAGCAAAAGCAAATCAAATTGTTAACCCTTAGGGTGCCAAAATTATCTTGATAAATAATATCTTGAGCTTTTTGAGCTTTTGAAAACTTATCAAAACACCACATGATAAGTTTCTAAAAGCTTTGATTTTATTTCATCGTCTCAGCAAGCAGCAAATACTGCCTTTGACGCTTTAAGGGTTAAATAGTGACCTAATTGACTTATGGTTCTCTATGCTGTTTCTGGCTTTGTTGTCCGCTGCTAGGCATTAACAGTCATGTGGTGTGTTGTGTTTGCTGTTCGCTGCTGGGCATTAACAGTCATGTGGTGTGTTGTGTTTGCTGTTCGCTGCTGGGCATTAACAGTCATGTGGTGTGTTGTGTTTGCTGTCCACTGCTGGGCATTTACACTCAGGTGGTGTGTTGTGTTTGCTGTCCGCTGCTGGGCATTTACACTCATGTGCTGTGTTGTGTTTGCTGTTCGCTGCTGGCCATTTACACTCAGGTGGTGTGTTGTGTTTGCTGTCCGCTGCTGGCCATTTACACTCAGGTGGTGTGTTGTGTTTGCTGTCCACTGCTGGGCATTTACACTCAGGTGGTGTGTTGTGTTTGCTGTCCACTGCTGGGCATTTACACTCAGGTGGTGTGTTGTGTTTGCGGTCCACTGCTGGGCATTTACACTCAGGTGGTGTGGTGTGTTGTGTTTGCTGTCCACTGCTGGGCATTTACACTCAGGTGGTGTGTTGTGTTTGCTGTCTGCTGCTGGGCATTTACACTCAGGTGGTGTGTTGTGTTTGCTGTCTGCTGCTGGGCATTTACACTCAGGTGGTGTGTTGTGTTTGCTGTCCACTGCTGGGCATTTACACTCAGGTGGTGTGTTGTGTTTGCGGTCCACTGCTGGGCATTTACACTCAGGTGGTGTGTTGTGTTTGCTGTCTGCTGCTGGGCATTAACACTCATGTGCTGTGTTGTGCAGGACTGTGAGCTGGGCTCTGCCCGCTGTCTGAGATTTTCCTGCCCCCTCCGAAACATGACCAACAAGGCTACAATCACCGTACGGGCTCGGGTTTGGAACAGCACAATGCTAGAGGTAAGGACCAGACCAAAATGCAATGAACAAAGTGAAACTATAATCAACAGCACGCACTAATTATTATGGTTATTATCATTTATCAGTTGAATACTGAATGAACTGGTGGGGTGGAGACACACGGTCTTATTTAAATTAAAGACAAAAGTAGGAAGTGCAGTGGTAAAGTTTACCGTTGCTGGTGGGCTAGGCTTGTCAGACATATCTCTGGTATTTTTGTGACCAGCGAAGCTGCAGCGCACTGTAGTCGGAAAGAGGTTGAACAAGGAGGAATAATTGGGGCCTGGCAATTCATTAACCCCTTAAGACCTACTCCCCGGTACAATAAATACAGCATGTTTCCAAATCGCAATATTGTCATGCAGCATATCCACATTTCGCGAAGAAGCTAGGCAAAAAGCTGATGTAGACCATTTTTACCTCAACCGAACACAATTCAAGCAATGGAATAAGCATGCAGCAAAACATCAGATAAAATCATATCAGCATGGAATCGCTAGAATTTCTCCTGAATTAGTGCTATGCATAAAAACGATACCTCAAATAAAGGAGGAAAGTCCACAGAATCCAACGATATGAGCCCTGTCTTTTTAAACCGACACCACATTCAAAGAACAGCTGATATATACTTTACAGTCTACAGAGATGAGCAAAGAAATTTCTTACCTTTGATATTTTGTAATAAAAAAAAAAAAACTTTCAGGGTAAATCCATGCTTGCTATTGTTAGCACAATGTGTCCGTGTTGCAATGTATTTGCAATGTATTTTCCTCTCTTTGATCGGCTTGTGATGCTGTCCGTAAAATTTTGCTGGTAGCCATTCGATTCTAGGGCTTTCCATGATTCCAACGAGCTCTAAAGCACCTTTATCGCACAAAGCTAGACTGAGCCTTGTGTTCCCAGTGCGTGAAACCGAGTCTATAAGCCATTCGAATGTACTTAAATAGCGCGACAATATAAACGCTTCACAGGTTTGTTTGTGGAATTTTCGGTATAATTATCTGCCAAATATCAAACCATCGTTTTCAAAGTCGTTTTCTGACCAACGTGTGAATACTGAAGGCATTACAGTATAAACAAGGCGAGTAGCTTGTTTTTTCAACTTATTCTTTATATAGGCAAGTTGACACCATTATTTTTATCAGTTGATATACAGAAGTGTATTGGTGAAGATGAAGGTCTGCAATTGAGGTGACCGGGGTTCGATCGCAGGTCTGTGTGTTACTTTGCTGGCAATGTTAGCATTTTTATCTCGTAAACATAATTGATGGGGTTTTTATTCATTTTACTTTTTTCCATTTTTTTTTTACCTTTTCGTTGTATGCATCATCTTATTAATTTGTTTTTTTTTTTTAATAAATCTGCTTCAGTGGAGCCAAACTTCATTTTATTTGTATTTATTGTCTTTCAATAGGATTGTATAGACTATAGGACTGGCAGAAATAATAATTTAAATAATATTTTTTTAAATTCAAAGAATTAAAAAATTTTGTATTTGGATGGAATGGATGCCTGTGATGATATGTAAGTGAAATTAAATGAGTTTTACAGTTTGGTATCTGAGCCATCTGAAATGGAACACAAGGTACCTAAATTGCCAAATTGGAGAAGCCAACTGGACATTCATCTCTCATTTTGCTCTGATTTAACTGATCAGAATAAGCTGTGGCACAGATAATAATGAGATTCTGTACTGTAATTTTTAGAGGTTTCAGGCTGCAACTCAACAAATTTACAGGGGATAGAAGTAAAACTTTGTTAGGTGCGAAATGAGATCTTTCATTTATACTGTGTTCCATCTCCATTTACTCTGACTCAGTGACATATACACTGATTTTTACACCAGGGCAAAAATCCCAAATGGTTTTACCTTTATTATGATACCAAGATCATTCAAATGGACCAAATAGTTGCATTTCATTTTGGGCTTGCCATTTTCGAAAAAGAGGCTCAGGGTTTAAGGGGTTAATGGCCAATCAACACAGCTCCTGTCATTGTCTTTAAAAAACTGCAACCAGCCAGACCCCACCTAAAATCTGCTGGGAGAGACGAAGCTTCTCTTTGCACATTTGGTCGCTAAGGCCGGAAAAGGACACTTGGGGGCGGTAAAGCCTTGAGTTGAACTTCCATTCCCATCCCATGGCAATGATGTGGCGTCTCTGTTTCCTGTGGATGGGGCCAGAAGTGTGACAATTTTGATCTGATTTTGCAGTGTGATTGCCGTAACTTAGAGCATTGTTTTGAGTTATGATGATGCCGGTCACATTCTAGATCGTATTTCTGTTTTATTCATGTGAATTCTGAGAAGACAAACCATGAGAGCTGAAGTAGGCTTATTCCTTAAGCTCACAGTTCCGTTCTGTTTGCCTGATATATTCAATTAACTCAATCAGGGAGGATTGTCCTTGCATAATGATGTGCATTGACAGATTCTGAGCCCCAAAATAACCACAAGTATAAGGGTTTACACTTTTGATTAACTGACTACAATGTTTCACATCAGTTGGTACTATTTGTTGAATGATTTGTTTACCAGGGGGGTGGTACACAGCCTTTATTCACAAAACCAGTTTATGAGAAATTTGACAGGCCGTCTATGCCTAGGACAGCTTTTCACCTCGTTTAATGTCTATATATCATTAACTATTAGGGTATAAAAATCTCATAAAAATATTTTAAAGGCTATTTTAAAATATATTTTAATATTTAAAATATTAATATATCTATTCATGTATGTACAATAAAAAAAAACTCTAAACCTCATCCAGGACTGAAAATTGTCTCACTGATGCCAATGTTACAGACGGCCGTGTCAAGGATTGTCAGTCAAGGAGAAGGACAGCATCCGCTAGCAGTCAGTGCTGTGGAGCCTCAGAAACCGAGCTCCTCTTGATTATTTGTGTTGTCTCTGTATGTTTGCAACTGACTTTTTTGGGGCTTGTGCAGTTTATATGGATGTTTGGGCGAAGCTCTCTCAGTTGGTCCACTTTGGCCATTGGAAAATTGTGTTGTGTTAGGAAAACAAGCATCCAGTTAGTGTTCGTTTACCTTGGTTTGTGTTAATGCGCTCTTTCATCATTATCAAAATGAATGTCTTGTAATAAATCAGATTTTTTAAGTAGTATTATCTAATAAAAAAAATCTGTATAATTTTATTTATACGTCCATAAGCTGTGTAAATGGATGAAAATACTTATGATTAACTGGAATTCCGTATAGGTTGACATGCATTAAATGACAGCCGCCAGGTAAGTATATAGCGTATGAAAAACATGCTCTTTGGTAGATTTGAAGTCTACACTCCATTTTGTGAGCATTTCTCTACTCTAACCTGTAATGGCTCCAATGTAAATAAGGCGGCCTTCATTGGAACTGCGTATTTTTTCTCTCAGCATCTAATATCCCCTTTATGTGGAGCTTAACACACTTTCAACCCTGGGAACCTTAATGTTTGTGTGTTTGATGCCTCCTTGTAACGAATAACTCCTCAAGAGGCTAGACATTATGTAAGAGAATATTTTCAATAGCAGTTGAATTCACCAGCATCAAATAATGTATTTGTACCATTTTTAAAATAATAGAGGGTGAGTGGACTCCTCAAATCAATCAATTTTGATTATATTTTTATTCTCCATCATGTCTCAACTTTTTCAGCATTATAGCTGCATATCACTGGTTATGATCAATCTTTGGGCCTCCCTGTGAATACTGCTTTTTGTTGTAATCAAGATTGCAGCCCTAGAACTTCAACAAGCCATTAATGTTCTTAACCCTTGTATGGTGTTAGGATTTTTGTTACTCAGCCAGTGTTCATGGGTCTGGGACCCGCTAGAGTTTTGGGTTTTCAAAATTGTTTGATTTTGTTGTTTTATGTTAAAATGTTCAACAGATGTTTACTTCATGCCAATTACAAGTCATATGAACGGCAAACATGGTTTGATGAAAACTGAAAATGGGTCCCACAGACCCAAACACCATACAAGGGTTAATTGTGCATTCATGTTTAGATGGAGTGCTGATCCTCTGCAGCAACATTATTTTACACCAGAAATAACCACACAACACGTGAAGAATAACATTACCTCCGTTTTATTGTCCCTATTGTGGTATATTGCAAAAAATAAAATGGAACGTTAATCACTGTTTTGAATTGATTAATCCTTAGACTTTGTTGAAACAAAGGGCTCCAAACTGGTCTATGTGTGGACTCTTGGCCACTAAAACACGGAAGATGATGAGGGATGACGAAGCCAACCTGCTGAGGGCAAACCATATCTGCAATATTGTCAAATTTAAGGAAGGAATCATTAACAAATTAAACTGACACATTCAGCAACCAAATTAGGCAATTGTAAGATAAAGTTACCCCAAATTATGTAATTAGTAAGCGCATTAAGCACTTCACAGACAAGGCAGTTTAATTTTCATGACATACATTACTAGTTCTTTCATAACTGGGTGAATATTCCTCTTCAACAAGCAGAGGATAATTGATCAAAATACAGCTTGTTTAAGGTCTTCCACTGCTCTTTTGGTAAGAAAAAACACTGACCCAGGCTACTATAAATATCCTGTATTTTAGCCCACCATCATCAGATGGGGGGCTCTTCAAATCACTTTCCGTCTGTGGTCCGTCCGTTGTCTTTAAACTTTTCTTATTACCGCTATTTCTCAGGAACTAACCGTCCAATCTTTCTCAAACTTGGTACCACTTTCGCTTTGGTTCGTAGTTATGTGTCATTGGTTTTTTTTTTTTTGATCTCTTGGATAAATCCAATATGGGTGTCCAGTGGCCGTCTTTGATTTAGACTAAAAAGTTTGTTACTGCTATTTCTCAAGATCTGTTGGGGGAATCTTTTTCATATCTTTCATACATGTTTCCCCTGGGTCCTAGTCCTGCATTACTGCCTTCTGATATCAAATGCTTGAATCCAATATGGCCTCATGGGAGTCTTAAACATTTCTTGTCATCGCTTTTTCTCAGGAACTAGCACTTTGATCTTTTTCAGACTTCGTGCACAAGTCTACCCACTACCCACAAGACACCTAGAGCCAATTAAACAGACATGCAGGCTGTGACAGAAGTCTAAGTGGAAACCAAGATTTGTCAATGTAGTTGGACATTGAGCATAGTTGTAATCCGGACAAAGTAGAGGTTCAAAGTAAAGATAAAAGTGTATTGGGCAGGGGTAGCAAGGCCTTGTCCTGGAGAGCCACAGGGTGTGCTGAGTTTGGTTTTCTCCACCCTCTTTAAACTTAAGACACCAGGTGACATGAGTTAAGTGTGTAATGAACTGCTTTCATTTACCAATTAAGTGCAGAGTAACGTCAAAAACCAGCAGACACTCTGGCCCTCCAGGACCGGGGTTGACGACCACTGCCATAGGAGTTGATTGCAGACACAGTATATAGTGTTCATCATGGAGTGTGCTGGATTTTAGGAATTGAGTCGATCGAAGCTTGTCGAACATGGCCCTGCCGTTAATGGTTTTGGTCATGCTCATTTCATTTCTCAAATGTGTCATCATGCACTGCTGTCATGAAATACTGATTTTATGTAGGCAGATTTCTTGTGGTATTTTAAAAATAAATTTAACCCTTCATTTTTTGGAATACGGGATATAAGTAATGACAAGAATGAATGGCAAGAAAAATTAAAACAGCTACTAATACCATTGTCTCTCTGATACCAGAACTCCTGTTTCATCTTGGTGAAAATGTCAGTCCTCTCAACAAAAGGGGAAAAAAAACACTCGAGCTACAGTTCATCCTGTTTAAAAACACATCATGGGGTTAGTATGTGGATTTCACTATGTGACAGTCAGTGGTATCAAGTTCAGATGGCATTTCTAGATAGTGTAGGTCTACTGCTGTGCCATCCCCACTTTGTCACACAGCAATGGGGAGGAAGATTTGCAGTTCTGTGACGCCAAGAAAGATTACTGTTCTCAGATGATATGAACAGCAATGTTTGTCTGAGGTTGACTGGTGAGGTCATCTACCAAACAACAGTAATTACTCATGTTTGGAGTTCAAAAGAACTCTAATGGATCCAGACTGCCTTTTAGCATGGATCTACAACCCCAATTCCAAAATAGTTGGGACGAAGTGTAAAATATGAAAAAAATCAACATGCAATGACTTTCAGATCACATGACCTAATATGTTATTTACCATAGAACATGGATAACATTTCAAATGTTGAAACAGACATTTTACATTTTATCCACAAAATGAGCTTATTTCAAATTTTCTGGCTGCAACAGGTCTCAAAAGTGTTTGGACACAGCCAAAAAAGGGCTGAAAAAGTAATTCATATTTAAGAGAATCAGAATCATCTGAAAGAACATTTAGCAAGTGATTAATTTAATATGATTGGCTATAAAAGGGATGTCTTAGAGAGGCAGAGTTCCTCTGAAGTAAAGATGGCCAGAGGCTCTCCAACCTGTGAAGGCTTACGTAAAAAATTGTGGAATAGTTGAAAAACTATGTTCCTCAACGTCAAATTGCAAAGGCTTTGAAGGTTTCATCATTGACAGTGCGTAACATCATCAAAAGATTCAGAGAAACTGGAAAAATCTCTGTGTGTAAGGGACAAGGCCGAAGATCTTTACTGGGTGCCCGTGATCTTTGGGCCCTCAGACGCTACTACATCACTTACCGGCATGATTCTGTCATTGACATTACTAAATGGGCCCAGGAATACTTTAAGAAACCACTGTCTGTAAACACAATCTGCCGTGCCATCCACAGATGCCACCTTAAACTCTATCATGCAAAAAGGAAGCTATTGTTGAGCATGATCCAGAAGTGTTCTGGGGGCCAAGGGTCATATAAAATGGGCTGTAGCAAAGTGTCCTGCAGTCAGACGAGTCCAAATTTGACATTTTCATTGAAAATCATGGGCGTTGTGTCCTCCGGGATAAAGAGAAGAAAGACCACCCCTCCTGTTATCAGGGTTCAAGTCAAAAAGCCAGCATCTCTGATGGTATGTGGATGCATTAGTACATATTGTGTGGGACGGTTGCATGTTTTTAAAAGTACCATGGATACTGAAAGGTATATAAAGCTTTTAGAGCAACATATGCTCCCCTCCAGACGACATCTATTCCAGGGAAGGCCTTGTGTATTTCAGCAGGACAATGCAAATCCACATACTGCAGCTATTACAACACCATGGCTTCGTAGTAGAACAGTCCGTGTGCTGGACTGGCCTGCCTGCAGTCCTGATCTTTCACCATTTGAGAACATTTGGCACGTAATTAAATGAAAAGTCCACCAAAGGAGCCCCAAAACTCTCGAGCCGCTGGAAGCCTGTATTAAGCCTGGGATCAAATTCCAATGGCTAAACTCAAGAAACTTGTCTCCTCAATGCCCTGACGCCTCCACTCTGTGTTAAAAAGAAGAGGGGATGCTTCAACTTGATAAATAGCCTCCCGTCCCAACCTTTTTGAGACCTGCAGCGATCAAATTTGAAATGAGCTCATTTTGTGGATAAAGTTGTAAAATTCCTCAGTTTCAGCATTTACCATGTTATCTCTGTTCTTTTGTGTATAAAATACTGGCTGGTGTGATTTGAAAGTCATTGCCTTTTTTATTTTATTCACAATCTACACTTTGTCCCAACTATTTCGGAATAGGGGTTGTAAATGCCTGAATGGGAATGTTGGGATCTTGATGGGTTTTGTGCATGTTGAGATCCTGAATTTGCCTATTGTTCATGCTTCCTTTCACATTGAGATTGTTAATTTGCCTATTGTTCATACTACCCTTAGTAGCCTGCTTAAGTTTGTTTACAAAAATATTAACTTTCACCAACATTCATTAATTTTAACTCCTACAGTATCCTTAATTGCATTTAATTTGACTTATAAATTGACAATGCGCATTTAATGAAGTAGTCAGTGCTAGTGGACATCAGTTTGACAGATGTCTTCACTCTTGGATTGCTCATGGAGGTTTTTGTTAATGTTAGTCCAGCGATTCTAGTTTTGAGTTTCATATGCAATAAACTTAGATTGTTTCCTCACTTAAAATGTCTAATTCAAGTCCCTTCAGTACAACCCTAACTCTCAGATGCCTAACTCTCAGGTTCGTACACAACTGTGAATTATACCTGCAAAGATAGTTGTATGTTGGGCGTCAAGATCCTTCAAGGATCTCTTGTAAAAATTTTAATGCCCTAACCAGCTTTAGAGGAAAATGAAAAGATGATTGTTTTAAAAAATGCTATAATTTTATACAATTTTATCCGTTTCTCATTAACAGAGTTGGGTCAAAGTACTTTCAAATACTTCTGAGAACTTTTACATACCATAGTGCTTGTATTTGTATCTGAATACTACCTAATAATGCCTAATATTAGCCATTAGCCCAAAAATATTATTAGGCCTAATGCCTTATAATACATAATAATAAGTTCAAGTACTTGTATCCAAGTACTTTTCAAGCACTTAGGAGGCAGATTGGTCAAGAACTTTGAACAGTACTTGAATACAAGTACTCCGATACAAGTGCAAGCACTTTGGTATTTAAAATAAAATACTTGCATCCAATTCTTGAAAGTACTTGAACCCAACTCTGCTCAAGAAACAGCAGGATAATTTCAACAGATGGAAAAATAAATTTCAAATATTTTTTTCTTGCATTGAAATATCAATAAGCATCACTGGCTGGTAAGCAAAGTAATTTACCGCGCTTGCAGAAATTAATCGTTGCAAGATGCGTAATTGTTATTCTCCATGAATTTAATTACAGTGGAATGTAATCAGATCAAATACTTCTCAATGTGCTGGAAATCTCCTGCATGTAGTGCAGAGCAGCAAGGTATCACAGCGCTCCAGGCAAGGAACCTCCGCTCTCAATCCCTGTAACTGTTTGTGTTTTACAGGACTACACTGATGCTTCACGGGTGACAGTCAGAGGGGAGGCAACGTTAAAGCTGGTCACTGATAAGCCTTTCATCAAAATGAACAGTCAGACAAGACAGGTGAGGTCATTGCTAGATGTTATAGTTGTGCTGCAATATTTTGTAGTTGTGCTGCTGAAAATTGCAAGCAAGGAAAGTATTTTTCAATTGCATGTGAGCTAAAAATCTTTTTGGCTGAGGCCTTCAGATGGTAGATGTTCAGGGTTTCTGCTGCGAGGGAACAAAATCCTCCTCTGAAATGATGAGCAGCAAGGAAATCAAAGATATGATATGCTTAAGTGCATGATGCAGTTTAGAGGATTAGCATACAACCGTGCTATTACTGGCCTGAATAGTGCCAGGTACCATCATGTGACTCCGTCTCCCACTTGAAATTGGAATTAATTTAGAGAATATTACACCTGCTTTCCTTTCTGAGTAAACTGATACTATGGCTTCATCATAAGACTACCTGAGAACAGTTACCTGAATAAATCTGAATATATTATTTGGCAGGGAAATGCAGGTGAATGCAGTATGCATAACCGTCTACTTTAATGGTCAACCTTAAAAGGGAGCAGTGTTTCCTTGCACTGTAAGTAAGGATGCATCAGTGACCCAGTTGTTAAGTGTCATGTTACTCAGGGCCAACTCCTCTGCTGGAGTGTAGTCAGAGTACTGTGAAAAAATAAATAAAAGTCACCAATGGCGACTACTGCTCTTTCAAGGTACAACTTGAAAATTGCACGTCCTGCATCCTTTGGGATTCTAAAATATATCAGCATTCAAACATCTTTCACAAATACCATGGCCTCTGTAGAGTACAATATGGTCAATTGCTTCTTGACAACCCAATGCCTGTGTACGCATTGCAGTTTGAAACGGTTTTCACTCTCAAAAAAAACTGTGTTTTTTGACTAATAGCATTCGTCTATGCGATGACTTGACAATGTGTCTTGGCCTTTACCCAGCCCAAGGCATGGGAAGCAAACAGTAACAGGACTTACTTATTTTCATGGGTAAAAGGCAGATTATACAGTTTAAAATGGGGCAAACCATTTTGATGAGATATGTTTAAGAATGTTGAACTCGTTCTTCAGCTAAATGAATTTGACTTTTTTTTTTTTACTTCATCTGAGTACTATTTCATTATTAAAATTTAATGTCGATCTTTGGGAATGCCATCACATTTTACTCATCTTGTTCAATGACAGTTCACGTTAGACATCGACCCAGTGCTGGGCACGGAAACACCTTATGAAATTCCCTTGTGGATCATAATCCTGGCTGGAGTGATTGGAGTCTTTCTCCTAGGTCTGATCATCCTCATCCTATGGAAGGTAGGAGCTTTATTCTGCCCAAAATGGTTCATTTGAATGTTTACTGAGTGCTTCATTCTGTGGAATTGTGGAATTAGACTAAGCATTTCATCAGCCTGCTGATAAAACCTCATATCTCCAAATTGATAAGAAATAATAACTTGTATGTCCACTATTCTTACATGCAAAATTAAACATTTTTTATTTTATTTATATTTTACATTATATTTATGTATTTATATAATTTTATTTCTTCTTTTTATTTTATATTTATTTTGTATTTTCCTGTAACGTTTATCATTTTGTAGATACAAGGTTTTATCAGCAGACAGACTATTTCATGGTTAGGCCTTTTCCAGATCAGTTTCTTGACTGCTATGCCCTAGAATTTTACATAGACTTCAGCAGAGCAAAACAAACACAAGTTAAACTTAGAATTCAGGCTAGATTGAAACATTCTAGAGTAAAGTTGGCAAAGAAAGTGTTGGATCCATAAACAGAGATTTGATTCTATGGTTGAATACAGTGGCTTTCTGGATTTGGGCGAATCCATATACTGTACAGTACAGTCGCCGTTAAAACCAAAGAAAAGGTTGTTAATCCAGCTGTAGGGGGGCGCTAGGCTGTCAGTAGGACCGGGAAATCTTGTGAGTTGTGCGGTAGGACCGGCGTCTTGATGCGCACGAAGACAGAAGAAGACCTCCCGCCGCCTACCGCGCTCGCGGTTGCTGGGCGATAGCCCTGGCGCAGCTTGTTGTTGATTTATTTCCATATATGAATGCAAGAGTAACGTTAGTCTACATAAAATATTGATTTGCTTTGGCGGGGGTGATGTTGCCGGAAATTATTTCTGCAAACCTTTTTATTTTAGACTATACAGTTTGCTCAACCTGTGCTACTACTTAAAACTTTACTGCGGTATAAAACGCAATTGGATTATTATTTAGGCAGTGGCTATATCTATGGTGCTGTAAATGGTGATTCGGGGCTATATTTACGGTAATTTAGAGTGGGCATGCGCGGAGGCGGCGCCTCCAGGCAAACCCAGGATGAGGGACTCTCGTTTAACAGTTGTGGGTTGCAGATGTAGTGACGAACTGTAGTTACTGACAGTGGTTTTCTGAAGTGTTCCTGAGCCCATGTGGTGACGTCCTTTACACACTGATTTCGGTTTTTGATGCAGTACCGCCTCAGGGATCGAAGTACGCGGGCATTCAATGTTGGTTTTTGGCCTTGTCGCTTACGTGCAGTGATTTCTCCAGATTCTCTGAACCTTATGACGATATTACGGACTGTAGATGATGAAATCCCTAAATTTCTTGCAATAGCTCGTTGAGGAATGTTGTTTTTAAACTGTTCGACAATCAGCTCACGCATTTGTTCACTAAGTGGTGACCCTCGCCCCATCCTTGTTTGTGAATGACTGAGCATTTCAGGGAAGCTGCTTTTATACCCAATCATGTCGCCCACCTGTTCCTAATTAGCCCGTTCACCTGTGGGATTTTCCAAATAAGTGTTTGATGAGCATTCCTCAACTCTCTCAGTCTTTTTTGCCACTTGTGCCAGCTTTATTGAAACATGTTGCAGGCATCAAATTCCAAATGAGCTAATATTAGCAAAAAATTACTGTTTACCTGTTCGAACATTACGTAACTTGTCTTTGCAGTGTATTCAATTGAATATAGGTTAAAAAGGATTTGCAAATCCTTGTATTCTGTTTTTATTTACGATTTACACAACGTGCCAACTTCACTGGTTTTGGGTTTTGTACATACATACATACATTCATACATACATGCATACATATATACATTCTTTCTTTCTTTCTTTCTTTCTTTCTTTATTCATTCATCCACACTCCCAATGTCACAGCTAAGAATTAAGAAAATAAAATTTAAAGTGCAAGTAGCACACCGTGCACCAAGATAAAAAAAAAAACAGTAGAACACAGATAAAAACAATAGAACACCATAAAAGTATAGAAAAATCAACAGTCAGTGACAAGTCCGCCCCACTACTTATCTCCCTTCCCCACCCCTCCCTCATGATGCATTGAGAAGTCTTCTGGCTCTGGGTATGAAGGACCTCCGGAGTCTCTCAGTGGAGCAATTCATTGAGAGCAGCATCCCACTAAAGCCCCTCCTATGCCCCATCACCAGCTCATGTACCGGGTGGCTGCTGTTGTCTATTATGGAGAGCAGTTTGTGCAGTGCTCTCCTATCAGCCACCAACACCACCGAGTCTTGCTCCACACCAATGACAGAGGAGGCCTTTTTTATTAGTTTGTCAAGTCTCTGTGTGTCCCTTTGCTTGACACTGCCCCCCCAAGCACACCACCCCATAAAAGAGTGCACTGGCCATCACTGACTGGTAGAATATCTGCAACATCTCTTTGCAGACATTAAATGATGCCAGTCTCCTAAGAAAGTCGAGCCTGTACAAGAAGTCACAGTTAATAGACCAGTCCAGTTTATTTTCCACCTGGAGGCCCAGGTACTTATAGGAAGTAACCACCTCAATCTCCTCGCCACTGATGTTCACAGGCACAGGAGATAGGCGGCGCTTCCCAAAGTCCAGTACCATCCCCTTTGTTTTGGAGGTGTTGAGCTGCAGGTGGTTCAGGTGACTCCAGGTGGTGAAGTCCTTCACAAGGGACCTGTACTCTCCCTCATCCCCACCCCTAATACATCCGACCATGGCAGTGTCATCCGAGAACTTCTGCACATGACACAGTTCGGTGTTGTGCATGAAGTCTGCTGTGTAAAGGGTGTAGAGTAGGGGGGCCAGCGCAGTCCCCTGTGGCACCCCTGTGCTACTAGCCAATATGTCTGATGTTATAGACCCAAACCTGATAAAATGAGGTCTGTCAGTGAGGTAATCCGTAATCCAGGACACAAGGGGGGGTCAACCTGCATGATATTAAGTTGGCTGTATGGTGTTGAAGGCACTTGAGAAATGTCACAGCACCCCTTTCCCTGTCGAGGAATGTGTGGGTACGGTGCAGAAGATACAGGACAGCATCCTCAACTCCTACATTCCTCCGATAACCAAACTGAAGGGGATCCTGGGCCTGCTGCACCTGCGATGTTATAATGTGCAGCACCAGCAGCTCCAGAGTCTTCATCAGATGGGAGGTGAAGGCCACGGGTCTAAAGTCCTCCAGGTCACTGGGTCGTCCCTTTTTAGGTATTGGGACGATACAGGAGGTTTTCCAGAGGGTTGGAACCTTCCCCAAGTGCAGGCTCTGGTTGTAGATGTGCTGCTGGGGCTCAGCTAGCTCGGCAGCACAGGCCTTCAGCAGCCTCGGGCACAAGCTGTCTGGACCGGCTGCCTTTCTGGGGCGGAGTCTCCTCAGCTCCTGTCTAACCTGGTCCATGGTGAAGGAGATGGAGAGGATGTCGAAGTCAGAGGAGGGAGGAGGAGGGGGTGGACAGAATAAGAGAGCTGGAGCAGGGAGGTCGGTAGGTGGGGAAGCAGGTGTTGAGTCAAACCAATTGAAAAAGATGTTAAATTTGTTTGCTTGTTTGTTTGAACAAGCTTGCTGAAATTTATTTAATACTTAGTAGAAAGTATTCGTTGGTATTGACAGCTTCAACACCTCCTGTTTGGAGAAGCTAGTCGCATACATTGCTCAGGCATGATTTTAGCCAATTCTTCCATACAGACTGCCTTCAAATCTTGAAGGTTCCAGGGGCCTCTTCTATGAACTGTGATCTTCGGTTCTTTCCATAGATTTTCAACTGGATTCAAGTCGGGTGATTGACTGAGCCATTCTAGCAGCTTTATTTTCTTTCTCTGAAACCAATTGAGTTTCCTTGGCTGTGTGTTTGAGATCATTGTCTTGCTGAAATGTCAGCCCTCATTTCATCTTCAGCATCCTGGTAAATGGGACCAGATTCTTATTAAGAATGTCTCTGTACATTTCCCCATTCATCCTTCCTTCAATTATGAAATCTGCCAGTACCATATGCTGAAAAACTGCCCTACAACATGATGCTCCCACCTCCAAACTTCACTGTTGGTATGGTGTTTTGGGGGTGATGTGCAGTGCCGCCTATCCTCCAAACATGGAGGGCACTATGGCATCCAAAGGGTTCTGACCAGGCTATATTCTCCCAGTTCAGGCTTGTCCAAATGTTGTGCAGCTAACTTTAAACGAGCTTCAGCATGCTTTTTCTTCAGCAATGGAGTCTTGCGCGGTGAACATGTATAGAGGCCATGCTGGTTGTGGGCATTACTTATTGTTTTCTTTGAAACAACTGTACCTGCTAATTCCACGTCTTTCTGAAGCACTCCGCGAGTGGTCCTTGGCTCTTGGACAACTCTTCTGATTATTCGTTTGACTCCTCTATCAGAAATCTTGCAAGGAGCACCTGGTCGTGGCCTGTTTATGGTGAAATTGTTTTTTCCACTTCGGGATTATGGCCACAACGGCGCTCACTGTAACATTCATAAGTTTAGAAATACATCTGTAACCAATGCCATCAGTGTGTTTTGCAACAATAAGGTTGCGAAGGTCTTGAGAGAACTCTTTCCTTTAACCCATCATGAGATGATTCTTGTGTGACACCTTGGTAATGAGAAACCTTTTCATAGACTATCAATTAGGACTAAACCAGCTGATATCAATTTTCACTGATAGGTAACAGGATTGCTTTCCAAATACAGACAGATTTCAGCTTGGTTCTTTGCTTTCCATACCCTTTTGCACCTCCTTTTCTTCATTTGTAAAATACATATTCCCTGGATGATTCCACTATATTACACATTACTTAATTTTTGAACTTATTACATCCGCCAAGGACGTCTGTGTGTCTGTCTGTCTGTCTGTGAACAGGATAACATAAAAACTGATGAACCGATTTCCATGAAAATTCACATATATGAAGATCTCTTATCTCGGAAGACCCCATTAAATTTTGGTGTTGATCCGATTCGGATCACAATTCGGCGGACGTCAGAAATCTCTGATTGGTCTTGTTTGTTTTGATTTCTTTGAATGTGTGGATTACTTGAAATTTTCACCAGATTTTGGTAACAACCCATGTCAATGGCCCCATCAGAAATATATTTCATGAGAAAAATGTTGATGCATTCAATACTTATTCCCCCTTTCTTCAGTTATTATTTCATAAATTCTTGCTTTATTTTGTATTTGTTTGTGTCTAGTGCAAATAGTGAATTCACAGTACCATATGAATAATTATCTGAGGTATATCACTTCCTGCATGCTATGCATCTAACACTACTGACCTACTATAATAAACCTACTTTTGTACTTACACATTAAGACAGCCCAAATTTCGAAAATGCACAAAGAAATTTGTCCATGAAGTTTCATTCTGCACTGCTTGTGAGTAGAAGCGCTACCTGTGGAGAAGAGATCTAACTACTAGGGGGCATTAATTTTTTATCCTGGCTGCAGAATTGGGTAACACCACTGACAGGTTTTGGTCCTACAGCCACTTGTGAGCCTATAAAATAAAAACATGGTATTTAATAAGCAAAACTTGTTTTATTATCCATGTGCTGATGGGCACAGTCCAGGTTAATGTACTTTCTGATGGGAATTTTGTATGAATATTGGAATAAAAATTGTTGGTTTCAAAGTGAGCTGGGTCAGTGACATCCGAAAATAGTGCAAATTTGGGGGTGATGCCTTCCTTTTTTTATTTTTTTAATCCGAAGACTATAGGATACGTAATCTTTTTTTTATTTGTGGAGATATCACTTACCTTTCTAACTTAAACCATTTCTTAAAAAAAAAAAAAACAATACACAATTACTCGATGGGACCGGAGTTACAGGAATTGTGCGGTTACTGTAGAATGACCCATGTGACATTGTCCTACAAAATGAAAAAAAAAGCCTTTTCTGACTTAGAACCTTCTTACAGGAAAACTTAAAATTGTGCTCAATGGCTTACGACTCAAAGTCCAATTAAAATACTGACGTAAAAATTTCTCACCACCGTCATTGCCATTTCATCTCAGCCAGTTTCCTGGTAGGCCTCTGCCAATGTATGCGACTTTTGTAATCAACCCTCTGTGTTGCATCATTGGCTGTGTTTTGGTCCTTTGTTAGCGGTCAGTACATAACAAACACTAGTTACAAACACTATCTTGTAGTTACAAACACTATCTTGTCCTCAGTGGAAGTGAAAACAATATTATTTGTCTTTCTCAAATATTAGCATTCCCCAGCCTCCCCCACTGCCAGTTCTTCTTGGTCAGTAACACATATTGTTGCACAGTTGAAATGCAGACAGCACTGTATTAATTCATCCTAAATGACGGTGTTTATCAAGCGCCGTTTATTTCAGAGTAATTTATTGTTTAACTGCACGTGCATTTGATGCTCCCGGGTTTTGTCGAGGGTGGCAGCTGTTGTACACAGATAAGCTGTTATGAATATAATAATAAAAATGTCCTCCTTAATTGTTATTATAAATATGACAGTCCGTCTAATGTTAGCCTTCCCCAACCTCAGCCTCACGTGTAGCTTCTGGAAATGTCCAATCCAAATCAACGAGCTTCCATCCCCTCAAAGGTGGACTAAGGAACAAAAAACTGCGCACCTACTGATAATCAATTGTAAATAATCCCTGAAGAAGCAGATCAACACCAGAAACATTGGAAATGCAGGCATTGCTCCTTAAATTAGTGATATTTCTTGCCTGTCAGTGCTGACTCACAGCTGGGAACGTGAAGGGATATTTGATTGATTCCCATTCATCTGGGTCTTATGTAGGACGTTTGCATGGGATACGTGAGTCTTCATTCGACTTGAATTTACTGATGAAATTTAGTGTTTTTATGGGATTTGATAGGAGCTTGAACATACCCTGCCTTATTTAGTGTTCTATTAGAAAAAAATTCTAATTGCTAATAAAATTTCTGATACTAATTAGAATCAGGTATCTGATAATATTGAAAAGGGCTACCCGCACAGTTTGGTTTCCCTTAGTTTTGAGTTTGTTCAGTCATTTATGTGGTTCATTTCATTTCATCTTGTTAATCTGTTTGAGAGAGCAATAACACTGCTGGATTCCCTGCTGCAGAAAATAAATTTGGCCCCTGCCAAGTCGTGCTTGTGGAGATTTACCTTATTATTGGGTATTATTTCACCCCTTATTTGGCCCACCAGCACCAGACTCTTCTAATAAGCGGTTCAACACGGATGATTAACTGTTGAATGCGGTGTGCTTTGTAAGGGGTTGAGAAAACATGTACAGCTGTGGTATCCCACCCTGTTCCTGGAGAGCTACCATCTCAGCAGATTTTTACTGCAGCCCTAATTCAGCTCACCTTATCTGGCTAATTAGCAGCTCATCAAGATCCTTTAACGTGGGAATGAGGTGTGCTTTACTTTGGTTGAAGTGAAAACCTTCAGGATGTGGTGCCATGTGGGAATGGGGTTGGACTCCACTGATCTACAGCTTGCCTGACTTACAGGAACAGGGTTAGTAAGTCATAGCAGTCTTATCTCACTGCACTATTTAGCATTAATTTTGCTTATTGGTTCGGCTCCCACAGTGTGGTTTCTTCAGGAGGGCCAACAGGAGAGAGATGTATGAGGCCAAGGCACAGAAAGCGGAGATGAAGATCCAGCCTTCTGAGACAGAAAAGCTAACAGAGGACTACTGACTGGAGAGGCCTGTGGGGACACTGACACTCTTCTTAAAGGCCTCTTGGTAATATGGCTGCTGATAGGGACATACAGTACTTTTCCCTCCCAACCTGCTGTTTGCTGACCTTTGTGACTGCACTCCGCTAATCTCAAATTCTGAAGGTACTTTCAATTTACCTTCATTGGTCTGTTATCTTTTCAATTAACTTTTCCCTCCACCTCTTCTTTTTATTGTTCTCTTGCTGCGGTGGGTCATGCATTTTCCCACTTCATTAACTATTCTTCTGCAAGGTTTCTGTTTTGCTGACAGATGGTGTGTATCTCAGCTCACGCCCAAGCTTGACCATTCTTACGTTGGCTCTGGAAAGAAATGCAAACAACTATATTTCAAGAAACTCTGCTCTGCTCAGGTCTCTGACATGTCCTTCACATAAATGTTGAGCGTTTTTGCCCTCGGCCCGACTTAAGGCCGAAGGGTACGGTCATCAGTTTGTTGTCTGTCTGTCTGTCTGTCCATGTGTGCACCGTCGGGCCGAGGGTGTTCAAACGCGGGCGTTTCTGGTTTTGTTTTCAAGGAAATGATATGCACCCTCTCCTTACTCCCAACAGTGTGGTCGCCTCAGGAGGGCTAGCAACACTAAGATGATTCAAATCTACACTGGTATGAAACTACAGTTGGAGGACCGCTGCCAGCTCAGTGAAGACCGCTTCGTGGATAATCCGAAAAGGAAGCAATGGGTCACCAGTTGGACAGATATGCAATATTATTACAACTGTACCCTATGTCCCTCAAACAACCTGGAGAAGGGGCATGAAGTTCTGTGAAACATCTTTTTGCAACCTTTGTGTACATTGTTTTCTTCAATTTGTTTTATTTTGGAAACTATTTGTAATTTTTATTTTTATTTTTATTTTTTTTGGCAAATGGTTACTTTGAGTGCAATATAATGTTTGCAGTTCTGTTTGATACAGAAAAAAAAAAAGGATTTCAGTATTTTGATATGTTAAATTGGAGTGGGGGAGTGGGACTGGAATTATTTTCATTTCTGTAATTTTAATGAACTCAAGTTAGTTGAGAGTTGTTTCCACACACTTTTATCTATTGAAACTACTGTATGTTCATTTAGCCACATATTTGCTGAAGAAAACTGGTATCAACTTATTTTGAATCGGGTGAAAAGTAAGTGACAGGCAATGGCTCGACCATTTTACTTTGACTTCAAATGCCTTGTTTTCCTCTTTCTTCAGACCCGTCGTTCTCAAGTGGCATTTTAGTGCAGGACTTCACACACTGGTCCCGTACATTTCACTGGCTCTTTCTGTAGTCTGGCCGTGGACTTCACACAGATCATGGTATGACTGGCAGCCCAGTCACTGACACACATTACCAGGAGCAGTTAACACATCCACAAAGTGCCGTCTGAAGACTTCTGCACTTCTTGACTGTATCAATCGATGAGGGTGTACTTCCAAAGGGACACTATCAGAACAAGTGTCCTTGTACACTGTTAATTGTGTTAAGTGACCCTATTGCATATAAGTATTTTGATCGGCAGCTCAACTCGTCATCTTGCTGAGATAATCCTAAATTTGTTGACTTCCTGTCCTCCTTGGCATTTTGTTTTGGGATTATACATGAATGCGTTTTGTGTGTCGTGGCCTATATGATTAAATTAAAAAAGAAAAAGATAAATCTATCTTGTATCCATGACAGGTCTAACACATTGCCGTCAAATCTCTCTTTCAGATAGACCTAAAAAATTGTCATTACAGCTAGAGAAAAATATGCCAATGAATGTGCATTTCCATTGACATTATAATTTGACAATAAAATAAACAATGACTTAATAAATCACATATTGATCTGGCTGCAAAACAAAGCTGTACACAAATATATTATTTACACAGATGACAAGTCATACCATGTGAAAAAGGCTGCTTTGCATTGCTTGCATAAAGAGATATCAAGTATTACAACGTCAAAACCCTTGCTGAATTCTACATCCTCACAGACTCACTAAGCTTTTCTGTCTGTGTTTTTGCTCACAGTATATCTGTATCTCTGGCCTAATGCCATGCATAAGTGTACTTGAATAGAGGAAAAGATAAAACCGACAAATCAATAATAATGAAATGTTAGGAAAAATTATCTGAAATCGGATTAAAAGATGAGTGACTACTATGGAGTTAAATTACTGCCAAAACCTTGTATACAAACCGAACATGTTTTACAAATGCACCACGATTCACAAACAAATACAATGTGATTTGCAAATATAAAAATGATTCACGTGCAAACAAAGTGTGGTTTGCAAATATAAAAACGATTTGCAAACAAATACAGTGTGATTTGCAAATATAAAAACGATTCACGTACAAACTAGGTGTGATTTGCAAATATAAAAACGATTTGCAAACAAATACAGAGTGGTTTGCAAATACAAAGCACCATTAACAAACGAATGTTTTCAGTTTTACAAATACAAAATGTACCGATTACAAGTATACGACGAGAACCATTTCCTACAAGTACAAATCACTTTTGGCAGTTTTCTACCGCTGACATGGCGTAAAGGATTTTCTCACAAATGTCCTCACTGTCATTGTCCCTGTTAAACAGCAGGCGGGGCTATGACTCAATATCCTAGATCTCTACACCGTGAAGTTGAACAGAATGGAGAACGGCCGCCAGCGACAACCGTGGACATGAGGATGATGGCTGAGGCTAAATAAAAACGCAGTGTTTTCGTGTTCGAAATAATTCCGTGTCCGACAGTGGGATGGTGTCAATATAACTACGTGTCCGACAGTGGATTATTGTTTTTAATCTCATGAAGTCTACTGAATCTTTTAGATAGCCTATTAAACGTGAATGTTTGATCAGATGGCTCAGTTCTTCAAGATGGGTACCCAATCAATGTTTCTGTTTAAGCTCTGCTCAATAAAGTGTTCTGATTGATAGTGATATATTTTTATTTTCCATTTCGTTATAAATCTGGGCCCGTATTCACAAAGCATCTTATCTTAGCGCTAGGAGTATACTCTGTATAAATACTCTGTATTTGTTTGCAAATCGTTTTTATATTTGCAAATCACACCTAGTTTGTACGTGAATCGTTTTTATATTTGCAAATCACACTGTATTTGTTTGCAAATCGTTTTTATATTTGCAAACCACACTTTGTTTGCACGTGAATCATTTTTATATTTGCAAATCACATTGTATTTGTTTGTGAATCGTGGTGCATTTGTAAAACATGTTCGGTTTGTATACAAGGTTTTGGCTGTAATTTAACTCCATAGACTACGGTCATGCACACCAGGAGCTCATGCTGCATTTTCAGTTTTCTGACACGAGCAAAGTAGAATGGTTGATTGCCCACATGGGCGGACTTTCCGAGTAACATAGTCTGTTTAAAACCATATTGGAATTACCACTGCTTCAGAAATTAAGAAAGGGCTAACATTAAGTAGGACAATAGATGAAACATTCCAAAAATATTCAGTAACTTCCAGTGTCCCCGCAAAATTTTCCAGCATTTCCACAATCTGTTACTGAGATAGCAATATACACTCAGCAACAAAAGTTTCTGTGACACCAATATTGTTAATTATTTTTCATAACGCAATTATGAAATTGTCTTACATGGTGATATCAGACTGAAACAGTACACGTAAACACAACATTGAAATGGAAATCATGAAAATGCGAGAAAATGACTTTGCACGTGAAAATGTGCATAAATCATGCTTGTGGATGGCAATAAAAGAGGAGAATTTTGGGAACGTTCACATTGTGCCTGATGAACGACGGAAGCATCACTTATCGAAAACACAGCCATTTCGGATCAGGAACTCTACCCTCTAAATGCCAAGACTGTCTGAAAATGATCGGTGGAGGGCCATTGGGATGATTGAATCGGGAACCTCGCAGAGGGAAGTTGCTCATCGCCTGAATGTCCACCGAAACACCATTTGGAACTTATGGCAGCGTCATCAGCAGACAAGACATGTCAGAGACCGTCCTCGCAGCGGCCGTCCACGAGTAACCACTCCCAGACAGGACAACTGGATTCGAACAACCCATCTCCGAAATCGATTCCAACCTGCAACCATAACTGCAAGAACGATACCTGGTTTGAGGCGACTGTCTGCACAGACAATCCGTCGCCGTCTCCGTCATTTTGGCATTGTCCCACGTCGGCCAGCAAGACGTCCAATACTCACAGTACAACACCGACGACTGCGTCTACAGTGGGCACAACAACATCGACGGTGGATCCAAAGTCAGTGGGATCTTGTACTCTTCACTGATGAATCAAGATTCATGCTTAACCGATGTGATGGTCGTTTACGTGTATACCGTCGACGTGGAGAACGTTATGCCAACAACTGTGTTCAGGAATTTGATCGTTTTGGAGGTGGTAGTGTCATGATTTGGGGAGGGATCACGGCTAGAAACAGAACAGATTTGCTTGTTATTGATGGAAATATGACAGGTCAAAGATATCGCGATGAAGTGCTACGGCCATTGGTGGTACCGTTTTTGATGCAACATGGTCCCGGAATAACGCTGCAACATGATAACACCAGATCACACGTTGCAAGGATTGTACAGCAGTATCTGATGCAACAACATGTCAATGTCCTGCCATGGCCAGCCAGATCCCCAGACATGTCCCCAATCGAGCATCTTTGGGACGAGATGGATCGACGTTTGCGGCGGTTGGATAACCCGCCAGCTACACTCCAGGAATTGCGACAACGTCTACGTCAGATTTGGAATGACATCCCACAGCAATTTTTGGCACATTTGATTCGGTCCATGCGCCGGAGATGCGTTGCTTGCATCATGGCACGAGGAAGTCACACCCGGTATTGAAGTGTGAAGGTCACAATTGGTTAGACGTCAGACAAGTGCTTCATGACGCATGAAAATGACATTTTTCGTTTTGAGTGACGTTGGCACTGAAAAGTCAGTGTTTCTCCTGTTAAATAAACATATTGATTGCATTGAGATCTTTGCGTGTCATTTATAACATACACATAAATGGTGTCACAGAAACTTTTGTTGCTGAGTATACATGTGCTGTGCAAGTACAAGTTTCCGAGGAACCACGGCCAGGTTAGTGAAGTGTACGTGAGGGGGTACTATGAATTTGAACAATTGCCACACTCGTTGTGGAGGTTTAACAACAATGGTAACATTCACAGTGCCAGTGTATATGAGGAAATTTTGCTGATTTATACAACGCCCGAGCGCATCGAAGAAGGTCTGTGGACGTATCGATTATCACTGCATGTATTCCGATGCTGTATGCGAGAGCAGCCTTCTTGTATGCCCCCCCCTTACTGTTCTCGTTGGCTGGTTGTGGTCTACACTGAGTGTGCTTGCCGCTTGATGATGACGGGACTGTAAACGGCTGCATACCTTGGGCTCCTCGATATCCAAACAGGAAATGCACTAAAATTCAATAAAAATAATAATAACATTATGTAGAGGAATAAAAAGTGGCAGGCTATGTCAAACACTGTACTTTATTAATGTTGCAATGAATCCAATCAGAATAATTTATTCTGTAACAAAGAATCTATTGACTCCAAATCAAGGTTTGTGGTCCTGTTTTAAAACCTGCTGCAACCATCTTCCACAGGGATAACAGCATTATGACCTTTCTTGTGCCATTTGAAAAGAATGATGGCACACATTTGGAGGGATTCTGGACCATTCCTCTCTTCAAACCCTGTCAAGATCAGTAACTTTGCTGTGTTTGCACTTACCAACTGCTTTCTCCAGTTCAGCCCTCAATTTTTCTACTGGATTGAGGTTTGGAAACTAAGATGGCTATTGCAGAACATTGATTTTGTTGTCCCGCAACAAATTCAACCCAACTGTCTGCCACAATTGCCTAATATGCAATGTATTATGTTAACATTTTGAGTTTCTCTCTGTAATGTTAGTGTTCCTTTTTAAAATCATATTTTAGTGAATTTCCAGTCAAGGGTGTCAGTAATTCTGGAGATTACTGTTATTCATTGAATTACTTACCAGGAGGGGGACCTTTTGGAGGAATGACTTACAAATCGTCAAACAATTCTTATGCTGTCAGCCCACTGATGGTGGATAATATCAGTGTCTGTGCCTTAATTGTCTTAAACCATGACTACAGTGAATGTAAAGCACATGATGGCCCTTTTCAGGATATGGCTGGGACAACTCATAAAAATCAAGGTATATCCAATAAGGTCTTGGATTTTATTTACATGAAGAGTAAGCATTTTGTTACATGAGCCAAGACATAATCAGCTTTCCAAGTGAGGTGGATCAATTAAACGCATATGCTGGGAAATAACAAAGTCTGTTTAAAACTGATGAAAAAAATGTAAATGCGACTTCTTGAATAAAGCAGGACTTCTTAGGACAAGATCAAGACGAGAGCAAATTTATCTCATATATACTGGTAATTTAGGAGTAAAAGGAATTCAGCTCACCATCCCACTTGACAGAAAATGCTTGAGTTGAGCATTGAGCACTGAGGGGTGACAGAAACACAACCAGAAAGAGGCGGAAACTTGATTAATTCCAATGGCGTAGGTTTAATGTGACAATTTGTTGGGACACATATGCGAGTGCGCATAACGCATGAGCAGGAAAAATTAGGAAAATCTGAGTGTAGATACTGCCTTTTCTGTGTACAGAGATTATCCGAATGAGTGTTTTTTTTTTTTTATATTGCTAAGTAAACTGACTCCATCATCTTAATGGATAGATGCCACATTCATAAACTTCCGTTTCTATTTTGTTGCCATCCAATTGATTTGATTATTGAATACAAGTATACAAATGTTTCTAATGTTATGAACAATTATTATGAAGCTTAGTAATATCGAACAGTTGAAATACTCATACCAATTCATAAGTGTCTTAATTACATAATGGTATGTTTTCATATTTGAGAATGTAAAGATCATTATAGGCAATTTATATCTACTAAGCATCTCACTGTGCGGTAACGCAAATGCAGCCGAGAAAAACACTTCTAAATGGACCACTGACTATCTGTGAATTTGACAAGCCGCAAACTGAGAATTTTATCGGACTGAATCATGTTAGATTTACTATTTACGATAACTTGTTTCTTTTATTTTCCCCACTGAGGTTGGGGAAAGTTAGTCGGGACATTTTGACTTTCAAAGGTTATATTTGCTGAACATCGTGAGACTAACTTTAATGCTTTCCCTATAATTCCATGCTATAATTCATAATTAGGACCTCTGATCTGAGCCTCTGATACACCTGTTTCCTAAACAGTTTGCTGACATGGTTCCTGCATACAAAATAATACATCAATAATAGCACCATTGCGGGATTTCTAGACTGAAATTCACCTCATAATTTGATATATCCACCCGTGTTATGTCTAAAACAGCTAGCAACGTGACTACTTGCCAACATGTGACAGAAACCAGGTTTATTTCACTAGTAGAAACTAGCGAACATGATTAACTAACATTAGTTGACATTATTTTCCAATAAAAGTAACTTTAGGTAGCTACCAAGTTTTCACTGTTGTCGCTAACTATTTCTGACTAGCTAGTTTGGTCATTTATGCCCTGGATGGTAAAAGAAAAAAAAAAAAAAAAAGCTTTCTTGGTGGCCTCTGTTTTCTTCCTCTGTCAACTGAGTTGGTCGTCGCTGTTTGCTCACGTGCTAACAAACTGATGCTATATAATTGCTAGCTATGGAAAGGTACTGCAAGCACACTTGGTGATGAGAGGCAGTTAGCTAGCCTGCTACAGTGCTAAACTGCACCGATTAAGTTCCCAACATTATGCTTGGCATTCAGTTAGGCTGAATATTAATAGCATTACATGGAATTATATATTTTTTTCTCACAATCTCAGACATTAAATTTCCATAAAAGTGATACGTACCTGATATCAACTATATGTCATGAGTTGCGCCATGAGAAAAGTGCTGTTGTTGCGTGATGAAGAAAAATCTGGAACAAATGCCAAATTGCGTTTCTCTTCAATGGGCTAGCCATTGCAAACATCATATAATCAAAGCTGGCAATCCAGTTTCGAATCTCAATCCCTGCTCTGGACAAAAATGAAAATTTGTGACATGAATAGAGTGGTCAATTTACACTTGACTTTTAGCCTTCAGGTAGCTCCTCCCTTTCAACCAATCAAATGCTAGAATGCGTAAATAGGTTGTCTATGAGACGTAGCCTCCACATCTGGGTCTAATGTGGCTTATCCGGAAAGATGATAAAAATGAGTTTGCTGAAATATTGGTAGAGACAATCTGGCTTCCCGTCCCTACCGCCCATAGGCAAACCTACACCCTTGATTAATTCAGTAATCACACAAGTCCACTGAGCATCAGTACCCAGAGTTTGGCATCTTCCAGAAAAAAATAGGGGCTGAATTCATGAAAGGTTTTTTTGTGCATTTAACTAGCTACCATTGAAAGCAGCAGTTGGTAACTAAGAGGGGAGAGGACTTAGCATGAAAATTTGAAAAAATTAAACTTTCAGATCCCTCCCCCTCCCTCTCCACTGCACTCCTGCCCTAAGATGCTCCCCCAGAGAAGGCTGCTGTGCATGCAAAGGTACGCGAGCGGTTATGCATGCATCTGGAGAGATTTTGCAAATTTACATTATGAAAATGGCCAAGTTGCTGAGGCTAGACGTTACTGTTGCAAACAGTCAACATTGCTGGCCAACAAGCGAGCAGAAATAAATCATGTCGACATGAAAAGTAATCTGCAGCAGTATGTATTCAGCAAAAACCCAGCACACGCTTATTTCAGTAAGTTACCCATTTTTCTTTAGGACAGAATGGCCAGTGAACCTTGTATGACAGCATTTAGCTGTGAGAGCACAGAAACGTTACACATATTTATGAGGACAACACAACCGATAAGACTGCCAGGTCACTTCATAAAGAGATTTTCTGCTACTTTCTACAAAACCAGTGAAGTTGGCACGTAATGTAAATCGTAGATCAAAACAGAATACAATGATTTGCAAATCCTTTTCAACTTATATTCAATTGAATACACTGCAATGACAAGATGTTTAATGTTCAAACTGAGAAGCTTTATTTTTTTTTTGCAAATAATCATTAACTTAGAATTTAAAGGCAGCAACACATTGCAAAAAAGTTGGCTCAGGGGCCTTTCTACCACTGTGTTACATCGCCTTTCCTTTTAACAACACTCAGTAAACGTTTGGGAACTGAGGAGACCAATTTTTGAAGCTTTTCAGGTGGAACTCTTTCCCATTCTTGCTTGATGTACAGCTTAAGTTGTTCAACAGTCCGGGATCTCCATTGTCGTATTTTACGCTTCATAATGCGCCACACATTTTCAATGGGAGACAGGTCTGGGCTATTCCTGATTCTGTGGAGAGCAATTCTTGATTCCACGGCGTGAAAGTTGATTTTCCGCAGGCATTAAAAGAAAAAACCTAAAATGACCAGTTATAAAGCAAATTTGTGTAATAATGAATCAAGAATTCTCTTATGAAATGATTTGCAATGCCAAAACACTGCGAAACATTGCGGTTATAAAATAATCAACATCAATATTCATTTTTCCCTCTTGAGCAGATTTATTTGCATAACTTATAAAGTGCAAAACATTTCACCAAACTATGGGTGAATGAGGCTTAGGAACAGAACTAGTGCCAAAGATTAAAGATTTAAACAAAGTGTAAACTATTTACTGTATCCTCTGGATATTGTAAACGTTACTGCATACCATAGACTAAAGAGATGGATGAAGCTACCGTGATGTCACCCATTGGTTCACAGATGAAGAAGTGAATCGAAGATCCGGGGAGGAACGTGGCTCTAGATCTGACCGTATCGGACGAGGACCAGAGGATAGCCACGCCCCAGAAGCATATTCTGGCTTTATACTTTATTCTTGTTTATATGGGAACATAATTAACAAATTTGAATGTCATGATATATCGAAGGAGTCCTGAAACTTGCTATAGCTAACATAAAATGATGTGAAAAATCATTATATAAATGAAAAATCAGGTGGGAAAGTAGGATCATTTTCTCATAGACTTCTATTGCATTGAACTTCTTTTTGCAATCACTGACGTCGCCATCTGCTGGCCATTAAATAGAATGCCATTCTACGGTACTTCCACATGGGCTTCTTTTTTCAGACCAGGGTGCTGCGTCCATCTTTTTATAAAGTTTATGCTGCATAGGCCTACAGCTGAAAAAAATCAGTTTCCGTAACCGGCAGCACCAGCTGGGAGTCTTACATCCCATTTATCTGACCGCAAATTGTAGCGGCCGGGATGAAAAATGCATGTAAAATATAATATTCTGCACCTTGCCGTATATTCCGCGGACTGCTTTGATTTCCGCAGAGGGCTTTGAAATCTGCGGTAAATTCCGTGATCGCGGATTCCTGGGGGGACTATCTTTTACTACAGAGCCATGCTGTTGTAACACGTGCAGAATGTGGCTTGGCATTGTCTTGCTGAAATAAGCAGGGGCGTTCATGAAAAAGACGTTGCTTGGATGGCAACATATGTTACTCCAAAACCTGTATGTACCTTTCAGCATTAATGGTGCCTTCACATATGTGTAAGTTGCCCATGCTGGCTTTTGAACTTTGCGTCTAGAACAGTCCGGATGGTTCTTTTCCTCTTTGGTCCGGAGGACACGACGTCCACAGTTTCCAAAAACAATTTGAAATGTGGATTCGTCAGACCACAGAACACTTTTCCACTTTGCATCAGTCCATCTTAGATGAGCTTGGGCCCAGCGAAGCCGGCGGCGTTTCTGGGTGCTGTTGATAAATGGCTTTCGCTTTGCATTGTAGAGTTTTAACTTGCACTTGCAGATGTAGCGACGAACTGTAGTTACTGACAGTGGTTTTCTGAAGTGTTCCTGAGCCCATGTGGTGATGTCCTTTACACACTGATGTCGGTTTTTGATGCAGTTCTGCCTGAGGGATCGAAGGTCACGGGCATTCAATGTTGGTTTTCGGCCTTGTCGCTTACGTGCAGTAATTTCTCCAGATTCTCTGAACCTTTTGACGATATTACGGACCATAGATGATGAAATCCCTAAATTTCTTGCAATAGCTCGTTGAGGAATGTTGTTTTTAAACTGTTCGACAATCAGCTCACACATTTGTTCACTAAGTGGTGACCCTCGCCCCTCCTTGTTTGTGAATGACTGAGCATTTCAGGGAAGCTGCTTTTATACCCAATCATGGCACCCACTTATTCCCAATTAGCCCGTTCACCTGTGGGATGTTCCAAATAAGTGTTTGATGAGCATTCCTCAACTCTCTCAGTCTTTTTTGCCACTTCTGCCAGCTTTTTTGAAACATGTTGCAGGAATCAAATTCCAAATGAGCTAATATTTGCTACACTCCATCTGCAGTGGGTAGGTTAAGTCCTTCTACCCACTGCACACTTTCGTACTCTTTTATAATAATGGCCACCAGGTGTCAACTGCAAGTCGACGACGACTGAGGACCAATCAGCGCCGAGCTTACAAATGCGTCGCCAGCAGCAGACGGAATAGCGGAAGCAACATGTGAACGGTAAACAATCCGCGATGATCATGGCAGAAAATACTCCCAAAAAAAGGATATGCCGTTGTGCCGAAGGGCTTTCATGCTTCTGCGTGGTATGTGAGTGCGATATAAGATTAGGAAATATGTTCACGTCCGGTGTGAAAGCGACTCCATGGTGTTAAATAACGTAACATTGGCATGCTAGCTAAAATATTATAGTTATCGATGTCTCTAGCAAAACAGCTCGCTTGCGAGTATTCAATTGTGAGCGAACTGTAGCCTTTAAGCCCGCTAGCTAGTTGGCCATGTAGCTTAATACAATGGCGCGCTAATTGTGACATACAGCTTGGCATCACTTTGGCTTGCTTGCGATCCTATTATTAGCTAGGTAGCCAACTAGCTTGCTAGCGAGTAAGGCTCAAACCGTAGCCTTATTTTGTCGGCGTAATCATGACCCAAATTGAGCCCTGTTTAAATCAGGATAATTAGACTGTCACTTCACGGCCTGAACTGAATTTTAAGATGATACTTATAGATCTTGACAATTATCATAACAGATTTACAAACCTGTTCCCAGACTCAGTCTCCAACACCCGGCCCAAGTTGTCACTGTCAGCATGTAGATAGATCGCCGTGATGCCGATGCTCCTCAAATGAGCAACCTGGGTGCTAATTAATGTCACCAACGGAGACACGACTAACACGGCTGGATCTGCAGCCTGGCCTGAGGGTGACAAAAGTGACAGGCCTGACTCACGAGCGGTTGAAATCGCCGAAGTCAGGCCTTCGAAACACATGGATTTGCCGATGCCAGTCGGCATACAGACGAGCACATCTTTCCCCAGCAGCACAGACTTTATAGCTTCCATCTGGTAGGTTCTTATACTGTCGATATGCCATGTACCGCACAGTTTTTCTTCAACATTTTTCATCAAAACGTCCATGACGTCGCTTGTCGTGGAGGAAGCCATAATGTTTGATCACGTGGGTCGCACGAAGCCAATGACAAAAGATGTCATAGATTCTGAATTTTAAGGCAAGATTAGTTCGCTTATTGGATGTGATCATGTGACCTAGTGGCCATTATTATGAAATAGTACGAAAGCGTGCAGTGGGTAGGACTTAACCTACCCACTGCAGATGGAGTGTAATATTTGCAAAAAATTACAAAAGTTTACCTGTTCGAACATTAAGTAACTTGTCTTTGCAGTGTATTCAATTGAATATAGGTTGAAAAGAATTTGCAAATCATTGTATTCTGTTTTTATCTACGATTTACATAACGTGCCAACTTAACTGGTTTTGGGTTTTGTAATAAAACGATGCCAGTAACGTTAGCCCTAGCATAGGAAACAAGCTAACGTTAGCTCAACTGCAGCATCACAGTAACATCACATGCACTACTGAGTACTGTTACAGTTACAAGATGCTGGCTATTCGAACAGTGACTGTGTTTGTAAGCGACATTCACTCACTTATTTGCAGAGCGAAAATGAATTGATGCCAGTTTGGGCTGGGGTAAGTAGCAGCTGTGCATGTGAGTGATGCCAACTCGCTTATTTGCGAAGCATTGCAGAGCAAAAATGAACCAACAAATAAAGCAGGGGTTTACCTGTCAAGGAGAAAAGTCGCTAACTCTGCGTGGGTTTTTAATCCTTCCAGATCACAAAGTTCCCTCCACCTCTGAAAAGCCACTCCAGTGTTCACTCTGGTTTTGTCCTGGGCTTTTTCTAATTCTTTTTTTGTGCTTTCTTCTGGTTTCCTCTTCTTACTTGTCTTAGCCGTGTGTGCTGTTGTCGGTAACGGAGGTCGCCGGTATTTTTTTACCGATATCGGTATTTTTTTCCTCGCTGGTGGCTGTTGTTGCGCCATTAGTTACCTAAGCTCCTGAACCCTCTCTCAGAGATTTAAGCTTTACTGAGCACTGGCGTAAACTGAGGAGGAACGGGGAGGAGGCTGTCCTCAGCGTGTGCATGTACACTGTTTGACGGCTGTCAGACACCACTCTGGCTCTGGTTCTTTTTGGTCGGTCCGAAAAGTTCTGCTAAATTGCAGTCGGAGCAGTAAGTGAGTTTAAAGGAGCATTCTTTAAATTACAGAGTTGTTTTATGTAATACTGTCTGTAGAGACACAGTGACAGTTTTAGCAAAAATGACAAAAAATTACTTCTGTAAGAATTACTAACTGCAGCTTTAAGTCTTAAACGGTGTCTAAATACAAATTGAATGAGAACAGCAAAATGCATGTTTTTCTCAATTTTCAGAAGTATTTGCAACCGTTAGGTATCTGCATGCAGTTTGGCTTGGAAGTTGAATATAACTGTTAATAATTTTGATAAATCAATAGCTTCAATGGCAATGACCCCATTCTCAATGCAGTAGTCTGCAGTGTTGCATAACTGTTTTATTGACATTATTATGGGAGGCAAAACATTGGCAAATCTAAACCTATGTATTGAAGCCTGTACCACCTAAGAGTGGGACAATGTCAAAGAAAAAAGAAGCAAAAATTTTTCAAGTGAAAAGCACATGGGCCTCGTTGAGTTCAAATGAAGACATAAGGAAGTCATTGACTATGAGAAGTGATGCAGACACAAAATGAAGAAACCAATGACATAGGACAAAATAACCAGTAAAATGAGGGCTTGTGTCCCTCGCCGAGACAATACCACCGGGGAACTAAGCTTTCTCCTGAAGGACTTCCATAACTGTTCTCCCCTCCTCTGAAGTTTCAGGATTAGAAAGATTTTCCTCTCAGGGATCACCGTAGTCACCTGGTGGATTACTGAACCACAGGATGGATGGTTTCGATGCACCATACAAATCACCAATATCTAATTTAAAGCATGCCCTGGCCAAAAAAAAAAAAAAATCGGGGAGCAGTTGAAACTTGTCAAATGGCAGTAATTAATGTTTGCGGTCCAAATAGTTGAAGTCCACAAGCCATTGAAATTTAATTGCATGAAGATGTTTCAAATGACCTTATTTATTAAAGCGATCATGAAACGTGTGCGTTGCTTCCAACCCTTGAGTATATAAAAGGGTGAGAAGTCTTGAGTCGTAATCGGTATGCGTTATAAATGAAAACTGGCCACATCCGATGATGTTGAGAGTTTTCGGAGTTTCTGTAATGGTAATTTAAATGAATGATTGAAAACAGGTGATGGCCAATCATTAATTTTAAGGGATTGTTTGAGCTTCCTCTATTGCCAGGTAACGAGCCGCCATTGGTTTGCAGATGATGTCGGAATCAAAAGAGCACTCCAGATGAGGTCCTTTAGAAGGTGTTTTTGGACCCAAAAGGTGTTCTACATTGGTCAATTTGGAGCACTGAAATATATCAGGAGTGTTGCTGAGAGGATACTGTAAATCTGGATACTACTCATACCATCAGAAGAGGGCTCTTCTCCGTTCTATGTTTATGAACTGGAGGTCAGGAATCTCCAAAAAGACACTTCCTTTACCATTCATACATTGCATACCATTTGGGTGGCACGGTGGTTTGCACAGCAAGAAGCTGTGGGTTCGAATCCGGCCTGGGGCCTTTCTGCGTGGAGTTTGCATGTTCTCCCCGTGTTCACATGGGTTTCCTCCGGGTACTCCAGTTTCCCCCACCCACAAAACTTGCGATATAGGAACACTCCTGTATGGCTGTGTCTGAATGTTTGGTGGTGGTCGGAGGGGCCGTAGGTGCATACTGGCAGCCACGCTTCCATCAGTCTGCCCCAGGGCAGCTGTGGTTACAGAAACGTAGTTTACCACCATCAGAGCGTGAATGTGAAGCGTCTTTGAGTGCCCAGAAAAGCACTTTGTAAAATTGATGCATTATTATTCACAATATATCTCACCTATGATCATACTACAGCCTCATATATATATATATATATCCTTTTACCAAGGACAGTTTATAACTAATAATTATTGGTCACGACTAATCATTATTTTTAAGGGATGGGTTCGAGCTTCCCCTATTGCCAGTTCACCAGCTGTCACTGCATCCTAGGTACCTGGTGAAGCAGGTTTTTAGTGGAACGAAGCTGGTAAAATTCCACAAATCAACTTGGGTCTCAGACTGCCACAGAAAACCACATCTGCGAAGAATTCCCAAGGTCCATGGAAGACGTCAGAACAAAGAGGAGCCAATGCAGCTTTCGACCACCATCTCCTGGTAGGGAAAGTCAAAAAAAACCCCACACACACACACACACACACACACACACACACACACTCTCTACAGCTAGGGGGGGCTGACCCAAAATGAAGAGTGGGAACACCTTAAGGCCTCCCCGAGGTTGAGCTCCTAAAGGGAAGACCCATCAGCACAATGTATAAAATTACACCATAAACCTTATAATCCAACAGAAGAGAATTCAAAGGAAAAAAAAAAAGGAAACAATGTAAGAACAAGAGCTGAAAAAGGCACTGGCCCATAAGGAAAACTAGTGCCACTAAGAAGTGCAAAAGAACATCAGGAGAGACTAGCTAAGGAGGCAGGGTTGACAGGGATACAAAGGAACATGAGGGAATTATAAACTGATGCGAGATCAGAGAAGCACCAAAAGCGAGATTCCGAGAAAACAGGGAGTTTATGAAAACAAAAGAAAACAGGCACGAGGGCCAACAGAAAACTTGGCCCAAAGGGTTGCAAAAATCCAAACTAAAGACAGCTTCA
Source organism: Gymnothorax reevesii (assembly GCA_029721435.1). Lineage (NCBI taxonomy): Eukaryota > Metazoa > Chordata > Actinopteri > Anguilliformes > Muraenidae > Gymnothorax > Gymnothorax reevesii. The sequence goes on from CM056582.1 coordinate 55,335,374, forward strand.
GAGCTAAAAAAAATTTAAAAAAAACCCAAGAGCCCAAACGACAAAAATAAAAGCCACTGGAACCTCCAGGGAGAAAAACCACAAACAGAAAAGAATAATCAGGCTTTGAAAGTACTTTTGGAAAACAACAAGAACTTTACTGGATGGACTGAAGCTGTAAATACTGCACTGAATTCCAAGACACAAAGGCATGAAACACAAGACTCTGTCTGCCAGCCAACTTCCACCGACTCCAGATAAAGGGAAGGAAATCAGCACACATGAGGGGCAACACCTGGAGAAAAAACAAGGGGCAAGGCAAGATCATGAGGCAAGGACAATGATAGTCTGACATGACTTGCTCATTAAGAAAATGAGCGTGCTCAGCTTAGGAACCAATGAAACATGCAGATTAGAAGGAAGCATGAATGTCAAAACAGAAAAGCACAGCAAGATCTTGAAATAGCAAAGCAGGAATCATGACAATAAACTCCCTACCTAAATTAGTAGTGATTAGTAATGTGCCTGTTTAAGAATTACACCTCCCGTGACTGTTAGTAAACGTTAGTAACATAAAAACAGATAATTGCCAATTAAGCTTAGGCAGCCCTGAATCCAGCACAGCACAGAAGGAAGGGGGAAATACCAAAAGCCAACCTGAGCTCTGAAATGCGCGAAAACGAAGACATGGAGCGGAACGCAGAAAAGAGGTGGAGTGGCTGGGCAGACCTGGCGAAAAACAAAACATGGAAATGTAAAAAAAAAAAAAAAAGCCCAATAAACATGAACTATGAAATGTAGAATCCTGATCCAAGAAACTGTTAAAACTGTAACATGAGAATGAACATGAACTATGAAACCAAGCACAAGAAACTGTTAAGAATACTGTCCTGGCCAAAGGCCCAGGACCCTGGGACACATCAAAACCATCACAAGTCATCTGTGATCAAATTTAACACAAAACCCAAAACCAGTGAAGTTGGCACGTTGTGTAAATCGTAAATAAAAACAGAATACAATGATTTGCAAATCCTCTTCAACCTATATTCAATTGAATACACTGCAAAGACAAGTTACTTAATGTTTGTACCGGTAAACTTTGTAATTTTTTGCAAATATTAGCTCATTTAGAATTTGATGCCTGCAACATGTTTCAAAAAAGCTGGCACAAGTGGCAAAAAAGACTGAGAGAGTTGAGGAATGCTCGTCAAACACTTATTTGGAACATCCCACAGGTGAACGGGCTAATTGGGAACAGGTGGGTGCCATGATTGGGTATAAAAGCAGCTTCCCTGAAATGCTCAGTCATTCACAAACAAGGATGGGGCGAGGGTCACCACTTAGTGAACAAATGCGTGAGCTGATTGTCGAACAGTTTAAAAACAGCATTCCTCAACGAGCTATTGCAAGAAATTTAGGGATTTCGTCTACGGTCCGTAATATTGACAAAAGGTTCAGAGAATCTGGAAAAATCACTGCACGTAAGCGAAAAGGCCGAAAACCAACATTGAATACCCGGGCCCTTCGATCCCTCAGGCGGTACTGCATCAAAAACCGACATCAGTGTGTAAAGGACATCACCACATGGGCTCAGGAACACTTCAGAAAACCACTGTCAGTAAGTACTGTTCATTGCTACATCTGCAAGTGCATGTTAAAACTCTACAATGCAAAGCGAAAGCCATTTATCAACAGAACCCAGAAACGCCGCCGGCTTCGCTGGGCCCAAGCTCATCTAAGATGGACTGATGCAAAGTGGAAAAGTGTTCTGTGGTCTGATGAGTCCACATTTCAAATTGTTTTTGGAAACTAAGGACATTGTGTCCTCCGGACCAAAGAGGAAAAGAACCATCCGGACTGTTATAGGCGCAAAGTTAAAAAGCCAGCATCTGTGATGGTATGGGGGTGTATTAGTGCCCAAGGCATGGGCAACTTACACATATGTGAAGGCACCATTAATGCTGAAAAGTACATACAGGTTTTGGAGCAACATATGTTGCCATCCAAGCAACGTCTTTTTCATGGACGCCCCTGCTTATTTCAGCAAGACAATGCCAAGCCACATTCTGCACGTGTTACAACAGCATGGCTCCGTAGTAAAAGAGTGCGGGCACTAGACTGGCCTGCCTGCAGTCCAGACCTGTCTCCCATGGAAAATGTGTGGCGCATTATGAAGCGTAAAATACGACAATGGAGACCCTGGATTGTTGAACAACTTATGCTGTACATCAAGCAAGAATGGGAAAGAGTTCCACCTGAAAAGCTTCAAAAATTGGTCTCCTCAGTTCCCAAACGTTTACTGAGTGTTGTTAAAAGGAAAGGCGATGTAACACAGTGGTAAAAAGGCCCCTGTGCCAACTTTTTTGCAATGTGTTGCTGCCTTTAAATTCTAAGTTAATGATTATTTGCAAAAAAAAAAGTTTCTCAGTTTGAACATTAAACATCTAGTCTTTGCAGTGTATTCAATTGAATATAAGTTGAAAAGGATTTGCAAATCATTGTATTCTGTTTTTATCTACGATTTACATAACGTGCCAACTTCACTGGTTTTGGGTTTTGTATTACCAAAATATAGGTCACATATGGCTTCCTATGTCGATTATACAAACTTAATCTTTAGCTGCAACCATTTGGCCTCAACAGGCTATCTTGCATATTCTCCATAAGACCCCAAGTACAGGGCCCCCACCAGACCCACATCCGTCGATTCAAACAAAATGGTTGCTCGCACTATACATTGATGGTACTAAGGTATTTAGAAAAAAAATTATCACACAGTTTTTGAGGAATAATTTTTTTTAATTTCTCTGTCCTATCTTTAACATTTATGGGCCCTTGAAATTTTGGCCCCAGACGGACAAAAATGATTCAACCAAAAAAATGTCTAGAGATATTGCCTAGTAGTATTTTATGGAAAATTTACACAAAAATTCAGTAAGCCAAAAAAAAAAAAAAATTTTCCAGACGACGGACGCAACACCACAACAATAGCTTATTGGCCCAAAATGCATTTCATCATGGTTAGTGCAATTGATGTCCTCCATCAGAGAATATTCTAATGAATTGCAAGGGAACTTATTCCATCAAATAATTTGCGATTCAGCGCTTGAGGTTACATATGTCAATACTTGCAAAATATTCTGAATAATGCAATGACTCCTATGTACTGGCAGACGTTGTCATTCCTGCAGTCCTCCAGGGGATCCCTCCAAAAGGGATGGCTCTTAAGGGGCAATGGGCCTATAAATTAACCCCTTTGTGCAGATGAGTCCTCCAGTGAACATGGAGCTGCAAATTTATGCGCGTAATTAGAATATTCTTTCACGAGATGACACACCCATATCAGTTATTGAATATTCACAAGCAAACCGAGCTCAAACAAGGTTTAGAATATGGACGAGGTCAGTCCCATCCCTGTTTTTCAGGAGATACATGAATTAAACTCCTCAGCTTACCCTGATGTGCAAACTGCTTGATATACTTGCCCATAGTATCCACCCAGCAGTTCAAAAAAATTATCTCTTGTGACAGGAAAAATCGTTGTCCTCTGTAGCAAGCACTTCATCGACAGTGAGCCAATGGTATCCCAATTAATAGTTAAGAAAATAAGTTTTCTGAAACAAAAAGTCGACATGATGTTGATACTATATCATTCCACTATCAATTGTAGTCATCATATATCAAAAACGCCTAGTTCCGTACCATGTATTTATGCATAGATTCCACCATCAACAAATTCACCACCCCTTTATATCCTCCCAAGTCCTGATGTTGATATCCAATCACTCAATTATTTACTGAAGCTTATCTGCATAACTGCACACTTATAGTTCACTCCCACTTGAAGCTTCCCCGGTAATGATGTATTGATTGACTTGTTTCTTATCCAATGCCAGAGTATATAAACTTTCCACAGTAACTGAAATACACTGATTGGACAATCAGAAGAGCATATAAGCCTCTGTGTAAGAGCAAGGTAGGTTGTATTCTCTTAATGTTGGACGCAGTTGTGCCGCTGAAAATGACGCGATTTAAAGACTGAAAAAAAGACTTCCATAACCGGCCTGAAGTTTTCAGTTATATTTATAGGATTTAAATGAGGTACAGACATGGTCAATGGGAATTATTCCTAATGAAACACGACTGAAGGGTTCCTTCTACCAGATACATCTGTCTGGGGAGGAGGGATTTAATGAAGAAATACTGCTACTGCTATTGTGGTTGCATTTTGTTCAATGTGGCTTTTGCCTTGGAATTTATATTGAAATGAGCTCATTTTGTGGATAAAATTGTAAAATTTATCAGTTTCAACATTTGCCATGTTTTCTCTATTCTATTGTGAATAAAATACTGGCTGGTGTGATTTGAAAGTCATTGGCCCTCATTTATCAAACTTGTGGTCTGGTGTAGATTCTGGTGTAAATATCATCGTTCGCCAAGTGTCACGTCTGATTTACTAAAAGTGTGTACGTCGCAGATTTCGGTGTAGAACTGCCGGGGCATTGATAAATCTGGCGGCAGAAACCATCGTAATTTACATGCCACGCCCCAATAAATTCATGCTCCAGGAGGCATAGCCCTGCCCACTTTACGACATGGACTCTCGAAATACGGCAAAGAAGAAAGAACTTAACTGAGGAGGAAATATCGTCGGCCTGCTGATAAACCTCTTATCTACAATTTGATGAGAAACAAAAACTCGTATGTCCCCGATAATAGCATAAACATTGCAAAATACAAAATGTCATTGATTGCATACATTCTTGGAGGAAAAATAGTCATCCTACCCGAACACAGCTCAACTGCATTCTTACATGCAAAATTAAACTTTTTTTTAAACTCCTGTAAAGTTTATCATTTTGAAGATACGAAGTTTTATCAGCAGGTCGACGATAGATGGAGCAAAACAAAATTATTTTATTTGGAAGTCTCTAGAGTGGCATAAAGGGAACACAGTAGCCTGCAGATTGGAAAACTATTGGCGCTGCAGTAGCAAACACCGTTGGGGTGGAAAACCGGAGTGCAGCAGAGGTTTCATTTAATCCATTAATAAATCGACGTGACTATTTGCACTTAATTTTTGTGCTTTGACGCGCTTAAATGACCAAAATTCTTGGTAGACGCACTTGGCAGACGTGGCCAAGACGCACATTTCTCAATTGCCCACACTTATTTTAAGTGTGTCCAAAGCTAATTTTCTCTTCTTGGCCGAACTTATTTTAAGCGGTACTTTCTAAGCGGCAATGGAATGGTCATCAACTTCCGCACTTTCAAGTGTGGTCAAGAAAAAAATTAGCATTGGCCACACGTAAAAGTGCGAATAACATCGGCCTTAATGAATTCAATTTATAAATCCACGATATTTCCTGTTACATAATTGACAAGCCAAATGCTTTACATGAAGGTTAAAGAAGTAGTCCGATTTTAAGATCGCCTCCAAAAATCGGATTGCTACAGCGCACGGACTGGTGGAGGCCAACAAGACTCGAATCTGCAGCTGTCACAGCACTGATAGGCTCCCCCTCCATCGTGGGAATACGAGCCGTTGGGGACAAGAATGGTCCCCCCCCCCCCCGCCTCGATCGGGCACCATAAGGGTAATTGGTAAAATACACTGTGCAGAGATCACTCTTCATTTTACTTTTATCCGTGTTACTCCATGACATTTTATTGGGTGCCTCACAAAACGAGCAGCCACTCGTCACATCTGTGTAGAGAAAATAATTACACTTATATTTGGAAACAACCTGCATTATTCATTTATTTATTCATTCACTTATTTAGTATATTTATTTATTTTAATAATAAGAACAACAACATCATGACGTCCCCATCTCTGCATATCGTTTATTTCTCATTTTGACTGCTGCTCTCGTTCCTGCATGTTGTTCGCTGTTGTGTACACCTGGTCAGAGCTGGCGTGAGATTTTTGCGGACCGTTCGCTCACGTTAAGATTGATAAATGCCGATTCTTGCGGGAGATTCGGCGTAAACCCATTTTTTTGGTGTAGCCTACGCAAGTTTGATAAATGAGGGCCAATTAGAGGGGAGAGTTTAAGCCTCTTTTACCAGGGAAATAGACTGAAAACAGATCAAGACTAATCAGCAGTTTAAAACATGCTTTTCGCCCTCCTTGCTCTCTGTCCACTGCCCGCCATTGGTTTTAAAGAGTGATAGGCTAAAAACAAAACAAAAACAAACAAACAAAAAAAAAACTTTGTGTGCAGTAGGGTAGAGCGGGGTAAGACGCCACTGAGGGTAAGATGCCATTTTGCTCATAATTCAATTTCAGCTGTGCCCAGTAGGTGGCTCTTGACTTATATAAATGCGCTTACACCTGGATGGAAATGCTCAGAAACATATGAGTCAACAGAGCAAGAGACCTGTGAGTATTCGAAGTGTTTGTGTTTTGACTCTTTCTTTAAAAAAATTACCGAATTAATCGTTTTGCCACAAGTATTTGAATGCTTCAGGAGTCTGCAGGACGTGTCAGTGCAACAGTCTTTTCCATGTATGAGAGGGGGTCCTGTGTGGTGATAATAGGGGAAATTGAGGTTAATGAGCCAAAACCAAGATGATAATGCTGGGGTAAGATGCACTGAAAGAAGGAAGGCCTCTTACTCCATTTTGACTCATATTTATTCTGTTTTATGAGAATTCTTAAAAAAAAAATGTTCTATTTACAGGAAATGTAATTTTGATGATTGATGATTGACATGATGATTTTTATTGAACTTGGGAATGGAAAGTTAAGTGTATCCATACATGTTCAAAGTAGGGCCATATGGAGTTACACAATAATGAATCATATGCATTAATGAGGGCCTAAAAAGAAATATATTGGGTTAAATACATTATGGCCACTCTTAGTTTTAATGACTTTTCATGGATACTCATACATTCCATACCACTACATGTTTATCTAATGCGGTGCTTCATATATTTAGTAGTCCACAAGATCTAACCATCTTTTCCTTGATGCATTTAATGCCAACAGTTGCCATCACTTGTTCATTGGAGTTTAGTCAGTTAATAAAAAGTAAAGTTTAGGAGAATGTACCTCTTTCTTTCCTCATTCCTTTAGCAAAGAAATTTCTAAAAAGCTGTTGATCTTTGGTATGATATGTACCTGCCAATTAAGACCGCTGTAATATGAAAATTACTCATGTGAAATGCAGTAAACTCAGCATGTATTAGGCTTTACAAGTTATTCTAGATAAGGAACATCTTACCCCATCCAGAAGGGCATCTTACCCCAAGGGTGGGGTAAGATGACCTTTTTTTTTAGCTGCGACCATGCAGGTCTATGAACGCTTCTGTCTGTCCGTCCGTCTGTGACACCTTTTTTACCATGATCCTGTCGTCGTATCATCATGACATTTTCAGGAGTTATTGACCTTCACCAAAGTGATGTCCATGCACAAGGTCGAGGTCAAAGGTCAAGTTCACAGAGGTCACGACCTTGTTTCCGGGTTTTCGTGCTGTAACTCCAGTTAGAATTCATTTATCGCTATGAAATTTTGGAAATAGCTTCTAGGCATAGAGGTGTTCCCTATTGTTTTTCAAGGTCATCCGTCAAATCCCAAGGTCACACAGGGAAAAAAAAGTGTCAATTTTGCCAGATTCGACGGTTTTCGCACCGTAACTCAAGTCTCATTCAATGAATGGCTATGAAATCTTAGAACAAGCTTCTTGGTATAGAGGAGGGGTTCCTTATTGATTTTCAAGGTCATCTGTTGAATCCCAAGGTGACATCGGTCAAAAAAGTGTCGATTTTGCCCCGATTATACAGTTTTCGCACCGTAACTCGAGTTTAACTTGATGGATGGCAATTAAATCTTACAACAAGCTTCTTGGTACAGAGGAAGGGTTCCCTATTGATTTTCAAGGTCATTTGCCAATTTCGAGGTCACACTTGTACAAGAAACCACCAGTCATGGACACTAGGCCACGTGACGGATGCTAGGCCAGGTCGCAGCTATTAGATCCCTCTGATCTACTTGTTAAAAAAGTAAACGTTAAATATATTTATAGTGACTGTCAAATCTTTTAAGAGGTGGTAGCCAACATTATAAACTATCCATTCAAGCAAAAACTAATTCATGTTTACCTTCAGCAATGAACATTCCTGCTTAAGGGGGGCATCTTACCCCGCTGTACCCTACGCATTTCCGCAAGGACAACATGTCTCTACACGACCAGGACAGAAGAAACAAGTTTCTACAATGTATAATTGGGGGGGTTAAAAAAAAAACGAAAGCGACGATGACATTCCCTTTACCACAGAGCCAAAGGGATACCTTTATGAACTTGAGTTTACTGATGCCGAACTTCATTAGATGGCGATCGAAAGGGCAGAGAGGGAGAAGCTGTCTGAGCTGAAGACTGGCCCACGACAATAGGTAGGACAGACAGTCAACGATAAGGGGTGATGCACTTGTTCAAACCGTCAGAATGCGGACTGAAACCGGTGAAATACGTAAGGCGAATCAGACAGATTTTTATTATTACAGTCAGGGGGAAAATCACAAGGTTTTTTTTTTTTTTCCCCTGGATTTTCTTGTCTGACAAACTTGTCTGTCCGTGTGTAGCTCTCTCAGGTTGCGGGCTCATGGCAGTGGACATTCAAGGGCGTTAGCTGAGAAATGGGTGATGCGCGCAGTGATACTGAGGGAGAGAAAAATGGTGCGAAGTAATTGTGAAATGCGAGTTATTCAGTGACCATGGTTTTGTGACACAAATATATTACTCTTTAAAAAAAGACATGTTTTGGGCAACAAAATTCTTTATTTTTATGACCCCAGCAAACTAACCAGAACGACTTACTTCAAAACTTCTGGAGGCCAGAATTCCGCTCATTAACAAAACACATTTCACAGTGTCTACAGATAAGGCAGTTTTTATTGGTAGGGCAGTCAATTTTAAAGGGAGTAGGATAAGGATTAGGAATTATGGTTAGGGGAAGGTTAGGTTAGGGGTCAGGGTTAGGTTAGGGCAGGGTTTGAAATGGGGACTGTTGTCCCTCTATACTTTGAAATTCCTTAGAAAACTGCTGTACCCGTAGCAACTGCCAACACATTTATACATTAACGAAACAATTTACAACCCCAATTCTGAAATAGTTGGGACAAAGTGTAAATTGTGAATAAAACCAAAATGCAATGAATTTCAAATCACACCAGCCAGTATTTTATTCACAATAGAACAGAGATAACATAGCAAGTATTGAAAGAAAGATGAGCTCATATGAAATTTAATGGCTGCTTCAGGTCTCAAAAAAGTTGGGGCAGGGGCCTGTTTACCATGGTGTAGCATCCCATCTTCTTTTTAACACAGAGTGGAGGCGTCTGGGCATTGAGGAGACAAGTTTCTTGAGTTTAGCCATTGGAATTTGATCCCACTCTTGTGTAATACAGGCTTCCAGCTGCTGGAGAGTTTTGGATCTCCTTTGACGGACTTCATTTCATTACGAGCCAAATGTTCTCAATCGGTGAAAGATTAGGACTGCAGGCAGGCCAGTTCAGTACTGGGACTCTTCGACTACGAAGCCATGCTGTTGTAATAGCTGCAGTATGTGGTTTTGCATTGTCCTGCTGAAATACACAAGGCCTTCCCTGGAGTAGATGTCCTCTGGAGGGAAGCATATGTTGCTATAAAACCTTTTCATACCTTTCAGCATTCATGGTGCTTTTTAAAACATGCAAGTGTCCCACACCTAATGTACTAATGCATCCCCATACCATCAGAGATGCTGGCTTTTGAACTATACACTGGTAATAGGAGAGGTGGTTTTTCTCCTCTTTAGCCTGGAGTACACGACACCTATGATTTCGAACAAGAATGTCAAATTTGGACTCGTCTGACCACAGGACACTTTGCTACAGTCAATTTTAAATGAGCCTTGGCCCTCCACAGAACACGGCGGCGCTTCTGGATAATTCTCAACAATGGCTTCCTTTTTGCATGATAGAGTTTTAGGTGGCATCTGTGGATGACACGGCGGACTGCATTCACAGCCAGTGGTTTCTTGAAGCAGTCCTGGGCCCATTTAGTAATGTCAATGACAGAATCATGCCAGTGAGTGATGCAGTGGCATCTGAGGGCCCGAAGATCATGGGCAGTAAGGTCTTTGGCCTTGTCCCTTATACACAGATTTTTCCAGGTTTTCTGAATCTTATGATGTTATGCTCTGTCTGTGATGAGACCTTCAAAGCCCTTGCAATCTGACTTAGCGGAACATTGCTTTCGAAGTATTCCGCAAATTTTTTATTTTTATTTTTGAAAGACTTCACAGGTTGGAGAGCCTCTGGCCATCTTTACTTCAGAGAGACTCAGCCTCACTAAGACGTCCCTTTTTACAGCCAGTCATGTTACATCCCTGATGCCAGTTAACCTAATTACTTGCTAAATGTTTTTTCAGCTGATTCTGTAATGTATTAATTGCTTTTTCAGCCTTATCTTGCTGTGCTCTGGAAAAAAAAAACTTGCAGGAAGCTCTGGACACAATCAAAAAGGAATTAAAAAATTTAAAATGATGGTTTGATAACAATATTATCCTTCAACTTATGACCAAATTTATAATATTTGGGTACCGCAAAATTACTAATCACCCACAAATCAAGATAGACAATGTAAAAATAGAAAGAGTGTACGAAAAAAAATTTTGGGAGTAGTCATAGATCATAAATGAAGCTGGAAACCTCATGTTATCTATATTAAAACCAAATTATGAAAATCAATTGGGATTCTGCATAAAACAAAAGGCATCCCCAATCAAATTTAATTGTACACGCTGTATAATTTTCTCAGAGCACCATACATCAATTACTGCATGGAGATCTGGGGAAACGCATGCAAAACAATCACAAATCTGGTTTTCATTTTACAAAAGAGAGCAATTAGGATAATAAATAGAGCTGATTATCAACGACCAACAAATAGATTGTTCATTAATTGCAATGCACTTAAATTCAATGATATTGATATTCATTGATATTGACTTCAATGTGGCTCAAATGATGTACAAAGTTAAAATTGACCTGCTACCTAACTGTGTCCAGAGGCTCTTCCATAAAATAATTACTACATACGAATTAAGATGACATCCGTGTTTAAAAAAAAACTAAAGATTAGGACAAATGTGACACAGAAATGCTTATCAATACAAGGAGTAAATCTGTGGAATAGTTTTGATATGAAAATGTTTAAAAGGCTGGATGAATTTTAAAAAATGTATAAATTATTGTTAGATATAAAACTGAAATATAGAGGCTGATCATGAATATGTGAACATGGAACCTTGATCCTTGTTTGCTTTTCAAGTTGATATTTCTTCAAATTATTCCTGGTTTTGTCAGTTTAATGTAATGTTTAAAGGGCAGGCACAATAGTTCTGGCTCCAGCCTACACCTTTTTGGACAATGTTCTTGATCTTTTCTGTGATGAACTTTGCTCTTTAGTTCAATTTCAGGCATTAATAAAATAAACTTTTTTTCCTGTGACCCAACCTTTTTTAGACCTGTTGCAGCCAGAAAATGTGAATTAAGCTCATTTTTTGGATGAAAATATAAAATAACTCGGTTTCAACATTTGAAATGTTCTATTGTAAATAACATATTGGCTCATGTGATCTGAAAGTCATTGCATTTTGATTTTATTCACAATTTACACTTTGTCCCAACTATTTCGGAATTGGGGTTGTACCTCTCATGCACTACACTGAGTATGTAATGTGGGGAAAAAAAGAGCCACTAGATGTCAATACTGCTATTTCTTTTGTTAAGCCAGTCTGTTGCTAGGTTTTGGGCATGTCCTGGGCATGTCTGTGAGGGGAAAGTCCCAGAGAATTGAAAAAAGTCTGGAAGGTGGGAGGGGGCTGGAAAAGCGTATATAAGGAGAAAAATTTGAGAGAGTAAAGTAGTAGGAGAAATTGCAAGGAGAAATTCAGGAAGGATACATTTGACCAGACCTGTCACTCTTCAAGACCTGTGAAGCTCTTTTTGCGGATTTTTGCCTGTGTTGGAGTACTGTATTTTCCTGTTCCAGGACATCGCAACAAAGCAACCCCATCTCAAGGGACTGTAACTATCAATCTTTTTAAAATATTATTTCAATCTTGGTCAGAATTGGTTTAATTAAATCTGTTTAAGTTTTAAAATTGTCCGTCATCCCTTGCTGTCCGAGATGTCATAAGAAATTGGGGTCATAACAAATTGGGGCCATAACAAGTATTTAATTCAACTTGATATCAAAAAAATTGGAAGTACCCCTTAAAGGATTTTTCCAAAACATTATCAGTACTTGTGGAACTTCTTTTATACCAAATGTATATTATGAAAATTATGACGATAACTAAGCGAGTGATGTAAATGGTCCACACAAGTTGTTGCCTTAGAGCCCTTAACTTAGCCTCATCAACGAGTTGGATCACTGAAAAATCAATTCCTGGCTTAATCACCCGACATCATTGCCCATCCTCACTCATGTCTCTCTATTTGGAATGGAACCAAATCCCTCTAGTTCTCATGTCTTGAGTAGAATGGCAGTTATAGCAGGAAAGGGGGTCTAAATCCATATTAATAATCATTAGGTAGTGTTCATATACTGTAAGTTTGGCCATGCAGTGTGCAACTAAAATATACTTTCATAGACATATATTGAGTACAAATGAAAACGCACCACTTGAAAAAAGTCAATATTTAAGTTCAAATGAACTTCAGTATAATTTTTATACAACTACAACACTACAGTGACGTCACCCGACATGCCAGGTGCAAGAAATGCGAGAATTTCAAGTTAACTGTAATGCTAGGCAATTTTTTGCAAAAACGCAACATCTTGCACGTACACCACGGGAAAAATGAATTTCACTCTGAATTTGTGCACACATTGCCTTTAAAAGCATGTGAATCCGAATAAAATTTCACTTCTTCACTGACACTTGTGAAACGTCGACACCATGCCGCCCCTGAACGGGAACGTGCCATAGGCATGCTTCAAATTGGCGCCAGCACCAGGGAAATTGCCAGACGACTACACTGCGCACACACAACGATCGCAAGACTCCATCAAAGGTTTCTGCAAACGGGGAGCACTCGGGACCGTCCACAAACCGGGTCAATAACGTGTGACAATGGCACGTCAGGACCGTCAGATTGTACGGGATCATGTCCGAGACCGAACACTACCAGCGATATGAACGGCTGCTCAAGTCCAAGGATGACGTGGATTCATTCACCCCAACACCGTACGGAACCGTCTGCGAGCTGCAGGCCTGCGTGCACGACGTCCTTATTTCGGCCCCATATTGACGGATCGTCACCGAAACCAGCGTCTACAGTGGGCAAACAGGCACTAGAATTGGCAACTACGACAATGGCACGGTGTCATCTTTTCTGACGAGTCACGATTTCACATAAGGAACGCAGATGGCCATATACGTGTTTGGCGGAGACGTGGTGAACGTTATAACGCCGATTGTGTCGTTCAAACGGACCATTGGGGTGGTGGCAGCGTTTATGGTTTGGGGTGGAATAAGCTACCGTCACAGAACCCCTCTCCATATCTGCAGAGGAAGGGTGAACGGCGTCTACTACCGGGACAAGGTGCTGCAGAACCATGTTGTGCCGTTCTTCAACCAACACCACGATGTCCACACATTCCAACAGGGCAACACGAGGGCACACACTGCAAGGGTGTCCATGCAGTACCTTGCACAGCGGAACATCCCCGTGCTTCAGGTGCCAGCTCTGTCACCTGACCTCTCCCCTATCGAGCACTTATGGGATGAAATTGGACGACGTCTTTCACGTCGACGCCAGATGGACAACATCCGAGAACTTGAGGTTGCCCTTGTTCAGGAGTGGAATGCTATCCCTCAGAACACTATCCAGAGACTGATCAACTCCATGCGACGACGATGCACCGCATGTGTCAATGCAAATGGCGGTCACACCCGTTATTGACTTTCCTGTTTGACCCCCTACACCAGTTAAACCTCTCTTGCGCATTAACATTATCGTGAATTAAATTGAATGATGTTTACATGTCTTCTTAAAGCATTCATTATCTCAAATGCATCATATGTATATACTTCACATATCAATCCGTGGAGCTATTCCAGATTTCGTGAGTGATGCGTTTTCATTTGTACTCAGTAATACAATATATTATGATCATATTATGCTTTGAGTTTTACTTCAAACAAATACTTTGTTCAAAATGCTTTTACAGACAGGAACAATCAGTTAAATTTTAAACATTGATAAAGGCAGTTTTTCTTAGCCAGCTGACATGAGCACTGCAGCGTCAATAAACTTTTACCTCCAGTCAAAGGGCACTTTGTTTAAAGGTACGTGTTAATTTTAAAATTATCAGTATGGGTCTATAAATCCAAGAAAGGGTCTATAAATCATAGGTTGTATTAGTACCTGATTGGGCGTAGGGAAGCGAATATTAAGAATGTTGTCAGCATGTTCAGAAATTTATTGTCGAAGCAGAATGTGTCAGCACATTCAAATACAGACTCCGCGGGTGCAGATTTCATTCCAACTTAGACAGAACTACAAACATGGACAAACATGGAATTTTTAAAAGCATTTTCTTGAGAGGACATTATTAATGTCACCAACATATAATTCACAGTACCAGATACTGCCATTCATAGCAGCTTATAATACAGTATTCTGTATATTAATGAATGACTTTTAGGCCATCACTGTATGCATTTACCTAGAAGCCACAAACGCTGCAGCGTTCTTTCTCTGACAATTGCCCTGTCAATTACTGTATCACACATGATGAGCAATTATAAAATCAGAAAAAGATCAGAATTTAAAGTTTAATTTAACAGCCTTACAGCCTCTTCACAACTTTATAAGTAAAAGTTTCAAATTGTTTGATCCATCTTTGCTGAATCTTATACAGAAATACCATTTATTTTTTGTGTTTTTATGGTATTCTGGTCCCATAAAGTCCCATCAATTTGGGACTATGTGATCTAACTAAGCCTTTGTATAGATAAGCAAGCTGAAAATGGTTTTACAGTGCCAGAAATGCTGGCAGCTTTATCATAAACAAAACATAAATTTTGTTTAAATTTTGTTTTGTTTAAAAACAGCATACTGTAGTTCGGCTACTCGAGGCTATAACATCAGTATAAAATTTAACAGCAGCATGCTAATGTGAGCTGGCACACATTTATATCACAAAGTAAAACTGAATGTTACCTAGAAAATCATTGCAGAGCAAGATGTAGCTCCTCTGCTTCCACTTAAAACACTCACTGTCAGAGACCAGATTGCGTCTCTGAATTTTAAAATTTATCGTACAACCCCAACTCAGATTAAGTGGGACGGTAAATGAAAATGCACATAACCAAAATCAGTGATTTCTAGTTTGACTTGCATTTCATTGCAAACAGAATGACACCAATATGGGTAATGTCTTTTTAAAAGGATTCTTAAAAAGAACAACGCTGTGATTTGAATCAACTGACATCCGCAGGCTATTGAAATCGTGATTTGGTACAACAGCAGCATCCAGGCAATGCCTAATCCATCAGGAACAAAGACAAGTTAATAATCACCTATTTGCACAGGAATGCATGATAAATTCGTTGAAGGGCTGAAAAACAATGTCCCTTGAAGAAAAATAAGAAGGTAATTGGATATTTCACCCTCTGAGCAGCATAAAATAATTAAGACTCAAGGAATCTGGAGGAATTTATTTGCTTAAAGGGCAGGAACGCAACCCCAAGCTCAATATTTGTGATCTATGAACATAAGATGGCACTGCAGCAAGAACTGTCATTTATCAATGCTGATATGACCACATTTGCCGATGATTACTTTGGAAAACCTGTCAAGCACTTCCATATGTAGTCACTTCTGTAAATAGCAGTAAAAGCTTCTCTGTGCAGTCTCAGAATTCTATTAAGCTGTTAATTTGTCTATAAAGAAAGTGGCGAGCGTAGTTGGGCTGAAAGGCCTGTTCTTGCCTGGATGTTGTTATGTTTATGTTTATGTTATGTTTATGTTTTGTTAACTGTTCCATTTCATTTTTTTACCCTCTGACTTCACATTATGCAAGAAATTGCAGTGCCTGCCGTGAGAAATGAAAGCCCCATATCTATATTGTGTTGATAATGGAGTATTGCAAGTAATTGCACAAGGTTAAGCATACTGAAAAATCAAAGTAATTCTAAGATTAATTAATGAACTCTTGCAGGTTGTTTCACACAAGCTTAAAGTTCAGAAAATTTTTCTCTCAGTATTAATGCAAAACAGGTTTGAGTCATTGTTACTTCCTCTGCAGTCCAACCCTTCATTATCTAATAAATATACTGACCAAAACGCAACACATACAATTTTGAAATATTTGGCGTACATAAAATGGGTTATTGGTTCTGAGCCATGATACATCAACTACAACGTCAAAGCTCAGAAATTTGTTTTGATTTTGTCGTGTGGGCAGCTCGTTCCGCTTGATTGCACATTGTTTAGAATTTTGCCTATCCCTTCAGGTTGAGTAGAACTCATTGACCATTCCTTCGCGAATTTGGTCAATAAATAGCCGTAGCAATAGGCAACTTAAATATTCCTTTGCATTATCCTGGGTCAACGTGTGACCATGCCTTGCCTAGGTCAAAATCAGCGAGAGCGAGCCGTTGGTAGGCTCACTGGTGGAATGTCGCTAAAAAGACGGGTTGCAAGGAACCTGGGCGTCCATGCGTCGAACATATCACGTCTTTGGAGCCGGTATACTGAAACAGGAAGCACCGGTGATCGACCACGTGCCCCCAGACCACGTGTCACCACCCCTCAGCAGGATCGCCATATTGGCCTCCAGCACCTGCGCAATCGCTTCCTGCCAGCTACAGTCACTGCTGCTCAGACCAGAGGTCGTCACCAGAACTGGATTAGCGACCAAACCGTACGCAGCCACCTGCGTGAAGCCGACTTGCACAACTGACGTTCCCGCCGTGGTTTGGTGTTGACTCCTGCACGTCGCCGTGTCTGTCTGCGATGGGCGCATTTGGGCTGAAATGCTCTCAGGTGGAACAGGGTGCTCTTCTCCGATGAATCAAGGTTCAAGTTGAGTGTGTCCGACGGAAGACTGCATGTATGGCGTAGGCGACGGGAAGTTATACTGACCCTACCATCCTGCAGCGTGACTGCTGGGGTGGACCCAGTGTGATGGTTTTGGCTGGAATAAGAAGTAGACACAAGACACAGTTCAGAGCTGGGCTTGTGCACAGTTCAGATGCATGGAGGACAGGAAGTTGAGGACTGGACTGGCACGAGGATGGACTGCCCAACAGCAGGCACAGACAATGCAGAACAAAACAAAATGGAAATGAGGTTCTTTTAAATAAAGTGCTAGAATAAAACAATAAACAGCACTTGGTTAAAGTTTAAGAATCATACATGTGACACGTGGAAAACATGTCTGAACAAGACTGGAAATACAGCCGGGGCCGGGCTGTTGGACGCAGGGGGCCGGGGCCGGGCTGTTGGACGCTGCGAGTCGGGGCCGGGCTGTTGGACGCTGGGGGTCGGGGCCGGGCTGTTGGACGCTGGGGGTCGGGGCCGGGCTGTTGGACGCAGGGGGCCGGGGTCGGGCTGTTGGACACGGGGAAGGAGCCGGGCTGTTGGAAGCTGGGGGTCGGGGCCGGGCTGTCGGAAGCTGGGGGTCGGGGCCGGGCTGTTGGAAGCTGGGGGTCGGGGCCAGGCTGTTGGAAGCTGGGGGTCGGGGCCGGGCTGTTGGAAGCTGGGGGTCGGGGCCGGGCTGTTGGACGCAGGGGGTCGGGGCCGGGCTGTTGGACGCAGGGGGCCGGGGCCGGGCTGTTGGACGCAGGGGGCCGGGGCCGGGCTGTTGGAAGCAGGGGGCCGGGGCCGGGGCCGGGCTCGGGCTGTTGGACGCTGGGGGTCGGGGCCGGGCTGTTGGACGCAGGGGGCCGGGGTCGGGCTGTTGGACACGGGGAAGGAGCCGGGCTGTTGGAAGCTGGGGGTCGGGGCCGGGCTGTTGGACGCAGGGGGTCGGGGCCAGGCTGTTGGAAGCTGGGGGTCGGGGCCGGGCTGTTGGAAGCTGGGGGTCGGGGCCGGGCTGTCGGAAGCTGGGGGTCGGGGCCGGGCTGTCGGAAGCTGGGGGTCGGGGCCGGGCTGTTGGACGCAGGGGGTCGGGGCCGGGCTGTTGGACGCAGGGGGCCGGGGCCGGGCTGTTGGACGCAGGGGGCCGGGGCCGGGCTGTTGGACGCAGGGGGCCGGGGCCGGGCTGTTGGAAGCAGGGGGCCGGGGCCGGGCTCGGGCTGTTGGACGCAGGGGGCCGGGGCCGGGCTGTTGGAAGCAGGGGGCCGGGGCCGGGGTCGGGCTGTTGGATGCAGGGGGCCGGGGCCGGGCTGTTGGAAGCAGGGGGCCGGGGCCGGGCTGTTGGAAGCTGGGGGTCGGGGCCGGGCTGTTGGACGCAGGGGGTCGGGGCCGGGCTGTTGGACGCAGGGGGTCGGGGCCGGGCTGTTGGACGCAGGGGGCCGGGGCCGGGCTGTTGGACGCAGGGGGCCGGGGCCGGGCTGTTGGAAGCAGGGGGCCGGGGCCGGGCTTGGGCTGTTGGACGCAGGGGGCCGGGGCCGGGCTCGGGCTGTTGGACGCAGGGGGCTGGGCTCGGGCTGTTGGACGCAGGGGGCCGGGGCCGGGCTGTTGGACGCTGGGGGCCGGGGCGGGGCTGTTGCACGCTGGGGGCCGGGGCGGGGCTGTTGCACGCTTGGGGCCGGGGCCGGGCTGTTGGACGCTGGAGGCCGGGGCCGGGCTGTTGGACGCTGGGGGCCGGGGCCGGGCTGTTGGACGCTGGGGGCCGGGGCCGGGCTGTTGGAAGCTGGGGGCCGGGGCCGGGCTGTTGGATGCTGGGGGCCGGGGCTGGGCTGTTGGACGCTGGGGGCCGCGATCGGGCTGCTGGAGCCGCTTCCACTTTATTCTCTACATTTCAACTTTAATCTTGAAATGTAAAATTAAAAAAAAAAAAAAAAAAAAACTTCCTTATGCCTGGCCCTATGGAAAATATCAAAGAAACATGCAGTAATCTCTGTTCTCTGTTGATGGAGAGGGCAATATTTGCATTCAAATTATTGTGAAAATTCTTCCACTTTTTTCACACTACGTTTTTACCAATTCTCAGATTAAACGTATGCCCATACGAGTTAGTTAATGTCAATGAGATATATAAACTAGAGGCGCTACGCTGTTCGTTCCAGATCAGCCAATGTGTGCGGAGCTGGCCACCACCTTACAACGGGTGTGCTGCCGCTGGAACCCATGTAAACTAATACCCTCTGATTAATATCTATTTATAAAGCAAGAAGCGTCTGTCTGTGTGTCTGTGGCTCCCATATCTCTCTGAGTGTTTGTCAGATCGGCCTAAGCTTTCAGATATAGCTTGCGCATAGCACCATGGTGTGTATTCTTTATTTTGAAGTTTTTTGGATTCATTTTGAAAACATCATTATTATCATTAAAAGTTACAATCCCATAGGCCTGTGTAACCTATCTAGCCTATCGCGCTCTTGCTCTCAGCTATAGCCACGCCTCAGGAAAAAAGTTAAAAGAATCCCATATGCAGGGCCATATTACGGACCGGGCCAGTGGGGCCGGCGCCCAGGGGCCCAAGGGTCCAGGGTCCCGGGGGGGCCAAAAGCGATGCAGATGCCGATGCCAATTGCGATGTCAGAGGGCCTCTATTCTCTAGGATCTTATGACTACTCACTCTGTTATAGGGCATATCAGCAGAGAACCGAGAGAGAAGAGTGATATGAATTGGGTGGGGGGGACAGGGACGGCAATCAGAGGGCCCCTGGGACATGAGGGACGGCACTCAGAGGGCCCCTGGGCTACGGGGGACGGCAGTCAGAGGGCCCCTGGGCTACGGGGGACTGCAGCCAGAGGGCCCCTGGGCTATGGGGTACGGCAACCAGAGGGCCCCTGGGCTATGGGGTACGGCAGCCAGAGGGCCCCTGGGCTATGGGGTACGGCAGCCAGAGGGCCCCTGGGCTATGGGGTACGGCAGCCAGAGGGCCCCTGGGCTATGGGGTACGGCAGCCAGAGGGCCCCTGGGCTATGGGGTACGGCAGCCAGAGAGCCCCTGGGCTATGGGGTACGGCAGCCCAGGGGCCCTCTGGCTATGGGGTACAGCAGCCAGAGGGCCCCTGGGCTATGGGGTACGGCAGCCAGAGGGCCCCTGGGCTATGGGGTACGGCAGCCAGAGAGCCCCTGGGCTATGGGGTACGGCAGCCAGAGGGCCCCTGGGCTATGGGGTACGGCAGCCAGAGGGCCCCTGGGCTATGGGGTACGGCAGCCAGAGGGCCCCTGGGCCATGGGGTACGGCAGCCAGAGGGCCCCTGGGCCATGGGGTACGGCAGCCAGAGGGCCCCTGGGCCATGGGGTACGGCAATCAGAGGGCCCCTGGGCCATGGGGGACGGCAGTCAGAGGGCCCCTAGGCTATGGGGGACGGCAGTCAGAGGGCCCCTAGGCTATGGGGGACGGCAGCCAGAGGGCCCCTGGGCTATGGGGTACGGCAGCCAGAGGGCCCCTGGGCTATGGGGTACGGCAGCCAGAGGGCCCCTGGGCTATGGGGTAAGGCAGCCAGAGGGCCCCTGGGCTATGGGGTAAGGCAGCCAGAGGGCCCCTGGGCTATGGGGTAAGGCAGCCAGAGGGCCCCTGGGCTATGGGGTTCGGCAGCCAGAGGGCCCCTGGGCTATGGGGTACGGCAGCCAGAGGGCCCCTGGGCTATGGGGTACGGCAGCCAGAGGGCCCCTGGGCTATGGGGTAAGGCAGCCAGAGGGCCCCTGGGCTATGGGGTACGGCAATCAGAGGGCCCCTGGGCCACGGTAGATGGCAATCAGAGGGCCCCTGGGCCATGGGGGACGGCACTCAGAGGGCCCCTGGGCTACGGGGGACGGCAGTCAGAGGGCCCCTGGGCTATGGGGGACGGCAGCCAGAGGGCCCCTGGGCTATGGGGGACGGCAGCCAGAGGGCCCCTGGGCTATGGGGTACGGCAGCCAGAGGGCCCCTGGGCTATGGGGTACGGCAGCCAGAGGGCCCCTGGGCTATGGGGTACGGCAGCCAGAGGGCCCCTGGGCTATGGGGTACGGCAGCCAGAGGGCCCCTGGGCAATGGGGGACGGCAGTCAGAGGGCCCCTGGGCTATGGGGGACGGCAGCCAGCGGGCCCCTGGGCTATGGGGTACGGCAGCCAGAGGGCCCCTGGGCTATGGGGTATGGCAGCCAGAGGGCCCCTGGGCTATGGAGGACGGCAGCCAGAGTGCCCCTGGGCTATGGGGTACGGCAGCCAGAGGGCCCCTGGGCTATGGGGGACGGCAGTCAAAGGCCCCCTGGGCTGGCCTTGCTTTAGTGCCTCTCGTGAATACTCATAAGGGAGCCCTGATGTTTACTAAGTAGTGGATCAAGGAAGTAGGGGGGAATGGTTTCAGAGGGCCCTATGATTATGAAAGCCCCTGCTAAGGGTCGCGACTTCTGGCTATGTGGGGGCCCTAGGGAGAGCCCTAATGGAAGAGCATACTGTTAAAAGAGCCCTCTGATTACAAATGCTTTTACAAAGGGCCTCTGATTTACCAAGGGTTTTGAATGAAAGTCCTTTCAGCGAGCCCTAAAGCCCAGGATATGCTAGCTGTGTGATTTAATTCACGTGCGCAACCGCACATACTTGCAGCAGAACGATCAGAGCACTATGCACGATACTGGTAGTGTTGCCAAAAAAGTCGCTATTGCCCATCTGAAAAGTCGCTAGATTACGTCATGACGTTACTATGATGTCATAACGTCACACACGACTTACTGATCTCAAGAAAATGTGTCTACATGGCTATGTTGACAATCCCAAAAGGTACAGTTTTGAGATTGGGGCTAATCTGCAGTTCTGCTTAACCATGAAATAAGCTTCTGGTGGCGGTGCAGAGCTGAAGTTACATTAAAAACAATTATTTTGACACTTGAGAGTGTCAAAGTCGCCAGATTCACCTAAAAAGCCGCTAAGTTGCTAGATGAGGTTTTAGTCGCCAGAGAAGGCCAAAAGTCACTAAATCTAGCGACAAAGTCGCTAAATTGGCAACATTGGATACTGGCAGTACCATGTAGGGAGCAGATAGCCAACCAGGCTCTCATTAATATTTTCCACCATTGTTTGACTCTACCACGAGCTCAACATGGAAGTTCGGAAGATCGCCCCTCACGGTTGTGTCAATATTGCAACATGCGCACATGTTTGCGTACATTGTGTTCAGATGTGCTTCCACGCGACATAAAAATACGCATGGCAACGCATTCGTGCATAAAATGCATATCCTGGGCCTAACGCTGGTCCCACTAGGAGCTGGTAGCTCGTAGAAGCTGGACCTATTTTCTATGAGAAGTGATTTCGCTCCCGCACAGTATTGTGTGTACACAATACGACATGGTCTTTGGAGTGCATCGAAACTGTCATTGCGACACGTCCAAAAGTTCAGAAATCTCTAACTCCATGCAAATTTATCGCACGTCGCAACCATATTGTGAAGCAAGTGTCCAATAGCCGAGCTAGACTCAGGGGCTGGCTGTACAGTGGTCCAGTCACAATGCACAGCAGATTCACGTGTCATTATAACCTATAGTTATCTTTGAGGAAAGTAGTAGACTGGTTGATATTCACCTTCTGAACACTGAGTTTCGCCCTGCTTCACGTTGCAGATTTCGCTTCCATATGTCCCCACCGTTAAGGGTGTACTGTACACACCAATGCCAACAAAGTGAAGTCCAAGTGAAAATCCAATATCGGTACAACACTACATTACACTTTGGATTACTTTCATCGGAACTCCTCACATGGCAGAAATTTTGGAAGTTTAAGTGAAAATCCAATATTGTTAAATCCATTTATCGAAACTCCTTACAACATTCTTGCATTAAAATCTTTCCTAGACTATCAGATTAGCATCCAACACCCTATTAAAAAGCTCATTGACATTTACATTATATTATATTGTATTGTATTGTAATAATAGTGTACCTTAAGACTTAAAGCCATTGTAAGGGCTACTGTATTTTCAGTGAACAAATTTGGAAGTCTAAGTGGAATTCCAATATCGATTTTCCAATGGACTGAATGAAGGGGCGGAGACTTGGGCTCTCTCTATATATAGCCCCCTGCTTCACTACTCCTCACAACCTGACCTTTCAGCTTGACAACTTGCTTTGTATTCAACTTGTGCAACCTGACTTGTTCAGCAATTTAACATTCAACAGCCTTTTTAAAGGCTTATATCCATTTATACTATATTATATTATTAGAAACAACACTGCACCTTCAAAGGCTCAAAGCCTTTGTAAAAGGCTTAAGCATTTCCAACACCCTTTTTTAAGGCTTGTTGCCTTGTATTGTATTGTGGGTACTCGTTTATACTGTATTATATTATTGTTATATTATGACAATCAGCTGTGAAAGTCCCCATGAGAATCGAATAGATATAACACTCTAACATTACACTTGGCATCAGTAGTATGGATTGCAAACAAAAAAGTGGGGCTTCAAAACGAAAAGCCAAAAAAAAAAATAGGGAGGCAAAGCAGGCCGATTTTTTTTTTTTTTTTTTTTTAATGTGCCTTTGATTTCTAACTTTTTTGACAAGCCTCAAGATTCAAATATTGATAATGTCATCAGAAGCCCGAGTTGCATCAATGAAGAGATCACCACTGGTTTGATCATACCGCAGCCCTCACAGACCCAATCAAGCATAGACCCGGCCTGTTAGGCTCAGGCCTCAGGCCCACTCTCAGACCAGCCATCACACGAGAAAATCTTTTCAAGTGAGGAGGATTGCACGGAGCCCAGTTTCATACCAGAAGCTGGGGACACCAACTCCGCTCATGAACCTCTTATTGACTCTGCTTTATGGCCAAATACCACAACCATTAAAGACTTGTGCTCTCTAAGGGCAGGAGACTCACTGTCTGACCAGGCATCACCTGAGAAAGTCTCGTCAAATCAGGAGGGGTGCACTGAGACCAGTATCACGTTAGGAGCTAGGGGCTCAAACTCCTGGTGTGAAACGGTTAATGACCCTGCTTTATGGCCAAGAGCCATTACTGAACAGGTCAAGTCGATTCTGGTTAGTAGAGGAGCAGCTGCTTTTCAAAATTGAAGTGAAAAGTACCCTGCCTCAAGTAGGGATAGGACCATGGGGGGCATCACTAGGAGGCATCACAAATTCCTTAATCAAATGCTCTCTACCTCCTGGCCAGTCTGTGACTAGGCAGTGGCTACTTTACTCCCCATCTTTTGTTTTGCTTGCAAACTGTTTTCAAGTAAGCACAATGCGTTTGTCCACGGGTTTTCTGATTGGAAACATTCTGAGCGTATTGGTGAGCATGAGAGGAGCGAGGAGCATAGGGCTTGCGTGTTAGCATTACACAGTCACTCCAAAAACACAGGAAGAGTTGATTCTGATCTTGTCAAACAAATTGATGCAGAGAGGCAATACTGGCGGGAAGTTTTGAAAACAGTTGTTGCTGTAATTCAGTTTTTGGGGGAGAGGGGCCTCGCTTTAGGGGGAGATGATGAGCGGTTGGGATTACCTCATAATGGTAATTTCTTGGGCATTGTCGAACTGTTGGCCAAAGTTGACCCTTTTCTAGCTAACCATCTCCAAAGGTTCGGAGGCAAGGGCAAAGGCTCTGTGTCCTACCTCTTATCCACAATCTGTGAGGAATTTATCCACTTAATGGGAGAAAGAACAAAGGAAGCAATTATCAGCGAGATTAAAGAGGCCAAATACTTCTCTGTTATCCTTGACTCCACTCCAGACCTTGCGCATGTGGACCAACTCACTTTTATTTTCAGGTTTGTAAATAATGGTGGAGAAGTAGTTGAGCGTTTTCTGGTTTTTGAGCCTATTGAAAATCATAGTGTTGTTTAAAATCAACAGTTTGGCTGAGTGTGTTGCTGCAATGGTGGAGAACCTGGGCCTAGACTTGACTAACTGTCGAGGCCAGTCTTATGACAATGCAAGTAATTTGTCAGAAAAGTACAATGGAGTCCAAGCTCATCTGAAACGAATAAACGCATTGATTTGTTATGTTCCCTGTGCAGCACATTCATTGAATTTAGTCAGTGCCAATGCTGTTGACAGTAGCCCAGAAGCTGGCCGTTTTTTTGACTTTCTGCAATCAATGTACACATTTTGTGCCTCGTCAACACACAGGTGGGGAAAGGTGTTCCGTGATACAGATGTGAAACTCACACTGAAATCTTTGTCAGGTACTCGCTGGAGTTCAAGAGCTGAATCAACAAATGCTCTTTGGAAATATTATGCACAATTGAGAGAGGCATTGAACAATATTTCCAGAGATTCACAGGAGAAACGTGAAACTAGAAGCGAGGCCTCTGCACTCTGTGGCAAGCTGGACACCCAAGAGATGGCTTTCATTGCACACTTTTGGGATACAATTCTGCAGCGGTTCCAAGCCACAAGCCTGCAGTTACAGAAACATGACATTGACATACACACAGCTACACAGCTTCTCCTTTCACTTCGTGACTTTGTTGAAGCACAGAGAGACAATTTTGCCCTTTTTGAAGGGTCAGCTTTAAATGTTATCGATTCAGTCTCCCAAGACTACAGACATGACCTCCAGTGCACAAAGAAGCGCAAATGTATGGCTGATGAAAGTGCAGAGCCAGGTGTTGAATTTAGTGGAAAAGAAAAGTTTCGGATTGAAATGTTCAATGTTCTAATTGACAAACTTGTGTCCTGTCTTAACCATCGGTTAACTGCATACACACACTTGACCACTCTTTTTCAGGATCTTTTCATGCCTGATAATATGTCCAACAGTGAGCTCACTTTAAGGGCCAAATCTCTTGCTGCAGCAAATCCCACTGATCTGACCATGAGCTTGGCAGATGAACTTGTTCAGTACAAATCATTCATTTCAGAAGAACAAAAATGCCCAAATACAATGCTAAAGACTATGGTAAATTTGGATTTACAGTCCACTTTCCCAAATGGTTACATAGCACTCTGACTGTTTTTGACCCTGCCAATAACAAACTGTGAAGGGGAACGGTCATTCTCCAGACTGGCTCAAATTAAAAATGAGCTCAGGATGAAAATGTGCCAAAATCAAAGCATTTTGATTTTTGACCGATTACTAGAGAAGAGTTTGCTTGAAGCGCCATTTCTGTCTATTATCGCCCATTGTTTTTACCAAAAGCATCGTTGTTAACTAAGTTAGCAGCTTACAAAGTTCGTCCATTCATTGTCAATGGTTCCTACAACGTAAGTTAGCATCTGTGATTTTGGGAACAGCAGCCCTGAGCGATTAATATTTTTTCATGGGAAGTGTTGAAAATACGGTGGTATCTAGGCCATCTTAAAACCCCTTCGGTACGGTAATATGACTGATCTCGTTTTGTCAGGTCAGTCTATTTCTCTAGCAGTACGATCTAGGACGGGACACTTGTTAACTAGTGAGATAAATTATCATCGCAAATGCTGGGAACCTTGATAAAAAGTGTCTTATTGTGAGCGCAGCCAAGTCGTGAAATTAGTTAATTAGTTTAGAAAAAAAACACTGGTTTGTAGCTGGATCAGACACGTATCTATGTCTGTTTTTTTGGGTGATAGAAGCTGC
This sequence comes from Gymnothorax reevesii, assembly GCA_029721435.1. Lineage (NCBI taxonomy): Eukaryota > Metazoa > Chordata > Actinopteri > Anguilliformes > Muraenidae > Gymnothorax > Gymnothorax reevesii. The sequence goes on from CM056582.1 coordinate 55,362,021, forward strand.
ATGGTGCAGACCCGGACACTGAAATTACGATGGACGAGGAACCACTCAACCTATTCGTGTCTACTGACAGCAGCTGCTGATTTCAACAGGTTTTTGGACGTGCCTAACTCCTAAGTCGGGAGTGATTCAAAGTACTGCAGCATTTTCGCTTGTTAGGACTGCATCGCACTCAGTGGAAATCAAAATTTCGGGAATGCATGAATCCACTTTGCTGCACCTTTCTGTGATGGACGCTCGTCACAAGATGGCGGTCAGACTTGCACATTGAAATCGTAACGTAGCGCCTCTAGTTTCTATAGGTCACTAGTTAATGTACTCAAATGATCAGTAGAAATGACTGCAAAACAATGCAATTCTTGAGGAAATGAGTGTAAAGGAGCATAATAATAATAGATTAGATTTTTCTAATAATAACACACATAATTAGTTTCTGCTCATTCTTGTGTTAGTTTTCATTTCTTCTGTTGCTCGGTGTGGAGAGAATGTTTGGAGCGCTTAAGATGTTTGGGTAAGTCCGGCACGGGTTGACCCATTTCTTGCAATTATTTTAAAATGAAATTTGAACCAAACTGACCCACGAAAACAATACCTGCAACCTGTCTGTCTCACTTTTGCTATCAAATACACAACTCTACATTTCGTTTGAAATGTGCTTTTCATAATTTGCAGTTTGGCTGATGGATGAAGCGACCTTGAAATGTGGGACTTTTAACAAGCATTTAAGCGACAGATGAAATTGTGGTCACTGTCTATAATTAATCCAAATTTTTTCCATAAATCTGACTTGGTCCTCAAGGATGAGATGTCAACAATCTGGTATTCACCAACAGTTTTTTGTGTCGCCTGTGAAGCATAGCGGCACATAGGGATCACTTTGTCCGGCGTCTGTCTGTCCGTCCGTCTGTCTGTCTGTCCGGTAGTCACACTTTCAGTTGGTAGTCACACTTTCACAAAGCTTCGCAGGCGACACATGTGTTCACCTGAACACTCTAGTTTTTTTTATTTTGTCATCTAGCTTGATCCATCTCTTTCCCTGCCTCACTGTCTCATAAAGCAGAGGCACGTTAATTTTGCTCCTGCAGAATTTATGCTACTGTAATCCCTTCAATCATCAAAATAACATTATTTCATGTCTTTCTCCCAAGCTTTTATTTTCCTCACGCATAATTATGCTTTTACCCGCGACCCCAAATTAACAGTTTTTTTTTTTTTTTTACTCATCCTAGTTTTAGCCTTGCGTTCAAGTACGCCCCAAGGATTCACATTGAATGAAAACTTCTTTCATTGGAGTAGGATTAAAACAGCTTTGAATAGTATTTGAAAATACATTTCTTATTAGCGAACATTTACATTACAGAGGTTTCAGCAGTGGTTTGCTTGGCTGCCTTCACTTTGTCTACGAGTTGACCTGTCTCTGCAGGGAAGTGTTTTTCCTACTGTTTGGAAAATACGCCCATACAATAGAAATTTACCAAGGTAGAAGAGCACCTGGCTTTTAAAGGGCATGGGAGATGATGATGGTTTATTTTGTTTTACACCCAAAACCCATCTATGATTAATTAAGAAATAAAGTCTGACCCATTTGAACCTGGCGCATTACTTCGCGCCCTGATTACCTGCCGTTACACTAGCAAAAATGGATTTGGACACAACCTAAATGCACTTGCGCCACGCGCTTCAAGCCGTGCACTAAGATTGTTACAATGGGGCCCTAAGTGTTTTTGTAAGTTTAAGATTGAAATAAAATTCACGCAAGTTTAGATAAAAGGAGAATTCATGCAGGATCCTCTGTTGGAATGGCAGAGTTTGCCAGTATAAAGGAGTCATGAATTTATTGAGAATAATTTGCGAATATATAAATGTGTTACTTTGCATGATGAATCGCAAATCACCTGGATGTTGATGCACTACCTTCCTTTATGAGTCAGGTACGTCAGAGCATTCTATAATTCAGCATGTGGAAGCATGGGCTTTCAATTGATTGCATTTAGCGTTAAGAGGAGCATTTTTTAAAAATATGTTCACTTACACAATGATGATCTTTCACATTGTGATTTTTTTTTTTTTGTAATTAATTGTTTGCATGTATTTGCGCTGCTGCTGCCCTGTGTGTAACAAGCACGGTCCACACGTGTTAGCGCACTTGCTTACAAACACACACAATACCGTCATAATAATGCCCACTTAAAATGGCATTCAGCAACTTGCAATTGACTTTAGCCCAGGATTTTGTTAGTCAATTGCGTGATCACTTTCTGCTGCCTCAAGATGGCAACACGTCAACAATGAATGCACTTCATTTTAAGACCATGGGCACTCATTTTGGCGCAAGTGCATCTGATATTTAAGCAACATGGAAGCTGGGCGGAAAAATGGTAAATGTTTTGGTCATAAACTGGCATAGACTCTTGCATTGCACCTGCTGCTGCTCTGCACTGGGTGTACGATAGAGCCCCTAGGGACCACCTTTGTCCACTGAGAGACCGCGGATGCTAACTTGACACCCTGCTGTGTGCAATACCAATTGCTCTTCTTGCTACGTGACTCTTGTATATCTTAATGTAAGTATACTTTGCTCAGTTGGGGGGGGTCCGAGCTCATTTTCCCTTTTAAAAGTTGTACCATTTTCTGTCTCATAGGCAAAAGATTGAAGCACTGCATCTTGTCATTAATATCCTCTGTCTTCAGTTGGGTAATCCCTTCCACAATTTTTTTTTTTTTGTGCAGCCTAACATATTTTTATTGTATCACTATATGTGTTAATACTAATTTTGACATTGGCTGGACATATAATGTACCGAGCTCTTCCAGAATTGCACTGATTAAGTTCTGGGAGAAATGGAAAACATGCTGGAGCTGGCCTCCTGAAGCAGGGTTGAAGTCGAACACTGTTGAAGACGGTTGAGGGTTAATGACCACAGGAAGTTGGCTAAATGAGAAGCATCATGATAATGAGTGAAAGAATAACATTTGATTTTCCATCAGTGACTGACCCAAGCATGACATGTTTCCAGTTTCCGTGTTAAAACATAGTTGTGATTTCCACTGTCAATGTTTTTCACTGTTGCATTGGAGTTGGCCTGAAGCACAGAAGAAAGCTGGAGCTAAGCAAAGCTTGAGGAAGCACACAGAAAAGATTTATAGCAACCCAGAACTTTTAGAGGGGTACAGAGAGAAGGCCAGAGAGGTGATGATGGATTTTGAGGTTTTAGGTTTGAGGTTTAAGTGGGTGCTCTCGAACATTTATTCATTTTCTTTGCAGAAAAAAAGAAGTCAGTGGACAATAGGAGTGATCAAAAATTTCATCATGCTAAAACATTATAGAGCAGAGTTACAAGTCATGACAAAGTTCTGCCATATTCATCTGTTTTGAGTTCATTTTTGAAGTAGCTGACCTTGGCTGACAATTATACATTATATTTTCACAAAACTGTATAATTTATTATATGAGGAGTCAACTTGCAAAACCTGCTAAGTCAAGTTTTAGCCTTTCTTTTAGGCACCTGCGCATGTCCCACTGATAGCTCCACTTTCAAAACTTACTAAATGATATTGTAAGTTGTAACAGAAAAAGCGAATTCCTGTCAAAAAAAGTGAAGGTGGAAAGCTGTCAAATTCTACTAAGTCATCAGCCAATGTGGAAACCTGATTCCATTGTTGTTCGCAAGAAGGAACCAATCACAGTCAAGGTTTTAGAGCCTGTTCAGCTTTTGCTCTCTCTTATTCTAACTGGTTTGGATCGGGGCCGGATTATTGGGGGTCTGGGCCCCGGGGCCAGGAGTTTGCAAGGGGCGCAGCCCCCCCCCCCCCCCCCCACCTCTGCGCCAACCTACCGTACCTAAGAATTCTACAAAGGTCTCTTTCTGCTCCTCCTTCTTGCAAAGTCATCCATTAACTCATCAAAGTTCGAGCCAGTCTAGAGAATGACCGCTGCCCTTCACAGTTTGTTATTGGCAGGGTCAAAAACAGTCAGAGTGCTATGTAACCATTTGGGAAAGTGGACTGTAAATCCAAATTTACTATGGTCTTTAGCATTGTATTTGGGCATTTTTGTTCTTCTGAAATGAATGATTTGTACTGAACAAGTTCATCTGCCAAGCTCATGGTCAGATCAGTGGGATTTGCTGCAGCAAGAGATTTGGCCCTTAAAGTGAGCTCACTGTTGGACATATTATCAGGCATGAAAAGAACATGGAAAAAGATTGGTCAAGTGTGTGTATGCTGTTAACTGATGGTTAAGACAGGACACAAGTTTGTCAATTAGAACATTGAACGTTTCAATCCGAAACTTTTCTTTTCCACTAAATTCAACACCTGGCTCTGCACTTTCATCAGCCATACATTTGCGCGTCTTTGTGCGCTGGAGGTCATGTCTGCAGTCTTGGGAGACTGAATCGGTAACATTTAAAGCTGACCCTTCAAAAAGGGAAAAATTGTCTCTCTGTGCTGCCACAAAGTCACGAAGTGAAAGGAGAAGCTGTGTAGCTGTGTGTATGTCAATGTCATGTTTCTGCAACTGCAGGCTTGTGGCTTGGAACCGCTTCAGTATTGTATCCCAAAAGTGTGCAATGAAAGCCATCTCTTGGGTGTCCAGCTTGCCACTAAGTGCAGAGGCCTCGCTTCTAGTTTCACGTTTCTCCTGTGAATCTCTGGAAATATTGTTCAATGCCTCTCTCAATTGTGCATAATATTTCCAAAGAGCATTTGTTGATTCAGCTCTTGAACTCCAGCGAGTACCTGACAAAGATTTCAGTGTGAGTTTCACATCTGTATCACGGAACACCTTTCCCCACCTGTGTGTTGACGAGGCACAAAATGTGTACATTGATTGCAGAAAGTCAAAGAAACGGCCAGCTTCTGGGCTACTGTCAACAGCATTGACACCAACTAAATTCAATGAATGTGCTGCACAACGGACATAACAAATCAATGGGTTTATTCATTTCAGATGAGCTTGGACTCCATTGTACTTTCCTGACATATTACTTGCATTGTCATAAGACTGGCCTCGACAGTTAGTCAAGACTAGGCCCAGGTTCTCCACCATTGCAACAACACACTCAGCCAAACTGTTCCCACTATGGTTTTCAATAGGCTCAAAAGCCAGAAAACGCTCAACTACTTCTCCACCATTATTTACAAACCTGAAAATAAAAGTGAGTTGGTTCACATGAGCAAGGTCTAAAGTGGAGTCAACGATAACAGAGAAGTATTTGGCCTCTTTAATCTCGCTGATAATTGCTTCCTTTGTTCTGTCTCCCATTAAGTGGATAAATTCCTCACAGATTGTGGATGAGAGGTAGGACACAGAGCCTTTGCCCTTGCCCCCAAACCTTTGGAGATGGTCAGCTAGAAAAAGGTCAAATTTGGCTGACAGTTCGACAATGCCCAAGAAATTACCATTGTGAGGTGATCCCAACCGCTCATCATCTCCCCCAAAAGCGAGGCCCCTCTCCCCCAAAAACTGAATTACAGCAACAACTCTTTTCAAAACCTCCTGCCAGTATTGCCTCTCTGCATCAATTTGTTTGACAAGATCAGAATCAACTCTTCCTGTGTTTTTGGAGTGACTGTGTAATGCTAACACGCAAGCTCTATGCTCCTCACTCCTCTCATGCTCACCGATACGCTCAGAATGTTTCCAATCAGAAAACTCATGGTCAAACGCATTGTGCTTACTTGAAAACAGTTTGCAAGCAAAACAAATGATGCAACCAGATGAAGGGGAGTAAAGTAGCCACTGCCTAGTTACAGACTGGCCATTAGGTAGAGAGCATTTGATTAAGGAATTTGTGATGCCTCCTAGTGATGCCCCCCATGGATAGTTTAGAAAGGTGCGATGATAGAAATACCATAAAAGGGGGATTTGAACCCATCAACTCATGTTTATGTTTTCATTGTCATAGCAGCTCTTCAACCACTGAGTTGTCTGTAGCATTGAGTTGCATTTGGAGTGGGTCTGCGTCAAATACCTTCACTATTGAACAACAGGGCTGGTTTAAAAACTGTCAAAACATGATAAATTTCCACTCCACTTTCAAAACCTGCTAAGTCAAAACTTTATGTTGCAAAATATAAGTCATTTCTTTAAAAAAGATAATGTATTGCCTTATGGATTCAGTCTGCAAGGGTAATAGTTTCAGTATAGTGAAAATTGGTATCTATGGAAGATAATTTCCATGCCTACCAAATTATCAGATATATATATATATATATAGCACCTCTATAGTTATTGGCACGCCTGGTTAAGATGTGTTAAAAGCCTTAAAATAAATTCAATTTTTATTGCAGAAGCACACTCTCACGCTGAAAATTTTAGAAAAATGTAACCTTCAACTCAAGTGAATTTTAAGGGGAAAAAAAACCCCTGACTAAGAAATAATTATTTCCCTAACAATTTCACCCCTAACAATTCCTAGGAAATAAATGTAATTGCAGTATTTCTGTCACTTCTACAGTAGTTTACAAAGTTGATCAGAGTATCTAGGAACATTTCATTTGTAATTCATCACTTCTCGTTTCCCTAGGGTATAAATATGACGTGACACAGAGGCCATTTCTCTTATCCACTCTTCAACTTGGGAAAGACAAAGGAACACACCAAGTGTAGACCATCACAAGTCAGGCAATGGCTACCAGAAAATAGCCACTTGCCTGCACCTGCCCATATCTACTGTCAGAGAAATCATTAAGAAGTTTAAAACAACTGGAACAGTGGTAAACAAGCCTGGACGAGGACACGAGGTTATTTTGCCACCAGATACAGTGAGGAGGATGGTAAGAGAAATAAAAAGTTCTCCAAAGCTCACTGTTAAAGAATTGCTACAAATGGTAGCATCTTGGGGTCACAAAGTCTCCAAAACAACCATCAGGCGCTATAGACATGTGAGGGAGGCATGCACAGAAAAAACATTTTCTCACTCACAATCATTAACGCAAATGTCTGGAGTTCGCTAAGCGGTACTGGGACTTCAACTGGGGCTGGTGGTTTGGTCAGATGAGACCAAGATAGAGCTTTTTGGCAACAAATACTTTAAGTGGGTCTGGTGGAACATAAAAGATGAGTATACAGAAAAGCACCTCATGCCCACTGTGAAGTATGGGGGAGGATCGGTGATGCTGTGGGCCTTTTTCTCTTCCAGAGGCCCTGGGAACTTTGTTAGGGTGCATGGCATCATGAACGCTTTGAAAAACCAGGACATTTTAAATCAAAATCTGGAGGCCTCTGCCCGAAAGCTGAAGATGGGTCGTCAGTGGGACTTCCAGCAAGATAATGACCCTAAACATGTGGCCAAATCTACACAGAGATGGTTCACCAGACACAGAATCAAGCTCCTCCCATGGCCATCTCAGTCCCCAGACCTCAACCCCATTGAAAACCTGCGGAGTGAGCTGAAGAAGAGATTGCAGAGGAGAGGACCCAGGTCGCTGGATGATTTAGAGAGATTCTGCAAAGAGGAATGGTCGAATATCCCTCTTTCTGTATTCTACCATCTTGTGAAACATTGTAGGAGAAGATTAGGTGCTGTTTTGTTGGGAAAAGGGGGTTGTACAAAGTATTAATATCAGGGGTGTTAATAATAACACATAATTTGATGTAAAAGAATTATTTCTTAATGTGGGATTTTTTTCCCACTGAATAAATGTACTTGAATTAAAGGTTGGATTTTCCTCTTTTGTTCATTGTGGTCCTATATTATTTAGAAAAACTGAAATTATTTGAAGCAAGAGAACACATCTTAACCAGGGGTGCCAATAATTATGGAAGGCGCTGTATATATAATAATCACAAGATTCATGATTCATATTGAGTAACAGGAGTGGAGCCCAATGTAATCTTCAGCTGGTGTAGCCCATCTGCCTCAAAAGTTCATGTATTATGCATTCTGAGATGCTCTTCTCTGCTCATCTTTGTAATAAAGAGTAGTTATCTGAATTGCCACAGCATTTTAGTCAGCTCAAACCAGTTTGCCCATTCTCCTCTGACCTCTCATGGTAACAAAGCTTTTATGTCCACAGCAGTGCCACCTGCTGCATATCTTCATTTTTCCACCATTCTGGAAAAATGAGGTAATGAGGCAAAAAACCTCCTAGATATTTATATCATAGATAATAGAGTTATAGTGAAACATAATAAAACAAAATTCATAAAATTCCATAGAGGGCGCACCGAGGTATGGCCCGACGAACATTGCCCTAAATGGTTTTCCATGCTGCAAAAAGCACCCTCTATACACAAGCACCCTCATTAAACCTTGCTATTAATGTTAATTTCAAAACTAGAAGTCCCCTATATGTCTAAATAAACATAAACAGCAAGGGTTTTTGAGGGCGCAGGAACTGGGAGGGCCTCAAACATGGTCTAAAATACCAAAAATTGGGATTAATTTGCCTCGAAAATTCTAACGTTATTTGGAACTACTCTGCCCTTATATCAAAATACCATAAGATGAAGGAGGCTTTTTGAGGGCGCACAAAGATATTCAGAGGAAAAAGTCCAATTTTTGACTTTGACCCTATTTAGGCCCTTCGGACCCCTGCCCTAAAACGGGCTGGATTTTTCAACCGGAATGGTCTTTCGGATAAAATACATGATTTTTGTCAGTTTGTAGGATATATCTACCCACAAAAAAAGTTTTTTTTGTAAAACTCAATGGTGTTGTATCACCCCCTGGGTGAATCTTGCAGAATCTGGCTCTTTAAACCTATGCTTCATGAGCATTTAAATTGTTTAAATTAAATCAATGATAAAGCATATACAACCCCAATTCCAGAAAAGTTGAGATTCTGTCCAAATTGTAAATAAAAACAGGATGTAATGATTTGCAGATCTCATACACCTATGTTTTATTCACAATAGAACAGACAACATATCAGATGTTGAAAATGGGACGTATTACCATTTAATGAAAAATATTATCTCATTTTGAAATTGATGGCAGCTATAAATCTCAAAAGTTGGTAGAGGGGCAACAAAAAGCTGGAAAAGTAAGTGGCACTATTAACAAACAGCCGGAGGAGCATTTTGCAACGAATTAGGTTAATTGGCAACAGGTCAGTAAACATGACTCAGTTTAAAAAGAGCATTTTAGAGAGGCAGAGTTTCTGAGAAGTAAAGATTGACAGAGATTTACCAATCTGCAAAAAAACTGCTTTTAAAAATTGTGGAACAATTTCAGAAAAATGTTCTTCAATGTAAAGTTGCAAAGGAAGAGCCATGTCTCCCTTAATGGAAGGCCTGATCTGGTGCTCTCAAACGAACTGAACTATTTTTACAACCTTTAATAACTGTAATTTCAGCGAGGAAGTATCTGTTTTTAAAAATCCTGTCTCTTAACAGAATAGTGTTGTTGACAGGAGCAAGGTTTGTACACTTTTTCGTGGAGTCAAGGACAGGAAGAGTCCTGGCCCAGATGGCATTGGAGGGCGTGTTCTTTTTAGCACTGTGCTGACCAGCTGGCAGACATATTTACTTTTATCTTTTCAATGTCCCTCCAACTTCACAAGGTCCCCTCGCTTTGGAAGGATTCCATTATTGTTCCACTTCTGAAATCTGCTTCCCCCAAATCACTAAATGATTTTAGACCTGTGGTATTAACTTCTCTTGTTATGAAGTCATTTGAGAAAATTGTTAAAGAAACGCCTCTGACCTGTGTTCAAGATAACCTGGACCCATTGCAGTTCGCTTATAGGTCAGGCAGAGGTGTCGAGGATGCATTAGCCACCCTTTTAAATCTAGTCTTGACTCATCTTGAGGGAGCAAAGACCTTTGCCCGTCTTTTATTTCTAGACTTTTCATCTGCTTTTAACTGCATACAGCCACACAGCATCAGGACTTCCACAGCATCGATCCTGGTCTAATAGCCTGGCTAATGGACTTTTTAACAGAAAGACCAGAACGTGTGAGGGTCAATGGTGTCTTGTCAGACACTCTCGTCTCCTCTACTGGATCACCTCAGGGCTGCGTCCTTTCACTTTTACTCTTTGTCTTGTACGCAAAGGAGTGCCGTAGCCAACATGTGGGGCGTCACATCTTGAAATTTGCAGATGACTCAGTAATCGTATTCTTGCTGGGCTGTGATGACCCTGACCATGGCCCTGTAGTGAAGGAATTCACAGACTGGTGTTCTTAATATTTATTTGTGCATCAATGTGTCAAAGACGAAAGAAATGATGATAGACTTTCACAAACATCGGTCAGTCATCTCTCCTCTTGTTATTGAGGATCAAGCCGTCGAGCTGGTCCATAATTATAAATATCTTGGCACTAACATTGATGACAAGCTGTCTTTTGATTCCCATGTTGATGCTGTCTGTAAGAAGGAACATCAACGCATGTATTTTTATAGGAAACTGCGGAGTTTCAAGGTTGACAGCACTTTTATGAAATTGTTTTATTCTTGTTTTTTTTAATCTGTTCTGACCTTTTCTTCTATTTGCTGGTACGGCTTACTTTCCCTCAAAAACAAAAACAGATTGCAGGGTATAGTGAGAGTGTGCAGCCAAATTGCAGGCATTAACTTAAATGATCTTTCTGACGTGTACAAGCTCAGAACCGTAAGTAAGGCCTGCTCACTCCTCACTGAGCAGAGCCACCCCTCGGTTGGTGAGTTTCTGTTGCTCCCGTCAGGCCGCAGGTACATCTTGCCAAGATGCAGGACAAATAGAGTAAAATTTTCTTTTGTCCCAGCTGCCATAGGTCTGCTGAACAAGTGACTGATTAACCTGTTGTTTTATTTATTATTGTTTTGTGTTGTTATGTGTTGTTACTCTGTGATTGTTGTTGATTGTTTTTGTTACTGCTGGCTGTAGAGCGATTTGCCCCATGGGGACAATAAAGACTTCTTGAAATTGAAAGACTTCATCTACAGCACATAATATCATACAAAGATTAAGAGAATCAGGAGAAATCTCATTGAACAAGAGACAAGTCCGAAGGTCAGTATTGGATGATCATGATCTTCAGGCCCTCAGGCAGCACTGCATTAAAAACAGGCATGTTTTTGCACTGGAGTACACTGAACAGGCTCTGGAGCACTTCCAGAAATCATTCTCTGTGAACACAGTTCGCCATACTACCTACAAATGCAAGCTAAAGTTGTATCGTGCAAAGATGAAGCCATTTGTGAACACGATACGGAACAACTGCCGTCTTCTCTGGGCCAAAGTTCATTTAAAATGGACTGCGGCAGAAAGAAAAAATGTTCTGAGGTCAGAGGAATCAGAATTCTTTTTGAAAACCACGGACGTTGTCGTGCGGACTAAAGAGGAGAGGGACCATCCAGCTTGTCATCAGCGCACGTACATCTCTGATTGAAGCGAGTTGCATCAGTGCCTATGGAGTGGGGAGCTTACACCTCTGGAAAGGCATTATTAATGCTGTTAGAGTTTTTGCAGGCCTTGGATATTTCAACAAATCAATGGCAAACCATATACTGCATCTATCTAAACAGCATGGCTTCGCAGGAGAAGAGTCTGGGTGCTGAACTGGCCTGCCTGCAGTCCAGACCTTTCACTAATAGAGAACATTTAGTGCATCATAAAATGAAAAATCTGGCAAAGAAGACCCAGGACTGTTGAGTAGCTAGAATCCTGCATTTGACAAGATTGTGACAACATTCCACTCCCAAAACTTCAGATCATTGGTCTCCTAACTTCCCAGAGGTTTACAGACTGTTGTGAAAAGAAGAGATACAATGAACAATGGTAAACACAGCTCTCTCCCAACTTTTTTGAGTTGTGTTGCTGTCGTCAAATTCAAAATGAGCTAATATTTTTAATGAAATGGTAAAATGTCTCACTTTCAACATCTGATATGTTGTTTATGTTCTTTTGTGAATACAATGTCAATTTATGAGATTTGCAAACTATTGGATTCTGTTTTTATTTACATTTTACACAGCGTCCCAACTTCTTTGAAAATTGGGGTTTTAAATGCCTTTACAAAATTTTGAATAAGGCTAATTGAATATTTCAAAATTGCAGGTACACATGCACAATTGTTGTCATCCTCCAAATTAGATGTACAAACGAATGATTGTTTTCTTACAAGGGGAACCAGCTACTCCTGGCAGTGTCAAGTGTTTTCAGAGTGAATGCATTGATCATTAGGAAAAAAAATTACAAACAAGTCATCTCGATTATTGTTGTAAAGGGATGTTATGTGCCCACACAATTGTCAGTTCTGGCACTGCCACTGTCTCCTTGGCTTAGGAATTTGACAATGTTTTCCCTCAGGAAGGTCAGGAGCAAGGTGAAGGAAGATCTACAACGTAATTAGAGCTCTGAGATGTCAGCAAGGCCGTGGGTTAAATTGAAATACTTCTACAGCAACTTCAAGGGAGAATGCTCAATTGAGAAAGATAATATTTGAGAGCATGTACAGTATTGTGCGAGAGCGGAGTATACTTGTCAGCATTTGCTCATTTTTGTGCATGAAAGGAAAGCAAATCTGCATGAGAGCGGAAGGAATTGTGCAGTCGCAGTCATTTACTCTCCTCTGAAATTTTTGCTATAAAATGATCAGATTGCCATGATAACGGACAAAGTTCATTCCTTTGCTTGATTACCAATACTAAAAGCCAACACAGATTCAAAAGTAAAATGGATGGAGATGAGGTACAAATGTGCAAGTTATATTTTAGTTTGGAGATGAATGATTTTTTTTTATTATGAAACATAGATTAGCTAATGTCATAAAGCAATTAATTTGTCATTGATTGCAATAACCCTGTTGTTGCAGTTAGAACATTCATGAGGTTGCATTTATAGTGGCGCACGTGGACATGATGTGCTTTAGTCAATCTGAATGCACTTATCTTGGTTCAACGTGAGACACACCTACAGCTTCTGCACTATGTGCCCAGATAAACTGTCTGAAACTGTCAAGGTCTGCATTTAAGAATTAAATAGACTTTGCTACAGGTAGTAGTTGAGGAGGTGAGTTTCCTCCTCATGATTAAGAAGTACTTTGAATGTTAGAGGGCTAAATAAAAGCGAGGCATTATTACTATCGTTCTCTTTGTTTTTGTAACCACAAAAGAATATTGCCAGCCTGGGACCTGTCACCGTAACAAGCATCTAGATTTTCCCTTTCTCTGTTTTGAGGCATGACTTAATTTCCCCAGTAATGAATTGGAATGACTCGGTGATTTGTATGCATCTAAATATTCAAACTGGCTCATTAAAGTTAATGGGGTGAGGAATGAGGCTGGTTGACACAACTGGCTCAATTCAGTTGTGATTTCTACAGAGTGGCCATGCAGTTAGGCACAGACAGTTTTATACTGTCTATTACCATAGGCAGTTTTCTTCTATGTACATTACTTTTAATGTAGAATCTGTTTTTCATGCTCCTTGGGAGTGGTATATATCTGCAGTAATAGCGTTCAGAATTTTACTGATGATAGAAAAAGTATATGCACCTTTATTGAAATTGCAGGGTTTTTTTAAAAAAAGAAAGGCCAGAAAAGCACTTTTGCCATATTTATTGCAACCTTCCCAATGACAGAACAAGTTAATAATAATGAGTGTTTACAATGAAAAGCCTTTGTTAAAAATCACAATATCCTGGACGCACAAGTTCAGTGACCAAACGACGCTTTGTGGAAACACCTATGGCCCCCTACAGCAGCAAGTCTCTGTGCTGAAGTTTCCATGAACTTCACGCATCTAAGCAAAGGAATTTAATCTCAGTCTTCCTATTCAAGTTTCTGTACATTTCCTGAGGAACTACTGCTCACAGCTGTCTTTAGGTGACTGAACAGGTCTTCATTGGGAGTTATGGGCTCTGTCCATTCAAAAATGTAATCAACACTGATTCCTAAAGACTTCCTGCTCTAGTAAATGCGAAATTTGTCCACATTTATGTGACTACCTCACACAATCAGTGTACTGTAGGGTTTTTTTTTAGGTTAATTTTTCCGAATAATTAAACTATTATCCTGCGCAGGCCCACTAGCCGGCCACTAGGCATAATTATGTTTTTATATGGTAGGCAAACTATGTATCTTACTGGGGTGTGAACACTCAACATTCTAGCTGCATAAGCAATTTTATGAGGCAAAAACTTTAACACAAGCACATAAAGTATTGTGCAAAAGTCAGAAGCACCCAGGATTTTATTTATTTAAATTTGATGTTGGATTTTTATATTTGTCTTCCATACTCTTGGTGCTGTATATAAAATGCACATTTGAAGCAACAAATGTTAATTTCAAAAATCTTATATTAGAACTTTGTATTTCACTAAACACAGTATATACAGTTCAAATAATGCACCATGACAGAGCCCTGATCTCAACATCATCAAGGCTGTCTGGGAATACCTGTGGAGACCAGGGACTCCTTGGTGGAGACAGACGCAAGTGAGACACTGAGTGTGCAGAGGAAGTGCAGTATATTCTTCAATATGCTTCGAACAACCAACAGCCAATAATCTTATGAAACTACAAAACTGCACGACAGCGTCCTAAATTTTTCGGCAATCAGTAGACACAATAAATATTGATTTCAGTAAGTTTATAACAGTCCACAGCACTTTATAGTATGTTTTTCAATACATAGAGACTTTTATACAGTGATTTTTGGGAGCATTTTTGCCTGACAGAATTCTGTTGAATGTGCCTGAAACTTTTGCACAGCACTATATACTTCAGATTGTTTCATAATGATTCTCAGCCTGAGCAATGCAGTGCTGTAAATTGATTGAATTGCACTGTAGTGACTTGCCACAATGCGCTGATATTGATGTTCTTATCTCGGGAATGATTAGTCGATCAAAATCCATTTAATTCATAAACAAGATCATTTGGGCAAACATCACCATAAAACCTAAACCGCCTAAATTTTCTTTTACTCGTTGACAGCATGTGTGTAGTAACGTAGAATCTGCACTGCAAACTCTGCTTTCTTATATGCAGGACTTTACAGGAGCCTTTCAGGAACTAAAAAAATCTTCTCCACTTTTTGTTCTCGACTGATTTCACTGAGCTGTAAGAGCTTTTATCCAATCAGCTCTTATTTGAACATTGAGACTCGTCAATTCTTTAAGTTAACATGGAAAGCTAGTGGCATGTAACTTCATGAGTGCAGACAGAAATTATAGCTTATAGATTATCGCTTCTGGCGATGTGTAAATGGTTTCTGCCTAAGGAGCTGCCGCACTGCAGTGAAGAGGTTGAGGTTTTTACAAACAATAACATTATGCATGCAAGAGCGCACACTAGTGCTGCGGATCCTAGAAGGAATATTGGAGAGTGAAAATTTGGTTAGAGTCGGCGAAAAAGGCCATCAGAAAAACATTTTGCACTGGGAGTTGTCGATAACAATGACAAAGACTGTGAATTATGTATCCAATATTTTACTTTTGAAAAATAAAACTTATTACCATTGAAAAAAAAATCAATGAAGTATAATTTCTTGGTTCCAGTATCATAACATTTGAACCTGCAGTTGATCAGTCTGGTGACTGCAGCTCTATTGAGTTTCGAGGCTGATAACTCCTGGCCGCAGGGCCAGAAGACAATGTATCAACTTTTTCTGCCAGACAAAAAACCGAACGTTTCCAGTGTTTTTACACAATATCTGTCATATTCTTAGTAATCCTGACTTTTGTACAGCAGTTTCCTGAGGTTCACCTTCCAGAACAGATCATCATTATGCTGCTATTTTTGAAGTGGTTCAAAAACTGAAAGCACTTTACTTTGCGTCGGTAAACTCAGAAGAGGGGTTGCTGGTTTCAAGTTATCTGTTTTTTTTTTTTTTCCTCTCAATGTTCTCCAAGTTGGAATTTCTCTAAGATGGAAAAGGTCTGGTAGTTACGCAAGTCTTACTTCTGACTTGGCCACGCATATAGTGTCTGTATCAGTGGCGGCTCGTGATTTGGCGACGGGGGAAGCTCAAACAATCCCTTAAAGTTAATGATTGTCAATGACCTGTTTTCAATCATTCATTTAAATTACAATGACAGAAACTCCGAAAACTCAACATTATCTGATGCGGCCAGTTTTCATTAATGACGCATACCTGTCAACTCTCACGCAGTCGGCATGAGTTTAAGTGGCATTTGTACGTTCCTCTGCTGTAGACAGCAATTATTCTATCAACGCGTATGTAGGAGATTTTCGCATGGAATTTAAGTACTTGTGCATGGAGGGGTTTGAAGCAATGGATTTGCATAAAGATGTTTCAAATTATCTTATTTCATTTAAACGATCATGAAACAAATGCACTGCTTCCAACCCCAACCCCTGAGTAAATAAAAGCGTGAGAAGTCTGGAGTCGTAATCAGTATGCGTTATAAATGAAAACTGGCCACATCTGATAATGTAGAGAGTTTTCGGAGTTTCTGCTATGGTAATTTAAATGAATGATTGAAAACAGGTCATGACCAGTCATTTAATTTAAGGGATTGTCTGAGCTTCCCCAATTGCTAGTTCACGAGCCGCCGCTGGTCTGTATGTATGTATGTCCACGAAGCATGCAAAATGTGAAATATCTGCTCATATTCTAGCTCAGGGGAGTCCAATCCTATTCATAAAGGGCCAGTGTGGGCGCAGGTTTTTGCTTTATCCCACCGCCACAACACCTGATACCACTAATTAACTGATCAGGGGGCCAATCAATACCACGATGAGCAGAATCAGGTGTGTTAGTGTCAGTTGTAACAAAAAGCAGCACCCACTCCGGCCCTTTGTCGATTAGATTGGACACCCCTGTAATCTAGCTGAAGTGAGTCCAAATGGGGTTCAGACAGTCAAACCCTGCCTGTACCTGCACCCCTTCACTGGCTGACACCTCAACGCTAAAGCTATCAGTTTTGCACGAGGAAGAAACAGCCAGGAAGTGCATAATAAATACTGTCCACGAGGTCTCTAGCAGCCTCCGTAACCTCTTACTGCTTCCTCTCCAGATCTTCTTGTCTGGAACTATACTACTGCTTGCATCCTTCATTTTTTTTTTTTTTTTTTGAATTCTAGTATACTGTACTAATCTACCATTGCATTTAAACAGCCTGACTTCTGATACATTGAATAAATATTGGGTGATATATCTTTTAGTGTACACCACTCAAAAGTGAATCCTGTCAGTGAGAAATGCAATTGGCGAGGGCGGCTGGATTGCCGAGGAGGCACTGGAGCGCAGTAGATGAGCCGGTCATATGCATTCGGGCGCACCGCCGTGCTCACCCTCTCCACTATGCTGATGTGTGCCGGCTGGCTTCGCCCCCACAGAGCGTAGCAGCAGAGCGGGGGTGGGGTGGGAGGGGCCTGAGCCTCTCAAAGTCACTGGGCTGGTGATTAAATCACAAATACACAAGCTACTACATGCTCTTGTTCTTGCAACATGCCTTGAAAAACTAACTCTGAACATGATCAAATTATCACAAGCCGTGAAGGTGTTTTTCACACCTTCACACCTTGGATTGAGATTCTATGGTGCAGGGATCCTCAAATTTGGACCTGGATCCAGCCAGGTTTTTTCTTTTATCCCAGGTAAATGAATGAACATGCAGTGCCTCTGATTGGACTGACTATCTTCACACCTGAGTCCCAGTGAAATGGAGCATGGAAAACCAGAAAGTCTCACACCTCAAAAATCATGATTTAAGGACCAGGGAAATATAGTATGGTTCCTCGTTTTAAGACATCTTTTTTGTGCCTGATAAGATAAATTAAAAATTTATTTGCAAAAATTGCTTTGCCAGCTGTGAGATGTAAAACAGCCCTTTTTGATAATTGTTAATTGAGGGGCACTAAAATATTTGGGAGTACCCTCTCACCCAAGTGGATATACCTGTACCTGTTGCCGTATGATTTGAGGAGGGGGGTTGTGGCGGGGGAGGGGAGGGGGTATGGGGGAATTTTTGGATAGTCTTACCTTGGACACCACTTGACTCAGGACAGGCATTGATAGCACTGGTGAGAGGACAGCAACATTTTGGAATCTGAATTTCAAACGCTGCCAAAATGCTCATTTATTCTGGGACCCCTCAGCAGCGTGCACCACAAGGTACACCCGAGCCCCCAGTTCCTTTCATTCAGTTCCTCTGAATTTGCTCTCTGATGCACTGACCGACCTGCTTCCACATCCTTCAGTTCCCTGAATGTCAGTCTTCCTCTCTCCCTCCCTCTCTCATACACAATACACTCATTTTTCTTTCTCACACTCAGTGTCATTTCCTCCCGCCTGTTGAGAAATCAAAGTCCATTGAGTGAGTGTCAGGCCCAGGGAGCCGTTATTGAAGACCTGTCTCTCGCAAGCTTGGGCAGGAAAGCTTATCTCCAAAGGGCAAGCGCAGCAGTTGAAGTGATGGGTGGAAATTTGTGGCTTATTAATCTTATTGTTTCTGCTACCGACTTGAGGAACTGTGCCGAGACGGTTTGCAAGAAAGGGAGGGAAGGAGACATTGGAAGAGATAAAATATGGGAGTGTGCTGCGGGGAAGGCTGCACAAATTGTGGGTTGGGTTTAACCGGCACTTAAAAGGAGCCTGCGTAGGATAAGCACCAGTCGAGAGACAGGAGGATTGTCAGGAGGGACCTCCTGTACACGAGGGCTATTTGATAATCCAAGCCATAGGGTTTACACATATAACTCTGGCTTGTTTTCAGATATCTTGACTTTCCTTTCTCTGACTTGTATTTTGGGAGGGAAGAAGCACAATGTTCTGGGCGACATTAGTGCTGGTCACCCTGGGAGTCTCCCATGCATCGCTCCCGGCTCATTGGCTGCCAGGCGATTATTTATCAGATGAAAGTGGAGCAGAAGAATTTGTAAAAGACTACAATGCCACTGCTGAAGAGGTGTTCTTCAAAAGCACATCGGCCAGCTGGAACTACAACACCAATCTGACTGATCATAACTCCCAACTGCAGGTAAGCATCCGATTTTCTGGTTTGTTTTTTTTTTTTTGGGGGGGGGGGGGTGTCAGGTGGGTTCAGACAAACTTTAAGTAGGTGCGAGTGTTTATTTGTGAAGTTTGGCCACGCTATTTCTGAAGCACATCTTACTCTATTTAAGCTATTTTCTCAATTTCACAACAGTTGACTGTGAAAGTCCCCTAATGACACTGGCTGAGTTGAGTCCATCGTGTTGACAGCACTAGCGCAGCACACTCGCATAAACACTGAGTTTATACCTCCGAAGAAAATAATAATACCAGTCTGATAATGATAAGATAGTGGGAGAGGCTGCTGTGATGGAATCCAGACTCCACGAAAGCAGCTTAATGTAAATGGAATAGTTTGTCACGTACAGTAAGTAAAACAATGCCACTCATGACGTCTGCTGTAAGCCTATCACACCCAGCAGCTGTCAGAACACCACTTCTGGAGCCAGCTGAACTTGCGATGAAGAGATACAGGCCATGACCCAAATGACCAGAGAAAATCAAAACAATATATCCATATGCAGCTATGTGAGCTCTACCAGTTACAGCTTTAATAGCAGAGTTTTGCTTGGTGCAGTCAATTCTTTTCTTGGCTATCATCAATCAAAAAAGGCAAGCCACTGACTTTTCCGAATTGTGAGCAAAGTTACGTATTGGCAATATTGACAATATGACAGAAGCCATTGACGTGTTGCTGATGATTGACATGAATGGTATAAATATCAACAGGGATTTGAAAAAAAAAAAAGTCCAGCTGTATATAGAGGCTCATTGTAAGTGCAAGACAAGATAATATCATCCCAATGGCCTCATGGTGGTGCTACTGAGAAGCGTGGCCTCAGTAAGCTGGTGTACTTTCAGTGCACAGGCTATTTACGAAAATGTGTTTATATCGCAAATATTTGCCGTAATTTACTAATTGGTATAGAAAATGATAGTCACTGGTAAGTTCCCAGCTGTAAGTAATAAAAAACAAATATATAAATAAAATCAAAACAAAACAACTGGCAGCATGATAGAGCTCCACATTTTAAATAAGGAAAGCCAAATTACAGTGAGATCTGAGTGCAAATCTCCAGTGTCAAATACTGTGACTCCTTTACGATACATCTATGTATTGCATCAATTAGAACTGTATCAATGCTTCACGAGGACTGAGATGTGCCCTTAAAAAAGAACTTTCCTTTGTCAAACTTTTAATCTGGTGCAGTAGTCAGGAAAAAAGTCACAAATGCAGCAAAGGAGGAGTCGCACACAGAACAAAAAGGTCTTACACTTTCCTATTAAATTAATTACAGGACTGTAGGGAGAAAAAAATGTGTTAAAGTGCACAGAATGGAATCATTTTGGTCCATGCAGGACTTTCTTCAGTGCAGAATGATGCTCGCATCATGAGCCTCCCCATTTGAGGTTGCTGTACAGGTGCGCCCAGCCAATGATCTAAGGCTTTGTTATTCGCACATGAAGCCAATTTCCAGCAGACGAAGACACCAGACACATCAGTAGTGAAGGACTCAAACATTAGAGGAATAGATAGCTTAGTCTGTTCGCGTGACAAGGAGTCTCGTACGGTATGTTGCCTGCCTGGTGCCCAGGTAGGAGACCTCCTGGAGTGTGCGGACAAGCTCCTGGCCAGAATGGGGAAGGATCCGATGGTCATGGTCCATGTTGGGACAAATGACATAGGTAAGGGTAGGTTTGAGGTTCTGCAAGACAAATTTGAGGAATTAGCTGAGAAGCTTAGGAGCAGATCCTCAACGGTAGTGTTCTCTGGGATTCTAGCGGTAGCACGTGCAAGCAGAGGGAAGCAGAATTTTATCTGGAGGTTTAACACATGGCTATGAACCTGACGTAGGAAAGAGCAGTACAGATTTATGGGGCACTGGAACAACTTCTGGGACAGGGGTGACCTGTACAAGCTGGACGGGCTGCACCTGAATTGGAGGGGAACCTTTGCACTGGGTCAGCGTATGTTGAGGGTGGCACAAGGTCATTTAAACTACGGACTTGGGGGCCAGGGAAGTTAGAGAGTGTTATAAATAGGGAAATGCAGACTGCCCTGATGGAGCTGACAGCGCTACATGCACTATTGATGATATATTTTTAAAGCAGCAAAGCGTAGTGGGGGGCTTGGAGCAGCAGGCATCTGGGAAATCAAAGGGGAAGCGCATTTATAATACCCTGAAATATTTTTCATTTAAATGCTAGAAGCATAATAAATTTTCAAGACTTGAGGCTGTTATGATTAGTGAGGGCTATGACATAGTTGAGATTACAGGGACATGGCTTTGTAACGAGGATGGAGACGAATATAATATAGAAAGTTATAAGCTCTTAAGGAAGGATAGATGAAATAGGTGTGGAAGGGGTGACAGGATGCGCTCATATCTACACAAAAAATGGGAGACACTCCTGGACTGTAAGTCTGCAAATGAGATTTTGGAAAAATTTAAGGGGGTTTTACTTGATCCACAATGCAAATTCATTCTAAAGGTATCCAAAAGAAAGTTGAAAAAGCAGAATCCTCAGTGGATGACCATGGAGTTTGAGGGATCAGAGGAACATTTATAAGATATCCAAAAAGGACAACAAAGAGAATACTAAGGCTGATTATTGTAAAAAGTGGGCTGTATTCAAAAAAGAGCTGAGGAATGCTAGAAGACTGTATGTAAGGCAAGTTGCAGAGGGGGCAAAAACTAATCCTAAGCGCTTCTTTCAGTACTGAAGTAGAAAAAGGAAAGTCAAAGAGGAGGTTAAGTGCATAAAGAATGAAGATGGATCGCTGCTA
Source organism: Gymnothorax reevesii (assembly GCA_029721435.1). Taxonomy (NCBI): domain Eukaryota; kingdom Metazoa; phylum Chordata; class Actinopteri; order Anguilliformes; family Muraenidae; genus Gymnothorax; species Gymnothorax reevesii. Next base: position 55,383,700 of record CM056582.1, read on the forward strand.
TACGATAATATTGCTGAATTACTGATACCTTAAATAGTTAATTTGATGAGAATTTTACCTCAGAGCAGGTTTTTTATCAGGCCAGAGGGCATGTCCAATGCTCAAGATTATTTAGCGGAAATTGAGGTTAGGGCTAATGAAGTAGTAGACAATTTGCATAAACTAAAGGCAGATAAGGCAGTGGGTCCTGATAGCATATATCCTAGAGTGCTCAGGTAATACTGGAATCTATCACAAAAGCTGGAATTATTTCTTGAACATAATAATATCTGGGATAGTCAACATGGTATCCGTAAGGGAGGATTATGCCTGACAAACCTTCTGGAATTCTTTGAAGAGGCCACCAATACCTATGACCAGAGCAGGGCTTATAACATCATATACCTGGATTTTCAGAAAGCATTTGATACAGTACCGCATAAGAGACTTTTAAAAATTAGCTCCACTGGAGTTACAGGAGGTATTCTGGGGTGGATTCAAAACTGGTTACAGGACAGAATACAAAGAGTGGTGGTCAGTGGTATCTCATCTGAGCTAGGTATGGTGGGGAGTGGCGTCCCCCAGGGATTGGTGGTAGGACTCCTGCTTTTCCTTATCTACATTAATGACCTTGATAGGAATAGTGAGAGCAGATTAGTTAAATTTGCAGATCACACTAAATTGGGGGGTTTGGCAAATAGTTTAGAGTCCACTAAAGTGATTCAGGATGATTTGAATAGAATCCAGAATTGGGCAGATATGTGGCAAATGAAATTTAATGTAGTGAAGTTGTACATGTAGGTAATACAAACATCACACAGGATTACTTTATTGGAGATTTTAAACTGGAATGTGCTCCACATGAAAATGATCTTGGAGTGATTGTTGACCAAACCCTCACAGGTTCTAGCCATTGCGCCGTGTCATTTAAAAAAACCCAAATGGATGCTGGGATATATAGCCAAAAGTATTGAGTAAAAATCATAGGAGGTCATACTGGTACAACACATTCGTCAGACCACATCTGGAGTATTGTGTACAGTTCTGGAGACCGTACTTTAAGAAAGATATAGAGGCTCTAGAAAAAGTTCAAAGAAGAGCCACTAAGCTACAAAATTCCAAGTATAAAAGATGAAAGCTATTAGAAGAGGCTGAACACCCTTAATCTCTTCAGTCTTAGGAAAAGGAGACTTTGGGGTGATCAGATTTAGGTCTTTAAATATGTTCAAGGGGTTAACAAAGTGAAGTATGTAGAATTCCTTTGGCTAAGTTTCGTTAGTAGAACTTGGGGCCACAAATGGAAGTTGACCTAGGGTAAATTTAGCACTAATATTAGAAACATTTTTTTTTACCCAGAGAGTAATTTCAATGTGGGGTAGCTTGCCTGACTATATTGTTGAGGCAGAAACCCTGGGAATTTTCAAGAGCAGGCTTGACTTAAAGCGAGATACCATTGAGTCATTGTGTATCAAAAGTGATATATTCACGATAATAAAAAGAAACTAGCGAGCCTAGTTGGGCTGAACGGCCTGTTCTCGCCACTTGTATGTTATGTTAATTAAACGGTGTCGACAAAGTTCTTGTACACACACTGATATACACTGCACTTCCAAAAAAAGTTGCACATTTGAATATTTAGTTGGAACCCTGATAGTCTTGATTACACTGCACATTCATCGTGGCATTGTTTTAACAACCATGCAACATCGGAACATTTATTTTGAGAGGAGTTGCCTCAATTTTTGGCTCTTAATCTTATCCTCACTACAAGATGGTTGGACCACTCTGCAGTCTTCTCAGGCACATCCTAATAACTTTCAATGTGGTTAAGGTAAAGACTTTGTGGTGGCCAATTCGTGCGTGAAAATGATTCCTTATGTTTTCGTCATTCATTATTTTCTTTGCTGGAGGCAGGCAAATGGTTTGCCACTTCTGCAACACTGTAGCATCTTTTTTGCCAGGAAAGGATACATCTTCCGACATGATGCTTTTAAGAAATGAGAAGCTCTGCACTTCATCAGTTGGGGTTAAAATAATTATTGCCAGCCGAAGCATATTAATTGCTAGAATAATCATCGTATTTGTTTATTTATATCCAAACCACAAGTTGTTTTTGTTTTTTGTGGACAGGCAATGTATAAATAAAAAATACACAGGTGTGGAACCTTTTATAGCCATTTAACCCTCCTATTATCCTTGGGGTCAATTTGACCCCATTCAGTGTTTATCATTCAAAAAATAATAGTTGACTCTTTTGCTTCATATTTCATGACTTATCCTAATTTGATGGGGAAAAGTAATTAAGCATAAAATTATCATGGTGATATTTTTTTAATGCGCTGAGCACGTATTGCATGCATTGGTGTTCAAGTTGTTTTAGCTGTGTAAAACCTGTCTGTCTGTGGGTGAGACCCAACATCCCCACACCTACAAGTGCAGAGTTGATACTTTTGCATTGATACATAAAGAGGGAGGTGGGGTTTAGTGTCATGGTTTGGAGGCTTTGAGAGCTTTCTTTGTTGCTCTTTTCCGGGACGATATCGGATTCCTGGGCCAGCTGGCATTAATTTAGGGCGTCGCCCGGATTCTATTTAAACCCTAGTTCCGCCTCAATTCCCTTGCTATAGTGTCAGTGTAATGTCTGCACTTTAGCTGGTAAGGTCTCCAGTAAGAGAATTGTTGAGGGTTTTGCTGCATATTTGAGGAAAAGTTCTAGTTAGCAAGGGAATCTTTCTGTTTTCCCCTTTCTTTTCCGTTCCTGTCGAGCTTGCTTTGCTTCCTTGCCTTGGCCGACATTTAGGTCCGTTGGAAGCGTGAGTCTCGCTCTCTTATTTTATTTGTGTCTCTCTCTCTTCTGCGGTTCTCCTTTTTTCCTGGCTTCTGCGTTTGGCATCTCAAACTCACCCGCCATCACAAATAGTTGTTTTCCCATGGGAACTTTGATACTTCTCGTGGTGTGGGCATGTGGGAAACAACTTCACTTGTGAACCCTTGCCAAAATGCTAGTGTAGGCTTGCGAATTGATTGCATCCAAGTCTTTCTAACTACACATGCCTCCAGTCTAAAATTATCATCTCAAGTACAATATTTTCAATTGATGGTTATATGAGGAGTTCGAATAATGACTTTATCTCTTCAACATGGCTGACTGTTTGTCCGGTGGGACACACTTAACAGCGCTTCTACCTTGTTGAAGTGAGTAGAGGGACCATAATTTTCTATTTTGGGTGCTAATGTGACATAGAGGAGGAAGAAACAATACTCTCATAAGAACTTTCCAGCACCATGGGAAGGTGTGAGTGTGTCTGTGTGTGTAAGTGCGACCTACTGTACTCACACCTGCTGAAGTAGAACTAATATTTCCCTTGCTGCGGAGGGCGGGTATGCCCACAAGGACATTGGTAGTTCATGCAAAATAAGGGAGGAGCAAACATTTTAAAGCTTGCATGGCAGCTGCCGGATAGCTCACTCGGTGAAGGCACTGCGTTGCAGTGCAGAAGTGACTATTACGTTGCGGGTTCGAGCCACGGTCGTACCAGCCGGCAGTGGTCGGCAGCTTTTACAGCGTAGCGCACAATTGGCCATCGCGCTACAGGGATTCAAATTGGGAAGGGACTGCCGGGTAAGGGGATATAAATAAACAGCTTTATTTGTTGCTCAAGCGCCTCCTGTTGGCCAGACGGGCACTCGTCAGGAAGATACAAAGTTTGTTCATGTCCAGGTATCCTCCGCCCTCGTTCTGAACTTGCGAAGTTTCATCTAATGAGTGTATAAGAAGCAGTGGCTGACGGGCACGTGCTTCGGAGGAGAGCCGTGAACTGTCTTCACTATCCTGAGTTGGCAGCAAGGGGTCGCATACGAGCAAGCTTTGTACATAGTTCGCCAATTGGGCATTCCAGATTCGGGTGGGATTGGAGATGCCAAATTTAAGAAAAAAAAAAAAAAAGCTTGCATGGCAGCTCGCTATCCAAATCATTCCTCATTGTGCTCTGTGTGTACTGCAATCTGCATGCTCTCTCACTTGAAAATGTCCTCTAGGAAAAGGTTTACAGTCCATGAGGTTTTGGAACAGCTCTTTGACAGTGAACGTGACATAGAGGAGAATGTGTCTGAGATAGAGGATTGGGTTGAGGAGGACCCTGATTTTGAGGAATTCTCATCTGATGAGAATGAGACCCTCCTGTTGTCAATCAACCACCAGCAGACACAATCCCTTCCAAAAATGGGAAGATAATAAGGTCCCTTTACCCACTTCAACAGTGGGGTAGACAGCGCTGCTAATATTATCAAAAAATAAATGAAAAAATTAATAAATATGAGTATGGGGGGGGGGGGGGGCGGGGTTCAGCAACATCAATCAATATAGTTCATTCTGTGAGAGTCATGAATGTGCAGCCCAAATTAAAAAGATTTTCAAGATACATTAATTCTAAAACTGAAAGTTTGACCTAATGGTGGCGCTACAGGAAAGATCATATCATCGCCAAAACCAATAGGGTTCATCTGCTTGTGGTCATTAATGTTGTCAGTAAATTTGAGAAGATTTGTATGAAAACTCTCAAGGTACATTAATTCTAATTTAAAAGTTTGGCCTGATGGTGTGCAAGAGGACAGGTCAACTCACTGATAAGTTAAATTATCAAGGGGTTATTTATTTATTCAACAAATAAACAAAGTGCCTGACTCAAACTTGTTCAACAATTCATGTAAATCATTTTCTGAAGGTGAATATCCCTGGGGTCAGATTGACTCTGACGGTAAAATGTGAAAGTAATATTTGAGGATAATAGGAGGGTTAAACCTGAGTGTGTCACCTTGTGTCTAAATAACAAAGTCAAACATTCAAGCGTATGCAAACTTATGATCAGGGCCGTTTGGGTGATTTCAGTTTTCATAATGATTTAACCCCTTTGCACATAAGCCAAATTTGGCTATTAAGCCTATGTATTACCCTATTTAATGCTTTATAATTCAATATTTAGCTTTATAGAGAGGAGGAATATGGCTCAACTAAGACAAGACACTTGCAGCGTTTAGAATTCCATCGGATTCCAGTTTATTTTCATGATTTTGGGAGAGAAAAAGGGTGACAAACATAAAAAGTCTTCATGAAAATTCAGCATTGAAATTGTGAAAAAAAATACTGATAATTGAACAATGGTTGGAAGTTAAAAAAATAAATTTCTGGGATCACAACTCCGGGACCACAAGAACTCTTCATCTGAGCATGACGTATAAATTATCTACACTTCAGGATTCAAATAAGACATATCTCTGGGGCTGTGTTCCAATCCAAAAAAATGCTTGCTTTGTCGTGTTCACTCGCCCTACATTCCAGGGGGGAATTCCCGAGAAATTATGTATGTAAGATGGCTGCCACTTGTAGGGTCGTTCCAATCCAGTTTTGCGGAGGGAAGGGCGCATTTTCATTTGCTCAAGCCCTTGATTATCCTCCTTCAAATGAAGCCAACCATGAACATCCCTCCAAGCTTTGATATTTCACAGAATGCTTTGCTTATTCTCCCTTGGTAAAAATTTCATGTCCATCTTTTTTTTCTGCGGGCGAATGGAGAAATTATGGCAGAGAATTTACCATACAAATGAAAGAATTGTGTTTGAGTAGTGTGTAGTTTATGAGCTGTTGCTAGCCTATAGCATCTGCGAGGACTGTTGCGGAGCTTTATTTTCCCATAAACAGTCCCTTATATTAGTTGCAAACATTATGGAAATTTGGCGGCTGGCTGATATGTGACTGCACATATTGGTGGACGGTCGTTTTATATTATATTTCATCGTGGCCCGTAGATAGTGACTGCACATCCGTAAAAAAAAAATCAATATGAACTTGTACCTACTATCGAGACGCTAGTTTAATTTAATATGATTTTTAATGTTACTAAACCGGAATACAGATACCTCTTTTCAAATTCATGTTCTGTTATGTAATTTCGTTATTAAGACTGCTCATTTTGTCAGTGACATGGCTTTTGACACATTACGCTGGCTAGCCAGCAAACCACTACACTGATGTTTCGATTTGCATACTGGCGATGTATGCCGTGAGGCACTGGGCTAAAACCGCAGGACCATCCTTGGTTATGAACATGGTTATGAAGCCCTTATTATAGCAGCGTTTCTCCAAAATACTGAAAAGATGACATTTAAGATTGGCATTTTTTTATTTATATTTGGCATTTATCATTTTTTAAGGGTCCACCGAGCTCATCAAGTATATGGCGGAAAACAAGAAACTTTTCTCAATACAGAGTCCGCGTGAATTGTAAAAAGTAAAATGTACAGGCAACTAACTCAGTCTGCTCCATGGTAACACAAACTTCCTGTTGGCTTGTTGACTAAAGTCGAAGTGCAGAAGAAACAAGACGGTCGTTCCAATCCGATTTCCAACAACCCTCCCCCTAAGTACCCTCCATCGCCCTCCCTCACTCGGGAAGGGCTTACTCACCTGCTACGTCATTTGGAGGGCTTACAAGAGTGGAGGGAAGAAGTGAAGGGAGTATCTTATTTTGGATTGGAATGCAGCCCGGGTAGCTCCCTAAAGTCTCAGAGCCTTCAAAATGATGGACTGTCAAATCATAAAATAATAATATAAAACAATCTATTTTTGATAAATAACATTTAATATGAATTCATGATTTTCTGGTTGTATCAGCACAAGTTTATGAAAATAGGCACAGCTGGACATCAATGATCTCCAGTAACCTCTCCAAACCCAATGTCATGGTTTGTGAGGTGTGCGTGTTGTTTGGACTTTTCTTCAGGGCTCTCGTCCCGGGACGATATCGTATTCCTGGACTATTGAATTCTTTACCCAGCTGGCTGCTTGAGCTGGGGCGGTGCTTTCCCAGAATCTATATAAGCAGGAAGTCCAGCATACCTCTTTTGCTAGAGTGTCTGTTTTTTGCTTCGCACAATAGCCAAAGATATCTTTAGTCAGGATTTTTGTATTACTTTCTATCTTCTAATTATTGGAGTTTCTTCTCCCTTTTTCCATCTTGCTTTGCTTCCGTGGTTCGGACTATTAAACATCCTTTGGAAGCACAAGTACTTTCGTTTGGTCTGTATTATTCTCTGTTTGTACTGTGTTCATGCTACTCTCTTTCTCTCTGGTCTTGGCCTCCAAATTCTACCGGCCATTACACCCCGCAAATGCCTTTTCTCCATGATAATGTTTAGAATTTTGAGCATTTTTCGTCTGAGTTCCACAAGCCAGCCCTCATACTCATTAAACAAACTGTTTATTTAATGGTCAAAACATTCACCTGGGTATGAAAAACTAGGAGTTCGCAAATCTGAGCTCGCAAGCTTATATAAACACTTTCCACAAGTACACTGTGTCCTAAAAGTTCATGCACCACAGAAAAAGTCAACTCAGATTGTGAATATTCAACAGAATGCATTTATTCAAAAGCCAGTGTATCTCCTCTGCATCTTAATTACTGCCCCTCAGCCTGAGGGGCAAAGAATGCACTAAGTTGTTTAGAACGGAAGGCTCAAAATTGCCCCACTCCTGCACAGCCCTTGCATTGAACTGCTTCATGGTGGTAGGGAGTGGGCTGTGGAAGATACCCCAGGAGTTCTCAATCAGGTTGAGGTTCGGGGAGTTGGGTAGCCATTCCTCTTTGCGCAGAAAGCCAGGAAGCAGCTCAGAACACCACTGCTGAGTTGAACAAGCAGTATGTGCGGCGGGCACCATCTTACACAAAGACCATTTCCGCACGCCTGTTGAACAACATCCTAGCAGTGACGGGGCCCAATTTCTTTTTTCTGGTGAATATGGGAAGTAGCACAGGCTGGAGAATGTTCTTGACATAATACTCAGCCTTGATGGTGGTGCCCTGAGGTACAACATGCAACTCCAACAACCCTGAAGATGACATCACACTCCAAACCACTCACTGGGCGCTGAACTTGACATGGGTGGCACTTTCTTTCAATCGTCAGTGTAGATGCGGCCATTTTGGCTGTTGTAAGTTCAAAATAAGTAGAGTGGGCACTCATCAGAGAGAACCCAGTTTTCCCAGTGTCTTGGGGTCATTGTGGCACACTCCTTTGTAAAAGCCAGCCGCTTCTCCTTTTGCAGTTTGGTAAGGTGAGGAATCTGCTGTCTTCTGTATGCTCAAACCCAGTTTCTCAGTCAGAAAACGATGGATGGTACTCTTCGAGACTGCTTCCCCAAGATTCTTAGTCTTCGACTGAGTCTATGGCAGGATTAGTGTCTCTTTCCCCTGGCCTTTCGGATGAGGTTGTTAGCCCTGAATCTCAGGATTGAGGGGCGACCTGCACGGGGCTCGTCTTCAAGGGAGTCAAAACTCTGGTGTCTCTGCCACCACTTCTTCACTATGCTTCTGCCAAGGTCCTGAGCTACTTCCCTGCAAGTTTTCCCAGCCCTGCACAAGGCAATGGCTTGAGCACTGACCTGAGGCTCTGAAAGAGCAGCCTTTCGAGGATATTGTTCGGCCATTGTGGCAGCATTACCAAAAAGGTTCTCTCAGCGACAGTTCTCTCTTGGTTCCTTAGTTAACCAACAAATTTATAGCCTCTCAGAAACAGATGAACTATACAACCTCACAACCCCTGGCTGACCAGGTGCTACCCATTTTGGAGACAGACATTTCGCCCAGTAAGGTGCATGAACTATTGGGACACGATGTATAGCTCAGTAACACTGTAATGCCTGAAATACACCTTATTTGAACAGAACAGACATTCCTCAATGAGACAAAATGCAGGAAATATGCCACCTGAGATTGAACAGAAGGATGCAAAGAACTCAGTGAGGGATCTACTGAAGCGCTTGAGCTGTTGGCATTTTAGACGAGCCAAAACCTCGGCAATTGATTTAGTTGAATATGGAATAAATTCTAAAACAAACAGCCACATTGAGTAAAATGCCACAAAATACATATTAGCAAAGATTATTATTAGCAAAGACTAAAGGTTCCTCTTTCTAACCAATGTGGCAAACAAGCTCTGTGATCATCATAGCTACGGTGAACTGAGAATAAAACAACAAGCCAAGTAGCCATAAGTAAAATATGCAATTGCACTTACTCATAAAATTATGAAACACCTTTCTTTATTGAATTTGTCCTCCAGAGGCATATATCTGTCTAGTAGAAGGAACCCTCCAGTCCTCTTTCATTTGGAAACATTCCCATCGGCTGTATCCTTACCTCATTTAAATCGCGAGAATGTAACTGAACACTTCAGGTCGGTTTTGGAAGTCTGTTTTTCTATGAAATCGCACCATTTTCAGCTGCGCAACCATGAACAATGTTAAGAGAATCCAACCGCCCTTACTGTTATGCAAAGATTTATATATTTTTACGATTGTCCAATCAATGTCTTTCAGTTACAGAGGTAAGTTTGTACTCTCTGGAATTGGATAAGAAATGTGTCAATCAATAGACCATTACCAGGGAAGTTTCACGAGGGCATGAACTATAACTCCGCGTTACGTAGTTGAGCCTAAGTAAACAATTGAGTGCCTGGCTAATCAAGAAGAGGACTTCAGAGGATATAAGGGAGCACTGAATTTGTCGATGGAGAAATCTAGGTGTAAATCCACTGTAAGGACTTATGTGTTTTTGATATGTGAAGATTATAATTGATACTAGAATGACGTAGTATCAACACCACGTTGAATTTTTGCTTCAGAAAAATGATTTTTCTTAACCACTTAATTGGGATACCATTGGCTCTCTATGGCTGAAGTGGTTGCTACAAAAGACAACATTTTTTTCTGTTACTAGAGTTCATTTTTTTGAACTACTGGATCGAAACAAGTATATTAAGCAGATTGCACATCAGGCTTATCTGAGGAGTTTAATTCACGCAACTACTGGAAAAACAGGCTGGGACTGAACTTGTCCATATTCTAAACTGAGTTGGAGCTCAGCTTGCTAGTGAATATTCAATAACTGATCCGGGTGTGCCAGCTAGTGATAGAACTACGTGCATAAATAGAGCACCTCCATGTCTGCTGGCGTCTAGGTCTGCGCAGAGGGCTTAAAAAGGAACCGAACATCTACGTGATTATATATGACTTCACATGATCACTATCCTTAAATAAAAGACAAGTTTTGCACGATTAGTCATATTTTCAAAATAAATGGCAACAATATAAAAATTCAACAAGGCTATGCAAACTTTTAAGCACAGCTGCATGCTGTATGCGCAGGCACAAAAAGACTTCCAAAAAATGTAATCCTATCTTTAACTAGAGCTGGACTCATGAGAGCATTGCTGGATTTGAACTATATCTATATCTCAGCTGTATTTTGGCCTAGGAGAACGGGAGCTAGCTTATTTTATTTATGTGAAAAGAGTAAAAAGATTTGACCCCTACAAATCAAGCTATTCTACGTGATGTATATAAATCACCATTGCTGGCTGCTGGACTCCTGTATGTTTGACCCTGGCACCAATTTAAAAAGGGTTCCAAATGAGGTTTTATTTATGTGAACGCCTACAATGAAATCATCTACATGGGCTCGCGGGGTGATGATGTGGCATCATCAATTGTCAACACCAGCAACATCAGCTTGAACCCTTGCAGTGACAGTGAGCCTTTAAGGGGTAAAAAAAAGCCAAATATTTAGGTGAAGGCCAAAAAACACGTTTACCTTTTCTGGAAGCAAGAACAGCCCGCTACTTGAAAACCTAAGTGCCAGCAAGTTTTGACTGTACCAAACCCTTGCCATCAAGACCCTTCTTAAGGGGTGAAAAAATCAAAATAGTCATGCCGAAGGCCGATATACACGCAATTTACCTTTTCTTGAAGCTGGACGGGTCTGCTATTCGAAAATCGAAGAGCCAGCAAGTTATGAGTGTACCAAACCCTTGGCAGCAAGACCCTTTTTTTTTAAAGGGTAACCAATTTCAACTTGGTCATCACATAAAAAGTAACAATATCCAAATTAATTTTCAGTCAGTACCGTATATAACATAATTTGCCTTTATTTTTATACTAATGACATTACAGAGATGGAAAAATAAGAACAAAAAATCATATTAGGCAGTCTTACAATGTAGGAACATCAAGAAACATAAATTTTATGTCCCACACTTTCGGATATACACGGTTGTCAGTGATTGTACCTGGTGACTGAAGATGGAAAAAAGAACAGATGACATACACAGGTCCCAGAATAGTTAAGTGGCATGACTGGCCATTCAAGTACCTTACTTGTATGTGACAAGACAGTCACCAAAATAATAGTTGCTCCTGACAGGGCTTGCCTACGATTATGACAGTCATTTAATGCTCTCTCATAGTGGGGTGGGTGTTGGGTAATGCTCTCTCAGAGTGGGGTGGGTGTTGGGTAATGCTCTCTCAGAGTGGGGTGGGTGTTGGGTAATGCTCTCTCAGAGTGGGGTGGGTGTTGGGTAATGCTCTCTCAGAGTGGAGTGGGTTTTGGGTAATGCTCTCTCAGAGTGGGGTGGGTGTTGGGTAATGCTCTCTCAGAGTGGGGTGGGTGTTGGGTAATGCTCTCTCAGAGTGAGGTGGATGTTGGGTAATGCTCTCTCTGAGTGGGGTGGGTGTTGGGTAAGCCATTCTCTGATGCAGAAATAAAAAAGAATGTATGACTGAAGTGATGGATTTTTCTTCCTTTCTTGTCTCCTTTGTGTAAGTATTTAAAAAGAAAAGTGTTATTTACCCCCCTCCTGATATATTTGTTTTAGATTCTTTGCATGGGTGGGTTTTTTTTTTGTTATATGTATTAATTTACAACCCAAATTCTGAAATAGGTGGGACAAAGTGTAAATTGTGAATGAAATCAAAATGCAATGACTTCCAAGTCACACCAGGCAGTATTATATTCACAATAGAACAGAGATAACATAGCAAATGTTGAAACTGAGAAATTTTACAATCCACAAAATGAGCTCATTTCAAATTTGATGGCTGCTACAGATCTCAAAAAAGTTGGGACAGGGGCCTGTTTACCATGGTGTTGCATCGCCTCTTCTTTTTAACACAGAGTGGAGGCGTCTGGGCATTGAGGAGACAAGTTTTTGAGTTTAGCCATTGGAATTTGATCCCACTCTTGTGTAATACAGGCTTCCAGCTGCTGAATAGTTTTGGGTCTCCTTTGATGGACATTTTGTTTAATTATGCGCCAATGTTCTCAATTGGTGAAAGATCAGGACTGCAGGCAGGCCAGTTCAACACACGAAATCTTCTTCTACAAAGCCATGCTTTTGTATTAGCTGCACACACGTGCACACAAAATTATGAAACTATTCAGTGTCAATCTCAAATTTCTCACCGCTATGACAGTCCATCAATTATGCAAGGTCTCCAATGTGGTAGATGATATGTGATTATGATCATTGAATATTGAATAAAGTTTTACGGGCGCATGGTGATTTTAGAGTCAAAACAAACCTTAGCTCCTCTCCTATTGGCTAAAGTAGAATAGAAGAGACTAGGATGAATTTTGATTGTATTAGCTGTATTAGCTGCAGTATGTGGTTTTGCATTGTCCTGCTGAAATACACATGGCTTTCCCTGCAATGGATGTCGTCTGGAGGGGAGCATATGTTGCTCTAAAACCTTTATATACTTTTCAGCATACATGGTGCTTTTTAAAACATGCAAGTGTCCCACACCATATGCACTAATGCATCCCCATACCATTGGAGTTGCTGGCTTTTGAACGAAATGCTGATAACAGGAGGGGTGGTCTTTCTCCTCTTTAGCCCGGAGGACACGACACCCATGATTTCCAACAAGAATGTCAAATTGGGACTCATCTGACAACAGAACACTTTGCCATTTTGTTACAGTCCATTTTAAATGAGCCTTGGCCCACAGAACACAATGGCGCTTCTGGATTATGCTCAACAATGGCTTTTTGCATGATAGAGTTTTAGGTGGCATTTGTGGACGGCACGGTGGACTGTGTTTACAGACAGTGGTTTCTTGAAGTATTTCTTGAAGAGATTTTTCCGGTTTCTTTGAATCTTTTGATGATGTGATACACTGTCGATGATGAGACTTTCAAAGCCTTTGCAATTTGACGTTGTGGAACATTGTTTTTAAAGTACTCCACAATTTTTTTTTTTTTTTTACGCAAGCCTTCACAGGTTGGAGAGCCTCTTGCCATCTTTACTTCTGAGCGACTCAGCTTCTCTAAGACATCCCTTTTATCGCCAATCATGTTACACACCTGATGCCAGTAAACTTAATCACTTGCTAAATGTTCTTTCAGCCGATTCTCTTATATATTGATTGCTTTTTCAGCCCTTTTTTGCCTGTGTCCGAACTTTTTTGAGACCTGTTGCAGCCAGAAAATTTGAAAAAAGCTCATTTTGTGGATAAAAATGTAAAATCTCTGTTTCCACATTTTAAATGTTATCTATGTTCAATTGTAAATAACATATTGGCTCATGTGATCTGAAAGTCATTGCATTTTGATTTTTTTCAAAATTTACACTTCCTCCCAAAAATTTTGGAATTGGGGTTGCATTTATTTATTTGATTTTATGTTTTATGTTTCGTTTTTGAGTATTTTTCATTTGTTATTTAGTTAAAATCAAATGGAAATTAGATTTTTTTTTAGAATGTATTTTTTGTTGTTTTTATGAAAAGGACATTTTGTTGTCTTTAACCACAACATAGTACCTCCTGATTTACCTGAGGAAATTCGGAGAGGAAGTACATTTTATCATTGAGTCATGCATTTTATTTTTCAACTGTACACCACAGTATTGTTGAGTTGGTTGGTTGGTGGGAGATACTTTGATTTTTCGTAGCTTGACTGACTAATAAACAGACCTTTGACTCATTGAAAAATTTATTTGTAGACCTTTTAAGATTTGTATTTGAGTATTCCTTGTCTACACTGTATTCAAAGGCTTGTCTGAACAAGGTGAAACCATACCTGTCGTAAGTGGGTCTTGCTAGCGAGGGTTTGGTACACTCAAAACTTCCTGGCACTTCGGTTTTCGAATAGGGACCCTTCCAGCTTCAAGAAAAGGTAAATGGCGTGTATATCGGCCTTTGCATGACTATTTTGATTTTTTCAACCCTTAAAAAGGGTCTTGCTGGCCAGGGTTTGGTACAGTCAAAACTTGCTGGCACTTCGCTTTTCAAGTAGCGGGCTGTTCTAGCTTCCAGAAAAGGTAAACCACGTGTTTCTCGGCTGTCACATAAATATTTGGCTTTTTTCACCCCTTAAAGGCTCACTGTCCCTGCAAGGGTTCAAGTTTAAGTTGCTGGTGTTGACAAATTGATGATGCCACATCACCCCGCGAGCCCATGTAGATGATTTCACTGTCAGAATTCACATAAATAAAACCTCTTTTGGAACCCTTTTAAAAAAGGGTGCCGGGGTCAAACGAACAGGAGTCCAGCAGCCAGCAATGGTAATTTATATACATCACGTAGAATAGCTTGACTTGTAGGGGTCAAACCTTTTTACACTTTTCGCATAAATAAAATTAGCCAGCTCCCGGTCTATCGATATGCCAAAATTTAATCACTTGTTCCTCTTGTGCTACTTTACCATCCTGCAAAGTTTGGTTAAAATCTATGCAACCGTTTTTGTTGATATCTTGCTAACAGACTGACAAACAAACAAATAAATACACAAACGGAAGCACAAACAATAACCTCCTTGGCGGAAATAACTATTGTCTGTACAGACACTGCTGATGAGGCGATACGTCATGAAGAGATGTATTGGGACTAAGGTTAGCTTCCTTGATAATTTTGCCTTTTTTTTTTTTTTTTTTTACATAGTTAAAGAAATCGAAATTACTCAGAATTGTTAGGTGGCACAGTTGGTAACACTGTTGCCTCACAGTAAGCAGGTCGAGGGTTTCAATCTGGCCTTGAGCCTTTCTGTGCAGAGTTTGCATGCTCTCCTTGAATTTGCAAGGGTTTCCTCTGGGTAATCTGGTTTCCTCCCATAGTTCAAAGAGATGCATGCCAGGCTAAATTGAGCCTCGAAAATTGCCCATAGCTATACGTGTGTGAGTTAATGGTGAGTTTAGGTGTGTGTCCTGCAATGGATTAGCAAGCTGCCCAGGGAGTTTTCCTGCCTTTTGCCCGAAGTCAGTTGCAACTGGGTCCAGCTCCTGTGACTAAAATGAGGAAGAAGCAATTTAGATTATGGACTGATGGGGAAGGAAGTTTAAGTGGGTTTAAAAGAAGTGAATATTTGGAGTCCCATGACATGGTTGACAAGAACGCTGCAGAAGGAAGATTTGTGCCCATCATTGCACATAATAAGCTTTGAAACTTGACAAAGAGTGCATGAATTTAGCTGGCGAAAAGTTGTCTGTACAGTGCAACAATGTCAAACCGAGCTAAAATTTCCACGAATCTCACATGATCTGGCTCCAGTGGACAGAAGGCTGATCAAGCTGCTAACATTAGCCAAGTTAATCGGAGCAAATCACCACCTCTGGATGCTGCTCTGGTGCACCTGTTGGTAGCACCATCTCTGGTGACGTGGCGACAGAGCTTGCTAAACTCACTGCACTAATCTCGGAAAAATCGGACACCTGTTTTGGCCTCAGCCGCACTCCCCTCTCTATATGTGTAATAACCCTTTGCCACGGTGTTTTGTGTGAGTGGTGCATTACTATGGATTGGCACCCACCTGTGCAGTCGTCGGAGCAGACTGCAGCAGCTGCATACCTGGCCTCATGTAATCTATCAGAAGCTAAACATTAGATGACGCTGTCTTAACAGAACCAGCCTCAACGCCGCCATTTCGCGGCTGCTTGTACAATGGTTTTGCTTGTCTTTGTGGTTGTTGTACTGTGGCATGTAACTGTTCTGAATTCATTTCTCCTTCATGGTTGTTTGAACTCTTTTTATGATCCGGCATATTAATTTTTTCTCTTAGTCCGCATGGTTGATTGAGCTCTTGTTTTAATACGGGATGTGAACATTTTCACTTCGCCTCTGTAATTGCCGAGCTCTTGTTTAACCACAGTACATAATTCTTTGTAAGTTCCTAATTATTGGTTTATTAGCAACCCCAGGATTAGGAATGCTGCTCCCCTTGTTTGGTTTGGTAAGAGTCACTAGGTTTTATTTCTTTTCACCACTGTTTGGAAGCTTCTTCAATTTTACTTCAAAGCCCTCCTTTTGTTTTCCATATTGGTTGATTTAAGCAGCTCTCCCTGCTCCCTTTTCAGGTGCCAAATTTTACTTTGTAGCACCATTTTACTTCTTTTTAAATACACAACTTTTTGTTTGATCAATTCCACCTGGTTTATGTTGCTTCCCTTTTCCACAACAAGCTCAGTCGTCATAGCCTCCAGCTTGTCAGGGTTCATTCAGGGAGAAGAGCAAAAGATGGCAAATGGGCTGAATTTGCAACCGCATTTCATTCTTTTTTTTACTATCCCACCACCATCCCCTAACTTTGAAGGATCAACTTTATTTTTATGTACAATTGTGATAAATTAACATAATACATCAAGGTGAAGCCTCTCCAAAGGTGGGGTTGATCAAAATAAGACAATCTAAAGAAGCAATACAATAGGCCAATAGAGTGAATGTCCAATTACCAATTTGCAGAGGACACGTTTCTGTGTGTGCACGCGCGTGTGTTTGCGTGAGTGTGTGCGGATTGTATGAATTGGATGTTTGTTTTGATGAATATAGAGGAAAACTTTTTTGCAGATTTAGGTCCAGAAGTTTCCGGCGGGATTATCTTCAGAGCTCGTTCTCATTTATTTGAAGGAATGCATATAAGGTGGACGTGGCTACTATCTCATTGATCGACTCATAAATGATAAGTTGGAAATACGGATTTTGTATCGTAGTGTTTGTTCTATGTCTGTTGGAGAGTTATCAAATTGATTGGGGCTGGTCCATATGTGAATGTATTAGAGTTGATGAGCAGTGAAGTAATGGAGAAGGTTTGGTGATTCCAAGCGTCCTAAGCCAACTCCTCCCAGGACTTCATTATTTGTTTTTCTTTCATAGTATGATATTCTTTGCATCCTTCTAACAAACCACACAACTTTATTTGTTGATGTTCCATGATTCACTGCTAAAGGTCATTACAGGTTCAATGTAGCAGTTTGGCCCTCTTTTCCTGCTCTTGAAAGACAAACGTTGGTTTCTCAGTTTGAGGTATAATTTCATTAAAGCTGTTTCGGCAATCAGCTGGACTGTTCCCAACCAAAAAAAAAAAAAAAAAACAAGCATTCAGAGAATTCATAGTCTCGCCCAGCAGCCCGAAATTTATGTCATTTCGTGACGTCAGCCCAAGGTGTTTACATGTGAAAGATGATTGAAGTCGGTCAAGCAGTTCTGGAGATATCGGCCCGGAAACACACATACACAGACAGACAGACAGACAGACTCACAAGGTGATTACTATAGTCTTGCAAACGCCTATGGGGGCTCGACTAAAAACTGAGATTTGATATTGATGGTTCAAATAACACCAACAGCTAGTGTTTAAAGATTGTCACCACTCTTCATTACTGCACATGAGGGTCAAACTCCAGGTTTTTCCAGGAGGCTGGGTAGGGTTTGTTATTTTGGAATTCAAAAAAAACCTATAACCAGCAAAACATGAACAAATTGTCAATTTTCCAACAAGTAAAGTAAAATCAATCTAGTTTGGGTGAGGTAGACAGAAAGGTCAGAGAGAAGCAATCCGCACATGCTGCACAACTGTGAAGACTTCTGCAGCAGTGTTGGTAAATTTCTGAACCATATTGCTGACCTTGCAGTATTATTTTTCTGAATATGCTCTGCAAATGGCAGTTATTTTGATTAATTTAAGGTTTGATTTTTGGTCAATTAACAGGCATTCGTTTCCTTTTAATCTCTGATTGCTTCACAGTTGTGGGTTTATTCTCAATCAAATAATGAATTATTGCTTCTCTGCTGTTACTTAGGACCCTAGATGTCATTTTGCCCCTGAAGGGAGATACTTTCCCTGGGATGCCCTTTTAGAGCTTCTTTCATAATACCACTTTACATTCTGTCCCTGACCTCCTCAAAAAAGGAAATATGTTTAATCTTCTTCTTAATTTTTTTTTTGGAAGTGTCTCTTGACATGTAATTGGTCACCGCCTGTCTTTTTAGATCGCCGCTTCGTTGGAAGAACAGGCCTTCACCGAGGCTTGGGGAAAAAAAGCTAAGGAGCTATTCACTGATGCTATGATGGACAATTTCACTAACCCTGATTTGAAGAAGTTGATTCAGAAGATAGATATTCTCGGAGCGGCAAATCTACCCCAAGCAGAACGAGAGAAGGTACGTATTTACACCTGCTGTCTAGTTTTATGCATTCAAGTTATCCATCATTAGATGGACATGTATAAACATAATACTGTGTGTAAACACAGCATTGGACCCACAGTATCCACACCCACACCCTGAGACTTTTTCTCCATATCAAAATTATGGTTGAACTATCTATTAATCCAATCTCATTGCTCTCATTTTAGCAGGCAGTTTACTAACCTTTCATCTTTATGTTGCGTACTGTTCTGCAGTCGCACTGTAATGATGCCCTTTTGAATATGTGCTGACCCATAGGCCTACTCTATATTGTTTTTTTTTTTCCTGGCTAAACCGGACAAGTTAACCTGCCAACTTCGTAATCATATTCACAGTTGCTGTCATGTTTTCTGTGCACCTCTAATTATTGGGAAGTTTCTGTACATTAACCTGGAAGAAAGAGTGTGATCATCGGAGTTTTAACCAAGTCATCATGTCCAAGTCAAATCGTTAGCTCAAACTAAAAGCAAACGAGGGAGAGCAATGAGGAGTGAAAGTGGGGAAAGCTGAGAGCCATGAGCTGCATTTTATGTTGACTTTGACCCCTTTCTGTTCCTAAATGTATCTAAGCTTTTTACTCTCTCAGCTTTCCCCACTCTGCTTGTTAATCAGTTAGCTCATTGTCTAATTTGTTCCCCTGCCCCCTTTCACTCACTCAATTAGCTGAAGCCCACGGTAGCCAATCAGAATCCAGAAAATAGCAACAACAAAAATGAGGCACGATCATGCGTGATCACCGCAGCCAAATGAAAATGTAAACATAGGTCGCACTTTTGACGCAGGTGCAAGTTCTGACGCATACTGTGACCTCAGCTGCCAAAAAACTCTATTTTTCTCTTTTTACATGCAAACTTGCAACCGAAGTTTTCCAAAATCTCCACTCTGGCCGGAGGTTTTAGAAAGAATCGTTTGCAGAGGCGAATTCTCTGTTTGCGTGTAAACGAAGGGCTCAAATGCAGGGAAATGTCTCCGTTTGTCAAAATAACCGAGTACGTGTAAACAGGGCCTTGGTCACAACTCTGGTGATCATGGTTAATAAAACTCAGCCAGGGAGCCTTGAGGAAATGCTTCACGTAACTTCATAATCCGAAATAAAATATTAACTTTTCTTTTGGATATTGCATGTGATTCTGAATTTAATGTTAAAACCATGTTGTGCTTTATTTCAGTACAATTCCATTCTTAGCAAAATGGACAGCATCTACTCAACTGCCAAAGTGTGTCCAAAAAATGTGACTGAAAATTGCTTGTCTCTGGAACCTGGTGAGTGTTTTCGATTGTGGAGAAGTCCTTTCTTATATGCAGAGCTGTATCAGGTTTCATTCTGGCAGTGATAGTTTTAAATGAACACCGTTTTCATAGCTGAATATTCAATGATAAAATGTTAGATTTCTTTCTCTGGGCTTCCAATGAAATTTATGTTTCAATAGAGTCGCTTTTCTGTTTTTGCCATTATCCATTTCTGTATTTAACCTCCTCCACCCGAGACTTTACGTTGAGGGGACTATAGCCCTGCTCTCACCTTGCCTTAAAGAGCATTACTTCTCCAAACCCATCCCCTTTTACATTTCCTAATGAGCAACTAAGTGTTAATTTGTTCAGTTGCGAGGATCAATCACAACTGTAATCAATCCATTTCTCCTCAGCTTACATTTTTGTTCATTGCAATAATTATCAGCGTTTTCCTATCCACATTAATGGTGACATAAAATGTGAATGTCTTTTGAAGCATCTGAATTCCTGTACCTCACAAATCGGTATTTTTTTTCCTCTACATCAGTGTCCGACCAGCTTGATATGCCCCGGAAAATGTTTTAAAAAATGCGGTTTTGCCGGCTCAGGTCTGCGTATTGAGTTTGCTTATGTAAAAATAAATCTCTGTCTACAACCACTGACATGACCATAATGCAGGTTAACACTCAACCTGCTTCCTATTAAGAATCATAAAATTAATCGAATTAATATACTGAGCTAATAGGTTTCCAAGAAGCTGCGTTGCCATTAATGATTAAGACATATAGCTTTGCATCAAAGAGGAAGGCTACAATATGAGATTGCATGGATGGCAATTAACTGAAATTCCATTTTGAAGTAGAACATTATAAAGCAAATGGTGCTAAAGTTGGTATTTAGATTCAATCTAATTTCTGCTGTTCATACAAACTCATATTGCAGCCTTCTTACAACTTCCCCAGAATCTGGCCTACAAAGACCTCATTCATGATTTTGTAACCATGAAAGTTTGACGCATGGCATTCATATGAAATGAATTCAAGCGCATGCCATGTGGCTAACTTTCATGATCCACTAATAATGAATTTACAAAATTATTCAATAACCAATGCTTCAACATAATAAGTGTTGGTAATTAAATAAATCATTGCATCGCGGCAACCAGTGCGCAACTGCACTTCCGCTCAAATGGAGTTTATTCTTTTGAACGTTGAAAACATTTTGATTAAATGTAATCTTAAAATAAATTAGGTTAGGTTAAGAACCGTCATTACAACTCAGCAATTCAAAATGTGTGAAATACAATATTTCAATCTCAGAAGAGAAAAGATGGAGCAGGATGGAAATCAATCGGAAAACTGAGACTTGTGTTTCTATACCTGACTATAAGAATAATAACTCCTTTTCTCCAGAGGCCTGTTGCACAAAGCTTGATTTTTTGCTTAGCTGCATAGCTTAATTGGGCAATTTGCCAATTTTCAACCCCATCCTCTTCTATCTGAGTATGAGATACATTGTAAAAAGTACTTGATATTTTCGTCAATCCTTTGTAAACCACTGGAAATCAGCTGCAGAATCAGTCTACCCCCCTCGCCAATGCTCCAGGGCATTCAGCCATGTGTAACCCAGCACATCTTCTACTGCTAAATATTTGCTGGGCTGCATAAGTTATTGTGTCATGCCAATTTACTCTGATCAAAATAGAATGCTTTGATACCAGAGACTCATGATTAAGCTTGCAGTGTGCTGGCAAGCCCAATGGCTATCACTTTCTCCGTAATTTTCAACAACTTTTCACTGAATGTTTTGGGACTTGTCTCTGCATTTACCTTCACTAACATTTCATTCTAACATCATAATTTTGCGGAGTACGTGCAAGAAAATGCCTGGTTTATTCCAATGCAATGAGCTTTTTTTTTTCTTGCCCAGCAATCAATGACTAAGACAGCACATTCATCTCAGTAGGGTTTAATACTTGGAAATACAGTAGAATGCAATTGTAGCCATAGAAGTATGTGCCAAGTCAGAGTCACGCACATACTGTCTCTAGCCTTCGTTGCTCTCTTGTATTAATGAGCCGTGAGTGCCAGGTACCTTGCTGCTGGTTGGTGATTTTGCCCTCGCACCATCAGTAGGCACATACCACTTCTGACCGGAAACACCCCAGAAGCCATGTCGCTTCGGAGGCCCAGTCAATTCGCCATTACAATGTGGCCCTTGATGAAGTTATCAATTCTTCCACATTCAGCATATCCAACTGTTAGCTGACCATCTCAGATCTGTCTACAGGCCTTGTTATCCATCGTTGTTATGTGCTAGTCAATGTCATTTGCTTCAATCGTGCATGGAATGTCATTTGCTTCAATCGTACATGGTCATCATGTTTTGGTTCATTAATGTTTATTAAAAAGTTATCCCTCGCAAAACCTCCTCCCGGCCCACTGTCTCTGTGAGGTGGACTATGCCTGAACATCCATGAAAGTTGGTGGAAGATACCTTGAGTAGAAAAACAGAAATAGTTTTGCCATGTGCTATACCACAATACCTGTAAAATGAGTAGAAGTTGAAATACAGGTCATCCCGGGGTTATACTCGTACCATCTGTTAAGAGTTTAATCTCAAGCAATTAAAGTCTTTTTTCCCCAGTAAAAACACTGTCCTTATGCAATTTTATTACAGCAAGTCCATTTTAACTGAAATGCTGTTTCTGCAGGACCTTTGAGCTAGGCTGCTGACATTCCCTCTATTGCTATTCTGATTTATATATCTGGTTTATATAGCCACAGTGATAGCATTTACTATTATCTACACTTGTTATGAACAGATTAAATCAAAATTTACTCTAAAACTGCTGGGTAAGCAAAGAGTGGACAAAGATCACTCTCAGCCAGTCTGTATTGCCCCTTGGCACAATTAAAAATATGGTAAACTTATACAACATACTGTAGAAGGTTGTTACAGTTTTACTGCGCAACCTATCATGTATAGAACTCAATTTCACTCCCCAACTACTAACATTGTTTTACTGTGCAGGGTTTCTACCACCTTGGGTTTGCCCAATTGTTACAAGAATATCAACTACTATTTTTGTTTGTATTGTGCTTTCCTCTCCTTCTTCTCAGAATTCCATTTAACCCCTCAGTGTATGAAGGTAAATCCCCATCTTCGAGTGCATGGTATTTCCACTTGAGAGCAGATACATCAATTTCATGCATAGATTTTACACACATTTTCCCCAAAATTCTGCTCTCGCACTCAAATAGCCCTCCCTTTTTCTTCCCGCGTGCGAAATTGTCTCTGCGTGCGTGAAACAGTTCTGCTTGCACGCAGAACATTTCTGCTCGCGCTCGGATTTTTCCTCATTTCTGCTTAATTAGGTTTGAAGTCAGAAAAAACATTTTTTTTCATTTTCTCGGACAGTGTCACATCCATATTCTGTATCTGCTGGCCGCAGTGCTTCACTGAAGTTACATTACACTTAGATTGAGAGAAATTTCCAGGACGTTGTGTTTTCATGGCCACAGCGTAATTTCAAATGGAAAATATCTCAATCTTGTACATCATTTTATACAGATTTCCGTGTAATTCTGCACAACATATTTGTCATCTTTGGCAACCTTGGGATCGCCACTAGATTTAATAATAGTCCTGAAGTTCCACAGGTTCGAATACAGTAGCTGTATTTAACGGACCCATTCATGGGTCTGTATATTTTGGCTTAACCTGTGATTTTGGCAAGGTAGCTGCCTTGTAACATCGCACACATCGTTGCGCACAAAGCATAATGTTTTCTCGAAGACAGTAGGCTACTGCACATCTCGCCATATCTATGGCCCTCCCCAGTAACAGTCGTGGCTGTGCTCTGGCGCTGCGATCTCACAAGAATGCTGCTGCCCAACTTTTTAATTTCTTTGAACACTCCAAATTACTACTGTATAGTTGCATTGACTGACATTATCTACGTCCATTTTTGTACTCAAGCAATCAGACATGGCTGCAAGGCAATAACGACTTGATTGTGGTACTGCTTCTCCCCAGAAGTTATCCGAAGCTATGAGAGGTATCTCGACAGCTATTCTGTCCTCAACTGATGCCCCCGAGCACAAGTGTTAGAAAGAAGTATTTGACCATTTAGCGAAGATTGTGTAACTTACACTGTAAATAATTCCTCTGATATTTGTTTCCTGCAGTGAAACATTAATGTTGGTCGGAATTTTAAGACCGAAGAGGTTGAAGGTTGTCGTAAAATTGAAAAAAATTGAAATTGAAAATTTTTCTGTGCTACTGCAGTCTATGTCTGTAGACTTTGGTCTTCCCCTGGGCCCTGACTGGAGTGAATGGCGATCGAGGCAGCATGCAAGTCTCCAGCTTGAGAAACAGCAAAAATTTTATTAAAGAAAAAAGTGTCTTCAATTCTTTTTTTTTTTCAATCAGATGCCTAGCATCATCCTTGAGCCCCAGACTTCAACCCAGGGAAGACTGTTTACTAAATTGCCTCAATCTCCAATGGCAGATGTCAGACAGGCAGCCTGTACAAGTTAAATGGAGCCATGTTATTGTGTCAGATGGCTTGGTTCATCCACTTCCAATCTTTATCATGGCTAAAAATGTTTGGTGGGTTTCCGGGTTTATAACACAGAATTCCGTTTTGCCTGCTCATGGCAGGATACTACTCATAAATTTGGCAATTGGCCTGAATGATCAATGTTTGGTCCTCCAACAAGCTTTTGATTGGTTAGGTTGACTGATTGATTAAAAAAAAAAAAAGAAAAAAAAATTAATAATATAAAATCATGAAATCTCTCTCTGCATGTCTGTGCCCCAATAGAGCTAACTAAGATAATGGCAAACTCACGGAGCTATAAAGAATTGCTGTACGCATGGGAGGGCTGGCACAACGCAGCAGGGGTGCCCCTGAAAACAGTCTATCCAGACTTTGTGAAGCTCAGCAACAAAGCATCACAGATGGACGGTAAGAAAATCATGTCACTCTTAACAATAAAGACGGGAAAGGCGGCACACATAACACCCAAAAAAAAATATATTGGATTATAGTAATGTGTAAAAATATACTCACATACCGGTAACTCAATGTAACACATTTAAATCAGCTTATTTATGAACAGACACCACATACTCTGATACCTACTACCATAATATTTGGGAGGGCTGCCAAAAAAAAATTTCTAAAACTCATGTGCCTTTTGCTAAATGGTACTGGAACTTCCAATGGGGTAAAGTACAGCAATCAGATGAGTTGAAAATGGAGTTCTTTTGTACAAACATTGGAGATGAGTTTGGAGTACAAGAAAAGAAAAAAAAAAAATAAAAATAACATGATGACACTTGTCCATCCTAGGCTTTGCAGACACTGGTGAGTACTGGCGCTCATGGTATGAGTCACCAACCTTCACTGATGATTTGGAAAAACTTCACAAGCAGGTGGAACCCCTCTACCAGCATCTACATGCCTTTGTACGTCGTAAACTCTACAATCACTATGGACCCAAGTACATCAACCTCAAAGGCCCCATCCCTGCACACTTGCTTGGTAAGCTGGTTCTAAACAGTTCTATAGAATATCTGCCTTAAAATACAACCTCTCTGACACAAGGGGCCGATGTGGCTCCTTATGTCAAATCATCCCATCGGATATAAACTGTATGTTATAATGCAAATGGAATCTGCATTCCTGCTCAACTGTCTTTTAAGCCTTATTCTAACTCTGTCATGCTTTGTTTTGGCTCCATAGGAAACATGTGGGCGCAAACCTGGAACAATATATACAACATGATGATCCCTTTCCCGAGTAAACCCAATGTGGATGTAACAGATGCCATGCGCGATCAGGTCAGTTTTCCGCGCTTGTTCGTGGACAGCTTTAACTTAGGTCTGGTTTCACAATTTTATAGCTTCAAGCTGAACTGGAAATTTGAAATTCGACTCAGGATGGAAATCAGAAACTCCTATAATCAGTTACCCATCTTGAGACACTGGGCGATACAATGCGGAGACTCCCCAACCATAGCTTACTCCCCCCTCAAATACCATCACCAAGCACACCAGTGCAGAGACGTTATGGAAATATACGCACACCAATATCGTGCAAACCTGTTTCCAAAAAAAAGTGGGACAAAGTGCAAAGTGTGAATAAAAACAATGCAATGCTTTGCAAATCACGTAAACTCAATATGTAATAGAAAATACTATGCAGACGACGATGACATTAGATTTTATGGTTTTTTGACAAACGTGCTCTTTTCGAATATAATTCCTGCAACCAGTTCAAAAAGAGTTGGAACAGGGTGATGTTTACCACGGTGTTTCATCACCTCATCTTTCACCAACTGCCATAATTTTGAAAGAAAAATGTGCTCCCATTCTTGCATGAAGTCGAATTTCAGCTGTTCATCACTTTGTGACATACTTTGTCATATTTTTTTCATTTTATAAAATGCCAAATACCATTCTTAGTGGGTGACAGGTCTGGACTGCATGTGGGCCAGTTCAACTCCCAGCCCATATTACTACAGCCATGTTGTTGTAATACATGCAGAATGTGGTGCTTGGCATTGTCTTGCTGAAATAAGCTAGGCCTTCCCTCAAAGCAGCACCGGTATATTCTGCTCCAAATTCTGCATATATTGTTCAGCAGTAACGGTTTCCTCACAGTTACCCATGCCATGTGCTCGCATATACTCCCATACTATCATGGACGCCACTTTTGCCTGCTTGGTTGCCTAAGTGAGCCTTGGTGGTGCTGCCGTTAGAGCACTGTCCAGAAACTCATTTTGAGCCAATAGGGGTTTCTTAGGGGTCAGCTGTTGGGGATTTCAATCCGGCCACTGATCTAAATCAAATGTCTCGCTCTCTCAATTCTCTCCCTTCCCGTCTCTTAACACTGTTCTTCCATAATTAAAAACCCTAAAAATATTTATTTAAAAAGACACTTGCAGTATTATATCCCATGATTTCTGAGAGTATGGTATCCCTGTGTTTGCAGAACTGGAATGCCACGCACATGTTCGTGGTGTCTGAGGAGTTCTTCACCTCACTGGGCCTTCTGGGCATGCCCGATAAATTCTGGGAGTTCTCCATGCTCGAAAAGCCCACAGACGGCCGGGAGGTGGTGTGCCATGCCTCTGCGTGGGACTTTTACAATCGAGAGGACTTCAGGTAAGCCGCTGCGGAAGAGAGCAGAATGGTTCAGACTGTGTGGGGTGTAAACCAAAGGTCAGCGCACTGTTAGCTAATGGAAGACAGCTGGAATAACATCTCAAGCATGCAAATCACAATGTGAAAATTTTAGCTAATTTTTAACAAGCTGTTAATTTGCCCCTTTTTAGTGCTTCTCATGTTTAGCCTTGTGCAATTTACCCTTGCACAAGCACAATGTACCAACTTATTGACATTTATTTAATAAATCCACCATAGAATCTCATCATTCAGCACCTGTCTAGAGAAATACTTCGACTGCAGTGTGTTGCATTTGCAGTTTTTGAATTGCTAGGATTAAGTCCTCATATATGGTCCCATTACAAATTTCTCCATTTCCACAGCGCGATGGCTAATAATTTACAATGGCCAAACCTAGTTTAACAGCAAATTAATAACAGCAATAATATCTGAATCATACAAACTCAAGGTTAAAATGCAACTCCAATTCTGAAATAGTTGGGACGAAGTGGAAATTGTGAATAAAATCAAAATGCAATGAATTTCAGATCACATGAGCCAATGTATTATTCACAATAGAAAATAGATAACATTTCAAATGTTGTAACTGAGACATTTTACATTTTTATCCACAAAATGAGCTTATTTCAAATTTTCTGGCTGCAACAGGTCTAAAAAGTTGGGACATGGGCAAAAAAGGGCTGAAAAAGCAATTAATACAGTATATAAGAGAATCAGCCGAAAGAACATTGAGCAAGTAACTAAATTTACTAGCATCAGGTGTGTCATGGGATTTGGAGGTTGTACCATAGTATTACCCCCAAGACATAAAGTGTTTTTAACCTGTTTTGGTCCAATGTACAGGATCAAGCAGTGCACTACAGTGGACATGGAGCAGCTGTTCACCGTACACCATGAGATGGGCCACATTGAATACTACCTGCAATACAAGGACCTGCCAGTTACCTTCCGTCGTGGTGCCAACCCAGGCTTCCATGAAGCTGTGGGTGATGTGTTGTCTCTCTCTGTTTCCACACCTGAGCATCTGCAAAAGATTGGGCTGCTAGAAAAGTTGACCAGTGACAATGGTATGGAGATCAGGCTTAGCTCTCATTTCAAATTAATTTACAATACTTTTTTTACACTCTCCGACTCTTTTGCTTATTGCTTAACATCGTGTCTTTATTTTACAGAGAGTGACATCAATTACTTGCTGAAGATGGCTCTAGAAAAGATTGCTTTTCTGCCATTTGGGTATCTAATCGATCAGTGGAGATGGGGAGTTTTTAATGGTAACACACCCCCTGAGCGCTACAACGCAGATTGGTGGCACTTGAGGTATATCCATATTGAGAAGTTTAAACCTCTATAGGGAGGCCTCCTTATTTGCATAAATTCAAAAAGTTGGACAAGTAATTCAAGTATTCGAATTGTATATGTTATAATAGCTTCAATTAGCAATGTTCTTTTCACAGAACAAAGTATCAAGGAATCTGTTCACCAATCAAGCGCTCAGAGGAGCACTTTGATGCAGGAGCCAAATATCACGTGCCAGGAAACACACCATACATTCGGTAATATCCCTGTAAACAAAACACCTTTATCTGCAATATAACTGCCACCTGCTCACCTGTTTGTTTACGTGCACTCAAGTGTTACTGTGTTTATATGCGCTTCTGTACTTTTTGCATTTCTTTGGAATTAAATGCAATATCCACAAGGCACAATGTCAAGATGAAAGATCTTTAAAACAACCCCGTTTACAAATAAGTCGGGATGCTGTGTAAAATGGAATGCAAAGACATACAAATCATTTAAACTCTATAATTAATTGAAAGTAGTTTGGAGACAACCCATCAGATGTTGAAATTGAGAAACTGCATTGTTTGAAAAAAAAAATACTGTATATGCTCATTTTGAATTTGATGCCCGAAAAAGTGTCTCAAAAAAGGTGGGATGGGGGCATGTTTACCACTGTGTTGCATCACCTCTTCTTTTAACAACACTCTTTTAGCGTTTGGGAACTGAGGACACCAACTGCTGTCGTAATGAAAGCAAAATGTTTCCCATTCCTGCTTGATGTAGGGTTTGAGCTGCTCAACAATTTGTGGCCTCCTTTGTCATATTTTTCCTTTCACAACGTGCCAGATATTTCTCTGTGGGTTACAGATCTGTGCTGCAGGCAGGCCAGTGTACCGCCCAAACATTTTTACTACCGAGTCATGTTGTTGTTGTTGTTGTTGTTGTTGTAGTGTGTACAGTGTGGTGTTTGGCATTATCTTGGTGTTAAAAAGCAAGGCCTTCCTCGAAAAAGACGTCTGGATGGTAGTATATGTTGTTATTGTTCAGCATTAATGGTGTCTACACAGATCTGCAATTCATCCATGCCATGTGGTCTAATGCATCTCCTTAGTATCGTGGATGCTGGCTCTTGAATTGTGCACTGATAACGAGCCGGATGGTCCCACTCTCCTTTAGCTTGGAGAATGCAGCATCTATGATTTTCAAAATGAATTTTGATTGATCATACCTTTGGACCTTTTCCACTTTGCCTCAGTCAATCTTGAATGAGCTTGGACCCAGGGAAGGTGACAGTGTTTCTGGATCTTTTACATATATGGTTTTATCTTTGTCTACAAGAAGTTACCCCTCTCCATCTCATTACAAGCTAATTTGAGCAAAATTAAGCTTGAATCACTTACCTAAATTAATTTAACTGTTTATACTGCATTATTATTCTCTTAGATCTAACAAATCAAACCTTTAAAGAGTTATGGATAACATTTGCTAGCAACAGCAGCTACGGCTGGGGTTTGCTAGAATCTGGCCCTGCTAAGGTAAAGAAAATCAGATAACGCTTCACCACAGTAACAATATGACTGATTCAGTATTACTACATTAGCTAGCTTACCTTTACTTGCATTGGCATATCCTAAAGAATGACAACGCCTCAATTTACATTAAGTTTAAGAGCGGTGACATCAGCGTGCAGGACAGGCAGACAGAGCATTTTGTTTCCATTGTAGTTGTTTTGGATTTTCGTATGTGTTGAACAGACAGCAATTCTGAAGCTGAAGTGCAATTTTCTCACAGTTTCTGACCCGTTGTCAAGTATTTGAAATTGTTGGTCACCGTATTTTCAGTTGAAAAAAAAAAGAAAAGAAAAAGATGGCTATGGTCAAAATTCCTAACTGAAGGCTTATCAACAGTAGTCCACATGCCAAAGGGTGACTTCAAGGTGACTAAGTCCAATTTTTTACATAGTCAATGGTACTGAGTAAAACCTTTCACAAGAAGGGTTTTGCATAATGTGAACAGCACAGCATTTAGTTGCATTCAGCTGGCATTAGTGCTCGGTTGAAGTGAAAATCCTAGAGAGTAGAAAAAACGTGGCCTGAAACACGTGGATGCGTTTTCAGGTTCGTTGTCACTCTCTTGTCCATTGCCCACGTTGTTTAAATGGTAAAATTATTCCTTCCCATCTTGTGCATCCATGGAAGTGTTAGTCGTAAAATGAGGTGTGGTCAGGAGCATTGCTGGTGCATTGTTATTTTGAGGCATCAAATCTATTGCGTAATTGACTACAACCTGGTCTTAAAGCTACTCAAAGCAATATTACGTGCACTTTTTTCAGTAAAATGACCACTTGCAATGTGAGTGACATCATTTGTAGGTCTCTTTCCACCATACAGATTATAGCTGGCCTGCTGTTGTTTGCTGTTTGCCATGTTAACTAAATTTATGTTCTGGCCCAACAGTAAGTCCCTTGTCTGCTCCTCACGTCACTCCTCTCCCCTCTGTTGCACTGGACTTTTAAAAAACATATTTCATTGTTGTAAATTAGAATATCATGAATATAAGAAATTCTAACTCACAACAATACTACTTTCAATGAATTACTAGTAAGAAGCATTAGTTTTGCACCACGTGGTATTTTTTTGCACGATGAAACACGATGTTTACCTTCGGAAGGAACCTAATTTGTTAGCTGGTCCATAGTGTACAATAATGGTTCAGAATGAACAATTTGCAAATTTAAGTATAACCCACTAGTTTGAGTGATTTAGCAGGAGGTTGAATACTTTTGCAAGGCACAGTATGAATGTCACACTCCCATGGTGGGCTGAGAAATACTAGAATTAGCCCTGCTCTTACATCCCCTTCAGGCTCATTTTATAGGCATCATTCATAATATTTAGCTGGCCATTGGGCAAATTCCTATGTTATAGGTATACCAAGTCAGATTTTCCTTAAAAAGAATTGACTTGTAGAAAGCTAATCCCTCTCAATCATCTCTCATGACCGACTAGAAGCACCTGGCAGTGTCTGTATCTGTGTAGACCCCACCTACTACCTGTATTTTCAAAATTTTCTCTGTGCAAGACATTTCTGGGCGTCAGTCTTTGGGCAGTGGATGTGTAGCCACCAGTCAATATGCAGGGTGTGAGGGCGGTACAACAGGGTAGTGTCTCTGATGTCAATTAGCTAGGAGGAGGGGAAAAATTTCACTATTTTATTTTACAAACCACAACTGTAAAATACAACTCCGTATACCCTTAAAAAGGACATTTAAGACTGTTACGACTGCACATCACTGCATGTTCCCCCACTGTCTGCTGTTCCAAGCTACTGACTGCTCTGTTGCTTTAAAAGATTTTGCCAGTGTTCTTACTAGCATACGTGCCCCTTCAAGCTTCCATCTGGGCAGTCTATTCTCTTAACTCTATGACCTCCCAGTTTAAATTCTCTTTTGCTGCCCTTGTGCCATCATAGCAATTACACAGATAAAGGCCTGCAGAATGGAGGTAAGAAGATGGAATTCCACTTCCTAGACTTGACCAACTGGTGTCTTTAGCACCCAAATGCTTAATGAGTGCGAGTAAAAGACAGAGTGATGTCACTCAGTGGAAAAAGTTGACTGCGCTAACATTTCTGACTGATTCAGTCACTATATTACGTTGCATATACAGGTATTTTCAATAAACTATTGAATTCATAACTGAGAACACTGCACAATGTGTTGTTGTTCTGTTGTCTATATAGTAATGGGTAAATGATCTGAAAAATCAATCCATTGTGACTGTATTTGCAATTTCCATAAGTGCAAACATTTTATGAATTTGGGTTGTCTGTTTTCTGCAAGTATGGCCTTACTTGTGGGGGCTTGTTCTCTGTTCCTTCACAGGTACTTTGTCAGCTTCATTTTGCAATTCCAGTTCCACGAAAAACTGTGTGAAGCTGCCAAACACACTGGACCACTACACCGCTGTGACATCTACCAGTCAAAAGAGGCTGGAGCGATACTGGCGTAAGTGCAAATGAGGAACTCTCAGTACCCTCCACTAATATTGGCGCCCTTGGTAAATACACGCTAAATGTTTATGAATTAATTCCCTGAATTTTTTTTTCTCTCGACAATTGTTTCAAAATATTAACAAAAATGTAACCTTCGATTATCAATGATGAAAAGATTGAAAGAAAAAAAAATCATTATCACAACACATCATCACGAATTCACAAAATAATTCTTTAAAGTAATTAAATATTGCTGTGAAAAATATGCACACCAATATGATTGGATCTCCTTCACTAAACGCTTTGTGCAGTCTTCTCCTACAGTGTAAGGAGAAAGTTTTAGGTTTTAATATCTGCTGGTATTCAATGGAGTCCAATGATAACGTGTCCAAACAAGATGTCAAGGGCTTATGAGAGAAAAAGAGCCCCATAACATCAAAAATCTACCACCATACTTCTCTGTGGACATGCGTTGCTTTTCTAGGTGGCTATCTGTATCTCAGCACCAAACCCACCTTTGATGTTTGTGTTCAAAAAGCTCCACTTCGTTGTCATCTGACCATATAATCCAGTCCCACTGAATGTCTGAGTCACGGTTAATGAACTGTAAGTGCTTTACAGCATTTTGTTGAAGATTGACAGCAGAAGCTTTTTTTGGAAACCCCTCTTGGCTTCTGATGTTACGTTTGGGAACTTTCTGGCTGCAAGACTTTGCTAAACACTGCAGTTCTCCAGCTGTGATCCTTGGAGATCGTTTAGCCCGTCAAACCATCTCCCCCATGATGCGTGGAGTCAATGTGCACATGCATCCTCTTCCAGGTTGATTCTTAACATCTCCTGTTGCTTTAAACTTTTTATGGGGAATATAGCTATCAACATGTCATTCCGTCTGTCTGTAATCATGTTGTATGGGGGGATGTAGCTATCAGCTTGTACTTCCGTCCGTACGTCTGGAATTATTTTCGTTTCAGGACCATAACTCAAGAATAGTTAGATATTTTTTGATAAAGCTTTCACCAAGCAAAAAAAAAGTACTGGGGGTGATACCTTTTGTTTTTATAAAAGGTGACTATATGCCTAATATAAAATTTTATTTCAATTGACTATAAGGTGGTGCTATAAGAACAAACTTTATGTTTTGGCCTATAAATTTTGAACTAGGTATCAGTATCAACATTTTTGTTTTTCTGGATTCTGCAGGTCCAGACGAAGCCATTTAAGTCACAACTGATTACTTTGTGTACATTTCTCACCTTTTTCAATTTTTTGTAAATCATTTAAACTATTTCTACATGGCGTGACCAATTTGCATGAAATAAGGTACTCAACATCTTCATACCAAGGATTTTTAGTGCTAAGTACACAAAATTGCTATGTTTGTAGATGTGGCTGCAGTAAGGCAATGAAGCGGGTGTGGCCTCTATTGTTGAATACGCTCTAATACTTGAATGCAACGTCTAATCATCATCAACCTAAAGGTCCCTCTTCTATGGGTTATCAGACTCTAGCGAATAAAATTTGGTATAAATCTGTCCATTGGTGGTGATGTAGCTAGCAAATAGTCATGACCGATAGCCTAATCAATTAGAATTGTGCATGCTTCATGTTGATCAAGAGTCCTACAGGCATCTATTAGTAAAAGATTATTTTACAAACAATGCAGGTACCATCATTCGATTACATTTCACCATTCCTTTTTTTCTGAGCTATCCTGTATCATCATGAATCTAAGATGATATGTGTGAAATACAAATGAATCATGTACTGAAGTACTGCCTGTGGTCATTTTGTAATTTTTTCACATTTATCTCTTGATGACTCTTGTTTATTAATGCCCTGATAATGGAAATCGATGGTTTCAACTGTTTGAAATTTTTTTTGATCAAAGTTTCCTGATTTTTGCAGCTCAACAACCTTTTGTCACATTGTCTCAGTGTTCTTGATTCTTTCCTATAATGATGAATGACTAAGATAATTTGACTTACAAAAATATGGTTCTCTGCGCAATGTGCATCTTAATGCTAAATTTGGTTATATCAGGTGCTAAACTGATTGTGGACAGCAAACTTCAAAAGGAGACAGAAGCACACTGATGGAAATATCTTGCAAACAGAATTTGACTGGTGTCACCTCTCATCTATACGTCAGTAAAACATCAATGACTTACAGAATTTGGCCTAGAAGTCATGGTTGACCACTTAGAGTTCCTAATTTAGTAGGTGAACTGAAAAATGTCAAATGCGACTGTAAATATACTTCTGTTACATTTCATTTAGTTTCTAGGTCTGTTAATAATGGTGGCTAGCTTGCTTTGGAGGAAAAAAACATTTTCCTCTTTTCATCCAATAATTTTACTTTTCTGAAAAGGTACAGTTTTCATGAATATTTTGAGAGGAAGACCAAGAGGATAAACAGCAAAGACATTTTTTCACGGCCTGTCTTGCTCATTTTTACTAAAGGTGCTAATAATTCTGGAGGGTAGTGTACTTCAACTGTTTTTTTTTCCTTTTAATATGTTTTTGGGGTGCCAATTTATTGCGGCATGCATGTTTTTGGAAAAATATTTATTTTAGAATTAGAATTAGTCTTTCTTCAACAATTTTATGTAAAATCATGGTTCGATTTTTTTTTTCTTTAAAGTAGGGATTCAAAGAAAAAACTGAAATATGGCCATTTTTACATCAATGGAAAGCTTAGAATGCAATGTAATGTCATTCTTTCACATTACCGATACGAGAAAATGGAAATAAGCACGAAACGACAGTACTTTATCGAGTGTGAATACTTTTGTGGTGCTAGGAATGACCCCCGCTTTGGGCGACGTCACGGACTGGTTCTGCAAGCTCTGCTCTGTGAATTTGTGGGCAGTCAACAGAAGGACTGTCTCTCTCTCTAAGCTTTATATTTTGTTATTTAAGGTTCAAATTGAGTCGTACTTTACTTGAGCTGGATAAATTATAATGGAGAAAAATGTGTCTGTCGTTTTTTTTTTTTTTTTTTATTAACTCATATAGTACATTGAAGATTAACATGGGCATATAAACGATCTGACGGAAATCGTGTAAATACAGGGAAGGCAGGGTTTTCTCCAGGATTTTTTTGAAACTGCGGTGGAGGGCTTCAACTTCGGATCAAAACTCAGCGTTATCAGCTGTGGCCAGTTTTCATTAATCAGCACGTAAGCGATGTAATAATATGCGCACAGAGGTTTATCAGTTTCACATGTGTCCTGGTGGATTTCACATAGACTATAAAATGAAAACCAATTATGACCCTGGACCCTGGAATTGGAATTAAATAATCATGAAGATACAATTAGGTAGCGCAGGATGTGCTCACAGCAAACACAGAAGAGAAGAGACGCAACAACTATAAAAAAGCAATTAAGACCTGAAATTGAGCGTGAGTGCATGAGAAGTACAGATTCAGGCTGCTTTTGAGGTATTGGGTGGAGATATTTGAGGGGTACGATTGTGTTCATAAAATACTATCTTTTTTTGTAGCCCTGAGCTTATCCAACCGTCCTCGGAATGGTAGCATAATTTTCTTTCTAAACTAGACAACGTGCATAGCGTCTAGCCAGCACAACGACCGGACTTTTTTGCAAGCACGGAATGAGCCAAAATAAGTAGCAAAACTAATATGCATTGATGATAGATATCACCTTTATGCAACATCAGCTTGAAAAAAAAAAAGATTTAAACATGGGATTTAAAACTATGAACTACTGGGAGATCTTGTAGAAATCTATTAAAAGTTCTGACTCGTCAGGCTTTAAAAACAAAATTGAAAACAGTTTTCACAGTGTTGTCTGTATTATAACTATGGAACATCTGGGTGCTTTCAGCGTACACAACTCGTATGTGACGTCACGGAAAATGTGCCTGTAGCGGACTGATTACGGTGGAAAAGGATCAACATCAGGAAAGCGAATATCAAGTAGCATGAACATTTTGCATGAACACCTTCAACATATCATGAAATTGCCATAACGAACCAATTTTATGGGTACTTATTTTCTTTGAATCCCTAGTTTAATACCTTGAGTACAAGATTGGGAGGATTAACAGCAACCTTATTCCTCAAATATTATATAGCTTACATTTATCAAGGGTGCCAATGTGAGTATTTATAAGAGCTTTGTGTAAGCTAACGTTGTTTATATTCAAGTCTGCTTACTCTTGTCAATAACGTATTATGGTAATGCTTTTGCAAATTGGTATCTAGATCTTGTAAAACAGTAAACTTGCTCCAGGTCACATGCTATCTGGGCGGATGTACATATTTCACTTTCACTTTTCAAAAGCAGTTCTACTCTGTGAGAGAATTCCAATATTTGTGCATTGATCATCGCAATGTTTTGCCATAATGGTGGCCTTTTAACTGGTTTAATGCAGGAAGGTCCTCCAGGCTGGCTCTTCTAAACCCTGGCCAGAGATTCTGATGGACGCCCTGGGTACCAATAAGATGGATGCCCGCCCGTTAATGAAGTATTTTAAGCCCATCATAGACTGGCTTCAGGAACAGAACAAACTTGAGACCCTGGGCTGGCCAGATTTTGAATGGAGGCCTCCTGTACCTGAGGGCTACCCAGGAGATCCTGGTAAGAGACAAACTCAGGTTTTCCATCATTCATCTATTAATACACTGTTGCCCATAAAGTTGGAATAATTTTGAATTCTGACACTTTATCAATCAAGAATAAATCACATTGTTGCAATCATTTCATGAACAGAGGTAAAAATATTTTATCCAAACTTTATGAGCAACAGAGTATTTCCTTTGATGTAGTAATCAACATGATCTGTTTTCTGGGAAGTAAAAATTTAGTCGCTGGGTGCTGAGTGTGTTCTTTATACAGGCAAAGTCTGTCATTCCTGCAGTACTCCAGGAGATCACCCCGAGAAGGTTGGCTGCTAGGGGACAATGGTTAGCATGTATATTAAATACGTGGCATATCATGTCCAAAACAGTGTGTGGATTTTTGTTCCATCACATAAAACGCTAACTACAAAAGGGCAAATGTCTGAAACTCTGAAAATGCGCTTCAGATGGTTGGACATCGGGGTCCTGCGCGAGTCGA
This sequence comes from Gymnothorax reevesii, assembly GCA_029721435.1. Taxonomy (NCBI): domain Eukaryota; kingdom Metazoa; phylum Chordata; class Actinopteri; order Anguilliformes; family Muraenidae; genus Gymnothorax; species Gymnothorax reevesii. The sequence goes on from CM056582.1 coordinate 55,420,755, forward strand.
TCCATTACCAGCAATTATCTTACATCTAAGTTGAATCCGAGCTGATCCATTTATACAATACCTGCAACCCACCTGTCCTGCTTGTATTATGAAATTCAAAACTCTGTATTTCATTTGATATATGTTTATTATTATTCACAGTTTGGCTGACAAACAAAGCAACCTTAAACAAGAGCAACGCAGAGCGTGGCATATGCCCCCGCCTGTATGTTGATCAAGGGCATATTGATCGCACGACGCTGGTTTTCGAAAGGAACCTTCCTCTAGCCACTCCCAATACGCCATTAAGAAATGGCATCAATCCGACGAGAGATTCTATAGCTATCCCACGGAAACAAAAAGTTAACGGACGACGGACGGACATGGTGTCGACATAATGCCCCCTTTCCTCTTTGGAGGGCGGGGGCATAAAAATGGCTCTTGTGAGGAGCAGCAAAGCATTTTATGACATCATTGTCACAGTCTATAATTGATCCAAATTTCTTCCATACATCCCACTTGTCCTTTAATCGTTAGCCAAGCAAAAGTAAGTTGTTTTCACTTCTGTCGGATATTATTCAAGGGATTAAGGTAGAATAGTCAAAACAGCATCATTTTTGTTTCTTTGGCACAGGCTCTTTTTCTCACCCATCTTAATTTCTCTCACTCGTCCCCTACCTTTTTTTTCGCTCTTGGTAAATATGCAAGCCAACTTGGCTTTTTAATGGAATCAGAGATGACATTCTGATTGGTTTATTTCATGTTACTTCCAAAACATGCCCACGATTAATTAAGAGATTAACTGCAACTCCTTTGAACTATGCACCTTACTTTTTGGTCAAATTATCTGCTGTTAAATTAGCAAAAATGGATTTGGACAAACCCTAAGTGCACTAGCAACAAGCACTGCAGACCATGTGCTATGATCATTAAAATAGGGCCCTTTTAAATTTAAAATGGATTAAATATATTTTCTGGCCTTTGATCTATACACAGTAACCCACAATGAAAAACTAATGACAAGTTAGTTAAGAAAATTTAGCAAATTTATTAAAAGTGAACTCAAACATACCCAACTTTTTCACAGTTTTGATATTACTCCTTCCTTGAATGCATTGGTAAGAGAGCTCAATCGTCCAATTCTTTAAAAAAAAAAAAAAGATATAAAAACCAGCCCAGCTGTAATGCGATTTCCCCAGTTTCTGAAAAGATGATTACGTATTAATTATATGCATGTAACGTCGTTCTGAGACTCATTTCAGCTCTCGATTCGACATGGACATACAAGTGCATATATTCCGTGCGAAATATCCGAGCTAAAGCCTCTCCTTTGGGTTTGTTTTTAATACATTTTAATTGACAAATATAGAATGTCGCGATCTTGTTCCTCGTACAGACTTGTACACATTGCCAAAAATTTCACTATCAATGTCGGTGTGAGATCACGCTCAGAATGCTCACTGTGAAGACGTTTAATGTGCCAATGACTGAAACAAGTGACATCACCGATGACTTGCAGAAACATTGACATCTCCAAAAAGCCACAAAACTCATATTGAATTTAATGAGTCCATGCTGTGGAGGATTTACCGAATATAGCTAGCTGGCTGTAAAACCAGAGAGTCGAAGATGTACAGAACTAAGTGCATGCTAAAATTAAAACTGTTCAGATGCCGTATTTCAGTAGAGCACAAAAGAGAAGCTATTGGTAAGTCCCCATATGCTAAACTCCCTAAGACCAAGCCACGCATTGTGTACAAGAGAGACCTTTCATGGACAAGCCTTTATCCGTGACCTGTATTATTGTAAATTGGACAGGGTCTCTTTATTTGATGATATGGAATTGGCCTGGAGCTATTTTCATGATGAATTCCTGAATTTAATTAATAAACATGCTCCTTATCGGAATTTCAGGGTAAAAGGGCGCAACAATCCCTGGTTTCACCCAGAAATTGGAAATCTTATTAAAAAAACAAAGATGCTGTCTGGGCTAGAGCTCGAAAAGCTAAATCTGAGAACGATTGGCATTACTTCCATCAGCTGCGTAATAAATGTACATTGCTGATTAAGAAGGCCAAAGCCGAGTTCTATTTAACAGAAACCACAAATAACTTAAATGATCCGAAGAAATTTTGGAAGGTGGTAAAGTCGTCATCTGGCGCTGCTCAGCAAATTGAATTACCAAACCTTTTGGTCAAAGGCTCCATCAATTTGACTGACAAATCAGCAATGCTAGATTTGTTCAATGAGCACTTTGTCTCAGCGGGTCATCAATATGATGAGGAAAATTCCAATAAATTAAAAACTGATGTGACCGAGGATTCTAAGGATGAGGCAGTAAGCAGCCATATAGGAAATTCCTTTTACTTTGAACCTGTGTCCACATCCGAGGTCTGTAGAGCCCTGACCAGTTTGGATACAAAAAAAGTAACTGGTCCAGATAAATTAGACCCTTTCTTCTTGAAGTTGGCTGCTAATCACATTGCTGGGCCTTTGACACACATTTTCAATCTCAGCCTCAGCACCAACAAACTCCCAAAAGATTGGAAATCTGCTTTTGTCCTTCCCTTGTTAAAGGGGGGTGACTCATCAGACGTGAATAATTACAGGCCTATTTCCAAATTATGCACTATTGTAAAAATATTGGAAAAAATCATTAGTGAACAATTAAAAGATTTCCTAGAATCTAATAGTATTTTAAATCAATTTCAATCTGGCTTTAGGAAGCAACATAGTACCGTTACAGCTGCCCTGAAAGTTTTAAACGATTTCATTGAAGCCCTTGATCTTAAAAAAGCAGGCGTCGCCCTTTTTATTGATATCTCTAAGGCGTTTGACTCAGTCAACCACGAGATATTGCTCAACATTTTAAAGAAAATCGGCATTTCCAACCAGGCAGCTACCTGGTTTGCTGATTACTTGTCCAATAGGACTCAGGATGTTCAGACGGCCAACACCACATCATCTTTACTAGCGACCACAAAAGGTGTGCCACAGGGCTCGGTCCTTGGACCCATTTTATTCTCTATCTACATAAATGATCTTTGTGTCAACTTGTCAAATGCTGCTTATCATCTGTATGCCGACGATACTGTTATTTATTGTTGTGCGTCCTCTGTTGCACATGCATTTGAGTTGTTACAGTCTGCTTTCAATGTTGTCGAGGCCCACCTGCGAAGTCTCAAATTGGTCTTAAACACCAACAAATCAAAAATTATGGTTTTCTCAAAAGCGCCTTACTCAAATGAAAATACCTCTTCTGTAATAACCGCTGAAGGTAATCCAATTGAGGTTGTCACCACTTACAAATACTTGGGTTTCCTCTTAGATTGTCAGCTTTCCTTCAAACCACATATTGAAAACCTGGTCAAGCTAAAGCTTGGTTTTTTTTATAGAAATTGCTTGTTGCTTGTGTTTCTCTCTGGGAGCACTTAAACTGCTTGTGTTGTCAACTTTTTTACCTTTAATTGACAATGGAGATGTGCTGTATATGCGTACCTCGTCTAAAAGCCTATCAGCTCTGGACACTGTATACCACAGTGCACTGAGGTTTTTCATTGGCTGTAGTCGCCTTACACATCATTGTCAATTTTATGCCCAGTCTGGCTGGCCATCTCTGAGCGCTTGGAGAGAAACACATTGGATGCTTATAATCTATAAGACACTCCTCGGTGTGGTCCCTTCCTACTTATGTTCGCTCCTCCGAAGAGCAGAAAGCCGTTATGCCTAACGGTGCTGTGACTTTTTTTACTTGAATATTCCACGAGTTTGGACTGAACTTGGTAAAAAAGCATTCAGTTTTGCTGCCCCGTCCTCTTGGAACAATCTTCAGGCTGATCTAAAAATGTCTGAACTGGTTTGTTTTAATGTCTTCCGTCATCTCCTAAAAGATCAACAGGAAAAATCGTCTGGACAGTGCCTCTGCTTTTAATTTTTCTGTTAACACGACCCCTTTGCACTTTGTTTTTAATATGTTCAACTGTGCTCTATTTATTTTAATGTATTTGTGTATTAATTTTATTTTATTGTATTTCATGAATGCTCTTTACGACGTGTGCTGCTGCCTTCTTGGCCTGGTCACTCTTGAAAATAAGATCACGATCTCAATGGGATTTTACCTGGTTAAATAAAGGTTATTATTATTATTATTATATTCTAAACTGCATATTTTTGTGAATGAGTTAATTGCATGTGCATGAAATAATGCTAAAAACACATTTGTTTTTTTGCCATGTAGGGGGCAAGTTAACTAGCAAGGTAATTTGAGTTTGATTGCTTTGATTGCCGCTTCGTCCCCTCAATAGTTTGTCATTATTTAGTGACTTATGCTATTCTGAACCATTAGGCTATATACAGTCTGCTCTGAACAGAATTTTTTTTTTTTTTTTTCGCGGGCTAAAATTTCTTTATAATTATGTTGTCACTACCTCTCTGTATGTCTTTGTGCTGGTGTAAATAGATAGCACCATCCTGCAATTTAAACACAGCTTCTACTTCTGACTCTGACTTGAGTAGCAACCGCGGAAAGACAAACCTTATTTTACATAAAAATCTATGTATATCCGGCTTTTGTTGCTATCGCTTTTTTTGTGAAAAGACAAAAACACTATGGGGTCTATTCTCCCATTCGCGCGCAAGTTCCTTTTTACGCGATTCGAGTTAAGCGCTTTTGAGTTACGCGTATTCTCCCCTACTCGCTTCGATCACGCCCACAGCGCTTAACTTCAGAATGTAGGCGGCCTTATGAAAGAGGTGTGACTGATGCAAAAGAGAGGCAGACTCTGTACAAAGCTCATTGATTATGGCTATCAGGAAAACATGGAAAAAGGATTTTCTGATTAACAATGAAAATGCATTTGTGGTCCATGGAAAACGCAAACCAGACTTTAAATTTGAATATCGTCAGCCAGCTGATAAAACCTCGTATCTCCAAACTGATAAGAAACAAAAACTCGTATGTCCACAATTCTTACATGCAAAATTAAACATTTTTTTATTTTAAACTATATTCATTATTTTATTATTATCATTTAATTTTATATTCATTTTCTATTTTCCTGTGAAGTTTGTCATTTTGAAGATACAAGGTTTTATATGCCGCTGAAATAGTAGGCCTATGTATGTCTGTACCAATTACAAGAAGTAATTCAGACATCTCTTTTTTATCCCCCGCGGCGCGATTAGCGCGAAGCATTAACATTCTAGTCACACAAAAAGATCAAACTACTCCGATGTCAGGTTTGCAACTAAAGGACATGGAAACACTTTAACAAGGATTCTTACCCCACACGCGGTCATCTCCCCGCCCCGAAACAGCTTCAGCAATGACGGAATTCCATATCCATAGCCTATCATATCCTATTTGATCTGAGCGACACATTCACCTGAACTTGTGCCTAATACTTTATAATAATCAATTATCCCATTTACTGATAATCATTCTTCCTATGTCGGCTATTCTTTATAGGCTAAAATTTATTAACAAATGTGTAGTGCTTTGGTATTGGCCATTGTAGGGCTCAATCTAGAGTAGCCTGTTTAATAATATCTTTATTCACACATTAAAATACACAGTATTATCAATGGTAAAAAAAATTACAAAGACACAAGTTAGTTAATACAGATATCCTCAATTAGAAAATCAATCTCTTCACTCGTGAGAATATCACAACTTTTTAGATGATCGCGAGCACATAGGGCAGTCGCAATTGTTAACAGAACATGAAAACAATGATGGCGACGTCGAGCCAAAGCCGAAAACCAAATTTCACAGATGTTGGTGTTGTATGGCAAGCGAGCACTGAAGGCTGATCCCAGGAATTAAGCTGCGAATCGTTTTGACTTCGTCTTTTGGTGGGCACGGTATCCCCGATTTAAAGCATAAGTGGAGAGATCTGCGGGGCGCTGTAAAAGCCAGGCTCTCTGCACAGCTGAGAAGTGTACACGCAACAGGTGGTGAGCAACCATCATCCCCTGTGCGTTTCACTGCACTGGAGGAGGAGATGGCATCCACTCTTTCTGCAGTGGAAGTGCACGGAGAAGAACTTGGAGCGTCAACAAACTGTGTCAGACACCTTGACACAGATGCCTGTGATATGTATATGACATCACCAGCCACTCTCTGGAAGAACCCAGATGCCAGGAGCGACAGCGCAATTCTGACGTTGATGACCACGGGTATGTTTTGTGGATAATTGCTGCGGCTGGATAGCTGGTCATCCAGAAGTCGGCAAAGATAGATGATTGCCTCATGCACGGTCCAGACAAAAGCGCTGGACGCCCTCGATGTTTGTTAGTCCCAGCATGTAGCCGATATATGCGTGTTCGTCTTCGAGCTCGGCGCGCTCCTCTTAACTCTTTCCCAATCATGCAAGAGTGTAAGCAAATGCAGGACTGGCATTTTGGTTTTAGATTTTGAGGGCATGGTAGAATGATGATCTTATGTATATTCGTATTAATTGTTTTGCGTTTGTAATTGAACTGATTGGAGAAGTAATAGCATGTGATGATTTTGTTTGATAAATTATTATGGCTTTGAGAAATGTAGTTTAGAAATAAGGAAGAACAATCACATATTAAATGTCTGAACCTTTACGATGTCAAATAAAATAAAATTAATGTTAAAATTCGGCCGATAACCAACATCAAACGCTATATTCCATTTCACCTTATGTTGGCGCTTGACCTTAATACAGCCCTCAAAAGCGCTTAACAGAAAAAGCCCGTAAGCCAGGGGGAGAATACGCGGAAGTGTTATTTGCATGAGAAACGCCCGGAAACGCTCCGATTTTGGCCTTGCTCCGCCCCAAGCGGATAACTGCCTTCGGGGCGTGTAATACACAGACTTAAGTCGAGGGGAGAATACGCGTAGGCTGAAAAGCGCATAGCTACGCGCTTTTTTCTACTTAAGCGCTTAGACCCCTAAGGGGTCTATTCTCTCATTCGTGCGTAAGTCCTCTTTTACGCGATTCGAGTTAAGCGCTTTCGAGTTATACAAAACCCTAAACCAGTGAAGTTGGCACGTTGTGTAAATCGTAAATAAAAACAAATACAATGATTTGCAAATCCTTTTCAACCTATATTCAATTGAATACACTGCAAAGACAAGTTACTTAATGTTCGAACAGGTAAACTTTTTTAAGTAATTTTTTGCAAATATTAGCTCACTTGGAATTTGATGCCTGCAACATGTTTCAAAAAAGCTGGCACAAGTGGCAAAAAAGAATGGGAAAGAGTTCCACCTGAAAAGCTTCAAGAATTGGTCTCCTCAGTTTCCAAACGTTTACTGAGTGTCGTTAAAAGGAAAGGCGATGTAACACAGTAGTAAAAAGGCCCCTGTGCCAACTTTTTTGCAATGTGTTGCTGCCTTTAAATTCTAAGTTAATGATTATTTGCAAAAAAAAAAAAAAAAGTTTCTCAGTTTGAGCATTAAACATCTTGTCTTTGCAGTGTATTCAATTGAATATAAGTTGAAAATGATTTGCAAATCATTGTATTCTGTTTTTATTTACGATTTACATAACGTGCCAACTTCACTGGTTTTGGGTTTTGTATATATATATATTAATATTTATTTATTTTCCTGTGAAGTTTATAATTTTGAAGATACGTGGTTTTATCAGCAGGCCCACGATATGCTGCTGTAATAGTAGGCCTATGTATGTCTGAGCCAATTACAAGAAGTAATGCAGACATCTCTTTTTAATTTCTTACTCTAGCCACCATGGCATTAAAGCTATGCAAACAAACTAATTGCCGCGATAATGAAATAATACAGAATTTAGCGCTTCTCAACCAGCGTAATCAGAGCATTGAAAATGTGCCCCTCCTACACAAGCCTGTTTGTTCCGAGGAGGACAGGGAAGTAGACAAAGAGAATATTCTAGTCACACAAAAATAACAATCAATGACAGTTTATATGATCTCATTTAGAAATTGCGCGCTTGAAATTTCAAACAACTCCAATGTTCGGTTGGCAACTAAAGGACAAGGCAACGCCTTAACAAACAAAGGATTCCTACCCCGCACGTGGAAAAATCTGCGGGGCACTGTAAAAGCCAGGCTCTCTGCACACCGGAGAAGTGTGCCCTCAACAGGTGGTGAGCAACCATCATCCCCGGTGCATGTCACTGCACTGAGGAGGTGGTGGCATCCGCTCTTTCTGGAGTGGAAGTGTATGGAGAATAACTTGGAGTGGATACGGATGAAGGAGGGTTACGTAATGGTCACATTTATTTGCCCATACTCAAAGTATCACTGTGATACTGGAAACAGGCTTAATATGGTTTCAAATTTCAAGCAGTTGCGCAGTATATAAGCGTCATGGGCCAAGCCAGGGAATTTGGCGCAGATGCTTAAAAAGCACGTATCATGATCGCACACAACCTGAACATTAAAGCTATTTTTCCATTAATACGACTGAAGTCCGGCTGCGACAGGCTGTGGGGCAGACACGGGACATCACATGCCTCCCATGGCGCGTACAAATGTCGCATGAAAATCACTATTTTGTTATCATCTTGTAACAAATTTAAGCGTGTGATACAGTGGAACACTTCTGGTTTACAGAAATCACAAAGGTATATTGTGGCATTACAAGGCTCAAATCATAATTTAATGCGGCATTTATGCTTTTGATTCACTGAGAATGATAAATACATGTATGTCGCTGCAGAAACCTCGGCTCTGCTCTGAACAGGGCAATAAATACACATTGCTTCAAAAGTAGGCCTACTCGTTTGTTAACAAAGTAAAGTGGGGAAACCTCTTTGAACTAGAGGTAATTCCTCGTGCGATTCCTGTACGCTGGAGCTGGAATTGCTCCCTGGTCCTATCAGAAAAACACGCATGTGGCTCCGCTCCAGGATCCGGGTGAAAATCGTGTCGATGGAAACACTTCATATAAAGACAATGATATGCGATTTTTGATGTAGGCCTACCCGTCTCTGCACCGGCGCCTGACTTCAGCCGTATAAATGGAAACACAGCTTAATGCTGTGCCGACGTCTACGGTCTCTGTACATATTCTTGTAATTGGAAGTGATTGCAACGGGAGTACAATCAATGGTTCCCACAACACAGGGGAACCTGGTGACCCGGTAGAACCCCCCGCCCCCCTTAACTGTCCGTCTTTCAGCTGGTGTATCGGCGAATTTTAAAGTGGCTGACGTGGTGCAGCATAGCGTCAACCGTGTCAGACACCTTGACACAGACGCCCGTGATATGTGCATGACATCAACAGCCGCTCTCTGGAACGACTCAGATGCCAGGACCGACAGCGCAGGTGTGACCTTGATGACCACCGATATGTTTGTAATTGTTTGTAATGCGTTTGTAATTGAACTAATCGGAGAACAGGTTGTTGCGTAGTATCATATGATGATTTTGTTTGATAATTTATCATGGTTATGAGAAATGTAGTTTAGAAGGATGAACAATCGAATATTGAATGTCTCAAACTCTACCATGTAAAATAAAATAAAATTAATGTTAAAATTCGGCCTATAACCGACATCAAACGCAATATTCCATTTCGCCTTATGTTGGCGCTTGACCTTAATAAAGCCCTCAAAAGCGCTTAACAGAAAAAGCGCGTAAGCCAGGGGGAGAATACGCGTAATTGTTATTTGCATGAGAAACGCCCAGCAAAGCCCCGATTTTGGCCTTGCTCCGCCCCAAGCGCATAACTGCCTTCGGGGCGCGTAATGCACAGACTTACGTCGAGGGGAGAATACGCGTAGGCTGAAAAGCGTGTAGCTACGCGCTTTTTTCGACTTACGCGCATGGGAGAATAGACCCCTATGTGAAAAGTGCAACCGAGTCTCAGAATTACGTCAAGTGCTCATATATTCGATTGCTTTTTTCCGACTTCAGACAATGCAGGTACAGAAATGAATGCCTCTAAAAACATATTTCTTACCCAAATCTCACAAGTTGATTTAATTTGAATTATTTAATCCATTATCACATACATTTTCAAAATAACTGGCCAAGGTACTATAGGTTTGTATGATTGTTAAACATTTAAAGGGTATAATATTGCATAACAATTCATGGAGAATTGAATCTCATATTGTTTGCTAATTTCAAATATATGAAAACAAATCACACTTTGTTTTGACAGAGCTTAATATGTCAATATATTTTCCCCAACAGAAAATATTCTAGGCCAGTAAGAGATATCCTGGACCTGGGTGCATAATGCAATAGTATGGTTCCACCAATGTATGTGGGTGCAAAATAAATTTATGAAACGTGAGATGGTTGTACAAATTATGTCCAATAACATCATGCCCAAGTAACTGTCATCATGATTTTTGTTTCCTGATATGAGTATGTTATGGTCCAGATGTCCAGCGAATGCACCAGTGGTTGATTTTTGTTCTTTCTTGAACTTTCTTTTTTTTCAGATATGATTTCTGATGAGGTACAAGCAAAAAAGTTCCTGGATCAATATAATAGCACTGCAGAGGTGGTGTGGAATGCCTATACGGAGGCATCCTGGGCCTACAACACAGACATTACCGAGAAAAATAAGGAAATCATGGTAAGGGTTCATTCATATCGCCACTAAGTCTGCGGTCTCTCTCAATCTCACTCTACTTTGTAGATTGACTAATTCTAGACATTTATTGAAGAAAATGAAGTGATATCTTGGTTTGATTAATAACGCTGCGTTCACACTATGAGCCATTTTGCGGCTGTATCGCTGAGGTGCAGGCACAAGAGCTTCCTTTTGCGTCTTGGCAGTGATGTCTTACAGCTACACTAAACTGACGTGAATTAATCATAAATTATTTATGCTTTTATTCAATTGTAATGGCACTTGTAATTATTTGTTCTCGCAATATTTACAAAATGATATATCTTTGGGTGTCAATGTGCATATCTCACTAAATGTAATGCTAGACTAACGTTATGTTAATTCGCTACTCCATAGCAAACTGGGTAATGTTACAAACAACGCTGTTTAAAAGTTGTTCCCAGTTTATTAGACTTTGCTAGATTGTGTCCTGTGACCAGAAACTACCCACCAAGCATCATTGTAGGTGCTTATCCCTGAAGTGTTTTTAAACATTGTATAATACCGGACTTGCACATAATTATGGACTGCTATTCACTTTTTCTGCACGGAAACTCTGAAACAATTATTCACAAAATAGAGCCTAGTCAGAAAAGGAAGCTAAAAAGTCTGATTGGCTTTTGATGGGCAATGGGAAGGAAATGTTCAGCCTTGAGTAACTTTTATCAGGCAACTTTCATACCTCAATCACCGCATCCCTAATTTTTTGGCCATTATAGAGAGTAAACAGAACGTTATCTTTCATTGAGTGAACACAGCAAAATTGATCAATGAGCATATCATACCACTTTTCATGCTAATATATTATGTTTTTTCATAGCTCCAGAAAAGCCTGGAGATGTCAAACCACACAAATGCCTATGGGCGGCAGGCTCGTAAATTTGACTCCACAGACTTCAGGGATCCATCAGTAAAGCGCATACTGAAGAAACTGAGTGACATTGAGAGAGCAGTGCTTCCGGAGGAAGAGCTAAAGGAGGTACATGGAAGATGAAATAACATCCATGCAGAACAGAATACATATTGTAGCTCAAAATAAAAAGTCTTTCTGATGGAAATTATGGTGTGGTAAAACAAATCTTTCATTTCTGTGGTTTAACTTTACTGGTTTTCTTTTTTTTTTACCATTTTCATTTCATTATGTGATAATTTCTTCATCAGTACTTGGACACCTGCTCATCAAAAATTTCATGCCAACAAATTGGGAATAATGCAAAGTTGTTTTTGCCTCTGTGACAGCAACCACTCTTATGGAAGGCTTGCAATGACATGCTAAAACACTCCTTCAGAGAATTGCCTCCTCTCCACCCAGAAAAATATGGGTGAGATTGGACAGTTATATTTGGCAATCAGGCCTGGCTTGAAATAGATGTACTGCAGAGCCAACTGGTGTTTGTTGGTGCTTTGTTCATGGGTCTGTGCAAGTTATTCGAATTTTTGACTCACTCGGGTATTGTTATGCAGAGACATTAAAGGGGCCTTCTCAAAGTCTTATGATGCGCAAACCATGAAAAACAGGCTGACGTCATATTATCGACATACTTTTTGTCCACGTACAACCCTATTTCCGATATGGAAAGGGAAATTTGGGACAATAAAGAAAAGCCAAATAAAAAAAGAAAATCGCTATTTGTAAGTCATTCTTGATGTATGTTAAATTAAACACAGGGCAAAGATAAGATATTTAATGTGTATTCTACTCGATTATTTTCTCTACTTAATTTTTGAAAAATCTTTTTTATGTTAAGACTCACTCCAAATTTTTTGCCTACAACCAATTTCAGAGAAGTTGGTGCAGGGCTGTGTTTAGTGTGTCGTCCCAGACGAGCCCCTGACAAGACGTCATCTTGCAGTTAGTATGATGCTTCGAATTGCATGTCCTTCAGCATCAATGGTCCCCATGCAGATTTTCATGCCATGGGTACTAACAAACCCCCATTCCACTACAGATACTGACTTTTAAACCATTAGCTGGTAACATCTGGGATGATCCTTTTTTTTTGGCTTTGGGAGCACAAGGGCCATCATAGCCACCAGCAACTTGAAAGATTGACTGGTCTGACAACAGCATGTTTCCACTGCGCTCAGTCCATTTCAGATGAGCTCAAGCCCAGAAAAGGCTGCAGCATTTCTGGCCGTTTATGAAAAATGGCTTTGTCTGTGCATGGTACAGCCTTAACTGGCAGTTGTGGATGCAATGATGGATACTGTTTTTGGAAAAAATGTTATAAAATATTCCCAGCCAATTTGGTTGTATCCATCACAAATGCACGTATGTTTTCAATGCAGTGCCAAAGATCAAGGATGAGGGTGTAATTTTCACTATATTTCCCCAAATTCCTTAAATATTTTAATAACATTATGCACAGTATAGAAAGCTAAATCCCTAAGATTCTTACATACTGAGATAGTCACGCAGTTTTTCGCAATGTTGCGAGCCTTGACCACACGATGTTTTGTAAACGGCAGAGCCTCTTGCGAATGCTCCTTTTACATCCAGGCATGATAGCACCACCTCTAACACCCGTGAGTCTGTTTTTTTTTTTTTTTTTTAAGCATTCCGACACTTTCCGAGTCTTATTTTCCCCTGGTCACAACCTCTCTGATTCATTTTTCAAGCATAAAATTAAAAATGAGCATGGCTTTTTCAAAACAGCAATTAAGCTGATAGGTAAACCATGAAATGTTTTTCTTAAACTGTTTCCACTTTAAAAATGGTCAGACTTGGTTTTTAAATCACCGCTTTCTTTTTCTTTTTTGATGCTGCAAACTGCTGTCCTGGGCTATGTGTTGCAAACTGTGGTCACTCTCACTGACTCACTCATGGATGTTTGTTTTATCAGCATAGTCAATACCATCCTAACTTTTGTGTGATAAATTTACAGGGCACAGAATTTGTGCCATAACTGTTTCTTATGCCCTCCCTCGCTTTCCCCTCAGTATAACAACTTACTGGCCAACATGGAGACCAAGTACAGTGTGGCAGAAGCTTGCAAAGATGGAAAATGCTACCCTCTGGATCCAGGTTGGGTCACTCAAATGGTGGACAATTCATATGACGAAACTGATCAATCAGTCACACATTTTGAAATTATTTAAAGCAACGTCAGGCATGGATTTTGTATCGCTGACCCTGTTATACAGAACAAAATTCAAAAATGCTTGTGCTGCCAACCTATATGGCCAATGCTAATCGTAAGAGTAGAATAATAACATTGTCCTTCATTATAAATTCCAGTGTTTTTTTTTAAAAACTAATTTTTTTTTGTTCTACTTCTCTACTCTTACAAGCTTTATATGGAGAATTGCTGCATACTTGTTTAACTGAGGCCCCTGAGTGTCATATGGGGTGCAGCTTGCGGAGTTTGTTCTGGCAGACAACTCGAGACATGCCCACATTTCAAAAGACACTCCCATGCATATTTCTTCCTTTCAGCGTAATTCATTGGAAGGTTTTATTTTTGTTAATATTTGATATATATAATATATGAGAAAAAACTATAAAGGCTTGAATTCATCACCACTTTTGTTTATATTTACCAAGGGTCCCAATATTTGTGAAAAGTTCTGTATATCTAAATCTTTACCCTGTTTTGCAGATCTGACTGAAATCATGGCTAAATCCAGAGACTATGATGAGCTACTCTTTGCCTGGGAGGGCTGGCGCAACGCATCTGGCAGGAATCTGCGAGAAGACTACAAGCAATACGTGCGCCTCGCTAACAAGGCTGCTACGATGAATGGTAAAGAAAAAACCTGTATGAATTTGCCATGACTGTCCTGCAGAAATCTCAAAAACTTGACCTCAGAATGTCTTTTCTGAACGTCTGACCAACCAAGTGCATTGGCCATTATTTTCAAACAATTAATAAACCTTTGTTTAGGTATTTTCATACTCTATTTAGATTTAAGTTGTTGCAAAATGTAGTAAAATTATGAGGGTAGCTCGATTTACCTCAGTTTAGCGGAGGCAAAAAGAGTCTCAAGCTTTGATCAGAATTGGGATGATAGGACAGTTGTATGAGTTCTGCCATTGGATCCTGGAGCAAGGCTTTTAACCCCAAACCTCTCCAAGATCTTCTCTAATTTTTCTACCGTTCTACCGTTCCATCTAATGTTTCTCCCTGGACATCCATGCAAAAGGTATCAAAAGGTAAATATTTATTTTGTGGAATGTCCCTGGTTAAATAAAGGCTAGGAGAAAAAAAAGAGCAATATTTGGCGGAATTTAATATTCATACCATTTTAAATTGTTTAATTCAAAAATTATTTCAAGATTACAAGCAGAATGTAGTATTAAAACTTCTGCAATTTGGTAGATGTTTTTGTTGGGAACAGCTGTACATATGCGCATTGCCTTTTTGACTTAATTTTCTAGATGGCAGTCCTTTACTTGTTTACATTGCTGTGTCCTCTCCTGCAGGTCATGCTGACAATGGAGCCTTCTGGCGCTCTTTGTATGAGACTCCGACTTTTGAACAGGATCTGGAAAAACTCTGGAAGGAACTTGAGCCCCTCTACCTTGAATTGCATGCCTACGTTCGCAGGGCTCTTTATAGGGAATATGGGGCCACTCGTATAAACTTGAAGGGGCCAATCCCTGCTCATCTTTTGGGTGAGGAAAGCCATGAAGGAAGAAACACGATCACATGTACACTACAGGCCAGAGGTTTGGAAGCAAGGCCAATACAGGTCAAAAATTTGGAAGGAACTTCAAGTTTCTGTTCACAATGCCTTTCTTAAAAACCAGTATGAAATCTATGGATTTTGGGATGTATTTACTGCATGATTAGACTTTTCTTTCATTGATATGCACCATTTTCCTCTATTTACCTTTCGGTCAGGGGTCCCCAATCTTTCCCAGAAAGGGCCGGTGTGGGTGCAGGCTTTCATTGCAACCAACCAGCGACACACCTGATGCTACTAATCAAGCTTATCAGCAAAGAGTCCAGGAGTTGATTAGTAGTATGGGGTGTGTAATTGCTTGGTAGCAATGAAAGCCTGCACCCACATCGACCCTTTCTGGGAAAGATTGGGGACCCCTGCTTTAGGTACTGTGTACATGGATTTTACCAAATAATTGCTGAATAAATGTTAACAAAAGAAAGGAGGGGCTTAGTTTTTGGGTTGAGAAGATTTGCAAGAGTCACAGCCTCAGTGAAAAAATAAAAAACAAATCACAGTTTGTTGCCAATGGCAATCCGGCAGGCACTAGGACCATGGGCCTAGTAATATGGGCCTGATATGTATTCTGATAAGTGACTCTGTATATAATAATCATGTTTATTTTGTTGCAAAGTATGCCAATGAAACTATGATTTTTTTTTCTACAAATTTGATCTTGCTTCCAAAATTTTGGCCTGTAGAGTATACATGCAACTTCCATCTACAACCTTATTTGCACAAGAATTAGAGCAATTTGTAAATGTAAATAAATAACAACAAGCAGTCGTAATCAAAGCTCTGTTAACTTGTAACCAGTTGAACAAATGCAAGATGAGCACTGTTTTAACTCTTCATCTTTGCTGTTTTTTGAAAATAATTTCTATTTTGGAATATGATGCATGTTTACCACTGTGTAATATCACCTCTTATTTTAATAGCACTCAGTTGTCTATTTGGAACTGAGGACCCACATTTTTGGAGTTTTTGAAAGTGGAATTTGTTGTCATTCTACTCGATACATGACTTAATTTGGCTAAACGTCATATTTTAATGCTTCATAATCTGCCACGTTTTCATTTGCACTTAACGTGCACCCCAATTCTTGTGGAACTGAGGTTGTAGATGATTAACTTTGTATTATGAAAGTTATCCGCAATATTCTATAAATTTTTGTAACTGGCCTTTGGGATGCTGCAATGTTATGGCAGTTGAAAGCCATGGAGCACCAGACATTTCTCTATATCGAAATCATGACTGGAAAAAAGACCAAGTACTGAGTGTACCCATTCAGGTGTCTGCAGGACAGTGTCAGGCTAAATAAGCAGCAAGGTAACTTTGTTTTTTTCCCCTGACAGGAAACATGTGGGCCCAGACTTGGTCAGGTATAATGGATCTTGCCATCCCCTACCCTAATGCCACTCAGGTGGATGCCACTCCAGCTATGATTGCCAAGGTAAGTACAGTAAAGGCAATTTCTCATCTGGTGTTTGCTGAGATTTTGGCATTGCCTTGAACTGCAATTTTACCAGGTTTATCTATTGGTTTCACACCTGCCTTTGGGAGAGTGAGCGAGTACCAAAATTTCCTTTGAGCTCTGGTGGAGCCAACTTGTCAGTTGTGAAACCCAATTTTTTTTTAGCTCCAAGCAAAGTCTTTGCCTGGGCTTTCAAAACCTGTGATTGTCTCAATCGGGTATGCAAAGGCTGTAGCAGTTTTTGTGCCGCCTGCGAAGCATAGCGGCACATAGGGATCACTTTGTCTGGCGTCTGTCTGTCTGTCTGTCCGGTAGTCACACTTTCAGTTGGTAGTCACACGCAGGCGACACGTGTTCACCTGACCACTCTAGTTTTGTTTTACAGTGCAGTGAGGGCAATATGACTGCATTTACGTATGCCGGTTAGAGTCACAAAGGATATGTTTTGCCTCCTTAGGGGTGGAATGCCACAAAAATGTTTCAAACGTCAGACGACTTCTTCACTTCCCTTGGTCTGTTACCCATGCCTCCTGAATTTTGGGCAAAGTCCATGCTGGAGAAGCCGAAGGATGGGCGAAAGGTGGTGTGTCATGCCTCAGCCTGGGACTTTTACAATCGAAAGGACTTCAGGTACAGGAGGCTGAACAGCCCTATAATTCTTTAAGCACCTGCCAATTCTACTGGCCCTTCTGCAGCTAACTTAAAGCCCCATACTCTGCTCTTGTTAAAGTGGTAGAATTAAGCAATTGTTAAATTAAAAACCTCATTGGAGTGGTAGAGAAAGGACATCCACATTCAGAAATCAATTGCAGAGGAGGAATGTAGTTGAATGCAGCAACGGACACATTTTGGCTTGTGCTTTGTTCTGCACGTCCAAATCAAGGGTCAGCCTTTCAACCCGTTTGCGCAGAATACAAATGATGCCAATTTTGTTATGCATGTGCCTATTTAGACTTTATAACTTCGTACTGGTGTCACAGAGACTCTAGAAAATTATTCCAGCAAAGCAAGAATTTACAGACGCCGGCGTCTATATCTGCGCAAAAGGGGATAAGGATTGAATCATAAAGCGCACCATTGTGAGAAAGATGTAAAGATGAAAAACTCAAATGATAATGTACAGGAAAAGACAAAAAACAGCAATTACAAGGGCACAGGCCACATTTAACTACAACAGCAATCCGTGATTGCAAACCTCCATCAAGGCTGAACAATCTTCCATTTGTCGAAAGCCCTGCAAAAGATCATCCAAATTGTTGTTATTTTTCTGCAGAAATTGTCGTCACCTCATTTAGGTCATGGGGGAACACAGTTTACTCACATATCCAACCTGCTTTCCTCTGCAGAGGGAGCATTTCTCAGTGTATTTTTGGTAATGCCACAACCTCAGTCCCATGAAATTTTAAGGGACATAGAGTATGCCTCGGGGAACTCGGAAAACGTTTGTATGGTATGGAAATGCACATGGAAAAAAAATGAAAGCAGTGATCCAAAAATTTACTTTGACTTACATTGCAGACAGTATGAAGAGATATTTTGTCTGGTGAAGTCTATTTCATTTTTTAAACACACATCCATTCTTGCCATTCAGGCCCACAACGCATTTCACACAAATGAGTGGTAAAATAAGTGAAAGGTTTAAAAACAATGTTCCTCAATGAAAGATAGGATTGGCATTTGGATATTTTGCCCTCTACAAAATAAGCTCGCTGTATTATCATCCTGTAAACTGTGTACATTTCTGTAGTTTGCAATTTTGAGAAATATTTGAATAAAGGAAATATTTTTAACTTTTTTAACTTTTTAACTTATTATTTTGAAATACAATATATTATTCAATCTCTGACCCTGAAAAGATTTGGATCTACTTAATTCCCCACAGAATCAAACAGTGTACAGTGGTGAACATGGACGACCTCATCACAGTCCACCATGAGATGGGCCACGTACAGTACTTCTTACAGTACAAGGACCAGCATCTCTCTTTCCGAGATGGCGCTAACCCAGGTTTCCATGAAGCCATCGGTGATGTTTTGGCTCTATCCGTTTCTACCCCTGCCCATCTCCACAGCATTGGGTTGCTGGACAAGGTGGAGAGCAACCCTGGTGAGCAACCTTTCATTTCCACTGAATTTTTGAAGAGAATTGGGAGAATTTTTGTGTTCTGAGGTCTCCTTCTGCTTAAGTTTGCTTATAAACAATGTACACTCAGGGGCCACTTTGAATGCAGATGAGGTGAGGGTGTTCAATTGTTGTTGTTCAGAGAAAACATCAGAATGGGGAAGATGTATTACTGAAGAGATTTTGACTGTGAAATGATTCTTGGGAGTCAGACGAACTGTCATGGATGTAAGCAAAACTCTGGCAAAGACAGCGATGAAAAATTAATTATTAAAAGTTTATTATTAAACCAGAAAATTTGTGCCCTTGGACACGGAGAGTTTGTGAGGCTGCTAAAATTATCCAATTCTTTTTCATTTACCAGAGCTTGTCGAATTCTGTCCAGAATAGTTTTTGAGGAGAAGCAGATAGATAAAATCCCCTATACAGTGCCGTATGTATGGACGGACGGACAAGGGCAACTCTATATGCCCCCGCCATATATGGTGGGGGTATATAAAAAAACAAGGACAGAAATAACAAAATAGGAAACAGACTGTGTTAGGCAGCGGCGTCAAACTGGCCTGTAAAAGGGCCGAGGGGCTGCTGGTTTTCAATTCACCCAAGCAGAAGCACACCTGATCCAACTAATCAACTGTGCAGGCTGAGATGAGTTGATTAAATTAGTTGTATCAGGTGTACTTTAGCTCAGTTTGAATGAAAACCTGCAGCCCCTTGGCTCTTTCATGGACCAGTTTGACATCTATGGTGTAAGGAATGGGCAAGCAAGCAGGCAGAACGGAATAAAGGCTAAGGCAGAGCAGAGCAAAAAAAGAATGAGGAACTGGCAGCAAAGAACAGAGAGACAGGAACTAAAATACACTCAAATGAGCAAACAGGGAACAGGTGCAGGAGAAGGAGTGAGGAATTCACCAAGAGACCAGCTAATAAACAAAATTGTGTACCAATTGACACAAAAAAGCGAGACACAGAACACAACTGAAAAGCTCAGGCAGATGTTACTGATGAGCAAAGACAGAATAGCGAAGAGGAAGACAGAGCAACACGAGGGACTGACGAACATGAGCACATGGACAATTAACTAATTCATCAAAACACAGGCACAGAGCACAGAAGGAAAAAGTCAATTAGCAATAGAAATGTAGAAATGAGAAACAAAATGCGGTGCCAGGTACAGCAACCCAATCCTGCACCCCTGGACATATTTCATCTGTTCAATAAGTTGATCCAGTTTTCGGGGACGTGTGTGCTGTGGTCTTACCTTTCCTGGTCACACGAGGACAAAAGACATGATGTCATTTTACTCGCCATATATGAGTTCCTATGAGTGATTAAGAGTAAGCAAGTGGCTATGTGCAATGGTTTTTGAGATATTGCCATCAGAAATCTTGTCATGTTTGGTTTGACCATTCAAACTCATGGTCAAAGGTCACGGTGTTATTTCAATCTCCATGCATGATTTTCTGTACGATTTCCTAAATGTTTTTAATAGTGATGAAGTGGCTGGTAGTTAATGAGATATATTGTAAATTAGGAGATTCAGCACAGAGACCATGGATCATGGAAGCCGGAAACAATACTATGCTGCCACAAACTGGAATCTAATTCTTCAAAAAATATAATACCAATAAAATAAGTATTACCAAAGCTTTGTCTGCAACTGTGCAGAAATTCCAGTTTAAACAATTCCATTTAAATTCCGGTGTAAACTGAATTAATAAACGCAGAAAAGGCCGAAGCATTCCAATGTTGATTTAGAATTTAATTGTATCTCCCTGATGACGACAGTTTGGAGATACGATTTAGTTCTGGGCCCACCGCCGCCACAGAGATTTTCTGTTCCGGGCTCTGGAAGCCACAATTATTACAGGAATTTCTCCAAATTTCACACTGGCGAAGATATTGATCGGACAATGCACCGATTTTCGTAAATTTCGGATGTCCAATATGGCTGTCGGCGGCCATTTTGTCCAAAATTTGGGAATCGGGGAGATACACGACTTGGTCCCTGTGGCGACCGAGTTCTCTAGCTGTTAATGAACAGTACAGCCCTCTTTTAAGAATAGAATTACAACTTATACAGTAAACAACAGCCTAATGCTGCCCGCATTGATTCCACTGCACAATGCTACCTGCTACTTCAGTGCATCTCCCTCCACTGCTTCATCGCTGTTGCCTACTGCTAGTTAGCATCCCAACTCCACCCCAGCATCCATCCACCTGCATTCTCTTTCATTGCCCCCAGACTGAGGGGGGAGGGGACGGGGGGGACTTAACTCTACCTGTTCCCTTCTCAGGTTCAGCTGGCTGCCGGGTGTGTCAGGGTCAGGGCCTGGACCATTTTTTCCACTTGTTGCTACTGCTGTTAAATCATTTTCACGCGAGTTAGCTGACAGGTCTATTTCAGTCAGCCCACTCATGTACAAAGTACAAATAGTCATCATCAGTATTAACAAATAAATAGAATTATATAGACTCACAGTGGCGTACTTAACCCTTTCCCAAATACCCAGAGCCCCAAGAGGTGGATAAGGCGGAGGTGGAATAACCAAAACACCACTATAATACAATTTAACATTTAATTGAAAGGCCGAGACTTTAACAAAAACTGCATCCAGTTTACTTCCAAAATTAAGTGGTCATGCCGCCTGAAGAAATCTGTCCTGTTGAGAGCCAGCAATTATAATGGGCAACCCAAATATCCTGAGAGAGAAAAATTGGATATTCTGAGCTTGTTTTGGTGCCGGATATGGTCTTATTTCCTTCCCAGAATTTGATTGGTCTGTCTTGGGATTCAATTTTTCTTCCAACACTCTCCCCAATGTAGTTTAACAGAATTACAGTTTCAGGTTGTAAATATGTATGTTTCCTGATTTTACCTGCTAAAAGTCAATTAGACAAAGAAGTACACTTAAAGCACTAAACTTTCTGCATAAATATTTGGACAAAGTGAAATTATTGTAATTTTAGTTGTCTAGCAAAACATATCTGAGTTGAAATTACGAGGAAAAAAAAACCCCAAAAACTTGAAGCTATTTACATTAAATTTTGGTGCCTCTTTTGAAGGGATGAAAAGTAATTGGACTATTGGCTGCATACTGTGTCCATGGCTTGGTTTGTGTCATTCCCTCTTTGTTTAATGTACGTGTAAGCAGATAAAAGGTCTAGAGTTAATTTTCTTGTTGCCAAAGATTTGAACCAAATACCTATTTAATTTATGGTGCGTTAGTTTGTCCAATTAATTGATCCTCAAAAACTAAAGTGCCGCAGATGCAAATGGTTCCAATTCCAACCGGGTTCATATAATATTTTTGACAGTAGCCTTAAATTAAAGCTAAAAGTCCACATTTCAAGCCTATCTGGACCATTTTATTTCATGGTGCTGTACAGAGCCTAAATGATAAAAAAGTGTCATTGTTTGAATAGTTTTGGAATTGTCTGTATGTTGTCAGAATATATATGAATGTATATGTCTGGTTCACAGATAGTGATATTAACTACCTGCTCAGCATCGCCTTGGACAAGATTGCCTTCCTGCCCTTCGGTTACTTGATGGATCAGTGGAGATGGAAGGTGTTTGATGGGCGGATCTCTGAAAGTGAATACAACAAAGAGTGGTGGAATCTCAGGTGAATTTGTGATGTGTATGTCATAGCGTCTTTTCTTATGCTCAGCTCACTTGAAACAAGCTGACCTCGATTTTTCTTCTTTTATAGACTGAAATACCAGGGATTGTGCCCCCCTGTGGCCCGCACTGAGAAAGACTTTGACCCTGGCGCCAAATTTCATATCCCAGCCAATGTCCCTTATGTGAGGTAAAGTGTATTTTTCCTTGTAATGCATTCTTTTCTAATCAAAATATTAGGTACTCTTGATGAATGACTGCCACTTTGTAGAGTTTTCTGGCCGCAGTTGCCCAAGTTTTCTTGGGTTGTCACCAGTTTCATCATCGCACAAAGTGTGACCTGACAACTTTATGAAACTGTGACAACATACAGGCTTGCAGCTCAATCACAATGTTAAAGACGCTTCAGACTGTGTAGTGCTGGACATTGTCCCGTTCTAGGCCAGTGGGAGCAGACGTGTGCCCTTTGAGCACCAGCCCCCAACTTAGTGATGAAGTTTCTGTGGACTGCTTGTACTAGATGCTGCGAGACCTCAACGTTGTCCCTTACATGCAGCGAACAGTAAAAATGGTATTTTTCTGGGCTTACAGTTGCTAGAAACGGGTGCAGAGTGCACTGAGAAGACATTTCATATCCTACCGGACATGGAAAAAAATCCTGAACTCTTTCCGAAACTCACAGAGCCGGGGAAGTGCAATCACAAGAAAAACATAGATTTCCTGGTCTCGAGATATAGGTCGCTCCCACAATTTAGCCATCTCACGGCCACGTTATATAACTTGTTCCCTCAATTTCACTAAATGATATCATGGGAAGGAGTTAATTAAATTGAGGAAACAACTTTTATCATATTTTTTATTTATTTTTTTTCATGTCATTTCACTTCCCTGTCAGCAGAAATGCGTAGTGAGTACCATGGTGGAAAAGTTCTGACTGAAAAACTACACACATCAATCAACCAACCAACAAAAAGGCAGTCCACAAAAAAGTTACCGAACCCAGACAACTGTGACTCGATGGCAACTTGCAGGTTCCATGAAGGATGGTCTGGTGCTTGGCATTTTTTTTGTAGTTTTCCTCTAATGCAGATATCGCTTTGACAAAGTTTGTGTGGCAGATAGAAGCTGTAATTGTGCTTTTTTCAGGCAAATCTACATGAGGTTTGACTTGGGTTTCCTTTTGATTCTGAAAAATCTGATGAATAATGAAACTGTTATTGTGAGATGATTGCCTTATTGTTAACGTGGACCATTGAATTGATAAAGCTCGTTCACTCTTAAGGTACTTCGTCAGCTTCATAATCCAGTTCCAGTTTCACAAAGCTCTGTGCGCTGCAGCGAATCATAAGGGCTCTCTCCACACTTGTGATATCTATAAGTCGCAGCCTGCGGGGAAACTGCTGGGGTGAGTGCATCACCATAAACTTTTAGCCTAGCAGCATTGCACTTTCATATTATAGCCTTGAAAGGATTTAATCTTGTCTCTTAATGGCAGTTGGCAATTACTATTATTTTTGCAGTGGTATTGTCATTGTAGTTTTTGAGTAAAATTCAGTATAATTGTACTTTTTAGACAAGAAAATCACGGCCTGTGATTTAAACAAACAAATAAATAAATAAAACATGAGCACTCAACAGTCTAGTCAGAAAGGTTTTCGGTGCAATCCAAAACTGATCGTCAAAGTTAGTCCTTGTAAATTAATGAATCAAACCAGAGTATTTGTATTGTTTCCTTCCCCATGGAGATCCAACAGGATGTGTTTATTTTTTTTTTAAATAGCAAAAAGAGCTAGTATGAATGATAATTTCAAGGAAATAATCTAAAACTTTCAAACTCCAGCCCTCCAGGTCTGGCCATTGATCTTTTTTTTCTTTGTTTCTGATGCTCATTTTCATACATGCTTTTCCTTTGAAGAACATAAAAAAATGCTTCTTCTTTGTAAGTCAAAGGTATGGACTAGCATACAGGGATCCAGACCTTCTGCCACACTGTCAACAACTTTAAAACCTACTGTGGACCCCTGTTCTTACAGCCAGCCACTTTTGCAAATGTGTTTTCTGTGCCTGTAGCTGGAGTTATGCAAAGCACATGAGCTCTTGTATCTTTCCAACAGTGATGTGATGAAGCTGGGGTTCAGCAAGCCTTGGCCAGAGGCCCTGACCATGATCACAGGTCAGCCGAATATGTCTGCACTGCCACTGATGGAGTACTTCGAGCCTCTCATTAAATGGCTGAAAGAGGAAAACAAAAGGAATCAGGAGGTGCTGGGCTGGCCTGAATATGACTGGAGACCACTCAGTAAGTCTGAAAACCTTCAACACTAACAACTATAGACTATATAAAAAGATGGACGCAGCACCCAGGTCTGAAAACTGAGGCCAGTGCAGAAATCTCTAAAAATTGCATTCTACCTTATGGCCAGCAAATGGTGATGTAGGTGGCTGCATAAAGAAGTTAAATGCTATAAAAATCTATAAGAAAATGACCCTACTTTCCCACCTGATTTATTATTTCGAAAATGATTTTCCACATTATGTTTCTGTATCTATCGCAAGACTAGAGTTTCAAGTCTCCTTTGATATAATCGTGATGTTCATTTTTGTAAATTATGGTCCCAAATGGACTAGAATAAAGGATAAAGCCAGAATATGCTTTAGGGGCGTGGCTATTTTCTGGTCCTCATTAGATACGGTCAGATTAACCCATAGATCCACCCCTCGCTCCTCCCTGGATCTTCAATTTGCACTCCTGTCCAATAGGAATCACATCTGGTTTCAAAATGGCACTGTTCAAATTGTTAAAATCGAGGCTTCCTAAATGGTATGCTGAAACCAATGAGTGACGTCACGATTGCCTCGTCCATCTTTTTATACAGTCGAAGCTAACAACCCCTCACAGAGGTCATTCAGACTCCTCTCTATTGAACAAACTATTTTATAAGCCATATAGGTTGGAATGCTTGCTTGCAAAAAGGTTCATGAACTGGGACTATACTGTTTGCACTGTTTCAAATGCACTGATTAGCAGATAATTGTTCATTATCCTATGTGAGATATATGGCTTCCGATGCTGTCTAGGTAGAGTACTTAAAGCTTCCTGTACTTCGTTGCAGGTGATAAGGAGCCAATCGTCATCTCAGACGACAAGGTGGATTTCCTGGGGATGAATGTGGACAGTTCAGGAGCTGCGGCGGGACAGTGGATCCTGCTGGTGCTCGGACTGGTATTATTAGTCACCACCATCTACTTCGGCTACAATTACAGAAAATCGAAGAAACGCGGGATGTCGTCTTCCACAATGGAGTTGAAATAAGGGACTTACCGAGAGCCGTGCAGTTCTCCTCTGCACATTACCGGCTTGAGAATGTATGTTAGAGTCAAGGTTTTTGTTCATGTCTGTGTGCGGAATTTTTCTTAATATCCTGCATATTTCTGTACATAAATGTGAAAAATGTGTGACTATGCAATTTTTTTATAATTTATTTGCAATACTTGATTGGTGGGGTGGGGGGGGGTGGAGAGGGGGGGAGGTAGGGGTTCCTAGTTGTCATCAGAAAATGATGTTTTTTTATTTGCTCACATTTGGGTAAATGTGAAAATGCAAATGATTAGAAGAATTATAAATAATAAACGTATGTCTCTTCTATTTCTACTTGGTCAATGTCATTCCATGCAATTGTGGCCACCCCAAGGAAAATAGTTATCCAGCTTTAGCAACCCAGTTAAAGGTGGGAGATCTTAATTACCATCATCTAAAATTTGTCTGGGAAAATAATGGTTTTTGAATTTTTGTGCACTTCTATTGCATTTGGGTCAGGTGTGCAAAACATTTGTAACATCAGACAGCATATGTGTTTGTTTAAATTGCACACTAATTGTTTGTGATGACCTAAAAGATTTTGTTGCTTGTGTAAGCGGAGAGGTGTACGCTGTCATTCGTGAAATCCCTCAGAATTTCATTGCTCAACCTTTGAGTAATTCACTGAGAATCACTATGCCATTATAAAAAGCGAAAGTAGAAATATTACCCTTGGGCCCTCTTCATGAAGGGACGATATCATTGTTGATTGGCCACTGTATTCTATTGTCCTTTAACTCCCAGAAAGGGCTATTCATGAAGGGACATTTATAGGGCTTTTCCACTACCTACTTGGCTGTACTCGGTTTTTAGAGTTCTCCATTAGGTGATAGTACCTGGTACCAGGTACTTTTTTAGTACCTACTCGGCCGGGGTTCAAAGCAAGCCGAGTCGAGCCAAAAATGTGACGTCAACAGACTGCAGGCCATTGATTGGCCAGGGAGTGATGCTTACTATGGTGACCCCACCCATGTTGAGGTGGTACTCAATTGTAAGGGAAAACGACCGAAACCAAGTAGAGTCGAGTCGAGTAGCGGCGAGTCGTGCTAAAACTGTGTAATGGAAAAGCGCCATTGTTCTTCTTGGCTCTCCTTACGGTCCGATTAGTTAGAGGCTGGAAAGTGGGCATATTACCGTCATGAAGAGACAACTCAAGATTCAAAACAGCGATGGCACTGATTCATCTGATGCGACACAGACAAAATCGCATTTTCCTATGTCTCCCAGCATTTTAATGCGGTTTTAATTGCATCTCAGAGGGTAATTGCCTTCTGGTAAGGCAATGGTAAGAGTGACTTAGATGTTTCTTTTGGTATGGCATGTTTCCGACATCTGAAAAACTTTGTCATTAAGTTAATCGTCATTAAGTTCAGGTAAATTATTTTGAAAGAACATTGAACACCTGTGTTCAGCAACTTAATTTGGAGCTTATGGATTTTCTCAGTGTGTAATTTGATCTGTTTAAAAATTTTTTTGCCTGAAACAAAATATAGAGAAAAAATTGACAAATAAAAAATAAATATAATATCCTCCAGTGTCTTTTATTCCTTGTGGCACACACCAAGAATGCCAATATTAGTAGTGGGTGGTATAAATATCAAAATGTAAATGGTTACTGCAGCAACTACATTTTATTTCACTTCTAATGATCTGGCTTGTATTACATTGCATTTGTTGCTGCTGCATAGTTAAAGGTTAATGGAGTTCTATCCTTCTATCAAATGTCACCGCGGCCCCCAGCATCATTCCGTGTCTCCTCACTTTAACCCTCTATTAACCAAGCCCATTTCCAATTGTGTTAAAATTATTTCCCTATGCAAAAATGTTAATTTTGGGCCATTATTTGAAAAACAGTAGAAAAAATTTTTTTCGACACATTTGGCCCACCTATCCAAATTGTAGCAAATCTGCTACATTGGGTAATAATGCTAATGAAAGAATTAGAGTGAGATATCATTCAAGTTATTCTCAAATGTTTATTTGGCAGTAAGAAACAAAACCAACAGGGTGTCCAGGCTGTTAACCCTTTTACTTCATGTAGCAGATATGCCACGCTGGTTAAGACGGGGTTAACAGCGTACCGGCTGCACCTGAACTGTTAGGACCACCATCAATTATTTTCAAAGCAACAGACTTTGGGTGATGGGAGGTCCATCTCCTTTTCATTTTTTGTAGGGAAAGCTACCTTAAAAAAGTGATGTAAGTCTATTTGTCAAAACAGATCTTTAAAAAGCATTTAACAACTTTAAATAAAGATGAAGTTGCCCACTTTAAATTGTGATTGTGATATTAACAAGAAAATGATAGTGGATCATATATAGAACTCTTCTGGTGTAAAGGACAGTCTACAAATGGGACTTGACACAGCCAGTGTGAATCCAGCATCATTTCCATTTTACCAAGTGAAACAGGGGGTCGTATTTTCTTATCGTTCATGTGAAGAGTCATGTTTTAGATGTTAAGGCCTCATCCGTATGGTCAAAGCTCTGAGGTATACAAGAATGCTGTTATCTCAGAAAAGCAGACATCCACCTCTCAGATGGTTGGATTTTTCTCCATTAGAACAGAACTGACCCTTTCACCCTGACCACTTTTGCAGGGGAAAAATGTGAATTGGTTCTTCCTGGAGCAGCCAGTGGCCCTGCCTCACGCTTTGATAAACTGTCTCCTATTGACCGGCTTTTCGAGGCTTTTCCATGTACTACTCCCAGGACCGTACCTTCTCAAGGATGAGGATAAGAGTAGTGTTTTCTTTCTCCTGCACAAATAGCCTACTGATTGAGATTGAACTCTCGAACTTTTTTCATCGCTCAAATAAGACCATTTGATGGATGGTTTCTAAGTAAGAGTGCCAGCACTCGACAGAGAAACCTTCATTTTTGCCGCAAAGAAAGCCATAAATATTTTTGCATATAAATGTAATTTCTAATGGAAAATCATTCTGAAACATTTCTTATTTCAGTGATTGGAAGGAAGCCCCTAAATGGCTCCATTTATAGAAATTTTTTTTTTAATTAAAAAAATATATATATATATATATATATATATTTATTTATTATTTATTTTTTTTTTTAAATCACTAAAAAGCAATAATTGAAGTGAACTAGTGAATCAGCCATCTCAGTTTTCCCTTTATACTTCTAATTTCTATGATTACTCAGGAGGGACTTCAAGGTAAAACTGAACTGAATTACTGTAATGAACGAGGCTGATGATAATTTCCCTTTGCAATAAGAAAAGCATTAAGAGCGTTGGCAGATTTTAATGCACACCTCCCCACTCAGAACACTCAAATTCCCTGTCCCAGAGTTGATCACTCATGATTCACGCTTGCTCTAATAGATACAGTCAGCAACAACAGGAATGCCCACAAACATCACATCCAGTTGGGGGAAACAAAAACGCGGAATCTAAACTTATTTAGCTAACGCTAACAAGCTGACATGACGTACTTTGAGCCGCTTCCCAGATAACACAGCAGACGTTGGCCCAACGTTGGCAATGGTTGGCAGCGTCAGAGTTGGAATTCCAACGTTGGGCCAATCTTGAGCCAACCTAAGGCAAACAACCAAATAAATAGGTTAAGCAACTAACGTTGGTTCAGCGATGGCCCAGCATTGGAATTCTACCTGAGGTTGGTTGAAGGACTGAGGTTGGTTGGTTGGCCTTAAGGTCATTTCATCTCAATAATTGAGCAATATGGCATATAATAATGATGTATTATTATTTTTTTATTTATTTAAAGGTGCTTTTCATGACACTCAAGGACTCCTACATGTACATATAACAAAACTGTAAAAGTGAAACAAAACACACATGAATACAAAACAAGCAATATACAACATACAAAAAACAAAACAAAACAATGGGCACCGAAAACCACATACTGTATATGTCAGTCTGAAATAAAAGTGAGTTTTTTTAGGAGGAGGTCCCATGTTGGAGAACAAGCGGGTGTTCAGCTATCCGAAGGAAGGGTTGTTGGTCGTCTGAGGTTGGCCCCATTTAGCTAGCTATTATTAGTATTATTAATATTAATATTATTTTTATCATTATTATTTTTCTTGATAGTGTAATTAACTTGTGTAATTATTTGATTGTAATTACTTGATGCGATCTAACAGCAATTAAATAATGGGCCAAATTCAGTACAGTCGAGGAACAAGAACAGTGAATTGGGTTGCACAAGACTTGCGTTTAAAATATTATTAGTCTTGACCTGTTCTCAGTCATTTTCATAATTAACAAAAATTTCACTCCGAGAGCACTCCGCACTTAACAGGTGCTGCTTGTTCACCCCTATTAGGTGAGACGACAATCATTCATCTGGACGCGTACTTGCGAGAACAGGTCATGACTAATAATTGTTTCAAACAGAAGTTTTGTGCAACCTATTTCTCTGTTCTTGTTCTGCAACTGTACTGAATTTAGCCCATGATTTCATTGCTGTTAGATCACATATGGAGAGAAACCGTGTCTTCGGTTGCCAATTAAGATACTTGGAAAACGCGTCAATAAAGGAAAATGATTAATTGCAGTTAAAAAGGGACGTGTTTTCACACACACACACACCCCCCCCGGTGGCTACGACACTGTAATCTGCCAAACTCGTCCTCTCTTCGGATAGCTTGAAGCCATTTTGTCCTCCTTTGTGGTTCCTTTTACTATTTGGTAAAATGTTAAACTTTAATTGGTGATTGGTTTGTTTATTTGAGGTGCCGAAGGGCACACAGCAACTCTTTGGCATTATGGCTAATGGCAGAGACCGGTTTGTTTTCCTCCTCGGCTCTGCCGGATGTGACTTTTGTGGGCGTTCCCATTGTTGCTGACTGTATCTATAGTCTGGAGTGGCCAGTATACACTGGCAGACCCAGATTCCAAACACATATGGGAAGGACCACAGCTTGCTACAGTGAGAGTCACTATGCAGAGGCAAGGTCAATGTTGTGCCGCTTTAGGCAGCTAGTCTGCAAGGCTCACTGAGTATACGCCCCACTCAATGACATCCTCCAGTTTTGCTTTGATTTATCAACAATGGAGAAACTGAAATTGGAACTTGCTGCCAAAGTTTTAATGACGCAGTTGATTGAATGAAAGCTTTGTTTCCTGTTTTTAAAACCATGTCAATACATCAGCTAGAATAGGATTCAATCATGAGCATAAATATTAAGGATGTTTTGATTAACAAGGGAAAGTGGCCACTTGAATGGCATCCAAAAACAACGAGAGTGTTATATGATGAACAATGAGTGCTATGCAGCTGCAGTATAAAATAAGAAGTGGTGGAACCCTCCAAGGAGTAAACAAAGGCTGCTTGGTTGTGAAAGGGCCCAGGGCTCGGTGCTATTGTTCTGTGAATAACATTTCTCAGAGCCTGTATGAAGGCAAGTTGCATGAAGTATGCACTGCTCTAAAATAGAAGCGCAACTCAACACGAATGGGAGGTTTTAATGTTTGTGTACAACATAGTTTCTCCAACAGCCCACCCAAAAACAGAAAAATAGCTCAGATATCTTGGATAACTTTAAATGTTTTTAAATTATGTCCAATGTTTTTGACTTAAATTAACATTTTGATTATACTTGGGTTTTCAAAGTTCAGTCCATTGATACTGGATAACAATTCATCTCAGAACATAGACTGAGCAACGAAAGAAACGCAAGTAGGCAAGTTAGTTAATGCACTCTTATGGTTACTCAAAGTAACCGCAAAACAAAGAAAAGTTTGATGAAATGAGTGTAAATGTGCACGAGCAAGTAACAAATTTGATTTTCTATCATTATTATGCACAAACTTATTTTCCAGTCTGCCTTTAATTAATTTGCATTTCATTTGTTGCTCAGTATATAATACACAGTGCCCTCCACAAAGATTGGCAATGTTGGTAAATATGAACAAACTTGTCATAAATTAAAGTCTTTATCGTTTCCCCTAATGTTATTTCATGCAAAATATTAACAACAATCTAGCCATAAATGTTCGCGAATTTTTCTCAAAGATTTTCTCAAAAACGTGCCAAATTTACGGGATTGGTTTTTTTTTTGGTTGGTTTTTTTTTTTTTTTTTTTGGCGCAGTCTAACTTTGCCAAGATAACAGCTGTGCGTTTTCTCCAATAGTGTGCAATGAGGTTGGAGTGGACATGGCTACGAGTCTGAGACCATCTCATCATGCAGACTCTCTCCAGGTCCTGTTCAACTTGTCCATCTGGTTTTCTATTAGATACTGTGGTCAAGCTGGTCAAGTGGTCAATCGCTTCCGCGATTCTTGGTCAAGCCATCAGTGGAAAAATGTACCATTCGCGTATATACGTAAAATTGCGGTAACAAACGAAACTGGGACGACGCAACTGAACAGAATTTAAAGAACAAGAGGCTCCTCAGAGCTTCTACTCGGGCCGGGTCTAGGCCTGGGCCAATCCATATATATATACAGTATATATATATATATATATATATATATTTTGAACACAAGATTGCTGATGTTGTCATATTTACATTATCGAAAGTGAAGCACCCAGCCGCCATATTAATACATCCAACTTCTTCATAAAAATGAATGCTTTCCTATGAGGCCAGTTTCAAATAAGTCAATATAAGCATTAAAATGCCGAGATGTGCAGCTGCCTTTGGCAGCAATAGTCATTTCAAGGGCTGTAATAAAACGTTTAATGCTAAGTTAACGTAGAAGTGCAAATTTTTCACTTTAATAGAAAAATTGCGTTTGCTTGCTAGCTAGGTAATTGGCCGTCCCATTGACTTAAATAGACCGCTGAATAAAGGAAACGCTAGAGATCAATTATGGTCTCCAGCGAGTTACCTTGGTACTCTTACTGTAGTGGGGACTGCATTGACTAAGCAGTCAATAAAATGAACAAGGTGGCTAACTAAGCTAGCTACTTGTAATTGACATCCAAGGACAATATTTGTCATGGTTTTGGAGGCTGATGGTGGCTTTGAGAGCCTTCATGGTTGCTCTCGTCCAAGACGATATCGGTTTGCCCACAATCGGATTCTTGGGCCAGCTGGCATTAATTGGGGGCGTCGGCTGGATTCTATTTAAGCCCAAGTTTTGCCTCGCTGCCCTTGCTAGAGTGTCAGTGTTTTGTTTGCAGTTTAGCCGGTAAGGTCTCTAGTGAGAAAGTTGTTGAGGTATTAGCTGCAAAAGAGGGAAGTGCTAGATAGCAAGGGAATCTTTCTGTTTTTCCTCTTTCTGGGCATCGTCTGGTGCTAATTCTTTCTGAGATTTTTCCCTTTCAATTCGTTCTGTTGAACTCGCTTTGCTTCCTTATTGTTTCACAGACTGGAGCTAGGTCCTGTGGAAGTGCGAGTCTCCCTCTCTGATTTCTGTCAGTGTTTGTCTCTTATGTTGTCATCCCTCATTTCGTTTCGGCCACAGCATTTGGCGTCTCAGAAATCCGACCATCACAATATTTCTTACCTGCATAATATTTAAAACAATGGACAAGTCGCTTTGGGGTATGGGGGGGTATGTTGTGAGAAGTAGCACCTCTCGCTGGATGCAGTCGCTTGTCTCATACAAGGTCATCTCACGATTGGTCTTCCATGACTACCTCAACTCTCACTTATGGCTCCAAGCAGATGGTAGTGCACACCATCGGCCATACCCCGGGACCTTGCCTCGACTGGCATGCTAAACTAAGTGAGGGGCGGCTTATGCTCACATGAGCATAAGTTCTGGAGGGATGCCACCCTCGACAAGTGCATGAAGACTGGACCTGGTGGAGAGAGCAGAGGAACCAAAACGGTCAATGGTCTCAATAGCAGGAACAGCAATGTGTGTGGTACACTAGGGCATCCTTCGGGCAAAAGAGAAGACGATGGCCAGCCACCTCAGAAAGGATAGGGACCCTACTGAGTATTATCCCACCGCTAGTCATGGAACCAAAAAGTAGAAGAGCACGTCGTAGAAAGGGCCATACTGGGACCCCTGCAGTGAGGCCCTCTGTAAATAACACAAGGGAAGGAGATGACACCCTGGCTACGAGAAGAAGTGAAAATGACGCAGAGGGCTTAAACCAGGAATGGAGGTCAACTGCTGATCCCACTCCTTTGAACACCAGGAAGAAACTCATGAAGTTTGGAACCTGGAACGTAAGAACTTTGTATAAAGCAGGCAAACTTGAAAAGCTAGTCACGGAGGTGAAGAAACTCAATGTTGACATCATGGGACTGTGTGAGACAAGATGGACAGATAATGGAAGACATGTTAATGAAAGTCACACATTATACTACTCTGGTGGAAGTGAACACATGAACGGTGTTGGAATAATAATGAAGAACAATCTCACAAAGTCAGTTATAGGTTTCTGGCCTCTATCAGAAAGAGCGCTGATGGTCAAGATCAAAGGAAAACCATTTGATATCAACCTAATACAGGTGTATGCCCCAACATCAGAACATTCAGATGAGGAAGTTGAGAAATTCTATGGGGATATAGAAAAGTGCATGAAATATTCCAAGACAGATGAAGTAACCATCATCCAGGGTGACTTCAATGCAAAGGTGGGGAAAGAAGGTCGACCAGGAGTGGCTGGAAGATTTGGACTTGGAGAGAGGAATGACCGGGGAGAAAGGCTTATTGAATTTGCAGAACAACACAAAATGGTCATAACAAACACCATGTTCCAGCATCATAACCGACAAATCTATACATGGAAAAGCCCTGGCGACATCTACCGAAACCAAATAGATTACTGCATAGTCAACGAGAGATTTAAAAACATGGTCAAAGATGCACGGGCATACCCAGGAGCAGACATCGGCTCTGATCATAACCCAGTGATAATGAAGACCAAAATTAAACTGAAACAAATCAAGAAACAAAAACATGAGGAACAACTTGACAATGATAAATTGAAAGAGGAGGTGTACAAAACATTATATGCTGTAGAGGTGGATAACATATATAACAAACTAGTATTGGAAAATCCCCCACAAAATGAGGAACCAGACGTTGAAAGAAAATGGGACCTGATAAGAACAAGTATGAGAGAGGCAGCAACACACATCCTTCCAAAGAAAGACAAGGTATCCAGAAAACCATGGATGACCAAGGAAATCATGGAAAAAATGGAAGAACGATCAAGATATAAAAATAAAAATGTACAAAAATATCATCAATTGGACTCGGAAATCAGCAAAGCTTGCATAAAAGCCAAAGAACAATGGTGGGACAGTCACTGTGAAGAGATAGAAGAACTGGAGAAGGAACATCGCAGTAAAGAAATGCATCGGAAAATCAAATGCATGACAGGAAAAAGGAAATCCAAAAACAACAGTAATTGTATAGAAGACAAAAATGGTGAAATTCTCTTTGAGGATGAGGAGATTGTGAAACGTTGGGTAGAATATATCCAAAAATTGTATGATGACATCAGAGGAAAAAAACCTGATATTGAGGATGGAGACTACTTCTGCCTAATAAAAAGTGAACTGATCAATGCCATGAAACAACTAAAGAATGGAAAAGCACCCGGCAATGACGGAATAACAACAGAAATGATAAAGGCTCTCAGTGAAGAGGCAGTACT
Organism: Gymnothorax reevesii; assembly: GCA_029721435.1. Classification (NCBI taxonomy): domain Eukaryota; kingdom Metazoa; phylum Chordata; class Actinopteri; order Anguilliformes; family Muraenidae; genus Gymnothorax; species Gymnothorax reevesii. The sequence continues at coordinate 55,456,110 of CM056582.1, forward strand.
TCGCCTCCTGGAATTTCTCAATGATGTATATAAAAATTGTGATATCCCAGAAAATTTAAATGAATCCATATTTGAAAGACTACCGAAAAAACCTCGGACAACAAAGTGTAATGAATACAGAACATTAAGTCTTATGAGCCACATCCTGAAGTTACTTCTACAAATGATCATCAAAAGAATACGACCAGTAATAGAGAGGGAAATATCAGACACACAGAGTGGATTTATGATGGGCAAAGGAACTAGAGAAGGCATCTTCAATCTCAGAACAATCATAGAGAGATACCTAGACCTAGATAAGGAATTGTTTATCTGTTTCATAGACTATGAAAAAGCCTTTGATCGTGTTAATCATGAAAAGCTCATACAAACACTGAACCAGCTACCTATAGATGCCAATGATATCAAACTAATAGCCAGTCTCTACTGGACACAAAGAGCCTTTGTAAGAGCTGCGGATGGGCTTTCTGATCCAATCTATATACGACGGGGTGTCCGACAAGGCTGCATATTGTCACCAACATTGTTCAATCTGTACACTGAGCAAATATTCCGGAGTGCAGATGACCTCAAAGGAATTTCTATTGGTGGCCGCAACATCAACAATCTGCGATATGCTGATGACACTGCCCTGATAGCAGAGAATGAAGAAGATCTACAAAACATCTTAAACATAGTCAACCATACAGGGAAAGAATTCGGCATGAAAATGAATACAAAGAAAACAAAAACCATGCACATATCTAAGAAGCAGCACCAACTCCCAACACTACACATTAAAATAGATCATGATGATATAGAACAAGTGACAGAATTTACCTACCTGGGTCAATTAATAACTATCGATGGCAAGTGCGAGAAAGAAATCAAGAGAAGAATCGGAATAGCCAAAATAGCCTTTAACAACATGCAAAAAATCCTGACATCGAGGAAGATAACACTCAAAAAGAGACTCCGAATCTTAAAATGCTATATAACGTCAACGCTACTCTATGGATGTGAAACGTGGACTCTCAATAAGAACATCACCGGCAAATTAGAAGCTTTCGAGATGTGGTGCATCCGGAGGATGCTGAAAGTTTCATGGAAGGAGAGAAAAACAAATGAGGAAATCTTGAAAATGGCTAAAATTGAAAGAACTTTGGTTATCAACATAATGAAACAACAAAATTGTTTCTTCGGCCATATTATGAGACACAACCCCTTTCAAAAACAGCTCCTGGAAGGGAAGATCAATGGCAAGAGGGGAAGAGGAAGACCACGAAGACAGTGGATTGATAACATAACATCATGGAACAATCAATCCTACCCTCAATGCAGACTAGACGTGCAAAACAAATTCTACTGGAGGGAAATGACATCCAACCTCCGGCGAGGAGATGGAACTAAATGATGATGATGACAAGTCGCTTTGTCTGTTTATATAGAGTTCCAAAAGACAAGGAGGGGAGAAAGGCTGAGCTGTTAGAAGTCAGGAGAAAAAAAACCTTCCTCTATCCCCTTGATCCGTGCTGAGCAGGGATTATTTTGAGAGCAGTTTTATAATGGGACAGGGGCAAAGATGACGCCAAGTAAAGGAGTAGCCAGAGTTAACTAGCGCTTCCTTTTACCAACGTTGGCATGAGCCATATGATTCCATATGAACAATTCGGTCAACGGCAAATATGCTTAACCAGGGTACAATGAAGTGAGGAAACGAGAGAGTAATTTGATAACGTATACGGACAATCATCGACGGATCTGAAACGGCAAAAACTTCCAAGCAATGATGATATCAGAGGTTACTTAAAAGCCTTGTCGCGTTAATTTTTCTGCTCGCACTTTAACATTGACACCGAGTCACATTTCGATCTTCCCATTAGTAAGTGTGCCACTTTCCATCCTCCAAAAAACCACATATTTAGGGAGAAAAAAATGTGTTGCTCTGCACAGCGATACCAAAATCACCCTGACTCGTGTTTTTGAAAATAAAATTTTACAGTAGGCGAAAATGAATGGGAGTGTACGCTCCTGGAACAGATGCTTCACTTGAGTGCACCCTGTTATGGCCCCAATTTGTTATTACATTTATAACACAACAGCAACAGCAAGGGATGACAAACACAGTTTTAACAACTAAAACGCATTTAATTTTTAACAAAGACAAAGACTAATAACAACCTACAACTAAAGACCAAGATTGATAAATAAGAAAAAACAGAAATAATTACAGTCCCTTTTTGGTGGGGTGGCTTGGTGATGTCCTGGATGAAGAAAATGCTCAAACACAGGCAAAGAAATCCACAAAAGAAACGTCACAGGTCTTGAACAGAATGGCAGGTCTGGTCATCTTCTTGCAATTTCTCCTACTACTTTACTGTCTCAATTCTTTTCCTTATATACTCTTTTGCAGACCCCACCCACATTTAGACCTCTTTTTTTTAATTTTCTGAGACTTGCCCCAGACATGTCCAGGACATGTCTAAACATGACTCCAGTCCGAGCTTAACAAAAAAAGGTAAATACTGCCATCTAGTGGCCTATATTCACATTACACCTCCATTCCAAAAGGGAAAAATTTTGACTCATAATGGCAAAATTTTTCTTTTCAATACAAAATGGTTAAGTGAACACTTGTCTATATATACATATCATACAATATTCAAACACATGATATACACATTCAAACACGGGATAAGCAATCAGCAATTACATTGTCTGTACCCTTCACATGCTTAATTTCCAAGTCAAACTCCTGTAAAATCAAACTCCAATTCAACAATCTCCGATTCTTGTTTTTCATCTTACTCAAAAACATTAACGGATTGTGGTCAGCGTACACAATCATTGGCTTTTGTCCTGTACAAACATAAACCTCAAAGTGTTGTAAAGAAAGGACCAGAGCCAAAAGTTCCTTCTCTATTGTGGAATAGTTCCTTTGGTGGCGATTGAACTTCCTGGAGAAGTATGCCACGGGATGCTCAATGTCATCAGAGTCACTTCTCTGTAGGAGCACAGATCCACAAGCTTGGTCGCTAGCATCGACCGCGATGGAGAACGGTTTGTTGAAGTCATTTGAGCACGGGGAAGTGACACAGCAGAGACTTCAGGCGATCGAAGGCTCTCTGGCATGCATCATCCCAAGTGAACTTTACGCCTTTCTTCAGTTGGTTAGTTAGACTGAGAGCAATCTCAGCAAAGTTCTTGCAGAACTTGCGGTAGTACCCGATCATTCCAAGGAAGCGGCGCAAAGCTTTTTTGTTGTCAGGAACTGGAAAGTCCATGATGGCTTGGACTTTAGCATTTATGGGTGCCACCTTACCCTGGCCTATGACGTAGCCAAGATAGGTGACAGTAGCACAACCAAAGTCACTCTTGTTCAGGTTAACAGTCAGGTTAGCCTGGGTCAGGCGCTGGAACAACGTCTCCACATCTTTTAGATGTTCTTCCCAGGAGTCACTCCATGTGATCAGGTCATCGATGTATGCACCCGTGTGTGGCAATCCGGCGATTGTAGACTGTATCATCCTTTGGAACGTGGCTGGGGCATTTTTCATGCCAAAGGGTAGGACTTCATACTGGTACAATCCAGATGGTGTGGCAAAAGCAGAGATGCTCTTGGCCCTCTCAGTTAAAGGCACACACCAATAACCCTTCAATAAATCAATCTTGGTCAGAAACTTTGCTTGCCCTACACTATCAATACAATCATCAATCCTAGGTATTGGAAACACATCAGTTCTAGTTACAGCATTGACTTTGCGATAATCTGTACAGAATCTAGTACTTCCATCAGGTTTTGGAACTAGCACACAGGGTGAACTCCAATCGGAGTTGGAGGGTCTGATAATATCATGTTTTAACATGTACTCAACCTCTTTCTCAGCAATCTTTCTCTTTTCAGGATTCATCCGGTATGGATGCTGTTTTATTGGTTTGGCATCACCAACATCTACATCATGAGAGGCTATAGTAACTCTCTTTGGAACATCAGGAAACAAATCCTCATATTTCTTGATCAACCTTTCAAACTGATCTCTCTGTGAGGGTTCTAAGTGCTGGAGTTTTACATCAAGATTTTGCAACACTTCAGTGTTTGACAATTTACATGAAAGAACTTCAGCTTTAATTCTTGGTTCATCATCTTGAAACTCCCCCTCATCTTCACACGTTTCGACCATTGGAGAATCTGAAGTGACAGCTGCAACCCTAGCATTTCTGTCATGATAAGGCTTTAGCATGTTAATATGACACAATTGTTTTGGTTTTCTCCTATCTGGAGTCTTCACAATGTAATTGAGATCATTGAGTTTTGTCAGAATTTCATATGGACCATGAAATCTAGCCTGCAATGGATTGGACTGCAAGGGAAACAACACAAGGACCTTGTCTCCTGGTTTAAACTCACGGCTTCTAGCCTTATGATCATACCAAGTTTTCATTTTTCCCTGACTTGATTTCAAGTTCTCTTTGGCAAGGTCACAAGCTGCACGCAATCTTTCCTTGAACTTGCTAACATAGTCTAACAGACTGATTTGCGGCTCTTCCTCTTGCCATTGTTCACTCAATAATAGCAAAGGTCCTCTCACTTCATGACCAAACACTAGCTCAAATGGACTGAATCCAGTAGACTCCTGCACTGCTTCTCTAGCTGCAAACAACAGCAAATGAACCCCTTCATCCCAGTCTTTCTCATGGTCATAACAATAAGTCCTCATCATTGTCTTGAGAGTGGAATGAAACCGCTCTAAGGCACCCTGACTTTCTGGATGATAGGCACTAGAAAGAATCTGTTTTGCACCTAGTTCATACACAACCTGCTGAAACAATCCTGAAGTGAAATTGCTACCTTGGTCTGACTGAATTTCCCTGGGAAGACCAAACAACGTGAAGAACTTTATCAAAGCCTTCGAGATTGCAGTTGCCTTGATGTTACGTAGAGGTATGGCTTCGGGGAATCTGGTAGATGCACACATGATTGTCAACAAGTACTGATTTCCAGATCTAGTCTTGGGTAATGGACCGACGCAATCAACAATGACCCTAGAGAATGGCTCCCCAAATGCTGGGATAGGCTGCAATGGAGCTACAGGTGGGTCTAACTGGTGTTTTCCAACTACCTGACAAGTGTGACAGGTTTTGCAAAAGTTGGAAACGTCTTTCCGAACCCCAGGCCAAAAGAAGTGTTTCATGATCTTATCAACAGTCTTGTTAACACCAAGATGACCTCCTAAACTATGAGCCATTGTTAAGATCTCATTCCTATAGACCTTCGGAACAACAATTTGCCTGACCACTGCCCAATCTGCATTGGCAGGGATATCAGGAGGGCGCCACTTCCGCATCAACACACCATCCTTGAGATAATACCCAACTGGAACTGCGTCTATTCCTTTTTCAGAAAGGGCTCTCCTCTTTAGTACACCAATTTCAGGATCATTAGTTTGCTCCTCAATCAACCGCTTTCTGGACAGAGACAAGTCTCCAGACACATCAGAATCACCAGACCCATCCGGCTGGCTGAATAGAGAACTGATAAAAGTATCTGATAAGTCCTCAAACGGAGAAACCATAGTAGGCCAATCAGAGTCATGAGGCGAACCACCTGAGTCCTGACTATTCAACGTACTGGACGGCACCACATCATCTTCTTCTTTAGCCTTCTTGGCCATAGCACGAGTCACTGCGCAAGAAGGATACAGAGATGGGTCCTCATCCCCATTTTCAGTGCTCGGCTGTGAAGTAAGATGTACAGGGGGAACTACTTTGCCCCCAGCCAGGTCATTGCCTAGCAACAGAGAAACACCCTTTATAGGTAGACTTGACATAAGTCCCACCTTTACCTGTCCTGTAACTAAATCTGACTTCAAGAATATAGAGCGCAGGGGTACAGATACAGTCCTCCCTTCAATACCTTGTACAAGTATGAAATCCCCTGAAGCGGTCTCATCACGTAACTCCAAGGAGTCCATCAACAAAAGTGACTGAGAAGCTCCGGTATCCCTTAGGATATAAATGGGGACAGGAGTAGTATGCTCATTCAGAGCCACAAATCCCTCTGACACAAATGGAAGAAATTCCTCCCTCACAAAGTCAGCTGTATTAGGCTTTTTAGCCCCACAAGAAGCAGGCAATTTAGCAGATTGGTTGTCTACTACAGGGGTTTCTAACCTTGTTTTCACAAAGGCATTTGGTTTGGTATCCTTTTCTTTTTCTTTCTTAGCTTTAAGGAACCAACAGCTAGTTGTAACATGACCAGATTTCTTGCAATAACTGCAAACTAGACCACTTTTGTCACTGTCAGCTTTCACACTTTGATCAGACCTGTTACTGGATTTTTGAGCACCATCACCAGATTTGTCTTTGTCTTTGGGTGAGGAATCTTGGGTATCACCGTAACCCTTTTTCTGAAATTGGGACCATTTATTGTTACTGCTAGACTGAAATTTGGACTTATGTGTGAGAACATATTCATCTGCAAATTTGGCAGCTGATTGCAAGTTCAGTGCTTGCTTCTCATTAAGGTAGGTCTTAACATCATCCTTAACACAGTTCTTGAATTCTTCAACTAACACCATCTCTTTTAGTGAGTTGAAATCATCCTTGACCTCCATAGAAGTACACCAGCGCTCAAGGCAAACCTGCTTCTCATTAGCAAATTCAACATAAGTCTGATTTTCAGATTTCTTCAGACCTCTGAATTTCTGTCGGTAAGCCTCTGGAACCAACTCATAAGCTCTCAAAATAACCTTTTTGACAACCTCATAATCAGAGGAATCATCTGCAGACAAAGCCGAATAGGCTTGTTGAGCTTTACCCTTGAGGACAGTTTGCAACATCAGAGGCCAGTGTTCCTTTGGCCACTGGCAACTCTTTGCTACCTTTTCAAAACACTGGAAATAGTTGTCAACATCCTTTTCTGAAAATGGAGGCACCAGTTTTACCTCCTGACTGGCACAAAATTTATTTTTAGTTTCAATTTTAATTTTTAGTTGCTCCATTTGGAGTCTTTCTTCTCTATCGAATTTCTCTAATTCAAAATCTCTCTGTCTCTGTCTCTCTCTTTCTGCTCTTTCCTCTTTCTCTCTCTCAAATTCTCTTTGTTTTTCTTCTCTTGCTAATTTTTCTAACTCAAACTGCCTTTGTTTTTCTTTTTCTTCCCTCTCAAATTCTCTTTGTTTTTCTTTTTCCTCCCTTTCTTTTTCTCTTTCCTCCCTTTCAATCTCTAGCATTTTTAATTTAAGTTCCATTTCTATATTTGGATTTTCCACTGGAAACTGTTCCAGATCTCCTGGTGCAAACACATTTTCATCAATGTAATATTCAACTATCTCTCTAGCCAGTCTTGCTTTTCGCATGGCTGGTTTTACCTCTGTCAGCTCCAACTGTCTGCAAATCTCTAGCAGTTCTGTCTTTTTAAAAGACTTCAAAACCCCTACGGTTGGTGATGCCAAGAAATCATCCATTGCTGTTGTCAATATATATCTAGGAAAATTCACAAAAACAATTTCACAATTTGGAATGTTAGATTTTTAATAAATTACTCACACAATGGTCTATCCCGGACCTTGAGCCCCCAATTTGTTATGGCCCCAATTTGTTATTACATTTATAACACAACAGCAACAGCAAGGGATGACAAACACAGTTTTAACAACTAAAACACATTTAATTTTTAACAAAGACAAAGACTAATAACAACCTACAACTAAAGACCAAGATTGATAAATAAGAAAAAACAGAAATAATTACAGTCCCTTTTTGGTGGGGTGGCTTGGTGATGTCATGGATGAAGAAAATGCTCAAACACAGGCAAAGAAATCCACAAAAGAAACGTCACAGGTCTTGAACAGAATGGCAGGTCTGGTCATCTTCTTGCAATTTCTCCTACTACTTTACTGTCTCAATTCTTTTCCTTATATACTCTTTTGCAGACCCCACCCACATTTAGACCTCTTTTTTTTAATTTTCTGAGCCTTGCCCCAGACATGTCCAGGACATGTCTAAACATGACTCCAGTCTGAGCTTAACAAAAAAAAAGGTAAATACTGCCATCTAGTGGCCTATATTCACATTACAACCCCATCAGCAATGTAGTGTTCTATATATACATCTATGGGCCCATCGCAAAACCGCATGCGCGCATGAGCAGGACAATTGCGACCCGGAAAAAAAAAAAAGAAGAACAGAGCCGAAACTTAGACTTGTGGCCCATCGGCCCGAGTAATGAGTGCATTTAGCAGATGTTCCGTAAATGAAACTGTCCTTCCCGTCAACATTCCTCTTTAACTTTAATTATTCTATTAAACTTTCATTATGATTACCTATTTCGGTTATGTCAAACTTGATTAATACAAAAGTTTATCAAAATTTATGAAAGGTCCGTCCGAATTGAAGCAATATTGTCAAGGTATGTAGGCTACTGCCACATGATTAACCTGAAATTTTACGGTGTTATTTTTCATGGCACTTTTGTACATTTCTATAAATATCTGATTCACTTTTTCAAAGGTCTAAACTGACATGATATTATCATAGATCAAGACATTATCCATCATAAGGGTGAGTATCTGTACTGTGCAGTTTTTGAGTCAAACCTTTGTGAGTGAGTAATTCATGCAAATACCTATTTTAGTTATGTCAATATTGATAGGCAATTTATGAAAAAAAAATATCAAAGATCTTTGTAAACTGACAGCATATTATCATAGAACATGTTATTATCTACATTAGGGGAATGCCTGGAGTGATTTTACTGTGCAGTTATTGAGTTAACCCTTTCTGAGTGTTTAATGTCAAATTTGTTTAGCAGTTTAGAAAAAATAATAAGAGGTCTGTCCAAACTGACACCATATTATCATAGAACAAGCTTTTGTATTGTATGCAGTGACATGCTGCCGGAGGTCAATACTCCCCCATTAAACAATCGGAGGATTGAAAAACTAATTTACAAGCCTAAACGGCAGAATGGTGCGCCAGTTCCATGCACATCACCAGTATCGACGACCGGCTTTAGCCGCTTTCACGCTGGACGCGGAATGATTTTTCGCATAACAAATTACATTCAAACTCAATGCAAAGACGCGAATACACGCATTTCGAGTCATAGGCCACCGCTGCATCAGCTGACGGAGAAACGTAAACAGCAATCACAATGGTGAACGTTAACTCCTTTGGTAAATAAAACAGGCGCATTTCCACAACAAGAAGTTCAATGTCCGGGGTACAGAGGCGCTTCTTCACGTTCTCATGTCCGGGATTACAACACCGCTCACTCACATATAGTGCAAACCCACCTCCCTTCTTGAGCGAGTTTAGCCATGTTTCTCTGAAATAAAAAAAAAAATGCTACACTCACAGTATTCCCTCTGGGTCTTCACCAGCGCCACGCGCTCATCTGTCTTGTTCCCCAAAGACCTCACGTTTCCCATTATAATCGCCAGGACCGCTGGCTTCTGTCTTCTCCTTTTCTCCTTCTGTTTGACTCCAGATCTGCAACCCAGGCGTCTCCTCCATAACTCCTGCGGGATCAGAGGTCGGTCTCCAGGCAACAGCACAGGCTTACACAAGGCAAATAACTGATCATGCGTGTAAACAATGCCCCCGCTCCAATCGGCAAAGTTCTCAGTTATGTCTTCTTCTTCTATTTTGGAGTTTTTTGTCAATTTCAATACCAAAGGTGTGTTCCCGACAACTACCGGCAACAGTGAAACGTGATGAGCGTGCACGCGGGGAGGAGGGAGGGACAGAGGGTGGCACGGGCAGCAGAGGGCATTGGATTGATTCTTTCCATTCGGACCGAATGGCAGGGATTTGTCAGAGTTTTCACAGTCCTGCAGCCGACACAGAGGTCTGATTCTTTTCATTCCTTTTTTTGAATACATAATGTATTGACTACTCTCAGGATAGATGGACCATTTCACCCAGTATATCAAAAAGTGTTTCTGAATAGGATTACAAACTATACCTTTAGTTAACGCTTTGTGAATATGTGATGCATGTCAATACTTATTTTGGTTATGTGAAATTTGATTGAGAATTTATAAAAAACTTTCAAAGGTCTGTCTAAAATGACACAATACTGTCATAGTTCAAGGTCTTATCCATCATAAGCGTGAGCCAGGAGACATTTCACTGCGTACTTTTTGAGTTAACCCTTCGTGAATGTGTCATTTGTCTAAATGCCTATTGGAGTTATATCAACTTTGATTGATAATTTATGAAAAATTATCAAAGGTCTGTGATGCCATATTATCATAGCACAAACAGTTATCTATCTCAGGACTGAGTCTGGAGACATTTTATTGCGTCATTTTTGAATTAACCCCTTTTGAATATGTAAGGCATGTAAATATCTATTTCTGTCAACTTTGATTGGCAATGTATGAAAAATTAACAAAGGTCTGTGTAAACTGGCATGATATTCTCATAGAACAAACTATGATCTATCTCACGGTTGAGTCTGGGGACATTTTACTGTGTAATTTTTGAATTAACCCTTTGTGAATATGTAAGGAATGTCAATAGCCATTTTGGTTAAGTCAACATTGATTGACAATTGATGAAAAAATTAAAAGTTCTGTCAGCGAACATATTATTATCTACATTAGAGGAACGTCTGGAGTGATTTTACTATGTAGTTTTACTTCTGTTAACCCTCTCTGAGCATTAAATGCATGTAAATGCTGATTTTAGGTACGTCAAATTTGATTGACCGTTTATGAGAAGTTATCAAAAGTCTGTCCAAATGATATTAAGAAATAAAAAGGGATTATCTACTTTAAGGGTACATTTGGAGTCACTTTACTGAGTAGTTTTGCATAAGTCTTTGTGAACATGTAATGCATATAAAACCCATTTCAGCTTTTATTCACAAAAAATAAATTTTTTGTTTGAATGTGACCACTGTTTGAACGTGGTCTTCAAACTCACACCACGTTATCATTGGCATCATCCGTTCCTACTGTATTATCTAGTCTGGAGACACTTAACTTTGTAGTTTCTGAATTCACCCTGAATGTGTGTATAAGCACATTTTGGCTATATCGATTTTAATTTACCATTCATAAAATGTGTCAAACATCCGTGGCACCCAATCATGGCACCCACCTGTACCCAATTAGCCCGTTCACCTGTGGAATGTTCCAAACAAGTGTTTGATGAGCATTCCTCAACTCTCTGTCTTTTTTACCACTTGCGCCAGCTTTTTTGAAAGATGTTGCAGGCATCAAATTCCAAATGAGGTAATATTTGCAAAAAATTACAAAGTTTACCTGCTCGAACATTAAGTAACTTGTCTTTGCAGTGTATTCAATTGAATTTAGGTTGAAAAGGATTTGCAAATCATTGTATTCTGTTTTTATTTACGATATACACAACGCGCCAACTTCACTGGTTTTGGGTTTTGTATTATTATTATTATTATTATTATTAACACAAATCAGACTATAAATCAGCAATTGTTTGTCCTATAGCTAAAAAACTCACAGGATATATTCATATAAGTATGTGATACATACTCTGAATACTTAATTCAAAGTGACTGATGGGGGGGCGCTATAAATGCAAAACAAAGCAGCATGGTATAACACAAATCAGACTATAAATCAGCAAGTGCTTTTCCAATAGCCATAAAACTCGCAGGATATACTCATATAAGTACTTGAAAAATACACGGAGAATTTCATTCAAATTGACGGATAGGGGGCGCTATAAATGCAAAACAAAGCAACATGGTATAACACAAATCAGACTATAAACCATAAATAGTTTTCCCAATCATTACAAAACTCACAGGATATGTCCACCTATGAAACTTTCAGGATATGTTTCAAGTTCTATCATAGTAATCAGTGGGGGGTGCCCCAAATGCATAAAATAGCCAAACACAAATCAGACTATACATCATAAGTTGTCAGTCCAATCATAACACTGGTAAAAAAGGTCCACATAAATACCTGCAACATACTCAATGTGGTTTTTGCCCCCGCCGCCACGGTAGTGAGCGGAGTGGGGGACATGGTATTCAGCTTTGTCCGGCCGTCTGTTATGTCCCGTTTGTTCTGAATGCGATATCTCAAGAACGGTTTGACCGATTCCATGCATCTTTGGTGTCAAGGTGTATTAGGGGAGTGGCTAGCCCACTCGGTTTATGTGACCTTGCCATTATTCTTGAGGTCATTACGACCATTTGACCACTTACAAATACCTTGTCAACATGATATCTCAAGAACAGTTCGACCGATTCCATTCATCTTTGGTGTAGGTGTATTAGGGGCGGGGGACAGAGTATTCAGCTCCATCCATCTGTCCCATCCCATTTGTTGTGAACGGGATATCTTAAGAATGGTTTGACCGATTCTATTCATCTTTGGTCTCAAGGTGTATTAGGGGCGGGGGACAAAGTATTCAGCTCCGTCCGTCCGTCATGTCCCATTTGTTGTGAACGTGATATCTCAAGGTCGATTTGACTGATTCTATTCATCTATGGTCTCAAGGTGTATTAGGGGCAGAGGACATTGTATTCAGCTCTATCTGTCTGTCCCGTCCCGTTTGTTGTGAACGTGATATCTCAAGAACGGTTTGACTAATTCTGTTCATCTTTGGTCTCAAAGTGAATTAGGGGCGGGGGACATAGTATTCGGCTCCGTCCGTCCGTCATGCCCCGTTTGTTGTGAACGTGATATCTCAAGAACGGTTTGACCGATTCTGTTCATCTTTGGTGTCAAGGTGTATTAGGGGAGTGCTCACAGCCCACTCAATTTACGTGACCTTGCCATTATTCTCAAGGTCATTATGACTATTTTACCAGTTACAAATACCATGTCAACATGATATCTCGAGAAAGGTTTGACCGATTCCTTTCATCTTTGGTGTCAAGGTTTATTAGGGGTGGGGTTCATAGTATTCAGCTCTATCCATCCATCATGTCCCGTTTGTTGTGACGCGATCTCTCCAGAATAGTTTGACCGGTTCCATTTATCTTTGGTGTCAAGGTGTATTAGGGGCGGGGAACATAGTATTCAGCTCCGTCCGTTCGTTTGTCCATCATGTGCCCTTTGTTGTGAATGTGATATTTTAAGATTGGTTTGACTGATTCCATTCATCTTCGGTGTCAAAGTGTATTAGGGGAGTGCTCAAAGCCCACTCGATTTACATGCCCTTGGCATTATTCTCAAGGTCATTACAACCATATTACCACTTACAAATACAAAACCCAAAACCAGTGAAGTTAGCACGTTGTGTAAATCGTAAATAAAAACAGAATACAATGATTTCCAAATCCTTTTCAACCTATATTCAATTGAATACACTGCAAAGACAAGTTACTTAATGTTCGAGCAGGTAAACAGGCAAAAAAGACTGAGAGAGTTGAGGAATGCTCATCAAACACTTATTTGGAACATCCCACAGGTGAACGGGCTAATTGGGAATAGGTGGGTGCCATGATTGGGTATAAAAGCAGCTTCCCTGAAATGCTCAGTCATTCACAAACAAGAATGGGGTGAGGGTCACCACTTAGTGAACAAATGCGTGAGCTGATTGTCGAACAGTTTAAAAACAACATTCCTCAATGAGCTATTGCAAGAAATTTAGGGATTTCATCATCTACGGTCCGTAATATCATCAAAAGGTTCAGAGAATCAGGAGAAATCACTGCACGTAAGTGACAAGGCTGAAAACCAACATTGAATGCCCGTGACCTTCGATCCCTCAGGCGGTGCTGCATCAAAAACCGACATCAGAGTGTAAAGGACATCACCACATGGGCTCAGAAACACTTCAGAAAACCACTGTCAGTAACTACTGTTCGTCGCTACATCTGCAAGTGCAAGTTAAAACTCTATAATGCAAAGCGAAAGCCATTTATCAACAGCACGCAGAAACGCCGCCGGCTTCGCTGGGCCCAAGCTCATCTAAGATGGACTGATGCAAAGTGCAAAAGTGTTCTGTGGTCTGACGAGTCCACATTTTAAATTGTTTTTGGAAACTTTGGACGTCATGTCCTCCGGACCAAAGAGGAAAAGAACCATCCGGACTGTTATAGGCGCAAAGTTCAAAAGCCAGCATCTGTGATGGTATGGGGGTGTATTGGTGCCCAAGGCATGGGCAACTTACGCATATGTGAAGGCACCATTAACGCTGAAAGGTACATACAGGTTTCGGAGCAACATATGTTGCCATCCAAGCAACGTCTTTTTCATAGACGCCCCTGCTTATTTCAGCAAGACAATGCCAAGCCACATTCTGCACGTGTTACAACAGCATGGCTACGTAGTAAAAGAGTGCGGGTACTAGACTGGCCTGCCTGTAGTCCAGACCTGTCTCCCATTGAAAATGTGTGGCGCATTATGAAGCGGAAAATACGACAACGGAGACCCTGGACTGTTGAACAACTTAAGCTGTACATCAAGCAAGAATGGGAAAGAGTTCCACCTGAAAAGCTTCAAAAATTGGTCTCCTCAGTTCCCAAACGCTTGCTGAGTGTCGTTAAAAGGAAAGGCGATGTAACACAGTGGTAAAAAGGCCCCTGTGCCAACTTTTTTGAATGTGTTGCTGCCTTTAAATTCTAAGTTAATGATTATTTGCAAAAAAAAATAAAGTATCTCAGTTTGAACATTAAACATCTTGTCTTTGCAGTGTATTCAATTTAATATAAGTTGAAAAGGATTTGAAAATCATTGTATTCTGTTTTTATCTACGATTTACATAACTTGCCAACTTCACTGGTTTTGGGTTTTGTACCTTGTCAACATAATATTTCAAGAATGGTTTGACTGATTCCATTCATCTTTGGTGTCAAGGTGTATTAGGGCCGGGGGACATATTATTCAGCTCCATCAGTCCATCCGTCACGTGCCGTTTGTTGTCACTGCAAAATATAAAAAACGCTTTGACCGATTTTATTAATCTTTGGCTTCAATGTGTATTTGTGTGATATGCCAAACCCAGTCCATTTTCGTCACCTGGCGGGGGACATGGCCACATTTAGTGGCAACACTTGTTAATTAAGCTATTAAAGCTTTCAACTTCTGATGGTCTTTCTTGGCTTGAACCCTGGAATTGCTGCTTGCAGCTACATTTCTGTATGTTTTCTAGGAAATCAGTTTAATAAATATGAGAAAAAATGCAGCGTATATAAATGTTTCCATGTCTATTTCACCTTTGATTGACACATTACAGATGCCTTTAAATGTTAATTCCAATGACATTAATCAACTCTCTAAATATCTTTTTTTAGATATTTAAGTGCCACTTATTTTGTGCAGTACACAGCTATATCCTGGAGGATCAGGAAACTGCTCTTTGGGTCCTCTGACATGGTTAGACCTCCCAGGGGCAAACAGCCCTGTCGGTTTTGGCCATCGAGTTGCTGAGACACCAAAGCTACCCCTGCAGAACAAGGTACCAATTCAATCGGGATAAGACTAACTGAACATGGTGTTGCACACCTGAATTTATTGAGCATAAATATATTTAAAACTTGAAATAAAACATTTAAATTTAACATATCAACTTGCTCAATGAAAAGTAAAAATATGTACAGTGTATTACAAGTCCTTGGAGTAGAGTGCAATAATAAATGAAAAAATTGCTGAACTCCCTGAACACTTCCCTGAACACACTTATCTCTTTGCATCTGCACATTCTTAGCCTCAATTTAACAGTGTTGCATATTGGGCAATGCCACTCTTCATCAGAACTGATGGCTATTTCAGGAAGGTTACACAAGTGGGGTGGTACCATTCCTTACAGTCGCTGCGCTCTACTAACTCACTAAAGAGAAGAAAAAAGAGGGCAAACTTGTTCTGTTTTTTCAAAATGAAAGCAGCCCCAATATTTCAATTCGAACTGAAGGAACAGGAAGATCAAGAAAGTCACTTCAGGTTCACGTGCACTGTGTGTGCTGAGCAGCACACAATGAAGAAGTGATTGTGCAGTTCTTCATCAGAACTGATGGCTATTTCAGGAAGGTTACACAAGTGGGGTGGTACCATTCCTTACAGTCATTGCACTCCACCATCACTTTTTCATTGTGTGCTGTTCGGCACGACAGTATACAGGAACCCAGAAAACCAGAGCACATGAAAAGTCACACATGAACCACGGAAAAAAGGTTTGTCAAAGTGGGAACTACCATTCCATTCAGTGAAAACGCAGTGTGACTTTCTACGGATGTTTCATACATATAACAAACCATAAATTAAAATCGATATAGCCAAATGTGCTTATGCACACATTCAGGGTGAATTCAGAAACTATTACTATAAAGTGTCTCCAGACTTGACAATACAGAAGGAAGATGAGGCCAATGATAATGTAATACTGGGTCCGTTTTACTTCGATTTATTCACTTATTACTCATTTGCTTAACTTTAGGGGCTGTAGAGAAAAGGAACGCACGGGAACACATGGTCTGGGTAACTTTCTTGTTTTTAATTAATTTTCCATTCTTCTTCTCTCCCTCACACACCACTCTAGATACATATATATTGTTACATCATATCACTCCGCCGAACTTGACCAACATTAACAAACTTACAGGAAAGGAGTACCATATCATTTAGTTCCCGATGTAAATGAAATAGAATACTCTTTTCACTTATATGTATTACTCATTACCCAGACTGTAAATTATCTCCAATATGAGAAACCAAACATGTGACAACTTTTCCAAAAACAAATCTCATCTTACATTCTTCCCCCTCTTCAGATGAAATGTCCTCATTTCAAACAGTACGAAGAGAAAAAAATAAATCTCATCTTAAAAAAAACTGGAATGCAGAGGAGAAAATACCCAGATCTACTGAAAAGCAGAGCAATTGAGTAAATAACGCAGCACCAAAAAAAAAACTGCAACAGGCACATGAATAGAAATAACCAAAAAACAAAAAGTGTAGCATGTGCGATCACATTTTGTAGAGTAACACATTTTCACAAACACTGTCTATACCAGTGTTATTTCAACCATGTAAGAAGCTTAATCATGAAAAAAAATTAATGTCTGTAACAGTGTTTTCAACAATGAAACTCAGCCATATCAGTATTTTATTTATTTATTTAAACACCGTACTGCGTAAAACTTCCGAACAACCCGTCCCGAACAAGTCGCTGCTGTGCCGCCTACAGGCACTGCAGGAGCCGTGTTAGACTGTTGTTTTTGTTTTGGCTGAACTTGCGAGACTCGTCCTGACGGTCTCCGCATCAAGGGAACAGAGGCAGGGACAGAGGCTTGTCAACTAGCTGAAGTATCAGTATCAATATAAATGGGGAGTGACCCTGACAATGATGTGTACCTCGGGACAGTGACAAAGGCTGTTGTGGAACCGGTTAGTTCACCGTCATTGAAGGCGTGTCCCAAGTGGACCGATAAGGCTTTAGCCTGTCGTAATGAATCAATTTTGACCCAGCCTGAGGATGCCTTAAATCTAAAGGTTTGTACACCCTTCCTTCATCATCAGCAGAGACAACTTTGTAAGGCCCTGTCCAGTTAGGATCAAGTTTCTTTCTGAGTGTAGTGGGATCATCCATCCACACCAAATCTCCACACTGATAAGGTTTGAACTTAACCTTTTGGTTGAAGTAGTGCTCACGCTTGAGTCTCTGCTCGTCAACCTGAGAGTGAACAGTGTCAAATACAGTGTTAAGTGGTTTTACCAGTTCTGAAGCATAGTCCTGTGGTGTGTGTGATATCATTGGTGTAGAGAGATTAACACTAGCTGGAACACGCGGCTCTCTGCCATGAGCCAGAAAATAGGGGAAGTAGCCTGTGCTGGAATGTGGAGTAGAGTTAAAGGAGAGAACCACTGCTGGCAAATAGTGGTCCCATTCACCACCATGTTGATGAATGAGTTTAGCCAATTGCTCCTTCAACGTTCTGTTGAATCTCTCAACCATCCCATTTCCACGGGGGTGATACGGAGTGGTTCTCTTCTTTTTCATGTTGAGTCTCTGACATATTGTCTGAATGATCTCGGACTCATATTGACACCCCTGATCTGAAAAGAGTTCCTCAGGAACCCCATGTTCAGGAATAAACCTTTCACAAAGTAGGTGAGCCACTGTAGCAGCTTTTTGGTCTGCCATAGGAAAAGCATTAAAATACTCTGTAAAATGATCTTGCAAAACCAGCACATGCTTATTTCCCCGTGAAGTTAAGGGGAGCTCAGTGATATCAGTGCATACAAACTGAAAAGGTCGGTCAGCTTGAACGGATTTCAGGGGAGCTCTGTGGCGTGGTACTGGTTTTCTGTAAGCTTCACATGTACGACACATTTCACAAAATTTGTCGATGTCTGACCTCATGCTTGGCCAATAGCACATGGTCAGTGCTTTCTTAAATGTGCAATCAGCTCTGTAATGACCAGAGCATGGATCGCCATGAAGAATGTTCACAGTATCTGTGATTAGTGTGGAGGGAATTAACACTTGATACACAACTGGCTTTCCTGGTGCATCATGCGCCTTTCGACAGAGTAAGCCGTTACAAAGTAACAGTTTCGGAAATTGCCGCCAAAGTTTTCTTTGCATTTTTCCTGTCACACGTCGAAGGTAAGGACGTTTGTTCTGCTGTACCCATCTGTACACTTCTGAAATAATGGGGTCAGACAGTTGTTCAGTCAAAATGTCATTTCCCCGACTTGACAATGTGTGCTGCAACAAGTCAATACTTGTGTCATCAGTCTGATGACCAAGGGAGTCTTTTTCTGAACAACAAACCTGAGCTGTTGTACTGGCCCGTGAAGAGGGCTGCACCGGCAGATTGTGCACCTCTGGAATTGAAGGGGACACGTCCAGTTTGACCAAAGAGGATTGGCCGATCTGGGAAAGAGGCCCTGGGCTCTAATTTCCTGGCGCAGCGCAGGTGGCGTAGCGAAGTGCAGCCCGCGCAGTGGTAATTTCGTAGGGCGCAGCCCGCGTAGTGGTAATTTCGTGAGGCGCGCAGCCTTCGGTAGACCAAGGTGCGCCGAGATGGGTGTGGCGGCGTAGTAGGGGGAGGTGTCACATATTCATCAAGACGCAGTGACAATTTCGTAGAAAAAGTCTCCGCTGGAGTTGCGCAGAAAACTCGCCAACTCCAACCTGGTTTAATTTCCGTGCAGTGGTAATTTGGCTGACCGGCGCAGAGAGCGCACACGTCACCGAAATCTCACAGGCAGTTTTAGAGAATGTCAGGCACATTTCAATGCAAGAAATAATTACAGGAAGCACGATTTAATGTAACTATCTGAATAAGGACATAAATAATTGTATCTATATCGATTGTCCTGATGTCAGATTAAAGGCGGTTGCCACGCGTAATGGAAACTTGACCGGGCTTAATCAACGCAGCTGAATCTGTGATGCAAACTAACGACTTCACATCTTTCTCAGCCAACCACAAACTGTATATATATATATATATATATATATATATATATATATATATATATATCGAATGCTTGCGTTCTATGCTCATTAAAGCCGCTTGCACACTGGACGCGAAACGAATTTTTCGCCCGACTGATTACAGACAAAGTCAATGCAAAGACGCGATAGTTGGACAGGGTTTCAATATAGCTCCGTGTCCGAAAGTCATAAAAGTTCTAATTTTTCCGAGTATTCCAGGAATTATTAGACGTGGAAACTTGGCCATTTTTGTGTTCGACCTTCACAGAATGCAAATTGATAGCTATCGACTTTTCTTGGTCTTTTTAGCCTATTCTTCTGTTTTCTTCAGTTGAGGATAGCCATCAGTCTTTATTCGGTCTTTCTTTTGAAAATTAGTCAGATGGACCGAACAGATTCACGCTTTATTTCCTCAGCTGAGATAAAACAGTGCGTGAGCAAATCAATTCCATGACCATTGACAGTGTGAAGAAATTATCGCATGCACGATTAAGACTGTCCGACACGAAATGCAAAATACTCCATGTCCACCAGCCAGCAAAAAGTAAAAGTATTGAAATGAGAACAGATTTATAACGGGATATCCAACAAAGATGACCCGCTAAAAATAAATCCCAGTGTTCAGTGGATGTTCTGCTGTTAAAATGCTTCTTTTTATTCTTTATTTCGGTATCAATCTGTTCTAATCGTCCTCTTTTTTTTTTTTTTAGCTGTCAGACACGGAGGAATTGTACATTGTCCCATGCCAGTGTCGACTCGCTGAGCAGAGCTTAAACAGAAACATTGATTGAAATTCTCGGTACTCATCTTAAAGAACTGAGCCCTCTTATCAAAACATTCACGTTTAATATCGACAAGAGTCAGCAGATTTGAAGAAATTAAAAACAATAATAGACTGTCGGACACGGAGATTTATTAAAACCCTGTCAGACTTTCGGGCACAAGACGCAATCTGCCGAGCGAAAAATTCGTTTCGCGTCCAGTGTGCAAGCGGCTTAATACAAGGCTACTATTATTGTCACTTCGGTTTTATCGTCTTCAGTGGGGAAAAGGAATACAGCCTGATTGCTATGATCTCGTGCTGAGTTAAGATCGCATATTGAAAATAAATGTGTCACGTATCTTGCATTGTTGTCCATGCATGTTAATCCCAAAATTTAAAGCAGCAACAGTTTGTAATTCATGGGAACACGCTATCCATCGTTTCTCTTGCCAGTGAGCAAGATTTGACTCGGCTGTGTCGCCTTCTTTGCCAACTTGCGCTGGAAGGAGGGGCAGAGGCGGGACAGAGGAGTTCTTGCGCCAGGCTACGCCGGGCACGAAATTGCCACATACGCCTGGACACACCCCGTTGGCGCGGCGCACCCCCCATGCGCCGCGCCTGCGCCGCGCCTACGCCTGGTCTACGAAATTAGAGCCCCCTGTGTCATTCAGAACCACTGGGTCCTGTTGTGGTAGGGGAATACGCAACATAGCATCAGCATTTGTGTGACTCTTTCCCTCCTTGGGTATTATTGCCCATTGATATGGATCTAACTCCAAGGCCCAACGGCCGCGCCGTCCGGTGGGGTCATGTGTAACATTCATTTTTCGAAGACTAAGGAGTGGTCGATGATCTGTGATGATTGTAAATGGATTACAACTCAAGTAGTGCCTGAAGTGCGGCACAGACCAGACAATGGCCCAGAGTTCTTTGTCAAATGTGGCCCACTTTTTCTCTGTGCGAGTGAGAAGATGACTTGCATATGCTATCACCCTTTCGTTCCCATTTTGAACTTGGGAAAGCACTGAACCAACTGCATAGTTAGATGCATCAGTGCTGAGAATAAATGGCTGATGGAAGTTGGGAAATGCCATTATTGGAGGAGAGGTGAGTGCGTCCTTTAATGACTGAAATGCAGGGGAGCACTCCACAGTCCATTCAAATGGCATATGTTTTTGTGTAAGTCTGTGAAGCGGCTGAGCAATGAACGCATACTTATGCACGAAACGTCTATCGTAAGAGCATAACCCTAAAAATGCTCGTACCTCCGTAGGTGATTTCGGAACCGGCCACTCACCTATACGGTGGCTGTTCACCGGGTCCAGTGCCAATCCGTCACGCGAAACAATGTGTCCCATATACTTTACCGCAGATTTACAAAACTCACATTTCCTTGGATTTAGTTTTAAACCTGCTTGTCTGAATCGTGTGACAATGTCAGTCAGATTTTTAAGATGATCGTCAAAGTCCTGACCCATACAAATGATGTCATCAAGATGAATGACGCATGTAGTCCAATGGAGACCTCTCAAAACAAGCTCCATTAATCTCTGAAATGTCGGTGGTGAGTTTTTGAGACCCATAGGCATTACTTTGAATTGATATCAACTATCACCTGTAGTAAAGGCTGTTTTGGGTCCATCAGCTGGATCCAATTCAACTTGCCAGAATCCACTTGACATGTCCATGGTGGAGAAAAATTGAGAGCAAGATAGTGCATCTAAACTATCATCGACCCTCGGGTGAGGATGTGCATCAGTGAGGGTAGCGGAGTTCAATTTTCAGAAATCGAACCTATATGAGCCATTTTTCTTTTTCACCATTACTACTGGGCAGGCCCAGGGGCTTGTACTGTCCTCAATGAGATCCCGAGCTTTAAGCTCCTCCACCTGACGGTGAATTTCTGCCTTCATAGGAGGAGAAGTGTGATAGGCTCGTTGTGAGGTAGGATGGTCGCAGCTGGTCGAAATTTTGTGTGCAACTAAATGCGTCCTACCAAAGTCATGTGAGTGTTGACTGAACACATCTGAGAATGAGGTTAACGTGTCTTTCAATTTCTCATTTTGTGCACTTGTGAGTTCAGAGTTTGAAATATCAGGCAGAATAGGTGGCTTTGACATTACAGGCAACTGAATGTTTACATTACAGATAGAACTGTCCAGTACTGTATACCCATCATTACTGCTGCCAGATACAGCATGAAATGTCCCTATACGAGTGCCGCAGTGTAGTATAACATCCTCACTGGAGGGATTAGCTACTTTCACCGAAACAACACCCTGATTAGCTTTTGCAACAGTCCATGCAAAACCCATAGATGAATGATCAGAGTAGTTTGGCTCAAACACACCTGTGTAATCATGAGCTACTAAGCCTTTAAGTGGCATATCTAGCTTTGCAGAGATGACCATTTCTGACAAGGCTGGAACTATGAGTGTTGAACATACAGATACATCCGTTAGTTGAGGAACATACTGGTGAGGGCTTAATAAAGGCACCACACTGTCATCCACCAAAAGAGCCATGTTTCGTGTGTCTACAATAATTCCCTTAGAAACCAGAAAATCCCAACCCAAAATCAGTGGTTTTGTACAGTTTCTGACAACCTGGAGAGAATGCGTCATTGGCTTGTGAGCAAGACTTAAATTGACAGATATTGAACCAACTGAGTCCAGGGGGTCACCTGTGACACCAGTGAGAGGAACAAACTGTTTAACAATGGGCTTTCTATGGAGAGCAGTTGTAGACCTCCTGAAATCCTCACTGATAACCGAAATGTCTGCCCCAGTGTCAACAAAAGCATGTACAACAGTGTCTTCAATTACAATCGATACATATCTTTTTGAACCATCAATGCTAGATAAATTGTCCCTAGTGAAGTCAATAGGTGAGGCATTACAGTTCTCATGGGCCTGGGTAAAGTCAGTAGCTGGCAATTGGCCCTCATTGCCAACTACTCGTAGTTTACCTTATCGGTGTGAGAAGGAGACTGGAAACGTACGCATCCAGGACTAGGCGAGCGATGAGAGGGGTGTCTGTCTTCGTGGCGGTCAGGAGAGCGACCACACGGTGTGTGGTCCCTGGGTGATGGGCGATAGCCACGTGGACGACGTTCAGATGACCCAGAATGAGTGCGGGGATCCCGTCTGTCATACTCATTCCTTCCATGCCGTGAGGGTCTGTAGAAATTGTCACGTGAGGTGTTCCTGTCATAAGAAGAGTCCCTACAGGCATTTCTATGAGAGGAATAGCCATAGTTTTGGCCCCGCCTCCCATCAGGAGAAGGACCCCACTGACGAGGTCTGTACTCTGATGAGCCACAGTGTGTGGATCGTCGCTGGTGTTGTACCTCCAGCTGTAACTGCTCAACCCTATCCGAAAGAGTCTCCAATGTTCTCTGCATTTTCCTGAGATCGTCAGAAGTGGCAGAATGAACACCGAGAGGAGTGGCAGGTGCAGAAAAATGTGTGGGCCCCACCTGAAGAACAACGGGCAAGACAGGAGATGAGAAAAATACTGCAGAGTGTTTGGAGGTGAAAACACTCTGCTGGCATGATGAGCATTCTCAATCTGCAGAGCAAACTTAAAGGGGAACTCCGGTCAATTTCAACACGTATCTTTGTTGTTTGTGGTGAAGGAGTACTGTCAATAGCGAGACAAACGAAGAAATTTGGTTTCGCCTACACCGAGTTATGCTCCTGCTAAAGTTCGTACCTAAGCGGCTCCAATGGGGCAGGCTTTTTACGTGCTTTTAGCGTCTTAACACGATCGTGATGTCATTTCAAGTCCATAGCCATGTTCACCTAACCCTTCCAAGTGACCACAATGAATATGACTACAGTAGCTGAACTAGAAATGTATTAAAATTGTGCTAATTTACTCAGTGCACGTACCTCTGTTTACTTCCTTTTTTCCGATGAAGTCCACACTAGTCAATTGTCGAACTCGAAAAATCCAATATTCCAAAATGTAATTTTTCCACCAAATAACATGCTTACGAACCGGTGTGGCTATGTCCATTGCGATGACTGTGTAGCAACATAGCTACACTGCAGCCTAACATCACAACTACATTTTCATACTCACGCCGCGCGCAGTCTCATTGGGAATCAGCACTACAGGTGAGTGTCGGCAACATCCGCGGAGATCTCAGACGAAGACGGAGCGTTGGAACTTCAACGACATTTGTTCAGTATCTTGAAAATATTTGCTCTGACGGATAGTTCAACCGAATCCGATGTGGAACACGAGGAGTTATTTTTAGTTTGATGGCCGGGGTTACCTCTTCGAACCTGAATATACGGACGAAGAGTTATTGGCAGTTGGCACAAGATGTCGAAAAAGCGGCAGAAGCAGAGGAGCAGGCTGAGGCTGCTTCACGGCCACGAAGTGCGGAGACGTGGTGGTGCTCCTGTGGGTACTGCATCGCAATGACCACAGAGGAAGAAAGTCAGCTGTCAGATCTCCGCGGATGTTGCCGACACTCACCTGTAGTGCTAATTCCCAAATGAGACTGCGCGCGAGTATTAAAATGTAGTTGTGATGTTAGGCTGCAGTGTAGCTATGTTGCCACACAGTCATCGCAATGGACATAACCACAGCGGTTCGTAAGCATGTTTTTTGGTGGAAAAATTACATTTTGGAATATTGGATTTTTCAAGTTCGACAATCGACTAGTGTGGACTTCATCGGAAAACAGGAAGTAAACAGAGGTACGTGCACTGAGTAAATTAGCACAATTTTAATACATTTCTAGTTCAGCTACTGTAGTGAAATTCATTGCGGTCACTTGGAAGGGTTAGGTGAACATGGCTATGGACTTGAAATGACATCACGATCGTGTTAAGACGCTAAAAGCACGTTAAAAGCCTGCCCCATTGGAGCCGCTTAGGTGCGAACTTTAGCAGGAGCATAACTCGGTGTAGGCAAAACCAAATTTCTTCGTTTGTCTCGCTATTGACAGAACTCCTTCACCGCAAACAACAAAGATACGTGTTAAAATTGATCGGAGTTCCCCTTTAGGTGCAGCATCCAGTGTTGTTAAACCCTGTTCGTGGCAACGCAGTTGAAGATACGTTTCAATTCCGGCGATGAAGCGCCTGAATTTCTCATCATCTTTAGCATTCTGTCCATATTTGGGAAAAGCTTCCTCGACCAGTCGGCTAATTTCAGCAGCAAATACTGGGAGGGCCTCACCAGGCAGGCGAGTGCGTGCATCGACATAACTCTGAAATGTAGATAAATAAGCAGACTGTCCAAAAACACTTTTCAATTTTTCCTTAACTGCAGAAAAGTCCGATTTTGTAGCATCAGGCAGACTGTCCCAGTAAGTGAAAGCAGCCCCACCCAGGCGTGTGGGCAACAGTTTAGCCAAACTGTCTGCATCATAAGTTGGGTTAGCCTCCACAACCACTTGAAAACGTCTGCACCATGTTGAAAAGTCCGCTTTTCCATCTCCCATGAATATATGAGGAAAATCCCCTTTACAATACTGTGGCATTGCATAGCCAGGGCTAGGATGAAATGGCAGTTCGTTCGAAACACTGCTGTTATTACTAGTGTAATGTGAATATAGGCCACTAGATGGCAGTATTTACCTTTTTTTGTTAAGCTCAGACTGGAGTCATGTTTAGACATGTCCTGGACATGTCTGGGGCAAGTCTCAGAAAATAAAAAAAAGAGGTCTAAATGTGGGTGGGGTCTGCAAAAGAGTATATTAGGAAAAGAATTGAGACAGTAAAGTAGTAGGAGAAATTGCAAGAAGATGACCAGACCTGCCATTCTGTTCAAGACCTGTGACGTTTCTTTTGTGGATTTCTTTGCCTGTGTTTGAGCATTTTCTTCATCCTGGACATCACCAAGCCACCCCACTAAAAAAGGGACTGTAATTATTTCTGTTTTTTCTTATTTATCAATCTTGGTCTTTAGTTGTAGGTTGTTATTAGTCTTTGTCTTTGTTAAAAATTAAATGTGTTTTAGTTGTTAAAACTGTGTTTGTCATCCCTTGCTGTTGCTGTTGTGTTATAAATGTAATAACAAATTGGGGCCATAACAAATTGGGGGCTCAAGGTCCGGGATAGACCATTGTGTGAGTAATTTATTGAAAATCTAACATTCCAAATTGTGAAATTGTTTTTGTGAATTTACTAGATATATATTGACAACAGCAATGGATGATTTCTTGGCATCACCAACCGTAGGGGTTTTGAAGTCTTTTAAAAAGACAGAACTGCTAGAAATTTGCAGACAGTTGGAGCTGACTGAGGTAAAACCAGCCATGCGAAAAGCAAGACTGGCTAGAGAGATAGTTGAATATTACATTGATGAAAATGTTTTTGCACCAGGAGATCTGGAACAGTTTCCAGTGGAAAATCCAAATATAGAAATGGAACTTAAATTAAAAATGCTAGAGATTGAAAGGGAGGAAAGAGAAAAAGAAAGGGAATTTGAGAGGGAAGAAAAAGAAAAACAAAGGCAGTTTGAGTTAGAAAAATTAGCAAGAGAAGAAAAACAAAGAGAATTTGAGTTAGAAAAATTTGCAAGACAGAGAGATTTTGAATTAGAGAAATTCGATAGAGAAGAAAGACTCCAAATGGAGCAACTAAAAATAAAAATTCAAACTGAAAATAAATTTCGGGCTAGCCAGGAGGTAAAACTGGTGCCTCCATTTTCGGAAAAGGATGTTGACAACTATTTCCAGTGTTTTGAAAAGGTAGCAAAGAGTTGCCAGTGGCCAAAGGAACACTGGCCTCTGATGTTGCAAACTGTCCTCAAGGGTAAAGCTCAACAAGCCTATTCGGCTTTGTCTGCAGATGATTCCTCTGATTATGAGGTTGTCAAAAAGGTTATTATGAGAGCTTATGAGTTGGTTCCAGAGGCTTACCGACAGAAATTCAGAGGTCTGAAGAAATCTGAAAATCAGACTTATGTTGAATTTGCTAATGAAAAGCAGGTTTGCTTTGAGCGCTGGTGTACTTCTATGGAGGTCAAGGATGATTTCAACTCACTAAAAGAGATGGTGTTAGTTGAAGAATTCAAGAACTGTGTTAAAGATGATGTTAAGACCTACCTTAATGAGAAGCAAGCACTGAGTTTGCAGTCAGCTGCCAAATTTGCAGATGAATATGTTCTCACACACAAGTCCAAATTTCAGTCTAGCAGTAATAATAGATGGTCCCAATTTCAGAAAAAGGGTTATGGTGATACCCAAGATTCCTCACCCAAAGACAAAGACAAATCTGGTGATGGTGCTCAGAAATCCAGTAACAGGTCTGATCAAAGTGTGAAAGCTGACAGTGACAAAAGTGGTCTAGTTTGCAGTTATTGCAAGAAATCTGGTCATGTTACAACTAACTGTTGGTTCCTTAAAGCTAAGAAAGAAAAAGAAAAGGATACCAAACCAAATGCCTTTGTGAAAACAAGGTTAGAAACCCCTGTAGTAGATAACCAATCTGCTAAATTGCCTGCTTCTTGTGGGGCTAAAAAGCCTGATACAGCTGACTTCGTGAGGGAGGAATTTCTTCCATTTGTGTCAAGAGGGATTTGTGGCTCTGAATGAGCATACTACTCCTGTCCCCATATATATCCTAAGGGATACCGGAGCTTCTCAGTCACTTTTGTTGATGGACTCCTTGGAGTTACGTGATGAGACCGCTTCAGGGGATTTCATACTTGTACAAGGTATTGAAGGGAGGACTGTATCTGTACCCCTGCGCTCTATATTCTTGAAGTCAGATTTAGTTACAGGACAGGTAAAGGTGGGACTTATGTCAAGTCTACCTATAAAGGGTGTTTCTCTGTTGCTAGGCAATGACCTGGCTGGGGGCAAAGTAGTTCCCCCTGTACATCTTACTTCACAGCCGAGCACTGAAAATGGGGATGAGGACCCATCTCTGTATCCTTCTTGCGCAGTGACTCGTGCTATGGCCAAGAAGGCTAAAGAAGAAGATGTTGTGGTGCCGTCCAGTACATTGAATAGTCAGGACTCAGGTGGTTCGCCTCATGACTCTGATTGGCCTACTATGGTTTCTCCGTTTGAGGACTTATCAGATACTTTTATCAGTTCTCTATTCAGCCAGCCGAATGGGTCTGGTGATTCTGATGTGTCTGGAGACTTGTCTCTGTCCAGAAAGCGGTTGATTGAGGAGCAAACTAATGATCCTGAAATTGGTGTACTAAAGAGGAGAGCCCTTCCTGAAAAAGAAATAGATGCAGTTCCAGTTGGGTATTATCTCAAGGATGGTGTGTTGATGCGGAAGTGGCGACCTCCTGATATCCCTGCCAATGCAGATTGGGCAGTGGTCAGGCAAATTGTTGTTCCGAAGGTCTATAGGAATGAGATCTTAACAATGGCTCATAGTTTACCTTTAGGAGGTCATCTTGGTGTTAACAAGACTGTTGATAAGATCATGAAACACTTCTTTTGGCCTGGGCTTCGGAAAGACGTTTCCAACTTTTGCAAAACCTGTCACACTTGTCAGGTAGTTGGAAAACACCAGTTAGACCCACCTGTAGCTCCATTGCAGCCTATCCCAGCATTTGGGGAGCCATTCTCTAGGGTCATTGTTGATTGCGTTGGTCCATTACCCAAGACTAGATCTGGAAATCAGTATTTGTTGACAATCATGTGTGCATCTACCAGATTCCCCGAAGCCATACCTCTACGTAACATCAAGGCAACTGCAATCTCGAAGGCTTTGATAAAGTTCTTCACGTTGTTTGGTCTTCCCAGGGAAATTCAGTCAGACCAAGGTAGCAATTTCACTTCAGGATTGTTTCAGCAGGTTGTGTATGAACTAGGTGCAAAACAGATTCTTTCTAGTGCCTATCATCCAGAAAGTCAGGGTGCCTTAGAGCGGTTTCATTCCACTCTCAAGACAATGATGAGGACTTATTGTTATGACTATGAGAAAGACTGGGATGAAGGGGTTCATTTGCTGTTGTTTGCAGCTAGAGAAGCAGTGCAGGAGTCTACTGGATTCAGTCCATTTGAGCTAGTGTTTGGTCATGAAGTGAGAGGACCTTTGCTATTATTGAGTGAACAATGGCAAGAGGAAGAGCCGCAAATCAGTCTGTTAGACTATGTTAGCAAGTTCAAGGAAAGATTGCGTGCAGCTTGTGACCTTGCCAAAGAGAACTTGAAATCAAGTCAGGGAAAAATGAAAACTTGGTATGATCATAAGGCTAGAAGCCGTGAGTTTAAACCAGGAGAAAAGGTCCTTGTGTTGTTTCCCTTGCAGTCCAATCCATTGCAGGCTAGATTTCATGGTCCTTATGAAATTCTGACAAAACTCAATGATCTCAATTACATTGTGAAGACTCCAGATAGGAGAAAACCAAAACAATTGTGTCATATTAACATGCTAAAGCCTTATCATGACAGAAATGCTAGGGTTGCAGCTGTCACTTCAGATTCTCCAATGGTCGAAACGTGTGAAGATGAGGGGGAGTTTCAAGATGATGAACCAAGAATTAAAGCTGAAGTTCTTTCATGTAAATTGTCAAACACTGAAGTGTTGCAAAATCTTGATGTAAAACTCCAGCACTTAGAACCCTCACAGAGAGATCAGTTTGAAAGGTTGATCAAGAAATATGAGGATTTGTTTCCTGATGTTCCAAAGAGAGTTACTATAGCCTCTCATGATGTAGATGTTGGTGATGCCAAACCAATAAAACAGCATCCATACCGGATGAATCCTGAAAAGAGAAAGATTGCTGAGAAAGAGGTTGAGTACATGTTAAAACATGATATTATCAGACCCTCCAACTCCGATTGGAGTTCACCCTGTGTGCTAGTTCCAAAACCTGATGGAAGTACTAGATTCTGTACAGATTATCGCAAAGTCAATGCTGTAACCAGAACTGATGTGTTTCCAATACCTAGGATTGATGATTGTATTGATAGTGTAGGGCAAGCAAAGTTTCTGACCAAGATTGATTTATTGAAGGGTTATTGGTGTGTGCCTTTAACTGAGAGGGCCAAGAGCATCTCTGCTTTTGCCACACCATCTGGATTGTACCAGCATGAAGTCCTACCCTTTGGCATGAAAAATGCCCCAGCCACGTTCCAAAGGATGATACAGTCTACAATCGCCGGTTTGCCACACACGGGTGCGTACATCGATGACCTGATCACATGGAGTGACTCCTGGGAAGAACATCTAAAAGATGTAGAGACGTTGTTCCAGCGCCTGACCCAGGCTAACCTGACTGTTAACCTGAACAAGAGTGACTTTGGTTGTGCTACTGTCACCTATCTTGGCTACGTCATAGGCCAGGGTAAGGTGGCACCCATATATGCTAAAGTCCAAGCCATCATGGACTTTCCAGTTCCTGACAACAAAAAAGCTTTGCGCCGCTTCCTTGGAATGATCGGGTACTACCGCAAGTTCTGCAAGAACTTTGCTGAGATTGCTCTCAGTCTAACTAACCAACTGAAGAAAGGCGTAAAGTTCACCTGGGATGATGCATGCCAGAGAGCCTTCGATCGCCTGAAGTCTCTGCTGTGTCACTTCCCTGTACTCAAATCTCCTGACTTCAACAAACCGTTCTCCATCGCGGTCGATGCTAGTGACCAAGCTTGTGGATCTGTGCTCCTCCAGCGAAGTGACTCTGATGACATTGAGCATCCCGTGGCATACTTCTCCAGGAAGTTCAATCGCCACCAAAGGAACTATTCCACAATAGAGAAGGAACTGTTGGCTCTGGTCCTTTCTTTACAACACTTTGAGGTTTATGTTTGTACAGGACAAAAGCCAATGATTGTGTACACTGACCACAATCCGTTAACGTTTTTGAGTAAGATGAAAAACAAGAATCGGAGATTGTTGAATTGGAGTTTGATTTTACAGGAGTTTGACTTGGAAATTAAGCATGTGAAGGGTACAGACAATGTAATTGCTGATTGCTTATCCCGTGTTTGAATGTGTATGATATGTATATATAGACAAGTGTTCACTTTTCCATTTTGTATTGAAAAGAAAAATTTTGCCTTTATGAGTCAAAATTTTTCCCTTTTGGAATGGAGGTGTAATGTGAATATAGGCCACTAGATGGCAGTATTTACCTTTTTTTGTTAAGCTCAGACTGGAGTCATGTTTAGACATGTCCTGGACATGTCTGGGGCAAGTCTCAGAAAATAAAAAAAAGAGGTCTAAATGTGGGTGGGGTCTGCAAAAGAGTATATTAGGAAAAGAATTGAGACAGTAAAGTAGTAGGAGAAATTGCAAGAAGATGACCAGACCTGCCATTCTGTTCAAGACCTGTGACGTTTCTTTTGTGGATTTCTTTGCCTGTGTTTGAGCATTTTCTTCATCCAGGACATCACCAAGCCACCCCACTAAAAAAGGGACTGTAATTATTTCTGTTTTTTCTTATTTATCAATCTTGGTCTTTAGTTGTAGGTTGTTATTAGTCTTTGTCTTTGTTAAAAATTAAATGTGTTTTAGTTGTTAAAACTGTGTTTGTCATCCCTTGCTGTTGCTGTTGTGTTATAAATGTAATAACAAATTGGGGCCATAACACTAGTCATGACTGATTGACTTCTGAGAAAAATTCCGGCAGAGGAAAAATTTATTTATTCTTTCAAATAAAAAGAAATTTAAGTTCAGAACGAGCAAATGCAGCGTCTTAGCTTCGCGGAGCTAGGCAATTCCACTTCGTAATTAGCACACTCAGAGAAGCATTCCTTCCTCCGACCTTCGCAACGTCGCACGCAGACAGGTTGACAAAGGAAAAAAAAACATCTCTCCGAAGCAGTGTGAAAATCCACGAAAAGAGCATGGAAAAGGCACAAATTGTTGAGTTTCTTTTTTAGTCCCAGCAAGAAGCCGAATTTACACTGAACGAGTCTAGCTAGGCGTAGCAAGAGCAGTCAAAGGCTAAAAGAAGTTCCCGGCAAAACTCAAAACTTTGCAAAAGAAAATTGCAGTCCACAAACCCGCTGCCACCAGTGTAATACTGGGTCCGTTTTACTTCGATTTATTCACTTATTACTCACTTGCTTAACTTTAGGGGCTGTAGAGAAAAGGAACACATGGTCTGGGTAACTTTCTTGTTTTTAATTCATTGTCCATTCTTCTTCTCCCCCCCACACACCACTCTAGATACATACATATCGTTACATCTTATCACTTATCACAACATTAACAACCTTACGGGAAAGGAGTACCATATCATGTAGTTCCCGATGTAAATGAAATAGAATACTCTTTTCACTTATATGTATTACTCATTACCCAGACTGTAAATTATCTCCAATATGAGAAACCAAACATGTGTGACAACTTTTCCAAAAATAAATCTCATCTTACAATAATGTGGTGTCAGTTTGAACAGCCCATTGGTCATTTTTTGTGAATGGTCAATCAAAGCTGAAATGGGTTTTTACATGCATTACATGCCTAGATGGGCTCTAATTTCTTGGCGCAGCGCAGGGTGGCCCAGCCTGACATAGCCCACGCAGTGGTAATTTCTTCCGGTGCAGCCCGCGCAGTGGTAATTTTGTGCAGTGCAAAACTGTGCGCAGCCACTTTGGCCATTTGGTGGATGGAGGTGTGCCAAAATGGGTGTGGTGGCGTAGTAGGGGGAGGTGTCACATATTCATAATGACGCAGCGACAATTTTGTGGATCAAGGCTCGCCAGCTCCACCCTGGTTTACTTTCTGTGCAGTGGTAATTTGGCTGACTGGCGCACATTGCGCTCACGTCACCGAAACCTCACAGGCAGGTTTCCAGAATGTCAGGCACATTTCAATGCAATAAATAACTACAGCAAGCACTATTTAATGTACAAAGTAACTATCTGAATCAGGACATATATTATAGTATCTATATCGATTGTCCTGATGTCAGATTAAAGGCGGTTGGCACGCGAATGGAAATTCGACCTGGCTTAATCAACGCAGCTGAATTTGTGATGCAAACTAACGACTTCACATCTTTCTTAGCCAACCACTAACTGCCTCGGCATCAGGCAGTGTGTATGTACAGTATAATGCTTGCATTCTATGCTCAGTAAAGCCGCTTGCACACGACGCGAAACAATTTTTTTGCACAACTGATTACAGTCAAAGTCAATGAAAAGACATTGACTTTCAATGTACGCAGTGTCTACGTGTCCGAAAGTCGGACAGGGTTTTAATTTATCTCCGTGTCTGACAGTCGGATGGTTTCCCAGATAGCAAGCTCCTCCGCTCCGGATCTGCCCCAGCTCCAGCTGATCCGGGGTAGATCCGTGGCAGATCCGGAGTGGAGGAGCTTGCTAAATGGGTAACTCCGTATCCGACAGTCGATTATTGTTTTTAATTTCTTCAAATCTACTGAATCTTTTAGATATCAAACGTGAATGTTTTGATAAGAGGGCTCAGTTATTCAAGATGAGTACCGAGAATTTCAATCAATGTTTCTGTTTAAGCTCTGCTCAATAAAGTGAGTTGACATTGGCGCGGGAGGAATTTAGCATGACGAATTTAGCGATAGTCGGACAGAGATCCTAAAATACTCTGTGCCCTAAAGTCATAAAAGTTCAAATTTTTCGAGTATTCCAGAAATTATTAGACATATAAACTTTGCCATGCTTGTGTTCGACTCTCACAAAATGCAAATTGATAGCCATCGACTTTTATTGGTCTTTTTATTCGTCTGTTTTCTTCCGTTGAAGATAGACAACAGTCTTTATTCGGTTTCTCTTTTGAAAATTAGTCAGATGGATCGAACAGATTCACGCTTTATTTCCACGCCAGAGATAAAATATTGCTTGTAGTCAGTGAGCAAATCAATTCCATGACCATTGACATTGTGAATTAACCCTCCTGTTGTGTTCGGTCAAATCTTACCGATTTACAAGTTTTCTCTCCAAAAAAAATGCTGTTAATTTCATCTGTTTGTCATAAGATTTAGTTTTTACCCACGCCCGACGAGGCGGCGTGGGTATACAGTTTAGTACCGTCTGTCTGTCTTTGTGTGTGTGTGTGTGTATGTGTCTGTCCGAGCGACAGCTCGGCTACTACTGAAGCTAGGGTAACCAAACTTCGTGGGGTAGATGATCCTAGGGTACCCAGTCCAAATTTGCATTTTGAGGTCGAAAGGTCAAAGGTCAAGGTCAACAAGAGGTGTTGGTTAGCATCTCTATAGAGTGCGCATCATCTAGTCTGTTTTAAGGGATGATGGGAAAATAGTTGGTAATGTGTACTCTCAGTCTGAGGTTCAGACATTACTTTTATAAGTTTTCCTGTGTAGATTTGGGCTTTTGTGTTACTAAATAAATCATACTGGTCAGTTTTGACCAGGAACACAAAAGATGTTATTTTGTGCCACTATTTAGAAAATTGAAATGGCTTCAAATCTGTGTCCTTGGTAAACACTGAAATGAAGTACTCTGTGATAAATACTACAATATGTTTCATCTAAGTATTTGGTTTAGTCAAAATAATATCTATATAATGATAAAAAAACGTGTTGAATGACCTCAGGTAAATTAGGTCTACAGCACATACATAGCAAATAGAAGTTCAAAACTTGCAATGTTCACAAGGGCTGAAGTTGATAAAAAGATCTCACACAACATTAGGTGATAATATATGCATCATTGTGGATTTTTAATCAAATACAATGTTATTATGAGTGTTAGCCTAAATGAACAGAACAGGAGGGTTAAAAAACGCATACATGATCAGGACTGTCCGACGTGAAATGCAGAATACTCCATGTCCAGCAGCCAGCAAAAAGTGAAAGTATTGATATGAGAACAGCTTTATAACGACATAAATAATAAAAATATATCACCAAACAGAACATCCAAAAGATGGCCCGCAAATAAGTAAATCGCACTGTTCATTGGATGTTCTGTTTATTGTTAAAATGTTTCTTTTTATTCTTTATTTCGTTATCAATCTTTTCTAATCTTTTTTTTTTTTGCTGTCAGACAGGGAGTACAATAATCGACTGTCGCACGCGGATTTAGAGAGAAACCATCCGACTGTCGGACACGGAGATATAGGGGAGAGCTGGTACGAAAGATACATTTTTCACATGGACGTCATTTTAAAAGACCACGTTACAGACCGAAAAAAAAATTTCGGAGCGATTAACTACTTTCGTGAGTACTCTGTCAATATCAGGTGTTAAATCATCCCAATATATATTGACTTTGGCATAGTTTGACGTCGAACGGAAGTTGCGGGTTGCTACTTTCGACCCATCCAGTCGGGATGAAAGTAATGCACGGGCAGGGCAAAAGTAACGTGATCAATATTACTGGAATCTTTTTCAATTTCTGTCGTTAAAACAGAAGCAAAAACAGCCGGCCATTTGTTTTAAACATTTTAATTGGCTTCAAATGTTTCAAAAGTAAACGTGAACATGTTTAAGGTGCAATTGGTCTACTGATAAAAATTATGAAATTACTCAGTATCACTCTTGTCACAGATACAATGAGCGGCACTCTCAGTGCATGCCTCATGCAACCACAGCAGACAAAAGATGCACCGCACCCACACTTCTCCAGGCAAAGATGAGGCAAAGGTCTCCCCACAAAAAAGACATTCCTCATTGTTGCCCGAAGAAACTGTGGTTGCAGTGTGTCCACTAAGCCTCCTTTTCTTTGGGAGTTTTGGAGAGGACTGTTTTTTCTGGCCCCTCTGCCGACTCTCCTCCTCCAAAGCAGCTTTCACTGGGGTGTCGTCAGTATTACTGTTGACCTGCAACATTCAATGAGATTATAGTCAGGATCAGCTTGTTTTTATTCAAGCAAGGGAGTCAAGACGAGTTAAAAACGACACTATGCTCACCTCTTTCTGCCTCTCCTTTTATTTTATTTTCTCGAGCCAGCCTTTGGATTTGTGCAAACCCCATGATGGAGCTGACACTGGTGATGAAGAGGGCGCTGGTGATGGAGCTGGCGCTGGCACTGGGGATGCAGCTGGTGCTGGTGCAGGACGGTCGGTCACAATAGCTGGAGCAAAGTCTGCCTCACTGAAAATATCTGGATTCAAGGGCCAGATACCGGTACACTCGAACCCAGATGAAATGCTGCTTGGTTTCACAGCTTGAGGCAGAGCTTTAGCCACAACACTTTGGATGTTGTAGTTGGTCAAAGTTCTTCCAGGGTTCATTCGCATCCAATTGTCTGCTGTGCTGTTAATGTTGTGCTTCAGAGGGCCAAAATTGCTTCGGTCCAGCAGCTGAAGACGGTGGGAGCAGTGGGGTGGAAAAGGCAGGAGTAAAATGCCCTGTGACTTGCAAAAGTCAATAGCTGCCACAGAGAGGTGAGATGCACGATTGTCTTAGAGTAGCAGCAATTTTGACTCCAGGGTCACGCGCGTGTCTCTTGCAAAATGCTGTGAAAAGGCCAAGAAATCTGTCTCCTCCATCCATCCCGATCCATTGGCAGAGCCAGTGCAGCCAGGGGGACCATCCCGGATGAAGTGGTCATGGAACTTCTTCCTTGGCAAGATAAAGTAAGGGGGAACAAAGTTGCCTTGTGCGTTGGCAGCAAAGGCAACAGTCACCAATGTCCCTCTGTCCCCGGAGGTCACAGCACCGACCTAGCGCTGCCCCTTAGTGGCAAGGATTTTGTCTGGCACTTGAACCGTTGTGGTACCTGAAATAATAAATGAAATGAATTATTACTGTTGCAAATTACTGTTGCTTTTAAATTTATCTAATACAAATTTTTACCTGTTTCATCCATGTTCCAGATGTCATTTACTTCAAAATTATAGTGGGTGAGGACAGTCTTTAGGTTGTTAGAAAACGCGGTCACGTTGGTCTTGTTGAAGCTGGTGGAACAGAACATGCTGGTGGCTTGAGGTTGACGGATGAATAGGGTTTTATTGCGCTCGAGGAAGGAGGTGAGCCAATCCTTCCCCGCCATCTGGTTTTTCTTCCATGCACATGGAGTTTTGAGGCCCATATTTTCGGCCAGCTCATATGCAAACTTTCGCACCTAAAACAGCATATAAAGAGGTTAATTCCCAGATAGCAAGCACCTCCGCTCCGAATCTGCCCCGGCTCCAGCTGATCCGGCTCAGAGCCAGGGCAGATCTGGAGCGGAGGTGCTTGCTATATGGCGGTAGTGGTGTATCTCTGTCTGCGGTGTTACTCGCACCTCTTTAGGACTCAGGCGAAAATATATATCAGCTGCTCTCTTTATATATGCCTGCAGTCTCTTCTCCTGTTCTTCCGTGAAGACTGTTGTGAGCCCTGTGCCCCGGGGCCCTGCTCTGCTGCCCTCCTGCCTCTGCCCTCCTCTTGCAGTACCTGAACAGGGTGACATTTTTCAAAGTAGTACACCCTTTGCTGCTTTGCTTTCATAATTATTTAAATTATTTTAATGGTATGCTGTGTAAAATGTAAAGTGCGGCATACAATATTCTTGCTCAGATTTTCAGCATCACCACCTCAATGTTGTCGGTTCCCGTGGCAAAAAAATAAATAAATAGCGCAACGTTATCCATACTGTTCGTGCAACTATGAGTGCCTCTCTTTGCAACATTGCCAATACATGGCTCCCGTAGGTCACATAACTAATGAACTCCCTCAGCTGAGAATCTGTAGCGTTCATAGAGAATATCGTCAGAAGAAGCGAACAGGTCATGCCAGTCTCCCTTCGAAGAGAACTGCGTACATTTCGGGTACATTTTATTCAAGAATGGTGATGCCAATTTCATAGAAGGTGCCAATTTTGTGATAAGGCAGTACATGTACAGCCGATTTAAGCCGAAACTCGGCACATAACCTGCTCCCGACCAGGTTAAGTTCGAAGCGTAAGTTAACGAGGTATCATAGCAACGTTAAAAGAGAGGCACCTTTGTGACATTGAAAAGCCGAGGTTTACACTTATCTTGTTTCATAGTATACCCTGTAATGCGAATAGAAGCCACTAGATGGCAGTATTGACCTTTCTTATGTTAAGCCCAGACTGGAGCTAGGTTTGGGCATGTCTTAGGCATGTTTGGGACAAGTCCCAGAGAATAAAAAAAAAGAGGTCTAAATGTGGGAGGGGTCTGCAAAAGAGTATATAAGGAGGAAAATTGAGGGAGTGGAGTAGTAGGAGAAATTGCAAGCAGACGGATACATTTCACCAGACCTGTCACTCTTTTCAAGACCTGTGTAGCTTTTTGTGGATTTTTGCCTGTGTTGGAGCATTTTCCTTACCGGGGACATCACCAAGCAACCCAACCAAAGGAACTGTAAATATTTTTTTTGATGTATATAATGAATCTTGGTCAGTAGAGTAGATAGTAGATTAGTTAAAAGTGTTTGTTAAATTAAATGTGTTTAAGTTTTAACATTTCGTCTGTCATCCTTTGCTGTCATAAATGTCATAACAAATTAGGGCCATAACAACCCCCCTGGTAGCCCAATTCATGCCTCCGAGGGCTTGTTTTAACATTCTGACATTTACTGGCCCAGCAGAGTCACATGCCGTGCCATTGACAAAACCTGCAAAAATGGAAATCGCCACACACCACTTGTCTTCTACCGCTGCTATCGTCAAAATTTTCTTTTGTCTTACCTTGTGTCTGGTATCAGCGTAACAACGACATATTAAAGTTTCGTTCGGCACCAACCATTCATCATAACTCCCTCTCATTCCGAAGAATAAGTCTGGAAAAGGCAAAACTTCACCCCTGAAATCTAACTTACTGCCCGGAATCATTCACGTCACAGCCAAGAAATTGTGACACATGCGCTGATAGGCTGGCGCTTGAGAGACCTGCCAGGTCTCTTGAGCACCAGCCAATCAGCGCGCGCGTCAGAA
Organism: Gymnothorax reevesii; assembly: GCA_029721435.1. Classification (NCBI taxonomy): domain Eukaryota; kingdom Metazoa; phylum Chordata; class Actinopteri; order Anguilliformes; family Muraenidae; genus Gymnothorax; species Gymnothorax reevesii. Next base: position 55,495,004 of record CM056582.1, read on the forward strand.
TCTCATGGCTGTGAGGAGTTTTGCCGTGAACGATTCCGGGCACTTTCTGCTCTTTTTACTTTACTTTGTATACATTGGAAATTACATGCGCTAGTACTGCTTTTACTTCTTTCTTTCCTTCACTTAATTTGCCTCAGTTGTCCAATTCTGAGGCTGCTTTTTTAGCAGAACCAATAACTCTAATTGAGGAGGAAGAAACTTTGAAGCATATGAGAAAAGGTAAATCCCCAGGGATGGGCGGAATTCTATTCCACCTTTTGGACTGAGCTGGGTCCCCTTCTGTTAGCTATGATAAACTATTCAATTCAGCACAGAGCTTTCAGACAGGACATAAATACTGCCATTATTCTCCTCTTCCGAAGAAAGATAAGGACCCAACTATGTGTCCCAGTTATCGTCCGCTTTCTTCATTAGGAACAGATATTAAATTATATGCTAAAGTATTATCTCGGAGACTGGAACATCTCATGACTAAGCTGGTCCACAAGGACCAAACTGGCTTTATAAGATCACGCTCTGCCTCTGACAATCTCCATCGCCTTCTGCATGTAATTTATTCTGCCTCAATCTATTTCTCCATGTGGAGTATTCTCTTTAGATGCCATGAAAGCTTTCGACTGCCTTGAACTTCAATATCCCTGGTCAGTGATGGAACATATGGGCTTGTGATCTGGTTTTATTAAGATGATAAAAGTTCTATACTCTAATCCAAGAGCAGTTGTTTTAACTGGTCAGGAATGCTCGCAATCATTTATTTTAGGGAGGGGAACTCGTCAGGGCTGTCTTCTCTCCCCTTTATTATTCGCTCTCTCATTAGAACCTCAGGCTATTCGGCAGTCAGAACTCCTTTCTCCTATCACCATTAGATACACCTCGCACTACATCTCTTTGTATGTGGATGATATTTTATTATTTATAAATAACCCTGCTCTTTCGATTCCTCATACCTTGAAGATGTTTAATAATTTTTCTCATATCTCGAGTTATATGATAAATTGGAGCAAGTCATGTTTTCTTCCATTAAATTTTGACCCTAGCCGTTTGCCTCTGCCAAGTACTGTCCCTATTGTGAGTTCTTTCAAATATTTAGGAATAAACATTTATCCTACCATTAATGATATCATTACTAATAATTTCAATAAAATCCTCTCCGAAGTCTGTCAGATCTATCGAATTAGTCACAGTTGCCTCAGTCTTTATGCTCAGGAATATCTGTGGTGAAAATGAATGTCCTCCCACCTGTTAATTTCTTTAGTGCCATGTTACCTTTACCTCCCCCAGTCCATCTCTGGGACCAACTTAATTCCATTCTCCTCAAGTATATTTGGAATGGGAAACACCCTCGTATCAAGTTATCCACTCTTCAGCGCTCCAAGTTAAATGGAGACCTTCTTCTTCCTAATTTCAAACTTAATGCTCAGTCATTTATCATGCGTTCGGTATGGTTTAATTCAGATGAGTAAGTTGCGTAGAGGGCAATTGAAGAATCAATCGTGGCCCCTTATGAGTTAAAATGATGAGGTTTTTTTTCCGATATTCCTTTGGCCCTATAATTACCCATCTGATTTCCACCTGGAGAGCTCTAGAAAGACAGACTGGATTTAATTTGAATTGGCACCAACACTCTCCAGTCTTTAATAATTGTAAATTTTTATCTGGAAATTCCTAATCCAGAAACTCTCAGTGGGCTAAGTGTAATATCAGGGTTTTTGGGGATATATTTCATGACATAATATCTGAAAATGTTCTAAGACCTAAGTCAAAATACAGCTTACCCAGTACTTCATTTTTTATGTACTTGCAAATTAAATCAGCTCTTCATCCTTACGGGGTACCCATGGATTCACAGTTACCATTGCATCCACTTTGTGAGTTAGTCTATCCCAGTAATCACTCCCCCAGCTTGACTTCTCAGATTTATTCATCTCTTCTTCAATCCTTATGCTGCTCTCTCGGGGTAGTTTCAGCGTGGTCTAAGGATTTAGATTGTGATGCGCAAGAAACTCTATAATCAAACCTGGGAAGTGATTACTTTATCTTCCAAGAACCCAAATCACCAGATGATACATTGGAAGCTAGTGCACAGAGTTTATTTGACTCCAAGGGGCTGCAGGTTTTCAATCCAACCAAGCTGAACCACACTTTTTAATTGGCGAGCAATTCAAGATGAAGTTCATGACACTGTATCATCACTTAAGTTATTGATATTTTTTTCTGGAGGTACAAAATGTCACATGGGGTTTCACCCCATAAGACAAATAGTCTACAGTGACGAGCTGGTCTGCCATTAGCGTCCAAACACGCATCACACAGATGCTGCATGCTCCTCATTAGACGACCAATGTCAGCTATAGGAATTATCTGCCACTCCTCTTGGGGTGCCGCACCCAGCTGTACCAAGTCCTGACAGGGTGGGTGCTGTCGTTGTAAACGTCATCCCAGCATATTCCATACCTGTTCTATAGGGACAGCTCAGGGGACATCAGAGGCCTGGGCAAGGTTTGGATTTGGTGTCTTTGGTGATGGTCAGGACTACACATGCACGATGAGCTCTAACATTACCATTTTGGTTGATGAATCCAGGTCCATGACGGCGTGTAAATGGAAGCACGTGGAGTGATGATGTTGTCATGGCAGTACACCTCTGTGACTCTCCCATGGCAGATGTGGAGGTCAGTCCTGCCTGTCATAGTGACTCCATTCCACACCATTGACCCTCTCCCATACCGATCATGTGGAATCATTTTGGCTTGCTGGTAAGAATAACCATCACTGAAGTCCAGATTGAACCGTGACTCATCGCTGAACATTTCACGTGACCACTGGGCATCGCTCCATCATCGACATCACTGTCTCCTTGTCTGTCGATACAAACTAAGAGGGGCGACGGGATGTATGGCTACCTGGCTCGCAGGTTGGCAGCATGTGGTCTGCATTGAGATGAGGTTACCTGTAGCCTGCAGATGCTCTTATTGCACTAAAGTCACATTCAGTCGCCTGTCACGCAGGGCTCCATTGATGATCTGGTGGTCATCTCACTTGGTTGTGCATCTTGAACGTAACATACAAAAACACTAAAAACATCAATTTTTTATGTCAATTCAGGTGTCACAATTTTTTCTGACTCTTGAATAGCCTGAATGCATTTTTGAAGGCTCATTGCATGATTACTGATTCAACAAAAATTTGTTTAAAGTGTTTTGAGGCAACAGTACTCAGCAAAATTACCTGACTGTTAGTTGTTCCAGTACATAAGGTGACGAGAATTTTGAGCAGTGTCACAGTGTTAAACGCAATGGCACAATGGAAGGAGCTCTCAGATCGATCGAAGCCACATTTTGGCCTTACATGATGCTGAAGACACCAAATGCTGCCATAGCACTGTAAGAAACCCCACCAAGCATTTCAAAGAGACCAGATCACAGAAAACTAGTGGCAATAGAGGTGTAAATCAGAAGTTAAATGCCTTTGATGTTTGTTACCTGGGTTATCGTTGTTTTTTTTTTTGTATTGTTTGTGCAGTGCAAGTCAGGGGTGGCAGTAATTTTGGAGCACAGGGTGAGTCATCCATCTGAAAATCAGAGGCACATACTGAAGAAGAATTAGCAGCTTGTTAAAATTCTTTAATTGCAATTTTGGTCTAAAAAAAACAGTGGGCCTCCAGGACTGAACTTGGGAACCGCTGGTTTAGACAACCTTATGCAATGTTACATTTATTTCCAAACAGAGTTCCATTAAATTTTGGCCAAGGTCTTGTACTGACGAAGCCTGAACTCTGTGGTGGGCAATCCATGTGTGAAAATGATTCCTCATGCTTGCTAATCCTCACTTTCACAATCTGAGCCCTATGAGTCATGGCATTGTCATCATTGAATATGCCTGGATCATCAGGGATTACCAAAAAAAAAAAAAAAATCCACTGATGGGATAACCCTTCATTCACATTACATTCATGCTGACTTCGTTTTAAGGCTGCATAGCGTTGCAGCGCCAAGACCAGTCCAACTGAAGCAAGCTCAGATCGTAACACTACCTCCAGAGACTTGTACAGTGGGCACTACAGTGCTGAGAGAAAATATTTTCCCCCTTTTTTCCTTCTCTTTTCGCTTGTTAGTCATATTTAAACATTTCAAAATGACAAAAGACGTTAATACAAAATAAATCTATTAAATTACCATTTTATTTATTAAAGGTAGATTATTCAAAACGTATTTCACTCGTGAAAAAATAATTGGACCTCTGAACCCAAAAACTGATTGTGCTGCCCTTGAGTTGGCTGGCACAAAGTCTTGACTTTGCTGTTGAGGTGTTTTAACCCTCTCTTCTTGGCAGAACTGCTTTATTTTAGCTGCATTGGTGGGTTGGAGAGTATGAACTGGCTGTTTAATATCATGCCACAACATCTCAATCAGACTGAAGTCAGAACTTTGACAAGACCACTCCAAAACCTTCATTTTATTTTTTTGAGCCTTTCAAAGGTGGGTCATTTATGAGTTTTGAATCACTACCCTGCTGCATAACGTAACCCTGCTTAAGCTTCAGATCATGAACTGAAAAACTGTTTTTAAGCCTCCTTCGATATAGAGATTTTGAAACATATTTCCAAGTGACAACACATGCGGTTTCTCTGGACCATAGTCAACTAAAATTTACATAGTGTCAATTTTTTTTGTCCCATGATTGACCTGGATCCTGAGGGGGAAAAAAAGCTCATCTTAAACAGCAACCCTACTGAAAAACCCACCACAAATCAGTATGAATTCCATGCTGGTGAGTACCAATTTATACAGTTTTAGCTGAGGAAATGGAATGGCCATGATGGTTGGTGCTGGTTATCCAGCCTAGCCACACTATTTCGTGCTAGACAACCTGTATAAACAATCATTGATGTAACCAAAACAGTATATGCTGGCCTTTAGCAATAGCAAAATTGGCCAGAAGTGCCAGTTATTTAAGCAGGGGTAGCAGCAAAACCAGTACTGGCCAGCATGGAAATCATGGAATTTATAACACAGCGAACAATTATGCTTTTGGGCAACGTACCCCTGAAAGCCTCCAACATATCTTGATGTGCTCATGAGTAGGAATATGCATGCAAAGTTCCAGCTTCCATAATCAAGCAGTTCTGAGGAAGATGATTTTTAATGATATTTAGGAAAGTTAGGGGTGCGGCCTTATGACACAGTTTACATCAGGGTCAAAATGGAATATGTGCCGAGTCTTGATAGTTGGTATGTACATACCAAATTTCAGCTGAATTTCTGCTGACGATTGACAAATGAGATTTGCAAGATGGCTGCCCTGGAGGCCATATTTAAAATGAGCTCGGAATGCCTCCAACAAAATTGGAGGTACTCATGGGTAAGAACATGCACGACACATTTTATCTCCCTTTGTCAAGTACTTTTGGAGAATAATATGCTAGAAGATTTGCATGAAATTTCAGGGTGTGACCTCATAACAGGTCAAATCAAGGTGAAATGAACCACACATCAAAATCCGGATTATATGTGTTTGAGTTTTGCTACTTAGTACTTACATATTAAATTTCTCAAAAACTAACAAACAAATAAAATAATAAATCGAGTGAAAAAGTTTTAACAAAATTCAGAGTTTGATGATTTTTTTTTTCATACTGTAGGATCAAAACCAATATTGGGAATTGCAGATTTTCACTCTTATTCACACTGACTACTTAAGAGCCAATTTTTCTAAGAATGAGACAGTAAAGCATAACGGGTGATATATCAGCCCCCTCAGATTCCAACAAAATTTTTTGTGGGGGAAGACATATTGGAATAACTGACAAAAATGTATGGCCCTATTAAGGGAAAGGGTCCCGAAGGTCAAAATTGCAAAAAACTAAAAAATGGGTTTTTGACTTTGATCATCTCTGCGCGCCCTCATTTGGCCTCTGTGATTTCATGGTATATGAATGTATTGGGTGGTGTCTTTCAAAAAACATTAGTATTATAGAGGCTGAATGAGGGTGCCACCATGTGGCGCCTCAAATCACTACTTTTCAGTTTTTGGGCTGCATGCAGGGACCTCCCAAAGGTTTGCACCCTGATTAAGCCTGGCTCATTCAAGCATATTTGGACACCTGGGGACCTTTCCTTTCTAAATATGCATTAATGGTGGTGGCTTAGTTTGGACGCTTTTGTATAAGGGGCAATATTTGTGGCGAAAATGCCATTTTGGCACATTTTCATCAGGCCATAACTTAGAGCACCCACTGTGGAATGAAATAAAACTACTTTATGTTCTTCTATATCTCTACTTTCTATGATAATGAAATCAAGATGGCTTTTTGTCATGCAGTGCAACCCCCGGGGCCAGCTGAGCCATCTAGTGGCCAATGGAAGAACTGACCTAGCAATACAGTACCAAGTGGCTGTAATCTGCCGAGAATGTTTTAGCTCAGAAATGGTTAATGGGACAAAACGCCTCCTTGATGCTGAATGGGGCGGACGGAGACAATCAAAGTCAAACACCAATTTCTTAGTTTTTTGCAATTTTGGCCTTCTGGACCCTTACCCTAAAAAGGGCCATAATTTTTTTTTTCGAAGGGTTCCAGAGATTTAAAAAAATGTGATTTCAGTCGGTTTTGGCAATACATCTACTCCCAGAAAAAAAAAAAAAACTGATAAGAATCGGAGGGGGGGGGGGGAGGAGGGGGGTGTATCACGCCCTGTCTCATTCTTAGAAAAACTGGCTTTTAAATTGTCATGGCATCTCTAATCCCATGGGTGGATTATTGAAAAAGCCAATAATCCGTCCTCACCATTTTATTTCACGTGTAGGCATGTCTCATACAGCAATGAAGTGAAAACACATCAGCGGCCTTCATAATATCAAAATCAACAATAAAACTTTATTGTCAGAGCTAGTTATAAAAATAATAAAAACACATTTTACTTAGCAGTCACGGCAGTTACAAAAGCTTGGCCTGAAGGACAATTGCCATGTAAAAGTTACAGTACAGAACACTTTCTTTTATTCCTGAAGTGGCTCTAGATTTAACAAAGCAAATACTGTTTTCAATTCCATTATGTTGTCATTTCCAAAATTTTCTCCGTCATCTTTGGCAAGAAGGACTCCAAGAAGTGAAAGAAGTCCTGGAAAAGAGCTCTGCCGACCTCACCGGGGGTGAACTTCAGAATAGTCTGTGTGTCCTCCGTGCCGCCCAGCACCTCTGCTTCCAGGGTAAACTCCAGCAGTTTCTGTGGTTCTTCATTCTCTCGAGCAATACAATCGCTCACTCCAGTTTCCAGCTGTACGTTTCCCACTTCGGACCCACAGGTTTCCTGCAGACTACTGAGCAGCTTGTGTCTCACTTTTCGGCGCCCGACCCAAACCCTGTGCCACAGCTGGCAGTGCCAGCGGACTATGGGACGCTTGGTGGGAGACTGCATCCGCCTTTTGAAAGGAGGTGATACCTGGGTGGAATCTCCAGATAAGGGCCTCTTCAACCCGAGATGAGCCGAGCCTAGAGGACTACGCTCCGTACTCGATGAGGACGGACATGCACCTGAAGCACAATTATTCGCCTCCGGACAATTTTTTCCATCATCACCGTCGGGCATAGTGCTTTCAGTCACGTAGACGTGCTGCTGCACAAGCTCACTGTCAGCACCAGCGAGAACTGACGCACCAGCGTCCACCGCAGCACCTCGCCCACTTTCCTCTTGCCACGGCTTGACTGTCGCGGGCTTATCGGAAGGAGTCACCCTGCACTTGAGCACATCCTGGAACAGGCCCTCCACAGCTTGGCACACCTTCTTAAACCATAGCTGACGAAACAGGCCTCCAGCTAAACGAAGCTGGCTGCGGACAGAGTCAGGGAGCACAGCGGCCTTGAAGGGAATACTGATAACCAGCTCCTGCTCTGTTCCTGGGTTAAATCCCCGCGTTCCCTCACCGAGGGGCGCAAACAGCCGCACCAGCCCCCACACCTTTCCCTTCGTGGATTTACGCTGGTACTGCAGGCTGCGGCAGTATTTAGCTGCATCTTCGCATTCCCGGCGGAAAGTCTTTTGCGTGCGCTCATTCAGATTACCGGCAACGTTGTGACACAGCTCAAATGGATCCAGCACGTTGACAGGCCCGAGTCTGACGGTTTTCAGCCCGCAGCCCCCTCCTTTCTCCAGCTGCTCTATCACCTCTTCACCCTCCTCAGTTTTACTGAGAAACCCGGCGACGGGCAGGGCCTGGGCCTCTCGGAGGGAGATGACAGATCCGGCAAAGTCAAATTTGGCATAGAATGAGAAGAAACCAGCCAGCAGGGCACCTGAAAAATGAAAAAAAAAAAAAAAACACTCAATGTTTAAAGTGCATTCAGAAATTCTGGAGACAAAAAGAACAATACATCATAAACATTGTGCTCCAATGTATATTGGTTATATGTCTGCATATAAAGTATGCTACCTCAAAGCAAGAATGGGAGAACATTTTACTTTCAAAACACCATCTGCTCTCCTCAGATCCCAAACCCTTTGCGTGTAGTTAAAAGAGGAGGTGATGTAAAACAGTGCTAAACACGCAGCTGACGCAACTGCTTTGAAGGTGTTGCCAGCATCAAATTCAAAGAGAGGAGATATTTTTCAAAACATGTTAAAATTTCTCAATTTCGACATTTTATATGTCGTCTTTGTACTATTTCCAATGAAATGTACGGTTTGAATGATCAGCAAATCACAGCCCTGTTTTTATTTACATTTTTACACAGAGTCCCAACTTCGTCTGACAAGTTCATCTGGAATTAATTTGCATTATAAGCTACTTTTATGTTCTAGACAGACCTCCTGACCTAGTGAGGGCAGCAGGGAACCGTCTCTACATCACACTAATGTCTTGAGCCTTAAAATAAATTCAATTTTTATTGCAGAAGCATACGCTCATACTGAAAATTATAGAAAATGTAACCTTCAACTCAAGTGAATTTTAAGGGAAAAAAAAAAAATCACTGACTATGAAATTATTTTTTTTCATAAAATCACCTGTTACACAATTAGTGGCACCCCTAACAATTCCTAGGAATTAAATGTAATTGAAGTATTTCTGTCATTTCTACAGTAGTTTACAAAGTTGATCAAAGAATCTAGGAACATTTAATTAGTAATTCATCACTTCCTGTTTCCCTGGGGTATAAATATGACGTGACACAGAGGCCATTTCTCTTTTCCACTCTTCAACATGGGAAAGACAAAGGAACACACCATTCAAGTAAGGCAGATGTGTGTTGACCTTGACAAGTCAGGCAATGGCTACAAGAAAATAGCCACTTGCCTGCACCTGCCCATATCTACTGTCAAAGGAATCATTAAGAAGTTTAAAACAACTGGAACAGTGGTAAACAAGCCTGGACGAGGATGCAAGGTTATTTTGCTACCACACACAGTGAGGAGGATGGTAAGAGATATAGAAAGTTCTCCACAGCTCACTGTTAAAAAATTGCAACAAACGATAGCATCTTGGGGTCAACAAAGTCTCCAAAACAACCATCAGGCGCTATCTACATACCAACAAGCTGTTTGGGAGGCATGCACGGAAAAAGCCTTTTCTCACTCACAATCATAAAGGCAAACATCTGGAGTTCACTAAGCGGTACTGGGACTTCAACTGGGACCATGTGCTTTGGTCAGATGAGACAAAGATAGAGCTTTTTGGCAACAAACACTCTAAGTGGGTCTGGCGGAACACAAAAGATGAGTATGCAGAAAAGCACATCATGCCTACTGTGAAGTATGGGGGAGGATTGGTGATGCTGTGGGCCTGTTTCTCTTCCAGAGGCCCTGGGAACCTTGCTAGGGTGCATGGCATCATGAACGCTTTGAAATACCAGGACATTTTAAAATCTGGTGGCCTCTGCCCGAAAGCCTAAGATGGATCGTCACTGGGTCTTTCAGTAAGATAATGACCCTAAACATGTGGCCAAATCTACACAGGAATGGTTCACCAGACAGAGAATCAAGCTCCTCCCATGGCCATCTCAGTCCCCAGACCTCAACCCCATTGAAAACCTGTGGAGTGAGCTGAAGAGGAGGGTGCAGAGGAGAGGACCCAGGTCGCTGGATGATTTAGAGAGATTGTGCACAGAGGAATGGTCAAAGATCCCTCTTTCTGTATTCTCCCATCTTGTGAAACATTATAGGAGAAGATTAGGTGCTGTTTTGTTGGCAAAGGGGGGTTGTACAAAGTATTAACATCAGGGGTGCTAATAATTGTGGCACACATGATTTGATGTAAAATAATTATTTCTTAATGGGGGATTTTTTTTCCCACTGAATAAATGCACTTGAATTAAAGGTTGGATTTTCCTCGATTTTTCATTGTGGTCCTATATTATTTAGAATAAAACTGAATTTATTAGAAGCTACAGAACACATCTTAACCAGTGGTCCCAATAATTATGGAGGGCGCTGTATACAGCACAACATCTTACTGAAATTGTAGTTCTGTAAGTTTGATTTCCAAAGCTTGTCATCCTAGGCGAACTTATAGTTAAGAAGATACAATACATGCAATGGTTATGGTGTCAATACAGAGTTTTGGAACTAACAATATGTTCAGTTCAGATATGACTTCCAGCATGTCTGTAATACAAACCTAGGCTCCGATAGGGCTGGTAAGCTAAAAAAAGGGGAGAATGTTTCCAATTTCACACAGTCGCAAATCCAGAGCAGCTGATTTACTTACAGAGATCCTCTGTGCTCTTGCTGGGGGGCACAGCGATAGGTTGGCTGGGGAAGGTGCAATCCCACCCTTCAATCACACACTCCTCCTCCTCGCCTGGCAACAGAGCACGACATACAGACCAAAAACAAAAACCGAAGCTGCACAAACAGCAGCTCACTAAAGGCCAATCTATTTTTTTTTTTTTTTAAACCGAGGTTCTTGTAATGTTTAATGTTCATTAACCCTCACACGGAGCAAAAAAGACCAGTTTTCAATTGTCATTTCTTAAAATAAACAATTTACAGTGAATGCGGTTTTCATGAGATATGCAAGCTTTGTTTGTTTGTCAGTAACAATACAGCAGAGCTGGCCCGATTTCCATGAAGTTTTATGGAAGAGTGTAGCATGGGCCAAGGAACCCATTAAATTTTGAAACAGATCTGGATCACGGCATGAAAACAAGAATCACTTTCCACTTTCGTAAATATTGCGAGATATGGCATTTCCCCACGGCCAAATAAATGCCATACATCTTAAAATGTAGATGGAAGTAAAATTCCACAGAGACAAATATAGCCATTCATCCATTTTCTATACCCGCTTATTCCTCACTAGGGTCACGGGGTGAGCTGGAGCCTATTCCAGCTGACTTAGGGCAAAGGCAGGGACCCATCCTGAAAAGCTTGCCAATCCATCGCCGGGCGCACACACCATTCACTCTCACACTCATACTTATGGGCAATTTAGTGTCTCCAATTAGCCTGATTTGCATGTCTTTGGGAGGAAGCCGGAGTACCCGGCGAAAACCCACGCAACACGGGGAGAACATGCAAACTCCACACAGAAAGGCCCCAAGCCGGATTCGAACCCGCGACCTTCTTGCTGTGAGGCAGCAATGCTAACCACTGTGCCACCGTGCTTTTGGACTGGTTCTCCAAACAGCATATAGAATGTAGAGGTTAACACTATACAACGGAAATAAAGAGAGTGTCAAAACGATTGGTATAACAGACTTACAGGCCATTTCTTTCAGCTGATTTAGGGAAGGGAGAACAGGGGGGTCCCGATTCTGTAGGAAGAAGATGATCAGTAGAGTAAGAGCGTAGTTGTTCAGCAAAGGTCCACCACCAAATGGATTGCCTAGAAAAGAGAAATCCATGAGTAATATTTTTTTTATATACTGTTTCAATTCAAATTCTCTCAATTTACCCAAATTACGATATGAGGGATTCAGGCAGACAAAAGGCTGTGGCAAAAACTTTCATTTCAGGGTTTGGCTTTTAAACTGGACCTATGATTTTTCACGGGATTCCCAAGATTTGGTAACAACCCGCACAATTACATTTATTACACAGTTTGGAATGTATTAAGGCTTTGAGAAAATCCACTTTTGCTCGAAGTGCAATGTGCTAAGTGCACCCTGCAGATGTGGCGATGACGGTGATCGTCATGATGTGATAAATTCTGAGACTTATTTCTCCTGACATAAAAAATAACCGTCACAATTTTCAATAAGAAATAATCTATCAAGTGTAGAGAAATCTGTCTGAGAAGTTCAGCTCCAGATGTCAAGTCCCTCGTGGTGCAAGAATATAGTGTGCGGTCAGGACCGGCCACCGTCAGCCCAACACCCCACGATTGCCGATATACTTGCCCAGGAGTGTGTGTGTTTTTGTGTGTGTGTGTGTGTTTTTGTGTGTGTGTGAGTGTGTGTGTGTGTGTGTGTGTGTGTGTGTGTGTGGCCTGCACAGGAGGTGGGGGAATCCTCACACTCCTAAGCCATTGTTAGTGAATGCAATCATGAAAGAGGTTTTTGCAAAACGAATACAAAAACCCTATTTGGGGTTACTTTTGTTTAAAACCGGATGCAACCAGAAAGCCGAAGGAGCAAAATGAAGCAATTTTCCGCATTAGCACCCATCAACCTGGAATTAGTGGGAGGACAGGAAGGTGGACAGTTCTTTCAGTGAAGAAGTCACTGATGGTGACGACAACCCACTGACTCAGAGGAAAGCGCATGAAAAGTGTTTCCCTTTAACGTTGCACAGGGAATGGAATATATTAAACAGTAAAAAGAGCAGTCAGAGACAGCAATATACGCCCGTCACGCAACAGTTTGATGGGAAGGTACATCTTCACTTTTTCTCCTTAGTTTGTTTGCCTCAGCATGTTTTTTAGCTTCTCCCTTTCGAATTTCTCCATTCTGTCGCCTTACTTTGTGTGCTTCTGCATCCTTTTTAGCTTCCTCTTTTCTGAACTCCTCATTCTGTCGCTTTCTTTTGCGTGCCTCTGCATCCTTACTGGCTTCTTTCTTTCGGAATTCTCCATTCTGTCGCCTTACTTGGTGTACTCGATTTGTCGATTTCGGGGCATAAAAAAGAGTTAATTTTGAGAAGAAGGGAGATCCAATCAGGCTGATTTCCAAACTCATCAAAGTTTCACCTGATGTGGTCATGCTGTGTGAATTTTATTGTGAACATAAGCAACGGACAGACTCTTTTTGTCGATTTTGGGGCATAAAAGGGTTAATTTTGAGAAAGAGGGTGATCTAATCAGGCTGATTTCCGAAATCATCAAAGTTCCACCTGATATGGTGATGCTGTGTGAATTGTATTGTGAACATAAGCAACGGACAGAGTCTTTTTGCCGATGTCTGGGCGTTAAAGGGTTAATTTTGAGAAGAAGGGCGATCCAATCAGGCTGATTTCCGAACTCATCAAATTTCCACCTGATATGATCATACCGTGTGAATTTGGATGAAATCAATTGAGAATTGGCGGAGTTATTGTGAACACAAGCAACGACAGACAGACATCATGATTCCATAAAACGTCCCGTCTTATGACGGGCGTATAAAAAAAAGTCTAGCAGGTTGCCTAATTTACTGAAAAAACAGAGGGACCATGGAGTCACCTTGTGTAATGTTTACAGATCAGATCATTGACATTACGTCTCTCAATAATATTAATTGGAACTCGTGGAACGATGAGCTGCTCTTCTGAATACCCCTCAAAAGGAATGGAGCCATGAGATATGGCTCCCTCTAAGAAGCCGTAATTCCAGTCAGTAGTCTAATCTGAGCATGTTGCAACATCAACTTTATTTTGGGTTGTTACAGTTTATGGCAATTGGATGCATTGTTGCCAGCTAGGGAAAAACTACAGACAGCCTTTTTGCTCACTTGTGGATTAAAATACTTGTGGGAAAAAAAATCCATATTAATAGTCCATATTAATCCATTTAGGAGCAGTGGAGCGATTAGTCGATTATTCCAACGCGATGGCCAAATTCTAGAATTTTTGCATCATTTTCAAAGTAAAACAGGTAAAGATTATACACAAATCACTGATTTTAGTTTCAATTTTACTTTGATATGCTGCCCCAGCATTTTCTGATTTGAGGTTGCATAATTCAATATTTAATTTTGAGTAGATTAGCATTCTACATTCAGTTCTTAATTTGATCAAAGAGGCATTTTATACCAATTCAAATGATACTGGCCAAGCAGCTCGCATTATTTCTACTTGACATCACAGCCGAAAGCCACGTTAACACATAAACAGTGAACAGTGCTGTGGTGGTCATACACAATGCTTTATATTAGTTTAGGCATTGTGAGTATTATAGGGACTTTTTAAAAAATACTAAATTGCAGCCTTTGCAATACTGGTCAGAAAAAAGGCACCATTTAATTTTTTTTCACCAAATCATTCAGCCCAATTAATTGCCGTGTTAGAAAAAGTTAATTAGAATTTCTGGTGAAGCAGGACATTGGCCACGCTTGTGACACTTACCAGCCAAATGCTTCTGCTTGGCCCAGAAGCGGATGCAGTACACGAGGGGGCGGAGTCTTGTATCTAGCCTGGAGCACAGCTGGAGGAAGCGGGTGTTCCTGACCGCCAGCCTGTGAAGGGGTGGGGTGGGGGGGGGGGGGGGGGGGGGGAGGGGATTTAATGGAAATTTAGGGAGACCATGCAAGGGAAAACTTCATTTAATTAAAGAATCAAACAGACTTCCAACCGGCCAGAATGAATAAATGCGCAGTAAGACAATATGACTCAAAGATGTGGCACAGCCAATATGGTAGAGGTAGCTAAAAGAGAATTTTCACTAACTAACAAAATTTTTTCAAGAACTTTCTAGAATGTTGTATATCTTCCAAGAAGTTTCAAGAATTTTCTAGGAAATTATGGAAATTTTCTGTAGAACTTATGGAAATTTCAAGAACCTTTCAAATGTTTTCTAGATTTTTCCATCGTTATATATATATAGTGTCTCACCACCTCAGTTTACTTTTTGCTGCCTAAGGGAACACATACACATATCTGAATTTTTCAGAGCTCACATCAAGAAGCTGCAAAGCATTCTCCAGATGCGCTCTGCAATGTATGTGACCAATTTATCAAAACAAGAGCAAAAAAAGTACTCTGTAACTGCAAGTGCTAAAATTTATGACACATACAAGGTATATTTTGGCATGCCAGTCAGGACCAACACAAAAACACTGCAAAAAAAAAAAAAAAAACTCCAGAGGGTAAGACAGATAATTATTGCTCACTTGAATGGGAAGATAAAAAATAGGCAAATTCCTTAATTTCATTATCCAGGTCACAAAAGCCAATTTTGAAGGCAATAATGGGCATTTTTTAATTCTTTTACAACATATGTAAGAAAGAAATAACACACACCACCCAGGAACAAAATTTTTGTCACATATAAAATTATTATTTTATTTTATAAATTATGTTATTTTGGTGGATTTAGTAGCATCTGTGGTGGTAAGAGGTCACAAGGTTCCTTTTCACACGTAAAATACTGGAGTTACATTCCAAACTCAAGCACCAGCCAGACTGGCCAATAGGCCGTTAATTTGGAGAAACAGTAACCCCACTTCCTATGGATTTGGACACAGACACTATCAACTTCATAGTAAGCTGTGGAGTTTATTCTGTACCATAGTCTCATTCAACATAGTCCAGGACTTTGTTTATCCTCCACATCTTTCATTCTGAATAAAAAAAATATTGACTGAAATACAATGATAGAAAGCAAAAAACTATTATTATGAAATATATTTCCAAAAAATGAGTGCCACAATTATTGAACCCCCTTCATTTAGTATTTGGTGCAGCCTCCCTTTGCCAAAATTACAGCTATGCGTTCTTGAGTATGTAATAATGTTAGAAAATACATGGTAGGGCATCTGAAAACCATCCTCCATGCAAAATCTCTCCAGATTCTTTAGTACACGTTTCGGGACTCTCCTTCTCAGCACGTCCCACAGGTTCTCGGAGGGGTTCCCGTCTGTGGACAGGGATGGCAACAGCAAAGGCGTGATTCTGTGGTCAGGGAGCTATTCTCGTGCTGATTTCAATGCCTGCACTTGATCATTGTCCAGTTTGACAATGCTGGCATTATTTTTTGATTACTATGCATGTACAATAGTCTACCTATTTATATCCTCTTATTTTTTCCTCCAGGAAAATCATACTTATTTACCACTTTACATCCATTCATACACGTGTCTTTGTATCCCTACTGAAGCCCTGTATAAAATGGTGAACCGTCTCCTCCCTCCTGCCTGCTTCTCGCCAGTGCACCGTACGGTGGACGGACTTTTTAGCTGGCCCCCAAACTCCCAGAATAGACTTTAATCTGAACACATTTCCCAGCAGCTGAGCCATGTTTACTTCTCCCTGCAGTACTGACACAAAGTTGTTGTTGTAGTGCTTTGAAAACACCACAAACATGTTTGTTTGATTATGCAGCAGAGCATTGGTTGCATAAGGTGATACAGTTCTTCATAAATCGTTAAGATGCAAGTGTGCTCAACTGATGGGTGTCACAACACTCACAGGAGAATCAAACACCACGAGTCTTCATGCAGAATTTGGAAACCACCAGTCCTGACTATGCTGTAATCAAGAGAGGTCATGGACAGCCTTACACCTTCTACATATGAAATGATCATTCATAAACTTTGTTGTGGTTTTCCTACGTTCTCCTTGTCTAACTCTACGCGAACATCCAAAACTGTTTTGAGTGACAAATGCACAATAATGGGGGAAATCTGCAGGGAGGCAAATACTTTTCCAGAGCATGTTTCATTGCTAAACCTTACTGAAAGCTTTGGAGAACTTGCCTGTTGTTTATGGTGATATCACCCTGTAGATTCAACTCCCGGTGGCTGAACTTGACCACAGGGAGCCGAGCACTGCTGAGCACCTGAACTTTGTGCACACCAGGTACGCACTTTCTCAAGACGGCTGCTACCAGATCCAGTACCTCAGCCACGGAAGCAGTGGACAGGTCAATGTCAGACAGGATGGAGTCTTCAGACCGTACGTCCTCAAACTGGCTCTCTTCTGCCTTAATCAGAGCAGTAAAAAAACAGGAGAAGCAGAGGCAGCACAAAGTTACTGTATGTATTTCAGATTACCTCACTTGAAGGAGCTGCTAGGGTGTTTCTAAATGGCAGAAAGGCTGCACAGGGTGGTTGCTAGGGTGTTTTCAGGTGGTTATTAGGGCTTGCAAGATGGTTGCTTAGATGCTTCTAAATGGTTGTTATGGCGTACAGGGTGGTTGCTGGGGTGTTTTCAGATGGTTATTAGGGCATGCAAGATGGCTGCTTAGGTGCTTCTAAATGGTTGTTAGGGCGTACAAGGTGGTTGCTGGGGTGTTTTCAGGTGGTTATTTGGGCGTGCAAGATGGTTGCTTGGGTGCTTCTAAAGGATTGTTAAATAATCATTGACCTGTACTACATTGAAAGCAATACAACAGCACATAATCTGATGTTTCAGCACATTAATTTCACTGATTTCTCAAAATAAAACGTATCACTTTTGATTCGTGCAGCAGAGTTAAAAAATGTTGGGAAAGTAAAGCGTTTACCCCTTTACAATGTTGCCATTCTTTTTCACAGCACTGAATAAATACTTAGGGACTGAAGACACCATGTGATTAAGGGCTCCATCTCACTAGTGGTGCAAGCAGAACCAAGTTACTTTAATAGTTTAAGATCAACAAGGTGGAAATTCTCTCATCCAGCACCAGATTGCTTAAATAGCAAAAAACTTATGAACATTTGAGCGCCCATGGGCTTATTGGTCTTAAAATAAGCAGCGGTCAGGCGCTATGTTGGCTCATCACATAAAGTAACCGTGCTATTGACAACACGTGGAGGATTATTATTTTATTCCGTATTTTATTGCTAGTTTTAGAGCACATTATTACACGTTACAAACCTACATAGGTGGGAGCAGAATGCGCCCACTCTATTCTTTATTAACAGCTTGGAGATTAGTAATCATGGTCAGTTTCTTACAGTTACCACAGCCTACTTCCAACAACTAAAATCCCACTGCTTTTACCTTTTAAGCTTCAACATTTTGCACAACAGGATAACAGACAATGGACAAGCATTTGTTTTGGCCTTTTTTTAATGTAAATTATTGGCAACCCTGCCTCACTACCTCGGAAAGAAAAATAACTTATCATTTGTGGGAAAGTTAGAGCAGGTTTTGAGGATCATTGACCATTGCTGCAGGAATTTTTCAGATTATTAATATCTTTGATTTATGCTCATGGACTGCCCATGCCAGTTCTGACCACAGGGTTTTGGATGGGATTCAAGTACAGAAACTGAGGAGGGCATTGCAGAACGCAAATGTTGTTTCTACTAAACTATTTCAGAGTGTATCCGAGTAGTCTTTTGCCTCCCAGAAAATCCATCTATAAACACATTTCACCCTAACAGCAGAGATACCAGTTTTTGATTTCACCCTACACTCCGCAGTAATTGATGTAATTAATTGAGCAACCCATTTCATCTAGTGCCCCAGGACCACCAGCAGCGAAAAAAATTCCAGACAAAAATCAATGACCCGCCTCCAGTGATGGTTAGCTTAGGTACATCTCCTAGTATATACTCTAATTTTGCAGCAAAACATGCACATGGTGTTGTCCATCTAAATACTTCAATCTATGTCTCATCTGACTGTCATACCTTCTACAAATGATGTTTGGAAAAGTCCAAAGATTCATAGTTTTGTTTCTTGTGCTCAGTATGGAGTTCCTTCATGCAGCCCATCCTACAGGGTTATCGATATGGATGCTTACGGTTGTTTTTAGGCTTGGCAACCCAAAATGCAACCAATCACTGCAATTCTTGAACCTTGATCACTCTTTTCTTTATTGCCTCCCTTCCCGTCCACATCACTGACAGTGAGGAGTACCACCGCTCGCCTCATTTGTCTCCCCTTACTCTTCAATTAGCTTCCATTCCGTGAGTTTTACATGTTTTTACCATTACCCCAACATTGCCATGTCAAATGTTTAAACATTCATTTATTCTCGGGAACCCACTGCCTCACTCTGAAGGTCAATTCCCATCAGTCTCTTCTGAATGGACTGTTCTTTTCCTTTATCCATGGGAAAGGGATTCTGCATGCATTGTTACACTCTACTGTTATTGGAAGTAATAAAATTTGCTATGTTTCATTAGCCTGAAACAAACTTGATAACATGAAAAATTATTTCCAATATAAGTTTGTCTAATTTTATGAACAATAAATCATGCGACCTGCCAGTAATTTTAACACCGATGGCATTCATGAAAAATCAGATAAACACAGGAATGTGCAAAAAAATTTTTTTAATTAGTTTGCATGGGAATGCCCCTCACTTCTGGTGTCATTGAACCAAGAAACAGCCCTAAATGAGGTTAAGCATGACCACTTAACATCAACTTACATTGTAAATAATGTACATGTAAGTACACTTTACACCTGTATATCTTTAGGAAAATAAAATTTGGGACTAGTCATGACCTTACCTAAATGACAAATTCCAGTGACTTGGAAAAAGGCTACCAGACCCCATAGAAAAGGCTGTCAGGTTCCATACCTGATCGGATGAGCCTTTAGACCGGGCCTGGAAGATTTTGGTGTTCTCAAGGTCGAGCGAGAGGTCCAGGTCACAGGAGTGAATACTAAAGGAGTTCACTGAAGAACCAAAGGGCTCAAGGCAGCACTCTGTGTTGATAAACAGATGTGAAAGAAAAAAAAAATGTTCAGTTATTTCATGAGGAGCTGTGACCGAGCCCATGGAGATTATGGTGATGCAGTTGGGGAAATATACCTGGGAAAAACTCTGTGAGGACTCCTTGTAGCAGCTCCACCAACAAATTCCGTGCTTTTATCTCAGGCTCAGACAGCTGGAAGCTCTCCACCACTTGCTGTATCTGTTCATTCACCTGTAAGCACACACAGATTTGGGTCAAATCCAAAACTGGCCAACTCTTAAACTTAAATGATCGTATTTTTCAATTCTGATAGTTTTGTCACAAAGAATAACAATTTAGGCTTTGATTACGAACAATAAATACATCAGTATGTTTCTTAATTAAGGCGTACTGTTTAATCATAGCAGTTAATCACTACGTACCTTTGAGAGAATCGAGAATTTTTCTGATTCTGTCCATGACGCGTACCAAATTTGCATATTCTGACAAATTCTGATCAACCTCATTAATTATGTTCGGCTACACTGCAGAGGCATCCTAGCTTGTATCAGTCATGCATAACCCACCTAATTGTAACTCTCACACTATTATTGATGGGACTTTATTTCTCTGAATTCTGTCCATAATGTTTGCAAAGGTTTTGTATCTGACCCATTCAGTGTTTGGGTTCATTGAAAAACCATTGATAACTTACTGAGCCCTTCAATCATTTGCAGGATATTGAAAAAAGAAGATGGGAAACCTCCTGCTTGTTGGAAAAATCTCAACAGCATTACCAAGGTTTCCCCATGAATACATTCATCTTGCCTAAAAATACACACACTTGAAACCTAGAGTGATTATTTGATAATACACTATTTTTATTACTTTTCAGTTGCTGTTTGCCAACTTCACTCCATGCGAAAGTGTGCGCCAGAGCTCAGCCCTGAAAGAGATCAGGGGAATAGCAAATAGCTACAATGAAATGTTAAAAAGTACCGCTGAATAAACTGGTACCATCGTAGCGCATGAATACTACAGTTATAAAATGGAGGCACACGTAGAGTGCAAACCTCAGCCAAGACAGCACAATCCAAATGTGCATGAGTGGGAGCAAAGTTGAGTTATCGCGTGATAGGATTTCAAGATGGGTGCCGTGGCGGCCATATTGTTTCACTAATCGCGATCAAAATCTACATAGATGTAATAGCAATCCACCCAGAAAATTTCAGAGAAATCCCTGCATGACTTTTTGGGTTATGTTGTTCACAAACAGACAAAAAAAACAACATAACCGCCGCCCTAACTTCGTTGGCGGAGGTAATAATTTAGTCCAGATAACCATTGCAGACCAGGTTTTGGTATGCTACCCATCCTTACAGAGAAATATGCACACATCAAATAAAATGGTTTGACCATTTTGGGGAAAACAGACATATAAATTATTGCGGAGAGTTGGAACAAGCTTTGATGTCTGAAACAATGCGCATCTCTGCTGAAATGTTCTTTCTTGAATGGAAATCAGATGGTGACTGAAAAAATGAATCACTTTTGAAGAAAATCTGTCTGTACATGATGCTCGAGCACTTATGGAAGAAAGCTCATTCATTCTCACTCTATCTCCTGCACTTCGGATAATTAAGGTAATCCAAATTGTACATGACATAGCAGAGACTGAAAACTGGACTTTTACTGACTGAAACGTACCAAGCCTGAAGAGATTCCATTGATGACATTACAGTGAATAGGTCCCTTTTTCTGAGTTAACCACACTGACAAGTTCTACAAGACACACTGCAATGGGAACAAAAACACATAATAACTTTTTTTAAAAAGTACGCTGGGTAAATTTTCAAAGTTCACATTAGCTGTGGTGATTTCCAGGGCTCTGTTCGTTCCAATAATGCAAAAATAGAAAAAAGCTCCACACATCTATTACACAGGACAGGTGCGTAAAAGAGGTATGAGACGATTAAAAAACATGACATAAACTGATGAAGGTCTTGGAACGAAACGTTGCCAGTCATAACCATTAAATTATTTTTGCAAGCGGGACGCTGTATGGGAGTTAGTTTTTTTTCCAGTAATGCACCTGCCTTGAAGGATATTTCCTGAATTAGGCAGACTTGATCTGCTCCAGAAAAAAAAAGGCTGGAGCAGGTTACACTGGACATGACACAGTCAGTGGGGTCTCATCAGGAAAACAGAATACAGGAAAAGAGTAAATCATACGTACAGAGGCAGCGCGGCACAGTTCCTCAGACAAATCTTCAAGGCTGAGATGCAAGTTTCTCGGATGCTGCTTCTTCTTGGGGATGTATTTGAACTCTTTCTTCTCTCGGGGTTTAACACGAAGCTTCTGACCCTCCAGGATATGTTGAGGATGAGAAGATGCTGACTGCATTCCCCCAGCTTCAATGAACTCCACAATGGCATATATTCCCTGCATGGAGCACACATATTGCAAATTACACATATTGCTAATGGGACAATTAGCAGGATGAGAAACAGCAGAATAACCTCCTGTTCCAGCTACCACACCAAACGATAATCTACCAAAGAGATCAGAGGAACAAACTGACATCATTACTGGATCCCAATCAAAACTGGAATCTTCAAGTAAATTGTAATTTTAATAAAACAAGGCTAGACTGGTTTAGCTGCCCACTTCTCTAGCCAAGGGCAGTATGAGAGGAAACTAACGGCGGATCTTGGCCATTTAATGCAATAAATCCATGATCCCAAATGTAGATTCACTGATTACTGCATCATTTCTCCTGTCCACTCAGCATTCAGAGTCAGGGGCCCTCCCCTTCCAGTTGTTGTCTTAAGATTGGTTGCTCAGTGAGCCAATCTGTCTCTCTGTGTGTTTTGGGCGGCCACATGTGAAGGGTTAATTTCCCTGGCAATGGCAGGCAGTGAGAGTATTCACTGTGCTATGCATGAAGGTTTTGGGGAAATGTTGGTGAGGATGTTAGGGGTTTAATGCTCATACCGCAACCCACAGCATGCATTCGAAACTCAGCCGAGGATATATGGCTAACTTGCGGTTTGGGAAACTTCAATTGCCAAACAAGCTGAAACAGCAGTAGCTGTACTTTCCCCCACTTACACCTAGTTTGAGACATTTTATGTTGACTGTTCATTAGGCTACCTGGCTAAAGAGCTACTTGTTCAAAAGCTGCTTGAAAGTTCAGTTACTGCACATGGATATATTGATATAGTTTCATGGTCTGTTTACCAGCTTTTGCCATCATGCATTTCATGCCAAATGAAGTGTACTGTAAAATTCTTTTCAAAACTACCATGGGTTTTCAGAAAGTTATGTCCAGAAAAAATGGTAACACGATACTAATTGTCCACATTAAGTAGGCTACTGGTATTCGTTGAAAAATGATTTGTCATAATTGTCATTAAAGGTAACTGGTTATTTTTTGTTGTTTTTAATGTTGTGCTTGTTACAGAAAACTCTCATGAGACATATTCAGGGCTCTGCCGATGCTGGTCGGCTCCGACCAGCACTCTGAATCCACCTACCACCACTCAGCTTTTCCCGACAGGCACTATTTTTTTCAAAGATCAGTTAAAATGAGCGCATTCAGTGTCCATTAAAGCCGCGAACAAAACATAAATGACCCTAAATATGCTCCCCCTTCTGTTATTGTCAGAATAGCGAACTTGTTGAGTATTGGCAAAGTCACGTTTCAGCTACAGACAGTAATATTGTAATAGAAAGGAAATCGTCTACGTCTACGGCCACTAGATGGCAACATAGGAGATGCAGCAGACCAAACTGAGTGATCTGACTCAGATGTATGCATAAGGCCCATTTCCACCACAGGAACTTCAGAGTAATTTAAAGGGGCCGGGGCCGTTGATACCTGTCTGCACCACTGGAGCCACCCCCGAAGGACAGAGTACCGGAACTTTTACAGGGGCTAATAAAGTCCCTGCCTCGGAGTAGGTACTCTGAACAGCCCCAAATAACTCCTGGATGGGGCTTGGGGTTTACTTGGTGCTGATTGGATTTACTCAGGGTGGGATGTAACGTCCACAGAAAGCAACAAAATAGCGGGCTTTTTTAAAACTCAGCAGACGAGGGGTTGCATTTTTAAAAGGAGTTCTCCTACTTCACCCTCTCGGTGGAGACACAGCAGTTGAGAGGGCCGAGTGAGAGGACGTTCCTGTAGTAGTTCCTGCCCCGCAAATACCACCAGGAACTTCTTCAGTGGAAAACGGGCCTATGGTGCGCATATGCAAATAAAAAATGGGAACAGTGCTCTCTGAAAATGGTGGACGAACACGCATTTTTATTTCTCCCTGATTGAGTATAGTTTATCGCGAATGCAAACCACTTTGGTGCACCTCCACGAAAACTGCTGCGCAAGATGTCGCACTCAACAGAACTTTCGTTTACGACCCGCGCCCTGGCATGGCCAATTCGCGGGAATCGTCTGCGCTGGTCGTCATTGACATTGAAAAACCCGCCCAGTGGCAGAGCCAGAACTGAGTGGGACACAGCCACGTCTCCTTATGACAGCAATTAATCCTGGCAAGTTCTCAATCATTTTCCTTTATTGACACGTTTTCCCATTACCATAATAATCCATTGGCAATTGAAGACGCAGCTTCACTCCATATGCGATCTAACAGCGATTAAATAATGGACTAAATTCAGTACAGATACATAATTTAATCAGTAATAGGCCAATGCTTCACGAAAGACAAACTGCTCTGAATCTTCCGCACTACCTTTTCCGCACATCAGGCGATTTAACTTGCGCTTCATGATCGTTTAAATTCGTTTAAAAACTGAAAAACTTCCATACATAGAGATTTCAATTCCGCGTAAGAATCTCTAAAATACGCATGATTGAATAATGGTTGACCCGCGTTCCGATGAAATATCGGCTCTCAATCTCGGTACAGCGAGGGTTGATATAAAAAGTGGGACTCAGCAATGAAATGTAAAAAGCTTGAGACTCAAGCCATATGCGTGCAAGTTGACAGGTCTGCCATTTTGACTAACTCTGATTTATCTGCAGCAAATACACTTCCACATGAATGATTGTCGTCTCACCTATATGGGGAGAACTACCAGCACCTGACAGTGTGGAATGCTCTCGGAGTGAACCTTTTGTTAATTATGAAAATGACTGAGAACAGGTCAGGACTAATAATTGTTTTAAAAGTATGTTCTGTGCCTCCCTCCCCCCCGCCCCCCGATTCCCAGTTCTGGCTTCGCCACTGCCAAATAATGACTGTAATAGTCGTTAATGATACAGCATATCATGTAATTAACTTACTTATGAATTGTTAAAAGTTTTATGAATTGCTCAGATTTGTTAAGCTTCATTATGTTTGAAACATAATAATTACATTTAAAGTCGTATTCAGAAATTTCATCAAAAGTATTTGGACACAAAATAGGAAAACAAGCTTATGAATATGAAATCTACTTTTGTATGAAAAGTAGAGGCACATCTCTATTCACCATGAAGAACATCAAAATAACAGTAATCTCTAGTGACAGAGAGGCAATATTTGCATTCAAATTGTGGCAATAATTTTTCCACGCATTACATTTGTTCACCAACTGTCAGATTAAACTTACACCCCTCACTGATAAGATCATTCATGGACAAGCACTGACGCTGCGGGTATGTCTCGCCCCGGCCTTAACCGAAAACTTAAACTTTGGTTAAAATTTTTGTGGACGGATGCCGACGCCGCAGACGGAAAAAGCAGCACCTATGTCTCGCAAATCCCTTCGGCGCGAGACAATAATGTGTATTATGCTTCGTAGCTCGTGGATGGCGGATTGTCAGGTTAGGAGACGGCAGAAATTTTCCGTCCAGCACTGCTAGCATCCTGGACAGAACCCTGCATATTGCACAGTGATTGGTTATTTTAAAGGGGCATGAGATTTATCTTAAACACTACGGTGAAGTACCACGTTCCACTGTTAAATGAGCCTGTTAAAAATTCAAAGTAAATAATTATGATTTCGGCCCAAAGAATAATTGGAGGCGCTAAATGGCCATGGATTCATTGAAATTACGTGGAGTCACTTCATATACAGCTTCCGGAATCCTGACAACTTGCCCAACATGAACATAAAATTGATTTCAGAGCCTAGATAGAGTATATATGGACAAGGTCTCTTGCAAACTGTGAAGCGACACAGTTTACAAGGCAGCATCAGCAAGAAAAGAGGTAAAGAAAGGATGTGACAGCAAGTGATCGAAGAAGGGATCTATATAAGCAACATGTTTAACCAGTGGGCAAAAATCAAGCGGCAGAAGGGGAAAGTTCTTCAGTCTGAAGGTGCTCATCAGCTTCTTGACAGGTGAGTGTATGAATATGAACACAATTCTATACTGAGAAAACCATGGAAAATATCTAATTTATGACTGTTGACTTGCTTGATCCTCCCAGCTAAATCTTCAAGCTTTATAATCTTCAAGTGAGATGGAACCGTTTCCAGAGTAGGGGAGGATTCACCATTTCAGTGGCACCGCCGCTCTAAGCAACGCTATGCTATGAACATACCGCCGTTTATCGAAAATATCTGCAAAACAGTAGCCTTTTTAGCTTCATTAGTTCACCAGACGACAAAGTCAGATGAGATTATGTCATGGCCTGTTTGTCCGTCGTTCGTCGTCGTCGTCGTTCGTCGTCCGTAAACATTTTCTCCTCCGAAACCACAGGGCCTATGAAGCTGAAACTTGACAGGTACCTTCCTACCCATGAGGACACCAAAGTTTGTTCAAGGCGTTCCGATCCGATTTCAAACATGGCTGCCACGGCGGCCATATTGAAAATCACATAATTGGCCATCTGAAAGCTATTTATGCACATATTCAGCTGAAATTTGCTATGTAGTCAGTATGTGGCAAGATACATCACATATCACACGGCTTTTTCCGCATTTTGAATTTTGACCTTGCTTTCACCTTCAACTTTATACAACCCCTGTGAGTTACATTGAAATCTTTCAAAATCATCTTCTTCGAAACTACTTCGCCAATGAAGGTGAAACTTGACAGGTACCTTCCTGCCTATGAGGACACCAAGTTTTGTTCAAGGCGTTTCGCTCCGATTTCATTGAAAATCACATAATTGCCCATCTGAAAGCTATTTATGCACATATTCAGCTGAAATTTGCTATGTAGTCAGTAAGTGGCAAGATACATCACATATCATACGGCTTTTCCCGTATTTCGAATTTTGACCTTGCTTTCACCTTCAACTTTATACAACCCCTGTGAGTTACATTGAAATCTTTCAAAATCATCTTCTCCGAAACTACTTGGCCAATGAAGGTGAAACTTGACAGGTACCTTCCTGCCTATGAGGACACCAAGTTTTGTTCAAGGCGTTCCAATTCGATATCAAACATGGCCGCCATGGCGGCCATATGGAAAATCACATAATTGTCCATATGAAAGCTATTATTGCACATATTCAGCTGAGATTTGCTATGTAGGTAGTAAGTAGCAGGATGCATCACATATAATACAAATTTTTCCGTATTTGGAATTTTGACCTTGCTTGGACTTTCAAATTTGTACAACCCCTCTAAGTTACAATGAAACCTTTAAAACTCTTCTTCTCTAAAACTACTTGACCAATGAAGCTGAAACTTGACCAGTATCTTCCCACCCATTAGGACACTAAATTTGTTCAAGGCGTTTCCCTTGAGTGGTCAGGTGAGCTACAGGGCCTGTGGCACTATTTTTTTTAGTACATGAACTTACTGATGGAAAGTACTATTTCACTGTCATGTTGCAGAGGATGAAAGTTAGCTTTTTAAAAAAAATTATTAAAGAGACTCTGTGTATACCTTTGATCACTCACTCTTTTCTTGTTTACTTTGTTTTTCTCATCTGACATCCAATGCTATCTCGCTAATACTTCAATTTTACTCAAAACATTTACAGCTACTTTATTTTCTTTCTTTTTTTAAATTTGATTTTCCCAATTTGATTGGCCTGACGTCAGTGTTGCAATGGCTCAGGTTGATTACCTCCACCAGGGGGTATTGCAATCACTTGCGAAAGAGAGAGTGTGTGTGTGTGTGTGTGTGTGTGTGTGTGTTAGCAGGATATCTCAAAAACTTTTAAAGAATTAATTTCATGGAAAATTAGACTGTATGCATGGGAAGAGGTGATTACATTTCCAGACCTATCTAGATACCGATCTGGATTCTGCAGATGATTAAATGTGCAAGTGGATCAAAACCAGCTGGCGGAAATATGCCCTCTCAAAGTGTCCTCTAGTGTTCCATTTTCTCGATGCCCAAAAACGGCTTGATTTTCTCCTGAGGACAGCTCTTTGATCTTAATTTTGGTTCACCTTTTCTGGCACAAATGCAGTCTTCACAGGCAAAACCTAAGTCTATAAGACCACGCATCAGAACTATTTATTATTTAACCAATCAATCAAACAAGATGGACCGGCGCAAAAAGATATACTGGTCCATCACATGTTCCAATACTTTTGCTAACCTAAAAATTGAGTAGTCTGATGCAAAAGGTGATATAGTCCAAGTTGTTTTTACAAATCTTCATGAGAATGTCAGGAAAGCTAAAATTTTTATCCGTCATGCACATCTTTTGACCTCAAACTCTAACCGTCTGCATTGTAAAGGCAAAAATGAACAGTACTTTTGGAAGAGAATGTATATCCATACTATAAATCATCACAGAGGACATCATACAACTTGGAGAACTAACCTTTTTCTTGTCCATTATTACTTCAGCCACTGGTCCAAACTGCTGGAAGTACTCTGCCAACTGCAGCTGGGATGTTGTTGGTGCAAACCCAGTCACAAACAGGCTGCTCTCCGCCTGTGCCTCACGGGTTGCCCGAACACTGCACAGCTTCTGATGCTTTCGACCTTTCAAGTGATCATCTAGACTGGCTTCTGCAAAGGTGTAACACAAATGGTTTATAACTGAGCTGGGGATTAAATCAATTATATATTCATATCATGATGTAAGACTTGACATGGTCAGAGATTTTGGGCATCATAATATTGTTTTGTGGCACAGAGTGTTGCCTTCTCTGATAGAAAAATAGGACCAAACTGAGTGAACATTTCCAGGTAAAAATTTTACAAAAATTTTGAGGGGGGAAAGAAAAAATCACATAACAAAAATCAAGTATCGAATATGTTCTTTGAATTTTACAACTTGTATATTCTGTGATATTCGAAGGTGCAAGGGAAGCGAATGGGGAAGTAAATTTAAACTGTTCATCCAAAATTAAGATTTGGACCACGGAATCTTTAATATAAATACATCCTTTCCAATCCTCCCCAGATTTGGGATGGCTCTAGTAAATTTCAGGCAACCCCCAGCCCAAAAATGATGCTAGATTTGAAACCTCCGTAAAAAGTTCTGCTAGAATCGCCATTCAGGAGATTATTACCTTTTTAGGTAATAATCGACCACTGAAAACCGTTGAAAATTAAATGAATGCGGGAATTTGTAAGGTTGCTGTACAATACGAGGGCCGTATCTCAGGGCTTAATTGACCAAGAGCTCTAGATTTTGGCATGCATGAATTTTAAGTCATGTACTTCAACATAAATTTTTGCCAGATTTTTTGAAGGTGTCAAGACCACTGGTTCAATTGAGATTGAATGACTCTATAAGGACTTTTCAAAGCGGTTCTTTTTGATTCCGTTGCATTCCCCACGATGAGAAAGCTTTTTTCAGAATTGGGAACATGCATTACATTCAAGAATAATAGTATTGAAAACTTTGAAATAAATCTTAGTACCATTACCATTTTTTGTTTGAGAGGACCTTTGAGTAGGTTAGAGTGAGGCAGGGGTGGTGAATCCTGGTCTTGGAAAGCCATAAGTTTGAATGTTTTATTGGGCTCCCTTCTCCCCCATAACTGATTCAAACGACTGGCCGTGTTAACAAGCATACGTTTCGCAATCAAGCCCTTGACAAGCTATAATCATGTGAATCTCGAGTGTCAGGGCAGGGACATCGAGAACATGCAGGGCTGCTGTTCTCCAGAAGCAGGGTTCCCAACCCCTGGTCCACCGGTATGCCTAATTGAGTGGGACTGCTGCAAGCAAAACCCACTATATGTTATTCAACCAGTTTATTTATTATTCCTCCTCATCTTCCTCCTCCTCTTCCACCGTTTTACGGACCCTAACTACTTCCACATGCTTCAATATATTCAAACCGTTCAAACTTCAAATTATTCAGCCCAATTCAGACTTTATCTGGTGTATTCATAATTTTCCAGAAATTCATAATTTCCAAGATATTCCACATTTTCTGAAAATTTTTCCCTATTCAGAGCCAAGCAACCACCCAGACCATCATAGGAACTGTCAAGCAAAGCCTTAGCAACCATCAGGAATGCCTTGCCAACCGCCTAGCAATGCCTTCACAACCACCCAGAACAATTTTGCAAACAACTAGACCACCTGGAATACTATAGTAACCACCTAGCAACGCCTTAGCAACCATCCTGAACACCACAGCAACCACCTAGCAATGCCTTAGCAACCACCTTGAACACCACAGCAACTGCCTTGTGACCACCCGGTACACCCTACCAACCACACAGAACACCATGGCAACCACCAATCAATGCCCTAGCAACCACCTGAAACACCTTAGCAATGCCTTAGCCACCACCTTGAACACCATAGCAACCACGTAGGAACATCATAACAACCACCCTGAATACCATAGTAACTGCCTAGCAACATCTTAGCAACCACCCAGAACACCATAGCAACCGACTAGCAACGCTCTAGCAACCACACACAATACCATAGCAACTGCCTAGCAACGCCCTATAAACTGCCCAGAACACCTTAGCAACCATCAAGCAACACCTTTACAACCACCCTGAACACCATAGCAACCACCTAGCAACGCCTGAGCAAACACCCTGAACACCACAGCAACTGTCCAGCGGCCACCCGGTACACCTTAGCGACCACCTAGCATCACCCTAGCAACCACACAGAAACACCAAAGCAACCACCTAGCAATACCCTAGCAACCACCCAAAACACCTTAGCAACCACCCTGAACACCACAGCAACCACGTAGCAACGCCTTAGCAATCATGATGAATACCATAGTAACTGACGAGCAACACCTTAGCAACCACCCAGAACACCATGGCAACCACCTAGAACGCCATAGCAACCACCTAGCGACCACCCTGACTACCATAGCAACCACCTAGCAACACCCTGCCAACCACCCAGAACACCTTAGCAACCACCATGAACATCATAGCAACTGCCTTGCAACCACCCAGTACACAACAGCAACCACCTAGCAACTGCCTAGCAATGCCCTAGCAACCACCCAAAAATCCTTAGCAACCACCTAGCAACGCCTTAGCAACCACCCTGAATATCATGGCAACCACCTTGCAACCAGCCGGTACACCTCAGCAACCACCTAAACCACCTGGAACACCACAGCAACTGCCCAGCAATGCCCTAGTAACCACAAAAACACCATAGCAACTGCCTAGCAACACCTTAGCAAACACCTGAACACCATAGCAACTACCTGTAATGTATTGACCTTTTTGGGTTTGGGCATGTCCTGTGCATACCTGAGAGGGAAAGTCCCAGAGAATAAAAAAAGTCTAAAAGGTGGAAGGGGGCTGCAAAAGAGTTTATAAGGAGAGAAATTGAGAGAGTAAAAGAGTAGGAGAAATTGCATGGAGAATGATACATTTGACCAGACCTGTCACTCTTTTCAAGACCTGTGAAGCTTTTTGTGGATTTTGGCCTGTGTTGGAGCATTTTCCACACCACCAAGCAACCCCATCTCAAGGGACTGTAAATATTTTTTATCTTGTATATTATCAATCTTGGTCAGTAGTATAAATTGTAGGTTAGTGTTAGTCTTTGTTTAATTAAACCTGTTTTAGTTTTAAAATTTTATCTGTCATCCCTTGCTGTCGTAAATGTCAAAACAAATTGGGGCCAAAACTAATTGGGGGCTCGTCCTGGAGAGACCATTGTGTGAGTCAATTACTGAAAATCTAACATTTCAAATTGTGAAATTGTTTTTTTAAAATTTTCCTAGATATATATTGACAGATCAACAGCAAAGGATGATTTCTTGGCATCACCAACTGAAGAGGTTTGAAGTCTTTTAAAAAGACAGAACTGCTAGAAATATACAGTCAGTTAGAGCTGATAGAGGTAAAACCAGCCATGCGAAAAGCAAGACTGGCTAGAGAGATTGTTGAATATTACATTGATGAAAATGTGTTTGCACCAGGCGATCTGGAACAGTTTCCAGTGGAAAATCCAAATGTAGAAATGGAACTTAAATTAAAAATGCTAGAGATTGAAAGGGAGGAAAAAGAAAAACAAAGGCAGTTTGAGTTAGAAAAATTAGCAAGAGGAGAATTTGAGAGGGCAGAAAAAGAAAAACAAAGAGAATTTGAGAGAGAGAAAGAGGAAAGAGCAGAAAGAGAGAGACAGAGACAGAGAGATTTTGATTTAGAGAAGTTAGATAGAGAAGAATGGAGCAGATTCTCTGAACCTTTTGACGATATTACGGACCGTAGATGATGAAATCCCAAAATTTCTTGCAATAGCTCTTTGAGGAATGTTGCTTTTAAACTGTTCGACAATCAGCTCACGTATTTGTTCACTAAGTGGTGACCCTCGCCCCATTCTTGATTGTGAATGACTGAGCATTTCAGGGAAGCTGCTTTTATACCCAATCATGGCACCCACCTGTTCCCAATTAGCCCGTTCACCTGTGGGATGTTCCAAATAAGTGTTTGATGAGCATTCCTCAACTCTTTCAGTTTTTTTTGCCACTTGTGCCAGCTTTTTTGAAACATGTTGCAGGCATCAAATTCCAAATAAGCTAATATTTGCAAAAAATTACAAAGTTTACCTGTTTGAACATTAAACATCTTGTCTTTGCAGTGTATTCAATTGAATATAGGTTGAATAGGATTTGCAAATCATTGTATTGTTTTTATTTACGATTTACACAACGTGCCAACTTCACAGGTTCTGGGATTTGTAATAGGAGAGGAGGGGGCGTAGCAATCTAAGTGAACGAAAACATAAACATACAGGAATTTTCCGAAATTGAAAATTCCTTGCCCTGTGAAGATATCTGGGTCGGGCTTATTGGCATACACGAGACAGGTTTAAACATAGGAGTATGCAATCGACCACCAGCTTTAGACAGTACAGTCAATGAAATGCTTTTTAAGTGGACTATGCAAGCTTATAGAGGTGGAGGGACGATTATTATGGGTGACTTAAATTATCCTGATATCGATTTGGAAATGGTGAAGGGTACAGTGTAGGGGGGAGGAAGAATTTGTAAATGTTATAAATGATCATTTTCTGATGCAGTATGTTAATAAACCTACAATGGAGAAGGCAATTTTAGACTTAGTGCTCTGTAATGACCCTGATAGAATTAGCAATGTTGAGGTACTGGAGCCACTTGGGAGAAGTGATCACTCTGCTGTTTTGATTGTTTTTGATGTTTCATAGGAAGTTAAAAGGGTGTATTCAAAAACAAAAATTTTCAATTTTGGACAAGCAAACTTTGACAGGATGCGCTCATATCTAAGTGAAATAAAATGGGAGACACTCCTGGACTGTGAGTCCGTAAATGAGATGTGGGAAAGATTTCAGGGGGTTTTACTTGAATCACAATGCAAATTCATTCCAAAGGTGTCCAAAAGTAAGCTGAAAAAGCAGAATCCTCAGTGGATGACCAAAAGTATTCGTAGGATTTTGAGGAAAAAGAGGAATCTTTTCAAGGTGTACATAAAGGATAACAATGAGAACACTAAGGCTGAATACTGTAAAATGTTGGCTGTGGTCAAAAAAGAGCTGAGGAATGCTAGATGACTATATTAAAGACAAATTGCAGAGGGGGCAAAAACTAACCCTAAACGCTTCTTTCAGTACTGCCGCAGAAAAAGGAAAGTTAAAGAGCAGGTACAGTGCATAAAGAATAAAAACGGATCATTGCTATATGATAACAAGGATATTGCGGATGCCTTTAACAGTTACTCTGTTGAGAATTTTACCTCAAAGTGGGTCTTTATTTCGCCAGAGGGCATGTTAAATGCTCAAGATTATTTTGCGGAACTTGAGGTTAAGGATATTGAAGTATTAGACAAGTTACATAAACTAAAGGCAGATAAGGCGGCGGGTCCTGATGGCTTATATCCTAGAGTGCTCAGGGAAATTGGTGGGATCATCTTTAAGCCGCTATCCACCATCTTCAGACGGTCTTTAGAAACTGGAGAAATACCAAATGATTGGAAACAGGGCAATATAATACCAATATATAAGAAAGGGGGCCGTACTGAGGCACGAAATTACAGGCCAGTCAGTTTAACTTGCATTGTGTGCAAAATATTGGAATCTATCATAAAAGATGAGCTGGACTTATTTCTTGAACGTAACAGTATCTTGAGGGATAGCCAACATGGTTTCCATAGGTAAGGCCATGCCTGACAAACCTTCTGGAATTTTTTGAAGAGGCCACCAAGACAGGGCTTATGGCATCATATACTTGAATTTTCAGAAAGCATTTTATACAGTACCACATAAGAGAATAATTTTCAAAATGAGCTCCATTGGAGTTACAGGGGGTATTCTGGAGTGGATTCAAAACTGGTTACAGGACAGAACACAAAGAGTGGTGGTCAGTGGTATCTCATCTGATCTAGGTATGGTGGGGAGTGGCATCCCCCAGGGATCGGTGTTGGGACCCCTTCTGTTCCTCATCTACATTAATGACCTTTATAGGAATATTGAGAGCAGATTAGTTAAATTTGCAGATGATACTAAATTGGGGTGTTTGACAAATAGTTTAGAGTCCACTAAAGTGATTCAAGATGATTTGGATAGAATCCAGAATTGGGCAGAAATGCGGCAAATGAAATTTAATGTAGCAAAATGTAAAGTTGTACATGTAGGTAATAAAAAAATTAGACGGGACTACTTCATGGGAGGTTTAAAACTGGATTGTGCTCCACACGAGAAAGATCTGGGAGTGATTGTTGACTAGGGATGGGTATAGTTAGGATTTTTATGATTCCGATTCTGATTCCGGTTCTGCTTATCGATTCCGGTTCCTAACGATGCCTTATTTTGATTTAAAAAATAAATTAATAAATAAACAGGAAGCCAATTGTATATTTAACAAAAGACACTTTATTGCAAACTAAATCACCGGTTAAATTCCATACAAAATGGCAACATAAATATTTGAGCATATGAAAATAAATGTAGATATAATATAAAGTACATTCAGTAATAACTGGTTTTAATAAAAATAAATAAATCCCTGAAAAATGAAAAGAGAAATAAAAAAAAGTGCATCCTGTGGTGCTTAATTTTCAGTCATGTCTGAGCAGCATCAAGTGCATAACAGCTGCAAAAAAAAAAAAAATTTAAAAATCATAAAAACAAAGAGAGGATTTAAGAATTCGACTCAACAGTTTTTGTTGAGGAATATCAGCTTTCTCTGGAAGTATCTCGCGATCCTTTTGCCGAAGTGAATGTGGCCACTCTTTCAGTGCCCGGCTCTGTTGGGGCAGCTGCGGAGGTGCTCGCACTGGGGCTCGACGCCTGAGATCGCAAGACAAACACCGCACATTCCTTAAGTTCAATGCCGTGCAGTCTTATATGTTTTGTTAGGTTGGAAGTGCAACCTGTCTTGCAGCTTATTAATTTCCCACGTGTTGCATTTTCCACGTTCGCCGCTCTCTCTCCTGAAATGAAGCCACAATTTAGACTTTCCCGGTCCATTTCCTGTTGGTAGTACCTGCTGCAAGCTCCCGCTGCCTGACTGCTGGCTGCAGATCTGTCGTGTTGACAACGTGCAGCGTCACGTGACGTAGTTGACGTGTAACAGACAGGTCCTGACAGATATCTAAAGTCCGTAAGCAGCCGTTGTGTAAAATGAGCGCATCTAGGAACCGATGAGCATAACCGAATTTTTTTTTTATCGGTACCCGGTACTCACTAAATTTTATTTGGTTCCTACTTGGAACCGAATTTCGGTACCCAACCGAATATCCTCACAGGCTCTAGCCATTGTGCCGTAGCAGGTAAAATAGGCAATTGGATACTGGGATACATAACCAAAAGTATTCAGTGCAAATCTAAGGAAGTGATGCTTCTTTGGTACAACAAATTCATCAGACCACATCTAGAGTATTGTGTACAGTTCTGGGGACCATTCTTAAAGATATAGAGGCTCTCGAGAAAGTTCAGAAGAGCCAGTAAGTTAATTCCAGGTATTAAAGATGAAAGCTAAGAGAAGAGGCTGTAGGGATGAGCAGATCCAGTCCTGGAGGGCCGGTGTGTATATAGGTTTTTATTTCTATCAATTACCCTGACTAATGGAGTTAATTGGCTGAATACACAAATATAGATTATTGCATAGGTTTGATCAGAGAAAAATGTTTTATGTAGGGTGACAAGAACAGTCTTTGGTGGTAATTCATGATAATTTTAAGAAATGTCAGATTTCATGAACAGTTTGGAAAATTTAGATAATTAACTAATTAAAGGCCAGAGGTTGGTGCGAAAACCAGGGACGGATACGGCCCTCGTTGCCCATCCCTGCTATAGATCCTTAATCTCTTTAGTCTTAAGAAAAGGAGACTAAGGGGCAATTTGATTGAGGCCTTTAAAAGTGTAAAAGGGATTAAAAAAGTGAATTATGTAGGATTCCTTCGACCAAGTGTTGAGAGTAGAACTCGGGGTCACAAATGGAAGTTGACCAAAGGTAAATTTAGCACTGATATTCGGAAATATTTATTCACCCAAGGAGTAATTTTCAATGTGGAATAGCTTGCCTGCCAAAATTGTTGAGGCAGAGACCATGGGGGTTTTCAAGAGCAGGCTTAACTTCAAGCTAGATACCATCGAGTCACTGAGTATCTGAAGGGATATATTCCCAATAGTATAGAGAAATTGGCAAGCGTAGTTTGGCCGAATGGGCTGTTCTCGCCACTCATGTTGTTATGTCATGTCATGTTATGTTAATTAAAGTTAATTAAATGAATCAAGGAATACAATCAATGTTCCATTGTGCATTTGAATCCCAAGCATAGCCAAAAGTTTTTCCCTTAGAAGTGTGCGATTTCATGATTCAAGTTAGTAATGTTGGCACTTATAATTAAGTAAATCATTGCTGAGCTTGCGGGTCAGACAGGACTCGTAGGACGAAGTTTCAGAATTGCTGGTGACAAAATGCACATGGAAATACTTCCACCCGCCCCCCTTCTTTCTTCCCACTGTACGAGGCCCACACCAGTATACATTCTAAATTTCTATCATTTCTATTTCTTATCCGCTTCCTAAACCAACCGCGACAACTTTTCAGGGGGCGGGCGGAAGTCTTGATCTGCACATTTTCAGTGATGGACGGTTTCATCTTCACCCACAATTTGGGAGTTGCCAAGTTCCCCTCACTCACATTGCTGTCGCTAATTACATTTATATGTTGCTGTTCGCAGTATTCGAACAAGCATTAGTCAACTTGCGAGCGTTTGCTCAGTATTCAACCGGTGGCTACGTTGAATGAACGTTGGCTAGCTACCGAGCTACATACCAAATTCTTGACAGTGAACACCATCCATTGCTTTGACACTTACTGTTGGGTACACGGACATCACAAAGCTTGCAATGGAATCCACCTTTAAGAACCGACTGGACGTCACGGTTCAACTCCATGTTCGGGGCATAAATTCCAGAAAATAATTCGGAAGTTATAAAGCTGAATAACACTAACGTATCCAACTCGTTTGAAAAAGTTGAATGTACGTCAGGATAACTTGTCCCATACACTTCCTTTATTTCAAACTCCCCGATGAGACAACTTGGATTGACATACAGTTCCGAGTACCTTTTTCTCCCTACTTTTTTGAAAGGATTATCTGTCATTGACCAACGTTTGGTGCGAATACTGCCACTTAAATTTCCAGTGTATTTAATTTCATGTCATCCTACATCTTGAAAAACATTCTACGCCAAAATTTCGCTCGTAGACGAACTGTTCTTGGGAACAAGTTACATGTACCGTCCGGGTAAGTTGTCCCTTGCACGTTCCTTTCCTTTAAATTTCCCGATGAGAAAACTTGAGGGGATAAACAGTTCCGACTTATCGGTTTTAACTGTGCATACCGCCACCAGTGGTGTTCAATCATGCTACTCCACTACTTGAAAGGAAAGTCCGCTGTAATATGCTTTTTTGCCTGAAGAAACGTAGCTGTCCTCCAGGATAAAAAAAGCACTCAGCCCACCTCACTGAGTTCGAGCTTCTTCTTCTTCTTCTTCTTCTTCTTCACATCATCATCATTTAAGTAGCGTAAAAAGCAACTAAGGCGTATTACTGCCCTCTGCCGGAAGTTTAGTTGACATTCGAAACAAACGTAAAAGTAATAATAATAAAAAAAACACAAAAAATAATTCCCAGTCCTTACTTCTCGATTAATGAAAACTGATGAAAATTATTCAGGTTGATATCTGACTCCCATTCCCCCCAAAACCCTTTTCCTATTATCTCAACTGCCCATCTTGGAATTTTATACATGCTCAACTGTTAAGTGCCACTCGACTCCCTCCAGACCCACTTTCTAACATTCCCTGGATTTCTTCTCCCTTAACTTCACTAACTCCAAAGAGCTCACTGGCTGCATAAATAACCACCTTTATGCCCTCAGTTTTTTTACTCAATTTCACTTGCACAGTTAATTACCATTGTTATGAATGCCAGAAACCTTTTTTCTTTACCTATAGGCCTACGCTCTTTATCCAAACTCTCTGCCATCTCCTCAGTGTATCGGACTTCATCTACCTTCGCCTGTCAATCCTTACCTACAACTCCTTTTTCTTCTCTCACTTTCTTAACAGCCTCCGCATACAAGATTTTACTTTGTATGTAAGCGGCAATGAAAGGCAGAGAGGACTACATGCACCTGGCACATAGTCAGGATTCTAGCAATCAGACCCTTGTTGTTATAAGGGCCCCAGCACCTGGCAGAGACCCTCCAAGGTCATGGAAGCAGACTAAACTAGGGTCTGTTTGGCACCACCTTAGTTTGCCACAGCTGAAGCAGCCATCTGCCTCAGAGGTGAGGGGCAATCTCTGGGGTAATGGCTGGCTCAAATGTCTTACAAACCACCAAAAACTGCTTTCCAAAAACTTTTTTCCTGTGGTGCCCATGCCATCCAATGGACTTTGACAGGACTGTACCCTTAAAATTACAATGCATTGCCCTCTATGAAAAAATTTCTGAAGACTTTTCATTTTCTGAGTTAAAACACTCATTTTGCACACAATGTCACAAAAATAAAGTGTATTTCTGTTTTACTGTATGATAAGAGTGGAGTAATTGCATTAATGCGGATTATTCTTGTAATTCTGCATTGTACCGGACATTTCATGACCAACTCTAACGCAAGCAGTTCGTGTTTGTTGTCATTTTAGTCCTCTAAATTTCTGGAATGGCATAGGGCATATTT
Source organism: Gymnothorax reevesii (assembly GCA_029721435.1). Taxonomy (NCBI): domain Eukaryota; kingdom Metazoa; phylum Chordata; class Actinopteri; order Anguilliformes; family Muraenidae; genus Gymnothorax; species Gymnothorax reevesii. Next base: position 55,534,225 of record CM056582.1, read on the forward strand.
CGAGGAATTAAAATTGTGCCACACCCTCATTCAATAACTTTGGAAAGAAATATACTTCAGTTTTCCTTGTGGTCATGTCTCCTCCCAAAGACCCTCTGGAGAGGGGGAGCCTTCCTGGTTCGAATTATCCAAATGACCTATGACCGTGCCATGGGACGCAGTCTGGGGTTTGGGCATAAAAGAGAGGTGAACAGAGAAGTCGGCTAAGCTTGTGTTCATCCTTCCCTCATATACTTTGTGCAAATGTGTAGTGTGTATATGTGTAGTTTTGAGCTGCGCCAGGTATTAATTGACTTCTTTTTATCTTTTCTGTAACAAACACAAATGGTTCTTGTGATTGAAGCTTGTGCCTGCCTGGCAAAATAAATTGATATCCGCATCTGTTGTGTGTTTCTGACTTTAAACGAACATATACCTCCAGTTCGCACTCCTGGCTCCCAATTGAGTAACGTAGTTCGTAATTGCGTGCCTGATCCACACGCTCGGCATCTGCGTTATAAGGTGGATTTTCCATGCTGTGTATGGTGTTATTAAAATTGGCTTCGAGCAGATTCCGTTCATATCTTTGGGCGGAAATCTTAAAAGACACAAGGCCTCTGAACGATGAGAATACCGTTATGCCTTGTAGTTGCTCGCTTTGGGCCCCGGTAATCCCTAGTCATAGCTAATTTCTATGTTAAATTACTGTGCTTAATAGGGCCGCCAGCTTCTGAGTTCTTCCGCCAAATTGGGTTGTACAGATGGTTTTGGTCCGGCAGAGTAAGGTATTGACCAGTTATGAGTCTGATGCACAACGGACCTCCAAATTAAGTAATAAATTGACTAATCAGAATCAGATCATATTAATGCAAATGCATCGTAACCGCAAATGATTGCAACTAGAATTTTGTATCCCAAATTTGATATGGAGTCAGATGTATTGTAACCGCTAAGATGTTAGGGCTGCAGCATCCGCTAGGCACATTTCAGGCCGTTTAAAAGCAGAATGTGACAAACGTCATCACGTGTGGCCTGGGGCTGGGGTCTAGTGCTTACGCTGTAGCCAGATCCCATTATTATAATGGAGACCGCGAGGACTATCTTTTACCTGGCTGTTAAGGCAAACACGCTGAGACCTTTTGCCTCAGCTAGGACCCTCCTTGGCCTAGTTGCACGGTGTTTACATGTACATTAGTCCTTTCAATCTCACCCTCAAATTTCCTTTGCTCACACTGTTTTGCACCCGCTTCGTGATTTCCCCTGCAGTGAAGACATACAGCTCTTTCCTTTGTCAATTCACACTCTGCCTCATTACACGCATCTTTCCTGCACCGTCTACAAGGATAAGACCCTCTCCGACTAACTGCCGCCATATGACCGTACACTTGACACCAAAAGCATCTAAATGGTGTCCTTTCATAAGCCCTCACTGTATAACTAACGTAATCCAAAGTTACCCGTTCTGGTGGTTCCCTCTCAAACTCCAATAAAACTGATGAACTATCAGTTTCTTTACAGTTTCAATTAGTTTTTAAGCATCTAGCACCACAAAAACCATCTACCTCCATAAATGAATCAGCTTTCACCGAGTGTACAACGCTGCTATAACTCCCTTAACAGTAGTCTGATTGCGCATTTTGAAACATGTAACTTCAGTCAAATCAAAATCCTTTATTTTCAGAACCCTATCCCTTTGATTCTTTGTTTTACACTCAATTATTACCAGGCCTCTTCTGCAAACCCTCACTGATTTAACATCACCCACTTCCAGCTTGATAAATCGACCTATGAAATGACTTTCATTGTATACGTGATTTGTTTTATGATACATTCCCACTAATTTAATTCTGACAACGTATACTTCCTCCTCCTCTCCTTTTTCTGTTTCTTTTTCCCTTCTTCCTCCCCTTCCCACTCCATTTTCTCTCAAGTAGTTTCTCCACCTCCATGAAAAACCTTCCAATATTCTCTAACAAACATTACAACTATCTACCAAACTCAATGTCTCAATCACACACCTCTTTCCCAAGCGACATTCAATCCACTCCTTCTTCTTCTTCTAGAGTTTTGCACTTAAACGCTACAAGGTGTATCACTGACCTCCGCAGATGAGAAATTAATGACATCCTCAAAAAAAAAAAAAAAAACAGTATCAATGACCCAGCCTGAACCCTCATTTCCCAAAACCTTTCTGCCCAGTCACCCCCGCTGAACCTTGTCTCCAAAATTCCCAGAATCTCTGCCCCTTTCACATCTATCACTTCCAAAAACTAACTTGCTGCTTCTACCAATTCTGTCTGTTCTACTCTCAACCTCTCAGGAGCAAATTGGCAATTAAAGTAAAAAAAAAATCTTATCCATTCTTTTGACATCCCCGTCTTGTTAGCCAAATTTCTAAGCCCCTGCCTTCCGTTTTCTCATTTTTCTTTTTCCACCTGCACTCTCTTGTTTGCCTCTGCAAAATTCATTTTCCCCCAAGATCTTTTCCTTCCTGAGCCTTATAGTCCATGGGCCAACAACAAAAAATGGCCATTTCGTACCATCTCAGGTGGCAAGACCTCGTTGTGATTTTCTGATAGCTAGATGTTAATGAATTCAGGTGAAAGCCTTTTCAAATGAGGAGCTTTCAAGTGGTTATCAGGCATGGTACATGAGATTGTGCAGTAAATTTGAAGACTAAAATATTGGGGTAGGGGAAACAAAAATGTCCGTAGTTTCACACTGGTTTGACCAATTTTAATCAATTTTACCCCAAAATCTTTGCCTGGGTCTTTCCTACATAACTACGCACAATTTATGTAAATCAGTTTTATTATTAGGTCAGCAGAGGTCAAAAGGTAACATATTTTTAGTATAGTCCAAAATTTGCCATGGGCGAATAAATCATTGTAAAACGATGAAGATATTTAACAGATCTCACTCAAAACCTTCCGAAATCACACTTTAGGCATTCATAGAAAATTTAAGCAGGCAAGTGTCCAGTTATTTAGAAAAGAACTGAGCCTGCATCAATGTTTATCAAATGTAATTTCAGAGAAACTCAAGTTTACCTGAAATCTACGACTGATCAAAGTCACAAATTGATATTGAAGTTATTGAACAGATCTCACTCAAAACATTCTGAAGTCACACTTTCGTCACCTGGAGACAATACAAGTGGACATACATGCTTTCTTTATCAAGATATTTTACCCCATCAATGCCTGAGCTATTTTCAAAGTTCCAATAGTCGACAACAGCACCTGCAAAAAAAACTTTCTTCAGATAACTGCATAGTGACAGATATCAATAAATCATTCTTAACTGACATGATTCTGTATTAGAGAATGAAGTCATTAATTTAGGAATGATTTTATTTCAATTTAGATGAAGGTAGGTCACGTGGGGTCAAACACTCAGGCCTAGAGGTCACATGTTTCAGCTCACAAATATCAGGTATTCATATTGAATATTGATACCTTATGAACTTTTTCTTACATACCTTAGAATAGAACAAACCAGCTTTGGCAGGTATGATGTACTGTACATCGCTTGGTTGGTTACATGTATATTTAGTAAGGACTGTATTTAGTAAGGATAAATGCTCTCCTACACATAGTCCTTTTAGAGGACTTAGCACTTGTTTTTTTCAGTCTCACCCTGCAGGGTTTGTTCAGAAACAGTGAATCAACCTAATTGCCATTTTATGACCAAAAATTTCAGGTAAGGCTGTAAAGATAAAGCTCATGCTGCAGCCTTAAGATTGTCGTCATCACTTTCTCAATTGTCACCATGTGTATTTCAACACAGACATTGTACGTCTTTGAAGTTAAGGTGGCAGTGCTTATTATTCTTCAACTCTCACAATGCAGGAGCTGTGGTGACTGCTGCATGGTGATATATTCATTTTTTCTATGCAGCATGAACATAATTTTTCTCTGACTGATTGCCCATGGATAAGTACATTCTACATGAGCCTATGCCAGATTTTTATTCTTACTGTTCTTGTGTTTAAATGGAAATGGCCCGGGTCAGGTATTATTTTATTTTCACAGGTTCTGGTGTTGTGAGCTACATTTAAGTAATGGAAGATAGTCTGGCTTTGCCCTCCAAGAAGCCACGGCAGAGCCCAGTCTGTCTTTTGAACTGCAGTGAGACATTTCAGTGACATTGTACCAGAAGCATGGAACAAAAACGCATGTGCAGTTCACGGACATTTCTCAGCTACGACGGGCTCTTAGAGATGACATCTGTGGTGAACTGATTGGCTTTCATGCATTTTCTGGGTGTGATTCTTTAAGTGCTTTTGTTGGACGTGGTAAGATAGGACCACTGGACAAATTGAGGTCAAACGACTTGAAACCTTTACCAAACTTGGAAACACTTGGGAGGTTTCAAGGGAGACCTTTGCACTTTTACAACACTTCACATGCTTCATGTACACACCATCGACCAAAACAGTGGCAGTTAATCAACTGCGACACGAGTTGTTCTTTGCCAAGAGAGGCGAGGTAGATTCATACGTTTGAAGGTCCTCAATAAGCATTTCAAGCGCGCAAATTATCAAGCTGGTGTATGGGAGAGAAGCCTTGGAAAGAAACCAGCAATACCTGATCTAGAAGGTCACGGGTGGAAGAGAGATGAGAATGGAGATCTTGGTATCGACTGGATGGATGGAAACCCAGCACCAGATGCTGTGCTTGAAATGATGGCCTGTCAGTGCAAGCGAGTTTGCAAGGAAGGAAAATGTGCATGCTTTGATAACAGGTTGAAGTGCACGCCGATGTGCAGGTTGCAGACCTGCGAGAATATGCAAGCTGATGATGTTGAGGCTCAGACGACAGTTCATATCGATTCAGGAGATAAAGACGAGGATGATTGACTGTAGCAATTTTGTGTTGATATAAGAAAGCAGACTTTGATCAGTCGTAGATATCAGGTTAACTTGGGTTTTTCTGAAATTACATTCCATAAACATTGATACAGACTCAGTTCTTTTCTAAATAACTGGATATTGGCCTCCGTAAATTGTCTCTAGATACCTAAAGTGTGATTTTAGAAGGTTTTGAGTGAGATCTGTTCAATAACTTCATTGTTTTTCTGTGATTTATTCTCCCATGGCAAATTTTGGGCAATACTTAAAATATGTAACCTTTGCTGAGCTAATTATGGCACTGATGTACATAAAGTGTTTGTAATTACATAGGCAAAGGCAAACATTTTGAGGTATAATTTATTAAAATTGGTCAATCCAGTGTGAAACTCCAGACATTTTTGTTTCCCCTACCCCAATATTTCGGTCTTCAAATTTACTTCATGCTCTCATATTCCGAGCTTGAAAACTTCCATATAGCTACTCATTTGGAAAGGCTATCACCTGAATTCATCAACTTGAGGCATCTACCTATCAGAAAGTCACAATAAGGTTTTGCCCCCTGAGATGGTACCAATATCTGGTTTGGCCCATGGACTATTAGTTACAAAAATACCTATGCTAAATATATGACGTTAGATCAAAGAGGTAAAATGAATGGAAACTGCCAGGTGGCATGGCATGCTTTAGCTCAAGAGAAGAATGAAAAATGCTTATGAACAAATTCCACATGTGAATTGTGCACTGAATGAATAAGCTGTTCTCTGTGTGTGTTTGTCTTTTGGCCTTCCCTGAATGTAACATGCCATAATATATATATATATATATATATATATATATATATATATATATATATATACCTTCAGAATTAAAGGTAAAGGAATTAAAGTGCTGGGATGAAAACAGGATCTGAGACCATGAGAAGCGACGTTAGGTATGCCCATAAGCATCCTAAAAATTTTCAGGAAATTGCTTTAACCCTTTGCTATCCAGGTGGTTAACTGTTATGTCATGTTATGTAATCAATGAATGGATATCCCCAAAATGGTGCAACACCAGGTGTTTGCACTTTCTTGATCTCAGCACATCCCTTGACATATTTCAGTTCAACTTATAGAACTGTTATATACTGTATGTCTCTAATACAGAATCATGTCAGTTAAGAATGATTTATTGATATCTGTCACTATGCAGTTATCTGAAGAAAGTTTTTTTTGCAGGTGCTGTTGTCGACTATTGGAACTTTGAAAATAGCTCAGGCATTGATGGGGTAAAATATCTTGATAAAGAACAAGTGATTGCCCTACACTGCGACATGGAATGGCCTCCGAGGTCATCAGATTCAATCCCTCTTGACTTTCTCTTGTGGGGTAATCTTAAGTCAAAACTGTATGTTACTCCACCTTGGGACCTGGATGACCTTGGGGAACGCATAATGGCAGAAGTCAATGTTCTCAGAAGGGACAGAGCATTGATCAGCCGTGTAGTGTACGATATGCTGAGGAGGCCCAAATCCACTGGCGGATTTAGATATGGGCAACATAGACAGTTGCCCAAGGCGGCATCTTGAGAGGGGGCGCCAGTGAGATCGCAAAAAAAAAAAGACACACAAAAGCAAAAAAAAAAAAAACACTCATTTGCTGCCATGCCACATAAGCAGCTTTGTTTGGCTCATTGCTCTGACACATTAGAGCATCACCCATATCAGGGATTGCAGGGTCTCCATGTGAACAAATGCAAGTAAATGGGGGTGATGTGTATTTTCTCAATCTATGATGTTTACACTTCCCAACCGATTTCAACAAGCCGAATATATAGGGTTTATGATCTACATGGAGTACGAAGAAACATTTTTATGTTCGTTAACTTTGAAAAGTTAGTTCAGCTATGATTGCTGTTAGGTGCTCAAGAGAGGGTGATGGTATATCAACATTAGAGTCGTTAAATTAACTGAATTTGTTACGTGGTGGAAGATCATTCTCATTTAAACAATAATGAAACACATGCATTGCTTCCAACCCTTAAGTAAGGAAAAGCTTGAGAAGTCCAGAGTCATAACGCAGGTGAAACTGATAAACCTCCATGCACAAGGACTTAAATTCAGCGTGAGAATCTCTTACTCATGCGTTGATTGAATAATTGCTGACTACAGCAGGGAAACGTAAATATTCCACTGAAACTCACGTGGAATGCATGAGAGTTGACAGGTGTGCATTATTGATGAAAACTGACCACACCTGATAATGTTCAGAGTTTTCAGAGCTTTTGTATTGGTAATTTCAATGAATGGTTGAAAACAGGTCATGACCAATCATTATTTTCAAGGGATGGGTTTGAGCTTCCCCTATCGCCAGTTCACTAACTGCCACTGATTATGTATATATATATATATATATATATATATATATATAGGTATATACAAACACTACCGCTGAAATGTTTGGGAGCACTTGGAAATTTTCTTGTTTTCCATGGAAACACACATTAAATTGGTCTGAATAGGAAATATAGCAAATGAACCGAACACTCTGACATTGTCTGAGTTAGAAATGATGATTTTACTGGAAAATGATGAATATGTACTTCAAACTTTGCCTTCATCAAAAAAAAAACATAAAGCGTTGCTGAATACCCCTCGGCCCAGACAAGATTTTCTGCCTCATAGTCACAGCGCTTAGGTCAAAGGTGAAAACCAGCAAAAACATAACCTTGCAAATCCTTGGTAAAACCTTACCATACCAAATTTGGTGATGCTGTGAGGACTAATTGCCGAGTACTGGCCTGGACAATATTTCCAGGGTCAAGTACACAGCGCTAAGGCCAAAGGTGAAATCCAGCAAAAAACCTGACATTGTACATTTATGAGTCATGTTGTGTCATCATACCAAATTAGGTGAAGCTGCGATCATTAGTTGCTGATTACTGGCCTGGACAATGTCACCCGGACAAGATTTCTAGGGTCAAGGTCACAGCGCTAAGGTCAAAGGTGAAATCCAGCAAAAAAAACCTAACTTTGCACATCTTTGGGTCACAGTGAGTTAACATACCAAATTTGGTGAAGCTGTGAGAATTTGTTGCCGAGTACTGACCCGGGGAAGATTTTCAGGGTCAAGGTCAGAGAGCTAAGGTCATAGGTCAAATCTAGCAAAAAACCTGACGTTGCACATCTATGGGTCATAGTAAGTTAGCATCCCAAATTTGGTGATGCTGTGAGGATTAATTGCAGAGTACTGACCCGGACAATATTTCCAGGGTCATGGTCACAGCGCTAAAGTCAAAGGTGAAATCCAGCAAAAAACCCTGACGTTACACATCTATGAGTCATAGTGAGTTACCATACCAAATTTGGTGAAGCTGCGATCATTAGTTGCCGAGTACTGGCCCGGACAAAATCATGGACAGATGACGGACGGCAGACGACAGATGACGGACGACAGACAGACACGCAGGTGACGACAATACCCCTCCGGCCAGAGTTGGTCGAGGGGAAAAAAAACCCACCTTCACTGTTGATACTGAAACGGGTGTTTGACGGGAACTATTTAGCGCAGCTGCTAGTTGACAATCTGTGAGGCGTCTTTGTCTTAAACTACAGACTCTTAGATATTTGTCTTCTTGCACAGTTGTGCATTGGGGCCTCCCACTCCTTTTTTCTGTCCTTGTTAGTGCCAGTTTGTGCTGCTCTCTGAAGGGAGTAGTTGACAGCATAGTAAGAGATTTTAAGTTTTCAATTTCTCGCATTAAATAGCTTTCTTTTCTAAGCACAACAATAGACTGATGGGTCTCTAAAGGAAGTTCTTTCTTTCTGACCATTTTGAGCCTGTGAACAAACAAACAAACAACTGCTGATGCTTTAAACCAACCTCAAGAATGCCATGCTCCCTTTTGTGCACCCTTATTAGTTCAACGGTTTTCAGCTGTGCAACACACTTGCAGAATGGTTTTCTAATAATCAATTAGCCTTATGAAATGCTTTACTTGGATTAGCAGCCTTACCAGGAGATTGATGCAGAGGACTGACAGTTGCTGATAATAGGCCTCTATGCATATGCAGGTGCTGGTCAACGAATTAGAATAATTTGCAATAGTGCAATCGCAAAATTTTTAAATGCATTTTTTGTGCAGAAAGCAAATCAGGCGTTCACCACGCCTGTCCTACTTGTTAGAGTAATCACAGAACTCGCTACCTGCAAAAACTTTGCTCAGCTGTGCTTTCCAAAAGGCCCATTTAGGCCATTTAACTGTGACACTGTTGTTTTATTGAATTAGAATAATGGAGAAACCGTGTCACTGAATTAGAATAATTTTTATTATAATTAGAATCATTACTTTCTCAGTATTTTGTGGCTGCCCCCTTGGCTTGTATGACTGCCTGAAGTCTTCGCGGCATCGATTTGACCAGCTTGTCGCAAGTTTCTGCACTCACTGCTCCCCAGGCTGTGGCGATGTTCTGCTTCAGTTAGTCCAGCGAAGTAGGCCTTCTGTCGCGAATTTTCCGCTTGACGATGGCCCAAAGGTTTTCAATGACATTGAGGTCAGGCTAGTTGGCCGGCTATGCCAAAACTTCAAGCTGTTTTTTGGCGAACCAATCTTTGGTCGACTTTGGCGCATGAGCCGGTGCAAGATCCTGTTGAAATAGGAGGTCTTTTTCGCAGAACTGTTCCTCAACAATCGGAATCAGGAACGTTTCCAGAACATGTTGGTATACAGCAGCATTGACAGTCTTCTTGAGGAAGCAGAGTTTCCCTACACCCCGAGCGGACATGCATAGCCAGACCATAACGCTCTGGGGAAACTTGACGGATCTTTTCACGGCCTCGTGGTTGTAGGTTTCGCCACCACGACGCCAGACACGAGGACCTTGGTCACCGAAGGAGATGCAAAAGCGTAATTCGTCACTGAAGACCACTTTCTGTCAGTCTTCTGCTGTCCATTCGCCGTGTTCTTTGGCCCACTTCAGCCATTTCTCCATTTATTTCTTGTTCCGCATCGGTTTTACTGCTGGAACGCAAGATGTGAAGCCGAGTTTGCGCAGACGACGGTAAGTGGTAGATCTCGAGACGTTAGTGCTGGTCTCCTCGTTCCACAAGTCGCTGAGCTCAGAAGTGGACTTGAACCAGTTGCTGACTGCGATCTTTCTCAGCTGCTTGTTGTCGCAAGCAGAAGTTTTTCGGATGCCGGAACAGTTGGTGTGCTTGCTCCAGTCTTTCTTGAGAGCTTTGCAGACGGAAGACTGGCTGATGCCGAGCTGCTCAGCAATTTTAGTTTGGGTTAAGCCTTGTTGGCGAAGGGTTGAATTTGAGCCACTATTCCGGTTGAGAGGTCGCGCTGCTGACCCATGATTGATTTTACAACTTAGAAATTCTACTCAACCCTGACTTTATACTGCACAGTGAACAGTCTTCACAGAAAACAAAAATTCAAGCACTTATTCTAATTCAATGAAATGACTTATGAATTATTCTAATTCAATGAAACAACAGTGTCAGAGTTAAATGGCCTAAATGGGCCTTTTGGAAAGCTCAGCTGAGGAAATTTTTTACTGGTAGCGAGTTCTGTAATTACTCTAACAAGTAGGACAGGCGCGGTGAACACCTGATTTGCTTTCTGCCCAAAAAATGCATTTAAAAATTTTACGATTGCACTATTTCAAATTATTCTAATTCGTTGACCAGCACCTGTATGTAGATCATTCTTTGCAAACCATCTGATTAACTTTAATCTTTTGTGAAATGGATAAGAATGTTTTGAAATGGAAAAAAATGTTTGTGAAATGCATGAAAATGTATTTTTCTTTGGAAAACAAAGAAATTTGCAAGTGATCCCAAACTTTTGACCGGCAGTGTATATATATATATATATATGGGTCAGTCCATACTAAACTGTAGAATTCACTGTGTTACATAAGAATGGTAAATAAAAATTTTTTGAAAGAATTAAATTATTTGCATTGTTCATATTTATTCCCTCCCAAATCAAAGATATTCAAAAGAAAAAATCTGAGTCATCGGTCCAACAACACTGCAGAAAAAGTGGTTTCCTGATTTCTAGCCAAGGCATTGTGACATATTTTATTATAAAATTTCGCCACCAACTTCATGAAATGCTCATGACATGTCTGTTGATACTTCAAAAGAAAGTGAAATGAGGTATTGCCGAGAAATACCCATGATAACAGTCTCACTTGCCTGCACTAAATAATCGGGACTCGTCTGATCAGAAGTGCAATTTGATATGACCGTCGTGGGTGTAACCAGTCACGTCCTCACGTGTTACCTCCATCCCTGTGAGTTAATTTGCATAATGTATGCAAATAACATAAAGATGACCTCAGCCAGATAAAGTACTTCCTGAATCAAAATTTCACAAGGTGACAGACAATCATATATACCATGCTTTTAAAAATAATGATTGAAAAAAAAACAATTTTTGTGTCCTAATATTGTGTTACAACCATAAAAACATAAACAATCTGTGCGCTATCACCATAAACTGTATAAACATAAAATGCAATGCTAAAGTGCCCTCAGCCATATGGGCATAAGGCAAGGAATTACAACATATAAAGGGTTATTTAATGTATGCCTATGTAACACAATGTGTTTAATACTTTCGGGCTTGAGAGAAGTTTCAAGAGTCAAAAGGAAGACAGAGGTAATTATTCAATTTCATTGAGGACCTGGCAGGTTATATGGACAGTGTGGAGCAGGACAGCTGGGACTTTCAGAATATGAAGTCTGACACGATGCGCAGTGGTCAAAATTCGATGTTATGTTGAAGGTGGCTGAACAGTTTGGTTGATAATGTTGCTACATGAAATTGTTATTAGACAGTATTTAAAGTAGGTGAAGGCCATGTAGCTTCCATGTCCTCCAACTTGATTATCCAGTGAGTTCACCTTATGAATTTGACATAGCTACTCCACAAAATGTCATGGTAGTGCAAAGGCGTAATTAAAGTTACACTGTTCAGAAACAATGTGACCTTTTGACCCCATTAACCAGGTCAAGGTTATCCACCTTTAATGTTCTGCAAGCTGATTATCCTGAACAAACACGCTGTAAATTTTACGCAGCTACAACAGAAATAGTGGATGTAATCAAGGAAACAGTGTTTACAAAGAATGTGACCTTTTGACCCCTTTAACTAGGTCAAGATTAGCCATCTTCGAACTTCTCCAAGCTATATGTCCCAATAACAGTCCCAGTTAATTTCATGACCCTGACATTAATAGGAAAGGAGTTATTGTCTACACAGACAGACAGACAGACAGATGGACGCAAGGTCTTCGCAATACTCGATGGCCATATTTTGGCCTCGTGTAAACAGATGGAGGGTCTGAAAAGTGAGGCCAATATGGAAATTGCATTTCATTTAATGGCCAGCAGATGACGACATCTGTGGTTGCAAAATTGGAAAAGGCGTATTTGAATTTTCATCACGATTGTAACACATTTGTACAGTTTAGTATGCAGTGAGCCATACAGTATATATATACTCTTCCAAAAAAGAAACTATACATTGTTGTTAGCATCAATTAATTATACATGAAATGTTTTTACAAATGTGGAAAACATATTGAAAAGAAAGTGTAATCAATAATTCAATATTTGTATAGTTTCTTTTTTGGAAGAGTATATATCTTGTTATGGCCCCAATTTGTTATTACATTTGTTATGGCCCCAATTTGTTTTTAGATTTACAACACAACAGCAACAGCAGAGGATGACAGACACAGTTTTAAAAACTTAAACACATTTAATTTTTAAACAAAGACAATAACGACTAAACTAATATTCTGACCAAGATTGAATATAAAAAACAGAAATATTTACTTTATTTATTTATTTATTATTTATTTAATATTTACTTTATCATTACTAGTTTCCTGGTGATGTGCTGGGTGAGGAAAAAGGATCAAACACAGACAAAAATCCACAAAAGAAACTTCACAGGTCTTGAACAGAAATGACAGGTCTGGTCACGTGTATCCTTCTTCTTGCAATTTCTCCTACCACTACTTTACTGTCTCAATTCTTTGCCTTATATACTCTTTTGCAGACCCCACCCACATTTAGACCTCTTTTTTTTACTTTTCGGGGACTTGCCCCAGACATGTCCAGGACATGTCTAAACATAGCTCCAGTCTGAGCTGAATAAAAAAAAAGGTAAATACTGCCATCCAGTGGCCTATATTCACATTACACATTCACAACATAACAGCAATAGCAAGGGATGACAGACACAGTTTAAAAACTTAAACACATTTAATTAACAAAGACAACAACTAACAATAACCTACAACTAATGACCAAGATTGAATATATAAAAAAAAAACAAAAATATTTACAGTCCCTTGTTTTGGTGGGGTGGCTTGGTGATGTCCTGGGTGAGGAAAATGCTCAAACGCAGGCAAAAATCCACAAAAGAAACTTCACAGGTCTTGAACAGAAATGACAGGTCTGGTCACATGTATCCTTCTCCTTGCAATTTCTCCTACTACTTTACTGTCTCAATTCTTTTCCTTATATACTCTTTTGCAGACCCCACCCACATTTAGACCTTTTTTTTATTTTCGGGGACTTGCCCCAGACATGTCCAGGACATGTCTAAACCTAGCTCCAGTCTGGGCTTAATAAAAGAAAGGTAAATTCTGCCATCTAGTGGCCTCTATTCACATCACTATATATATATATATATATATATATATATATATATATATATATATATATATATATATCTGTCATATGACCTTTGACTGTCAAGTGTCCGTTATTCGTTCCTCCCCCTTTCCACTAACCTAAATCCTTTTTTGTTGTTTTGTGCCCTTGAGTTGATTTGCTGTCTGGTTTGAGAAATACATAATTACTCTTGAGGTCGTATTACACGGAACAAACTCTCAAGCCTTAATATCAGTCTCAAGGATTGGGACCACGTTTGTGTGAATTTTATCTTCCTTCTGTTCCTCAGAGGCATTTTATGAGGAACACCTCTCGAGCCTTCATTGGTCTCCAAGTTTGGAACTGTGGCCCTGACTAACCCTTCAGCTCTAATGTCAAGCAGTTCTACTTCAGTGAGGGGAATTCACCTCCTGGCTTCTGCCCCAGTATGGCCTCAGGTCTGAGAGCAGACACGCACCTACCCTCCTTAACCATCGCCCACTTAACTGGACTGTCCCTCCTTGATTACCTTATTCTTGTTAATAAATACTCCCTGTGGCTTGTGCCCTGGATTTACATCTGGTTCCTTGTCTAGATCATAACAGGTTAATCAAATACAGCTAGTTTCATTATTTGAAAGAGACTGGTGACCTGGATAATCCTGAAATCCATCATCATTGATGGTTTTGAAGAGCTTAACCTCAGCCATGGGTTTCTGCATCTATGCACGTATAGCTTACCAGCCTTCTATAGGAACAAATTGGTTTAGTTCACCAATGAACTGGTTGCTCTAAAATTTTGTTTGGTGTTGGAAATTTCTAAAAGTCACTGTCCAAGGTACAATGTATAAATATTTTTTTTATTACATCTTACAGCACTCAGATAAAAAGGAAAAAGAAAAAAACTCTGACTCCGAAAGCAGATTTTGCAGATTTATAGTGGGGCAAATGTTGTTATTATTTATTTACTTATTTATTTTTGGCTGTATTTTTAATTGTCAGGTGCAAGCATCATCATTCATAAAAAAGCATAAACCTTGTTTGGCTGAATAATCCAGCAAAGGAAATTGCTATGTCCTCCCCCTGTGTTTGAAATCAACTCAAGAAGTACAGAAATCCTCAAAAGGCAGATGCAGAAACAGCTCTTTGAGTCTAAGGATTAAGTAACAGACAACATTACTTCATATGTCTAGACAAGCTGAACTTGGTGTCTGCTTCAAAAGTCAGACGAATGGAAAACAAAATGATGCATAATCACTATGTTGCTGCTTCTCCATTGCTCCCCAGAAATTTTACAGACAAAATAGAACCACTACATGATAGAATCAAATGGGAATTAGTATGTCACAAGTAAATGTGAATATTAAATCATGTTGATTTTTGGTAGTACATGACACGGTGTATGAGATGTTTACGAAAGCATGCAGTTTTTTTATTTGCAGAACTTCTTTGATGTCTGTTGCTCAATTCATGGAGGTTCCCACACCAATTAAGCTTAAGTCCTTCGGCATGCCAGGACTTTCTTTGAACCCACCGCATTTAATACTCACCACCACCCAGTGTGCTTTTCACTCTTATCTGTGCTCAAGAAACCAGAGCCTAATGAATAGGTGCACATCAATAAAACCTCCCTTCACTCCACTGTCCCAGTGTTTGTGCGTTCCCTTGGCAACACTGACATAAGCAGGGTGGAGACCAAGAATGTTGGCTCAGTCCTGAAGGAAAATCTAAAACCCACGCGTGTTTACTCAATTTCACAGTCCAACATCCTGCTTTAAAAGTACACTTATCTAAAATCAATGTTTACTCATTCATGCTTTCAAAGTATGATTTATGAGTCCTTGGCCAATCAGCAACCATATTTATTTCACGTTTACTTTCTGTTCTGTGGTAGGAGAGACTGGAAAAATATTCTGCTCGCTAGGTGCAGCCGAATTTCTAAATTTTGATAAAATGCAATTCGTTACGACAGGCGAGCAACATGATGCGTTTTTATGAAATGTCACAAAAAACAAATGTGGAGTTTTTCATGGATTTTTAATATATATAAGCCACATGCATTTAATTAATGCATCAGCAAAGCAAAGGGATTAATCTTGAAATTTAGTTTTTCCAAATGAACAGATGATGTATTTTTACTACAGGTTCATACAAAAAGACATTTTGAATATGTCAAAGATTTATTTTCAGATTTGTGGGCTCTGCACAAATGAGAAAACAACAGCGTAGAAGCTTTTCAAGCAGTTTTATTATATGTACTTCATAAGAATGGAAGCTTGTAGAAAGACATGCAGTACATGCAAAAACAGTTCGGTCATTATCCAAATCAATGAATGGCTTTTTAATGATAACATGCCCGACTGACAAGACATTTTGTATCAACTCTTAGGCACTAAGGCTTTGCAATGGAAATCCACCATGTAATATTAATACGCTAATACAGAGGCTACAGTCTGATAGCTGTCACTATGACGGTGACTAGCAGAATAAGCAGAGAGCCATTTCTGAAGCAGATATGCTTCACCATTATTTCCCAGAGAGATCAGTTGTTGGCTGTCCATCACCTGTAGAAAGAAATACCAAGAAGTCAAACTTTCCTTGAGTCAGCAGTCACCTTGTTGAAAGATTGTGGTATTAATCTGTGATAATATTATTATGAAACAATTTTTGCTTGTTTTACATTATGTTTATTATTTTATAGTAAATCATTGGAATGAAAATAAAATTTGTAATTTACCTGTGCCTGGACTCCTAAAAGTTAAGAGGAAATAAAAAATATAAGCCACAGACCTCATGCGTCAACCTAATCTTGAGTCTACATGACATGTTGATTGCGTTCCAGTATTACTCAACAAAAAAGTTACAGTATGCTCCATAAGTATTCGTACATTAATACACTTTTGGTCACTTTAGCTTTCAACGGAATTTAAAAATAAATAAAAATGGGGTTAAAAAAAAGACAATGGAATAAGATGGATAATGGATAAAAATAATGGGAAAAAGCCGCCGTAATGAAGGAAAAAAGAAAGCGTGGGTCTAAAGAAGGTGGGGGTGGGGGTTAGCAGCCAAACATATTTCCTGCTAAATTTTGCCATATGTCTACGCTTGCAGTATGTACAGTGTTCGTGAAAACTCTCCTCATTTTCAGGGAGCTGGACATTTGCTGTGATGGCCATGTGCAAGAGTTGATATGGACTGGACTCAAGTGCGAGGATGGATTTAGTTGTATATTTTATTATGCCGACCAGGCAACCAGGAGACATACACAAAATACACAAACAAAACAGAAATCACCGTTCCAAAAACAAACTATTAGTAATACAAACAATACGTTCCAACACAACTGTACTTGTATTACAATTAGCCTATAGGTAAAGAAAAATGGAAATGACGTTACGTAAATGAATAAAGTGCTGGCACTTCACAGCACTTATGTCAATGGTTTGGTTTTGCCATTAGAAGTATGCAAAATGGAGCTCTAAGCTATACAAGCTTATGGCTTATGAGAAGTTGCAAGGAACAATGGGAAAGCAGTAGTATTTATACATGCTGCCACCGCTCAGTGGTAATCGCACACAGATGATCCTTGTTGATGGCTGAGTGTGGCAATGCTCGAGGTCTTAATTGGCCTGCGTGCTGGACCGAAAGGGGAGAGACCTGACATCTCAAAGCATAGGCTGCAACCTTCGAAGGCTGCATTTTTAGGGGTCGTCACTTCATTCCATCTGACAAACTGTCAAGACGTCATTTCATCTCCGTTAAACAGCTTTGGTTTAAGCGAGTCATCACTGGTTTCCTTGGCCCCAACCTTAACTCTAACCTCTAACCCTAAACCTAGCCCCAAACCTAATCCTAACCCAAAATTTATCCTTCTCCCTAACCCTAAATGATAGTTTGGCAGATAGAAATAGGTGACGATCCCTAAGAACGCAGCCTTAGATGGCTGCAGCCTACGCTTGGGTGGAGTTGGACAGGCTGTGATTTCATTCTTTATCACTGGGAGTATTCATTGCCATTTCCAAAGACACTGATATCAAATCACCATTGGAGATACAAAACTGCACCTGTAAATACACCTCTTACTGCTAGCTAGATGTCCAAGCTACCTTATCTCAGTCACTGTGCCACGCATGCCCGCAATACCTGATGTCGGGCCAGGTAGTAATAAGTGTTAATAGTGTAAATGGTGAAAAAAAAAAAAAAAAAAACACGCAATAAAAAACATGAATATACACATAGAGCCGATTTCATTAAAAATGCATTGAAATAGCTAATAGCGAGTTTTTTTCTTTAAGAACAATTGCCTAGGGTTTTATTTAATTTAAATGATTACATTTATTCATATTATTGCTGCTGTCGGTGTATGCTTTCAGTACAAATAGCCTAATTAATAAATTAATTTTGGAATAATATTACAAAGTGTATGAGTTTTTGCCAGCTCCAAGCTGTGGAACTCAGGCCAACGCACATCCAGAAACATTATAATTTGAACGATGCTGGTTCTAACCAACATGGTTCAAACCAGTGTGGTACCAACACGGCACAACAGTTTTGGCAAATTGTTGTACTTCAGATGTTGGTTAGTTTCACAATGCATTTTATCATGTCAGTTCAAATCCAACAACTGTTATTGTTTGGGAAACGCACACCTGGGTTGTACTACGCAAATGACTCCCCTGGTGACGTTCAAAACGGGCTGTTCTAGACCATGATTTATTTGAGAGGGCACGATAGCAAAAACTCTGAGGGAATCTTGTTTTGTCTGATGTAAGATGAAGAGAGCACTTTTCTTTTTTTTTTTTTTTTTTTGCAAAATGCAAGGAAAAGGGTGACTTTCATAATGTGGGGCCTTAAATAAATAGTAATTTATGTGTGTCTTTTCATTGTTGATGGTCTTCCATACCTGTTTTCCTCCTTGTGCAGAAGGCCATGGTATGTGGCGATCTCCTGGTCCAGCCGGCTCTTAATGTCAAGCAGCATCCGGTAGTCCTGGTCTTGCTGCTCTATACTGGCCCTGACCTGAGCCAGTTCTGCCTCTAAACTATTAATCTGGTTTTGGTAGCCGGCTAGCATAGCACTGAAGCGAGCCTCAGTGTCTGCCAGCGTTTTCTCCAAAGCATCTTTCTGTGGGGTTGAAAAAGGCAGACAATGGCAAGTGATTAAGTATGTTTTGCATTGTGGTTTATATGCACAGACGCATTCATCCACGTAAGCTTGCCAACAAGCCTGCATGTACTCTGTGATTATAGCAGAATTCGTCCTCAGTGCTGAAGGTAGTTCTTTATTCTGAAAAAATTACTGAAATATCAAATGAATACGGATGATTAAACTTGTATTATTTCCAACAGCAGTATTAATAGGTTGAAGATATGTAGAGCATTGCTTCAATGTTTTTTTTTTTATTATTATCTTTCAAATTTTAGTTCAGTCTGGAAAACTCACACATTAAAATGAAAAGCCATCTGTAGAACATTATTTTTGCTTTAACACAAAATAAATCTGCACAGTGTGTTCGGTAAACAAAGCAGATCTAAAAGACAGATGGAATCTGGGGTGGTGGTGGGGGAGCCGCAAAGTGAAATAGCAGCAGAAGAAATAAACAACGGACAAGCAATGGAAGGTATCAGGTACGCATAACAAACATTGAGCTGCCGCAGTAGCCACAGTCAGCAAACAGAGCAAACAAAGTGCAAAGAGCTGCATAGTGTTTGCCTGATTAGCAGATTTTGAAAAGAGTGCTCCATCACTGATGTGATTTGTGCAAATATGATTGGATGGTGAGAAGACACGTGTTCTCCAAATTTGGCCATGCAGCTGCAGCAAGAGTTTCCAGACTGAACTTAGTGCCGCATATTATGTGCGTGGCTTATATTTCATTATATGCAAAGGAATAAAATTGTAGGTTGACTGAGTGATAGCTGGTGATGTCGTTTTTTGTGTGATATTAATAGGACTCTTGTAATGAAAACATTACTCAACAGCAAGTGATAATTGAGCATCCAAAAATGTTTTTCTGCTGTATCAGGTGAGTCGCCGAAGGCTATTCTAAAGTCAGAAGAAATGTTGTCGGAGAGGCTACTATATAAAAACATTATGCATTTAATATAAAGTACAAACACAGTGCTATTCAAATTTCGACTGTTTTTCGAAAAAAATTCACGCCTACAAATCAAACCAAGTCAAAGCCTTGATAGTGCTGAAATGGCTTTTACAGTTTGAAGTTATTGTTTTATTCAGTTTAATGTTTGGTTGCAAGGCGCAATTTCAGAGGCCATCAGTCTAATGTACAATACATATGCAGTGTACCCTCAAACTGATGTGACCACTCTAATATATAAACTTTACAACATGTTGTCTTGCCAGTGACTTTCTTTACCATGAAAAAAATTGCGTTCTAGTCATTCAGCAAAATACAAACGCAATTATCCTCACTTGATAAGTAAGTCTGTTTTCAATGAAAAAACCCCCATTGGAATATGATGGCGGCACATTTCAAACGTCTAACTTTTTCAGCTTGCCGAAACCGAAGACTTCTCTGCATACAAAATATTTTATTACCTCCGCCAACGAAGCTGGGCCGGAGATAGTGTTTTCGCCCGTTTTCTGTTTGTCTGTTTGTGAACAACATAACTCAAAAAGTAATAAATGGATTTGTCTCAAATCTTGTTGGTGGATTGCTATTACATCAAGGATGGACTCTTTTGATTTTCACTGCGATCACTGCAACAATATGGCCGCCTCGGCAGCCATGTTGAAATCCTATCACGTGATAACTCAAAAAGTGATGCACGGATTTCTCTGAAATTTTGTGGTTGGATTCTTATTACATCAAGGATGGACCCTATTGATTTTGACCGCAATCAGTGAAACAATATGGCCAACACTGCGGCCATCTTGAAATCCTATCACACACGATAACTCAACTTTGCTCCCACTCATGCACATTTGGATTGTGCTGCCTTGGCGGAGGTTTGCTCTCTACGAATGCCTCTAGTTCTCAATGCTATTCTGAATGGAGCGCTGAACATTGATCCTGCCCTCAACTGAAATGCAATCATTACATCCGTACCAGTCGCATGCAGCAATAAACTCAAGATATGGCTGCTCATCTTGAATATCTGACCAGTCACAGATGATGTTTACATTGGAGTCATTTGCAGTGACTTCGGCTGATTAGAAAATTTTGGAGGTTCAAGAATTGCTGAAAGGAACTTCAGCAAGTCAATGCATTTGCTACTTTTCTCTGCACTTTGTTTGTGTCACCTAGTCAAAGTCTGTTTGCGGAAGAGGTATGGTGGTACCTAAACCCTCAGGAGTTGTGCGGCGCATCTTTGATGTTCCTCTTAATATCTTTGCAATAGTACAGCTCAGAAATATTGTTTAAATGTTCCCAAAATCAATGGTCTCCTCTTTTAATTTCTTCACCTCATAAGATTGTCAGTGAAACACAGTTGGAGCAAGAATGTTGAGACAAGAGTTCCATAAGTTACATAAGAAGTGTTCCAAAAAATCTGGTCACGAATCAATTTTGTTTCCATCAAGGTTATCTGGCACTGTGTCAAAATGAATGGGTTTATAATTTTGACAATACACAACATTTGTTGATATGATATGGGTTGCAGTGCCTATGGGTGCAGCAATAGGTCTAAGAAAGGCCACAAAATGTACAGGATCCCTGCTGATCCAGAAAGAACTCAAATATGGCCTATTAAAGTCCTTCGAAAAGGATGGAAACAAACATCTTCATCGCTTATTTGCTTATTTATTCCACAAAGCTGGCCAAGTGATTAAGCCTGGCTTTCGCACAAAGTAAAACTCGGAAAGCTATATTTATTTCAGTTCATGTTCCAGATTTGAATAGTTCCCAGGTTTTACTTTGTGAAAAAGCCAGGCTTACTCAATAAGCCAGCTTTGTGGAATACCCTCCCAGATTGATAACGAAGTAAAGGATAAAAAGGAACATTTTAACAACAAACAAAACGTCCAATGAACATAGCGATTTATTTATTTGCGGGCCATCTTTTTGGATGTTCTGTTTGTTAGTGATATATTTTTATTCTTTATGACCACTGACAGGAGGTTATGTGATTGCAGACGTTTGTTTTGCTTGTCTGTTTGTTTGTTTGTTTGCAAGATAACTCAAAAAGTAATGCACAAATTTTGACGAAATTGTCACTGCATCATGATGAATATATGACATCTCCCCCTACTACGCCACCACACCCATCCCAGCGCACATCCGTCCACCAAATTGCCAAAGTGGCTGCGCACGGTGTTGCACTCCGCGAAATTACCACCGCGCGGGCTGCACCGGACGAAATTACCACTGCGTGGGCAACGCCACGCTGCGCTACCCTGCGCTGCGCCAAGAAATTAAAGCCCCAAATGTTTAAATCCTGAACATATGACTAACACTTTTTTGTAACACTTTTTAAACATGTCACAGTGTTTAGATTCAGTTTTAAAGTGTATACAACAAATCTGAAAAACCTCGATAGCAACATCCAATAAACATCAGTCTTTTGAATGAGAACACCTATTTACAAAAATAATCACAAGGCATTAAGCTTTTACATGCTGGCGTTTAGATTATAAGCACGTCACATGTTCCACAGTTTTGCAGTGTTCCTAAAAAATCTGTATCAGTTAAAGTGTTTGCTGTAGTTAGAATATCTTCACTGATTTACCATGCAATGGGAAAGCCCTATCCTTTGGAATGAACATTTAATTCTAACCATACAACTTAAGTAGGTTAATCCTTCTCTTTATGTGTTGCATGCTCTGAAAAGTTCCTGTCAACTCATTGTATAATAAACATAAAATTACCATAAGAACTATAGAATTGTCAATGGAGGCTGAGAAAACATATATGCCAGGATACCAGCTTCACACGGAGTGAACAAAATGTTTTTGAAGAAGGGAGTAAAATGTATTGCACCACTCCTTTTCATGACTCAATTTTTCTGTTTTCTTTTTTCTCATCTCTGAATATTTTCCTCTCCTCGGCTTGTCGGTGCCATTGCGAGCTTGATTATTATTTTACCCCAAAATCAATATAATTCCCTTCTGAAGAACAAAAGAACAAAAAATCAAACAATTTCCACAGCAGGAAATGGCTTGCTTGCGCGTGATGGATAGAAAATGGCTCAGATTCTTGAGTTGTTGCGATCTCGGGACTCTTGATCAGACAAAAGCTTGACACACTTTCACCACGCATGATTGGTGGAATTGAGTGTCCGTCTTTGAAACTAACCATGGGCACTAAGGAAATCATTACGGATTTAATCATCACCCTATAAACAGTTCTGTCGTCCAAGCTGCTTGTGAAAAATGGCCTAGAGGATTAATCACCGCAAGAGTTTGGGAAAGTAGGGATGAGGATGATGGAGCTTCAGAGTCTGCGGGATTTGATTTGTAAGATGAATGCAAAAATAAGAGATACATTTGAGGACGGGCAGGTGTTATCTTCGATTTATTCTTTAAATACGTTGTATGATCATCCAAGCTAAATGCCTTTCTGAGTGTATGCATGAAATTGATTTTTGTATTAATATTAACTTTAAAGTTATTAACTTTGTTTCACAAAATTGACTGAGCAGAAGTACCAAGTGTGAAAGTTTTTTCCCTGCATAAAAGTGAGTGTCACTTTCAAATAGTTCAGAAGAATGGATAGCCTGTGCTTTGGCTATTGACTATTTTATCATACTGTACTGTTTAAATGTTTTATTTTTTATAGAATTTTATCTATACCATATTTCTCAGTTGTAGTATTGCAAATATATTAATAGAAACATCAAGTTCAATGCGCTGGACATCTCAGTGTGGGACCCAGGGAGTCAATCACGCTGTCCAGCATTTTCTGTTGTTGATTCTGAGGTTTTCCTTCGCAGATTTTGATACACAATCAGATTATTTCCTCAAAAATAAAACAAACTGGCCTTTACCTTCATGTAAAAACACGAATCAAGACACTCAGGACCTTGTTGCATCCATACTCACCATTGTGTACAAGTGATAATGTGTGTATAAGCGCACCTTACCATGCTAAGGTGTGACTGCAGCTCAATCTCCAGCCCCTGCAGGGTGCGCCTAAGGTCTGTAATCTCTGTCTTGGTGGTCTGAATTGACTCTGTGTTGATGGCGACCTCCTTGTTCAGGGATGCTGTCTGGAAAACATAAACACATTAACTTATCCCTCTGAATCTGAGAGGTAATATAAAAAAATCGGCGTGTAATGCACTGAATACCCCTCAGCCCGATGTCGAAGTCTTTGGAGACGCCCGCCCGCCCGCCGCCCGCCCGCCCAACCGCACAAAGGATAGCAATACCCTGTCAGCCTTGAGGGCTGAGGGGTAAAAAATGAAATTTTTCATTTGCTGATCTGTTGTACTAGAAAGGCAGAGTTTGAGCAGCATTGAAACATTAATTTCATTTTTATTCAGCAAATCTCAGTCTGAATCAGATTTCAGAATGTATACATGCATGCCAGCTGTTTCTCATTTCAAATAGAATATCTAAAAAATTGCACTTTATTTCAATGAATGAGCGAAAAAAAAAAAAAACTTTTTTGCATGACTCTTCATGGGCTTGGCTAATATATGTCAGGACATGTTAGCCCCCCCCCCCCCCCAACAGTATTCATGTCCAAACTGTGAACGAAACAGAATGGTTGACTTGTTACTCATGATCTGAGTTCCTGCAAAAGTCATATAACGCAGTGGAGGTGTTGTTACCTTTTCACTGAACCAGGCCTCTTGGTCACGGCGATGCTTGTCTGTGATGTTTTCATATTGAGCCCGAATCTCCTCCATAATTCTTTGGAGGTCCGGTTGGGCTTTAGCATCCACTTCCACATGGACTGTTCCTGTCAACTGCGCGCGCAGGGCTTCCAAATCCTATGGCCCAGGATAATGATGGTAGAGGAGAGATCGAGAGAGATATGCAGGGTCAATGCCCTCCCTCCTTTGTTTTTTGTTAACAATATTTTTGATATTCTTTGAATAATCAAGTCAGTGATAAAAAAAAAACATGTCAGCCAATGAAATGCACCTCCTCGTGGTTCTTCTTCATGAAAGCGAGCTCATCCTGTAGCCCCTCGATCTGCATCTCCAGGTCTGACTTGTTCAGTGTGGTCTGATCCAGCAAGCGACGGAGGTTGGCTATGTCAGCCTCCACTGACTGGCGCATCATCAGCTCATGCTCAAACCTGTTTCATCACGAGAAACGCACAGCACCGTCTAAAACCACTGCAGTGTATGTTCTTTTCTTATTTACCATCTAGGTCAGGGCTCCAAAATCTGGCCACTCAAAACCAAATCCAGCCCAGATTTTCTCTCCTTCTAAACAATTACATGAAGAGTAATTTTCCACTGATTGCCCAGACTGGCATCACACCTGACTCCCAGACAAAGGTAGGTTGGAAAACCAGCAGTGCTCAGCCTTCGAGGACCATGATTCAGACAGCCCTGATCTAGGTGATGACGTGTAAATAATATTTCAAATAAACATACTTTTGAATAAAAGTGAAATGAAAGACAGAAATTAAAGACATTGCGAGGCGGTTGTTGACTAACTTGGTCTTGAAGTCATCTGCAGCCAGTTTAGCGTTGTCAATCTGGAGCAGGACACTGGCATTGTCCATAGTGGCAGCATGGATCTGAAGAGCGAAAACATGAGACTGATGGCACAAGACTGCTTCTTCACATCATAGATGAGACTCTGCACCGAGCTAATACCTGTACAGCGCTCTTGCTTGACGATGACAGAGCGTAAGGTCTAGTTTACATTTCAAAACCTTACAGCAATCTAAACTGGTTTGTGGTCCGTCTGTGCCCAATTTTAAATTCCACTATTGATTATTGTTTATTGACTCTTTCAGCTGCGACCTCTGCTATTAGCGCGCCGCAGCCGTACTCTGAAATGCCAGTCTCAACGGGCACGAAACCTGGAACTCAAATGATTAATTTTCAGTAGAAGTCTTCGGGAGACAGTTTATTCAACAGGCTAATTTTGAGGATGAGAAAAGCCTCTTCCTGTTTCCCTAATATGGGAAATGGAGCAACACTGATTCTGAGTTGAACTGAGCCAATATTTGGAAAAATGTACCGGCCTCCACCAAAAACTAGACATTTTAACTTTATACATAAATTTTAGGCAACACCATACTGCAGAATTTAAATGAAACCCTCAAATGATAAGTCATGCAACTTTCAGATAATTTACAAATTGAAAAAAAAGCCGGAATAAATGTTTGGACAAATATAACAAATGCTGGTTCTTCTGTTCATTTTACTGCCATAGTTTTGGTTCACTCACCCCCTGAACTGTTTATATTGATTTTGCCATTGATTTGTCCTCCATCAGTATGTCCCCTTGGTACAACTGAAACATTTTAACGGAACATCTTTTCTGGGAATACCCTGTAATTGTACACCTCTGGAATTATGTTCTGCGAGTCTTATCCAAATGACTGGATATGGATCTCCTGAGGTCTCCCAGGCTGTTAATTCCGGAAGACAGCACTTCATTCCATTTAAATCAGTGCAAATTATTTATATTTTTAGCAGCTTTAACAGCAACAAAGAAAATTATCTTTAAGGGATGGGTGGGCCCAGCTATTAATATCAGGTCACCCAGGTTGCATCACTCACAATAAATTAAAATAAAGCAAATATACAACTATGCAATTTTATATACAAATAAAAAATGTTTTGTTTGGCTGGTTTGATTTAAAATGCGCACATCAGAGAATCTACCATATGTTAGAATGAAACATGGATGTTTAATGGTTTGTCACGGGATGCTTTTACTTTTTCCAATCTTGAATTCAAAAATGTGGAATATATCACTGAGACTTGGCGCATAAAGGTAAGTTCATAATATGGCCTAAAGACATTCCAGGAACATGTTGTCAAAATTTAATGGATTGGCTCTCACCTTATCCTTCAGGTCATTAATGGTGGCCCAGTATGCACTGAAGTCACGCGAAACTGCTGGGCCCTTCGTTTCGTAAAACTCTCGAATCTGGGCCTCCAGCTTCGAGTTCGCTGCCTCCAGGGAGCGCACCTTGTCCAGGTAGCAGGCCAGCCGGTCGTTGAGGTTCTGCATGGTGGCCTTTTCATTGAGCTGGAGTGTGTCCACCCCTCCAACGCCGCTCCCAATGGCATCGCCGAGGTCAAACCCTAAATTGCCACCAAAGCCGGAGGAGACGCTGCGAGCAGAAGCTGCGGAGATGCGCATCCTCCCGTTCCCTATTCCCCCATAAGCACTGTAGGCTTTGGGGACTGATGACCTCTTGATGAATGAATCTCTGGGGCCTACACTGTGATATACACTGGTCATACTCATAGCTATTCTGAGGACTTGTCGGCAAAGGAAAGAAACCTGTTAGACCTGTATTGTTACCTTGGATTTGAGGCTCGAGGAGTTCGGTGCCAGGCTGTCTTCTACTTATATAGCTCAGGCTATTGGGTGGACAGGACTGAGTACACCTCCTCCGCTTTTCCCTCTCTATCTCCCTCCCTCTCCTTCTCTTACTCACACACTCGCCCACCCACACTCACACATATGCAGGCACATACACACACACACACACACACACACACACACACACGCTTTCTTATCCCCTTTAACACACACTCCACCCAAAGATATCCGGGGCACAACACACCCTTTGTTTAAAAAGGCTTGGGTTCAAGTTCCATGAGTGGGGACATTCCATTGGCACATTTTCCTATCGTTTTTTTTTCTTTCTTTCTTTAAGTGCTTCACCAGTTCTTTGTGATACACTGCAGGCTGGGAGACTGTGGCACCCATTTTCAAGGGTGTTGGTCGTTTATGTAAAACAGGTAGTACACAAAAAAGATATTACATCTAATTGATCATTTTTTAGAGCTTTTGGAGTTTAAACCTGAATTGCAATTTATTTTGCTATTTGTCTTATTCCTTTAACACATTAAAGGTTTGTATTTTGCATACAGTATATGGATTTCTTCTGTGTTGCTAAATTTAATTTCTTCTCCAAACTGCTCTCATTGTGTACTATTTAAGGCTTCTAGCAGTCCTGGCAGGGGAGCCCATTGTCATCCCAGCTTGGAAAATCGGTCGAGCCCAGATCTGGCCTGAGTATGGCTAAACATTTGGTTCACATACAGCCTGAATCTGGTAGTCCACTTCAGCAAGACTTTGGAAGTGAATTGTGGTGCAAATCCACACCGAGTGATGTGACCCTAGTCTGGCTGGCTGGATCTGCCTCACATATGCCGTAAGTGTGCCAAATCTGAGCTAGAACTGGCCCGAGTGTTTTATCCGACTCATTTTCACTCCCCACCCTGGCCTGCCTATAACAAATGAAGAAAGTCAGAAAACATCCTAAACAGTTGTTATAATATTGCAATGTGGTGCAATAACTGTATATCTAACATCAATAAAAATGTTTTGACAGCATATGAAATATTGAATAACAGAAATGTAACAGAAATGCATGAAAGATTTATGAACAATGCCATATTTATTGATAACATGAGCAAATGATTGAAAAATCAAGCATCTCTGATTAAAGTTATTGAAAAGTGGCCTGAAAAGTGGCCGAGGTATTTTTCCAAATATATACAGTTGCTATATCTGAATATATCTTTGGCCTTTTCATAGGAGCAGTTGTAGTCGAGAAAGTATTAGAAGTTTATTCATTTTCTGGTGCTGTTCTACATGATCTAGTTAATTCAAGAAAAGTTAAAAATGGAATGCTATTGCAATTCTGACTGTTGTAAAGCCAAGTCGTCCACATGTTGAGATGATTGCGTACCTCTGCAGCAGCTTTCTGGAACAAAGGGCAACTGCAGTGAGGAAATTCTGCCGACTGAATAAGCGATGACAGCACTCAGGCTATGAGCCGGGACATGTTGGAGGCAGATATCTTAAGGGAAGAAAGGTGGTGGGAGCCTGATCGCAGTGGACCAACTCCAATCTGCAATTTTGGCATTTAGCATCGAGAATGACATCATGACTTCGTAATTAGAGCAACAGTATAATAAGTGAAAATTCCTCACGCATCAATAGGGTAAAATGTCGGACAATTCAGTGCTTGGATCCCAAAATCATTGCAGCTGTATTTATTATTTTTTTTCTTCCATTTAAAGGCTCATAGTTGTGGCCTCTAGACGGTTTGATGAAAACTCATAATTTGGTGGGCTTGTAAAGGATGGCAAATACTGTGATCTCAACAAAAATGGTGCCCACTGAGTACAAGGTGGCTCTTTGTAGCAAGTAACTTTGAAGGGCCATCACCTTTGAACTGGTGTAGAGACACAAAACAATAGCTGGTAGATGGCCCGCCTCAAGATGAACAAAGAAGTTCAGTTCAAGTTCATTTTTTACAAAACCAACATTAAAATAATAATATTACTGAGTGCAGATATTGTAATTGATTGTTTGCAATGTTTTTGTTCTATAATGCTTTGAATAACAGGAATTCAAATGAACAATAAAAAATAATAAATGTCATCATCTTTCCATCTCTCGAAAAGGTTTTGTCAATCACAGGTCGAGAAACCATCTGGCAGTCATCTGACAGTTATGTCAACAGACCATAGTCTGTTTTGGCTTAACTGAAGTAGACAGCTATAGCTATTCTGAGGCAGAGGGGTGTGACACAGCCCTAATTACGTTACACTTGAAAAGGAGTTTTGATAATAGCTCCATGTAATTTGTTTGAAAATGCGGTGGCTATTTCTGTAATGAAAATAATTTCATTAATTTTCAAGTAATTTTGCTTCACAGAAAACACTAGAAAATGACTTCATGGTTGTACCATTCAATTCTTCTGAGCAAAGGAATAGTACAAACCCCGCTTCCAATGAAGTTGGGACATCGTGTAAAAAACATGAATAAAAACACACAATGATTTGCAAATCCTTTTTCGACATATATTCAATTGAGTACACAACAAAGACAAGATATTTAAAGTTCAAACTGATAATTGTTTTTTTTGAAATATTCCCTCATTTTGAATTTGATGCCTGCAACACATTCTTAAAAAGCTTGGACAGGGGCATGTTTACCACTTTGTTATATCACCTTTCCCTTTAACAACACTCAATAAGTGTTTTGGAACTGAGGACACTAATTGGAGAAGCTTTGTAGGTGGAATTCTTTCCCATTCTTGATGTATGACTTCAATTATTCAGCAGTCCGGGGTGTCCGTTGTCGTATTTTGCGCTTCATAATGGGACACATATTTTCAATATTAGACAGATCTGGATTGCTGGTAGGCCAGTCTATTACCTGCATTCTTTTACTTTGAAGCCACGCTGTTGTAACACAAGCAGAATGTGGCTTAGCACATGCTAAAATAAGCAGGGACATCCCTGAAAAAGACGTTGCTTGGATGGCAGCATATGTTGCTCCAAAACCTGTATGTACCTTTCATCGTTAATGGTGCCTTCACAGATGTGCAATTTATCCATGCCATGGGCACTAACACATCCTCATACCATCACAGATGCTGGCTTTTGAACTTTGCGCTGATAACAATCTGGATGGTCTTTTTCCTCTTTAGCCCACTTTGTGTTAGTCCGTGCCAGATGAGCTCGGGCCCGGAGAAGCCAGCGGCATTTCTGGTTGTGTCATGGTTTGGAAGCATTGAGAGCTCTTTTTGTTGCTCTCGTCTGGGACAATATCATTTTGCTCCCAATTGAATTCCTGGGCCAGCTGGCTTCCGTTGCTAGAGTGTCAGTGTCACATTTGCGCTTTAGCCAGTAAGGTCTCAAAACAGAGTATTGTTAAGGACTTGCATATTTGAGGTTTAGTGGTAGTTAGAAAGGGAATCTTTGTTTTATTCTCCCTTTTCTTTTTGTACCTTCGAGCTCGCCTGCTTTCTACCTCGGACGACTTCCAGGTCCATTGGTAGCGCGAGTCTCGCATTTTTTTCTGTTCGAGTCTCTCCGTTCTCAGCTGTTTTTGCCTTTTAATTCTGGCCGCTGCTTTTGGCGTCCAATATGCAACACCCTTCACAGGTTGTTGTTGATATATAGCTTTCGCTTTGCATGGTCGAGTTTTAACTTTCACTTGTAGATGTAGCAATGAACTTTATGAACTGACAATGGTTCTCCGGAGTGTTCCCGAGCCTACATGATCAGTGCTTGAAGTGGACCGGAACGCAGCGGAACGTAGTTCCGGTACTTCTGTATTTTTATCATATGCGTTCCTGCACTTTGAAGTTGGCCAGAACGCACCGGAACACAGTTCCGGCACTTCTTTATTTTACATTACATTACACATTATATATTTTCATCAAAGATTGTGGTTCATTCGATTGCCTAGATTATTCCATTGTCTGGGTTGCTTGTCGTTCATTCACATGAGCGCACCAATAAAAGAAAATCCCACATTTGACAACAAATTGGTTGCCTAGCTACCACTTCTGAGTTATTGCCATAGGTACTGAGGGCGCGCTCATTCAAGTCTGCACTGCTGTGGTTGGCAAGTGGGACGTTACGGTCCAAACCACAGCTGTAAATGGTAAATGTTTGCTGCCAATATTAACTGCTGGATTGTAAAACACCTACTACGGTTATGAAGACAAGGAACACATCGTTGAAAAGACGACACCGCGAGGATTCATCTGCAGTAAGTCGATCATAATTTTATATCCACTCAGGGAATTCCTATGTGTTCCTATGTGTATGTGCACTCTATGGGACAGCTTTGAATCTCTTGTCACTCTGTGAAATGACAATAAAGGCGTTCTATTCTATTCTATTCTATTAAGTGCGACCAAGACGGGTCCAGTGTTGTTGTTTGTGCTAACATTAGCTAGCTAGCCACCAGCATGAATAATAATTCAATGACTTGCCAACTGGTTCGCAAAACCTGCTCAACGAGCTCTCAATAGAGGATTTTAAACTAACATCACAATCTAACCAGCCAACACGCTGGAACAGTGTTTCGTCCTTTAAACTCTAAAGCACTAAACACTTCTCAGTCGTCGTTGGCTGGTGGTACGATCATTATTATGCAGTTCTGTGTTGCTATTAAGAGTTTGAGCAGGCCTTGCAAACTATCCTATGTTGTTTGACTGGTGACTTCTAGCCAGAAAATCCAAACAATGACATGAATAAAGTGCTCTGATATATATCGAATGCTTGCATTCTATGCTCATTAAAGCCGCTTGCACACTGGACGCGAAACAAATTTTTCGCACGACTGATTACAGACAAAGTCAATGCAAAGACGCGATAGTCGGACAGGGTTTTAATATAGCTCCGTGTCCGAAAGTCAGAAAAGTTCTAATTTTTCCGAGTATTCCAGGAATTATTAAATGCGTAAACTTGGCCATGTTTGTGTTCGACCTTCACTTTAGCCTATTCGTCTGTTTTCGTTGAAGATAGATGGCAGTCTTTATTCGGTCTTCCTTTTGAAAATTAGTCAGATGGACCGAACAGATTCACGCTTTATTTCCACAGCAGAGATAAAATAGTGCTTGCAATCAGAGAGCAAATCAATTCCATGACCATTGACAGTGTGAACAAATTATCGCATGCACGATCAAGACTGTCCGCCAGGAAATGCAAAATACTCCATGTCCACCAGCCAGCAAAAAGTAAAAGTATTGATATGAGAACAGATTTATAACGAAATAAAGAATAGAAACCAATGAACGGGATATCCAACAAAGATGACCCGCCAGTAAATAAATCGCAGTGTTCATTGGATGTTCTGTTGTTAAAATGTTTCTTTTAATTCTTTATTTCGTTATCAATCTGTTCTAATCGTCCTCTTTTTTTGGCTGTCAGACACGGAGGCATTGTACATTGTCTCGCGCCAGTGTCGACTCGCTTTACTGAGCGGAGCTTAAACAGAAACATTGATTGAAATTCTCGGTACTCATCTTGAAGAACTGAGCCCTCTTATCAAAAAATTCACGTTTAATATCTTAAAGAGTCAGCAGATTTGCAGAAATTAAAAACAATAATAGACTGTCAGACACGGAGATTGCAAAAAACTTAAACATCTTGACAATACGGTTGTGGTTCTTACTCCAGCTGCCCACATACTAAAGGTTCATTCAAAAATAGGCCTAATATCAGAATTATTGTGAAAACACATCTGTTCAAACAAGTACTGTAGCACAAAATGAAAAGAGTAGAGCATTGTCCTTAAGAGCCATGTTTGCTAAATGCATGAATGTAAAAAAACGTTTTGTTTCCAATTTAAAAAATAACGTGTTTTCAACTTTTCGACTAACCCTAAACCTTTTTTAATGACCGGGATGGTTCTCAGAAAATCAGGGTTCCTGCACTTCTTTTTTCCCACTTCAAGCACTGTACATGATTATATCCTTCACAAAATGTTTTCGGTTTTTAATGCAGTGTCGCCTGAGGGACCGACAGTCACGGGCATTCAGTGGTGGTTTTCGGCCTTGCCACTTATGTGTAGAGATTTCTTCGGATTCTCTGAATCTTTTGATGCAATTATGGACTGTACTGTAGATGATGAAATCCCTAAATTCCTTGCAATTACACATTAATTGTTCTTAAACTGCTGGACTATTTGCTCACGCAGCTGTTCAAAAAGTGGTGAACCTCACCCCATCCTTGCTTGTGAACAACTGAGCCTTTCGGGGATGCTCCTTTTATAGCAAATCATGACATTCACCTGTTTCCAATTAACCTTTTCACCTGTGGCATGTTCCACACAGATGTTTTTGAGCCTTCCTCACTTTTCTCAGTCTTTTGTTGCCCCTGTCTTTGCTTTTTTGGAAGGTGCTGCAGGCATCAAATTCAAAATGAGTGAAAATTTCCAAAAAAAAAAAAAAAAAAAACAATTAAGTTCCTTAGTTTGAACATTAAATATCTTGTCTTTGAATCCATTTCAGTTTGGTGCTGCTGAACTGTGTTCTTGGGTCTTTCCAATAGTGATGAATGACTCAGGGAATTTTTCCTGTGTCACCTCATATTTATACTCCAGGTGCACGGGGGACAGGAAGTTGAGGACTGGACTCAGGTGCAAGGATGGATTTGGTTCCATTTAATAACCAACTGCATGACAAACATAGAAATACAAAACAACAAGGAACTGAGGTTCCTCAGAATAAGCACTATGATTAATACAAAGTCTGGGCTACGCTACAGTAACATTTTATTACTAATAGGAAAAGAAAATAAAAATGAGTTTCCTGAAATGTAATGTGCTGGTAAAACAAGAAAAAGCATGAGTTTATAGGTTTTAGTTAAAATTTGAAAATTCGGAGAATAAGCCTTTACAACACTACGATGTCAAACAGGTATGAGATTACACAAACTTCACAACGAGACGGAGGGAAGCATAATCCTAAATACCCACTGCTTCCATCCAGTGGTAATGAGAAACAGGTGTTGATAATAATAGAATAATGACTGGAGTGTGATCTGGGATTTAGTAGACCAGTGAGCTGGACGGCTGGAGGCGTGGCCTTAGAATAAACTTGAGTACTGACCTGAGTCAGTTGAACAATCGTACCCCTGAAAACAACATCAGTAAACAAGTATTTGTATTTTAACCCCGGTTTATTAGTGTTTTGGCATTCTGTGTATTAATGAATGACCAAAGACCTTGCCCTGAGCAGCTGCGTCACTTACTTTATTTCTTTCTTTATAGTAAGCCAATGATAATATCATGCTGCTGCAAATTAAGTTAAAAAATTACCATCTGAATAATTAAAGAATATTGTTATTTTTTCTCATTGACTGAATATAACTATTGTGAAACCATATGAGCAGTAAGATCTTGGACAAAAATGACAATGACTAAAATGACCATTGTTATCATAGAATGTTGTGACGCTGCGTTCAGGAATCATGTAGTCAATATTACTTAGCTAGCATATAATACATGAAGCAGCAAAACACAGTACCGTGAATTGTTGTAAGATATTCAAAGTAATGGAAATGTACAACTCATAACTCAGCTTAGGTGCATCTTGAACATTTTAATCCGAAAAAGCAAAGCAAGTGTTAGCTACATGCACGATTATAGGATGTCACCTTCAATAGTTATCGAATACAGGCCTGTTATATAATGTAAGTTAACAACAGCCTTTGCTACCTTTCTGTATATTCTGTAATGTTACATAAAGGATAGGTGAAGCAGTCGAGTCACCACATAACAAAGCCATTCATCAAATACATCAATGAAAACATGGGTGTCGTTACACCTGCTCACTTTACCGACTTGGTAATAATGAAAGCCGACGGCATGGAATCTCCTGACTGGTGCTACAAGCAAAGAGCCGCGGCTACAGCACTCCTTACGGGAAAGCATTTAGAGACAAGGTCCCCTTGTTGTTCGCGTAGCCTGAATTAATATAAAAATTATTTTTGCTGCCGTTGAAAAAGGCACCAACGATTTAAAAGAGAAAAATCAGGGGCGCCTTGGTGGCTCATCAGTCTAAGCGGGCGCACCATAAAAACTGTGTCCTTCTCGCAGCGACCCGGGTGCAATTCCGGCTCTGGTCATGAGCCGCATGACTTCCCCATTCTTCTCCCCAACCTCTCTGTCTATCTCCACTATATAACTGCCAAATAAAGGGAAAAATCCCACCCCCAAAAAAATCTTAAAAGACAAAAATCAACAGATTATAGACTGATCATTTGTGGTAGTCAAAAAAATGTTTTCACGGATTTATTAGAGTGTCTTTTTCAATTGTTCCCTATTTAAAAAATTCTTTTTGCCACCCATGGCATCATGTGACTTGCAATATCAGCTTGACCTCTAAGCCCTTCTCGGTGTGCATCTCAGCCCTGGTTCTGTATCCAGTTCTTATAATACATCCATGTTGTGAAGTGGTTTTGGAAAGGGCCGCACTGCTGCACTGAGGTGGATTTGTTTATGGGCGTTACGATGGAGATCATGACGGTAGCTCAGTAGAGGACTTGGGAAACCATGTAGATAGGCTCTTAAGTTATTTGCACTTGAAACATTTAAAAAATAATTTTTAAAAAAGTTAAATTGAAATAATTAACACTGCAAGCTAAGTTGTGGCAATCGTTGACGCACCCCTTTCAGCCCTCACATTCCCAGGGCTGAATGCCCCCGTTGAGAAACCCTAGTGTACCACATCAGTACAGTGTAGAATCCTCACCGATAAGAGTATTAGGAAGGGTTGCAGACAGGAATCAACTTGCTGACGTCACGTAGTGCCTGGATCAGGTCTGTCATGGCGGATTTCTAATTTGACACAAGCTATGCTTACCACCCTCGCGTGGCTTTGATAAAACTTTCCACGATTAAGTAAAACAAAAAATTATGTCTTCGCACCACAGATGTTGTGTTGAGATATACATTGCTGACCTCCGGGAGGCACCCTTTAAAGGCACACTTTACTAATGCGCTGTAGTCATACAATGGGTATGATAAATGACTACTAAAGAATATTAAAATACTGTGTTAAAAATGATTATTCATTGGTGATTGTACATACAATTAACTATTTATGAACACGAAAAGATAATTTATTACATTT
Organism: Gymnothorax reevesii; assembly: GCA_029721435.1. Lineage (NCBI taxonomy): Eukaryota > Metazoa > Chordata > Actinopteri > Anguilliformes > Muraenidae > Gymnothorax > Gymnothorax reevesii. The sequence goes on from CM056582.1 coordinate 55,570,213, forward strand.
CATTTTGACCATTTTGATTATTGGGGTAAAATTCTGGCATCACTTTCTGCTGGAATATTCCTCAGTCAGGTAAAAATAAGAAAGAGCAATAAAGGACAAATAAATTAGGCGTCAGCATTTTGCTGTTTCTATCAGCTACAGTCACAGTCAAATGTTAATTGTACCAATAATCAATTGTTTATTACATGGCTTCGACTATAAAAGAAAAACTTTTCAATTCAACATCTGTTATCTAATCTAAATCTTCCTTCAGGTAAATGGCTTCTGTTAGTCTTCCAAAATGAATCAATTTTATTTTCAGTTTATATGGTTTCTCTGGTCAAATATAGCCTCCAGTATTCGTAAATCCTCCATAAAATATTCATCACCTTGGTAACGTAATACAATATAAGGTGCCAATTGCAAAGCTGCTCCTTGGAAAATTTTGTCACAACTACACTGATAACTCCAAGGAGTGACTCGTTACTGTTGGGACACAATTCGGTCAATTGCTGTGTTTGAATTATAAAAGTCTAATATTTCATTTTAGCAAAAACTGCCTTGAGACAAGACATCTGCAGGTAATTTCTTGAAAGGAATGTTCATATTAGTCCAAATAGCGTTTCATCTGTGAGTCAAAAATGAGCTAATGATGTGAACTTCATTATGTCTTCCAAGGTATGGCTATCTGTTCAGCTTCCATGACCCTGATGGCAGCTGCTATTGTGATTGTATGTTCGGGCATGCCTTTGAGCTGGGCTGAGAGTAAAGGAGATCAAGTGCTGAGACAAAATGCACAGTCCTGGAGCAAGCCACAGAAAGAGGGAGTGGAAGGAATCGTCCTGCAAGAGAAATCCCTGAAAACACGTGTGGCGCGGCAGAAGAAGATCTGCTTTTTGGAAGATGACCAGAGAGACAACATTTCCAAGCAGATAATGCAGGCTATTTCAGGTACAGTATCAGCTATAGGCCTAGCTTTGCTCATTCATCGAGCTTCTTTTGGCTCAAATGTTTATTGAGCACTATTCAATGCCGTATATTTTTCTCTGTGCACCAAAATGTCTTAAGCTGCTTTCACACCGGACGCAAAACAATTTTTTCGCGCGACATTACATTCAAAGTCAATGCAAAGACGTGATTTTTTTGCGTCCGGTGTGAATGCAGCTTTATAAGAAATACTCTGAGTCTGAGGGCAAAGAGGTCCAGACAGTGTTTATAGGGAAAGAGTCATAAAAACTCTGAACAGGATCATCATAAAGGACAGATACATTTGGTGTGAGTAAATATCTGCTTTTGTAGCTATAATTTTGCTTTAATTAGAAAAAAAACTTTTCTAACTTTTTCTTTATCTGACAACTAGCCTGATGAAAACTGTAGCAGATTGGCCATTGGACACATACACAGCTACTATTTTGACAGTTACATCAGCGAAAATAATGTTATAGTTGTAATTAGTCTCATCAATGGAAAATATTTTGAATATTTTAAATCAAGATTGAAGTTTACAAATTCAAGTACACTAGATGGTCAGGCAACAAACACTCATATTTTTAGCTTTTCCTATATTGAAAAAATTGGGAGAATTGGAAAGCTGCTTTTCATTTCTTTGAAGTTGACCCATAATGCCGAATAGATATGCTTTAGTAGCCCACATGTTCAACCCCAAGTCTTAAAAAAGTTAGCACATCATGGAAAATGCAAATAAAATTCAAAAAGAACTAATTAATTTTTGCTTTTGCCATAAACCCAATAAATAATGGCAGATAAAAGGTGGTGGAGTCTAATAGCAAGCTTTTTCTTTCATTTATGTAACTTCAGTTAAATTTTGGTTTTTGCAAATTTTTCACTTAAAAGATCGTGAAGACAAATCTTGCATCACGTTTTGCCCATTTTTGTATCAGGGTGCCAATAGTTCTAAAAAGCACTTTATTTTCCAGACTTTAAATTTTATACTCTCAATTAGCAATTACATTCATGCTAGAACATCATTCTACTGCAGTCAGAATGTGAGAAAACAACGTCTACTAACCGTGCCGTGGTCTTGATTTCTCACCTTTTTAAATAGAATACGAGGTGATTCGAACATTAATACATCATTTGGAATGTCAATTCATACCCGACTTTTACATCCACATACTTCTTCACAGCATTTTTATCATTGCAGGGTGTCCTCTTATGCTTTCTGATGCGAATATCCTCTGCTCAGGGCGCTTTGTTTTGAGTCAAAATGTTCGATTATTTACATTTGCCTCCCACTCTCTGTCCCTATTTCATTTCCATTGTTTGCATGAATGAATATCAAGTGAATGATGTCCTGGGAATCAGCCCATCTTCTTCTGTCTGCTGGCATATGGTTGGTGAAGCAAGCTTATATTTTGTTCATTCCTATTGCAGTTTTATGCGATCTTTTGCATTTTGGGGATTGTCAACAAATTCTGGGGCTGTATTCATGAAGGGACAATATAATTGTTGACAATTGTTGACAGGTCACTCAAGTCTATTGCCTGTTAACTTCCAGAAAGGGCTATTCTTTGAGGGCCATTTGGTCTTAGTAAGTTAGAGTCTGGAAAATGGTTCTATAACTGCCATACAAGTCAAGGAAACTGTCGATCACCACACTTCATAGAAAATAAACAAATTAAAGATATGACATAAAACTATTTTTGTTTATTAGCTTTATAATCTGGTTTCATGAAACACACCTCAAACAAATTAGATTAACTTATTTTCATTTATGGCTTTTTTATATGAAGGAAAATGGAATCATTCAATGTTAAGGAAAAAAGTATGGAATCATCTTGTAACTGGCATTTCTAAAAGAACTAACTATACAAATCTGAATATGCAAATCAGTCTGCAGTTAAAAGACAGTGCTTTCAAACCTTAACGAGGTACCGGACTTAGGTAATTGACAGGCAACATGACACCACCCAGGGAACTGGCAAGTGAAACAAAGGAAAGTATTGTTAAACTGCTCCAAGAAGAATTCACTGTGGAGAGTGGCAACCTCTGTGTGTTGTTCCCAGTCAACCGTGTCTAAAAATCGGTGTAAGTATAAGTGGTTCATGTGGTTCGACCAAGGAGGACGTCAAAAATATCAGGGCAGAAAACTCAAAGCAATATGCTTTGAAAATAGAAAACAAATGCAAAACAAATGGACAGACACAGGAGTCAATGTTTGTGACAGAAGTGTAAGAAACTGGCTGATGTACATCAGAAAAGCCAATCAAAAGCCCACACTGACACCTTAAAGGAAGAATGCAAGTATACAATGGGCTAAAGAGAAACACTCATGCAGTTTGAATGTTTGGATGAAAGTAATACTCAGTGACGAATCACAAATTTGCAATAGCCAAAGCGATAATGCTGGAATGTTCGCATAATGTAATTCCAATGAAACATATAAAGATGACTGCTTGAAGAAAACAAGCAAATATCGCCATTAATGTATGACATGGGGTTGCAAGTCAGGTAAGGACCAGGGAAGAATGCAATCATTCCCTCAACACTCAGTGTACAGGTGTATATCGAAATTTTTTCATCTGTAGAAAATAGGTTTAGTGATGATGAAGTCATTTTTCAGGGTGACACTGCATCTTGCCACAGAGCAGAGAGTGCGAAACCTTTTCTTCAAGGAAAGGCATATAAACGCAATGATATGTCCAGTAAACAGGCTGAATCTCAATCCAATTGAACTTATGATGGAAATTTAGATAATGGTCCATGACAAGGCTCTATCCTGCAAGGCTGATCTGCCAACCGATACTTTGTACAGTTGGAACAAGCTTGTCTGAGAACATTGTTCTTCACTAGTGAAGTCTATGCCTCAAAGAATTCAGGCTGTCACAAAAGCCCAAGGTGGAGCAACAAAGTACTAATTCAGATTTTTTTGCGACAATTCCATGATTTTACCATTTTTCTGCAGCAATGAGTGATTTTGTATTTCTTTTTCCTCCACTTTATCTGAAAAAAATATGCTATTGATTCAAATAATTTCATCTAATTTTTTCTCAGGTGTGTTTCATGAAGCCAGACTGTTCAGCTTTTGAACAAAAATAGTTTTGTGTCATATCTGCCGTTTGTTTATTTGCTGTGAAGTTAGAAAAAAAAAAAAAAAACCTTGATGAAGATCCTCTAAGAGTGAAGATTCCAGAATTTTTGCCGGGGGTTGTAAGTCTAAAATCATATCGTGAGAGAATGGTAAATGCGTAAATTGGGTTGCTATTAGAGAGTCACTATTATGGAGGAACAAAACCGCCAAAATCAGTGCACAAACGTCCTGTGTCTCCTGCATTGTTTTTTGCTGAAAATTGTGTGTTGCGTTTGCTTTGAAAAGTGCTGAAGAACCCAAGTGTACACATACAGGAGAGCTCACAGGTGTACAAGCCACTGGACGCAGTCAATTATGTCCTATATGACAATATAAATAAGATCATAGACTACGATGCTGGCTCCAAATAATAATCCTTTCTGCTTGATGCCGTGCACACACCTTGATTTTGACATAGTCAGTGAACCAACCTATTGCAACTAATGAATATGAACGTAGGATAGCTAGGGGTCTGACTAATGCCTGGAAAACAGTCAGTCACATCCATTGATTCTTAACATTACGTAATGACGCTATTAGCCAGTTTACTACTCCATCAAATAACGCAAGCTAAGTTGCCCAGTTAAGCAATATTATATGAGACGGTATGCTTTCTGTTATCACAGTCAAGGCTGAGGTACTTTGAGTTTTAATGGTGGTTTTAAATCCAGCTTATAGGTGCATTACCACCGCTGCATGGACTTGAGTGTGGAGCAACAGACGTGTTGATTGGTAGTTACAAGTATATATAGCGCTTGTGGAAAAACAATGAAATTTGTCTCAATTTTCAATAGAGAGAGAGAGATTGTGTGAACATCACGTCAATGAATACGCACATCACTTCATCCACAAATGCTGATTCAACAGGTCACAAGCCAGTTTTAGATCTTATCGTGGCTAATGCCAATGGGCATTGGGAAATTCTCTCTCTTTTTTTAAGTATTTGTACAACATGTAAGACTTGGATCATAAATATGAATGCATCTGTACAAATCACTGCACATTCTGTCAAATGTCAAGTAATAACACTCAAGTTAACTTCTACAAGACGGGAGTTGACTTCTATTGATATAAATGATTTTCTGTCTCCATACAAATCTGTCTCCATACAAAGACCTTTCTCAAATCATTTTGAATTCAATTCAAGTTTTATTTCACGTCTATACTGATAAAAGAAGAACAAAGAGGAGGGACATGAAGGCAAAATAACAAATTTCCAGAGTCCCAGAATTTCTTACCTAGTAAATTAAGTCATTTACATTGAACACAGACATTCAAAGGACAATGACTGTACAAAAAAATGTATATGCAAGAGTAATGTGTGTGTCCATGTGTGTTCGGGCTGGAACAATCAGTTGGCATTGTCGGCAAGTATTTTCATTGTGAAATAGTCATTTAAACTCTCAGGACTTAGCATCAGATTATTTTAAACTCAGAGGATATACAGTATGACGTGTTTTACTCAGATGAGCATTGTGGGTGACGCCAAAGGTGGAAAGGAAAAGGGGGCTTGTTTTAGATTTTGTTTGGGAGGATCTTCATTTGCAGATCGGAAAATCTTGTTGAAACGTGTTTCAGGAAAGCGCATGGCTTGCAAATTACTATTAAAATGTGGCAACTAGAGACTTAACTATTATTTTTCTGTACCAATGTGGTATTTACTTCAAATAGTGTACAGGGAGGCAGGCTCCAGACAGGTTCTTCCATGGTGGCAACTATCCTTAAGAGAACAATGAAGAGATTATGATGTAACGAACAACACAGATTTCCATGGCATGGAATATAATGTTTAAAGGCATACTTTTAAAAGGCGGCTACTTTTCTAAGTATGGCTTGCCATTTTCAATGCGCAGATCAGATTCCAAAACCCAAGTAACCCAAGTATCTACTTAATTTAAAACCCAAGTAAATTAAATAGATATGTTAAAGTTGATATTTTACTCTTGGTAATTGAAGAAATATGACCGCCCACGCATTCTTCCACACTCTGTTCTTTGTCATACAACGCGCTTTATAGGCACCTGAGTAATTGAAAATGTTAAATATTTCCATCATTATCCATTATCAGAAATAACATTCACTTACAAGTGTTCTCTCCTCCGCTCTGCCAAAGAACAGCCATTCAGTGGCACAGATGGCTGAGAGGCATCAATTGTGGTGCTGACTGAATGCAGTTTAGGTCCAAAACCCAAAAACAAAGCATTTATTTCTAAAGCTGAGTGTGACTTTAACTAACAACATTGACTAAATCACCAACATTTTCTCAGGAAAGTCACAGACGGACAGAGATGTGGAATAAAAAAATGAGGAGGTAAATTTAAAAATGAACGTATGATGTTCTCTGGAGAGGAAATTGGCACTCCCAGTATTACTGTATTGCAACACTTCTTTTCTAGCTCAGTCTTCTTACAGCCAATACATCTGACAGAATACCAGTGACTCCAGCCTCTCGTCATCACTGCTGTTCTCCATAACGTGCCATGCTTACGTTAAGCTAGCTAATTCTGCACTCCAAAAAAAATTCAGTGTCACCCCAAAATGCCTTTGCAAGCACAGATCTACGACATTCCTTATAGATTTGCTTTTAACCAATGCGCCTGCTACAATTTGAATATTCATACACTGTAAAAAAAAAAAAAAAAATTATCTTAACTTAAGAAAGTTAGTGTCCGGGCTGCCTTAAAATGTGAAGCTCATTGCATTTGAGACGACAAGTTTAGGCAATATACAGCTTATAAACTTAAATTCAGTTAAATTAGAATATTAAGGCAGCCTGGACACTAACTGTTTTAAGTTAAGACAACTTTTTTTTACAGTGTATAATTGTATACAGTGTATAGTTGTCTACATTTGAGTTCAAACAATTTGAACTTGAAGGTAGGAATTTAAGCAAGAAAACAGGTCTGATTAGACTGTTTATTCTGCACCATGCTGGTTGTTGGAACTTTTTTATGATGATTATCAATAAAAATTCCAAAATTTGAATGACGGACAAGTGTTTTCAGGATATGGCGACCCTGCTGCTCATTCAAATAACTGGACCGAATCAAAATCGCAAAGTAATGTTTATGTTAATTGGCACTGTGCTGCACTTTTCTTCCCATATCTGCCACCCAGTACAGTAAAGGATGTACGTTGTGATCAATTTGTGATGGTAGATTCAGGAACCACTCACGAGAACAGAACTTCCAAAAATCGTAAGCCTTTATTGCAAAAATAGGTTGAGACCAGAAGACATAGGAATTGCTAAGCCAAAATCAGTATCCAAAAAGCGAAGTCAAAATAACAGGCTGCGGTCAGAACCAGAGAAGTAGATGTGCAACGGTATATAAACAGTGAACCAAAATCGTAGTCAGAATTCAGAAGGGTGGGTCATACACAGGGCATCAAAAACAGGAATCGTGGTCGTACAGAAAATGGGTCAAAATGCAAACAGGCACAAACGACAACAGCAAGGGCAAGGCAATCTCAAGGTCGTACAAAAATAGTCGTAGGAGAAGCAATAAACAAAAGGCATACGAGGAGCTCTGCACAAGTGAATATTGATCGACGTTCTGACAGGGAACAAACTGTAGTGAAGACTTTAAAAAGACAAGAAGGAAGTCACATGCTATGCAGGGACAGGTGAATTGGATAAGAACTAATTACAAAGGGAAGCACACATGGGGAGGTCCTTAACCACAACAATTGGAAAAAGCCAAGACATGGACAGGATCCACGCAAACAACCTATGACAGATAAATAGCTCCGGTCAAGAAGTTTTAAGTGCACAGACAAAGAGTGCAGGATAGCAATTAAGCACATGCGAGAGATCTTGCAGAAACGCAGGAAGAGCCAGAGAAAGTAAAGCAAGAGGCAGAGACCAGAACAGGGCGAGAACTGAGATTGCATTAGTTGTAATTAGTAGCGGTGCAACTTTATAAATTAATCCAAGTGCTCGTTAGTTAGTTATTAGCATGTACATGGATTAGTTTGGTTAGTAAACTATGATACAAAATATAAATGTTGGTAATATTAGTAATCAAGGAAAGCAAGCCGAAGGAAGTAAATGAGAATAGAAGCAATAAGTAACACCAAAAATCATTGAAATCACCCGAAGCATGTAAGCACACAGACTGGGAGAACGGACTGAACCAAACGGATCACAAGACAGGGGTGACAAGTGCAATGAATACGGTAATGGCACGAACAAAAAAACCGGGATGTATAATTATCAAAATGAATAAAGAAAATACATGGCAAAAAACACAGAATCATGGCAGCAAAACACAGAACCATAACACAATTTCATTCTATTACCTCAAGTAGGTGCATTAATGTCCCAGTAAATGAAGGTCATAGTTTGCAAATACTGTTTTCTATTTGCTTTTGCAAACAGCAGTGCTGTGGAAATGCGTGTTACAGGAGTGCTCTGAAATATAACATCTTGTATCTCGTCAGGTGGATGTGATTTCAACTAGAAATCTCCACCTCTTGCCACAACGAATGCATAGCACTATAGATCTGCCACCCCAGCTGGTACTAAATTTTTTGCACTACCATGCACTGCGGGGCATGCAATAAACAAATTCACAATTTGAATTGGCATTCTAGATTTGTATGCTTTCCAGTTTTTCCACAATTTTGGCACATAACATTTTTGTAAAGGGTTGCACTATGATTGCTGATGACTGCAGAGCGCTTTGCCTTGCAGGCAAACAATCAGATACTCGGCCAGTCTTAAGCTCACATCCACTGACTGGGGCAAAGTGTACGTATGCAAAGCTAGTACCAGAGCATGTTGCCTAGCAAGCAAGCCATTACAGATAATTTTCTCGCATCTAGCTTGTGTCCTTCAGCTGCGGCTCATCTAGTGTGTGCCAAAAAATGGAGGGCTATGGAGGCCTGTCTTCAAATCTTAAAGCCGCCATTATGAGAGCATGCTGTCTAGCAGAAAAACCATCTCAGATACTCTGCTAGTGTCTGCCGCACATTCCCAATCCATGGCTGAAATGTGAATGCTTCGTTTGCCCAATGGTTTGTCTTTTGATATTGTGTTCATATTTTGGTTATGTACTTTCTGAAGCCTCTCAAGTCATCAACTTGAGTTTCACTAATGGTACAAATACAGCTCCAAGGGGCGCATAGATGTTCCAAGGGGCCTCAGGTCTTTGAGCTACACTGGTGTGGTTTTCTTTTGGGGAGTAGGATTCCTGCAACACTTCGTTCTTTTTGGCTTCATACATGCTGTCATCTCAGCTCATGGAATATTTCCCTGTCTGGTCACATGACATATTCCTGTTACATGGGCTCTACAAAAAAAGCCATGTCAGCTGCTGGGTTGCGAGTGCACATAGAACACTCCAGATAGCATATTTCTCATTTACTGCCTCCAAGAGAAGTAGTATCAGCTGCTTGGCTACTACTCCACATGCAACATCTCAGACTGCAAATTTCGCTTGTTTTGACTCCAGGAGAAATTGTGTCAACTGTAAGTCTGTCACTACTCATAGAACACTTCAGATAGCAATTTTTTTTTTGTAAAGGCTTCATGAGGAATTGTGTCAGCTACCTGGGTGTCATCACACTTAAATACTTCAATGAGCATATTTCTCTTGTACTGGCTTCAAGAGAAATAGTGTCATCAGCAAATGTGTCACCACTCAAAGAACACTTCAGGTGACATTTTTCTCTCAAATTTACCTAAAAAATAGTGTCAAGCAGCTGGGTGGTCAGTATGCTCACCACAGGATTTAATCCGAAGTTTACTTAGCCCAGGCCTGGCATAATTCTGTTTGAGGGGTTAGCAGTTTCGTGTTTGGACAGGCAGAAATCTCCCAGAACAAAACCATGTCACCAAACTCAATGTCACTGTTCTTGTTGCCATTGGTTCTTTCCAACTGGGTCGCGAGGGAGTGATTGGTTGGCATTTATTCAGTATCACAGCAGCTACAGATGACAGATCTTTTTGGGTCCTTTATCAGAATTTTAAAATTATTTACTGTTATTTTACCTACCCTGCCTTTAAAGATGAAATCTTTGTGTAGCAATTTTCACTAAAGTAGGCTGTACACAGAACGATATCACAATTTTTTTATTTTAGTAAATAATTTTTTCTGTCATATGAGACACTACACCAGTGGTCTCTTGCCCAATTCCTTAAGAGCTTCCATCAGGAAGGTTTTCACTTCAACCGAAGCAACGTGCTCCTTAGTTCCCAGTTTGAGAAGTGGATAAACAGCAAATTAGCCAAATGAGGTGTAAGGGTTAGAGAAAAAATTACGGGATGGCTCCCTTCCAGAATCATGGCCTGAAAACACTGCAGTAGACCTGATGATGCACGGAAAAGAGCTGTAGGTAATCTAGGTAGCCTATAGCCTAGTCAATGTGCAGAGAACTTTTTTCCCCACTGTTTGCTTTATTTTGCGACCCACAACTTGTGAATATCTGTGGATATCCCTGGGTTTTGGGAGTCTGCAGTTGTCCATCTCTACTGCGCTGTGAGCGAACTTTGTGCACTGTCTGAGAACAAGAGAACTGGCATTAAGGGAAAGCAATGAGAAAAATTGCATTGAAGTGAAAAGTTGCGTGCAAAGAAACATAGTTTGTAAGCCCTAAACAAAATTTGTTTGTACAGAATTCAATTTTGGGTGTCATGATTTATTTATTTATTCTTTTTATTTACGAAGGACCATACACAGTTTAAATATAAATGTTACAATTTGATGCAATGTAGGCTCATACTAATTTGCATCTGTAATTCCTGGGCAGGTCAAAACAAGGAAACAACAAACAGTACAGACTAAAAAATACCAAACAAAAACAAAACAAACAAAAAACATGTAACCCAAAGGTACACACAATGGCACATAGCAAATGCTTGATTGTCAAATAGATAAAATCAAATCATGGTTCCATATAATACAGAGCAAAGTCAGTGAGTACACAGCTGTACAGCTTTTAACAGAATTTTTACGTTGGTTTTGAAATTGTTAAAAGAGCAGCAGCTACTCCCATTGACAGGCAGTGTTTCACTGATTTGTGACTTTTTCAGAGAAAGGTGATTGACCAAATGCAGAGCAGCGAAATGGTATAGTACAATCCTACATAGAGAATATTCTTGAGGATCAAATAGAATTTAATGAAAGAGCATGCACAAAGTCACATGGTGGAGGATGAGCCAACCCATTTAAAATTGTATAAACCAAACACAAATTTGAAGACAATCTAAATTTCTGAAAGCTCTGTAAGTATTTTCTATTTCTCCACGACAGTGCAATGATGAAAATGCAATGGCCTTTTGTCCAGAGTTTTTAGAGTTTGTTTATTTAAGGACTCAAGAGGTCTTATGGCTGTTACACTGGCCTGTCTCCAACATGTAGTGCAATGAAGGGAGAAAGAGTATCTTTGTCTGATTTGACAAATGCGTGAGCATTTTAAAGAGCTGATGACTTTGTTCACTTGTGTCTCATTAGTTTCTGCAAGCTCAAAAACCTGTTCCGTCACAACAATAGGAACAATATCTGGGCACAAAATGCCCATTGCATACTCAGAACAGTGGTACAAATATAATTCCAAACAATGGAAAATGAAATGGCGAAGAAGAGCAATGAATTTAGTTCAAGTTCTCTTGGGACAACCACCCACGCACCTAATCTTCTTCTGTTGTTTGTATATTTGTGGTTTTGTAATTTCTCGTTTCAGTCAGGTAATCAATGAGTTTCTAATCATTTCCCATTATGGTCAAAAAGTTACTGTACCTCTTGATTCTGATTTGACAAAATATAAAAGGGATTTGGATTTGCACTTACATTAATGTACCTGTGTTTTTAGAGTTGATGAACAAAGAAGGCTGTTTTGGAGACCATCCTCTCTCCAATCGGGACTACCACGGCTGGATGGACTTTGGGCGGCGCAATGCGGAGAAGCAGAGTTTGGAGTGACAAACATAACACTGTGACTGTCTCCGGATGCATTAAAATGGCAAATTTATTATGACCAAACACAATAAACTGATCAGCACACAAGCATGTCTATAGTATCCATTCTCATGTTAGGCTGGAACTGGAAGACTGATTAACTACATTTTAAAAATGCAAGTAGTGAAGCCAATACCCACAGAAAAATGCATAGGTGATTGCTCGGTGGTGTTCAGCCAAATTACTAGTCAAGACGACCTCTTTTGCGCTGGAGGTATTATTGTACATCCCCATATCTTTAAGTTGTGATGATAAAAAAAAATTAAGATTAAAAATGGCTTGTAAACCATCAGTGGCGTGTATTAAATTGAGAGCATTGCAAAAAACAAGGTATTTAATGTTATTCCTTCGCTTATTTGTTGTTTTTCTGAGGTAAGCATTCAAGCAAACACAGGTTAACCACTGGGGCCCGGTCATTCAAAACTCAGTTATTTTAACCGCCGGTTAACTCCTAATGGCCAGTCAAATCGTTAACCGACCGTTAGCTAACTGAATGGTAAATATGCGATGTTCAAAACATGGTTAGTCATGCCGTTAGGTAATGTCACCGTCAAAGTTAACAGCGTGGTTAACGTCACTGGTTAGCATTCCTTTATCCCATAATCCCAAGTTTTGTTTACTTCAGTTTTTATCAAAAATGGAACCCCAAGGAAAGAGAGAAGCAGAAATTTCTCTGCTGACGATGAAAATTGAATGCAATTCATGGTGGAGCCAAACTGGTCCGTGTTAACCGAAAAATCACATTTTTTTGCATACATTCACACACGAGGCAGATTCACACTCGCACTACTGCGAAGCTCGGTGAACGTCCGAACTACCCATGCCTGAAACTCGAGCGAAGAATGACCTCTGCGCGCAGATTACATAAATACAAAATCTCATAAAGTGTTTGGCAACATTATAGTTTATGTCGGTCGTAATGAAAGTTGTCATATTTTGCTGTCAGCATAATATCATGTTTTAATATAAACCATATATGAACGCAAACATAATTCTCTCTAAAGTAGTTTAAGGATAAACACAGAGAGGGGGACATCAGTCAAATTGTTATATATAGCGATCAGTGTGTCCGTCCGTCCGTCCGTCTGTAATAAAATCGTTTCCGGACCAGAACTCGAAAACTATACCACTTACAAACACCAAATTTGGTATGGAGCTTCTCCTTATGGTCTAGTTGTGCCTTTTGGGGGTTTCGGTCCGTCCGTCTGTCCACACAACCTGTAGGTTACACAACCTACAGCCGGGGGGATCCGCCATTGCCAGATGGCTCTTGTTGTAAATATTTTATGGGCGTTTCAGATGTGTATGCTGTAAAAATGTCAAAGCAAGATTTATGACTGAATTCATGGAATCAAATTAGGTGGAGGCCTAATGTTTTATCAAACCAGGAAAACAGGAAAAAAGAGGAGAGTAAACATGTATTTATATTTTTTAGTATTGATTGAGGAAATATCAGTTTCATGGATTTCTTAGTTATTTATTAAATATAATAATACAATTTCAATTATTTGGAAATAATAGGGCTATTTGTTTCATTACTGTCACATCTATTTTATTGCACACTGAGTACTTTAAACTGTATGGATACGATGGGAAATGGAAATCAGTCAAAATTATGGGATTTTAAGGGTGCTTCACATACATCTTATATTATGTTTTGCCAATATTTATTAATGAATTACTTAAGTAAAATCAATTAAATTGTTTCATTCAGTGTTCGACCCCTGCTTGTTGAACGCTGCAAATCACCTTGCAAAATATTGCAAAGGTAATCAATAGATGCTCTACCAAATTGATAGCGGGTACGTAACTCCTCATTAGAGAAATCTCCAATATCAAACCCCAGTCCACGATACCCCCTGTCCTTCCTTTGCTGAACTGGCATCATGAAAGCACCGTTAGCAATGAACGCCATTTTGAGAGTTAACCACACGGTTAAAAAGTTAGCGGTGGTCCTTAGGGACGTTAACTTTAACGTCAAGTTAACACCCTGTTAAAGTCAACCGAGTTTTGAACAACAAGATAACAGCTCTATGAAAGTTAACAGTCGGTTAAGCGTAAGCGAGTTTTGAGCAACCGGGCCCAGGCCGATTGGGCTGGTGCCTGGGGGCCTTCGATATCTAGGGGACCTCTAACCACCCACTGTTTTTCTTTTTTTCATCAAATCGAAAAAAAATTTAGTGAGCACGTGCATGCGTGTGTTGAAATATGAAACAATGAACACAAAGTTATGCTAACAAGAAAAATAGTACGGTTGGTTTGCTGGCTGTCTGATGACGATGAATGAGGTGGCCAGATGGTGTCCTGACCTGGTGCTGAGCTTTCTTGTACCTTTGGAGCCTTGCAACATGTTCAATTAATGGTGGAGCTGTGGAGCACCAAAAAGAAAAATAAAAAAGAAAAAGATAAACGAGACAAGGAACCAAAAAAAAAAACAAAATCCTGGCTATCCATAGATGGTTTTTGAGTAAATATGATGGTGGCCAAGAAGAGGATGGAAACCCCACGGCAGCCAGCGCTGCCCCAGCCTCATCTCCAGCTGAGTTAGTCTCCCCTGACACGATTCGGTCAGAGGGGACTTGGTGGTGGGTAGGTTACCAGTGTAGTAGCCCCTCAACTTATCTATTACTTCTGCCTATTTCAACCATAATCTTACCTAACTGTTTCAACCACTCAGGCCAGGCACCAGGATGTGACTAAGCGGGCTGTTAAAAATCGAGCAGACATTTGCTCTTCGAAACTGCCTCCTCTTTACATATCACTGTACCTCAATACTCCACCTACTGGTTCAATACAGAACACCACATATCCCCCTCAATAAGCAAACATTTTCACCAAGTCAAACTGTAGCAGAATAGGTATCAACATGGAACCTGTAATGGGGAACATTTTTATAGGAGTGCTTTTTTTCTTTCTTTTTTTTTTTCATTGAGCCTATGGAGCAAGAATAATGGTTATCTTCTTTTGTATCTCAGCCCATGAATTACTCACATTTGTTTGCATTTAAAACTTATGAATTTAGCCTTGTATTTTTAAACTTGTAGGAATTAGCAACTGTTTAACTTTAACATTTGCACCATCAAACATTTTCAACCACATATGCAATTGCAAAATTTTTCATATCTAGTCAGCACTCAAATTTTGAACAAAGTCTTGCGTCCATGCCGGTGCTTGTCTCAGCCTGGCCTGTCTGACTGGACGTGCATGTTCATCTGACTGTGGCACAGGCACAGACATAGTGTCACTGTTCAGAGGTGGCAACTCATTGTCACCCCCTTTTTCCCAAAGAGAAATCGGCTCCAAGTGGGAAGCATTCCAACAGCGGCCATCAGACAGCAAATATGTATACTGCCCTTTCTGTCCCATCACTTGAAGCGGGTTTGAAAACTGGCTTTTAGGTGGGACTCCAGGTTTCTTTACCCGGACATATGAACCACACTGAAAGGACACACTTTTAGCCGCTCGCTGTTGATCTGCGTGTGCCTTGCTCTTGGCCTGCTTCACGCCCACCCTGAAGGCAATGTCCTGAGGTGATGGTGCTGAGGCTTGTGGAATCTGGAAACCCATCACGTGCAGTTTTGTGTGCATAGGCCTGCCATGCAACAGTTCAGCTGGAGAAAGCTGAGTTGTGGAGTGCCGGGTTGCCCTGGTAGGCCTGTAAGAAATCTGTTGTGAACTGCTTCCATTGCTTACTTTCCAGTGAGGCAGTCTGCAAACTGTCCTACAAGCTGCAATTAAAGCGTTCAATTTCACCGTTTGCATGGGGATAATACACAGACAATTTTTCATGGGACACTAATTGAGCGCCGTTGTCAGAAATGAGCTCTTGTGGGTTTCCCTCTCTGCTAAAAACAGCGGACAGGAACTGTATTACAGTTTGTGATGTGACCTGTGTCATAAAAGCAATTTCTAGCCACTTGCTGTAGTAATCTATTAAGGTGAATAAATTTGGGATACGACCCCGTGAGTCCCAGGAATGACCGTAATGTAATCAGGTCTGTAGGTGGGGGTCCCTCCTCATTACATATCACTGTACCTCAATTCTCCACCAACTGGTACAATACAGAACACCACATAAGGCTATTGTAAAAAATAAATATAAATTATTTATTAATCAATCTATTAGCTTAATAAGGTCTGCCTGTGTTAAAATCCCGTTCAAGCTCAGCAGAGTAATTCCATGGATACATGGAGGATCTCTAAATGAGTGAGCCTGAGATATCAAAATTTAAAAACGACAGTAGTAATTTTCATTTTATACAAAAATTACCACTCAAATTTCGAAGAATTTGATATTGCAGACTCACGAATTTGACATCCAATTTGAGGAGGCCACTTGCAAAGCCTTCTATGTCAAGTTGGTCCAATTTTTAGAAAAATCTGATTTTTTGGGAGGCATAGAGATTATCTTCCACAGATACCCATTTTGACTATACTGAAACTATTAGCCTTGCAGACATAATCCATGAGGCAATTCATAATGTCTTTAAGAAATGACTGATTTTGCAACACAAAGTTTTGACTTAGCAGGTTCTGAAAGTGGAGTGGAGATTTAGCAGGTTTTGATAGTGTTTAAACCAGCCCCGTTGCTTAATAGGTGAAGGTATTTGACTCAGGACTCACTCTACATGCAAGAAATGCATTTTAAGACATGCAGGGATATTATTCGAGCTCATAATAGTGTTCCGTACCTTTCAAGTTGAGGAGCTTCCTTTTTAACCCCTTTCAAAGAGATTTGTTTTCATTTGATGCGATCAAAACAAATCTTGAGTCTGCAGCTCCCATCTTGAGTTTAAGAAAGCAAAAGCTGAACAGGCTATAAAAGCTCATCTGTGATTGGTTCCTTCTTGCGAACAAAAACGCAATCACGTTTCCACATTGGCTGATGACTTAGCAGAGTTAAGTCTTTACAGTTTTTTGACAGTTTTCCTCCTTGACTTGCTGGGTTTTGACAGAGTTTCGCCTTTTCTGTTACAATTTATAACATGATTTAGCAGGTTTTGAAAGTGGAGCTATCAGTGGGTGTGGCGGGGTTCCTTATCAAATACCTCAAAGTCCCCAAAAACACAGGCGTAGTCGGAAATATAAAGTTGGTTTTTTTATATATGCCGGCCTCCCACAGTGCAAATACTTGAGGTACTTAAAAAAAAGAAAAGAAATTCAAGAGTTCTTCAATAACTCACAAGAACAATGCAGGCAGTTTAGGGAAGAGAGAGAGAAGAAAAAAAAAAAAAAAAAAAAAACCAGGTGAGCAGTCAGTAGTTACCCTCTCTGCAACCAAATCAAGACTGACTTTACCTGAGCTGAACAGCTCCCCTTTAACTCAATAGTCCCTCCCCTCAGGCTTAATAATACAAAGAAAATACTGTGAACAGAGTTATTTCTTTAACCCAAAAGTATTAATAACATTTCTACTTAATATATATTATAAACAAAAAAATTCATTACATAACCAGACATGTTTCTCTTTCACCACAAACAGTTTATATTTGCATAGCGATTTAACAGAAAAAAAAACCTAAATAGAGAAGTCACATGACAGTGTTAACGCGCGCATCTTGACTATTTAATCCGGAAGTACATTCTGCCCGGTTTGCTTAAACAATAGGAAGACCGCAGTTGTCAAGCGGTACTATCATACCGGGTAAGTGCAATGAAACAATGTATGCTTGAAATGAAGGTAGAGCTCCCAAGTGTGCACCCTTAGTTGCGCTACCCAAACGGTGGGGAGAGGCGATTATTGTGCTGTTTGAGCTACGTTGCGAGACTGAAAGGAATCGGGGAATGAATACCGTGTTCGGCTGTGCGTGTGCGTAAAAGCGAACGTATATTGGTATGCGTGCGTGTGCATGTGGGTGCGTTCTGCCCGCAGTCAATCAGTGACGAGGACACTCCGTCACATCATCCCCCTCCTCCCGTAGGTTGGCGCTGTACGGCAACCTGGAAAGGTAGTCCGCTACCACGTTGGCCTTGCCTGATCGATGACGGACAGTAAATCTGAAAGGCTGGAGTGAGCGGTACCATCGGGTCAGCCGGCTGTTATGGTCTTTCATGGAATTGATCCAGGCGAGAGCTCTGTGATCCGTTTCTAGGTCAAACTCTCGTCCAAGCAGGTAATACCGCAGGCTTTCTAATGCCCACTTGATGGCCAGGCCCTCTTTCTCCACTGTGGAATACCTGGTCTCACGTGGCTGCAGCTTACGGCTCTGGTATAGGATTGGGTTCTCGTCCCCAGGGTCTCCTTGGGCCAAGACTGCTCCAAGGCCAACTGCGGATGCATCCACCTGTACCAGAAATCTCCTACTGAAATCTGGACATTTGAGGACAGGGGAAGAGCACAAATGGGCTTTTAAAGTACTGAAGGCTGTTTCACATGCATCCGTCCAAGTCACCGGGTTCCTCTGGTCCTTGCTGGTTAGGGCTGTGAGAGGAGCTGCGATGGTTGCAAACTGAGGCACAAACCGCCGGTACCAGCCAGCCAAACCTAAAAAGGATCTCACCTCTTTCTTAGTGCGAGGTCGAGGGCAGTTGCCAATAGCTTCCACCTTATCCACTTGTGGACGCACCTCTCCTCGTCCTAATTGGTAGCCTAGGTACCGGGTTTCCTGCCGTGCCCACTCACACTTTGAAGGGTTAAGTGCCAGCCCCGCCTTTTGGACCTTCCCAAGCACCAGGGTTAGATGTTGGAGATGCTCCTCCCAGGTGTTGCTGAAGATTACCACATCATCAAGGTAGGCAGCACTGCAGTGGCCACACCCCTGGAGGACTCTGTCCATCAGTCTCTGAAAGGTGGCTGGTGCCCCATGAAGCCCAAATGGCATCACTGTGAACTGGTATAGCCCTGCTGGTGTCTGGAATGCTGTGTATGGTCGGCATGACTCCGCCAGGGGCACCTGCCAGTAACCCTTACACAAATCAAGGGTGGTGATGTACTTGGCAGCTCCAATCTTTTCCAGCAAGTCATCAATTCTTGGCATAGGGTAGGCATCAAACTCTGAAATGGCATTGAGCTTCCTAAAGTCAATGCATATCCGGAGAGACTCATCCTTTTTAAAAACTATGACCACAGGACTGCACCATTCGGAGTTGGAAGGCTCAATCACTCCAAGTTTTAACATCTCATCTACCTCCTGCTGCAGCTTCTCTACCAGCTGTTGTGGGACCCGGTAAGGGCGTTGGCAGATGGGCCGTTCCACCTTCAAGCATATGACATGCTCAGCGAGGGTGGTTTTTCCTGGGCTGGCACCAAAGAGAGAAGGAGCTTCCTGGAAGACCTGGAGGAGCTGCGCAGCTTGCCCTGATGTAAGATGTACCAGCACTGGAGTAGCAGGGAAATCAGTCCTCACTGGGGCTACCAGAGTGGTTTCCTCTTCCTCCTCCCTGTCCACCTTTCTCACCATCAAAACTCTTCTTGGAGCCTGCGGGATTAGTCTCTCCTTCCATTCTTTCAGTAGGTTCACATGATATGTTTGTTTTGCTTTCTTCTTATCTGGATGATGAACTTCGTAAGTGACTGGGCCCATTTTACGGGTGATGACGTACGGACCCTGCCATTTTGCCAAGAGCTTGCTAGTGGAAGAAGGGAGAAGCAGCAAGATCTTTTGGCCAGGCTGGAACTCGCGGTGCCGGGCCTGTTGATCATACCAGAACTTCTGGCTTTTCTGGGCCTCACACAGGTTGACCTCTGTCGCCTCCTGGTATCTCGTCAGCCGATCCCTCATTTCCAGCACAAACTGTACCACCCCTCTGTCGCTTGAGGCAGTGGAAGGTTCTTCCCATCTTTTTCGGAGCAGATCCAAGGGCCCCTGCACATCCCAGCCATATAACAGCTCAAATGGAGAAAAACCAGTTGATGCTTGGGGTACCTCTCGATAAGCGAAGAGCAGAAAGGGCAGCCAGCGGTCCCAGTCCTTGCCAGTGTCATCCACAAACTTCTGCAACATCCTTTTCAGCGTCTGGTTGAATCTCTTAACCAGACCATCTGTCTGTGGGTGGTATGGCGTGGTTTTGATCGCAGAGATGCCCAGTTGCTTATGGAAGAGCTGCATCAACCTGGAAGTGAAATTAGTTCCCTGGTCAGTCAGGATTTCGTCCGGTATCCCCACACGGTAGAATAATTGTACCAGTGCTTGCAGAACCGTTGGAGCAGTGACAGTACGCAGGGGAAAAGCCTCTGGGAAACGAGCGGCATAGTCACACACCACTAGGATATACTGGTAACCCCTGCCACTCCTCACCAGAGGACCTACAATGTCCATGGCTATCCTGCGAAATGGAGTGGAGATTACCGGTAATGGTTGCAGGAAAGCTCGGTCAGACTTGCGGGCAATGCATGTTTTTTGACATGTTGGACATGTGGTGCAGTACTTCTGAATGTCAGTGTACATAGAGGGCCAATAAAAGCGGGAACTGATGCGGAGGTAAGTTTTGTGACGGCCCAGGTGTCCGGACCATGAGAGTGTGTGTGCCAGACGCATAATGAGTGATCTACAGGTAGTAGGGACTACAAGACGTTTGTGGTCATCCTCAACAATATACAACACATCTTGATCTACAATGAACCTTGTCTTTCCCCCACTACTCCCATTTGCCCCTTCTACCGCTTTGACAAACCGAGATTTTAATGTCTCATCACCCCTTTGCAGTATAGAAATATTGTCAGGTATTTCCCACATCGTTCCAGACAAACTCTCTTTGTCAGGTTCTAGCCTTAGCCGCTTCTCAAAGCGCCGTTGGCAACGGGATTTTCTTAGCCCCTTAGTGCCTCCCTCACACAGACTACTGTCAAGATCTGGGAGTGGTTGGACACCAGCTTCCGCTTGGGCTCGAGTGATCACAGGACAAGAAACATTAACATCGACTTCCCCATTTTCCCTGATGTCAGTTTTCCCCAACAGGTCCACCAGCACAGGTAAGTCCCACCCAAGATGGCATCAACCGGCAAATTTTCCACCACCCCAACAGTTAAAAGGTAAGGCTGTTCATCAATGACAACAGTTGCATCAGGTTTGGGATACGGATGTTTGTCCCCATGAACACATAAAATGTCTACTGATCTGCTGTAGTCCACACTGCTTACAGGCACTAAGGTGCGCTTAACCAGGGACATGAAACTTCCAGTGTCCAACAGAGCAGTGACATGCTCACCATTGACAGTAACAGTTTTAAAACGTTGAAATCTAACATCACCACCTCCCAGGGGATCCCCCTCAGACCGGGGTGCATAACAGGCGCCGGTGACCTTAGCTTTCCGTATAGGACATACAGAAGCTTTGTGACCTGTCTGTTGGCAATAATAACAAACAAAATCCTTACCAGCCTCTCGTTGGTTTGGGGCAGTGCTGGTGATACCTGGAGTCTCCTGGTTGGTCTCGCTTCTTGCAGGTCTGAACAGGGGGGGCCGGAATGATGGTCGCTGGGCAGCAGGGGTGGCTCGCAATGCTGGTCCTCCTCTCCGAGCATTGAGGTACTGTAGGGCAAACTTAGCAGCTGTTGACCCATCTGCTGGCTCACGTTCCTTCACCCAGGTTCTCACCTCACTTGGGAGTACCCGAAGTAGCTGTTCCAGTATGATTGCCTCACCAACCTCCTCCTTAGTGTGCTGCTCTGGTCGAATCCAGCGCCGGTACAGGCCCTTAAGACGGTGATAGGTCTCCGTTGGGCTTTCACCGGGGGGTACAACAGTTGAGCGAAACTGCTGCCGGTAGGTCTCAGGAGAGATGTCGAATTTTGTCAGTAGCGCTGCTTTAAGGTCAGTGTAGCAGTGGGCCCTCTCCTCGTCCATCGCAGTGTAGGCCTCCAATGCCTTCCCTGCCAGCAGTGGGACGAGGCGACATGCCCACTCACTCTCTGGCCACTCCCAGGTCTTAGCAATGCGCTCAAAACGCAACAGATAATTTTCGATGTCCTCCCCCATCTGATATGGTGGTATTTTGGGCTCTGTGTAATGCCTCCACCCTAGCCTCGGCGGGTCCATGCTGCTGCTGGGCTGCATAGAGGTTGACTCTGCTGATGCGCCCTGGAGCCTACGCTGGGGCGCCGGCGTTGGCAGGTCAAGTCTGGAACTCTCTGCTGTCACTGTGCTTAGAGTTCCAGTATGAAGGGGCAGGTCTGGAGTAGTCAGGTCTCGGACCTCAGGTGCCTGGGATGTTTGTGGAAGAGAGGCCCTCAGGCCTCGTATCTCTGCCATTAGACCCTCCTCTCTCCTGTGCTGTGCCACCAGGAAGTCTCTCATCATGGAAAACAGATCTCCCTCTGGTTCAGCTGGCACCGTGGGAACTGCGGGGACGTCCCAAGACCGGTCCTTCTCCTCCTCCTCACCCAGTGAACCCACTGATACAGACCTAGGTAGCTCTGTCTCTACTGTCTGTGACCGCTGGGACCGCAGTCCTGTGCGATGCTTTGTCTTTTTCTTCCGACCAGCCATCCCACTTCTGACACCATGTGTGGCGGGGTTCCTTATCAAATACCTCAAAGTCCCCAAAAACACAGGCGTAGTCGGAAATATAAAGTTGGTTTTTTTATTTATGCCGGCCTCCCACAGTGCAAATACTTGAGGTACTTAAAAAAAAGAAAAGAAATTCAAGAGTTCTTCAATAACTCACAAGAACAATGCAGGCAGTTTAGGGAAGAGAGAGAGAAGAAAAAAAAAACAAAAAAAAAAAAAACAGGTGAGCAGTCAGTAGTTACCCTCTCTGCAACCAAATCAAGACTGACTTTACCTGAGCTGAACAGCTCCCCTTTAACTCAATAGCCCCTCCCCTCAGGCTTAATAATACAAAGAAAATACTGTGAACAGAGTTATTTCTTTAACCCAAAAGTATTAATAACATTTCTACTTAATATATATTATAAACAAAAAAATTCATTTCATAACCAGACATGTTTCTCTTTCACCACAAACAGTTTATATTTGCATAGCGATTTAACAGAAAAAAAACCTAAATAGAGAAGTCACATGACAGTGTTAACGCGCGCATCTTGACTATTTAATCCGGAAGTACATTCTGCCCGGTTTGCTTAAACAATAGGAAAACCGCAGTTGTCAAGCGGTACTATCATACCGGGTAAGTGTAATTAAACAATGTATGCTTGAAATGAAGGTAGAGCTCCCAAGTGTGCACCCTTAGTTGCGCTACCCAAACGGTGGGGAGAGGCGATTATTGTGCTGTTTGAGCTACGTTGCGAGACTGAAAGGAATCGGGGAATGAATACCGTGTTCGGCTGTGCGTGTGCGTAAAAGCGAACGTATATTGGTATGCGTGCGTGTGCATGTGGGTGCGTTCTGCCCGCAGTCAATCAGTGACGAGGACACTCCGTCACAGTGGGACATGCGCAGGTGCCTGAAAGAGAGGCTAAGGGAGATTACTCATTTATTTTCAAAACTGACTTAGCAGGTTTTGCAAGTCGACTTCTCATTTACCCCATAAATGTCAGCACTGTATTATTTGTAAAATTAAAGAAAAACGTTAACCTCTGGTTGGTGGTCTGTTCAAGTCAATGTGATGAATAATTAGCTAGCTATCATGCTAAGGCTTTTCACTATTAAATTAAAACATTAAAGTGTATATGATAACAGTGACTCATAACTTATTACTTTAATGAATTGATTGAACCGCTAACAAGACACTAATGCTAGCAATGGAGTAACGTTCACCAGCAGGAGGATTGGCAACGTTACTGTGTTTGCCAGTGAACGGAATCTTACCAGTCACGATGTGAGAAAGATGTATTACACGTGTGTAATACCAAAGCTGTATCTCATGGGTCGTATCACACAGAGTTTTCATCATTTATGGGATAAAGGTATGCTACTATGGTGTAATATTTTATAAACAACTTGGTATTTTTTTCTGTAATCGTGTCCTCAAGCTCAGTGTTGCATAGCCTGTGCGTTAGTTTCATCTTTTGACATTTTATCAAGATCAGCATAATGATTGTTGTATTTTCTTTACATCCACTGTTTATTGCTATTCTGCATGTATCAACAGATGGTTGTGGTGAGTACTGATGGCTCAGCCTGGCTGTGTTCAATGTTGCCGCATTACTTTCCTTATGTGTTGCTGTTTCCTGCTGTTCTGTGTGGCTTGTGTTCTGTCTTGAGAATATTACACCCAATAAAATTAAAAAGATAAAAATGTAGTCCTAATAAATTTGATTTAAAAAATATAACAGTATTACTAGTCAGATACAGTAAAACAAGAATTAGATTAAAAACTAGATAAAATTGATTAAAAAAAGACAAAAATAAAAATGATGACTGACATACTGGTACAATTAGATAGATTTAAGAGGCTTAGAAATAATAATACAGAGGTAAATACAAGGTTGACTAAAAACTAGATAAATGAGATGAGAAAGCAAGATAAAACAAAGACACAGAATTGTTTTTTTTTTTCAGCCACATTGGCAGGTTTTAGAGCATGAGCAACCAGTTAAAAGTCATGCCACCCCAACTCAGTTGGATTCAAGTCAAGCATGTGATCAGGCCACTCTGCCTCTCCAAAACCTTCATTTTGTTTCTTTTGTGCCAGAGTCAGAGCTGGACTTGGTTGTGAGCTTTCATGGTGCAGCAACATAACCCAACTTCTCTTGACCTTTAGGTCACAAACTGATGGCCAGACTTCTCACAGGCATAAAACCCGTCTCTCTGCGGCAATACCCATTTCAGAATGAGTCCGATCTGCTGCCAACATTGCCTGCTACTCGCCATTGAACGTTGACGATGAAAATGCCAATGCACCACACTGCTCTCTCCAATAATGCTTGAAAGACACACATCGCTAACGTTATGAGGACATTGATCAATATTTTCAATAGATCGCTCAAAAATGTAAATGAGCATTAAGGTTATGCCTGTGATCCACTTACACTTTTAAGGCTTCCGCACGCAAGCAATCGTGGCCAGTCGGAAGCTTTTGGAAGTGCCGGGAACCATCCGAAACTCGCGCAAACAATCGTAGAAAGTCAGAGTGATTGGGGAAAAAATGTATCCCATGATCCACAAACGCGAGCATTTCCAATTGATTTTTGCCAACGTCAACAATATAAATATTGCAGTTGTTTTTGTAAACGGTTTCTAATTGGCTAATTGCAGAGGAAATATTCGCCACCTATTTTGCACTTGACCACTTGATACTCCCGTCCTTCCGACCACTCATACCAAATCAAACTGGTTTGATTTTGTAGGAAGAGGGATCCGAGTGTTCTGATCCAGTCGGAACCTCTCTTATTCAGGCGGAAGGGTCGGTACAGGTCGGGAATCATGATCCACCTATGTCTTGCGCATAACAGAAATTTCCACTCGTATGCGCTCGTTACTGGTTGGGAGGGGAGAATCGGGACAATGGGAGACCTTAAAAGCTTAAGTGGATCACTGGCATTAGATGCTGAACGAGCGTGGCCAGGGCCGGCCCTTGCCTATACGATTGCCTAGGCAAAAATCCATCCCTTTATTGGCAACAATTAGTCCTGGCTTGTTCTTAATAGTTCTCTTTTATTAACACGCTTTCCAATTTAAGAATAATCAAGTGGCAATTGAAGACACGGCTTCTCTCCCCCTATGCGATCTAACAGCGACAAATGGGCTACATTCAGTTCAGAAAAATTATTATAATTTGGTCTATGCACTGGCACTCAGCGACGTAAATTTTTTTTCCTGCGAGAGCGGCATTTCAGAAATCTTCAGGTAATTCTGGTGACAAGTCCGTGGTTTCGTCCGTTTACATTTTCCAATCGGACAGCTGTCTATTTTTGACAACAAGTTGCGTGACCGTGCAGCAAAAACAGGTGTGCGCACTTGTCGCCGAAATTGCCTTCTTTCGCAAGGGAGTTCTGAAATGCTGCTCTCGCTGGGAAAAAAATTACCGTTGCTCTGTGCCAGTGCATAGACTTATTTATAATTAAATTATTTTTCTGGATGGACTGTTGCCCATTATTTTGTCGCTGTTAGATCGCATGGGGGAGAGAAGCCGTGTCTTCAATTGCCACTTAGTTAATCTTGATTTGGAAAACGCGTTTATAAGGAAAACCATCTAGAATTAGCCAGGACTAATTGTAGTCAATAAAGGGTAGGATATTTTACCCCAAATTTAGCCGTCTGGCGCCGGCCCTGAGCGTGGCTGAACAACCAGCCAGATAACATTGCTTCGCATTGAGCTATAACCTACCCTGTACAATATCTGATTTACTTGAAGCACCAATGATTCAGGGCTCTCAAGTCTCACGCATTGAGCGTGACACTCAGGCATTTCAATAAGTACACATGCTTTCACACCTCACATGACATTTCTCACGCTAAGTGATAAAACCCGCCGCGCATTAGTAACACAGACTGTATCTAAAAGAGATTAGTAATCTATGAATGGATGAGGCGAAGCTTTGCTTGAATCAGCAACCTATCAGCCAATCAGAAATAGTATTTCTTGTTGCCAGGTGAAATAGCAGCGCCGTAATCACATCTTCCACGCGCGCGCGAATGCCATTGTGTGCACACGACAAAGAGGAGCTGGAAGTAGAAGCCTGAAATCAGGTAATCACTTCATCACTTTTTTCAATAACTTCTTATTAAAGTCGAGGAACTATGTAGGATCATTTTTTACCTCAATTCAACAGCTTTGAACGGTTATGGTTAGATGAATTGACTTGTAACTTGTTACGGGGAGAGTGGGGGCTCTCTGCCCTCCATGTAGTGTATTTTGGCTGAAAGCAAACCCAGCTCCGATCCAGTGTCAGAGGTGGTACCGCAACATCCCTTGTTTGTGACTGACAAAACGATACAAATACCTTTAATTTAGCCTTTATTATACTGGAGAGTCCCAATGAAATGAAAAAGCACAGATATTGGAGGAAATGAAGAATCAGTTATTTCAGTTTCCTGGCAGTTGTGAATATTCAATAGCTGATCCTGGTCTGCTATCTAGTGTTAGAATTTTGTAACTGCGTGCATAAATTTGCAGCTCCACGTCCACTGGCGGACACATCTACACGAAGATACACCGTTGTTCTTCACGAGCACGCCAAATCCACATAATCCGTGAATGATTAATTGAATTGATATTTTAATTTGAACCGAGTTGCTAAGTTGCCTGTGTCAAAGTAACGAAGTGAAAGTATACTACTTAAATACTCACTTACTCACTTAAGTATACTACTTAAATCTCACTCTAGCATGCATTCAAAACTTGAGAGCCCTGCCAATGGAGTCTCAATTAGCTAACATGAGCAGGCCAAATCCGTGAACGCAGTGCAGCCATTGTGCTTAGCGAACATTATCACTGTCCCCAACGTTTTCAATCCAATTGTCTTTTGTTAAAGATGGCAGGAAGATTGAGATAATGGATGCGCTGTCGAGAAAATGAACAAATGTTTTGGACTGATTTTAATAAAGTGGTCCAACCTGGCTGGAAACGGGGCCATTGTGTTGCCTAAACCGATGCGCTTAAGCCTTTATTTTTATTTTCAGCATAATATTTGCGAAAATTCCTTAGTGCAATAATTTGTCCATTTTAACATTTAATATGAATGTTAATTTTAATGAATCGGCATAAGCCCGTGTTCACATACACCGTCTGGGCGTAAGATTTGGTTGGCTGCACAAATGAAAAGGCGGCAGTATCTTTCACCACGAACTTAGCGATAAATGCAGCCAGAGATGTGACTAATATACCTGTGTCATGAGTAGCATGTGAAATAATGCAGCACACATGATAATTCCTCCAAACTTGAAAGATCCAACCAATACAGTATTTGAAACGGAAATTCTCTTAGGAAAGGAAATGGGGCAAGGGGAAGAGATCAAAATCCACCAGCAAACATTGTGAATTCTAAGGCAAGAAGGAGGTCTAAGAACAAGCTATCAGTACTTTAGCTAACGTTACAGCTTTAAACTGGGAATCAGGACTACACAGTGACCTTTAACTAGCCTAGTTAGGTTCGGGCACGTTTCTCCAAAGCCTCCCTGTTAACCATGTCAGAAACTTACATAGTTTTTACTTACAGACTGTAAATGGTTCCAGCAATGCAAGGTAGCGATAGTGCTTTCGCGCATTAATGTTAGCTGTGGAAAAAGCCCATAGCTACCAAATGGAAAATACAAGGCAATGTTCGTACTTGCCGAACTCCAAAACCACAGTTCTGGTTGATTACAGTGCACCTCGCTGACATCGCTGAGAGAATGACAATTTATACTTCAAACCAGAAAAAGTGTAAACCTGACGGTGACAACAGTCTGTGGGAATTAAATGAACTGAGTGAGAAACAAGTGGGTTGGAATGGTAGCCAGCTTTTCCGCAGGGGTACAGGCTAGCTCCAGAGAGCGAGACTGAAGGTATGAATTCAGTTTGGTGCACTATATTACAAGGGAATAAATATCTCGCTAATGTTTAAGTTAAATTCACAGCCAATTTGAAGTGTGACATGACCACAGTAACGCATTCGTGTTATGATCCTCATTCCAACCGGTTGGAAAAACGTACAGAGGCTGTCCCTGTTAACGGTTGGTTAGGAACCCATTAGGCTAGCTAGGACAGCGTAAGCATCCTGAGATAGGATTAGTACAATGCCCATGGGCACTTAACCGCTTTACGGCCATGTTCCCTGAAGGCTATTCATCAGTACCACGCGTTTGACCATTCGGAGTCCGATGTGAGGCATATATTGACCGAGCAGTGCATTGTTGATTAAAAACAACTCCTTAACTTTGTTCTCGAAAAGTGTCAACCAAAATTGCACCTCGCTTCATTTTTTAATATGTATTCCAGAACTACTCAAGAAGGAAATTCGATTGTGTCCTCTTTAAATAACAAAATAATGACAGGAATTTTTCCATTATACTCTATGGGAAATTGAGAGGTGCGGTGCACTGGACGCCATATTGGTTTCTTCAACTTTTCGCTCCAGCAGCCTCTCCAGTTTTATATACACTCATTGGTGCAAACATAGATGTATACGGATGGAAGCGGGAGGCGTTTAAGTAAACGAAACAGTCCCTGTAACTACGGTAACTTACGGTAACTTACTGACGCACGCCGCAAATAACATAGTACATTATAGGCTAAAGACTCAATGCTTGCAAGAGCTTCAAGTTCATACTCATCTTATTTTTTAACCATAAGAAAAAATACCCTGGGCTATAGCCCAGTAACCAGGCCCTAAATACGCCCCTGCAAAAAGTCTTGGGTGTCATAAAAATATTTTTTGGCAAATGTGAGAAAAGCCTTTGTGTTCTTTTTGGTCAACAATGTTTTCCACCTTGCAGCGTCTTGGATGCTATTTTTGCCCAGGCTCTTTCTTATTGTGGAATGATGAATACTGACCTTAACTGTGTCATGTGAGGCTGACAATTCTTTAGATGAGTCATCAATGTGCTTTTGGAGGAATTTTGGTGGGCTGGAAGATTCACCACTGTTCCATGATTTCTCCAATGATAAATAATGGCTTGCAACATGGTTTTCTGGAGTCCCAGAGCCTCACAAATGGCCTTCTATCCCTTCCCAGACTGATTGATGTCAATGACTTTGTTTCTTATTTGTTCCTGAATTTCCTTGGAACATGGCATTATATGCTGCTTTTTGCCAACTATTAGGGATGTGGTGTATGTTGATTGGTTGAACTCATGTGCCAGCACCAACAACCACCATTTTTACAAACCCACCAGCTGTGTAAACAGACGATATAAAAACACAAACAAACACTTGTAGCATACAAATAAGATGGCAGAAAACACAGACAGATGGACGAACAGTGAAGTACAGATTTTACTCAGCATGTATGTGACTGGGGAAATACAACGTGATTTTGACTCTTTGAACATTTTCGACAGCAGTTTGAATCAGCTTGCTGCCTTGAGCATCCGCCATACCGCCGAGCAATGTCTGGAGAAAATCAAGAAGCTGAAACAGGATTATAAAAAATATTAATAAAAAACCACAATGACCAAAGTGGATCGGACAAAAAACAAGCAAGTGGCGCGAAACACTGGACATTATCCTGGGCCAAAGACTGGGATTTGTCGGAAATGCTGGAACGAAG
This sequence comes from Gymnothorax reevesii, assembly GCA_029721435.1. NCBI lineage: Eukaryota > Metazoa > Chordata > Actinopteri > Anguilliformes > Muraenidae > Gymnothorax > Gymnothorax reevesii. Next base: position 55,600,270 of record CM056582.1, read on the forward strand.
GATTTGGCAATCGGGCTTTAGGAGGCCATCGCCAGCGGTTACAGTTTAGCCTGCTCAAATCATATTATACCTCGAGCAGATGTGTCGTTGGCATACCAACCACTCACTAGCTTATATCACTTCAAGGCAGCGGCGTAGGTATTGCCAGTGCATGCCGGTGCGCTGAACCGGGGCCCCGATGACCTCTGAGGGCCCATGGTGACTAACTATGCCATGCTTCCTCTTATCATAACACATAAAGCAATTATATCTATAAATTTCGTCATTTTCAAGTCTCCCGTTCAACGCGGTATTATCTTATTTATAATAGGAACTTGATGAGTATATATATTGCTTCACTGTTTCATACAACACAGTCATGGTAACAACCCCCCCCCCCCCCCACACACACACACACACACATTGGCCATTTCTCCTCTTTTCTTTGATATATGTCTTTTGTATTTCAGTAATGATACTTTTTCAGTTATAATCACAATTACTAATCATATATTTTATTGTATTATTCACAACATTTTCAAATGAACATGGCCTGCTGGGAAATGTGTTTGTCCAATTAGTTGACATTCACTTATTCCTCTCTGATCGTAGCTTCGTAGGCTACGCACTTGCTCGTGAATTGTTCTTTTTTGAGAGATCAGCTAACCCATTAGCCTTGTATTGGAGGTGAAAAGTCTTGAGCACCATGTTGAGCAGCACAAAAGCGGTGCTCAAAAAAGAAAAGAAAAAAAGAGCTCGATGTACGGAACTCCAAATTGGCAAAATTGAATGCATTTTTTATATAGTCATCTTGTCCAGATGCAGTTCCTGCTAGCGTTGTGAATGATAGCGGCGACACGCAGCAGTCAGACTTGGAGGCTAATGCTACCACCTCATTGCCCTCTTGCTCAACGACTTTGCAGAGCAGAAGGCACCCAGAGTTAACTTCTGAATGGGTGAGTGCAGTTTTTTATTAGGCTACTGCAAGTGATCAGCTTGCCGGTTGTGGTTAAATGGCTGCTGTGCCAGGATGTGTGTCCATCTATCTGTTTACTTATTGATTTGGCCACTGTTGTGCTGTTAGGGAAATACGGTTGACTGTTCAGCCGTATGGATCTTTTTCGCATTTTCATTGGCAATGTATTGTCACTGTTGTTCATGGTTCAAACAGCCTAACGTGTTGTGTGATGTTGAGATGCTGTGCAAATATTCATTGTCCATGGTTCTAATAGCCCTAATAATTATGGGTATCTGCGTTTTTCAGAAAACTGATTTTTCTTAATTACTGATTTGGATACCTACTGGCTCACTGTAGCTGAAGTGGTTGGCTACAGAGGACGATTGTTTCTGTGAATATCCAATAACTGTGTCTATCTAGTGATAGAATATTGTAACTACGTGCATAAATTTGCAGCTCCCTGTCCCCGCACTAACATACCCTGCTGCCGAGCACCGTTGTTCTTCTCGATGACGCTAAATCCAGATAAATCTTAAACGATGAATTGCGTTCATATTTTAATTTGTAACGTAGTGGCTAGTGTCAAAGTAACGAAGTAAAATGATAATTATTAAGTTTTAAATGTTGTAGAGTAAAAGTCCAGGTTTAAGAAAGAACTCAGGTAAAGTACAAATCCTCAAAAAACTAAAGCTCTGTTACAATTACACCTCTGCTTCGCGGATAGGCCTGGGCGGGGGGGCTAGCGCCATTCTCGCACCGGGGCCCAGCGCCTCCACGCTACGCCACTGCTTCAAGGGGTTCCTGTTGGCATTGCAAAGGCAAACTGAAAAAAAGTTCTGACAGGTGTATAGTTCCCGAGGAACTCCCCGGTGGCCTGTTCCTTTTAGAGAGCTTGTAGAACCGTTAGGTCTGAAAAGGCCTATTGCTGCATTAGGCACGTCTTAAGCTCTGCATATTTTCAATAGGGGACCAGTTTGGACTTCAGGAAGGCCAGTCTAGCAGCCATGCTATTCTGCTTAGGAAGTTAACCTGTGGTAATGTGCACCATGTGGCTGGTTGTTGTCTTGTTGAAATAAGCTGGGCCCTCACTGAAAAGACATCATCTAATAGACAGTCCATGTTTTTATTTTTTTCTTTACTGCTCACATAACAAAATCCAGGTAGTGAAAATAAATAGATAAGTCAGGAGAGGTCACAAAGCCAAAGACTTATGCATGAAGTAACTTTTATTTTTACTTTTAAGTCTAGACTTTCGTGAATATTTTGAATAAATTTTCATGAGGATAGACAATGAAGACATTTTCTGTGTCTTGTACCATTTATTTTTACTAAAGGTTGTGAATAATTTTCCAGGGCATTGTCAATAATCCGAATGAATGCATAAGACAGGGGTGTCCAATCTGATCCACAAAGGGCCGGTGTGGGTGCTGGTTTCTATTACACCAGAAACTAACACACCTGATTCTACTCATTAAGGTTTTAACTGACCCCCCTGATCAGTTAATTAGTGGAATCAGGTATTGTGGCACTGGGATAATGCAAAAACCTGCGCCCACACCAGCCCTTTGTGGATAAGATTGGACACCCCTGTTATATATACTAGCTCAGTTTGTTACGTGGCTGCCTACATCCCGCAACAAGAAGATCGTTTGTCATTTTGTTCTTCCGAATCATGCTTCAATCTGTTGTGTAAAGGTAACTATTACACCACATCTCAGCCCAGGGGCTGTTAAGCCCTGGAATTCATGCTCTCTCCTATTATTCAATGATTACTGGCACCTGTTGATAGTCTTAACTGTGTGCTATTTAAGACAAGGCTTCACACTCAGTGTTTGGTTAGTCTTGCGGCATTTATGCCAATGTTGTGCTGTTAGACCGATGTATTTTCCGAATTCGCAAAATGTGTAACTAACTAACAGACTTGTGCTCTGTATGTTCAAACAACAGTTTCATTGACTAATATTAAAAACTAAACCAGATCTAACCCTGCACTTGAGTTCAGTTCTCATTTTAATGCATCGCCGGTTAGCCTTATGGCATCCGGCAGGCGAAGGCGTTCCAATTACATTCTTCTGACTTCCTAGTGTCAGTATGGTGGAGCCAACAGAGGATAAATCCACATGACCAAAAAAAAAAAGGAGTCTTCATACATGCAGAATGTGGCAGCAATGTGATTGTCTTTGACATGCACTTTCTTTGCCCCTTTTAAGTGAAAAAACAATGATTGATAAATATGTGGAAGCTAAGGATTATGTTGGGGGTGTGTGTATGGATGTGTTTGCTTATGTGCGCGTGCACACGGGTGTTTTAACCAGGGTAAGTATTCGTAAGGGTAAAAAAGACCACCCTCTCTGAGGCTGCAAGCACTTAAAAAAGGTATAAGTGAGAACCTTTTGAGGTGCAGACAAGCACCCATTAGAAAAGGTGCTTATTACGTTACAGTACATTACTGGTTCTTAGCAGATGCTCTTATCCAGAGCGACGTACAAAAGTACACAAGATCGGCACAAAAGTGCAGAGCTCCTAGGAGACAAGTACAAGTGCTAATACAAATTCACAGAACACGTTCCATTGTTACAGATCTAAACCAATAACAAAAGGGCAAGGGCAAGGTCAAGTGAACAAAATGGCAATAAGGTCAAGTGCAACAGAGGCAAGTGCAACAAAGGGGCAGAGTCAAGTGCAAGAAAAGGGCAGTAAAATAAAATAAGGGCAACAGGTCAAATGTAACAAAGGGGCAGGAAAATCAAGTAAACATGTGCACCTTGTGAAATGGGGATAACAAGAACCTCAAAAGGTGCTTGCAGTCACCCTCTACGGAGCTGCGCGTGGTCACCCCTAATAAGAGACCTCATCTGCAACTTTTAGGGTTCTTGCGTTACCCCCTTGTAGAGATGCTGGTTTGCACCTTTTAGGGTTGTCACATTCACCCCATGCTAGGGTGCTCATTAGCACCTTTTTGGGGTGCTTATGTTCACCCCTTTAGTGTGTTCATGAGCACCGTTTAGGGTGCATGTGTCCACCCCTTTTTAGGGTGCTCGTGAGCAAAAGGTGCTGCTATTTTAGCTAATGTGCACACCCGTAAATGGTGCTGAAGCGAACCTTTCTTTCTAAATGTGTAAATTGTTGAAAGTGCACTTCTCACGGCTTTAAAATGGATACGAGACATGATTTTGTGTGAAAACAAAATGTGTCGTGAAAACTTTAGAGAAGTGGAATGTTAAGAAACTAGAGTGTTCAGGTGAACTCGTGTCGCCTGCAAAGCTTATGTGAAAGTGTGACTACCAACTGAAAGTGTGACTACCGGACAGACAGACAGACGGACGGACAGACGCCGGACAAAGTGATCCCTATGTGCCGCTTTGCTTCGCAGGCGACACAATAAACTATCATGTTTGTTTCACAATCACACCAAATTAAATCTCTTCAACACCTTCACATTTGAAGGAGAATTCCGGTGTGACATTGACTTGGGGTTTATTGAAACATGGTAATGAGTACTAACTTTTGTCGAATAGCCGACCTCTGTACACACGCAACTTTTCAAAATAAATTGATTTTTAGCCGAGGCTCCCAACAGGCTTACAATGGTTGTGAATCGGGCATCTCGTTGCCATGCAAAGAAATCGCTATTTTTTTCATCTTTAACAAGGCTCAAAGTAGCTCCACACTTCATCGGTAGAATTCCGAGGGCCCTGACATTTAAAAAGAGGCACTGAGAACTTTGAAAATGCAACTGTCGTTTATTAAAAAAGACTATTTATGCAAACAGTACCTTGATGTAGTTTCCAGTCGCCTCCATCTTGAAACGCACAATAAGTCGATTGACGGGCACGAACGAATAGATTGAAATCTGTTCCCCTATCCTTCCTATTCGTTCGTGCTTGTTAATTGACTTATCGTAACTTTCAAGATGGAGGTGACTGGAAACAACATTGAGGTTCTATTTGCATAAATAATGCTTTTTAATAAACGACTGTTGCATTTTCAAAGTTCTCAGTGGCTCGTTTTAAATGTCAGGGCCCACTGAATTCTATCGATGAAGTGTGGAGCTGCTCTGAGATTGTTAATGATGAAAAAAAATTGCGATTTCTTTGTATGGCAACGCGATGCCCGATTCACAACCATTGTAAGCCTGTTTGGAGCTTCGGCTAAAAATCCATTTATTTCGAAAAGTTGCGTGCGTATGGAGGTGGGGTATTCGACGAAAGTTAGTACTCATTATCATGTTTCAATACACCCCAAGTCAATTTCACACCAAAATTTTTCTTTAATTTCCAAAACAATTTATTCCTCCATGCAGAGTTTTTCCAGTTCTTGTACTTTTGTAGAGATTAGTTCTTCATGACATCATTCTATACATCTGTCTAGCTCCAGATATTACCTCCTTCTGTGCCCATATTTACCGAGATCTCATGCTTAAGAAATTCCCACGAGATTTTAATACATGCTCTTACAATAGCCTCACACATCTTCCACAAATCTCTGTGCCAGGCATACATGTTGCTAACTGCTCATTCTGAGTCATCCAAAAGGAGCTGTATTGCATTGAGACATGGGTCTCTGCCCGCCACTGGAGTGAACTGAGGTTGCTGCAATGCTTGTGAAATCAAGTCGAGAAAGTGTGTGTTCTTTGACATAGTGCCATATCCTACTGGAGCCACATGGGTTGCAACAACACTGAGGTTGGTATGCTGTTATATTCCACTGATGCCATTAAATGGCTTAAGAAGACTTTCCCCCACATAATTTCACAACCAATACCACCGCAGTTATTGACAGAGGGCAGGATGGAACTACGGACTCATGCTGTTTACTACAAATTATGACTCTCCCATCTGTCATCTCATCACAACCGCCTTACCAGGCTAAATTTTTAAAATATTTGTCTAGATTTGGTGAAAAATGTCTACTTTACTCTCATTTTCCTCATATTCACTTTTAATGGTTGATCCTGGTGTGGTCTTCTACTGCCACAGTCAGTCTGTATTGAGATTCACTCATCTCCATTTTCAGACGTGCAATCCTGCACAATACGGTTGTACACAGCTTTCATTTGTGCTTTTGTAGCCATTCCGTCGGCTTATTCACTTGAGATGTACCATCAGTAACAAGGTGTCTTCAGCTACAGAGGAGCCACTCCCTGGATTTTTTTAATGCTCCATTGTCTGTAAAAACCTGACATAGTAATTATTGAAAATTCTCTGAGCAACTGTTTCTCAGGTGCTGGATCCGCTATGTCAGAAACTAACAATCACAGTCGAAGTTGCTTTGATCATATATCTCACCCTCTGTAATTGAAACTGGTAGGACACTAGCATCTCAGAGTAGTCTCTCTGAGTTCTACTGATAGGTTATTGTAGGCTAGGTCAGCATGAAAGCCAAAACGCAACTTTTAGTTTTCCTTTTGTGTGTCAGTTGCTAACAGAAACTGGAATATGTTATGATTTTGTTAACCATGTGGCTTCTTTTCTCTGGTGTGTTGTCACTGGTTCAAACTTGAAGAACATTGTTAGAACAGCAGTGCTAAAACAGTTTTCTCATCATTTCCTTATGGCATAATTTTTTGCAGATTTGTATCTGATGTATGGTGTGTGTATATTGTATGTCTTGCCCATCAAAAGTGTCTGCAGTTTCTTGAAATTTCTCTATTGCGCCAACAGTTGCAGTATCTTCAAATTTTGTCATCTCTTCAAATATATCTAAACAGGTAATGCTGCTTCAGCCAATTTAAATAGTAATGGAAAACATCATTTTGGTTCACAGGCATTATCTTTTAATCGGTATAATCTTTGTGAATTGAAATGCTACCAAGAGACAAGCAGGAGGAACAATAGTGTTAGTTATATACTCTGAAACCTTATGGTACTTATCATTAATTATACGTTACAAGCTGCTGCATCAGCTGAATGACATGGTGGGTTTTTAGAGGAGGATATTCTAGATGTATTATGTGCAAGGTGGAGTGATCGGGCCTAAATCCAGTTAAATATCCACGTGTATGTATTGGATTTAGATTATTTAAAAATGATTTTTTTTTGACAGTGTTCCTCTGTTCGTTCATTTGTATGATTCTAAACCCTCTCTGGCCAGGATTCTGGCCCACTCAACTGCGCGCGCTCTGCCCTGAGCATAACCTCACCACCACAACTGCACTGTTTCAGCGGAAGACCAAATAAAATCAGGACCTTATTGGCTATGTCATGACAAGACATGCTAACATCAGTGTCCTACTGACCCAAACGGTGAGAGGTGCAAAATACTCGCCTGACCGCTCCACATGAGGATATGCTTCCCATTGTCTGCGGAGGACCAGGAAATGACAGCAACATCTGGATTAAGTGCAATTTTATAAATAAATACATTAGATTGCTCTGCCGGAAAGAAATGCTACAATGGCTGATGGGATTTAGGGAAAGCAATGGATTAACTATTTTTTTTCATCCCTGCAAAATTACTTAAGTTTGTTGTCAATTTAGCCCATCTGTGATCTCTGACATTCTTAATAATTTCTTAAGAATTACAGGCTTATGAATTGGTCTTGATTATTCAGTAAATACACTCTGTGATTATTAATCAAGCGATTTTAAACAGGAACAGCTTGAAAAAAATTTTGCATTGAAGGGTCAGAGGCTCACAGAACGCCATTGAAAATTCCGTAATGCCGGCATTACTGCCAGGGGGACGGAGGGCTTTAGGGAGTTAATTTGTCTGCCTGTTAAAACCTCATCCACCCTGGACTTGCCATTAAAGGGATTAGAGCCCTGCTCTCACCTCACCTGTAGTAATTAGAGTCCTGTGGGCATTTAACTGTGGTTTATAGGTAACATACACAGAACCTTCATTATAAACTGACTGAAAAAAAATTACAGTTAAAATAATTGGCAAAAAAGGTGCCAGTTTATCACAGTGTTGCACTACTGAAAAAAAGCTCAAACGGGAGAAGGAATTCCGGGAAAGTACTGGATTAATTGATGATTTGTTTGTTAGTTTTTTCCCTTCCCTACAATACCACTATTAAGTACGTTGTCGTTGTATACCCTCGGTGATTTGTCATGTCTTAGCACTTTTTTAATGATTACAGACTTATATATCAGTCTTGATTATTTAGTAAATAATAATTTAAAAAATCAGCGTTAAATAGAATCTACACTTATGCAGAACTATAATGACTATAATTGTTATTGATCTGAATAATATTCTCCTGAACCAATAATGCAGACTTATGGTGTGGCGGAGGTCTATGCTCTAGAAATAAAACAAATGTATATGGGCTGTACAACACTGACATTTTAGAAGTCGCTGTAAAATGAAAATCCTTACAAGGACAAGCAATATCACTTGCAGTTCTGGATGGACAGAGAAGGATGTGTGGCGTCCAAGTCATCCGATGTCATTGCCTGTGAACAAGGCATACAGGTAAACTTCTGCTACATCATCTTCTTCTGCTACAATTAAGCCTATGACCTTAAAAATGCCAAAAAGAGTCATATTCAAGTTATCTTTTCTCCGTTATGATGTACTTGTGGTCCTTTATGATATTGAGAAAAAAAAATGGAAAAATTGTTCATTTTTTGTCATCATTGGAAATTGTTAACCTTGACCCTATCCCTAAACCTAACCCTAACCATAATCAAAACCCCATTACTGCAAAATTTAAAAAAAACCTCAAAATATTTTGCTTTTTTTATAGCCTGTGTGGAAACATTTTTTATTGATTCATTCAATTATTATTAATTGCTTATCCTTGCTTGCTCATATTCTGTTTTAGTTCACAACTTCATAGGCCTAGAGTGTGTGTGTGCTTGCATATTTCTGATTTAGCAGGGGCCTGCATAACTCTACTAGTGTGTCATGACATGTAGCCTTTCTAAAGTCATGACAACTTGAATGTCTGTACCAAGGACAAGATATTTTTCTCTTTCTCTAAGTTTATGTGTTTATAGAAAGCTCCGGAACCCATAACAAGATAAGCTGGAGCCAGACCTGAGAGAGAAGGCAGGTGCTCTCCTCCCTAGGAAGATGTATGTGTGTATCCCTAGACAACTTGACGTTGCGTGAGACCTCATGATGCGTAAATCAGCACGGGGGGAGGAGAACGTCATGGAGTGCCACTACAAAAACCAGAGAGAGACTAACTGTACCATCCTCCACTTTGACCTGAACTTCTGTATGTGGGGATCCTTTTTTGCAAAAAAGTAAACCGACTTTGGCTTGGATATTAACTTCTCTGCCTCCGACTGATTTTTTTCCTGAGTCGTCTTGAGTTTTCTCTTGTGAAGGTAATACTTGGAATGTAAAATCAAAATTCCTTTAACAGCCTGCGTTGCCGGCGGTCCGGGAGAAAGGAGAGGAAAGACCGCCTGCACGATAACGTAGGGATTTTGAGTAGCCGCCCACTACCTCGCGCAACGAGCCGCGACGGACCACCCCTTTTTTAAACCAATACGTACTTCTTGGTACGTTTCGCTGCTCAGCTCTGCAGCAGTGCATTATAAAGATTGTAAATCTAGTAGCTGGTCAGAGATGAGGCTTTTCAGAGGAGAATTTACGAGAATGCTTTCTGCCTTTCGCATTGACGTTGATTCCAAATTTTTGGACAAACCAAGTACAGTAAAAATCATGCTTTTACCGAAGTCAGTCGGCAAAACTCCAAGTACATCTTTACCATCTCGTAAAATGATGATCGCCTGTAGTTGTTCGTTCTTTAGAGTAATCTTTCAGTCGTGAATTTCAAGATATTCAAGCGATTTCTTTATCAAAGCGTCGTTCTCTACATTTGCCATCTTTCTTGTGGCAGTTTACGGCGTAACCATGTGTTGTGTTACATTTGATGACAGTTCAATTTTGATTGACACCTCTTAAGCCAATCAGTAATTCCCGTTCACTGGTGAACGGACAACCTCAAAATCCCAACGTTATCGTGCAGGTGGTCTTTCCTCTTCTTTCTCCAGCCAGCCCTGACCGCCGGCAGCGCAGGCTTTATTTTTTATGATATATTTTTATAATGTTTGAAGACCCCTCTTGTGATTGTTAGTGAATAAATTGATGATAAAAAAATTTTGACTAATTTTTTGCCCTTTCAGAGAAAACAGTTGAGTCACTTGTCTTTTTGCTGTGTTTCTTGAAATAAATTTTGACCTTGAAAACGTGAAATTGACTATTATTAATCCTCTGACTCAGCAACAGTAATTTTTACAGAAAACTGCTTATCCTAATGTTTGCATGCTAACATGGTTATGCTCATGGAAGCACGTTCATGTTTTATGCTAACATGCTAATGGTGATGCTAATGCCAAAATGCTCATGCTAATATCTGCATACTAACATGGTAAGGTTAATACTTATATCTGGGTCATAGTGGGCCATGTGCATGCAAAAATGCAAATACAAGCCAGCATTCCATAGTTCTGAAGTCAATGTACATATGTGGTCACATGCACATCCAAGTAACAACAGGTGCAGGACAAACATGTTTGTTAAAACTGAAAATGAAATGTCTGCACACAGTTAAATCAGTTCACAGGAATTTATTGTACAACAGTCTCAGCACATGTGGTCGATGTCAGGTAACATGGTAATGCTAATTTTAGAATGCTAACTTGCTATTGCTATGGTTATGCAAACAGACTAAAGCTGATATTAGCATGCTATTGTAAATATGCTAACATGCTAATGCTAATATTAGCACGTGATTGTAATAAACTGACATGGTAATGCTAATGTCAGCATGCTATAATTCTGATGCTGATTCTAAAATGCTAATTTCAGGCCATATTTTGTAAAAAAAATAAAATGAAATGAGCCTTGAAATGCCAAATTGACTCATTTTTCATTAAACTCAGTAAAAGTAATGTTAACAAAATATTGCTCATGCTATTGTTTGCATGCTGACATGGTTATGTTCATGGAAGCATATGAAAGTTCTAATGCGAACATGCTCATACTAATTTGTAAATCCTAATTCCAGTGTGCTAACATGCAAATACTAACACGCTAATGCTATTGCTCCTATCTGGTCACTTGTACATGCACAGGCCAACGTGTGCATGTAAAAATGCTAAATCAAGCTAGCATGCCACAGTGCTAAAGTCTATGAATGTGTCTCAAACTGCACACTAGAATGCTCTGCACTATGGTGCTCCCAAGTGCACACTCCAGACATAGCATGGGAGTGTAGACTGGAGTGTGTGGAAGTCCGGTGGGATGGAACATAATGGGCATTGTGGAATGCACTCGCACCTCATGGGGACATCTGACCGAGTTCCTTAAACCTTTTTTTTTTTCGATGATGCTCTAGTAAGCTTGAGGGAATGTGGCTTAGAGACCAAAAACCAGGTTGAAATTTGTTAATGATTTTATTTTGATTAAGGTATGAAGCAAGCTAGCAAAAGACAATCTCTCCAAGATTTTTGACAAAAATGGAAACTTCAATATTGACCTTAAGTCTTCGAGATTAGTTTTTTCAAAAGAGGCTGAATCCCAGTTTGTTTGAAGCTAAGAGGAACTGAACCATAGTGCTGGCTTGTGTTTATAATAGTCATCATGCTTGGCCCAATAATACGCAGTAGTTACTTGAGAAGATGTGATGGCAAGATATCCAGAGTGCAGTTTATGGGATTCATATTTAAAACAATGTCACAGATCTGAGAAAGAGAGACAGGCTGGAACTTGTGGGCTGAGAATTAACTGGAAATTGGATCCCATCTCCACTTTTTACTAAATGAAGAAAATGGGATGTGAAATTTGCTATATCATGATTTCTCACTCCAAGAATTGATGGGGTGCGTTCCAGAACCACTTGCGAGTACCAGGAAGTGCAGCGCAATTGATTTTATTGAATTTAGGGGTGGAAACCCCAGCAGGGCTGTAGACAACAAAACAAAGTCCAGAATCCAAAAACACAATCCAGAGGGCAAGAAACGGTTCATTACCAGGGCAGCAATCACAAGTCTCAAGGTCAGGCAAAGCAGGTTCGGTACACAGGTCAGGTATTATCAGAGGCAGAATCAAAATCTGGGACATTCCAGTCAGAATTGTAACGCTATGAATACAGGGCATAAACAGAGTAGCACGAGCAGACAAGAGAAAATGTTCTGACGAAGGCTGGCTGTGATCAGACTGCTTAAATACACATACATGAAATAACATGCTAAAACAGGGAACAGGTGAGCTGGATCAGTCTAATTTACAAGGGAATGAACAAGAGGAAGTTCCTTACCACCTGAAATTGGCGAAAGGCAAAAACGCAGGCAGGGATTACACAGACAACCTATGACAAACAGACGACTTCGGTCAGGGAGTTCTAAAGTACACAGAGAGTGGGAGGCAGAACAGTGTTTACCAAGGTGCAGAGAATCCGCCGAATTGCAGCAAAGTAAGTTGAGTGAAGACAAGGGGCGAAGATATGAGCAGAGCGAATGCTGAGAGCTCGTTAGTCAATTAGTAATGTGCAGCTATACAATCCCTTAGTGCTTGTTAGTAAGTTAGTACTATAAACAATGTTAGTTATTGTCAGTAATTTATATAAAATAATAAACAGTTAGCATTTATTAGTAAAGACAAATCAGCAAGGAAAAGGAAGCAAATGAGATTGGTAGGAATAATTGGAAACCCAGAAACCATGAAATCACCTGAAAACGTGGCACGCAAAACTGGGGAAACAACACAGTCTCAAAACACATGACCAGACAGGGGAGATGATGTGCAACGCAGGGCATGGAGAAATACATAAACCAGAATGATTATCTAAACAGAGAATATGAGTAATGACAGGATAAGGACATGGCAGGACAGGGAATATACAATATACATATACATATACATACAATATATGGACTAAATCAAAACATGGCCTGGTAAAAGCAGAATCATAACAAGAATATTTTCAGATATTTATATTCAGGGGAGTTATTTGGACTGAAAGGTATAATATCATGCTGTTATACCTTTAGTAGAATGATTTTAGATCGGGGATCTAGGAAAATGTAAATGGAGATAAACCTTTGTAATTACCAAAATGTCATAAATTTTGTAGGTGTATGCTTCTATCTCCTAGATTCTTGTATTTCCAGAAATGTTCAGCCAGAAAGTTCTGTCTTGCCTTGTGTTTTTTAAAAAAAAGAACACAACAATGTGACTTCACCCAAATCTGCAAATTACAAGTTCATGATAAAATGTAATACAGAATTTGAAAGAATAACAGAGTATCCAACAATAATTATCACAGAAAATGGGCAGCTGCATCCTGTCTGAAAATAAATAGGAAACAGACTTTGTAACACTGAAATGAGCTATGGAGTCTCGAGGGTGTTCCATGTCAATTGCTGCTATCTCTATAGCCAGTACAAGTTCATCTGAGTACATTTAATGCAGACAATGATGCACACTACATATTTACAAACTCTGGCCTTGGGATTGGTTTCAACGAGTACTATGTCCATATTGCACTTGTTCATGTGCAAACACATGCATCTTGCAATGCAAAAAATATAAGATTTAAAATCAAGTAGTACTATCTTAAATGGCCCCCTGGAATATGACAACCCTTATGAAAAAAATACTACAATAAAAATACTATAGTTTTCCGTAGTAACTATGGAATTTTTGCGGAATTACTATAGATATACAATAGATACTATACTTTACTATAGCGATGCTAAAGTAAACCACAAAAGTCACTCTACTATCGTAAACTAGCAATGATATTCAATTACTATAGTATATTTGCAACAAACTATGGTTTACTGTAGTAATGTGTAGTTTACTACAGTTTACATCAATTTTACTGTGGTAAACTATAGTTAAATATAGTAAATTTTAATAAGGGTAAAGAAGGGTTTTAAGACATAGAGGCTTCATTCAAGTGCTGTAGCACCTACCTATCTAAAATATCCCAGATTTCATCATCTTACAACCCTTTATTTGGTACATTAAAGGGACTTTGCTTTGAAATAGTGGATAGTGATAGCGTGGATAGAACCTTTGCTCAGCGAGCCTATATCCAGCTCCCTGACTGGACAATGTGGACATAGAACTTTTTAAACTGAAGTGGACTGAAAATTCATACAAAGTACTATGCACTTTCTGGATGTTTCTCCCCGCTGCCATCTATCATTGAAAAAAATATAACGTCAGGATATAGTACCATTTAATACTGAGATTATTTCTATGTTAGAACATAATTTTTGATGGAAAGTGGAGATAGGCCCAGTTAATCCTCAGCCCACGAGTTGTTTCACAATCACACCAACTAAAATCTCTTCAGCACCTTCACATTAAATTTCCAAAAGAAATAATGCATTCTTCCATGCAATGTTTTTTTCCCAGTACCTGTATTTTAGTTGAGATAAGCTCTTGATGACTTCATTCAATGCATCTGTCTAAAACCAGATACAAATTCCTTTTGCATTCATATTAGCCTATGCACATCGGTTACAATAACACTGATGTTGGAAGGCAGTTATGTTCAACTGATGCAATTATGGGCGTAAGAAGACTTTCTCCGGCAAAATTTCACCACCAAAACCAACCTCTACTATTGAAACAGGGCAGTGAATGGAATGACGGATTTATGCTGTTGACTACAAATTCTGACCCTTTCATCTTTATTATCCAAGTCACAACAGCCTGACCAGGCTAGATTTTTTTTAAAATAATTGTCTCAATTTGATGATAACATGTTTACTTTACTCTCATTCTTTTGGTATTTACTTTTAATAGTTGATCCTGGTGTGGTCTTCTACTGCCACAGCCTGTCTGTATCAAGATTCACACATCTCTGTTTTCAGACATCCAGTCCTGCACATGACTGTTGCACATAGCTTTAATTCGAGTTGATATTACCATTCTGTTTGCCTATACTCTTGAGATTACTTTGACTAACAAGATGTGTTTGGCCACACAAATGCCACTCCCTGGATTTTTTTTTTATGTACCATTGTCTGTAAAACCTTAACATGGTAATTAATCAAAATCTCCCTGAGAAACTGTTTCTCAGATGCTGGAACCACCATGTTGGAGACTAACAATCACTGTCAAAGATCCTCAGATCATGCATCTTGCCCATTGCGCATTGAAACTGGTAGGATCTCAGTTTGTAGTCTCTCTGTGATGTAATGATAGGTTATCGTAGACTAGGTTAGCATGAAATTCATAACCCAAGTTTTAGTTTTCCTCCTGGTTTGTGTGTCAATCACTAACAGAAACTGGAAGAAGTTATGATTTTGTCACTCTTGTGGCTTCATTTCATTAGTGTGTAATCATAGATTCAAACTTTTGAAAAGCATTATCCCAACAACGCTGTGAACACCATTTCTCCCATCATGTCCTTTAAGTATAATTTTCTGATGCTTTGTATCTGATTTATGGCTCGTATCCTTTGGGCTCATCAGTAATGTCTGCAGTTTCTCATAAAAATCTCTGTAGCGCCAACAATTGTCTTTCAATTTTTTCATCTCTTCAAATATATCAGTTAATGCTACTTTTGTCAATGTAAGTAGTGATGGAAAATGAGCATAGGCATTACCTTTCAACTGGTGAGATCAGAATGATCTCTGTGAATTGTAATGCTACCGAGAGACTAAGACGGGTAATAATTTTGTGGGTGGTAAATTTTGTGAAACCTTGTGATACTCATCATTAATTATTTGGTGCAAAGTGCAATATCAGCTGACTGAAGTAGTGGATTTTTAGTCGTGGATATTTTAGATGTATTATGTGGAAGGTTGAGTAGTCAGGCCTAAATCCAGTCAAATTTAATTTATTGTAACAACATCAACATCTCTGATATGCCTCCGCCACCCACCGCCCCAGTCTCTCGTGCAGTCCCACTGGCTTACCCAGCCTATCCCTGGGATGAATCACCTGTGCGCCATCCCGCCCACCTTCTGGAGGACATCCTCTCGGACTTTGGGCTTTAGTTTACATTCCAGGTGTAGCAAGCCCTCTTCCTGAAGCTGGGAGGTTCAGTGAGCCTCACTTCGAGATGGTATTCACTTATATATCACAGTGCACAACAGTATATATATACTCTTCCAAAAAAGAAACTATACATTGGTTTTAGCATCAATTTATTGTACATGAAATGTTTCGACAAATGTGAAAAACATATTGAAAAGAAAGTGTAATCAATAATTCAATATTTGTATAATTTCTTTTTTTGGAAGAGTATATTTCAATATGTTTTCCACATTTGTCAAAACATTTCATGTATAATAAATTGATGCTAAAAACAGTGTATAGTTTCTTTTTTGGAAGAGTATGTTACATGTTGTTATTTAGTTTCTTTATAAATATAATTTTATAAGTATTTTTTAAGTATTGTTTGTTCATCACCAGTCAGGGTACCAGTAATATTGGAGCCTACTGTGTGACCATAGGAAAGAAGTTGCTGCTATGCTCTATTTAGTACAATTGTGGCATCTGAGGTTCCCTGTACAATTAAGGCAGGATCGGGTTCAATGTGGATAGTAAGGATATCAGAGAGTGCTGTGAAACTTTTAGTCCAATATCTATCTATTGTGGTTCATAGACTGAGGCTAAGCAGGAGATTTGCCTCAGCAATATTGGATTTTTCACACTTTGAGGAGATGTCCAGGCAGAAACATCTCGTGAAGCTTAGATTTTGAATATTGCAGTCTGTGGATAACCCAACATTGACCGAGGGCCAATGTCTAGAGTTGATGGAGCAAGCAATAATTTTTTTTAAAGCTCTCTTCCCTGGTCACATCGGGGATCTGAGTCCCTAGCTCATTTTCCCAAGCAGATTTGATCAGCAACAAAGGATTGTGAGATTTTAATTAATCGTAACACACTGAAAAAAAAATTTGTTGGGTGAACATAATAAAATTATGGAAAGTATTTCCACCCAATCATAATACGTTAATTTAGCAACAAATTCTTTTATTGAGTGACATAAATGTAAATATGCTGGTTCAACATAAGGTGTTGGTGTTACTATTACTCAATTACAAGGGGTAAGTCCAACATTATAATCATTTGTTGGGTGAACACACAAAATTTATGGAAAGTATTTCCACCAAGCATTCGCACACAGCCGTGTTCCTGTATTGCATGTTTTTGTGGGTGGGGGAAGCCGGAGTAAACACACACGAACACGGGGAGAACATGCAAACTCCATACAGAAAGGTCCCAGGCCAGATTCGAAACCCACAACCTTCTTGCTGTGAGGCAGTAGTGCTAACCACTGTGCCACCCAAGAGTGGGTGTGCCCAAATGTGCCCAACCCAAGTTAATGGGGTAGGTTGAACTATATTTTAAAATGATACAACACAATTACTTCATTGTGCTGATCAGACAAGACTTATGTATGTTTGACAATCACAAATACTTTAGTTGACAGTCCTTTCAGTCATATGAAAATCAACAGTAATAATTCAATAAAAGTCAATTCTGACATCAATATTTGTTTTAAACAATATAAACATTTGTTAACCAAGTTTATGACAGTTGATATCAAGTTAGGAAAAAAAAAAAAACCTAAAAGCAAACAGGATTTCTTGAGATTTAACTTGTCTGCCCGCCCGTCTCGTTCGTGCGTTGCTCTGCCGCCTTCTGCAACTTCCGGAAGTAAAGTTTGTGAATGTACTCCCTGCTCGCACACTACTGCTACCCTCTGTTCTGGAGTTGTACACGCCATTTGGTATCTTACCCAAAAAGCATTAGGTTCTGTCAGCATAACTGAATTTAGTAAATGTTAAGTTATTGCACATCATACTAAAATAACATTACTTAATGATGTTCAACCACAAAGCATGACTATATATGGTTGAAGCAACATGTTGCACTTAGATTAATTTAGCAGACACCCTATCTGTTTTTTTTTGAGTGCAGTTCGACACCTTTCTGTCAGTCCCCACATTTTGGAGAAGGCAGTCATCTAAAACCGAGGGTGAAGCACCATCAGAAGAAGGTGCGTGGGTGATAGTGTCTAATATGTGGAAACCTGTCACCAGCACTCCATGGCAATTCAAATGTTTCAGAGTAAAAATTTCCATTCAAGAAAAGATCACTGATTTTGATCTCACTCTCTCCACTAAAAAATCCATTATCAAACTTTGATGGTGGAAATGAAGGATGCCCAGGTATTAAGAGCAGGAAAGAGAGTGAACTAATCCTGAAATGTGTCTTAATTTGTTTCCAAATTCTGATCATTCTATGTATACTGACGCTTTCACCATAAACCGATTTATCTAAAGGCACTGGTGATAGGATCACTGCCCCCAAACTGCTTGGATTGCACTGCACTCGTTCCAGCTGCGGCAATTGAGGGGTGTGGCTGAGTTACTTATCCGTATTTAGATTATTTTGATTTTGAAAACCCAACAACACAGACAGTAGTCAAGGAGTTTTGGTTTTGGTTTTTAACTCTATAACTTTTATAATGCCAAATAAAGGGACGGATAACAGAATCTAAATGTTTAAAAAGAAATTCGGCAAGAGCTCAGGGATTCGCTGGGAAAGGTAGAGCAGCTGGGAAGGAATATCATTTTAATTGTGTTAATCCTATCATACAGTGAAATACGGAGCGATCTCCAGAATTGAGTGTTAGCCTGCAATTTGGCCACAAGGGGGGGATATTTAGCCTTGAAGAGAGATGAGAGTTGTTTCGTGATCTGAAAACAGATAAGTCAAATGTCTTGAAAGAAATAATTTGTTTTAACGAAAGGAAATTTACCTTACTCCTTGTTTTATGACATCGCTGTCTATGACAGTTACAAAATTCAATTTGAGCAATTGTATTTAATGCTGTGTTTCGCATAGGTGAATAACATCAGGCTTGTTGTTCCTTGCCGCAGTGTTGGACGTAAATAATATGCTTTAAATGAGGTAAGCATAACTCTAAGTACGGCGGACAGAATCGGGATAGGAGGCCCAGGATATCAAATTTCCTGGAACAATGTAGTCCATAATTTAACAAAATACCAGAGGACATGTCCTCGGCGTCACATATTAGTGTTTTTGAGGCGAGGAAAATGTATCTTTTATAAAATTAAATTAATGGATGCAAAAATTAATAAACATATTAATTAATCAAAGCTTTTACGATTAAGTATTCTATATATAGACTCGATAAACTGATATGAAACAAGAGGCTTTTCAGAGCCTGTACTCAAGCCGGGTGTAGGCCTGGGTCAATTGCGAAACCGCGTACACGCATGAGCAGGACAATCGTGACCCCAAAGAAGAAGAACGGAACCGAAACTTTGGGTGAATCTCAAAGCCTGGGCTGCATCCTGTGAAGGCTGCATTTTTAGGGGTCTTCACCTAATGCCAGCCACCAAACTAATGTAACGTCATGTAATCTCCATTAAACAGCTTTGTTTTAAGCGAGTCGTCACTGGTTTCCCTAACTTCACCCATAATTCTAACCCCTGAACCTAAACCAACCCTAAATTTAACCTTGTCTCTTACCTTAAATGTCAGCTCAGTTAATGGACGTAAGTGATCACCTCTTAAAATGCAAACTCGAAAGGATGCAGCCTACGCTTTGAGATGCACCCTTAGACTCGTGGCTTACCGACCTGAGCAAATATGTCACAACCCTTGTGTGTCAGTAATTGGCTCCTCCCCTGTCCCAGCAGTCTGTATGTGTTTTGCAGTTTGTCTTTTTGAGTTATTGTATTTTCTTCCTTGCTCCTTGGTGTATTCATTAGCATGCCCCTCCCCTTTTGTGGAGTGTCTTCTTTTCATAATTTGCTTGTGGTGTTGGTATGGTTGCTGGATTGTCATAGTTAGTTCCCAACTAAACCATCCAGTCAGTTTGTGTCTTGTAGTATTAAGCAAAGCACTCTTCTTTCATGTGTTCAGTAAAAATAATGAAAAGAAAAGTGCAATTTTCTCAGTTTAATTGAAAGGAAAAACCTCCCAAGCCTGCATCGGTCTCCAGGACTGGGGCCGCATTCCTGTTAATACCTTGTTCCTGGCTGTTCCTCTTTTGAGTCAATTCCAAAGGGATGCCTCCAAAGTCATCTTTGGTCTCCAGGATTGGGACTGCATCACTGTTGAACCCTATGGTCCTGTTTGCGAGCAGTCCTGCTTCTGTGAGGGGGATTCTTCACCTGGATTCTGCCCTGGGACAGCTGGTGGCTTGGCCACGGACAAGCCCCTACCCCATCCAGTCATTTCCAACGAAGCTGGACTTCTCCTCTTTTTTTTTTGGCCAGTGGACTTTCCTCTTCTTTTACTGTATTTCTATCAATAGATACTCCCTTGTGGATTCTACCCTGAATGTGCATTTGGTTCCTTGTCTGCATCATAACATAAATATACAGAATCTATTGGAAGACAATGTATAGGCAACTGTAAAATGTGCCTGATTCTGAGTTTAACAGGAATAAAATTATGTCAGGTGGGGTGAGATGAGACATTGTTTTCTGGTAGTTCCTCTCTCAGCCGAACTCAAACAAGAGAAGTGCCACATGCCTGAAACTCACTGTGGCCGCATCAGATCGGCTTATTGGTGCTATATGTACACTGTGCAAGGAATTTTATGGTGGGGTCAGCAGAAAAAATATCAGCGGGGGTGCTCATTTCCTCCTTGCCATCAAATGCATCTCCATCTAACTGCGACCAGACCACAAAGCCCCACATGCATGAACCTCACTCTGGTGTCCTGTAATAGCTGATTATACGCACATTTAAAAATGCTTAATGCTGGGGTCAACAAAACATAGAAACCCAAGGGGTGCATTTCATGGCAAGCAAAAAACAAGGGCTGCTGTGAAATCCAGCCCTTTTGATTTCAATGAAATTTTGCACTCCACCCCCTCAAAATTTTATTCTTGTTAAAGCCAAAATTAGGTAGGTTTTATTGACTTGAAATTCACAGATTTGTTTTCCAAGTTTTTTTTGGGTGTGAATAGAAAATATTTGCAATTGATATTTAGATTTATTTATGTGATTCTTTTATTCTTTCCTTGATTAATTCACCAATTTTCCTTAGATGAATGACATATTTAGTATCTCAAAAATAAGAATATCCCCTTTTGTCACCGCAATCTCAATGGTCACATATTGTATACAACACTTCTAATAGTATCTCATTGCTTAGGCATGCTAGGAGAAAACATTGCATCACTATGCGCACAATTGTGAATTAATACTAAGCGGTAATCTCCAGGGTTGAAAAGTGAGGCCAACTCAGAAGTGCTAAAAACTGCAATTCTTCAAGTGGCCACTTGAGGCTGACTGCAGGAGTGAATCAAGTCCCATTGACCCCCATGTTAAATAGGCTAGTTTTAGGCTAGGTTAGTTTTACAGCTGAAATAAGCATGTTAAATAAGCCGCCGCACTACGTGTTAACGCGATAACTTCAGTAATATTTCAATTACAAATTCCAAATTTTGCACATAAGTAAGTATCATAAAGAGGAAGAACTGATTCAATTTTGGAAAATTTACGATGACTAGATTGGCCACCAGGGGCCAAAAACTGATTTAACTGTTAACGTGATAACTGCAGTAATATTTCAATTAGAAATTCCAACTTTTGTATATAATAAGTATCATAAAGAGGAAGAACTGATTCGATTTTGGACAATGTACTATTTCTAGATTGACCACCAGGGGCCAAAAACGGAAAAAAATCAGTGTTCCGCGATAACTTCAGTAATATTTCAATTACAAATTTCAAGTTTTGCACATAAATAACTATCATAAAGAGGAAGAACTGATTCAATTTTGGACAATTTACGTTCTCTTGATTGGCCACCAGGGGCCAAAAACTGATTTACATGTTAACACGATAACTGCAGTAATATTTCTATTAGAAATTCCAAGTTTTGCATCTAAGTATCATAAAGAGGAAGACCTGATTTGATTTTAGACAATTTACAATTTCTAGATTGGCCACCAGGGGCCAAAACACTGAAAAAATATCATATCTCTGGAAATATTTGTCTGATTGACCTCAAATCGAGTGCAAATGAAAGGTCATGACCTGAAGATGTGTCCAACGATGACATTATACCTGTTTGGCTCAAAATTTTGACACAAGGTGGAGCTTTGTCACATAAAATTCACCATTTTTGCAATATCTTTGGATCTATTTCTCCAAATGACATGGAACTATGTGCAACTGCAAGGTCATGACCTCACAACGTGTCACATGATGACATCATACCTGTATGGTTAAAAATTTTGCCATCAGGTGGCGCTTTGTGATGGAAAATTACCATTTTGGCCATATCTTCAGAACCATTTGACCGATTGACCTGAAATTAAGTTAAAATGAAAGTCTATTCAAGGTCTATTCAAGGATTGGGGAATTGGAGGATTGGGAGCGTTCGGGGATATACCCCCAGCCGTCGCCTCCGACAGCATAAGCCTAGTTTATATTATATAAAGGCTTTAAGTTCTGCATAATTAAGGGGCATGGCTACTTTGAGTGACAGAACCTTAAGTTATACAGTCATATGCGGTCATGCCATGTGGGAAGCCCAGAGCACAGGCCTTGATAACTCCGGACTGGAGTAGGAACGCCAAGCCTAGCCGCTAACCCCTGATCTAGCCTGGCTGTCTGAGGGGGTTACCTCAGCGTGGCTAGCCTGGCCACTAACCCCTGGCCTAACCCTGCCATCTGTGGGGCGTTACCCTTGATAGGTGAACTGGAGTCATGGAGCATGACCTTTGGGCCACATTTGTGACTGGAAAATTTTTCATCTAAATATCGGCAAAATAATGTCTTGCTGTATGGTTAGGACTCTGTGGTCTAATTTCTAAGGTGAATGAAATTCTAATATTACTTTATATCCTGTGAGTTATGTAAAGATTGGGAAAACTATTTATGATTTATAGTCTGATTTGTGTTATACCATGTTGCTTTGTTTTGCATTTAGAGCGCTCCCTATCAGACAATTTGAATTAAATTTTCAGGGCATGTTTCAAGTACTTATATGAATTGCCGAATGTTTTAAGTGTCTCTTAGTACACCCAAAGTTGAATCCTCTTCTATGATGTTTGTTGGCAGCTGGAAAACCAGCTTAATGTTCTTCAGATCCTGTGACTGAAGTGGTAAAATAGGGCTTTGAATCCTCTAATTTCCATAGAAAACTTTTTTATATAAAAAGCATGATGTCTGAGTGTCTGAAATATATAAATACAATTCAAAACGATGACAGATTTTCAAGGAAAAAATGGAGAACTTTCTTTTTGTTTTTGATTACTTTCCTCCCAAAATTTGGTTTATTTCTGGATTTTGTTGTCAATTTTTCTCAAACATTTCTCATACCTGCTTATAAATAACCATAGCAACCTTGACCGACATGCAGCATGCAAAATTTCAAGTTGATTGGACAATGTAGTTTTAGGATTTATGACCATTTGTTTACTATAGCGCCACCTATGGACAGATTTACACCTAATTAACTAGACTTGAATCTTCTGGTGTGCAGATGAGGGATCTGAAGTTTGGTATCAACTAGTACTGCATTTAGGAGTTACTTCTCATTATATCAGCAGAGGCCACCCCATCAAATTTCATTGGCTTACTTAGACCATATCTTTTAACATAACAACTTCCTTTTTGCCTGGATATTAGATATAAGTCAAATTTTCAGGGGTGTGGGCGGCTTATGTGGATCAAGTGGTCTGGACCCCTAAAATTCTGAAAAAAGAAATAAGTAAATAAAATTGTTTCTCTGACTGAAGGTGCAGAAGTTGCAGACCAAAATGTATTGTACAACTATAGTGTCACCTCATGTTAAAGCAGGATTATTTATTTATGTTATTTATTTATTTATTTACTTGAGTGGTGGGTGAACACAGGAACCAATGTTCCAAATTTGGTATGTTCAGCATCTGTACTTTTTGCTGAGCAAACACTTTTTGGGAGGGAAAAAAATAATAATTAGAACAAAATAATTGGGTTCTGTCACTTTATGGTTGGGCCCCTAACTATAATAATATAATAACAACAATAGTATTAATAATAATAGTAACAATAAGAAGAAGAAGACCCCATTAATAAAAATCTGAACAAACACAATAGGATTCCAGCGCTTCGTGCTTTGACCCCTAATAATAATATTAATACTAATAATAAAATTATAATGATAACTAGAAAAGCACTCGGAGAGCGCACACCTCCGCCAAGCTCAACATTTCCCTCCATATTGCAACTTCCACCATAGATATTAGTCTTACATCTATTTTATCTTCATTTTTAGATTCCTTGACCATGAAAACATGGCAATTTGATTCATAATGCTATATCAATATTAGTTCCACAGCGTCTTGGCTGTTTAAAGATGTCTGTTGCATATTTCTAGCTTCATTTGTGTTTTTTCTTTATGATGCAACATTTCCCCTCATGTTGTGATTTACACATAAATATTAGTCCTACATTTATTTCTTCTATTTTTTCAGATTCCCTGACCAAGAAAACATACCATTAGCAACTGAATTCATAATGATATCAATATTAGTTCAGTAGTTATTCACGAAAATCAAGTTTTCCGTAATGGTGGTTTTCTTCTGGATCTAGTTCCCTGGATTTTGAAGATACAGTAAATCCGGTGACACCTTCCTAATTCTGCAATGTCTTGGCTATATAATGGTGTTTGTCACATGTTTGTAGCTTCATTTGTTCTCTTCCTATAATGAAAGTTCCGAAGGTCCCCTACTTTCGTATTCTGGATCTTAGTATCATAGTATCCGGAATTATTCCATTTTCTGGATCAGTATTTTGAGATATTGTAGAACATGTTCAAAACTTGTCCTGTATTTTTTTCCAAGTGCACTGACCATTTTTGGTGGAGTTATTTGCATAAATGTCGAAAATGACCCTATCTCCCAATGTTAAAGAATCCTTTAAAAAATTCCTGGATCCAGACGGAGATCCGGATCACTTCCAAAATCTGATCATTTCTTCCTTATACCAATCTGTACAATCCCTGAAAATTTCATCAAAATCTGTCCATAACTTTCTGAGTTATTTTGGAAACCAACAGACAGACAAACAAACAAACAAACAAACAAGCAAACCCAGGCAAAAACATAACCTCTTTGGCGGAGGTAATAATGTTCTCGCAGAGAAAAAAATGTCGTGACATATTTTTTCAGATGTCCGATGACGTCATACGCCATATATACCCTTTACACGGAAATGGGCTGGAGCGGGGGGTGGCGAGGTGCGCATGCGCTCATGTAGGCGCTTTAACTTCCTCAGCATTGATACATGAAGGCGACGTTAGGTGAGTGGGAATGGGCAGGGAATAGGGGGATTGTCGCTAACAATGGCAAACAGTATAGATTCTGTTAAAGTTACATTTGCAGTCTACACTATAGTGCGTAAGCACGCTTAGAGTCTTGAATCTGCGATGTAGAGGTCCCATATGTGCCCTTCCAAGCGAAGTACGCGCACTAGTTGGAAGGACTGTTATTGTTTTCCTTTGCTGCAGATCTAAAATGGAGGAGCCAGCACTGGCTGCGCTAACGTAGGGGAGCCCTCACGCATAGGCATTTGAACAAATCGCCAGCTAGCCTGGTGCGCAGTGCGAAGCAAGGTTAAACATGGATTGCGCTGCAGCTAGCCTTGCTTACACGCTTGTTCGTTATAGATCTTTAATGCTCACCAAACAAAACACGTTTATAAGAATTCGAAGGTGATGTATGATACAGTTTACACGCTAAGTGAGCAGAAATGTTCAAGGAAATGTATGTAACCTTAGTGAACTGGCAGCTGAAGCTAAATGGTTATAAATGGCTTTTGAGCATTTCCGCGCATTTGAGTGGCTGGTTTGAAAAAACAAGCTCTGTCTGTCTGTCTGTCTGTCTTCCTTGCTGCAGGTTGATGGGAGTTTTGTCCGTGAAGAAAATGGAGGCTGCTGTTGATTCACCCGTGGGCTAAGTAAGATGTTATTACGTCAACAGAATCGCTGGCGAAACAACTTGTAATTTAATAAGGTAGCTAGCTAGCTAAAGCCGCTTTCACACCGAACGCGAAACGAATTTTTCGCGCGACAGATTACATTCAAAGTCGACGCGAATACGCGCGAAAGGCGTGTATTCGCATCTTTGCATTGACTTTGAATGTAATCTGTCGTGCGAAGAAGTCGTTTCGCGTCCGGTGTGAAAGTGGCAGAACGTTTTCGAGGGAAGGTAGTGGATCATTCGTCCATGTTGGGCGATCTATGTTTAGACCAGTGTTATTGTTAAATCGGACATGTTGGCTGTGTCGCAGAGTTTACGCGTAACGATGCCAACGCGAGCTGAACAACATTCACCAAGTTATCTGAACTGTTAAGCCGCTGTCACACCGGACGCGAAACGAATTTTTCGCACGACAGATTGTATTCAAAGTCAAACGAATTCGCGTCTTTGAATTGACTTTGAATGTAATCTGTCGTGCGAAAAATTCGTTTTGCGTTCAGGGTGAAAGCGGCTTTAAAATGAGGACAATGTGAACTTAAAATGTCCTGTAACTAGTCAGCTGTGCTTTCTTGCTGTAATTATACGATCGTTACCTAATCTTTCGTTATATGTAGATCGCGTAGGTCACATTATTTTACATTTTTAAACTTTTATTTATTTATTTATTTTTTTACAGGAAGAAAACTAGTCATCGAAAAACTTCTACCCACGTTAATTGGGGAAAAATACAGTGGCTGACATTAACTCAACGGCGAAGTCCTTGCAGCGCACGTTTGCCACGTCCTTCGGGATTTCATTCTTCTTGATCGTCATAAGTCCCTAAAAACAAACGAACCCGTAGTGACCAACTAGCTGGCTAATCCAGCCAATGATGGTTGGCTAACGGGCCGTATGTTTTCGATTCCGAAGTTGGGTACGCCATGAATATGAGATCTACTGTGTATGCCAGTGGTGGATTTAAACTGGACGCTGAGAAAATCGACTTGGACAGATCGCAAACGGTGACCGCAAACTCGGTCAGCATCAAGAGGGAACCTTGCGAATTCGTACTCGACGTTCACGACGTGCTCGGTGACATACACAACCACGGGGGTGGACAGCCACTCCTGAAATCTAAGAAACTGATTCAGAACCACGCTTGTAAAGCCGCCCGCACCCCTGTGGCGGCTGGACAGAACAAAGCGGGGGCAGTGGTCGGACAGGAGGAGAATTGGGTGAGCTTGGGCGCCCTGACAGCCCCAGGTAAACAGATGGGGGGCGAGGGCACCCCAGTGAAGAGCAAAACCCTATTCGGACAGGCAAACAATATGGATAAGACGGACCCGGCCGCGATAAACGCTAACAATAGCTCTCGGGAGATTGCAACTGAGGGAAGTGATAGGGGGATTGCGGCTTCTGGACTACACAACACTGCATCGCTGGAGCTGAGCACTGAGAACAAGTGGAAAAACGTCCGGAAAACTGCCGGTCACTCGCCTACTCAAGCCACATGTCTCCGACAGATCCTATTGCTGCAGCTGGACCTGATAGAACAGCAGCAACAGCAGCTGCAGTCCAAGGACAAGGAAATAGACGAGCTGAAAGCGGACAAGGAGACGGTACGGAAAGTGTTAACTTAAAGGGGTTGTGCAGTGTTGCTGGGGTGTGCAGCAGAACTCATTGGGAGATGCAGCTGCACCATAATAGCCTGTTCAATTACGTCAACAAATGGTTGCCAGCTACGTTTGCTTACGAAGTGCAGCACTGTTCATAGTATAGTCATCATCAAAAACGTAACTGTTCATGATTCTGACATTAATGCTTTAGTTTGAAGGTGTTGTGTTTACGTATGCATGTAAACTTACGCATTTCCCAGTACAAACATCGTGTCACCAGGCAGAGATGAATTTTATTCATTCATTTAAATGGAGGTGGTGCCATGCTTAGGTTTCAAGGGTATTTTTTTATGCATTTTGGTTTCAGGGCACACAAATTATATCAGTCTCATTTCAGGGGATCATAATGTTTGGGATATAATGTTAGATCTGGAGATAATTTTGTGTATTGAGAATTATCTAACAGATTTAAAAAAAACAACACTCTGTGACCCACAAGCACTACATGGAGCTGACCATGTCTGCTAAAGCTCTGCCAGACCTGTAGCGTAACCACCATCTGCCTGCACTTGTTTTGGTCTTCTCTGCCTTATTCAGAGTATGAAGTGATGGTTCAGTAGGTTGCTGGCCTGGTGACTGACCTGCTTTTTGAGGATTCCCTAGTAATTGGCTTTGAAAAACTGATCTTTTGCCTTAACAGTATGTTGTCGCTGCCATCTTTCCTACTGATTGTATGAGATTCAGGAAACGTGTTTGGGTGTCATCTTTGTGGTTAGAATTCTTCGGTCATCTTCTGAGTAGCATTTCTTGGCGTACTTTTGAATTACTGATTGCACCAACATTATCTCTCTGATGTTTCACACAGTTGATTTTATTGAACCTTAAAGTGGTATCTTTTTTTTTGCTAGCCTCCTATTGGCTTCTTTGACTTTCATTGGCAAAACTATGGCCTTTGTGCTGACATGAGCTGTGATCGTTATGACGAACAAGAATCAAGATCAGATACTGAGCTCTAGCTGGACTTATAGCAATTGAGTGTACTTCACCTGTTAGTATTGTGAAGTCATGTCTTGCACATTGTGTCCTGAAGAAAAGGTGGTTTGAGGAAGCCTGGTAATACCAGACTCTGCTTTGCTTCGTACAGAGTCTGGACAGTCATGATTGACAAGTGTTTACTTCCTGGTGGGTGGGTGATTGTCTGAAGTTTAAAATCATTGGTGTCCCCGCAAACCAATCACTAACGTTTGGCGATGATGTATGTCATGCTCCGGCTCAGCCGCCTAGTACTTTCACCGTAAACACAGTCCTTGATACCAGGAATGCAGCGAAATCCATTTGGCAAAATCCCAGTTGGAATATGGCTGTCAACGACTTCTGTTGATTATTATCATTTACATTCAAAAAACTAACCAATCATTCATCTTGTTGTGGCTTTAAGTTGCTGATACCGGGGATTTTCTCCACGACAGAGCGAATGGCCTCCCATGTATCTATGTCCGTGGCCATTGTTGATTTCGGAGACTACAATTTCAAAATTGTAAAAAATTGAGCGAAAGTATGTTGGCTGGTGGAGTCAGGCTAGGTTTGAGGTGACTCCTAAGAGAATTTGCAGGACTGTGTGGTGTACAAAAATTCTAGAAAATGCTCTTTGGAAAAAAAAAACACTTAATGACAAACATGTAACTGCAGTCATGTGAGACACATACTGTGATGAACGATCACTTTTGAGTGATTTATTGTTATTTTATTAAGGTACCCTAATACATTTCACGCTGCGATTAACTGCTTTTCGATATGTATGATTGACATGGGGTAAAGGGGGCTTTGCCTTTTGGGCACAAGTGTGCATAGTTTTAGAATGATTGATTTTATTTATTCTGCATAGCAGTACTTTGCATTTTTAACTTTATAACTCCAAAACTGAATACAGGACATGAGGCAAGGGTGATACAATTGTTTGTTTCGCGATCACGGTGCACCCCTGCATTCACTCAGTGGTCACTTCATTAGATACATCTATACTCCTGCTCATTAAGGTAGATTACTGCTATAAAAATACCATTATATTTCCACATTTTTCACGCGCCGTTTTCACCGCTTGTATGATTTTAATGAAGTTTGGAACATAAATGGTTTACAGCATGATGGTTGTTCTGAACCTAAAAAATATGGCCCTTTTGGTACTCTTAATTTCAGGGGGTGCTGAATAATGAGGTAGAGAATTTTCAAGTCGAGAGAATTTTCAAAAAACCTTTGCATTTTGTTAAAGTGTCCAACTTTGAGAGGTTTAGCTCATAGATGCTGGATCAGGCAACCTGTGCGCAAAATAAGAAGTTGATGTGTTTCTCAGTTACTGAGGTGTGGTGTTTTGAAATTGTCGTGATGTGCCCCTTTGCAGCGGCCATCTTGGACACCTAATTTGCATAATTTTTGCAAATTACCTCCATCCCTGCTAATTTGAATGTTTGCATCTCATATCAATAAAGTAATTTGATGGAAGTGATGAAATAAAGATTTTCATGCTTAATAGCAGTATTCTACCTTAATAAAACAATCTGATCAGCCAATCCCATGGCAGCGACTCCATGTGTGAACACATCCAGACTTATTCACAAAGTTAAGATTTTGTCCATACCAAACTTTAGAAGGGGGAAAAATCATCATAATGACTTGAATGTGGAATGATTTTGGTGCTAGAGGGGTTGTTTGAATGTTTTAGAGTTGACTTTGAAAGTTCGCTGTTAATTTAATGGGGAGGGTCAGAGAAGAATGGGCAGCCTGGCCCGGGCTGACAGGAACTCGACAGCCACTCTGCACAACACATCAAACCTTGAAGGGAATGGGCCACAGTGGCGGGTTACACACCTGTCAGATAAGAACAGGGAACTGAAGCTGCAGTGGGCAGGGGCTCACCAGAACTGGACTGCTAAAGACTGAAAACATGTCGCCCGGTCTGTCTAATCTTGATCTCTGCTGTGACGTGCAGATGATGGGGGTCAGAATTTGATATGAGCGACAGACAGACACACTTGTGGTGGGATAATGGTGTGGGGAACATTTTCTTGGCAAACATCGAGCCCTTTTATACCAACTGAGTTTCATTTAAATGCCACATGTTGCCAAAGCATTGCTGAACATGTGCATCCCTTTTCAGTCATAATCTACTCATCTCAGGGCTTCTTCTGGCAGAATAACGCACCCTGTTGCAAAGCACATCATCCCAAGCTTATTTCAGGGGCAGGGTGAGTTGGCTGTATTCCAGCTGCCAGTTTTATCAGCTGATCTCAATCCAATAAAGCATGTGGTTGAAGGGGGGGATTTGCAGATGAATGCAGAACCAACAGATCTGGGATATTTGAGCGATGCTATCATGTCACTGTCGACCAAAATATAAAACCCTGAATACAATAACAAAAATCAAGAGTTACCCATTGGATATTCTGCATGTCATTTTTTGTGACTATATTATTGAATTGGCCCAAATGTAGGGGTGTCTGGGACTCGTATGTCCCGACAGGATGTGTAGAAAAATTGTTGGACATATTTGTCCCGTTGGTACTTAAAGGGTTAAACAATGTCTCCAGCATGGGGTAGTCCAACATTATACTAGAAAGGTGTAACTAAAATAAAGAGCACTTGTACGTGTGCATTGGCCTATTGGAACCTGTGTTTGTTTGTCTGCAGCTTTTGGCCCGTATAGAGCGTATGGAACGCCGTTTGCAGCTGGTAAAGAAGGATTCTCGCGATAAAAGGTTGTTCCAGCCTCTAGAACCCTGGACACCGGACAGGGATGACTTTCTGGAGGGCGAATCAAGCGAAAGTCCACAGATTCACACCCCTAAGGCCATCACCTTTGGCAGAGGGGGTAAAGGCCATAAGAGGTATTGTCCAAAATTGCAGCCATGTTTAAAATGTTGCGTACTTTCAACACTTTGAAATTCTTGATGCAGGTGCAGTACTTTTCTGAGATGAATTGCTGACACTGTCGGATGTTTAGAGGCAGAATCATGAAATCCTCGCGATGGAATTGAAGTGAGAAGTACCCGATGAATACAAGCTCTTACTTGAGTCTCTTTATCCGTGTACTTCTGTATCCAGGAAATTCTGCTTCCTCGATTCTAAGACGCCCAAGTCACGGGGGAAGTCCTCCAAGTTCTCCCCGCAGAAGACTGACCCGGAAGCGGCCTCTCCCTTCCAGCGAGAGCTCCGCAGCAAGGAAACCCCTGAGAAAATAGGGGTGTCCCGAACCCTGCTGCCGGGAGATGTCCAGCCGGCGGCCCGAGAGGACTCCCAGAGCTGTGCCGCTCAGATGGGGGAGCTTCCTTACATGTCCACCACCGAGATGTACCTCTGCTGTTGGCACCAGCCACCCCCTTCACCCCTGCGAGAGCCCTCACCCAAGAAGGAGGAGATCGTGGCCAGTGAGTTCAGCCTCTAAATAATAATAATAATAATAATAATAATGATAACAAGTCGACATGGTCAACAACATCCCCCGCCAATCGTGTGCTTCTTATTTTCAAACGCCATCAAGGCCTTTATAGTCTTAAGCTACTCACCAAATTTGGTTACTGTATCTGTAGTAGTTTCTGAGTATAGCTGTCCCTTTTATCTCGGACGGACGGACGTCAAACCTATATCCCCCTCCCACTTCGTGTTGGCGGGGGATAATAACAACAAGTAGACATGGTCAACAGCATCCCCCGCCAAATGCCTGAATCGCGCGCACTTCATTTTCAAACTCCATCAAGGCCTTGATGGTCTGAAGCTACACACCAAGTCTGGTTGTCCTATCTCTAATAGATCCTGAGAAAAGCTGCCCCCTTTTTCGGACGGACGGACGGACGGATGGACGGAGCTCAAACCTACATCTCCCTCACATTTCGTGGCGGGGGATGATGATAATAAATTTTATTAAATGTATTCATGACACTCAAGGTCAACCCACATCATAAAAGATCATCACATAATAAACAGGAAGCTCTTGAAAAAAAGTTCTTGCCTTTAGTTATAATTACACTTCTACGATGCAAAGCATTTGGCTTGTGTCTTTATTTTGTAAACTCAAAGCTTGCTTTCGCAAGAAAAGCAAGCTCTGAGCAACTCTGCCATTGGTTCATAATTCTTTGAGTGACTTGTAACTCGGCCATTGGTTCATAATTCTTTGAGTGACTTGTATCTCGGCCATTGGTTCATAATTCACTCTGATTGATGAATCTAATATTGTGCACTTGGGGCCAGGTGAGACGGTCAAAATTAAGTATCACAATCTTTTTGGCAGATAACCTTGATTTTACGTTGTGGCAATATTGTAAGGATTGCGATTGGTGCTTTCGTGAAATATTTACATAATGAATTTTTTTGCATCGACTGCATGTGCACAAGTTGGCACCATGCTATCAAGCATTATGTCTTCCACTAAAACTTTGTAGCCTCCATTGAAATGCCAATCCGCAGTAGGCGCGTTTACTCATCGAGTGCCTATTTTTGATATTTTATCAGGGATGTTGATGCTGACCACCAAGCTGGAACAGGCAGCGGTTAAAATGCAGGAAACTGCATCAGTTTAAAACCAGTGAAGACAAAACTTATGTCATTGCACGATATTACAATATCCAAAAATCCTTGATCACGACTGGTCACAATATTGAATCGATATATTGTCTTGCTTGGCCGTATTGTGGACCCATCAAGTGGGGCTTTCTGTTTGATATGAGTGTAATTCTTTAGTCCCTCTGGTATGTCATCTGCCTCTGCACTTTTTAACAGTGCAGGTGGACCCTTTATGTTCAATCGTTCAAGATACCGTTGTGAATTTGATTCAAGGTTAACTCGGAGTCTTACCCCTGACTCTGTTGATTTGTGCCTTTGCAGTCCCTTCCTGGAGAGAGAACTGCATGGAACCTCTGGAAGAGGAGCCCATCTCTGACATCCTCGAGGTGCGTGGTGGGACTTTGAATGCACACGATGTACTCAATGTGGAAGAATTAATACTGGTTTTAATACTGATTTTCCTCTCCTGTCTCCTAGAATTTGGAGGACGGTGTGTTTTTGAAACGCCACGCGAAGCTGGAGCTGGATGAAAAGAGAAGGAAAAGGTAATACCATCCGAATTTGTTACCCTCCGCTCTTTTTGTCCCCCGCTGCCGCGGTAGCGAGCGGAGCGGGGAACAAGGTATTCAGCTCCGTCCGTCTGTCGCGTCTCGTTTGTTGTGAACGCGATATCTCAAGAACGGTTTGACCGATTTCATTCATCTTCGGTGTGTATTAGTGTGATCCGCCGACCCCAGTCAGTTTCCGTGACCTGGCGGGTGACATGGCCACGTTTAGTGGCAACACTTCTGTCTCTTGTGTCTGAATTCCTCATCAGTGCCCACTGTTAG
Source organism: Gymnothorax reevesii (assembly GCA_029721435.1). NCBI lineage: Eukaryota > Metazoa > Chordata > Actinopteri > Anguilliformes > Muraenidae > Gymnothorax > Gymnothorax reevesii. The sequence goes on from CM056582.1 coordinate 55,634,078, forward strand.
ACTGTGTTGCCTCTGCTACCCCTTTATCCTTCCTCCCCTCCGCCTATGGCCCTCAAACTGAGGCTGCAATCTAATTCTCTGCAGTGAGGAGCCTTCCTCGTAAACGGTGGCACAGTGGTTAGCACTGCTGCCTCATAGCAAGAAGGTCGTGGGTCCGAATCCGGCCTGGGGCCTTTTTGTGTGGAGTTTGCATGTTCTCCCCGTGTTCGTGTGGGTTTCCTCCGGGTACTCCGGTTTCCCCCACCCACAAAAACATGCATCACAGGAACACTCCAACCAGTACCCCTGACCAAGGAATTGGCCTTAGAACTGGAGTTGGTCCCCGGGCGCTGCTCCGTGGCTGCCCACTGCTCCTTACTATAGGATGGGTCAAATGCAGAGGACAAATTACCCCACGGGGTTCAATAAAGTATATCTTATCTATATCTTATCTTAAACGGACGTGAACTTGGAATAGTTTGGCAGGTAGCCATGACCAGGAGACCCGAATTGTCTATTTCATGAAGGAAAGGAGGCATTGAGCTCCTTCGTTTCTTCCCTCCAGCAAGGAAACACCAGACGGACCTTGGAAGAAATGCAAGATCGAAATACGGACTGCAGTCCTTCGTAGCTGTGAGCATGATATCGGACGAAAGGGAACAATATCAAACAAAAGGAAATCAGATTTTTTTTCTTAAACATGTCCAAAGGTATCTTTGAATTCTCCCCTTTAACTTCCCTTGACCCCTGTGACGTTTTCTGGCGAGGTGAAGGAAAGAGGAGTGGAAAAGGCTGCATTTAAGAAAATTCAGATGCTGTTTGATTCTATGCCGTTTTTTCGCAGCGCTTTCCAGTATTGTTTATCTCGAGTGACGGCTCTGGTCTCTCACCCTCCTTGTGTTCCTTTTGTGTCTCCTCGTCAGATGGGACATTCAGAGGATCCGTGAGCAGCGCATGTTCCAGAGGCTCCAGCAACGCATGAACAAGAAGAAGGGCATCCAGGAGAGCGAGCCGGAAGTGCTGTCCTTCTATCCAGACAGCGACGATGGTAGGACTCGATCATCTGTGGCCAGAGCTCAGGCTGCTCTGGAGTGCTTTTCTCCGCATGTGTCATTACTGATCTGTCTGCTGTCATTTAAATTCAGAGTGCGCTTTTCTGACAAGGTGTAGCATTTACTGATGGCCTCATGCAAGAAGGGCATAAGTGATGCTTCGGTCAAAAATGACTTTTTTGGTTGTTCTGGAATAACTGAGACTAGTCGATCTCCCGACCGAGTCTGGAGTGTCGATTCCTATCCTAAAGGGGTTAAAATATCTTTTTAAAAAGCCATATCTGCCAGAAAATGTTTCAGCAGGTGGTGCTCTGGCAGTTTTTTGGATCTCCTGTAAAATTTGTGAAATGTCACTCACGCCCTTCTTACATGAGGGCATCAAATTAATGAATCTCCATCCACTTCTGCTGTAGAACATTGCTTTGGAACAGACCGATAACCTTATGTCAGCAGTAGTATTCCTAGATGGAGAGAGTTGCGACATGAGGGTTCTAGAAAATCTGGTTATGGAGCCATGTTTCCATCTCGTTGTCGGGCACCATCTCGAAGCAGGTCCCCCCTCTTTTCTTGTGTCCGAAAATTTTCACCTTTTATGCTTGTCTGTACCATCACTTGCTGGGTTATTGTTTTTCCTCTAAAATTAGTATGTTCCCCTGCCCAGAAAAGAATAAAAAAATCCCAGTTTCGTCGTGCGCAGTGGCTCTGTTATTGCAATAGAAACAAAATGGAAGTTTTTTCTTGAGTTGTCGGGGCTGTAATCAGCAGAAATTAAATACTGTTTTATCTTTCTCTATTCTCCAGTGGAGTCTCTGATGATCACGCCCTTCCTGCCCGTGGTAGCGTTTGGCCGACCATTACCCAAACTGACTCAACAGTAAGTCTCTTACCTTGCATCTTGGAGTTCTCCATTTCTCCTTTTAACCCTTTCAGTGCCGTGGTCAACTATAGTTGCCCAATGACGCAAAATATCAAAGTCAGACGCTGTTGAAAACCTATCATGTGGCAACTTGTTTAAAGCTCCGCAAGGGAGCTCTTTTAAACAAGTTGCCACATGGTAGGTTTTCAACAGCTCAGGATAACTACATTTTTATTTCCTTGAAAATGTATTCTGCGATCAAAGGGTTAACTCCTCAGCTGACGAAAGTCGTGGAGGGGTATTGTCATGGCGAGCGGTGTCTGTCTGTCTTTTTGTCCATTAACTTCTCGTTTCCGGACGATAGCTGAAAAACGCCTCAGCCAAATGCTCTCATTTTCTGGTGGTATGTTGGGGGTGGTTTGAGGAAGCTCCCTATCGATTTTTGTCCCACTGTGATATTCAATATGGCCGCCATGGCAGGGTAAGCGCAAGGCTGAGGGGTCCTGCTCGCGACAGCACGCTATTCTTATATCTTAATTCTTGCACCTCTAGGTGCTTATGTGGGTTCTTTCCAGTGAAACTATTCCCTGTACGTTCTGTTGTATAGATAAGAATGTTTATTTTGAGGGCTGAGCTGGAGCCATTCAGCCTCAAGTGGTCATAAAATGTTTTTATTTTTTAGTTCATAAATCTCATAATTCATTAATATTGGCATTGTTAGTATTTTAATCTACTGAGAGCACTCCCACAAACATTTCAATTAAGCGACGAAGCTTACCATTCTATTTCCTCAATACAATTTCCTCACTTTAGTTCTGGTTCTTGGCCTCAGAATGTTCTAAACATGTTCTTAATTTTATATCCACAATATTCTCATAAAAAAGGTGGTTCTTATAAAAAGTGTATGTACTGTTACATTATCCAGTCTTATTATCCTTGCAGGAACTTTGAGCTGCCTTGGCTGGACGAGCGTAGCCGCTGCCGCATTGAAATGCAGAAGAAGCAGACGCCCCACCGGACCTGCCGCAAGTGAGGCGATGTCCTCAAATCCTGTTCAAGAGTGAAACTTAATTCTGCTGCGCTGGACATGGACAGCCGTTTGAGGGAAAAGCAGAAGAGACTGAATGAGCTGCCTCTAGTCTTGTGCATGATGTGGCCCGTCTTGTGTGGGAGCGCCGGCCGAAGAGCCGCAGCGATAGGCTGAAATGGACCTGTGGTTCCAAAAACTGGTCCTGGAGTACCCCTATGTATGCTGGTTTTTGTTCCAACCAAAATGGTAATCAAGTAATTTTAGCAAGCTATTAATTTTTCTTAACTCGGTGCTTTTAAAATGGCATGACTTAAACTCTTAATCACTTTGTTAGAAATGACTATGTATGACTTTACAACTAGAGAGGCACTCGCAGACTGCAAAACTCCACCAAGGCAGCACAATCCTAATCTTCATCTTCAAATCTTCATGATTGTTTCACTGATCGCAGTGAAAATCAATAGGGCCCATCCTTGATGTAATACAAAGGCACCCAGAAAATTTCAGACAAATCCGTGCTTCACTTTTTGAGTTATGTTGTTCACAAACAAACAAACGGGGGAAAACATAACCTCCGCCCCAACTTCGTTGGCGTAGGTAATAACATGTCTGTTGACATTAAGTGCTTATTGGGCTATACTGTAAACACATACTTCCATTGAAGGAGGAAAATGATCTGTAGCTCTGTTTCCCAAAGCTCTCATGGAATACCACTTACGTTCTGCATGTCTTGGATCTCTACTTGCTTCAGCATAGATGATTCAAATGATCCGTTTGTTATCGAGCAGCTTCTGAAGGTGATGACAGCATGATTATTATACCCCCCGCAACGAATTTTAGGGGGGTATACTGGATTTGCTTTGTCCGTCCGTGTGTGCGTGCGTGTGTCTCTGTGTGTGTGCGTGCGTGCGTCTGTGCATCCGGACCTACATCTCATAACCTAGTCATCCAAGTTTGAAAATTTCTTTTCTTGCTGGAAGGTCTATTGACTGTGGTACTGCCCGACTACTTGTTGTTGCGGGGGGTATCCTGTAAGCCATGCTTACTGACTAAATTTAGTTTGAATCACCACTGCTGGAGCAGAGAAAGATCTAAAATATGCAGCATAAGTGGTACTCTTGGAGAGCTTCGGAAAACAGTATTCTATCTGAGCCAACAATTGACTGAGCAAACTCAGTGGGCTGGTAATTGTTGAAAATCCAGACACCTGACCATGAATCACAACAGTTTGGTAGATTAAGAACTATTGCTTCAAAGTCAGAGTGAACAGTCATGGAGTAAACCTGCATTATATTGATTTTTTTTAAGGGGGAAAAAAATATTCAGTGATGACAAAATTAGGAGTCCATACATCGCAGTCTTATTACATCTTTGTATGCAAGTCTTTCCCATAATGTCGTTAACAAGCTCAATGTAAATTTGGGATACATAAAAATAATCTTTCTTCTTTGTGCCATTGCAAAACTGTTTCTGGCACAGTAATTAAGAAGAAAGTGAATCTTTTCTGTAGAATCGTCAGAAGTACCCACTCATAAAAGTTAACAGCTTGTTTACTTCTTTGATGGCATTGCAGTTGGAAGGAAAGCCAGCGCTCACCAGGGGTACTACTGCACCAAGCGTGGAAGCACTGATCAAGACTAATTGTTGTCTCCATTTGAAACAAACCATCGTCGCTTCAGTACTGTTAAACATACAACAGGATGTAACTCAACATTATAAATATAACAAAAAATTGAAACATAACTAAACTGCGTAACTTCTAAGCTTATTGGTGATGTTGCATGTTCACGTTGCAAAGAAGGCCCCCTTCACTGTTCCCCCAAGGACTTCGGTTTGGTCTTGGATATATTGCCTTTTGTATAGAATGAATCCTCCTGGATCTCCAGTTTTCTCCTGTCTGTGTTTATATAGTGGATTGTTTGTTTGGCCATAGAGCTTTAAGTGGCTTTCACAATTGCACTAATTCAACACTAGTTTGGAGACGGGGTTTGTGATCCACCGAAGCTTTCACATCAATGCATTGGCAGAGTTCACGCATGGAAGTGTAGGCTTGTGCACTTGAAACCAGCTGGGCAGCACAACATAAGAAATTACTTTTGGTGTAAACACATGGGCTCACGTCAACCAAAGTTGAAGTTCTAGAAGTTTCATGGCTCAACCGTTGGACGTCAAGCGACTGGACTGTGCTGGAAAGTGGCATCTGGTAAAAGTCGAGCCCCTGCGCCTGTGGTACCAACTAGTTGATCTGGAAAATTCCAGAAGTGGAATATCTTCATGTCGCCTATTGTTGAGGAGTTTAACTGGAATTTTTTTTAGATTGGTGAAAGCTGGAATATGTCCTTCTTGAATTTAGTTTTTTAAAACCTGGTCTTGGGAAAGCACTGTGTATGGCAGGTTTTATTGCAATCATTATAAGCTGTTTCATCGATGCTGATTGTTCTTAATTGTAGATGCATCCTGTCTTATTGAAGGATATACCCTCTTGAAGCCACACAATGTCAGTGACCTACAATATTCCCTTCAAAAATTCTCTGATTTGACCAAACTATGCCTTTTTGTATGGAGCTTGCACGTACTGTCTGGAAAATGATTTGGACTGTAATCAGTTAAACCTGATTACAAACATCTTGACAAACATCTGAAATCAGTAGGGTTACCTGGCAGAAAAGAGCAGCCAGCCAAACCTGCATTGTTCTTTGACAAAAACCTGCATTTACAGTGGGTCCCCAAGGCCAAGGTCGAAAACCAAGGATCTCAAGCATTGTGAAGAATGTTGAATTTTGGTCTGCATTTGTCATACCCAGTATCAAGGTTGTAATAAGCATTTGAAATTCAAGAAGTTTTACCGGGCACATCTGAAGAGGTTTTAAATTCTGTGGAAGATGTCCTTGCCGTACATATTCCAACTGCGTGGCGAATTCGACACCCCCAAAACTTCCCATCCTCTACTTTTGTTTCACTTGTGTTTGGCGGTCTGTAAAATTCAGTATTTTGCACTTAGAAAGTCATCGCATTGCGCTTGTTCTGCAAATCAACTGTGTAAATTGTGGAAAAAGACTTTTTTGAACTTGTAAATTGACAGAAAAATGCGCACGAAGTCCACTGTCAAGTGTTTTCATTAAAGAGGAAAACCCATATTATGCATGCCTGCTCACTGAATGTTTTTTTCTGCTTGACAGATTTCAGCACTTTGGACTGTGTGTTTGTTTTGCTTTCCTCTTGTTTATGGAAGGATTGCTTTGTATCTTAAAATCTTGCTTTTTTTGTTTTGTTTTGTTTTGTTTTAGCTGTTGTACCCCTGAGGTGTGCAGATGTGCACTGGCTGGTTGGCCGAGGCTGGAGTTGAGTTGACGGTAGTTTTTTTGGACAACTCTCTTTTACGTGGGTCAAAAAGTTTCTGAGTAGAATGTGATAGGAACGATCCGCCTGATTCTTCCATTTTATAAGGAGCATTATTTGGACCGAAAACATATAAAAATTTCCCGTTGCTAATTTAGGCTTGCACTAAGTCAAACTTATGGAATACCACCTTAAATTTGTTTTTCGGTAAAATAATGGGAAAGTTGACGCCTCTGACTGTAATATCATTTGCAGTTGTTGGGTACACTTGCGTGTGGATGCATGTTGGTATCTCACACTACTTTTATTTATTTATTTTTTTGATAATGGTCGTTTGACAACGTTGCGATATTGAAGTCCGTTAGATAAGCACCCCCTCATTTGGCATTAAACAGCAGTGGACCTCCTGAATTTGCAAGAGACTCCGTGCAGACCTGGTGTTCTTGACTTTTCCGAAGACTGACTTTTGCGACAAAATGAATACTATTTCTAAGAATTCCAATGAGTCATTCTATTGTTGGAAAAAGAGAAATGTGTAAATTTTGTACTTATTGTAGTGTTCCCTGTTACTAAGGAGCAACCAGCCATCTTTCTTTTTATCCTGTCCATTGGATGTACCTCTCGAGATCGGTAGTCAGGCGGTGCGTACTCCTGAAACTGCACATGCAATTTTTTTTTTCTTTGTATTTGTGGTTTTGTCGACTGCATCTCGTAGCACAGGCCGCATCAATATTTTAAGCAGATTATGGCTTTATTCGGTTTGCCCCCTGCCTAGCTACTGGTGTGTTTAGGAGTTAAGAGGCTTAGCTGTTATGGTTTTGTTGCTTTTTTTCCCCTTTCCATATTTGGTGACCTTTGCTAATGTTAGCCTGTCTGGTTGCTGTTAATGCAGTGCTTGTAATGCTGTGTGCTGCCCTATCGCTTCACCATTTGACTGCTGGTATGATGGCTGCTCCTCCCACCGCTGCAATGCTACAGATGAAAAACATAAAAAGATTTTAGAACTTACAAATTGGCCTTCTGTATATAGCTTCCAGAAAAATAACATTGTACATACGGAAGACGTGGCTGTTATTTTTTTATTATTTAAAGTCTGAGTGTTACGTATGTTCAGTATTGATATTATGTTCAAATGCTTGTATGTTGACAAAAAAAAAATTGACAGAAGTTAAATTGTTTTGCAATAAAACAAGAAATTCAAAAAATACATTTGTTTGTTATTATAAATGGTTGCACGTACAGTAGTGCTCAAGTTTGCATACCCTGGGCGAATTTGTCTAATGTGGCCATTTATTTCGAAAATGTGACTCATCATGCAAAAAGCTTTTTTTATTTGAGGATGGTGATCATGTGAAGTCATTTATCATCACATAGGTGCTTGGCTCCTTTTCAGATCATAACGATTACTGAAATCACCCAAACTACCCTGATCAGAAGTTTGCATACCCTTGAATGTTTGACACAAGGTGACAATCTCGGGTTTAAATGGTTTTAAAGGGTTCCACATGCCTTTTAAAATTGCAACTAGTCTTGACGAAAAGTAATTGAGTTTGTTAGCTCCTGAGTGGATGCACTGTTCTTGCTATACACTGAGCCATGCAGATTGGAATAGAACTATCTGAGGACCTTCATAACGAGGCAGTTCAACTTTTTAAAGATGGTGAAACAATTTAAAAATATATCTTAATACTTAAAGGGGTCAAGCCTGGGTTCACTCAATTTAAGTACTTCTTAACACTAAAAACACAAAAATTGTGTCAACTGAAAAAAGCTCAGAATGGAGTTTTTTATCGTGAAAACCGTACATTATTGGCGAGAAATACCACAACTTGTGGCAACAATATCTCGGAAACTATACCATATTTTCCTGTAATTCTTTTGTTTTGAAGCTAATATCATTGGCTATACAATGACATACTCATTCTGGGTATTTTCATGGGAAAATATTTCAAAAAATTATTTAGTGATAGAATTTTAGAAATGGGTGGCAGAACCTGCCTGGCAGATGGATCATAAACGGACCATGTATCTACCTACCCAAAAATGGCTATGTCATTGTATAGAACATAACAAAGTGATGCTATGGGGAAAATTTCAGAGCAATGCCTTGAAAAATGGATTTTATGCCCGCCACAAGCCGGATAAACAATGAAATTTTGCGATGCGAAAAAATCGCGTTTTTGTCGTGAAAAAAATGCACTGGAGGCGCTCACATGATAAAAATCCATTTAAAAGATAGTATTTTGGTCTTAAAATCACTTTTTATGAATGTTTTGAAAGATTTTTGACAAAATGAAAAAAAGTCTGAACCTAGTCTTGACACCTTAAATTTCCAGGCTGTTCAGTCTGTGATTAACAGGTGGATAATTAGGGGATATGTTGATACCAAGCTAAGGTCAGGTAGACCAGGAGAGATTTCAGCCCAAATTGCCAGGAGAATTGCTCAGGACACACAGAAAATTCCACAAGCGACCTCAAGAGAAATACAGGATGCTCTGGAGAAAGATGTGGTCAGTATTAGGAGCACAGTGTTGAGGTAATTTAACAACAATGAGCTGCATGGTCGGGTTGCTAGAGAAGCCATTATTGCACCAATCCCACAAAAAAAGTCAGCTTAAAATATGCCAGACAACACCTTGACACACCTCATAACTTCTGGAAAATTGTCATTTGGAGTGTCGAGACCAAAATAGAACTTTACTGTCACAACCATTAGCGCTATGTTTGAAGAAGAGTCAACACCATTTCCACTGTAAAGCATGGTGGTGGATCTCTGATGTATTGGGGGTGAGTGAGCTCTAAAGGCACTGGGAATCTTGTGAAAATTGATTGTAAGATGAATGCAGTATGCTATCAGCAACTACTGAAGAATAATTTGCATTCTTCAGCATGAAAGCTCTGCATGGGATACACTTGGACTTTCCAGCATGGCAATGATCCAAAGCACACGGCCAAGTTGACCGTCCAGTGATTACAGAAGAGAAAGCTGAAGGTTCTGGAGTGGCCATCACAATTTCCTGACCTCAATATCATCAAGCCGCTTTGGGGAGATCTCAAACGAGCAGTTCATGCAAGATGACCAAAGAATTTGCCGGACCTGCAGGAATTTTGCAAGGAAGAATGGGCAGCTATAATACCTGAGAGAATTAGCGGCCTCATTGGCAACTATCACAAAAGTCTGCACGCTGTTATTGATGCTAAAGGGGGCAATACGCAGTATTAAGAACTTAAGGTATGCACAATTTTGAAAAGGGTTCCCCGCATTGCCATGTTTTATTTGATGATTGTGTCATTCTACCCGACTGACAGTTGTAAAAGAATCCAATAAGAAATAAAAGCATTTTGCCTGGCCATTTATGTTTTCTGTAAAAAAAAATTTTAAAGATGCCCATTTTACAAATTCAGCCAGGATATGCAAACTTCTGAGCACAACTGTATTTCTTTGAAGCACTTCTTCTATTCTATTATTCATTCTTTTTCCTCACATGGGTAACCTGTCTTACCCTGTAGTGTAACAAACTGAACAAATTCAACATTTCAGTTCTTATCATTCATGATCACATCTTTGTTTAAATTTCTGTAGCTTTTTCTTTGGTACAAATTTATTGACCATTGATTTGTATAACAACATGTAGATTCAAGGAACAACTTAAGTTCCAAAAACTGCAGCGATATTAATAATAAAAGCTACATTGAACCCCTGGCAAAAGCATGGATTCTATATGAACGGAGAATGTTAATCTAGCTTTTTACTTCATAGCAAATAAAAAGATTGCAGATATGACTCAAAACAATTTTTGTTTATGTGATGGTCCTGCCCTGCAGGCCCTCCCCCCTCCTGCTGTCTGCACCTCCACCTTAACGAGCCACACCTGTTGCTCATTGAGGTGGAGGTGTTGTAAAGAGTTTATAAGGGCTGCACTGCCAGTTGCATTCTGTTTTTACTCTGTTTAATGGAGCCCTGTTTGTTGCCGCTACTCTCCTCTCTGTTTTTCTTTTAAATTAAATATTTATTTATATTTGTACTCAGCCTGTGCATTTGGGTCCCTTTTGTTTGGGTACACGGTCCCAGTGCCCGCCGACTTATTGCCTTCTGCCGGCGGGACCAAACCATGACCGTTTAGTAGCTTATCATTCAGCCTTCATGAAAGGCATCTCAAACAAATAAAATTAAATTATTTCAATTAATGGGAACTTTTTTCTCAATGAAGTAATTTAAAAAAATGTAATCATTTCATTTATTTTTCAGTAAGTGGGTTGGAAAGCACTGCAGACATTAAAACAAATGTGCACAAGAACTGAAAAAGTGAATTTTTCAAATGTCACATTTAAAATGAAGAAAAAAATTGCTGAAACTGGCTCTACTAAATTTGAAATATATGAATTGTGTCGCATCATTGTACATAAAATATGTGCCTACAGTGAGAATTGATAAATTCACTAATTGTAAATTTGGACCTCACCCCATTGGATTAGAAACAGTGAGATCTTATGCCTTGTCTGTTCTAATTTTGATATAAACAGATTTTGTCTTGTTTGCATTTATTTTTTTTTTGTGGACATATTTGACGCTTAAATTCCTAAATTGTTAGGAGCCGCATCCCTTTGTGATACTAGGACGGTGACCACACGACGCGGTGAAAGTCATCCAAATCTGATTTTAAAAAACTGTATTTGGTTCTTTTCAGTAAGTGGTGCTAGATAGAAGAGGCCCTAGATGTATTTTCTATAAACACTGCATACGTACTGAGAGGGCGTCGGAATGTGTGTGCGCATATTAACCCTAAACTCTCCCGAATTTTAAAATACAGTACATAGAGGGAGAGCTTACCCATGTGTACGGCCATTTTGGAGAAAACGGGAAATAATGCAAGGATGAAGGAAAATAAGACCGAAATAACATTCCTCGGCTACAATGGCCTAAAGCTCATTGATCATTACCAACTTGACTAAACCTTATATTTATGAAGAAGCCGCAAAGTTTGAGGAAAAGTCTTAAGAGTTATGTAAGCAAGTAATGTAAACAGTGAGCCAGTATTTGGCATTTATATGAATTGATGGTTAATTCAGGCCTTAACAGTTTATCAGCATGAACTGTCTCTGCAATTGGCTCCCAGAGCATTGATCTTGTGTGAGTGTGTGTGTGTGTGTGTGTGTGTGTGTGTGTGTGTGTGTGTGTGTGTGTGTGTGTGTGGGGGGAAAGGACTTTTAGCTCACCTGCAATTCACTGAAGTCTTACTGTAGGCTGGAGACATGGAGATGCGATAGCGCAGTGGTCAAGTAGGCGTAAGGTCCTGAGTTCAAACCCCAGCCACGGGCTTCGCGCTGTGTTCTTGGGCAAAAAACTTCACTCCCACACTCCATGCCTCACTCCACCCAGGTGTACAAATGGGTACCAGCAAATAATCTGGGAAACTTGACCAAGAGGTGGGAGAGTACCTGCGATGGACTGGCATCCCATCCAGGGGGAGTAGTCATACTCCTACTCGCAGCATGCCATGGAAACTGGGGTTGAGCACCGGCCCGATGGGTTACTAGGCTCGTCACAGGCTTTCTCTCTCTCTCTCTCTCTCTTTCTCTTACTGTAGGCTACAGAATGTGTAGTATTATTTCGAAGCCTATATATGATTTGCTAATACCTCACATTGCAAACCTGAGTGGTAAATACTATATCAAACAAGATACATCATATTCAATACTGGACCAATTTTGGGCTAAATCGGGCCATAAAATGGAAGAGGATGAAACTGCAAGTTCCAGATTTGCACAGACACTACAGAATGCCATGATTTATGATTCTAAGTCAAAATCTCAGAATATAGCCCATACAGACTACAACCCCAATTCTGAAATAGCCAGTATTTTATGCACAATAGAATAGAGATAACATAGCAAAAGCTGAAACTGAGAAATTTTACAACTTTATCCACAAAGTGAGCTCAAAAAAGTTGGGACAGGGGCCTGTTCACCATGGTGTAGCATCCCCTCTTCTTTTTAACACAGAGTGGAGGTGTCTGGGCATTGAGGAGACAAGTTTATTGAGTTTAGCCATTGGAATTTGATCCCACTCTTGTTTAATGCAGGCTTCCAGCAGCTGGAGAGTTTTGGCTCTCCTGTAACGGGCTTTTCGTTTAATTATGCGCCAAATGTTCTCAATCGGTGAAAGATCAGGACTGCAAGCAGGCCAGTTCAGCACACAGACTCTTATACTACGAAGCCATGCTGTTTTAATAGCCGCTGCAGTATGTGGTTTTGCATTGTCCAGCTGAAATATACAAAGCCTTCTCTGGAATAGATGTCGTCCAGAGGGGAGCATATGTTGCTCTAAAATCTTTATATACCTTTCAGCATTCATGGTGCTTTTTAAAACAAGTAAGTGTTTCTTTGAATCTTTTGATGATGTTATGCACTGTCGATGATGAGACCTTCAAAGCTTTTCCAATTTGACATTGAGGAACTTTGTTTTTTAAGTATTCCACAATTTTTTTACGCAAGCCTTCATAGGTTGGAGAGCCTCTGGCCATCTTTACTTCTGCCTCTCTAAGACCTGCCTTTTATAGCCAATCATGTTACATACCTGATGCCAGTTAACTTAATTACTTGCCAAATGCTCTTTCAGCTGATTCTCCTATGTATTAATTGCTTTTTCAGCCCTTTTTTGCCTGTGACCTGTTGCAGCCAGAAAATTTGAAATTAGCTCATTTTGAGGATGAAAATGTAAAATGTCTCAATTTCAACATTTGAAATGTTATCTATGTTTTATTGTAAATAACATATTGGCTCATGTGATCTGAAAGTCATTGCATTTAGATTTTATTCACAATTTACACTTTGTCCCAACTATTTTGGAATCGAAGTTGTAGTTTCTGAAATATCGACCATAACAATGCAAAAAGAAAATTTTCAGACAAAAAAAAAAGGAAAACGGCCTAGAACAATATTACAGAGTCCAATTTTGAACAGAAGTGCAGAATGTTGTTTTTTTTACTTTTTAAATCAGATCTCAGAATTTATGGAGCTGTTTTTGAGATATTGAACACGAAATTTGAAAAAAAACGTAAATTTTGGCCCAAAAATGGTTCAAAATGATCCAACCCAAACACAAATTTAAAAAAATTGTCTGAAAATATTGGCCCAATGCATCATCCCACCGAATTTCATCAAAATCCATGGAGCGGTTTGCTATCTTCAATGTAGTAATTTCATTATCCATTCCTGTACAAGTGTAATTTCTACGTTCATTCGCTCAGTTATTCAATAAATCATTTAAATTCAATCTTTCTTCTAAATTGGAATCCTGAAATATCTGGAACACACAACTGTCCGTAACACATTATATCATCCTTCCTAACTCTGGAGCTCATTGACCTAGTGAGTTTGGGGTTGAGTTTTTTCAGGCAGTGCTCATTTTAATCAATAAAGCAGTGCCCAATTTCTTGATTGGCTTTGTTTCTCTCCTTAGTGACTACTGATTCCTGGGTCATGGAGTGTAGGGGGGTGTTGGACTCAGGATGGGGTCACGTTTTATTTGACGTCTTAAGTATTAAGTCCCTACCTTGTGCTGATTGGCCTAGCTTTTACCCCTCATTAACTGTACCTGCTTGTTGTGGAGAGATGGGGATTAAGTTGTTTGAATGTTAGCATCATTCTGATGATAAGTATGCCCATGTCAAGCTACCTTAAAATTTGTTCGCAAACTTTACTTAATATAGTATTCCCCCGTTATAACGCCGATCTCTGGAAAGGTTAAAAAGTTGGTGGTGAGCGGGGGTGGCGGTACAACGGGGGGGCGGTATAATCGGGGGTCACGGAGCTCAATTCAGTCTCATTCATTGAGAAGTATTGCGCCAGCGCCCTCTAGGTGAAATGTAGCCAATTTCGGTACAACGCAATGAGTGTATGAATACGAGGTGGACGGGCTTTCCGTAGAAGGATTTTTTTTTTGCAAACAATTCCCATAATGCCTTGCACTCCCAATTCTTCCCCATTCGATTCCCAAGATGGCGGACAGGCGGCGGCGACGGAAGCGCGCTTCTCAGGACAGTGAAGAGGAGGACGAATCTGGCTCGGGCACGGAGAGCGGAGGGTCCGATTCTGCTGGAGGAAAGGCACGAGTGACTGTACAGGAGCCCGTGGTGTTACCCACTGTGCGGGTTCGGACGAAGAGCGAGGAAGAATCGGAGTGTGTGAGTACCGAGAGTGCGATCGGACGGGTAGCGCGCTAGCAACCAGTGTTATTTTTTTAACTAGCAACCACACCAGCCAGGCCACATGACGCGCTGAGCCCATAGAGTTAAGCCGCTTTCACACCGGACGCGAAACGATTTTTTTCGCGCGACCGATTGCTTTCAAAGTCAGCGCAAAGACGCGAAAATCGCGTTGACTTTGATTGCACTATGTCGTGCGAGAAATTCGTTTCGCATCAGGTGTGAAGCTTTAGCCTAATAGAAGTTAGCCAGTCCACGTAGCTAACGTTGGCTAGCTTAGCTTCTCTGTCTCGTTGATGCAGATTTTTGTCTTTTGCTCACAGTTAACCTTTATAGTCGTGTGTTATAAAACGAATCCAGGATGCATCTCCTTAAAGGCTATAATTTAACGACGTGTTTAATGTTGGGATGAAATGATCTAAATGAGCTGGATAGCTAACTGTTAGCCAGCACTGTAGGCTGCGTATCGCTCGCTGTGAGTCAATGGCTGCAGCCAAACCAGCTAGCTAGCTTGGGTGGTACCGGAGAACCCTGTCAACGAAATGTTTCGTGTCCGAATGGTGATTCCCTTTTGGCCAGTTTGTCCCGCTTTACTATGACTTTAATCACGTGGAGGAGAAGCTGTCCTAACCAGCGCTGATGGGTGATTGAAGCGGTCCGAAAGCTTGCTAGCTGACCTTAACTAGTTGGCTACCTGTCCAATTAAGTCAGCGAACGTTATAGTGGCTTTGCGATTGTTGCGATCTCTAGTGATCTGGTCCTTGCTGGGACAGCTAGCGGCGTGATTATCGTCCGCAAAATCGTTCTGTTTGGCAATGTATTTGGCTAGCTGTCGGTAACTAACGTTCACCAGTGGAAAACTGTGAGCTTGCGTAGCTACTTTGTTTGCTGCAAAATGATATAGCCTCATATGTGTTAAGAAGAAAATTTCGATTTTTTTTGCAGGAAAGTGAAGACGCCATAGGTGAGGGTAAGTGTGTTTGATGTATTTTAATCATTCATGGACGACAAGGAGGAGTAATTGGCAGCCTTGTGCCGTTTTAAGAGCTTCACGCAATGTTAAACCACTGTTTTTGTTTGCAGCCGTTTTGTCTGACTATGACAGTGCTGATCCTGAGGAGATTGAGTCCCACTCTGAGGTAAGTTTAATGGGATTTTAGCTCTAATTGAGGGACTTAATGGCAATGGTGGAGCCAAAGAGATTTTTGTCCTGTGATTGGAAAGGGTATCATCTGGAGAACCTGTCGTATGAAGGAGTATTTAAGTGTAAACTGAGTAGTTGCCGGCTCTGTGATTTTATCACTTTTCTGATCAGATTTATGAAGGAATCGTTAGAAAACTCTAGATTGTGCCACACTGGATTATTCAAGAGGCAAATCAGACCTTTATGGTTTACACTGACATAAGATTTTGAAATGAATGTGAAAGTTGTCATTACTGTCTGAAGTATTACTTGTGTATATTAAGGACATTTCTGAAAACCCTAGATAATAGAGATCGATATGTGTTCCCTTTTTGTTGATTTATTGCGTTTGTGATTGCTCTACTGTGGTCTTTTTAGCGTTGCTACTTAAATCCCTTGAGTGAGTGGGATTCATGCTCATGTTGGGACGCTTTGGTCTCTGTTGCAGCTGTCTTATTGGTTTTGCCTCCCTCCCACAATGTCTGCACACTCAAGTCGGGTTTTATGATCAGAGAAGCTCTGAAATTTTTGCAGCTAGCGAATTATATATGCTTACTGTGTTGTGGGAGCCTGGGAGGGAAGAGAACCACATAAGACATTTGCACCAGAGGCTATCCGACACCAACATGTTGAAAATGTTCAAAAGGTGGAATTTCTCCAGGTTTCTTTGGTGTTGAAGTTTTCCCGAACACAAGTTCTTTAGCTGCAGAGCAGCACTTACTGGTTGGCGCTTCGGTTAGTCAGACGTTTGATGCGGGGCATGCCGCTGTCATTGAGAAGTCACTCGATTTCCTTCATGGTCTCATCCTGTTGGCTTTTAGATTGAGAACTTCTCTAATAAATGGTAGCATCCTGTAGAGTACACAAAGGGTTCACTTGAGGAATATACAGCAATATTTACAGAACGTTTACGGAATATTTATGGAATTTATAATTGAAGGAACATGGAGTTGGCTTTTTCCATATACCTGTATTTTCTCTTTCTTTGTTCTGATTCTTATTTTATGTAACACATCTGTTTTTTAGGGGATTCTGTTCCTGAAATTTTTGGTTATTAATATTTGAAACCCAAAACGACCGTATAACAAGCATTCTGACTAGCTTATTTCGCATATTGCCATAACGTCACCGATCCCAAAACCTGGGTCAACTGTGCAGAGGTTGTTGTGGGAGGAAAGCGAACCGCATAAGATGTATCCAACGGAGGCGAGGGGCGTGTGTGAGAATCGCCATTCAATCTGGACTCAATATCTGTTTCACCCAGGACGAGGAGGAGGAGGTAGTCGAAGGCAAGAGGTTTAATGATGAAAAGGAAACCAAGCAACCTGAGCCCGATTCTGCTGCTGATAAGGATGCGA
Organism: Gymnothorax reevesii; assembly: GCA_029721435.1. Classification (NCBI taxonomy): domain Eukaryota; kingdom Metazoa; phylum Chordata; class Actinopteri; order Anguilliformes; family Muraenidae; genus Gymnothorax; species Gymnothorax reevesii. The sequence continues at coordinate 55,651,082 of CM056582.1, forward strand.
AAGACGTGGTTGAAGAGGAGGAGGAGGAGGATGAGGAGGTGGAGGAGGGTGAGGATGGAGTCGGTAAGGAGGTGAAGTCAGAGGATAAGGAGAACCTGGCAGGGGAAAGGCAGAGTGGCGATGGGCAGGTAAGTTGCCTCTGTTTCTGTTGCCTTAACTGGCTGTGCGTTCTCTTTTAGTGTTCGTAACGCTGACTATCTTTAGCTACTGTCTGTTCTCTGAAATAAAGGGGGTTAGTGATGCTCCTCTTTCAATTTAGCCGCCTTAACTTTAATTGTACCACCTAGCTTTTTCACTTGGTAGTTTTGATATGCTGGAGGCTGAGTAACCGCAAAAATGATGAAATCCATTTTTCAAACGGCTTTTTGCAATATTTTTTTCATGATAACGTGGAATTTTTTGGAGTAGTTTTATCATTGCATATATAAGCGTATTTCTGAATGAAATCGGTTACAAGTCTTTTGCAGCTTCACATTTATTTACCTTTTCTATACTCACTTTTATATGCGCAAAAGTTGTTACTAGAGAGGTGTTTTCACTATTAGCTTCCGAAGGGGGAGGTGCACTTCTTTCAAATCTGAGATTGAAACGTACACTTGGCAAACTAGGTTTGGAATGTAATAAATTTGCTAGCCAATCGCTGTCTGATATGCAGATACTGGCAAAGAAATCTGAAAAACCTCAGCGCGGAATGGACTTGGCAGTACAGACTACAGAGAGCCAGGGTTGGTGGCAAAGTTGGTTCTGACTGCAGACATGGTAGTTTGTGTGAAGTTTTTGGATTAAAAAAACTAGAGCCTTGAGCTTCCTTCCACGGTCTTGGCTACAAGATAGCCTACTATGCTGCTGAAATGGTTGTTTATTTAAAAAAATAAAAATAAAAAATAACCTTGTTTGCTGTCTTAATTAGGCTAAGAATGGTCAAAGTAGTTCTGAGCACGCACAGAAATCGTGACACAGCTACTTTAAGTGGGAAAACTGCTGAACATATTAATCATGGTATTTTTACATATTTTAAAATGTGTTTGGAGGGGAACCTGAAGATCATGGTTCACAATGGGGGATGAGTCTAATGTTCAGTGCGAAGTCTCAGTCTGACACCTTTTCGGTGCAGCTTTGATTATTTGGCTTTGTTCATGTTCTGAATGCAAAAGAAAACCACATTTCTATTCTTACTGCTCCAGTTGGGATCAGTAATTGCAGTCAGATATTTTAACTTGTCAGCTTAATTTTTTTTTTTTTTTTGGAACGGTGGACACCAGTTATCGGAATTTTGAAGGTGGAGTTGGTGCCCATTGTTTCTGAAAGGGAACTCTAGTTGGGCAACTGTCTGGGGTTTTTGCTGTTGTGTTTTGTGCTTCATAATGCTCTGCAAGTTTTCAGTGGAGGACTGGTCTAGGCTGTTGGCTGGTCAGTCTGGTACCTGGACTATACATGCATTACAACAGCTTGGCTTATTAGTCAGGATGTGGCGTGCCATTATCTCGCAGGAACAAGCCGGGACGTCCCTGAGAGAGAAGGAGAGAGAGGGGAAAAAAAAAACATCTGGAAGAATGATGCCTTCGCAGATGTGCTAGTTGGCAGTGCGTAGCAAAGTCTCGAATGCTGCCGCACACCTGGACAGATGCTGGGTTTTAAAAATGCTGCTGCAAATTATTATTTGCTGGATTTCACCTTTGACCTTAACGCTTTGATCTTCACCTCAAAAATCTTGCCTGGGTCAGTACTCGTCAACTAAATATCGCAGCTTCACCAAATTTGGTATGGTAACTCACTGACACAGATGTGCAACGTCATGTTTTTTGCTGGATTTGACCTTTGACCTTAGCTCTCTGACCTTGCCCATGGAAATGTTGTCCGGGTCAGTACTCGGCCAATATTTCTCACTGCATCACCAAATTTGGTATGGTGACTCATTGCGACCCATAGATGTGCAACATCAGGTTTTTTGCTGGATTTGACCTTTTAACCTTACCTCTGTGACCTTGACCCTGGAAATGTTGTACGGGTCATTACTCGTCAACTAAATATTGCAGTGTCACCAAATTTGGTATGGTAACTCACTGTGACACATGTACAACGTCATGTTTTTTGCTGGATTTCACCTTTTGACCCTAGCGCTGTGACCTTGAGGCAGGAAATCTTGTCCAGGCCGAGGGATATTCAGCAACGCGTTATGTTTGTTTTTAATGCCGCATCGCCTGAGGCTCAAAGATCATGTGCTTCTGGTATTATTTTTGGGCCTTGCCTGTGAAGTCAGGAGATTGCTCTGGTTTCTCTGTACTCCAAGAATCTTTTCAGTACATCATGAATTGTCAGGTGAAAAAAATGTTTGAGTTTTTGCCCAAAACTGATGGTGCAGTCACATTCAAAATGGTGCAGAGCGCAGTATCCCCTCCTCCTCTCCCCCAGATGAGAGGTTGCCAGCAAGGCTGCCGGATCCAGCAAGAGCATCAAATACATGCAGCTACCATGGCTACGTATCAATATCACCAATGATTTGCTCTCACAGGGTTGTGTTCACTTCAGAAAAGATCGAGACTAATGACTGACTAACTTTAGCAATAGTCGTATTGGTCAGCTTGCTTGTCACTCTCCTGTGTGGGTAGCCCATGAAAGTCCATACTGTAATGTGCGAAAAGAATGAATGAGGACTCATTTGACCGATGTCTCAATTCTATATCATATTGCCATAATGGCTGTGCTACTGTTGGAACGGTTTTCATAGCGTCTGAGCATGAAGCGAGAGAAATGGGCTAATAATGCATTGCTAATGTTGGCAATGGAGAGCCATGGTTACCTTTATTTCTCAAACAATTTGTTACCAATGTACCATGAACGAACATGTATAACGTTACTCGACTATAGAGAATATTTGAAATGTCCGTGCCTACATTAAATAGAATTAAGTTAGCCAAACTTAGCTGAATCTTACCCGCCCAGGAGAAAATTAGCAACTTCGAGGTTGATCTTCAAATTCTTCTCTGCTTTCAGCCATCTCCATCTTTCAAAGGCATGTCCAATACAGATCCTTGTTTTGTTTCTGACTTTGTCACAACATATTTCGGAATCATAACAAGGCCTATTAGGTGTAGTAATGTCAGACATATGTGCTCCGGAATGCTGGTAGCTGCAGCTCAGTGGTAACTGGCAACCTGGATGCTGAAATGCTTCTGACTTTGTGATTGGGAGATTGGTGTAGGGCGGCCCAACAGGCCAAAACACAAAATGACAGCATAATCATTAGTTGTGGGCTGCAACTTTGCTTTTGTAATGAAAATATTCTGGCTGGACTAATGTTGTCATTGATATAAGTATTTGAAATTAACATCATTCCGTAATGTCTGGTGATTAATCATGAAATGGCCTGATATATCAACATACATTTCTTACATATTCCTTTAATTATTGATTAGCTCTTGTTAAAGGGGATCTTCTTATAGCTTTTTTTTTTCTCCTCCCCCAGGTTGTACTGGTATTATTGGATGTCAGAAGGTGACGTTCATAAACTTTCAGGCAAACGGAAAAACAATCTTTGGATGATGAGAGATACTCTTACATTGAATTTAAGTGAGGCTTTGGAGTTCATGATCCAAATAATAGGATTTTTGGAAATAAATATTGAATTTTTTTGTGGTTGTTGCACTTCATTTCCTGTTGGTGATTTGCCTTTGTTTTAAAGCATCACGAATGCTGATAAATATAAACTAATCTGATTGCACACTACTCGGCCAAAATTTTGTACATATGCTTTGGTATGTGGCTGTTTTGGAGATTGTGGCGGAATCATTAAGTGTCACTGGCCGCGAGCTTTAGGCAACAGAATATAGTGACTTTCTAGATCTGTGGTTCTCAGTGTCGGTCTTTGGGACGCCCTGTTCATACTGGTTCTCGTATTAAATGGAAAGGTAAATGCATTGTGCTTAAAATTTACAAATCTTACTGGTTCCTGTAGTATCCAGCATTGGCAGCAAATTTTCAGTTTCAGCCATTAACGGGGCTAGCTGCCGGTGTTCTGACACATTTTGCTACCTTGTCAAAGAATGCTTCCGTAATGCAAAGCGATCGTAAAGTCTTTGTTTTTGCCTTGATATTGCAATATGAATCAGTTTAAAGGAGTAACTTTGTTACTGTAAGCTTTTAATAACATACGCATATTTTATAACGAGTTGGATAAGTTTGTTTTAAGATATCTGCCCATGGACGCCATTATCGTCTAATTTCTGCATTTTCAGGAAACCCCAGTGCGTACATGCAAATATATGTACACTCACTGGGCGAAATTCACTCTGAAAATAAATCTATATTTATGATTTTTGAAGATACTTAAGATATGAGCGAGGAAACGGCCCGAGATTTTAGGTTTGCGCAAGCGCAGAACCGTGAGGTAGCATATTTTTATAGCAAAATTTGTCAGAACACCGGCGGTGGAATTTGGACCTTCGTCTTGACTTTAGGGTTTTTGAATTTTTATTATAAAACGGGTGCTTCCCATCCTTAAATGTGATTGGCTGAGCCGCGCTCCATGCCGGTATAAAATTGCTGGAACCCACTGTGGCAGGCCGCAGCACAAAATATCCCTGCGCGCAACAAACTTCTCTGCACTCAACTGACTCATCAGGTTACGTTTGTTTCAAGACTTTTAGCTTGCTATTTTAGTTTCAGCGATGTTTAGCCTTTTAACCCGATAACCAGTTGGCTGTCTACCTAGCTAGCTATTGCTTTAGAGTTCGATATCACTTTTTGCGTTGCAAGCAATATTGCTAGCTTGCTCGCTATTTCAGTTGCCTATTAGCGATAAATTGACTTTATCTTGTCATTATGCACTATGTGTAGGGTAACCACATCCACTGTGGTGAACGCTAGCTAGTTGACAAGCTGGCTAGCAAAGTAATGCGCAAAATGAACATATTTTCCTGGACACCGGCAGGTGTGGAGGACAAAAGTCAATTGTTCCCTACTGTCGCTGCTGGTTGTAATGATTTGGCAGATCGGCGTAAGTTGAGAACAAGGAAACTCGAAAACCGATACAAGCGTAAAATTATTGAACATTCAAAATGGCCTGCTTTCATAGTATATCTGCATTAGCGAGCCTAAATAGCCTGATGTGACATGACAATGGCGCTAGATGAGAAAGCAATCTTAGCATCTGTGTTGCTAGCCAACCATTCTGTCCACTCGATCTTGCTTGGTGGAAGAAGTTCTCAATTTTATTGTTGCATTATTACCAATAAATTGTCTTTTTTTTTTTTTTTTTTTCCTTCCTTGTGTGTTAATTCAATGGGCTAGTTATATGTAGGGTAACTGTTTTATAAAAGGAATAAGCCCCTTGAAGCAGTGGATTACAGAGATTTTATAACTGCGGAGGGGCACTAACTGTAACCCACTGTTTCTCCGGACTTATTCCTTTAATAAATTTATTTGAGCCACGTGGTCTCATTCAGTTTAGGCATCATCTCAAAATGCCAATGATCCTCATTAATCCTCATTAATGGGCTGGCGGATTTACACGCATTGCCTGAATGAAATAAATTTTCATATTGTTAAAGTCATCACAGTAATAATAACTTACTACCGACATGCTTTATTCACCATTGTGCTTCAGGAAGCTTCATTAATGAGCTAATATTTTGTCAGAAATGTCGAGAGCGTGTAAATATTTATTTCTACTGCAGGTATTAAACATGTCTTTTCACATTTTAATCCTTTATTTTGCATTCTTCCATTCTTTAGTTCTTATTAGTACTGTTTGAAAAGTTTATAATGCAGTCAGATTGATATGCAGAACATAAAATTGCATGATGGTAATTAAACTATTTCCTAAATTTATTCACATAAAATGGGGTGCAAAAATTTGGCCAACCCTGGTTTAAATGTCTGTTATAATTAATCTACAAGTGATTGAAAGCAAATCTGAACACTGAATGCTTCAAAGTTAAACATGACACCTCTGCAAATTTAAAAGCAAGGTTTCTTTTTATTTATATTTTTCTGAGTTTTTAAATGATAAAGGAAAAAGGGCCCTGTGCAAAAGTTTGGGAACCCTTATTCTTTGTTACCTGATGATTACTAAGGCCCAAAAAAAAACAATATGGTTTTAGCTTGTCAGTCCGAAAGTTTAGTGAAATGTTGTATTCTTATCCACGGTGACATTTTTTTTTTTCTTCTGTCTTGCCCTGAGATATGGGAATAGGTGGTATACAATTTGGATTATTGGAGAGAAGCTGGCACCCTCCTATCTGAATTTGGTATCTGCCAATTTTTAACAATAAACATCCTGTGACATCCCTTGGTGATTTATAGTGATATCTTATAGGATAACCCTGTCGCCGAAGTGCAGCTCTTAATTGTTACTCCTGTGCCCTTGTTACTTTTTCAGGAAAGCATCGATGACCCAGAGAATAACTCTGGCAGTAAGTCTAGCAAGAAGCTGGACGACGATGAAGATCGCAAAAACCCTGCCTACATCCCTCGAAAGGGCCTGTTCTTTGAGCACGACGTGAGGGGGCAAGCTCACGAGGAGGACATTCGGTGAGGCCCAAGACTGCGGAGGACAGGCCTTTTGCTACAGAACAGAACCTAATGCATCGTGCCTTGAAAATGTTTTTTCTTTGAGTTCCTCTGTTTTTGCACAGTGGCCACACAAAATTGTTTTGGATGTAATACAAGTCAACATGAGGTGAAGTGGGGGGTGAGGAGAACAGCATAGTGTGGCGCTTTGTTTTTGAACTATTCAGAGATTAACTTTAGTGTGCTAGATCATTGTCTTGCTGCGTAACTCCGTTCAGATTTGGCACTGATAACCTGAACTTTTGTGAGGAGTTTGTTGAGTGCAGAATTCATGGTTCCATCAGTTACAGAAAGTCTGGCTGGCCTTGGATGGGGGGGTAAAGTTTGACTTCTGGTATGATTTTCCAGTCATGGAATGCTGCTCCAGCTTCATGCCGATTATAAGGGGACTCTAGTCTTCCAAAAACTTCCACATCTGACTGATCTGCCCAAAGAACATTATCCCAAATGGCGAGTGTGTGATGTCTTCCTGTTCTGGGTTAGCAGTAGTTTTCTCCTTGCTAACTCCATACCTGATATTTGAGACGAGCAAGTTCTGCAGCTCCTTGGGTGTTTTATATGGGTTTTTTTTGTGACATCCAGGCAGTCAGTGACACGCTCTGGGAGGAAAGTTGATAGGCCAGCCATTCCTGGGAAGATCACCGCTATGATCATTTCAAAGCTGTATTATATTTTCTCCGGCCGTATTTGCGTAATATGAAATTTAGTTTGAAGGTCAGAAACAATAGTCACAGACATGCAGAAATGGCAGAAATCAGGATGTGGGCAAATGCTTTTCCTCAGCACTGCAGTTTTGTTTCTTGATCGTGTGTCTCTTCACCCATGTGAACTCTCCGCAGGCCCAAGGGTCGACACAGGAAATTGTGGAAGGACGAGGGCCGCTGGGAGCACGACAGATTCCGCGAGGATGAGCAGGCGCCAAAATCTCGAGAGGAACTGATCGCCATGTATGGTTATGACATCCGCAACACCAATGGACCCAGCGATGGTCGACCCTTCAAGTCTCGGAAGCCGAGGTACTTATGCGTCTGTTGCAGTGCCATGGAGCTATGAAATAATCTGGGTCACATCACCTGAAGCATCAAATATCAATGTGTTTTTCATGTTTAATTTAATTTTAAATATTTGTTAATTTTGCATCCGTAATTTCACCCAGCTCTGGAATGATCTACGAACAATGTATTTGTAATCTCCAGCCACCAAACTGTGCAAGCATGCTCACACTGTACTCCTGTATTGAAATCCTCATCCTCATTTGTTTTTTGAGCAGAAAATCTTCTTGATTACTAAATTTAATGGTAACACTAGCATTAGCCTATGGGCAAAGAATTCTAGAAGCATATGACTTGAGTGTTTGTACGGTGGTATGCCTGTGTGAAAAGGCTAATGCAGCCATTTGTGAATGAAAAATAAATCCTGGCTTTTTTTTAATGTACAATTATTGCTTTCAGTAAACTTTATAAAAAAGTTTTGTTTACATTTTACAAAAAATGTGTAGCAGCTTTTCATTGTGCTGTGTAAGTGAAACTAATAGGCTAATACCTTTATCAATTATCTAATTATTCATTTTCTCTCAATGAGTTGGACTATATTCTGCTTTTGCATTCATGCTTTAAAACTAGAATTCTTATCAGTTTTTTGCACAAAAATTGTTCAACTCCAATTGTAGCCCCCGGATGAAGTCGGATGGCCAATATAGATTCACGTGTGTCGCTCCCGTATCCATAGACACTTTCTTGCGGATGCTCTACTGGGTGTAATTTTTGACCAATTACTTTCATGTTGTGTATGGACATGTGGTGTACTTCACTGACACCTATCGATTTTGGTTGCCATGGCGACGGTATTAGCCAAATAATATGCAAATTACTGGCAAAACTGATTTCCTTGTGGAAGCAGTACAGACTGCAGTTTTTGACCGATTACTTTCATATTTGATATGGACATGAGTTGCACTTCACTTATGACTCCTATTGATTTCGGTTGCCATGGCAATAGTATGGGCCGCATAATGAGACTTAGGGGCAGAACATAGATTTCCTTGGGAAGCAGTACAGGCTGCAATATTTCACCATTTACTTTCATATTTGGCATGGACATTTGTTAAACCTCATTTATGGTACCTATTGATTTTGGTTGGCTGCCACCTTTTTACCATGGTGACAGTATTGGCCGAATAATATGCAAATTGGTGAGAACATAGATTTCCTTGTGGACGCAGTCCAGGCTGCAATATATGACTAATTACTTCCATATTTGCTCTGGACATGAGTTACACTTCACTTATGACTCCTATCATATCATGACATCTGTCTAGTTTACTTACAGTTTACTTTGAAGTTATTAAATTGTGGTTAGTTGTTAAATTGTGTCCCGGGTTTGCTCACTCTGTTAAGGCGCCGCATTGCGGAGCAGGAGTGACCACCACGACCCGGGTTCGAGCCCCGGTCGTACCAGCCAGCAGTGGTAGGTAGCCTTTTTATAGCAGCGCACAGCTGGCTTCACACGGCAGGGAAATAAATTTGGAGGGACTGCCGAGTTGAGATTGTTGAATTGCAGCATTGTTCGTTGCTCAAGCGCCTCCTGTTGGCCGTCCGGGTGTTGGTCAGTAAAGTTCTTGGCTTGTTCATTTTTTGGCTATTGACCACTCTCGTTCTGTACTTGAAAAGTCTTCAGCTATAAGTGTAGAGGAGTGGCTGATAGGCGCCTGCTTTGGAGGAGAGCTGCGACCTGTCTTCGCCCTCCCGAGGTGGCAACATGGGGTCGCATCTGAGCGTGCGTAGTTTACTAAATTGCATGTGCATAGTTTGCTAATTGGGCATTCCAGATTTGGGTTGGATTGGAGGGGCCAATGCTTCAGAAAGAAAGGGAAAAAAATGTGTACCCGCTGCTTGAGTTCAGTAGTCTTTACATCCATGTCGAGTGATTGACATCGGAACCCACTTAAATGCATGAGCTCCCTGCCCCAGTTGGCGCATCCCCTGGATGTGGTTATGTTTGTTGCAGAATTAGCTGGTCTGACCCCAGCTCTCCTTTTGGCAGGTACAATAACTCCCCTGGCTGGGACAAGAGATGGAGAGAGGGAGAGAAGCTCAGTCGCCCCCCCTGGACCGGAAGTGAAAATGGCAGCACTCCTCCAGCCGTCATCCCGTCTTCCTCTGCGGCCTCCTCCTCCGTTCCTGCCCCCGCTCTGCCCCGGGGGCACGGAGGCGGGGGCAGAGCCCCCTCGCATCCCCAGAACCGTGGCCTGCAGGGAAACCGCCCCTCTTCTGCCTCTCACCGGAGCAACAAGCCCCTGGACGAGAGCGAGCAGCAGCCACAGGCGCTGCAGCGCCGCGGCGGCTTCGGCCGTGCCGGCCATAAACAGCACCCGGAGATGGAGCACGGCCCTCCGCACAGGGGCAGGGTCCCGGAGGCAGAACACAACCCTGACGTGGCGGTGGCGGTCAACCGCTACGAGGCGGAAGAGCCGCCGAAACAGCAACAGCTGACGACGTACTACAACAGCAAGCAATCTGAGAGGAACCCTGCCGCCTCGCACCGGCGGCGGGACGAGGCCCCTAGCGAGGCAGTGCCACCCAGGGACGATTCCCCTGCCACAGCCGCGCCCGAAAGGACAGTGGAGAGGAAGTCGTACTCGCTGGCCCGAAGGACTCGAGCCAAACCCTCGGAGCTGGGCAAGCAGGTGTCCCTGGAGGACTCGGTGCCGCCCGCACCACCCGTTCCCCAGGCCGTCCCGTCTGCAGTGAAGAGCGAGGGGTGGGAGGTGGGGGGTGACGGAGGGAGCGCGCAGGGTGGACTCACGGGGCTAGACCAGGACCTGGCGCGACTCAGCCTAGCCGGGCAGAGCTGGGCACAGAGCCCGCCCTCCTACCTACGCGCCGAGATGAGGGGTGAGGTCCGGCCTGAAACTAATGTCGCCGCTCTTAAACCTGCTGTTTGTTTAACACTGTGCGTGCATGCGTGCGTGCGATTGATTCTCCTATTCTCCAAAGTGGCAATGAATTTCAAAATGCTGCCAAGACACTGGCCATTCAAAATGCTTTAACTCTTTTCCCCATAATGACAATATATGACGCCTATATGTATATTGGCCAACCTTTTCCCTAGCCTCCTCTTCAATTGAAATGGGGGTTATCCCCTGAGCGTCAAATGTTGTGCTTTTTGATACGGCCGGTGTCGTCATTTGTAGTCATTATGGGGAAAGGGAGGGGGGAGTCTGGGGGGAAAAGGGTTAAATCATGCTAATTCTGATTTAACATATCATGCTTTCTCAGCCGCCTTTTCAGCAACCATTACTTCAGTGTTCTTAACAGGTTGTGACTGCACCCTAGAGAGAACATGGTAATATGCTAATATAGTTCTTAAAGAAACCCCTTCCTTTATAGGTACAGATGAATCTATCTTTCAGTTAGATTGATATTCGACGTACACGCCAATCCAATGCAAGATGCAATTAATTCGCACCAGCCTCTGAAACAGTGAAGGAACCGCTCTGGGACAATTGTTTTTGAAATTGAGTGTCTTCGGAATGGCCGTTGAGGAATCTCAAAAAGGGGACAAATGGGTTGAAACCAGCAAAAGAGCACAAATTTGGCCCGTGTGGCTTGTGAGGCTTAAATTGGTGGTCACCGGCACTGTTCCTGGAGATCTACCATCCTGTAGGTTTTCAGGGCTCGCAAAATTCTAAAATGAATGGTAACCCATCGGACAAGCACAAGTGAATTCCTGGTTCCCCGAAAAGTTTTCTCCTTGCCCGAGACCTCGACAAAGTTGGACTTAAATGCTCTACTCTACTCGCTTCCACCTGCCTTGGTGCCTGGTACTTTTCTGGGGGATCATTTTCCATTTGAGGATAATTCTGCCTCTGTATCTGGTCATCATAGCGGTGCAGCACAAAACTATTTAAAATATCTGTATTCCCCTTTTTGAATGCGGTTGATTTTTTTTTTTTTTTCCCACTCAAACGTGCCATGCCATCGCAGTCATTTTTTGAAGTGGGGTTTTCGCACATTATGTTAATGGAAATCATCATGCAGTTGTGTGCGCTATGAGTTTCACCAACCACATAACCAACATATCAGTTACCGTTTGAAAAGGATTTATAATTTTTGCTGTTCATTACGAAGAGAGAAAAAAAAATAATCTGCGTGAAAAGTGTATTATTGACGAGGAGAAAATCATTAATGTAGGCGCCATTTTCATTAAGGAAATTTGCATTACGATGTATATTCATCAACACCAACAACGTTCATTATTACCATGCATTCTTTCACACCACGGAACATTCGTTTATTACAATAGAATTTCAATTATATATAGGCCTACATATAATTCATAAAATAAAATGTAGAGTTTAATGACTTCTCCCCTCTCCCTAATGCAACTTAAACAATGAAAAAAAGCGGGTAGTGCCGGTACCATGTAGTAGAAATTGGGCATGTTACTGTTGCATATTGTCCATTTAATGGACGTCACTATGTCTATGTGATGGAGTACTGAAGTGATGACATCACGCTGATGTCGAAGTAAAATTTCCCATTCATTTTACCCATAGATGTTTTTTTCAGTTCATCTTTGAAGCACTTTCGGCTGTTTTCCAGCCTCAATCGATTTTGAGATTTTATGTCTCATTTCTTAGTAACAAAAACGTTGTTTTTCTTGACCAGAGTTGGCTACAATTTGAATAATTTTAATTTTTCTCCACCATGCTAATCCTAGTTTTAGTCTAAACTACTCGTCCCATGATCCTCCAGATTTCCGGGCAGAATGAGTTTAAAATGCATTACAAATTACCTGCACTTTGCCAATTGCCATAGCCATTTGTTTGCTTAAGTTGGTGAGACTGTGAATTCGTCAGCCACTCTAAGCTCTACTTAGTTATAATTAATTGCTAGATATCAAGTTTTACAACTAGCACCAATTTACTTTAACAGCCAAGCATCTTTGGTAATAGTTTTTTTGGTTAAAAACTCGCTAGCTAGCTGGCGAACATGCTAATCAGTGTTGTCAACGCATAACTGACCTAGCTATGTAGCCTTTCAGGTCTGCTTGATCATTTCACGCTAGTAAAGTGCCGAAATAATCGCAATTCTTTGTTTGTAGTGATTAATATTCACTCTGTGGCAAGCCGAGCAAGGAAATTGACAGTTTACCAACTTCGGTGGCTGACTAACGTCATATTAGGTGGCAATATGTAAATGCCAACTCACGAAACGTTCCCAGCTCGACGCTAGCTAAGTAGCCAAATTAGACATTTATAGTCTGCGTATTTAAATGCTAGGTAGCTTGCTAAATGACAGTAAGTGACAAACTAACCATTTACTGTTTCTATTGATTTAGCAAGGTGCACAAGATGTAATGAGCTCACTAGCTGGCTAGCTAGGTGGTTTGTTAGCGTAGCTAAATCCTTGCTAGCTAAATGGAGAAATAACTCATCGTGATCCATTCATTTCTTGGCATGTAGCTAGCTAATGGTGGCCCTCCATGTGGCAACGGATGCATGGCCACGGACAACAGCAATTTAAGGCACTGATCGGCCACCGTACCGTCGTTGTACATCGTGAACTTTTGTAGAAACTGAGGTACTTCATTGGCTGGGAACAAATCACGGGGTCCTCGCCAGCTTATGCAATGGATATGTAGTTCGCAGAATTTGACTTCAAACTGGACTTCAAATGCAAAAGCATATAATTTCTGGCAATAAACAACAAATTTGATGTGATCATTCGTATCTGTATACGCCATAGACTAATCTCGGAGCGAGGTGGCTCATAAATTTAATACGAGTTCGAGCAATGCCAGAAAGTGTCCAAACCCAATTATAAATTCCCATAGGGATTTCACTTCGACACCAGAAGCTAAGAAGCCGTGACATCATCACTTAAGTACTCTATTCTGATCCCTGATTTGCGAGCACACTCATCAGAATATCGGTAAAACATAGGCCTATAGACTATGCACTGACTTCCCGTTGCAAACGTCTGATGGCAAAATCAATTTTACAACGGCACATGATCGAAATATTCAACAATTGTTGGAGGGTTGAGTAATTAAATCTTGAAAGTGGTCGTGTTTCTTAAAATCATTTACAACCTTCTGGCTTTCCATTTTGTTTTGTTTTGGAATGGCGTTTAAAATGTTTAGTTTGGTCGTTGGAGACACTGACATACATTACGGTCTTATGACACTAGATGAAGGAAGGAAAAAAAAAAAAAAAACAATTATGGATGCTTCATAATCCCTTTTGACCGACAATATGCGGCACGTATACAACTCTAAAAACTAAATCAGATATATTTTAGCGCCCGAATTGTAGCGATCTAGGTGATGTAGCTTTCATAAATACATTTAAAGCTTAATGAATGAATTGAATGAGCACCAGGCGCGCAATCGGGGGTGCGTAGTGAGTGATTTAAACCAGCACCCGTAAGTCCTTTGACTCACGTTGTGAAGTGATATGACAACAAAGCATTTTATTTTGCAGGTTGTCTTGTTTTGCTATTGACATGTTGCGTGTTCTCTAATGAACAAGAACAATTTCTGTATAATATTTATAAAGTAATCACTCATCGAAGTGTTCTCCGATTCCACATCAATTCGGTCTCTGGCTCCAATGTTTCATTTTGAAAATTGCATGTTGCTCTGACAGTGGCCGATTAGCTTCCTCGAGTGCTACATCACAACATGTTCTTGCTTGTTATGTGTGTTCCTCGTATAGCCAAAAGATTGCTAGGTAGAGAGTTTAAATGCTCACATTCATAGTCCCACACCCATGAAGTCCACAGACACTGCCCAGTCACCCCCTCCGTCCATGTGGCCGCCACTACAAAACTGGGGGAAAAAAAAAAAAAAATTGTGGAAAGTTCTGTTAAATATCCCTCTTCCCCAACCACAAGCTTGTCGTTTTAGTTCTGAAGCGATTGAAACTAAACGCAATGTGGGAAAGATGCGAGTCTAGAACACTGCTGTAGATAACTTTAATATTAGGTAAATATAATCACTTTGCTGTTGGCCTTTTTAAACAACAACACACTAAAGTAACAGCAAATGTTGAGAAAAATTTCACTTCTCTAACTGAAACATTATATTATAAACATGTTCCGAGAGAGAGATTTTGTGAGTGACCGTTCAATGGAATGGCCGTCCGACGTGATTGCTAGCGCCAGCTGCACACATGTATGCCTTTATTCCCGTTTGATGGTTGGGAGTCAAGTCATTGCTTATGCCTGCACCAACCAAACTAGACCGCGGCGGATCAAAATCCCGCTATTTGGCTATGGTGCTTGGGAACCAGTAATTGCAAAGTTGTGACAGTCACGCCTAAAATATTGTGAAATGGGTCATAGGTTTTCAGCAACAAATCGGATTTTGTTTCAAATGAATTTAATGGCCACACTGGTACAGTGAATAAAACGTTAAGATCGGAAATAAATTACTATGTGGCGTTATTTTCAGCCAGCCCGTCGGGCAAGCGCCTCTTAATTTCTGGTTGTCCAACAAAATTTATACTTGTCCCGGGCGCTTAGAACAGCGAGCCCTGGTTTTCATTCCAGACTCAGTCTCACCCAGCTGATGGTACTCATTAGCAGGTCAAGGAAGTATCTGATTGTTGAATGTGGTGAGCTATGTTATGGCTGGGGTGTAAACCTAGAGGGGATGGTAGATCTCTAGGAACAGGGTTGGTGACCGCTAGTCTAGACTGTCTCGTTTTCTGGAGTTATCTCTTCCTTATTGCAGATGCTGTTCAATGAAACTGCCATTTGAGAACCCCTGTTGCTTCTGTTTCTCAAAAGATTGACTTTGGTAAACTTGTCATCCGATGAGATTCTACGTCTGGACTTTCAACTTCCCTTTGTAGGGGTTTAAACAAATTTGCGGCCGCAAAGCACTTCTCTGTATGAACATTCACTTGGCTATCCCATGGCATGGTTAGCCATTCTCTCTCAATCACAATAAGTTCATTTAAAAATAAAAATGAATATGCTAAATGTGCCGAATTGCCTAGCAGCTGAAATTCATTTTGGCCTTCATTATGTGTCATATAACGCATGTGGTTTCTTCATTCTTGAGTTGGCATGATGAGTCGTCGGTGAAGTGTCGTAGTATTGGTACAAAGGAGTAAAGGTTGCTGAAAATGGGACTTTGCAATCTTAAATGAAATTTGAATTGAGAACTATTGCCTTATCAGACACTCATAACATTTTCATTGTATGAACAATTTAATGCTTCATCGGTCAGTTAAGGTATCCGTTTTAAAAATATCAGTTTGAGGGATTCCAAGTTGTTGAATAGTAACTAACTTTGCATACAACAATGTACAGACGGGTGGTGAATTGAAAGAAAAGCCTCTGGAGAAAAATGACAAAGTGGTTGACACATTTTTCTAGTCACTGTAAATCAGTAGAGTGGTTACCTTTTCAGCGTTTATGAAAAATTACTGTCCTGGTGGGAAATGTCTGCATGCTCTGGTACAAAGTATCATTAATGAATATGAATACACTGTGAATCGTATGTGATGACTTTTGCCATCACCAGATCTTTGAGGAACTAAAAGGGGTTTGAAGTTTCAATATTTTTGTGTTTTAGTGGTAGATTTTTTTTTTTTTTTTTTTTAATTTAATCAACTTGAGAGATTTGGTTGAGAAATGCCTTTTTAGAGGAACTATGTTTCTGTGCCTACGTTATCAGTCTACATTGTCATTCTGAGACACAGTTGCACTGTGTGCACTAGCTTTACAGTGTACAAGAAAGCCGTAGTGCTGCATACAGTCAGACTGTTTGCTTGAACAGAGCCATTATCAGATTGTTCACATTGTATCTTCGTCTTCACAAAAAAAAAATCAATGGCAATTAAAGCTCAAAGACATTGATAAATTTTTTTCTTTTTTAATTCAAAATAAGGTTTGTGTTACAGCTGTTGCTAATTACTCAATTCAGAGCCAGGAGTAGAGGCTGCCATTGAATTGCGGGGTGGTGCTATCCATTTACAAGACCAGTGGAGAGGGAGAGAGATCACTTCTGAAAAATCTTGGCCTGTGAAAAACAAGCTAAATGGATAGTGTTTCAGAGCATAGACTATATAGCCTAATGGTTCAGATTAGCATAAGTCACTAAACAATGACAAACCATTGATGTTTTTTGTATTATTTCATGCTCATGCGAATTAACTCATTCACAAAAATATGCAGTTTAGAATATGGGGACTCGCCAATAGCCCCTCTTTGCGTTCTTCTGAAATGCAGAGTCTGAACGGTTTTAATTGTAACATGCACTTTAGTTCTGTACACTGTCAATGCTCCAGTTTTATAGCCAGCTTGCCATATCTGATAAATCCCCTACAGTATTGACTCATGAATGCAGCATGAGTTTGGTGGCTTTTTTGGAGTTTTTGATGTTTCTGCTGGTTATGATTGTCACTTGTTTCAGTCATTGACGCCGTAAACGTTCTCACAGTGCGCAAGATCTCACACCGACATTGTGTGATTATTGACAATGTTCCTCGTACAGCCTCCAGCTACACAAGATGGAGGCATCCTAGATTTGTCGAATGAAATCTGTCACAAACACCAAAAACAAAAAAACAAAGGCAAAGCTTTAGCTTTGATATTTTGCATGGAATGTACACACTTGTATATTCACGTCAAATGATTTTCAGAACGACGTCACATGCATAAATTATCACTTAAGGTTTTTGGAAATTGGGGAAATCTCATCGCAGCTGGGCTGGTTTTTGATCCTCTCTTTTCAACAGTAATGGGACGATTGAGCTTGTTTACCTTTGTATTTGGGGAGGGGGTAATATAAAGTACCTAAATCTGCAAAAGTCAGGTATGTGTGAGTTCCTCTTCAAGCCACTCAAACAACTGCAAGTGATTTCGACATGAGTTAGACATGATCGCACCCCACTTGTCATCTAAGTAACAAATGATGGAATAACTTTCGGAGGAATGTTTCATCCCCTCAAGAGAGTTTTAGGTACTCAGTCTACCACCCCATTTCCACAAATGTTGGGACACTGGAAAATGCAAATGAAAAATGCTGTGATTTGTAAATCACCTTTTGACCTCAATCCAAAGTGGTACTGGACAATAAATTTAATGTTTTATCAATATTTTTTTATTTTTTATCCATCATCTTTTAACTAGTTTGTAAAAGTGAAGATGTACAGCAGAAGTCGAGGAGAGTTGTGTTATGGTAAATCGTTTAACAGGTGACTCCTTGACGCTTGTTTATAAAACGAGCGTCTGCAGAATTCCTGCTATCAAATGTATATAAAGCTGATACCAGGGCTTCCGCCAAAATATTTTTCAGAGGGGGATTTCCCCCTTTTCGAATTTTCCTTTTCCAACAAACCTGCAGGTTTACACAATAAATGGCAGTGCTTTCGCTAAGCAGCGCGATTCTCGGTCGCTATGTATATCCGCATGAAACCTCTACGTGAAAAACGAAATTGACAAGAACGGAAGGCACTTTGGAAACCGGTATCGTACACCCATAAATTAAAGACTGGCATTGACTGCATGAAAAACATATCATTAACGTGCAAGCCATCTCCCCATTATAAAAATTATTCACTTGATTTGAAGCGATTCCGATGAATAAACATTTTAAAGAATAGACGACAGGTGCAGAAAGCACAAACCTTGTCCCCAAGGTGAAAATATGTTCAGCGCTGGGCAGGCCTAGTGATTACCATGTCTGAAATTGGGGACGACGTTTGCAATGAAGATGTATATTCACTGCCCTGATTGCGGTGCTGCGCAACGAGAGAGGAGATTCGAGATCATCTGAGGTCAGCAGCCAGCGACAAGGCAGAAAACGTACCCATTGATTGGCTAGTTACTCTCTGAAGGTCCAGTCTGTTCAGATTTTGTGGGCGTGAATGAACGTGCAAGTCGAGCAGTACTTGTATAGGTACTTTAAATCCGCTTGCACACTGGACTCAAAATGAATTTTTCGCACGACAGATTACATTGACTTTGAACGTAATTTGTTGTGCGAAAAATTCATTTCACGTCCAGTGTGCAAGCAGCTTAATTCACTGAAAACGTGCGGGAATGGCCAGCTTTGACTATATTGCCGAGCGGCGTTTCGGGGGTATTATGTTTTTGGTCTGGCCGCCGCCGCCCTACATGTTAACGTGATAAATTCAGTAATATTTCAATTAGAAATTTCATGTTTTGCATAGAAGTAAGTATCATAAAAAGGAAGAACTGATTCGATTTTGGACAATTTACAATTTCCTGATTGGCCACCAGGGGCCAAAAACTGAAAAAAATCACCGTTTTCATCATATCTCTGGAAATGTTTGTCCGATTGACCTCAAATCAAGTGGAAATGAAAGGTCATGACCTGAGGATGTGTCCCACGGTGACGACATACCCGTTTGGTTCAAAATTTTGACACAAGGTGGAGCTTTATCACATAAAATTCACCATTTTTGCCATATCTTTGGAACCATTTGTCTAATTGACATGAAACTATGTGCAACTGCAAGGTCATGACCTCACAACGTGTCACATGATGACACCATACTTGTATGGTTCAATATTTTGCCACCAGGTGGTGCTCTGTGATGGAAGATTAGCATTTTGGCCATATCTTCTGAACCATTTGTCCAGTTGACCTGAAATTAAGTTCAAATGAAAGTCTATTCAAGGTCTATTCAAGGATCGGGGAATTGGACGATTGGGGGCGTTCGGGGTTATACCCCAAGCTGTCGCCTCCGATGGCATAAGCCTAGTTGTTCTTGCGGGCACTAGGACAGTTTTTGCGGGAATCCCGCAATCGCGCTGCTTGGCGGAAGCCCTGGATGCAGTTCTAAACAATGATCGAAGGCTTGCTTTGCACCAGAATGATTGAAGGAGAGGATTGTGGAGATGCGAAGGGACTGTTCATGATCTGATTCACGCCACATCATCTGAAGTCTGGTGGTAGTGTTATGGTGTGGACTGCCGATGCAACTGGTACTCTTGTATTTATTTGCTTAAATATGCCAAATGCTCCAAAACTCAATGGATGACTCATCGCAATTCTTATGAATAATGACCCAGAATATTTTCTGAAAATATTCAGAGATGTTCTACAGTGCTCAAGTCAGTCAGCTGACCTGAATCCAACTTTGCTGGCATTGCACTTGAATCCGTTGTGGTGGTCTACAGAACCAAAATGATAAATTCTCAGTGTTTAAATGCTTAAGGACATTAATAAATTTTGAATTCTGTATTTTAGGATGGTGGATTTGAATCATTGGATTAAGATTATGCAGCTGTAGTGGCAACCAAGTTGAGGGATCTTTTTTTACTCTGTCCAAACACCCATACTTGCCTGTATTTCTGCTTAGTTTGCTGAAAAAGAGGTTTGTTCTTGGGGTTTACAAGATGTATAGCGCCTATGAAGGTTGCAAATCATGTCTGTGTAAATAGTGCGCAACAAAATGTATTAACGCATAGTTGGCAACCGTTGGTTGTATTTGCTGCAGAGAGGAACAATTATTGGTCATCTAGCAATACTTAAGATTTTCTAAATGAATAGTTAGTTTTGCCATGAATTTGATTGTGGCTTGAGTGACCAGTGTGACATTGTACAAGTAAAAATTCAGTTTGCAAATGCCAAGCAATGCAAATCAACCGACTAGTGTAACATTGTACAAGTATGCTATCTGTTTACAAGTGCAATGCTGTGCAAATCATGTGACTAGTATAACATTGTACAAGTATGAATTGTTTACAAATGCTATGCAAATCATGTGAACCATGTTGACTTTGTAAACCCATCACATGGTTATACTTCCTGTCTGCTTGAAGGATTTTTTACAGTGTTGAAGGCTTTACTGAACTGCCCTATTGCATTTGCACAACATGAATACTTGCAAAACCAGTCTTTTACTGATTGTTCGTATCACGACTGCACCTTACATTTTTCAGGCAGTCTATTAATTGCTCCTTTATTAGTTTTTGCTTTAAGATGATTCATCTCTTATAGATCCCAGAAGTGAATGAGTGAGTTTGGTGCAAAAGATCTCAATCCACACCTGTTTATTTCAGACTGTAAAATAGTGCTGCACGATTTGGTAAAAATGTGCGATTGCAATTATAGTGGACCGTATTGCGATTTGCGATTACGATTTTTTTTAAATTAATGATATCTTGAGTCTACTTGCTTTATCAAGGAGAGTGCAGAGAATAATGATTTTATAGGGTATTTTTTCTCAACTCAAAAAATGGTAACATTAAGGTGCATAAAAATACAAAACAAGTTAATAGCACTGTTTTCAAAATAACATTTTCCATTAGAGGTTTTTCCTTTTTTGAAAATCAGGATATTTTCTGCAAAGTAAAAATGCATAGGCACTATTGTAAACTTGGATGCCTTTCTGCAGGCATTTTTGTAAACCTATTAAGTGCTACGTAATACAAAAAACAAAAAGTTTGTACAGTACCCTTAAAAAAAAATAAGGCATTTCTGCAGAGTACAAAAGCAGTAGCCCCATTGGGCATTAGCGGATTTCAGTTGTCTCTTTCTCTTTGGCTTTACTTTGCTTGGCTTTCATCACATGCATTCCTTGTGCTTCTCTCTGTGCTGCCCCAAGTGTTCATACAGATTGGTAGGGCTGCCGCGGGACGTGGAGATTTTAACTCTGCAAATTTTACACAACACACCTTATTCTGTTCAACGTCGCCGTACCTGAAATAAAAGTATCGCCATATACCGAGATGCCAAGTCTCTCACACTCGGCCCAAGTCTCGAGCATTTTTTTTTCTCTCTCCCTCTCTCATTCACCGAAGTCTGCAATTGTTCAATGAACGCTTATTAATGAGATTCTGACGTGGAATTAAAATCCTTGTGCATTGAAGTTTCAGTTTCACTTGCATAATGGTGGAGATGATCGTTTGAATTGTTTAAATGGAATGACAACATTTGAAACGTCTTAATGCAATTCCATTTCTCTCAATCCCTAAGTAAAGACAATCATGAGTCAATCGTCTTCCATGTCACTAGTGGGGAAATCCAACGTAATGCACGTGAAACTTATCAACAATGCACAATGACTTAAATTCCGCGAGTGAATTTCTTCAGTGCTCGTTGATAGAATAATTACTGACTAAGACACAGGATCGTGAATGCCACTAAGAGGCGAGACACTCACGCCTAATCTCTGCTTATAATAGATCTTGCGGGGTTTTTTCCGCCACAAGCTTACTCACGCTCCTGCTCATGACTTTATTCGGCATCAATGTTGGTCTCTGAGAACTGTAGCGAGCATTGTGCATTGTTAATTCACGTGACCATACCTGCTGCACAGACCACGGCTGTGTCTCTATAGTTTTTTTCGCTGGGGAAAGTTCCTAACTCCTGAAACTGATTCGGACGTGCCGTGGCAACAATGATAAGAGCCTTCTAATTCTTTAAACGTTAAGGAATGGTGTCTCAGTTCTTCCTAATTTACCTCCTTTAGCTCAGGGTACGCAGACGCATCCTTTTCGAAAATAAAGGCGATAACGCCATTCCACAATTCTGCACAGCAGCAGTATTTAAAGGGGCAACTATTCATCTGACCAATCGCGTACAGAAACGTGTGGGACCCCATGTTCACGTTGCCTGTTTTAAGTGCATTCAGATTTTCTTTTTAGCGCGGTTGTATCCCAAAGCGGTAGGAATTCCATGTTACACCCTTCCTTTACCTTCAGACGTTTTCCACATAGATTAAAGAAAAATGGTGTGGAATTATTGTAAAGGACGTCATTTTTGACCACCCGGACACAGCTCAGGATGGCGCTTGTGGGCATAACGTCAACAGACTCCATACAATTAAAGGAGAAGTAGCTATGTTCACTGTCTGCTCACGCTTATTTAGAATGGATTGCAAATCGCCGCCTTTATTGCAGTTATGCAATCACAGTGCTTAACATCGCGATTGCAATTGCGATTAGATTAATCGTGCAGCAATACTGTAATACATTGCACCTAGTACTTTCCTCCATTCTGTCTCGGTCTTCCTCTAGTTGGCACTGGCTGTTGTAGAGATTGGTGTGTGAAGTTTTGTTCTGTAAATCATAGTAATGCTACCATTTTTGCTTGATTTATGTGGGCCTTAACCTGGAATGAGACTTGTTCTTGCATTGTGTCACTGCAGGCATTCCTAACTCGATGCATATGGCTGGTGGGCCGCCGCAGTATAACCGCATGGAGGAAATGGTGAGTAGGTCTGAGGAGGAGATGTAACTGAGTGTCTGTCTGGCTAGATGGGAATGGAATGACTGAAGAGGCCTTGGTGTCTCGGCCTCTGGTGAATCAGCACTTCTACATCTACTGAATATCTCTCTAAAATAAACTCATTCCTGTATAAAATGAGTTGGTACAACGAGACTGCGCTTTGAGAGCACATTCCTCCGTCTATGCATTTGTATACTACTGCTATCTTGTGGTTTTAAAGTTATGTGGCATTTAGGCAAATCTCGCAATCCCAGAATGGTGAAGAATCCTTACAGATATTCCTGGATCCGGATAGTGATTCCGGTTCGCAACCAAATTCTAACTGATTGTTCCTTGAGCCATGTCCCAAACTTACAGGGAATATCTTTGAAATTGAGAAATTTGAGAAATATTGTCGGGACAAAAAGACATGGGCGAAAACGTAACCTTCGACTAGCTTTGTATCCAGCTAATTACCCATGCCAACCAACAAAGATGATTGTTGAGAACTAATGGCATCATCTGCTGGCCAGAGGAACTCAAGTAACAATCTAGGAGTGGATGAACCCATTCCAAAGGGGTTTTGCTTGAGTTCACAGGCAAGATGACTAACTTGGCAATCCTAGCTTTTGAAATTTAGAGTTTTTGACCTCTGATTCTGTCCTTTTTCTTTTACCCCCTTCTTGTCTTCCCTTGCTAGGGTGTAAGTGGTGGCAGAGCAAAGCGATACTCTTCCCAGAGGCAGCGTCCCGTCCCAGAGCCTGCACCCATGCATATGAGCATTATGGAGGGCCACTACTATGAACCCAGTGAGTGGAGCGCTGCTTGCAGTTAGGGTAGCAGACTAGTAGTGTCCTTTGCTTTATTCTGACTGACGGTGGGAGCATCTTGGTTCTCCTGTCGCGTGTTATTTGTTGATTAAATGATGTCATTTTCTCGTTTTCACGGCCTAAATTAGACGTGTGCACTCATATCAATTTGCTCAAAAGATTAAATAGTTTTTCCCCCACATTTCAGAATTCATAGTTCAATCCTTTAATTTTTTTTTACTTTATTTGTATGAAGCACAAGGGACCCCCATCTAGTGCCCAAAGGGGGAACTGCAGGTTTGACCCAAAGCTTGAAACCACGTTATTAATTGCCCTCATTGAATCTCCCTGACGACGATAGTCGGGAGATACCACTGTTTAGTTCTGGGGCCACCGCAGAGATTTTATGTTCCGGGCTCTGGAAGCCACAATTATTACAGGAATGTTTTTTCAAATTTTACACTGGCGAAGATATATATGCCATAAACTTTTGAATAACATCCAATTTTGCGCCTGCAGAAAATACATTGCTGCGAAGTATTTGCCCTTTTTACCCCTTGGCCGACTCTGGTCGGAGGGGTATTGTTGTCACCTACGTGCCCGTCTATTGTCCGTCGTCTGTCGTCCGTCGTCCATGATTTTGTCCGGGCCAGTACTCTGCAACTAATAATCGCAGCTTCACCAAATTTGGTATGGTAACTCACTATGACCGATAGATGTGCAACGTCAGGTTTTTTGCTGGATTCAACCTTTGACCTTAGCGCTGTTACCTTGACCCTGGAAATGTTGTACGGGTCAGTACTCGTCAACTAAATATCGCAGCTTCACCAAATTTCGTATGGTAACTCACTGACACACAGATGTGCAACGTCATGTTTTTTTGCTTGATTTCACCTTTGACCTTTGCGCTGTGACCTTGAGGCAGGAAATCTTGTCCGGGCCGAGTGGTATTCAGCAACGCATTATGTTTTATTTTTGATTATTTGTCTCCTAAAAATGTTGCAGATCATCCAATCAATTTTCAATTATTTTTTTGGAAGTTTGCACCTTTTATATTTGACAGTACAGTAGAGAGTGACAGGAAAAATGGGGGAAGAGTGGGGATGACATGCTGTAATGGGCCTGGGTCTGACTCAGATGTGGGGAAAAATGGAAGAATCGAGGTGGGAAAATATTTTTTCACAGCACTGTAGTCGGTTGTATTGAATGTAGTTGCTATTCAAGGGTGGGCCTTTTAATGAACTATACTATGTGTGTCGCACTGTTGTCTCTTGCAGTGTCTTTCCAGGGACCAATATATGCCCACAGTGAGAGTCCCACGCCTCTCGCACCCCAAGGCATGCTGGTCCAGCCAGAGATGCACCTCACACATCCTGGTCACCCTGGACATCCAGGTCAGTTCACTTTCTTACTGGTGTCTTTACTCTCTTACTGCTATTCTACCTGCCTGTGTCTTAACTCTGATTCAAAGCTTGTATTGAGCATTTCAAAACAGAAACAGGCTATGGTCTCGTGGAAAGGAATGTTTTGTGTTTCAGTGGGCGAGTTGCAGTGAAAAAGTTAGTGGTTCATTTGATGGGTGCAGAGGAATGTGCAGTTTCACTTTGCGTAACAAACTCTCTGTAATTACAGGTTCTAAAAACTCACCATGTATATATTTTTGGATAACTGCAAATCAGCCACTTACTCGCAGAAATTTGGTTTATGGAGAGAATGTGATTTGAGCACACAATAAGGTACTTGAATGGTATATTGAACTGCAATTACTCAATAATATTAAGTCTATAATGCCTTAATTTTGGAGTAGCAAATATCTTCGCTGGTCAGCGAGGAGGGCAAAAAACGGCCAGAATTTGCCTCTTTAAGGCCCATTCAGACCGAACGCAAATTTCCGTGCGGATTATTCGCATGGATATTTATAGAAGTTGATTTCATGGGTTCTAGAAAACTGAATTTTTGAAGTGTAGGGAAAAATGCATCCATCATCTTCTAAAGAGTATATTGTGACATTCCACAGTGTTGTGATGAGCGCATCCTTGATGGTGTTGTTTTTATTTTCAAAATGCACATGGTGTGTTTTTGAAAGGGTGTATTATATAGTGTGTTAAGATTAACAGGGGCTCTTTATTAGATGTAAATGATTGGCTGGTCTGTATAGTGTTTGATGGTGTTACTGTCAGGTAAGGACAAAGTTGCAAAAGCGTACTGTGCCGTGAAGTCTTTGTATTACATTGTCTTCTGTCCGTTTTTTGCCATTGCACTTTTAGTGGCCTTGCGATGTTTGTTTATCCTGCAGAATTTTCAGCAAAACTGTCGGAGTGTAGTTTTGTTTCTCTTATTTGTGGTCCTCTTATTTGTACCCGCAGGTCTGCATCCACACCAGTCTGGTGCTCCGATGCCTAACCCTGCAATATATGCCGGCCCAGCCGTCTCCATGGCTCCAGGCCAGCCCACCCCGCAGCAGCTCCTGGCCCCGCCCTTCTACCCCCCACCTGGGGTCATGACCTTTGGGAATACAAACTTCTCCTATGCTCCTGCGGCCACAATGCCCCCTATGTACCCCAACCCTCAGGTGGGTCTTTAATGCCGTATCTTCTGCAAATTCATATGAGCCAGAGCGCTCCTTGCCGTCAGTACCGCTTGAGCGCGCTCTGCGGAGCGTCTAACACTGTGTCCCTGTGCTCTTCCCTGTAGGCGCAGGCCCAGGTGTATGGTGGAGTTACATACTATGACACCATGCAGCAACAGGCTCAGCCCAAGCCCTCCCCCCCTCGCCGCTCCTCTCAGCCCGTTACTATCAAACCCCCTCCCCCAGAGGTACCGTTCATTGTGCCAGAGTAAAGCCGTGTCTGCAGGTCTCTCCTCTCAGCCGACACTGGGCAAGTCTCACTTCATGCTGTTTTCTCTGCCAGTCACTGCACACTTTTCCTTGATTTGCACTGGGGTGTGGGGGCAGGGACTAAAGAAATGAAGGTGATGTGGGGCACTTGTGTAAAATTCCTTCTGTGAGAAACATGACAGAACTGATGTGAAGAACCTAGTTGTTCCCTTTTATTGGTCAAAATGAAGGATGCTTAAAGGACTCGGAATGCACAATACTAAAATTAATATCGTTTCAATATCAATGAATTTTATTGTTAACAGATTCTGCAAGATTGGGCTTGTCCGTGATAAGGCTGTGTCTCTTACTTGCGGACTAACTTGACTTATGTTTAACACACACACACATTGAGGTGAACGCTGTCATAAATTATTTCTGGCTCTGTTGACCAAATGTTAGCAAAATGGCTGAGGAAATGCCCCGTAGAATAGAAAAGGGTATTCCGTAGTTGGCTGCAATAAATCAAACTGTTCACTCTAATGAAAAATATACATTTTTCCTCATGGCACCGCAAAATCCCTGGCAGATGCAACCGGCAAGATTGATTATCAAACGTCAATCGTCCTTCCTATTACATTGGATCACTTTGTTATAAATCCAGAAGAATGCTGAGACTTGATCTCTCTGGTTCTACACAAATACGGAAATGCTCTGTTATCTTGGGCATAGTTTGGCAACCTGATGCACCACATTATTTTCTGGAAAAATCTTGTGTACAACTGTTCGCACACAGCGGATGTTTTTTGTGCATTGTAACCAGTTTCATTTTCGCTCATCACTCCAAAATCGTTGATCAAAACTGTAGTAAGTGACACTGAAATGGTATCCATTATGGATTAGGGCTGTCGCAAATGATTCATCGGGATTATTCGAAGCGCAATAGAAGTAACTGCCACTATGAGGCAGACGGACGTGATTGCTTATTACCTTTTCTATGACACTTGCCTAATGCGGTCATTTGAAATGCTTCCGGGAAGAAAACTGTGATTTGAAGTCCGCTAATTACCAGCGAGGTTGGACAGCCTCCATCGCCTTGGCATCATTAGCTAACCTTAAATCAATTCCCGTGTACTTTGCCTAACTTGCAATCAAGCCATTTATTCAGCCAACTGGCCAATCAAAACCAAAATGTGGCTTATTATGATAAAGAAGAAATAGTGAGAAGCAGACAGACTGAACCAGGCCAGATAAAAACCAGATAAAAATCTGAATAAATAGTTGACCCTTGAATTCCACCTCTCATAGAATTTTTACGTTTCATTAAAAAGATTTCTTAAAAATAAGGTTATTTTAAGATGGTCCTGGATTTAAGCGTTTCAAACTTACATGAAGTGGAAAACATTTTGTGAAGCGTATTTAATGCGAAATTGAGAGAAATAATTTTCGCATTGCACGCAATAGATAAATTCAGCAAAGACTTTGCAAACATGTTCTGGCGAACGCAAATTTGTGGCATTTTTTTTATTTGATCATTGATAGATTAATTTGAAAAAGTAATTCATAGCTCTTGATCTTGGTTACTTTTGAGTGACTACATAGCCTTCAGTGAATGTGGAAAAGAAAGTGTTGCCTATCGAACGGGACATGTTAATTGTGCGCAGGCAGCGCGGCCAAACGTAAAATTAGAGGCTAATCTAGCAAACACATTCAGGCAAATTACGTGTTGAACGTGTTGGTCTGCAAAGTCATCACGACAATTGCTCTCACCCCCTTCCCAATTACTTTGCTCAGTTTGCAATCAAACTGTTGATTCACTCAATTAGGCTAACGATTTAAATTGGCAGAAAGTCTGCTTTATTTAGACATCATTTTTGTTTGTCACATTTAGAAATTTAAATAACCATAAAACGCAACCGATTTGTCGAAATGTGTTTGATACTGCGTGTGACTGCGTTAACAATATACTGGTTTTGTATATGCTTACACAAAATGCTTTCCACCTTCACTGTCAGTTATTTAGACGCTCAAATGTAAATAAAGTTACTCATAGCACTTGATTTTATTTTAAATTACTCTCGTTCAATTATCTAATAAATGCCACAAAGATTCGCCTGAACGAGCATTGCCAAATCTTCTGTGCATCTGACTATTGCGTGCAATGCAAACATACTCTCCCATCCATGTTCGATCTGCTCCACAAAATGTTTCCACTTCACGTAGCCTATATTTTTAAGCGCTTAAAACCAGGGCCCTCTTAGAATAATTTCATTTTTTAAGAAATATCTTTAATAATACAAACAATTCCTCGAGAGGTGGAATTCAGAGGTCTGCTATTTATTTAGATTATTGACATTCATTCAATCTAACACGGCAGGCTGGTTAGGTCTGTCTGCTGCTCATTATCTCTCATTCATTTTAGGCTACATTTTGGTTTTGATTTGTCAGTTGACTGAATAAATGGCTTGACTGCAAGTTAGGTAAAGTACACAGGAGTTGATTTAAGGTAAGTTAATGATGCCAAGGTGATGGAGGCTGTCCAACCTCGCTGGTAATTAGCGGACTTCAAATCACAGTTTTCTTCCCGGAAGCATTTCAAATGAGTGCATTAGGCATAGAAAAGTTAATAAGCAAGCACGTCTGTCTGCCTCATAGAGGCAGTTACTTTTATTGTGCTTCGAATAATCGCGTTTAATCTATTATGACAGCCCTTTTATGGATTCATAGGAAGATTTGGACCTAAATATGTGGTCCAACTTATCACGCTCAAAAGGAAAGCCCAAGTTCCCGGTGTTCTTGAGGCATTATGAAGACAAGTTGGACATTATTTTTTTTAATATTATTTTTTTTTGTGTGGCAGTATTTGTCCTAAGGTACATTTTCCTCGTACACCATTTGGGAAAGAGCTAAGAAGTAGATGGCAAAGTCCACTTACCTGTATGGTCTCGTTTTTCAAGTCCATGCACTGAAAACAAGCGATGGGAAATTGCTGTAGAAGTATCAGTGCTTCGTGCTCATAGGCTGGAGTGATCAGTAAACTCTCCACTTCCACTGCAAGAGTGAACCCCACTCTACTACTGGACTACTTCTCGCGTAGCTCAGGTCAAAGACATAGTGGGAATAATTGCTAGACGTTACCAAAGACTTGGATATAAATACGTTTTTGAATATGTGTGAATATTGCAGTGCTGATGTTTTCAAGATTGTGGTTGAAGCAATCCAAAAAGTAGGCTGTGTTCCCACGGTCGAACTAGTCTCCCGCCTGTGGAAAAAAAATTTTAATTGCAGTGTCCATGGTTGCATGTTAATGGGAATTGTAGTGGAATATTCATTTTCATCAGCTGCATAATCACCTTGGTAGGAATACACTGTGTCCCAAAAGTTCATGCACCCAAATGGGCAACATCTGTCTCCACAATGGGTAACACCTGGTCAGCCAGGTGTTGAGGTTGTTTAATCAGTTCATCTGTTTGCGAGAGGCCTATAAATTTCTTGATTGACCATGGAACTAAGAGAGAACCGTCACTGAGAGAACCTTTTTGGTAGTGCTGCCATAATGGCCAAACAAAAACCTGGAAAGGCTGCTCTTTCAGAGCCTCAGGTCAGTGCTCAAGCCATTGCCTTGCGCAGGGCAGGGAAAACTTGCAGGGACGAGCTCAGGACCTTGGCAGAAGCATAGGGAAGAAGTGGTGGCAGAGACACCAGAGTTGTGACTCCCTTGAAGACGAGCCCCGTGCAGGTCGCCCTTCAGTCCTGAGTTCCAGGGCCAAGGACCTCATCCGAAAGGCCAAGGGAAAGAGACACCAATCCTGCAGCAGACTCAGTCGAAGACTGAAGTATCTTGGGGAAGCAGACTCTAAGAGTACCATCCATCGTTTTCTGACTGAGAAGCTGGGTCTGTGAGTATACAGAAGACAGTGGATTCCTCGCCTTACCAAACTGCAAAAGGAGAAGCGGCTGGCTTTTATAAGCAAGTATGCCACAATGACCCCGAGACACTGGGAAAACTTGGTTTTCTCTGAGTGCCCACTCTTATTTCCAACTCCCATCAGCCAAAATGACCTCATCTACACCGACGATCCAAAGAAAGTGCCAGTCATGTTATGTTCAGCGCCTATTGCACGGTCTGGGGGGCGATGTCATCTTCAGGGCTGTTGGAGTTGCATGTTGCACCCCAGGGCACCACCATCAATGCTGAGTATTATGTTAAGAACATTATCCAGCCTGTGCTACTTCCCATACTTGCCAGAAAAAAAGAAATCAGGCCCTGTCACTGCTAGGAAGATGTTCAACAGGCGTGCGGAAATGGTCTTTGTGCAAGATGGTGCCCCCGCGCATACTGCTTGTTCAACTCGGCAGTGGTGTTCTGAGCAACTTACTGCGTAAAGAGAAATGGCCACCCAACTCCCCAGACTTCAACCCGACTGAGAACTCCTGGGGTATCCAGAACAGTCAGGTCTTCCACAGCCCACCCCCTACCACCATGAAGCAGCTCAGTGTGAGGGCTGTGCAGGAGTGGGGCAACTTTGAGCCTTCTGTTCTACACAACTTGGTGCATTCTATCCCCCACAGGCTGAGGGCAGTAATTTAGATGCAGGGGGGGGATACACTGGCTTTTGAAGAAATGCATTCTGTTGAATATTTACCATCTGAGTTGACTTTTTCTGTGGTGCATGAACTTTTGGGACATGGTGTATTGTATTTTTTGGGATGAGGGTGAAAACCGGGATATTTTGTTCATGTTAACATTATTGTTGCTATACATGCTCAGCTGAGTTCCATACTCATCATACGACATTGATAATGATAATCAGCTTCTGCTTCGTGAAAGTGTGGACATATGGCCACAAAAATGACCACTTGGTAATTAATGACAAATAAAGACCAGGCAAATGACTTAAATTGATTATCTTGGTTTTGTCCATGGAGACCCTCATCATTCAGCTGTGGGTGGGTTGCTTGACAGTGCTGAAAAACGAACTGTTGGACCCCTAGCCAAGTGATTGCTTAATTTCCCAAGTTTATCTGTCACAGTAATATTATCCAGGTCCTGACGGTCCTCTTTTGTCCTCTGTTGTAGGGAGAGAAGAGCGATATGGTGAGGGGAAGAACCGGCTCCTAGTTCAAGAGGGGCAAATATCAAAGGACCAGCACCATTCTTGGAAGAGTTGTGTTTTTTTTTTTTTTTTTTTTTTACAAATATATAAATATTTTTATTTTTTTTTGTTTGCTTTATTATACAAATGCTAAGAAACTTTAAAAAATGGACTGTAAATTAGCTGAAGGTTGTTTAATAGCACTATAAATAGACTGCTTTCCCTTTAACTGAATCTGATACAGAACCTTTGCTGTTCATTTGCTTGATGGTCTTGTTTCCCAGTTGTTGGACTGTAACTCCACACCAGCTTCAAGAAATGGTTTGGAAATGTGTTCTAACAGCCTTCGAGAGACACGTAGCGCATCTCCTGGTATTTGCTGTGGACCTGCCACACAGTGATGCAGTGCGACATGGCCAACATGTTGAAGCAAAATGCTCAAATCTGAGGGCGGAGCGCAGAGGTCGGGGCGGGGGGGAGGGCACACGAGAGTCCAGTTTTGTTTTTGGTAATGAAACGGTTGCCTCTGATAAATGATTGCATGACTGAATTGTTTATTTTTTTTTTTTTGTATGAGTCAGATTATGAAGTTGAGGCGCAGTGGCAAACTTATAGTGTTGGAGGCTCAGACAACCTGCTCTGAATTTGATTAGCAATAATCAACATACTGTTTGGAGATGAAGCAGTAATGAACATGCTAGAGGAACTTGAAAAGCATCATCTGTCCTTAATTAGTTTTGACTCTGGCGCTAAGGAAACGCCTGATCTGACCTTTCTGTGAAGTACTTTTGGGTTGGGAAATGGTTATTAAATAGCCGTTTGGCTGCTTTGTCTCTCTGTATTACAAACAGTGCGGTTGAATAGTTGCCAGTGTGCTGTGGTACCCAAACTCAGTCCTGGTTTTTACAAATTTTTGTTCTAACCTCAATTGCTGTTCCAGAAATTTAACAAGCTGTTAATTTTTATTTAAATTAGTTGCTTGTCACATCATAAGGAATTATTTATCCTCTCTTAACTCTTTACTCCCTAGTAGCTATCTGAGACTGCTGCCCCAGCAGCCACTGACCCCTGGTGCCCCAGGACACTGTGGCTGGTGTAGCTTTCTTAATTCTTTAATATTTATTTACCAAATTTTCATTAGTATTCGAGGTATTCAAGGTTTTCCTCTGGAATGCCAATCATGCATCGTCTCACAACCGGTAAATACCACGAGTGTTGTCGGGATTCGCCGACAGAAGCAATGTGTTAATCACGCCTGTAGTCGGGACTCGCCTGCACAGCAACCTAAATTATCACAACTGTCGGCTGTAACAGGGAGTAAAGGGTTAACCTTGTAGCGATCAAAATGGCTGTACATGTCCAGGGCTTGCAAAAGCCCTAAGTTCACCTAGATCTAATTTGTCATATTCTCTTATGATACTAGTGTTGGCATTTATTTTAACTGATCAAATTCAAGATTGTTGAATGGAGGAGGCAATAATCAGGATTCTGATCCCTGGTCTTTACGGCTGTGATCCCTCTTGATCTTTGTTTTAATCAACCTGAAAAAGGAGACCGATTACAATCTGCAGGCCGCATTGGAATTTGCTCGTGGTGTGTGATGTGTGTGCAGCCTGCATTCTTTCCTCCAACTTGACCCAAAAAGCGGCAATGTATCTTCAATGTTGCCACTTTGAAGTTGCCATTTGCAAATTACCAACTGCAAGAAAAGCCAGTTGACTCTTTAGTTTAAGTTACAATTTTACCCTATCTTGCGAAATATTCTTTTCCACTACAGCGCAATATGAATATGGACATTTTCAGACATGATGTGGCTAATTGGGGTAAAAATTACCGTAAACCTAACTTGAGCAAATAACTGCTTAACACTGTGGTTGCATTTGTAGTTGGGAGAAAAAAACCATAAACTTTGGGTCCCCCAGGACTGGATTGGAGGACCACTGACCTTTGTGCAATTCTGTGGAAGTTTTCTTCTAAAGTATTTTGTTGCATGTCATTTCAGCTTGAGTTCTGGGACCACACAGTGAGAATTCTGCATTTTACTCCATCAGTCTTGGGCTGAACTGCAGCTGGCTGTTAATGGAATGAAGTAACTTCCATTTACTTATTGTTGCTGCTAAAAGTCCCGCTAGTTAGTAATTAGAGCATTTTTTGTGTATTTCTGGCTGCATCTGCAACCTGTCTGTGGTGCTATTGGGTTTATGTTGGGTTCCACTGGATATGGTGTGTGTGCGTGCGTGTGCACGTGTATACGTGTGTGTGCATGTATGTGTCCGTTTCTGTATGCCCGTTTAGTTCCTCAAGAATTTTGTCCGAAAGAAAAGGTCGTCGTCCTTTTACAAACATCTTTGTCTCTGCCAGATGCTGTCTCAGTCTTGCTTCAGTGGGTCAAAGCTTGAAAGGTCTCGTCACATAAAGTTGTTTGCCTGCAGTCTTAAGACTTTTCGCAGGGGTTTCTGATTATGAAGCATAGTTTTTTTTTTTTTTTTTTGAAGTCTTTGTTGCGTTCAAGATCTTGATTCTTTCTTCACACTTAACAATGTAATAAGTGAGCATGGGGATTTTGTATTAATATCTTGGAATATTTAACTACTTGCAACTAGTTCTATTTATCCTAATTCTGCTCTGGACTGTCCCAGATGAAACGTCTTGGATTGGCGTCCGCGTGAAGGTCGGAAAAAATTCGATGCAGAATTTTCTTGCCATAATTATTGTCAAGAATGGAGATCAATTTATGGTTTGAGGAGTATTGAAGCCATGTTAATAGTGCTTGCTTCCTATAGTGTATTCTGGGTGTAAATCAAAATTATCACGTTTTTTCCTGTCTGTCGCATAATTGTACTTTATGATTTTAATTTGATAAACTGAAGTGGGAAAAAAATTATTTTTTTCTGGAGAAGAGTATTGGATAATTTAAATGTGCAGGGAAATTGGTCTAAAAATTTGTAAATAGCTATACAAATGTCTATTGAGGTTTGTGGTTTTTTGCATCGACGGTTATCTAAGGGATACAGTAAAGAATGGCTGGCGGGGCCCTCGGACCCTGCGCGCGGATGTTGATGGTAAATGCCTTGAATAGGGGCACTGGCTTTTTGTTCTTGAAAAAGGGCTCTTTTTTTGCTTAAGTGATTAATTGATAACGCAAAATTTCAGATGCCCCATAAATTTGGGATTTGGGAGGCCTTGGTACTATTGCAGCAGACATGCACACACCTGTCTTCGCTTCCTAGGCAGCATGAAATGTCATCTCGTGTGAGCACATTGCACAAACCTGCTATTTGGAAAATATACAGTGCAGACATGCATGAATAAATGTATTGACTTGAACTTGAGAGTTGTACCAGTTTTATTTCCTCCCTCTAATACAATTTTTGTGGGTTGTGAGGGGTGACATGGTGTTAAGTGATCTCCTGACCGATCCGGGGGATTTTTTTTTTTTTGTAGTATATTATGTCTTGCTTTTTTTAAACTAAACACCAGGCAAGAAAAGTATTGATTCATGTCAATTTTTTATTTTTTTTGTTTGTTAATGTTATGTTGAAGATGGTGGCGATAAATATTAATTAAAAAGCAGTGTACATTCTCTGCCTTAAGAATTGTATTGTTGGTTTTGCATATCTGTTGAATTTCTCTAGACCAGTTAACACTGTGATGGTTTGTTTATTTTATAGGTGTGTGAATTTGTAATATCCAGTTTTGTTCTTTGTGGAGCAATGGTGGAGAAAAATAAAAAATGAAATTAAATGATTTGTTAATCTTAATGGTTATTTCCCATTTGCTTCACTGGACTATGAAAACATTTGAATATTTAGAATCGCAGAGAAGCTAATATCTAAGATTCTGAATCCATCTTGTACTCCATTTAGTTTGGGCTAAAAAATGGACTGAAAAAAATTTCTATCAAATTCAGTATGATGTTATACAGGGACTAGGCACAATAGTCTTGAAGGGTCTCAAACTGAAGGCCCAGATTCATATCTGCATAAGAGTAGTAGTACATCCTAAAGTATTGCTCATTTAGTTTGCAGTGAAATAAATGTAAAGCATTCTGAAATCCTTTAGGAGCCAGAATTGCTCTTTGTGTCAGTGTGAATTTTGCTGGGGCATAGTAACACAGTGGTTAACCGAAAAAAGTATTCTATCAGTTCATCTTGTATATTTTTATCCCCTTGGCATATAATTGGGGGGGGGGGGGGGGTGGTGAGCGAGAATAAAGCAATCACTCAATCCTTCCATCAGTAAAATGATGTCCAAAATGTAACTTTCTCCTCTTCCCCTGCACCCAAATTTGGATACCACATTCCGAGCCAATTATGCACCTTCCATTTTTGTTGAAGGTTTGAGAAATGTTGGTTAACTAGTAACGTACTCAAAAGGTTTCAGTCTGGGTTTAGAAAGCATCATACAAGCTGTCAACTTGGTAATGAACAATTTATTTCTCCATTGGTAGTGGCTGCATCTCTGTTCTTGCTTTCCTTCATTGAGCTGCCTTTGATGCCATAGGCTACCATATTCTTTATGGAAGACTAGAGAAATCAGTTGGTATTTCCAGAATTGCCATTTCATGGTTTAACTCTCATCTACTTTACCAGTCTCGGTTTGTCAGGGTGAACAAGTCATTGGAGGATTCCCGGGTAAACTTCGGAACACCCCAAGGGTCTATGCCAGGCCCTTTGTGCTTTTCTCTAAAGCTGCTACCCCACGGAGGCATAAAAGGACATAGTATTAAATATCATTGCACAGCAGATGATGCGCAGCTCTATATACAACCCGAATTATGAAATAGTTGGGACAAAGTGCCAACTTCATTCACAATAGAACAGAGATAACATGGCAAATGTTGAAACTGAGAACAATCGCACTCAGTCACAATGGGAAATTTAATTTCAAAATTATTTTGGTAAATAGGCAAATGACAGAGATAATGATATTTTGCTTTAACTATGGCTGTCTCTTTCGCAAGATTTAGTAATTCATCCACCGTTCGTCTGATTTGGTTTACCCTTCAAATAAAAGCTTTAAATTCGCACTTTGAGATCATTCTTTATTCAACCTAATCTCCAATGGGCTGTGGTGGACTGCTAAAATAATAAAAATTTTGTCAATGTCTAAATTTATGTGGACCTGGGAAGAATGCCTCCAAGCTAGCAAGTCTGCGGAATCCGCACAACAGCAAAAGGCAAATTATCAGTATTTGAATGCTCTTTCTGTTTGAAGAAAGAGATATTTCTTTGTATCAATTCCCACTTAAAATCTTGTCTCCCCATTTGTCTTTAGATAATTAAAAAAGGGTATTTTAACTTGAACTTCAATTTAAAGTATTCAAAATCCACCTCACCATCCATCCATTATGTTAAGATCACCTTCCTTTCTCGGATCACTGGGGAGCTGGGCCTTATCTCGGGCATCAATGGCAGAAGGCATGGATACAGCCTGGACGTGATTGCCAATCCATTGGAGGGCTCACAAACTATATACTTATGCACTAATACCTATCGGCAATTTAGAGTCTCCACTTAGCACTGAGATGCATGGCTTCGGCTGTGGTAGAAAACTGGATTAAACCCATGCAAAGGGGTTCCAGGAGACCATAGGTTGCAGAGAAAGCATACAAAATTTGCACTGAAAGGCCCGAGGCTGGATTTTATCCATTGACCAATGACCTATGCTGCCCTGCATTCAAAATTGGTTCTTAAAAATGAGCAAATCTGAACTAATAATGATCTCACACAATGTCATTTGGAATATATTTTATCAAATAGGTCTTTAATCGCTGCACTGTTAGTACTCGTGGGCTGGTGGCATTGCATCTAAAGGGAATATCTGCGATTCTTTTGATCCATTTTTAGATCGCCGGGTGGAATGTCCTCGGAGAGCTCTTGCCATACCCTCGGCGTCTGCGGACAGCAAGGATGAAGTTTTCCGGCGAGCTGTGTTGTCTTCTGACGACTCTTCTTGCATATGTTTTGAAGGTGTACATCAGGTGAAAAATTGTTTCACAGTCAATTGCTTATCCAACGAATCATGACGCAATAGCATGGGGCAAGTGATACGATAATACCACCATTATTGAATCACTTGTTTAGTTTGCTTTTGCTTCATTGCACGGCATATCGGTCTAAAACAAAATCAACAATGAATCAAAACCACTTAAACAAAAAGCCAAGAGCCTTTTCCATAAGCGGTTCTAATTATGTTTATTCCGGCAATTCGCAGGGTACTTTCCAGCAAGTCAAACATGATTAATGTAACATAAGGCCAGCAGTGCCTTTACGACAAGGATCTTGCATGTTTGTCGCGAGTCTCCAATCTTTTGAATGTGACTGAGTCAAAGGGGGGGGAAACACTTCCCTCTTTTTTTTTTCCCAAAGTGATTTTTTTTTTATTTTTATTTTTTTTTTTGGAAGTATACCTGAGATTGTCTACTCTGCCTAAAACATTGTATTTTGTATCTATTTTCTAAATGAGCATAAGTTATTAAAATATGGATTCTTTACTGTAAAAAATGGATTCTTTACTGTAGGGGCCAGGTATTTTGCTTTTCCAAACAATTTCAGAACAATTAAACTTTGTTTATTTGAAAAGTTTTCAATATAATATTATGCCCCCATATTAATATATTTATTCATATTTTAAATTGCATATTTAATACATTTCACAGTTTTAACTTGCTCGAACGGTTGCGCCACCTGATATTTTGAGGATTTGAGGTAGTAAAACATAAAATAAATATATATACTGAGTACAAATGAAAACGCACCACTTGAAAAAAGTCAATATTTAAGTTCAAATAAACTTCAATATAATTTTTATACAACAACAACACTACAGTGACGTCACCCGACATGCCAGGTGCAAGAAATGCGAGAATTTCAAGTTAACTGTAACGCTAGGCAATTTTTTGCAAAAACGCAACATCTTGCACGCACACCACGGGAAAAATGAATTTCACTCTGAATTTGTGCACACATTGCTTTTAAAAGCATGTGAATCCGAATAAAATTTCACTTCTCCACTGACACTTGTGAAACGTCGACACTATGCTGCGACTTACAGCCCCTGAACGAGAACGTGCCATAGGCATGCTTCAAATTGGTGCCAGCACCAGGGAAATTGCCAGACGACTACACTGTGTACACACAACGAACGCAAGACTCCATCAAAGGTTTCTGCAAACGGGGAGCACTCGGGACCGTCCTCGACCGGGTCAACAACGTGTGACAACGGCACGTCAGGACCGTCAGATCGTACGGGATCATGTCCGAGACCGAACACTACCAGCGACAAGAACGGCTGCTCAAGTCCAAGGACGACGTGGATTCATTCACCCCAACACCGTTCAGAACCGTCTGCGAGCTGCAGGCCTGCATGCAAAACGTCCTTATTTCGGCCCCATATTGACGGATCGTCACCGAAACCAGCGTCTAGAGTGGGCAAACAGGCACCAGAATTGGCGACTACGACAATGGCACGGTTTCATCTTTTCTGACGAGTCACGATTTCACTTAAGGAACGCAGATGGCCGTATACGTGTTTGGCAGAGACGTGGTGAACGTTATAACGCCGATGGTGTCGTTCAAACGGACCGTTGGGGTGGTGGCAGCGTTATGGTGTGGGGTGGAATAAGCTACCGTCACAGAACCCCTCTCCATATCTGCAGAGGAAGGGTGAACGGCGTCTACTACCGGGACCAGGTGCTGCAGAACCATGTTGTGCCGTTCTTCAACCAACACTACGATGTCCACACGTTCCAACAGGACAACACTAGCGCACACACTGCAAGGGTGTCCATGCAGTACCTTGCACAGCAGAACATCCCCGTGCTTCAGTGGCCAGCTCTGTCACCCGACCTCTCCCCTATCAAGCACTTATGGGATGAAATTGGACGACGTCTTTCACGTCGACGCCAGATGGACAACATCCGAGAACTTGAGGTTGCCCTTGTTCAGGCGTGAAATGCTATCCCTCAGAACACTATCCAGAGACTGATCAACTCCATGCGACGACGATGCACTGCATGTGTCAATGCAAATGGCGGTCACCACCGTTATTGACTTTCCTGTTTGACCCCTACGCCAGTTAAACCTCTCTCGCGCATTAACATTATCGTGAATGAAATTGAATGATGGTTACATGTCTTCTTAAATCATTCATTATCTCAAATGCATCATACGTATATACTTCACATATCAATCCGTGGAGCTATTCCAGATTTCGTGAGTGGTGCGTTTTCATTTGTACTCAGTATATCTATAATCTATAATATATTTGAGGTCCGTGTCTGTGTGTGTGTGTGTGTGTGTGTGTGTGTGTGTGTGTGTGTATGTACACGTTTTTCTCCTTCATTTCTCAACCTATTATCACCAAGTTTGGTGTGAATATCCACTTGGACACCAGGAAGGACTTGACGTCACCCGATTTTTTTTTTTTTTTTTTAAACTGTCATGCACGCAGAAAAAATTGCAATTTCACTCCGGGTAGCGGGTAATAAACTTATATAACCTGATGATGCGCGTAGCAATATCCGGTTGCATCACTAGGAGCCGCAGTGTCCTTAGGAACATACGTTGAGGTAACTTGCGACCAGGCGACTGTTTGCGATGGGGCCAAGGGAGTGATAAGACAGCCTGCACGAAAGCCTGGCTTTTGAGAGGGCACCGCGTTCGTCCACGAATGCAGCATTCTGATTACTCGAACTTGACAGCTCCCAAATTCAGATTTGACAGTTGAACACTCGCAGGGCTGGCGTTGCACCTGAAAATTCGGCGGCGATTACTCACAAAAATTAGTCCTGGCTGATTCTAGATGGTTTCGCTTGATTAATACGTTTTCCAATTCAAGAATAATCAAGTGACAATTGAAGACACGGCTTCTCTCCCTCATGCGATCTAAAAGCGACAGAATAATGGGCTTCCAAGCGGGTAGCAGCTTGTGTGTGTGTGTGTGTGTGTGTGTGTGTGTGTGTGTGTGTGTATTTATATGTGTATATATATTTCATCATTTTTATGATAAACTGGAAATATGTTCAAATTAAACAGGTTTTACAGAATAAAATGATGCTTATCATGAAGCATTTAAAATTTTAAACCAAAGAAGTGTACTCGGACAATGTCACGTCATTGACCCGACCTCAAAATGGCATGTTAATATACTGGTCAAATCAAACT
Organism: Gymnothorax reevesii; assembly: GCA_029721435.1. Taxonomy (NCBI): domain Eukaryota; kingdom Metazoa; phylum Chordata; class Actinopteri; order Anguilliformes; family Muraenidae; genus Gymnothorax; species Gymnothorax reevesii. The sequence goes on from CM056582.1 coordinate 55,691,739, forward strand.
CATACAAGATGGCATTTGGACCCACCCCCCCCCCCCCCCCCAATTTGCATGCCAGTTTTCAGTAATGTGTATTTACATAATTTTTGCAGTCAAATCCTCTCTAACACACAAGAAGTGTGGCATGTCTCCATTTACATTAGTATATCAGAGGGATCATTTATAACCTTAATGGAGCGGAAGTAAAGTGTTTTTCCTCGTTGCTATTCTGGGTTCGGAATCCACTTGAAGCTGTGATGCAAAAAAGCATATAAAGAGGAATGGTGTTCTGTACGGTCATCAGAATATCACCTGAATTGTCTACTCTTGACAAGAAAAGACCGGTAAGTGATTTGTTCGTATGAATGACCGAAATTTAACAGGTTTACTGGTGATGAAAGATTTAATGCCATTGGTAGTCCTTTGTGAGAATTTAAAGTCCTCTGCATCGGTAATTACTGTTCACTTGCCAATAAATGGCTTGTTCTCAAAATGTAATTAGTTTGTGACTAGCTAATGTTGAAATTTTGACTTCTGTTTTCAAACTGAAAAGATCATGATAAATGTTTATTTACACTTTGGCATTACCAATAGTCATATAAGACTGCTGTGTTATTGTCATTATTTCAATATTTTCACCAGCGTTGCACATTTATCGAAGTATGTCCTCACTGTTTAGTATTCCCCAGTCAAACGTGATGTCTCACACAATATTGAGATGGTAATATGGCCAAGCGGACTTGGTGTTTGACTGGGGATAACACTATTCTGAACTGGTTACTGGTGAGAGGGTTCTACTCGGAATACAGGAGGTGCGGGTCTCCTTTTTCGTCATAATTTACATTTTAGCAATTCATTACACTGTACAATGCGGACCAGAACAATATAGTACTGCAAGTGGAAATCTTAATGTTCAAAGTTGGCTTACCAATCAAGCCATTCCAGAAAACACGGAGGGTCCTCTCTGCTGGGATAATTTGGACAAATCAAAATTTGGCAACATGATGCAAAGATAGGAGGTGGTTATAAATTGAACAACATTTATTTTCACCAATACAAAACCCTTTCATTGGTTATTTTGAAAAAAGTACCCAGCACCAATTTTTTGTACAACCCCAATTCCGAAATAGTTGGGACGGAGTGTAAATTGTGAATAAAATCAAAACGCAATGACTTTCAGATCACATGAGCCAACATGTTATTAACAATAGAACAGAGATAACATTTGAAATGTTGACATGGAGACATTTTCATTTTTATCCACAAAATGAGCTTATTTCAAATTTTCTGGCTGCAACAGGTCTAAAAAAAGTTGGGACACAGGCAAAAAAAAAAAAAAAGGGCTGAAAAAGCAACTAATATATAAGAGAATTAGCTGAAAGAACATTTAGCAAGTAATTAAGTTAACATTAACATTATTGGCTATAAAAGGGATGTCTTAGAGAGGCTGAGTCTCTCTGAAGTAAAGATGGCCTGAGGCTCTCCAACCTGTGAAGGCTTCCGTAAAAAAATTCTGGAATACTTTAAAAACAATGTTCCTCAACATCAAATTGCAAAGGCTTTGAAGGTCTCATCATCAACAGTGTATAATATCATCAAAAGATCAGAGAAAGTGGAAAAAGCGCTGTACATAAGGGCCAAGGCCGAAGACCTTTACTGGATGCCCGCGATCTTCGGGCCCTCAGACGCCACTGCATCACTCCACCATGATTCTGTCATTGACATTACTAAATGGACCCAGGAATACCTCATGAAACCACTGTCTGTAAACCACAGTCCGCAGTGCCATCCACAGATGCCACCTAAAACTCTATCATGCAAAAAGGAAGCCATTGTTTAGCATGATCCAGGAGCGCTGGAAATCATGGGCGTCGTGTCCTCCGGGTTAAAGAGGAGAAAGACCATCCCCCCTTCTATTAGCGTTCAGTTCAAAAGCCAGCATCTCTGATGGTATGGGGATGCATTATTACACATGGTGTGGGACAATTGCATGTTTTAAACAGTACCATGAATGCTTAAATGTATATAAATGTTTTAGAGCATAATATGCTCCCCTCCAGACGACATCTATTCCAGGGAAGACCTTGTGTATTTCAACAGGACAATGGTAAACCACATACTGTAGTTATTACAACAGCATGGCTTCATAGTAGAAGAGTCCGTGTGCTGAACTGGCCTGTCTGCAGTCCTGATCTTTCACTGATTGAGAACATTTGGCGCACAATTAAATGAAAAGTCCATCAAAGGAGACCCAAAACTCTCCAGCAGCTGGAAGCCTGTATTAAACAAGAGTGGGATCAAATTCCAATGGCTAAACTCAAGAATCTTGTCTCCTCAATGCCCAGACGCCTCCACTCTGTGTTAAAAAGAAGAGGGGATGCTACACCATGGTTAAGAGGCCCCTGTCCCAACTTTTTTAAGACGTGTAGCAGCCATCAAATTTGAATTGAGCTCATTTTGTGGATAAAATAGTAATATTCTCAGTTTCAAGATTTGCTATGTTATCTCTGTTCTATTGTGAATAAAATACTGGCTGGTGTGATTTGAAAGTGATTATTACGTTTTGATTTTATTCACTATTTACTGCTTGTCCCAACTATTTCGGAATTAGGGTTGTACATTTTCCTTTGGAAATGGCTTTTCATACTCAAACACTGTGAAAAAGCAATGCCTAATTTTTCAAATTCTAGCAGATTTTTTGAAGCCATCAAAATTATCACAAAAGAAATATAGTGGTATGAAGGTTATAAGCTGGAATTTGTGCAAATCCAGGTTCGAACCCAGTTTGTGTGTCTGTCAGGGGATCACTTCTCCGAAATGCAACTTCGCTATGTCATTAGCAGCAGGTTCAATGCATCACTTGAATGACATGCAAGTGCAAAGCAACACATTGGTCACATAAAAGGCTCAGTGGTTCATCCCCATCTGCAGCAGTGTCAGGATGCTACAGTTTACAGAACAGCAGAGGGAGTGAGCTTTGGGGATGCTGCCTGTGGGAACATCTCAACGAGAGGTTGCCAGCCGGTGCAGGGTCAGTTCATCCACCATCAAGTCTGACAGACAGGAAGCATTCACAACCTCCCTATGGCCATCATCAAGACAGTGTGCTCTGGTGTGCTTGTCATCCGTGGAGGTCAAATGGCACAGCAATATGTGGATGAGATTTTAAGACCAGTTCTCCATCCACTATTGAGCAACCATGGACAACAACAATTACTGTTCACATTCCAACACGACAACACCTGTCCCCATACCGTACTCCTCACCAGAGACCTTCTCCAACGAGCAGGGATCGATGTTCTCCCTTGGCCATCCATTTAACCCGATCTTAACCCCATGTTGGATGAACTGGGTCGTCATGCGCACCGGCGTCAACGTCAACCATGCAACGTCGCCCAGTAGACGGCAGCACTACAGGAGGAGTGGAGGAACATCCCCAAGCACAACTGTTCGACATTTGTGCGATTCGATGCCTTGCCGTTTACGCACGTGTGCTAGCACAGGGAAGACACTGACAGTTTGTAGAGGGTCTGTGCATTCACAATGGCATATCGGAAACATTTTTTGAGATAATGTAATAAAACTTTACTGTCATGAACAATGAAATTCTTTTTCTCTTCCTATTAAAATTGAATTGAAAAACATTGGTTATATATTTTTATTAAATATGAGTGTGTCAGTGTAGTTCTTTGCCTAGTCCAATATGATTCTGGCAGCAGTGCTGTTTTAAGGACACTTTACTAGACAGAAATATGGATGCCCCGCTAGACATTACTTCAGACCCTACTATGTCCTCAGCTTTTGTTTCCCGCAGCAATCCCTCCTGACTGCTTAGTTCCAATGTTGGCAGCTTGGTAGAAGGTATTTTTACCTGGCCACTTGGGATGGGATTTTTCTTTACCACGTTTGTGGTTCTTCTGCCATCCATCTCAGTTGTAATTTGTGCTCTTCAGGACCTTGTAGTGTTGCTGAGCTGACCAGTGTGTTCTTTCTTTTTAGGAATGCACCAAATAGTTGATTTGGCCTCCCCTAATGATTTTACTGTCTCCCTGATGGGTTTATTTTGATTACTGAGCCTAATGGCGGTTTGGACTTCATATTGAGATTTATCAGCAAAAGTGCCCCAGGATGAAAATGCCACATTTGGACACAGATCCTTTTAAATGCTACTTGTCAATTAATCAATAAGCGATAAACAAAAACCTGGCCACGGAACAGCAGAGCCACCAACTGTCCATTTTGTCAATTTACTGTTGGTCTCGTTGTAAAAAAAGGGGGGGGGGAGAAAATATTAAAAAGTGCTGTAGTTCATTCATTATTCACCCAATTTGGATGTCAATACACTGTAATTTGAGCAAAAAGCTGAATGCATAGTTTTTTGCCCTTTGAGTTTGTATTCAATTTGAAAGTTCATCTCCCAATATGCCAAAGTAGACACCTAAGATACTTTTGTCAATTTTCATAATTTGTGAGTCTGATTGTAACTGAGCAGTTTAATGTATCTTACTGATGGAAATGTTGTAATCCACTCAAACTTTTCCCAGTGTTTGCCAGCATAAAATGATAATATCCATGCAATTATTTATTTATTTTTTTGGCTTGCATACACTATTTTAAACTATCGAAGGCCAGATGATGCAATGGCCTCTCCTGCTCAACAAGATTTTGTTTCAAACACATTTTTACCAACATAAATGGCACCAAGAACAAATATCAGAAGAGAGGGTAGATAAAAAAATAAAAATAAGAAAATAAAAAAAAATATGCATACTGTGCATGGACTAAAACTTTGCCAAAATAATTGTACTTGTTTTTACAATCTGATGTGTATTTTTCTCCCTAAGGAACATCTCCAGACTGTAACTACAATCCCACTCTCCCCTCAAGATCCATAAGAAACATGAAGACTGAAGTAGTACTTTTCTGCTGCATTGCTTTGCCAATGGCACTAGCCATCAGAACAGCTGGGATCAGCAGGTTAGATGTGTTCTGTACCTAACTTTCACAGTCATACTTGTTTTTCCATAGCATGTCTCAACACCAAGAATTTATCAATACGTGACCAGTGATCGCAAAATGAGTCTTAATGACCGAAAATTCAAAAATGAGTTCTTATAATATAGATGTCACTGATTTACATCATTAGCGAAGTTGGACCAATCACCTACCAGGATATGGGGGTCACGACCTCTAGCATAACAGCTAGGCTAATTTGTTTGCAACTTTCAATGGCTGCCATTACCTTCTTGTGTCGTGGAATATTATAATGAACACCGTCTATGGAAAATGGGGATTCCGTCTGTTATTTTGGTACATATAGATGATGGGAATTCCCCAGAAAAAACGTGGGCAAAAGAATCAATGAAGTTGGTTCATTTATGATCTTGTTTCAGGTGATTTTTCCATCATTAAGCAAACTACTGTTTACAAATAGCCCATTTTCTACCCTTTATTGATGTTTTCTCACCAGAAAAGTGTACCAGGTAGAATTTTAACATTATAAAGTGGCTGAAAATGGACAAAACTTTTTTTTTTTTTTTTTTTTTTAATTTATGCTCTCGGGCTCATATTTGTCATTTACTGGAAATGCATAGGTGCGACTTGACTCATTTTGCTATCGCGAGTCACATATACAGTACTGTGCAAAAGTCTTAGGCTCCCTACATTTTTTAACATTTAAATCTGGCTTTTGATGTTTACTTTTTGTTTTCCACATTAGTCTTGCTGAAGATGAAAAGTGAATTTGAAATTCAAATGCTAATTTAGTTTATAAACAAATATTTTCATTGCATTAAAAACAGTTGATACAAATAATACAATCTTGACAGAGCCCCGATGCAAACATCATCATGGCTGTCTGCAATTACTTGGAGGGACAGAAGTGAGTCAGTCAGTCGGAAGAAGAAAGGTGACAAGTTTCCTCTCTGCTTGGAACAAGCAAAAAGCCAATCATCTTATAAACTGACACAGAACAGGACAGTGTCCCAGATTTTTAGGCAAAGTGTAGTCACTCCAAATATTGGTTAGAATTAGTTTATAACAGTTTACAGCTCTGTATAATAAATTTTTCAGTTATTAGTAACTTTTAATTTAATTTTGCAAGCATATTTGCCCAATGAAATTGTTTTAAATGTGCCTGAGACTTTTTCACAGTACTGAATGTCTCAAAATATTATTTCAGATAATACAACGATTGCCTTTGTTTATTACATTTATAGTACAGGCTGTAACTGCAAATACTAATTGGTGCACGAATCGAAAACTTGACTTCTCCTTTGTGCTTCTAAACAGTGTTTCAGAGGATGTTCGCGCTCTGAGCAGGCGATATGCTGAATCCACCATTGCCAGTGACTTCAGTAAGATTGTGGATTCTATGGTGCAGAAGAACTTTGTGAACTTCCTCCTCACCCAGAGAGAGAAGAAGAGCGAGTGAGTGAATAGTGGCATGGTGGCATGATTTGTGGTGGTGTAAGAATCTATCCTAATGCCGTAGCCTGAACTGAAAACTGGGTAGGAGCAGACCATCCCTCTACAACAATTATTTGTCCTTACTTGTTCACAGTCGTTTTACAAAACACAATTAGCATATTTTCCAGTTATAAGAATAGTCCATTGGCAATTCAAGACACAGCTTCTTTCTTAATGCAATCTTAAGGCCACTCAATAATGGGCTAAATTCAGTTCAACAGAATAATTTATTCTATAAGTAGGCCCATGCTTTACGGAAAGTAAACTGCTCTGAAACTTCCATGCTACCCTTTTGGCACATCAGGCAATCTTATTTGTGCTCCATGTTCATTTAAATTGTTTAACTTAAATCAGAGACAAAGATTTGAAACGCACAATTTTGAATAAGGCTGATTGAAATGCACCAAATTACACCTCCATATGAATGATTGTTGTCTTACCTTAATTGGGAGAACTAGCACCACGTGATGGCGTGAAGTGTTTCCAGAGTGAATGTATCGTTAATTAGGAAAAAGAACTGAGGATGCGTCAGGACAAATAATAGTTTTAAAGCAGCATTCTGTGCTGCCCAATTTTCAGTTCTTGCTGCGCCACTGGTCCACCCAGTCAAATGGGAGGTGACAGATAGTGATATTGAGAAGTGAGTGAGAAAAAAACTGATCTACTCATGGGGCCTTTGAAAGGGAAGGACTCAAGAAACATGCAACAAATAAAGCCAAGGAAAAGAGAGATATACTGGGATTTGGAGAGCTATCAAATTGAAACTTATATGAATGTCCAGACCCTGTGTTTCCCGGCAGAACATTTCCCAGAGCATCGCATTCCTCCACCAGCTTGTCTTCTTCCCACAGTGCATCCTGGCGCCTTCTCTTCCCCATCCGATCTTAAATCAATAATGCTTAGTTCTCACTGTCGAGCGCTCCGTAACGACTGATCATTCGTATCTGATCGTGGAACTTCTCTGAAACGAATTTTTCGCATGACAGATTACATTCAAAGTTTCATGTTTTGCGTGTATTTGCCTCTTTTTGCATTGAATTTGAATGTCATCTGTCGTGCGAAAATTTTGTTTTGCTTCGAGTGTGACAGCAGCTTATAATTTTAGGTTTGGATATGAGGTGATGCGATGATCACAATTGACAATTAATCGTGTTGATCGTGGGAAATTTTTTTGAACCGTCCAAAACTTTTTTTGATTGCCACGACTGACCTTGAGATCTGATCAGATCTGATAGGATCCCCACAATCTGGTTACTCCACCATTAAAACCACGATTTCAATCGTGCCGCGAATCGTGATTAGTGGGAACCAAGCATTGGATGGGAGTAATGCTAGCGATAAACTGTAATTCGCAATAGGTGATCTGGATGGTAGTAGTTGTGAAGCAGTGGCAGCCTATTTGGAGGGCTACATTTTTTTTCATGAAATGCAAAATTCCATTGCAATATTTACCTATGCTTGTGCTGAGTAGGCTACGCTGGTTTTACCACATGACTACATTGGTTCCTGGCCATTTTTAAAAATGGATAACTTTAAAAGTGACACATTCAGTGGTGTGTGATGACACAGCCACTGAAGGGGGCCAATTTTTTAAATCAAATGCGTCATCTCTCAATACTTATGGACTGCGCTGTATAGTTGACTCCAAAATAATTGATGGGTCAAATCATTTGCATAGTTTTATTTTCCCATGACAAAGACCAATTTAGCAGATATGATATCCTTTGCTTTAGGCCCAACATGAAGCCAGAGGAACCTGGGAATCAACTGCTAAAAGAACTTCTGAAACAGAAGTTTACTCAGTGGATCCACAACAAGGACAGCGATGCCAAGTGAGTGCTGTGCTGATGAACATAAGGTTATAATAATGATAGCATAAAAATCCAAGTAATGCATACTCAGATTGCACAGTACCTTTGTCTGACTACACTTTGAGTTTGGTGTGCATTTCTGGGGACCATGATTCAAGTAGGATATCAAGGTTCAGGAAAAGGTAAAAAGACATGTTACCAAATTAATTCCTGGTGTAAAGGGAAAAACTGAAGCAGTTTTAATCTCTTCAGTCTTGAAGGGGTACTCCATCAAAGTCCTTATTTTGGCTCATTTACATTGAGATTTTGAGTAAATGAACTCCTCTGGACAGTTTTACAAACTATCCTCTCACTTAATTTATTCCCCCCATATATACGAAGACCACAATGAAAAAATGATCAGAGTCACATTTTCACGTTGTGGAGAAATGCTTAATTAAAAATTCAAAACAATCTTAGAAACAAAGCACTGAAAAAAATATGCAAAAAAATATGAAATATATAAAATGTAATAAAATATTTATAAAAATGCAAAATTTGGACTCCAATCATTTTTCCTTTGTGGTCTTTGTATACAACAAAATACTGAAAGGCACATTAAAGACCCCCCCGACACACACACACACACACACACACACACACACACAGAGATGCTTAGCGGCCAATACTATCTCTTAATATAAATTATTTGAAAAACAATTAATTTATTTCCCCCCCCCCCCCCCAAAAAAAAAAAAATCAATGGAAATGAGAACTAATCATGTTTTTTGTGGAGTGCCGTTGTAATGAAAGAAGACTTGGAGATGATCTAGTGAAAATGTGTGAGAGATTAACAAAATAAGCTACTGAACATAATTTAAGTTAAATTATGATTGCAGAATTAGGGCCTTGTAAATAGAATTCTTGATCATGTAAATTTCACTCAGATGTTACGTAGTTAATTTTTTCACACAGAGAGTGGTCAGAGCACATCATAACTTGCAAGATTTTGTAGATGAGGCAGAAACTCAAGACCTGGCTAAGATACTATTTAGTTGTTATTTTTCCAAAGAGTTAAGCACACTTGAAGAGTTAAGCTGCAGAAAAATGGCACACTTTGTTGGGATGAATAACCTGTTCTCGTCATTCCATTGTGTTATCATAGTTCAGTGCAATACGTACATTAAAACTTCGACTTCTGTAAAATCAGGAATGGTCCTCAGATAAGCTCATCAAAATCCTTGTCACAGCTGTTTTGTCAGCAAATAATTTTGTGGAATGCAGATATTAATAAACTGAAACTAATCATAGTGTCTTTCTTCTACTTTGCTTCTAGGACCAAGTGAAAATTCACTCATTTGTCAAAAAGCCTATAAATCTGGATTTCTGCACTGCTGTGTTTCATCACGGAGATTGGTGAATTGACCTTTTGCTTGTGACTGATAGTTTGCATTCTACTAAAATCAATAAAAAAAATAAAAGAAGCAAAAAAATCAGTCAAATGTGTCTTACATGTGGTCATTGTTAAATTTTTATGCATACAACCTCACCCAGTCCAACAGTTTAGCAAAGTCAAATACTCATGAAACTTTAAAGAGAATAAAGGCGAATTCAGTGTTTTGCCCTAACTTTTTAAAATGGAATATGATTCTAATGTATAAAGTGCTCTGGGTAAAATGTTGCTCAAGGGTAAGGACTGCTTAGTTGCCTGACCGACTTTTTTTTGATTGTACTTTGACACTTGGAGAATTACTTGCAATTGACTCCAGAAAAAGAAATGTGCTGACTTTCAGAAAGGGGGAATAACCAAACAAGGGTATGTAGAACCACAGATGCATTTATTGAGATTGGTATCAATAAAAACAACAACACCAACAACAAAAACATTTTTTATATAACATCGCTGGTTTTCCAAAACAAAATAATGTCTGTCTTCATTTCTGGGGTCATCTTTACTTTTTGAATGAACATAGAGACTATACTGCCAGATACAAATCACTTGGAAGCAGAAAGTGTTAGGGAGGCAGAGCAGAGAATGAACCAGGAGTAGATCTTCAGAAAGCTGCCAGAGAAAAAACCATGTTGTCTGTAGATAACCCACTGAAAAGTTGAATAAAATCAACAAAATGAATCCATTACTGTGCTACATTCTGTCCTGTGATCCCATCTAAAACATTTGCCACCCCCCCCACCCCAATGAGAATGGAGAGAAAAATATATAAGGATAATTCTTGAAAGAAGATGTTGCCACTTAACAGTTATAGTTTATGTGGATCTGAGTGACTCTTTGCAAAGCGAAAAGATTGGCATTCATAGGCTCCTGCCTGAGTGCAAAAATTTACATCCTCAACCCAGCAAATTTGGGTGATTTTGCAGAGTGGCTGGCAAATGTTCAAAGGTCATACTTCTGGTGTAAAATGTGTCACAACCCTAATGTGAATTTCTTTTATTTCTCCTCCCATCCAGCAGCTTGCATGTTGTTTAGATATACTGTCTCCTTTTGTTGCTTTGATGTCCTGCATGCCTCCCTTGTCAGGTGTTATGCATTCATGTTCCCCATTCCCTTATATGTACGTTAACGTATATTTACGCCTTTGTTTGATTGTGCAAGTTGCCGGATTTTCGCAAACTATATGCCCTTTAAGCAATTGGTCAGTTTCTTCTTCGTCAAGTGTTTATTGTCTTTGGAAATTATTTGTAAACTTTAATGATATTTAAATACTGAAGTACTCCTCCATGTCTTATTGGTGGGAATAAGCCCCAAGCCTTTCTCCCAGTCTCTGAGATTGGGACCGCATTCCTCTTAATCACTCTTCAGTCTGTTCCTCTGCCCACCCAAACCTTGTGCAGTCAACAAGATTAGGACTGCGTTCCTGCTAAAAGTCTTCGGTCCTGCCATCTGAGAGTTCTGCTCTGGCAAGAGTGTTCCTCATATGGCTACAATCCCGGGTGCCACTGGCCGGGTGTTGACACACCCAACACTCAAGCTTGCAACTATCTGAACTGAACTGTCATTCTGCTCTGGGCACTGTACCTCAGAGTCATTACTGTATTACTATTAACAAGAGCAATCCGAGATTTCTGATCTCCGCCAAAGGATGACATTGATACAAATGCAAGATCTGTCTCTTGGAAAGATTTTAGGACCGGATCCAGAATCCAGATCTGCATCGGGATCATCACCAAAATTTAATGGAGTCGTCCCTGGACCAAGCTCTATCTCTGGTGAAAATTTCATGAAGATCCGTTCGGTAGTTTCCGAGAAATGTCACTAAATTTGTAGATCCAGATCCTGATCTGGATCCAGAATCCAGATCCGGATCCGGATCATCACCAAAATTTAATGGAGTCGTCCCAGGACCAAGATTTATCTCTGGTGAAAATTTCATGAAGATCCGTCCTGTAGTTTCTGAGAAATCCTGTCCACAGACAGACAAATAAATAAATAAATAAACCGGCTCGATCGCATAATCTCCTTGGCGGAGATAGTAAACCCGACTATTGGATTGTACTCTGTCTCTGCATTTAGTTTCTTGTCTGGATCATAACAAAAATGGAAATTTTTTTTATCCACCAGCCACTGTGTCTCATAGATTGTTAACTTCTGTCAGCCATTCACCATTTCTCCCAGCCAATTAATGAAGTTCAATATTAAAATCTAAAATAAAGCCTCATTTCCACCATGCAATTTGGTTTAGTTCAGTTCATTTTACATTCGAATGGTACATTTTGTGCTTCCATTGTGAAAAGTTGTGGATTATAGCAAAAGGACTGTTCCAATCTGTCCTGTTTTTTTTTCTCTTTTTTTGGGGTAATCAGCACATAGACCTGATCCAAAAAGATAGCGCTAGAAACACATCAGTCTTTTGATTGGTCGAGAGAGAATCGCAAGCTGGATAGAGCAGTGAGAATGAGAAACGTCTTCAAGCTCATTTTTCCATGAGTGGCTGATAACGGCTGCCCGAGCAATGCTAAATGAAATGTAAAACGCACCAGAGCAATTACAGGGGGCTCACAGCAGCAGGAGTGGTGTAAATAGAAAAAACCTTTCAAAAGTGACACTACTTTAAACCAAGCCTATTTATTGTTACTGTACAAACCTCCAAATAATTTTCTTACTACCCTGCTTACATTTTAGCATATTTTCTCCGATGGAAACGCACACCACCTCCAGGATTTAGGAATCAGACCACAGAGGTTATGTACCGATTCAAAGGGTTCAACCATAACTGGTGTAAACGCAGCTTAATAACGATGGTTGTGAGGATACCTATGCACTTATAAAACTGGGGTTACATCCAAGTGATTACTACTTTTCTGACGGAGGCAATCCTCAAAAACTGACTGGGTTGTCTTATTTCGCATGTTGTGGGTTGGTAGGCACTCCAGATACACAATTGTATGTGCACAATCATATATAATCAAGAAAACCACAATGCGCTTGTGTGAGCAGCAAAAGAGTAATATTGAAAAATACTGAAAAGTTGGTGCTCTTGGGCCTCTGGGAAAAAAATATAGAAATTCAGAAAACAGTTGAAATCCAGGCACTCAAACTTTTCAAAGAGGTACAATTAAAAAGCCTTTATTATCACATGGGGAACAGGTATGAACACCAACAAGGATCAACCACACCAGGGGCTCTTAAATCAGGGCCCTGGAGCTGGAGAAAATGAACCTGTCGTAGGGAGAGGCACTACATGCTGCCAAGGACCGAACATGCGGGAGAGAGCTCACTGAAGCCTTATGTCCCATAGGGGATGAAGAGGAGTGAGTACAACGTGTATAAGCCCTTCAGATGATGGGAGTGGTACCTGTAGTTCCATAATAACACATGAACACAACTATAGAAGAATGTTTTAGTTTAATAGCTGCTGAAAATTGAGCTTTTGAACATATTTCATAGCATTTGTTGACTTAATCCTCTCATTGTAAATGCAAATATCCATGTTATTTTTTTTTTTTAAATGAAATGAAATTCCAAACTTTTAGATGGGATATAATAATTTAGATGAATTTATGCTTTAATTGCCAAAGACACAAATGAAATGTCATATAGAATGGCAAAAAGTGCAGATATTGAACAGTGATTAGATTGTTGATATTTGGAGAGGGTGAGGCAAAATCAGTAATTAGACCTGAAACCATCCCAACAACATCGGATCAGGTCAGCGAGATTAGGGAACATTAGCCAAAAGGTTCAGTGATCTATTTCGGGACAACAAAAGGAGGGAAGATGCTACTCTATAGGATTGATGACAACATCTTACACCATGAAGAAAACTGAAGTCATTAAGGGCTGGGCTGCCTAAGCTGCCAGGACCCTATTGTTATCCTGCATGTTCTTCTTTCTTCTACTTCTTCTGAGGAAATCCTACTTCCCATGTGCGAAAAATCACCAAACTTCGCATCGGGGTCCAGTCCCATGTCAGATTGCCTCAGCTACAATAACAGGCCAATAGTCTTGATGATGGCGCTATGGCAAGCCTCTAAAGCTCAAAATTTTGAAAATACTAAACAAATCATCTATATGTGCTACAGATTTGCAACTTTCAGCAAAATGTAGACCCAATACTGAAGAAACTTCAGTACATTTAAATCTTTTGCAAATTATGAAGTCCTTCACTCTGTTTTTTCAAAAATTGTAAAACTTATTAAACCCATCTCCTCCCACAATTTTTGTTCAATTGACACCAAACTTGCTACAGAGCATCTTCAGACTGTCCTACACAAACAATCCACACAGATTTTTGATTTATTGAAAATGGACTGGAGCCTACAGTCCATCAAAATGTTTGACTGTAAACAGTATTGTAAACATATACTTGCAAATCTTGCTAAATACATTTTCAATGTTCATTATAAAAATGACAAAATTTTAGAGTCATGGCAGATGATGTTTGGAAAATATCAGAATTTTATCTCAAAAACTGAATTTTATATAGCATTTTGAATTTCGCTCTCATGCAAACAATTGGAGTCAATGCAAAAATAGCATTTTTAAACATCAGTTTTTCACATATGGAGCCAATAAATGATTGCTGAAAACAAATTACCAACATCCCCATGTTGTCTAAATGCAATTTGTGTATATCGGATTTTGTCTTAATAACTGAATTTTGACAGCCGTTTTAAATCTGCCTTTACTCGCTAACAGCTGCTGTCTTGCACACAGGTGACTGGCTTAGTCAATTTGTGAAGCTACTGGTGACACTTTCATTAGCCAATTAGCTCAGTGAGATAGAGGATGTTTCTTGCTAATGAAGATCGTGAGTTCAAGCCTCAGCTCATGCAACATTTCCATATGAGAAACCACCCAAACTTTTCACAAAGGTCCAGTCCCATGCCAGATATCCTCAACTGGAAACACAAGACAATAGTTCTGATGGTGACGCTACAGCAAGCCTCTAAAGCTCAAAACTTTGAAAATTCATAACAAATCAACCATATGCGCTACAGCTTTGAAACTTTCACGTTTAAGTTGGCTTTTCCATGGCATGGATGGTTACCCTGGCACCCTGATGCTTGGCTTAGTCAATTTGTGAAGCCACACATAAGCTGTCACTTGCCAATTAGCTCAGCGAGATAAGAGACAGACCTCAATCTCAGAAATTGTAAGTTTCAAGCCTCACCTGATGTAAAATGTAAATTAAAATGCCACCTTTTTTCATACTCCCACACTCTGCTTGTTGCTCAGAATTGCCTAAAATTGGCTAACATCTTCTCCACTACAACCAACACAAACATACAACCCATTCAATACAAAATCATCCACAGAGCACACTATACTAGGAAAAGAATGTTTAAAATGGGTTTTGCAGACAGAAATTTCTTCGCCCTATACACAGAACACCACAGATAGTTATTTGCATGCCACATGGGACTGCACACCAATCAAACAATTCTGGCAGGACATCAACGACCTCCTCACCCAACATCTTGGCTGCCACATCTCTCTCTCCCCTTCTCTCTGTTTACTCTGTGACATATCCAACATCAACTCAACCAACATGTCTAACAAAATACTTTTCGTGTTCCTAATAATCGCCAAGAAAACTATCCTCATGAACTGGAAATCAAGGAAAAAAAATACCCATTTCATATTGGAAAAATCTACTGACCGAGTATATATCAATGGAAAAATTATCAGCTTCTCTTAAAAATAATTCTGCCGATTTTGATTCAACCTGGATCCCATTCATTCACACAGTTAACTCTTAACACTCACTACTTAACTCACTGGCTCTTGCCTGTGAACCAACCAAGATAAATACAATTGCCACTCACTATACACTCACAGCCCCTGCCCCACACCTACCATTTATTTATCATATATTCTTATTCTGTTTGCCCATCCACTTTCACTGTCTCCGCTTCCTCTAGCATAGTTTCCATATTTCTCTTCTGCTTTGTCTTCTCCTCTCTCTGTCTGGATTACTGCAGTGTACAAGAACTATTGATATCATTCAACACTATTATGATTACAGTTCTTTTGTGCTATATCTTTTTAAAAATGTATTTTTTTCCTTAACTTTTTTCTTTTATATATGTATAATTTCTTCCTTTTTAATTTTTCCCCTTTTATTAATTTATTTTTATTTTATTATTATTATTATTATTATTTATTTTACTACAAAACATACTCGCACACACACCACATACATTCGCACACATAAAAAATGCATTACTCTCCCTTCAACCCCCCCATCCCCACCTAACCTCAACGCCTGCTCCTCCAAAGCAGTGTGATGCAGCAGCTCTGGTTGGTGTCAGCCAATCCCCTGGAGGTGGTGTAAATGGTCGGATACTAATCTTTCCATCTCACGCCCAACATCGTGTCACCATTCTAGCCAACTTGAGGGATAACGCCCCACCTGAGGGTGGAGGCAGTGCCCCACTACAGTCTGGCAAAATGGTTGTGGTTGTGAGCGTAACCAGGCCCTGAAAGGGGAAACCAAGCCACACGCCGGGAAGACAAGATCTTCGCTGCTCTGTGGTGTTGGAGAACCACTGAGACTCACTGCATCATCCCCCTCCCCCCACCCCTCAACCCCTGCTCCCTTTGATACACACTCATTCTTACTCACACTCACACGCACAAACACACACGCGCGCGCACACACACACACATTTATCTATAAATCAATGATTTTTTTCCCCTTTTCTCTCACCATCATTACTATTATGGCTTCTGTTTAGAAAACTTCTCTTTTTTCTTTTCTTTTTACTTTACATCATTCACTCTGTCCTCCTTCTCCCACACCTCTGACATATTACTGCATGGGTATATGATGTACACAAATTACTCAAATTAAATTAATCTGTTGAATATCTCACCACATAGGCCTACTACCTTCATATTGGCCTCAATATGTATCCACACACTTTCTCACACTCTCACACACCTACACACACACACATACACACTCATACACACATAGACCTCTCGTTTTCTTTCTTTCCTTCATTCCCCAGGTTTTTTGATACCCTAATCTTGCATCTCTTTTGTACTCTAGTGTTTATACTAAGTCAGGTATATATTCTGTTCACCTACTTTGTGATTTTATGTTCATGTATGTTTTCTGTTCATTTACTGTGTAACTGGTTGTTTATGTTTGTTTCTTTGCTCCTTATTTGTAATTACTTTTTGTGCACAAAAAAATCGCCTAATTGCGCAGCAGCTATAATTATACTTGTACTGCATATTGTCGACGGTCGAATAAAAATCAATAATTCGATCTTATTTTTGTACCTCTCCGGTACATTAGGTGGCAACATGTGAATCTTATGCACTATAACACAGACAGGATTGGCCGAATCCTATGATGTCGTCACGACATACTTCCTGATTCAAACTTGCAGCTAGCTTGCAATTGAGTTATTGTTATTATTGTTTTCAATTAATGCTGTATGAGAGATTTATAAACATCGCGCATTCGGACTTCAACGTAGCGAATTTCACAGTGTTGATTTGACAAAATTTGTAAATGACGGCGAATTCTAAATGAGCTGGATAAAACCAGATTGGGCATAGCTAACAGTTAGGTCCTGTTAAACGTCTTATGTTTGACTGCCAAACAAAGTTAGCTGGCAGCTACCTGAAGCCAGCTTTTTACTAACGTTAGTACAGATTGCTGTAGCTTTTAGCAAGCAAAATCACCACAATACGTGCCAGAAAACGTTGTAGTCGTTTGCTGCCAGGCTAATGAGCGAAACGTAAAGCTGGCAACTCATAGTAGGTTGGAACATCGCTCTTGAGTTTCTTTCCGATTTATAGGAACCAAAAATGCATCGAAGAGGAGTAGGAGCCGGAGCCATCGCCAAAAAGAAACTTGCCGAGGTAATCCTTGGAAGCTAGCACTCTTATGGTTTGGTCTTTCTGCTTTATTATTATCATCACTATTATTATTATTAATAAATTAAAACCTGCGATGAGCAGCGCAATGTTGCATGTGCGTTGAAGATCATTCGAAGTAGCCGCGGAAGGGTCAGTTTGTGAGCAAGATCAGCTCACTTGACCATGCGTGGGGAGTCAGTCCAATGATTCAAGTGGATTTGTCATTTCTGTGTTTGCAATTAATTTTATCTGTCATTGTGTAGGCGAAATATAAAGAGAGGGGCACTGTTCTTGCTGAGGATCAAATTGTACAGGTGAGTCGCTTGATGTCCGTCCTTGCATTCTGTGTGTGTGTGTGTGTGTGTGTGTGTGTGTGTTTCGAGCACCTTACGTCAGCCTGGGTCAAGCGGTAACGGAGTTAGAAAATGGGTGTATTTTGTATCATGGCTCCAAAACTGAGTAAGATAGAGTTACAACTTAAATGGCTATGTGTAGGTCTTCCCTAGGACTTAAAACAACAAAATGGCTAAGTTTGTTCATTTGCCTTATTTTGTGTGAAAACGGCAAATTTGTAACTCCGGTACCGACCAGTTTTTGCCGTTTTCACCCAAAAGAAATCAAAGAAACAACAAGACAGCTGGGATCTCATCTCAATGGCTTATAATGAACAAAGCCAAAATAGTAAAAATGGTATCTAGGTGGCAGCACTAATCCTTAAAAAAACTTGAACATTGTACTTTGTTGTGACAAGATGCATGTATGCTTACATGTGCAGTCAGGAATATATTCTTGATACAATTGTACTTACTGCCTTTTCATGGCCAGGCTCATAAAGCACAGATATGAGAGATGAGATCAGAATAACAGTGAGCTTATATCATGACAGTGAAAAATGAGTAAAAAAAGAAAATGTTCTGCCACATGTCAGAAGTCCTCTTGTCCATCACTGCACAAGAGCGAGCAGGAATGTCAGCTCCTCCTGGCAAATTTCATACACCTCTTTGTGTTTCCCTTTGGTTTTGTTTGAGAGCTTCAAATCTGGAGCAGTCCCAACAACACAGGCAGTGGCAAATGAGACAATATCCCAGCTGATTTCTTCCTTTATTGTAATATATAGGTCCATGGCTTTCACATGTAATTATCAGCATTTGGCTACCTCTTTTGAAGTTTTGAGAAAAAGGGCCCCAGAATGATCCCTTTTTTGGTCTGAGACCCTTTTTAGGCCCTTTTTTCTACAAACTTCAAGGTTGTCCCACAAAAGTAAAACTAGATTTGAATTAAGGTCCTTTTAACTAAAAGATCCCTGCAAAAAGGCAGCTGGGATACCTTTGAAGTTTGGAGATAATCCATAACAAACTTAAAGGAGGACTATACTGACCTACACGTTTTGATTTAATCTTATAGTAATTAACTCCTAGATAATATCCACGGTCGATTTTTTATTTTATTTTTTTTGTCCATACATACCCCCTGTGCTTTTAAATGACCATTAATTAACTGGAATCGCTGTTTCCAGGAGGCCGCCATTAACGCCATGCGTGGCATGAGAAGCTGCGAGATCATGACGTCACTGCGGCTGCCACATGCATTCATGTGCATGATGCACGCGATGTCAAAATGTCTGAATACATGGATTTTGAAATAAATTGGACTACCAACCGATTTAAAATTGTTCATTGAGCGAATAAACTGTTTGATTGTAAATTGAGCAAAGTAAATGGGAAGGGGTGAAAGCAATTGTCGAGTAGAGGAGGATGATTTTGAAGACCTTAACTTTGCTTAGTTCAGCACGCAGTTTGCCTGAATGTGTTTGCTTGATTATTACATTTGGCCATTGTGTGCGAATCTTGTTCAATTTTTAAATAAAAAATGATTAAAAATTTGCGGCACGGATTTGCTTGAACGTGCTTGCCCAGTCTTCGTTGCATTTGTCCATTGCTTGCAAGGCGAAAATAATTTCTCTCTCACATTCACGTTTGATGCGCTTCACACAATGTTTTCTACTTCGCGTATATTTTTAGATGCTTAAATACAAGGGCCATCTTAACATGATTTCATTTTTAAGAAATCTTTTTTAATAATACGTGAAAGTTTTCCGGCGAGAGGTGGAATTCAGGTCTGCTATTTATTCAGATTACTGACATTATTTCAATCTAGCATGGTAGCCTGGTTCGGTTTGTCTGCTTCTCATTATCTCTTCTGAATCATTATTGGCTTGATTTTGGTTTTGAGTGGTCAGTTGGCTGAATAAATGGTTGAATATAAGTCAGGCAAAGTACACGGGAATTGATTGAGTGAGCTAATTATGCCAAGGTGACGGTAATTAGCAGACTTCAAATCGTACTTTTCTTTCCGGAAGCATTTCAAATGGCCTCTGATGTTAGTTCACCTCTAAATTAAAGTTGTGTCGGATAGAAAAAGGTAATAATCAAGTTCGTCTGTATGCCCCATAGAGGAAGCGGGAATATCTCGATCATTCAACAATCTCAATGCAGGACCGCAGGACAATGGAAATTCATGGCGCTGGCAGCCACACTGACGACACGATTAGGGGTGCCCCAAGTGGATCGAGGGTGAATTTTCTTCTGCTGTGGTGAAAATGGTGCAGTCCACTAGTTTTGTAAAATCACGCATAAAAATTAAAGAAATGGCAAAATAAAGAAAACAAAGCCGTAGAAACTTTTTTCATGATATATTGAAATAATAACACCCAACTTTCCCAGCCATGATAGTCCTCCTTTAAGGAAAAAAAAAAAATGGTTTGGAGTATTTTGAACCCCCCCTATTGGCAAACTTCAAGGGTGCGTCAGGTGGAGAACTACATTCGGGTAATCTGCCCTCCCTATAGACCCATTTACAGCCGAAGTCATCAAAAAGATGCGTGCGCATCTTGGCAACGGAATTAGCGGTCTCCCCAATTCAGTCTGTCGAGTTATGAATCTGCGAACATTAGATATTTTACCAGCACCAAAATGCCCGGTTGTTGCGTGTACGGCTGTCAGAATTGATATTTCATTGGTGAACTCAAGTTTTACAGGATTCCGAGAGGATCACATCCGTATAACGCCCAATGACCGCAAGCAAAGCATTAAGTCAAACTCTGAACGCTACCTTGATGTTTTTAAATGCCCACTGAAAGCATCAGCCGCATTAACATTGACAGCTGTCAACACGACCAAGAAGCCATGGGTGTCACTCTCAAAATATTCAACAAGATAATGTTTAATTTTGAAAACACCTACCGATAAAGCTTATTTTAAATGATGAAAAAGTGCGACGTTCAGGTTACTGCGCACTACATGTTATATACAGGCATAATTTTCCTCCTAAATTTAGCCGTCTAATAAATTAAGATTATGATTCACTTTTCTTCACCCAGCAGCAAATTAGCTAGCTAGCTAACTTAGCAGTGTTAAATTCTTACCAGTGTACCTTGAGTTAGGTTACGTCTAACTGTAGATCGCTTGATAACTTAAATGCACGCAAAATAATGGATTTCCTCTCAAAACTGCGACTTGGTCAAAAAGTAGGTATATCGGTTTCGACAACTGCATGTGAGGTTTCCGTGTGTGCCACCAACCATGACAAGGCGAAATGGTTGAATAGCTAACCTAAAAGACACATACGTTTCTATTGAGTTGACGCTCTAGAAATTGAGCAATGGCGAAAAGTAAAAATCTGACGCGTGTCACACACTTCCAGTGGGCTTTGCTCCATTGAAATTAATGTAACCAATTTTTGACGTGCGTTACTGACATTAAATGAAATATGTGAGAATAATGGTAAACCGAAGCAGATTTCATGTTTGCACGACAACTACGCAGTCAAACTCGCTAGCAGGCAAACCAACAATACAAAATAATTCTTAGCCTGCCATGCAGGTACAATTAGCTGTCAGGATGTAGTTTTCTGTTTATTAATTTTTTATCAAAACCAATGCGTCATACACAGAGATGCCAAGTCTCACCCATTCGGCATAGGTCTTACGCATTTTTTAGGCTTATTCACTGTGGTCCGTAATTATTCATTTAATGCTTCATGAGATTCTCATGAGGAATTAAAATCCTTGTGCATTGAAGTTTCCATTTCACTTGCATAAAGGTGCACCTCATCACAAGTGACAAGGAAAGCGATTATGACTTCCGACTTCCCGTGCTTCTCTTTACTCAGGGATTCGAAACAATGCATGTGTTTCATGATCGTTTAAATTGTTTTAATGAAATAAGACCATTTAAAACGTTTTTATGCAGTTCCATAGCTCCCTCAGTTAAGCCTGAGAATTTCCCGAGTCATAATCGATTTCTGTGTCATAAGTGGGGAAATCCACCGTAATGCACGTGAAACTGATTAACTTGATGCACAATGACTTAAATTCTGCGAGTGAATTTCTTCAGTGCGCTTTGATTGAATAACTGCTGACTGGAGAAACTCGCGCCGAAGACGTAATGGCATCTCTGCATACATGGCGGTTTTATGCCCTTGGGTTTGACTAGGAAAGACCTCTGATTTCGAGACACAAAACTCTAAGTCTGTCGTGGTATTTAACATTCTGCTTATGTCCACAGATAACGCAGTCATAAGCATCCAGTGACTTGTATGCTCGTAGTTCCTCCCTAGCGTACACGGTAGGTTTCTCGATGAAATGGGTATATATATCAGGCCACGGAATACTGGGCCCCTAACTAACGTCATCTACCCACTCACTGATGCCATACGGATCTGGAAATTGGTTGCCATTGGTCAAAGTTCATTTGTTAGGGTAGAATTTGCGATCTTTGATGGCTAATGCCCTCGCATAGCTTGACAAGCGATGATTGTTCGCCATACTCTGGTTGCCAAGATTCGCGCACAGCCTGTTTTGTTTTCAAACAGTAAATGGGTCTATAGACTTACTTTCAATAAATTTTGAGCTGAGACACAAGTTCAGAATTATAGAGGTGGGAACTTGCAATTTTGTTAAATTGGCCAAAAAGGGCCAAAAAAGGGGTTGCTGTAACTCTGGAAAGGAGTCGACAGAGGAGAGGTTTGGGTTTTGAGGTTTGGGTACTTATACCTACCTCAAAAATAAAAAATCGGCCAAATGCAGTGGAGTCAACAATCCAATGTGTCTGATTTTGTCTGAATCTCTCAAAAATTGGCTCTTAAAGAACTGATTTGAATAATGTGTAGGCCCTGTAAAGCTTTAGCTTTCTTCATTCACCTTTAAATGGTCCTGTCAGGCAAGGGATGTGTGCTTCTGTTGTTTTTATGTGGACGTATCTTGAGCCCTTAAGGAGAAGAGTGGCTGCAACACTGCAGGGAACAGTGCACTGGGATTTTCAATTTCAAATATGGCAGATCATGGTGACCTTTTCTTTTGGCCAGCCAATGTAGATACAGCTAGCATAGCTTTGACTAGAGTTAGGAATGTAGGATAAGCAAACATTTGGCCGTTTGCTGTGTCTTCTGTCTCTGTATAAGGTATGTTGAATTATTAAAGGCTATATCCTCCTAGCTAACCTTTGGAGGCTGAAATCTTATTATTAATCGAACAAGTCCACCTTATACTAAGCTGAAACCAATACCTTAGCTGGTGGCATTTGTTGCACCTTTTTCAGAAAGTGAAATGGTCATGGGAATAAGATCTTTGTTGACAGAAAGATGGATCTGGCTGACCGAGGGGGGAAGAAAAAAATGCAACGGTCATTGCGACATAGGTTGTAAGTAAATGTATATCCTACGCAATTTTCTTGTAAACAGTAAGCGCTGCTAGTGCCATTTCTGCTGTTCATTTTGGTGGGCTGCCATGGTTAGTTTAGAACTGATTGAAGTTACGTGCATCACATGACATGGTCCTCTATGGGGGCTTCATAGACACAATCATAATTCTTAAAGGGGATCTAACATGCTTATCCTTCTTTTATTACATATTAGTAATGTTATAATGTTGGTTGTCTGTGCTCAACCTCTGAAAAGTTTCTAAACATAAGACACAGGGATTTTTCCGTAATCCAAGAACGTGATTTCGTGAGCGTGATTTCCTCTCTGAACAGCTCCTCCCGAGATCTTCACGAGATCTGGGCAAAACCGGAAGTTAGGTGTTGCCGTCCACACCGGAAACTATTCTCGCTGGCGCTAACAACAGCAGATCATACTATGCCTTAGTAGCGTCTACACTTTTGGAAATGCAAAAGAAGAACCGCAGATCATTTGAAGTGCAATTTTTTCATTATCTCTCCCAAAGCTACTTGTCCATTTACTTTTGGAGAAGAAAAACAAATATTTCTCTTCCAAAAGATGATGCCACCAGAAATCAGTGGATAGCTTTTTTTTGTTTGCTGGCAGCAAACAGCCACGGTCAAAGGGAACGTTAGCTGTTCATGCTCAACATTTCGCCAAAGACAGCTTTGTCAATAAAGGATAATTCGACACGGGATAAGCATTTCAGCTGCTTCTCAAACCTGAAGCAGTTGCATCGATCAAGCTTGGTACAACCGTTCACTGTAACAGAACTTGCTGTCTGTAAAACCTGTATTGCAGGGGTTTGTTTCTCTGGTTATGACCACTCGGTTACCAGCTACTACATGTTAGTTTGTGCTAATTAAAAAGTTAAAATTAAAAAGTTGGTGTCGTGCTAATTAAAAATGCTCCTGGTTAACTTATATGCAGTAATTTTGATTGGTATACTTGTGTTACTTCGGTAAACATCAATGTGGCAGTTTCATCATAACGTTGCCTGATTGTAGCCACTACAGTTAGTGATCGCTTCACTTATCCATGAGTGGGATCAGCCGGTTACTTGACAAATGTCTGAGAAAGCTCTCTGGTGCTACCATGAAAGCAATGTGATACACAGAAGATCTACCGGCTTACAAATGATTTCTCTGCACTAACTTGACATAATTTCATCCCCCTTTAGAAATTGTTGTGGCTAATAAGAAGCCGAAAAAGGCGGAGATTAAATAGGTAATCCTGTAAAAGTAATCAATTCGCTAGCTCCACATAAGCAAATTGTCCGCACTAACGGAACTTACGGTATGCAAAACCTGTATTCTGTTTATAACATAACCAAGCTCTCTCTAGCTGCCGCGTACTATCCATAAAGCTGCTTTCACATCAGACACAAAACAAATTTTTCGCAGGACAGATTAGCCTACATTCAAAGTCAATGCAAAGACGCGAATACTAATTATGGGCACGTCAAGCCGCTTTCGCACCGGGCGCAAAACAAATTTTTCACGCGACAGATTAGCTGCATTCAAGGTCAATGCAAAGACACAAATACAGGCGTTATGGGCGCGTTAAGCAACTTTCACACCGGACGCGAAACAAATTTTTCGCGCGACAGATTACATTCAAAGTCATGACCGCTTATCAGCTACTGCATGTTAGTTGGCTTGCTCTGCAAATTAAAAATGCTTCTGGTTAACTTGTATGCAGCAATTCTAATCTGTATGCTTGTGTTACTTCGGTAAGCATCAATGTTACAGCTTCATCATAACGTTGCCTGATTGTAGCCACTAAAGTTGAAGCTAAACGGAGAGGTGCTGTATACGTCTGCTGAGTTGGGCTGCAGTTAGACCAGATGTAGATTTTGCAGAGCTTGGGGCGCATTTTTGGGTGCTTATGAAACGATTGCTTTGCTTATCTATGACCGGGATCAGCCTCCAATGTCTGGGCAAGCTCTCTGATACTACCGGTGAAAGCAATAGGGAAGCGCGCAGGCTATAATGTGTCCGGTATTACAAACGATTTCTCTGCATTGCTATCGATTGAATATTAAATACTTTCCTGTAAAAGTGATCGATTTGCTAGCTCCACATAAGCAACGGTTCACGCAGACTGAACTTAAGGTCTGTAAAACCTGTATTATGTTCATGACATAATACATTCAGCTCTCGCACGCTATCCATAATGCGCCCATTTTCCGCGGGGTAAAGCTGGTCATTCCGAAGCAATAAGTAAACCATTACCACCGGCAATTTCCGAAAAGGCTGTTTAGGTTGGAGCTTACGCCCTCCCGTCATATACCAACATGGAAGCTGTTCGTTTCTCCATGCTAACTACACACCACAGCTATGCACATGAACCAGCAGGTCCTAATACACACTGAAGCAGTCCATAAGCTGTTGGTCCACTTTTAGCTGCTCCTCGCTGTCCATGTTTCCCTCTAAATTCAGACCCACTGGATTTCTATGGTCTCCGGTCTACACTTGGGCATGTCGACCCGTTCTACAAATGTGTCTATATGGGGTGGATTCTAGCTTCCCCTGCATGCTAGCTAAGGAGTAGAAAAACCGCTGTACTCGCCAACTGTTGCCGTGGCAAACTGTAGCCGATAGCAAATTCGTGTTTGAGCTGCCAGACTTTCGCACTGCGTCCTCCACTTTCACCGTTGCGTTCTTTAGAACAAGTTAATTTCATTAGATCTATACACATGTACTGCGTTAGATTGCAGAATACGCCTGTTGATTTCTTCGGGAGGCGCGTCAGTTTCACTCTGGATCCGGACCAGGAAAACTGCGCTCTGCTGCCTCATCCCACCTAGATCTGCCCTCCACAGAGCTGGCCAGTCAGAAGAAAGTGGGCACAAGGGGAGTGGGGGCCATAGCGGATGAGCCACCCCTATGAGGTGTTTTAGGCAGAGACGACTATGGACTACAAATGGGGTTTATTGAGGATGGCAGTATCAGCAAAATAAGTACCTTTTTTTTTTTTTTTTACTTTGCGTGATCAGGAGTACTCTAGGGGAGTCAAAGACCAAAATATAAACTTAGAAAAATAGCATATTAGGTCACCTTTAACTGCCCTGGCTATATTCAAATACGCAAAGCTGGCATTAGTTTTAATGCAGTATGGTCATCCTTTGGGACCATCCTTATCATCACTGTGTATGTCTGCCTTTCAGATGTCAAAACAGCTGGAGACTTTCAAAACCCACTTGGAGGAGTTTGCTAGCAAGCACAAGCAAGAGATTCGCAAAAGTGCACAGTTTCGGGTGCAGTTCCAAGAAATGTGCGCCACCATTGGAGTCGACCCGCTTGCCTGTAAGTCCACACTCTGAATTAACCCTCTCAATTTTCACAGGTACATTGAAGTTAAAGGAACAGTCCAGCCTGAAATGAGACTTTTCACCTCTTGTGTAGTGTTTACAATTTCATCTCCCCAAGTTGTCTCATTCTAGAACTTAATTGCTGGCTGCGGTCCAAGGTTGTGAGCTGAATCCATTCAGCTCATCATTACTCTTATGAAAATAAAGCGAGGGCAGCTGCTGATGAAACTGTGGAGTTTGTGTTCAGCACTGATGAAACCACAAACCCTGTGGGACTGTACATGGCTACTAGTAGTATTGCTACTGTCCAACTTATATGCACTGACAAGACTATGTTATACTGGCTGTGTAACACAAATTCCAAGTATACTAACTTAGTCTGGTAGAGGGGCAAGAGTAGAAAACAACAACGCAATTAGAATGCAGTTGTGTATAGTACAACCATGCTAAAGCACTAATCCAAATGAGAAAAAGTTGTGACGACATCTTAAATTCAAATTAAAACTGACATTAATGATTTGTAAATTATCTTTGGCCTGTATCTTGTTGAAATCAGTATAATGGCATATTATTTGACATTTATCGCATGAATTTTGGTGATTTTTCAAAATGAATCCTTACGCCTCTGGCCCACGACGCTTTTCGAGCGAGAGTCGCCGAAGGGTCACATTGAAGTCTGTTCCACTTCTGCTCTGAAAATTCTAATTTGCTCCTGTTGAAATGTGGACAGTGAAGTTTCTCACTGGAAATTATTTTCTTCTCATACATTGTAATCTGGTTATAACTTCCATCACCCCAGAAATTAATTTAATACCTGTTATTAAATTACGTCTAGTCTTCACTATATATATCAGTCTGGATAGAAATGGATATAAACTGCAACTTCACTGATTTGCGGGGTTTACTGCTGCAAGTCAGTAATTTGAGTTGGTATTTGATTTGATAATCCCTGCGAATGGAATGATGGGTTTAAATATAAAGCGCTCAGGTGCCTCAAGTAGCATTCAATTGTAGTTAATTTTCTAAGGTCAGGTAAATCTGATAATTGACAGTGTTTTACTGGAAACTGGGAACAGTCAAGTTTAAAGTCTAGGCATAGGCAACATTGTTATGCTTACATTTCTTTGAATTTGGACTGCAGAGTTTTCTTTTTCTAATTATTTTACTTTGAACTTGATTATTTAAATTTGGGTGGGGAAAAAAGCAGTGTGCTTTTAGAAAAGGCTGTTTTCTGAAAATCAGAGCGAAGAAATTTATTTTATTTTTATTCATGAATAATTTTACTGCAAAACAATAAAATAATAACTTCACATTTTAGATTTGGGTCAAATTTTAAAATGTTCCCGTCCATGTTTTACGTGGTGCATCTGCTGCGGGATCCTTTGTGAAGGAATATTTTTTTTCACTGCTCACAGCTGGAAAGGGCTTCTGGTCTGAGATGCTGGGTGTTGGAGATTTCTACTATGAGCTGGGAGTGCAGATCATTGAAGTTTGCCTGGCGCTGAAACACAGAAATGGAGGTAAGCTCTCATGGGAATGGGGAATGTTACCTTCAGTCATGTTGCATTCTAAATCAGAAACGTACTGGACTGGTTAACATAATGTGTGCATTAACGGCGTATAATGCTGGCAACAGTTAATTGCAACATTTTTTGGCAACTCTCTTCGGAAAGTACAGTCTGATCTGGAATTGGTGTGCAACTCAGATTGCTAGTTTTTTTTTTTTTAATTCTGAATTATACAGTATCAAGCTTGAAGAACATCATAAATTCTTTCCTCAGGTACCGTTTCCTGTGGCAATTTTCATCTGTATACCTGTATTTGAAGCATTTATCTCCCTTACTGTCTGTGATGGTGACATTATACGGCAGTCCCAAACATGAAATAAAATATGTAGCCCAAAAATAAGTTTTCTTTGCAATTGTTGTTATTTCAACATGATGAAACTGCATTGCAGTAAACCCCTTTACTAAATTCTGAGAACAATGCACCTCAACAAAATTAGATTTACCTCAACGACACTTACACCAATCCGATGTCCAGTATCATGCCATGGGTTTACAATATTGCTTGTAGGCTAATGGTTCCTCTGACTGTTGGGGCAGAAGGGATGAGACGCTGAGGTCAGATTATGCTGTGAGTAACCTCTTATTGGTCTTGTCTGTTTTAATTTAGGTCTTATTACCCTGGATGAACTGCACCAAAGAGTACTAAAGGGCAGAGGGAAGTTTGCTCAGGATGTCAGCCTGTGAGTACAGTGTGGCAGCGATATTCATTCAGATTAGCTGTGTGTGCTGGTGGTGGGTCGAGGAAGGTTTCTTTTGAAAATGTTGGGCTGTAATTTTCAATGTAACCTCCTCAGTGGCCACCTTGAATTTGGTTTGCATCAATTTTGAGGAGAGTGGACGATCCAATCAACTTTGAATTGCTGTGTGCATTAGTAGTTGGTAAAGGAAGATTCCTTTCAAAAAATGGGTGTACTTTCATTTTCAGTTAATTCGGTTTTTTAGCATTAGCAAAAACGGATCATCCAAAATTTGCTGTGTGTGCTAGCAGTGGGTCGAGGAAGGTTTTTTTTAAAATGAGGTGCATTTGGATTTTTAAAATGGCCTTTATGGCTGCCATCTTGAATTTGGTTTTTGTTGATTTCAAGGACAATGGATGATCCAATCAAATTCGTTTTTGCTATTTGTTATTGGGGCAGGTTGTTTCCTTTCAAAGTTGGCTGCGCAGCAATTTATCATCAGGCAAAGCTTTTGTCAGCCAAATGCAGGCGGATGTTGCCACCGCTTTTTGTAGTACCCTAGGGAACTTGAGTTCTCCAGGCCTGGAAATTCCCAATTTGCTTACAGCAGCATTTCTTAAAAGAAATGCTGAGGAGATAAAGGGCTCCCCACAGCATTTTTGTGTTCTACTACAGCAATTCCCAACTCAATTCACATTCTACACAAACATGCTACACATCATTGGGAAATCCTCATTACGCACTGCAATTATGTTAGGATAAAAATAAGCATAGCTTATTTTGTTTTGTTTATATAGACATAATGATTAGGCTACTCACCATTCAAAATCGGGGTCCTTCCCTTCCAAGAAATCTATTAGAATCAGAATCCTCAGAGATTCACTTTCTTCAATCTCTTTTATTTCTTCCTCAATATCACTTTCTCTCTTTCCTCTTCCTTTGCCCCTTCTTCCTCCGTGTGTTTTGTTTTTCCTGCCGTTTAAGCATTTTTGCGCAAAATACGAAAGTTTTGCGTAAGAGCAAGACCTGCTATAATAGAGCTTCTTTACGCACTGGCGTTCAATGAGAAATACGCACTCAATTTCCCAGGTTTCCTGAGAGAGTGAAGGGAAGTGCTATACCTCCTTGTAAAGGTCCCCTTATTGGCTACAAGGACATCTTGGTCCCAGCTTCGTAGCTTGTGATATGACGGAGCAATCAATCAAATAAAGAAATCAATCAAAGAAAGTTAGTGTGATTTCAAATATGCGAGACTCGTTGGCTTTCAAGACTTCAAACTCGACAACGATAGGTCCTACAGACATGCATGGGGTGTCTACATGATTGTGACAGTCTAACAAACACGGCGAAAAGTGTTAATCTAGTGCACATAACGGAGAATTATTCAATATGTTTTGTTTTTTTTTACCGGAGAAAAGTTCGCGTTTGGTGTTTTTCTATAACGAAACTGTTTTGTTTGAGTTGGATAATGCATCTACCATACGTAATATCAGCAAAACACGGTGGATATTCGAATTTGCTTGGTTCTTATGGACATTTAAAGACCAAGCATGCCAGGGTCGGATACAGGCTTCGGACGTAAACACCAGTTTAAAGTTCTGATGGCGCGATTCAAGGGGGAGTTTCGGGGGTTGTCTTGAAACGTGACACAGTGACATAATTTGACTGTTTTAAGGAACAAAACATGTTTTTTCACTGTAAATTATATTTATATTGATTCCTAAGACTCTCAGCTTTCCAATGATATTCCCTGATACTATGTTATTTCATGATGGGTTGGTTCCAATTCATTTACCTTTCATTTCAATTATCATTCGACGGCATTTGGGTCGGTACCGGGTCGTCTGCTGAGCATAAGGTTAAACCAGATTCCAAAGAATGGGGAAGAAGAAGAAAGACGAGCTTTTTTCGCCGGCAAAAGGTTGCCGTCGTTTAATAGTACAATCGTTGGCGATTCTGTCGAATTCGGCAGCAAATACCGCGAGTGCCGTCGTAAATTTCCAGGCTTGTTCTCTGTTCAGTTTCTTCAAATGCAGTGTCAAGGACGTATGCTACGCCTAGTGTTGCTCTTGTGCAGTGTTCTGCATTGGTTTTTCCAAAAGTTATCACCTCTTCTCATATCAACTTCATGTATGCAACTTGTAGTTTTTAAAAATGCGGCCCGGGGTAGGTGTGTCTGTATCATTTGCATAACTCATTCTCTGTCCACTCAGGCTTTCCATGTTGTATTAATCCTGATCAGCTGGTTTCCCAACTTCTTTCATATCAATATTTGGTGTAGACGCCTCTAAAGTGGTAGTTGGGGGTTATGGTTTTAGTGGGGCCAGACCTGGGTAAATTGCAGAAATTGTTTTTCAAACCTCAGAGTGCTGTAGAAGATGCTTGTAAACAATTTTTCTGACAACATGATTTTATTTCAGAAATTTTGTCAAGGATCAAATACTCCAACTGTTTCATTTTATGCAGCATTTGGAATAATAATATAGCATTTTAACAATATGTGATGTCAGTAAAATTAATCAAATAGATTATGTAAGAGAATTTTTACTTTTCCTTGTTCCTGGGCAAAAAGTGTTATTTCCCAATCGCTTACACCTGTAGTAAATGGAAAAGACCTATTTTGTGTCGCCTGCGAAGCATAGCGGCACATAGGGATCACTTTGTCCGGCGTCTGTCTGTCCGTCTGTCTGTCTGTCCGGTAGTCACACTTTCACACAAAGGCGACACGTGTTCACCTGAACACTCTAGTTCTCTTCTAAGTTTACTTTTGTGACCTGGGTAATGAAATTTTCTAATTCATCCATTTTCCAGAACATTAAAGGTGCTGACTTGCTAGTAGAGAATTTTCTAGCGCTTGCAAGAATTTTCAAGAACTTTCTAGAATGTTGTACAACTTCAAAGAAGTTACAAGAATATTCTATGTTTTAGAATTTATTAGAATTTCAAGAACCTTTTTAAATTTCCTAGATATTTCCATCGTACTCATTACGTCAGTTTAGTTTTAGCTGCTCAAGTGAACACATAGACGTATAAGAATTTTCCAGAGATGGTATCAAGATGCTGCAAGCATTCTCCAGATGCAATCTGCAATGTATGTGGCCAGTTTATCAAAACAAGAGCAAAAAAGTACTCTGAGACAGCATCAGCAAAAATGTATGAAACCTACAAGGTGAATTTTGGCATGCCTGTCAGGATCAACACAAATCCTGGGCACCTCATTTTGCCTACCAGCACTGCAAAGAAACTAGAGGGCAAGACAGACAATTTTTTCTCGCTTGATAGGAAGATTTGATATTATACAAATTAAATAAAATTTGATTAATATTTTGTTTTATTCTGACCTTTATATAAATGAAAATGTGCAAATTTGCCCGTTTTTACTTAGAAAATGGGCAAATTTCTAAATTGCTTCTGTGACCTGGATAATGAAAAGTTTGAAGGAATTAATGGGCATTTTCAACTCTTTTACAACATAAGCAATAAAGAAATAATGCACACTATCCGGGATTAACATTGTGCTCTATAGTGTTATGGGGTAAGGATCCAGACAGTGGTATACCTGTGAATTCTTTTGTACTCCTTTCAGAGATGACCTGGTACGGGCCATAAAGAAGCTGAAGGCGATGGGTAATGGCTTTGGCATGATTCCTGTGGGAGGCTCCTATCTAGTGCAGTCAGTCCCTGCAGAGCTGAACATGGACCACACAGTCGTTCTTCAGCTGGCCGAGGTGATTAGGGGCAAATGGAAATTCATCCTGTGGGTTCTTTTAAACAGAGCCACGAATTAGAGGCTTCTAGCTGTTTGAGGTTCATGTTTTAAAAGTTTTTTTTTTTTTTTCATTTCAGTGTGTGCAGTAATTATTTGGTTACCCAGCTGAAGACTTTTCTTGAATGCAAAGAATCATAATAATTGAGAGAAGGGACTCGAAAAATAATAATCCATCTGAACGCCTTTGTACCCTCCACAGAAAAAAGGCTATGTTACTGTGAGTGAGATCAAGGAGGGCCTGAAGTGGGAGCGAGAGCGTGCCTGTCATGTGCTGGTAAGAGAAAATAACCAGGTATCTCGGGTAGTCCAATGGGCATCGAGGGGAAACGCGGAATCCTTTCAATGGTCTTTTTTTTTCTTTTTTTTTGTATCATTTTCACTTTTAATTTGAAGTTGGTGTGCTCACATTACTTTTCGTTTGATTGTGCTAAGGCTGGTTTTACTCAGAAGTTAAGGCACACTGAAGGAATTTTAAATACCAGCAGAATATATTTTGGCATTACAGCATTTAATTTTTCTGAAAATCATCACGACAAGAAACTACAGCTCCTGCTTTTTGGATGCAACATGGGGTTGTTTTGATCTGAGCTGATACGGTGAGGAAGGTTGAGCTTCGCATGACTTCGGAACGTCATTTGTAATCACATTGCTGCCAAAAACTGTATTAACTTGAGTATGTTTATGAAGGTTAGTTCCTACCGTTTAACGATGCACTGAAATCAGTGAGGTCATCATAATCAACAGCATTGCAAGCATTGCTACATATTTTGGAGCATGAAACTTATGATGATACATTTTGCATGTTTACTAGTTATTACTTATTCATATGCTCATCAATTTCCTAAAAACATCACATCTGCTATGGCACTGAGGGAGTTGGACTTCATTTTACCTCTGCCGGGTGATAATGTTTTCACTAGCATTTGTTTGTTAGTTAGTTTGTCAGTTAACAGGATATCTCAAAAGGTAATGGATGGATGTCAATTAAATTTTATCTGTTTGTAGATGCAGCGCTAAGGAGGATCTAGGATCTAGGATTCGAAAGAATTTCTGTGCATACAAAGGCGGTTCTTTTGAGGCTTGTTTCATACTCTGTTCAGGGATGATTCCACTGCCAACGAATTTCAAAATGATGGAAGTAATACGTTCCATGAGTGCCTTCTAGTTTCGGATGGCACAAAAACAATACACGCTTCACATTTTTCAAGATGGCTCTAGAAGGGATTTAAATGGAGTGGTCAAATGGAATATTATGAAAAATGTATCATGAACTCCTGACATTTCACCGGAAAGTTTTGTTGAATCAGTGCTGGGTCCATACAATGTACACTACACTCCAAAACTTTGGGGCCACCCTCAGATTTTTAATGGTGCACCAATTGCAATGTGACCCATTGGTTTTGAAAAGGAATGAAAAGTCTATTTTAAAATGTTTTCAGAGAAAAAGATAGGTGGAGGGCTGGGGTGGATGCATCGCTTACAAAGGGGCATATGTCTTTCTCATCATATGGTATTTACTGTAAATATGGAGTTCTTACTTGTAACTGCAACTAGGAAATTTGATATTATTTGATATTTGATATCCCATAAGTGTCCTACTGGGAAGTAAATAACAGATTTGCTCAATCGCACTTAGCATTTTTGTGGCATTTATTGTTCTGTTCTGGATATGGTGCTTTTGCTCTCTTGCACAATATAGTTGTTACAAATTTCCATTCCTGGCACTTTTTCTGTGTTTTGTTGTTATTGTTGTCTGTGTCCTTTTGCCTTTTACTCTGTTGTGAACACTGGTCGCGAAACAAATTTCCCCTTGAGGGGCAGTATAGGTAACCCAACCTTACACAGAAGTAATGGAAAATGGCATCCTCATATCTGGGATTCCCCTCTATTAGAAGTAGCCTACATAAACACAATTTAGTGATAGCTATTCTTACTGGTAACAAATTGCCAGTCATGAAACGCAACATTTTGTGATTAAAGGTGCACTATGCAAGTTTGTTGACATCACTTCTGTTGACATTTGAATTAAAAAAAAACACAGAGGTAGCTCGCCCCTCCCTCCCATTGTTCCCTCCCTCCCATGCTTCCATAACTGTTAACTCTTGTCAGTGAACGGTTTGTCTTGTGTTTATTTGCAGTTTGTGATGCCTTTGCGGTCTCCAGAGCCCGGGTGTTTTTTTTAATAGTTTTCCCCCTCTCCTTCTGTCCGTCCATCTGTCTGTCTGTCCGCACTTTGCCATGGCTATAACTTTTGATCGGCTCATGATAGGACTTTGATACTTGGCATATGCATTGCTTGTGAGAAGGCATTTCAGATGGGGTCATGACTTTTGACCTTGTGACCTTGACCTTGGAGCATGACGTCTGCTGACAAAAACTTTAACATGGGCCATAACTTTTCATTAGCTAGTAATAGGCATTTGATACCTGGCATATGTATTCCTTAGGATAAGGCCTTTCTGATGAGGTAATGAATGTTGACCTTGTGACCTTGACCTTTAACCTTTGATTGACTCATGATAGGCCTTTAATGGTTGGCATGTGCATGTAATGTACGGGGGCATCAGAGTTTCACAAACACATCTTGTTTTTTTTAACAGTGAATTCAGGGGCAGGTAGCTAGCAGATCGTGGGTAGATTTTGGCGAATTGAGACAAAAACATAATCGCACAGAAAATAAACAAACTTGCATTGTGCACTTTTAATACTTTATGTAGTAGTTTGATACTTCTCCCAAGTCTATCAAAATATGGACTACAAATACACTACACCCTTAGGCACTGGCCTCCCCAAAGTCTCATAATGATGTGAACACTTAAGTCGTTGCAAAGGGAATCTCGCCAACTTTTCCATCTTTCTCATATGATGTGAATATGGCTATAAAGCTGGTGATGGGTCGTCAGCAGATGGCGAATATCATAATTGCGTTTCAATTCCCTCAGGATCACTTGCTGAAAGAAGGTTTGGCCTGGCTGGACTCGCAGGCTTCTGGAGAGCCTCAGTATTGGTTGCCTGCCCTGTTTTCAGAGTTGTCATCTCGTGATGTCACACCAGAAGAGGCCAATCAGATGGTTCCATGAGAACAAGGAAGAGATTGTCCTGTGCTGTGTTTTATCGCCCACTCTTAACCAGGGACTCATTTTGCAACAGTTTCATCTTCAGATTTTGAGGTGCACTGGTTTACTAGAGAAGCCCCGAACTGTTCATTTATTTGCACTGTGTGTACCATAAAATGATGTGATACTTCCTGTTTTAAAAATACAGTAGAATAAAATGCCTTGCCAAATCAACAAAAGTTTTTCTTTCACTGTAATAAATCTATATTTCTGAGCATAAAATAAACTGGCAAACTCCTTTTACACTGAATATCACTGTATATCATTTATGGATTGTTATTAACAAATACATGATGTTAACATGGGATAAAACTAAATTTCCCTTTTGAGAAAGGATGGTTCAATTTCCTGGTGGTCGTCCACTTTGTCATAGAACCAGTTCCATAAGTAATGCTGAAATTATTCAAGAGACCTACACTATGTGAAATGGGGAGGACGCAATTCACAGTTTAGCCAGGGTGAGTGACCATGTCGGGATTAGATGCATGTTAGAAATTAAGATTTACTTCCTGTATGGAGTGCGTGGGCCTCCTGTGTCCAAGATATTTTTTTTAAGCCTTGGGATGTACTTGTGTCCCCAAAATTTAATACACCTAGGTGAAATGTACCATGAGGACTGCTTTGTTGAAATGTTGTGGGGGCACTACGGACCCCCTTGCTTCACCCTAGGCCCAAGAATAAAGTCAGACAACAAAACAGACCCCTTCTAACGTGTGCCAAGTCTAATGAGTTTTCAAACATCAAAACCAACTTCCTCCTTCATGGGGAATAATGCATCACCAGGGCCACAGTGTTTGATGAAAACTCACAATCTTCTTTTGGCTTCTGACCGCATTAGAGGTGGTCTGTACCACAGAGATATAAGAAAACTACAGTGGACGATGTGTGGGCTGGACCAAAGCGGAAACGGCAGAATAGCTTCGCCATCTTGGGTATGTATGAATGTCCAATGAGGCACATGTAAACAGTGGGCTAAACATGGGTGTCGAAAACTTAGGGAGACTTGTTTTCCAGTTCTTTTTATCCTTTCATACTTAAAATGGACACGAATAAGGAATTGTAATCAAATTTATTTATTAATTCAATTTATTTTGAAAAATATATATTTTTAAATGCGGTGTATTCGATGTTTATTTCATCGGAAGACATTACAGAGAAATCGGAACTTCAGCTATTGTCCTGTATGAGCAAGTTTTCGTTTTTTTCGAGCATGGTTTAGGCCAGTTTGCATTTTCCATTGTACGTCTGCCCCGATATACATACACATGATGACGGAGGCGTGCTGCCACGGAAACGACGGGATTATCCACTCTAGTTTTCTAATATCTCTGGTCTATACGACCTACTTGGAACAGTATACCAAAATCAAAAAATGCCATTTCCTGAAGCCAGTAGGTAGCGCTAAGACAAACTATATATCAGAATGTAGATGCCCTCAGGACGGGATTCAGCAGGCATGTGAAGCTGACACTAATTGTTTGAGTTACAAGAACTTCCCTTTTCATGGCAAAACAGCTAAATTTGCTGTGCTGCCATAAACGCACCACTGATGTTTAGACCTGCAAATTATCTGCAAGTGCTACCGGAAAGATATCTGAAGATTTCCGAAGACGTTTGAGTGGTTCTACACATTTATTTTAGTGTGCAGTGGAATGTGCTGGAACACTCTGTACATGCTTCAGTGAGTTACTCTGATTATTGCTCAACACTTTGCTGCAAAAATGATGCAGCCAAACAACTAGTATGATTGTTGTAAGCTATTCTAAACACCTGAAAATATTAAATATTTTCCAGTGACAGATTTTCATTTTAATCTAATCAAATTTAATTTACCTGTATAAGACCACACTCTACACCCAATAAATAAATAAATAAATATCCAGAGTATCTTAAAATTTTAGGTGTGTCCTAAAAAAAAAAAAAAAAAAAAAATTTATTTTGCCCATGAAATGCACTGCACATGAGCAAATCATGCTCTTAAGTCATTGTGAAGATAGCCGATCATCGTCCAGGTCCAAGGATTCTTTACCATTGCAAACCTTGGATAAATGCCATGCATCTAAAATCCACTAGAGGGTAGTAAAATTCTAAATGCACTGATGGAGATATGACCGCGGAGTGTTTTCTAGCAAGTAATTTTTCTTCACACCTCTGGATTCTATCTAAATCATCCTAAATCACCTACGTGGACTCTGAAATGTTAGCTAAATCTCGTAATTTGGCATCATTAGGAAATTTGACCAATTCTATTTCAATTTTCCTTTCAAGGTTATGATTGTAGATGAGGAAAAGCAGGGGACCCAGCAAGCGATCCCTGAGGGACTCCAGTTCCCAGAGCGAGATCCCTCTGATCACTAATCCTTGTGCTATGTTCCGTAACCAGTTCCAAATCCATTTCAAATTCCTCCGATAATTCCTACAGTGCTTCTTTTAATAATTAAGTCTCTCATGGTACCTAATCAAATGCACTCTGAACATCCAATAATGTGATATTATATACCGCGCTTTAGCCTTAGTAGCCTCTTCAAAGAATTCCAAAAGGCTTGTCACTGGCATGACCTACCCTTACGGAAACCGTGTTGGCTATACCTCAGAATGCTGCTACTTTCATGAAATAATCCCACTTTTTTTTGATGCAAGATTGCAGTTATTTACATCTTATGCAAGTTAAACTGACTGGCCAATTGTATCCTGGCTCAGTACGGCCCCCTTTATAATATATTGGCACCATATTGCCTTGCATTCAATCATTTGGTATTACTCCAATTTTGAAAGACTGCTAAAAAATATTTGACAGTTATTCAGAGATGATCTCATCATTTCCCTTGAGACCTTTGGGTACTTACCATCAGGGCCCATTACCTTATTTGTTTTTCATTAATGCAATTTGTCTGGCACTTCATTCCATTTCCTTCCCGTTTGGCTTGGGGGGATATATTGCTAGAATCAACATCTACTTACCCACCAAAACATCACTTTGGCTTAACAATTTTGGTAAAACCTCAAACCTTTTTATATTAATAACCCAGTGCTTGGCCCAGCTTTCAACAATATTACATCACTATTTCATGAACATTCTTCTTCTTCTTCTTCACTGCCGCTCGACACGAGCATGGCGGTCCATGAGAAATATAACAGACATCTCGCTAGGAGGCTGCCAA
This sequence comes from Gymnothorax reevesii, assembly GCA_029721435.1. Taxonomy (NCBI): domain Eukaryota; kingdom Metazoa; phylum Chordata; class Actinopteri; order Anguilliformes; family Muraenidae; genus Gymnothorax; species Gymnothorax reevesii. Next base: position 55,730,629 of record CM056582.1, read on the forward strand.
CTGTTTGAGGGCTTCAGCAGCTTTTCGCTTTGCCCGTCTTTCCTCTTCAGCTTTCCGTCTATCGATCTCAAAGGTCTTGATGCCATCACAAACCGTACTCCGCCAAGACAATCTATCTGTTGGGGCTGTAGCCCAGTCATCAATCTTGCAGTCTTTAAAGATTTTTTTAAGGACATCCTTGTACCTCTTCTTAGGAGCGCCAACACAACGTGATCCAATAGAGTTGACTGAAGAGAAGTTGTTTTGGAAGACGTTGCGCGTCCATTCTCACCACATGTCCGTACCATCTTAGTCTATTTTGGTGCAGCATAGCCTCAATACTTGTCAGACATGCTCGGTCAAGAACTGCAGCGTTGGTGACACGATCATACCATTTCACATTCGTGATTGTTCGGAGATGTCTTTGGTGGAATTTCTCGAGTTGTTTCACTTGGTAACGATAGGTAGTCCACGTTTCAGAGCCACACAGAAGCGTTGGTATAATGATGGCTTGATAAACTCGTATCTTGGTCTCCAACTCAAGATCATGGTTGTCGAAAACACGCTTGCGTAGCTTGCCAAAAGCTGCTGCGGCTGAGCTGATCCTGTTGTTTATCTCACGATCAAGGGAACAATTTCATGAACAATTACACGGTCATCTCATAAGAGTCAGTCACTGACATAGCTGAGTCTGTCCTCCCTTCCTTCCATATGTGGTTTCTGCATCGCCTAACTCGGGTTTAAAGCACCTTCAAGCCCTGCTGAGTGAGGTAAAAGGCAGTTGCGGGCCTTCTTGTCTTGTTGTTGGAATGCGTTTACATTATCAAATCACCATCAAAATAATATACTGAGTCAAAAAAGAAACTTCACACTCATAAATTTGTAAATATTTTCTTAAAACTTTTAATAAAAGAATTTTTATTATCACTAAGTAAGTGCATTGTCAAAGACATCATGACACATCAACTCCGATGTGCACAGGTACGTAGCACGTGCGAGTGTACTATAAGCTAAAACCATGTTTTCTAGTGTTCCTGGTCACGTTACCATATGAGAGATGTGCAACTGAGTTCATGTTAGCACGTTGGAGTGACATCTCGGAAAAACAAGTTTTTACAGTTAATTATTCGTTGATTTTCAATGCCATGGCTGTCAAACATTCAGCGTGAACGTGCCATTGGCATGCTGAATACGGAAACGTCCGTCACTGACGTTGCAAGGGTTATGGAATGCAGTCGACAGACTATCCAGGATCTTCGGACACGCCTCCAACAAACTGGCACCACAGCTGACCGACCTCGTTCTGGTAGCCCACGTGTGACGTCAAAAGCAGAAGACCAACGAATTGTCTCACGTCATTTGCATAATCGATTTGTCACTGCAACATCCACAAGGAATGAATTGTTTAGAGGTTGTGTGACTGCCCAAACTATACGTAATCCCCTGCGCACTGCTCTAATTCAAGTTGTAACTTACCATTTTAACTCTTGGACATTTCCGTAGCCTTTCCGGTAGAACTGGTTACATTATGGACATTATTTTTATGATACACCATCTTTAATGAGTACAGAATTAAATGAAATCTTTATTTAAAACCTCATTTCTTGTATGTTCAACTTATCGACCTCCAAAAGAGTGTGAAGTTTTTATTTTGGTTGAGTATATTTCATCATTAGTAATAATGCACAAAATAACCAGTGACATTAGCTCTCCAAATTTATTATTATTTGCCACAGATATATTTTCCAGCAGAAGTGGAAGAATGCGATAACAGAGTGTATTTACATGTTATTACATTTTTAAATCGCATTAGGGCACAAAAATGGTAACCTCACATTTTTGACCCATTTGTAAATAAATTGACAGACAGTGGAGAAAGAAATTAAGAGAATCTGATTTTGTAATGCAGGCCAGTGCTACATTCAAATTACCAGGCTGATGTGACTCCAATTTGATTTTTCGCCTTTATCAGACACGGATCTGATCAGAATTAAGCCACTTTCACATGTGAACGGAGCACATGAAGCAGAAAAAAGGCACAAAGGTGGCAATGTTTTTTGTTTAATTAAGAGCCAGAGTAATATTTTATAACTTAATCTTGGGGAAGAAACATATCTGAAGAATTCGTGAGAAAGTGAGACAAAATGCTACAATAAAACTGCAGATAAATACAATACAGTTATTGACTAATTGTCATCCAATCAAAAAAAAAAAAAAGTTCTAATCAAAATATTTTACTTGTCCAGGCTGGTTAAGCATATGAGAACTTGTGGTAATAACTGCAACATCAGTTACTGACCGAGGGGTCCACTGGCCAGATGATGTGCTCAGAAACAAGTGAATCAATTGTATGTAATGTAAAAGAGACATCTTATTTTTCCTCAGTACAGATGCAAAAGTAACCATTGATTTCCTCCATAATCAAATGAAACACAATGCATTCACTGTAAAGCTCTCATTCCCCTGAGTTGGTTTCTAAGACTTTGTCTTATGAACAAGATTGCTATAAACTCCACTTAAGTGCTTTTCTTTAAAAAAAAAAAAAGCACTATGGGTTGCATTGTGGGCCAGTTTTGTCAGGTGTAGACCAGGTATTTTGCAATGTGTTGTGTGAGATTCCAAAAGATACAACACATTTTAATAATACTCTCCATTTCACTGATTTGATCACCAATTTATAGGTCATTAAAGTTTGCTTAAGCGCAATAAATGCCAGTTAACATGAGCATAAACACAGAGTCCTGTGCTAATTAAAATGCTGTCGTGCATTGAGATCATCATCACAATGAAAACTGCACACTTTATCGATAAATATCCCCTACTTCATTAAAAAGTACACTGAAAAGTATGATTCCCAATACTTTACCATGAATCAATCAAAGCTGAACCTATATTGCCAGGGCAAAATTTACACTGTTAGGCAGATCCCATCTGCTTAGATAAAGCAAGGGCGTTTGCTATACCAGCATTCTCAATTTGCTCGAATTTGTATATTTACTGGTGAATCTGCTTAATTTTTTTTTAACAAATCTCCACAGTAAGTAATCAGATTTAATGGCCTTGGGGTACATAATGATACTGACACAATATGGGTGGCTTACTGCAAACAGCTCAACATTCCAAAAGAGTTTGAGCATGAAATATTCAACTTTACTATACTGATAGGGGTAACACTTCACAATAAGGGTACATTAGTTAATGCAGCAACAAGTATGAATTAAAACCGCAAGCGGTATTATGGCCCTCACCCTACCGTCCAATCACCTCCTTTGTGTACGGTGGGGCCACTCAACAATGACAGGACAGCATATCTTCTCTTTCAGTGCACATTTTCCAATTGTCAAATTGTTTTGGACCGTGCAAAAATAATTTTTTTCCTCCCATTCCAAAAATATGGGGGGCGCTGGAGAACCATTTTCCATATCAGTGAGTTTGGGTTGTCATTCTGCAGAAATGTTACACTGGGTTCAACTCGATCTCACACTGTATGCGAGATAGACACACTTTTATACTTCTGAAAATTGTTGCTTGGTTGTAAGCTAATCACAGCCACACCCAACATTTTATCAAAAATGTAATTACTAACTTTTGACCACAAATGTGTGAAGGTGATTTTCACCAAATTTCGTGCAAGTAGGATGAAAACCCTCTCGAAGATGTTGAAAGTATCAGGGGTTTATATGTCCAGGCTTCTGCCCAATATGGACGACTTCCTGTTGGGTTAAAGGTGGGATCATAATGTAATTTTTAACTTGTCCCAACATTGGCCATGTCTCTACCAAGTTTCACTTTTCTACGTGGGGAAAAGTTTGGGGTGGGCTCCCATTAGCGCATTGTATTTTGATTTTTGACAGGGTGTGGCCAAGTCATTTTTCAATATTTTTTCTTGGGGACTTCAAAGAAAAAACATTTTCGCCAGGCATGAACTTTTCGTCAATTTTTAAGGGGTCAAATTTACGTTCAAAGCGGGGAAAGGATAATAATAATAACAAGTCGACATGGTCTACAACATCCCCCGCCAATCGTGCGCTTCTCATTTTCGAACTCAATCAAGGCCTTTATGGTCTGAAGCTACACACCAAATTTGGTTACTGTATCTGTAGTAGTTTCTGAGTAAAGCTGTCCCCTTTATCTCGGACGGACGGACGCACAGACGCACGGACGGACGGATGGACGGAGGTCAAACCTATATCCCCCTCCCACTTCGTGTTGGCGGGGGATAATAATGACAAGTCGACATGGTCTACAACATCCCCTGCCAATCGTGCGCCTCTTATTTTCGAACTCGATCAAGGCCTTTATGGTCTGAAGCTACACACCAAATTTGGTTACTGTATCTGTAGTAGTTTCTGAGTAAAGCTGTCCCCTTTATCTCGGACGGACGGACGGACGGACGGACGGACGGACGGACGGAGGTCAAACCTATATCCCTCTCCCACTTTGCGTTGGCGGGGGATAATAATAAAAATAATAACGAAACCATCCGGTTTTAAAAGTCCCTCGTCGGCTTCAGGTTCGGGCCTAATTACCAATTAACAGTTAACTATTGCATCAGAGAGCAATAAATAAGCAATAGGTAACCTTAACTTACTATTTATTAATTCTCTTTGACATCCTTTTTATGAGGTTGAAAACATCCACTAAGTATCCCTTAAGTAACACCTCAAATGATCAAACTATTCAATAATGCATAAATTAATATCTTAGCTAACATGAACATTGTTAATAAATGATTAGAAGACCCAATAGTTTACTGTTAATTAACTGACAGTTACTGCTTCTTACTGCATTAGCTAATGTTAATTAATGTAGCCTTATTGTAAGGTGTTACCCTGATAGGCTTGTGGCACTGCACCTCCAGGACACTGCCCTAATCATGGCTGTAGACGTGCTCCTCGAAGTCATTCTGACTCATGTTGTCGCCGAGTAAACCGCAGAAGGGGCACTGCTTGTGGCTTCCCTCATGCTCCTCCAACTCTGCTCTACTGATGCCCGGGAAGCTCTCTCGGCACAACCTGCACGTCATCAGCTAAAAAAAGGAAAAGGAGAGAACAGAGATTTTGTTACGAAGGGGGAAATGACTCTTATTTCATTCAATTAATTAAAATCATCATGGAGAGGTTTTTGGGACAGGTAGAGTACATTGCTGTATTATCAGCAGGTAATGATTGATGCATTTAATTCATGATTATTTTGTTAAGCACATGTTAGAGATATACTGAGGATTAAACCACCAATTGAACCCAAGTAGTTTTATTTTAATTAAGTTAATGTTTTTTTTTTTTTTTTGCTCAAAGAGGACACCAAAATGTGACAAACAAAAAATCAGTTTTTAACTGAAAGGATGTGGGAAATTAAAATTAGACTGCATCATGTAGATTTGCCAGTATGTTATTCACTCACAGTCCAGTGAATAAATTCCACTTTGTTGCAAAATATTTCCAGTCAGAATATAAGACTATATCAGACTGAAATTATCCGGTAATGGTCGTTGCCCGATGTGTATGCTGTGCTCACGACCGTTACCACAGCTGGCAGGTGCTCAGTGAGTGGCGCTGCTCAAATATACTGCTACTCCGCAGAAGAACTGACTTTCCTTACGCCAGCTAGCCAACTGCCCCCCCCCCAATAACTTCTGTCATTTTTTAAATAATGAGCTCAAACAGGAAAAAATCATTTTGCGTCCACTAAATCACGACCGTTACCGAAGACATATGTTGTTTTGTATTCTATGATTATATGCATCAATTTATTGATTTTCATGATTCCTGGAATGACTCCATAAACACCTTTGATCGGGTACGACAGTTTTCTAGTGTGTTGCTGCGTGTCGGCTGATATCCTCTCCTGCACGCATGGTGTCCACAATTTTGAACGCTGCCACAACTGTTACTGAAAAGGGAATTATAATAAAAAAATCGTCTGAATCCATCCTTATTCTTAACCATCATTCAGCAACTGGCCTTTCCATCTGCAAGGTAAGACATTTCTGACTGCTATTTTTGTGTTTTATCCAAATTATTTGTTAAATTGATTTCATATTTTAGAATGCAATTTCTTATGCAATGACAAGGTTCATTCACCCAGTTAATGTGCCGTCGGAGGTCAGTTCGGGGAGGCAGAATCCTCATCGTTAAAGGGTTTGTGAACAATAAACTTCATATGTTTTCAATGTCTGTGGCTGCACTGCCACAAAGTTAATTAGGGAGGTCTTCATCTTGCCTAGCCGCTATCAAGGTCTATAGTTGAGGTGGTGTTATAGCGTGTCTGATCGTCGGCGAGTGCAGAAAATATGGGCGACTCTGCAGGCACAGGTGAAATAATTCAGAGAGAGTGAGAGAGATTTTCCCCACAGACACGTCAAATGTCCTGAGAGAGAGAGAGAGATGGTCACCGAAATAAAAAATTCAACTTAACCTACATGTAGCCTAGAGACAACGAGAGAGCTCAAGTCGAGAACCTAGTTACAGCATGGCATTCCGCAACACTCGGTGAACTCAAAACACTACAGTAAAGAGACTGCTCTGCTTGAATCAGCATCCTATCAGCCAATCAGAAAATAGTACTTCTTGTTGCTAGGTGAAATAGCAGCGCAAAATCACGTTCTTCACTCGCGCTCTCAATGCAGTGTATTTTGGCTGAAAACAAACCCTGCTCCGATCCGGTGTCGCAGGTGGTACCGCAACATCTCTTGTTTCATACATACATACATACAAATACACAAAAGAATTATTTAATTTAGCCTTTAATATACCGGGGAGTCCCACTGAAATAAAAAAAAAAGTACAGGTATGGCTAAACATTATCTTGTTCAAAATCTACCAACTACTCCAGGGGGAAACGCAAGCAAGTTGAAATCAAATTCTTAAGCTTATGTCAAATAGCATTCGCGAATGCCGTAGCTGGCCAGCTAACTCATATTCGTGATGCTTAGCATAGCTGTTATCTGTGTTGTAAAATGCTTGATGTTGCAAATTAAAAGGAAATATACAAGCAACATGCAGATATAAGATAGATAGTTGTATATCGCAACGTTTAATTGCTCGCCTACTTGAGCTACCACTTCTGACAACGAGATGCGACGGATAACGCGGTCAGCATTCATTCTGCAAATAGCCTACAATGCGCACAAAACTTCCGCGACCGATCCTGGTGTGCCATCTAGTGTTAGAATATTGTAAATGTGTGGATAAATTTCCAGCTCCACGTCCACTGGCGGACACATCTTCCCAATGATACACCTTTGTTCTTCGGGAACGCGCAAAATCCGGATAATCCGTAAATGATGAATTCAATTTATATTTTAATTTGAAGCAAGTAACCAAGTTGCCAGTGTCAAAGTAACAAAGTGAAAGTATTCTTTTTATCTTTTAAATGTAGTAGAGTAAGAGTCCCTGTTTTAAAAAAAAAAAGTAATGTACAAATCCTCAAAAAAAAAAAAAGCCTGAAGTGCTGTAACGAAGTACATGCACTTAAATTGCACCTTTGAAAACGGGATTATCAACCCCCCCCCCCAGAGAAATCTCACGCGAGCCTGCATTCAAAACTTGTGAGCCCTGCGTTTCCATCAATGCGATTTTCACCCGGAGCGGAGCCGCATGCGTATTTTTCCGATTAATTTCACAATAGCGTAGTTTCGCCGTTTATATGGAAACACTGAGGACGCACCATGGGCCGCATGCGATGTCCCGTGTCTGTCCCGCAGCCTGTCGCAACCGGACTTCAGTCGTGTTAATGGAAACATAGCTTTATATGGCTGCCCCGGGTCATCAAATAAGACCTCTGACGTCACTCGGGTCACGTGACCTTGGTTCTTGCATAAATGCTACAGGGCGCACTGTCGTGTATATTTGGCCCGAGAAAAACTTTATTTTGAAAAATATGTTTCCAAAACACACATATTTTGTATTTTTACTATACATATATGGGATTTTATGTATTAAATGCAGTTATGTAAAGTTAGTTCAGAAACCCTTTAAACAAATGACAACTCCCAATTTCTTTGCTTGAATACCAATCAGAGGATTGATTTACTAATTTACTGAGACCAAACGGCAGAATGGCGAGCAAATTTCATCCATTACATTATTGTTCAGTGCATGGAACTTAAATTGCTCACGAGACAGAAAAATTTGGCCATATTTGCTAACAGGAAACTAACGAAATGCTGTTATATTAGAACCTTTCTTATGCTATGTTCAATGCGTGGCCAATATGTTTACGACAATGTTTTCCCACTTAATACGTACTTTTTAAGGTAGGTATATACTTCCAAATACATTTATTTCGCTTTCATTCATGACAATTCAGTACCAACATCATATGAACAACTACTAAATACAGAATTAAAGTGATGGCTCATTTACATAAATTATGCTAATTAGGTCCCGAGATGGCTACCGCAATGTGGAACTTGATCAAGTACCTGAGGCAGGATATGTCTAAAACTTTTTATTACTTTAATCTCAAATTTTCACAGATCATTTATGACTATATAGTGCATGTTCTGATCAGAGGGTTTTCGAAATAAAATTTCTGCGAAACAAGTGTTTGCCACTAATATGGCAACATCATGCAGCAAACAAACTACACTTCTTTGTAAGATTTCCACAATGGTATGATGCATTTCCTTATCTTTAAAAAAACGGTCGTAACCCATTGTTACGTGGATTTTTTGTCTAACTAAGAACATTTATGATAACTTGTAATTAATGATCATGAGGATCTATACTATTTTTACCCGAATCTTCCGACATGACTTTTTAATAAATGAGAAGCTACACACTAAATCCATTAGGGTTAAAATACATAGGCTTTTAATAGCTGCAATAACGATCCGATCGTGGTTATTGTTTATTTGAATCGAAATGGCAACAACTTTCGGATAGACAGCGTAGAACACAAATGATCTGCTATACAAGCTGAATTTCCGCCCCAGAGAATGAAACAAATCTCGCTGCTTAAGTTAAAGCAGAAGTCAAAACCGTTAAATGTCATTAAAAAAAGACTGATAAATTGCAGTTTTAAAAATGCAGGCTTTTAAATGAAAAGAAAATAGAGCAACACTGCTAACTTCACAAAACGCATCAATTTCCTTCAGAGATTTACTAACAGAAACACACACACACACACACACACACGCAGTATATAGAATGAGCCTGCGCAGGTTCCATACCAATTGTGCTATATACAACCCCAATTCCGAAATAGTTGGGACAAAGTGTAAATTGTGAATAAAATCAAAATGCAATGACTTTCAAATCACACCAGTCAGTATTTTATTTACAATAGAAAAGAGATAACATAGCAAATGTTGAAACTGAGAAATTTTACAATTTTATCCACAAAATGAGCTCATTTCAAATTTGATGGCTGCTACAGGTCTCAAAAAAGTTGGGACAGAGGCCTGTTTACCATATTATAGCATCCCCTCTTTTTAACACAGAGTGGAGGCATCTGGGCATTGAGGAGACAAGTTTCTTGAGTTTAGCCATTGGAATTTGATCCCACTCTTGTTTAATACAGGCTTCCAGCTTTTGGAGAGTTTTGGGCTCCTTTGACAGACTTTTCATTTAATTATGCACTAAATGTTCTCAACTGGTGAAAGATCAGGACTGCAGGCAGGTCAGTTTAGCACACGGACTCTTCTACTACGAAGCCATGCAGTTGCAATTAATGCAGTATGTGGTTTTGCATTGTTCTGCTGAAATCCAAAAGGCCATCCCTGGAATGTCATCTGGAGGGTAGCATATGTTGCTCTAAAACCTTTATATACTGTTTAGCATTGATGGTGCTTTTTAAAACATGCAGGTGTCCCACACCATATACACTAATGGATCCCCATACCATCAGAGATGCTGGCTTTTGAACTGAACGCTGATAATAGGAGGGGTGGTATTTCTGCTCTTCAGTCCTGGAGGACACGACGCCCATGATTTCCAATAAGAATGCCAAATTTGGACTCGTCTGACCACAGGACACTTTGCCACCTTGCTACACTCCATTTGAAATGAGCCTTGGCCCACAGAACACGGCGGCGCTTCTGGATCATGCTCAACAATGGCTTCCTTTTTGCATGATAGAGATTTAGGTGGTATCTGTGGATGGCACGGAGGACTGTGTATACAGACAGTGGTTTCCTGAAGTATTCCTGGGTCCATTTAGTAATGTCAATGACAGAATGATCCCAGTGAGTGATGCAGTGGCGTCTGCGGGCCCGAAGATCACGGGCATCCAGTAAAGGTCTTCGGCCTTGTCCCTTACACACAGAGATTTTTCCAGTTTCTCTGATTCTTTTGATGATGTTAGGCACTGTCGATGATGACACCTTCAAAGCCTTTGCAATTTGACATTGAGGAACATTGTTCTTAAAGTATTCCACAATATTTTTACGCAAGCCTTCCCAGGTTGGAGAACCTCTGGCCATCTCTACTTCTGAGAGACTCAGCCTCTCTGAGACATCCCTTTTATAGCCAATAATGTTGCACACCTGATCCCAGGTAACTTAATTACTTGCTAAATGTTCTTTCAGCTGATTCTCTCATATATTAATTCCTTTTTCAGCCCTTTTGTTGCCTGTGTCCCAACTTTTTTGAGACCTGCTGCAGCCAAAAAAATTTAAATAAGCTCATATTGTGGATAAAATGTAAAATGTGTCAGTTTCAACATTTGAAATGTTTTCCTTGTTCTATTGAAATAACAAATTGGCTCATGTGATCTGAAAGTCATTGCATTTTGATTTTATTCACAATTTACACTTCGTCCCAACTATTTTGGAATTGGGGTTGTATGAAATGGTTGTATAAATATAATGTAGCCTACAAAACATAAAACGAAAGAATAAAAAGTTGAATTTGGGCTTTGAAATGAATGTTTTTTTTAATACCTGTTTTGTAAATATGAAACAATTTTCCTTTTGAATACTTCCACAGGATCTTGTGTTCTGTATGTATTCTCTCTGCTGCGTTCTGATGCCATTTTCTCATGCTTGCTGTGGACAGACTATCTTCTTGCTGTTATATGCCAGTCTTATACCAGTGAAGAATCAAATAAAGCTGGTTTTCTGTATCTTGAATGATTTTGAAATTTTCATGTTACTTTTGTTCCCCAGTATTGTGAAAAGACACACACACACACACACACACACACATTATATATCCAATTTACTTTAATGATCTGAAAAATTCATCTGAGATAAATATGCAAAAATAAAAGAAATCAAATCTTTTTTCACAGCATTGTAATTTGTTGTTTTAATTGGATATATTAGAAGTACTGATTCCTAATGATATATTCTTCAATCTATTGCAAGAGCGAGCAAGGCGTTATTTTCAAAAATGCGCTGAGGATGTGAGATGCCTATTACTTTTCACTTGCTTCCAATGACAGGCGTTTTGTTTATACAAAAGTATGGGTTGTTCCCAATCAGTGAGTATGTGCCAAGAGATACTGTGAAGTTTACAATTTCATCTCCTTTCCACTAAGCTGTCTGAGTTGTGGAGATAGCAGTGTGCCCAAAACCACTGCGTTTTTAATGGTCTTGCAAATAAAGGGTAAGTCTGTTAATGGTATGGTCAGTGACTCTGTTCTGTATCGAGCCAGAAAAGTGATCATGGTGTGTATGTATCCGTTTGTTAATGTACTGAACTTCACAGGCGAGGCGGTTGTTGTGGAAGTGAGCCGTTTCCAGGCCCCCTTAGTCTTTTGGTTTATGCTATGCAGTTGGCCTTATCCAGGGTTTTTGTTTTCGCCAACATAATTTTTGTCATGAATCATTGTGCAAAAGTGCTTTTGGGTAATTTCATTTTCACCTCACCCATGACAAAGTCCGGAGGGTGAGGAATTGGTTTTATTGGGGTTTCTTTGTTTGTTTTTTTCTTTGTTAGCAACATTGCGGGAAAACGGCTCAACCAATCATCATGAAACTTTCAGGATGGATGGGCACTAGTTCAGAATAGACCCCTATAAATTTGGTCATGATCAGGGTCACCAAAAAGGTCAAAATCATTTTTCTGCAATGACTTTGGTAAAAACGATCATATAAACCTCAAACTAAATCCAGAATGTGCATCTTTCAAGACTGTGCCATATGATTGAGTATCTCTCATAGTCTCCTTAGCGGTTGGAAGTTAAATGCCAGGGAGGTCAAGATCATTGCTTAAATATGCTAATTTTACATTATAACTCAAAAACAGTTAGATATGAGGATTAGACACTACAACTTTTGACTTTGACTGACCTTGAAAAGGTCAAACTGAAGGTCACATTTTCTGTTGTACCCAAGAGAGACCATATCAATAAGATCGAATCAGAAGCTAAAGCACTAAAACAAATGCAGCCGCGCGAGGTTTGTTTGGCCTCGCAAAATTCTGCCTATGATGGATAGAGCAAGTGACTCCCTTTGATCAAAGTCAATTACAGTTTCTTGGTCATATTATTCCCCAAGTCTTTCATGGATGACATTAATGTTTTTCCTCATTCACTTGTCTGGTAACAAACCCTTAAGTGGTCAACCATGGCTTCTTGTTTCACTGAGGTACAAATATGAGATCACACAGGCCCCATTCCCTTCGTTGTTTATCAGTGAAATGCTGGGACTAAACGATAGCAGCAGCGTTGCTCAGGTACATGAAACATACCTGCTGATCTGTCTCTTGAGCGCCTGAAAAATACAAATAAACAGATTAGAAACAGGACCACAGAATAACAACAGCGAAGTCTGTCTTTCAAAAAAGTACTGGGAGATTACTGGGGGATGAATAAAGCAGAGTTATCATATTTCTTGCACTGAATGGTTTCAAATCACTACCCAAAACCAAATATTGGAAAAATTGAATTTTTTACTCAACTTTCAATTCATCATCCTCCAACAATCCATTTGAGACAAGCAGGTGGAAGCATTTATACCGGGATGTGTAATAGCCTCTGCACTCATTCAACTGTTATAAAATTTCATTGTTCATGCTGATGTGATTGATATCACTTTTATCCAGTAGAGGGAAAAAAAGGCCTTCCATAGGCATATGATCGCAAGTTTGTTTGAGAGATCATACAAACATTCTGAAGGAGTGAAGTTTTACCACGTGAAAAATGTACCAGATCTGCTGAAAACAGCCTGGAAGAAGAAGACCATGCCAGTATCGACATGTACCCAGGGCTCTAGCCTGGAACAGCTATGGCAACCAAGAGAAATCAGGGGAGCGGATAAGCCCTCTAGTTAACATCACTCTTTAATAAATCAACCTGGCCGAATTAGCCACTTACTTAAATGTTACCCCAATAACTAAACACAAGATCCCATATCCCTACTCAAAACTGGTTGCAGAACCCATCTTGCGTTAGCCAACTAATAACGAATAGCTATGACAACCAAAAGAAACTGGAGAAGGGTAGAGGCCCCCTGGTTAACATTAGTTTTTAATTCATACAACCAAGCCAAATGATCGACTCGCGACCCCTGCTTTATAAACCCATATTTATTAGAGGGCTTTTCTGTGTGCTTCACCAGTTTCTCTTGACTGCAGTAGCTGCCAAGGCTGGCTACCTACCTAGCTTCTAGAGTTTTGAAGTCAGATTCTGGTATAACGCGATTAAAAAGCAGGGGTGAGTCGTTCATTCAGCTCTGTTGTACTAATCAGACTAATCTTCATTGACCGGGGGGCTCTTACACCTCTCCAGTTTCTCTTTGTTGTCGCAGCCATTTGTTGTTTGATAGCCACCGCTACCATTCTTGTGCAGGTATTTTTTCGCGTTTAGTTACTATCTGCATTTATTTAGTGTTACTGAAAATATTTTTCGAAAATTTTACTATAATCTCACTTTGTTACTTGAAATGTTGATATTGCATCTTTCCCTCTGTATGAGCTGAATGGGAATGAATGGTGTATTTTTCCAGTAAAGGTCTCTTTAAAAATCTGATTCTTTCCTTCATTTTATTTTTTTTTCATTCAGTGAATTATACATTTTAAAAATTAGTTATTGTACATTTCACATTTTGCCATCACTTGTTTTGCCCTCTGGGGTCATGGCAAAGCCGTCCACAGGAAATAAATGGAAGTACAGACATTTCAGGATTCCAGCAGTGAGAATTTGTCTCTGTATTAATTGGAGTGATCTGATATAGTGCAAAACTGTCATACAAGATGAATGAACGGGATTTCTTGTAGACGTCCACACTTCCGGTAACAAGACCAGCTTGGCCATGTCAATGCATGCATGTCTGAATGCGATGAGCATTGCGCAACTTCGCAGTAGAATACCATCGTGGATATAAAGGTATGAACATGAAAATATCGCAAAATTCAAATAAACGCTAAATTCAAGTCAAAGCCGGAGTTCACGTCTTGGAACTAAACGCAATAAATCGCAATCATATTAGCTATCGTTCGACCGCACACGGTTATGGGCGAAAGTTCACTCATCTACATTTTAATCTTTGAGCCGTCATTATCAACAATCATATCTGGCTTTCGATGCGCCTGATGTATTGTACTGTTAGTACAATAAGACATGTTAAGACATGTTAGTATGTCTTAATCTAGAAGCCTGCCGTCAGACTGAAGTCAATATGAACTTAGACAAACAAAATTACCTGGTGCCTCATAGGGGTTCCCATAGAGAAGTGCGTCAGCCCCTGGGTTTAGCTGGCCAGCCAAGGAGGCGGTGGGCAAGACCTTCAGCTGAGTCAGCTCTTCACTCAGTTTCTCAATAGTTTTCCTCAGTTCCTTTTGCAGACAGAAAATTCATTATAAATCTGACCACAATATACCACTCTCTTATCAAGAAAACCAAAAGCCACAGAAGCATAATTCACAATTTTCTGCCCTATTCAGTTATTCAAGAGCATGAATTTTTAGCACTCCTGACACCCTGGGCAGGATCGAGTAAAGCACGAGGTGGGTGGGGTAACATCAGGATTCGTTACCTGATTTTCCTCAGAAAGCTGGTCCTTCTGAGCATTCATAATTCTTGCCAAGTTCACTTGTTCATGCAGGGTGATTTCAACATCCCTCAGTTGCTTCTAAGGGGCAGAACAAACAAAAGCCCTGGTTGAGCCTCAGGAACACCCTGCAGTCACAACGAGCTGAAATGGTTTTAAAATCCAAACCCCCACATTACTACCCCAGCTGAACCTCCCTGTAGGAAACGAAGAGCCCATTTACCAGTTTTTCCTCCGCTTCCGACAGCTCCCGATGCGCTTGGCTCGTCCGACTGCGCACCTCCTCGCTGCTCAATCTCTCCTTAACCAACTCTTCTTTCAACTCCTGCAGCTGAAAAGTAAGAGCAGCACAGTTTTCCAGCTGCCAGAGAGCGTGACCGAGGATGTTACGGCGGTGTTGAGGGGCGGTCATTGGGAGCGAGCCTTTTCGATGGGAGCACGGCTCACCTGCGTCTCAAGGTCCTCTCGATCCTTCTTGTCCTGTTCGGACAGGGCTCTCTGCAGGGTCTGATTTTCTTGGCGCACACCTTCCGCAGCCACGGCCCGAGAGCGGAGGCCCCGCAGTTCTCCGGCCAGCTTCACACTCTCCTTCTGACTGCTTTCCAGGTCCACCTGATAGAGGCAGTAGGCAGGACTGGAGCTGTGGCCATCAATATTACATTTTCTCCCCTCACTGACACACTATCACTATCCCATGTCCAAAAAAAAAATGGGACAGTACAACAAAAGCTAGTAAGAGAAGAAATCAATGGTCTGTAAAAAATCTTTGACCTGTATTAAAAAGAAAACACTGCAATACAAAACAGTCTATGTATTACCTTCTGAACTTAATCTTTGTGGAAATGTGATGCCAGTAACACGTTCCAAAAAATTTGGCACATGAGCGATGCAAGACTTAGAATTTATTTAAATGCGAAAAAAAAAAAAAAAAAACCTTTCTGCCATGAAGTAATAACAAGAAAGTGTTTTTACTTGTAAAAGCGTATTTCTCCCCCCCGGCCCCCTTCCCTGCCTAACCCACCGGATGGATGGACTGATGGACAGACATACAGGCACATACCAAAAGGCACCACTTCAGGACCTGAGTAGTAAGAATGCAAAGTTTCATTAAGATCATGCAAATGGTTTTGGAGTTACGCTCCGGCAAACAAAGCGGGAACGCCGACAAGAATGCAAACGCGAACACAAACGTGAACCGAGCCTAAAAAAATATGTCTCCCCTCTCCCTCCGGGAGGGGGGAGAGAGACATAATTCCAAGAAGAGCAACTTGGCCCATCTCAATTCTTACAAACTTAAGGTAAAAAAAAATCCAATGTCCGTCAAGGCATGGGGAGAGCTAATGCTCTAATGTCATGGGTATCATGGGTAACATCTGCGCAGGTACAATTGATGCTTAGGGACATGTATGCATTCTGAAACAACAGATTCTGCCTTGTAGATCTAGTGTCTTTTCAGGGACACCCCTGTTTATTTCCACAAGACAAAGGAAAGTTACACTCTGCATTTGCATGGCTTCCTAATCGGAGAGTGTGGCTGCTAGACTGGCCGGCCTGCATTGGAAACCTGTCTCACTTTGAAAACATGAAAGACAAGAAACACAATACAATAATTAAGATGCGAGATGTCCATGCAGCAAGACATATAGCAAGGATTAAAAAAAAAATCTTTCAAAACTGAAACCATTGGTGT
Source organism: Gymnothorax reevesii (assembly GCA_029721435.1). Taxonomy (NCBI): domain Eukaryota; kingdom Metazoa; phylum Chordata; class Actinopteri; order Anguilliformes; family Muraenidae; genus Gymnothorax; species Gymnothorax reevesii. The sequence continues at coordinate 55,747,236 of CM056582.1, forward strand.
CCTCAGTTCCCAAAACGATTACTTGAAGGGTTGTTGAAAGTAATGTAACTCAGCATTTGACTCACCCCTGTTCCAACTTTTCTGAAATGTATTGCAGGCAGAAAATTTGGAATGAGTATTTAAAAAAAAAAAAAAGAAACAGAGGCGAAAATAGCTCAACTATCCTTTGTTTGGACAGCTTTCAATTTAAAACAGGTCAAGGATGATGAACAAATCACTGTAGATGTTATCACATAGGTATTGTGCCCGTGTAGATGGTAATGTTATGGCCCCAATTTCTTATTACAATCTACAACACAACAGCAACAGCAAGGGATGACAGACACAGTTTTAAAAACTTAAACACATTTAATTAAACCCAACAACTAACTAAACTGACCAAGATTGAATAGGAAAAAAAAAAGAAATATTTACAGTCCCTTTTTGTGGGGTGGCTTGGTGATGTCCTGGATAATGAAAATGCTCAAACACAGGCAAAGAAATCCACAAAAGAAACGTCACAGGTCTTGAACAGAATGGCAGGTCTGGTCATCTTCTTGCAATTTCTCCTACTACTTTACTGTCTCAATTCTTTTCCTTATATACTCTTTTGCAGACCCCACCCACATTTAGACCTCATTTTTTTTTTTTTTTTAACTTTGAGACCTGCCCCAGACATGTCCAGGACATGTCTAAACATGACTCCAGTCTGAGCTTAACAAAAAAAGGTAAATACTGCCATCTAGTGGCCTATATTCACATTACACCTCCATTCCAAAAGGGAAAAATTTTGACTCATAAGGGCAAAATTTTTCTTTTCAATACAAAATGGTTAAGTGAACACTTGTCTATATATACATATCATACAATATTCAAACACATGATATATATATATACACATTCAAACACGGGATAAGCAATCAGCAATTACATTGTCTGTACCCTTCACATGCTTAATTTCCAAGTCAAACTCCTGTAAAATCAAACTCCAATTCAAAAAATCTCCGATTCTTGTTTTTCATCTTACTCAAAAACATTAACGGATTGTGGTCAGTGTACACAATCATTGGCTTTTGTCCTGTACAAACATAAACCTCAAAGTGTTGTAAAGAAAGGACCAGAGCCAACAGTTCCTTCTCTATTGTGGAATAGTTCCTTTGGTGGCGATTGAACTTCCAGGAGAAGTATGCCACGGGATGCTCAATGTCATCAGAGTCACTTCTCTGTAGGAGCACAGATCCACAAGCTTGGTCGCTAGCATCGACCGCGATGGAGAACGGTTTGTTGAAGTCAGGAGATTTGAGCACGGGGAAGTGACACAGCAGAGACTTCAGGCGATCGAAGGCTCTCTGGCATGCATCATCCCAGGTGAACTTTACGCCTTTCTTCAGTTGGTTAGTTAGACTGAGAGCAATCTCAGCAAAGTTCTTGCAGAACTTGCGGGAGTACCCGATCATTCCAAGGAAGCGGCGCAAAGCTTTTTTGTTGTCAGGAACTGGAAAGTCCATGATGGCTTGGACTTTAGCATTTATGGGTGCCACCTTACCCTGGCCTATGACGTAGCCAAGATAGGTGACAGTAGCACAACCAAAGTCACTCTTGTTCAGGTTAACAGTCAGGTTAGCCTGGGTCAGGCGCTGGAACAACGTCTCTACATCTTTTAGATGTTCTTCCCAGGAGTCACTCCATGTGATCAGGTCATCGATGTACGCACCCGTGTGTGGCAATCCGGCGATTGTAGACTGTATCATCCTTTGGAACGTGGCTGGGGCATTTTTCATGCCAAAGGGTAGGACTTCATACTGGTACAATCCAGATGGTGTGGCAAAAGCAGAGATGCTCTTGGCCCTCTCAGTTAAAGGCACACACCAATAACCCTTCAATAAATCAATCTTGGTCAGAAACTTTGCTTGCCCTACACTATCAATACAATCATCAATCCTAGGTATTGGAAACGCATCAATTCTAGTTACAGCATTGACTTTGCGATAATCTGTACAGAATCTAGTACTTCCATCAGGTTTTGGAACTAGCACACAGGGTGAACTCCAATCGGAGTTGGAGGGTCTGATAATATCATGTTTTAACATGTACTCAACCTCTTTCTCAGCAATCTTTCTCTTTTCAGGATTCATCCGGTATGGATGCTGTTTTATTGGTTTGGCATCACCAACATCTACATCATGAGAGGCTAAAGTAACTCTCTTTGGAACATCAGGAAACAAATCCTCATATTTCTTGATCAACCTTTCAAACTGATCTCTCTGTGAGGGTTCTAAGTGCTGGAGTTTTACATCAAGATTTTGCAACACTTCAGTGTTTGACAATTTACATGAAAGAACTTCAGCTTTAATTCTAGGTTCATCATCTTGAAACTCCCCCTCATCTTCACACGTTTCGGCCATAGGAGAATCTGAAGTGACAGCTGCAACCCTAGCATTTCTGTCATGATAAGGCTTTAGCATGTTAATATGACACAATTGTTTTGGTTTTCTCCTATCTGGAGTCTTCACAATGTAATTGAGATCATTGAGTTTTGTCAGAATTTCATAAGGACCATGAAATCTAGCCTGCAATGGATTGGACTGCAAGGGAAACAACACAAGGACCTTTTCTCCTGGTTTAAACTCACGGCTTCTAGCCTTATGATCATACCAAGTTTTCATTTTTCCCTGACTTGATTTCAAGTTCCCTTTGGCAAGGTCACAAGCTGCACGCAATCTTTCCTTGAACTTGCCAACATAGTCTAACAGACTGATATGCGGCTCTTTCTCTTGCCATTGTTCACTCAATAATAGCAAAGGTCCTCTCACTTCATGACCAAACACTAGCTCAAATGGACTGAATCCAGTAGACTCCTGCACTGCTTCTCTAGCTGCAAACAACAGCAAATGAACCCCTTCATCCCAGTCTTTCTCATGGTCATAACAATAAGTCCTCATCATTGTCTTGAGAGTGGAATGAAACCGCTCTAAGGACCCTGACTTTCTGGATGATAGGCACTAGAAAGAATCTGCTTTGCACCTAGTTCATACACAACCTGCTGAAACAATCCTGAAGTGAAATTGCTACCCTGGTCTGACTGAATTTCCCTGGGAAGGCCAAACAACGTGAAGATCTTTATCAAAGCCTTCGAGATTGCAGTTGCCTTGATGTTACGTAGAGGTATGGCTTCGGGGAATCTGGTAGATGCACACATGATTGTCAACAAGTACTGATTTCCAGATCTAGTCTTGGGTAATGGACCAACGCAATCAACAATGACCTTAGAGAAGGGCTCTCCAAATGCTGGGATAGGCTGCAATGGAGCTACAGGTGGGTCTAACTGGTGTTTTCCAACTACCTGACAAGTGTGACAGGTTTTGCAAAAGTTGGAAACGTCTTTCTGAAGCCCAGGCCAAAAGAAGTGTTTCATGATCTTATCAACAGTCTTGTTAACACCAAGATGACCTCCTAAAGGTAAACTATGAGCCATTGTTAAGATCTCATTCCTATAGACCTTCGGAACAACAATTTGCTTGACCACTGCCCAATCTGCATTGGCAGGGATATCAGGAGGGCGCCACTCCCGCATCAACACACCATCCTTGAGATAATACCCAACTGGAACTGCGTCTATTTCTTTATCAGGAAGGGCTCTCCTCTTTAGTACACATATTTCAGGATCATTAGTTTGCTCCTCAATCAACCGCTTTCTGGACAGAGACAGGTCTCCAGACACATCAGAATCACCAGACCCTTCCGGCTGGCTGAATAGAGAACTGATAAAAGTATCTGATAAGTCCTCAAACGGAGAAACCATAGTAGGCCAATCAGAGTCATGAGGCGAACCACCTGAGTCCTGACTATTCAATGTACTGGACGGCACCACATCATCTTCTTCTTTAGCCTTCTTGGCCATAGCACGAGTCACTGCGCAAGAAGGATACAGAGATGGGTCCTCATCCCCATCTTCAGTGCTCGGCTGTGAAGTAAGATGTACAGGGGGAACTACTTTGCCCCCAGCCAGGTCATTGCCTAGCAACAGAGAAACACCCTTAATAGGTAGACTTGACATAAGTCCCACCTTTACCTGTCCTGTAACTAAATCTGACTTCAAGAATATAGAGCGCAGGGGTACAGATACAGTCCTCCCTTCAATACCTTGTACAAGTATGAAATCCCCTGAAGCGGTCTCATCACGTAACTCCAAGGAGTCCATCAACAAAAGTGACTGAGAAGCTCCGGTATCCCTTAGGATATATATGGGGACAGGAGTAGTATGCTCATTCAGAGCCACAAATCCCTCTGACACAAATGGAAGAAATTCCTCCCTCACGAAGTCAGCTGTATCAGGCTTTTTAGCCCCACAAGAAGCAGGCAATTTAGCAGATTGGTTATCTACTACAGGGGTTTCTAACCTTGTTTTCACAAAGGCATTTGGTTTGGTATCCTTTTCTTTTTCTTTCTTAGCTTTAAGGAACCAACAGTTAGTTGTAACATGACCAGATTTCTTGCAATATCTGCAAACTAGACCACTTCTGTCACTGTCAGCTTTCACACTTTGATCAGACCTGTTACTGGATTTCTGAGCACCATCACCAGATTTGTCTTTGTCTTTGGGTGAGGAATCTTGGGTATCACCATAACCCTTTTTCTGAAATTGGGACCATCTATTGTTACTGCTAGACTGAAATTTGGACTTATGTGTGAGAACATATTCATCTGCAAATTTGGCAGCTGATTGCAAATTCAGTGCTTGCTTCTCATTAAGGTAGGTCTTAACATCATCTTTAACACAGTTCTTGAATTCTTCAACTAACACCATCTCTTTTAGTGAGTTGAAATCATCCTTGACCTCCATAGAAGTACACCAGCGCTCAAAGCAAACCTGCTTTTCATTAGCAAATTCAACATAAGTCTGATTTTCAGATTTCTTCAGACCTCTGAATTTCTGTCGGTAAGCCTCTGGAACCAACTCATAAGCTCTCAAAATAACCTTTTTGACAACCTCATAATCAGAGGAATCATCTGCAGACAAAGCCGAATAGGCTTGTTGAGCTTTACCCATGAGGACAGTTTGCAACATCAGAGGCCAGTGTTCCTTTTGCCACTGGCAACTCTTTGCTACCTTTTCAAAACACTGGAAATAGTTGTCAACATCCTTTTCCGAAAATGGAGGCACTAATTTTACCTCCTGGCTAGCCCGAAATTTATTTTCAGTTTTAATTTTTATTTTTAGTTGCTCCATTTGGAGTCTTTCTTCTCTATCGAATTTCTCTAATTCAAAATCTCTCTGTCTTGCAAATTTTTCTAACTCAAATTCTCTTTGTTTTTCTTTTTCTTCCCTCTCAAATTCTCTTTGTTTCTCTTTTTCCCCTCTTTCTTTTTCTCTTTCCTCCCTTTCTTTTTTCTCTTCTCTTGCTAATTTTTCCAACTCAAACTGCCTTTGTTTTTCTTTTTCTTCCCTTTCAATCTCTATCATTTTTAATTTAAGTTCCATTTCTATATTTGGATTTTCCACTGGAAACTGTTCCAGATCTCCTGGTGCAAACACATTTTCATCAATGTAATATTCAACTATCTCCCTCACCAGTCTTGCTTTTCGCATGGCTGGTTTCACCTCTGTCAGCTCTAAATGTCTGCAAATTTCTAGCAGTTCTGTCTTTTTAAAAGACTTCAAAACCCCTACGGTTGGTGATGCCAAGAAATCATCCATTGCTGTTGTCAATATATATGTATTCAATTAAAAAAAAATAAATTTTACAATTTGAAATGTTAGATTTTTAATAAATGACTCACAAAATGGTCTATCCCGGACCTTGAGCCCCCAATTTGTTATGGCCCCAATTTCTTATTACAATCTACAACACAACAGCAACAGCAAGGGATGACAGACACAGTTTTAAAAACTTAAACACATTTAATTAAACACAACAACTAACTAAACTGACCAAGACTGAATAGGAAAAAAAAAAAGAAATATTTACAGTCCCTTTTTGTGGGGTGGCTTGGTGATGTCCTGGATAATGAAAATGCTCAAACACAGGCAAAGAAATCCACAAAAGAAACGTCACAGGTCTTGAACAGAATGGCAGGTCTGGTCATCTTCTTGCAATTTCTCCTACTACTTTACTGTCTCAATTCTTTTCGTTATATACTCTTTTGCAGACCCCACCCACATTTAGACCTCTTTTTATTTTTTTTTAACTTTCTGAGACTTGCCCCAGACATGTCCAGGACATGTCTAAACATGACTCCAGTCTGAGCTTAACAAAAAAAAGGTAAATACTGCCATCTAGTGGCCTATATTCACATTACAGTAATAAATGAGAATGAGGGAGAACCAACAGGGCAACAAAATAACTAATGAGTAGCAGAGGAAATTTCTCCATAAGCATGGTACCTGTCAGTCTAATGTTATTCTTCAAACAAATGACAGTATTCTTTTTTTTAACTTGCATTTGTCAAGATCATCTCAATTTTTCAAGAAATGTCATCGTATATGTGACCACCATTTGCACATACATGTTCTGGCCGACACACACAGTCTCATACAACTGCACACAGACGTGCAGACACAGCAGCGTTCGACAGACCTGCAGCAGTATGATGCGATCGTGCTGTTTCTGCCACTCCTCCAGGTTATGCTGCTTCTCCAGGTCCATTCCTCTTATACTGGAATTTAGCCTGAAATACAGGGCAGAGAAGCAGGAGTAACAATCTGACACACAGATCCTCTACAACTTTAAATGTTCCAAACTTCAGCTGTGTCCCAATCTGAGTTTCCACCAAAGGCGCAACCTGCATTCACCTTTCCCAGGAACACTACAACAGGTTGACCTCACTGCTCATATATGCTCCATTTAATGATAATAAAAAAATGACCACAGGGGGGGACAAAATCTGAGGTAAAAGCAGGTACAGGGATTAATCAAGGAGATAATTTAGCATCCAAACTTGACAGGTTATGGTAAAAGCATCAGTAACTCACTGTGCGATCTCCACCTGCTGTGCTGTTACTTCGTCTTTCAGCTCCGACTTCTCTTGTTTCAGCTGGGTAATTTTGGCCACAGCTTTTTGATGTTTCTCCTCCAAGGCAGACAGACTCTGCTTGAGTTCCTAGGGCCAAGAAGACAAGACAGACGAATGACACAAGACTGATGATAAACTAGGCCGACAGCAAGGGGTATATCCCCAAAATTACCGAATCCTCGAAGCCCCCTTTATTAGATTTCCCTTTACTAGACCTACAATATGAGGCAAATTTGAGGTCTGTGTAAGTAATTCCAGAGATATGGTACATATCTCAAAACATAATGCATTGCTGAATACCCCTCAGCCCAGACAAGATTTCCTGCCTCAAGGTCACAGCGCTAAGGTCAAAGGTGAAATCCAGCAAAAACATGACCTCGCACATCCATGTGTCACAGTGGGTTACCATACCAAATTTGGTGAAGCAGCGATCAGTAGTTGCTGAGTACTGACCCGGACAAGATTTCCTGCCTCAAGGTCACAGCGCTAAGGTCAAAGGTGAAATCCAGCAAAAACATGACCTCGCACATCCATGTGTCACAGTGGGTTACCATACCAAATTTGGTGAAGCAGCGATCAGTAGTTGCTGAGTACAGACCCGGACAAGATTTCCTGCCACAAGGTCACGGCGCTAAGGTCAAACAGTGAAATCGAGCAAAAAATATGCTGTTGCACATCTATGTGTCACAGTGAGTTACCATACCAAATTTGGTGAAGCTGCGATATTTAGTTGACGAGTACCAATCTATAAAAGATTTCCAGGGTCAAGGTCACAGAGCTAAGATCAAAGGTCAAATCAGCAAAAAAACTGACGAGGCACATCTACGGATCACAGTGAGTTACCATACCATATTTGGTGAAGCTGTGAGATTTAGTTGCAGAGTACTGACCCAGAGAAAATTTCCAGGGTAGAGGTCAGAGAGCTAAGGTCAAAGGTCAAATCCAGCAAAACACCTGACGTTGCACATGCATGAGTCATAGTGAAATACCATAACAAATTTGGTGAAGCTACGATAATTAGTAGCCGAGTACTGACCCGGACAAGATTTCCAGGGTCAAGGTCACAGAGCTAAGGTCAAAGGTCAAATGCAGCAAAAAAAACCTGACGTGGCACATCAATGGGTCATAGTGAGTTATCATACCAAATTTGGTGAAGCTGCAATCAATAGATGCTGAGCACTGACCCGGACAAGATTTCCAGGGTCAAGGTCACAGCGCTAAGGTCAAAGGTCAAATCCAGCAGAAAACCTGACGTTGCACATCAATGGGTCACAGTGAGTTACTATACGAAATTTGGTGAAGCTGTGATAATTAGATGCCAAGTAGTGGCCCGGACAAAATCATGGACGGACGACGGATGACGGACGAACACGCAGGTGACGGCCAGAGTCGGCAGATTTTTTCAATATATAGCACCCCCTGGTGGCAAACCTAAGAGTGCACACTTTCCCAAATTTAATCAGTTCATCCTCTTTACCATATCTACCCATATGCCAAAATGAGAAGCCACTGTAAAGTATTTTGTGAGTTATCGCACTACCGGCTAAAGTCTGCAGACGCAGCGGCAAAGGATGCGGCGGCAAAAGGTGGGGCGAAACCATGATGTCCCCGAAAATCTTATTTCGGGGATATAATTATCTCACCAGAGACTAAATATGCTGCTGCTTAAATATGCTACCATTCATAGCTTTTCTGTTTTCACGATATTAGCTAGGATTTTATCTTGCATAAAATATTTTTCTAGCACTGGGTTCTCCCACTGTGGTTTACTCAAAAGGAACCCCTCAAAAAATGTTGCTATCTTTTCTGACACATTTGGGAATGTGGTAATGTATTTGTGAGCATGTTATCGTCACCACTGGCATATTGAAGCCGCTGTCCATCATTTTTTTTAAATTTCAATTTCCAGTAATCGTATTTGTACATTATTTACAGATTTGCATAAATGAGTGAAGTATTCCACTAAAAATTCAGGCTTCTCTGGCATCACCTCACCATGCATTCTGATACGGAGAAATCAACTGTGCCCAGTTTGGAACTACCAATCACAACCAGGGGGCGTAACTAATTGAATGTGCATCATCAGGGTTCCCACTCTTTTCTTGAAATTTTTTTCCAGGACTTTTCCAGGACTTTTTCAGCTGCCACAGTACGAGTCAAGTTATCCCAACATACACTAATAAATTACACCCCCAAGCTTTGGAGAAGTGTCATTTTCTACATTTGTACGTTATATTTTGTACATTTAACCAGATTGCTTCAATGTTTATTCCTCTCCCTCTTTCTCTCTCGTACTTTCTCCACAAAACATTGTTATATGTTCAATAAAATCACCTAAACATTTTCCTTTAGTTCATCTGTTTACTGTTTACTTACAGTTTACTTTAAGAATGCAGGTGTCAGATGCACAAAGTAAAAATCAAAATCACTGCAAAAATAAAAATATCAAAATCAAATCCTATCCTGCAATGCAAAAAGGTCAATATAAAACAAAGCAAAGCAATTTAAATGAAAATGTTCCTCTAAAACAATTCTCAGTTATTGTAACTTCTTGACACTCTCCTGCAGGTCTTTCAGTGCTTTTCCTGGAGCTTGCAGCTCTTCCTTTTTCTGAGCTTATCAATTATTAAATATAATAATAATAATACAAATTTAAAAAATGTTATCTTTTATTGGTGCGGTCAATCAATTGACAGCACTAATAAAATAATTTACTTTGATTAATCACAGTTTTAGGCTGTGATTAATCATGATTAATTGCATTTTTAAAATACCCTTATTCATGCAAATTATTTTTACTTGACTAAAAACTTAATTAGTTTATCAGTTACTGCATGTAAAAGTGTAATCACCTTTACATGCAGTAATTGATAAAATAATTATATTATCTATTACTAGATAATATTAACTTGTACTTTACTTTAAACATTTGCTTTAATTTTATCATTAATGTGCACTTCACAGCTATATTATTGTTGCGTGTCTACATTTTCTTTTTCTTGAAATTGCATTTGAACACACCATGACTTTTTTGTTCACCATCACCTAATTGGCATTTTTCTGAGCCGACCTTGAACACATCATAATGTAAACTTGGCACCTCGTTTAGTTCGCTAATTAGCTGTTATTCCGCAGATTTCATCATGGATTTCAAGTCGGGTTACCATTTTTAACTAACGGAATTTTCTACAATGTTTGGGGGCCTTAAGCAGACAAATCTTTTGTTCACCTCTACTTCACTGGGAACAATGAGTCTGTGTTTTTGATGCACACGTCAATCATCCTCCACTTGCAGCCTTGAGCAGCTTTAAGGACTGGCTCCGACTGGGCCCGGGACACACACATGTAAGTGTTGTGGCACTTGTTACGCTCGTGGTCACGATGTTCTCAGGCTTCATAGTTCTGTTACCAACAACAAACGAGTTGTTTCTGCCGTTTTCGTTAGCATACCGGCTACATCCTGTACAGCACTGACCTGCGCCTCGGCGTCATATCTCAGATACTGGGCACACCTCCGTCTCCAAACCTCCACTGACCTGCGCCTCGGCGTCATCTCTCAGATACTGGGCACACCTCCGTCTCCAAACCTCCACTGACCTGCGCCTCGGCGTCGCATCTCAGATACTGGGCACACCTCCGTCTCCAAACCTCCACTGACCTGCGCCTCGGCGTCATGTCTCAGATACTGGGCACACCTCCGTCTCCAAACCTCCACTGACCTGCGCCTCGGCGTCATCTCTCAGATACTGGGCACACCTCCGTCTCCAAACCTCCACTGACCTGCGCCTCGGCGTCGCATCTCAGATACTGGGCACACCTCCGTCTCCAAACCTCCACTGACCTGCGCCTCGGCGTCATCTCTCAGATACTGGGCACACCTCCGTCTCCAAACCTCCACTGACCTGCGCCTCGGCGTCATGTCTCAGATACTGGGCACACCTCCGTCTCCAAACCTCCACTGACCTGCGCCTCGGCGTCATCTCTCAGATACTGGGCACACCTCCGTCTCCAAACCTCCACTGACCTGCGCCTCGGCGTCATCTCTCAGATACTGGGCACACCTCCGTCTCCAAACCTCCACTGACCTGCGCCTCGGCGTCGCATCTCAGATACTGGGCACACCTCCGTCTCCAAACCTCCACTGACCTGCGCCTCGGCGTCATGTCTCAGATACTGGGCACACCTCCGTCTCCAAACCTCCACTGACCTGCGCCTCAGCGTCATATCTCAGATACTGGGCACACCTCCGTCTCCAAACCTCCACTGACCTGCGCCTCGGCGTCACATCTCAGATACTGGGCAGACCTCCGTCTCCAAACCTCCACTTTGCAAAGAAATTTCTCCTCCGATGTTTTTTCTCCTTCCCCTCTTTTCTCGCATTATTTACATTAACAGACCAGTGTGAAGTGCCGGCCGCTTCTTCCTGCTCCGCCTCTGATTGGCGGGTGTTCGTACGTCTTCGCCTTCACAGACATGAGTGTGTGTGTGTGTGTGTGTGTGAGTGTATGTATGTGTGTGTGTGTGTGTGTGTGTGTGTGTGTGTGTGTGTGTGTGCATGTGAGACTGACAGACGTCTCTAAACGCTTACTACGCTAACAACATTGTTCAAATGAACATGCAAGTCTTCAGTTTTCACTGCCTTCGTTCCTCATTTAGGCTATGGGGTGTGCATCTCACTCATGGATACATAAGATCTCACTTGGATGTTGACATCTAAATTACTTTCATTGCAAAGTAGCTAGCTAATAACTGCATGAAAGTCGGAGCTCTGCTCTCTGTGCTCTCAGTATTTTAATCGAATTCCTAATGGGACAATGGAGCAAGTATGAAATACTGAGTGAAACGTGGCCCAGTAAGACTACCTGTTACCCGTCACTTTCTCGAAGCTGTAGTCATGGTTGCTGTGGCTCTACTGAAACCAGAGATGCATTTCATCTCAGAGCGCACAGCCAAAAGTGACGGCACGCCCACTATAGCTCTCCACTGCTCCTCTGTCACTCAACAGAAGAGACAGAGAGAGGGAGAAACACCTCACACTCGATATACAGCGATGGCATCACTCATGAACTGAAATTCGCTAATTTTGGTGCTTCCTTGGAGAAAATAAATCCTTACTTGGGTCTGAAAAGTCAGTAAATCTAGCAACAAAGTCAAACACTGGGCAGCAGAACTGCTAAGGGAATATGCAATTTTATTTGGGTCACGTGGGGCGCTGTGCCGGCTAGAAGCAGAAATGAAGCAGAGAAGCGCTACAGCTCAGCGTTGCCCATTAAAGGCAGCTGAAAACAGACATACATGCGTGAAATGTTGAACCCATTTGCATTCACCCCCAAGGAAGAGAGAAGCAGAGGGAGGAAAAATAAATTTTCCAGGACAACTCAAGCTTTTCCAGGACATTTTACTTTTTTTCCTCATTTTCCATGTGTTTTCCATGACTGGAAAATTGGGTCAATCATTTTCCAGGTTTTCCAGGACGCGTGGGAACCCTGATCATGCCTGGCACCCACTAAACTGGCCACGCTCCCCGTAGGCGCACCCTCTATCTGAGCCGTGCCCATGAAAAACACAGAAATTATGCAGTGACGGAGGAGAGCTTGGTTGTGACTAGAAAGGACCCAACTTCTGTCAAATGTGACATCATTTTCTCTTTTTTCAAGATTTTCAAGAATTTTTCTGCAGAGATGAGCCAATAAGAGGGATAAGCCAAAGCGCAATGTTGAGTTTGACTTAGCTTGCCATCATTGATACATTCTGATTGTTTGTTTGAAAAACAATTTCTTTGACATTGTGGGGAAACAGAAATTTATGCTTTTGAATACAGTGGAGAGACAGACAGATTTGTGTATTAGGCCACCTCACATGTGTATGTTAATGAGAGTGGAGAGACAGACAGATTTGTGTATTAGGCCAACTCACGTGTATATGTTAATGAGAGTGGAAAGACAGACAGATTTGCGTATTAGGCCACCTCACATGTATATGTTAATGAGAGTGGAAAGACAGACGGATCTGTGTATTAGGCCACCTCACATGTATATGTTAAAGACAGTGGAGAGACAGACAGATCTGTGTATTAGGCCACCTCACATGTGTATGTTAATGACAGTGAAGAGACAGACAGATTTGTGTATTAGGCCACCTCACATGTATATGTTAATGAGAGTGGAGAGACAGACAGATCTGTGTATTAGGCCACCTCACATGTGTATGTTAAAGACAGTGGAGAGACAGACAGATTTGTGTATTAGGCCACCTCACATGTATATGTTAATGAGAGTGGAAAGACAGACAGATTTGTGTATTAGGCCACCTCACATGTATATGTTAATGAGAGTGGAGAGACAGACAGATTTGTGTATTAGGCCACCTCACATGTATATGTTAATGAGAGTGGAGAGACAGACAGATTTGTGTATTAGGCCACCTCACATGTATATGTTAATGAGAGTGGAGAGTCAGACAGATTTGTGTATTAGGCCACCTCACATGTGTATGTTAAAGACAGTGGAGAGACAGACAGATTTGTGTATTAGGCCACCTCACATGTATATGTTAATGAGAGTGGAGAGACAGACAGATTTGTGTATTAGGCCACCTCACATGTGTATGTTAATGACAGTGGAGAGACAGACAGATCTGTGTATTAGGCCACCTCACATGTGTATGTTAATGAGAGTGGAGAGACAGACAGATCTGTGTATTAGGCCACCTCACATGTGTATGTTAATGACAGTGGAGAGACAGACAGATTTGCGTATTAGGCCACCTCACATGTATATGTTCAAGACAGTGGAGAGACAGACAGATTTGTGTATTAGGCCACCTCACATGTATATGTTCAAGACAGTGGAGAGACAGACAGATTTGTGTATTAGGCCACCTCACATGTGTATGTTAATGACAGTGGAGAGACAGACAGATTTGTGTATTAGGCCAACTCACATGTATATGTTAATGAGAGTGGAAAGACAGACAGATCTGTGTATTAGGCCACCTCACATGTATATGTTAATGAGAGTGGAGAGACAGACAGATTTGTGTATTAGGCCACCTCACATGTATATGTTAATGAGAGTGGAGAGACAGACAGATTTGTGTATTAGGCCACCTCACATGTATATGTTAATGAGAGTGGAGAGACAGACAGATTTGTGTATTAGGCCACCTCACATGTATATGTTAATGAGAGTGGAGAGACAGACAGATTTGTGTATTAGGCCACCTCACATGTATATGTTAATGACAGTGGAGAGACAGACAGATTTGTGTATTAGGCCACCTCACATGTGTATGTTAAAGACAGTGGAGAGACAGACAGATCTGTGTATTAGGCCACCTCACATGTGTATGTTAATGACAGTGGAGAGACAGACAGATTTGCGTATTAGGCCACCTCACATGTATATGTTCAAGACAGTGGAGAGACAGACAGATTTGTGTATTAGGCCACCTCACATGTATATGTTAATGACAGTGGAGAGACAGACAGATTTGCGTATTAGGCCACCTCACATGTGTATGTTAAAGACAGTGGAGAGACAGACAGATCTGTGTATTAGGCCACCTCACATGTGTATGTTAATGACAGTGAAGAGACAGACAGATTTGTGTATTAGGCCACCTCACATGTATATGTTAATGAGAGTGGAGAGACAGACAGATCTGTGTATTAGGCCACCTCACATGTGTATGTTAATGAGAGTGGAGAGACAGACAGATTTGTGTATTAGGCCACCTCACATGTATATGTTAATGAGAGTGGAAAGACAGACAGATTTGTGTATTAGGCCACCTCACATGTATATGTTAATGAGAGTGGAGAGACAGACAGATTTGTGTATTAGGCCACCTCACATGTATATGTTAATGAGAGTGGAGAGACAGACAGATTTGTGTATTAGGCCACCTCACATGTATATGTTAAAGACAGTGGAGAGACAGACAGATCTGTGTATTAGGCCACCTCACATGTGTATGTTAATGACAGTGGAGAGACAGACAGATTTGCGTATTAGGCCACCTCACATGTATATGTTCAAGACAGTGGAGAGACAGACAGATTTGTGTATTAGGCCACCTCACATGTATATGTTCAAGACAGTGGAGAGACAGACAGATTTGTGTATTAGGCCACCTCACATGTATATGTTAATGACAGTGGAGAGACAGACAGATTTGCGTATTAGGCCACCTCACATGTGTATGTTAAAGACAGTGGAGAGACAGACAGATCTGTGTATTAGGCCACCTCACATGTGTATGTTAATGAGAGTGGAGAGACAGACAGATTTGTGTATTAGGCCACCTCACATGTATATGTTAATGAGAGTGGAAAGACAGACAGATTTGTGTATTAGGCCACCTCACATGTATATGTTAATGAGAGTGGAGAGACAGACAGATTTGTGTATTAGGCCACCTCACATGTATATGTTAATGAGAGTGGAAAGACAGACAGATTTGTGTATTAGGCCACCTCACATGTATATGTTAATGAGAGTGGAAAGACAGACAGATCTGTGTATTAGGCCACCTCACATGTATATGTTAATGAGAGTGGAGAGACAGACAGATCTGTGTATTAGGCCACCTCACATGTATATGTTAATGAGAGTGGAGAGACAGACAGATTTGTGTATTAGGCCACCTCACATGTATATGTTAATGACAGTGGAGAGACAGACAGATTTGTGTATTAGGCCACCTCACATGTGTATGTTAAAGACAGTGGAGAGACAGACAGATCTGTGTATTAGGCCACCTCACATGTGGATGTTAATGACAGTGGAGAGACAGACAGATTTGCGTATTAGGCCACCTCACATGTATATGTTCAAGACAGTGGAGAGACAGACAGATCTGTGTATTAGGCCACCTCACATGTATATGTTAATGACAGTGGAGAGACAGACAGATTTGTGTATTAGGCCACCTCACATGTGTATGTTAAAGAGAGTGGAGAGACAGACAGATCTGTGTATTAGGCCACCTCACATGTGTATGTTAATGACAGTGAAGAGACAGACAGATTTGTGTATTAGGCCACCTCACATGTATATGTTAATGAGAGTGGAGAGACAGACAGATCTGTGTATTAGGCCACCTCACATGTGTATGTTAATGACAGTGAAGAGACAGACAGATTTGTGTATTAGGCCACCTCACATGTATATGTTAATGAGAGTGGAAAGACAGACAGATTTGTGTATTAGGCCACCTCACATGTATATGTTAATGAGAGTGGAGAGACAGACAGATTTGTGTATTAGGCCACCTCACATGTATATGTTAATGAGAGTGGAGAGACAGACAGATTTGTGTATTAGGCCACCTCACATGTGTATGTTAATGACAGTGGAGAGACAGACAGATTTGTGTATTAGGCCACCTCACATGTATATGTTAATGAGAGTGGAAAGACAGACAGATTTGTGTATTAGGCCACCTCACATGTGTATGTTAATGAGAGTGGAGAGACAGACAGATTTGTGTATTAGGCCACCTCACATGTATATGTTAATGAGAGTGGAGAGACAGACAGATTTGTGTATTAGGCCACCTCACATGTGTATGTTAATGAGAGTGGAGAGACAGACAGATTTGTGTATTAGGCCACCTCACATGTATATGTTAATGACTGCAGCAGTTTCACCTTTGGGGATTTTCCATGAGCCCACATGGCGAGACGGCGAGACCCCACGACCATTTAGGATTTGAATTATCCAATCCGCAGTGCCAAACATGGCACACAACTGCTTGTGACCAATCAGAGGTCAAAACGTATCTTGCACAAAAATTTACATATATGCAAATGTAATGATATAAATTTTGTTACAGTGTACATTTTCGGAGGATTTTGTTTCCTTGCTGCCTCATGTAACAAATATTTTCCTGTTTTGTAAGAAGAACATCGGGTCTGCTGCTTTTGAACGATGGTCATAATATTTGTTTGTTCCTAATAAAACCTTGGATTTGCTAACAATATACTGTATCATTTTTATAGTCATTTTATTTGTAGGCCTAGAGCATTGGCTGCAGGTGCGCCGAAAATTGGTGAAGCACAGAACAACCCTTGAAAATAATAACTACTCTTGACCCACTTTCAATCATTCATCTAAAATAACATCACATACATTCTGCAAACACTCAGCCTGATCAGGTGCGGCCAGTTTTCCTCAATAAGGTAACACATGAAATGCATTTCAGTCAGCGTTATTCATTTGTGGGTATTTTCTGCAAATTATCGCTCTTTGTGATGAAATAAAACAACCGTGAAGCTCTGACTATACGGTGCAGGATGTGCTTAAAGCAAACAGAAAACATAACATTAGTTAATGTTTTTTGAAAAGTGAATAGAACATTTTCCTCTCAAATCACTAAAACATTTCATTAGGAAGGAAACTGTGTGTTCACCTGCTCATGGCTTATTCTTATCATTGGAAAACTTGTTAATCATAGAAAATGACTGAAAACAGATCAAAACTTCTTAGTTCTCATCTTACCAAAGTAGTAAGGAGAACTGGAAACAAGTGATGGTCCCAAGTGTTTTGGAGTCTATGTAATGTTTATTTAAATAAATGACTGAAAACAGGTCTATACCAAACATTATTTCCAAGGGATGTTCCGTGCTTCACCAGTTTTTCACTTCACCAGCCGCCTCTGGCCTAAAAATACATACATCCAGTAGCCAGTAAGCACACCCGGCCCATCACAAAGCGTCTCTCCTAATGGGCCATTGACAGCACGGTCAGCTGAGCAATCAACTGCAGTGGATGGCAGTGGACTGCACTGTGCCATCTTCCGATTTATTAGAGGTTAGCCGACTTTCAGTCATGACCAGAAGAAACGGCCCAAGAGCAGCCGAAAGATTGTAGTCGCAATGTCCTGCCTTATGCTCTGTGGGGTCACGGTGTCCTCCATTTCAATCACCCTTCTCCGCTTCCGACACAGTTACATTTGTGGTTTGTGCTCATTTTGAGACTCAGTTTTTGAAGTTCACAGCCTGCCATTCTCCACTGCTCTGTGCACTAAGACGCAGCTAAAAAATGAAAGTACATTGATTCAACTGACAAAACGTGAGTCACTGTGAGGCTAGCTTCCATGGTTACAGACACTGCCAGGGCATCTTCCAACAGGATAATGATCCTAAGCACACAGCCAAATCTGTGAAGAAATGGTTACTAGACAACAAAGTGAACATTTTGGAGCGGCCAAGCCAGAGCTCCCACCTCAATCCTATCAAAAGTCTGTGGAGGGAACTGAAGACCAAGGTCATGGCAAGGAAACCCTTAAACCTTAAGGATCTGGAGAAGTTCGGCAAAGAGGAGTGGGCCAAAATCCCTGTGGAGACGTGTAGAAACCTTGAGATCAACCACAGGAAGCGTTTGGAGGCTGTAATCGTGAATAAAGGCTTTGCCATCAATTACTGAGAAAAGGGTATGAACAATTCTGGACATGCCATTTTTTGTAAATCTATCAAATACAATACCAAAAAGTATTGTATTTCTTGAATAATTGTTTACTGTACGTCTTACAGCCTGATGTCAACTTACTGTGTCATTTGTGCAAGAATAAATTTGATATGTCCAAAATTTTCCAAAAAGAAACAAAAATTGGTAGGGGTATGAATAACTTTGGGCGCGACTGTACGTAAAAAAAAGAGACTTTTCCAGGGATGCACTTAGTTTGGCACACCACTGTGTACGTAAAATTCAGTGGTTATCAATGCCTGAGAATGATCCAAATATTACCTCCACCTTCCTCCGGCATTCCTCCACTTCCGCCATGTTCTGGACATTTGTATCCAGCTGAGCCTTCTCAATCTCCAGCTGTTTCCTCTCCTCCATTCTCTCTCTCTCTCTCTCGGCCTGTGACTGCTCCAACAGGCAAACAGACTGATGCAGGTCATTCCTGGATTCCTAAATGGATACAGCAGGTGGGTGGTCAAATCGCACTCCTCCATTTTGCACCAAAACTACAAAAATCACACCACAAATCAAGACTTACTGCTGGGTTTCCCTCTCTCCTCTGTAAAGCAATAGTGAGGGAGCAGGTTTTTGTTTCAGCCCAACAACCTGATTCAATGGATCAACTAACCATGTTCATCAATGAAAACCTTTACAAGGGTCTTCCCTGAACTTCACAATCATTTCTGAATAAAATTGGACGCCTCTGGCTTAGAAGAACCTGGCTGACCTTGAGGGAGTTAATCTCCAGAACTTTCTCATTGAGCTCGGCTCTCAAGAGGTGGATCGTCTCCTTCTGCTGCTCCATCTCTTCGTGAAGCTCCTCTTTCTCTTTCTCCACCAACTCCACCTGTTCCTGCACGCCACACCAAACACGCAACAGCCCTCTATTACTTAAAACAATCCCATCGCTGATCCCGACAGATGCTACAAATTTTTGACAGGTGCATTCATTCAAATTTTATGTCTGAGACTACCAACTGAAAACTAGCCTTCACTCTTAGTGGTGCCATTCCATAGAATTACAAAAATTTAGTTAAAATCAGACTATTTTAGCACGGTCCCACAATTTTATTGGGCTTTCTGTAATGCTAGGTTCCCACTATCATAATGTGCGGCATGATTGAAATCAAGGTCTTAATCGTGGGGTAATTGTCAATCGTGATCATCGCATCACCTCGTATCCAAACCTAAAATTTCAGAGAAGTTTCGCGATCAGCTACGAATGGCCAACTGTGGCGTTCGTAGGGAACTAAGCATAAAGCATTCTGAATTCGATTTTTAACACGCATTTTCCTAATTAACCCCTTTATGCAAATGCAAAATCAAGTCAATCCTTGCCTACAGTGGGTGTCCATAACCCCATTTAGAGCTTTGCCACTCCCACAGACTTGAAAAATTGCTTTATTGCAGCAAGGTTCTTGCACCATTTAGAATTCCAGCAACTAAAAATATAATGGTACACTCAAACTTCTTTAGTTCACAAAGTTGGATCGAAACATTTAAATATGACCAATAAACAAAAATAGAAGAGATAGGGAAAGGGGCAAAACCTTCTCTCACCACTGTATTTATTTCCATGCGATGCTTGGTGAAACTGGCCCCTGGTTAATATCAATCCAGATATCCAGATGCACAGAAAATACAATGTTGTACAATGAGACC
The DNA here is from genome assembly GCA_029721435.1 of Gymnothorax reevesii. Lineage (NCBI taxonomy): Eukaryota > Metazoa > Chordata > Actinopteri > Anguilliformes > Muraenidae > Gymnothorax > Gymnothorax reevesii. The sequence continues at coordinate 55,767,359 of CM056582.1, forward strand.
CTCAATATGGAACCTTTAAGTGTGCATTTCTGCAGATCACTGCAATTACATAGTTGCTTCTCACCTGACAAATCAGTAGCCATGGCTACAGACCTCCAAGCTCTCGCATAGTACTAGCTACCCCTGCAACTCACTGCTGGGTCATTCCATATTCAATTAAAAGATTCTGAGAAAAGTTCCCACACGACCTTTTCCAAATCAGCTGAAATTTTTATCACAGTAACTACAACATATTTAATGAACCCATGCCAAATTTTTCATGGATCATGCAAAAAATTTTCGAGTTACTGACTTTTGAAGTACACAGGTGCAAGTTGAAATTTGAGAGCTTCTTTTTTCCCGCCATATTTGAGTCCACGTAACTTTATATGTTATGTGGGTAGCTGAACGAAAAATTTCAGGGTTGAAAGCCACATATCAGCTCTGCTGAAAACATTGATTATAATACTTCCATGTGTATTTGTGGTCTCATCAAGCTTTGAAAATTTGAGATTGCGATTTTCTTGGCAGCCAACTTCAGACATTTACATCTTTGAATTTGTGTAAGTTTGATAACTGAACTGTGATCAGATTTATGGCTAGGATACAGAACAATAAAAATAAGCACGATTTGCTTGCATTATGATTTGTTTTATAATTACAGAAAGATCTGAAGACTTGCAAAAACCTAATTTTGGTCAATCTTTGACCACACATAATGCCATGTGGAATAGCTCATCGGTTATTGAAACTAGGTCATTTGACAGAACTGATTTTCATCTACTTTTTGATAATAAAGTAAACTTCTAGCCATGCAGGGTTCTGCCCAGGATGCTCAGAGTGGTGCTCGGGTAATTGTATGCAAATGCACACAGCGTGCGAGCAGGAAAATTTTTGAGTCAATTCGAAAGCAAACATTTCCTCGGAGTCACCAGAGATTACTGTGTTTCTTTGATGTGCTCCTCAGTGCGTAGCAAGATGCCTCCAATTTTCATGGATTGATGCCATATTCCTAAACTTGTTTTCTTATTTTGTATCTGAATACTTTTGATTAAATTTGTGAATATGACTTAACAACAGTCATTTATGTTTCAAACATTTCTTCAGTGGCGCCCCTTGGGCAGAGAACAAACGTCTTTAAACTGCTAATTAGTCTTGATCTGTTTCAGTCATTTTCCATGATAAAAAGTAACGAAACTGTCCCTTCTCAGGTGTAGCTAATTGTAGGCCCAATTCGTTACGACGAGAGAGAACGCCTCAACTGAAAGCAAAAAATGCGCATTTCAATCATTGTTTTCAATTACAAAATCATGAAGCGAGGGTTTGATGGCTTGCTTTGTAAGATGTGGCAAAAATTAACGCGGAAAATTCTTTTTTTTTCGTGAATGGTTACCTTAAGGCACGTGAATTAAACGTGTTTATTGAATTAATTATTCACCCAGCATGCCCTCCTCGCCTCACCAGGCTCTCCACTTAACCCCAGGGGGGCCAAACTTAAAGGTCAAGGTCACTGAGCAAAGGTCAAGGGTCATTCGAGTACAAAACCTTGACGAGGCACAGCTGCTCTCCAAGGCAAGTCGACATACGCAAAATGAAGTTTCTAACCCAAACGGTTACAGAGAAATGGCCTGGACAATGGCTGGACGCCCGGACAGCCGCCCTCCCATCTGCGAAGGAGACGACAATACCTTCCGCCCCTCAGTCGGGGCTGAGGGGTAAAAAGTAACTGATGTAAAGGGTCAATAGGACATGAACTAGAGTTGTCCCTAAGGAAACACCTATAGAGATATGTGAGCTTGGAAAAAATGTCAGGCCGAGCTTACCTGTGTTGTGATCACCAGAATGTCGCTGTCCATTCCGTTATCCAAGCTCGACTCTGGAGGGCTCTCAAAGCGAAACGGGGTACTGGCACCTCTCACCTGACCGGTGCTATCCACAAAGCAGAACTGGTAAAACTCTCCATCCTCCTTGGGCAAGTAATATGCTGGGGATACAGCAAATGAAGGTTATAAACATCTCAAGTGCTTCTTGGCACTTTTCCTAAGGAACATTATCAGAAGCAACTCTGTGACATTCTGAAATTTGGAATGTCATGTGAAAAATGCAACAAAAAAAAAAAAAAACAAAAAAACAAAAAAAACTTCTGGAACAAAACCTTCTTAGTTTTATGGCAATTCCATGCAAACACTAAGATGATTTTTTTTTTCCCTATTAATGAAAATGGCCATTGGAGCACCCCATCAATGGACCAGGAATGCTTTATGTCCCCTCATCCACCTCCCCCCACCCCTTGTCTACAATGATTTCTTTATGAGTTGGAAAATATTTAGACAGAGAAAAATATTAACACATCAAATATCATTTACTCAGTAAAAAACATACTGCAACATCAATGTTTGACTATGGAACTTCTTTGCTGTGATAAAATGAACAGAAAATGACATCCAGTCAATATTTATCACAAATAGTCTGTTTTGAGGATTTCAGCTGGGTAGCTAGACGTGGCGTTGCAAGTCTACACCCATGAGATGCACGACCAATTTTTATTTCAGTGTACTGCCAAAATATGCATGGCAGTAGTCCTGCACCAAAAGTCGAGTCGTTGCCCAGGAAAAGAACAACATTGTGAGCCAGCTGTCTGAAGAATTCTTTGCTACGGTGACAAGACCGGGTTCAAATGCTAACGTTGTCTTGATGGAGCGTTGGAGTTAAGCCAAATGTTGAAGTAATTCCTCTTTGAAACTGTTCAAAGTCAAAACAATTTTTTCCTATCAGCGCTACAGAATTGAATTTACATACACTAATAAAGGAGACATGTGGACACACTACCAGTCCAACTGCACATTTCTCAATCCCCATTATGAAGCGAATATTTATGTACTCAGGTTTACGACCTCCTCTTGTACACCAGACTCGAAGCCACTCTTAAGTAAGAACTCTTTAACAATCAGTTTTTGTTTAAAATATAATGCTTCTTAGCATTTTCAGCATTTACTTAACAAATTTAACATAGTGCCACTCATTCAATTGTGTACATCGGCATCTGGGTGGCGACATGATTCAGCAACAGCTGATAAGTTCTTAAAAGAGTGAACAGGTTAATGATTGGATCCTGCATGAAGCTTAAGATGAGTAGTACTGAATGAGCTAGAGCTCCTGATTGAACTTGTGATAAATATATATGAAATGTTTTATTTTGTTTTTCCATTTTTTTGGGGTGGGGAATTAAAAAGGAAAAATTCACATGCTTTTCCTGTTTTTGACTTCAACTGGAATAGAAATAGAACAAAAACCACAAAACAACCTGCTTTTCACTTTAATTGCAATAGCTATATTATTTGCCCCCATCTTTCTTTTCATATGATTATCAGAGGGTTCCACGGAGCCACGAGATAGAAAATATAGTTCAAATTAATTTCTTTCCTTTTTTTCCCTGCTCTACTGCACATCAAAGATTTATCTAAGCTCTTTGTCCGTCCAGTAGAGTGACAACCAGCCCAGAATACTGAAGAGGAAGACAGAAAAAAAATGTCAAGTCTCTGACAAACCTTACCATCAAACTCCACATGCTGTTCAACTGGCTCTTCTCCCGCTCGATTTAAACATGGCGCAGCCCACACAAAGGTGTAGTAATCCTTTGTGGTGCTCCAGCCAACCTATAGAAAATACACAAGTTCACAAGCTGGACACTGAGTGCCATTCCTGAACGCAGTTACCAAAAAATAAAATTATTCATGTAAAGTCTTTAACCGTAAATTTTTGGACCTTGACAAATGTATAGTCACATTAGCTGCCAACCACAGCTTATTGGCGTTTAAATTGAATTTGGCCACAGTTGTGCGCATGGCTGTTTCATGTCCAAGAGTACAACCTCCGCTGAGGAGGTTATGTTTTAGTTGGCGTTGGTTTGTTTATTTGTAAAGAGAATGAAGGCAAGATTCAAGACCAGTAGGGCTCTATTCAAATACATTTCCTCTGCTCCAATCAATGTGACGGTTGTGTTTCTCCAGACTGGGGCTTCCCCTTGACCACAGGGACACGAGGAGGGCTGATTTATTAGACACACCTGCTTCTGTCGGTTCCCGGAGATGCATAAGCCAAAACCAGAAACGCCTGCGTTTGAACACCCTCGGCCTGACGGTGCACACACGGACAGACAGACAGACAGATGACGACCTGATGACAATACCCTTCGGCCTGAAGTCGGGCCGAGGGTAAAAACAGGAGGCTTCATGGATCTCCATCAGTGGAATCTCCATAAGGCCTTGTGAGCAGAATGGACCTCATCCCTCCCACTGGGGTGTTGCTATCGGATGCAGTAGGAAGCCAGAAGGTGCCAACTATCTGTAAAAGGCCTACTTGGCGTGAGATTGCCAAAGATTAACCAAACTTTTTGAAAACATTTATTTGCATGCCGACCCGAGGCAGAACTGAGGTTATACAACTGTCGGCATCTGGATGAAAAACAAAACTCTGCGAGACAATTATGACATCGATAAAGTCGCCATCTTTCATGAAAGACATTGGCAGGGATGTACACTTTGCCATTGGATTATCTTTGTTTTCTTGTTAGCCGCGAAACTGATGGCTATGCTGCTAACACCAGGCTATAACCTACAGGAATAGCATGGGATGCAAACAGACACAGAACAGCGTTTCAACCAAATTAAACTCACAAAACTCGGATTCCTATGGTACAAAGTGGTTCAAACTTGGTTGGCAAGCTAGCTCAAATAGCTAGCTAAACAAGAATAAACACAAAAGCTCTTATTAACAGTACCATTGTCAGACAGAAATTTAGTTAGAGATTATAGCTCAGTTAAAATGGGCTGACAAGCTCATGATCAAAAACTAGTGATCTGATAACTTTGCTAAGACAGCCTAACTTCAAGCAAGTGCAACAATGAAAGGCGCAGCAAACTTGTTACTTATGTTACTTATGTTATGTTATGTTACTTACTAGTCAAATCAATCAAGCAACGTTCATTATTTGTAATGACATTTTGTGAGGATAGGAGCAACATGGATTTGTGGCCTGACCATCAATCATTTCTGTGGCTACTTAGGAAGATCAAAAAAGCAGGCTGTGCTGGCCACAGGAAATTAGATAACATTCACAGCTGACTTCATGCACTGGATGATTTGATTGTACATAATACAAACCCCAATTCTGATGAAGTTGGGACATTGTGTACAACGTGAATAAAAACAGAATGCAATGATTTGCAAATCTCATAAACCTTCATTTTATTCACAATAGAGCATAGACAACATATCAGATATTGAAAGTGAAATATTTTACCATTTCATGAAAAATATTAGCTCATTTTGTATTTGATGACAGCAACACATTTCAAAAAAATTGGAACGGGGCAACAAATGGCTGTAAGAGTAAGTGGTTCTAATAAACAACAGCTGGAGGAGCATTTTGCGACTAAAAAGGTTAATTGGCATCAGTGAGTAACATGACTGGGTATATAAAGAGCATTTTTTTAGAAGCGGAGTCTCTCAGAAGTAAAGTTGGACAGAGATTCTCCAATCTGGGAAAAACTGCATCTAAAAATTGTGGACCAACTTCAGAAATTGCAGAAAACTTTAAATATTCCACAATCTACAGAACATAATATACTCAAAAAATTCAGAGAATCTGGAGAAATCTCTGTGCGCAAGGGATAAGGCTGTAGGTCAATATTGGATGTTTGTGATCTTAAGGCCCTCAGACGGCACCGAATTAAAAAAGGCATGATTTTGCACTGAAGATTCACTGCACGGGCTCATGATCACTTCCAGAAATCATTGTCTGTGAACAGTTTGCCGTGCAATCTACAAATGCAAGTTAAAGCTGTATCATGCAAAGAAGAAGCCATATCTGAGCACGATGCAGAAACACCGCCATCTTCTCTGGGCCAAAGGTCATTTAAAATGGACTGAGGCAAAATGGAAAACTGTCCTGTGGTCAGATGAATCAAAGTTTGACATTCTTTTTGGAAACCACGGACGCCGTGGTGTGCGGACTAAAGAGAGGGACCATCCAAATTATCATCAGTGTACAGTTCAAAGTTCTGCATCTCTGACGGTATGGGGTTGAATTAGTGCCTATGGCGTGGGCAGGTTACACATCTGGAAAGGCACTAAAATATTTAGAGGTTTTACAACATATGGTCTCATCCAGGTGTTTCTTTTAAAGAAAGCCTCGCATATTTCAGCAAGACAATGGTAAACCACATACTGCATCCATAACAACAGCAGGACTTTGCAGTGGAAGAGTTTGGGAGCAGAACTAACCTGCCTGCAGTCCAGACCTTTCACCAAAAGAAAACATTTGGCACATGATAAAAAGAAAAATCCGACAAAGAAGACCCAGGACTGTTGAGCAGCTAGAATCCTACATCTGACAACAGTGAGTCAACATTGCTCTCCCAAAACTCCAACAATTGGTCTCCTCACTTCTCAAATGTTGAAAGGCTGTTGTTAAAAGAAGAGGGGATGTTACGCAATGGCAAACATGGCCCTGTCCCAACTTTTCAGAGATGTGTTGCAGCCATCAAATTCAAAATGAGGTAATATTTTTCATGAAATAGTAAAATGTCTCACTTTCAATATCAGATATGTTGTCTATGTTCTACTGCGAATAATATGAGGGTTTATGAGATCTGCAAATCTTCGTAATCTGTTTTTATTCACGTTTCACACAACGTCCCATCTTCATTGGAACTAGGGTTTGTACAACAACATGGCTCCGTAATAAAAGAGTTTGGATGTTAAACTGGCCTTCTTATAGTGCAGACTTGTCACCACCTGAAAATATTTTGCACGTTATAAAACAAAAAAATCTCTCAACTAAGGCTGTGAAGTGTTGAGCAGCTGAAGTCCAACATCAAACAGGAAAACTGCCTAAGTTAGTCTCCTCTGTTCCCAAGCGCTTAAAGAGTACTGTTAAAAACAGAGGTGATGCAACACAGTGGTAAACATGCCCCTGTCCCAAATTTTTTTGAAACGTGTTGCTGGCATCAAATTCAAAATGGGCATATATTTTTCAAAATACAAAAAAATTGTCAGTTTCAACATCTGATATGTTGCCTTTGTACAACCTCAATTCCGAAATAGTTGGGACGAAGAGTTAATTGTAAATAAAATCAAAATGCAATGACTTTCAGATCACATGAGCCAATCGGTTATTCACAATAGAACACAGATAACATTTAAAATGTTGAAACTGAGACATTTTACATTTTTATCCACAAAATGAGCTCATTTCAAATTTTCTGGCTGCAACAGGTCTCAAAAAGTTGGGACACAGGCAAAAAAGGGCTGAAAAAGCAATTAATATATAAGAAAATCAGCTGAAAGAACATTTAGCAAGTAATTACATTAACTGGCATCTGGTGTGTAACATGATCCTTGAATGCTTTCACTGTATGCTCTGCGTCAATGTCCAGCACCTCTGTTAAGCACCATCAAATACTTTTTAAACATTTGGCTGAATCAGAGCAGAGAAAATTACCCTATTCAATTCAGGACTCATCCTGCTGCATGTAACATCATACTCTGGCACCCAATGTCCTCAATGTTGATTGTGATCTAAAGTGTTTTATTTAATTTTGTGCTCTATACAATTGTATTTGGTGTCTATTCTGGTAAATAGTCCAGCCTCAACTTCTTTGGACACCCCCTGGGGATTGGCTAATGATGCCTCTTTGAGTTGATGTGTAGCTGATCTGGCTCCATTTTGTAAATATCTTGTATAGATATTGTGTCTATTTCCAGAGATTCTATGCCAGTTGGGTCCACTAGGGTCCCGGTTGGAATGCACATTTTTCTTCTTTCATGGATTTATTTATTTTTCTATATTGATACACAGGGTCTGATTTCAAATGCGAATTCACATTGTATTTAAGGCATTTATTTACTTGCATGGGTCAACTCTCTGATGTCATCTGACATGCATGTGATTAGTGTCAGGTGCTCGCCAGGTATCCGCACGGCTCACCAAAGGCTTTCTAAGCTACTCCCGTTGCTTTGTGCTTCATCATGTGTACTAGACTTGACGAAGGCCTAGGGCCGAGATGTCATCACAATAAATTATTGCATTTGGAGTCTGAGTGTGCGGCATTCCTTTTCATTTTTAGTTACCTACTCCGTTGCCTGCGCCTCACACAAACCAACAGTGTGCGTTCACTCTCCCATCAACTGGCAGTCACATCATTAACAAATACAACAGAGCTAATTCCTTCAAAAGAATTGGTGACGGGGCATTGGTGCCACTCCTGCTTTCAAACTCGTCTGAACTGTCCCTAAAAGCATTGTTATCAGTTTGTCATTAGTCTATTTATTAGTTTGCCACAACAGCAAAGCATAAAGCACGGAACTGGCTATGAAACAGAAGAGATGTCAACATAAATGCAAAACGTTTAGTTTTTTATATTTGATGGGTTGAGATCAATCCTTAAGTTATTTATCCCCCATTAAATTGAAACTGTTTACTGTTAATTGGAAGGTTTTTTTTCCGGAGGGTGGGGGGTCTTGAAAAGTGAGGAGAATGCTCGGAGTGGGTGGAGGAGTGCGAATCCTGTCCCTCCCGCCATCTACATCCCTGGTATGAAATAAAGAGGAAATGACTCACAACAGGCCAAGGACCGCCTCAGCAGCCGACTGTCCCATTTGTTGTTGTGGTTTTTTTTTTTTTTTTTGGTTTTTGTTTGATACCTTCAAGACAGGAAGCCGGCATAAATAAAAGTGCTTTCACTTCAGCAATGTTCACCCAGTGAGAATGCACTCGAATTACGAGTAGTCATAAATATGTTAAAATTACAGTTGAAAGTAAACATTTTGAGCCCATGATCGCAGACAACTAAAATGACTAAGTTTATATAGGTCCAAACATTTGTAAACCTGACAAAATTTATTACCCAGGTTCATCGGGGTTTGCCAGTAGAACTTGGTTGCAGTAGAATACGCCTGAAGCTGCTTTCATCCCGGACGCGATACGAATTTTTCGCAGGACAGATTACATTCAAAGTCAAAGCAAAGACGCGTCTTTGCATTGACTTTGAATGTAATCTGTCCGCCGAAAAATTTTGTGATTAGCGTCCAGCGTGAAAGCGGCTTTGCTCACCTTAAAAATTCCCACCCAGTCCCTACGGTGGGGTTCGATAGCTGCTGTCAGGGTATAGCGGCACTCCACGGGGACATCCGGAGCATAAGACGGAGGAACTCCTTTGAAAACAACTTGGGAGTAAGTCGATAGTACATCCATGACGATTGACGTCGGAGGACCCTCAGCTCGCTGACTCATCCCGAGTTCTACAAATTCACGGGGTCAGAGACGTTAAACAGTAGCCAGCCAATGTAATAAACAGCTCAAGGGGATTTTGAGTACCCTACGACAGTGACGCATTCAGAACCCACTAATCCCCGAAGCACACTACCGTTAGGGAAATAAGAGAAGCCAAATTTTAATTTCATCGTAATAAAATAATATTTGATGTCATATAACGCCTTTAATTGTCGTAAAACACAACTTACGCAGTTGAAGGAGAAAAATCAGTTTAAAACTTTCACTTTCGATAATTAGCCTAGCCACATGAAAGCATTGTGGCTGCGTAGTTAATTTATACCGCTTATTGACAGAAGTACACAGCTAGCGAAACATTCGCATGCAACAAGATATTCAGTGTAACCAGTCGAGATGATATTATCTAGCTACCTGTTTATTTTCCATGACACGCAGCTCTGCTTAAAGTAAAACCAAGCAGTGCCGAACTGCGCATGCCAAATAAAAACACTGTTGCTGTCTTAGATGTCAAGCAAATATAAAGTGCTCAGTCAATCTAATGTAGGAGAGTAGGCATTCGGAAAACTTAAACGTACCCAGAGGGAATTAGCTGCCGAAGCAACTCAGTAGAAAGACGAACTGGGTGTTGGAACTTGATTCGCGGTGCCTTTATTCCTAACACACCTATGCGCAGACACTGAGGAAAACCACCATGATGAGTAAACACCAGTGTTGTCTCCGTCGTGTGGACCTATCGGCTGAAGAAAGGTCAGCAGCACTGCTTCAGCAGTCGTGACGGGACATCTGCTGATCTTTGGGGACAGTAATGTTAGTAATGCGGAAATCAAAACTGGATGTGCCTCTCTTATCATGGGCGGACACTGCAAAACACACGGCACCCTCCCATCTGAAATCCTCATATTAGACAACTCATCACCAGATAACACTGCACATTGCAGCCTAACCATTATCACATATTCACGTTATTAACTAATATTCTTTTTTTTAAATTAATTGATACATTTTTTGACAGATTAAGCTGGACAGCAAGTGGTGATGTCACTGAAGTCTCCGCCCATGAAGCGCAAGCAGTTTCGGTTTCTGTACACTGCATCGTCTTATCTTCATGACGCGAATAATTTTGAGAGACGCCAGTTTTTCAGATACCGTTCTCAGATACACCCAGCGAACAGCATTTCACACCAGTACTTAAAATTATATCTAGCTACGTATACTAGCTTCTTGTGCTCACGCTCTGACACAGACACTACGGTTATACAGTTGCAATCAAAATAATTCAACCCCTGTTGCACATTAGGTTTACTGGCAAAATTTATAAACTTTCAGCTGTTTGCAATGAACTAATCAAACGAGAACAATTTAAAATAGCTCAATGCAACAAATATGACAAGTGGCTTCTCCAAATTCAACATAAAATGCCACTTTTAATGACTGCTGCAGGCTCAAAATTATTCAACCCCTTCGTGACAAGCATCTTTAGTGCTTAGTAGAGCGCCCTTTTGCTGCTATGACCTGCTGGAGATGCGATGCGTTGACAGACAACAGCTTCTGGCAGCATTCCCAAGGGATCTTAACCCTTTTCTTGGGTTTGTGTGCTGCAACTGCCGTCTTCAGTCCCAGCAGAGATTTTCTATGGGGTTCAAGTCAGGTGACTATGATGGCCACCCTAGAATGTTACAGGACTTCTTCTGAAACCAAGCCTTAGTGAATGTTGAGGTAAGCTAAGGAATCTCAGTAGCGGTTCTAGAACTGGGAATTGGGGTGGGGGGGGGGGGGGTGTGGCGGCTGCAGACACATCCCTTTATAACCATTGGTCCTGGCTAATTCTCAATCATTTTCCTTTACCGACGCATTTTTCCAATTATTGTAACTGGCAACTGAAGACACGGTTTCTCTCCATATGCGATGGAACAGCGATGAAATCATGGGCTTGTAATGTGAAAAAAATGCCACTAGATGGCAGTATTGACCTTTTTTTGTTCAGCCCCGTCTGGAGCTAGGTTTGGGCATGTCCTGGGCATGTCTGAGAGGGGAAAGTCCCAGAGAATAAAAAAAGTCAAAAAGGTGGGAGGGGGCTGCAAAAGAGTATATAAGGAGAAAATTTGAGAAAGTAAAGCAGTGGGAGAAACTGCAAGGAGAAGGATACATTTGACCAGACCTGTCACTCTTTTCAAGACCTGTGAAGTTTTTTTGTGGATTTTTGCCAGTGTTGGAGCATTTTCCTCACCCCGAACATCACCAAGCCACCCCATCTCAAGGGACTATAAATATTTTTTTCTTGTATATCAATCTTGGTCAGTAGTATAAATTGTCGGTTAGTGTTGGTCTTTGTTTAATTAAATCTGTTGAGTTTTAAAATTTTGTCTGTCATCCCTTGCTGTCTTATATGTCATAACAAATTGGGGCCATAACAGGCTAAATTCAGTACAGTGGCAGAACCACATTAGGTGTGATTGAGACAACACTTGATTTACAAATATACTCTTATGACAGATTCTGTTCAGGGGGTTGAATAATTTTGAAACTGCAGTAGTCATTAAAAGTGGCATTTTGTGTTGGATTTGGAGAAACCACTAGTAATATTAGTTTGGTAAAGTTATTTAGAATGTTCTTGTTTAATTTGTTTATTGCAAACTGCTAAAAGTTTGTAAATTTTTCCAGTAAACCCAATTTGCAATGGGGGTTGAATAACTTCAAATCATGTCTGCCACAATTATTAGCACCCCTGATGTTAATACTTTGTACAACCCCCTTAAGCTAACATATCAGCACCTAATTTCTCCTATAATGGTTCACAAGATGGGAGAATACAGAAAGAGGGATCTTCGACCATAACTTTTTGCACAATCTCTCTAAATCATCTAGCGACCTGGGTCCTCTCCTCTGCACCCTCCTCTTCAGCTCACTCCACAGGTTTTCAATGGGGTTGAGGTCTGGGGACTGAGATGGCCATGACAGGAGCTTGATTCTGTGTCTGGTGAACCATTTCTGTGTAGATTTAGCCACATGTTTAGGGTCATTATCTTGCTGAAAGACCCTGTGAAGACCCACCTTCAGCTTTTGGGCAGAGGCCACCAGATTTTGATTTAAAATGTCCAGGTATTTCAAAGCGTTCATGATGCCATGCACCCTAACAAGGTTCCCAGGGCCTCTGGAAGAGAACCAGGCCCACAGCATCACCGATCCTCCCCCATACTTCACAGTGGGCATGAGGTGCTTTTCTGCATACTCATCCACCAGACCCACTTAGAGTGTTTGTTGCGAAAGAGCTCTATCTTGGTCTCATCTGACCAAAGCACATGGTCCTGTTGTGAATCTGCCTCTGCCATGCTACGTCCCATGTTTTATGCCATGTCATGTTTCAAGTTCTGTGCCTGGCCTAGTGCCATGTTTGACTGACCTATGTGTTTCTTGACCTCTGCTTATGTCTGACCATTCTTTGATTATGTATCGTGTTTTGGTAATTCAGATTTTCAAGTTTTATTATTTTCCAGATTTTAGTTTATTCATAGTTTACCATGCCATGTTTCATTTCCATGCATTGCACCTCGTTCTCCCCCTTCTTGTCATGAGTGTTATCTTTGCTCACAGTCCCTAGTTAAGCGTGCCACTCTTTTTTTTCTTTTTTTTAAATTTTATTTGCGCTTACAACACACAATAGATAAAAAAACAATATATGATAAGATTGAGAATGTGCAGGAAAAGGTCAGAAAAACCTGTAAGGTTTATAAGCGACCTTCCTCTGAAAGACTATTAGGAAGGAAAACAAGAAATCTAATCCCTACACCACCCCCCTCCAAACACGCACACATCAGTTAAACATCCATACATCTAACTCAAACACACTCACTTAGTCCTCCACACACGCACACACACAGACACAATACACTCACTCACCAACACTCACACAAGATACATTAAAGAGAGAAAAAAAAAAAAAAAAAATTTTACAATTTAAAGAAAAATAATTACATTGAAATAAAATAAGCACAAAAGTGCACAGGTCGTATAATAACTATAATGCATTTTTAAGTTTGCTTTTAAAGAAAACATGTTTCAGTCAGGTATTTTATATCATTCCATATCACTGCACCATGGTAAGTAAAAGAAAATTTGGCAGCAGAAGTCCTGCAGAATGGAATGTGAAGATTATTATATTGTCTTGTAAAATGCGTATGAATATAAACATTGGACATAAAACAACTTTGAAAACAAACAGGAAGAGAAGAAGGTAAACACATAATTTTATACATAAGAACTCCAGTTTGGTACTTGTTAACTTCGTAGACCGTGAGTAAATGCAGTTTTAAAAATAAAGGCTTACTTGGAGCTAAATAAGGAGAGTTTGTGGCAATTCTTACAAATGATTTCTGATTTCGATGGATAGCTTGTAAGTAAGAAGGATAAGTGCTAGCCCAGATTATGTTACAGGAAGAAATATAAGGATAAATTAGACTGTAATACAATGTTAACAGTGTGCTAGTTCTCAGGTAGGGTTTAACCCTTTTTATAATACCTAGTGATTTTTAAACCTTCTTACAGACATGTTCACTCCTTCGGGTGATTTACTGGTTTCTGGGTTTCAATCTTCTTTCATTATTTCGTGTTCTTCCGTCCATTTACTTTTACTATATTACTAACATCTACTAACAGTTTGTTATTTTTGATAATTACAAACAACACTAACCTTGTATATTTTGACTAACTTACTAACGAGCACTCGGGATTGTATAACTGCACTTACTAATTGACTCTTGTCTTTCCCTAACTATCTTTACTGCGTTTCTGTGGGTCTCTACAACTGCTTTGTGCTGTTCTTTCTCTCTCATTATCTATGCACTTTAGTACTCCGTGACTGGAGCTGTTTGTCTGTCTATAGGTTTGTTTTGTGATCCTCGCCTGCGTTTTGGCTTCGGCCAATTTCATGTAATTAGTCTGTTGCCAATGTGTGTCTCCATGATTATCTTCCCCATTGATTGTATCTGTGTTCCGTTGTCATGTGGTCACCCGGATATGTATATTAGATGTCTGTTTGTTTCACTTCATTGTCAGATCGTTACTTCCTTGCTACCTGTGCCACGCTTCTCTCGCCTTGTATATTGTGATTATCTTTCTGACTGGACCGTCCTAGACTTCGAGCTTTGCCTTCTCCCTGTACTTTGCCGCAGTCTTGTTTGCTGACCCATTTTTGTCTGACTACGATTTTTGTGATTGGTGCCCCGTTTACGTTTCTGGATTTCGCCCCTTGGATTCTGATTTTGGATTGTGGACTTTGTACTGTCGCCTGCTCTGTTGGGAGGTTTCCCCCTTCAGAAATAAAGCCTCCTTTTTGCATTTTACTGGTGTTCGCACTTGGTTCATTTCGTAAAACCTCACAGGTCCCAGTTGAAGTCCCAGTACCGCTTAGCGAACTCCAGATGTTTGCGTTTATGATTGTGTGTGAGAAAAGGTTTTTTTCCATGCATGCCTCCCAAACAGCTTGTTGGCATGTAGATAGCCCCTGATGGCTGTTTTAGAGACTTTGTGAACCCAAGATGCCACCATTTGTTGCAATTATTTAACAGTTAGCTTTGGAGAACTTTTTATTTCTCTTACCATCCTCCATTCTGTGCGTGGTGGCAAAATAACCTTGCTGTTGTGTTCCAGGGTCCTGGGCCTTTGGCCAGGACAGTTTTATGGTTTTAACAGTTTCATGTATCAGGATTTCTTAGTTCATGTTCATTATTCATATCAGTTTTAACAGTTTCTTGTATTAGGATATTGCATTTCATTATTCATGTGTATTGTTCATGTTTTTACTTTTCCGTGTTTCCTGCCAGGCCTGCCCAGCCACTCCACCGCTTGTCTGCGTTCCGCTCCGTGCCTTTGTTTTTGCACATTTCAGAGCTCTGTTTGGCTTTGGTATTTCCCCATTCCTTCTGTGCTGTGCTGGATTCAGGGCAATCTAAGCTTAATTGGCAATTAACTCTAAGTTACTAACATTCACAGGGAGGTGTAATTCTTAGACAGGCACGTTACTAATACTACTAATTTGTATAGGGAGTTTATTGTCATGATTCCTGCTTTGCTATTTCAAGATTTTGCAGTGCTTTTCTGTTCTAAAAACATTCATGCTTCCTTTCAATCTGCATGCTTCATTGGTACTTGAGCTGAGCACGCTCATTTTATTAATGAGCAAGTCTTGTCAACCAATCTCTGTCCATGTCTAATGATCTTGCCATGCCTATTTGTTTCTTCTCCAGGTGTTGCTCCTCATGTGGCCTGATTCTTTCCCTTTATCTGGAGGCGGTGGAAGTTGGCTGGCAGAGTCTCAAGTTTCATTGCAAGTTTATTTGCCCGAGTGTGTAGTGCTAGTTGTCCATGTTCACAAGTTTTTCTTGCCCACGTTTCATGTACAGTGCTTTTCATATCTTTTGTTTTGCTTATCATTGTATATAGTAGTAATTATGTTTTTTCCCTTATCCAAGCCAAGGCTTGTTTATTTTCTTAGTCTCTTTATTCATTTCTGTTACTGGTATTCTGCCTGGAGTTTCCAGTGGCTTTTGTTTTTGTCATTTTTGGATATCTCTGTGAAGCTGTCCTTAGTTTTTGCAACCCTTTGGGCCAAGTTTTTTGTTGGCCCTCATGCCTGTTTTTCTTTATCTTAATTAACTCCCTATTCCCCTCCACCTCGCGTCTGTTGTCTATCTGGTCTCGTATCAGTTGCGTCCTCGTCCAAGCTTGTTTACCACTGTTCAAGTTGTTTTAAACTTCTTAATGACTCCTGACAGTAGATATGAGCAGGTGCAGGCGAGTGGCTATTTTCTTGTAGCCATTGCCTGACTTGTGAAGGTCGACACGCATCTGCCTTACTTGAATGGTGTGTTCCTTTGTCTTTCCCATGTTGAAGAGTGGACAAGAGAAATGGGCTCTGTCACGTCATATTTATACCCCAGGGCAACAGGAAGGGATGAATTACTAATGTTGCTAGAAAATCTGATCAACTTTAAACCACTGTAGAAATGACAGAAATACTTCAATTACATTTATTTCCTTGGAATTGTTTGGGGTGCCATAATTGTGGAACAGGTGATTTTATGAAAAATAATTTATTTCTTAGTCAGGGATTTTTTTTCTCCCTTAAAAAACACTTGCGTTGAAGGTTACAATTTTCAGTGTGAGAGTATGCTTCTGCAATTAAAAATTGAATTTATTTTAAGGCTTTTAACACATCTTTACCAGAGGTGCCTATAATTATGGAGGGCGCTGTAAATTGTATTTGCTATATTTATATGTACATAAATGAAACTGGACCCACAACAAACTTGCAACATCAAGTGTTATTACCACTGCCACCAAGTTTGCCAAGCACTGTTAACACTGCTTATGATTTTATATGAGGTACCTCCTGGTTATATGATACTAAAGTGCTCTAGTTAGCATTAAAATGTGAAAGCTGTAGCAATGCTGCATCATGCTAAAAAAGTTATGTTGACCAGCTGCACTAATTCTGGAAGCTGTAGCAGTACTGTGTAGGCGTATGTAAAACTGGAGCAATACTAGTTGTAATGTGAAAAGTACATGCATAATTGCACCGTGAGAGCTATAGTAATATTATAGTTATACAAAGCTACATAGGATTATGCTATTAGTACTACTCCAGTTATGCTATGCAAGTTCTAGTTATACATTAGATATAATATAGTAAAACTATGGCTATACTCTTAAAAGCTGTTGTAATACCTTAGTTATAATGTGATTGCTGTATTATTACTCTAGTTATACTATGCCAAATAGAGTAATACTGTAATTGTACAAGGGTGATATAGTAACGCTATAGTTATACTCTTAACAGCTGTAGTATTACTATAGCAACAATGTGACAACTGTAGTGCTACTTTTGTTATACCATGCAAAATATATTAATTCTGTAGTTAAACAGTGAGTACTGTAGTAAAACTATGAAATAACTATAGGACTAGCCATGCCTGTGCTCCACAGGGGGTTGTTTGTGACCAAATAATCCTAAAGAATAGTGATGTCACCTGTTTTCATGGTAACAAAAGGCAAAAACAGATAAAATGGCCCAAATTTCAGTAACGGGGCGAGTTGGTTCAATCCCGCATGGCGGAAGACAGAGGCAGGCTCGTCAGGAATGCATACGCCAGAAGGCTCGGGGATCCATTGGGCTGTTTGGGAGGAGTTATGTCGCAAAGGACGAGCAAACTGAGAATTAATATATGAATGTTTTTATAAGGGTGTCCACTCCCTATTAATGCCATTGGTCCGAAGCTGGCTACAGTTCACCTAGAAGGTGCTTGCGTGGCAGTCCTCAGTGAATGTGAGTAAATGGAGCTAGACAGCCAATATAACTATTTACACCTTGTAAATAGTTTTTAAAGTATTTCACGATTTTTTTACGCAAGCCTTCGCAGGTTGGAGAGCCTCTGGCGATCTTAACTTCTGAGAGACTCAGCCTCTCTAAGACATCCCTGTTATTGCCAATCATGTTACACACCTGATGCCAGTTAACTTAATTACTTGCTAAATGTTCTTTCAGCTGATTCTCTTATTTATTAGTTGCTTTTTCAGCCCCTTTTTTTTTTGCACGTGTCCCAACTTTTTTGAGACCTGTTGCAGCCGGAAAATTTTAAATGAGCTCATTTTGTGAATGAAAATGTAAAATGTCTCAGTTTCAACAGTTGAAATGTTATCTGTGTTCTATTGTAAATAACATATTGGCTCATGTGGTCTGAAAGTCATTACATTTGGATTTTATTCACAATTTACTCTTCGTCGCAACTATTTCGGAATTGGGGCTGTATGTCACTTTGAGCTTCTTACAATAAACCCAATTGCATCAGATTCTGGAGAATGTGTCCATTCCTTGAGAACAGATTTACAAGTGTGAGAGGAGCACTTACTCCACTGGCCAGGCCTGATAATATATATCTGTCAAAGAGCCATTATAATGTATATTTCTATAGCGTAATTGTGCATTGTCTCAGTGTGAATGAATTCATACCTTAATAAGCTCATAAATTTGAGGATAAGTATTCAAAATTTGCTAATGGTGGGTTGCTGAGCCTACGGGTGCAGCAAAAAGTTTGAGAACGGACTTAAAATGACAGACTCCCTGCTGATTCAGAAAAACAAAATATGGGCTATTAAAGTCAGTTGTGAAGGATGAAATCCTCATTGTTAATTTGTGAGGGAAGTCCCTCCTCTTGTCATTAATTTTGATTGGCGGCGGGGACAAGTTTTATCTGTCACTGACAAAACTTAATTAAATAAATTCGATAAAAGCATCTCCAATATTATGAACTGGGCAGGGGAAAGTACATAATGAGGAGGATTAAAGAACGGTGAACCTGCTGTACCTAATAATTAACTCTATCTCACTAATAATTTAGCTGTCTGGAAGGGACACCAAAGAGGAAAATTAGAATTCAGAATGAGAGGTTAGAGTTACCCCGCACTAGAATGATGATCCAGTCCTGACTGAGGCAAAACCCACAAGCATTATACACAGCACAATCAGTCGCTCCAGCTGATTGCACTAAGAGAGTAATAAGCCAATCAAACAATTACCATGAACAACCTACAAGACTGTTGGAACAGGAGAAGAACCGACTAGAACTGTGTTTCGTCAGGACGAACCTCAATTGCTAAAATGCTAAAGTGCTTGCTAAAATGTCTATCTGTCTCTCTTTTTTTCTCTCTTTCTCTCACACACATAAACACACACACACACACACACACACACACACACAGTCTTTATACTGGTTGTGGTGTTGAGGCTGCCCTCTGAGCCTACAGTGGGCCAGCATTCCGTGATGTCATAATGGCAGTACTCCATCATTCATTTTTAATGGAGATAAAAAGGGATGAAAAACAGGGATTGCGAAAGAATGAAAAGGGGCTATGCAACTTTTTATACAAGGCCCTGAGACACGGTTGGGCCAAACGTTTTGGCATTTGAACCGCATCTCTATCCCGAACACCTGGGCACTTGATATGGATCAAAAAAGTGTATGGAAATGAAAAAATAAATAAACTAGGACTGTCTTTCGTCAGGACGAATGTCGAGAGTGTGCTTGCTAAAATGTTGATGCTAAAGATGCAGATGCAGTCTCTCTCTCTCTCTCTCTCACACAAACACACACATACACAAACACACATACACAAACACACACACACACTCGAGTGGCAGTCTGGCATAGTGTAGGTAGGTAGTCTGCCTGTCTGTCTCTTGCTATCTCTCTCTCACACACACACACACACACACACACACAAGTATCATCTGACATTGTTTGAAGGACAAATTTCAGAGCGATTTACACTCTGAAATTTGTATATACTGGCCTGTTTAATCGCTGTATTTTTAACTGTAAAAAACTCAGACAGATGAGTGTGTGTGTGTGTGCATGAGTCTGACACAGCAGCTCCTGTATGTGTGAGCGTGTATCTGTGGAGACAGCAGCACCCTTGTGTGCTTTCTGTCTCTCAGCACCTGTTAGATGGAAAGCAAGGCAAAAAAAAACCTTCAGTGACACTGTCCGAACTACCATTTTCTGGCAGACCATAGGTCCCATAGTGAAAACAAAAAGATTGTGAGCGAGAGGAGACTCTGCTGAGCGTACCCATGTATGTTTTCTTCTTGTAGTCACAGGTATGTGGTCAGGATGACGATTTCAACTTTCTTCCCAAACTTTTCTGCTCCTGTTATAATAGCTTCCTATTGGGCAGTTGGTCAGCACTCCTGACACTTGGGGGCGCCTAGAGTCTCAACCCTTTGTCTGTTTTCTTCCAAAGTGACATTTTTCAGGCCTGCACATATTGTCCTGAATTTTGATGTAGAATTTGTGTGTGTACGTTGGAAATTGTAGCCGAAGGAGTGATTTCAAAAATTTTTCTGAGTCATTTTTTTGCCTCTCTCCACTCTAATCCATTGACTTGTATGGGAAAAAAGAAGAGATGAAAAACAAGGATTGCGAAAGAATGAAAAGGGGCTATGCAACTGTTAATACAAGGCCCAGAGACAAGATCGGGCCAGACGTTTCAGCGTTTGGACCGCATCTCTATCGCGAACGCTCAGGCAGTTAATATGGGACTACGAAGTATGTGGAAATGGAAAAATAATGAAAATAATAAATAAACGGACTAAAGAAGAACAATGTGTTGCTTGCCTGTGCACACAATTAAGCAGACACACGGGTCGCAACTTTCCTATACTTGACAATATGCGGTAGCCCATGATGAAAGCGACTCACATTTACAGTAAGAAATAAGATCGAGCCACTTCTGTGGTTTTCCCGATTATTATTGATCATTTCTCACAAAAAAGGTATATTAGGGCAAGAATTTACTTTGGCCAGCTAGCACCTTAAAAGGTTAATTCAGATATTTTTAAAGGGAGGTTTTATGGGGTACTTTTCCATCGTGTAAGGGTTGTGCTTTGCACACTGGTGATGTGCACTTAGGACAGGAAGTTGAGGACCAAGGTTGGTTGTCACACGGGTTGGTTGTCATAGTACTAACTACAGCTACACTAGGGGGCGCTGTGAAATTATGTTGATATCAACTGGCCTGCCATCCTGCTCATTTTGCACTGGTCATTTTGTGGACCACAGAAAACATTAAGGTGAGGAGATATTTTGTCATTTTTATGCAACAAAGTAAGTTTTTAATGTTGATGTTGTTTTTGTATTAAAATCTTGTAGGTTATTATTAGTATTTTAAAAACCAAACACTTATTAAAAAGTCAAAGATGATAGCTTTGATTTGAGTCAACTTTTAGCTAGCAATTTAAAGTCAATGTGCCTGTTAGAAGCATAGGGGGAGCCAACATATCTGGCTGGATGAAGGAGGAACATTTTGATCTGCCAAACTGACATTTAGTGTAAGGGACAAGGTTAAATTTAGGGTTAGGTTTAGGGCTAGTTTAGTGTTAGGTGTTAGACTTAAGATTAAGGTTAGGGAAACCAGTGACGACTCGCTTAAACCAAAGCTGTTTTACTGAGATGAAATAACGAAATGTCAGTTTGGCGAGTGGAATTAAGTGACAACCCCTAAAAATGCATCCTTCGAAGGATGCAGCCTATGCTTTGAGATGCACCCAAGGTTAGACTCATGCAGACAGTGAGCCTTGCACCGGACTACATTTTCTGATTATAGGTAAACACGACCTGCTCAGCCGACCGTGACGACCAGTCCCTAACCAGTTACGACCGTCTTTCTCACTTTATCCTCTCGGCCTTGTAACTAGTTAGATTTCCGTCTTTTCGCGAACAGTACTGTAGGCATGAGTTTAGTGATGTTTCTTAAGTGGTGAAATGAGG
Organism: Gymnothorax reevesii; assembly: GCA_029721435.1. Classification (NCBI taxonomy): domain Eukaryota; kingdom Metazoa; phylum Chordata; class Actinopteri; order Anguilliformes; family Muraenidae; genus Gymnothorax; species Gymnothorax reevesii. The sequence goes on from CM056582.1 coordinate 55,788,953, forward strand.
AGCGGATCAGACCATTTACATGTTGATTTGGACTCAGAGTTTAGCCCATAGAGACACCTAAGTTTCTAATGGCAGGCTCAACAGAAGAAGATAGAAACCAAGATCTCCTATCACATTTGGCATACATCTTCAGGTGCAGAAATAAGATCATTGATTTTGTCTGCGTTCAGCGGCAGAAAATGATCTGCCATCCAAGCTCTGATACAGTTTGAACAGTCAAGTATAACAGACAATTTAGGGACATTTTTAGCTTTGGAAGAGATGTACTGCTGAATGTCACTGGCATAGCAGTGATAGCAAACATCTCTCAAAGTTCTTATAAGATACTCCAAGGGGAGCTGACACAAAGAAATGAAAGAGGAGTGTTAATCAATTTCAGGAACATAGATTGTTCAGCTCCATCTCTAATTCTGAGTAGTCTTATCTGTCCTGTCAAAGTCCTCCAGGTTCAAATGCTGTGCTCTCTGAAGAGCGCTGAGGACTCAGAGGAGGAAAAACATTCACTTGTAGCAGCTACTTGCCTCCACATCAACTCTTTCTGTTTGGGAACTTTGTAAGTGTGAGAACAGTTAGCTAGCTGTGTAACTACTGTCAGATAAATGTCAGTTGCTCAGCCAAAATGAGTAAATTTAGTTTGTCATAAAATCAGTTTGAAGAAAAGCGCCAATATACTGAATATTCTCATTAGGACCTTGTCTTGATACTAACAATTCTTTATTGCACTGTTGCCTTCCCCTCAAGGATGGTTGCAGGATATGGAGACTTGGGGAATGACCAGTGGAATTCATGAAAAATAAGTGAATTAAAAGTTTATGTATGGCTTACCTTTTGGACAATAATTCTATGTTCAAAAGGGGCCTCACATAACCCCCTTCTCTGAGGGCATCTTGAGACAGATGGATGGGCAGGTATGCTCTCCTGGTGTTCACAAGCCATCTCTTTCTCTGAAGTAGTTAGATAAGATGGTAGCATAAGGAGAAGTGTCAGTCTTTCTGGATCTTATGTTGCTTATCACCTGTGTGCTGGTGTATTTTTTCATCAAAAAATAAATGCTTCATATGTTTGAAACTGAAATAAGTGTGCTTTCTTTTTTTATTTTTGAAAAAAATTGTCAAGACATCCAATAAGCTGCCACCCTACTTGACCATTCTAAATATCTAGCCATGCCTACACCTAAAAATCATAGTCTTGCTCTGTTATTGACCCAAGAATCATGGCTGTTTCATAGTATGTGATTACTTTTTGCCCCAGTCCTGGAACAGTCTTCAGTCAAAGCTCCAGCTTGTTCCTCAAAATCTGTCCAATTATTATTCAGTTTCATGCAAGATGTGTGCTCCTGTCTCTGATTTAGATTACACCTTGCAGCCTTCCTAATTGTAAGCAATACATTCACCACTGTATTTCTATTGAATTGAGTTTTACTTGTTTGTTGTGTAACATCTGCTATAATTTGGCCAGGTCTGGAAATTTCCCATTTGTGGGACCTCCTGGTATAATACAGGTTAAATGAAATTTTAAAAAATACTGACAATGACGTCATGTATTTCACTGTAACTGGGATTAGCTAGCTAGCTGGAAGAGCATTGCAAAATTACACCAGCCAGTTCATTCACGCCTACATTATGCATATAGTACGAAATTTTCAATTGCTAATTTATTTCTCACCTATCTGCATCCTTTGGAAAAGAATAACTCATTCCATTTATTTCTATTATTTGTTGTGAAAGTATTTACATTTATCCCTAAATCATTTTTATGTGAAATTAAGACGTGTGTTTACAGAGCAGATTACATGTATTTGCAAATCACTCAGAACACTTCTTGAAAAATGCATGCTTGTGGATAGTGAAACATTTGTGGACCATGGCACGCATTTGTGGATTGTGTTCTGAGGAGTACAAATATTCAAGTCTCATCAAAAACTTCCATTAATTGGTTGCTGATGGAATGCCCCAGATATCTTTACCCCTCTATTAAACTTTCAAAATAACAAGGCAAGGATTTTAGTCCTTTACTTAGCGCTGCCTGGACGCACTGCACAACATAAAACTGCACGTATCAGTGTGAGCTTATTATCTTCAGTAACTAAGCTGTGTTTTACTTTTTTCACAGTTGAGCTCCAGGGGAGCACACAACAGTGCCGGGCGAGTAAATTACGATCTTGGCCAATCAGCTATTTGTTCATCTACTCGGAGGCGGGTGTATTCTTCGAGCAGTTTCTGCGGAACTTTAAATCCAGGACATACAGGAATGCTTTCGAGCGCAATAATGACTACAGTTCAAAAGCTGAGCTATCTTCAAAGGTAATAAAACATTTTATTATAATTATTTTTCCACCCGAGTGCGATGCTTTTAGTTGGACAGAATAATTGAGCGTAACATCTTAATTTTCTAGCCTAATTGTTCTCAAGGTATTTTGAGGTTGGCGTCCTGTAACCATAGCAATCATGATTCACTCGCGTGCCAATCTAGCCAGCTAGCAAGCTACTAGCTTCAGTTCGCCTGCTCGTTGGCTGTTGCGTATCTAACGTGTTGGGTTTGTTGGAGATCGTGAAGATGGACTCGCTAACGTGTTAGTTGGCTTGTCAGCTTGATGTCCCGGTACTTGGCTTATTTCAACTTGAATTGCGAATGGACTCAGCCTTGCATCGTAACAAGGTTAGACGCGCCGTTATTTGATATGAGCCAAAACTGCTTCTTCATCTTTTATAACTGCGACTCGCTTTGAGTGGGGAAACTGATGTATCCAACCGGCAAACATTGTCGTTGCCTAAATTTCTAACGCTGGAATTTCTTCCAAAAGTATCGATGTAGCTAGTGCTCTTACGCGTCAACTCTGATTAGTCGCTCGCTCGATTCGACACAAGTATCCTAGTTTGCGTGCTAATTCTGAAGCGCTGTCCTTTAAATGTGTCATAACGTGTAAAGCGCCAATTTTGAATTTAAGGATTGTTCGGTTTAGGACTTTAGATTGTGCGTTTTTTGGTTAGGGATGAATGGGTCAAAATTAAAAAGAAAATTGAGACGAAAAATATGTAGGTGTAGCTACGGATTAGTGACTGTGGAATTCAGGACTAAAGAACTGGAGGAAAATGCATTAACAATGAAAGATTTGAACTTAGTGGCATAACCTGTTTTCCAATAAGTGACCGGGCTGATTTTATTTATGGGCGTAGACCCAATGAGCGGTGTTCGACTGTCATAACTTTGAACTGTGGATGGAGTTTGTAGAGCCAGGCGTCTGAGAAGTTATGGTGATGGAAAGGAGAGCGATGGCATGGAGGTGTTGTTTGCGTTTGAAAGACAATCTGTAAGACTGGCTGGTGTTAAATTATGGAAGCTACAGACTCAGGGCAGGACTCTGCCTGGGTGCTACTGGTGTCAAGATTGCAAGGCATACAGAAGCAGTATACACCGACCAGCCACAACATTAAAACCACCGACAGGTGAAGCAGGGCTCTAGACTGCCCTTTTTCCTTGGTTGCACTGGTGCGCCTAACCCCTTTTTTTTTTTTTGGTTGTACCAGGCCAAAATCTTTCATCGTTATCAACTGTGTAACGCCACAGTTATAAAGATTCTCTTTATGTCTTTTAAGTCTAGTTTTACGTCTCCAGAATGTGACCAATTAGGTAAACGAATGTAAACAAGGGTGATGTGTAGATGCATTATTTTTTTTATTTGAAGCACAATTGAGTACAATAAAATCAGTTTTCTTGCAAAAAAGAAAAAGTGACAGAGCTTGCTGCTCCACAGAGCAGACATTTGTTACTAAAAATTTTTAGAATAAAACATTTCAAAATAGTGGCCATGATTAAAGTGCTTCAATAAATTGAACCTGAACATTTTATGACTCTTAGTCTTTCAGAACATCCCCAATTGCGGTGGCTTGTGTCTTAGAGGGCCAAGACCTATAATTTGGCCTTCTTTCCCTTTGACCTTGGCTAAACCAAGTTGCTACACTCTCTCTTGCATCAAAATCTTCCAAACTAGGCCCCTCTACACTGATTCTTATTCGGTCTCCCACCGTGTTTGGGTGAAGAGACAGTCTTATGTTAGATTTGATCCTCTTCTGGGATGAGAAGCCTCTTTCACAAATGGCAAATGGCACAGGGAGGAGCTGCATAATTTGGACAAGGTGCAGGATGTTCTAGAAATCATAGACCCCTTTTATATTAGAATGGCACTTACAATAGATGAGAAATTTGACATTGATATCAACGTGTCATGGAAAAAAGCTAAAACCTTGTACTCAGAGCAGTAAGGCTCTTTGGTCAGCATTGTCTAAAGGCTGAGGTAGGTCTCGTCCTTGAACATCTTTGCAATGAACAGCTTCAGGCTCATGAACTCATCTTTTGCTAATTCAGTGTTGACACCATTTCTGAAATTAATATGGATTTAACTGCTTAGCAATGTTCAAAACAGGATCACATTGGAGCATATTTGATATTATACTAGTCCATCAATATACCTCATAAGGACAGTTGAGAAGTGATCCAAGAGGAATGCAAGGTCATCAGCACCACGGTCCACTGACTCCCCTTGGTCCTCTGGCCAGGTCTCATGATTGAAAATGCTGAGGCATTTGTCAGCCTTGATTGTGTCAGATATGGTAGCATCTAGGGATGCACCGAAATGAAAATTTTTAGCCGAAACCGAAAATGAGAAACACTTGGCCGAAAACCAAAACACCGAACGTAATTATGCCCATTTTTAGTACCATTGCATTTATGGTTATGACTGTGTACTTGCCTAACTAAAGTGAAGGCATTGCAATGGCATAAATTAACATTCTCGCTTCAAAAAATAAATCTATTACGAAATTATGAATATATTTATTTAGTACTGACATTCCAACAAGGCACACTATAAAATAAAATTAAATAAAATTATAAATAAAATGTTGAACTTGCCCCCACTCATGAATAACCTACAGGCTTATAACTTATCGGCCTATTACTGGCTGGTGAAAAATTGTAAAATATGTTACGTGATGACAACAGCAGCCCACTGATTGGTCAGAGAGAATTGGCTGCGATAGACAACTCACTTCCGCATTATCGCTAGGAAACAGGCTTCACTTCCCATCACTGAAATAGGTCTTCAGATTGTGGTTTTGAAACGTGTGTTGATTTAGGCAGCTTGATAAATATACTGTGCGTTGCCTTACCTTTCAAACAATGTTGCCTTTGTTCACCGAAGCTGCTGCATTTATGAAATGCGTTTCTTTGTCTGTGATCCTGTTCGTAGCGAAATTAGAAGCAACAGCGTTGTGTCCAATTCTGTTTCCCCAATTCCCCTTGAGAAAGTTATTTTGCCGCCCCTATTCTAGGAAAATTGCGCGGAGAATAACTTCATGGGTGCTGATGCAGCATTTTGTTCTCAGGAAAGGGTAAGGTATCACAGATGAGATGACGCATCGTAAAGCGATACTTTCTAATACTCTGCCATCTCCCGCGTCTGCCATCTTGCGCGTTTACTACGTGTTTTGCCTTCACTTTCAAAGTGAAATGTTAAATGACGCCTGCATGTCAAGCTAATAAACAATAATTGTTTTATCGTGTGTTATTTGCTTGTTTGTTATGAAGGAAAAAAGGTAAATTAACATCTGTGTGTGGTGATTCCATATTTTTCTAGGGGTTGTAGTTGCATTATGGAATACTGATGGTACAAAAATGCCTTGCAAATATACTGCCTTTTTCTATGAATACTTTATGCCTTTTACGGATATCATTGCTTTGTGTTTTTATGTGGTATGTATTTAATGTGCAACCCTAATCGGACACAACATCAGCTGCTATCCTAGGCTTCAGGACAGTGTCAAACAGAAATTGCAATTCAGCACTCGCAGACTTTACTGCCATAACATGGTGACGGTGGTGCGCATCCCCCGATTTAAAACATGCAGACAGGCGCCTGCTGGCCGCAGTTTTTGCTTGCGTCATCACAACATTCTGTTTCGGCCGTATTGTTTCGGTGTTAAGTCTTTCGGCCGAAAACCGAAAATGCATTTTTTTTTGCCTTTTTCAGCCGAAAATTTTCGGTGGACGAAAATTCGGTGCATCTCTAGTAGCATCCTCTTCTATTCAGGGACAAACTCACCTTTAAGAAAAGATGAAGAACTTTTCTCTTCTAGGAATGTGGTCATTAAACAGGACTACGCTTGTATATGAGACTGCAAAATCTTTTTTCCAAATGCTTGACAGTGGCGCTGATGATTCCCTCTATAGCTTAGATGTTCCACAGCCATCTTCTGCCAACTTGGAGACCTCTCCTTTCAGAGTAACTGGCTGAAATCATAAAACTAGATTGGGAGTTAGATTTTAGATTTTATCATCATCTTGCTAGAAATGAATAATTAGAGACATCTTTATAAGAGACACAACCATATTTTACCTGGAATTTGTAGATTGGCATGTCACCCTGTTTATCTTGTGGTCTCTTTTGGAGTCTAAGGTCAGCCAGGTAGTGGGACAGTCTGCCGCCAGGTTTAGGTCTTGTAGCCATCACCTCAGTAGTCATCAGCAGTTTTTCAAGACCACAAACTGCCTGTTAAGAAATATCAAGAACTTTTACTTATGGAGCTGAGGGTGATAACAAATACAATTAAAAGTTATATTCCAAGTCATTTCCCGTACCTGAGGCAGGTTGGTTTCATTTTTCTAAAGTAGGAGACTGAATTGTCTGACTCCAGCAAAGACATAGGCAATGAAATGACCAAAGGCCACAAAAGTGCCATCCTCCATTGATTTCTTGACCTATAACATACAAGCACAGCTCATTACCAGGCCTACCAAAGAAAACGTAGCCTCAGCACACAAAAACTTTGAAATGCCTACATTAATCGCGGAAATGGCAACTGAAAAATAATACCCCGCTACCGAAACTGCAAAAACCGCAACATAAACTGTTGACTCATAGCATAAGTCTATGAAACTGCAACATCTTCTTTCGCATCCGTCTTTGCCATTTACTGCGCTTGCGCGTACCGGCCCAGGCTGCTTTCAGAGATACCGAAGGAGACACGCCTGATTCCGTTTGGTAAGTAAAACTTCCAAATATGACGTTATTGTTTATGCAGATGTTTAACAATGAATTGTAAGACGTAGCTGTTACATCCAAATTCTCGTAAATTCGCTTATTTTAGCATGTCACCCTGCCGAAAATGAACGATGCACTGTCGATTTCGCTATAGTCTTAGAGTTGCTAACTTGACGAATTTCTCAAGACGTATACATACGCCTTGAGTGGACAAACAATCCCGATTTGGAAAGTCGCCAGATTAAGCGAGAAAGTCGTCAAATTGGCAACTCTAAGACTTAAGCGAAATCGACAGTGCATCGTTCATTTTCGGCAGGGTGACATGCTAAAATAAGCGAATTTACGAGAATGTGGATGTAACAGCTACGTCTTACAATTCATTGTTAAACATCTGCATTAACAATAACGTCATATTTGGAAGTTTTACTTACCAAACGGAATCAGGCGTGTCTCCTTCGGTATCTCTGAAAGCAGCCTGGGCCGGTACGCGCAAGCGCAGTAAATGGCAAAGACGGATGCGAAAGAAGATGTTGCAGTTTCATAGTCTTATGCTACGAGTCAACAGTTTATGTTGCGGTTTTTGCAGTTTCGGTGGCGGGGTATTATTTTTCAGTTGCTATTTCCGCGATTAATGTAGGCATTTCAGAGTTTTTGTGTGCTGAGGCTACGTTTTCTTTGGTAGGCCTGATTACTGTCCTTTTAAAAATGCTGAGATTCAAGCAATGTTATAATAAATTTCCTCAGAAAATCCACTGTCCTGTTTTGTTCGGCGAGCAATTTCTGCATTTCTGCATACCAGAGATGGCAAGTCTCATGGATTTGGCGTGAGTCTCTCGCCTCGTAGTGGCATTCAAGTTCCTGTGCCGTAGTCAGCAATTATTATTCAATCAACGCGAGCTGAAGAAATTCACTCGTGGAATTCAAGTCATTGTGCATTAAGTTAATCAGTTTCACCTGGATCACGGTGGATTTTCCCATTATAGACATGGAAATTGATTATGATTTGGGAATTCTCATGCTTGTCTTTACTGAGGGATTGAAAGCAATGGAATTGTATAATGATGTTTCAAATGGTCTTATTTCATTTAAACAATTGAAACGATCATGAAACGCATGGATTGTTTCCAATCCCTGAGTAAACAGAAGCACGAGAAGTCCGGAGTCTTCTCGGAGCTTCTTGATTTTTCCACTGTCTCTGTGACACAAATACTGAGTTATAAAGCCTAAAAAGGCTCATGCACAACAGGAAAAAACTGACATTATTTGTATTCTGTGCAGAGGGGTTAAAAAAGACAACTGGCAGAACCTCTCCTAGCTAATTAGATTATTTAGCAACATATCAGTGACATGATTGGGTGTAAAAAGTCTTTCGTCAGTAAATATGGTGAGGGTATTGACCACTCTATAAAAGACTGTTGAGGGAAATGGTTCAAAAATTTAAGAATAATGTTTTCAACTTAAAATTGCAAAGAATTTTGGAGATTTTATCCTGTATGGCACTTAATATACTGAGTACAAACGAAAATGCACCACTCACAAAATCTGGAATAGCTCCACGGATTGATATGTGAAGTATATACGTATGATGCATTTGAGATAACGAATGATTTAAGAAGACATGTAAACATCATTCAATTTCATTCACGATAATGTTAATGCGTGAGAGAGGTTTAACTGGTGTAGGGGTCAAACAGGAAAGTCAATAACGGGTGTGACCGCCATTTGCATTCACAAATGCGGTGCAACGTCGTCGCATGGAGTTGATCAGTCTCTGGATAGTGTTCTGAGGGATAGCATTCCACTCCTGAACAAGGGCAACCTCAAGTTCTCGGATGTTGTCCATCTGGCGTCGACGTGAAAGACGTCGTCCAATTTCATCCCATAAGTGCTCGATAGGGGAGAGGTTGGGTGACAGAGCTGGCCACTGAAGCACGGGGATGTTCTGCTGCGCAAGGTACTGCATGGACACCCTTGCAGTGAGTGCCCTAGCGTTGTCCTGTTCGAACGTGTGGACATCGTGGTGTTGGTTGAAGAACGGCACAACATGGTTCTGCAGCACCTTGTCCCGGTAGTAGACGCTGTTCACCCTTCCTCTGCAGATATGGAGAGGGGTTCTGTGATGGTAGCTTATTCCACCCCACACCATAACGCTGCCACCACCCCAACGGTCCGTTTGAACGACACCATCGGCGTTATAACGTTCACCACGTCTCCGCCAAACACGTATACGGCCATATGCGTTCCTTAAGTGAAATCGTGACTTGTCAGAAAAGATGACACCATGCCATTGTCTTAGTCGCCAATTCTGGTGCCTGTTTGCCCACTGCAGACGCTGGTTTCGGTGAAGATCCGTCAATATGGAGCCGAAATAAGGAAGTCGTGCATACAGGCATGCAGCTCGCAGACGGTTCCGTACGGTGTTGGGGTGAATGAATCCACGTCGTCCTTGGACTTGAGCAGCCGTTCTTGTCGCTGGTAGTGTTCGGTCTCGGACATGATATCGTACGATCTGACGGTCCTGACGTGCCGTTGTCACACGTTGTTGACCGGGTCGAGGACGGTCCCGAGTGCTCCCCGTTTGCAGAAACCTTTGATGGAGTCTTGCGATCGTTGTGTGTGCGCAGTGTAGTCGTCTGGCAATTTCCCTGGTGCTGGCGCCAATTTGAAGCATGCCTATGGCACGTTCCCGTTCAGGGGCTGTAAGTCGCGGCATAGTGTTGACGTTTCACAAGTGTCAGTGAAGAAGTGAAATTTTATTCGGATTCACATGCTTTTAAAGGCAATGTGTGCACAAATTCAGAGTGAAATTCATTTTTCCCGTGGTGTGCGTGCAAGATGTTGCATTTTTGCAAGAAATTGCCTAGCGTTACAGTTAACTTGAAATTCTCGCATTTCTTGTACCTGGCATGTCGGGTGACGTCACTGTAGTGTTGTCGTTGTATAAAAATTATTTTGTTCATTTGAACTTAAATATGGACTTTTTTCAAGTGGTGCTTTTTCATTTGTACTCAGTATATCATTAAAAGATTATGAGAATCCAGAAAAATCTCTGTACGCATGGGGAAAGGCCAAAATCAAGTTTTCTGAGATTTTCTGGTCCACTAGATTAAAAACAAAAAGACAGGATTCTGTAGTGGAAATCACTGTACGGACTCAAACTGTTCTGTAAACTTCAGTAAACAGTTTGTCACTGCATCCACAAATGCAAGTTAAAACTCTGCCATGTAGAGATTAAATCATATATAAACACGATCCAGAAACACTGCCTTCCTCTCTGGGCCCAGGCTCATTTAAAATGTTTTGAGACGAAGGGGAAAACTGCCCTGTGGTTTGACTTACTAAAATGTGCAATTCTTTTTGGAAATCATGGATGCCATGTTCTCTGGGCTAAAGGGGAGAGGGGACATCCAGCTTGTTATCAGCAAACAATTCAAAAGCCAGCATCCATGATAGTGTGGGGGTGCATTAATACACGTGGCATGGGTGACTTGTGCATCCATGAAGACACCATTAACGATGAAGGATACATACAGGTTTTGGTGCAACATTTACGGCCATCCCGATGCCTTTTTTTGAGGGAAGGCCTTAATCATTTCTGCCATACCTTGCCAAACTCCATACTCTGCACGTATTACAACGATATGGCTCTGCAGTAAAAGAGTCTGGGAGCTAAAGTGGTCTGCCTGCCGTACAGACCTGTCACCCACTGACAATATTTGGTGCATTATGAAACAAAAATATGTCAAAGGAGGCTGCAAAGTATCGAGCAGCTAAAAACCTTCACAAACCAAGAATGGGAAAACATTTTGATTTCAAAACTACAGCAGTTGGTATCCTTATTCCCAAGTGCTCTCAGAGTGTTGATTGAAGAAGACCTGATACAAGATGGTGGAAAACATGCCCCTGTGCCAACATTTTAGAAACGTGTTGCTGGCACCAAATTGGAAATGAGCACATATTTAAAAAAAAAAAAAAGAAATATCTCAGTTGCAACATCTGATATTTTGTCTTTGTACTATTTTCAAATAAATATAAAGGAGAAATTATTTGAAAATCATTGTATTCTGTCTTTACATTTTACACAGTGTCCCTACATTTTTGTAAATGGAGTTGTACTTTCAGCAGTTCATGCCACTACTTTTACCAAAGTCTGATTGTGTACGCTTCCAACTTCACAGATGTTTGCATGGTATACCACATGATAACAGATAACATTTTGGTGAATTCAATAAGGGCCCAATGCCACACATTTTCAACATGGTGTTTGGCCCTTGTTGAATTCACTGATTAAATTAAACTTAATTAGGAAAGAATCCCTAAAGAACTCTACAACTAGTTGCATGGGTTATATAAAGACTGCCAAGTTCAAAGGGGGCTTTTCTGGTGCCTGATCATGGACACTTGGGCTTTTTACCCTTCAGCCCAACACGGGCACGAGAGCTTTTGTCGTCCCTTCGGCGGTCGGGCGTCCGGGCGGGCGGGCGGGCGGGCAGCTGCTAATTTTGTCCGGGCTATTTCTCTGTAACCGCTTGGGTTGGGAAGTTCATATTGCATATGTGGACTCCCCATGGGGGGTAGGTGTGCCTTTTCAAGGTTTTTGTCCCAGTTTGACCTTTGACCTTGCAGCAGTGAACTTCGGGGCTGAGGGGTATTGCCTGCTTCAGCGAGGCCCATTTTTTCAATTTACACTTGGACATGCTTAGTATCTGTCTAAATGTGAAGATTTTAGTTTAATGGGAAAAAAGGCTTATCATTTCCTCTGTGTGGGACAATGAGTCTTTGGTGAGCAGTTAATGGAACAGCTGCAAGAATTTGAGCACGACGGTGAATTCTTCGTTTCGAATGGATTAAAGGGGAACTTGGCTTCTGGCTTTATAAACTGCAATTGGTTTCTCGAGATGTTATAATCCTTGGGAATTTTAATCCCTAGGTTCCTGGGAAGTTTTTTCCGAGTGTACGAGGAATTATAAGGTGGAGTTGGCCGGAGGCTGCTCAATGACGGTTGTGAATTCTGTGTTTCAGATGATGTCAGGATCTTGAAGCCCTTGGGGTCTCATAGGATGGGTACACCCCCCGAGGTCAAGGTCAGCGATTCGGAGGATTCGGGGGCCATCAAACACAGGCATGAAGCTGCGGATGAAGGAGAAGGGTGGGGCAGCGAATCCTCTACACCCATTTACTCCCCCGACACCGTGGCGAAGGGAAAGAAGAAGAAGAAAAAGAGGTACTACAGTTGGGTCTCCTGGTGTTGGCCCTGCCCCATAATCCCACAATCCTGTTGTCACAAGCCATATGTCTCATGTACAGAGTCCAATGAGTGATATGTTTCAGAACATTTATTTGCATATCCAGGCAGGGGGCTGTGTGGCAGAGTACATGTGTGGGTCCCCTTCCAAAATGTAATTGAGGGAGGAGGGGTTAGGGGGGTGGAGTTGCATGAGATTTTTGAGGTCTTGGATGATATTGTGAGACTTGGCCTCTATATGTGACACTTAAGAGGTATCACTAGCAGACTTTCGCTGTAGGTCTCCTTGTAAAAAATATTTTCAAAAAATACTTTTATCTTTTTTTATTTTATGAGCGGGACAGGGACATGCTTAGGAGAATGCACACAGCTGGCTCACAGCTCTCTTTTTAGCCTATCCAGTGCTGAAAATGTACCTTTTCTACGTAGTTTTCAAAGTTTAGTGCTCGCAAACTTGAACGGGTTTGTAGGTCACAGAAAAATTTTCAGCCATCCACCAAATGTAAGGATCATCTGCTCTTCAATATTGAACAATAGACTGTAGTTTATGCAAGTAGGTTCACAAACTGAAATTCAAAGCTTTATTTATTTAGTAAAATGAGCTAATTTAATCAATAATTGATTAGGTTTAAAGGTGCTTTGTGCAACTTTTTTGTACATATTAATCACAGATTTATGAATGGACTGTTGCATAACTTAGAAGATGACACCTTTCCCAGTTTTCTCAGTTGCCTAAAACAGCCTTTGGACTGATGACTAGTTCACTTAGAAATTTTTTTTATGTCTTGTACATTAATACCCATAATTATTTTTATTCATAAGAATAAATAAAAATGATGAATAACTTAAAAATAAAATAAAGACTACATGCACTATAGTTCACTATGCACTATTATAGTCCCTCGTCGCCCCGCGGAACGGGGGACATAGAAATGCTGTTTGTCCGTCCGTCCGTGCGTCCGTCCGTCTGGGAACAGTGTACTCGCAATAACTTTTGACAGCTTTGATGGAGGATCACCAAATTCACACCACATATGCCTCTCATGAAGGCCTTGCTCAAGTTCTATGATGATTGACCTTGACCTAGTTTTCAAGGTCACTGAGCAAAAGCATGTGAAGAACACTGTACTTGCAATAATTTTTCACAGCTTGGATGGAGGATCACCAAATTCACACCACATATGCCTCTCATGAAGGCCTTGCTCTAGTTCAATGATGAGTGACCTTCACCTAGTTTTCAAGGTCACTGAGTAAAAACGTGTGAGGAACGCTGTACTCACAATAACTTTCGACAGCTTTGATGGAGGCTCACCAAATTCATATGACATTCTTATTGGCTTGTTAGGTTGATCTCAGCCATGGGCACAAAACTATGCCTTGGCGATGCGTCCATCATCCACAAGTCATGAAAATTATAATCTCTCTAATGACCCATGGTTATATTTAGCTCATATCACAATGATCCATCCCTCATCCATCTCTCTGTTCAACCAATGACCAATGAGCTACAGTGTTATTGTACTTCACATTATTAGTCGTACAGTGCACCACATTATTTTCAGCCATCAAAACAGTTTTTGCCACATGTTTCTGGTCACTTCTGCGACGGGGGACACAAGGCCTTCAGGCCAGCAGGCCATTTTGTTATTAAGGCAACCAAACACATTTTCTTATATTTGAGAGACTTTGGACGGATGTTTACGTTATAGTACTGCATAACTGGAATTAATTGTTAGGATGTCAAACCAGGTGAGCAATACATGCCCCATGGGCCTCTTGTTTATATTTTGAGATATCGGATTGGATTTTTCACAAAAATCCAAAGGAAGTGACGTAATGCACGCTCCCGAGTGCCTTTCCTTTCTCCCTTTGATCTCCTTGTCTTATATTACACTTCGCATGACGATGTGGAACCATTTGCTGTAAAAGATAAGTAAAACTGTTGGATATTTGGCAGGACAAAAACTTTTTCTCAGCTCTGTTGACAGGTCAAAATAGTGCAAGTCAAAACCAATACATGTTTTTGACCACAGTTTGATGTTTTTTATTATTTATTTATTTATTTTTATTTATTTAATTTTGCATTGGAAATCCCACTCGAATCTTGAAAGTCCAATCAGTGAACTATGTTCACTAGCATGCTGCATCCATTAGGCTATCGAATGTAATATTATAGGCTATATACGATTAGGCTGACTGGTCCGAACTGGTCCTGTTCTCAAAACAATGACACAGTATCTCAATATTTTGAATTAATGGACTATCTTGAAATAATGAGTAGTGGCCTGAATTTTTTTTTCCTTTTACGTGGCGGAAATGAGCTTCCATAAGCCAGCAGGAGGTACTTGAGCAACGAACAATGCTGACCCAGACCAGCTGTATCCCTCCCGTATACCAGCTGCATAAAACCAATTAAGCGCTGCTCTGGAAGTGCTATTGGCTACAGCTGGTACTGGCACGGCTCCGATTCGAACCTGGGCCATGATGGTCAGTATTGCTCTGAGAGGCAGGGCCTTGACCGAGTGAGAGAACCCGGTAGCCGAACAATGCATCATGTTGATAATACATTAACGGCCTATTATGTCAAATGAGAAATTTTTGCATGGTATTGTATGAAGATATGTGATGTTTTATCACTGGCATACCTTGCAATAAAAGAAAGTTGAAAGTTTAGCAGGTGAAGGAGATGTTGCTTTTTTCAAATGAAGGATTTAATAATAATAATAATATTATGTGACATAGTATTTCAAACTACAGACATTTTGAGGCTGCTGCTCTATACATACCAAAGGGCCGTGGAGTAACAGGGCCTCCCAATCAAGGCACATGGCTGTCCCTTTCTTTCTGCATTCTTTTTCAGATGATTGTGGATCAACCTTACGAACTGCAAGTATGAGAGTGGTGAGTTACCTTTATAAGTAATGTTCAAGAAACAGCAATACACACGCGCATGCACTCGCACAGATGCAAGCTTACGTGCGCGGACACACACACACACACATACACACCCAGGTATGTTTGCAAAATGGCAATCTTTAGCTCTATTGGACCAACCAAAATTTCTGTGCCATTAGTGATTATACTGGGGTGCTAAGCCACATCATGTTATGATGCTTGTGACCCCCAGTCCCCAAGGCAAATGGTTTCTGTTCAAAAAATTCTGTTCCCCGCTATAACTGAGCGGGGAAAAGTTTCATTATGAATACACCACATGGCACCATTAATAGTAATATGCAGATGACATTGTTACACAAGTTTTCAATGAAATGATTTGTACCATATAATAAACAATATATTAATAACTGCAGTATGGTAACACCTGCAAAGGTTTCAAAATTGAGGTGCTGCCAATGAAAATGATGCGCCGCGACGCCACTGAGTTAAATACTTAATTGCATTTGTTGAGTTCACAACGATATTTTTCCATTAAATTTTAATTTTACACACGATCAAGTGAGTATATACAAAACACCAGTTTAGGCCGCATACGGTCTGGCCAAATACAATAAAAATAGCTCCTTCACAATTAAAGATATGAATATGCGTTTAGGACACTGAAAAGCCACAACTTTTGCTATTAAAACCTTTGCACAGGCTCAGTGATACAAAATCATTTATTGGTGCAGCTTAAATTCAAGAAGCAAATAAGACAACTTTTCGTGTAAACTCATTGGCTGAATCTTACAAGCCTTTTCATGGAAAAGTTTAAAGAAGAGCTCTATGATGCTCCCATTTACAGTATTATATAGTTATTTTGCAAGTACCGTAAACACACCCATGAATTCCACAACTTGTTACACAGCAAACATACTAATCCCAGCTGTTGAATTTCAAGTGATCACCACACACAAATATTAGCAGATACACTTCCTGGTTCACCCTCTTTGTTGACATCTACCAGTTGATAAAGAATATATATTTCATAACTCATTTAATGAGGAGCCAAGTCGATCTACATCACAGATATTGTCACTTGAACTGAATCTGTGCTGCTGCAGTGGAGTGACTAACCAAAGGACTGACCTGTTGCCCTACATGGAAGGGCCCAAATGTAGCCACATGTTCTTATTGGTCAATTTTGCCCCTTTTCTTACAGCTTTCAAATTAAAGTGTAACCTCTCTTGCTGTCTAAAATTTTCCCCTTCCTTTTATCAATTTTCATAACCTACTTTCACAAATAAATCATCAGCCCTTGTCCACCCTTCTCTAAAGCTACCTTGTTGTAAGATATACGGTGCCTAAAATGAAGTTCCCTGTACTGAAAAAGTTCCTTCGTTCCAGTGAGGAGGGCTGCTCGCAAGTATGGTTTACGGGAGGCGGCAGAAGGAGAGGAATGGACACTGTACTGGACTGACTGCTCTGTCTCACTGGACCGCGTCATGGACATGAAGCGCTACCAGGTAGCACAAGGCACTGAAGTTCTGTCCTCTTCTTGCTGGCCATACTGTCAGATAATGTCAGTTTTTCTGTTTATGTCTAGCTATGTTTTATTTAGATTGTGTATTTATTCTAGCATTTTTTCATTGCTCTGTTTATTTAAGTTAGTTTCCTGCTTTTCCACGTACCCTCTTTCTTGCCTTTCCCACAGTTTTTTTTAAATTTTTTTTTTATTGTTTCCCATTTCCCCATTTCTAGCCACGCCCTCTTGTGCTCTGTTCCCCTGTCTTACCTGTTATATGTTTTGTTGATTAGCTGTCTGTCTCCTCACCTGCCTTTCATTTCCCTATTCGTGTCAGTGGCCACGTTTACATGGACAGTTTAATTCCTTTTTCATTCTGAATGAAAGGCCATTCCGATTCAAAGTGGTCATGTAAACACCTCAATTGGAATGAAAATGGCCATTCCGATTGAAATTTAAATCCATTTAAAGGGGGTGGTATATTCCTTTTGTCATTCCGATTGAAAGAATCTTTCGTACATGTAAACAGTCATTCCTCTTAAAAGTCCATTCCGTTCTTTCTGCACATGCTCGCTACCTTTCCTTCCTTGCGACGCACGGCAGAAGGCTAAGTTAGAGCAGTCGTTATGCTAACCGGTAGCCAATAGCCTAAGCACGGTCTTCTGCCTTTCTTTTTTCAATATTCTACGTCCCCTCTGCTCCTTAACAGGCAAATGATAATAATTAAAATGATGTGGTCATACTGCTGCTTCAAAAATATACTCTTCCAAAAAAGAAACTATACATTGTTGTTAGCAGCAATGTATAGTTTCTTTTTTGGAAGAGTATAAAAGCAACAGGGCTCTCAAGTTTTGAACGCAGGCTAGAGTGAGATTTTCTTGGGGGGGTGGGGGTTGCATGATATTGACATTTTCCACCGTGGGTGAATGAATAATGCAGCTTTCAGAACTTTTTTGTGACAGGATCACGTAAATAATTCCAGGATAGCTTTTTTTTTTTTCCTCATTGGTTGTCGCCCTAAATGTAAGTCGTCATGTAACTGTGGCCAGTGTTCCATGTATCTGTTTATTTCATTTTTGTTAATCACTAGTTTTTCTTTTAATTCATCCATAATTGCTATTGCTTCTTGCACTGCTTTGACTTTTCTGTTATTATTTCCATTCCCTGTCTGTTTCCGCATGTTTTTGTTTTCACTGCGCTTCTGCACTAGCCCTCTCCCGTCGTGTGATCATTGTTTAATTCGATTCCCTTGTTTGTAGCCACACCCTTGGTCACACTTCTTTGTCCTCGTGCACCTGATTTGGGTTTTCCCTCATTATCTGTTCCTTTTATATAGCCCAGAATATCCACCTAGCCTTTGCGAATCTGTTACCTGATCCAAGTCACTTATGACCCCTTGTATTTTCTAGTGTTTAGGGTCCCCATGGTTTATAAGTTTGCTTTGTCCTTGTGTATTGAGATCTTATGGTTATGATTCTGGCTGATTCACCAATGCATTATTCTGTCTTCTTCCTGTTTTGACCATCTCACTGTATGACCTTCGCCCTTTGGCTTGTGATAGAACTCTGATTTGGATTTCCCTCTTTGTATTGCTAGTTCCCTGCCTGGTCTGGACTGTCTGACCCTAATTCTGCTCTCAATAAATTTGTTTGTGCCACTTTATTTCTGTCTGCGCTTGAGTTAATTCCCCACTCCGATATATTTACCACTCCAATTCCGAAATAGTTGGGACGAAGCGTAAATTGTGAATAAAATCAAAATGCAATGACTTTCAGATGACATGAGCAAATATGTTATTTACAGTAGAACATGGATAACATTTCAAATGTTGAATCCGAGACATTTTACATTTTTATCCACAAAATGAGCTTATTTCAAATTTTCTGACTGCAACCAGTCTTGAAAAAGTTGGGACACAGGCCTTGTGTATTTTAGCAGGACAATACAAAACCACAAACTGCAGCTATTACTACAGCATGTCATGTAGAAAAGTCCGTGTGCTGAACTGACCTGCTTGCAGTCCTGATCTTTCACTGATTGAGAACATTTGGTGCATAATTAAACAAAAAGTCCGTCAAAGGAGACCCAAAACTCTCCAGCAGCTGGAAGCCTGTATTAAACAAGAGTGGGATCAAATTCCAATGGCTAAACTCAAGAAACTTGTCTCCTCAATGCCCAGATGCCTCCAGTCTGTGTTAAAAAGAAGAGGGGGTGCTACACAATGGTAAATGGGCCCCTGTAGCAGGCATCAAATTTGAAATGAGCTTATGAGCTCATTTTGTGGAAAAAATTGTTACATTTTTCAGTTTCAACATTTGCTATCTATTATCTCTGTTCTACTGCGAATAAAATACTGGCTGGTGTGATTTGAAAGTCATTGCATCTTGATTTTATTCACAATTTACACTTTGTCCCAACTATTTCAGAATTGGGGTTGTAATATTCATCTTAATCATTCTACTTGTGCATATCGAGTATGAATTAAGACCTCTGAGGCTGGATTTTCAATGAAAGCGCAATGCTTATAGAGTGAACATTTCAGTTTCAGTACGGCCAGCCCTTTTCATAGGAAGCATATTTCCATGCAGGGACCAGCTTACTCTGAGAGGCAGCTCCA
This sequence comes from Gymnothorax reevesii, assembly GCA_029721435.1. Classification (NCBI taxonomy): domain Eukaryota; kingdom Metazoa; phylum Chordata; class Actinopteri; order Anguilliformes; family Muraenidae; genus Gymnothorax; species Gymnothorax reevesii. The sequence continues at coordinate 55,808,253 of CM056582.1, forward strand.
GACCTACCCTCAGAAGCATTTTAAATGCTCATCTGCGTTGTGCTGCTTGTGAACCTTCATTAATTTCACAATTAGTCATATTTTTAAAGTCAGTAAGCACATTTATGCGTATTCATCGTGGTTTTATAATTTTAAAGGTGTTTATTGGCAAATAGGCCTACATTTATCCTTTCAATGCAGCTTTCCATGGGAAAAAATGAAAGGTAAGAGATGGTCCATCATACAAATTTAGGAATTGGTCCCGTTGTGCAATATCTGCTGCTACAGGTGCTGTGACACTATTATGGAAGAGTGTGATGTTCAGTATCTCCCGCATCCAGCCAGTTCACTTCAAGACCAGTGTGTTTACGTATTGTCTAAGCTCTTACAGGAAATCTGAACATGCATTATTCTTCCGAGAACATTTTTGAATTGTCAGTGTAGATGTCTCTTCAATGTGTTTTACATGTTCTTAAAGGAGAATTCCAGTGTGAACATGACTTGGGGTGTATTGAAACATGATAACGAGTACTAACTTTTGTCGAATACCCCACCTCTGTACGCACGCAACATTTCGAAATACATGGCTTTTTAGCAGAAGCTCCCAACAGGCTTACAATGGTAGTGAATTGGGCATAACGTTGCCATGCACAGAAATTGCATTTCTAACCTCAGTCACTGTTGCCTCAGTAGCTGTAAAAATGGTTGTAAAAATTCATATGAAAACAAGCACAATGAACTAAATATAATTGAGAGTTAAGATTAATTTTATGTGGACTTTCCTACCTGTACCTTGACATCATAGGTTCTTAATTTGTTTTGTTATTGGGACTTGCTTTTTATTGTAGAAGATAAATCATTTCCCAGGAATGAGTGAGATCTGCCGGAAAGATCTGCTGGCCCGAAACCTGAACCGGATGCTGAAGCTGTTTCCTAAAGAGTACAAGATCTTTCCCCGTACCTGGTGTCTTCCAGCAGAGTGAGCATTTTTATTTCTCCATATCTCCCTCTAAAATCATTTATTGAGGGCACACAGTAGTTTGTCCTTGCTTTTGTTTGCCGTGGTGTTTTACGATATTTTACACTGAGTACCAACATCAGGGAAATTACATACCTGGGTACGGTAAAGTTGTTATAAGAGAAATTGCTCTTTACGAGTGATTTGTTGATGTATTGCTCATAAATCTATATTAATCTGCGGAGTTGCTCCCTGCAACTTGTGTAAAATTGTTTCTTTAACTTTCTGCATTTACTGTTTCTTTGATTCTCAAGAGGAATTTTGAACACGAGAAGGTCAAGCTTCTCTCCTTTCATTGCAGTTACAGTGACTTCCAGGTTTTCGCCAGGGCCAAAAAACACAAAACATACATCTGCAAGCCAGACTCTGGCTCTCAGGGCCGTGGCATCTTCATCACCAAGTCCAACAAAGATATTCGGCCTGGGGAACACATGATCTGTCAAGAGTATATATCTAAGGTAACGCTACCACAAAATTTGAACTTAAAACACTTGCAAGGGCAGCAGTGTTTTATTTGCTTACTTGTGCTTAACATCAGTTCCATGAGAACTGGGACTATGTTTAAAATTGAAATCAAAACAGAAGTAGCATTTAGCTAAAAACGGCACAAAGAAGAATGTTTAAAATTCATCAAATGTTATATGTGGTATCATCCAATAGGATATGTGTTACTCTCTCAAACTATCAACACTTTTGGGGCGCCCTGGTGGCTCATCGGTCTAAGCGCGCGTACCATAAAGGCTGTGTCCTTCCTGCAGCGACCTGGGTTTGATTCTAGCTCAGGTCCTTTGCTGCATATCTTCCCCCTTTCTTCTCCCCAACTTTCCTGTCTCTACACTGTATAAATGTCAAATAAAGGAAAAATTCCCAAAAAAATAATCTTTAAAAAAAAAAAAAAAAAACTAAAAAACTATCAACACTTTTCACCCAGATAAGATGGTGGAATAGAGGATGGATGTAAATCGGGCTCTTGGCAACCCCCAATATTTCCCTTGAACAGCACTGTTCAAAGCCGAGAGCTATGACTTCACTTGTGGGATCAATTGTTACAAACACGGTATCGTACTTATAGTTTACAATGCAAGCAAGATGTCGAAATCCACGAAAAATGTCAGAATTTTTGCTTGACTTGGACATTGAAGTTGATGAGAATGCTTTGAGTGCAAGTTCAATAACTAGTGACATTGATGATGATGATGATGATGGAGTGGTAGGAGAGACGGAAAATGAGGAGGAAATCGGCAAGGATTGGGATGCAATAGACCAGTCTGTCTTAAGGCCGGAAATCCACACGCTCATGCGCAATAGACCTGATGTAGGGCAAAAGGAACTATGGTGGCCACTCGTTGCATGGTGTGGTGCACAAACCGGTACCGTTAAGATGGGGGCATAAGGTTTTTTAGTGTTCCTGTGGCAAGAGACAATGACAGGCATGGATTCGAGCTATAAATCGGATGAACTTTGTCCCGAATGATCACACTAGAGTCTGCAGTATTCATTTTGCCAGCGGCTGGCCCAACTTCGCTCTATCTGTTTCCCTACAAACGAAAGGATCTCACACCGATACAAGCTTGAAGGAAAGAATTTGATCGGAGAAACTAGTACTGGTTGATATTAAATTAAGTTGGCCAACTAATTGACTAAGAATTATTTCAGGTGTTGTTGTTTCAAGCTGTTATTGTTGTTGCAGGGTCCAGTTTTCGTATCCACATTTTGAAAAGGGACTGGCTTTGTTCGTTCCTATAGGCTATATATGACCTTAAGTAGATGTTAAACTCTACGCTAACAAATATCAAGCCAAAGGGGGAATATTGGCGGCATACGACGTTCATAGTCTAGGTCAGCTCAGAGGGGCTTACATTATAGACCTGAGCCCCTTAGAGCTAAGTGTAGGTGTGTTTTTCATTTCGCTGCTTCCAATGATAATTTGGTTTCCTTGAGATTTCGATAAATAACAAAGTTGCTATTATAACCCGATTCATATTGCAATATCAAGGCGAAGACAAAGACTTTATGACTGTAGCATTTTTTGACACGGGAGAAAAATTTGACAGAACACCGGCAGGCAGAACTTGGGGGGGACTGTCGATAGGGTGGCGTGGTTTTTGGGTATGATTGGTGCGTGCCAGATGTTATTGTAGGCCTTGAATTTTGGCAAGAATAAACTACTGCAACTGTTTCGAATACAAGTCAATCCATGTTTTTGTTATTAGAGTTTTAAAAAATCTAATTCTATAAGAGGCAGTTAGAAGTAGGAGTAGTCATGAAGTAGAAATGCTTTCCTTATGGATGGCAATTACGCATTTATTGTCACAAAATATTTATTAATACATTTATAATTTATCGTTGGATGCCCAAAATTTTAAATCTTGTTCGTGTCACTGTATATGACGATAATTTGCCTAGGCAAAATATTGGTCTTAATAATGTAAGACATTGGCTTGCACACTGTTCGCAAATTGATAACAAAACCATTAAATCTGAATATAAATGTTTTACATAGTATACCTAAGGCGGATAAGTGATCATTTCTCACAAATGCAAAAACATAAACTGTTCTCACCGCAGGACTGATTTTAATCCGCGCTACTCCATGACAGTGATGACACTTGCAACTGAGAAGGGCTTTATGGCGTTAATTTCTCGGTAACAGCCTAAGCTTATTCTTGAGATTAGCTCTCAAATTATGAGTAAAATGTGACAAAAGTTAGCACTCTTCGTTCAACCATTTGATCCAACTGAACAAGTCACTGCTTTATTGACTGAGAGTTCGGCTTATACGCAACGAGGACTAAAACCTCTGGATTTCCAAGGGCCGAAACATTTCTTGCGGACTTGGGAAAAAGTGACGCCGTTATTGTAAGTTACAACTACATATGTATTGCATATTTTATTTCTGTTTTCAGAAGTGCGGGTTTTGTTCATAATTTCAATAATATTAAAGTGGTATCTAAGCATGTTGTTGCTGTCTTGCTTTCTCCGATATCGGCACTTTAGAACTAAAGGTTGCATTTCTTAATTCTTACAGCAAATATCATGGCAAAAATACATGAATTTGCAGACATTAACTTTCCTGGAAATAAATATATGGCCAACTGCGCGAAAGAAATATAGCCTAATGGACGTCATGTTGTCCGACAAAAAAATTTCAATGCTGAACTTCTTCGGACTTCTTGGTGATAGGGATTTACTCCAAGATGTGTGAAACCGCCGGTGTTCTGTCAAATTTTGCTCCCTTGTCAAAAAATGCTACCGTAATGCAAAGCGATCGTAAAGTCTTTATTTTTGCCTTGATATTGCAATATGAATCAGTTTACAGTTTTAACTTTATTTGTTTACTTATTATAACATAAGCAGATTTTATAACGAGTTGGATAAGTGTGTTCAAAGGTATATGCCCATATAGGCCTATGTTATTATCATCTAATTTCTGCATTTTCAGGAAAACCCATGTACATGCAAATGTATGTACACTTACAGGTCCAAATGCGCACTGAAAATAAATCTATTTTTAAGATTTTTGAAGATAGTCAACATATGAGCGAGGAAACAGCCCAAGATTTTAGGTTTGCGCAAGCGCAGGACCGCAAGGTAGCATATTTTAATAGGTAGCTAAATTTGTCAGAACACCAGCCATCATGCCTTCACTCACTCTACCTCTCGGTTCAGTGAGCAGGGCACGTCCACCTGACTTTCGGCTGATACATGGCCTAACGGCGAGTCGGCGAAAGTGGAACCCTTATCCACGCTGGTACTACTTATGTAACCCACAAAACCCCAAAAATAATATCAATGACACAAAAATCTGAGGGTTACAAAAGACTAAACTTCCCCACTGAACTATTCAACTAAATGAATGAGTTCAGAGACTGATGGCAAAAGTGAGTCACTTTTATTATAAGCATCTTGTCTTTTAATATAAAAATATATGTATAAGTCAATAAATACTTTATTCCAATGAATAGTTAAAAAGTTACACTGAGAACCAACCTGCCATAAGACGCTGCCTACTACAAGGCCAAGGAAAAATCAAACAAACACAACAAAAGAACACAAACAAACCAAAACCAAAATAACCCTCAAAAAGGACAAATGCACTTCTATCAGAGGTGAGGACAAAAAGACAGGCGCCAGCGAGACCAAAATCACCCAGAGAGAACCCGCTAAATAGTATAGCAAGATTATTGCACGCAATCAAACTGCCCACCACACTCGGCAGTATACTAAACCACAGGAGCGCTGCACTCAACTTAGTGACACACCACAGTGTACCATGCCATAAAAGTGCTACAATCTAGTTATTATCCACAGAATTCAAGCTAGAAACCACTACAAAAGTGCAGTCTGAGTTAAGCTACTACCTTATGGCCCAGTTATCGCACACAAAATCAATGTGTTCCGGTCTCACTAATCAACACTGTAGCCATAGTATGTATACTGCAATAAGAATGGGTGAACCCGGCCCTCAAGGTTCTCTTGGCCCGGACTGACGAAAAAAAAAACAAATCCTCACCAGCAAATTAACCACAAAAGATCACAAGAAAAAAACACACTCTGGAGGTGGCGTCACAATCCACTAGGGCCTACCAAATAACCTAGTATACTATCATAGGCAGAAGGGATGGCTAAAGGCCTAGTAGGCTCCTCAACCTGCTGAGGGAAATATAGTTCACAGCTAACTGAAATTTTCATCACTTTTCACAGGGAAAAACAGTGGCTACAACAGTGGCTGAAAAATAAAAAAAAGAATGACGCATCAAGTACATGTTTACCTGGCCAGCATTATCATAACACCTTGCAACTATACAAAATGTAACTAGCACCTGTTAAAGTTTATGCGGACACCACCTGGGAAAGTGGAGCATACACACACAGCATACACTTGAACACAGTCACTCGTTAAAGTCCCGTATAGGCACACAAGCAGTCAGCTAATCTTTCCCTCTGCGTGCCGCAGACAAGAGCTGGTAATATAGTTGTAGCGAGGTCCTACAACCTCAAACGGCAACCCAATACTCAAGCTAATGACTGCCGCTCAGAATTAAATCGCCGCCGGCCAGATCTAAACGCGAGCAGTACTCTCACGACTTTCAAGTTCCAAACAAAGGCTGGGTCCTCACGTCGACTACACTATTGTACCTGCGTTTCCTGGTCACGTAAGTTAAAAAAAATTCCGCTCGATGGTTCACTGGACTTATCAGGTGATTCGCTAAATCCGGATATCAACTCTAAAAATGTATGCAACGGAGTATTAACCTAGAATACAGCCGTACTTCTGGCTGTAAACAATAGCTTAAAGGCTATATCTAATTTATGAAGCTGTTTTAAAAATATAAAAAAGTGGCAAAAGTTTAGCAGTTTGAACAGCTGCTGATGTATAAAGACTAAAATGTATATAAAAAAGGCTATTAAATGCTACAAGGGAAAACCAAACAATTAGACAAATCAAAAGGCCATCATTAAAAAAACTGAACCGCCATATGTTCAACTGGGATAGATGACTCCAGCGTACTTTGGAAAGCGAATAAAAATTCAAATGGAATGAACTGCTATATGTGAAAACTATTTAGGATTAACATTTAAGATATCATAAACTGAATTATTCAAATGCAGATAGAATCCCTGTGTTTAATCTCGTAAATACGACAAATTGACCAACGCAACCTTAGAACAGACTCAGGACACACAATACAAAACTCAGTATAGTTAACGAGACCAATTACAGTCCCCGGGGAATTCCGCAATTCCGCGATCGCGGCGTTTTCCGCTGAATCCACACTTCACCGCAGAAACCGCGGAATTCACTGATTTTGCCGCGGAATTTCAAATTCTGCCGACACAAGCTGGTGAAAAAACCACGATTTTGTCAACTCACAAACATCTGTTACCGCTGCGCATCTCGTAGGCGTGAACTCAGGCGTGAACCTGACCGCCAGGCAGTGGTGGCCTCGTTGGCGACAAATCGACGTTCTTTGCCTAGGTTGCTTGGCGTATTCTGTATGAAAGTTTAAAAATGAAGCGATTTCTTGAGAGATCCAAGCCAGCAGTTGGCAAGACTGCCTATACTACGGCCAAGGACAGGGCCAGTCAGTTTTCCTTCTGTTATGAGGACGGCGGAAAGCTCTTTTGTCGGCCCTTTAATGTGGTATCTAATAGACCACATTAGAAAATCGACAGTCGAGGACCATGCAAAATCAGCAAAACACAAAAGATGAATTCAAGAACAAGAACAGAGTAGGTCTACCAGCCAAAAGCAAAAAACCATCTCCACAACAATGCACAGCAAGACAGAGTCAGCGTGTGAGCGGATCGAGATAACGAACTGCCTTCATGTCAGTCCTAATTTTTCTTTAAAAAAAAAAAAAAAAAAAAATCACCAATATTTAGGCCTAGATTAATAGGCTAAGTTTTATGAATTCGATCAGTTGCTATGGCACACCAGTAATGACAGTCTTTTTTTATTAATAATTTTATGTCTTAACACTAGAAGCGCCGGAATTTTATCACAACCATTTTATCACCATGAACGGTCGTTTGGACCGCTCGGTTCAAAGCATTCTAATCCGACTCTCTGAGCACCTATGATACCATGATTCTCAAAAGAACGAAACAACACCAGCATTACGTTTTTACTAGTTTAATAATACATTTATGAATATTTAGGCAAAATAATTGTATATTATTACCGTGAATTAAGCTGCATTCACACTGGACGCGAAACGTATTTTTCGCCAGGCAGATTACATTCAAATTCAATGCAAAGACGCAAAAAACCCGTTTCGCGCGGATTCGCGTCTTTGCATTGACTTTTTAATGTGATCTGTCGCGCGAAAAATTTGTTCGCGTCCAGTGTGAAAGCAGCTTTATTGGAAACATTTAGCTACAACGATATTTTTGGGTAAAGAAATAATTAAACAATTCAGAACGACAAAACAACTATTAAAAACATCTATTTTGATTAATACACATTCGGATTCAACATTTATAGCCTAACAGCATAACCATATGGAATATCGTTGCCTATTTATTATGAGATAATTAATCGGAGCAATGACACGGAATTAGAAAACAACAAGTAGGAGCAAAAAATTCCCACAGATGGGTCTGAAGTATCTGCAGCAGGTGACGAGCGTCTTAATTTGTGAGCAGCTCCTGCGGACCTGGCACTGCCTCCGTTTTGCTGCCAGTGTCCCAGACAGTAGGCCTACTGACACGTAATTTATACATGTGGTGAAATGTAAATTCATATGACAGGTATTTTCATCATCCTTTTATGTTCATTTATTTATTTTCATCTTCTTTTCATTTTCTAGGTGAAATCTAGGTGATTTCACCCACTTTGTCTCGCTTTTTTGATATTACTAATAAAAGTCTTTACGTTTAAGGCAAGTTTTTGTTATGAATCATTCAAGAATTAAACATCAAGAGCAATAATTGTGCAACAGATTTTAGTGTCGTCCTACTTTGTTTCAAGAGATTCTTTAATACTAAAAGTAAAGGTAAACTCCTTTGATTTTTGAATGAATGAGGGTTATACTTAGTTGCAAAAGGCTACCGCAGAATTTTTGCAGAATTGACAATTTCTTGCAGAATAACCGCAGAATTTAGCTTTTTTGACCGCAGAATTTGGTGAGATTTTCCGCGGAATTTCATTTTTTTAACCGCAGAAATCCCTGGGGACTGCAATTAGAATACTGAAGTGACGTCACCCAAGCTACTCATAAATGTGATCACGCACAAGCCGGCATAACACAAAAAAAAAAACCCGTCGCAGGCCTGTGTGGACCCCTCGTAACTGGTATGGATCCTCGCCAAAGTAGGTAGCTTACTCACAGTTCATGTGACACTCTCTCTCGACGTCTCGCTCAGCCACGTTTCAGCTCGCAGTCAGTCAGTCAGTCAGTCAAACAAGTCAGTCAGTCAAAGCGCGCTCTCCCTCGACACTGCTCCCTCGGTGGCTGACATGAGGGCCCTCGAGCTGCCTGGTGGCTTTGAGGTGCTATTGGACAACTTTCCCATCAGTAATACAAAATACTACACTATTTAATCTGGCAGCTCCCACTCTAACGCTATAGCAAAGGCTGGAAGGCTGGAAGGCTGGCACTGAGCGATTAGCTTAGCTGGCGTGAGCTAACTGCCAAATTTCAATTGTGGCCTGTGAAATGTTGTCCCATTCCTCCTGCAGCCCAACTCGGTGCTGGCGCACGTTTTCTGGAACTGGAACACGTTGTCTGACCTGCTGATCCAGAACATCCAAAAGGTGTTCAATTCCTCAGGTGAAGATGTTGGCAAATTGAGAACAGGGACATCCTCCTCATGAAAAACCTCTGAGCAGATCCGGACTGCGTGTGGTTGGGCATTATCGTGCTGGAATGTCACGTGATGGAGTCACACAAACTACACTACTATGGGCCTCAGGATCTCGTCGCCGTACCACTGCCCGTTCGAAATGCAGATGAGTACGCTGCCCATGGCATATGCCTGCCCATACCACTACACTTGTACCACCATATGCCACCCGACGCACGAAACTGGCATTAGCGTAACACTCACCCACACGTCGCCATACGTGTTGTCTGCCATCAGTGCTGTACAGTTGGAATTGCAATTCATCGCTGAATAACACCGTCCTCCGCCGTGCTAGCATCCAGCGAAGGTGATGGTTGGCCCAGTCCAGTCTGTACTGGCGATGGATGGCGGTCATGGCTGAGACTCGGTGCAGTCAGCGGTCTTGGAGGTCTGCTTCAGGCGGTTTCGGACAGTCTGAGCTGATATCCGCCTGTTGTGCAGTCCGGCAGTCTCGTCACGCTGTCCTGGTTGCTGGTCGGAGCCTATCAAGGAGGTGGTGGAGCTGCATGTGCCGAAACTGTGTGGGCGTGGTCACACGTGTTTGTGGGGCTTGTGGACGATTCACAGTCCAGCCAGCCTCTCTGAATCGACTTCTCGCCTGGCTCATGGGGGAATGATGCACATTCAAGTGTTTTGACACCGTTGTCACAGATATCCCAGCATTCAGTGTGCCAATGGCACGCTCCCTCATGACTTGTGACATCTGTGACATTGTGACAAAAGTGCACATTGTGCGGTGGCTTTTTACTGACCCTGCTGCAAGGAGTGCCTGTGTATTGGTCCGCTTGACTGAAGAACTCAATGTTATGCTCTATGCAGCTCAGGGGGGGAATAACTCACTGAGTGAGTAATCTCACAGGGAGTGGTCAATGAGAAGTGGGTCACCAGAATTGAGCAAAACAAATCATTCTGCACACCAATATTTGTTTCATTATAGGTCAATTTAACTCAGCATTTTTCGTTTGTGCGTTTATATCTTTCTTCAGTGTATGTTGTGGAAAATTCTCTCTATATGAGTTCTGTAGAATCAGGTTGGATTTGTGTTTCCGCTTCCCCTCCCAATTAAACTATGAAACTGACTGTATTCCCCAGCCTCTCATCATTGATGGATTCAAGTTCGACCTGAGAATCTATGTGTTGGTAACGTCCTGCGACCCCTTCCGCATCTTCCGGTACGATGAAGGGCTGGCGCGGTTCTGCACTACTCGGTACATTGAGCCAACGAACAGCAACATGGTGAGAGGGCAGGACCGATCCAAGCTTTACTCCACATGTGCCGTCATTACCCAATGACCTTGTAAAACGTAGCGCTGTAGCACTGGCAAGGTCAGTTGTTGGTCAGTTGAAATGGAAAAGTCTCTTCCATTTTCATGAATGTATGACTGAATTCAGAGCTGGCGATTGAGAAGGCCATGGCATTGTTGGAGATAAGATTGAGCTGAGTACATATTTTGATAATGATTACTTTGAATGATCTCATGTCAGTCTAAAAATGAAGGCCTGACCTCGCATATCCTATGGACTCATCACAATAGCTCCATCAAATGTAGCAGCTGTATTCAAAAATGCGGAGCTTCAGGCCCATTTTACATTTCAGAGACCCAAATATGTCCTGATGAATTACAGGAAATTTATAGAAATTATGTACAAGGTCTAGATATCTTCTGTTTTATGAAATGCTGTGGACATAAAAACATGGCGTCCTGGGTTTTTAGAATGGTTCTCTCAGTACAAGTGTGCTGTAAAGCATTGCAACCAGCAGATACAGGGTATGAGTGTGAAATTGATGTATGAGAGCTGCTTTCTCTGGCTTTGAACTTAAGTGGAAAGTTAAAGTTTAAAGCCCAACGCCCACCGTGAGATGTGTGTCAGAAAATAGGTTCCATTCATTTTAATGGAGCAAAGCACACTGGCGGCGTGTGATGTACGTCAACGGGCGTCAGTTTGTATTTCTTGAGCGTCAACACAATAAAAACAGCTTTGGGTTATTCCATGTCAAATGATCCAGATTTTGAGAAATTTTCCAGGTCACCTCTTCAAAAATTAAAAAAATTAACACGTATTCACACAAAATAAAAAAATGCCAAATATTAGGCCAGCATCTCAAATAGATTTCAAGTTATAGCCTTAAAAAATTTGAATAATATTTAAGTTTTTTGGCGAACCTCTTTTCAGCCAATTTTGTCAACTTACTGCTCCAAATTGATTGCTTATACAAGGCTGAAATTGGGTATACTAACCATATTCATTGCTTTGAATCTAAATATGGCCTTAGCTTTTGTGTATCTTGATCCACTTTTGAATGGTAAAGCCTCAAAATCAGCTGAAAACACAAAATACCCAAAAACGAGACCAAATTTTATGACCTGTAACTCAGGAACAAAGATAAAAGGCAAAGAGGGAAATTATGCCTATAGATAACGCATAGTGCACAGTAACCTGAATGTCGCACTTTGCCATCACTTAAAATAAGGTTTATCGGTAGGTCTTTTCAAAATTAAACGTAATTCTGTTCAATATTTTGAGAGTGACACCCATGGCTTGCTTCTCGGTCCTGTCGTCATCCGTCAACATTGATGCTACTGACGCTTCCAGTGGGCTTTTAAAAATGTTCGGCGTCAGACGCAATGCTCCGCTTTGCCACCAGTGGGCGTTGGGTTTAAGGAGTCAAAGGCGTGTGGAAAACAGTTTGAAGATTACTAAATGGATGGTGAATTTCCTGTTGTTTGCTCCTTTACATCTTTGCCAGTTTTATTTAGTGTGAGTGTGATGGGATGCCTGGGTTTTTTCCTTTAAAAATTTGTCGTAATTACTGATCCTGTTGTGAGACTCTGCGTTAAGCTCAGATAGCAAATTTTGTTGTTGTGCTGTAACCCTGCTTGATGCAGTTGCTCTTACTAGGCTATCTGTGCTGTCTGTCTGTCTTCCCATTTCCCCATTGCTATCCAGGAAGATGTATGCATGCACCTGACTAATTATGCCATCAACAAACACAGCGATAACTTTGTGCGAGATGATGACACTGGTAGCAAAAGGTAGGTTATGGTCGAGACCAGTGGTCTTCAACGTTGTTCCTGGGGACCCACTGTGTATGCTGGCTTTTGTTCCAACCACAGTTGTATTCACAGAATTTTAACAAGCTATTGATTTGTCTTAATTAAGTGTAAGAGTTATTATTAAGAGTTATTTGCCCTCAACTCAAAAGACAACAGAAATAGCTATGTTTGCCATCAAGAATTTTAAAATATTCCATTCCCACATTGCAATGCATTGGAAACTAGAATCTGCGCTTGTGAAACACTATGATGTTCCCCGCCAGCAGTTTGTTTGAATCCCCTTTCTATTTATTGAGTTGAACTTATAATGAGGTAAAAATAGCTATCATACACAAACATATTTGATGAAAGGCCATTAGGTTGGATAGAAGAGAAATAATTTTATGCAATGGCATCAATTGATGTAAAGACACTTTTAAAAATATGAGGAACAGGTTTAAACATTTACTGTTGACAGCAAATGACCTATTGATATCAGTACAAACTATTATATGATGAAGGAAAATGCATTTTCTAATGCTGAACATGAAGTTGGCCAAAAGTAGGTTTGCTTGTCCTTTTCAAGACATTTTAAAGAAATATTTCTAGGATTTGAAAATTTTGAGAAGGATTAATTTCTTAACACCAATAACACAAATAATAACCTTGAGTAGTGTTCATGTGACAGGTTTATCCTCAAGTAATACAACTATCTGTAGTATACATGGCCTAGATTTTCAAAAGTCTCTTAGCACTACATTAGTCATAAGCCAATGTTCATGTATGCAACTTACTGCCAAGAGAGCTTTAAAAATCTAAGACATGGACAAATCTTAAACTACTTTCATGAGGTATATCTCTGAAATATACATCATAGGATCAATACTATATCAATACTATATTATAGTAAATAAGGAATTCTCTACCTGAAGATGATATAGTTGATATTCACCATGAAACTACTTCTTGATGATGACACACAATGAAGTGCACCACTGAATCACTCCTTTGAGAAATCATTTCTTTATGACACACAATGAAGTGCACCACTGAATCATTTCCTTATGGCACGCAATGAAGTGCACCACTGAATCACTCCTTTGAGGAGTCATTTCTTGATGACACACAATGAAGTGCACCACTGAATCATTTCTTTCGTCCGTCCTTCTGTCCTTTCGAGGTTTGTCCGGGCCATAACTGTCAAACCATTCAATATTTTTTTATCAAAAGGCACATCTACAACATGTGGTCTAACAATATACCAGGTTTGGTGAGGAAATCTCTCATAGTATTAGAGTTGTGGTCCGGACAAGGTGCCTACCCTGAAAATGCACTAAGTTCAACTTGTTACCATGGAAACCGGGAAAAAAAAAAAAAATCAGAATGACCAAACTATCAGAAAGGCACATCTACACCGTGGGATCTAATGATATAGCAAATTTGGATAAAGAATATTGAACTGTTTAAGAGTTATGGCCTGGGCAAACCTCGGAAGGACGGATGGATGGAGGGTAAAACATTTTGTTCCCGCAACATTTGCGGGGAGCTTAAAAACATTATGATCCCGCAACATTTACGGGGAATATAATAATTATCCAACATGATAACGACCCAAAACACCTCCAAGATGACAACTGCCTTCCTGAAGAAACTGAAGGTGAAGGTGATAGCGTGGCCAAGTACAAAAGTATGTCTCCAGACCTGAATCCCATTGAGCACCGGTGGGGCATCCTCAAGAGGAAGGTGGAGGAGCAGCAGATGTCCAACTTCCACCAGCTCCTTGATGTTGTCAGGGAGGAGTGGAGGAAGATCCCAGCAACAACCTGTGCAGCTCTGGTCAATTACATGCCTTGGAGAATCAAGGCAGTGCTGCACAACAGTGGTAGTCACACTAAATATTGACACTATGGACACAATTTGGCATGTTGACTGTGAGGCGGACTCACTTTTGTTGCTACCCATTTTGGAAATAGTGACTGTTTGTTCAGTTATTCAGACAGTGCAGTAAATCTACACTGCTACACATATTGTACAATGAGTACTCAAGAATACATTCCAATTTCATTTCTGTAACGTTGTTCCTTGAAAATATATAATGCGTAAATTAATTGTCGAAATGTGAGGGGTGTACTCACTTTTGTGAGATACTGTAGCTCCGGTTAATCATTTCCACCAAAACGAAACACCATTCCCACACCAAGCTACTAAATGAGTTCGTCGCAAAAACACACAAACGGTGTAAGAGTTATTCTTGTGGAGCTTGCGAATCAATAACTTCTACCGGAAATCTGTATCCGGCCTCCACTTTTTTTTGGCTTTTTATTAGCCAGAACAATTTTCAAAGGTGGATGAAATTCCGCCAGGGCAATGCAGAGAATTAGTTTGCACCTTATAGTGCATTTCGCGATTGCTTTCACCGTGATAGGATCAGAGAGCTAGCCCACACCACGGCAAAGTACCCGGCTGACTCCAGGGATGGATAAGTAAAATGATCGTTTCACTGCAGCAGTAAACAAACCCAAACACGTACCCTAAGCTCCGCAAAGCCTACATCTGGTCTAACTGCAGCCTTATCAGCCCAACTTTGCTGACACGCGCAACACCTCTGGTTAGCTTCAACTGTAGTGACTACGGTCAGGAAACGTTATGATGAAACTACCCCCTTGATGCTAAGTAACACAAGCATACCAATCTGAATTACTGCATATAGGTTAGCCAGGAGCTTTTTTTAAGTAGCACGGAACATGAACTAGCATGCGTTACTAAAGAGCGGTCATAACAAGGACAGAGACAAACGTTACCCTGCAATACAGGTTTTACAGACAGTGAGTTCCGTTAACGTGAATAGTTGTACCCTGCATCCAAATTACAAACAAGTATAAAAAGTTATCAAATGCAAATGCAAAAAGTTATGCAAATACTCTTGCATATTTAGGACACGAACATTAGCAACAGTAACTTTGCTACATTAGCCACAGTGCTACAGCCACATTCGACAGGGTATCACGTTAGGCAGGCCTATGCAGTAAAGCAACACAAAATGGTAAAACTTACTGCATCCGTGTCTGTGAGTCACGTACAGTTGGTACCGGCCAAGCCTTTATCTTCAGATATTTTTCAAAGCCTGCATTTTAGGCCAATTGTTTGAGCAAATTATTGTTAGCTGTCCTGTTAGCCACCCGTAGCATGCTAGCTTCACTTACATTATTTGCTATTATATTGTTAGTTACAGCTTGTGGCTCCGAGCACTTGATTGATGCAACTGCTCCAGGTTTCAGAATAAGCCGAGACGCATATCCAGCATCAAATTATCCTTTATTGACAAAGCTGTCTTCGGTGAAATGCCGAGCACAAACACCTAACGTTCCCTTTGAGTGGGGCTGTTTGCCGCCAGCAAACAAAAAAGCTACCCACTGATTTCTGGTAGCATCGTCATTTGGATGAGAAAATAGTTGGTTTTTTTTCATGTCCAAAAAACATGTACAAACAGCTTTGGGAGAGATACTGATAAATCTACTTGTTAAATGATTTGGACTCGTTTGTGTCTGATAATAAATTCCGAGGTGGGCAGGTCCAGCATCATGATTGGCTCCGGCCAGTTCTGTCCTGATTGGATGCAACAATCTGACATCAGTTTTGCCCAGATCTCGTGAAGATCTCGGGATGAGCTGTTCAGAGTGGAAATCACGTTCAGGAAATCATGTTCACAGATTACAGCAAAACCCCTGTATCTTATGTTTAGAAACTTTGCAGAGGTTGAGTATGGACATCCAACATTATAACATTATATTTATGTATTAAAAGAAAGATCAGCATAATAGGTGACCTATAAGCAGGGAGCGGGTGCCACTTCCGCATATATATCAGCTGAACGCAGGTGCTACAAATCATCACTTAATCAGCTCTGGCAAGGCAAACACTAGGAAAGTAATTTGATAGCCGTGCGGCAAAAAGCAATTACTCACATCAAAAACAAGGAGAAACTGAAGTGCACCCCTCACAGAACAAAGAAATCCAACAAACGGTCTCTCCAAAATCATGACAAAATTGTTAAAAGCGTTTGCGAGCAATGATAAATATAGTCAGAACTTTTTGCAGATGAACTACAAATTACATTGTCCAAGCAGTATTAGTTTTGCAGAAAGGCAGTATACTCAGCCATGCAGCTCACATCGTTTTTTGTTTTGTATTGAAAATGATACTCTGCAGTTCACAGTTGGAGAGTGTCCCATTTTAATTATATTTTATCTTTCCTTCATTATTTTCACATTTTAGGCAGCCTCAAATAGAACTAGCTATAATTGTTTAAATTGCCACATTTTGTCCCCTAAATATCACTATCTTGAAACTGAACTTCTGTTGAAATTAGTTCACGTATAGCTTATGGTTTTTTTTATCATAATTACTTTTTTTTTTTTTTTAATATGTACGAATGGTAGATTATTTGTGTCTGCCTACCTCCTTGTCTTGTTGACATGATTTAACTGAAAGACCATTAGGATTGTACAGCCAGTGGTAACTTAAACAGTTGCCATTACATGGCATCTAATGTAATAGAGAGGCCATGCATTAATTGCAGAATAATGCATCCAACCTGCATTGATAAGACACATATCTATAAAAGAGAAATGAAATGTGAGAACAGCAGGATCAGAACAGTTGAGATGAAAGTCATCTTGAGGCAGAGAACTGCGGAAAAACAAGTGGAGGTAGTGGCCAAAAATTAGGGTTGCTTCATGCCTGGCAGTTTTGAACATCTTTGTTATGAAGGAGAGCACAGGTCAACTCTGTGGTCACGAACAGCATGATAGGATTAGGAGAGCCTTTAAACAGTATAACTAAAGAATTTCACCAAGATAAATAATAGGTTACAGATTTAAAATGCCTTTGTGCCAAATAGCATTAAGCGTGCTGTATGTGTTTAGCATCGTAATCCTTTAAGTTCATCGACACAGAGGTATTGTTTTATTTGATTCCAAACATCAATATTTTATTCAGAAGTTTATTTTTTCACAGTAATATTCAGTAAGACCTCAGCTATTTGAAATGGATATCTCCTGGAATAGAAACTGCCAAAAAAAAGAAATATATCTTACACCCTTGTGCTAAATAGGAAATTGTCCACCTTCAACAAGTACCTAGAGGTCATGCGGTATGACAAAGAGAGGATATGGGCAGATATTGAGGACGTGATCATCAAGACGTTAATCTCTGCACACCCGATCCTGAAGCACAACTATCACACCTGTTTCCCTAACCATGCATCTGGGAGCGCCTGCTTCGAAATCCTGGGCTTTGACGTGCTGCTGGACCACCGGTTGAAGCCCTGGCTGTTGGAGGTAGGGTCACTCTTCTGATCTGCCTCAGTAGTAGTACAGTGTTACTCACACACTACGGGCTGAGTATCTGTTAACTTTCTGATTATTCTTTGTATTGAAGTGTTACACTTTTAGACTGGGATTGGATAATATCTTCACTGTAATGTACCGTAGAATGCAAATTTCCTCTAGAAGTTGGAATGTATCCGTGAATTACATTTTAGGATTCACTGTTCAATGAAGCATTTCCCAAAATAGAGCTTTGGAGCCCAGTTTGACCTTGCCAGATTCAGAGCGGAGCTCAAAGTGACGTATAACATGGCAGACGTTCAAAGGAAGATCGACTGACTTTTCTGAGGAGTCAGTACGGCACAACTTTGTCATCGCTGGATCTTTACAATACCAGCATCCACAGCTTCAGTTGCACAATCTTTCTCAGCTCTCAAATCCATGAAAAAGAAGTGTAAGGAATAAGGTTCTTCACTTTCCCATGTGCCGATTCATGGGGGTCTTCTGAATTGAATTTATTCCAGTTCATCACCTGGGACTAATTTGCCATGGTAGACCCTTCAAGGAGCTCACACTTCAGACACTACAGCTCCCAACATCAAGGAACCACACAAACCCTGTCGCCACAATGACGTAGCAGTTCTCAGAAGCGTACCCTTTGATATCCCCCTCTCAAGGGGTTTCCAGTGGGATGTTATTGCTGAAACAGTTTGATCACCATATTTGTTGTTCTCAGTGTCTTGAGGAAGATCACTAAAATGGGTTTGACGCCCATTAACTGGATGTTGATTCTTTGATCATATCATGCAGTACACCACTATGAATTTTTGTTTCTTCTCACATTAAGGTTTGCCCTTTAATTTGTCACCTATCTGCATGCACGCCTCTAACTTTATGTGCATTGTGCACAATCTGTTTACTTCCTTTGCTCTTGGTAATACCTGCGTATACGCTTTTGAGCACATTTAATTTAATTTGTATTCCTCTATTTTTGCGGTAGGTGAATCACTCCCCGAGCTTCACCACGGATTCCCGATTGGACCGGGAGGTGAAGGACAACCTGCTGTATGACACGCTGGTCCTTATAAACCTCATAGCGTGCGATCGACGCAAGATCACGGAGGAGGAGCGACGGAGAGTCAAGGAGAGGCTGCTGCTAAACCGCTCGAGAGAAGCCAGGTTCGGTCAGCTTGAACAGGCCTCGCAGATACAAAACTATAGAAAAGGCTGGGATTATGAACCAGAATTTAATGTTGCAGAGGCTTGCGCTCTAGTGAAGTGTTCACTGCGCACTCAGTAAACAACAAGCTTTTAATAGCATGCATTCGGAGTCGGTTTAGGAATGGTGTAAATCTTGGGTATATTACGTGTATAATATTGTGACACGCATGAGTATTTGTCTCCCTTCATGAGCCCCGTCTCCTGCCAGGAATGAAGAACTGCGTCAGTCCCAGGCAGCCAGCAATGAGCAGATGCAGAGATATGAGGCGAAAAACCTGGGCCATTTCCGGAGGATCTTCCCTCGGGAGGGCGGAGAGAAGTACGAGAAGTTCTTCAAGCACAGCAGTTCCCTTTTCCAGGAGACCGCTGCATCCAAAGCCCGGGAGGAGTGCACAAGGTAGAGTCGAATCATGCCCAGATACAAATACCACTGAACATTAGTGCATTTTTGTGTACGATAGTGGAACCTCTGCTAGCGGCCTAGATTAAACAAGCAGAAAGGTAAAAAAAAAAATGTTTGAACTAAGAAATCGTCTTTCTCGCTTACACTGTGTCGAGCAGTGTCAGTGTCAAGCTCCTTGCTGCTGATTCAAAAAACAAAGCTTTAAAGAAAAATGAATTTCATTTTTTTTACTCAAATTGGGGAAAGACAAATTCTTACACAGACATGAAGAAGCCACCTCCAGAACCTGACAGAGCTGGGACAAAATGAAGATCGCACGACCAACATGGTGGCTTTGTTCTCTCTGAAGACTTGGAGAAAGATCTGACCTGACATTGACTATTAGCAGCTCGAAAAATTGGCCTAAGTGCATCTCGGAAAGCTGCCCAGGGTGTTGTAAGAGCATGCAGTGGCTATGCAGAGATTGGTCGCTCTGTTGAGTTGTCGAGTGTGCTAGACTAGAGACACCTGTTTACTCCAGTGAAGCAAACTAGAGCACTTTGCAACCGAGCACATGTATCCCCTGAAAGCCCCCCAGTTGGGCCCAGATGGTCCCAGTGTACCTAAAATCAATAGGTGTCGTGAACTTGCCATAATACATGTCCCTGCAAAATTTTAAAAGAATCAGTGCACTTATGTGGGCTGTAGAGCGTTCACAAGAAAATCTCTGCGGACGCGGCAGACGCGTGACAAGGCCAAATTCATAGTATCCTCCGACCTTCGTTCGGGGGATACAACTAACAGCTGGCCAGTATTTAGACAGGCTGCTGTATTGTTACTGTCAGGCCTCAGTGTTCAGACTGGGCTTTACACAATCAGTTTCATGAAATGAGACGATTAAACCATAATCAGAAATCCATAATGGACGTGCATGAATTCAGTCTTCATCTACGCATGAGTAACTTGTTAATAGGACATGGAGATCACCTGCTTGCTGCATTGAAGCTGTGGCAAGGCGGAATGCAGTTTTAAGCGACGGGCACTTTTATATCTCGGGGCTACAAAGGATAAGCTGTGAAGCAGGCTCATAAGAGCACGACTGGATGCTGCAAAAAGTGTAGAAACACCCTTGCATAGCGATGAGAAAGCGCTTCGCGCTTTTGCGTCCGCTTTGCTTTACAATGGGGCGGGAACGTTGCTGCTGCCATTTTGGCGGGGTCTGTACACCAAGTCACATGATTGAGACCTGGACTTGCCCGTCATGCTCTTTGACACAGACATCGACTGTTGATCCGTGGTGGGAAGAATCCTCCTCGATCCTGGCTGTGTGAGCAGCAATGAAATGCGCTGCTAATGGCGTACCGCTCAGATGTGCATCTCTATTACCAGAATAGCACGCTGTCTGGGTGGTGTGAGGGAGGATTGCATTGTCTGAGGATTTAGGGTTATTCCCGGTTTGACTGCATTTGTCCTAGTTCACCCTGAAACCCAGGGCAGTTATCTGATTCAGTAACTCCTGAGTCCCATGATATGGCTCAGAATGGGTGTTTGAGAGGACCGCTGCGGATGAACTCGTGGACTCGTGCGGGGTACGCAAGGTGCTGTTTATCATGGGATTGGCTGTCTCGAGCAGACAAAGGCGTCCCCTACTCCTCTTTGGAGCATGCAGCCAGTGCGCTTGCCCGACCCTGCAGTCTGAACGGTCATAAAAATCTGGTTGCACAGCAAACATCTGCTAGCCGTTTGCGTGGTCATCTGCTTACGTCAGCCAGTGACTAAATTCACGAATCGCAGACCCTAGCAGACCGTCGCAGTTACGCTGATGCACAAAGTATAATTTGGGTTAAAGGCTGCTGCTTCACCTGGTTTTGGCTAGCCGAATTCTGAGGCATCCCAAGGTAGCAATATACTCTCGACTATCAGCGGAAAAGGACATTCCCGATGTAACAGCTCATTAAGGTTATGGTCCCAATTGGTCCCACCTGAGGAATTCAGAGTTGAGGAGCTGCACAGAATTTATCAATGAAATGTGGGATCCACAAATGCTAATGAAGAAGAAACCACCGTGACACCCTCTCAGGGTTACGTAGGCTAAACTAGGCCAGTCTATTTTCCATCTTCCGTGTTGGTAATCAGTTTTCAGCTGAGAGGTGAACTCGAGTTTTCCGCTTCTGCTAAAGCACTGTCCCTGGCTGTCTGATGCTTCCTGCTTGCTACTGCTGGTTCCTTACAAATACAAGCCTATGTCCAGAAAAGTTGGGATGCTGTGGAAAATGTATATAAAAACAGAATGCAATGATTTGTAAATCATTTAAACCCTTTATTAAATTGAAAATAGTACTTAAGACAGTAAAATTTCACAATTTCAACATTTGATGTCATCTTTGCACTATTATCAATTAAATGTTGGGTTTAAATGATTTGCAAATCGTTGCAGTTTGTTTTTTATTTACATTTTACACACTTTTGCTACGTTTCTGGATATGGGGTTGTATTATCAAAGTTTCAGGGGTGGGGAAGGCCACGCGCCATGCGCAAATGGCGCATAAGTAAAAAATATGGCGCATTATAAAGCCACTTTGCGGGCCTAGAATGCGTCCGTGTCCCAATTAAGTCTAAGTATTTTTTTCCCTACCATACAGTACCAAAATTCTTCGAAAAACTCCATTGATAGCAGTTGATCGAGTGCGTTCTGATGCTCGATTGATCACTTCTAGTTCCAGCCAGGCCCTAGCGCAGTCCATCAGCATTGCGAGGCTGTGGAAATCTCCATCGCATGAAAAACTGATATGGAGTTTCTTTTCTCAGCCGAATGAGTTTGTGACAATGTCCTTTGATATCACTGCACGTTTATACCAATATGCAGTATCAAATCACCGCCTCGGAGCCGAGCGCTTCAATACTGATTGGGTATGTATTTATGTATAAAAAAATGATTTCTTAATTGTTTTCCAAGTCAGAGACTGTTTACTTTGTTGTCAAATTAACATTTGCTGACGAAAAAGGTTCAGGGTTCACTTTCAGTCATATGTATGGTTTTCTGACAGAAGAAAGCAGGCCAGATTCATTCTGGATCGAACAAACGAACAGTAATCATTCATGTAGAATAACCACTAGGGCTGTCCACATGCAGTGGTCTGATCGATTGTTTGGTTGATGCGTTTTGTGTCGACCGGGATTTGTTTTGGCAAAGCAATCGCAAACGGCAAGATAGAATAATCCATTCGAGACGCGGTGGGTATTGCCGTGACAGTCCTTCATTCTCCATGCTGCATGGCCTGTATTTACTCTGAATAAATTATCTTAAAATTAATTTAATTAACTTAAATTACTCTGAATCAATAATTATTTATTATTAAATTTAATATATTTTGGTAATATTGATGTTGTACGCAATTCATCGGAACTAATGAACGCAACATTTCATAGTCGGCCTAATTGTTTTATATATGTAAAACTAACGTGTATCACCTCCTCTCATAGCCGCATTATGCCCTTCTTAAATAGGCACACAAATGCGCATTTCAGCCTAATTGTAGCTTGCGGTTTGTTCTAAGCAACAGTTAAGATTAGTGATATAGGCATCGGTCTAATTTAATTACGTATTTTGATATAGCCTTGAAACATAATTTAAATAAAAAGAGCTTGGCAGCATTTCTTTTTAAGTCACAGACAATCGAATAAAACTGGAATTAATTTGCAAGCAAAGTTTTGCATACCCAGTTAAACAACGAACATGACATAGGCTACAATTGAAAACTGCAGGTCTGCGAGCTTACTGAATATTCTTTCCGCGCATTCACGTGTTTTA
Organism: Gymnothorax reevesii; assembly: GCA_029721435.1. Lineage (NCBI taxonomy): Eukaryota > Metazoa > Chordata > Actinopteri > Anguilliformes > Muraenidae > Gymnothorax > Gymnothorax reevesii. Next base: position 55,831,375 of record CM056582.1, read on the forward strand.
TGTCCTTGATCGGATCGCCGAACATTAAGACGGAGTTGTTATATGTTAGCTACAGTAATGCGAACCTCGTTATTCATAATTCTATCCCCGAACGCCGAATGGCGTTCCGGGGGATATTATGTTTTTGGTCTGACCGCCGCCGCCGCCACACTACGTGTTAACGCGATAACTTCAGTAATATTTCAATTACAAATTTCAAATTTTGCACATAAGTAAGTATCATAAAGAGGAAGAACAGATTCGATTTTGGACAATTTACGATCGCTAGATTGGCCACCAGGGGCCAAAAACTGATTTACGTGTTAACGCGATAACTGTTGTAATATTTCAATTGAAATTCCAAGTTTTGCATATACGTTAGTATCATAAAGAGGAAGAACTGATTCGATTTTTGACAATTTACAATTTCTAGATTGGCCACCAGGGGCCAAAAACTGAAAAAAATCACTGTTTTTATCATATCTCTGGAAATATTTGTCCGATTGACCTCAAATCAAGTGCAACTGCATGGTCATGACCTCACAATGTGTCACATGATGACATCATACCTGTATGGTTCAATATTTTGCCACCAGGTGGCGCTTTGTGATGGAAAATTACCATTTTGGCCATATCTTCAGAACCATTTGTCCGATTGACCTGAAACTAGGTTCAAATAACAGTCTATTCAAGGTCTATTCAAAGATTGGGGACTTGGAGGATTGGGGGCGTTCAGGGATATACCCCCATATAGATCGCATATAGAGAGAAATCGTGTCTTCGGTTGCCAATTGCGATAATTGGAAAACGCGTCAATAAAGGAAAATGATTGATTGAGAACTACTAATTGCAGTCAAAAAGGGACGCATCTTGGCACCTCCGCTGGTTCTGCCACTGGTGTTAGGTCAATTCTTCTGGATCACAGGACACATTTTCCTTTAACATGGGAGTTACTTGGCAAAAAGTACTAAATTGGCTTTGAGTGGGGGACACTGTGTTCATTTAATTAGTCAGAGTGATTAAATAATATGTTTGATGCAACATATAATGAAATTTCTGTAAACTGGATCATCATCTAGAATTAAGGGGTCTTCAGGGTAAAGTGTAGAAATAACCATAATAATGTAAAAACTAAGAAATAAACATACTCAACATGATGATTAAGAAAAGTTCCCACAGTACACAAAGTGGTAGCAAAAATGTAATTTATTAGTAAAAAGTTGAATACCCGCCCCTCGTTGTACTGTATCTGGGTAAATTCCATAAGCCTTTCAGTGCTGAAACTACAATATATATTCATGAAACTCAAGCAATCTAAACACAAAATGTTTTGAAAACTACTGTGACATGTAGAAATGAAACAAACTGCAGTAGTAGGATACCAGCATGTCAATCACCCGACATGGATAAAACAAACTGGACCATGTGATGCACAGACTGTTTGTTATATTATTCAAAAGTAGGCCTCCCCAGGTAACAGGTTAGTTAGTTGTCTGTCTTCTTAAAGTGTGATCCCCTCTTAAATGAATGCATATACATCAGTCACGTTCACATTGACCACCACACTGACACAGGGCAGTGCATTGCAGAACCGCGTTCACACATTTGCACTACCTCCTGCTGCCCTTCTGACACCCACACCGGAGCAGTTCACGACAAGCCCTAGAAGCCTCAGGTAACGTTGTCCACTTCACCTCCCAGCTTCCAATTGTAGTTTTCATCCACCCCCATTCGCCTGGAGAAGGTAGCTTTGGGACAGGTACAAACATCTGTGTCCCTTTCTGCAATTGCAGCTGGTGTGCGCGGATCAGCTATTCTGTACACTTTGGCCATTGTTCTAGCTACCACCACCACAACCACCACCACGGCAAATTAGGAAATTCCCACCTGAAAGCAGAAAAAGTTTCTATGACTACCACCACTACTACAAGCAAATCTACTTACCACCGCATCTATGCAGCACATCATCTGCAAGCACTTCATTTCTATAGGCCCTGTTAAAAAGAACATATGGTACATAGCATTTTCTGTGTGCAAGAGAATGTTTGCAATAAAACATTATTATGTATCACATACACACACCTATACTCACACCCTGAAGATTATTTAGGTTAATTATGCTTTTGAAATTAACTTGATTGTACTCCTTGCCCTTAAAAATGTATGTTTATACCCCAAAATCAGGATCTTAGAAACAATAGAAGTTGGAATATTGAATAGTATGGCGGCCATTTTGGAGTGTGACTGCCATGGAGATTTTTTATGCCTTTGAACTTAGCTTCATCGCACTCCTTGCCCATAGAAATGTATGTTTAGACACCAAAACCAGGATCATAGGTAGAACATACGGTGAAATACCGAAATATATAATAATTTGGCAGCCATTTTGAAAAATGGCCAGCATGAAGGTAATTTATGCTTTTTAAATTAGCTTTATTGCACTCCTTGCCCATAAAAATGTATGTTTAGTCACCAAGATTAGCATTCTAGGTAGAAAAGAAGCGGAGATATTGAAATACATAAATGTTACGGTGGCCATTTTGGAAAATGGCTGCCATTCAGGCTAGGGGGCAAATTTCCGATGGCCCTGTTAATTAAAATTTTCCTTGGGACATGTTCTTGCTGTGTGCCAAATTTCATGCTTCTATCATCAAATGAACTTTTTTCCCCTCCAGTCTGCCTGACTATAAGGGGAGGGAGGGTAGTGACGAAGGAAAAAGTGTGGGAGGGGGTGTTATCCTGCCTCTCCTCACTAGGTGGCACATCTGAAAACAAAAGAAAAATGTGAATATAACTAGATTTAGTCAGTAAGCATGGCTTACAGGATACCCCCCGCATGTATATCAGTACATTCATACTGAAACCATCAGACCCACAATAACAAAAATGTGTAAACACTAGAAAAGTAGTCGGGCAGTACCACAGTCAATAGACCTTCCACCAAGAAAAAAAATTTTCAAAATCGGATGAGTAGGTTATGAGATCTAGGTCCGGACACACAGACGCACGCACACACACACAGACACACGCACGCACGCACACACGGACGGACAAAGCAAATCCAGTATACCCCCCTAAACTTCCTTGCGGGGGGTATAATAAACTTCGTTGCAGGGGGTATAATAAACTTTGTTGCGGGGGTATAGTAAGCCATAACCTCCAGTTACAAACAACATTACATAACCTTCCAAATATAATATGCAGATAAAGATACATTACATTACATTCCAAATGCATCACAGTCGGCAAATCTAGATCACATCAAAACATATATTTATTTATTTATTATACAGTACATTGGCCCACATAGGGCTATTGACAGTTTAACAACTAAAAAAAAATGTCAATTAAAACAATCAGAGTGACTGACAAGCAAAATTAAACAAATTGATGAATAATGTAATATAAAATAAATTATAAGTTTTGATATTGACACAATTTTACTACAGAGTACAAGCAAAATATGTACAGTGCCGTGAAAAAGTATTTGCCCCCTTTCCGATTTCTTATTTTTTTAGCGTATTTCTCACACTTAAGGGTTTCAGATCACCAAACAAATTTTAATATTAGACGCGGATAACCCGACTAAAAACAAAATGCAGTTTTTAAATGATGATTTCATTTGTTTAAGGGAAAAAATTATCCAAACCTACCTGGCCCAATGTGAAAAAGTAATTGCCCCCTTAAACCTAAACCTATCCTCGGCGACAACAATTGCAATCAAGCGTTTGCGATAACTGGCAATGAGTCTTTCACATCACTGTGGAGGAATTTTGGCCCACTCTCTTTTGCAGAATTGTTTTAATTTAGCCACATTGGAGGTTTTTCGAGCATGAAAGGTCCTTTAAGGTCATGCCACAGCATCTCAATTAGATTTAAGTCCGGACACTGACTAGGCCACTCCAAAATATTCATTTATTTTTTTTAAGTCATTCTGAAGTGGACTTGCTTGTGTGTTTCGGATCATTATCATCCTGCAAAACCCAAATGCACTTGAGGTCTGAGGCCTGAGGTCACAAACAGATGGTCGGACGTTCTCCTTCAGGATTTTCTGGTGTTGAGCAGAATTCATGGTTCCATCAATTACAGCAAGTCGTCCAGGTCCTGAAGCAGCAAAGCAGCCCCAGACCATCACACTACCACCACCATGTTTGACTATAGGCATCTGTTCTTTTTATGAAATGCTGTGTTAGTTTTACACCAGCTCTATCGGGATCATACCTTGTAACAAGTTCACCTTTTGTCCCCTCAGTCAACAGAATATTTTCCCAAAAGTCTTGGGGATCATCAAGATGTTTTTTTTGCAAATGAGAGATGAGCTTCTGTTTTCTTTTTGGTCAGCAGTGGTTTTCGCCTTGGAACTCTCCCATGGATTCCATTTTTGCCCAGTCTCTTTCTTACTATTGAATTATGAACACTGATTTTAACTGAGATAAGTGAGGCCTGCAGTTGTTTAGATGTTGTTCTGGGTTCATTTGAGGCCTCCTGGAAGAGTCGTCGATGCGCTCTTGGAGTAATTTTGGTAGGCCGACCACACCTGGGAATGTTCTGCACTGTTCCAGGTTTTCTCCATTTGTGTATAATGGCTCTTACCGCGATTCGCCGGAGTCCCAAAGCCTTAGAAATGGCTTTGTAACCCTTTCCAGAATGATTAAATAACAATTTCTTTGTTTCTCATCTGTTCTTGAATTTCTTTAGATTGTGGTATTATGTGTTGCTTTTTGAGATCCTTTAGACTACTTAACTTTGTCAGAAAGGTTCTATTTAAATGATTTCTTTAATCAACGGGTTTGGCAGTAATCAGGCCTGAGTGTGGCTGGTGAAATTGAACTCAAAAATGTGTTTAATCACAGTTAATTCATGATTTAAAAAGGGGGGCAGTTACTTTTTCACATAGGGCAGGGTAGGTTTGGATGGCTTTTTTACCTCAATAAGTGAAATCATCATTTAAAAACTGCATTTTTATTGACTCGGGTTATCGTTGTCTAATATAAAATTTAGTTTGATGATCTGAAACATTTAAGTGTGAAAAATATGCAAAAAAATAAGGAATCAGGAAGGGGGCAAATACTTTTTCACGGCACTGTATATATGTATATCCAGAGTACACAAATAGTGCAAGATATAAAAACATATAGTTCATTATCTTAAAAATACTCAACTCTATCCCTGTGTCAAGAGGGAGGGGGCAGGCGCGAACTTGGGTGAGGGAATGTGCTATCTTTTCCCTACGCCTACTACCTGTATGCAAGAGAAACAAATGTTAAGTGTTAAGGCTCAAGCATATGGGAAAACAACGCATAGATTATCATAAATATGATCCAAGACCTGATGACTCATTAAGGCCATGGGGTTCCATAGAACTCAAAGTATAAATCCAGTATGCTTCCCGCTTAAGAAGCTTTTGAACTAGATTTCCTCCCCTTGGATTCAGAAGAACCCTCTCTATTCCAGTAAACTAAAGAAAAGCCGCAGAGCCAAGGTTTCTGTCTCTATATTGTCTGGCGATGGCATAATCCATGTTGCCATTTCTAATGGCAGCTTTGTGTTCAGCTATCCTCAATTTCAGGTTCTGCTTGGTTTGTCCTATGCATATCATCCCACATGGACATTTTAGCATATATACCACATGTGTAGACATACAATTTATAAACTCCGTGATTTTATACTTTCTACCCGTCTGAGGGTAACTGAACACTTTGATGTTATGTGTATGGGAGCAATGCATACACCTTCCACATTTGTCATTTCCATACACTTCTTGAGTTATCCAATTATTGCTAACAGGTTTTTTATACATAGAGGAGACAACAATATTTCTAATTTTCCTGCCTATCCTAATGTAAAATCTAGGATTGCATTGGGCTAGAGCTCTTAGGCTTGGGTCGCTGTGTAACATGCTCCAGTGTTTTTTAATGACACCCTTCACTGCGTTCGATACATGGCGGTATTCAGATACAAAAGTGATAGAATTTTCTTTTTGTTTACGTTGTCTCGGTGTCAACAGACTTTCTCTGTCCTTTTCTTTGGCTCGTTTGTACGCTTTCTCTATGGTTTCTCTCCTATAGCCTCTCTGAAGGAATCTCTCTCCCATAACTTGGGCTTCGGAGTCAAAACAGTTTCTTTGTTACAAATCCTCCTTAATCTGAGAAACTGAACCCTGCAATATTTTGACACTTTTTGAAATCTGAGATTCAACTACTAATGTGTAGGTATTTTTAATCGTTTTGATTGATTTTAATTGGCTCCTATTAGCCCTTTGTCAGCTGCTGCTGATTCCATTAATTGCTGAAGGAACCTTGAAAACTAGCCTGATACGGACTGACTTGTGAGCCTGATTAAGCCTGTATGGTGAAACTTTTTACTAATAAATTACATTTTAGCTACCACTTTGTGTACAATAGGAACTTTTTATGGACTTCTTTCCTGATACCACTAGCACCTTGTGAAGCTCTGAGCTGTGCAGGGCAATCTACCTTTTTTATACTCAACATGATTTTAACCTCATAAAATGTAGTATTTTGATAAAAATGTTCATGGTTGCCATGGAAACGGCACTTTAATGACAAAATCTGAAAATATTTTATGGCACTGATTTTTAAATAACCCATGGTCAGAATGATTTTTCTAAAATTCGTCTCTCATGAAAGGTTTAAGACAGTTCTATGAAATGACCTAGGATTTTTGTGTTTGGAACATTTATGAATATTTAATAAGCTCTGTTATGTCTGTTATCATAACAATAAACGCCATCATCAACTTGCTTCATTTTCAAAATTAACCCCCAAGGGATGCGCCTATCTTGAAAATCCTATGTCATTTCATAGATCTCGAACAGTCCAAATTTCAAGTCAATCAGTTGAATATTAATGATTTTTTGAATGCCACTCGGCTGAAAATGAGTCAAAATTGAGACTTTCGGTAATTTGCATTTAAAGTCACTAGTGACAATTGAGGCAGAGGAAAAAAATAGATTCTTGGTGTTTACTGGCATCTCACTGCATTCCTTTTTTTTTTATTTTATGTGAAAATGAAAAATATTGAAATTTTCAAAAAAATTGACATTTTTTACCCTGAAGATTCCTTAATGTGACTTTGAAATTTTGTTCCATGTTTGGAAGTGATTTGAAGCTCTTACAGAGTTTTGAAGCAAGCAACGTCTTCCATATTTGATGTGTATGCAACTGTCATCAATGCTGATTGCAGTTCTGCTGGATCACGGGACATACTGTCTTTTGACAAGGAAATAGAATGCGGGATATTACATTATTACATTTGGGCGGCATGGTGGCATAGTGGTTAGCACTACTGCCTCACAGCAAGATGGCTGTGGGTTCGAATCCGGCCTGGGGCCATTCTGTGTGGAGTTTGCATGTTCTCCCCGTGTTCGCGTGGGTTTCCTCCGGGTACTCCGGTTTCCCCCACCCATCTAAAACATGCAATATAGGAACCCTCCCTCCCTCCTGTATGGCTGTGTGTGAATGTTTGGTGGTGGTCGGAGGGGCCGTAGGCGCATACTGGCAGCCACGCTTCCGTCAGTCTGCCCCAGGGCAGCTGTGGCTACAAAAACGTAGTTTACCACCATCAGAGTGTGAATGAATAATGCCTCCATTGTAAAGCGTCTTTGAGTGTCCAAAAAAGCGCTATATAAAATTGATGCATTATTATTATTATTATTAATTTACAAAACCCAAAACCAGTGAAGTTGTCACGTTATGTAAATCGTAGATAAAAACAGAGTGCAATGATTTGCAAATCCTTTTCAACTTATATTCAATTGAATACACTGCAAAGACAAGATGTTTAATGTTCAAACTGAGAAACTTTTTTTTTTTTTTTGCAAATAATCATTAACTTAGAATTTAAAGGCAGCAACACATTGCAAAAAAGTTAGCACAGCGGCCTTTTTACCCCTGAGTTACATGGCGTTTCCTTTTAACGACACTCAGTAAACGTTTGGGAACTGAGGAGACCAATTTTTGAAGCTTTTCAGGTGGAACTCTTTCCCATTCTTGCTTGATGTACAGCTTAAGTTGTTCAACAGTCCGGGGTCTCCGTTGTCGTATTTTACGCTTCATAATGCACCACACATTTTCAATGGGAGACAGGTCTGGACTATAGGCAGGCCAGTCTAGTACCCGCACTCTTTTACTACTGTTGTAACACGTGCAGAATGTGGCTAGGCATTGTCTCGCTGAAATAAGGAGGGGCGTCCATGAAAAAGACGTTGCTTGGATGGCAACATATGTTGCTCCAAAACCTGTATGTACCTTTCAGCATTAATGGTGCCTTCACATATAAGTTGCCCATGCCTTGGGCACTAGTACACCCCCATACCATCACAGATGCTGGCTTTTGAACTTTGCGCCTATAACAGTCCGGATGTTTCTTTTCCTCTTTGGTCCGGAGGACACGACGTCCACAGTTTCCAAAAACAATTTAAAAATGTGGACTCGTCAGACCACAGAACACTTTTCCACTTTGCATCAGTCCATCTTAGATGAGCTTGGGGCCAGCGAAGCCAGCGGCGTTTCTGGGTGCTGTTAATAAATGGCTTTCACTTTGCATTGTAGAGTTTTAACTTGCACTTGCAAATGTAGCGACGAACTGTAGTTACTGACAGTGGTTTTCTGAAGTGTTCCTGAGCCCATGTGGTGATGTCCTTTACACACTGATGTCGGTTTTTGATGCAGTACCGCCTGAGGGATCGAAGGTCACGGGCATTCAATGTTGGTTTTCGGCCTTGCCTCTTACGTGCAGTGATTTCCCCAGATTCTCTGTACCTTTTGACGATATTACGGACCGTAGATGATGAAATCCCTAAATTTCTTGCAATAGCTCGTTGAGGAATGTTGTTTTTAAACTGTTCGACAATCAGCTCACGCATTTGTTCACTAAGTGGTGACCCTCGCCCCATCCTTGTTTGTGAATAACTGAGTATTTCAGGGAAGCTGCTTTTATTCCCAATCATGGCACCCACCGGTTCCCAATTAGCCCGTTCATCTGTGGAATGTTCCAAATAAGTGTTTGATGAGCATTCCTCAACTCTCTCAGTCTTTTTAACCACTTGTGCCAGCTTTTTTGAAACATGTTGCAGGCATCAAATTCCAAATGAGCTAACATTAAGTAACTTGTCTTTGCAGTGTATTCAATTGAATATGCGTGGAACGGATTTGCAAATCATTGTATTCTGTTTTTATTTACGATTTACACAACGTGCCAACTTCGCTGGTTTTGGGTTTTGTATGTGCTGAATATAATGTATGAAGACATTTGACACTACAGATCTTAACAGAGCTGTACTCTAGACCTTATCTGGTATCTATTTGACCAAACACTAAAGGACATTTGCTTCGGTATGGGATATCAAGTGAAAGCGATTCATCATCCATCCCTACATATGGTTGGCCAGTGAGCTACAGGGCTATAAGCCCTATTTTTATCCTTAGAATTTTGTAGCAGTACTTTTTTTTGTTATTATACCCCCCGCAACGAAGTTTATTATACCCCCCGCAACGAAGTTTAGGGGGTATACTGGATTTGCTTTGTCCATCCATGTGTGCGTGCGTGCATGTGTCTGTGTGTGTGTGAGTGCGTCTGTGCGTCTGGACCTAGATCCCATAACCTACTCATCTGATATTGAAAATTTTTTTTCTTGGTGGAAGCTCTATTGACTGTGGTACTGCCCAACTACTTGTTTTTTACATTTCACTCCATTATTGTAGGTCTGATAGTTTCAGTATGAATGTACTGATATACATGCGGGGGGTATCCTGTAAGCCATGCTTACTGACTAAATCTAGTTTTTCTTGGTGAGTGACATCCCAATGAACTACTGCTGAAGTCATGTTAGATTCTCTTGCACTTGCTCTTGCTGCCGCAGAATTGCCCATCATTTCAACCATTCTCTTCTACTGCTCATGAGATTGATTGGCTTGTTTAAAAAGTAAAGTTTTTGAAACACTCAATGACCTCAGATTTTTTTTTTTCTGTTATTTTGAGAATTTGAGCAATTTAGTCATGTGGCGGACAATGTGGCCATTTCTAAACAGCTCATTCGATATGGGTAATATCACAACAAATTAAAGCTGGCCATCTGCGCTTCAGCCTCATTGTCATTGTATTGTTTCATACTCAAAGAGCTGGACTGCAGGACCAAAAAAAAAGCACCTCCCTCCTTCTGAATCATGGAGCTCACTGTGTGTGATGAGGGTAAAAGATACTGGCTGCTGCACTAGTATCATGATGGCACCTTTTTCCCGTTGCCCATACCGGCAGACAAGGCTGAATCGAGTGTGATTTTTCCATACGTCTGTGATGCTCAGTGCATGCCCACAGAGACCCAAATATCATATTTATAATTTTTTTCAGAAAAAACCTCTTTATCATTTTTAAATATTTTGATTTTGCATTACTTTCATGTTTGTGTTGAAGGTCTGCGAATGGGGTTTTATTTATCATTGTTCTCATAACTATTCATCCAAAAGTCAACTGGCGTATGCCACAGTTTAGTCCGTGCAAATTCTGTTCATTGAATGTGTTTCCTCACTGACCTGAGCTTCTGGAGCTGATCTAGTCCCTGTATCAGTGAGTGCATACATGACAGTAGAAAAAAATCAATTTATTGCGTTAGTCTGACCAAAACTGGACTTTTAAAATGCATATAAACATGCTAGTATGACTGCAATTGTACCAAATCGAATTTCTCAAAGTTGGACTAACACCCCCAGATAATGCGGTTATGAGCCAGATTACTCCTCCATGTATACGCTTGAATTAAACCAAACTGGACTGTGCACTCTGTGTATGCCCCACAGTTCATGCTGCAGGGCTTTGACCCAGAAGTCTTGAGTACTTGTGAACACCAAACTGATTAGCAAGAACTCTGTAATCTGCACTACTTGCAAGTTTGCACAGAACAGTAGCAATCCTCATCTGCAATGGTATTTATACTCGGAGACACTTTTTGGGGGCTCATAACTTCTACCATTAACCCGCATAATTTATCCTGCTTGTCATCCAAAAATTCTCCTTCCACTCGCCATTGGAAAACTCTTTAAAAACGACTCTCTCCCACCAGTCCTTGCTCCTGACCCACATCCAACATGCACAGGAAGCCCGGGATGTGTTTCCCGAAAGCACAGATACTAACTTGCATGGTTGGAAACACTGACAGTGAGTGAACGAACTATGTAAGTTGCTAACTTAGTTAGCAACTATGCTTTGGGGAAACGCACCCCAGGGTAGTGGAGAGGGCACAAGGTAGAGCATAGTGGAGGTTGAGCTGTTGGAGCTCTCCAGGAGTATACGGCATTGCCACCTCCCTTCCACTAACACCATAACTGCCAAGAACAGCATGCATACTGTACGAAAAGCATGGCGAACAGCACATATGAAATGAACAGGGCTGTAAAGTTGTCCCTGTTTTCACCACTCCACATGATGCTAACAGTTTGCCACCGGCCAACTTCTTTGTTGATTGTCTGGCCTGTGACATAATAGGTCAACCAGAAAAATGTCCAACAGGAATAAGCTGTAAGGGGCCGTAGCGGAGGTGGACATGTTTCGGTCAATAAACTGATTTTCCTTTTTGTGCATTTATACTGGGACTAGGACAGTAGTTTGATTAAATGGCCTAATCGAGATATAACCGTAGCTCGACTTAATTGTTCATGTAAACGTACTGATTGTTTGCCTCAACACTAGCTGTTATAGCTTATTTATTTTTACACCCCTGCTACGAAGTAAGCGGGGGGTATATAGCGGCCCGTCCGTCCTTCCGTCCGGGGTCATATCCCAAAAACCGTTGAAAATATTTCAGCCAAACTTTGTACAACCATGAACCATGTCAGATACTACATGTCCAGTCCATTTTCAGTTTTCTGGGATGTCAATTTTCTGACGTTTCCATGGAAACGTCACATTTTGTACTTTGTTCTATAGTGGTCAATGGGGACAAGTTTTCTCGAAAACTACTGCACCTAGATGAATGGCATTTTGGTTGTAGGCACTCTCGACGATACTCTTGAACGAGTTCGAAACCCAGTTCCCAAACTGTATTTTTTACGGAGTTATACTGACCTTAAATATTATTCAGACCATGCAGCAGTACAAGTAATGATGCAACTTTGAATGAATATCCTGAATGTCAATATATTGTGTAATCAGTGTCTCCCTCAAAGAGTACCTTACAATGATAATCTTTGTGACATTTGATGCTTGAGATACTTAGGACATGATGGGAATATATGAACAAGTGACAGCCTCAAACCTGAAATGATAACCTGAAGACTCTCTAAAGCTCCATTGAGGCCACTTCGCAGAATCTTCACTCAACAACATCTGTGGTATAAGTGAGCAATTTTTTAACTATTTTGTTAATGTTTTACTGCTTACTATAATGCTCCACTTTGCATGGTGGATATATTAATATGGAGTTATTGCCCTTGAATCTTAATTCAACTTGATGCAAAAATTGGCTGGGACGCATCAATGGGTTGTATACTGAATGGATCTTTTATGGTACTTCATTTGAATATGACTGCATATTACTTTTCCATGTAAGCGGTATTTTCTATTGACATTTATTCAGCGACAAATGGGAAGCGGGGGGTATGTGAGCTTTGCTCGCTTTTTTCTTGTTTAGTCCCTGTAGCTGGTGTCGATGCTGACACCAATACATTACCTAGTTTAGTTCCTTTTACAGCATCTGCACTGCATCAGCTACAGGAGCTGACTTATGCCGCATTTCCATCGAGCGGAACGGTGCGGGTCGGTATGGGTCGTGTCACATTTCACAGCGTTTCCATTACAAAAGTTGTGGATGGTACCTTTGGAACCGTTCCTAACCGTTCCCATTTTTCATCACCCCTCCGGTTGGGGTACCAAGGGTTACCATCCCACACTAATGAGGCGGAGCTAAAACACGCCTTCTAAATTGGTTGGGAATTGTCATCACTGCTGTCTGTTGATTGGCCAACAGAATCGTCACTCTAGCGCGACTTCCATAAGAAAACAGCAGGAAAACACCCGTCTCGCCTTCCGTTTTGAGAAAACATTTTTGGAAATGTCTGTTTGCAACAACGCGTCATGGAGCAATGAGGTGCAGATGTATATTTCACGCATTTAAATTTGGTCACTTTAAAATGCATATAGCCATTATTATGCAAACTAATTTGTCTGGAGTAGCACCGCAAGTATTTAGCTTGCTAGTTGGTCTTAAAATGCACTGAATAAAAAGGTTGCCAGCTAAATTCGCTTTCACACCGAACGCAAAACGAATTTTCTGTATGACAGATTACATTCTAAGTCAATGCTTGCGCGTGCATTTGCATGTTTGCATTGCGTTTTACCATTCGGTAAAATAACTTCGCCTACATTTAAGGGTACTGTCTGCAGTGGAAACGCAAACCAGATCTCGGACTTTGGTACCAAAAGTACGGTTCCACGGGTACTTTACCGAAAGTACCCCAATGGAAACGCGGCTTTAGTCCCTGAATTGGTGCCAGCACCAACACCAGGTACATTTCCTGATCTAGTCCCTTTCACAGAGTCTGCACCGACACCAGAAACAGGAGCTGATTTAGTCCCTGTATCCATGTTTGCACCATTGACTGTATGTAAATGGACAAACTAACATTTCCCCAAAAGTGAGGCCAAAATTTTTTGATAGGTTCACTTCAGTTTAGTGATTTGACACCATGAAAAGAGGGTTTAAAGTCATGAGAAGAAGTTGTCTGCTAGCTTATTGCCAAGAATTCTTTGGCACTAGAAAGCAACTGTTGAGAAGAGATATAGGCCTCTATCTTATACCCAGCGGGAAGTGTAAATGTGTATTTTTGCTACTTTCTGACTGACGCAAATATCATTAACCTGCCCAGGGTCCAGTCTACTTAAATAGGGAATGCATTTGCACCAAATTGAGTGCCCATGGGCTTGTTGGTCTTAATGAGGTGTGGTCAAGCACATCGCTATGTTGAGACTGCAATAAGCAATCGCGCTATTGACAACAAGTCACCTTTGGTTTACACTAACAAGAAGAGGGCAGGGATGAATGGTCACCGCTTTAAATATTTCTGCCGCGCAGAATTGTGGGATAATGTAATCTCCTTATTTTTCAAAAAAAAAAAGATTCTGCGTACCATATCCTAAAGGAGGTAAAATAGGAAGCATTGAGACACCTTTCCTTAACATTTAAAGAATTTGAAGGCACTTATCGTGGCTGCCATGTAATTATTTCCGGATTATTTTTTAGGTGTTAGGAACTCTCCGAGATAAAAAAAGACTATTCAAATGCAACCCCAGACTCCTCACCGAGGAGTCATTTTTGGTATCAGTCACGTGGGTGCCCCGCCCCTTTAGATAGATTTGCAGCAGGTCCTGAGTGTATTGATTCCAATTGGGGAGAAGTGAACGTGAGCACAGATTATCACCGATTATTTTCCCCCACTGTCACAGAATTAAATATTTGACTTATTTTTCACAGGCCACATATCTTCCGAACATTCTGGTGCTGCAATAGCATTTTAAGACCAAGAAGAAAATGGTCTTAGAAAAAAATGGCCAAGAAGAGAATCAGAAGAAAGTGAACGTTGTTGGAGACCAGTGTCTCTCTCAGCAGCGCTTGCATAACATCTGGCAATACAAAAATACATTAGCTATGGACTGCGGGAAACCACTAATAAAAATTTCAAACTGAAATAATGCTTGTGTTTCTAGGCACAGTAATCCTATTATCGACATTTTATCGTTTTTAGAGGGGAGAAGGAATATAGCCTTGTGATTGCTATTGCTATAGAATATGTGATTGCTATGATCTCGCGCTCTTCGCAGACCCTTTCATCTGCAGTGTACTTTTAGTCTTTTTATTTTTGTGCACCCGTATAATAGCAGATCGCCAAGGTGCTAGGGCATCTGGCTTTTAAAGAACATGGGAGATGATACTGTGATTGGCTTATTTCGTGTTACGCCCATAACACGCCTATGATTAATTAAGAGATCAAGTACGACCCCTTTGAACCTTGCGCCTCGCATTGCGCCCCGATAACCCGCTGCTAAACTAGCCCTAAATGCACTTGCTCCGCATGCTTCAGACTATACGCTATAATGTTAACATGGCGCATGCGTAAGTTGCTTGGTCCCAGTACAACTGTAAATAACGCCACGGTGATTTTAAAAGTCCAACAAAAATTGACAGAATTTTTTTTGCTCTGAACAAAGCGCCATGCACTCTTTGCAGTGATGCTATCCCTGACAAGTCAAGTCAATTTGCCGGCTGGCTATCAAGCTAGTTCAGCAAGATTCTATAACAGGTCACCATAAGTTACGTAGCAAAGGAAATTGATAGTTAAAATCTCTTTACTCAGAACATAGTATAAAGTTCACCGATTCAGAACATTTGGCGCATAATTAAACGAAAAGTCCATCAAAGAAGACCCAAAACTCTCCAGCAGCTGGAAGGCTGTATTAAACAAGAGTAGGAGCAAATTCCAATGGCTAAACTCAAGAAACTTGTCTCCTCAATGCCCAGACGTGTTAAAAAGAAGAGGGGATGCTACACCATGGTAAACAGGCCCCTGTTTGCAGAATGAGCTTTCTCTGCTTTAGCAGCCACATTTATTCAAGTTTGCAAAGTTATATAAGAAATTCTTCCCCTCAGTTGGTAGCCTGCATCTGAAAACGGTTCGTTTTGGAGGCCCTCCCGTTGCGCAGGATGACCACTGCCCCTTGCTCACAAAGAGAAGTGGGTGCCCTACCCTCCATGGGATCGCACAGAACAGGGATAGGGCAAGAAGGAGCCTTAAGCCCTGTATCAGCGTCTGCTCTGAAACCTGCTTCAGGAGCTGATTTAGTCCCTTAGTGCCCACACTGACACCTGCTTCAGGAGCTGATTTAGTCCCTTAGTGCCCACACTGACTCCAGTTTCGGGAGCTAATTTAGTCCTTTACTGTGGGTTTGCACAGACAGCAGCTTCAGGATCTTCATGCGAAAGAGGACCACAAAGACTTTCAGAGCAACCGCAGACGTGACCTCCAGGGAGAATCGGCAGGAGAGCCGGCGAAACCGCGCAGAATCCCAGCACGCCCTCCCAGCTTGAGGCCCAAAAACTATACGGTAAATCTCCTTACTCCACCTGCCTTTGCTGTTACCGCATTCACGTGGATAAACTTTATAGTGGAATATTTGGGGGCCAAACGGCAAAGCAGCTTTGGCACTGATTGTGTTCTGCCTTTGCTTATTCATCATCATCCTCTGGTTAGGCTGTCTATGGCAGCCCCTACAGCAGTGTGATAAAATGTTTTAAAGTTTTGTAATCTGATCGTGGGCAGTCAAGTTGAAGGTCTGTTTATGCAAGTAACCGTATGCCTGACTTTCAAAAATGAGGGGTATCCTTGCATTGCTTGGGTCAAGCAGACTTCAACACACCCAAAGACGTTAATTTCCACTACATTAGATTTTTGGGAAAAGTTTAAATACTTTTCATTGACCAGAAATTTTGTCCAATTTATGCCGAAAAGGATATTCATACCAAGGTATGAGTCATTGATGTGCTTATGGAGGAACTTTGGTCGGCTGGGCACTCCACTCATGCAGCTATTATGCCAGTATGGCATAAGCAAATGAAACTGATTTGTTGAACTCGTTTGTGAGCAGGTGAGCGTGAAGTGAATGTAAACCTCAACAACACACGTAGCCGGAGAGATAACTCTGAAAAGCTTTAATTCACTGATAAATTGCGTAGTTTTGATTTTCAAAAAAAAAAAAAGGTTAGAATAATAATGACTAAAAACTTTTGGATGCTGTCAACTTATTTTATTATTGTATCTGATTAGATTGGCCAACTGTCAATCTAGGTGGGCTTGTACCCACTCAAGCCTGCCCGTGAATCTGCTTCTGATATGCAGTGAGTTTTTTTGCCCCCGACCTCGAAAGAGTCGGTTGGGGGCATTATGTTTTCACCCCGTCCGTCCGGGCATCCTGCCGTAAACTTTTCCTTTGTTGCACTCTAATGTGAACACCACTGGACGGAGGTTTATGATTTTTGGTGGAGTGAATATTCATACATTGGGGACGATACATATCGATTTTGAGCTCTCTCTACCGACCAATATGGCCGCCACAGCAGCCATATTGAAGTCCTTTAGTGCACTCGCCAGAGGTTCTTGCTTTTTGGTGACCTGAATGGTCATACATAGCAGATGATGCCTAACACTTGCTTTCTGTACATGTTCTTCAACTGTTTCAGTCGGACATATGCCACGGCTTGCGTTGCTCTTGTTTTTTTTTTTTTTTGTTTTGACTTCATGTGTCACAAGTTTAGATTTGGAATCAAACACATATTATTCCACATTCTATATAAAGTCCTCCCTTATGTGTTTTCCGTGAAACTTGACAATCGATGTTAGAATCACCAAACAAATGGTAACTCTGGGCACGGCCATCCTTCAAACCCATGTACAGATCACTTCTCCGGAAGCAGAATGAGTCCGAATGGAACCGGGCATGACGGTGTGCGCAAAGGTTATGCACAACTTACGATCACATGCAAACTGTGGAGGAGTATAAATGATAAAATCTTAAAAAATGAATGCATATCAATATTCCATACATATAAGTGAATAAACAAATTATGAGGGAAGTACTGCTTGAAAATAAATGCATTTGTATTGAAACATTTGGGACCCCAAATTGCATAATTTTCATTTCTGTTTATATGCACTCATATATGCAAATTAACATTTAAGTAATAATATAAAAGAGGGACATTTACATACTTACAATTTTATTTAGAGAATAATACCCTTTCCTGTTCACAAATTAGTGCATTAGATGTAGCATGTAAAATTTATATGCCAAATCAGCATACTGGTCTTCACGTAGCCATGGAACATTTAATTTGTGTGTTTTCAGCGATGTATTCTGTGAATGACAAAACAGCCCTGCACACTGCTGATGGTGAAACATGTTTGGAATCACCAATAATTGAATACAAACCCCCAGATGCATAATGGTGGCGAGCCAGACAAATCTAGAAAAGCAATCGGTTGTTCTTTAAAAGCAAGTAATAGATAACATGAAAGTAACTAAGTTTATGCAGTCGGAGGCGACGGCTTTGGGTATATCCCCGAACGCCCCCAATCCTCCAATTCTGCAATCCTTGAATAGACCTTGAATAGACTTTCATTTGAACTTAATTTCAGGTCAACCGGACAAATGGTTCTGAAGCTATGGCCAAAATGGTCATTTTTCATCAAAAAGCGCCACCTGGTGGCAAAATATTGAACCATACAGGTATGATATCATCATGTGACACATTGTGAGGTCATGACCTTGCAGTTGCGCATAGTTTCATGTCAATTGGACAAACGGTTCCAAAGATATGGCAAAAATGGTGAATTTTATGTGACAAAGCTCCACGTCGAGTCAAAATTTTGAACTAAACAGGTATACTGTCATCGTGGAACACATCCTCAGGTCATGACCTTTCATTTGCACTTGATTTGAGGTCAATCGGACAAATATTTACAGAGATATGATAAAAACTGTGATTTTTCAGTTTTTGGCCACTGGTGGCCAATCTAGAAATTGCAAATTGTCCAAAATCGAATCAGTTCTTCCTCTTTATGATACTTACTTATATGCAAAACATGAAATTTCGAATTGAAATATTACTGAAGTTATCGCGTTAACACGCAGGGCAGCGGCAGACCAAAAACATAATATCCCCGGATCGGCGTTCGGGGATATAACTATGCAGCTGATGCTGTAGAACCAATATCGTGAAATGAATTCCCGTGGGGTGTATTCCTCAAAGAAATTCATGCGGTGCCGAAACACTCAGATCTCTTTCATTGAAGCCACCTCCTCGACACCTTTCAAATTCTGCCCCATTGTCCAGAATATGTGGATTTTGGATTGCATTATGCCTTTATGGCACTGTCATGGCCACCATATTAGTTCATGTGATCAATGTAAATAATGCATCTTTCAACGACCTAGTTATGAAATGGGCCCCTTATAGGAACTGAAGAAGAATTATTGCTAACAAAAGGTAAATGCAACTAAACCATTTCATACAATGTTGACTAAAAATGTGTGCACTCTATGTTTAGTAAACAAAGGAAATTTCTACAAATAAAATGAATATGAAAACTACATCTGTGCGTTCAATCCTAAATATGTGATGTGGAAAACTAAATAGAACTAGTTTGGAGTGGTGTCGGCAACTTAGCATCCAACTTAAGGGGCAGCCAACACAACTTACTTCACACAATGTTTTAGTGTGGATATCTTGCAAATTTTCATAAACATGGCCCCCTGGTCTTTATACATTCATGTACTGTGTACAGATCTTTGTGTTAGCATTGACTATCTGGTTTGTGTGCGATTATTTTCGCTGTACTTGTCTGTTTATTCACCTGTTACGTATTTTTGTTTAGGTTTTGACCAGGCCCTCCTTCCCCTACTCGCGAAAGGAATCAGTCGTGCCAGCAGACTTGACGGATGAGGAGGAGGAGGTGGAGCGTGTGACCGGGCTTCTGCAGCGGGCAAGTCTGCTGCATGATTTGGGTGTCGTGGATCAGGTGCACCAGATGTTTCAGCTTCCGACTTCAGCTTCATCCCAAAACTATGCTCCACGACAGCGCAGTCAGATCCACTCTCAGCAGCACGTACACGGCCAAGCCATCAGGATAAAGGAAATCGACCTGGAAGGAAACCAAATAAATCAAAAGGTACTCTGTTTAGGTTTCAAACATCCATTCAACAGCATCCACATTTAATTCCTCCAAATTTCATTCGCATGCAGACTAAATAGAGGAGACAATAGTTTGGGTTTTGAAGAGAGTTTGTATGCAGTGTTTGCTCCTAGTCAGTGAATACAACTCAGTTCTCTTATTTGATTTATCCTCACCCCTCCGTCTTCGCTTGAGCTGGAAGTTTTCTTGATCCGCCCATCTTGCTGGCCATCTCGCTGCCCTTATTTCTACTGCGAGGAGGAAGGAGGGAGATCTTAGGAGCTAGGATTAACGAGCAGCCTTCCTGGAAGACTTAGCTGAAACATGACGCTGTACAGCATGGAGGGAGCCTTGTAGCAGATCCAACTGTGCTCATTCTTGCTTTAAAGGATCCTACCTCTTTCAAGTGTGATACACTTCTTGTTGGAATCAAATGAAAGAGAACAAATATGCCCCTCAAAACTTAAGTCTGAATGACAGGTTATAGACGTGCGTGTACAACCCCAAAATACGAAAAAAAAAAAACGAAGTGTAAATTGTGAATAAAATCAAAATGCAATGGCTTTCAGATCACAACAGTCAATATGTTATTTACAATAGAACATAGATAACATTTAAAATGTTGAAACTGAGACATTTTACTTTTTATCCACAAAATAAGCTTATTTCATATTTTCTGGCTGCAACAGGTCTCAAAAAAAGTTGGGACACAGGCAAAAAAAGGACTGAAAAAGCAATTAATATATAAGAGAATAAGCTGAAAGAACATTGAGCAACTAATTAAGATAACTGGCATCAGGTGGTTGAAACGATTGGCTATAAAAGGGATGTCTTAGAGAGGCTGAGTCTCTCAGAAGTAAACATGGCCAGAGGCTCTCCGACCTGTGAAGGCTTGCGTAAAAAAATTGTGGAATACTTTAAAAACAATGTTCATCAACGTCAAATTGCAAAGGCTTTTAAGGTCGCATCATCGACAGTGCATAACATCATCAAAAGATTCAGAGAAACTTGAAAAATCTCTGTGCGTAAGGGGACGAGGCCGAAGACCTTTACTGGATTCCTGTGATCTTCGGGCCCTCAGACACCACTGCATCACTCACTGGGATCATTCTGTCATTGACATTGCTAAATGGGCCCAGGAATACTTTAAGAAACCACTGTCAGTAAACACAGTCTGCCGTGCCATCCACAGATGCCACCTAAAACTCCATCTCCATCATGTAAAAAGGAAGCCGTTATTGTGCATGATCCAGAAGTGCTACCGTGTTCTGTGGGCCAAGACTCATTTAAAATGGACTGTAGCAAAGCGTTCTTTGGTCAGACGAGACCAAATTTGACATTCTTGTTGGAAATCATGGGCGTCATGTCCTCCGGGCTAACGAGGAGAAAGACCACCCCTGTTATCAGCGTTCAGTTCAAAAGCCAGCATCTCTGATGGTATGGGGATGCATTAGTGCATATGATGTGGGACACTTGGATGTTTTAAAAAGCACCATGAATGCTGAGAGGTATATAAAGGTTTTAGAGCAACATATGCTCCCCTCTAGATGACATCTCTTCCAGGGAAGGCCTAGTGTATTTCAGCAGGACAGTGCAAAACCACATACTGCAGCTATTACAACTGCATGGCTTTGTAGTAGAACAGTCCGTGTGCTGAGCTGGCCAGTCCTGATCTTTCACCAATTGACAACATTTGGCGCATAATTAAACGAAAAGTCCATCAAAGGAGACCCAAAACTCTCCAACAGCTGGAAGCCTGTATTACACAAGAGTGGGATCAAATTCCAATGGCTAAACTCAAGAAACCTGTCTCCTCAGTGCCCAAACACCTCCACTATGTGTTAAAAAGAGAGGAGCCTCAAGAGGGGATGATACACCGCAGTAAACAGGCCCCTGTCCCAACTTTTTTGAGACCTGTAGCAGCTATCAAATTTGGAATGAGCTCATTTTGCGTATAAAATTGTAAAATTTCTCAGTTTCAACATTTGCTATGTTATCTTTGTTCTATTGTGAATAAAATATTGGCTGATATGATTTGAAAGTCATTGCGTTTTGATTTTTTTCACAATTTACTCTTTGTCCCAACTATTTTGGAATTGGGGTTGTACATGAGGAATAAATAATAGAACAGTACATTGAAATGTTCCAGCTAGTTAATGTCAATATTGAGAAATGCCCTCTCAATCCAATGCAATTAACTGCAAGATTGTCTAGCTAGCTGAGGAAATACACTTAGCTGTTTTATGGTCCTATAAGCTTCCTTGGTGTTAAGTTCATAGTGGACACAAATTTGCCTAGGAAGTTTTTTGTCAAATTTTGTCAGTCTGGACCTTAACCAGTTGAAAGTCTTTGAGATCTGCTGGTAAAGGCTTAATGGAGTGGTTTGACTCACAGTATCTCAGCCAAAAATTAATGCAGATCTGGTCTGAAATAAATGTTGTAACATTGTACAAGATGGTCGAAACAATAAAATGTGAGCCGTGATCAAAGCTAAAGGTGGCCCTAGAAAATATTATTGTGTGCACCATTTTTTGGATGGCTATGTATTTGGCCATAATTTAAATTAAAAGTCCAAATAGAAAGCTAAGATAAAATTTAAAAGATTATTAGTTTACCACTCTTCTAAGAATAGTCAGGACATTATTAAACGTAACAAAAAAGGTAATTGATAAAGCAAATTCAAAATGTAAAATTAATTTGAAAACTTTGAGTGACAATGCAAAGAAGTGAAATCAAAAAGCGAAAGCTTAAATGAAAATGCTCAAACTAAATGCTTAGATTGTAAAGATGAAATTAAAAGTGGTAATGGAAGTGAGAAAAGAAAAAAATGTAACTTAATATGGGAAATTTAGACATGCAAAACTTGAATATAGTATATGCTTAAAAGCTTAAATAGGGAAACTTTTTTTTTTTTGCAATTGTAAATTACCATTTGTCATTTGAAATTTTATGTTGGCCATTTTCCATAAGGCATTTTAAGTTTCATCTTTTCTGTTGTCCATTAAACATTTTCCATTTCGCATTCAACATTTGGCTCTTCAAGCTGCCTCTTTATCAAGAAGTCTTTACTCGCAGAAGGTCTGGTGTTGTTATTTTGTATTTTTACTCTGTATGCCCACAAAATATCCCTCAGAACAATAAAGTATGGAGGTTGACTGTGCACCATGCCTTTGCAGCTGGACTGCCCGGCTGAAGTCTCTCGCAGGCCGAGGAGTCTGTGCTCGGCGGTTCAACACCATCTCTCCCGTGGGGCCAAGATGACACCACAACCCACACCGCAACGCTGGCCCTGGCTTGGCCTGGAAAAACTCTCCCAGGCTCCCATGCAAACTGAGTCTTTGGGCAAGTTGCACCATGTTTCCAAGACGGCATTAGCAGAGATGCGATTTCACAGGCCTGTCGAACTAAACCGATCCAGCAGCACACACCGCATCCCCAGAGCATGTAAGTACATCTCACAACAGCAATCAAGTTACCTGTCCTGTAATGTTTTATATATTTTTTTAAAAATACACACAAAAATGTATGAGTATTTCCATGCATTTTCTCCAGATATAAGGACTGTTTGGTACGTATGAATATTTCAAAATGTAATGAGAGAATAATTCAATTAGGAATTGGATTGGGGAGATGAGCTGAAACCCCATAAAATTATTTTGTGAAATTTTAGAGTTTTTCTCCCCTGGTAAATGTTTTATGTCTCTGTCACTGCCTTTATTTTTAACCTTTCTTTGGTTATTAATAACCCAATTAATTTAGTCAATTAATTTTCTCAATTGCAGCAATTTTATCCTTAGTTTTTTTAAGTTAACCTTTCTACAAATTTGTTAATGAATATTTCAACTTTTTCTTAATGTTACGAACTTTCATGAACACGATTGTTTTATGCTCACTAACTTCCAAAAAAAGTTGAAACAAATGGAAAATGCCAGTTAAAAAAAGCAATAATTTGTTAGTCATCCTGGACCTGTATTAAATTTAAGACAGTTGAAAAAGACACGAAGTTCTCCTTTCTTGCACCTTGTGTAAAGTGATGTCAAGTACGGCACTTGTATCTTTGCTAGTTTCAGTCCAACGCAGTTGTTTTTTTTTCGTCCGCTGCAGATGTTGTTTAAATAGCAAATGCAGTTGCACCCGTCTGAATGCCTACAGGCGAGTTGATCTGACAATGCGGTGTAGTCATGTACATTGTTGGCGCATTGTTATCTTGAGTCTATGGAAAGCTATTCTGCAATTGATCAATAGACACCTGACCTTAAGTCCATTGCGCTGTATTTTACTGATATTTTAAGCGCAGATTACTAACATGGTAGTGTGCAGATAATGTGCCTACATAGGCAGGTGTGCAACCCACATTCACTCTCCTTGTTACATACAAAGTCATGCTGCAGCCCACAAATATGCATAAGATGAAAAATAAAATAAAAATAATACTGCAAACGATTATTGTTGCGCATATTGAGATAAATGCATGTAATGCTGGTCAGTGCCATCGATTGCACAAGCATGACGCTGCGTGCCCCATCAGAAAACGCATTCCATCAACGTCCAGGTTTTAGTTTTATTTAACCCTAATTTTATTTAACCTTTATTTATGCAGCAAAACCCATTGAAACCTCAGTCTCATTTGCAGTGGTGCACTGTTAACAACATAGAACACAATACATCATCATAAAAATATGAACAATACACAATAAAATCATAATACGGGAATTAATTTAATGCATTCAATAGAGAAAACTCTGGCAACATTATTCATAACATATACAGGGAATTAATAAATAAACATCCAGGTGATTTGAGGTGCATTGTGTAAGGTTACACATGTATTTACAAATTATCCTGGATCTTTTTATCCAGGGGCTTAGGAATGGAATAGGGTCATTCCATATGAACTCAACCAAAGTTCACAAATCTTGCACGGTCACGGATTCCAATTTTGCTTATAAAAATGTTAGGGAGTACCTCTCCATGCACAATGAACACAAGCAAAAATTTTGACTTAAACTCTTGACAGTTTGTGGGATACGGCCATCCAGTAATCGGCTGCTGCACCCAATTTTTACACTCACAAATTGCAAACATTAATTGTTGGGGGTTATGGAGGTCAGCATCTTGGAAACAAATTATAGTTCGGAGCTTTGCAGCCCTGAGCAATTTGGGCTCAAGCTCTCAGAATCTACCATCAGAATTGATCGGAAATATGAATCTTTTCATCGGCGGAAATAAAAAAAATTGTATTTTCTTGGGTCACCTGTTACCCATGGGTCACTAGCAGAGGGTTAATGATGCTGGATTCCTTTTATTTGTGGATAGTCTGTGTACAATAGACCTATTGACTAGCCCCAAGCCTTTTATATAGGGGTTAAGAGCCTCTGAAAAGGGTTCCACTTGGAAAAAGGGACCTTTCTGACAGTTTTTGGCTACCAAAAACAGTAGTTTGCATTGTGGGCAATTACCCATGATCATGAAACTTTCTGTACATAGTTTTACATATCTTGTCTTTATTGTTTGGGAAGTTCAACTTGTTCAAAAGAAGCCAATTTTTGCCTGTTTTTTTTTTTTTTTTCCTTTTTTTAATCAAGTATCATTGAAAGCCGAGTATTTTAAGCACTGTAGTTGTCAGGAATATGGTTCAATGCTTTTTTAAAACTTGGGAAGTACACCTTTACCACAAAACAACTAGCATTAACCACTGTCCAGTGTGTGATATTTAGGTTCAATAATGCATGTCAGGAGAAGCTCAGGGAACACAACGGGGGCAAACAGGACCGGAAGTTAGTACACAGATCAGGCTCTTTAATATCACAGTAAGAGTATAAATATGTATAAGAAACAAGTGCCAGCGATTAGAGATCAGGACAAATACTCTGGACAACTATGAGGGATTCTATGTAAACAAAACTGGTATACAAGAAATGCAGATAATGATAAACAACACAGATATACTGAGTAAACTGAGCGAATATACAAACGCTCAGAAGATAACAATATAAAAAAAATATCAAATGGACTGGAAAACACAGGAGAAAGGAAACCAGGACTTATCTAGATGATGCCTGGTGACCTTCTTACTGAAACTAGTTGTTTAAATAGGCTTACAGATAGGAGCAGTCAGTTAGTATTCCGGGGAGTTTGAATAAGGAAGTAGAGAGTCAATAAGTGCAGGGGACGTGGTCACCGGACTGCCAGGCATGGAAGTGACAGCCTGTCCATAAAATGTAAAAAAAAAAAAAATTAAGAATGTCTGCTTGCAATCAGGTTGTAGAATTTTTCCCTGAAGTGTTACAGCAATTAGGGATAAAATGGCACTTCTTTAGGTTGTATGTGCTGACTACTTGTGTAAAAAAGACTATCAGTCCGAAATTCTTATTTTCAGGCGAGCCCCTTTTGGCTTGGTCACCAAAGTGTTTTGAATGATAATTTTTATTTTGAAAACATACTTTTTCCCTATGCTCCAGTGAAGTGATAGTATGATGAATGGTACATTTTCAGATGCTGAAAAACAGATTGATGCCATTTTAAAAAGTCTTAGTTATATCCAGCTGTGCATTGTGCATAATTCTACTGCATAGATGGCAAGTCCAATAGATCTCAATGGACCGCATACATTCAGAAAAAGCAAACCCAGATGAGATGTTGATTGCTTTGGGTGCAACTTAGCATGACAAGTGGAGAAAGAGTCTGACATGTTCGTTTCCATGTGATGACGCAAATGGGATGACACTTTTACTATCATAGATATAATGGGATTGTCCCAATCAGTCAAGTAAGCTCATAAAAAATAACCATTATATTCAGCAACCTTTTTAGTAAAGTGTAAACTCATGAAGTGGGTTTACACAATGATCCTGGACCGTCTACTGGGGCATGTACTTGGGGAGGCAGCAACCTGCAATAAATATAGGTGAGCAAACACCGTTGTTGAAATTATTGATTACGGCTATAACTTGGTATTTTGACCAGAACCATGACTTGGTCAAGACTGGGTGTCTATAAACAATTCTGAATGATAATTTTGATGTGTTTTGCTAATTATATGCTAGTGAATTATAACATTTATTGACTTTTGTATATCCTGTAACACTGGGATTTGGGGGGATTTAGAAGTTAAGGTTATTCCAAGGCATCTTGATCGGATTCATGTCAGGACTTGACTAGACCACTCCAAAACCTTCATTTTGTTTCTTTTAAGCCACTTGGAGGGGGTCTTCCTTGAGTGTGTCAGATCATTGTCCTGCTGCATAACCTATGGGCCCTTAAGCCTTAGGTCAGAACTGATGGCCAAACATTCTCCAACAGGATTTTCTGGTGGAGAGCAGAATTCAGTTATATCATTTATGGCAAGTCGCCCAAATCCTGAAGCACCAAAGCAGCACCAGACCATCACACTACTACCACTTTTTAATTGTTGGTATGATATTCTTATTGTGCAATGCTTTGTTAGCTTTGTTAGATGTAAGGGGACCGATGTCTTATGTTAGGTTCCTTTTTATCCCCCGGCATATAATGCGGGGTGATATAGCGATCAGTGTGACCGTCCGTCTGTAATAAAATCGTTTCCGGACCAGAACTCGAAAACTATACCACTTACAAACACCAAATTTGGTATGGAGCTTCTCCTTATGGTCTAGTTGTACCTTTTGGGGTTTCGGTTCGGTCCGTCCGTCTGTAATAAAATCATTTCCGGACCAGAATTCGAAAACTATACCACTTACAAACTCCAAATTTGGTATGGAGCTTCTTCTTATGGTGTAGTTGTGCCTTTTGGGGATTTCAGTCCGTCCGTCTGTCCACACAACCTTTAGGTTACACAACCTACAGCCGGGGGGATCCACCATTGCCAGATGGCTCTTGTTTGAATCTGCAGTCCATGGAATATTATCCCGAAAGTCTTGTAGGTCAAGACGTTCCTGTAGTAGTTCCTGCCCCCCAAATACTACCAGGAACTTCTTTGGTGGAAATGGGCCTAATGGTTACCATGGTTTACCAAAGTTCCAGAGCCATAGAGATGGCGTTGTAACCCTTGCATGTCAGATAAATGCAATAACCTTGTTTCACATCTATTTGTATCACCCCAACAACGATAGTCGGGAGACACTTTGGTTTAGTTCCAGGGCTGCCGCTGCGTCCGCAGAGATTTTTTGTTCCGGGCTCTGGAAGCGACAATTATTGAAGGAATTTTTTCTTATTTTGCACAGACGAAGATTTTTATTTTACAATGCTCAAGACAGATTTTCGGCAATTTTGGAAGTCAAATATGGCTCGCGGCGGCCATTTTGTCCAAAATTTGGGGATCGGGGGGGTGTAGGACTCGGCCCCTGTGGTGACCAAGTTATCTAGTTTTGAATTTTTTTACCCCTCAGCCCTCTAGGCTGACGGGTATTGCTATCCTTCGTGCGGTTGGGCGGGCGGTCGGGCGGCGGGCGGGCGTCTCCAAAAACTTCGACATCGGGCTGAGGGGTATTCCGTGCATTGCACGCCTATTTTTAGATATTTTTTAGATTTCATGAGCTGCTTTTTGAATTCTTGTCATTGCCAGACAGGTTCCATTTATATGATGTTTAGAATCAACAGGGAGGGTAGTTATCATGCCTGGGTGTATCTAGTGTTATGGCCCCAATTTGTCATTACATTTATGACAGCAAAGGATGACGACACAATTTTAAAACTTAAACAAATTTAATCAAACAAAGACTTTTAACTAATCTACTATCTACTCTACTGACCAAGATTGATATATACAACAAAAAAATATATGTACAGTCCCTTTGGTTGGGTTGCTTGGAGATGTTCCCGGTGAGGAAAATGCTCCAACACAGGCAAAAATCCACAAAAAGCTACACAGGTCTTGAAAAGAGTGACAGGTCTGGTCAAATGTATCCTTCTGCTTGCAATTCCTCCTACTACTCCACTCCCTCAATTTTCCTCCTTATATACTCTTTTGCAGACCCCTCCCACATTTAGACCTCTTTTTTTTTATTCTCTGGGATTTGTCCCAGACATGCCGAAGACATGCCCAAACCTAACTCCAGCCTGGGCTTAACACAAGAAAGGTCAATACTGCCATCTAGTGGCTTCTATTCGCATTACACTTCCACTCCAAAAGGGAAAAATTTTGACTCATAAAGGCAAAATTTTTCTTTTCAATACAAAAATGGTTAAGTAGACACTTGTAAATATATACATATAATACAAGATGCTAATAAACACATGATATATACACATACTCAAACATGGGATAAGCAATCAGCAATTACATTGTCAGTACCCTTTACATGCTTAATTTCCAAGTCAAACTCCTGTAAAATCAAACTCCAATTCAACAATCTCCGATTCTTGTTTTTCATCTTACTCAAAAACATGAACGGATTGTGGTCAGTGTACACAATCATTGGCTTTTGCCCTGTACAAACATAAACCTCAAAGTGTTGTAAGGATAGAACCAGAGCCAACAGCTTCTTCTCTATCTTGGAATAGTTCCTTTGGTGGCGATTGAACTTCCTGGAGAAGTATGCCACAGGATGTTCAATGTCATCAGAGTCACTTCTCTGTAGGAGCACAGATCCACAAGCTTGGTCGCGAGCGTTGATCAGGTTAGCCTGGGTCAGGCGCTGGAACAACCTCTCTACAGCTTTTAGATGTTCTTCCCAGGAGTCACTCCATGTGATGAGGTCGTCGATGTACGCACCCGTGTGTGGCAATCCGGCGATTGTAGACTGTATCATCCTTTGGAACGTGGCTGGGGCAATTTTCATGCCAAAGGGTAGGACTTCATACTGGTACAACCCAGATGGTGTGGCAAAAGCGGAGATGCTCTTGGCCCTCTCAGTGAAAGGCACACACCAATAACCCTTCAATAAATCAATCTTGGTCAGAAACTTTGCTTGCCCTTCTCTATCAATACAATCTTCAATCCTAGGCATTGGAAACACATCAGTTCTAGTTACAGCATTGACTTTGCGATAATCTGTACAGAATCTAGTACTTCCATCAGGTTTTGGAACTAGCACACAGGGTGAACTCCAATCTGTGTTGGAGGGTCTGATAATATCATGTTCTAACATGTACTCAACCTCTTTCTCAGCAATCTCTCTCTTTTCAGGATTCATCCGGATGCTGTTGTATTGGTTTGGCATCACCAACATCTACATCTAATGATGAAATTTGTTTGATCTGAGGCATTCAAGCATGAAAAATATGCAAAAATTTAAGAAATTGGGAAGGGTCAAATGCTTTTTCACAGCACTGGATGTAAACAGTGCATGTTAATTTCCTAATGTTTCTAAGTAGTTAGCTAGTATTTGCAGCAGTGAAAACTCCAATAAATAAGTAATAAAAAAAGAAATGTTGGTATGTGAAAAAGTGCGTATTTACAGTAACTGCGCTGTACCCACCTAAGTCAAAGGGAATATGTGTTGTTGCATTTTCAAGCTCTGCCTCTTTGTAATCTCAGTGTACTTAAACACTTTCATGGAGATAGCCCAGCATATAAAAGTAACAGAATAACACTGGATGGTCATAAGATACAAACTCCAATTCCAATGAAGTTGGGACATTGTGTAAAAAGGTGAATAAAAAATGGAATACAATGGACCTCTTGCAGCAAATTTCTCTTAAATTAATATTTTTTTGCTAAAGAGAAAATGTAAGAGAAATAAACTCTGGATGCACCAAATGCTCCTACCTTCCAAATATGCCCTTACCCAGGTGTGCTGAATGTTGAATCCCACTTAATCGTAAATTGGAAGCGCGTGGCCGGTTGTTTTAAATTAGCATATATAACACCCACTAAACACCATAAAAGGGCAAATGACGTGCTGTGTGCAAAGAGCCAACTGCTAGTGGCACTCACTCTCAGTATGATTGTTCCGTACCGTGCCACAGTGCGATTGTCCCCCCTCCTCTCCCCCACTGGTCAGCTTTCACACTAGTAATATCATACCGGACCGGAGTACACTTGCATACATGTCAAAATTCCAATACAGCGCATTGCAGTATGCACCTAGATGGTGTTAAAGCTAGAGTGCGTAACTTCTGTCGCCTCCTCGAGGAATTCTGCGTTATTACAACAGTACAGCAGGCACTTCCATATGGCATATGCCCAGGTATAGTCACAAGCAGCAGGCTGATGCGTGACTCACTACCCATTTGTATATATGTATTGTATATATGGGAGATGCTAGGCTAGCTACTTCAGCCCAGGAAGTACGGAATTGACCGACGCCATCTTTAAAAATGGCGTTCCATGGGTGCTTATTTCCGGCACCATTTCATAAAATTGTCAATCTGATTACACAGAACAAATGGCCAAGAAAATGTGTCATCTGTGCGGATTGGCGAATGTTGTTCCAGGGGAAATGATGTTAACACACTATACCGTAACGCGCACGCACTATGCACTCATTGGCTGAACTGCTGCGGTCAGAGCAACAGCTGGACAACCAAACTCGTGCACAAGCTGTCGTGAAGCTCTAAGTAGCAGTTCTTATTTTACAGGCCCTCTTGAAAACATTGAACAGTTGCATCAGACAAAGAGCAAAATAATGACAGATTACCGAATACATTTTCTTTTGTTTTTGTTTTATTTGGCAAGAAAAAAAATTCACTTTTCAATTAGTGTCTGTTCAGCGTCTGGCCACAAAATTGCATTCTTGAGAAACGCAGAAGCAGGAAGCTAACATGCTAACTGGCTGAAGCAAAGGTACTTCCTCTTTCTCTCTGATTTTATTATATATCTCTATGATCGTGGCGTGTGTTGATGACGTATACGATCACGTCGGAATCCTCGCCAGCCGGCCGTACCTTGTGACCGGTTCATGAAGTGGTTCGCAATTTGGTGCGCGATTCGTCACGTGGGTGCCTTATGGAATGTTGGACATTACCCAGAAACACTTGCCGTCTCAACAACAATATCAACAGCTGAATAAAATTATCAGTGTTTGTTTTATGACGCATTTTCCAAAAAGAAATCTAAATAATTTCATGTAATAACAACTTGCGTTCAATTAAAATGATGAATAATGTACTGTGACGACATCGACCTGCCAGCACCATGACTGAGAAATGAATACAGTTGCAATGATACATATACCCAGATGCATTTCAACTAGTATGTATTCAGGGGTTGTGGTACTTAGGGTATTTAGTTGTATATAGAGACCATTTGGAAGATGTGCGGGGATGCCTATCAACTGCCATCAATTCCATTGCTTGTGCAACATCCTCTGTTAATACGTCACTGTGAAAATATAATCTGCAATGTTTTTGCCCGTTTTACTCTTTTTGTCCAGTAGATGGCAAAGTGAGCAGAAGAAGCCTCAAGAAGCGTCACCCATTAATGAACCACTTTGAGAGGAAGCTTCAATGTTCCATGAGGCTTCATCTCCCTATTACTACTCATAATGTCTTATAAACCAAGTCACTTACTTATCCAACAGCAGCAAGGCAACGTCTGTGTCTGCCCTCAGCCCAATTTCTTCCTTCAGTGCTCTCCACTAAGGAAAAGCGACACCAATACAAATCCGCGTTTGTCTTCTCCGTCAGTCACTTTCCTTCTTCGCTAATAGTCCTTCAGCCAAACTATCAGGCTTTTTCTTTATGGCAGGATCCACTTCTGAACCGTGTCTCAACCACTTCTTTGGGTTCTCCGCCGTGTTGCTTTCTCTTTCTTGCAGTGCTCTGCCTATTACTAGGAGACTATCTGCTCTTCCTCCCCCACCCTTCTTGTTGTGAGATAAAAGGGGTCATTTCCTGTGTGCCTGCGCGGGAATGTTGCTGATCAACTCGAAATAAAAAAACAACAGATACTGAAAAATATCAGGAGGTGTTAGAGGAGCCGATCGGCTTAATCAGCAATGTGTCATCTCCTTTAGTAGTGGCTTGGTTGAAACGGACATTTACGGACATGAAGAAGTTACGCGCTATAGTTTTAAAGGAGGACTATACAGAACTACCTGTTTTGACTTAATCTTATAGTAATTAACTCCAATATAATATCCACAGTCAATTTTTATTTATTTTTTTGTTCATGCCATACATGCCCCCTGTTCTTTTAAATGACCATTAATTAGCCGTAATTGTCCCCAAAGGCTGTTTCCAGGAGACCGCCATTAACACCACACGTGGCATGAGAAGTTGCGAGATCATGACGTCACTGCGGCTGCCACATGCATTCATGTGCTTGATGCATGCAATGTCAAAATGTCTGAATACATAGATATCGAAATAAATTAGACTACCAACCAATTTAAAATTGTTCATCAAGCGAATCAACGGTTTGATTGTAAATTGAGCAAAGTAAATGGGAAGGGGGTGAAAGCAATTGTTGAGTAGAGGAGGATGATTTTGAAGACCTTAACTTTGCTTAGTTCTGCATGCAATTTGCCTGAATGTGTTTGCTTGATTATTACATTTTGCTGTTGTAAGTGAATCTTGTTCAATTATTAAATAAAAAATGTTTAAAATTTGCGACACAGATTTGCTTGAACGTGCTTGCCCAGTCTTCAGTGCATTTGTCCATTGCTTGCGATACGAAAATAATTTCTCTCTCACATTCCCGTTTGATGCGCTTCACACAATGTTTTCTACTTTGCGTATATTTTTGGATGCTTAAAAACCAGGGCCATCTTAACATCATTTTATTTTTAAGAAATCTTTTTTAATCATACGTTAAAGTTTTCCGACGAGAGGTGGAATTCAGGTCTGCTATTTATTCAGATTACTGACATTATTTCAATCTAAAACGGTAGCCTGGTTCGGTTGTCTGCTTCTCATTATCTCTTCTGAATCATTATTGGCTTGATTTTGGTTTTGATTGGTCAGTTGGCTGAATAAACGACTTGATTACAAGTTAGGCAAAGTACACAGGTATTGATTTAAGCTGAGCTAATTATGCCAAGGTGACGGCAGCTGTCCAGCCTCGCTAGTAATTAGTAGACTTCAAATCGCACTTTTCTTTCCGGAAGCGTTTCAAATGGTCTCTGATTTTAGTTCACCTCTAAATTAAAGTTGTGTCGGATAGAAAGTCATTTTCATAATTAATAGAAGGTTCACTCCGAGAGCACTCTGCAAATAACAGGTGCTGCTTGTTCTCCCCGATTAGGTAAGACGACAATCATTCATCTGGACGCTTATTTGCTGTATTTAAATCAACGTCATTCAAAATTGCATACCTGTCAACTCTCACGCAAATGGCTTGAGCCGCAGGCTTTTTAATAGCCTATTTAACTGCCGAATGCCGCTTTTTTTTCCACACAACACCGAGAATGAAAGTCCGCATTTCGTGGGAACATGGACCAGTTCAATCACTGCGAAGCATTGGCCTATTAAGTGGCTAAATTATTTTTCTGTACTGAATTTAGCCCATAATTTCATCGCTGTTAGATCACATATGGAGAGAAACCGTGTCTTCAGTTTCCATTTAAGATAATTGGAAAACCCGTCAAATAAAGGAAAATGATTGAGACCTACTAATTGCAGTCAAAAAGGGATGTGTCTTAGCACCCCCGCTGGCTACGCCACTGCGGGTTTAGAATATTAATATTGATAAATAATTTTGCGAATGCATATGCTGCGCGTGCCCTAGCAACCCAGTGTGTCAGCTGTAACATGTATTACCACCTATAACAGCATGAAAAACTTTTTTTTTAGTTTGTCACGACACTGATCTATTATTTTGTGAAAACCACACAAATGTAAGTACTCACAAATTATTCCAAAAATCTCTGAGTTTTTACTTGTAATATCCAGTTGTGATTGTATGTTTTTGCCTGCCTATATTTCGAGCAAGCATTGAATTTCTTCTTCTTTTTTTTTAAAATAAATTTGGCATATCCAATTCCACCCGAATCTGGAATGCCCAATTGGTGAACTATGGACAAGGCTTGCTCATTTGCGACCCCTTGTTGCCAATTCAGCAGCGTGAAGACAGTTCACGGCTCTCCTCCGAAGCACGTGCCTGTCAGCCACCGCTTCTTACACACTCATTGGTTGAATTTTCGCAAGTTCAGAACGAGGGCGGAGTATATCCGTACATGACCAGGCTTAGAGTCTTCCTGACGAGCGCCCGTCTGGCCAACAAGAGGCGCTTGAGCAACGAACAAAGCTGTTTATTTTATTTCCCATTTCCGACAGTCCCTTCCCAATTTGAAACCCTTTAGCGCTATAGCCAATTGAGCGCTACTCTGAAAAAGCTGCCGGCCACTGCCGGTTGATATGACCGGCGCTCGAACCCACAACGTGATCGTCACATCTGCACTGCAACGCAGTGCCTTAGCCGAGTGAGCTCTCCGGCTGCGATTTTCCCCTTTTGAATGGAGATACGTATCTTTTCACCACTGCATTTGTTAGAACAAGAGAGCTTTCGACACATAACAGAAATCTTCCGTGCTCAAGTACGGTTGCTTTCACATTTGGTACAAGTAGCCATTCATCTGTCTCAGCAAACAGATCCGCGCGATTTCTAAAAACGCGCCCACTGCGCAAAGCCTGGATGGAAAAAGTGTCCAACTGCAATAGGTTAGCCATTCAGAAGCAGAATGCACGCAAGGGTTTTAATAGTTTAGTCCTTAGTCCAGGATCAGCTGGTCAAACTCTTTAGCCCAAGAATAAATAATAAAATCAGCATCATTTCTCAAAAACATAAAAAATCAAAATTTGATTATATGATGCATTTTTGATGTTTAGGTTTTAAAACTTATGTTTCCGTGCATTGGACAAGCAATTTGTGGACAGAGATAACAGTTTTCTGTTTTCTCTTATCTCGGTAAGAGTGCCTTCGACCACTCGTAAAATTTTCTCTTACCTAAGAGAAAAAACAGGAAAAATAAGAAAACATTGGTGCATCCCAGAAATCAATGGGCAAGAACAAAATAAGAAAAAAATCTGAAATTGGAACAAAAATAAGAGAAAATTTGTTCTTATATCACTTTTTGCATGAGGCCCAAAATTTGCAAATCCTTTTCGACCTATATTCAATTGAGTATACTACAAAGACAAGATATTTAATGTTCAAACTGATAAACTATATTGTTTTTTGGATATATTCACTCATTTTGAATTTGATGCCTGCAACATATTCCAAAAAAGCTGGGACAGGGACAACAAAAGACTGGGAAAGTTAAGGAATGCTAAAAAAAAAAAAAACCTGTTTGGAACATTCCACAGGTGAGCAGGTTAATTGGAGTCAGGTGAGTGTCATAATTAGGTATAAATGGAGCATCCCTGAAAGGCTCAGTCGTTCACAAGCAAGGATGGGACGAGGTTCGCTACTTTCTAAACAAGTGAATGAGCAAATAGTCCAACAGTTTAAGTGCAATGTTTCTCAAGTGCAATTGCAAGGAACTTAGGGATTTCGTCATCTACAGTCCATAATATCATCAAAAGATTCAGAAAATTCAGGGAAATCTCAACACGTAAGCGGCAAGGCCCGAAAACCAACAATGAATGCCTGTGACCGTCAGTCTTTCAGGTGACACTGCATGAAAAACTGACATCGTTCTGTGAAGGATATTACCATGTGGGCACGGGGACACTTCGCTAAACCATTCAGTTAACACAGTTCGTTGCTACATCTACAAGTGCAAGTGAAAACTTTACCATGCAAAGCGAAAGCCATATATCATCAACACCCAGAAACATGGCCGGATTCTCTAGGTCGGAGCTCAGCTGAGATGGACTGAGACGACTTGGAAAATGTGCTGTTGTCTGACGAGTCCTCATTTCTAATTGTTTTTGGAAATGGATGTTGTGTCCTCTGAGCTGAAGAGGCAAAGGACCATCGAGATTGTTATCAGCGCAAAGTTCAAAAACCAGCATCCGTGATGGTATGGGGATGTGTTAGTGCCCATGGCATGGGTAACTTGCACATCTGTGAAGGCACCATTAATGCTGAAAGGTACTGTACATACAGGTTTTGGAGCAACATACGCTGCCATCCAAGTGACATCTTTTTCAGCGATATCCCTGCTTATTTCAGCAAGACAATGCCAAGCCACATTCTGCATGTGTTACAACAGCGTGACCCCGTTGTAAAAGAGTGCAGGTAATAGACTGGCCTGCCTGGAGTCTAAACCTGTCTCCCATTGAAAATATTTGGCGCATTATGAAGCGCAAAATACGACAACGGAGACCTTAGACTGTTGAGCAAATGAAGTGCTACATCAAAGAAGAATGGGACAGAATTCCACTTACAAAGCTTCTACGAGTAGTGTCCTCAGTTCCTAAATGCTTATTAAATGTTGTTAAAAGGAAAAGTGATGTAACTTAGTGGTAAACATGCCCCTGTTCCAGCTTTTTTGGAACGTGTTCCTGGCATCAAATTCAAAATGAGTGAATATTTACAGAAAAACAATAAGGTTTATCAGTTTGGACATGAAATATCTTGTCTTTGTATTGTACTCAATTGAATATAGGTTGAAAAAGATTTGTAAATCATTACATTCTGTTTTTAATCACGTTTTAAACAACGTCCCAACTTCATTGGAATTGGGGTTTGTACAAAAATATACTTGTATATGTCTTTGTCTGGGTAGTTAGAAAATGGAGAAGTGTTATGTCCACATGGACACTCCCTAAATTGGTGACTGCATTTTTATCAGTCATCAGTGTGTCCGTTGACTCCGTTCCTTCGTCCATTCGTCCGTTCCTTAATCGATTCGTTTCAAAAGCAGAACTGAAAAACCGTTACATATTTCTGAACGAAACTTGTTGTGCATATTAGTCAGGTCCTAAACTGCTTAAACTGAGGCCTTATCATACTTTGGAATGTCTGAGGTATAATTTTTTCTTTGCACCCATGGAAACAAGCTTAACTTATGGAAAGTGAGGGTTGGGACCGTTTCCAAAGCAGAAGTCTAAAACCGCTTAATATTTTTCATAGAAACTGTCTATGCATATTAGTCAGTCCCTAAACTGGTGCCTTTTGGTATTTTGAAATTTCTGAGATTTAAGTTTTTTCTTTGGTTCCATGGGAACAAGTTTATCTTACTGAAAGTGAGGGTGGGGATTGTTTCTGGAGAAGTACTCAAATACTGTTAAATATTTATGAACCAAACTTGCTGCTTATATCAATCAGGTCCTTATCTGGTGCCTTTTGGTAGTTTGAAATTTCTGCGTTTTTATTATTGCCCCAGCATATCATGCAGTTGGCTTGTTGCTGCGGCAGTTACATAGAACTTCTTACCATGGTTTCACAATGTTACTATTCATTTATTATCAATCTGTGAAATGAACTGCTGCTTGTATACCAGCTGAAACTGTGATATGGCTTATGGTCACAGTAGCGCTGATATTCCTGTTCTACTGCATGAAAATGGCAATACGTCGCTAATCACTGAGACCGCACCTACACTAAAATGAACCCGACCAAATGACAATTACCTGATACAGGGTTTTTACTGGCTCAGAATGAGCTGGTGGTGGCACTCGGTCATAGGCTCCTGCGCACACTCAAAATGTTGTTTACCACAGGGGAGGGTGTTGGGGTTGTAGATGCTTCTCATTTTGATGAGCCGGGGGGGGGGGGGGGGGGAGAGGAAAAGGATGGAAGGGGAACCGCACATTCCACATTTTGTTTACCGGGAGGGGCATGCTTCTTTTATCTATTGTCATGGTCCGTCCGGAACATTTTTAATCTTTTTTTCGGCCAGATGAATTTTTGTGTAAATTTGCCTTAACGTACTACTAGGCCATATCTCCAGGTGTTTTTTTGGATTTTTAATTGAATCATTTTTGTCCGTTTTATGGGCCCATGAAATTTTGGCCCCAATGTTAAAGATAGGACTGAGAAATTTTTTAAAATCATTTCTCAAAAATAGATAAATTTTGATAAATTTATAAATTTATAATTTGATACATTTTTTTCTAAATCAGGAAATGAACTTCCCTTGGTACCATCAATGTACAGTGTGAGCGCCATTTTGATTGAATCGACGTAAGTGGGTCTAGTGGGGGCACTGTACTTTATGAATAAACAAGATGGCTTGTGGAGGCCAAATGGTTGCAGATAGAGATGAAGTTTGTATTATTGACATATAGGAAGTCATATATGACCTATACGTTGGCTATGTTAAAGTTGAACTCAGATGACTTTGAAAGGTCAAACTTGAGGTGAAGGAAAATACTATCAATGTTAAAAGATAAGACTTGAAATTTCAAAAAATTATTTCTCAAAAACCACGTGATAATTTTTTTTTAAATCAAGCAATCAACTTTCCTTGGTACCGTCAGTGTACAGTGCAAGTGCCATTTTGATTGAATTGATAGAAGTGGGTCTAGTGGGGGCGCTGTACTTTATGAGTAAGCAAGATGGCCTGTGGAGGCCAAATGGTTGCAAATAGAGGTTAAGTTTGTATTTTCGACTTCAAGGAAGTCATATATGACCTATACATAGGCTATGTTGAATTTGAAGTCAGATGACTTTGAAAGGCTTCTAGGCTTGAAAATATTGA
This sequence comes from Gymnothorax reevesii, assembly GCA_029721435.1. NCBI lineage: Eukaryota > Metazoa > Chordata > Actinopteri > Anguilliformes > Muraenidae > Gymnothorax > Gymnothorax reevesii. The sequence continues at coordinate 55,870,541 of CM056582.1, forward strand.
AGACTGGGAACATATGTGTATTAAAGACCTATAAATTATGAAATTTATTTTGGTGGCCTTGAACTTGACCTTGGCTGACCTTTGAAGGTCAAACTTCACATAGCAAAATTATAATGACTTCTATCACCTAAACTATTATGGATTGAGCTTTGTATTGCGGGCGTATTGGAAATCATGTATGAAGTTTCATTCGGTGACCTTAAACTTGACCTTCAGTGACTTTCAACGGCCATACTTTACAATGAAGTTTCAATGACTTATATCATCAAAATTGTTACTGATAGTATAGTTTTGTATTGGAGACATATTGGAAGTCATTTGAACTTTCATTTGGTGACCTTCATATTGACCTTTGAAGCTCAGACTTGACTGAGTGAAAATTCATGACTTCTATCACTAAAAAGGTCGCCTATAGAGCCTAGGCTTGTATCGCAGACTTAAATGAAGTCACGCTTGAACTTTCATTTGGTGACATTCAACTTGACTTAGTGAACTTTGAAGGTCAAACTTGACATTATACAGTTACAATGAATTGTATTTCCAAAACGGTCACTGATTGAGCCTAGATTTGTATTAGAGATGTATCAGAAGTCATATATGAGCTTTCATTTGGTGAGCGCCATATTGACCTTCGAAGATTCAGTGACTTGTATCAGCCTTAGAGCCTAGAACCTTAGAGGTTCAAACTCGGCAGTGAAATTACAATGACTTCTATCACCAAAATGGTCACAGATTGAGCCAAGGTTTGTGTAGAGACATTTAGAAAGTCATATATGAAGTCCATTTACTGACCTATACTTTACCTTCTGTGAACTTTAAAGTTCACAATTGACATCTTGAATTGTATCACCAAAACTGATTCAGAGGAATTTAGGATTATATTTAGGTCTTATAAATGTTGTGAACTTTTATTTGGTGACCATGGCATTGAATTTTAATGATTTGAATGTCAAACTTCACATGAAATTGTCATAAGTTGTACCATCACGATAAGATTACTTGCCGGTAAGCTACAGGACCCTTGGTCCTATTTTTTTTTTTGACCACGGGGGCATGGCACTGACTTTGCACAAATTCCGCGAAAATTGCGTTTTCCGCCACCGCCAAATTCTCTATGCAGGATAAACCCTGTGATATTTCTACAACAAAGGATCTTGGTGTAAAAACACTCACTATGCCTGTCTGAAATTAGCAAACATACTTGCGCTTGACTTTAGCACCCAGCATTTGACTACAGATGGAGCCCTCAAAGTTTTACTGACAGGACTTCATTCTTTTTCCCTGGTTGTGAAAACAATGGGACAGAGGTATGCCTACCACTGAGTTTCATCACCTTTCCTTTTAGCAACACTTGATGATCATTTGGGAACTAAGGATGCCAATGGAATCCTTACTGTAGTTCCCAAAGGAGGAAGAACGGCAGAATTTTTTTCATTTTCAATCATAATATAAGGTTTAAGCTGCACTAATGGCTGGGATCTTCGTTGTCATATTTTGCACTTCACAATGCACCATGTTATCAAAAGGAGGCAGTTCTGGACTGCAAGCAGGCCTGTCTAGCACCTACACTCTGAAGTCATGGCATTGTAACACATGCAGCAAATGGCCTCACGTTGTCTTGTTGAAGTGTACTGGGACTTCCCTGGAAAACATGTAATCTTGAAGACACGTGTCGCGACAAAGTGCTTCTACATACATCAGTACACACCATGCCATGGGAATGAGAAAAACCACATTTAGTGAAACATGCTGGCTTTTGAACTTTACGTTGATAACAGCACTATTGTCTTTTTTGGGATGTTTTTTCTGCCTTGTCTAACCACAGCCCGCACAAGTTGAGTCAATATTAACTGACAAATGCATCTCCACAGGTTTGCTCCAAAATTACCACAATAGGGGTCTTCAGATGCCAAATGATCTCTTGCTGTTGTTAAAAGGAAAGATGATGTTAAAGTGATGAAAATACTATTTGCTCAATTTTTTTTATTACATGTAACGTTATATTTCTAAAAATAGAGATTCATTAATAAAGGAGCTAGTAAAACATTAAATATCTTGTCTTCTACTGTTTTCAATTTAATACAGGTCAAATATGATTTGCTTTTTTTTCCCTCCGTTTTCCATACCGTCCCTGGAATGTGCACGTTAAAATATTTGATTTTTACATCCTTCTCTCCCTCAGTCAGTGCTACTTCCAATGCATGTGACCGTCGGGGCAGTGTGAGCTCATACTTCACTGACAGTCGCGCACGTGCCCACATGCCCTGCCCCCAGCCTGTCTGCACACAAATGACACCCATCCGCGATGCTCTGCAGAGCCTGCTTCTCATCTCTAGCCCAGCCCCTCTCACTAAGCGCCCAGACCTCTTGCCGCCACCCCACAAAACCCACCTGCGAAATCCCACAGCACAAGCCAGATTGCCTGGAGACGAAGCACCCTGACCTTTACATCATCAGGCTGCCAAGGAGGACAGACTGCCCCCCTCAGAACAGAAGGCCTTGCATAATTAGTTTTAGCAGTCGGAGAAGGTAGTTCCTGTTGTAAGCAGGGCATTTCAATCTTAAGGGGCTGCGCAAGAAATCTGCCGCACCTTGCAAATTCATAGCACTGAAGTCAAGATCCTGGGGCATGCACCTGCACGCCAGGAACACGCCTCCACCTCTGATCACTTCAAATGCCACACTCAAAATGAAGCCTGTCGAGAAGTGAATTGTAACGGTGACTTTGAGTGGCAGACCCTTGTGTGTTATTCTGCAATGAACGGATGCCCAAACTTCACACTGCTGTCACATGACTGCTGTATTTGTCAGATTTAATGATAGCGAGAGTCTCCTTATTTTCCTGAGCCATTGTGCCCGTAGACACCATAAAAGTTATGTATGTTCCGGAAACTGTCCATTTTACTTATTTAGAATTTCAGTTTACTGAAGGTTTCTGGATGGATTCTTTAAAGTGGATTCTTTATAACAATGGAAACTGCATTGGACTCTGAATGGGGAAACTGACTCTACTGCAGACCTCTGGAATGAAAGAGCAGTGTTTCTCTGTATTACTCAGTGCATTGGAGATAATCAATGTCATGCCCCTGATAGTCTTCCTTATGACAAGTGTCAAATGAGAGCAATGTTTGTGTTTTACCGGCAGGTGTTAATCTTCAGTACCCTTCTCCTCGACTCCTTATGATGCCTTTTCACTGTAGGATGGACAAAGAACAGTCTTTGCTGCATTCACCAGCACTCATTGAAATTGCTGTTCAATGTTCAGTGAAATGTTGAATAAGGAATGATAGTATTCTCATTCTCAATCTCCTGGAATTTGGAAGATTAAGCTGTTATTCAAGCTTGTGGTAGCTCATTTCTGGAACATTTTCTTGTGTAACTACGTTTTATTTTAGTGATGATTCTGTGCTGACTACATCTTTTTTTTTTTTCATTTACATAATTCAGTGACATTCAGACTGAGTGATGTACTGTATATCGACTGGTCTTGACATTAAACTTACAAGCTGTGATGTCCGACACATTGTCAGGTCAAAATTTGTATTGGAAAAAGAAAACTGAAATTTCGTCAGTATTTTGTCAACTTTGCTTTATTTGTAAATATACATCCATTCCTGCCATTCGGGCCTCCAATGCATTCCAAAAAAAGTTGCTACAAGGGCAATTAATGACTAGTAATGGGGTAAAAAATGTGAATAATGATCTGATTTGAAACAGCTGGTGATTGTAATCATGATTTGGTACAACAGCAGAATCTAGGAAGGGTTTACTCCTTCAGGAACAAAGATGGGTTGAGGATCACCAGTTTGCCCGCAAATTTTGAAAAGTATTGAAAAAAAAGTTTAAAAGCAAAGTTCCACAAATAAAAAAAGAAAGGCATAAAGAGAAAAAAAATCCAAGTCCAGGCACTCATTTGATTCACAAAAAAATCCAAAAAGTCTTTATTAATGGGCTACAGCATTAAAAAAAAACATCAAAGCGTGTCGGCCCTTCAGCCTTCATCAGGGTGTGTCACAGAGAAGCCAGAAACAGCCTAATTATAGCTCCATTCACATCAGGTGTACAACTCAGACCATGCATGTCATTCCCTTTGGCCACTAGGGGCAGTAATAAAAAAAAAAAAAACTATCAAGTTGTCCAAGGTCCTGAAGCAGCAAAGCAGCCCCCAGACCATCACACTACCACCATCATGTTTGACTGTTGGTATGATGTTTTTTTTTTATGAAATGCTGCATTAGTTTTACGCCCAATGTAACGAGATGCACGCCTTCCAAAAAGTTCAACTTCTGAATATTTTCCCAAAAGTCTTAGGGATCTTCAAGATGTTTTTGGGCAAATGTGAGACGAGCCTTTGTGTTCTTTTTGGTCAGCAGTGGTTTTCACCTTGGAACTGTCCCAAGGATGCCATTTTTGCCCAGTGTCTTTCTTATTGTTAAATCATGAATACTGACTTAAACTGAGGCAAGTGAGGCCTGCAGGTCTTTAGATATTGTTCTGGGCTCTTTTGTGACCTCCTGCAAAGAGTCGTTGATGCGCTCTTGGAGTAATTTTGGTTGGCTGGCCACTCCTGGGAAGGTTCACCGCTGTTCCGAGTTTTCTCCATTTGTGGATAATGGCTCTAACCGTGGTTCACTGGGGTTACAAAGCCATTTCTAAGGTCTTTCCAGACTGATAGATATCTATGACTTTCTCATCTGTTCTTGAATTTCTTTAGATTGCGGCATGATGTATTGCTTTTTGAGAACTTTTAGCCTACTTCACTTTGTCAGACAGGTTCTATTTAAGTGATTTCTTGATTCAACCGGTCTGGCAGTAATCAGGCCTGGGTGTGGCTAGTTAAATTGATCTCAAAAAAGTGGTTTATCACAGTTAATTTGTGATTTAATGACAATTAAACAATTACTTTTTCACATAGGGCCAGGTAGGTTTGGATAGCTTTTTTTTCCCTAAAATGAAATCATCATTTAAAAACTGCATTTTGTATTTACTCGGATTATCTTTGTTTGATGATATTTTGTTTCATGATCTGAAACATTCAAGTGTGACAAATATGCAAAAGAAGAAAAAGAAATCGGGAAGGGGGCAAATACCTTTCCAAAGCACTGTTAATGTTGCAGTAAAAAAATGAAGACAAGCATTTCTTTCAAAGCAATAATATTTTCAATATCTCTTGGTTTGTCGGGAGGGACTGGACCATTATTCCACGTGAAAACAATGTCACCATCTTGCTGTTTGCCTCATTACCACTGTAACATCCTCTTCCAGGAAACCGGGACAATGGCATGACACAGGAGAGTCAGATTAAAAGTGAAAATGAACGTAGTTTATTTGTAACTCAACAAAACAACCATGAGAAGGTTCTCAAAATATGAGAGAGAATGGGACAAGGCTTGTGCCATAAGAAGGAAATTCATATAACAGACCCGGGCCTGACTAAACTCTCATCTCTGAAAACAAAAGAAACCAAAGACCTAAACTTCCCTATCTTAAAAAAAAAAGACTTGGTCGAAACAATACTGAGGGCAGCACTCTTGTGTACTAGGAATAGCTTTATCATGCGTTGTAAAATCTAAAAGGCACCCCAACTTACCTATTGTCCCCAACCTCCCACTACATGCAACGGGGAAAATACACTCAACAAAAATATAAACGCAACACTTTTGTTTTTGTTGGCCTTTTATTGTGGACAGTCTAAGGTACACCTGTGCACTAATCATGGTGTCAGATGAGCATCTTGATGTGGCACACCTGTGAGGTGGGATGGATTGTCTCAGCAAAGCAAAAGTGCTCACTATCACACATTTAGACAGATTTGTGAACAATGTTTGAAAGAAATGGTAATATTGTGTATCTGGAATGAATTTTAGATCTTTGAGTCCATCTCATGACAAATGGGAGCAAAAGCAAAAGTGTTGAGTTTATATTTTTGTTGAGTGTAGTTCGTCCATTCACAGTCAATGGGTCCAACTATCTGAGTTAGCATCTGCGATTTTGAGAAACGCACCCCTGGACAGGGTTACACACCAATTTATAGGGCATTGGGACTCCAGCAAACCAGGATGAGAGCCATTTTCTACAAATGGAGAAAACATTGAACTGGTGAACCTTCCTCCAAGAGCATATTGACTTATCACCCAGGAGGTCACAAAAGAACAAAGACTAACATCTAATGAACTGTAAGCCTCTCCTGTCTACATTAAGGTCAGTGTTCTTAATTCTACAATAAGGAAGAGACTGGGCAAAAATGGCACCTATGAGAGAGCTGTAAGATGGACACCACTGCTGATCAAAAAGAACGCAGAGGCTCTTCTCATGTTTGCTAAAAAACATCTTTATGACCCCCAAGACTTTTGAGATGATATTTTGTGGATCGATGAGTCAAAAGTGGAACGTTCTGGAAGACAAACATCCTGTTACATCTGACAAAAAGCTAAAACAACATTCCAAGAAAAAAAAAAACACTATAACAACAGTCAAACGCAGTGGTGGTAGCATGATGCTCTGGGGCTACTGTGCTGCACCAGGGCCTAGATGACTCCATAATGGATTGAACCATCATTTCTGCTCTCATCCAGTGAATCCTGAAGGACACTATCCAGCCATAAGTTTGTGACCTGAAGCTCAAGCGCAGTTGCGTTATGCAGCAGAGCAAAGATGCAAGGCACAGGAGCATGTCCACCTCTGAATGGCTGAATAGAAACAAAATTAAGGCTTTGGAGTTCCAACCTGAATCTGGTTGACATGCTGTGACAACTTTAAACAGGCAGTTTTTGCTTGAAAGCTGTTTAACATGGCTCAATTAAAACAATTTTGCGAAGAAGCCGAAATTCATCCACAGTGATGTAAACTCATTTCCAGTTATATACATACTTTGATTGCAAACGAGTTGTTTGGTTTTGGGGGGCATTTGTGTGAAATATATTTTGAATAACTCTTTATCTTCAATAAATGAAATGAGCATTAAAAAAAATTGCATTTTCTGTTGAGTCCCATTGTCGTAGCACTGTAAAAAAAAAATAAATGAAATAAATGTTTTCTCAACTGAAAAAAGTTAGTGTCCAGGCTGCCTTAAAATTTCTAGTTATCTGATTTTAAAGGTGATAGCTACAAGTTTAATTCCGCCCGGCCAGTATGGGTGTCGCACTCACACTCGCCCGCTCTCGCTCCACCCTTCAATTATACTGGTTGCCAGGTACGCCAAATTCCGGAGCTTTACGGAGAACAATAGAGATATCAAGCGATGAGTCTTTCTTGGTATATTAATTATTAAATCATAATTCCTTTCTCTGTGCCTACATAACGCCATTACTCACTGTAGCAATCTCCTTGTGAGACATGTTTAGATCGCTAACTAAACAGCTGACTGACAAATGCCATCTCCATCTCGTCTTTTTAAACGTCAGGCAACCCCTGAGCTCCGCCTCACGTGACATCAACGTACTAAAGCTGTTGGCGCAGAGATCTTTTCATGTCGACGTTGCCATCTTAACTAGATGTAAATATTTTGGACCCGTAAAATTTTATGAAACAATTATTTCTATAGATAATATTTTTTTCTGTAAAATTAATAATTTTATTCTGCACACCACAAGACGTTCTGTGGATGGATTATTTTTGAAAAATTTATCTTATTGATGAAAAAGTTGTAGCTTTGACCTTTAAGATTATAAGTTGAATATTACCTCAACTTATCATCTCAAGTTCAATGAGCTTAAAATTTTAAGGCAGCCTGGACACTAACTTTTTTCAGCTGGGACAACTTTTTTTTTTTTTTACAGTGTGTCTTATCCGGTCCATTCCTGAGGCTTGTCGGCACCGGTATACTCAGTTGTTAAAATGCATTTCTTTATGTTTTTGCCTCTTATTTGAATACAATTTTTATCGTACATAATTAACAAAAGCCTAGCCTACACAATTTTCTGTTCTTGATTCAATTACGCCATCATTTTTATTCTTTTTCGATTGTTCGTTCATTTTTTGTGGTCGAAGTCCTGGACCTCCTAGGTCTGCGTTTGTTTTTCATTTTGAAAAAATAGCTGTAAAATTATAAAGCTAAGGAGGATTTAACCAAGCTGTGTCCATAATACATTTTCGCTTGATACTCCATATTTCATTTTCGCTTGATTCCTACAGAACTCTTTAGACTAAATGGGACGATACAATTATGTCTCATGCGGAAAAAAACATGGTGTGGGTTTTGCATGATTACTTTAGCCCATGGTCGCCGACTGTCAATGCCATGTTTTGGGAGAATGTTGTAAAAGTGCAATTCATGACGTTCGCCACGTTAAATACAGATTTGCCACATAGTACTGTGTCCAAAAAATGTTCATTTTCGAATTAAACCCAAGCATGTTTTATGTCAGTTTACCACAATGAAATGTTTTCATTTTGGAAAAAAAATCTACATCTCGTAATCTCTTGTAAAAAATATTTTAATCTCACAGAGCCTCTTCCTGGTTAAATAAAAAAATAAGTTATTTATTGCATTCAGGAGAGATCTTGAGAAATTTCAGTCTATATTGGACCAGTTTGTAGGCTAATAGTGCCTTTAATTCCTTTCTCTTTATTCTGAAACAAATGAGCCAACATTTGGGGTTCTTCGTAATAATGTCAAAGCAATTCATAATGTGGCGTCTATCGACGACATATGTGCAAGAAGAGTTGCATTTTTTAGCTATTCTACTCAGAAAAATCTTAGTGCGAGCAGGGAAAACCTCTTCGCAGCTCCCAAGTGGACTGATTTACACGGCATTGGCGTTCTTTCCGGCTCCCACACACAAAAAAAATCTGACCTATATAATTTCTGTTGGAGCGCACAACACTGCACACTTGACTCTGATGGTTATGAAGTCGGGTGGAATATTGTGCCAGTTAATTAGACTCCGGTATAGATTTTCAATAAATAAACAGTACGTAGCATTTCGTCTGATCATTTTAATTTGTGGAACTCATCAATTAGGAACCATTATCGATCCACGCGTAAGTCATGAGCGCGAATATCCTTCATCCAAGTTATCCATTAAAAATAATCAAGTTCCGGGCAGCCAGGAGGACAATTTAAGCTTCCCCGCCCGCAGCTTTCAGCCCAGGCTTGTAGTTTTTAGGGGTTTCTTGGAGTACATTTGATCCCCACGCCTCCTGTAGTTTACCCGCTGCCTCGCATCCATATCTCAACCTTTGTCGGACCCTAGGCACCTTCGGAATTGGATTGATCCGGCCCCAAATAGTCTGACTCTCCGACAGGAAAGGACCAGAACCTCTACTTGAAGATCTTGAGAGCTCCCCAAAACTGCAGGGCTGCAGTATAATTTTCATTACAATCAAGTATCCGGTTTCAAGGAGTATACGGATATCTGTGAAGGTATAACGAAGACGAAGAGGGGCCAGAACAAAGTAGGTTATTAGAAAGTGGATAGTCTGTTAAGCGTCGAACGGTTGCGATAAAACGAGAACGAAGGGGAAACGCACGGAACCGCTCAGTAGAAGGCTATATGGAAGAGCCATATTCTCTTAAATATGCGGAATATTTTTTGATAATTTTTTAGGCACTTATGCTACGGATATGGACGACGCTCTTGTCATGTCGGTTTCAATGAGCTACAACGCAACAGTAACCCTAATGTGGATTTCTGAGGGATAGGACACGTTCGGTGGAGAACAATTTCGATTGGCCTATACATTCAATCGTGGATTCCTGAAACACGTTGCTCTGTAGTTGACAGGATAACTGCTGTTGTTTTACCAAGCGATCTCTCAGTTTCACTCGTTTAAATTGACTTCTGTTTTTATGTAAGTTGTCGGGCTTGTATTTGACGTTCTTTACCTTCACTGAAGCAGTTTCACCGAATTGTCAGGTATTCGGTTGTGAATATCTCTCGGAAAGTACATTTTATACTCCAAGCAACGGAAATATTGCAAAACAGCGTCAAGTTTATTCTTCTTACTGTTTTCTAAAGTTTGTCACACGTGTCCATTTTACTGCGGTCCAAAATTTGGCGTGTGATTTATGGATAGCGTGACGATGAATTAATCGTTTGTGAACCCGCCGCCTACAAGAAAAGGATATATCTTATTTGATTTTAAACAGTAAGAAAGAGTGACAGACCAGTCGTTATCGTGCGGGTTTGAGTTAACTGGAGAGATTCAACGGTGCGTTGCGCAAAATTTTTAGTGATTTGGCAAAAGGAAAAAAAAACATTATTAAAACAGTTATGATCTTTTCATAATCGGTATGAATATAGGCTATGAGAAAAGCCAAATTATGTATGTATGTATGTATAACATTTTGAAAACGCATCCTTAAAAATTTCTTCATTACCTCACTGTGGATCGGTCATATCCCAGGCAGTCAGCTGACTTCAATATGAAAAAAACTTTGAAACTCGAAGCCATATAGCCTAATATCTGAATTCCCTCCAATGTTTGGATGTCAACGCTCTTTTAATATTTATGCTATAGGGTAAGAATGGAATCGGAGGAGTCTTTTGAAGAGGAAAGATGGCACCTTGATTTCTTTCTTTTTTTTGTCTTGAATACTTATCTTGACCGATTTAAAATCACCGTTATAAAATGACAGGGCATGGCTTATCGCTCCCGGGTCCAGTACCCCTCTGTAGCCAATACTTTAAGTTAATATTCATCATCTGATCTGGGATGTAACTTGCTTATTTGTGTCAGTTTGAGGTCCTTGAAGGCCGTTGGGAGTGCACGGCTCATTTTTAAAATAAAAACGTATTCGCGTGCACAAGTCTGAAACGCACAGTCTTTATCTTCAATATCTGCTGGAAAATAATGCATGGACTTGTATGGTTGGATTACCGCAATCACATGCAGAAACATTTCTTATTCAGAATCAAGTTATTAATGATTACCAGCTGCGTATCTTTACATACATATAAGATCGACTATAAAAAGGGAAATTCTAAGGCTGCCGTCCTTTTGGTGACTGTGGCTTAAATAGGCTAATAATCACAGTTTGGGAAGACAAATAGCATGGCGTGGACGCCAATATTATTACACGAGTCATATGCCGCAGGGCTTGATGCCTGAAGCCTATTGTTTGCAAGAGAGAGCATATTAAAATCCATAACTGAACCCTTTCAACAAAAAAACCATACAAGCGACAATGGCCGCGTTTCGCAGTTAAGAGCGTTCTTAAGGAGTTAAGAAGGCTCCAAAGAAGAGTTCAGCTAAGACGGAGCCAACTTAGGCTGAGAAGGAATCTGGGAAACGCGTTTGCTTTTTACTGGAGCCTTAAGAAGGATCTAAAGAAGCTCGTAGCGCTAAGATCTTCTTAAATGAATCTGGGAAACGTGGCCAATATGCATAAAGATAAGGCAGCGCTAAAGGTTTTAAGTTGGCTTAGTGAGAGTCATGAATATTTCAACCATTAAACACCTGGTGCACAATCAAACACTATAAAAATAGATTGTCTTTGAATAAAATTAGATTCAAAACGCATGAGTTGGAAGGACATATATATCGAGGTTGGACGGTATAGAATCAATAAGGGCATGTAGTGCGAAATTCTGAGTCTCCAGCCCCGCCCCTCCTCAGGCAAGATTCACAAATTTGTGCAATTGAACGACTGTACACATTAATCGTTCTATAATTTTTATCACTTCTGAACTTTTCATGTCACATTTAAAACAATATTTCTCTCAAATTATGCGGTACGAGTTTAGTTTTACGCCCAAGTTTTTGAAATGTAGCCAATAAAACCTTTCATTGACAGTCAATCGTCCTTCTGCCTCATTGCTGACTCGCGATGCTAACGGTAACCAATCCTTCCTGTTTCATGTTATGCTCATTGAATCACAATACTTTATCATCACTGGTATTAAAGTGTTCTGAAGTTGGAGCAACAAGCCTCAGTTAGAGCGTGTTCACCGCAAATGTGCTAATGGAAATTACGGCGATCACCCTCCATTGAATTCCACAAAAAGAAAAGAAACATAGAGAAACCATGCTAGGTTACATTTGCTGCGTTTATTATAAAATTGTTTTCCAAAAAGATTATTGTTTGGACTGACCTCTGGTCGCAAGAGCTAGTCCCACATCACATCATTTCCATCGGACGTGGGACCTGCAGCTGAAATGCCCGCGTCTGGCTCTAAAATTCAGCGTCATATTTTTTCAGCTACTCAGCTAATTTATCAACCACTCCATTACTAAGAAGGCCGCTTAAAGCATATTAGCTATTTTCTCTGGGCGCCTCCGTTTTAATTTGCTAGATTTTGCCAGTCATGAAATAAAATCGTGTCTGCCGGCAACACTTTTCTTCAAAGCAAGTTACTAGGCTGAAGAGAAGCTTTAGCGTTCACCTTATTTTTAAGACAAATTACCGATGAGTTATCACGCGCCTCTCGCTTTTTTTTCCTTATTCTCTCTCTCTCTCTCTGCATTTTTAATTACCAGATTTCGTTTTTTTCGTAATTATGCTATAGTTCTGTTATTATGCATTAGCTCATACGGAAGCTGTGACACAATTACTGAGCATGCTCAGAACCTACATCCCAAGAAAGTGCATCTGCTTGACTGAGAGTCATAATCTGATTGCATCCTTGCCAGTGCGTCGTCGTTTTGCATTGTATTTATACATTTTAGTTACTCTGGCATTATTCTTTTTATAATACGGAGCTTTCCATGGAAATTAGACGATTCAAAGCACTATTTTAAGCTTTAGTCTAGGGATACGAGTAATGTAAGATGGCTGATATCGCCTGTTATCATAGAAGAAGAAAATAGGTTTGGACTTGCAGTTTAGCGGATTTACTTTGTTCAAAGTTGTGAGCATGCGCAGTAATCATGACACAGCTCCTTTAATACCAGTTTTAAACAAAAAGGTTTGCGAGGAAGGAACCATTTCCGGCCTTTTGAAGGGGGGAAGCCTCAAGAACCACATGAAGTTCAATCTGGTAACCTATAGGCTATATTCAACTGTTCCTCGTTATGTCATGTGATTTGGTGTCAGAATGATTTTAAAATGCAAACAAAATCATTCAATGGCTGGATACACCTTCGGCTTATTATGCTACCCTCTTTCCCGGTCTGTCGCCTTTGATAATCAGTATGATCCATTGCTTAAACCCCCGAACCCACTTCCTTCAGAAAATGTGTTTTGCTGCCATATCTTGAATGTTTTGCTATTTCCAGGAATTTTGAGTATTACAAATATGTTTACGTGCTGATAATTAAGTATGATTAAACATTTAGGGGAATTTGAAGGTAGTAGCCAATGTAGGCCCATATTTTTATTTTTCGCGTCAGTGTTTGCATGTGAACCAAATACTGTTCATGAACGAATAAAAAGGGGAAAGTGTTTGCCTTTGACTTTTAGGAGAAATATTAAATTAATTTGAACATTTATATTGATTGACCATGTTTCAGATGTTCACTGGCATCGATGAGCACAGGCAATGATGATCTGTACAGAAATGCGCATCGTAAAGATTGTTAATTCACCGATTTTTGTGATTCATTTGGATGCCGTTACATTTAAGTAAATGTCAGTATTGATCTCAAACTGTATATTTTTTAAAACTGCTCATTGAACTCTGTTCGCAGATAGCCAACGAATTCCTCTCAGAGGGATTGGTGCCAATTTACTGAACTCCGGAGTTTACAAAAGGAGATCATCTTCAGTAAACACGACATGTGTCCCAAACATTGGAAACACCATGTATCTGGGCGGTAGAACATAACAGACTGTGACCAGGCAAAATTTGGCTCCTGGTGGATGAAAATGAAGAATATCAACTTGGACCAACCCAAATATTTTCTCAAGGATGGATGAAAAAACATACGTTCGTCCATGCACACTATGGACACTACTCACATAGCCTGAGTATAACAGTCGCCAACAATATTGTATTGCTGGGTTTCATGTCTACTCAACCATTCAAATTTTCAAAGAGAAACATGTGGACTGTTACCCAGCTGATATTATGCTTCATGTTTTAGAAAGTGGAGAACATTTGGCTATTGGAAGGCAATTATTGCTGTCGTTGCTGCATTGGAGATCTATTAGTAACATTGATGCTATTGACTTTCATTCCATAATCTCCTGCATACCCTTTCACAATGTTTTATTCACTTTTATAGCTTAGTTGCTCCATTTATTCGTTTTAATAGGTATTTAATTCTCACGTCCGTCTCGGCTGCATGCAAGGTGCTATGTGCACAGGCCTAGATATAACCTATAACTATAGATAATGATAATAAATATGGCTATTAAGTGATTATCTTGATAAGATTATTTTTATTATTATTATCACCATCATCAACTATATCAAAGATTACTACTTCACGTTGACTTGGAAAGCGTTTTCTCAGGTGGCCTCTACGTAGTGGTTACAGGCGACATATCAATTTTATAAATCTTTTTGCTTAAAAATATTTTTATTCTGCCAATCATCAATACTGTTTAAAAAACATTAACGGTAAAATTCTACCAATATCGTGTAACGTTCAGTTCTAATTGTTATGGACCCAATAAACGAATGATTCAGATTTATTGAATCAGGATATTTTGCTAAACCATTTGCTTTGTTTACGTTTAAGTCAATATCAACTGATATCTTGCGGGGTGCAGTGTAACTTTAATATTACGCTGGGAGAATATTACCCTGAAAAACTGATACTTTGGATCAACGTAAAAATATTGCGTCAATTTATGACATCTAATTGTTATGTTTTCTCAGCTATTTTTTATTTGTTTGTTTGTTTTAAACGAATCAACTTTTTCAGAAAGCACTAGCCTATACATAATTTCATTCGGTTTGATAAAATAGAATTCTCTTGTCACATAAATAGCTACTCATGTTTTCAGTGCTGCCACGCGATATATGCTACTTTATTTTGCTTCAGGCGGGGAAGCCTGTGGGAATCGCTGGGGTGTCTGTCCGACTTTTATATGAAAAAAAAATCATTTCGTTTCATTTTCACGTGTTGTTCTGCGTCAAGCTTCGATTCTATATATGAAAACAATACATGCACACCAAGTGATTTCAGAAATAGTTCAACAAATTTGTGATAATGTTTGAGATTTTTTTCTGTATATACTCCTCTGTCAGGGATATTGTTATTGTATTTGGTCCATGTTCAAGAAGCCTATTTACGTCGAATTGATGTGTCAAACTTTTGTTTACTTTCATACGAGGAGTAGGTACCTTTACTTGTACAGGTATTCACATGTCATATTGTGCACTACGGAATATGTTTTCTGTATTATTGACATGAATTGTCACACTTTACATATATTTAAATCAAAGGAAACATGAATTAAGTATGATCCTGTGAATTTAAAGAGTTGTATTTACTGTACATGAAACTCAAGGAAAAAGTGACATTTCGGCGATTTGGAAACTGCTGATCTGGAAATTTCATCTTCATTTGAGTTTTTTTTTTTCCATTAAACAGCGGGTCTTGCACTATCTAAGACGAACGAAACACATTTTACTGCTTAACATTCATGTTGTACCACACAGGACACTGTTAGCGCCTAGCTATACAAAGGAAATGATTAGATAATTTTCCTCTTTCGGCAGAAATTTACTATAATCATGACTGGGCTTCATTTCAATCAAAAGCTGTAAAAATGTATTATCGTGGCATTTTCACTGGAAACATTACGCTGTAAATATTAAGCGTTTTTGTTATGTGTGCGCAATGAAGTAAACTATATCCTGAAGGTAATATATTTGCCGATAGGGTTAGTCCCGCATGTTGTCCATAGTTACTTATTCTGTATTTCAGAAACACAAGCCTCCATTTTTTTAATTTAGTATCTTATTTATCTGTAAAATAAAACAAACAAAAAAACTCGCTTTTTAAAATGCTTTCAGGTGCAATAACTAGTTAAATATTGTTCTCCGCCGAATGATTGTGTCTTGGACGAGGAGGGATTTTGCATCACTCTATAGGCTAACTACTTGTTTCAAGAATTTCTTTCTACAACCAGCCCATTTGCGATTTTGCTTCAGATTTTTGGTGGTTACAAACATCTCAGGAGGATGGCGATACTGGTTATGCTTGGGTGAGGGGATGGGAAGTGTACTATCATAAAAAATGAAAGAAAATTCAGTGTGGTGAGCCGCAATAAAATAATATGACGGCAATAAAACTTTATTGGGTATACTTTTCTGAAGGTTAAGAACTAAACGGCTGTAAAGCAAACGCAAGGAAAGGAAAAGTGTCAAGTGTTCGCCTAAGTAAATGTTAGAAAATATGAGGCTATCATCGAACTTGGACCACAAGTGCATTTGTTTTACATTTACCCTACCTTTTTCGGCTTTACTCTTCGCGTGGCGAAAATTTGCCTGACAGGGCCTGCACTTCAAGATAGGCTACCAAGCACCGCCTTACGTTTGGGAGGCCTTGCTTTGTTCAATTTCCGGGCATTCCAGCCCCGCCAGATAAGGTGCAATAAAACGACACAAAAAGGCTCTGGCAAGACGTCTGGAAAAACGAACATTAATGTGTTTACAACCCTGCGCCTATGGGTCTCCATTTTGTAGTAGGCAATGTTCGATTGTTTGGTCTCGGAATGAGAGACAATAGAACCTCTCACTCCTTTTCAAATGTGTTTCTTCTATACCCCATCCTCTTTTCCACCGGAATGTACCACTTTGAACGCTTAAAATAAAGATAGAGATATGAAAGCGCTGATTTAAAAAAAATATATATTGCTAATCGCTGTAAAACTCTATCATGCATTGCAAGCAAGCATAGAATCTAATCTGAATTTTGCAGAAGAGCACCAATCTGCAACGCACACCAGAATATTCGAAACAAAACGACAGTGTCATCACAATCCTCCGCCACGATCAAGACCATAACTTAGAAAAAAATATGCTTCGACATCCATTCTCGAACTCAACTCAGATCAGTATGAAGCATACAAAATGTCACGCATCTAGGTGTAATGGTTTCAGAGAAATCTTGTCCCCATTGTTTCCCGGATGGGCGGACGGGCGGATGGACGGACGGACCCCAATCCAATATACCTCGTCGCACTTCGTGGCGGGTATAATAATAAAAATGAGTCTAATACTTTTATGGAAGTACTTCGCGGTTATCTGCTATGTGGTGATGATGATGATGATGATCACTGTTATTATTCTTCTTATTATTAGCTATTATTATTATTAGCCTACTACTAGGACTAGTACTACTATTAGTAGTAGTAGGTGTATTAGTCACAGTAGTGGTGATGTGCGGTCGTATGGCTGGATTTAGCCATTTTTACCTGCTGAATTTTCTTTAACGTATGTCTCAAGTATTACACAACTTTGAATTTTGCCTTTTCAGACATTGAAGTTTAATATCCCTTAGCTATTTTCGAACAAATACATTTGAAATATTATAATGGAAATAAGCTTGGCGACGAAGAATAGCCGATAGAAAATCGGGATAGCGATGTTAAATTATGAGAAATTGAATTCCACTAATCTTAAAATTTAGGTCAGTGATAAGAATTCCACAAAGCATTTATACCTCCTCAAAAAAAGATGGACCTTTTCTGCTGAACCTTCACTTGTAAATCGCGTTCAACCCCTTTACTTGTCAAGGCTGGGCTTCAAATAATAGGTTCATAGTTAATTTCCTAAAAATGCTGTTTTCTCAGTATGCAAATAGCAAGCAAGCGTTTAATAGGACGAAGCAAATGTAATATGGAACGTCTATTTTCTAACATCCTTTACGTGAAGTGACAAATTTTGACCGCAAGGTGGCAATATTGCTCCATCAAAATAAGATGACGCTTGATAATGTGATTTAAAACGTTATGTTAAGTCTGTTAAGGCCCAGACCACTTACATCCGATTTAAGTTTCTTTCCGAGGAACCTTAGAATCTTGAACAGCGACATATTGAATGTAAAATATCATATTATTTATAAAAAAAATTGAATCAAAGAGGAAAACTTCGCTAAAATATACCCACCTGCCGTTTTAAAATTATGCTACCTGCAATTCGTTTTTGTGTATTTAATTGAGGTAATAGTTAGATAGAATAATTCATTTCTGGCTGAATTTGGATTGAATGGGTCATGATTGAAATGCTGGCAGGGCTTGCAATCGAACTAAATGACCTTAATGATTTGTTTTTATTTTTATTTTTTTTTGCCTTGATTCATTTATTGTTTTGGAAATTCTAAGTTATATTCAATGGCCCTATACAATTATCCTTGTTGATTGGAGTCAAACGAACTACTGACACAAGATTTTGCCTATACATTTTGTTCTCGGATATTTAAGCTTTTTAGGCATTTGGCTCCTGTAATTCGGGGATCTAAAACCTCCATGCAAATTCCAACATCAAGAGCATATATGCTACAATCACGCTAAGACAGAAATAGTTCACCACACTTGGCCATATAACATGGTTGCCAGCACAGTCTGGTCTGGTATTAGGTTAAAACCGTGTACATTTTCTAATCGTTGCGCGACCTGATTTAATTTACAGCTTCAAAAACTCCACTGAGCGGCAACAAAGATTGTTACGACATTTTGAGTCACTCAATCAGTAGGGTAAATTCGCTATAACATTTTTATGCATATTTATCGGCACACACAACGTTAAAATTGTTGACCGTACATTAACGCTTGAAGTTACACCGGTATTGTGACGGCGGTGTGTGTGTGTGTGTGTGTGTGTGTGTGTTTTTTTTTTTTTTTTTACAGAGCATATAGCCTACTCGCCTACATAGGCCTATAAGCAACAAAGTGAAACTCGTATTTTTTCCTATTTCTTGTTCCCCCCTTGCTTTTTCCCTCACTTCAAATGCATAACGATTAGAAAGATAGTGATGCTTTGTATATGTCGTTTTTTTATTCCGGAAGTACAAATTTAAGATATTGAAAATATGGTCTAAATTTGATCCCACTAAAATTAAATCATTTAGTGTTCGACGACTGTGAGTTGTTTCATGTCGAATCTTTAACTACACTAGTCTGTCTTGCAACCTCATAAAATCTTAACAGCATTTTTGTGTGCATTATAAACAACAAACAATGTTGGTGTTTATGACATTTTATAGTTTGCTAAATCGTTCACAACAGCTTTTACAATTATATCTCTGGAGGATCTCCTTTCCGGGGCTTTTAAATCTTTATCAATAACATATTTATAAAAGCATGATCATTAAAATGTTAAATATGACTGCCTGTGCTGTGGTGAATGCGCGACTACCCACGGAGTTGGGTGCGTTGACAAGTTGTTCAGGAACAGCAATTACATTTATTGGACCTGTTAAAACCGATAGCAATTAAGTCGTGTATTTTTACAATTTGCCAGTGCAGCCTGACATTTAAAAAAGCGAATATACCTCATTTGACTTTTAAAATTAACGACTAAGTCTGCATCATTTTGGTTGCCTATTAGCAGCTCCCTAAAAATCCATCTATTTTAGAGCGGGAACGTATACATTTGATCTAATGCAAAGCGGCAGATATCTCATTAACTACTCGGTTGAATATATTAATGCGCATATTCTCTCCTCCTCTCTCACTCACCCCCCTCTTCTGTCCTACACCCTCTCTCCCCCTTTTTCTTTTCTCCCTTTTTCATTCTCTCACTCTCTCCATATCACAAGCGCGCAGCGCAGTGTCCGTGTGGAAATGCCGAAGCCAATGGGATGAGGATGCGATAATAGATGCAAATTATCGTGAAAAGACACTGCAAAATATGAAACAACTCATTTGCGGCGGAGTAAATCACAGAAAACTGTTTATGAACTGGCACCCCATACTGGAATTGTAATGCAGGAACACTTCAGTGGAAGAGATTTTATGGAATCGGCATGACTGTGGCTTGAACGTTTCAAGGGTGCTTAATGTACAACACATATATCTATATTTTGGGAATCACCAAGCGAGGCTTTAGAAGAGAAACGCCGCGCTTTTATTACTCTTGAACGACCGAGTCTTAAAACACAAACAACAATAACAACAACAACAGCAACAACAACAACATCAACATCAAAAAGATGAGTTCTTATTTTGTCAATTCACTCTTCTCAAAATACAAAAGTGGCGATTCTTTGCGTCCCAATTATTATGAATGCACTGGTTTCGCACAAGATCTGGGAGGTAGACCCACTGTAGTTTATGGACCGGGTACCGGAGGAACTTTCCAACATCCAACTCAAATACAGGAGTTTTACCACCACGGTGCATCCACGCTGTCAACTGCCCCTTACCAACAGAATCCTTGCGCCGTAACCTGTCACGGAGAACCCGGTAACTTCTATGGGTACGACGCATTGCAAAGGCAGACCCTTTTCGGAAGCCAAGACTCGGACTTAGTCCAGTACAGCGACTGCAAGCTGACCACGAACGGCATCGGAGAAGAGACGGAGAGCACTGAGCAGAGTCCCTCTCCAACTCAGCTCTTCCCGTGGATGAGACCACAAGGTGAGGCGACACGAAATAAAAACATAAATATAATCAGTGTTGAGAAGCGAAAGGGTGTAATTGTACATCAAAAGTAGTCTAATCACCATCGTGTATCAAACGTGTCTCCTGCGCGCGGGGAATGACACAAAGGCGGGTTTACTACTTAATGGTGCCCAAACTTGTGAACCACTTTATAGTTTTATGACCGTGTGAGGAAGTGGAATATGTGCCCTAAAATAATTTGGTCGAGTAGCAGTTTTTCTCTGAACATTTTACGTCTTTTCTATCTCGAGTTGACTTCATCAGATCCCTGTTACGCGGTTATTCCAAGACTGTGTTTTTGTTTGTATTTGCACGCGGACGCGAAGCTTTCGTAATAGAATTATGATTATTTTATTTATATGTATGTATTAAACAGCTTTTTTTGTATTTCCTGTGTCGCGAAAATGCTTTTCCTCAAGACACTAAAAGTAGTGAGCCTGATAATAGAGGCGCTAGCTAGTGGAGAGGGGATAGAGTTTGAACCTTTTACGTTTATTTTTGCCAGTAGCTGCCGGACGGAGACGAGGCCGACAGACCTACAGCCGGTACCAGACACTGGAGCTGGAGAAGGAGTTTCTTTTCAACCCATACCTGACCCGCAAGCGGCGGATTGAGGTCTCTCATGCCCTGGGACTAACAGAAAGGCAGGTCAAAATCTGGTTTCAAAACCGACGAATGAAATGGAAAAAGGAGAACAACAAAGACAAATTTCCTAGCAGTAAATCGGAGCAGGAGGCGATAGAGCAACAGAGGAAAGAAAATGACCCAAAAGAGGAGACGCAGACAGCAAGAGAGGAAGACTGTGACAAAGCAAAACAAATGTAGGACTACAAATGTAGAAATAAACCCAGAGAAAAAGACTAAGAGTGATCAATGTGGGCTTTCGTCTGTGAAGCATTACAATCCTCTAATGGCTGTTCCAGAATGGAGGTGGCGTGGACAAATGGAGGAACACCATGAATTTCAATCGTAATATGTTATCAAATGTAGGATTTCATTAAATTAAAAACTTTCGAGGACAAGTGAAGCGTTTTTTTACCTGATGTTGGGCAAATGTTGTAGTGTTATGAAATAGACTCATCCTATTTGTGGAACAACTTATGTGACGTTTTTACTGTTAGGATATTACCAATAACAATTACTTTGGCAGCTGTATTGGTTTCTTAAGTTAATTGGTGCACTTTTTATTGTTCCTATTCATTGTTTTGATGGAATACCATAACAAATAACGTAGTAAATGAAGAAATCCAACAACATGAAACTGCCTATTTATGCTGTAGGGGCTCGCTCTATATTTTTACGTTTGTCCTTAGTCAATTTCTGGTATTGTGTTTTTCCTTTCATGGGTAAGCATGCGCACAGTGGAAAAAAATATAAATAAAAAGGCTTTGTTTACTGTGAAACAGAATGTGCACTGTACTCGTGAATTAGTTTATGGGGACTTGATATGCTTTTATTGTTCTCCATCACTTTGTTCCATTGTCTCAACCTGGATACGGCGGAAGAGAGGGGGGCACAATAAAGTTTACGAGCGAGAATCCACGACATCATTACTATTCTCTTCTCCATTTCCACCGAGGTGCAGACCTGAGAGACTGTCGACTGCCTTTGCTGGGAAAGTCCCAACTACACGCTTGCCATTTAGGCCTGGGCCGATAAATAGAGCCTATAAGCCCCGATTTACACTTCAAACACTAAATGGCCTGCTGCTGGTTGATTACTTTTATATTACACGTCAAAATGGTGCATTAAGTCTCACAGAAATGTGACGCGCGAGGAGCAAATTATGGAATGAACCTGTAAACTGATGGCTGCATAATGATTTTCTGGGTTTCTCCTGGGACATGGAAATGTATACTCAAGCTCGCTTAATTTCTGAAAAACAAACGTTTTAAATGTAAAGCATATTTGAATCAAACTGAATTTAAATATTGTTGAGAATGGGAATTATATACGAGCGTAATAGCCGATTAGTTCTTATTGTTCCCTCAGTTTCCTTTCCGTTTACAATAACCATATCATTGCCTTCCTTGCCGAAATTGATTGCCACTTACTCACACGAATCCAGGTAAAGGTTCGTTGACACAAAGAAACTATAGGAGAGATAGTGTAGTCTATTACTTTGGTCATGACCACGCACAGAGGACGATAATTGCAGAACACGGACCTACATGGAACTAAGGGGAGTCAATTAGCTCGGATAAATTTATTTAAAAATCGAAATCAAAATATATAGATTTCTCTTAAATAATGCGGATCTCACAGAGCCATGGTATTTTTCTAATTCTCGGTTTCATGCATAGCATTCCAGCTTGAACTTCAGATGGGACATCTTTATGAGCCAGATTGTTTTGTAATTTCGAAAGCAATTTATGCATTGTATGCTGAAGTTCTCATACGTATCTTTAGCTTACAGACAATAATGCTACATATTCATATAATCTTAACTGCACAGCATTTTCCACGTTAGCTAAACTGTGGGATGTCCTTTACCATTGGGCCACAGTAAATCACATGTCCACCATCACGTGGCCCTGAGGAAAAAGATGCGCTTTTGGTGTGAATCCGGTCTGTAATTCTGTAATATATCACAGAATCTCGTAAAACCGACACTGTAACGACCCAGCCTACAATTCACTGGGCCAAATTATGAGTCCAATGCATTATGCGAATGCTTTGTTTTCCAAATACCAAGCTGCAAATTCGCTTTTCCCAACTTGGGTATATCCAGTGCAAACTTCTTGCGCTTTTGCGTCCAGTCGTCAGCGAGGCACCAGCTATGGCTTGGAGTCCGGTGGCACTGTCTTCCTCTCAATATCTGGTCTGTACAGCAGCGGAGAGAGCATACACCCCCAGAACCAGAGCATGCACCCGACCGGATTAGGCCTCAGTTCCGGATCTTTTATAATTCACTACCCCCAGTTCGATCAGACTTTATCCTTGATACGCACCGGAGACCCATCCAAACCGTCCAGTTGCGGCAATGTTAATCAATGAGTCTGCGGCGAGCAGAATGAGGGAAACCTCCTGATCTATCCGTGGATGAGATCTACTGGTAGGCTATGTTAGTACATGAAATGAGCACAAAATAAGAACGAAACTGTTGGGGAAAATGTTTCTTAGAGCCTAAGGCCTGAGGGTTTTAAACCCCACGATTTCAAAGTATCGAGTGAAACAGCCGAGTTTGCTCGGCGGTGTTGTGAGTACTTTATCGGTTATTGCTTTATAGCCTCCCATAAAATCACAATTCCTGCCTCTTGAATAGTCATTGAGACCACATTGCAGTAGAAAAGCTTACCGTGGGTTTTTAGCGTTGGTATCCGCTGTCCTCAGAGTGCAATACGGTGTTCCGGAGAAATATTGAGAGCAGTACTGGGTTCTGGGGATGTCATTCTTTATTTTCATTTTTTATTTATTATTTTTTTAATGCCTGGAATTTCTTACTTCTAATTTTATGCAAATATTCTTATTGTGATGCTAGACTGGACCTTAAAAAAAAACAACTCCGAAACCAAAATGAGGTAGGATATTGCTTCTTGTTTGCAAATGTAATCATACTTTGTTTAGTCTATTTCATTTATACATCAGCCTAACTTTGCTTAAGAAAATGCAACTCTTGTCAAATTTTCAGGCGAAGTTGGATCTTTCTTTTTTGTTTTCCTTTCCTTTTTTTTTCAAAATAACAGAAAACAGTGCGTTTTCGACATAACGGTCTACAGCAGAGGGCGATTTCCTCTGTTCAGCAGCAGGATAGAATAAAATGACCTCTAGTCATTTGATAAATATTTTATATGCGTCCGAAGTGTAAAATAAAATTCTATGTTGATAAATGCTATTATGTGTAAAAAAATATTGTCTGCAGGCCTATTTGTATGGAGTTGCTCCATGAAAGCATTTTTGTTTGAGGTCGTTGTTTTGTGAGAAGCAACAGCCCTACTGATACGCATTCATTATGGCCTGTTTTGCTCTGTGAATTTCATTCATTTCAGCTATTACTTCCCAGGGAGGATAAAAATGTGTAATTTGAATAAAAATAATAAGAAAATTAGATGTACTGTTTTTCGCTCCCATTTATGAAACACTAACATGTATGCCTTTCTGCAAGTTTGTGATGAACTCGGTTCGGTTTGGAGAGCTGTTGAATAGACTAAAATGGAGCAACGCATATTCTGCTTCTGTGTTAACCGGGGATACTTTGGGCCGTCATCATGCCATTTTTATCTGTTCATTTGCTTCGGTGAGCCTGTACCTTGACGAAAACTACAAAAGAGGCGCTGAATTATTATTAATATTATTATTATTATTGTTGTTGTTGTTGTTTTTGTTGTTGTTGATTCAGTTGGGTGGTTGTCTGGTCGTCAGGGTTCCTCGTACCGGTTCAAGTCTCAGTTTTGAGCAGCATACTCTTCTATAAATTACAATAACATAGTTGTTGAGGGACACACTCCATAAAGAGGTCCAGAACATTAAACGTGGGCTTGAATTTCATAAACACACACACACACACACACACACACACGTGCGCACACACAGTCTCTCTCTCTCTCTCTCTCTCTCTCTCTCTCTCTCTCTCATTTTATCTTTTATTTTTAAAACAGGCAAAAAGGGATGTATACTCAGTCGGACAAAAGGAATCGAAGATTCTCTAATCTGTGATGTAATTCGATTTATTACGATGGAAATGGTTGGGTTGAAGGCTGACTATAATTATTAAAGAGCTAAGAGGGATGTGAATAAATTGAAAAAAATTCTCCATTATTTCTGCTGTAGAGGAGCACTGTCTTCAGTAGGAGACAATGACCTGATCCTCACTGTTGCACTCGGTTGAAGGACATCTGTTTTATTATTGTGTTTTTCGTTGTTTTATTACAATCATTACAATCAGTTATTTGATGTTCGTTGATTGCTTTGCGTCTCCTTAATGAAATAATGAAAATATATAAAATAAAAAATTATCGGTAAGATGATGAATTGATTGATTCAATTAAATAGCCTTTTAAATAAATCTCTCTCTCGCTCTCTCTCTCTGTCACACACACACACACACACACATAGATACGCAGTCTCAGATTTGCTTTACGTTGCATTACATTACAGTAATAACATTCTTAAATTTGTCTGCGTATATGAATAGGATTGTCAGCTCAGGTCAGACCACAGAACAGGCCAAAACATCGTTTATTCTGAAAGGCTCTGTGACATCCCTCAGTTGAGTTTCATCCAAGAGATGTACTGTGAAATTGATAATTTTAACTTAATGGCAACTGGTTTGTCAGAGTTTCTCCTTACATTGCAAGCTGTATTGGCTATAGCCTATAAGACAAATATTAAATTTTGAACAATTGAGAGGTGTAAATCTGAATGCATGATGAAACACAATAACATAAACTCATGAAATACATCCTTGCGTAATACCGTCAACACATGCCTTTAATACCAATATTTGGCCTATACAATTAAGTTCAACCAAGTTTAGTTCCCCGTATTTTATTATAAAGGTTTAAATTTTATATAAATTAGAGACACAGCATTGTAAACCGTAACGATTGCGCTTATACATTCTGAGGTATTTTGAAAATAATGTCAAGTAACTTTTTGAACAGTGTTTGACTTGTGTATGGGCTTTAACGAGAACCAGTACGTATATGGCCGCAGTTCAGCGGTATCTTTGCTCAGTTCAGCACCTTTTGTTTGTGGTAACGTGGGCCTGTCTGTATGCATTTTTGGGTTAGCCGACCACCATTTATCCATAAATCCGTGAGAGCAAAATGCTGTGTAACAACAACAACAATAATAATAATAATAATAATAATAATAAACTATGGACCGGCACATACATGGAAGTGCAGTAAATGTTTTTAATGTTGACATAAAAGCCTTTGCAGGTTCTAAAAGTTATTTAAAAACTTTAGAACCTATGTACTAGCATAGTTGTTGGCTCCCAGGAGATTCATGGACGTTTGAAATTAAAGGGCGAACCGCATTTGTGATGTAGGCTACATGGCTACACATGAGAGAATAAGGTTTATTGATTGCGCAGAATGCTATTCGTGATACAGGAATAACATGATTATCAAACGCTGAACTCCGGACTTCAGATGTTTTATATCCATAATAATACATATTTACCTGTTTTCCTCATTGTTAGCTAACGTGTTGCAGTTGCAATGCGCCACATTCAGTCAGTCACAATGTCTCAATTAACCCACAGCCTGATGGTCTTACCTGGTCTTTTCTCAGATGTAAGTAGACAGTGAGGCCGGCATAATTATATGCGCTACCAAACTCTGGAGCTTGAGAAGAAGTTTCATTTCAGTCGCTGTCTGACCAGATGGAGACGCACAGAAATCGCCTCTCTGAGCGCCAGATCAAAACTTGTTTCCAAAATCGGCGGATGAAATGGAAGAAAGAAAACAAGAACACCGGCCAGGGCTCGCCTAATGAGGATAAACTTGGGGATGATGAGGAGGAAAAAGATGGCTAGAAGGAAAATACAAAACTGAAAAGTACTGATTCAGTATTTTTTTATGAATCTATCTACAATGGTTTTGTCTTTATGTTAGGAATTCATTCCTAATCTGCCTGTGAATCCTGCATTCTCTCTTGTATTGTATGTCTATGATTGTAATTGTTATGTCATACTTTAAAATGGAATTACCTTATGTTTGGTCCTGTCAGTATTGCAGGAAAGTAAATATGTGCAGAGATTTGTTCGCGCAACTGCATGTACATAAAAGTCATATGTGCTTATTATATAACCCCTTTGTCAACTTATGTACTAATGTATTCTGTGTTCTGTTATATTATACGTCGAAATCTATTCTTTTATTAAATTTTCTGTACAGTGGACCACACGTTTTGGGGATGAATTATGCTATGAAGGATTGAATAACAGTAAACGAACATGCTCACTTTGCAATTGCACTATTTTTTTCACTTTATATGCACAAGCAGGTCGGTTTTTTCTATGTTTTATTTTTATTTTATTTATTTTTTTAGTCACACAAATTTTCCATCACTATTGTGCGTCATTGGTAAGTTAAGTCTATTTATGATAACTTTTTATAAATTGCAAAGCAAATAAAATCTTTTTGCTTGCTTGTCATAGGCCTTCACATTGAAAAGAGTTAGCCTATATCGCTAACCGAAAAAACGGAGGTC
Source organism: Gymnothorax reevesii (assembly GCA_029721435.1). NCBI lineage: Eukaryota > Metazoa > Chordata > Actinopteri > Anguilliformes > Muraenidae > Gymnothorax > Gymnothorax reevesii. The sequence continues at coordinate 55,898,142 of CM056582.1, forward strand.
AATATAATGGCGCTATATCTGTTCCGCTAATAAAATAAATAAATTAATCAATTAATAAAATAAAATTTAAAATAATAATAATAATAGATCGCCATCGTCATCATCCTGTCATATTAGGCTTATTTAACATCAATAATATTTATTTATTCATAGTTTAAGCGACGTATCAGTGATCGGATGTTTTACCAACTTGTGGTTGTTTATCTCTTCATGAAAATGGAAGGTGATCTGGCGTAAGGGTCGACGAATTCTGCGTGTATGAGCCCAACTCGTTAAAATGTAAAATCAGGAAAAGCATATAGCCAACTTTCTTTGTGAAGTACAACTATTTAATGTTTATTTAACCACAGAATTGTTCCATATTGCAATGCAAGTTCGTAGGAAAGAAACCTCAATATGCACTGAAATTTGGCCCAGTGATAAAATGAAAAAGGCCTACAAATGTGCAGATTCGACGATGAAAGTCTCAGTATCTTTCCGTTTGTTGCTTTAAATTGCCTAACGTAATTAGGTTAGTCTATATCACAGGGTATTGGCCAATAAATTTATATTAACCTATGAATGCAGTGTAAAATATTTTTATATCATATACATGACTAAAATTATCACAGAGATTTTAGGTAAATATGACACTGTTGTTTACGCTATAAAATACGATTTTGAAAAAATAATCTAAATCTGTTAAATGACTCATAATCGGAATTTTGCCTTCAAGAGCACGAAGCCTAGTTGATTGAGTGTTCATGCTTTGTAGGTACATGTTCAAAGATATACAACTAATATATAATTACAAATATTAAAGGTAATATATGTTTGATATCAATTTATTTCTCGTATTTATGACAATTGCGGGTGAATAAACTACATCGCAGTATTTCTAAATAATAATAGCGGATCGATCATATTTTACCTTTTTATTTCAGGAGTGTGTGCTTTTTGTAGGAAGATGGTTGAAATCTCATCGACAAAATTTATCAGATCAAACTAATTCCCCAACCATATGAAGCCATTTTTTTAGGCCACGTTAGCCTATGTCATTTTCTTTTTTCATTCACTAAACACACTAGTTGCAGATGAAATAAAGCTTAACAACACCACTTGTTTTCGTTACACTATCCACGTCTGTCTGTCTGTCTACATGTATGTATGTATGTATGTATGTCGCCTATATACGTATAGCCTATGTATGCTAGCCAGCCTGCGCATTTATTTGTCGCGTGCGTATATTGCTTGAAATTTGGGTGTGTTTTTTTATCTCGTTCATAATTTCTTTAAACAATTCAGTAATCATGAACATTTTTTATTTGTTTGAGCACCAAAATTAACGAACCTTTTCAAAAGGTGGGTTGCAGAAAATCACTACCCAGTAAATATGTAGCTACACCACTGCCGTTGTTCAAGGTATCTAGAACTTACCATGTAGCCTGCATGACTACAACCACCATATTTGTACGCTGCTTTTCATAGATCACAGAATTCATATTAACTGTATCTTGATCAAGAAAATCGCCTTCTCGTCTGTTTTTCACAAAAAAGATGGCGACGGAGGGGTGACTGCTGTTTAAGCGCTCATGAAGAAATGCAATAAATTCCTTGTTGTTTTATGAAAATTTACAACTTTGTGATAGAACTTTATGAGTGGCTGGGTTCTACGATTGGCCGAGGACGGTCATGTGGATAGTTAACCGTGAACATGAACTTTTTATGATTTCCCAAGTGGTTATATTGCAGCATTCTTTTGGCCACAGCACCTTCTAGCAACACCGTGCTCCTTAAAGCTTCTTGTCTCCATTTCATAATTAAAAAATAGATCTTTTAAAGGATCCTCAGTTCCCGCTGCAGAAGGACGGAGCAAGTCTGAATCTCCTCCGCACTGCTATGCTAATGTGGCCGGCTCTGATTGGGATTTCCTCTATAATAGACGGCGATCGAGATATCTGGACACGATGGAGAGCTCAGCTCATTTTTCACTGAGGGATCCTGCTCTGTGTGCTAGTGTAAATGTTGAGACTGAGGGCGTAACAACGCCATGATAAGAGTCATAGCATCATGCTAACTGCAGGAGAGTTTGGAACAACAGAAATGCTAAACCAAAACCAAACACATAAAGATTTTTTGTCCGCTGGGTTAACGAAAGATTATCAGCAAAGGTAGGACGTGTTGTCACTCAGTTTCTCATTTTACGTCGCGACTGTGGTGTGTGCGGGAAATATATTTAACCATTCAAGTTGTATCGATAGGAGAGGGTTTTTCATTTTGTCTGCCCAGTTGGAAACTACCCTGATGTCGTCTGAATATCTATTATGAAACTATTACTATTTTAATTTCCCCTTGACTATGTGCTGGTATCTGTTTTCAGGAGCTCAATACCACCTGAAATTGACGGATGTGGTTGATTTTGTTCATTGGTTGGCAGTTGGATTTTGCTGGAATGATAAGGTCGCCTATTACGCGGAATGCTTTATCGTCAGGCACGCAGCTATGCGGCATTCCTACAGCATTTGATCGTGAGCTACGCACTTGTAAAAGCGAAATGCGTTTAGTCGTATTGAAATTCCTTTCATTGTCCAGGCCTGGGTGTTTAATTGCTTGAACATTAAACATGTGATGTCCACGATGAAAAGATTCCGATTTTACGTGACTGTTAGTTATCCAATTTTTTTTTTTTTTTTGATGGGGGCGGTTATATGTTGGCTGGCCATGTTGAAAGTATCTCACACTCGCTCAGTAGTTCTGCCAGATTTGTATGGCATTAATTTATTTTCAGCCGCCTTAAATTGTTTTACTGAAATATTTTCCAGTCACTCAGCCAAAGAGATATTTCAAATTATTTCGATCGTAAATTCGTGACGTAATTGAAAACGACGCGTCCCAGATAACACAGGGAGGTTAAACAAATTGAAAGTGCTACAATGTCTCAGATTGGATTGAATAAAATTTTGAATAGCGAACATTACTTACTGTTATATTCCCACTTGATTGAATATACACTAGCAGGCTAAATGTTGAGTGAATGACTGTGGTACGTTAGCAATCTGTTAAATACCTACAAAACAAAAACAAAAAAAATATATTTTTTTCGCCTCCTCACTGTACGCTATGCTTAGTCGAATATTCGCAATAGCAACCATCATTCCATCGACTAAAACTAAGTGTGACCTATATTTTTGTATAAATGCTGTGATATACTTATTTTAATGAATTTATTTTGGTTATTTATTTGTTTTGTTGTTGTGCTAGAGAAAGAAAATTGAATATTTTTGCCTGTGCTTTAGATCTTTAAATGAATTTGTAAAGCGTAATAGGTCTCTATACGAGTTGGAAAAGACGATTTGGGGATGGTGATCTGAAACGTCAGACGGGACATTTCTGCAGCAGCTTTTCTTCATTTCTTGCTCTTTGATGCCATCTACCGTCTACTCGCGAGTAGTGCCAAGCAAAATGGGGAGGTCATAACCTCTCCTCGAGGAAGAAATGGATGTTTGTTTGCGCGCGCGTGTGTATTGCTGCGTATGTTGATAGATAGATAGATAGATAGATAGATAGATAGATAGATAGATAGATAGATAGATAGATAGATAGATAGATAGATAGATAGATAGAGAGGTTTTATGTTATTCGCAATCTTGTTTGAATTTTCGCAGCAAAAGAACAATGCAAAATGAAAAGTGAGGGCTGTCTCTGAAACTGGCGATAGTAAGGAAAAATAATGCAGGAGTTGTTAACTCCGTCTGCATTAGCCTCAGCATGTTTCATGCTGTCCGTGTCTCAGGCACGTCTGTATTCTCGTTCCCGCTTGGCCCAGGTCTTGCATGACGTTTACTGCGCCAAGGCTACCCTAAGGCAACACAGTCTCATCCCGAGTCGTCATACAGTGACACAACCTGACCACACGTCCATATAGGACGAAAAAGAATGCATTTGAAGTCTAGGCTTGGGGCTCGAATTAAAGTTAGGGGTAAGCGGATACGGGTCGTTTTAAATGGCGTCAAATAAGGACGCCAAAAATCTCTCATTTTTCTTTCTAGCGACGTTTGGTCACTTTATGAGGACTCGGGATGCGTTGTGTTTTTACGGTTCGTCGTTCAGCCAAAAGCAGTCACTTAAGCAGGCACGGCAAGTAAAATCTTTACAGATTTTTTGTTGTGTAAAACGAGAATAGTAGAAACGAGAAAGGAAGCGCCAAAAGTTTTGGGCGGGAAGAAAATTCTGGGAGGGGGGATGTGTGTGTGCTTGGGGGGGGGGGGGGGGGGGGTGTTGTGACACTGAAAGTAACATGATCAGTCTGGACAGTATGTTGGAGCAACAAGATTTGTCCTTGTTATGTGTCTGTTTGTGGCTTACTGTGACGTATTATGTGTTCAGAGGAACAGTGACTTATAACGATCGAGCATTTCATTGGAATCAATATTTTCTTCGAACAAATCGAGTTGTATTTGAAGAGTTTGTCTCCAAAACGCAATAATTGCCAAGATTACAAAAAAAAAAAATTAGATAATGCTATTGAGCCATAGCGTTGAGCTTCTTAAATGGTGATAAAATCAGTTTTTAGAAATTCATACTATAGGAGTATTTTTCATGGTAGAGGTTTGTATTTTTCCTCTAATATGCAATAGGCGCCAAACATAGAAAAGGCTGATTTACTCAAAATGAGTAATATGGATATATTCCATTTTGGAAACAAACTCTTCATTTGTTTATAGTGTTTACAAAATCAAATTGGGCCCAGTTGTTCACACATTAGCTTTTTAATAGCATTGCAGAAATTTAATTAGGTTACATTAAACGCGACTGCTATCTCGAGACTTTTCCTCCGAAATGCATTCCTGTCTTTCAGACCGAACAAAGTAAAAAAAATAAATGGAAAATCCTAACTGGCCATTTCTGATCGAGAATTGAATATGTTACGGAATCAAGTTTTTATTGGCGCCTTTCAACAAACTGAGGCAAAAGTGAAGCGAGGATTCTCGGGCCGAAAATGACTGTTTCGTGATTGTAAAGCCTATAGCTGGGTCAAATATTTTTTCAAGAACATGTCTTCTGCAAGCTCTGAAATGATTTTTTATGTTGCTGACCGAAGAGAACTATAGGCTACATAAAACTTCGGATAGGACAATTAACTATTTAACGGTTGACCTGCCAGGCAAGATTTAAAAACTGAAGTTCATCAGGTAACGGAGTAGTCCTTCTGATGGGTCACTGAAGTTTTAAGTCAGTGACTGGAAAGCCATGAATAATTATAAACTGAAAGTAAGCCGTAAATTCGAGCATTGATATGTTATGGCTATTCGCCGAGCTGAACAACGCTGCTTGAATGCGGTTTCATTGACTGCCATCACTTTCGTCAATACATTTGGTCTCCAACAGGAATTAATTCAGTTTGTAGCTAACATGTATTCATTATGAAAATATAAATATGAAAATTTTACTTCAGTTAAGCTTCCAGATTACTTATTATTTAAACATAATAATTGCTAGCGCCGTTAATTAATAGCAAAGCTTAATTCCATCTTGGAACGTTTGATATCCACATTAAAAATAAAGGATTAATAGGCAACTAATAAATTATATTTGTGAACTATGTTTTTTTTTTTAATTATTCAGCATTGTCATCACTCTGATAGGCTTCATATACTGAATCGTACTGTAGACTAACCATTGCCCAATTTTTGAAGAACTGTCACATATAAAGTAGCCCAGAAAACTAACATTTTAATTCCGTGAGCATTCTAAGAGGGTTTTTTTCTACCGGAAATAGCTGTTGGTTGTGGTTAAAACTCTGAAACTAAACAAGCATTTTTCGGTCGCTTTTGCGAAACTAACTATATTATTAACACGATAATATAAAATGACAAACTTGACGGTGATATTTACCGTTGTAAAAGATCGAACATCCTTGAGGTATGGTGGTGAAGCCTCACCAACAGATTACGGACAATTCCGTCAATATAGAAGCCATTTTTGTCTTCTGTAGCTTGATATGTTTCAGTTACAAACATTTCCCCAGACAGTGTCACAAATACAATGATCCATACAAGACTGATCTCCAACACTTAATTTTAATATTTTTTCGTTATATTTACAGAATCTCACATGCACATATAAGTTGCCAAGTTAGTGAAATATTTTCCACTAACTTTGGCATTGTGTTTAGCCTCATTAAGGATTACATTTTTGAACAGATAATGCAAATTAAATCAAGACAAATGACGGTACACACAACATATACCTAATACAGGACCATAAAAATGTACAACGTGTGACATAGAAATGAACTTTTAAACAATAGGTAGCCTGCAGTTGACTGGATCATGGATTGAGGCTAGAAGAACTGTATTCGAGGCATTTAACTTCGCTAGATCCACTTGCCTTTGGAAAAGGGTCGGCATCTAAAAAATGTCCCAGTAGTATGTATACATCCTTACTGCAGTTTCCAAGTTTACACTCTTTTCGCCTTCTTTTCTTATCATTCTCCTGAAGACTTCGTCCGAATGTTTTCCTCCTATATCTTTCCGTTGGACAGATTCAGGACGGCAAATAGGCTTGAAGACGAGGGATAGCTGAAACGATAGAAAAGAAGTTTGAGAAATACATCCTGTTTGGAAAGGAACGGCATTTCCTTCAGCTGCCAGATCCTTTAAATATTGCCTATTCAATAATTCAGGAGGGTGGAAGTGGCAGCAGGTTACGCAGTTGGTGTTTAGCAGAAAGTGAAAGGGGCTTGGAAAATCTCATCATTAACCAGCACAGTAAACTGATATGCAAAATACAATCGAAGACATATACATACAAACGCGTTCATACATATAGCCTACAATTGTTTGGGGGAAATATGATCAAAGAAGTAATGCCAATTTTCGCAAATATAGGCCAGCAAAAAAAAAAAAAACAGTTTACGACCGATCTGTTTTTAAAAAGCACTAAAACACTATAAACTACCGCTGACCTTCCCTCTGAACTATTTATACAGATATGGATCGTCCTTGAATTACAATTAAAGACCGTCCAATTATGCTTCCTGAGAATGGTGACGTCATTTTCATATTATTTTTAAACAAGAATCATTTTTGCGAATGGTATGTCACATGCACGCCTTCATGTACGCATTAACCAGGCTCACTGGGGAAAAAAATAGAATGAAATGATGAAAAAGCAAACTATCATATATTCAGACAAGATTACTAACAATCCGATTTTTTTTTTTTAACTGAGGGGGGATCGAATCGTCAGCCCGAGTAGAAGAATCCTAAAGAGAATATCATGATCAATGCAGTCCAAATTGTGAAAACACATTTTAGAGATATTTAAGCGCTAAACGCGCAGGTCGTGTTGCATTTTACATTTAAGGCCGCATAATTCGATGATTTAACTAAGCGATATGCAAATAAAATGAAGTTTGGAATATTTAGAAAATATTTTGGAAATAAAAACGGTACGTTGCCAATTTAAATTCTAAACCGTCCGACCTATCAGATATATTTTTGGAGTGTAGCGCTAGAAGCATAGGAACCATCACCGTGGTTGTAATAACCAATTCTCATAATGCGTTTCCGTCACGCATGCGCGTCACATGTACACATACGCTTTACGCTTTTAATCCCAGAGTGATTCGAATTTCTGGTCTTATTGGTTTGGAGGAGACACGGCGAGAAATGCTTCAGCTGTCCAGATTGCGCTGAGGTACACTGCGCGTGCAATCAAAACCCCTGGTGGGGGCTATGTTGCTACCACAGGCGCACGTGATTGGCTCTCCTCTGATCAGATGGTATACTTCCCCTCTGTCCCACGCTGGCACCTCGCCACCCCCTTCAGCTAAAACCCAATCTCCAATAAAATACTAATAGCTTAACCACTTGGACTATAAAACACAACAAATCATAAACCCCGGAAAAGAACGCCTCCATCCAAATGAGTTCCTATTTTGTAAACCCAACTTTCCCCGTGACTCTGCCCGGCGGACAGGAGTCTTTCTTGGGACAGATACCGTTATACACATCCGGATACACGGATCCTTTAAGACACTATCCCACTGCCGCCTACGGAGCTTCCAATGCACCAGACAAGGTTTACCCGTCCTCTTATTACCAGCAGGCGAGCGGTGCCTACGGTCGGGCCAATGCTGCCAGTGCCTGCGACTATTCATCCGCCAGTTTTTACCGAGAAAAAGACGCTGCCTGTACGCTCTCGATTTCAGAGGAGCACGCGCTCCTTTTAAACCAGGATCAGCGCAAATCAGACGGCGCGGGACAGAATAAAAGCTTGTTCGCAGATGGCAACGAAATTAAGTCCTCTGCCCCTGTATACCCCTGGATGCAAAGGATGAATTCGTGCAACGGTGAGTATTCCTCTCTTGACATAATTGTCGGTATTAGCCAATGTCTTTTGGTTGCTGCTCCATATATTAAGCCTAATCAGCAAGTGATTGTTATCCTACTGTAAACTGCCAGAAAACTTTACTGAGCAAAAACAGCTTCGCTGTGGCAGTTAGATCAAAGACGAAAGATGACACAGAACCAAAGCAACATCTTGGACATTCTGATTTTGTTTCATGAGAATATAGCCCATTAGTCAGAGGAAACAACACATCAGACAAATTTGCCAGACTATGTCAATGTATTGTTTTTGATGAAATTTCATGCACGTGCCAACAGACAAAAGTTAAAATCACTTGAACAATATTATTGAATGAAAATGCTACATTCATGATCCAATGACAATTGGAATGCAGAATATAGAATGTAGAAAAAATTGAGGATAGAAGCAAACTCGACCATGCCTTCGCCAGTACTGCTATGACTTCAGCAAAAACCTTTGCATTTAATAGCACCGTCGTGCATGGCCGTTTTATGGGCAGTACCTCTGATCCAAAATGAGAGAGAGAAAAAAAATTGTTTAGCTTTAGTTTCATATCTAGACTCGCGGGATTTAACATCTTGTGAATACATTAAATATAAGTACAAGCGCAAATGTGAATACTAAAAGTCACAAGAAAACATCATTTTTAAATGTCGATTTGTCATCGGAGGTTGGTAAAAGTATGCAGAAGTATGCACATAATAATAAATAATAATTATAAAAAAACAGCGACACAAACGTAGTTATGTCACAGACACAGGATTATTATTATTATTATTATTCGTTGTTGTGGTAGTAGCAGCAGCAGTTGTAGGCTAGTGGTAGCTGAGTTACAAGGAGTTCAAACAGTAAAAACAGCACTTACCTACAAGCAAATACCCTGTAACAAGCGACAGACACATTCCAATCATGTTCATCTTAATCGGTGGGATATCACAATCGTTCCTCTATAGTTGTTTCCAAATGAGACCTTGATTTTGTCCCATCAACAGCTTTGCCCTGCTACTGCCATAAATGACCTGTGATCGCTAAACTTTCGTTACCCTTTCATTTTCTTCGCCAGGACCCTTCAGCAACACTGGACGTAGAGGACGTCAGACATACACTCGCTATCAGACACTGGAGTTGGAGAAAGAGTTCCATTTCAACAGGTATTTGACTAGGCGGCGTCGAATCGAGATTGCTCACGCCTTATGCCTGACTGAACGTCAAATAAAGATATGGTTCCAGAACCGACGGATGAAGTGGAAAAAGGAAAATAAACTGATGAACTCTACACAAGCCAACGCAGAAGAGGAGGAAGGAAAAAGGACAGAATGATGAAAAGAGTCGTTTAATAATAATAATAATAATAATACTAATAATAATACTTGTCGCCATAATTTCAAAAACAAGACTTTTTCTGAAATTTGAACATTTGAACCGGCGAAGTTAAATAATTGGCTTGTTGTAGCATTCCAGTTTCCAGTTGTGTTTTATATATATATATATATATATATATATATATATATATATATATATATATATATATATATTTGATTTTCAATTGATATTGTGTATCTTGTCTCCGCAGTTGGGACCTTCTCCCAAGATGTACATTTCCGTCCTATGGAGATATTTGAATGTCATATGTAATATTCGTGCTCCTGTTCGTCTGGGAAAAGGAGCAGATTCCTTACGATTCATTTTCATAATTCTTCTGTACGTTAAATACCTGGGGTCTGGATGTAACCTGATTTATATCTAAAGGACGACAACCAATCTACTGAAACAGAGCCACCTAGAAAAGCTGAGAAGTATACATTATATTAGCGTTGTACGTGTGTGTTTGTATCCTTGTCACAAGAGTTACATAAAGGAGGAATCCCTCAGTAAACTGTCTGAATTTGTTCATTTCTCTCGAATTTGACAGCGTGTGGCATCATAGTCACGTTTTCTCCTGAAGGCGACTTCACCTACACAGCCAAGGCATGAGGAATCATATATTATTTCTGGTTGTTTCCAAAAAAATGGTCTTACTGAGCAAATATGTAGGAGTGAATACTCAAGCATAATGAATAAGTTCACTGTGAAAAAGAGAAAAGCGATACCAACTGTGTATCGAACAGAAAATATGTACCGCATATCCGAACAATATTTATAATAGATATATTTGTGTGCGCGCGCGTGTGTGTGTGTGTCTGTGCCGGGAGGGGGGGGGTGTGTGGTACATTAGCGCTCAAAAGTTTGGAATCACTCGTCGTTAGAGTAGTTATTTCTATTTTATTCAATAAAAGTGTATAGCTAATAAAAAGTAAGTGAAATAAGAACCAAAATGTATTCTATAAAACATATTATTAAGTATTTCAAGGACATATTGATTTAGCTGAAGTATCTTTTTCAATCGATTTCCTCGTCAACTGCAAAAAAACCCAGACAGGTGACTCTTTGAAGATGGGGAGAGAACCAGGTGATCGAATATGCCACTGCATATTTTGCAACATCCTCTCCAAAAAGGGAAGTCCCTGCAGAGTTCAGATTCATGATTTGGGTCGTTGTCTACGTTTAATCTGCATTCAAATGACTCTTGATGCAAAACCCCTTTGCGGTTTTGTATGAGTGATATGTGCATGATATCGGCGTATTTGGATTGGGCGAGGGGTTTAAACACAACATGTTTCCTCGATGTAATGGGCAGTCATTCATAGCATTTGGTCCTCAGTTTTTCTGAAATGTGAAGCAATCGAATCCATGGTAGCTAATCCATAGTTCCAAAAGTCCCGAGAATAAAATGTTCGCCTGCTCGTCAATCCTCAAGGTTTATGACCGCGCGAAAAACGTGACCTTTCTACGTCGAAACTTCTTTCAACTGCACGCAATTCGGCTTTAAAATCATATTCCTCTGTTTGAATCTCTGTATGCTCTCATAAGTAAATCATCCATTAAAAACCATAATGCATCAAGACCTCATTAAAGACAATCTTCTGCATACATGGAGGCATATATTTTACGCAGGTCAACAGACTGTGCTTTTGTCTCATACACACACACACACACACACACTTACATGAGGAGATTTAAATATTACTAAAACTATTTCGTCAAAATAACTAGCTAATATCACGCGTCATACTTCATATGGGTCATACCCTCCCACATACCCACTATATAATAATAATAATAATAATAATAATAATAATAATATATGATATTATATTATTATTATTATTATTATTATTATTATTATTATTCCTGGTTGAGGTATGCGTATATACATACATATATATATATATATATATATATATATATATATATATATATGCTTACATCCTGTGTCTGTGACATATCTACTCCTAAATATATATGTATTATTATTATATTATAATTCCTGGTGGAGGTAGTGGGCTAGTCGTAGTAGTAGTAGTAGTAGTAGTAGTAGTGGTATTAGTAGTTGTGTTAGCTGTTACTGTAGTAATATTAGCATTGATTCTTCACGATCACCTCATCAACAATCACCTGATCAATCAAAATTTGTATTGATGTTGAACTAATTCTGAGTCCTAATTTATATAACTTCATTATAGTTTAGTCTTTATTATTTATTTCCCATTATTTACTCACAAAGGCGAGTAATATGGCACCATTTCTAAACGATCGATGATAAACACAATAACGAGAGTAAAATATGTTTCCTCAATTATTGCAACGGCAATTATATTGTCTGCAATAAGTTTAATTCCCAGTAGGTGACGCTCTCTGCCAACGCGGAGCAAAACCGTGCAATAGCGAGCCACACAATGACTTCACCCAAACGATTCCCAACCCGTCATCATTTGTAACCATAGAGCATGAATTACCTCTTGAAGTCATCAGTGAGAATTTACGACTGGTCAACAAAAACACGTGATTCTTAAACGCACCCGCACCCCCATATTTGGCCGCGTACATAGCAAAAACGAAGTACAGTGCATTGCTATAATTCATTAATACATCATAAATCGTGAAGTACGGCGTTATAACAAGAAAGATCTACTAATCAAACCCTATAAAATAACCTAAATGAGCTCTTACTTTGTAAACTCGTTCTCAGGGCGCTACCCAAATGGCTCCGACTATCAGTTACTGAATTATGGAATTAACAGCAGCGCTATGAACGGCTCGTACAGGGACTCCGGCAACATGCATTCGGGCTCTTACGGCTACAACTACAATGGGATGGACCTCAGCGTCAGTCGATCAACGACCAGTGGCCACTTTGCGGCTGTGGATGGTTCCCGGGGTTTCCAGTCACCAGCCCCGGAGACACAGTTCAGACAGCCGTCTAGTTGCTCACTCTCATCTTCCGAGTCTCTGCCTTGCGCTAACAGCGAGAAACTGGGACTCAAAAGCTGTTCACCACCTTCTGACCAGAACACCATCACTGCCAGCAATAACCACACCGCCAACAACGGCACACATTTCACCGAAATTGACGAGACGAGCGCTTCTTCTGAGACGGAGGAAAGCACCAAAAGATGCAACAACACTCTCCCGCGGTCACAGCAACAGCAAGAACCTACCGCAAGCTCTGCAACAACATCGACCGACGGGCAAGCACCACAAATATTCCCCTGGATGCGGAAGCTACATATTAACCATGGTATATGTACCGAAGTGTTATTTTGTTATTTCGGTTAGGCTATGCGTTGTTATATGTTTATCTTTCACACGCAGAAGAAGCCTTTTATTTTCGACTGTCCCCGGATAGCGCCATAAATCTTTCAAGAGTAGCCCTGTGAACTCTATTTGGAGAGAGAACGGAGACGAGAGGTCAAAAAGGCTGTGCAACAGCGAAGTTTTATTCCCGGGAAAACTTCGCTTTAAGAGTGGAAACTAGCTAACACCAAGAATATGAAATCCATTGAATATTTCGAAGCGTCAAGGGTAATACAGCAGAAAAGTTATGGGCTCTGAAGTGAGGAGCAGCCTTGACCTATGCAGGCTCAGTAAAGTAAAATGTGACCATGATTAAACTCTCGAGTTTGGCGAGGGTAATAAAATATAAATTACGCAAACTGCTTGTATATGCGCCCGTTAACAAAAAAAAAATAGCATACTCGAGAACATGAGTTGCATGTTCTCACCGCAATCGTTTAGGTTTACCTCGCCGTTACTGAGGTGTATGCAGATGCATGAATAATTCGACATAGTACATACTGTGTTTTATGGTACAATGACCAATCTTCGACCCCTCACTTTAATGGTTATTCCTGCGTTTTGTCTGTATTATTTAGATATGACTGGACCAGACGGAAAAAGGGCCCGAACAGCGTACACCCGCTACCAGACGCTAGAACTGGAAAAAGAATTCCATTTCAATAGATATCTAACCCGAAGGAGGAGAATAGAGATAGCCCATGCGCTATGTCTCTCAGAACGGCAAATTAAGATCTGGTTCCAGAATCGGAGGATGAAATGGAAGAAGGACAACAAACTGAAAAGCATGAGTCTTGCTACTGCAGGTAGCGCTTTCCAGCCCTGACTAGGGACGTGGGGAGAATGAATATTGTGCAAAAAGAAAACGCTATTCCTCAGTACTGTACTGCGCGGCACCTTTCTGCATGTTGTTAGTGTTATAGACTATTTAAATTCTTCATGGGTACTGGTAACACACAGCCTGTGTCAATTTGCTGTCGTTGTTGTTGCTGTTTTTGAACATTGTCATTTGGAGACCATAGCTGCTCTCCCATGGACGTCGTTATTGATATATCTTTTGTGCTGTACTGATGCTTTCTTGAAAGTCAGCATGCTTCATGTGAGCTCTTAAATGTTATAACTTATTTATAATCTATATCAACTGTATCCTTAACATTTTTACGACCACGAGGCTTCTGTGCTATGTAATGAAATTAATCAAGCTTGGCTCGTGGCTCATGAACTGGTCTTCCAGGAGCCTCAGTTTGGAACATATTCTAGTTATTTTATGTTCTATTCATCTAAAAGCATTTTCATTCCAGTTTCATCATTCCAGTTTGCCATGTGTTCAGGTCGCTCATTGATGTTTTTTGGAGAAAAAAGAAATGTAATGAAAACTGACAGCACTGTATCCGTCCATGCGTGTACAGTTCCATTCAAAATAGCAAACGTATAATGGATCATTTCTGCTGTCCAGAAAATATGTGTATATTAGACATTTTTTTAATGTGACCGACAGTCGTGGTGAGAGTGAATGATAAACATTGTATGGAGGAAAATAGCAACTTGTCATGTCGGCCCACCGTATGCATTTTGTCGTACTTTTGCATTTGCTTTTAACCTAGTAATAATAATAATAATAATAATAATAATAATGATTATTATTCATTTTCAGTCGGACACTGTAAAAGTTCAGTAAATGCATGTTTCTGCCCCCAGTTCTCAACCAATGTGCTTCCCACTGAACCGGAATAACAGCAATAGCGAAACAAACATTTCACTCGAAGTGCAGTAAATAGTGTCAAACATAGGCTACAATGGATGTCAGTAGCTGGTCATTTCCTTGTTTTCTATGGCTATGCATGGCTGAGAGTTCAAATACCAGCAAAGCCCACATTCACATAAAGTTTCATCTCTTAAAATAAGAAATGCAGTCGTAATCAAGACTTTTGGGCACTGTCAACCATCAAATGAATTAATCTCTCTCAAATAATAGTGAAACCCTTAAATATCGAACTTTTTAGAAATAATTTTTTTCCTAAATGCAAACGGAAGTAGAAAAACAAGCAGATTATGCTACTAACATTTAAAAAAATACCCATATTATAGCCCATTAATAGCCCATATGAGTCACCAGCAGCGGCGTTATGGTTTATTTCCTGAAATGCCTCTTTCATTATCTATTTTACCACTTATTTTAAAAAAAACAAACTTCAACTTTCAAACTTACCAATCAATTCCTCCCGTAATGACAGTGCAAATTGAAAAGGTGAGTAGCAGTTTTGCCAAGAAGCTGGCATTGCCGGGCGCCGCTTTCGTTTCAAAAAATGCTTTTGCCAAACTATACCAAAAGTGGCTATGACATTTACATGTCAAATGGAAGAGGGTTTTATCGCGAAGTTCGATCGTAAAAATCACTCAGGCCATTGTAAGATACCCCTCACTGGCTCTCAAAAGTCACGTGGGGTCCATAAAGTTAGTTTTATGGTTTTGGGGAGTTGACATTATACTATATATTTCACATTCTAGAATGCAAGTGACGGTTTAACTGCTTCGAAGGGATTTTAAAGGGTCAGTGACGACTGAGCACATTGCGGAGCCAGTCCCAAGCCTTCGCCTTTCTGTAGGAAGTCAGCTCTTATTCTCCTCTTCTTTTTCGGCGTATCTGGCATGATTGTGGAAAACCATTGGTACAGGAAATCTCTCGACTCGAAGTAAGTTCAATTGCTCAACTGTAAATTGGCTTGTGCTTGGGTTTGTGCAAATAGTAAGGAACATCTCGATTTGTGGCGTCACTTTGGGTAACGATTTTGACTCGAGTTCACTGTCCGGAGTGGAAATGATGCAGCTGACATCTGTAGCCTATATTTCATAATGAATAAACTGGGAAATATTGTGGTATAGTCTAAAATGCATTTGAATTAAGACACATTGTATGTATGCATGTATTTGTGTGTGTGTGTGTGTGTGTGTGTGTGTGTAGCTACGTATTTAGGCCTAGCTATGTATGCAGCAAAATGGGCAATGTATTTACTTATGTGCTTGAGTAGACCCCCCCACACACACACACACACACTCACACTCACACACAGCTTATCTTCAAATACCTCACAAATTGTGTACTCATTGCATTATGCAGATTTGCAAGGTTTTTCCAATGTAAGACGGATGTTACTGCGCTTGTATGATATGCGCGAGCACATAAGCCGAATGTGCATGTATTTCAAGCAAGACACCCGGGCTATGGTTGTAAGACAGACTGCCAGTCAAATTATGAAATTAATGGTTCAAGATTTTAGCTCATTTACTTTCATGTATATATTTAAATTGCGCTCCTCGAAATTCTATCAACTGAATTTCATGTACAGGTTCTTCAGACATGACCAACAGATGTGAAAAGGGTAGACGCAGGCACCGTTCATTGTTTTACGCCAGCACGATCTGTTTCTGTAACTCGTATAAAGCTTCGTTTTATTTAGGTTTTATTAAAGATTCGTAAGGGAGGGGGTTCTGGATATTATTGACGTTCGCTATACTTGATCAATGGCTGTTTTTCCCCCTCATTTTTTCATTTTTAGAAATGACAATTGTGACTGAAGATGGAACAGCCCCTGTCCCTTATGACAAATGTTGTGCCCTTATAGTACTCCCACTCTTTATATTCATAACAACTGCAATGCTCTAAGGCGCAGCCAAAAAAGACCAACTTGAACTTCACTGTACAATGTTTGGGCCACCAGCTTCCGAAACCAGCTTCCGAAATCGTTTCACAGTTTTCAAAAAGGAGAACGTTTATAAGCCCGAAAGACTAATCCAAGTGCGCTAATATATTTAGCTATTTAAACATAGCCCACATATAATTTCCTCAGACCTGCAAGCATGTTAAAATTGCACTGTTAATGATCGCACAGTTCGAGGCATACAAACAGTTATAAGTAAGTCTTTGGTGGTTACAATGGATGTGGTGCATCATCTCACTTGTTGTACGGAATAGGTAACACTATTGAAGCAACAACTTTACCCATTACTCAAGTGATTGACATGAAGCAATGCTGTTTAACTGGGAATATATGTCAACTTGAAACTGTTGAGATTCATAAAATACACCATAGCTATCTGAACAACGACTGACTGAGACTGAACACAAAAATTCCTTACAATAATAAGGAAGATCGCTTACCTTTTTTTAAAACATTCGAACAGAGAGAGAGAGAGAGAAAGACACACACACACACACACACACACACACACACACACACACACACACACACATACACACACGTGTGTAACTTCCCATTAGTAACGTTATTTGTATATGCTTATGTCGTAACTCCGGTTGAGTTCACCATTTTGTACTGAGAACATTGTCAGTGTGGCAGTGCTGTTGATAAATATATTTATAACTTTTTGGAAAATTTATCACGTTTTTGTCTTGTCTTGCTGCCAAACAGAGAAAAAGAATAAGATTCAGAGTAAACAGAAAAACTAAGACCAAACTGCGAAGAAAAAGAATGGCCTTCTTAATCTTTTTCTGGCATCTTTCCGCCATAATGTCAATCCTTCGACAAATGTGCGTCTGTAGACATCCAGCTATTCTAAATTAGCCTACTGTTCATGATTTTGTTTAGCAATGGAAGGCTACCCGGCACGAGAAAAATCGAACTTTCATGCACCTGTACATACAACACATTTGCTACCTCACTCTCTTTCTTTCCTGTACGTAGTCTGTGCAACCATAACGCCCATTTAAATTCACATAGCGAAGGTAATCGCAGTTTTCCCCATATCTGTGCCCCCCCCCCCCCCCCCTCTCTCTCTCTCTCTCTCACACACACACACACACACAACTGACTGATCTCAACGAGAGTGTGTATTGTTTGCACGTGATGAACAGTTGGTCTTCATGGGTAATGCAGTATTAAGAGAGGTACTCAGGTCTTAAAGTACCTATGCCTGAAAACGGAGACAAATTATGCTGCAAGATGCGATAAAATCGTGATTATACACGTAATTGTGCTCATCCTCTTAATTTCATAAGTGTGATGTCGACACAGCGCCGCATGTATAAGCCTTATTTTATATCGTTTTGCTGTAGCGTGTGCGTGCAGCAACGTATGCACATGTTGAGCATAATACAATGAGATTTTACTTTTCTGCTTCATGTTTCCCGACCAGCCTAAAACGCTGGTTTTCCTGGCACAGAGGTGAAATATTGAGGCGCAATCATTCCAAACGATTAAATCGCCATTTTAGCAGTCTAATGCGTTTTGCATATTGATAGGGGTAATCTGCGCGCGGATCTCATCAATAATTCATTGGGACGGGATCGTCGCGAGGTCAGCAGACGAGCACTGTGGCGTTTTATGCGCCCGGAGCAGGCTGGCTGCCAATGAGTTTTCCCGCTCATTTACACGTCTAAGCGTCTAACACCTTAATTTTTATATAGACCACCTGAATCTGAGTAACTTTCTTATACGACCAGACGTGGAAAACTACAGGCTATTGATTTTTTTGTATTCACATGGGCGTAAAGTTGGCTGTATCTTTACTTGACATGCGCTTAAATAAGAATTTTGCTTGCTTGTCCAGTCAGGGAGGAAAACGTGTAATATCTCAAAAATGGCTTAAGAATTAATTTTATATGAGTCGCCTATGGTGTTCTTTTCTGGAGTGATTTTCACGTAGTAGAAATGGTACTTGTATAGGTGGGGGTGGCGGTGAAGGTATAATACTTTCTAAATAATAAAGAAATTACATTCATACTCAAACATTTCTCATTATCAAGTAGGCTGTCATGTAGCCTATAATATTAAGCTTCATTTTCTATGTATGTTCTTATTGTAGAAAGTAATTAAAATGTCGATTTCAAAATCTGAGTATTACTAACTTTATTCATACAAATACGCCAGTCATTATTACGGCTGCTGCTACTACTAAAAATAAAAGAAATAACCATAAAAATAATAACAGATCACCATATGATTCATTTTCATTTTCTACAAAAAAAAAAAAAAAAAAAATGCATATGCCACGACTGCACAACAGTCTCTGGAAACAGTCTCTTTTCCCTCTGGAAAAAATCTGCACATTAACATGAAAAATTATAAAATCACCAACAGCGCTACTGATGCCACCAAAGTAAACCAGATTTAACTAAATTTACTGAGGAAAAAAATTCTCATTTACAGCACTAACCTCAAGTGTGTGTATTTATAGCCTTTCAAGCTCTGCAGTTTGGAAATTAGTTTTAATTATGTGAACATTTTGCATGTAGAAAGATTGGAAGATGTGGAAAAATATTTATGCTGGATGCAAGGCCACGTTATCACCAGCAGAGTCCGCTTCAGACCAAGTTCATAGTAACGTTGTGAGCCCTGAATGCAGCTGGCTTCTCCTTTCCTGTCCCAGATCAGGGATGCGTTTCTAGACTAACGAGTCACCGCTTCACCACCATGGCATTGGTAAGAGAACCTACTTACCTATTCACGTCGTTTCCTAAGAAATAATAACGACTTTGACAGAAATCGGACCCACTTGTCTTATGTCTCGATGACGCAATGCACTGCATTGTGCGTTAAAATTTTCAATAAGACTGACTCTTGCTTTGGAAGAAGGCGAACTTTTTTGTGTTAAGCCAAGTGGAATTGGCTTGAAAAAAAAGTTTGCTTATTGTCTATATGCGGGATTTCTTTTGAAAAATGTGCTTAATTGTGCTCGATTGTGATTGTAAACATTGAACGTCACATCACAAACCAAAATAACCAAAGACAGATAAGTGGCTACATTTTCATGCACTCTTGTTTTCCACAATCATGACAAAACTCCGAATTTGATGTGGGTCACGTGAATACGATATTCCGCTCGGATGTTCAGAATTAGGCCTTATTGCAAATGCAGCATTTTCTGATTAAGACGTGGAAGATGCCAGTAATATTCGAGTTTCGCGACCCACCGCCGCCTGTTTATTGGCAGCAAAGACCGCATTTCTGCACGGAAGGAGAGACGTTCCTGCTGTAAGACATTGTGAAAGATTTCTTGGATATCAACAGGTCTTTGAATGTACGCAAATATCCCAACGTCGACCTTTTCAAAGAATTAAATTGGACTGTTGTCTTCGCACAGTCGAACGAGTCTGCCATGATTGGTTAAAAAAATCCTCTATTAATCTGAGTATGTAAGGCTGCCCGTACGCGATATATTAGTGGAATATTTATTTCCATTCGCGATGAAGTTAGCAGCGTCGGAGGAATTTTGTCTGTTTACGGAATAAAGGCAAAAACTGGAATATTTTATACATTTTAACGTGGTCATTAAGTCTGTTTACCGGGTTTCAGTGTGTGGATAAACAGACAAAATTACACCGGGCGAAAAACATGTCAGAACAATAGCCTATCATGAAATTGTGATAATATTTATTCGCGAACTTAAGCGAAGTGCTTGGCAATGGAAGTAGAAATTAGACTTAAGCTATATGTAGGCAATGAGGAAATCAGCTCAAGCGTTCGGCACATATCAACTAAATCTTTGCAATACTACGTTTTGCCTCTGTTCTGTTCTGCCATGTTCCCCGTTGCCTTCCCTACATGATGTATATAATTTAAAACAACAGCAATTAAAATAATCATTTTGAGCCGTCTGCGCTTCACTTTTCTATCTGTGAAGGCCTATAGGTTTATATTTGTCGGCCATAGTAAATCTACGGCCTGCTCTTGCCAAGACTGAAGAGGTGCAATCATCCACGATGAGGATACTATAGTAATGAGAGATAATTCTTCCTGCTAGCTTACTTTTCGTTATTTCTCGAATAATTATTATTTGAAAAATTATTACATCAAAAAAACTTGTAGGACTAGTAAAGTCATATAAACGTGCCATCTAAAATGAACCCTTGTAAAGCAACTTTTGAATAAGCAGGAATTTGATCAAAACAATTATGTCTATATGTACCACCTTCTCAGTTGCTTCTGTAAGCAACATGGTAGCCAATCCCCACTTGTTTTTATACTCCTTCCCAAAAGTCGATATACATGTATGCATATGACGCCAAAGGTGTACGAACAGCCTGAGCAAAGTTTGTATTCCATGTCATTTAGCTGATAAATAAAATGCGCTAGACTGATTACTACTTTCATTTATAGGCAAAACATGTGAAAATAAAAACGTTTCAAAAAATCCTTAATTTTAGCAATCCAATAGCGATATTTTAATGGTTGTTTTATTATTTAATCAGACGAACAAGTTGGACTAGTTAAAGGCACTTAATTTTGAGTCAAACAGCGGTGGTGGATCGCGTAATCAGGAGGGAAGATCAGGAAACTCCATATCTAACGATAGATGTAGAGTTGCAGTTCCAACCATGCAACTGTGCCTCGGAGTTTACGAAAGCTCGTCCTCACTGTGGTTTTATGAAAAAGCAACACTGAGTCAAACTACAGTCCTCCCAACGGAACCTGCGACCACAGTTCGCCAGGGTTGCCTTCGAGAAATGCGCTTATGCCAGTCTAAAGTCTGAAGGACCAGCATATTCCTCATATTAGCGGAGAACCTCGATGCTGTCAAGGAAATGCCAGAGCGTATGTTGTTATTTTTGTCTTCCAAGTTTAATTAGGCAAATCTCACTGGAACGTCCTCAATTTCTATTATTTTATGAAACGCAAAAAGGTAGAACGAAAACTCGAAGCAGATGATAAACTCTCTCTCTCTCTCTCTCTCTCTCTCTCTCTCTCTCTCTCTCTCTATATATATATATATATATATACATATATATATATATATATATATATATATAGATCTCTCACGCTGTTTCAAGCTTCATAGAGTACCTAGGGTGTGTTCCAATACTCGAAAAATTTGTACTCTTACAATCCACTCGTCACCTTCTCCTTTGTGGGCGTATAGGGGAGGGAGGGCGGCGCGGGTTAAGGGGGGAGGGAAGGAGAAAGGAGTACGCTTTTTGACCACCGGGGCGCCCCCGTGGTCTTGTTACGATGGTTGCGCCGTATGGGTCAAAATGTGAGGGTCAAAAGTTTACTTCGTGACTCTGCAGTTCTGCAGAAATGGCTGGGGGTCAGTACCATTGCTCAGATGCAGGAAAATGAAAAGAAAGGACGGACGGGGAGGAAGGCTCCATACAGTAATAAGCCTACTGGAGACCAGAGTCTCACAGCCGCTTTGTAATAGCCGGTATTGCTATAGAATCAAAAAATGGACCGAAAGAGTGCGCGAGATACTACGTCTGATATATTTATGTCTTCTGAAATTAATGGTCATATCGCTGTCAAAGTATGTGAACACTGTTTTTTGATGTTTCCTTCGTAGAGGTTAATTTCAGGCTTAAATACACACACACGCACATGCATGCACGCACACACACACACGCACACACAAATTAATGCTAGGCCTTCACGGTACTGTTTTCCATTTCCAGTTAATTGTTTGCTGAATTGGATTCAGGTCAGGTGATAAAACTTTCAATTGGTGAACACTCCATTCTTCTGCCTTAAAAAGCCTTGTGCTGCTTTCTCAGTATTTTTCAGATCACTGTCCATCTGTACTGTGAAGCATTTGACAGAATCTGGGTAGATAAAAAGCCCCAAAGAATTCAGCATTCATCCTGCTGCTTCTGCCAGACGTCACCTCAGCGACAGCTAAATACAGGGGGACTTGCTGTAATGGCAACCATACATAACCAGGCAACACAAATGAGAATGTGTGCTTCGGATCATAAGCAGTTCTCCCCTCTCTATACTCACCTCCTCCCTTCATTTGGGTACAACTTAACTCTTGTCTTATCTGTCCGTAGGATGGTGAGTCAGAACTGTACCAGCTTTAAAAGTGTATATTAAAGAAATACTATTTTTGAAGCTTTTCAATGGTTTACAGGGTGTGGCAAACCCTCTGTGCAAGTGAAGTCTTCTCTTGAGTGTTAACACTGATCCAGACACTCCTACTTCTTGGGGAGTTTTCCATGTGGTCAGCTGTTGATAAGAGGTTTTTCTTCACCAGAGAAGAAGTTCTTCAATCATTTTTCCCAATAGGGCTTTGCTCATTTGATGTTGTTTAATGATGGTGGTAGAGAGAGCTGTTGAGCATTTCCGCCCAAAATGACCAATGGTGGCTGCCAGTCACGGCCTCCACATCTCCACATCATTTTTCTACTCATCAAACCTTTAATTGGCTCATTCCCTGTAGCTGGGGGCATAATCATCCATGAAGTGGCCACTCCTATCAGGATATACATATAGGATTAAGGTGACCACTCAGAATTCCAGTAGAAATAATGGAACAAGTGGATCAAAGTAATGCCATGAAAATCTCCACACAGCATGGTAAAGCCACCAGTCCCCCTTACTGTATGGGTCAAAAATTCACAGCAGTACCATTCTTATGGAATGTGCCACACATTGAGAATATAGTTGAGTGTGACATATCTGATTATATCTTCGAAGCAGGATTTGCTCATCATAATCCTTTAATGCAAGAGTGACAATTACGCATTTTGGGAGGCAATGTCTGACCCTAGTTCTCCTAGTTCTTCTCACCAGTCCCAGTTCCTGTCAAAACACTTGAACAATTTTTTGTCATTGAAGCTCCTGCCACGCTTTTCCAGATGACAACCCCTCTTTAACAGTTACTTAGCTGTTTCCCTTGTACTGTCGTAATCCAAACTTTAGCCCAACTGGGCCTGCTGGACACTCTATGCAAAAGCCACAAACACATAAAAAATAAAAAAAACGACGCAAGACAAGTTTCTGAATATCAAAACTTTGACGGTGAAAAAAACCTGTAAACGAAAAAAAAAAAAAATTTTTTTAAATTGGGTTACCACCTTTTGCCAGTTCACCGCCTCAATTGATTCTCTGCCCTGGAGGTCAACATAAAAACAGGCTGACAAGCTATCCCATATTAGAGAGTATTAGAAAATTTTCAAGAGCAATCTTCAACAGACCCACTGTCTTGCTGGCGACTTTTCCCCCGAATAAGTGCCTATCAGGGCTCGATGGAAAGCACAGTCATTTTACTTTCTTTAAGGAGTACAAATATACCTAATAACTCGAGAACTGGCTCTCAAACGCAAGAAGAACAAACAAACAAATACATACATAAATGAATGAATGAATAAATGAATAAATACATAAACAAACAAACATCAGATTCCTAGGTTTCCCAAAGCATCTTAATGGTGAATTCCTCGTTAAATGGTCCTTAGGAACATTCTTTCCCTAAGACCTTTGCGGCTGAAGTCCCTCCTCTGTTAACTCTAAAGCTACAAGTGCTTTTGATCACTCGTTCCCAGCAAAATGCATGTTTTAGATCCCGCTCGCATCTGTCCACTTTTGCACCATAGTGTGCATGCACCGCTGATGCGCACCATCACATTTCGCAGTAAGACCTTACAAAGCCATAAAAAGGTGCAGGCGCCATCTCATTTTTCACGTTATATAAGTTGAGAGTAAAAACCTTTAAAACATAGGAGACAAAATATTAATTCTGCATTTGAGTGATTTGGACTTACATTGCATTGTACTGAAGGTCGTGGCGGCTTGGCACATTGATAAGCATCTCCAGTCCAAAGATTTTCCTAATCGCTTAGTGGTAATTACTATTTGCGGAATGTCTTATTTTAGAGTGTATAGGCAATGTATTAAGTAGGCCTAGGCAACTTAGGTTCAAAATATTAGATAACGCGTATACTCCCGCATTTGAAGCACTTCCTTTTGCTGATTGGCTGAAAACAGAAAGATAAAGAAAAATATATAATAAACCATCTTTGACCCGCAATTGACTGAAAATTAAAACCACTGACAAACTTTTCATCAACTATATTATTATTTGTTTAATGGGCTAAGTGATCATTCTGAATTTGTTGCCTGCGACACGTTCAGGGCCAGTGTAAGATTCGTAGCGGTAGAATTGTAAAAAAAAAAAAAAAAAAAAAAGTTAGGTTTGTTGAACAGACCGTCGTGGCCGGTGACTTTGTGTGATTGATTTATCCAGCAGTTTCAAAACAACATACCTGCAATTCTATGGATTTCACGGAAGACGCCTGCTACAACGCAAAACAATGTTGGGGATCTGGATATATCTTGGATGGACTCGAAAATTAATAATTATTGCCGCTGATCCTCGATCCTTCAAATGAAACTACTCTGGAAATTGACATGCTTGTGCGAATGATATGATCACATTGGGCCGGGCTGGGCAGGGACTGCTTAAGAAAATCTTTGCCAACAAATGCTATATTACATCCACGAAAGCAAGTAAACTCTGCACCATGCACCGTGGAAGCCAAGGCAAAAACGCTTAAAAACTACTCCGTCTTCTCTGGGCGTGAACTCATCTTAATGGACTGGTACATAGTGGAAACATTCGTTATTGTTGGTCCAGCCAGCCATTCAAATTGTTAATGATAATAATTGATGTTGTGTTCTCCTGGGCAAAAAAAAAACAAGTGATTATCCCGGTTTTTACCAATATGAGGTTAAAAGGCCAGCATATATCACAGTATAAGGGTGTGTTTAGAGGGAGCTATGTTTATGCATTTAACAACAACTTATTCATGTGTTCTAGATGCCCCTTCTCATTTCAGCAAGCTAAGTACAAGCTAAATTTCATACGTGTTACAACAACTTAGCTTCCTGATTGGAAAGCGTGGCTGCCAGATTGACCTGACTGCAACCCAGGCCCCTATGCCGTGCGTTAAGAAGGGCAAAATAAAATAATTCAAAGTCCTGTGGAATGGGTATTTCAAAGAAATATTTTTAAAATCTTTCAAAACTGGAACATTTGGTGTCCTCAGTTTCCCAACCAATTACCCAGAGAGCTGTTTCAAGTAAAGGAGATGCAACGGGTTAATGCACTCACTTTTGACCAAACTTTTTTGAAACGTGTAGCACGCATAAAATTCAGAATGAGTATTTTAAAAAATAAATTGATAAATAAAACGAAATAATATGAAATAGACACATAAAGAGGGAAAACATTAAAATTGTATGAAGAGTTTGTTTCCAAAACGCAATTTAACCATTTCACTCATTTTCACTTAATCAGCTTTTACTATTTTGGTGCCTATTGCATTTTATAGAAAAACGCAAACTTCGGCCAAGAAAACAACTTAGTATAGTGTCAGAAACTACGTATAAGCAATAATGAAGGTCCACAAGTATGTAATTCTCCATCATTTTCCCCAATCGTATTGTCTACCTTGCCCTCAGCATTATCTTTTACAGCCATCAGTGTTATCGTTTTTGCCATCAACACACTTTTTTTCCCCCTGTTATCTGATTTTTTTCCCCAACCCATATGCGTTTTCAAGGGCCCGGAGGCAACAAAAGACCGTCTGGTGTTTAGCCTTTATCAGTATCCTTCATTGGCTAAGCCTATATTTTAAAATTCACTGATAGGCCTATTATTTGTGCATGTACACTAAACTGCAAGTTGACCAGAAAAAATATGATTTTGGCGACAAAATCGTGGTTTTAATCGAAAACAGCATCATTTCAGTCCATATATAGTTTTCTTTTTTAGCATTTCGTCGTATTTTATTCAGCTTTACGCGAATGGAAATTATTCCTTTTCAAGTTTACTCCTTCCAGATACGTGCTAAAGGCCAGTTTATCTCCACTAACATGCTCAAAGATAACAACAAATGAAAGGCGGAATCAGAACCTCAATTAAAAACAAAGCATGAAAACATACTTCCCAAAATGTCATGTTGGACATGAAATGCATTTCTAATTGTTGTCCTACATATTGCGCAAAAGCAATGAATATAGGAATATAATATCCATATACCAACAATTCGCAGAGCAGTAATGAAATCTCACGATGGATGTTTCGATGAGAAATCTCCAAAATAGATATGTCGCATATCATTTGACGATATTGAAGCCTTCGTTTATATTATTTACTGTTATAGAAACACTTGTATCCCATGAAATAGGTAAAACGTCTTAAATGAGTGATTCCAAACTTTTGAACTGTATTGTTCCTCTATTGAACAAACACACACACAACGACTCAAAAAAGTTTGGTGATTATGTTGGACTTTGTGGGAAAGATGGGAAACATCAGTGGAGGATAATTATTCTAAAAAACACTTTCCTCGGAGTTCATCAGAAGGTCACTGAATTAATTTAGTCTCCATTGTAACTTGTACCGTTGCCCGAGGAGCATTGCAGTGCATTGTTAAAAGTGGGCGCATATGATTTATAAGCGATTAGGAGCACTCGACCAGTCCAGCCAAATTTTCTATATAATTTACAACATTTTTCAACGACTATTTGGAATACTGTGCATCTCTATTGATTGTTTCCCGAATAAGTTTTTTTTTCTTTGAAAATATACAAAAAATATATAATAATAAAAAAGAAATTATAATAACGCAAAAACAGAAGCTTAATAAATTGTAAACGCAAACTTGGAGAAAAAGACAGAGTGAGAGTGTTTGTGTGTGTGTGTGCGCGCGTGGGTTGTGTGTGTGTGTGAGTGAGTGAGTGAGTGAGAGAGAGAGAGAGAATAACAACAACTAACTTCGTTATAGGGTTTGCAATATTGTCATGAATTATAGGCTACTATATGAATTTATATGGACATCGTGGCTACACAACATGGCATGTCTCGCATCAAAATAATTTCATAAACGCGCTAAACTTTTCATTTAAGTTTTAACTTTTGCTGTAATTGCCCCAAGAGAAAGTAGAATAGTTGAATTTTTTAACTGCGTATTTTAAATAGCCCACGACAGTTTAATCGATAAATATTTATGGAACAAAAAAAAAAAGAAAAAGAAATAAGCTGTGCTTGAGCTGGTTCTCGGGCTCAGTGACCGTCTTGAATGAATTCCCCTTCCTAGTCATTTTTCTTCAAAGTAATGACCTGGGCGCAATTCAATATGACCGAGCAAGCTTTGCATGCATTACTATTGAAGTCGCAAGTGGGAAAGACCCGGCGAAGGGGTGAAACGTAGGTCAGCGCGTCTAACAAATATTAAAATCTACTGAGGCTCGTGACACGCCTAGTTGTTTAACAAAGACTGCCAAAGTATTAGATTAATATGAAAACTTGCGAGTTCACGACAAAATGGTTAGTAGGAGCTAAAGGTTTGTCACGTTCGGAGTTGTAGTTGAGAATTGTGTGTTTTTAAGATGTATTGAGGAGATTACTGGCGTAGCCCTGGAAAGAATTCTCATTGTCGCAGCTGCAAGGTTAAAGCGACAATAGCGGGTCTGCACTCGTTTGGCTGATGAAGTTAGTATCGTGCTGTGTTTTATCTTGCATTTTCGTCGTCTATCGCCAATATATCCATGGAAGACAATCTGATGTATCGGTCGATTTCATGAGCGTTTTCAAATCTACAAATATATTTGTGAGTGGAATGGCTTGGTCGTGAAGTGGCTGAGACGGATTATTGCTAGCTTAAGGTATCACGGTGAGGTCACGGGCTCAACCTGTGGCGCGAGAAAAGAAATTGTGAAGACGCTCCTTATGAGGATAAGGAAAGGATTGGAAGCTTTATTAATCGGGAATGGACCGCCTAACTACGTTAACAATGAGAAGGTGGGACGAGGCGACGTGAAAATCAAGACTGCACAGAGAAGCGAAGTAAGTGAATATTTAGCTTACATATTATTTTCCTTTAGAGCTTGTCGTCAAAGTCTTCACAGCAGGTGCTTTCTTGGACCACGTGCTTAGAACTGCGGCAGGTCCGTTAATTCCCCTGAGTCCTGAGCTTAATATATTTTATTTTAGCCGATATAGTTCGGTATATATTCCTCTGTCCCCGTTTCATGCATGAAACATGTAATCATTTGCTTTTTTGGGGCTTTGATGCACTCACTTCAGCAGGAATATAAATAGGACCTATGTATCGCTATATTTTGAAATTTGCCGACATGTTTCGGGGTTAATTGTATGGTCTGAAATTCCTGCCAGTGAAAGGGTGAAAGCTGTGATCGTGCCGGTGAACTCTCCCCTCAGGTTTAAGAGGAAATATGCAGGACATCATAATCGCGACGCTGTGATATGGCTAGGAAGAGAAAATAACAACGACCTGAAAACAACTTTCCAGCAGGAGAGGACTCGAATTTTCCATAAGGCCGTACTGTGAAGCAGACTCTGCGTGTCCTCATGATTTTGTTGATTTCCAGTTTAATTGAGAAATTAATATTTTGCTACTTAAATTGACAATTTTTGATTGCTCCCGGTTACGGTATTATATAATTTGACCGAAGGGTTTGCTTTTCTACAAAGTAGGCGACTGACTTTAATCAAGGCTCTATTGTAAAAGAAAGAACAAAGGACTGGTCCAGTGTAGCAGCCTATGATAGCCATATTTTATATTCTTGTTGTTGCAGAACTTTACCTTTGAAATATTCCTGGTTTTGGAATACTTGCTATTGGCAATATAACATTTAAGAAACGGGACAATGTGGTTTGCAGTGAACGCAAGAAGATTGGTTTGGTTCCAATTATTAATAGGAAATTATTTGAAACAGTGACTTTGATCATACATTATATTCTATCGAGTTTAGGTCAAGGGTTATTTTAACGTTTAATGCATAATTAAAGGTTTCAGTCCTGAGTCAGAAATTTCAACACTGTTCAAATTTAAAGCATATTCAATGAAGCGGACTCGCTCAAGGGTAAAAAGGCCTTGTTTACTGAGAAGTTAGCCCTATGCGTTATATGGCTTGTCTTCTTCAACCATGTATTCTGCCACACCTCAAGGAAATATTGATAAAATTGATCGTATACCTTAAATGGTTTTATTTAGTGAAAAATTTGCTTTACTATGCTTTATATCAAGTCCTCATAAGATATTTTCATTTTCCATAGTTAGTTAACCTTTAGAGCAAAGGAAATGCGCAGACAACGATGAAAGCAGTTTACCGTCGGACGCGATTGATGCTCATGGGATTAATATGCTTAGTGTATAAAAAGTACAATGTGCTTTTTCAGCAAACGCTATATTTTCTTCCCGCGTCCTATTACCTATCTTTTCCACATGTGTATTCCTAGGCCTCAACAGCAAGTAATCGAATTAGTAAATAACGACATTGCGATGACATATGAATGAAAATAGAACAATGAATGAAAACCTGCCATCTTTGAGAAGGAAACAGACATGAGAGTATATTCTGTTCAAACTCATTGCTTATGTGCTGTTGTTGTCGTAGAACTTGCTTGCATATTTTATTTATATTTATTTTTTGTTTCTATTTCATTTATTTATTCATTTATTTATTTATTTTTGGAGGGGGGTAACCCCAACATCTGTGCGTAAGACTGGAACAAAGTGGTTCTGAGAACTAATGCGACCTACTTTAAACCACAATTGTGTCCTTGTCATGTATCCATCACCATCGCTGATGTCCCCTACTTCTGACCTTCCTTCTTTTATTTTTTGTTCAACTTTATCCAGAGCGCCAAATATGCATAAGATGGGCCTATTCATTTGAGGTTAAAAAGGCGATGTTGGCTTACTTTTGACGCTTTAAATTCCTCAAAATGTTGAACGATTTTTTTCCGCTTTCTGGTGCGAATCATTAGCAGAACTCTTTTTTTCGTTATTTCGTCTAAATTATCGACATTTCTAGGGAATCATTGAATTGCTTGAGTAAAATATTCACACTCAAACATCTCACATACGGACACACACAGGCACGCGCGAGCGCGCGCGCACACACACACACACACACACACACCCAATGTTCAAATGTGAGCACACACACACACACACACACACACACACACACACACACACACGTGCCAGAATGTCAAGTTAAATATATACAAAATATCTCATGCTGAACTATTGCAAGAATGAAACGTTTTCAGCGAATGTGAGAAACTTCGTCAGGTGCCATAGATTACCTGTCATCTATATATACCCTGTAGATCCGAATTTGTGTGAAAAAACACTCGGTCACAAATTCGTGTCTAGGGGAGTATGTAGTTGATGTAAACGCTACGCCACTATGGAAGCTGAAGATTCATTACAGAGCGAGGTTGATTTTAACTTGGAAATTTCCGATATTCACGCAGCAATAAAACCACCTAATTTAGTTGAATTCCGGAACCTAAGTTTGGAATCAGGTTATTTTTGTTCAGGATAGGCTTCCTCTTTTATTTGAGTTTTTCGTTAGGGGCGTTTATTTTTTATTTAAGAATCGCCTACATTTGTTCATTACGTTTGGACGGCCATTTCCCGAGTCATTCTCACTAATTTAATTAAGATAATACACATCATGCTTCTCAACGCAAGAGTAAACTGCTTGCGACATACACAGTTATAGGCAGTTGTGTTTAGCGTCTTGTTTTCATGTGAGATGGGCAAATTAGTATGAGTTTTGCGCGGCGATTTTAGTATCGCCTAGATGCAAAGGTCTAACTGTGATTTAGGAGGTCTGGAAACCAGAATTAGTTGATGAATTTTTTATCGATCCTAAACAAGCCCAGATTAATCTCTGACAGTGTGCCGCGCGCCGCACACTACAGATTATTCTCTCGCTTCTGTTAGTGAATATATTCCAGATTAGTCAGCGAACACAGCTATGCAATGCATTTCCGTGTTTATATTTTCAGGAATTGGACAAATGTTCTGTCTAAATTAAAATCCCATGCATGAAAGCTGACAAGCAACAATCAATGCTCTCGCCAATGCTCTCACATTCAAAGATTTACAGGTAAGAGGAAACCATCTCAATTGAGCAGACCTTGCGTCGTTGCCGTAACTCATTGAAAGAGTTTGTTTTATGATCGTAGAATTATGATTTAGTCGGTTAATGGTGTGCATGTCAGTATGTGACAACACTGAAATATTCGGACTTTACAAACTCAGGAAAGATATTTCGAATGTGCTGAGCCCAGTCCTATTTCCTTATCCGGGAATTATTGGAATCCTCGCCATTGGCTGCTGAAGTCACATGGCTTTTTAACTTGACAGAAAGTAGGAGGGTTCACGAAAAAAGAAAACGAGTAAAGGGATAGAAATAAATTTTAGTATATTTTTGTGCACAATTCAAGGAAATTAATAGCAATGAGTTCCTTTTTGATCAACTCCAACTATGTGGATCCGAAGTTTCCACCCTGCGAGGAATATTCACAGAATGATTACCTACCCAGTCACTCTCCGGACTACTATAGTGGCCATAGACGGGAGAACTCTTTTCAGCATGACCCGATGTACCACCAGCGGTCTAGCTGCAGCGACTCGCCATATACCTCGTGCCAGGGTCCCGGAGAGCCCACGGTGATGTCTCCAAGGGGTCATGTCCTTCCATCTGCCGGACTACCAACACCTCTTCCCGAATCAAACCATCAGTGCGGCTCCGTACCCCCGAGCCCTCCACCCGTTTGTGTCCAAAACTCCGTCAAGCTAACCACATCACCGTCCAGTTCATGCAAACAGCCTGTAGTTTACCCTTGGATGAAGAAAGTGCACGTAAACATTGGTAAGTGTCGCGGACTTATACTCGAGGTTTTCCTCTCGTTTATTCTAACCGGGATGGTGAGAAGAGTGATCGGTGTTAAATCTTTACGCCCGTTGAGAAGTAGCCTTTGGATGAGATTTACGATCGGATGTTTGAAGGGCAGTATAATTACATCCTCAATAAATTTTTATTGCACTACTTGGCGAAGTACCTTTTAAGTCTATGCAACATTCCCTTCACAGTTTCTTGCTGGGAATTCCTTTTTGTGGAAGGAAAGCTTTTATGACTGAGGTAACCCATAAGTAATATAAATGTTTTTTTGTTTTTTTTTTACTTCAAATTTAAGTGGTTGGATGTCCATATGTGCTCTGCCACGTTTTCTTATGTAAAGATTAAGAATTTCATATTGAGATAAATTAACACAAATAGAGGTGGTAACACACATAATTTCACACGACCAAATTCAACCTAAAGAGTTCAATGGGGTGTGCTTATCAATACTGAGACAACAATTTAAATATCAGCGTGCTTGCTCACGCTCTCTCTCTTTTTCTCTCTTTCCCTCTCTCCATCGTTCTCATTTCTCTTTCTCTCTCGCATTTTGCATTCTCATATATATATATATATATATATATATATATGAGAAAGAGAGAGAGTGAGAGAGAGAGGGAGGGAGGGAGAGCACAGTTTCATATTCATTTTTGTTTGCACAGCTCTGTGATGTCTCTCGGTCAAATCACTTATCCTTCCATTGTTATACATTTTTCCTCTTTTCCCCCACACAGTGAACCCAAATTACTCAAGTGGGGAACCAAAGCGATCACGGACGGCCTACACGAGGCAGCAAGTCCTCGAGCTGGAGAAGGAGTTTCACTATAACCGCTACCTGACACGCAGGCGTAGAGTGGAGATCGCGCACACTCTCTGTCTTTCTGAGCGCCAAATAAAAATATGGTTTCAGAATCGAAGGATGAAGTGGAAAAAAGACCACAAGCTGCCAAACACAAAAATCAGGTCCTCCTCTTCCTCTGCAAATTCCAGCAGCAGCCTGATGCTCGGGAATTCTCAGACCCGTACCTCTGGGACACCTGCAAGCCTATAGCTGTCCAGACCCGACAAATGTACTCGTTTGACTTCAATTTCTGGATAGGCTATAAACCTGTTTTTTTTTTGTCCTTCGGAGAAGAGAATTTCTCATTGAGATGAGAGAGAAAAGAAGTAAATTTTATTTATGAACTATAGGGGAAAACACTGAAGTTCAAACAAGCACAGATAATATGTTTTCTGTGCCCTCTACTTCGTCAATCTTTCGTTCCTGCTCCTCTTCCATTAAACTGAGGGCAGCAGACAGTGGTTTCGCTGAAGACGGATCCGTATTTCAACTTTAATCATGCTAAACTCGGCCCCATTTGTCATGTTTACTCTGTGGTACAAAGGATGAACGGAAAGCCTACCATTACCTCTTCGTCCAGTTGTCTTAAATAAATGAGCCCCATTTCGCCAAAAAGGAGAGTCTTTCACGGATGTCCCTCCATTGGTTAAACACCCCTAAACGAACCACTGGCCGGACAAATTCAAAGATAAAGAAGCAGATTGGCAGACCGTGATTGTCACTTGTAGTTCGTATTTTTACTTTTGGACTTTGGTTCATTTTGAAACACTGGGGTCTGGTGCATTTACACCAAAGTCTGAAACAGTAGCATTATTTAAAAATGAAATGTTCAACAACCAAATTTTGTGAAGAATGAATTGTAAACAGCACTACGTAATATACTTATTTACCTCAGTTGTATGGTTTTTTTGTACAGTTCTTATAAATCACTGCTGAATCACTACTTGTTTGTCCAGAATTCTGAAGAGCAAATGTACTTATAGTCAGACTCAATCATACGTGCATTATTTTCAACCTGACCATCCATTATTTCTTTATCACATTGGCCAGTGTCTTCCTTTTTCTTTTGGATATTTGGCTGTTTATTTATTTATTTTTTTATTCCTCATTGCATTCCAGCCATGCCAGTATATTGTAGTCCTAAATTTAAATCTTGCTTTCCCTTGGCTTTCTAGACTGTTGTTTTCACCTTGCTCTAGGCCTATGTGTTTCTGCACAATAATATTTGTAAATAGTTGTAGAAATTAATAAAAAGGCAAAAAGGAAAGTATTTTTATTCCGTCTGCGTGTGCTTTCTTTTATCCGTCTATAAGTGGTCCAAAGTGCGAAGACTATTCTTGCTATTTTCTTTTTTCCCCCCGGTGCTGTCGCACTATTATTAACAATGTAGAATATAATCCTGAATTATGTAGCTGTTGCACAATGCGGTTAACGCTTTATATAGGAGACTTTATACAGGGTTCTCTCTCACACAACAAAATAGCTTTGCCTTCACTGGATACCTGTCTTAAATGATGCCGCCTCTCCGTTTCATGATTTATATCTTATGGACAACAGCAATTCTGGAACATTAGGTTTTGTAATCTCGTTCTAAATCACGGCCCTAGTTTCATTTTACGCTTCCTTTATTTAACGTTGCTTGCTCCTGCAGTTGGGTGATGCTGAGAAAGGGGTGTAATTGGGGGATCTCGGAAGTTTAATAGTTTTCTTGGTCAGAGGCTTTAAGCTCATTAAAGACTGTAATTTTTGCGCAGCTGTTTCTGCGTATTTGCGGGGCTTGTGTGTGTTTTTATTCTTCAAGGGACCGGCACCATAGCTCAAACCCTGACAACCAAATAGATAATCAAGAAGACAAATGGCTCCTTTTGTATGTTGCAGCTCTAGTATTAATTTTCATCTCTTTCTTGGAACAAGAATCTGAAATGTATGAGCAGGGGAAAATATCATTCTACATGCACAGTGAAAGTTTAAACAGAAATGCAGTCTTAATTGGTGGGCACGATTTCCAGTTTCTATCACTCTAAGGTAGCTGAAATAACTGAAACCTTACTATATAATCCCTTATTTGTTCATTAAGTAACACTCGTTTCTATCGGGTGCAGTGAGAAACAACGCACCTCAAGCATCATACGTTAAAACTTGAGATATTCATAGACTAAAACAAAATAGCTAAGGTAAACTAGGCTTCTGAAGATTTCTACCCACAAATGTTGGTTTACTTATCAATACTGCCCAAAACTGGCTGCTTTATTTTTAAAAGGAAGAAATTTTAAACAATTGCGCTCGAATTTGTGTCGTATGTTTTTATTTTTACTACATAATTGCCCGTATGCCTTCAAGGAGCCACGCGTACTGACCGAAATCACATAGTTTGGAAAATAAATGTATGCAAGTTGGATCAAATACAATATGCACCTAGGAGGAATTCTTTTCTTAACCGTCCGATCGAAGCTCTTACCCCTGCCGGGTAATTGGAGTGAACAGATTTCTGTGGAGCTCTAAGTTCACAGCCATTATTTGTAGACAGAGACAAGAAAAATGCGAGAATTATACAGAAAATCATTAATCACTTCTTTTCTTTAAATACTCCCTCTTCTCTATTGTTATGCAGCAGCAAATGTGGACGGACCTTCTGCCGGGAGGGGGTAGAAATCTTGGAGGACACTTGAAGATCCACCCATCCCCCTCATCCTCCAAGTCATCCAAACAGAAAAGTTTCTTTTTTTAAAAAAAATAAAATCATCCTAAAAAGCAAGCAGCTTTTGGATACTTCAGTGGTGAGAAGATGGAGGCGAAAAAGGTAACAGCTTACCTTACTGTTGGGATTTACTGTTGTGCTTTATTGCTTTATCGCCCTTCTTTCACAGTCGGGTACCAGAAGCACATTTGTTGAAATAGCGGATTGATGGTTTTATGGCCACTTTGATAGAAGACTTTTATTGCACGGTTGTTTGGTGTCTCCAACATTTGAGGGAGGATGTGTCTCTGGTTTGAGTAATTGGCTCTTGAGTAATTAATCCTATTATTTGTTTTTATTGTGATGCCTTTGAAATAAGTTTGAACGCAGAGAGCTGAAGTTTGTTCAGGGAGAATTTTCAGGGGTTGTTGATTCTGTGTTGTCATTTAATATTAAGTTACACCAATGAACCATAAGATTTGTATGGTATGTGTGGCCAATATATAGTCCAGTTGATAATGGTGGAAAATATGGGAAAGTGTCGAGAAAATTATTGTTTCATTTAATTTAAACAATGACTGACAGAACTTTGATGAAAAAAATTACAGTGTACTAGCTGCTATGCACGGAATGAAAATCTGGCTTGCATTGCGCATGTGCTGTCAAATGAATGGGAATGCATTTGTGCAGACATTCTGGGTCATTTATCGATAGAACCTCACGATCTATGTGTCTTCTTGCGGACAAATAATCGTTGGTTTCCTTCAGTCTCTCAGTTTCATACCTGCAAATATTTGATTAGAATGATTTTATGTAAGCATTCCATGCGTGATCACAGTCACTGCCTGTAGGCCGATTTGAAAATAAAAGTTGAAAACACTCAAATAGAATTTACAAACCCTTCTCTTCAAATTTTTAAGTATAATGATGTGCTGCCAGATGAACATGCGAAACAAGAGGTGGAAAACCTAAAAAAAAAAGAAGTTGGACAGTGGGAGCATTGAGAAGACAAAGTGCGGTACACTGGGATAGTCTAGCTGAGTTCAACCCTGGGGCACGTTTTCTAAACGATTGGGTCCGTTGTGAAATCACGGACTGACCCTCGGAACCCTTGACCTATCTTAAGACGGACTCTGCCTTTTTACATTTCCAACTAAAACTTGCTCCCAGTCATACTGCGTAAATGTGTCACTGTAAGCTCGAGATACAGGAAAATCACTCCTCTAAAACACCCATGTACAGTGCAAGAGGACCTATGTAAAGGCATCCTATGCCATCATGCTCGCGTTCTCTGTAAGCACACTAATTTCGATTAAATTTTGCTACAGTTTTATCCAAACAGACATGAATAAATACTTTTAACCAATGTGTTTAACAGTTCAATCTGTTCATATGATAAGCATCAGCTTACTCATGAAACCGTAACAACGATATAAACGTGCCAATAGATTTTACATACGTAAGATTCCGCGTGTTTATGTGAGAGGGTTTGCACTGTAGAGGGCTGTAGTGAGTTCATGGTGTGCCCACGCCAAGCATTGTTTCTTACACCTCCCCACCGTCCCTCCAAATTTGTAAGGAGTCTCTGGCTGCTTTGCCCCTATATTTTAAGGCCTGTTTTATATCACCCCGCTGACTGAGAAACTAATTCCTCACGATATAGGGTCTACGCTAAATGGTCATCACAGAACCGGCTGCTTGGATGACAGCGCACCCATGGAGATCTTGGAAGAGGATTACATTTTCAATGACCGATTTTATTTTTATTGATTACTTATAATTTTTTTTTTACCAACCATTCACAGTAAAAATTAGTCCTTAAAATTAGACACTATTGAAACATTTCTTAGCTGGTATGATAAGGACCACAGCATGAATTCAGACTGCTCAGGAGAAACGGATTATCCCGTGAAAGAGAATTCTATACAGCTAGTGAAGCAACGATCACTTCAAATATGAGAACATGGCGTTTATTTTTGCGTGCATAATACAACTGTTGTGTTCTAATAATTTCAGACCAAGAAAAAGCCATTTTAGCGCAGGAAAGAAAACGACGGAAGAACAGATTTTATCGCGCAAATGATAATAATTCAACGATAACCAGAACTATGTCACAATGTCAGAGCCACTGATACAACAACGACAATAATATATATATATATATATATATATATATATATATATATATATATATATATATATATATATATATACATATATATATATATATAATAATAATAAAAATAATAATAATAAGAAGAAGAAGAAGAAGAATAGCCAATAGACTTCGACACGACTAAAACATTGGCCGGTTCTTTTGAATCATAATAGCCCTAATTTATTTTATGAGCCACCAACATTTTTACACTAAATTGATAGATTTTTAAAATAATTCTGTGGATATAAATGGAGGTGGCCAACATTTTAAAGTTACTGCACCTTGATCAAGTTTGAATCTCCATTATTGCGACTGCAATGCCTGTTTGACATATTTATGATCCTTTAAAAAACAGAATTTTCCGCAAATACATCCAGACAAACCACCCATTTCCAAATGCGAGACAAGCTTCAATCGACGGCGCTGATTGTTCTTAACGGCTTTATTATTGTTTGTAATAATAATAATAATAATCATAATAATAATAATAATAATCATAATAATAAACATAATAATAATAATAGCATCACTCATATTGTATGAATTATCCATGTGTTTTACTTTTAGGTTCAGCTGTGGAGCCACAATGTTTTTCAGTTTTCATCCTTTGTTGTGTATTTGCTATTGTTTGAAATAAAAGCCTGGGTCCATTATAAATTTCGAGTGGCATTCGTTGTTGAAAAGCATCCTTTTATTTATATATTGCACATTTTTTTTTACAGTAACTGCATATATTATGTAACGAAATGTGCATGCAAAATATCTGTTAAGGCATACTGAGTAGCACCACTTAGTTCATATATTTCATTTGTAATTGGAAAATCGGTATATCAGTAATTTATCACGAGATTCATAATTTTCCCAGGCAGTTTGTCTATTGTTCTGAGGGGAAAAGTACAGGTCATGTGTTTGTTTTTTTTTTGTTTTTTTTGGAGAAATGTTCACTTGTAGAGCTTTTTGGTTGCAATGTTCGCAAATAAAAACATTTTGATGTTTTTGTGTGAATTTTAAAGCCATTGACATCAGACTCTCCTATGACCTTCAGCATTCTACGTGAGGCACGTTTGTTCTTTGACATCGTCTCAAAGTCTATTGTTCAGGGATGCTCCTTTGTACAGATTTGGAGCCGGACTCACAGAGTTGATTGTTAGAGGGCTCTTGCAACTTTTATTTGGAGCATTGAGTACCTGTGCTTGTATATAGTACTATTTTAAAAATACAACAAGCAAACAACCAAGCAGAGGCTAATTATTTTTAAAAATCTGTGGTTTGAATACTAAAATTGGTATGTTCTTATGTGTTGTCAATAATAATAATAATAATAATAAGAGGAAGAAGAAGAAGAAGAATGATGATTATAATGACTACCGCTAGCAAAATTATGGCCATTATCAGGACCAAATTAATACCAAGGTAACAGTGGTTACAATATTTTAAAATCTGGCTCTGAACCGTTATAAAAATGTATTTCAAAAGTTTAAAAATGTGTTATTCCCAGCATACAAATAATGAAATAGTATTTTCGAACTTGTTTTGTAACAGACTGTCGAAATAAAAAATGGGCGTATGACACAATAAAAATAAAAAGAAAATGTTAAAAAAATAACTAAAAATAATACCCTATATTGGCCAACTATTATTAATGGAATATAAAATAAACACAAAACGACATCGAATATTTGAAAAAACTGAAGATAAACAGGCACAGAGAATTTATTTGAAGTGTATCATCTTCACATATATGTTATAATTTATTCGTTTCGCAATGACTTACCAGAAGTCCTTTTTCTGAGCGTAAATAATTATTATTATTGCAAAAAAAACACTAACGTCAGTTTGATAAGACTCTTGTAGTTTATTATTTTATTTTATTGTCTTAAACGCAAGGAGCCTGTGGTTCGGTCAGAGTGGTCCCGCGAGCGTGCAGGGAGAAGACCCCCATCCCCCTAACGGTCACGTGATTCATTAAATAATTAATGCAGAGGTTGCAGAATAGATATGTATTCGTCAGGAAAATCGCAGACATGGTCTCCCTGTGTCTGACGTGAAATTCAACTGTCCTTTTAAAAACAAGGCTATAGCGGTGGAAAAAAAGAGAGCGAGAGACAGAAGCTGCAATAAAACAAATTTGGAGGGGAGAGTCTCGCCGTGGACAGTGTAAGTAAAGCGAAAAGAAGTGACGCTACTGTATACGAGAGCCTGCTGCGCATCGGTGTTCTAAAGAATTA
Source organism: Gymnothorax reevesii (assembly GCA_029721435.1). NCBI lineage: Eukaryota > Metazoa > Chordata > Actinopteri > Anguilliformes > Muraenidae > Gymnothorax > Gymnothorax reevesii. The sequence continues at coordinate 55,938,538 of CM056582.1, forward strand.
TTTATTGTTTGTTCTAAATTGCGGTAATTATGTCAAAATAATCGTTTTACCACTGGTTAACAGTTTGCTTGTGCTTGTGTGTTGAATTCACGCACTTGAGCATTTATTTTTGGACTTGCGCGCAAGAACGTTGCTACATGCCATTCGACCATATTGCATTCCTCTAATATCAATATATTTTAAAGTAGCACATTTTTCTCCCTCATCCCGTCTTACTAATCTCTCTCACGCTCTCTCTCTCCCTTGCTCTCCCTCTCGCTCACTCTCTCTTCACCTGCTAGTCGCCTTGATTTATAGCGAATAGCGATATGTATGTCAGTAGTAGCGCAGCTGCCATTGTGTGTTTGTGAGAGAGTTGTGTTGTTTATGGCCATGTCCGCGATAAATCATTTCTCACAGAAAATGATGTGCAAGTGATGATCCTGTGGAATGAGGAAGAGATTCCTTGATCTTCACTCTTCACCGATTACTTTCCTGCAGTCAGCTGGCTCTGAAGTTGATTATTGTGGACGATTTACAGCAATGGATCAGAGACTAATATGAAGGCTAAGTAGCTTGAGGTCTTGAGTTACAGCACATTAGATTACCAATTAAGGAAATATTTGTTTAATTTTTACCAAAACGGGAACGCCTATTTCGTGTATAAATATCATAAAAGAGTGCTTGGGATCCAATCTGAAGAAACGTGCGAGGCCCTATACCGACTGCTTGGCTTTGGTTACTGTGGGGGTTTATCAGGTTCTCGTCAGGGAAAAGACAGCCTATAGCCTCTTGGAATACAAACTTAGATTGAGCACATTGTGCGGGCATCTGTACTGCAGACTCGGCTGAAGGCATTCAGCGTGAACTGGTCTATCCACAGCTAACGGAGCTGTATTCTCATGTCTTGCATACTACTGTTACGTTTTTTTTTCTCCAATCGATTCTTCGTCAGTATAGTTATGACAAAATAATTGTTATGAATTTGTGGCTTGATTCTCATTCGTGTCGTGGTCTAGCGGTTATTATTATTATTATTATTATTACTATGTCATTTTTGTTGTTCTGTTAGGCCGATGAAATTTGCTGTATTTAATCGTTTCAGTTCAGAGGCAAAGAAAACCATTATTCAAACTGACGTGGCTGAGTACTGCAGACGATGGTTAAGCACTTGCTTGGCACAAACATGCTATTTGTGTTCTGTATGAAGACGGAGAATCCTCTCCTCAATGGAAAGTTGGAGCTTTTTGTGACCATTTGACGTAAAACGATTTACATATATTGGTAGGTTTATGTGTATCGTTAAATTTAACAGTGATTCGCGGATCTGGCAAATAGTTATTTGGTTATCCCACTCCACGTACAACAGCCAGTTATCGAATATTATTTGTTCAGTCAGTGAGCAACGTACATGAGAGCTCAGATGTGATCATCGTTATTGTGAAAGAGTTGATCAGCTTTGAAACATGTTTCGGGGGGATGATGATAATAATGTATCTCTTGTCAACATAAGACAAAAAGCTGAAGCTGCTCTTTCAGTGGAGCATTGGAGCATTGAATTCTGGAGCCGAAACTCAAGTTTTTTAGTCACTCCTCTTCCTCTTTGCCTAGCTCGTGTGAACCTTTAAAATCATAACACATCCTGGACTTACATCAAACATTAATGGGCAGAGCAGCGAGGGGCATCACATTCGAAGAGTATATTGAAACAGAGCTCAGCATTGCAGGGTTGTGTGTCAAAAACAATAATCGAGTTCCTTTCCAGGATTTACAGAGAATGCAGGAACTTAAGGTTTGCTTGAAGGTGCCACTGACATAAATCTACAGTTCATTCCAGTTATAAGGAGTGCAACTTACAATGGTAGGTTTCATTTTAGCTGATCTTCCATGTTGCGTGTGACCAATAACGTATTATTATTATTAATTATTATTATCATTGCTGTCGCCGCAAATCGAGACGGCCAGGACTGCTGTATCTAGAGAGAATTTGAATAAATTTTAATTAAATTTGTTGGTGATGTGTTTGTAGATCATGCTTTCCCTCGGAACCGCGGGTGTTCTCTGTAAGAGCAATGTCTGCTATAACGACTATTTGCAGAAATGACATCGCATAATACCACCATACCTTTTGTATTAGCCATTTGTGCATCTTTTTTGTGTGAAAAGGGCGTGTGTTTGTACGTGTGAGCAGCTGTAGTTTTTGCTCCGTCGTGAGTAAATTTCCACTGACAAAAGTATCAATTCACGGAAAGCTAAGGCGAAGCATGATATTTCAGTTATGGTTCTTTCACGTGGAGACACATGGCGCGGCAGTTCATATTTTTTTCTGGTGACACCACAATTTCCCTCCGTCTCATTTTCTAAAGAAACACCTTATCGTCAAGATTAACAATTGAAATGGCTTTAGTTTCTGTTGAGGAAATCGGCAAACTACTTTTATACTCATTTTATTTAAAAAAATGTTCGCTTTAAAGCAGTTTTACGGTTGGAAAACAATTTCGGAATGTCTGCAAAATAAAGGAAATGTACAGGAATATTATTTAGCCAAATCATAAATGAGTTAGTTCGCAGGATACTTCTATTCCGGTTCTCTCCGGAAATGGCTCCAGAAGCGGCCAATCTGTCCATGTACTTTTTCTTTCTGTCGAGACACATTCTCAAATACAAATCTGAAAACAATTATTAAACGGCGCGAAAAATACTTTATTCCCATACGGCAACATTTCTCTCTCTTTCAAAATGTAGAAAAACATAATAAACACATTCAGGAGTGAAATAAATTGCATATGTAATACATCATATTCTGTCGCAGAAACAAAGAAAAACATTTAAATGAACAGATAATGGCACATGGTCACGTGGTCAGTTTCTTCCTCTTCTTCTTCCTCTTCTTCTTGCACTGCTGCTACTACCAGTCCTTATAATAGTAATAGTACAGATTATTATTATTTTATTAATAATAATAATAATAATAATAATAATACCAATAATGGCTTCCTGGATCATAACGCCCCGCTCAGAATTCTCTTTCTTTTTTTTACGAAGGCGTGCACAATATTCAGTGCGTATCTTGGAAATATGTTGGTAGAAAAATTAACGATGAATATAATCAGTAGATTTGTCTTCGTACAGTCACATTTTGTTGTGGCAGTTGAAAAGGCAACAATCACCGCATAAACACACACGCGCATACACACACACACACACACACACACACACACACACACACACACACACACACACACACGCACGCACGCACACGCCAGGGTTTAATTTTAATGTCGTGTTTACAGTTGAGGCTGTTGAAGAATTCTCCTCTGATCTGCCTTCAATTAAGCTAAATATTAACGTAAATCGAATATCGGCAATCGAAATGAAGCTGTGTCCGTGTGGATCCTGTTTAAGGCCGCAGTTTGTAAGCGCCGTATGGCCAGAGTGTTGGCCTACTCCCCCAGTATACCACACTGGACAGAAATACCTCTATTTCATACTTCATGTCTTCGGTGCCCTATATATCGCCCACTCTATAGCACTCTCTGCCACGCAAACCTGATATATCCGAAAAAGAACGGTCTTCTGAAGCAGTGTCCTCGCGTTCGGAAATGGCGCTCCTTTTGCGTGGATGTATATGGGCGCCTGTGTGCCAGTAGTCCCTTTTTGCACCCTGTCGATTTTTATCCAAACGATTTCGATTGAACCGATCAAGACGTACAATCGCTATATTCAGACAATCTATTATTTAAAAGCTTTGGTAGATGGACTCAGGTATTTGGACATATGGCGCATTAAATAATAACAAAACAAATAAATGCACGTTGATGGCTCATAATAACGCCACGGACGGCAGGAGAGGGTGGACAACTCGAAGTCGCGGTAGCGACAACAGGATTCTCTCTTCCAACACTATAAAACATTGGTCGAATCAATCGCCCATTTTGCCAGAAGATTTTTTTAATCCCGTAAGAGATTAAGAAAAATGCCTTCAAATAGGTACCTAGGGGCGGCCTGATGCGGGTTTTCCCGAGTTTTTTCTCCGCATCCGTATAGCTAGGCTTACTGAGTGAGCAATTTTGGTAACTGTAAAGAGATGTTGTCATCAATTAAGGACAGGGCGGTAGAAATATGAAAAGGGTAGATTTAAGATTCAAGATACATATGGACGGATCTTGATGGTTAAGTGTCATAAGGCATGCGCAGGTAAAGATAATTAGTCAGCATAGTGGTGACTGTCATGCCTCACAACGTTATTTATAACTGTGGAATTAACATTTATTTTAAATATTGTGAAAAATGAACAGAGTAGGTCTGGGGTACGTTTCCCAACTTACAATGTTCGACTATATACAGTTAATGGTTCCAGCTACATAAGTAAGCATGAGCTCTTGGGAAGCGCACCCCTGAATAGTTCCAAAAAGTGTTTAAAATTATAAACACGATGTGGAAACTCTAGGCACTGGCTTCAGCTATTCAATACTTAGAGTCACCTCAGTAAAATATTCATTTTAAAGGTGTATTTTTAGAACAATGATTAGTGAATTGACTCTTATTTCATTTCATTTGCAGTAACACAAGTTAGAGATCACTTCCAGTTGAATATATAATGCAGACTTCCTATTTTATCTTAATCCTGTATTGCCTTTTTGATTATAACGGATGTTTGATATAATTTAACAAGAAAATTGGACTTTGGGGATGGGGCAGTGTGTGAAATAGAGATAAGAAAAGGGAGTGAGAAGGAAATATCTTCTCATATTTCAGTTCATCTTAACTTCCATGCCGCAGGCTTTCTGAGAAGCTAATGCAAGTGTTTTTATTGCTTTCCGTGTTTACTGCAGAGCTTCTCACAATGTAACACTTCGCTGAATTTCCGTTTCATTATCCGTAGTTTTAAGAGACTGATCCTGAGCGTATGTGCATTTTTTCAGCATATATTATGCGGACTTTTGTACGAAATGTTTGTTTGAATAAATGGAATCAGTTGCTGTAGATTTGTAGGCTACGTTGTGGAATTGAAAATGAAAAAAAAAAAACTGGCGAGCCCTCGCGTAACAGCAAGTACATTGATTTTGTCATTAACAGCTGCCAATAGAACTCATCATAAAATAAGGAAGAAAGACCCTTTAACTCGTCCCAGTCGCTAGTTGTATTGTATTTCCATTTTATGTACGGTTAATTCCGAAGAGCGCATAATTACACCATGGCCATACCATTTTGTACATAATTACAACAGGTGTAGATGCGGCCAGGTGTTGCACAAGGAACATTTTCAACATATAGTCATTAACAAAGTCCAATGCACTCCTGACAGAGTCAATGTGGTTCATTGACATAGAAAGACAATCGTTTCATGTAAATAAATTAGCTTCAAATATTAGTTTTTTTTCCCCCTATATCGGGCTTCCGGCTAAGTTCCACTCGTGAGTTTAACAGTTCTGCAAATGAGTTGAATTATTTGTCTTTCTTAATTGGCGTATCCATATTATATTTTGTTTATTGCAGTTATAATCTTGAGACTTGCGGATCGGAGGGCAGTTTAAACACGTTCAGCTTCTTTGGTGAACCTTTTACAGGGCATTCCGGTTAAAAATTAGCCTACCTCTCTGGACCCGCTCTAATTAAAAATTAACTCCCACTCTCTGTGTGCCTGAGAAGAGGAGTGTTTGTGAGATTAGCATGAGAGATCAAAACCCTCCACTGTACTTATGGTTGAGTTGATCAATGAAAAACAATTTGAGACACCAAGGTTCATGTGATTTCTATTCCTCACGTGCAAATCGTTTTAAAATAACAGGACCTCCGGGGAACAGGTGATCACCCGCTGCAATCATGCAACTACCGCGCTATTAGTTCAAGAAATGCCATTCTGACCTGTTAATGTTTAATTGCGTTTTTTCCTCATTTACCACAATACACTGGCACTTTCTGTTGTCTGTAATATTCAAAACTTATTCATATTTACAACGAAAAGATTATGAACATGAATTTACAATTTGACACTCATGTCCACCCAATTGAAGGATCAATCATGCGCAAATAGCGATTATTCCCAATTGACAAGTTTAATTGTAATCCAAAGAGATCTTTAGTTGAAGAACAGTTTGCGTGGGTGAAATCCAGCCCCAAGCTTCATACTCTTCAGGGAGTTCAGCAGAATCCGCGTTATCACCGCAGACGTGGTCAGAGACCGCGCGTCTCTCCTCCTTTTCCCAAGGAATCCTGTAGCATTGAAACGCGTCATCCGCAAAATGAGAAGGAAAAGGCAAAATCTCATTTTGCAATTCGGAAACAACTTCTGTATTTGCCGTCCATTTCATCCAGGATTCCATCTTGGAGGTTGTTTCGATCAAACCCAGTGAAATTCAGCGATGAAGCGATATATGGAAGCATGTAGCTTTCTTCGAGGGGACGAGCAAGGATATAACTTGCCTGCAATTAGGCATTTGGGTGCTGCCTGCAAGCCAAGGAGAAAATGACAGGAGAACCAGCATTTTTTGAAAGCCCAAAAACTTTTCCCGTTTTTTTGAAAACTGTACTCACGAGGAAAGTGCTTCATTTCAGAATTGGCTTTAAAACTAGTGCGGTTGACGTATGTAGGTCACGTGGGCGCATTATTCGGGAATTATTTTGGCATTTGGATGTAAAGGGCCTTCTCGTCTCGCGGCGGTTTCACCAAGTCTCTAACTCAGCTATTAACTCCTGGCTGGTAATAACAATAACACAGCAAATGGGATGAGGTTTGGGTTTCGCACATCTCCGACTAGAAGATATTATGCGATTCTTTGAAGGACTGGGAAACAGGGCCGGGATTCACACTGATAAATACAATACATATGGAGCACAAGCAAAAATGCTTTCTTTGATTGATCATTAATCTGGTGAGTTATAACTCTTCAACACGCAGGTCATTCTGAAAACAGAAAACCAATCTATCACATTAAAACACAGCCACGTCGCATTTATTCCCTGCTTATAAACCTAGTTCATTTGTTTTCCTGTTTTTTTTTCCCCGATGATGGTGTTTTCCTCAGATTGGAGTTAATTTTGTGAATATTTGGCCAGTCGATGTTTGTTTGTGGCTGCTTAGGAAAATATGTGTCGGATCGGTGGCTGAATGTAAAAGATATCAAATAATTTTGCAATAAAGTTTGAAATTGTTTAAATAAATGTTAAAAAAAGATATTATTTTGAATGCTTGGAATATAGATGAAGACAAAATACTTATCCTAAAGAAAACTGAGCCTTTCGCTGCAATGCTTGTAAAATTAGCAGACCTCTTCCTTGCTCAACCTATTTTCTCGACGCTTACGTTGCGTTGGCCAACAATACAAAATTTTCTGTTGAAGTTCCCAGCGCCATGAAATATCCGAAATCGGCAGTTTTTTTGTGCAAAAACCCACTGATCAGCTCTTCTGCACAAAGCTACCCCCGCCCTTTGTTCTTCGACGCTGCATGCGCTGGGATGTAGCATAGCCTCGCTTTATGTGTAACTTATTTCGTCCAGCGCTGCTTCGCATCATCTGCCTGTAACCGGTGCAGAAAATCAGATGAGGGACTCACAAATGAAAGCTACTGACAATAAACTATGGTCAGTGTGGATGGAGGAGAGCCAAATTAGTGTATGAGTGTGTGGAGGCAATAAATAATTTTATGGAGCTATAGGCCGCAGAGCCAAAGAGGTCAGGGAATCCTCTGTTTGATTTATGTGTTCCGGCAGCTTTCAGAAATCGAAGTCGCGAGCATGCTGAACGTTTTATTTTACATCATTGTGAGCCACACCGCAAAGCTACCTACCTTGTTTACTTTTTTAAAAGAATATAATCGGTCTCATTTCTTATTTTTAAATAGCATTTCCTTTATTCAGCTTGACGCAGTGCTCAGTCTGCATAGAACCCTGTTCCTCACTTAAGAATGTCGGCTTTTTAAATCATTTCTAAAATATGCATTGGGCCGCCTTGTTTGCATTTCTTATTTTCTTTTTCTTCTTCGTCTTCTCCTTCAAATAACAATAATAATAATAATGAAAATAATAATACCTTATTAATAATAATAATAATAATAATAATAACAAAGCTACCAGTGACACATTTTCAGACACGTTTTGACTATGCCTTTTAATACAATATCAACATATCGAAAACATTTTTTTTGACAAAGTCGTCAATTTATCATATTGTTACACTAATAATTATATTTATTATAGGGGACGGTGAACAGCAGCAATCATTACATCCTTCAATTGTAATTTCTTAATATGCAAAAACTTGCTTACATTATGATCAAAGCCGCTTCAAAAAAAAAAAGAAAAAGAAAAAAGAACGAAACCAAAAATAATTAAAAAAACAATCTTTTGCATTGCCAGTTTAATTTAACTACATATTTGTCAGAGACATTTAGCAACATTTAACATTCAAAGGGATCGCGTGCAACAAAAATGACATGTAGGCTAAGCATTTTACAGTAAATAATATAGATTAGGTTAATGATGTCCGTTACCAGGCTCACCCACCGAAGATTCATTCATTTTCAGAAGAGTCTGTCTGCACTGAATTTTCAGCGACCTCTTTGATTGCATTTCTTTTTTCTTCCTAGTCCCAACATTCCATCAAGACCCGTTGCCGCTGCGCACATTTCTTGGAAACCGGACGAAAAAGCGGTAGGTGACTTCTTTTTCACGTTTTGCTTTGGGAAATCATCACATTACAACACATATTTCTCTAAAACAAAATTTGCAGGAACTTACATCGTGTGATTGGAATAATTATTTCAGTGTCTGTCATTACGTGGCCCAACAGAAATTATTATCGTGTGTCCATGTACCCACGAATAAAAGCATAGTCGTCAACCCTGTTGTTAATAATAGTGTATTGCATGGATACTTAAAGTGCCTCAAAACGGACACGCTTGTCGGCATGCCAGGGGAAGTTTTTTTTTTTTAAATCAATTTAATCTACCAAATTCACAGACCTCTCGACTAGTTTGCAGAGTCCTTCTTGTTCCTAATGCATTACCGTGCATCCAACTGAAAATGTATCATGGAAAAAGAGTTAACATCTTTCTGTTGTAAAATGATAATTGCCATTTAAGTTCGATGTACAACTTCGCGACATCGTTGAAAATATTTGGCCAACAAAGCATCGAGTGGTTACACGTTAGGTCTGTAAATGGAGCAACATGCAGGCATAGAGAGATGCATCCTCTCTCCCATTCTCTCTCTCTCTCTCTCTGTTGTGGGATTCTCTCTCTTTTTGGCACACACACACACACACACACATACACACAAACACGCATGCATGCACACATCCACACACACATACACACACACATACACACACACAAACACACACACACACACACACACACACACACACACTATCAAAACCACCACAAACTCAAATAAGTGCATAGATTTTGTTTTCAAAATGTACGTGTGCTGTGCAGTATTTACACTTGTGAACTAAAAAAAAACACCAGTCCTCCATATGGAATATGGGAAGTAGTCTGTTGTCTGGACTCAGGATTGGGCAGGCATTGCTGTCGGTTTCACATTCCACCTGCATGAAAGATTAAATTAGACTAAGTTCCTCTGAATTTCTCTTTCCGATAAATCTAAATAATCAAATAAATGAATCCATAAACAAACAAGAAGCCAGAAACCAGAAACTGCAGCCACATAATCAACTAGGATGGGCGGTGGGCTGAAATCGCCTCCACTCCTTTAGTCTTGCTGAGGCAGTAATGCACTTGTTATGAACAATGACACAGCTCTTGGCATGAGCACACCTTAGTAGATGGTTCACAGATGGTTCTCACAAATTCTACGAGGCTACCTTCTCCAACAAAGTTATAATGTTTTTGTGACCAGAGAGCTTTTCCCTTTCCTAAACTGAAGCCATAGTTGTAAAATCATGCACAATGCTGTGAAGAGAAAAGTTGCAAACACCTACATTTTTTTTATCCTGCGCTCCTCCTACACCGCCGGAGATCCTTTCTGCTCAAGTACCCAACATGAAATGCATCTGTTTAAAGTAGCTGTTTACTGCTACTATGTGGAGTAGAAGTGATAAATCTTGCGTGGCCATAAACAACGGGGGTTGTGTCCCGAATAATAAAAACAGAGAGAGAGAGAGAGAGAGAGAGAGAGAGAGAGAAATACGGGTAGGCAGTGCAGAGAAAAATAATCGTAGAACATCTATGGTTTGCTTACATTTTTATTCGCTCCCTTTATTTGTTAATTTCATTGACTGTCTCGAAATGATGATTATTTTGTCCCACTCCCCCTGGCGACAAGATTCCACGCACAATAAATGCAAAACCAGTCCACAGTGTCATCAAAGTTTTTAAGGTGACTAAAATATCCCTTATAAAGTCTCTACTGCCGGCGATTTTTGTTTCTCACAGTTTCTGCAGCGCATCAACCCCCCCCCCCCTTTTTTTTTGGGGGGGGGGGGGGGGGGGGATAAAGTACAGATATTGCGTTACTTCTGCAGCCAGTCTTGAGAGGGAAAATGTACGCTATCGGTAACGGAATACACGTTGGAGAGGGGAAACTTGAGGCTATGCATCCATCTACCAAACAATGTTAGCATAGATTGACACCAAACCGTGAAACACTACCTCGCTATCTCCATCGTAGGCCTCTGTCCACCACGTCTGCAATTAGCATAATTTTTCACTAGTGACGCTGTTTGATGGGGATTAACACTCCTGCCCGTCGTTTCAAACGGCCCCGTTATTTTAGCATAGCGCTAAGGCCTCGTAATGACACTATAAGGAGAAGCCACCGGAAAAGAAAAAAAACTGAAATAAGAGGATTGACGAAATTTTACGAAGATCTGAAGCGGATTGTGTTCCTAAGATTTACGCAATGAAAGACGGAGAGAAAAATCTGAGGCCATTGTTATCAGCGAGCAGGGCGTACCAGTCGACAGGGCAACCAGAATCCTACTGCCTGTCTACTCGCAGCCCTGAGCTTTCTTCAGATCTTTGATGCTAGAACATCTCGCCTTTACAAACGAAAGGGATCTATAAGGGAATATCCGGACCTAGGTTGACGGCTTCCGTCCTGAGCATTCTGTGCTTCTTATATTCTTCAAGAATTTTAAAGGAGGGGAGAGCGCTTTCTTATTGATTGCAGCGAATCTGGAAGAGAATATATACAATGCCTACCCGTCCGTTTCTCGTCAGAGGCTAAGGTAAGCTGGGCTGAAATAAGCTATCAGTTTGTGAATGGCGGAGAATATGTCCCAGTGATTTATGACCATATGACTCGAATCGCGGTTCAAGAAGAGTTCACAATGCTTTAAGCTTCCTTCCACTGCGCTACCCTTTTCTTTTTTCTTTGACTTTCTATCCGACAAATCGTTCATTTTAATTTATCTGCAAATAAACCACGATCATCGTTTGTATATTTTGAAGTTTGGCTTGCTCCAATATTTACGAAGATGAACACTCCTGCGGGATTAAACGGAAGCTTCCTCTACATTATTAAATGGAATTTTCACCCCATCAGACTGTTATTTTCGGATTTACTTTATGTAGGCAGCAACGTAAAATCTTTTTTTTTCCAATTTGCCCAAATGTTGTTGAAATTAGACAGATATACATGGACCTCCATTTAAATCCTAAATTCCAGCCGAAAATTTTTTACTAAGATATTTCGTATAATATGTGATTGTTCAAACATGCAATTTGTTTTTGTTGTTATGATGCATTTAAAAAAGGGGGGGAGTCTTGCTTTTACCTTTAAGCAGGCAGCTCTGTCAACATCGACCCATTCAGCTCAAATTGTTGTTGTTTACGTTATACGAGTTGTGTTGACGGAGTTGTTGCTTTTGAATAATTATAAGCGATTACTAAATATCCAATCATTTTAAAAGTCAGGTAACTTTGTTATTGTGTAACAGTAACAAATAGGCCAAAGAAGGCCGTGCCCGGCTAATTGTGACATGATATAATTTAATATGTATTATCCCTGCTGCGATTTTTTTTTAACAATTCCTTGGAGGAAAAATTAGGATTCCGACCGCCTACAGGAAAGATAAATGACCGACATTTGTGACGTGTTGTGAGATGATACACAAAAGCTGTCGGTTCATTTCATGACGGAATTTAAAATAGTCTTCCAAGTACACCGTTATGGTTAATTGTGTTTATCGTCTTGACTTGATATTTGAAAATGGTTTTGATTTGTGTTTAAGTCGACATCGGTTAAATAAAGTATATGTTCCATTACTTAATTTGGCATAATGTGTTGCAGTTTTTTTTTTTTTTGTTTTTTTTTTTTGTTTTTGTAATCCAGTATTAACGTGGTTAGTCAATATTGATTTAGTCTCATGCTAAGATCTTTTCAGATGAACATTGAAAAACATTTTCAAGCTGTCTTTTAATTGTTTCTCCACCAAGAACAACGTCTGACTTGCCAAGGATCTTAAATTATATCCGTATAATGTCGGGCTACGTAAACTAACTGCATGCTGACCGTAATATTGTACAATACTTTTTTTAGTTTTTGATATATCAAGTAGATAAAATATGTGGAAAAACAATTCTTTCAACATTAAGTTAACTTTAATTGTAGGCCTACTGCATTTCTTAAGGCCTATTTTGTTGTTAGCATGCATGGGTCTCCCTATACCTGATACCAAACATTACAATTTGATTTATTAAAGAATGATAACCAATATTTATTTATTTTCATAATGTGGGGAAATAGTGGAAAGGTTTTGTTTTTATTAAAATATGTCTCTAATGCTCCCTCTCCGGGATAAGGAAGGATTTCAGCTGTTTGATCTCATTTCACCTTCAGTATCACAGAGTCCATTTTAAACTTAGTTTGCGCCGGGCTTGGTTGTATACTTCAGAAACGAATTCCATCTGGATGGGCATGTCGTTGAAGTGTCTTTTGCCCTGGCCTCTAAACCACCCGACCCACCGCCGAACGAGAAAACCTCGAGCTTTTAAAGTGTGGCCTCTGTGGCCGAATGACCCCAATGCATCACATCGCACAGACGCTTCTTAGACAAGCGCCATTATTCCACTCCCCCTAACCTGGACCAAGAAGTAAAGTTCTGGAAGCACGGATCTGTGGCTCCTCTGCTTTTCTGTCTCCCAAATAAACATTGTTTAGTAACCGGAGACACCAAATGTCCTGCAAAAAAAAAACTGGCTCATTAAACTGTTCTTCGATGCAGAAGCTCTGTATCTGGAATAGACATATTGTATTATGTTTTTTTTTTTTTTTTTTTTTTTTTAAATAAATTCTACCGCGGCCCGTTGTTCTCAGAATATGGTTGAATGGTTCAATTCAAATGTGCAAACAATTTATAGAAGCCTCGTATTATTTCGCGTCTGTGAACGGTAAATTTGTGTTGCATTTATTAAATCCAGCAACATCTTTGGCTGGCCTATTAAATGAAACGCATTGTGTAGGACATTCTGCAATTTTCCTTTGAAAAATTCATATTAAAGATTGAGCACTTGTAAGTTCCTTGATTTGGTATAGAAAAATATTCACCCATAAATCAGTCGGAAACCGAGTAATGCCACGAGCCTAGCCGAATATTTCATGATGATATCAGTCATTTATGTTGTTTATATGTGTGAGTGAGTGTGTGTGTGTGTGTGTGTGTGAGAGAGAGAGAGAGAGAGAGAGAGAGAGATGGGGGTGGATTCTGTGTTCCTTGTTTTAACAGCATCTGCGAGCTGCGTTTTTAGCGAGTGCTATTCATGTCATTGGGCTTTTCAGTAGCTAAGATGGATTTATGGCTGCGCCACTTATTATGTGATTCTTACAACCTTTTAGGTCAGCGTCCAAGAGGCCGTCGGAAAGAGACAGTCACGTGACCTCTGGAGCCAATGTTCTTCCAGAAGGTCGTCAGGACCCTGGTAGCCGGTGAAACTATTTTCAGAAATGCAGAAAACTACCTACTACGACAATTCAACGCTTTTCGGAGGTTACTCGTACCAAGGGGCCAATGGATTTGGCTACGATCCACCGCAACCGGCCTACCAGTCTTCCGCGCACCTGGAAAACGACTACCAAAGGTCTGCCTGTTCACTGCAGTCCCTTGGCAACGGCACTCAGCAGCAATCCACAAAAACAAAGGAGCTCAATGGGAGCTGTATGCGCACCAATCTGCCACCCGAACATCACCAAGCACCCTCCGTCTCTCCGCCCCAGAATGCCTCCGACAGTACCAACAGCAGCTCGGCGCAACATTCGAGCAGCAGTGGCGGCGGCACTGTGAAAGCAGCCCCCGCTAAGACATCCAATCTACCCCCTAACCCCACTCTCACCAAACAGATATTTCCATGGATGAAAGAATCAAGGCAGAACTCGAAACAGAAAAACAACTCACCGAGCACAAGTACAACTAATGGTGTGTGCACCCCAGTAATCTTCTCTTCATCTCACGGGGCTCCTTCAGAATTAAATATGTGCTATGTTTCTGTATGATAATTTTGTCTAAATAACAGACTTGCGACATCAACGACAAAACGTGCTTTAACAATAATAGTGAATTATGTCTTTTGTGTCGCTATTGCAATCTATGTTGCGAATGTTTTCAGCTGTTGCAATCTGAAAATATATTTATATGCTCTCTCAGTGCCCCATGGAAAAGCATAGGGTCGATTTTTTACAACGTGCTCAGCTTGGTGCACAAACAACAAATTTATTTCTGAAGAGTTCTTCATTGTCCATTTCCTTGAATGTTTTGATTACCCATTGATTACTGATTAAAATTCTCCTCTGAATTTTTTCCCCTGCAGAAAAATGTTCAAACTTCCCGCTTACAAAAGACAATAAAACGCATCATTCACATTTAGCCAACCCCTCAATCTATCCCAATGTCTTCATTTTTTGCTCAACTTTTGTTTAAAGGAAGAACTAGAAACAAATTAATCGTGTTCACAAATACAGGATGATGAAGTCTGTCGAGAAGGCTTGACAGTGCTCATTAAAATCAGTTAATGTTGATGACTCTAAGTGGGCCTGTGTAGCTCTGGGCCTGATCCAATTTACATATACTGGCTGAGTGTAGGCGCTCAGTCCTCTTAATAAATGCCAGTGCTGTGTTGACTTATATAAAGGGGTTAAGATCCTGTGCCTTCTCAGGTTTATTAGGAAATGATGCATTCAATTTCTGAATGTAGTAATTATGCTTTATTTCATTTCCAGCAGAGAGCTGCAGCGGCGAGAAAAGCCCCCCGGGTTCGGCGGCATCCAAAAGAGCACGCACAGCATACACCAGCGCGCAGCTGGTGGAGTTAGAGAAGGAGTTTCACTTCAACCGTTACCTGTGCCGGCCTCGACGCGTAGAGATGGCCAACTTGCTCAACCTCAGCGAACGACAGATTAAAATTTGGTTCCAGAACAGGAGAATGAAGTACAAAAAAGATCAAAAGTTAAAGGGAATGGGTTCCCCCTCAGGTGGACCTTCACCCACCGGAAGTCCTCCCCTTTCCATGCAGTCCTCTGCCGCTTTTATGAACTCCATGCACACAATGACGGGAAATTATGATGCCCCATCACCGCCATCTTTTAACAAGCCCCATCAGAACGCTTATTCCATGCCTACAGCCTACCCAAACCCCATGAAAGCCTGTCCCTCACAACAGAAGTATGTCAATACAGCAGCAGAATATGACCCTCACAGTCTTCAGGGTAATGGAGGCAGCTACGGAACTCCCAACATCCAGAATAGCCCAGTGTACGTCGGAGGGAACTATGTGGACGCAATGCCAGCATCAGGTCCATCTCTGTACGGCCTCAATCACTTGCCGCACCACCAGTCAAATAACATGGACTACAATGGTGCAGCACAGATGCAGACCAGTCAACATCACGGACCATGTGACCCCCACCCAACATACACAGATCTGTCAGTGCACCATCCTTCTCAGGGTAGAATCCAGGAAGCACCCAAGTTAACACATCTGTAGCAGGTTTGGAAATTGAATGAATACTAACACACGGGGTGCTGCAATGGCACTGGAAAGAAAAAAAAAAAATCTGGTGGTTTCACTTTGCTTTCAAAATGTCCGTGTTGGTGCTGCAGTATGAGTGCAAGTGAGATATCCTCATCTAAATTGTATTTTTATTAATTTCTTATGACTGTCCGTCGATCATCGCAACTGGAAAATGAGCTTGTAGCATAAAATGTACCTTTGTGTTGCTTATCCATTTTAAGAGTATCAGACAATAGATCCCATTTAGTCCAGACAGAATTTCAATGCAAATGAAACGGCTTTGAAGTAATGCAGAGACTGAAATTTCACCAGGATACTATAGGATACTCTAAAATATTCTATTTCCTGTGGATCAATCACTGGATTGTCCTAATATTCCCTCCTGTTCCATAGTACCTCTTTGGTTTTGCTTATCACATTATCTAAAAACTGTCAATTCATGATTGAATTAATTTTGTTATTTCTTTCCAAATGGAGAGTGAGAGTGGTGTGTTTGTAAACCAGTATGTCAAGTGAATTTGCCATATATTCTAATTTTTTTGGGTCATCTCAAGCACAAAGTGGAAAATCGCTAAACTTGGATTTGTCGTCACCGCACTGCTCCCGCCCCCTCCCTCGTGCGCTGTGATTCTCCTCTTTCAGTCTGTAATAGTCACGCATTCTTGGCAATATTAACGTTAAGGCCCGTATTTATCTATTTTTTCCTGGACTTTACGAGAAAACAGGGTATATCTGATCAAAATGTGTGTCCAAGAAATGAAGCAAAAGTGAGATGATATGGAAATCCACTTATGGTTCCCCTCTGGACAGCATTTTTGCACTTAGAGTTTACATTTTAATGGGATAAATATTTTCAAACGGAAGACCTCCAATCAGCTCAATCGTGGGCGCCTTCCTGTATGCGTGTTCAAAAGGACATTCATCCATAAAAAATATATATAAATATATTTATTTGTTATAGCCAAAATTTTGTCTTTCTTTGTATTATTTATCCACCCCAATATTATGTATTTATATGAAAATGTACTTTTTTAGTATTTAACTGTTATAAAGGACGTGTTATTGTCATGGTAATCAAATTTAATTTAGTTACTGTACTCTTGGTAGGCCTTGTAGTTTTATGTTATCCCTGTACATAAATAATGAAACGAGTTACATGGGAGGCATGAGGATGGAATCAGACCGGCTATTACTGCATAGTCGAGAATTAGCTGAACCCCATTTGAGAATCTTTGTTTTAGTACTTTTTTCCCTCGCAAAGAGTTGTCTGTTGAGCAATTCTTTAATAAAAAATGTTATAATTCAATTTCACTTTTCAATTTCATATCGTCATTGCGTCAAAGGCGTACATTTTCACACGCCTTCATACTCTTTGATACACTGATAATCTTATGGACTTTTGCAAGAAAAGCCCATAAAGACACTGAGAAATCAGTCACTCACACACGCACGCACGCACGCACGCGCACACACACACACACACACACACACACACTCATTTACTGGTTTTCTTCCAGATCTCTCTCTCTCTTTCTCTCTCTCTCACACACACACACACACACACACATTTACTGGCTTTCTTCCACATCTCCAACTAAACAAGCTTTTTTTTTTGAACACGAGCTTTGTTTGCCCTCCCGCCGGCAATGTTTTCAGTCAAGAATGATGTGCGTCACGTGGTCGGAGGCCACCAAGGGCACCAAATCTGTCGAGGAAAACAAAGAAAACGTGGGAGTATATAAAATCTTGCAACATTTTTTTTTTTTTGTCAAGCCTTCCAATATGATTATACCTCGTGCAGAAAGCAGGCTAATTGATATGGGAAAGGTGCAGCCCATCAGTAGGCCAAAGCAAACCTTTCCACGTTTAAAAAAAAACTACAATGGTAGAGGACAGGCAGCATGGGGCAACTGTAGTACACTCAGTTCATCCAATCAAAGACAAGCTAGTGTGATGTCGCTTACTCGGCACATGCTCAGGAGGACTCTCCCTCTGCCTGGGAAAAAGAAGCGGGATAATTTCACCTTGAGAAACTTCCGACAAAAAAAACTTATTTTGAGGTATGAAACTTACTTTTTTGATATACAGTACTTTCCCTCTACTGTCTTAACTACATAATAACATATTTTAAGAATGTTATAAGTCAGAGTTGTACTTTTATTAGAGATACAATAGGTTAAAATCAGTAATGTCTCATGTGTTACAATAACAACACCGCCCCCCGCCAAGTACCGCTAGAAACGCCCCCACCTAGGGGTTGGGGGGGTTACTTGTGTAGTCCTATCCTTCTCCATCAAAATGAATCAATTGTATTATTAATTATTCCAGATATACACGTTACATTTGGTGTTTTTCTAATTGTCCATGAGTTACGATGGAAATATTTAACTCTAACAATTGCCACAAATGCTGCTATGACAGGATCCATTGCATTTTTAGTTCTGTAGTATAATTATGGCCGCATTTCTCACCATTCCTTAATATAGGTCCAAAATGTGACATCCCAGTATCGCTTAAATGACATTTTGAAAAGGACACTGGGATCTTTGGAGCACGAATGCCCTTTCTCTAACGTACCATGCATTATTCTAAGTAGCCTATGGAGCCCACGCATTCATTTGCAGACTCGCGAAAATACAGCTCGGAATGGGACTTTTCCTGGAAAAAAAATATTTTCCAATTTTAGAAATGTAATTTCCCAATGTGACTCGCTAAAAGCACATAAGCAACAAATAAATGTTAATTACAATGAGTAGACCTAAATTCTCACTTTTTGTCCATATACGAAGTACAACTTTCAAAAGTTATGGATTTGCTGCATAACTTATCAATGACTACACATTAGTATAACGTGAATCGCGTATTAAAATGAAAGGATATATGTATACGCACTCAGCATACCTGCATATATACATGCATTCACACAAGCAAAAATAAAGCAAAATAGCACGGGCAGTTAAGAATAGAAGACGAAAAATTAACAAGTTATGTGACAGTCTATATTTCCAATATGAGAAAAAGAATAAGAGGCCCGAACACCCAAAGAGGCTAGATTTCCCATTTTTTTCGATCAAGCAGAGCGAAATATTAGTTGCTCATGAGATTCAATGTTTGCAATTATCTGGTCAGTAAGTATCAATAATAGCATCGGTACAATTTCCATGAACAAGAAACAATGTGTGTATGTTACTAATTAAGATAGACCTATTGGATTAGCCACATTTTGTATAAAAGATCGAGTTAGTTTTATTTGTATCAAATGTGCACCTCCATCTCCATGAGGCAAGAGAACGGTTCCTTTGTTACGGCCAGGAATGGAGGCGATGGATTGTTGAGGGAGGTTTCAGCTTTGGCTGTCAAGCGATTTGTTGGGGAAAAGATTGATCACTGCTATTATTTCTCCACTTAGCGGCTAAAAATATCTTCCTTCGCTAACTGTTTTCAAATATTGTAATATCTCAAAATCTTTCTGTGCAATATCGTATCCATGTTTTAATCCACAACAGGAATAGATTTTTTTGTAAATAAAACGCGAATATTCTTGCGTCGGGAAACAAGGTAACAAAACCTCTTACTGTTCATTTGGCAATCAGTGCTGCAAACATATTGCCAATGATAGAAAACGTTTGTGGTTTAAAGCCTATGGTGGAATAGCAGTCGCTCTGTAAGGTAAATGATATACCAAATGTATCCTTGTATATTGAATAGGCCTAAATGTTAAGACAGCGTAAATGTGAGAGTATATTAAAAAGGCGGATCAACACTATAACAGACTGGGCCTTCATACAATGTCAGATGCTTGCATGGATACAAACGTGAAGCACTTCAAAGAATTGGAAACGTTTCTTTTTTCAGATTTCAGGACCGCATGCAGCTCACATTTCTGCGGACAAATCTCCACGATTTTTGCTTCAAGGGACTGGCAATCAGTCAAGCAAAGGAAGTTCGTCTTGTCAGGGCTTTTAAGATTAATGACACAGCTTAATAAATGTCCTGTTTGCCACAGTGAGTATGTGCTCTTTATAATCACCCCTAGGTGCAAAATTACAACGCGATGTAAACAGCAAGCGAACCCCATTGTTTGGACTGAAGTACCACACACAGCCCTCCTCAAGATACTGCGTTCTGACACACATGGTCCCCGAATACCGTTTTAATTGGAAAAATTAGGCTTCCTCCTCTCCAGTGCAAGGAAAATTCAATATCCAGTGTTTTAGATCAATTTGAGAAAATACTGCATGCATTTTCCACAAGGCCAAGAAGTATCATTGGTCAATTTTGATCATGTGACCAGAAATTGGATGCAATTTCGCTTTAGTCCTCAGTTTAGAAGACCAACGTCCCCATACGCTAGTAATATCACTATTATACACAATTATTAATGCCTGCAAATACACGATAGCGGGGCTTTTATGTTTTTTTTTTCTTATTTTGACACAACACCCGCGTATTCTTATCAAGAGAAGCAATGAATTTTGAATTTGAGAGGGAGACTGGGTTTATAAACAGCCAGCCTTCCCTCGCTGAGTGCCTGACGTCTTTTCCCGCTGTCCTGGAGTCATTTCAAACTTCATCAATCAAGGACTCGACATTAATTCCTCCTCCTTTTGAACACACCATTCCCAGCCTGAATCTCTGTTCTACCAGCCAGGCGCGACCGACGAGCCAAAAAAGACTTTCAAATGGCCTCCTGCTTCGAACGGCGGTACAGGGCCCAGCTCCAGCGGCAAACAACGGACCACCGGCACCCGAGTTCCCATGGATGAAAGAGAAGAAATCCTCAAAGAAGAGCCAGCAACCGGCTCATGCATCCATCGCCTCCTCCCCAATTTCTGCTTCCTCCAGCTTAGCAGCTTCGGGGATTGAGTCTCCGACAGGTCCGTATTCGAAATGTATTGCTATCTTCTATTTTGATTTCTCGGGCTAACGTGATGGTGCTGTTTTAAGGAAAATTATGACATCAACGCAAAACAATATAGATTTATGCCACCGACTAATCAGCGCCTCAACATTGTACGCCTAAAACGTAACCATGCTGCATTGAAGATTTGAATTAATTTATCGCGACTATTTTTGAACGCCATTGTGTTTATTTATTTTGCATACCACACAGAACGAGGCATTGCTAGGTATAGCATCAAGATTTGGAGCACAGTTTTGTGATTATTTCTACGCAATTTAACCTATGGTTGTTATAACAGGTTATATAGAAACATTGATGTTGTCCGTTAAGTAATTTAATTTTGCGCAGCAAATGTTCACATATTTATGAAATAAACACGTGACATTTGTCTCCAAATGGCTCATGCTTTACATAACTTGTCATCTTTGGAAAAAGATATGAATTCGTTGATTTTATTATCGATTACCGTATTATCTGGTCGTACACAACGCTAGTCATTACAAACCATTTGTTACATTCATCAATTTTAGAGGCAAACGCAATTTAGAGTTTAATTAATTTATTCAATTTGTTTATGAAGCATGCGGTGACCTAACCGTGCAAACAGTGAGACTAAACATTGAACTCTGAGCATGATCGTAAGAAACAGGCTGCTTGTCGTAATTGGTGGAACATCAGACAAACGTACTTTTAATTTTTTCGCAATTCTTGATTTTTTTTATACATAGCCTAGGTTCTCAGAATGTTATTATAGTGGCGGATCGCTTGTGTGGCTTTTACAAGTGTTTGTGTGATTTGTTTTGGATTCGTTGCTCTAATCATAGTATTTCCTTTTGTGGTTACCTCATTTCAGAGGTGCATAATGGGTTGGACAATGGAAGCAGCTCTAGACGACTGAGGACAGCCTACACGAATACGCAACTCCTGGAGCTGGAAAAAGAATTTCACTTCAATAAATATCTTTGCCGACCTCGCCGAGTTGAAATCGCAGCCTTATTGGATCTAACCGAACGGCAGGTTAAAGTATGGTTCCAGAACCGGAGAATGAAGCACAAGCGACAAACGACGCATCAAAAGGAGGGCCAGGAGGGGGACATTGGCGGGTTTGATCTCATTGAAGAGGGTGATGCAGCTTCTCCTTTTTCAGCGAAACTTTTGGAAACGTCGGAATCCACTCTCCCCGAAAGCGAGTATCCCAAGAGTAGTGACAATAACCAGCCCACACCAGAGAGGACGCAACCAGCAGCCCAGAAGGGTACATCAGTTCCGGGCAAAACTGCAAGGTCCCCCCCGTTTCCAACGCCCACAGAAGATAACCTTTCTACAATGGATGATGGCTCAGCATCTGGCCCAGATAATTCTTTTTTAGAGTCACAGGATGCCGCCTCCCTCCCGAATTTGAATCTCTTTTCTACCGACTCCTGCCTACAGTTTTCTGAAGCTTTGTCTCCTAGTCTGCAAAGCTCGCTTGACAGTCCGGTAGATTTTAGCGAAGAAGACTTTGATCTGTTCACAAGCACCCTCTGTACCATAGATTTACAACATCTGCAGTTCTAGCTTGGAATAATTAGAATTTTTATAATTGCTTTAGTTGCCGAGAGCGCAATGATAATTGCGGGTTTTTGGACTTAAGTATACATCTCTGAAAACGATGACATCAATTTTACTTCGTCTTACGTTTTAGTTTTGTGTTGCAATTAACCTGGCACGGGACTGAGTAATCAAATGCCTTTATACATGCACCAATTTCATTGAATTGTAACTCCATCAACGATCCGATTCCCGGTATTTCATTATTTTGCAAATTTAAATTGAATTTGGATTTATTTATGGATCACACGGGAGCGGCAAAAGGTCAGTGTAGCCGAAACTCAATCGTTGTAATCTCAGGAAAAAAGTTGGCTGATTCATAACAGGGTCTTGGCCCTCTTTATGAGTTTTAGAAATAGTTTATTTATTGAAATTCTTTAATAGCAAATTTCAAAAATATTTATTGTACATTATTTTCATAGTTAAAAATAAATTAAAACATTTATACACCGTTGAATGTGTTTTGATTCTCAGCTGGAAACAAATAAGGTTTTACCAATTGCGCGACAGGGTACCCTTAATATCTAATGTAGGTATACATTTTCTCGCAGTCAACAGGCTAGTAAAATAGTAATATAATACTTGCATTTAGTAGCCTCTGAAATCTGTATTCGACTTGTTATAGTTTGATCACTTCGCTTTTCAAGTTATTTATTACTTAATTATTTTTTTTATTATCATTTTAAGGAATCGGTCCATGCAAAATACTGACTTCGTAATAAATGAGGCAATTATGCGCCGAAATGAGAAGGCGCATTCCGCTTCGATAAAAGATGTCCATTTTATTTAATAAAATACCTTAGGTCGGGGCATTTTTTAGACAACATCTGTGTATCTCCTGGAACTAACAAAGAAACATCAAGCCCAAATGTAGTTTATGCTGTGCCAAGTTCAAATCATGCTATAGGATAGTTGCGATGAATGAGAAAATATTTCAACCACCCTGTTTCTGTGGGCGCACATAAAGGCAAAAAGATTGGGAAAATGTTCTTACGCATACATTGAATAAATTGTCGAAACAATGAGAGCGTCATGCAAAAAAATTAATAGTAATAACAATGATAAAAATCAATTACCCTGAAACTAATATCATATTTTCAGCTCTCAATGTCATCGTCTTCTCGAAAGAAATCTGGAAGGTAGTCAGGTTTGCTAAATACTGAGGCAAGAGAGCAGTTTAAAAGACAGCTTCTTAGGCTGACTTGGTTATAAAATGGCGGTTAAACCACAATGGGCGACGTGAACAAGGAGGGCAGCCATTATAGAGCACAACGGGTCAAGATTAAAGACCATTACAGAGTCTACATTGTATCGCTGGTCACAGATTAAATCATTGTGAATGAATGAAGGAATACCAACTACACAAGCGATGCAGACTGTTTCTGCTGTAAATCTATATTCGAATTGTGGAAGTTAAGGGATTTCTGCATTGTGGACATACTCAGAATGGTTGATAAAATGAGATAGCCAAGCAACAATTTAACTGACGTGAATGATAAAGAATTCTTGAAATATTATTATTATTATTATTATTATTATTATTAATAATAATAATAATAATAATAATAATAACTAAATAAAGTACTGCTGTTGTTACTACTACTACTACTAGGCTACAGTAGCAGCAATAGTAATAATAGTTGTAGTATTTATTTATTATTATTGTTGTTATTCATAATAATAATAATAACAATGAGGCGAATTTGACGAGAACCAGGATGTGATGCAGTTGAGTTTTATTGTGTACCAAGAAGTTGGCTTTAAATCCAGTTTGTGCGAGCAGTTCCGTATACCCTAACAATAAAACTGATGCAGATGAGAATGACTATCGGCACTAAGGTCGGGCGGACAAATTCATTTGTCGGCAAGACAATCGGGCATAATTGTCTATAACACTAGCTACCGCGGTGTGAGCAGCTCTGCTAATTCATACGACAGGCGGGCGGATATCCTCATCCGTTGCAAATATAGGCTATTGGATGACTAAAATTAAAAAGACTCGATTATGCAAGAAATTTACATCGTCTTATGTTATTTTGAATCACTGAATGTCAGCATCAGAAGTAGTTATAGAAGCAATGGGTATTTTGCTGTTGAGAGGGGAAGGAAGTAAGCCGACATTACCTTCTCTCTTGTAAAACCGCTAACATCAATATAGTTCCTAGTTCAGAAGGCCTACGTGGTCAGGATCAATCATCAAGCAAGTTGAAAGGACCGAATTGACCGTATTGACCAACATCATAACGTCAATGGACGATTGTTTACCATAGGCTACTACAGCAAATAATCAAGCTTGTCGGAAGAAATGACGATTTTGTTGAATGTGAACAATGACTAGCGTCATAAAAGTGATTCGGCTGGTCACTTGTAACCCCTATATTTTAACGTGAGTAGCCTATTGAAGTCAGGGCTCTCACTGCACAAGTTCATATGAAATTTTGTAAGCCAGTCAGTGGTATCATCTAACAAGTCCTGTAAGACCTGCAGATCGTTTCCTACTCCAACAATGATAACCAAACTGCAGCGATAGTCTATTGTGTTTTTATTCATAGTTTATATCGTGCATTAAAATAATAATAAAAAGATCTGGACAACATACCGTCCATATGAAGGTTTGGAACGCTCCCTTCATAAACCCCTTAGCTGTTGACAATTCTGCTAATGTCAACGGGTAGGGAGATCGAAAAGTTCACGTCAAAGCCATAAAATTGTTGTGGGGAACTCATTTATGCTCAAAATGAAAACCAGCGACAGCACAATGCGGTCACCAACAGCAGTCAACCGTCACAGTAAATATCTATGAAACAACCTGTCAGAATTTAGAAGTAGCCTGAAAAGTTAAAATAAAGCCAATAACAACAGTTGAACGAGAGCTATTATTTTACATTGATTTGAAACTTAACTTGGTTGTGTGTCTGCAAGAATGATGACAAAGCGATTTGAACAGTTTTACCGTGATATTGCGAGCTCAACGTGCGTTTACGATCGTCTGCCTGTCAATGCATGCGATGCAATACCAGGTATTAAAACAAGAAAGAATAATGTTAGACACAAAATAAGACAACCAAGGCTTGTCACTGGGGCAGTACCCTCAAAGATACTGCTGTTGTACCTTAGAAGTGGGTTTTTATTTGTTTTGGAACATAAAAGTACCTTTTAGACCCTAAAAAGGTTCACACAGGTACCTTGAGGTCCTATAATTAGCCCCAAAGGGTACATAATACCTTGGAGAACGCATATGGACTCCTGCTGTACCCCTATTTCTGAGAGTGTAGCTGCAGTTATATCAACTTTACATTTATTCCGGCAATTCTTTTAAAGATTTATGTGTTCAAATCAGGGGACGCAGACTACCGTCACCAGGTAGCGGCTAGCTAGCTGGATAAGTACTGCTTTTGGCTGGGGATCTTAGACTTAGTATTTAGTTCGGAGGGCAGCAGTCACTGGAGTCCTGCAATCGGTTAGGTTGGAATTTAAACGGTAAGTTTTACCGGAGTGCTCCGCCTCCTCCCCTCCTCCAGTTTCTCCTGGGCGTTGTAGCCAGTCTGTTTTATCTAGGTTCTCAGCTAAGCCCTGTGATATTTTTAGGTTAGTATATTAATAGTACTAGGACTAGATAAACTGAAGTCGGCTTAGTAGGAGTGCTAATTACATACAGATTTTTGCTCAATCTGGTATTTCATTTCTGTTAACTGAAACTAAGACCCTGTTAAAAGAGGCTTATAATCCATTTACATAGTTTCTCCACGGTTTCTGTTGTGACTGCTGCTTAGGACTTCTCAGGTTAATAAATAAATAAATTGCGGTTCCTCAGCTTCTGTCTCAGCATTAGTAATTTTTCTTTTATCTAGGGTGAGCAAGGTCATTAGGTAGGGGGTTCAAAATGTTGGCAAAACTATGTGACGGTTGCAGGATGATCGCACTTTTGGAAAGAGATTTCCAGGGTGGGTTTGTCTGCCACCAGTGCCAGCTAATTGAGCATCTGGAGAGCAAGATCCTTGATCTTCAGGGCCAGTTGGTGGCACGACATAGTTCGCAATCAGTAGAGTTCCTAGAGAACCAAGTAGTATGTCGTTTACAGAAATGGTGTGTACGCCGAAGCAGGGTGGTACTGGGATCCCAGAGCAGGCAGGGAGAGAAAGTTGGGTGACTGTAGGTCTACAGCGTAGGAACAGGCATGCACACCGTACAGTGACAGCTCCTCCAGTGGTTGAGGTGTCCAACTGATTCTGGCCCTTGCAGGAACTCAAATTGGCCCCTTACCCTGAGAGTGAGGGGACTGATGAGCAGCAGGGCACCCTGTTGGCCTCTACCCCTCAGAAAAGAGAGTTAGTGATAGTGGGGGACTCAATACTAAGAGGAATAGATAGTTTAGTCTGTTTGCGCGACAAGGAGTCTCGTATGGTGTGTCGCCTGCCTGGTGCCCAGGTAAGAGACCCCCTGGAGTGTGCGGACAAGCTCCTGGCCAGACGGGGGAGGGATCCAGTTGTCATGGTCCATGTTGGGACAAATGACATAGGTAAGGGTAGGTTTAAGGTTCTGCAAGGTCAATTTGTGGAATTAGCTGAGAAGCTTAGGAGCAGATCCTCAACGGTAGTGTTCTTCGGGATCCTACCGGTACCATGTGCAAGCAGAGGAAAGCAGAATTTTATCTGGAGGGCAGGGAAGTTAGTGGGTGTTACACATAGGGAAATGCGGACTGCCCTGATGGAAGCTGACGGCGTTATATGCACTATTGATGATATTCTTTCAAAGCAACAAAGTGTACTGGGGGGCTTGAAGCAGGGCCGCATGGGAAATCAAGGGGGAAGAGCATTAGTAATAGCCTGAAATGTTTTTATTTAAATGCAAAAAAATAAATTTCCAGAGCTTTAGGCTGTTATGATTAGTGAGGGCTATGACATAGTTCGGATTACAGAGACATGGCTTAGTGAAGAGGATGGAGATGATTATAATATAGAAGGTTATAAGCTCTTTAGGAAGGATAGATGTAATAGGTGAGGAGGGGGCGTAGCAATCTATGTGAACGAAAACATAAATGTACGGGAAAATCCCAAAATTGAACATTCCTTGTCCTGTGAAGATATCTGAGTCAGGCTCATTGGCAAACACGAGACAGGTTTAAACATAGGAGTATGCTATCAACTAGCAGCTTTGGATAGTACAGTCAATTAAATGCTTTTTCAGGAGGATTACGCAAGCTTGTAGAGGTGGAGGGACTATTATTATGGGAGACTTAAATTATCCTGGTATCAATTGGGAAATGGTGAAAGGACAGGGTTGTGGGGAGGAAGAATTTCTCAATGATAATTTTTTTGGTGCAGTATGCTAATAAACCTACAAGAGAGAAGGCAATTTTAGACTTAGTGCATTGTAATGGCCCAGATAGAATTAGCAATGTTGAGGTACTGGAGCCACTTGGAACAAGTGATCACTCTGCTGTTAATTTTGCTGTTTCATGGGTAGTCAAAAAGGTGTATTCAAAAACAAAAATTTTAAATTTTTTGAGAGCAAACTTTGAAAGGATGCGCTCATATCTAAGTGAAATAAAATGGGAGACACTCCCGGACTGTGAGTCTATAAATGAGATGTGGGAAAGATTTAAGGGGGTTTTACTTGAATCACAATGCAAATTCATTCCAAAGGTGTCCAAAAGTAAGCTGAAAAAGCAGAATCCTCTATGGTTGACCAAAAGTATTCGTTGGATTTTGAGGAAAAAGAGGAATCTTTTCGAGATGTACATAAAGGATAACAATGAGAACTCTCAGAGGGGGCAAAAACTAACCCTAGGCGCTTCTTTCAATACTGTAGCAGAAAAAGGAAGGTTAAAGAGCAGATTAAGCGCATAAAGAATAAAAATGGATCGCTGCTATATGATGACAAGGATATTGCGGATGCCTTAAACAGTTACTTTGTTGAGAATTTTACATCAGAGTTGGTCTTTATTCATCCAGAGGGCATGTTAAATGCTCAAGATTATTTAGCAGAAATTGAGGTTAGGGATTACAAAGTATTAGACATACAGAAACCAAAGGCAGATAAGGCGGCGGGTCCTGATGGCTTATATCTTAGAGTGCTCAGGGAAGTTGGTGAGATCATCTTTAAGCCGCTATCCACCATCTTCAGACGGTCTTTAGAAACTGGAGAAATGCCAAATGATTGGAAACAGGGCAATATAATACCAATATATAAGAAAGGGGACCGTACCGAGCCAGGAAATTACAGGCCAGTCAGTTTAACTTGCATTGCGTGCGAAGTATTGGAATCTATCATAAAAGATGAGCTGGACTTATTTCTTGAACATAACAGTATCTTAATGGATAGCCAACATGGTTTCCGTGAGGGAAGGTCATGCCTGCCAAACCTTCTGGAATTTTTTGAAGAGGCCACCAAGACTTATGACCAGAGCAGGGCTTATGATATTATACACTTGGATTTTCAGAAAGCATTTGATACAGTTCCTCATAAGAGACTAATTTTTAAAATGAGCTCCATTAGTGTTACAGGAGGTATTCTGGAGTGGATTCAAAACTGGTTACAGGACAGAACACAAAGAGTGGTGGTCAGTGGTATCTCATCTGAGCTAGGTATGGTGGGAGTGGCGTCCCTCAGTGATCGGTGTTGGGACCCCTACAGTTCCTCATCTACATTACTGACCTTGGTAGGAATATTGAGAGCAGATTAGTTAAATTAGCAGATCATACTAAATTGGGGGGTTTGGCAGATAGTTTAGAGTCGACTAAAATGATTCAGGATGATTTGGACAGAATCCAGAATTGGGCAGAAATGTGGCAAATGAAATTTAATGTAGCGAAATGTAAAGTTGTACATGTAGGTAAAAAATAAACATTAGACAGGATTACTTCATGGGAGGTTTAAAACTGGAATGTGCTCCACACGAGAAAGATCTGGGAGTGATTGGTGTCCAAACCATCACAGGCTCTAGCCATTGTGCCGTAGCAGTTTAAAAAGCCAATCGGATGCTGGGATACACTGCCAAAAGTATTGAGTACAAATCTAAGGAGGTGATGCTTCTTTTGTACAACACATTCGCCAGACCACATCTGGAGTATTGTGTACAGTTCTGGGGACCATACTTTAAGAAAGATATAGAGGCTCTCGAGAAAGTTCAGAGAAGAGCCACTAAGATAATTCCTGGTATAAAAGATCAAACTTATGAGAAGAGGCTGAAGATCCTTAATCTCTTTAGTCTTAGGAAAAAGAGACTAAGGGGTGATTTGATTGAGGTCTTTAAATATGTTAAAAGGATTAACAAAGTGAATTATATGGGATTCCTTCGACCAATTGTTGTGAGTAGAACTCGGGGTCACAAATGGAAGTTGACCAAAGGTAAATTTAGCATTGATATTCGAAAATATTTCTTCACCCAAAGAGTAATTTCAATGAAGAATAGCTGGCCTGACCATATTGTTGAGGCAGAGACCTTGAGGGTTTCAAGAGCAGGCTTGACTTAAAGCTAGATACCATTGAGTCATTGAGTATCTGAAGTGATATATTCACAATAGTATAAAGAAACTGGCGAGCGTAGTTGGGCTGAACAGCCTGTTCTCCCCATTCATGTTATGTTATGTTATGTTATGTTGTGTCATGTTATGTCATGCTATGTTATGTTATGTTATGTTATGTTATGTTATGTTACGTTACGTTTTGGCACTAAAGTCCGGTGAGAGTTGAAATGATTTTTCTGTTTGACATTGTCATGTCCGATTCAGTAGCACATTAATGTACCACCTAACAACGCGAAGCAATCATATCTGTAAAAGGCATGGAGAGCGAATATACCTTTCATCCTGAATTTGACGGCAAAAGGAATGGTTAAAGCATGGGTTAATTAAGTGATCATTGAAGAGCCGAGTTTCACATTGCAGATCCGCAAATCGCAGGAGAAGACAGAGTATCAGAATTCATCACTTCATGATGCGTCATCTCATCTGTGATAACTTTAAGAGAAAAATGATTCATCAACACCTGTAAAGTAATTTTTCTGCGCGATTTCCTTAAAACGGGGATAGCATCACATAACTTTCTGAGGGGGAATTAGTTGGGGAAACATAATTGGACACACTACCGTTACTTAATTTTGCCACGAACGGGGTCACAGGCAAAGAGAAACGCATTTCATGAATGCAGCAGCTTTGGTGAAAAAGCAAAACCGTCTTTGAGAGGTAAGGCAACGCGTAGTATATCGACCAAGTTGCTGAAAACAATATAA
This sequence comes from Gymnothorax reevesii, assembly GCA_029721435.1. NCBI lineage: Eukaryota > Metazoa > Chordata > Actinopteri > Anguilliformes > Muraenidae > Gymnothorax > Gymnothorax reevesii. The sequence goes on from CM056582.1 coordinate 55,969,212, forward strand.
GATCATAATAACTACGTTAATCTTGAGACTCGTCAGTCTAACTCGAATGAGATGTCCCACGGTCGACTACGGAGTCATCTTTCACAGAGATTCTGTGAAATCCGACCAATCAGTGGGCTTCAATGTTGTCACGTCACATTTTAGTACCTAATAGTACCCACTAGCACCCAGTCAGCTGTTTTTGGAACCCCAGGAGAGCAGGTACCAGAAAAAGTGGTAACAGGTACCAAGTACCACGTACTTTTTCCTAATGGAAAAGAAAAAACGGAGAGTAGAGTAGAGCCGCTACCGTGTAGTGGAAAAGCACCATTATTAAACTTTGAGCTCATCGGAAATGAGATAATCTGACTGATGCAAACTGGAAACAGTGATACTGTGTTCAGACGAAACAACCTTACAAGTTGTGTATTTGTATAATTTATGTTGTGTTTACCTGCATGCTCAGAGAATAAAATAATCTTCCAATTTGTTACCTACACAATGCACAAAGCCGGTATTTGTCACAGTATGGGGGTGCGTTTCTGCAGGTTTCAAAGGTAACTTGAACATTATTGAAGCTGAGTACGTGCATTTTGGAGTAATGTGTGCTGTCTTCCAGGTGACATCTTGTCAGGGACACCCATGCTTATTTTAACAATTCAACCGCAAGCCACATTCTCCTCATATTACAACAGTGTCGAGCCTTAGGCCACTATGTTGGCCTACCTGTTGTCCAGACCTATCTAATATACAAAGCTTCAAGAAGCACAAAACACAACTATGAAGTCCCCACCCAGATATCTGAGTGGCTGAGATATGATTTTAAGTAAAAACAGGAAAAAATTCTTCAACGTTGGTAAAATGAGTTCCCCAGAAGATAACAATGAGGGCAGTCGAAAGGCAAGATGAAGTAACACAGAGGCACAAACATCCATGTCGCAAATTTGTGCAATACGTGAGGGATGAAATTGCAGACAAATTCCAAACTAAAAAGAAGATAAAGAGAGAGAAAAAAACATTAAATATCTTTTCTTTACACTTTAAAAGACACAGGTCAAGGATGATTCATACTTCAATGTTTCCTCTTTTATTTGCATTTTCTATATCGTCTCAATTTCTTCAGAAATGGTGTTATATATTTCAGAAAATGGCCCTCAGGTTGGTTTCAAAATAGTCACATTAACTACTAAATGGGCCATTTTGCTGTAGATGGAAATGTTTTCTTATGCAGAAATGTTTTTAATATCTTTTCCACTGAGAAAATGCTGTCAATTGCCTCATTTTCAATCAAAACTAGACTTAAGCCGTCGGAGGCGACTGCTTGGGTTACATCCCCGAACGCCCCCAATCCTCTAATTCCCCAATCCTTGAATAGACCCAATACAATATAAAGCCCCCCAGGTCATGACCTTTCATTTGAACTTAATTTCAGGTCAATCGGACAAATGGTTCTGAAGATATGGCCAAAATGGTAATTTTTCCATAACAAAGCACCACCTGGTGGCGAAATATTGAACCATACAGGTATGATGTTATCATGTGACACGTTGTGAGGTCATGACCTTGCACTTGCACATAGTTTCATGTCAATTGGACAAATAGTTCCAAAGATATGGCAAAATTGGTGAATTTTATGTGACAAAGCTCCACCTTGAGTCAAAATTTTCAACCAAACAGGTATAATGTCATCGTGGGACACATCCTCAGGTCATGACCTTTCATTTGCACTTGATTTGAGGTAAATCGAACAAATATTTCCAGAGATATGATAAAAACAGTGATTTTTTTTCAGTTTTTGGCCCCTGGTGGCCAATCTAGAAATTGTAAATTGTCCAAAATCGAATCAGTTCTTCCTCTTTATGATACTTAGATGCAAAACTTGGAATTTCTAATTGAAATATTACTGAAGTTATCGCGTTAACACGTAAATCAGTTTTTGGCCCCTGGTGGCCAATCTAGAAATCGTAAATTGTCCAAAATTGAATCAGTTCTTCCTCTATATGATACTTACGTATATGCAAAACATTGGAATTTTTAATTGAAATATTAGTGAAGTTATCGTGTTAACACGTAGGGCGGTGCGGCGGCGGTCGGACCAAAAACATAATATCCTGGACCGCCATTCGGCGTTCAGGGATATAACTAGACAAAAAAGAGTCTACTTTTGGACATTTGATTCCACCAACCCCCTTCCCCCCCAAATAAAAGGTCACTGGTGAAAAAGTTCATGTTTAGGACTACATATCTCTGCAAGGACTGTAGATGCACGTGTTCTATGGCCAGATCAGAACTCAACACAGGAATCAGAAATACACTTTCGGTGCTTATCATCAAAGATTTAAAACTTACATTAAGATATTATGGATCTGTAAAAATCTCGTTTGATGTCAGGACATGTTTTTCATTGTCACACCACCTGAACTATAAATGGTACCATCGTTAAAACAAAATGAAGCATATTCAATTTTTTTGAAATTTCATAAATCAACAAAGAGAGAAAAACTATATTTAATTGGAGTGAAATATAAGCATTCACTGAATTAGCCATGTTCGAGATGCACTTCATATATTAGCATTGGCTGTAGCCCTCTTCGTCCTCAGACTTTTCATACCCAGAAGTTTCGTCCCCAAGGAATTTTTGTCCCAGACTTTTCTTCTGCTTGGATTTTTCTTCCCTGGAATTTTGGTCCCTGAATTGGTCGTGTCTAGAAATGCTTTGCTCTCTTCCTGCATTATAACCCTAACCCTAACCCTTATATCATGGCGATTCGTCAGTCGTGTGCTCGTCCATATGTCTGTCAACAATGGAAGCTCCTATAACTAAAACCCCATAAGTCACACTTGACCTGACTTGACTTGTGGGGTTTTACTAATCAGTGCTTCAATGGCGGCACATTTTGTTATCATTAGGGGACAAAAAGTCCTGGGGTATGAAGTATCCAGGGCCGAAAAATCAACAGAAATGAAAAAATCCAGGGCATAAAAAGTCCTGTAACCATTAGGTCTATCATTTTCAGTCTGTGGGAAATTCATTAGCAAAATTTTTAAATTTAGAGGTCAGGTTTAAATTTATTCAAGTGTACAGCCATGATGATTCAGTAGACAATTGCCACTAAGGTGACTGTTTCCTCGGCCTCAAGGTCACCAAAATCGACTGGCGTTGCGGGACCCCGAAGTACATGTTCGTGCTAAATATGAGCAAAATTGACAATCTTGTTCTTGAGGTATCACATTACAAGGTATACAAAGGCAAAATCTATGTAATTCTGCTGTGACCTTGAAAATGACCTCAAGGTCACCAAAATCGACTGATGTTGCGGGATCCCCTCCAAGTACATGTTGGTGCCAAACATGAGCAAAATCGGCCCTCTGTTTCTTCATATATTGTGTTAACACAGTTTACGAAGGCAAATAATATGTAATTGTGCTGTGACCTTGAAAATAACCTCAAGGTCACCAAAATCATCTGATGTCTCGAGACCCGTCAAGTGCATGATGGCGCCAAATATGAGCAAAATTGATCCCCTGGTTCTAGAGAAGTTGTGCTGGCACCAACGAAACAGACATATAGACGGACTGAGCTGAATACCATCTCCCCCAATCCGCGCTTCTCAGCAGTGGCATACAAAAATGCATATATGCTCCCAAATACCGATGTATGCCGCTAGCACTAGGAGTCATGCAGCAGGATTTATCAAATATAATTTGTACTATTTTTGCACAAAAAAATCATGTTACAATAATTTAATGGTCATTATTAAAGGAGAATTCCGGTGTGAAATTCACTTGGGGTGTTTTGAAACATGATAACGAGTATTAACCTTTGTCGAATACCCCTCCTCCGTAAGCACGAAACATTTCGGAATAAATGGCTTTTTAGCCGAAGCTCCCAACAGGCTTACAATAGTAGTGAATCGGGCATAGCGTTGCCATGCAAAGGAATCGCTATTTTTTTCATCATTAACAAGACTCAAAGTAGCTCCACACTTCATCGGTAGAATTCTGAGGGCCCTGACATTTAAATCGAGGCACTGAGGCACTGAAAATGCACCGGTAGTTTATTATAAAATACTATTTATGCAAACAGTACCTCGATGCAGTTTCCAGTCGCCTCCATCTCGAAAATCACAATAAGTCGATTGACGAGCACAAACGAATAGGAAGAGGAACAGATTGCAATCTATTCGTTCGTGCTCGTCAATCGACTTATGGTCAGGGGTCCAACTGGACAGGGTCCAACTTATATGGGTCCAGTGGGTACGGGGTCCAAATGACCCGTTCCCCTCTAAGCACTGAGCTGCCATTTAGAGTCAGATATGCCAAAATTGGGTTTCAAAGAAAAAGCATAGGGATGGTAGATCTCCAGGAACCTTATTTATTTATTTATTTATTCTAAGCCTATTTTATCTCTGGAGTGAAAATAAAGCGTGAATCTGTTCGATCCATCTGACTAATTTTCAAAAGAGAGACCGAATAAAGACTGTAGTCAATCTTCAACGGAAGAAAACAGAAGAATAAACAGACGCTTGTATTCGCGTCTTTGCCTTTACTTTGACTGTAATCAGTCGTGTGAAAAATTTGTTTCGCGTCCAGTAAGCAAGCGGCTTTACTGAGCTTAGAACGCAAGCATTATATATGTGGTTGGCTGAGAAAGATGTGAAGTCGTTAGTTTGCATCACAGATTCAGATGCGCTGATTAAGCCAGGTCGAGTTTCCATTACGCGTGCCAACCGCCTTTACTCTGACATCAGGACAATCGACATAAATACTATAATTTATGTCCTTATTCAGATAATTACATTAAATAGTGCTTGGTGTAATGATTTATTGCATTGGAATGTCCCTGACATTCTGGAAACCTGCCTGTGAGGTTTCGGTGACGTGTGCGCACTGTGCGCCGGTCAGCCAAATTACCACTGCACAGAAAGTAAGCCAGGGTGGAGCTGGTGAGTTTTCTGTGCAACTTAAGCGGAGACTTTTTCACTGAGTCTTTTTGAATATGTGAAACCTCATCCTACTACGCCGCCACACCCATCTCGGCGCACGTTCGTCTACCAAAGGCTGTGCACGGTGTTGCACCTCGCAAAATTACCACTGCGTGGGCTACGCCATGCTACGCCATGCTGCGCCACCCTGCGCTGAGCCAAGAAATTAGAGCCCACTAGAGACTTAATCAGTCTACTATGTTCCACTTTCTTATACTTAAAAACAGGTAATGTTTGGGCCCAATGTTCTGCCGTGAGCTGAAGCTTAGTGGTGAGTTGAAGAATTTGGTTGGATCTTAATTAATCCGATGGGTAAGTCCATCGAAATTCCATCGATGTTAATGTGGATGGCAGCAGCAAGTTCATTTTCAAATCTTGCCCACATCAACATCTTATCAGACAACTTACAGCTGAAAAGCAACTAATCTACAACCTGTAAGGACTGGAAAAGATGTTGCGGAGTACAGTATAGCAGAGTATCTAATATATCCAACGCATTCTCATCCAGACTCGTAATATGGCCTGACCAACCGTTGATATCTGACGAAAATAGAGACTCTTGCGTACCTATTTGAGGTTTAGGGCCAGGGTTTAGGTTAGGGATAGGGGTTGGGGTAAAGTTCGTTTTAACACTGGTGTCAAAAAAGGGTGCCAATATTTGTTGTATATTGACGCTTGGACAGGTAGCGTCACTATATGACGACTTGGGATGAGAATTGGCTCATATATGAATCACAGAAGTTATGGAATTCTTGAAAAAGCAAGAAACAGCTGGCATGGGTTGAGGATGAAAAATATGGATGAAAATAGACAAATTCCAAGCCAGGTCAAACCTTGAAACAATAGTCTTTGTTGTCAGCAGCAGTATCTGTAGGCCAGGGGTGAAAATATTACAGGATACCACAAGCAAAAGTAAGGACTGAATAAAGAGACAAGCCATATGAGCTAAGTTCTAGAACAAAGCTTGATGGACAGATGTGACCATAATAAAGTTGAAAGCGTGAAGAAATAATAATAAAAATAGGCGTGCAATGCACGGAATACCCCTCAGCCCGATGTCGAAGTTTTTGGAGACGCCCGCCCGCCCGCCCGCCCGCCCGCCACCCGACCGCCCGCCCAACCGCACGAAGGATAGCAATGCCCCGTCAGCCTTTAGGGCTGAGGGGTAATAATAATATTTCAAAAAATGCTGCTTCAGAGTACTCCCTACAGATCAAGTCCTAGTTGTTTCAGGGCAAGGCATGCATGACTGCTCTTGGCACAGGCTCAACAGCCTTTATTGTGGGTGCAATGGAGAACGGTAGCAGAAGGATGAATTAGGAAGGATTCGAACGAATTGTTTAGCTGTGCATAAAGAAATTCTGCCAAACTCACTGGCGGATGCCTCATCCTGCAGTGAAACATTGACCCCTAAAACACTGCCTTATAGCACAAGGTTTATCAAAGGAAACGAGGCAAGCTCTTGAAACAAGACACCTGATTTATGAATCAATTAATCCATCAATCAAATCTGGTTTAAGAAGCACATTTTACTCAGGAAGCAAAAATGGAGCTCAGATACAACAGATTAAAAAATAAAACAATGAAAATAACAATATGAAAACATATAACTCATCCAATAAATGAAGGGATTGCATTCCCTAATATAAAAATAATGTTCCCCATTTTATTAATTCTAAGCAGCACTGAAAAACAATTTTTTCAGTTTATTTCTTGAAACTTTTAATTTGTCTGCAACCTGCTAATCCAAGATAATTTCTTTATACAATTAAAAGACCAGTGCAAGAAGATCTTAGGCAGGGCTGCCCTACCCGTTCCTGGAGATCTACCATCCCCATGCGTTTTCTCTCAAACCCAATTTTGGCATATCTGACTCTGAATGGCAGCTCAGTGCCTAGAGGGGAATGGGTCATTTGTACCCACTGGACCCATATAAGTTGGACCCTGTCCAGTTGGACCCCTGACCAGTTGGTTAGATTTAGGTTAGAGTCTGGGGTCCAAACAGCATGGGGTCCAACTGGGTAGGGTCTGGTGTCCAACTGGCTTGGGTCGAAATGATCTAGTGTCCGACCGGTACTGGGTCCATTCAATTAGGGTCCAAATGGTATGAGTCCTACTGGTATGGGGTCAAAACAACCTATACCCAGTGTACAGTCTAACTGTTAAATGAGATGTGCTTTGTTTGGGTTGGAGTGAAAACCATGGGACTGTAGATCTTCAAGAACAGGATTGGACAGCCAGGATTTAAAGGATTAAAAAGGTTCATAACAAAAAAAATAAATATATATATATTTTATATACACAGTGCAAATCTTTTTTAAAAATCAACCCCGGTGCAACTTTGTAACTATTCTAACGATTTCAAGACAAGTTGAATGAATTTACTTTTTTTGATTTTGTGACAACCCGTGGTGAAATATAAGCAGTGGACAATCAATCAACTTCATTTGAAGACACAAGAAATTCTTGTTGCCATAATACATACTTTGCCTGAAGTAAATGCATGCAGACAAGTCTCCATATTAGCCTGTGAAATGCAGCACTGCAAAGCAGTATTTTTTTTTTTTTTTTACCCCTTTGCGCAGAAGTGCCCGCCAGCAGATATGGAGCTACAATTTATGCATGCGGTTGCAATATTCTATCGCTAGATCAGTTATTGACTACTCACGAACAAAGCCGAGCACGAACTCGGGTTAGAATATGGACGAGTTCAGTCCCATCCCTGTTTTTCAGGAGTTATATGAATGAAACTTCTCAGCTAAGCCTGATGTGCAAACTGCTTAATATACTTGCCCATAGTATCAACCCAGCGATAAAAAAAAAAGATCTCTTGTGACAGGAAAAATCATTGTCCTTCGTAGGAAGCACTTCAGCTCCAGTGAGCCAACGGTATCCCAATTAGTAGTCAAGAAAAATATGTTTTCTGAAGCAAAAATTTGAAAGGGTATTGATACTATGCCATTCTATTATCAATTATCGTCATCACATATCAAAATGCGTAGTTCCCTACCATGTAATATGTGTAGATTCCTCCATGGAAAAATTCAGCATTCCTTGAAGTTGGGTTTACACATAGGCACGATGCGTTACAATATCATTTTCCCGTCATTCGTGGCACATTTGTGCAATCGTAACGTGACTTGAATGCATCTGGATAGGGTTCTTAACAGCGCGTGTCGGTTCATGACATTCGTGATATTTGTGGAGCACGTTTTTGGTTGCCAAAAAATTTTCCACGAATGTCACGAATCACCCTTGATTCGTGGAGTTCGCAACCAAGTGTGTTGATTCGTGATGATTAGTGGTGATTCGTAATAGAGCATGACAGCTTTCGCAGTGTATTCTTGCCATTCTTGGAGCTCATACTGTCACACATCGTTACAAATCGAGACAAAAGCTGTCAAGAACTGAACTGAATGACGTGTAACGCCTCTGCCCCAGATCATCAAAAATTCAATTCAAATTCATGATCCTCGGTCACGAATGTAGATTCGTGGCATTCGTGACTTGTCGTCGTAGTGTGTAAGCCCAGCATTATATTCACCCAAGTTCTCATGTTGATAGCCAATCACAATTTTGAAATAGCTGCATGGGATAAAGTGTAAATTGTGAATACAATCAAAACATAATGACTTTCAAATGACACCAGCCAGTATTTTATTTATAATAGATACATTTTGAACAACATAATAAATGTTGAAACTGAGAAATTTTACAATTTTATCTACAAAACGAGCTAATTTCATATTTGATGGCTGCTACAGGTCTCAAAAGAGTTGGGACAGGGGCCTTTTTACCATGGAGTAACGTCCCCTCTTTTTAACACAGAGTGGAGGCGTCTGGGCATTGAGGAGACAAGTTTCTTGAGTTCAGCCATTGGAATTCGATCCCACTTTTGTTTAATACAGACTTCCAGCTGCTGGAGAGTTTTGGGTCTCTTTTGACGGACTTTTTGTTTAATTATGCACCAAATGTTCTCAATCAGTGAATGATCAGGACTGCAGGCAGGCAAGTTCAGCACACAGACTCTTCTTCTACAAAGCCATGCTGTTGTAATAGCTGCAGTATGTGGTTTTGCATTGTCCTCCTGAAATACACAAGGCCTTCCCTGGAATAGATGTCATCTGGAGGGGAGCATATGTTGCTCTAAAACAGGGGTGGGCGATCACGGTCCTGGAGGGCCGGTGTGTATGCAGGTTTTTATTCCTATCAATTACCCTGACTAATTGAATTAATTGATTGCATGCACAAATATAGATTTTTCGCAATGATTCGATCAAAGGAAAATGTTTTATGAAGGGAGACAAGACTAGTCTTTGTAGTTTCATGATAATTTAAAGAAATGCGCATGAAACGTCAGATTTCATAAATGGTTTGGCTAATTGAGACAATCGACTAATTAAAGACCAGACGTTGGTGTGAAAACCAGGGACAGATACGGCCCTCGCTGCCCACCTCTGCTCTAAGACCTTTGTGTACCTTTAAGCATTCATGGTGCTTTTTAAAACATGCAAGTGTCCCACACCATATGCAGTAGCTAATGCATCCCCATACCATCAGAGATGCTGGCTTTTGAAAACTGAATGTTGATAACAGGAGGGGTGGTCTTTCTCCTCTTTAGCCCGGAGGACATGACACCCATGATTTCCAACAAGAATGTCAAATTTGGACTTGTCTGACCACAGGACACTTTGCCACTTCACTATAATAATAATGCATCAATTTTATATAGCGCTTTCCTGGGCACTCAAAGATGCTTCACAATGGATACATCATTCATTCACGCTCTGATGGCGGTAAACTAAGTTTTTGTAGCCACAGCTGCCCTGGGGCAGACTGACGGAAGCGTGGCTGCCAGTACGCACCTACGGCCCCTCTGACCACCACCAATCATTCACACACACCCATACAGGAGTGTTCCTATATTGCATGTTTTTGTGGGTGGGGGAAACTGGAGTACCTGGAGGAAACCCACGCGAACATGGGGAGAACATGAAAATTCCCAACCGAAAGGCCCCAGGCTGTATTCAAACCCACAACCTTCTTGCTGTCAGGCAGTATTGCTAGCCACTGTGCCGCCACAATCCATTTCAAATGAGCCTTGGCCCACAGAACACAGTGGCACTTCTGGATCATGCTCAACAATGGCTTCCTTTTTGCATGATAGAGTTTTAGGTGAACACGGCAGGCTGTGTTCACAGATAATGGTTTCTTTAAGTATTCCTAGGCCCATTTAGTAATGTCAATGACAGAATCATGCCTGTGAGTGATGCAGAGTCGTCTGAGGGCCGGAAGATCATGGGCATCCAGTAAAGGTCTTCGGCCTTATCCCTTACACAAAGAGATTTTTCTAGTTTCGCTGAATCTTTTGATGATGTTATGCACTGTTGATGATGAGACCTTCAAAGCCTTTGCAATTTGACATTGATAGTTTTTCAAGTTTTCAACAATTTTTTTTTTTTTACACAAGCCTTCAGGTTGGAGAGCCTCTGGCCATCTTTACTTCTGAGAGACTCAGCCTCTCTAAGACTACTAGTAATGACGTACCCTTCGTTACATTTACAGCCTCCCACTATAAGGAACGAAGTGCCCGTCGTTACCCTTCCCTTTTATAGGCAATCATGTTGCACACTTGATGCCAGTTAATTTAATTAATTGCTCAATGTTCTTTCAGCTGATTCTCTTATATATTAATTGCTTTTTCAGCCCTTTTTTGCCTGTGTCCCAACTTTTTTGAGACATGTTGCAGCCAGAAAATTTGAAATGAGCTTATTTTGTAGATAAAAATATAAAATGTCTCAGTTTCAACATTTGAAATGTTATCTACGTTCTATTGTAAAGAACATATTGGCTCATGTGATCTGAAAGTCATTGCATTTTGATTTTATTCACAATTGACACTTCGTCCCAACTATTTCAGAATTGGCATGCTCATCTGCGTGACTGCACACATAGTTCATGCCCACTTGAAGCTTCTCTGGTAATGATGTCTTGATTGACTCATCTCTCATCCAATGCCGGAGAGTATAAATTCTCCGCAGTAACTAAAAAACACTGATTGGACAAAGAGAAGAGAATGAAACCCTTTGCATTAGAGCAAGGTACATTGTATTCTGTTAACATCGGGCACAGTTGCACAGCTAAAAATGACGCGATTAAAAAAAAAAAAAACTTCCAAAACCTTCCTGAAGTGTTCCGTTATGTTTATGGGATTTAAATGCGGTACAGACATGGTCAATGGGAATTATACTGAATGAAGCAGGACCGGAGAGTTCCTTCTACTGGATACATCTGTCTCTGGAGGAGGGATTCAATGAAGAAATTCTGCTACTGTGGTTGCATTTAGCTCAATGTGGCTTTTTGATTTTGAATTTATGCTGTATTCAACTAAATTGAATGCCAATGTTTTGGCTTGTTTATTATGCCAACAGCTCGAGGACTTCCGTAAACCCTCTGGTAAGTTCATTGCACCATTCTGTTTAATCTAGGGTAGAATATTGCCTGATTTCCCCTGATAGTGGAATATGTGTTCTGTTATAATAAGATATATTTCAGATATTACTGAGTTAGTGAGTTATACCTGTTCCTTATAAGGTGTGAAAAGTGTTAATATAAGGTTGCGAGTTTAGAAGTGGGAACTGCTGGCTTGTCATTGCAGGGTGAATGTTCTGACCGTGAAATAAGCAGTTCCTTTAATGAGTATGTGTGCCGGCTTGTGGGACTCTGAAGAAAAATGGATAAAATTCTAAACTTTATCATGGAGAAAAAGCATGTTTTGTGTTTGGAGAGGTTACTGGTGACCACTGATGTCCAACTGCACCTACAGTTGCCATCAAAATTATACAATCCCCATTGCAAATTGGGTTTACTGGCAAAATTGACAAACTTTCAGCTGTTTGTGATACCAGATTAAACAAGAACATTTTAAATAGCTCAACACAGCTAATATTACGAGTGGTTTCTCCAAATTTGACGCAAAATGCCACTTTAAATGACTACTGCAGTCTAAAAATTATTCAACCCCATGAATAGAATCCGTCATAAAACCACATTTGCAAATCAGGTATTGTCTCAAGCACACCTAATGCAGCTAATCAAGAGCTTAATTAGTTGCATCGGGTTTGCTTGAGATAGAACACATCAAATACTTGCACTATCTAAGGATTTGTTGACAGTGACAATTGATTGCATATTAGAAATATGGCTGTCAAAAAAGCTAATAGAGGGGATTGTTGCCTGGCAGAAACAAGGAAAGTGATACAAACAGGTAGCACAGACACTGAATGTTCGTAGAGATGTAGTTGGAAGCATAGTTCACAAGTTCAGAGTTAAAGGAAGAGTGGCTACAGTACCAGGATGTGGTAGAAAGAGGAAGCATCGATGGCTGTCACCAGATTCCTGAGGATATTCCTGGTCAAAAACCCTTCAGTGAATGCAGGAGACCCGCAGCAAGACTTGGAGGCAGGAGGCGCTAAGGTTTCAGTTTGCACAGTAGGGCGCATTCAAAACTTTGAAGGTCTCTATGACATACTGTCCATGTCATGAGTAGTGGACGATTTCTAATTTCGTCCAGCTGGTGTCAGTGTCGCGCTCTGGGTTGCGCACCGGGGTCGGATTTTGCCCAATCTAATCTTCCTATAAAAGCCAGTTCTGCCTTCCTAATCCTGCTTCAGTGTTTCACTTCAGCTGGTAAGGTACAGACTGGTTTTTGTTTGAGGTGACTGTTTGCTACATCCTGTAGCTTCTCGTTCCTGCGTTTAGTGGTTTGTATTTCCATGTGAGCATAAAATTGCCGTGGAGTTAGGTCTTTGCTTATTTCTCGCTTTGTAGTAGGATCCCTTCTTGGGGGCTGAATGTTTGGAGCTCCTGTCCTCCGGCCGTCTCGGCTTCTCGCCCAGATTACCCGATTATTGTGGGACCGGGAGATTCTCATCGTTTTGCTGATTTCCCGAGCCCACGGCACCGGTCTCTCTTTCGGAGCACAGTGTTAAGTTTGAATAGGTAGCAGCGCTTCGGCGAAACGTCGGAGACCTTTTAGACAAGTTTCCCTTTGAAAGGCGATAAAAAGGGTGCAGGTTTCCTTCCCTCGGTCCACCAACCCCCCCTCGGGAGGCATTAAACACATAAGTACCCAAGCACCACACGCCAAACAGTTAAAGGCAGCAAGGCCTGTGTTCACACTGATGATTTTGAGTTTGAATATTTTTTTGAGTTTCTTTTCGTGATTTTCTGACTACTCAGTCATTCGCCCTGTTTTATAAAGGTTGATTTCTTTATTTATTCATTTCTTGCCAGAACGCCTTAGTGGTTATTCCTTGCGTGTGCGGGAGTAACTTTCAGTCCAATATGCTGAAAACCAATAAGCCATAGAACTTTTGGGATATTGCTCTGTGGAGTGATGAAACAAAACTGGAGTATTTCGGGTTTATGAATCAGTGGTATGTCTGCAGAAGGAATAAAGAAGCATATGCTGAAAAGTACACCCTGCCTACAGTGAAGAATCATGGGAGCTTTTGGTGCTCTGCAGCTGCCTTGCTTCCTCTGGCACTGGAAATCTGCAAAGTGTGGAGGGCAAGATGGATTCAGTCAAGTACCAGGGTATCCAAGGAGAAAATGTTATGCTGTCTCTAGGGAAGCTGACGCTTGTGCATCATTGGACCTTCAAAAAGGACATTGATCCTAAGCGTACCTCAACATCCACCGAGGCTTGGTTTCAGAAGAAGTCTGGGAAGATTCTAGAGTGCCTATCACAGTCGCCTCACTTAAACCCCATCACATTTTCAGCAGGTCATAGCAGTGAAAGAGTGCTCTCCAAAGTATTAAAGATGCTTGTCATGAAGGGGTTGAATCATTTTGATCGTGCAGTATTCATTAAAGGCGACATTTTGTGTTGAATTTGGAGAAGCCACTTAAAATATTAGTTGTGTTGAGCTATTTATATTGTTCTTGTTTGATTTTTTTCACAGCAAATAGCTGAAAGTTTGTAAATTTTGCCAGTAAACCTAATTTGCAATGGGGGTTGAATAATTTTGATTGCAACTGTATATTGATAAACTCATGCTAAATTCAACCAGAAAATAATTAATTCATATCGAATTTCATGTGTCAAAAGTTGATTTGTGTTAAATATATGATTATTTAATGATTTGACAGTGCACCATTTTGAGGGATCTTAGAGTTCGGGGAGCCACCTGGATAGCTGTCTTATTTGGCTCCAAGACAGTGGGTATTTAAGAATTTAATGCTCAGATGAACAATCCTTGTGGTCGAAGAGTTTATCATCCCAGAAATGTATAGTTTTAACCATTACTTATTTTTTCAACTTCAATGCTGAATTTTCATGAAGATTTTTTATGTTTGCGGCCCTTTTTCTCTGAAATAAACTGAAATATGAATGATATTAAATGCTTCAAGTGTCTTGACTCAGTTGAGCCATTCTCTTCCTCTCTGTGAAGCTGCAATTGTGAATTATAAAGCCTTAACTAAGGTAACACATAAATAGCCAGATTTGGCATCTGCGGAAAGGGGTTAATAGCAGACTGTAATCACCTCTCTACCATGAGCCTGAAAGTTAAAGTCACTCAACTTGAGGAGGAGGATTTTGAAGGAAGTGCGGGTCTTAACTAGGAGCCAGTGGAAGAGGATAAGGGTGGGAATGATGTGCTGCCAGGACTTTCTGCATTTGAGTTCTGGCAGCTGAGTTCTTCTTTTACTGGTGCCTGCTGTTTACAGGGCCTTGCTGTTTACCTTGTGAAGGAATCCACTGCACTAATACAGATGTCAGGTGGTAAAGACATAAATGAGGGTCCCTGCCACAAATTCAAAGAGTGATGGCTAGAGTCTGAAGAAGATTTTGAGGTGATAAAAAGCAGATTTGGTGATGGATTTGATGTGTGCATAGTAGAAGAGGGTGGAGTTGAAAATGTCACCCTGGTTGTCAACTTCAGTGGCTGGGAAGATGGAGCAGCCCTTGACATTGAGAAAATGGAGAAAATCTCAAACCTTTTGGGATAGCAGCTCAAGAGCCATAACCATACCCAAGAGCTTGGTTTTATTGCTGTTATAGATTACATAAGACCCAGCTTTTTATTGCATGCAGGCAATTGACAAGAGACTGTGCAGCAAACTGAGAGGATGGTTTAGTTGTGAGATACTGCTGAATATCATCCGCATAAAGGTGGAAGCTTAGACCGTGGTGGTGGACAATCTGACTGAGGGGGAGCATGTTGATGGTAAAGAGTAGGGGTCCAGGCACAGATCCTTGAGGCACACCTAGGTTGACTGGAGACAGGGTGGAACTGGAGTCTTTGAAGGTAACAATCTGATTCCTGCAAGAAAGATATGACTGGAACCATGACAGATCTGCACAGGTAAGGCCCCGGTAGACAGATAAGCAGTTAGGGAAGATAGGGCCAAAGTCTGTGAAGAAGGCTGTAGAGAGGTCCAAGAGCATGATAATTTGATGTAGTTCCAATCAGCAGCAACAAGGTCTTCATTAGTGATTTTGATGAGGGTGGACTCAGTGCCGAAGTGTGGTCCGAAGTCATATTCAAGGGGTTCGTCAAGGGCACGGTGGGACATCTGCTGATGGAGTTGGACAGCAACTGCTCTTTCCAGGATTTTGCTGAGAAAAGGACGGTTGGAGATTAGCCATTAGTTGTTGAGGTCATCCATGTCCTCAATAACTGGCTCTTTGAGTACTGGAGTGACTGAAGCAAATTTGAAACTGCAAGGTATCAAGCCAGATTACTAGGAGTAGTTGATGATCTCCACCATAATGAGGCAAAGGGTACATAGGCATGCCTGGACCAACACTGTGGGCATAGGGTCTATAGAGTCAGTCTACAGGAGAAAAGGACAGGTCACAGCACTGAGGTAGGTGCACAGTGAAGCAGTGATGCCTTTTGGCTCAGGTATGCTTAATGGAGGGGGAGGCAGTTGTCAGAAACTGCTAGTGGATCAAAGCCACTTTAGCTAGGAAGAAGCCAAAGAACTTGTGACAGAGGACAGGGGCACCAGAAGGGGAGCGGCCTCAAGGGAGCAAAGTAGCTGTTTGGTGGTGAAAAATGGCACTACACGGTGGCTTTGTTGGTCACCAATGACATAGGAGTAGTAGTGAGTTTTAGTCTGAGAGAGAGATTCTTCATAGGACCACACATGGTCTTTAAGGGCCTCAAGGTGAACTGTGAGGCCTGTTCTTTTTGTAGAGTCTCTCCAGTGGATGACCAGCAGCCTTCCTATTGCAAAGCTCGGTGGTGAATCAGGGGGTAGGACAGGTGAAGAAGACAGTTCAGGTTGTGAATGAGACAAGAAACTTAAAGCTTTGGGATAAAGCAGCATTGTAGTGGGCTACTAGGCCATACACTGTGGTTTCAGGGACATCTGAGGACATGGGGGCTGCAGACATGTTATATAGGGTTGGTGCACTCTCTGTCTCCATTTTCCTGATCATGATGGAACATTTCTTGGACTGCCTGGACAGGGGAACCGGACAGGACTGGTAAAAAGGATGGCAAGATGGTTGGATGCAGCTAGGTCCAGGCAATGAAAATGGGAGGGGGGGGGGGGGGGGGGGGTGTACCATTGGAACACAATAAATCTAGTGTGTGACCATTGGCGTGGGTGGCACCTTGAACAGGCTGTTTGAAGTTAAAGCAGTCCAGAAGTGACACAAATTCTGCAGCCAATGTGAAGCTGCTGAAATCCACAGGAATACTGAAGTCTCTATACTAAAGTAAGGATGGACACATGGAGCAGACAGGAGTGAGTAGCTTGAATAGCTCAGACAATAAGGTAGTGGAAGCTTTATGGAGGCAGTAGATGAGGACAACCTGAGGCTGTGGAGACCCAGCCTGTGTGACAGCAACACACACTAATGCGGTAACATTTTGAACTGAAAGTTTTTTTCTTTTTTTTTACCAGGATGTCTCAACGTATAAAAGCCAGCCCACCACCATGACCCCTAGAGCAGGACCACTGTGTGAGAACATAGCCTGCTAGTGTGGCTTGGTTGAGATACACAAAGTCCTGAAGATTTTATCATGTCTCAGTTCAGTACAAAATGTCAATTATCTGGTCCATGATGATTTCATGAATGAGTAATGCTTTATAGTTCAGGGAGCGAGTATTCAGCAGCATGAAAGTAGCAGTGTTCTCAGCAGATGCTGAGGAAGACAATGTGGAAGGAATGACACCGTCAACGCAAATTGGGGGCCTCAGATTACTAGCGTACATATGAGGTTTGTTGTAGACCAGGGTTTTCAGGCAGGCGGAGTGCAGGTATTGTTTGTTGTGATGATGTAATGGACTTGTGACAATGTGCCAGCTGGACCATAAGGGCGGAATGGAATGCTCCAAAACCAAGTAAACAAACCTTTGCTAGGAACTTCCATGAATCTCTTTTCCCGAAAAGTTGGGACGTTGTGTAACGTGTCATTAAAAACAGAGTGCGATGATTGGCAAATCATTTATACTCTATAATAAACTGAAATCAGTACAAAGACAACATACTGTAATGTTGAAACTGAGAAATTTCATTGTTTTTGAAAAATACTTGCTCATTTTGAATTTGATGTCAGCAATACATTTCAAAAAAGGTGCGACCAGGCCATGTTTACAACTGTGTTAAATCTTCGTCTTCTTTTAACAACACCTTTAAGTGTTTTGGAACTAAGTACTGTAGTCTTGAAAGCAAAATTTCTCTCATTCTTGTTTGATTTTAGATTTCAGCTTCTGAACACTTTTGCAGACCTTTTTGTCCCATTTATCATGTCATAATGCTGCAAATTTTTCAATGGGTGACCTTTCTGGACTACAGGCAGGCCAGTTTAGCACCTGGACTCCTTTGTTATGCATCCATGAGGTTGTAACGCATAAATGTACCTATAATATCTGAAAACAGTCAATGTCATGAAAACCTCTTCATCTCTATAACCTCTCACAGTCTTTCTTTGTCAATGTAAGGGATTGTATATTACTTGTTGCTCACATCCAATCAGTATTGCTTCCTCAATAATCAACAAAAGAAACTATAAGCTCAGAGGAAGGGCAAAGAACTAATGTCAGAATGTTATTTATAAGCGCTTTTTGGGCCAACAGGAGACGCCTAGGGGAACTCTAATCTACACAGCCCTTCCCAGCAGGCCCTTCCTAATTTGCATCCCTACAGTGAATTGGCCAATTGCGCGCCACTTCTGAAAAGAGCTGCTGACCACTGCTGGTTGATGCCAGGCGGGGATTTAAACCTATATGTTTATATAGGTTCTGTCCATGTGGGAATTTAAGAATTCTTGTTATTTCATCCCTGCAAAAAGTCTGGGACCAGTAGCAATACAAGCATCTCAGATAACAAGTGTCTGTTCATTAAAACTGTGAACAGAAATGTAGACTTTGTCTCCAAATTCATGAACCGCAGTGAAATGGTCAAATAGATGTGTGGATGAAAATGACTTTCGAAAGGCATGTTTACTTGAATTCATGTTCTTCTGTGCACTTTAATTTTGTTATTTTTGTTTTATTTTGCTACATTTAGACTGAGGACCTCTGAGCCATATTCATCTAGAAACTGCATTACAGACAAGATAGAAAACATTGCATATGGTGGAGGTAACAGTGTAGTTTATTACCTTTTAGTGGATGTGTATGAGCTGTAATGATGTGAATCCAATTTAACTAATGTGGTGAATCTGGCAGTGACTTAAACTCGAAAAAATGCTTAATTGATGAAATAATCATAATTAAACCATTTTGTTTTTATACATTTCCTTCTCTTCCACAATACACAACTCAATCTTCATAGAATAAGGAAATAAGTATGGTCAAGAAAGAATTGATGACCTTGTGTTTGTTAATGTTTCAGGAAAAAAATGTAGGAAATAGAATTAGATATTTGTGTTGATATCATAGCTTTTTGTCTCCTCTCACTTGCCATAGTTAATAATGACTGGTTTACACATAACATGCCGTTGTCACATGTCAACATGTATCTAGGATCAAACGTGATGCCAATTTCATGTGTTCATATGCGATTAATAAGTTATTGCGTGAAATTCTTGTTATTTCTGTCAGGGACTTGGATTAATATGCAGATATTACCTTAAGAATAAAAATTTTAAGCTAGGCATCATGTATGACCGTGGCAAAAGTGAGATATGAGCTATTCAATAGGTATGACAAACAGAACCTGCCACTGGGTATATGAGCTATATAGGAGACCTATATGCCCTCTATAAGCACATATAAGTACCTGAATTTGGCCTATATGCAGCATATATGTGCATACATGCTGCATATATGTGGCATATAGGTTACATATATGCGCAAATATGTTCATATAGATTCTTTCCATGTTGGGTGGCTTTTGAGCTGTGCGTTGATAAAATGCCGGATGTTCCCTCTCCTTCTCAACCCAGAGGATGTGGCATTCTTGACTTCCAAAAAAAATTCAGATTCTGATTGGTCAGACCATAGTTTTCCACTTTGTCTCACGCCATCATAGGCCCACAGAAGGCAGCAGTTTCTGGACTTTGTTCATGTATGGTTTTTTGCTTTACATAGTAAAATTTTTACTTTACAATTTCTTACTGCAATTGTGGATGCAGTAACAAATTGTCCTCACTGATAATGGTTTTCAGAAGTGTTCCTGAGCCCACGCATTGATTTCCACAACAGAGTCCTGTTTGTTTTTAATGCAGTGCCACCTGAGGGCCTGAAGATCACAGTCATTCAATATTGTTCTTTGGCCTTGTCCCTTGCATACCGAGATTACTCTGGATTCTATGAACATTTTCTGATATTACATACCATAAATGATTAAATCCTTAGCTTCCTTGCAATTTTTTTCTTAAATTGTTGAACAATTTTCCAGTGCAGTCTGTCACAGAATGCTGAAGCCCTCATCATCTTTTGATAGACTCAGCCTCTCTGAGATGCTCTTTTCATACCCATTCATGTCACAGAGCCCTTCCCAATTTATGTAATTAGTTGTGAGATGTTCCACCAGATACATTTTTTAGCATTATAAAACATTTCCAATCTTTTGTTATACCCCGCCATAACTTTTTTGAAAAATGTTGCTGGCAAAAAATTCAAAATGAGCGAATACTTTTCTAAAAACAATAAATTTCTTTATATATAATATGTATATATTATATAATGGGCTCTAATTTCGTAGACCAGGCGCAGGCGCGGCACATGGGGGGTGCGCCGCACCAAGGGGGTGTGTCCAGGCGTATGTTGCAATTTCGTGCCCGGCTGGCGCAAGTACTCCTCCGTCCCGCCTCAGTCCCTCCTTCCAGCGCAAGTTGACAAAGAAGGCAACACAGCCGAGTCAAATCTTGCTCATTAGCAAGAGAAACGATGGATAGCGTGTTCCTATTATTACAAACTGTTGCTGCTTAAAATTTTGGGATTAACATGCATGGACAACAATGCAAGATACGTTACACATTTATTTTCCATATGCGATCTTTACTCAGTACGAAATCATAGCAGTCAGGCTCTATTCCTTTCCCCCACTAAAAACGATAAAGCCTAAGTGGCAATAATAGTAGCCTAGTATTAAGCCGCTTGCACTCTACGCAAAACGAATTTTTCACTCGACAGATTGCGTTGAAGGCAGTGTCTTGTGTCCGAAAGTCTGACAGGGTTTTAATATATCTCCGTGTCCGACAGTCGATTATTGTTTTTAATTTCTTCAAATCTACTGAATCTTTTAGATATTAAACGTGAATGTTTTGACAAGAGGCCTCAGTTCTTCAAGATGAGTACCGAGAATTTCAATGTTTCTGTTTAAGCTCTGCTCAATAAAGTCAGTCGACATTGCCGTGGGACTTTGTGCATTTATGACGAATTTAGCAACTGTCGGACAGAGATCCTAAAATATTCCTTGTCCTAAAGTCATAAAAGTTCTAATTTTTCGAGTATTCCAGGAATTATTAGACGTACAAACTTGGCCATGTTTGTGTTCGACCTTCACAAAATGCAAATTGATAGCGATCGACTTTTCTTGGTCTTTTTATTCGGTTTTCATCCGTTGAAGATAGACAACAATCTTTATTCGGTTTCTTTTATGAAAATTAGTCAGATGGATCGAACAGATTCACGCTTTATTTCCACACCAGAGATAAAATAGTACTTGTCGTCAGTGAGCAAATCAGTTCTAAGACCATTGACATTGTGAATTAAATATCGCATGCACGATCAAGACTGTCCGACGTGAAATACAAAATACTCCATGTCCGACAGCCAGCAAAAAGTAAAAGTATTGATATGAGAACAGATTTATAACGAAATAAAGAATGAAAATATATCACCAACATACAGAACATCCAAAAAAGATGGCCCGCAAACAAATAAATCGCAGTGTTCACTGGATGTTCTGTTTTTTGTTAAAATGTTTCTTTTCTTTTCATTCTTTATTTCGCTATCAATCTGTTCTAATCGTCATTTTTTTGTGCTTTTTTTCTGTCAGACACGGAGTATTTAGCAATGTCTGACAGGCATTGTACATTGTCCCGCGCCAATGTCGACTCACTTTATTGAGCAGAGCTTAAACAGAAACATTGATTGAAATTCTCGGTAGGCCTACTCAGCTTGAAACTGAGCCCTCTTATCAAAACAATCACGTTTAATATCTAAAAGAGTCAGTAGATTCGAAGAAATTAAAAACAATAATCGACTGTCGAACACGGAGTTATACTGAAACCATCCGACTGTCGGACACAGAAATACTAAAACCCTGCCCAACTTTCGGACACGTAGACACGGCGTTCAACGCAATCTGTCAGTGCAAAAAATTCGTTTCGTATCCAGTGTGTCAGCGGCTTAATACTACTATTATTGTCACTTATGTTTTATCGCTTTTAGTGGGGAAAAGGAATACAGCCTGATTGCTATGATCTCGTACTGAGTTAAGGTCACATATTGAAAATAAATGTGTAACGTATCTTGCATTGTTGTCCATGCATGTTAATCCCAAAATTTTAAGCAGCAACAGGGTGTAATAATAGGAACACGCTATCCATAGTTTCTCTTCCCAATGATGCAGGCAAAAGAAATAAATGAGCAACCATGGTATTTCATTCCAACTTCATAAGTTTGAATCATAAGCTTGAGCTGAAGTAGTTTCGTTTTGAAATTCCATTCAAGTTCGCTAATGGTAATAATTCAAGAATGCCCTAGCTAGCCAGCTAACTCATATTCGTAATGCTTAATTAGCCGTGCAGAAAACATGCCTGAAACAGCAAAGTAAATGCAACATTAACGCATCATGCAGATATAGGACAGAGGCTTCTTTATTTCAACACTTTAAAGGTGAGGTGAGAAGAGGAGCTCATTTTATTGGTAATGATTTGACTCGGCTGTGTTAAACCCACTTACGCCTTATCTCCTCCCCTTTGCCACTTGCGCCGGCAGGAGGGACAGAGGCGGGACAGAGGAGTGGTCGCGCCGGGCTACGCTGGGCACGAAATTGCAAAATACGGCTGGATACACCCCGTTGGCACGCATTCACCGCGCCTGCGCCTGGTCAACAAATTTAGAGCCCTGAGTGTGTAAAGCCTTTACTCAAGTAAAACATCCAAGAATGTACAATATCCCCTTCTGGATCACCTATTTCAGGATGGAAGCCTGTGGAGACCCAGTGTACATTCACAGTGTAACCAGTGTTTCCAGTGAACCCCATTCAGTTCATGGCTGTTTTCTAGTTTAAACCCAATTATTATGTCTATAAGCACAGACATTTCAAAACAACTGTCACCAACAAGGAAAATGCTGAAAGCAACAAGAACAAGCAGATGAGCCTAATTGACATTAAGTTATTACTGACAGTCCATGATCACAATCTCTAGTTATGCCACTGAGTCAAGCACCTATGGCTTTTTTGGGGACCATGATAATATTTAGCAGGCTAAACTACAAAAAATAAAGCAAAGCCTGTCAGTTATTTAATGACTACATGTACAGTAAGTGATGGCAGGAACAAGAGCAAGAGTGTCCTGTACGCCACACAATATGTCCCATACACCACAGGTCTGTGGTAAAATACAGTTAAAGTAAAAATAAATATTTTATTTTACCCCTCAATAGTGAGAACTGTTTTAGAAGGCTTGCCTGTATGAATCAAACTACATACAGCTTGTTGCATTACTAAAAAAACTGATATACAGTTTTTTGTTGGAGTTTTTTAGAGTGTCCCGTAGGCCACATTTTCACTGTCCCCTACGCAACGCTGACTTCTAATTTTCAAGACACTATTTCATAATAAAGAAGAATTGTTTGACTTATACGCATGTGCTGTAAGGTGCTTTAAGGCTCTCTTTGTTTCTTGAGAATGGTGAGGATAGTTTTCCACTGACCAACTCACAGTCCTTTTGAGCTGAAATAATTCCTGAAAAAATCTTAAATTTTCTGTGTCCCGTACGGCACGCAGGTTTTTTCATAATATCCTCTCTGTAGTTGATATTTAATGGAAATTACCATTGGTGGAGTAACAGTCAAGGGGCCCTACATTACCATGGGGTACAATAATACTGCCAAGTTGAGTGCTTACTAAGCGGGGTCCAAAAATATTTTCAAATGTCCCCTACGCCACGCGTGGAATCGCCCATGATCAGTTTTTGTGTCCAATTATGATTTACACAGCGATTAATGGTTTGCACTACTAGTGGCTACGACACCATTGCAAAGATCAACAGGACCATAAAGCCTATTTGCTGCCATGAAAAAAATGATATTGACATCATACTTTTACATTCGTTTGGCAGCCCCCCACCACTTAAAACGTCTTCCCATGCCCGATTCTTTGTATCCCTTTTGCTGAAGCTTAAAATAGTGCTTTGAATCCTCGATTTTCCATAGACAGCTCCTTAATATAAAAAGCCTAATGCTGGAATAACTAAAATACAGTGGGGGACATAAGTATTTGACCCCTTGCTGATTTTGCAGGTTTGCCCACTAACAAAGAGTGCAACGGTCTATAATTTTGATGATAGGTTTATTTTAACAGCGAGAGACAGAATATCACCAAAAAAGTGGAATAAGACATTGTATGCATTTTAGGAATTTATTTGCATATTTTTGGTCAAAAATAAGTATTTGACCCCCTGGACAAACAGCTTGTTCATATTTTGTAGAAAAGCCATTATTGACCAGCACAGATGTCAAACAATTTTTATAGTTGTTGACAAGGTTTGTGTACATTTTGGCAGGGATGTTGGCCCCCTCCTCCTTGCAGACAGCCACCAAATCAATTAAGTCCCGAGGCTGTCACCTTGCAACCCGAATTTTAAGCTCCCTCCAAAGATTTTCAATTGGATTCAGGTCCGGAGACTGGCTGAGCCACTCCAGACCCTTGATGTACTTCTTCTTCAGCCACTCTTTTGTTGCTTTGGCGGTGTGCTTAGGGTAGTTGTCGTGCTGAAACACCCATCCTCGACCCATATTCAGCTCTCTCACCGAGGGAAGGAGCTGTTGGTCCAGAATTCCACGGTATATGGCCCCGTCCATCCTCCCCTTAATGCAATGGAGTTGTGCCGTCCCCTTGGCTGAAAAGCACCACTGTGCTTGATGGTGTTCTTTGGGTTGTACTCTGTGTTCTTTGCCCTCCAAACACAGCGAGTTGAGTTGAGCCCAAAAAGTTCGATTTTGGTCTCATCTGACCACATCCCCTTCTTCCAGGCCTCTTCTGAGTCATCCAGGTGGTCAATGGCGAACTTGAGGTGGGCCTGTACATGTGCCTTCTTGAGCAGGGGGACCTTGCGTGCGCTGCAGGATTTCAATCCACGACCGCGTAGTGTGTTAGCAACTGTTTCTTTTGTAACTGTGGTCCCAGCTGCCTTCAGTTCATTAACCAGTTCCCCCTTGTGATTCCTCACCGTTCGCATGATCGGGGACATCTCACGAGGTGAGACCTTGCATGGAGGCCCAGACCGAGGGAGGTTGGCGGCAGTGTGGTACTTCTTCCATTTCCTGTAATGACAGTTGATCTTTTCTCTCAAAGTTGCTTTCCGATTCTCTTGTAGCCCATCCCAGCCTTGTGTAGGTCAACAATCTTGTCCCTGATGTCCTTAGACAGCTCTTTGGTCTTGCCCATGGTGGAGATGTTGGAATCTGGTTGTTTGGGAGTGGACAGGTGTCTTTTATGCAGGTAATGAGGTGAGGCAGGTGTATTTGATGTAAATAATTAGTTGGGATTGGGGGTGTGTCTTAAAGAAAGACTAACTGGCTTGTGGGACCCAGAATACTTGCTGTTTGGTAGGGGGTCAAGTACATAATTATTTTTCCTCATCAGATGGTTATCAATTTTTATAAATTCATATGATGTGATTTTCTGGAATTTTCTTTGTGATTCTGTCTCTCACTGTTAGAATGTATATACGATTAAAATTATAGATCGTTGCATTCTTTGTAAGTGGGCAAACCTGCAAAATCAGCGAGGGGTCAAATACTTATTTCCCCCACTGTATATAAATACAATGCAAAACAAAAACAGATTGGCAAGGATGGAATCAAATTATGACCTGCAGTCAGAATAATTTTCTACAGATCTACGCTCTGAGCATGCACAGAAACCATGACACAGCTCCTTTAAGTTGAAGCTAAAACTAAATCCAGTGATTTGTAAATTATTTGTATTACGCTGTGAATAATACAACAATACTTTCTTTGTTGCTTCACCACATGTATGTTGTTGATTATTAAAAATGACCACTTACCTCAATTTTGATTCTTGCAACACTTTTCAAAAAAGTTGGGATAGGAAAGATTTACCCCTCTATAAATTTGCCACTCCTTTTCAAAATGCTAAAATAAACATGTTCAGACTGAAAACATGAAGTGATTAAGTGTTTCATGTGTGATTTTGTCCTATTCCTCTTGGAAGCAAGTCTTAAGGTGTGGAACAGATCAGGATCTTGTGAGGATTTACGAAATGAGCCAAGAGCGAAAACCAGATAAATGCAAAATGGAGGCTTTATTTCTGAAGGGGGAAACCCCCCAACAGAGCTGGCAACAGTACAATGTCCACAATCCACAAACAGAATCCAAAGGGCAAAATCCAAAACTGTAACCAGGGCACCAATAACAAAACTCAAGGTCAGGCAAAAATGGTTCGGTACACAGGCGAGGGTTTGGTGGAGAGACAAACTCATAAGCCGTAAACAGTCCGAATCCAAATACCAGGGCAGCAAAGACAATAGACGTGGTCGGGCAAAAATAGGTCAAAACTCACGAAGGCAATCAGATCCAAAAGGGCAAACCAAAAAAAACAAGTGTCGGGCAATCCAGTCAGAAAGAAAATATCACAGTGAGCAAGGCGAGGAACGTAGCACAAGACAAAGGAGTAAAGGCGATCTGACAAGGAACTAAAAGTGCAGACACCTTATATACACATCCGGGGTGAACACATGACTAGGGTAAACAGGTGTAATCAATGACATGGGAGTGACACATGAGGAAAACTAATTACATGAATTTGGCGAATGCCGAAACGCAGACAGGGATAACGAGACATTCCTATGAACGAATAACAGCTCCGGTTAAGGAGTACTAAAGTGTATAGTCTAAAGAAAAGAGAAAGCCTGAGATATAAATGGAAACTGCAGTAGAGATAATTAGTGATAGGCAAGGAGGGCGGAGATACAGATTGGGCGAATGCTGAGAGATCGTTAGTCTATTAGTATGTGCAGCTATACAATCCCGAGTGCAAGTTAGTCAGTTAGTATGAATATACAATGTTAATCGGGGTTAGTAATTATCGAAAACAATAAACTGTTAGTAGGGTTAGTAGATAGCATAAAGAGAGAGGAAGGAAGAAAACGAGATATGAAGAAAGATTGAAATCCCAGAAACCAGGAAATCACCCGAATGAGTGGCACGTCAGACAAGGGACCGTGGGCAAAGACCTACACCAGACAAGACAGGGGAAAACGAAGTGCAGGACAAGAACCAAAAACAAGACTATGAAACATGGCAAGGCTATGAAACATGGCAAAGACGTAAATAATAAAACATGAAATCAAACAACCAAAACACAATACATAATCCTAGGGATGGTCAGAGGCAGGCAGTGGTCACTAAAACACAAAAGGCATACATGGCAAGCCAGGCACAGAACTTAAACATGGGGCTAGACAAAAGACATGGCTGAAATGCAGAATCACAACAGATCTATGTTGATGTCTTCTGCATGTCAAAATTTGCCACACAATCTCTTTTGGTGACAAGTCCGAATGGCAGACGAGCCAGTCCAGCTTCCTACCCTCTTTTTACACAGTCATACCATTGTAATTGGTGCAAAATATAGTTTCGCATCGTTTTGTTCCAATATGCATGGATGTCCCAGAGAAGATGTCATTTCAAAGCCAGCATGTCACTTCAAAATTTCATTAGCTATGCTTTTCAGCATGAACGGTGCCATAAAAAAAGAGCAAGTTGCCCTTTCCAAGGGCGCTGTTACAACCCCATATCATGACAAAGCTTAACTTTTGGACTTGTTGCTGTTAACAGTCTGGATGGTCCATTTTCTGGTCCAGAGCATACGGCATCCATTTATTCCATAGTGGACCTGAAATATTAATTTGTCTGTCCACAAAACACATCATTCACACTACACTCTCAGACATAGGGGTACAGCAGGAGTCCATTTCTGTTCCCCAAGGTATTACGTACCCTTTAGGGCTAATTATAGGACATTGACGTACCTGCGTGAACCTTTTTAGGGTCTGAACGGTACTTTTATGTTCCAAAACAAATATAAACCCACTTCCAAGGTACAACAGCAGTACCTTTGAGGGTACTGCCCCAGTGACAACCACAAAATACACGGCAAAATATTCCACGTTTACAGTATCACATTGCAATCGGATTAATCGAATCCGCTCAGGCAAGGAGGCCAGCGCTTGCTGCAAAGTGGATTCAAAAACGCCTGAAATGCTGCAGGTAACGAGCAATCAGAGATGTTCAGCACTGAAGGCCGTGCCCCCAAAGTTCCTGGGCAAAGGAAAGTACTGCCCCCTGAGCAGAGACTATGCTGGGGTAAATCAATGGGGACAGGAACTTAATTTTTCTCCTGATTCCTACAGTCGAAAGATGCAGGGTTCCTGGTCCCTGGGGAAAGTTCCTGCAGTTGTAAAGCGGCTATTTGTGGGTGTAAGTACGTATCGGAGTACACGACAACGGTTTAGCAAATTAGTCTTGAGGCCTCTGGTTATATCACTTATGGATAAATGGTGGTTCCTGCAGCAGTGCTGTCGGAGTGAGTAGAGATTTTGGATCTCTGCAACTCCACTCACGGCTGCGCACTTGCCCTTTATGCAATAAAATTCCTCCAGATTAGTTGAATCTTTTATGCACCAAGAGAGTGATTTATCCAAATTCCCTACCTATCTTTCTTTCTTTGAGAAACATGGTTTGAAATCCTTTTGATGATTTTTTACACATTTATGGGCAACTTGGTGATCCTCTGCCCATGTTTGCTCCTGAAAGACGAGGCCTTTCTTGGATGCTGTATCTGTACTAAATCATGTTGACAATCACTTGTTGAAATCAAAGAATCAAAGACATAGTTATTCACCTTTTTTCTACCTCATTACTAGTCCTGAATTGCCTCCATCTCAATTTAAAAAAAAATGTATTACAGGCTCGAAATTTCCAAACATTTGTTGCAGATAGCGGGTAGCTGAAAAACTATTTTGACTCGGATAAAACTAGATAAAACTCGCGAGAGCCCATACCTCCACTAGCATAGCTGGATTTGAACTTTGGCCTATATCTCAGCTGCTCTTTGTACTTTTACTGTCTATGGCCTAGATGTCCCAAAATGTAATTGCTTGTTCCTCTTGTGCTACTTTAACAACCTTCAAAGCTTGGTTAAAATCTATGCAACAGCTTTTGATATATCCTGCTAACAGACAGACAAACAAATAAATAAACAATTGGAGGCAAAAACATAACTTCCTTGGTGGAGGTAAATATAGTTTCGCAGCTTTCAGTTGATCCACATAGCTCAACATACTGGTGGCTTCATTTATTATAACATATTACCTCAGCACTCATGTCTTACATTTTTGCTTTCATGATGCTGATCGATTCCCGTCCAATTCAAAATTTTCCGATCACTCAGAAGGTTAAAGTTGCGCCCTCTCGACTGCATAGCTGCAATCAATTGTCTGGACCGCTGACTGTAAAATGGCAAATGTGCCAGGAAAATATTAATGATCAGAAGTTGCATAAGCCAATATTGTCCAGCAATGGATGACAAAACCTAACATGTTCCCTCATGCCACGTTGTTCGGTACTTCACACCAGCAGAGAACCATTTTCTACCGATGAATAGACAGAGCCAGTCCATAAATACCCAGGAATTCCTAGCCCTCAGAGGAAAATAAAGAACCATTGCATATCTCGGGGCATAGTTCCACTGAACATGTACTTAAAGTTGCCAATGTTGCTCTAAGTAAACACACAAGCCAATTATATACATAACTCAAAATTCAGAGACCCAACTAATGCAATGGTGCAAGAGCATGAATCCGAGCACCATCCGAAAAAATGGAAAGGAACGCATTTTCTTAAATTCCTGCTTGTGTATGCAAACTGCGGGAGCCTTCAACGCTTTTCCAAACAAGTCCTTGAGGTCATCCATGGTAAATCACTCACCCTCACTGACAGTCTGCACCACTGGGAACAATCATATCCTGAATCTCAGGGGTGGATACCTTCAATGAGCCAATGCATTATATACAGACGGTTAAGAGTAGAGTCGGCAGAAATTATCCCACGGTCTTGAGCCTGCCTCTCTTCCGGCTGCGAGGCCGTGAATGTAATAAAGGTTTTTGGCTGGTGACACATGCCATGCCAGGACTGACTATGGCACCTCCAGAGAAGCCACGTGTTCGCTGGCAATCAGTCGGAGTCCCTGCCTCAGTGTGTAACTGTAAAAGCACAATGATGGGATTCTAAGCCTGCTTCTGCACACTGAAAGCATTGTGCCTGCATGTGGCTGAGGATTCAACAGACCGCCTCAAAAAAATAATAGTCCTGCATCAATCTCTGTGTGCAGGATTGAGACAGCAAAAAAAGACCCCTACCCATGTAACCATAAGCTTACTTGTATCGTCGACTTCTTACCTATGAGGGAAGGAGGGCTGAGGGTGGCTAGTTGTTCCTCAAAAATATCCAAATCCAGCTCTGAGCCAGTGGTTGAGCCAGGGCTTCTCAAAGCCTGGTGGTAACACTTCTCAATACGACCTCCTCTTAGCAAGTGTCAGATCATCCCTTCCAGAGGGAGGCTGTCACAACATGCGCCTCATCTTCCTCGCCTTCATTGGGGAGGAATAAGGGAAGCCCAGTCTGGGAGAGGTCAAGGGAAGGTGGAGGCATGAAGTGACTCATCACATGACATGCACGGGCAGAATAGTTCCATCCATGAATGAGCGAGGATACAGCCAAGCTCTTAATGCAAACCCATTCTCCAAACACAGATTTTCCTGTGCCATCGTAAGCCAAAATTATGATGCATTTCCCAGCGCTTCCTGCTGCTTGCAATGCTGTAGCATGCTGAATAATCACAACATAGCCTGCAATGTGCGTTAACAACACAACTGCCAGAACAGATACTGGCTCAGCACAGGACTCTTGGATGTGTTAGCAAAGCTACAATTTGCAATACATCAAACAGAACCTCTTGTTGAGAAAGCACAAAACATATGCATATTAATTATGCTCTTGTTTGTAGAATATCCACTAAAATAGCTCTCTGTGTCACTGGATGCTTGCAGCACCTCTGTTGCTAAAGTTGACATCTCAGTTCAGCAAATTGGTGGATAATGTTGTAGTTTGTTGGTCCTAGCGATGGAAGAGCTTGTGCTGTGTAAGCTTCATAAATATTGCAGAAACACAGATCTATAGTTTCATTAAATCATGCTGGTACATCTACACATTAGCTGAAGGCTGGTACAGTGTGATCAAGCCAGCAGCTGTGAAAATCACTGAGGTGGGAACACTGGGTTATCCAAGGATTTGCTTAGCATTGCATATGTGTCGTGCCCTGTTTGCTCAGCTGGTACCTCAATGTCGGTTCTTGGTGCAGGGACGGACCTAGATTTTTATTTTTTTTAAATCAGGAGCCACAAAGAGGCCACACTTTTCACAGAGGCACTAAAAATACGTTATATATCATGTAGGGCTACTCTAGTCGCAGAGGGCCAGTGTGTATGCACATTTTCAACAATTATCCTGACTAATTGCTAATTGGAAGCATACACACACATAGATTTGCTCATACATTGTCAAAGGACAATTTCTCATTTAGGGACAGAGGTTTTTGGTGACATTGACTGTATAAAAAGATGGAGAAAGCTACCGTGATGTCACCCATTGGTTTCAGCATAAAAGGAAGCCATAAAGGAAGCCTCGATTTTTGCAATTTAAATTGCGCCATGTTGTCATTTTGAAACCAGATGTGATTTCTATTGGAGGAGAGTGTGAATTGAAGGCCCGGGGAGGACCGTGGCTCTGGATCTGACCGTATCGGACGAGGACCAGAGGATAGCCACGCCCTTAAAGCATATTCTGGCTTTATCCTTTATTCTAGTCTATATGGGACCATAATTTACAAAAATGAACATCATGATATATCGAAGGAGACTTGAAACTTGCTATAGCTACCATAAAATAATGTGAAAAATAATTATTTGAATGAAAAATGAGGTGGGAAAGTAGGGTCATTTTCTCATTGACTTCTACAGCTTTGAACTTCTTTCTGCAACCACAGATGTCGCCATCTGCTGGCCATTAAATAGAATGCCATTCTACAGTACTTCCGCATGGGCTTCTTTTTGCAGATCAAGGTGCTGCGTCCACCTTTTTATGCAGTCTATGTTTGGTGGTCATTCATGAATATTTGAAGAAATGCAACAGAAACATTCAAAGATTGTACTGCTTCTATACGTCTTTGTTGAATGTGATGAACAAGCCACTGGCACAATCTAATGGATGGATGTCACTACAATTACATTACCCGGGGGCATCACCAGTAGGTAATTTACAGGGGCTGGTCTCCTCTGGTATAATACTGCATTCAGTAAAGAGAATGAAATCACTCACAACTAGGGGAAATCCCAACATTTGTTCAGAAACCAGACAAATGCTGTCGAAGGATGACTGCAAGGTATGTCCTCGGAATGATAATAATAATAATTCTGTCTCGTTAAAACCTTTTGTTTGTTGGATTATGAGAGATGAATGGCAATGAACTCCACATACTACAACCCCAATTCCGAAATAGTCGGGGCAAATTTTAAATTGTGAATAAAATCAAAATGCAATGACTTTCAGATCATGAGCCAATATGTTATTTACAATAGATCAAAGATAACATTTCAAATGTTAAAACTGAGATATTTTACATTTTTATCTACAAAATGAACTTGTTTCAAATATTCTGGCTGCAAAAGGTCTCAAAAAATTTGGGACACAGGCAAAAAAAAGGGCAATTAATATCTAAGAGAACATTTATCAATTAAGTTAACTGGCATCAGGTGTGTAACATGATTGGCTATAAAATGGATGTCTTAGAGAGTCTGAGTCTCTCAGAAGTAAAGATGGCCAGAGGCTCTCCAACCTGTGAAGGCTTGCGTAAAAAAATTGTGGAATACTTGAAAAACAATGTTCCTCAATGT
The DNA here is from genome assembly GCA_029721435.1 of Gymnothorax reevesii. NCBI lineage: Eukaryota > Metazoa > Chordata > Actinopteri > Anguilliformes > Muraenidae > Gymnothorax > Gymnothorax reevesii. The sequence continues at coordinate 56,001,856 of CM056582.1, forward strand.
AAAATTGCAAAGGCTTTGAAGGTCTCATCATCGACAGTACATAACATCATCAAAAGATTCAAAGAAACTGGAAAAATCTCTGCGTTAGGGAAAAGGCCAAAGACCTTTACTGGATACCTGTGATCTTTGGGCTCTCAGACGCCACAGCATCACTCACCGGCATGATTCTCTCATAGACGTTACTAAATGGGCCCAGGAATACTTCAAGAAACCACTATCTGTAAACACAATTTGCCGTGCCATCCATAGATGCCACCTAAAACTCCATTGTGGAAAAAGGAAGCCACTGTTGAACACGATCCAGAAGTGCCGCCGTGTTATGTGGACCAAGGGTCATTTAAAATGAACTACAGCAATGTGGCAAAATGTCCTGTGGTGAGAAGAGTCCAAATTTGACATTCTTGTTCGAAATCTTTGGTGTTGTGTCCTCCGGGCTAAAGAGGAGAAAGACCACCCCTCCTCTTTTCAGCGTTCTGTTCAAAAGCCAGCATCTCTGATGGTATGGGGATGCATTAGTGCAGGGGTTTCCCTGCGTATGCTGGTTTTTGTCCCAACCATAATTGCCATCATAGGACTTTAACAAGCTGTTAATTTGTCCAAATTAGGTGCATTTTGTGTTTAAATATGTTATTTGCTCTTTTAACCAAATTTTAATAGAAATATTCAATTGTGCCATGAAGAATAAAAGACGGAATAATATATATTTATATATTTATATAAAATATAAAGTTTTTTTTTTTGTTTTTTTTTCTGTGAGGCTAGTAATTTCAGGTAATAACATTTTTAAACAGATCAAATAAGGTACTGAGAAAATCAGTAAGCTCCAAATTAGGTTGCTGAAGAAAGGTGATCACAAAAACATAACATAAAACAGGTTTGACTCCGTCATTTGCTTGTTTAGTAAACTGTTAGTTTTTGCAACCATGTGCCCACAGTTTCACCATTTAGGAACCCATTGACTTTTTTCCTTTGATTGGGTACATTTTTTCCTCTTTTTATGCAGATGTTACTCATATATTGCAATGTGGATGCGGAATTTATTCCTCACTGTTTGTATGCACATCTGTCAAAATACTGTTTGTCAAGAGAGGATAAATTGCTGCTCTGAACAAAAATGCACCTAATCAAGACAAATTAACAACTTGTTAAAATCCTACGATTGCAAACCAGGGTGGAGCAAAAACCAGCATACACAGGGAGGCCCCAGCACTGAGTTTGGGAGCCCCTGCATTAGTGCATATGGAGTGGGACACTTGCATGTTTTAAAAAGCACCATGAATGCTGAAAGGTATATAAAGGTTTTAGAGCCACATATGCTCCCCTCCAGACAACATCCATTGCAGGGAAAGCCATGTGTATTTCAGCAGGACAATGCAAAACCACACACTGCAGCTATTACAACAGCACGGCTTTGTAGTAGAAGAGTCCGTGTGCTGCACTGGGCTGCCTGCAGTCCTGATCACTCACCGATTGAAAACACTTGGCGCACAATTAAATGAAAAGTCCTTCAAAGGAGACCCAAAACTCTCCAGCAGCTAGAGGCCTGTATTAAACAAGAGTCAGATCAAATTCCAATGGCTAAACTCAAGAAACTTGTCTCCTCAATGCCCTGAATGCCCACTCTGTGTTAAAAAGAATAGGGGATGCTACACCATGGTAAACATGCCCCTGTCCCAACTTTTTTGAGACCTGTATCAGCCATCAGATTTGAAATGAGCTCATTTTTTGGATAAATTTGTAAAATTTCTCAGTTTCAACATTTGCTATGTTATCTCTGTTCTACTGTGAATAAAATACTGGGTGGTGTGATTTGAAAGTCACTGCATTTTGATTTTATTCAAAATTTACACTTCGTCCCAACTATTTCAGAATTGGGGTTGTATTTACTGCCATTTTAAAAATTATGTTTCGAGTGGAAAACATCTTAAACATTGATCAAGCATTGCACACGACATGTAAAAGGTTTAAGTTTGCCAGCTTACATTTGTTTGAAATGGCATTTCATTCGGCTCCTGTAAGTCTGTAGCTAAAATGATTGTTTTGATGCAAAAAAATTGCTGCTATGGACACGTGACATCATCACCTTAGTACAGCATAGGCCTACCTCTGCCCCTGCCAACCTGAATTTATAAGACCTCGATCCCACTAATTATAGTTCCAGCCTTTGTATATTATATTCCTTATGTATTTTTCTTATGATAATCACAATAGACGATAGGTGTGTGGTTAAATAAAAACCCCTGCATATGCTTTGTGGCTGAATGAATGCCATAAAGTGGCTCGTAATGCATGATGCCACTAATACTTACAAATACTTACTCTGCGATTCATTCTGGTCTAGCTTTAAAAGCTAGACCAGAAAATCCACAGAACTACTCTGGGTTCCAGGAACGTTCAAAGCAAATTTTGGTTATAGCATGACCAATATCAATAACACCCCTTCTCTATGCAACAGCAACAAAAACCGAGACACAATTCTCCTCAAATCTGCTTGAGTTATTGTATTTGGAAATGTTAAATTTTACCAAGTTGTGGCACTACAGGAAACATTACAGAGCCTCCACAATCAGTGACCTCCTCCTCTCTTTACCAGGAATGTTGAAAGCACATTTAACAGGATTCCCATTAAAGTTGTTTGAATTATTCCAATTTGAAACAATAAATTGTTTGGCCCTAATGGTGGAAATACAGCAAAGATCCTCGGGTGATCAATCTCAGTAACAGCCCTACTGTATGCACCAGACAGGATCTCCAGAAGTGAGAAATGATTCTCATCAAAACTGAGTTATTGTATTTGGAAATATAAGTGATGCCACAGGAAAGGTTGTGGAGTTTCAAAAACAATAGGGTTAGTCCTCTATGCACCACGATGAACACAAAAAGTTTCAAGTGTTTCCCATCAAAACTGTGCAGTTTCTGCAATTTTTAAAAATTAAGAGTTTGGTGCTGTCGCAATGGTCACAGGATGACCAACATCAATAACATGTCTTCTCTCTGCCACAGAGACCATATCAAGAAGGGCGACATGATTCCCATCAAAAATTTTAAGTTATTGCATTTGGAATTAAAATGTTTGACCAAATGATTGCTCCACAAGAAAAGGTCATATGGTCATGCAAAACAAAACGGTCCACTCTATATGTGGCAGGAATGAACACAGAAAGTATTCAACCATTCTCATCAAAACTGTGAAGTTGCAGCAATTTTTAAAATTAAAAGTTTGCCTGGTGGTGGCGCCATAGGAGCAGAGACAAACCAAAATCGTTGAGATGGCTTCTCATCAGCCAAGAAGCAATCACGAGAGCTGTGGCATGATTCCATCAAAATTGTTTAGTTATTGGATATGGAAGTGCAAAGTTTGATGGAATGGTGGCACTACAGATAAGGTTGTTGGGTCACTCTGAACAAGAGAGTTCCTTCTTCCTACATGCGTCAAGAATGGATGAAAAAAATTTTCTCGCGATGGGACAAAAAATCGCAGCGCTATCGCCTGGACAGAATGACAAACAAACAAACTAAACGAATCAACATAGCCTACTAAGTGATAAGAAATTACGCACTCACTTAGCCAAGTTGGGCTACGTCAAGAAGAACCGTATGGGGTAAGGTTACTGTCAAAAGTTTTGTGCGTGTACACATAAAAATTGTGCACGTATTAAAAATGTGTGCGTGTTAGTCTATAGTTGTGCATAAATAAAAAAATTTCTAAACTCTTGTTTAAGTCAAATCACGCATAGATTATGCAGTGTATAAATTCTCTGTGAGAATACAACTCATAAAGTTACAACTTCACTAAATTACAAATACGGATTGCAGTTTACGGAAGTCACTTTCTTCAGAATGAATACGATTCTGAACAGCGTGAAATAACTGTCAAAACTACGTCACCAGGTCACGGGCATTATGTATCGAGTGGAAGATAACATCGATTCTACAAACTGCGCATATGTCAGAAATTCGACCATGGGTTCAATTTCATGGCGCCAAGATGGCAGACGGTGTGGGCACAGCAAGCAATCAGGTAATGTTAACCTCTTTTTACTTGTTCTAACATGATATTCGCAAAACATAATGGAGTTGAAAATGAAGCGGCTTTACTTTCGTTGATAGACTTTGTTTCTAGTTACGTAACTTTATCGGTTTGTTTGTGCTCGGTGCAGTTAGCCGATATACTCAACACGGCACACAGCCTAGTGTCGATGTTGAACAGCAGAGCCATGTAGAGTGAGAGTCGCTTCAACTCCGTTCACTCCAGACCAATTTTTCACAGTAATGGTGGGTAGTGGAGTCTCCCAATAGTTCTCGGAAGTTAGCGACGAAGACTACTAGTCCAAAAGCTGAAATGAAGCGGAATGGACCGTTCGTGATCTTTCAAAAGGTAAGACAATTAAAGAATTAGACTGTACATTGTCAGCACATCTAAATTAAATTAACGTGGCCAGTAAAGCATTTTCCTGGATTATCCCCTGTACAATAAGAGACATATTGAATGTTTAAGGGCAGAAAATTTGGATAGGATACTAGCTAGGTACAGTTAGCGACACAGTTACTAGCGCTAACCATGAGCAGCAGCATAATGGAAAACTCTGTTCTGTCAAATGTGAGAGAATTAACGTAAATATAACATCAGACTGGATATAGTGGTGGAGGTGGTGTAGTGAGGTTCTCTTTGAGCACAAGGTAGCTAACGTTAGCTATTATAATAAAGTTAACATTTCACAATGTAAGCAGAAAGCCATCCGTTTCTGTGATAGATCGCGATTAATATTGATTGTATGAGCTAATTTATTTACTGCTATTCAATCAGCTAAAATGTCACCTAGCTGACTATTACTTGTCAATAGCACGTCGCTGCTCATTTTGCTAATTTTGGATTGATGGTTAAGGGAGAGGGAAGCTGGAGGACCAAATTGAAAATTGAAAACAGAAGGTATTGGCCAAATAGGCTAAACAATTAGGAAAACGAAGCATAGAAGATTAAGTGGAGAGTCATACTGAATAGTATGAATATTGAGCTGTACTGTATTACTTGTCTGAAAGACTGCAAAAAACATGATCCATCTTTATACTAATTCCTGTTGCATGTTACTGATGCCAGTCACCATACTTCCTTAAACATCAGCAGCATAGCTGATCACAACTACTTAAGTTCCATAAGCTAAGTTGGGAAACAAAGACCATGCCTCATCTCTCAGCACCATTTCCCATCCAAGCCCATATAGGTGTGTCTAACCCTTCCTCCTGTCTTTTTCTCCCTCTCTCTCTCTCTCTCTCTCTCAGAAGAAATGCAGGTGATTCAATAAGAGCCAGAGAACTCCCTACAATAAGACAGACCACCCTCACCCTGCACCCTGAGTCTTAACTCCCTAAGAAGCCTTTCCCTGTTTCTTACTTTTAATAAACTGGACAATAAGCTTCCAAATCGTGTGGTCTTTGGTTGTGAAAAAAAATGCATGTGCAGTGTTTAAATATGATCACCTCACATTTTTGTTGTTGTTGAGATTTTGAATGATAGTTAGATTTCTCCTGCTGAATTGAGCCTACAAACTGTACATTTGTACTCAACCCCGCAGCTATTGGAGCATCCTCACGCAGCACAGCAAACCATGTTCGAGCTTATATACGAGGACAACATGGAGGAGAGGGCACAGACAAACTATCTCACATGCTATTCATGTTTCTAAGTTTATTCAAGATTTCTTTTTCATGAAGTAATTGTAGTACATAAGAACTAAATAAAAAGATATACAGAAAATGTATATGTATAACAATATAAGTTTGTATGTTAATGTGTCTTGTTCTGTCTGGATATATAGTGTGTAATGAGCTCTTCCTAAAAATATTACTGTACATGCAGGCCTAGGTAAACTTATACCTTCTGCATGCAAAAAGTTGTTTTGAACGTATGTATTGGTGTTTAGTGATAAGTGCAGATGTGCACAAAATTTATGAGCAGATAAATTATAATTATTACCAGTGGATTTTCTAAGATGCCACACTGAACATTATGCTGCTTTTAATGATGCAGGGACTAATTGTGCTGTCAGCTGATACTCATTGATAGTCACCTGTCAGTCCTCTGTCCTGTATGAAACTCATGACGATTACATTAGTTAACTAGGCTTATATCCCTGAACACCCCCAATCCTCCAATTCCCAAATCCTTGAATAGACCTTGAATAGACTTTCATTTGAACTTAATTTCAGGTCAATCGGTCAAATGGTTCTGAAGATATGGCCAAAATGGTAATTTTCCATCACAAAGCGCCACCTGGTGACAAAATATTGAACCATACAGGTATGATGTCATTATGTGACAAGTTGTGAGGTCATGACCTTGCAGTTGCACATAGTTTCATGTCAACTGGAGAAATAGTTCCAAAGATATAGCAAAAATGGTCAATTTTATGTGACAAAGCTCCACCTTGTGTCAAAATTTTGAACCAAACACGTATAATGTCATCGTGGGACACATCCTCAGGTTATGACCTTTCATTTGCACTTGATTTGAGGTCAATCCGACAAATATTTCCAGAAATATGATAAAAACAGTGATTTTTCCAGTTTTTGGCCCATGGGTGGCCAATCTAGAAATTACAAGTTGTCCAAAATCGAATCAGTTCTTCCTCTTATGATACTAACTTATATGCAAAACTTGGAATTTCTAATAGAAATATTACTGCAGTATCGCGTTAACATGTAAATCAGTTTTTGGCCCCTGGTGGCCAATCTAGAGATCGTAAATTGTCCAAAATCGAATCAGTTCTTCCTCTTTATGATACTTACTTATGTGCAAAACTTGAAATTTGTAATTGAAATATTACTGAAGTTATCGCGGAACAGTGATTTTTTCAGTTTTTGGCCCCTGGTGGCCAATCTGGAAATTGTAAATTGTCCAAAATCGAATCAGTTCTTCGTCTTTATGATACTTGTTTATAGGCAAAACTTGGAATTTGTAATTGAAATATTATTGCAGTTATCGCGTTAACACTGAAATCAGTTTTTGGCCCCTGGTGGCCAATCTAGACATCGTAAATTGTCCAAAATCGAATCAGTTCCTCCTCTTTATGATACTTACTTATGTGCAAAATTTGGAATTTGTACATGAAAGGTTACTGAAGTTATCGCGTTAACACGTAGTAAGGCGGCGGCCGGACCAAAAACATAATATCCCCTGGAATGCCATTCGGCGTTCGGGGATATAATTACTGAATTGATAACTTAGATCTTCCGTTTCCACGGGATGATTAAAACCTCAAGTAAATGAAGGAATGGTGGAAAATTGAACAATTTTGAAACGTCTATTCCCCTCCCTCTGCATAATAAGCATTCAAGGATAGTTATTGGGGGTGTTGTTAAACTCTTTGCTCTCAACGTTTGAGCGGCCGGTTTTGAGTAATGAGAGTGGCTAATAAATTCACGGATTTCATTTGCAACATCACGTCATGTGGAGGAGTGAATTGAATGTAATGGTGTCTGTTCTGTTCTTTAGCTAGTTGGCATTGGTTTATGTGTCCTGTTGTGGGTATTGTGCGGATAAATATCGATTCCAATAGTTTGAAATATCATCTGGCATCTAGATATCATTGAACTCAGCTATGCTTGCCATCGCGTGCTGAATGTGCCAGTACACCTTTGAAACGGTTATAGGCTATCAAAATTGAGTAAATCCAAATCGTTTCTGACACATGCGCAGATTGTAGAATCGATGTTATCTTCCACTCGATCCTTAATGCCCATGACCTCGTGACGTAGTTTTGGCAGTTATTTCACGCTGTTCAGAATCGTATTCATTTTGAAAAAAGTGACGTCCGTAAACTGCAATCCGTATTTGTAATTTAGTGAAGTTGTAACTTTATGAGTTGTATTCTCACAGAGAATTTATACACTGCATAATGCGATTTTTGCCTTAAACAAGAGTTTACTAATTTTTTTATTTATGCACAACTATAGACTAACACGCACACATTTTTAATATTTTTAACAGAAACCTTACCCCCAGTGCCGGTACAGAGTCGAGGAGAAGCAACATTGATATAGCCTGCACCGAGAGAAGTAAATTCGCAATCACACAAAACCAGATGCTAATTAAAGATGTGGGCAGATGTAGATTTAAATGACAGACATGCGATAGATCCTACTTCGATTTTAAAAATTTAAGTAGTTTTGATACAGGCCACGTCGCATGTAGGCTACTTTTGGAAGCAGCCTTGTCGGTGACCACTTTTATTGTAAACAGGTATTAACTAGTTCTTGCAAGAACTTCATAAAATGTAAAAAAAAATGCATTTATATGTCATTTTTAAGCTCTCGGCGAGGCGAAGAATTGCCAACGATCTCACATGCAATGGTGCTTGTCTGGAACACCATTGAAGCTTCGCCTCGTGGCCTAAAACGTGCAATCCTGTAAGCCTAATGATTCAGAAATTCAAAGAGGAGTCATATAACATCGTTTATGTTATTGCTAATAAATGGAGGGCGACTACCGCAGACCGGAGGGTGAGTCGTTGAACTATGGCAGTTCATTAATAAAACAAGTAGGCCCAGGTTTCAAACACGTGTATGGGGGGTAAAACCTTTGCGTCATGATTTAAGAAATCTCAAATAATGGAAAAAATAATTATTTGTACATGAATGATAATATGTTTCGAAAATAAACCTATACGCTATTACGTGGAGCCTATAGTTACTTTCGCTTTTAAATCAAACCTCTCACCAAGTAGGCTGGCCTACCTCCCTTTCCACTTCCCACTTCCTGGGATGCGAGCCAGCGCACTATCTTGTCAAGTCGGCAGACAGATAATCACTCTTGGCGTACTGGAGAAAGCTGTCCAGCAAGTTAATAAACGAGAGGAGCACTGTCCTGCCCTCCCTTTGAATGTATTCTGTTAAAAGAAGAGGAAAGCTTTTTTTTTACATGCATAACCCACGCGGGGCCCCCTTGCAAACGAGATGTCACATATCCAGGGATTCATGCCGTTAATTAAATAATTTTCATCACATAGGCCTAACTTCGTCGCAGTTGTTTATCAATTCGTTTGTTCAGGCCTAGGCCTACTTTTTAAATGAATTGGGACGCTGACAAAAAAAATGTAAGCTACAGATTGGTTACAGCGTATTGAACCAATATAAATCTTTAAAGAATATATTTTTTAAAAAGCCTTGACTTACACGTGCTGTTATCAGATTGTTGGGCTGGGTTTGACCGAATTGTCTTTCTCATGCTAATACAAGGCGTTTGATGGATTATCGCTGCGTGCTAACAAACTGCGTCAAGTTCCATTCTATTGGCTCACTGAGTCACATGATTTCAGACTGATAGGTGATGTGTGATTCAGAGAAGCAGACGCGAGGGCATGGAAATAAGTTATTTTGCAGCATTGACATCTCGAGCAACTTAAGCGTTGCGAAAGAGGAATCACGAAAATCGCGTATTGGCCCTTCATAATTTTTGCGAGAATGAACTCATCTTTGGAGTATACAGTTTGTACTCGCGTGGCCAACTCCTCACATAAATCAGAGTATCATCGTATGGACCATAAACATGAAACTTCTTTTCTCCAAAGTGCAGTTACAGCAAATGGCAGCAATAATTATGATGGACTATTCTTGGAAGGAAGTAATGCTCCGGACGCTTCGGCTCAACATCAGCACCAGAACAGAGCTTATTCTTTTCATCGAACTCAAACTTACCAGGGTAACCAAGGCCATCAGTATGGCTCGCAGTCAACCTCAGTCATGGACAGTGGACTCCACCAGTACTTTTTCAACCAGGACCAAGACGGAATGTGCTTACATTCGCCGGGTTTTCCCCCCTCAAGTATTGGTGCCAATCTGGTTTCCCTCGCAAGTGGATACTATGGGACATCCAGCGTCATTTCCACCACTCAGTACCAGCAACACGGCCCTGAGGATTATGAGCAACAGGAGTACCTGCACAGCACCTTCGCCAGCATGTCCCCATCCCAATGTGCGGAGAAGTGGCACAGTCGTGACCAAACCCTAGGAAAAACTTTTGAGTGGATGAAGGTTAAAAGGAATCCGCTCAAAACAGGTTAGTCGGTCGCTGTGAATATTTCTGAGTTGGAATAACAAGAGAACATTGTTGTCAGAAAATCTAACAGGACTATCAGTTCTATAACTTCATTCAGTGGCCTAAATGAAGCTCCTGGCGCTGTTTACTCTGCCCTCCGCATCCTGATGAGTATCATGTGTTTTGTTTTGTGTTTTTTTTTATCCCGAGGAATATAACGATTTTCCCTCCGTTTATCTGTTGCCTACGACCGTATGGTATCGGACAGGCATATTCTTCGACTATGCCATGAGGATGCCGTCTAAGGCCTTATCTTGATCTTGTCCAAAAAGTTTAAATCCTTTCATGCTCCTATTGAATAATGTCCCTGAGTGGGCAGATGTTTTATTGCTCTTTTCATAAATCATTTATGCATTTTTTTGTAACGTAATTTACCATATTTAAAAAACGATCATATCCTAGAAAGCGTAGGCCTATAATTTAAATTTTGCTGGTTTTGCATAATAAAATGTCCTTTTTGATTGGTCTTGCCGGCTTTGTTTCGTAGTAACACAACACCGAGTGCAAGTAAATGCTTCATTTGCAGTTAAACAATGCTCACAATTAATTAACTTGAGTTTCTATATACTGTAAAATTTTCACTACATGCAGTGTACAACCCTGTAAGAAATTAGCGAAGTCGTGCCAAGTTTTTATCGTTCGATTTTTAAGGGTGAGGTTGCCTACATTGCCGGTATTTTTACTTGATCTTTTGGTTATATTTACAGGGGTGAAGTAATTTATTCAATTAATTCTTTTCCCCCCATTTTTATATTTTCACGGATGGATTTGCAGAGTTTGGGATCCATGGTTCACCGAACACTATCCGCACTAACTTCACCACCAGGCAGTTGACTGAGCTGGAGAAAGAATTCCACTTCAACAAATACCTGACAAGGGCCAGACGGGTCGAGATCGCGTCTACTTTAGAGCTGAACGAAACTCAGGTGAAAATCTGGTTTCAGAATCGGAGGATGAAACAGAAGAAGAGGGAGAGGGAAGGCTTGGCCCTGGGCAGCGTCCGGGTTTCAACAAAAGAACCCAGAGACAATTCTGACCACTCAGTTTCGTCTTCATCTCCTGGTGCATCTCCACGATCGGAGACCGTATGAGTTCACTATCTTGAGACTGACCGGCTGACCATGAATGAAATGATTAAGTGATCAGCTTTAAAAATTTCTCCTGTAGGCGCGCTGACATCCATGCAAGGCCCTGACGGTCTATTTCACTTCAACTGATTGCACGTCGGTACAACTAAATATATGGTAAACCTCATGACTTTTACAGAATTAATGAATGTAGGCCTAAATCCCAACAGGAATATTAAATTTTTCAAAAAAAAAAAAAAAGGATGACATTGCCTGAAAGATAATCATATAATCTCGGTGAGGATTGGCCTACACGTCTGGATTTTTGCTGGGCTTTAAGCGGTCGCCTTTCATTGACTAATCGCTGATATATCTGTCTTGCACTGATCATGCGAAGTTTACAATGCAATAGGTTGTTACAAGAAGTGACTATCGCTGTAAGGGTATTTCCCGACACCCGCATTGTCGATTTATGCTGCCTCATCCAGAAATACTACCTGTGAGCAAAGCGAACGCTGAGTTTTTGTTTTCGCCTTGAAATTGCTATTTAAATCAGCATGAACAACTCTGATGTTTGCTAGCATGCTACCTCACACGCACATTATAACAAGCTAGCGACAATTAGGCCTAGGGCCTATTTGAAGACAACATGCTGCATGCCATTATTGTGTAATGTCTAAATTTTCCAGCAAAGCCAGTGTATACACATATATTAACAGGTCGAAAGGCACATTGAAAATGTATTTTCAAGATATTTGATGATATCCAAGATACGAGACTGTGGGTCTGCGCACGCGCAATGTAGCTAAGGAGCGCATCTTATTTGGCTTCGCACGAGGACAGAACACCGGCCTCATTATAGGGTGACACTTCTGGGCAGTATGTTGTATAATCCAGGGGTGCGTTTCCCGAATAACGACGGAAGTTAGCTTTAAACTAACATGGTACGATGCATCGTTAAACTAACAAACATCAGAAGAACGATGGTTTCCCAAAACCGTCGTACCTTGTTCGTACTACAGTAGTCTGAACCATGTTGGTTTGAACGACGTTAGTTTGAACCACGATAGTTTGAGCGATTGTCGCTCGAACAACAATGTTACCAGGAGCACTCCAGTCTGTTTTTCACCGCAGGAAGCTTAAAAACTTGGTATTTGTGCCTAAATACAGCAGTTGTGATCGATATTAAAATACTAATTTGTCGTTTTGGCGTATTATTTTGCGATCATACACAAACTAGCCACAAAACAATTTATCATTTAAATGAAAAGACACTTTAGGCAACGATTCTTTCGGAAAAAAAAAAATCTAAAGAATGATTTGCTATTTCAGTGCATTTAATGAGATGAGCTCCACCAGCGAGTACAAAGTTTTTTAATTCATTCTTTACAGTTAGCCTATATATACATACTAAGCTTATACTCTTGATGAAAATACTGTGGTGTAGCGGGTAAAGCCAATGAGCAATCATCATGGACTGAAAGGTCGACTCCTGTTAAACATGACAGTGTTTTTTTTCCGTTTTTTATTCATGGAAACGTGTGCTCCGATGAACAAGTGATCATTAAATTTAGACAAAGCGTGTCACGTTGTCTCCTTTGATATATGTAGTAAATATTTAAGGTCACCCACCTTATTCACGGGCGTAGCAATACACACACAGACAAAAACGGAATATATAAAGTAAACAATTTTATTTCTTTTTCTTAACATAAAAATTTTTTCATTGTCTCAAAGAACAAAAAATGGCATAAGAACGCAGAAAAAAAATATATATTCTGAGGGCCACAGATGGAGATGCAGTGCAGTGGATATGGGGGGGGGAATTGCCAGCTAGACATTACTAAGGCGAGCAGCAGCTCTAAGAAGTGCGCTACAGAGGACTGGTGGTGGGAGCGCCGGTCTGTCGGCCTCCTCTTAGTCCTGAGGAGAGTTTTGTCCAGGCTAAACCCAGAAGTGCTGGCGGGAGCCCCAGGGGTATAGGTATCTGTGGTGCACAATTCTCTAACATGAGTGTCTTCCCCCCTCTGCCCACTTCCTCTAAGCCCATTTACACCTTGTCCTTTGCAGTTTGATTCCCAGGGCTCCCCAACATTGGGCACCCACACGCAGAACCCCTCAATATTGGCCATCCTCTCACTGGGCCACTCCACATTGGGCCCCCTCTGGCATGGCCTTCTGTGTGTCAGGGCCGTACTTTCCCCTGAGTCTCCAGAATCCCCTCAGAATGGCAGTTCGTCTATGTCCTGCACAGCATGGCCATCACAGCAAATGTCCAGCTCCCTGAAGATCAGGCTCTCTCTGTAAAGGATGCTGAGGATGACCGTGCACTCCACAGACCACAAGGAATGACAAATGTTATGCAAAAAGACCGCCATCTCCCCCACCCCCTTTCTTTTTATCAACACTTTCCCATCCACTGTAATATATATGATTTCTACCATATTCACAGTTGCAAGTGGGCAAACAACATCCTCTCCTATCGATACATAAAATACATGAAGGTAAACAGCGAGATCATATGTTCTTCCTATGACTAGCAACACGAAGTCACGAGCTTTACAGATTTACTCAACAATACTACCGTCTTGAACCACGATCCCGTAAAGTAGACTAATTAACCACCTCCGCTCTAATGACAGCGGGGAAATAAAAACAAGTGTTGTTACTAGACTAGCGTAATAAATCGTTGCCGAACATTAAAGTTTCTTTGCTAACGCATGCGAAGGCTACAAGAGATATAATTCCAGAGATCCAACCATAGGCCCACTCATGAACAGAGAAATACTACAAAAAGTGTTTTTCCCGAGTAGCTACATTTTCAAATCACTGTGTTAATGTTATATATGTTTGTTCAGCAAGATTATCGGACATTTTCAGCTAGGCCTACTGACCTTATGTTTACCTTTCATGACTGCATTTTCCGACGCAATCACCCGGAACTAAGCTTCTAACTACGGCTGAGGAGCAGTAGTTTGAACTACACAGCTGAACTACAGTGGTTGCGAACGTTCGTTCGAACTACGGTTTTGGGGAACACCTGCGTCGTTTAACGATGGTTCGCACTACGTAAGTTACCTTGATAGTTCGAACGATGGTTTTGGGAAACACTGGCGGCGCAACTACATAGTTCAAACTATGTAAGTTGCTAACTAACTTAGCAACTACGCTTTTGGGAAACGCACCCCAGGATTATGACGCCAATGTTGTTGACCGATATTGCCTCCGACATGTCAGCTGCGGTTGGCCCTTCTAAGCATGTCTCCAAAGCTTTGATTCAAGAGTTGTTTCCAGAATTTGTGTGAATCTTTGTTTTTAGCAATATTTTTGTGACAACTTCTCTCATGTTTAATGTAGTAATCAATATGAAACTTCAACGGCAAGCCTGTTTTTGTAATTCAAGTCGTGTTCAAAATATCCTGAAGTTTTGAGCATGCTTAACTGCATAAATGACATGTAAACTGGGAAGTCATGAATGTTTATTTCATTTAAAAAAAGCAGTGTCACGATTACTGTGCATGCTCAGAATTTAGATCCTGAGAAAGTGAATCTGCTGAACTGCAAGTTATAATCTGATTCCATCCTTGCCAATTAATATTTTTTTGCATTGTATTTATATATTTTAGTTACTCCAGCAATGTGTTTTGTATATTTCTACAGAAATTCAAGGATTCAAAGTGTTATTTTAATCTTAAACCAAGGGATACAAAGAATGTAAGCTGGTTGTCATTGCCAGTAATCATAGAAGATGGGAAAAATACCTTCCGGATTTTAAGGCATATGGAATAATGTTCAGTGTAAACCCATTCTCATAAGATCCCTATGTGAGGGTTTGTATGACTTTTTTTTTTAAATCGTATGTCCACACTATCCGCCTTTACTGGCTAAAGAATTGATGGTGCACTGTTAAGCCAAAATTGTGTGGACACTTCACTGCACCTCATTGAGATACACAGAAAACGGACATTGAAGGTTCTGTTGGTTGCCCACATACTATTGGCTGTATAAGGTATATGAGCCCATATGGACTAAGTTTATGGACTAAGTTTTATTGGTTCAGTTTTGTGTTGCATTTGTTATTTAAGTGGCCAATGTCTTTGTCCAGATTGTACCCTATGAACTCAAATAAACAGACATTTTTCTTATTTCCCTTGCCGAATTTCCTCAACCTAAATAGTAACACACTGAAAGAACCATGTTAGTATTTACATTTAAATTGAGATGTTGATGACAATGATGATTACGATGATGAAGATGACGACGACAATGATGATGATGATTAATATTATTATTATTAGTAGTAGTAGTTCTCTAATTGTTGATGTGGCAGTAATAATCTTTTAACGTTAGTAAAAATGGGCCTATCGATGATGTTGTTGTTGCTATAGGTAAGCCGGCATAGACTCGATTTTATTTATGTACTGGCTGTGTGGTCTTGAGTTTAGGGAACGTGATCAGAATCTCTGCACTGTTATCTTGGGAAAACATATTATATTGTCTTTTCTGCCTATTTGCTCTTTGATGGGTGCAGTGTTGCAGTAGCCTACTCTTTGGAAAACTTGAGCTGACCTTTTTACCTTTTGAATGCCTCCTGAATTTGTAAACATCTAAACATAATCTCAGATGCCGAATGAATCACAAGTCCATCAACTTGCTTGGAAATCCAAACGCAATATGGTTGTACTTATGCGTTGGATATCATACTTTTTGTTTGTCAGAAAATGACATAATTATTCAATATAATTCATAATTTTACAGAGTGAATTATTCATGCAATATCATTTGTGATATAAAAGCTGCAAGCAGTGGTTAAGAGGCCAAGCACAGGTCAATCTCTGCAGTGTGACTTCAGAAGAGTTATTTTCCACTTAAGAGTTGGTCTAAGGTATTTGTGTATGTTGACGAATTTGCTTTGTGAGAGTGAAAAATTGTAGCACTTATATCACTATTGCAGTGTGGAGTAATCTTCTAATCTGAGGCAGTTGCCTGTGGCTCAATCGACAACAGAAGACTCAGACTTTATTAACATTTGTAAAGAATTTTCTATTTTTATTTGGGGGGGAAAAAAACCCAGCATCTGCATCTGACTTCTTGTATGTCTTTGTTGTCAAATTTCATAGAATGGTGCATAGATGTGCTTTGTCCTATCGATGCCGTATTTTATAGAATTACTGATCCTGTTTATGCCTATACCAATTCCAGCCAATCCTTGTTCATGCGCACATGACCCTTTAAGGTCCCATGACAGGTAAAAAATGCTTCTAAATCCTTCTACAGTACGTTTACGTGAAATGAATATGACACTAGTTTTTTATTTTATTCTGAAGTGTAAAGTACGAATTGAATCCTTGCTCGGGCATACACCTTGAAAATTGATAAAAGATTACGTAATCCATGTGACCTCATCTCCAGAAGGACAATCCTCTGAGCAGAGTCGGGGGAAAGGGGTTTCGCATGCAGTAGCTATACCCTACATTTAGAGCTATTAACAAACGTTCGCATTTTTCACTCCCAACGCTTCCAACAACAGCAGTGAGGATGAGAGAGAAGATGCTTTATTCCGGATCCCGCTGAAGCATCAGATTTGCAAGAAGATGGTGAAATTCAAGTTGGAAATTAGGCAGCTGGAGTAGGTCAACAGTATCGTCTCAGTGGGCACACGGTGTTGATTCGAGGTTGATATAACATTGAAGCAGCCCCAACAGCGTTGTTTCAACATTGTTTCAACGTTGTGTGCCCACTGGGGTTATAAGCTCGAGGTGAACGCAGATTTTAGAAAGTCAATTCAATGTCAATATGATGCAAAAGAAATAATTATTAAGTCATTTTGGTGACATTCAATCGGAAAAAAAGTGGAGGCTTATATAACAATGGTGCCTGGTGAACTGAAAATTGGTAAAACGCAGACCAGTCCTTGAAAATAATGACTTGACCTAATTTCAGTCGTTTAATCAAATTAAATCAAATTCAGGGCCGTCACTTAATTCCATCCATCAAACTGATGCGACGTCATTTCATCTCCGTTAAACAGATTTTGTTGCAGCAAGTCGTCACTGGCTTCCCTATATCTTAACCTTAATTCTAACCCTTAACCCTAAACCTCAAATTTAACTTTTCCCTTACCCTACATGTCAGTTTGGTGGATGGAATTAAGGGACGACCCCTAAAAATGCAGCCTTCGAAGGATGCAGCCTGCGCTTTGAGATGCACACACAGGCTACGGCCACAAAACTAACTTTCGTGGCAAGTGAACTTTTTAAAGGGACCGGAGAGCGGGAAATTAAAAAGAGCGCACAAATTTCCGTTTTTTACCCACGGAGGAAACACGATAAATAATTCAATCAGTAGCCTATACACATTTATTTGTAAAAATGAGCAAAATTATTTTGATTACATGGGACCTTTAAGGTTTAAGTGAGCTCATTTAGAGGGTAATTAAATTATAAAAGTCTACAATTCCGTTATTATAAAACTAAAAGGCACACGGGGGGACATCCTAAAGACGTTTTCAGAAATGGTCGTAGATCTAAGAGTGATTACTGCTGGAGTCATGGCAAACTAGTGATGCTTCATATGAATCACTGTCTCTTTGCCATTTCAGGTAAAGGATATTATCTGAATATTTTGCTCACTAAAAATTCCTTTGATTTAAAAGTCAACATAAAAAGTCATTTGTATTGCGTGCATTTTCAGTTTTAATCACTTGCCTCAATTACAAAATCCCGCAATAGAGGAGGAAAAAACTAAATGCTTTTCATAAACTTCAGACGAACCATGGGATGAAAATCTGGGTTAAAACGTTAACCTTGACAGTTCATCCTTAAAACATAAATTTTCTCGTCACCCTTCATCCGTGACGCGGCCATATATAGGCGGGTAAACACTGCAGCAAACGAAATTTCTCTTTGATTACACATTTGGTGCCTTCTAATATAGTGCCTAACTCTCACATAGACCCATGAGCTGTGGAAATGGAAAAATGGTTTGCTTTCACTTTGGGAATGCGTTTGCCAAATACGCTGTTTTCCTTTTCTTGAAACTTTACACGGGATTGACAGACCCATTTCATCCCCTTGGTCTGTGATCGACTGCTTCAATATTTGCTCAGGCTGATAAGTTTGATCAGGGCCTACTCGATTCAGCCCCACATTGCCGGTGCACGCTGCCTTAACCCAAGTTCATCCGGAGTTCAGCTGCCAATTACCCCTCGAAAGGAGCCTGGACCAGTATCCATCACTTGGGGTTAACAGAAGGTCTCTCTCCGTCTTGAGCGGATGTGCGTGCTTTGTTATGTATCCCAACATAACAAAAGATCTTTAAAATCGGTGCATATCGTTTCTTTGCATGTAGGCTGGTCGACAGGTAGCCAGTCTCAAACGCCAAACACGGATGTCCTCCACGCATGTTTATGCTGTGTTATAAACACTTTTCAAAATATCGTAGTTCAAGAATAAAAAAAACGCATATTGATAATTCTATATTTCGGCCCAGCACCACGCATCCCCAACGTAGGACACAAACGTGCACGAGGTTCATTTTAACGACACGGATCGGGCCTGTGACATGAGTTAGACTTGCATATAGGACACCATGTGAGTAGTTTGTAATAAATGTAGGAAATCTGCGAGTTTCATTATTCTACAATTGTTGTGAAACATGCAAATCTTTAAAATAACCATGCCTTTGTGCGTATATATGAATAGGTCTGCTATTACAATGTGAATGCTGTTTGAACTGCTTAAACAGCCTAAATTATCTGCCTCATTGACATAAGTTATGTCACATTATTCGCCTGTTTTATAATTTCGGATGGCCGACAGTTGCTATTTTGAGAGGCATTTTATACGAATCTATAGTGAATATGCAATTTATTTTATTCAGCGCCCCTTTCGTTTTTTTGCGCAAACTGTAAATTTAAAGCAGAAAACTCACAAACTGACATAAAAAAACAATCCCAGCTGCAGTTCTATGATTTATTTCTATGTGAAATTTATAGGTAAGAATGTATTCAACTTTTTTAACAGAATACTGACGTCAATGTTTTGTTTATTTTTGTTTGTCTTCGTGTTATTAAAAATACATACTTTCATATGTTGCATATACACTTATATGTTATAAATACATTTTTTATATATATCATCCTGACATGATAAAGCGGCTCAACTTGAATGCGACCCTTATCTACATCATTTAGTCACATTGCTTTATTTTGATTAAAAAAATCACTAAAAACATATTGTGCAGGTTTTTGGTCTCGTATTATGAGAGCCAAGTATTATCTAATTTGAGTTTATACGTGCATGATTTACCTGTGACTTCTTCCCTGTCCTCCATAGTTTTTTAAGTTCTAAATGTATTTGTAAATATAGGCTATAAGAAAAAAGAGGTGCTCGAGTAATACCACTGCTGGATTGCTGGCACCTTTTTTGGTCATATTCATGTTCTGAGTTTTACTTGCATACAAATTTCCTTTAAAATTTGCAGGTTAGCAAATATTCGTGGAAACAGCAACCTTGTTATTCGGTCACAGACTTCGGAAATTCTGAAAGAACAATTTTGTTTAAATTTCGTTTCCACGTTTTAAGACGATGCTGTGATTTCAGAGAATGTGTCGCCGAATAAATCATTCTTCTTAAATGAGCTCCAAATAAATATAGCAAATGGTGTGGTGTTGCCGCAATTTTAGGCTTATTTGAGTTATACGCTTAATTGTGTGAGATAAACGGGGGAAAAAGCTACAGGACTTGAAATAGCCTATAATCTTTTTAAACTAAGGTCCGTCTGGTTTGTTGTCGCGTAGCATTGCAAGCTGAAATCATTTAATGGAAAGGCAAGAAAACAGCGTCGAATCCCTGTAAAAATTGTTTCGGACATATTTATGCTACCTTCAGTATGATCCGCAATGCAGAGGCTATTGCTGATGTTGTTCCTGCTACTAATAATTGTTTAAATAGCAAAAAAAAATAAATAAAAATTTAAAAATGGATCCCAGAATGCTCATTCAGCACATACAGTGCATATTTGTGGGCATGTAATTTGCATTCATACGTCTAAACGTCTGCATAGTGCAGAGCATAAGCTGATTTGATTTCGGATCAAAAGGTTATCGGCGAAGAATTCCCGGCTGCTTGCTGCGTAGGATGAAGAAGTCCAGATGACTCTACGGAACACAGTTGGCTTTATGCTGCACCTGAATGCAGCTTTCATGGGCCAATGACGTGAGAAGTATAATACAGGATTTGCAAAAAGAAATTAAAATATTTACGCATACCCTCAGGCATGACATTTTTATTGCCTCTTGGGAGCAGCCTGTGTTGTGTTTCCTTTTACCCCAAAAAAGTATGGCAACTTCATCAAGATTGTACAAAAGATAACTGCCATCACATGCCTGTAGTCGGGTAGGGAAACATGCTCCTGGAATGCCATAACTGCGTGTTTTAAATGTTTCTCTTATCCAGCTCGTGTGACTCACATTCTGGCCCCGGCATCAAGCCGAACTATGAATATTTTGCATGTTACCGCCTTTGAACGAAAGTGATGCCATAAATTAACGGCAAAAAATGAGCGATTTAAATCGGTATTACAGGATACCTGTACAAATAAATGAATAAATAAATCACATCCGGCCCCACCACCCCAGGCAACTCCTTCCCAGTACAAACACTGCAACAGCACATACAGAACTCACAATACAAAACTAAATGAATAAATAAATAAAATGCTGGATCAACCAACGAACCCCAATTCCAATGAAGATGGGGCGTTGTGTAAAACGTGAATAAAAACAGAATACAATGATTTGCAGATCCTTTTGGACCTATATTCAATTGAGTACACTAAAAATACAAGATATTTAATGTTAAAACTAATAAACTTCAATATTTTTTTGGAAATATTCACTCATTTTTAATTGGCAAATGCTTGCAACACGTTCCAAAAAAGCTGGGACAGGGGCATGTTTATTACTGTGTTACATCACCTTTCCTTTCAACAACACTCGATAACCGTTTGGGAAGTGTGGACTCTAATTGTAGGATCTTTCTAGCTGGAATTCTTTCCCATTCTTGCATGATGTACACTACCAGTCAAAAGTTTTTGCACATCCCAATATTTTCTGTAATTATTAAAAACATTTTATATTTTGTTTTTGTGTAACAGTCTCATATTGGTTTTATAACAGGAAGGTAGGAAAACTGAAGCCGAATGTAGAAACCATGTGTATAACAAATCAAATTAATCAGTAATTTTGTCTGTATTTAAGCAGATCAGTAGGCCTAACAATGATCTAATCCAGTACTTCTCAAACGTCTCCTGGAGTCACACCTGTCCTGCATGAGTTAGATCTCCCTGCTCCAGCACAGGTGATTCAAATGATGATCTACTCATTATCAAGCAGCTTCAGGGGGGTTAATAGCGAGCTGATCACTTCAATCACTTGTGCTGGCTTCCTTGTGGATTTTTCTTGTAAATGTATTATTTGCAATAAACAACTATTGGGTTCCACTGATTTCTTTCTTGTAATCATACATGTAAGATAAAGACTTGAAAAGATCTTAGGGTGTGCAAAAACCTTTGACTGGTAGTGTATGACTTCAGTTGCTCAACAGTCCGGGGTCTCCCTTGTCGTATTTCGCACTTCATAATGAGCCACACATTTTCAATGTGAGACAGGTCTAGACTGCTGGCTGGCCAGTCTATTACCCACACTCTTTTACTACAAAGCCACGCTGTTGTAAAACGTGCAGATTGTGCTTTGGCATTGTCTTGCTGAAAAAAGCAGGGACGTCCCTGAAAAAGACATCACTTGGATGGCAGCATATGTTGCCCCAAAACCAGTATGTACCTTTCAGCATTTATGGTGCCTTCACAGTGTGCAAGTTACCCATCCCATGGGCACTAACACATCCCCATACCATCACAGTCACTGGCTTTTGAACTTTACACTGATAACAATCTGGATGGTCCTTTTCCTCTTTAGCCCAGAGGACACGACATCCATGATTTCCAAAAACAATTTGAGAAGTGGACTCGTCAGACCACAGCAACACTTTTCCACTTTGCGTCATTCCATCTCAGATGAGCTCGGGCCCAGAGAAGCTGGCGGCGTTTCTGGGTGTTGTTGATATATGGCTTTCGCTTTGCATGGTGGAGTTTTGACTTGACTTGTAGATGTAGCGACATACTGTATTAACTGACAACCGTTTTACCAAGTGTTTCTGAGCCCATGTGGTGATAACCTTTGCAGAATGATGTCGATTTTTAATGCAGTGCCACCTGAGGGACCAACGGTCATGAGCATTCAATGTAGGTTTTCGGCCTTGCCGCTTATGCGTTGGACTCTCTGGATCTTTTGATGATTTTATGGACTATAGATGATGAAATCCCTAAATTCCTTGCAATTGCACACAAAGAAACGTTGTTCTGAAAACTGTTGGACTATTTGCTCACGCAGTTGTTCACGAAGTGGTGAACCTTGCCCCATCCTTGCTTGTGAATGACTGAACCTTTCAGGGATGCTCCTTTTGTACCTCATCATGACACTCACCTGACTCCAATTAACTTGATCACCTGTTGAATGTTCCAAACAGGTGTTTTTTGAGCATTCCTCAACTTTCCCAGTCTTTTGTTGCCCCTATCCCATTTGGCTCAACATGCATCTCCAAAAAAGCAATGAGGCTATCCCTCTCAAATCAGGCAGTCCATTAAACCCAATCCTATCGAGGATGAAAAGATAAGCCTTTGTGGGGGGAAAATAATCAAAAATCAAAGTATAACCATAATCACAGTTCATCAGAAAGAATTGAGCCAGGTTAGTGTGGCTTTCTGACTCTCTGAAAAAAGCAACAGAAATGTGAAAAAGCTAAAAACTCATAAATCTGTCATCAAACCGGAAGCTCCAGCGGTCGG
Source organism: Gymnothorax reevesii (assembly GCA_029721435.1). Taxonomy (NCBI): domain Eukaryota; kingdom Metazoa; phylum Chordata; class Actinopteri; order Anguilliformes; family Muraenidae; genus Gymnothorax; species Gymnothorax reevesii. The sequence continues at coordinate 56,024,923 of CM056582.1, forward strand.
CTCAGGCTGCTTGTGTAAGCAAGCCTTCCAGAATGAACTTTTCGGTAGTCAGCTAATAAAAAGCTCACTTGCATGAACTAGCTAGTTTTTTCCGGTTTATTCTGGAGAAAATGAAAAGTGCAGCCAACTTGGGTCCCCAAAATGTTGGAAACCAAGAGGATAGTTGAATCCTCGGGTGACCCCTAATGTTTAGGAGGACACGTGCAGAACACAAGCGACTCTAGAGGCCTAAAATGCAGTTTTTATGAAAGGCAGTTCCGGCAAACTTGTAACTAGAGGTGTAAAATTACATTTTAGATAATGAACAATTAAGGAGCTAATGGTGTCCAAGTAAGTAATGAGTGTCAGGCTCTTGTCCTGCTCCAGGTGGGGCTTTCATAAAAAGGAATTGAAGGGGAGACCTGACAATTGGTGGTCAGTCTGTGTTCAGTGATTGTTGAAGAATTAATGCTACTTGGTTTGCATAGACTAGTCTGGATTTCTGCATTTCATCTAGATTTACTTTCAATAAATCCAACTGCATCAGACTCTGGAGAATGTGTTAATTCATTGAGAATAGATTTAGATGTCTAAGAGAAACACTTCAGTCCACTGGCCTGGACTGAGGATATTTTTTTCCTACAAATAGATGATGCATGGTGTACATACCAATGCCTTGGACCATTTGTTGGGATTTGGTGCAATATTTTGCCTGTTTGTGTGTGTGTGTGTGTGTGTGTGTGTGTGTGGGGTGGGGGGGGGGGGGGGTTGTGTGTGCAAGTGGGTGATCTGTCTGTCCATTATTTTGAACATTACGCTTGTAGGATGCACACTGCCATCCAGTATTTTTGACATTATGCATGCAGAGCGACAGAAATAATGTGAAGTTGAAGAAACCTGGTCGTTGATATGCATGATGATCAATCTGTATTCTGGAAATTGCTTATTTGAGCTATTTACTCGGCTTGCATAATGTCCAATATTTTAGATAGCATAGACTAAGATGTATTTCAACAAACTGACATGCATTACGTAGGTTATATGTTTTCTGATTGTGCTATATAATGTATTTCCATCCCCCAACAAAAAAAAGTCTGATCAAAACTGTCATGGTTTGTGAGGTGTGCGTGTGTTTTGGGCTTTTTTTTTTGCTCTCATCCAGGGACGAGATCAAATTCTTTTTCAATTGGATTCTTTTCCCAGTAGGCTGATTGAACTGGGGCAGCACTTCCCCGGACTCTATATTAGCTGGAAGTCCGCCACGCCTCCTTTGCTAGAGTGTCTGTTTGTAGCTACACGCAATAGCCGAAGATATGTCAAGTCAGGATGTGTGAGACTTTGTATCTTCTAGTTATTTTTGGAGTTCCTTCCTCTTTAGGAATTTTCCCTTTTCTACTTTTGTTATCTCTGGCGTTGCTTCAGTTTTTCGGACTATTATATGTCCTTTGGAAGCGCAAGTATTTTCTGGTGGTCTGTATAATTCTATGTATTTGGATTGTGTCCATACTGCTCTTTCTCTCTCTGGCCACTGCTCTTGGCCTCTCTATATTACCAGCCATTACAACAACTTGAACACTATGGGCTCTAAATTCGTGACCAGGCGCAGCCGTGGTGCAGGCACGGCGAATGGGCCGTGCGCCGCACCAACGGGGTGAGTCCATGTGTACATTGCAATTTCGTGCCCGGCATAGCCTGGCGCAAGTACTCCTCCGTCCCGCCTCGGTCCCTCTCCTGCCGGCCCAAGTTGGCAAAGAGGTGGGAGAGAAGGCGTGTTTGGGTATAACACAGTCGAGTCAAATCTTCACCAGTCAAATGAGCTCCCCTCCTCACCTCTAATGTGTTGGAATATAGAAGTCTTTGTCCTAAATCTGCATGATACGTTAATGTTGCATTGCACTTTGCTGCTTCGGGCATGTTTTCTGCACCTTTTACGTCTATATTAAGCATTACGAATATAAGTTCGCAGGCTAGCTAGGGCAGTCGTGAATTACTACCATTAACAAACTTGAATGGAATTTCAAAACCATGCCAGATCATTCAAACTTATGAAATTGGAATGAAATACGAGGGTTGCTCATTTATTTCTTCTGCCTGCATCATTGGGTGTTCCTATTATTAAACAATGGATAGGTGTTCCTATTATTACACCCTGTTGCTGCTTAAAATTTTGGGATTAACATGCATTGACAACAATGCAAGATACGTTACACATTTACTTTCAATATGTGATCTTAACTCAGTACAAGATCATAGAAATCAGGCTGTAGTCCTTTCCCCCACTAAAAACGATAAAACCTAAGTGACAATAACAGTAGTATTAAGCCGCTTGCACACTGGACGCGAAACAAATTTTTCGCACGACAGATTGCATGGAACTCAGTGTCAACGTCTGAAAGTCTGACAGGGTTTTAATATATCTCCTTGTCCGACAGTTGGGTGGTTTCAATATTACTCCATGTACGACAGTCGATTATTGTTTTTAATTTCTTCAAATCTACTGAATGTTTCAGATATTAAACGTAAATGTTTTGATAAGAGGGCTCAGTTCTTCAAGATGAGTACCGAGAATTTCAATCAATGTTTCTGTTTAAGTTCTGCTCAATAAAGTGAGTCGACATTGGCGCGAGACAATGTACAATGCCTGTTGGACATGAAATTCAAAATACTCCGTGTCTGAAAACCCTAAAACCCTGCCCAACTTTCGCGTCTTTGCATAGATTTTGACTGTAATCAGTCGTACGAAAAATTAGTTTCGCATCCAGTGTGCAAGCGGCTTTACTGAGCATAGAACTATATATATATATATATATATATATATACAGTTTGTGGTTGGCTGAGAGAGATGTGAAGTCGTTAGTTTGCATCACAGATTCAGCTGCGTTGATTAAGCCAGGTCGAGTTTCCATTACGCGTGCCAACCGCCTTTAATCTGACAACAGGACAATCGATATAGATACTATAATTTATGTCCTGATTCAGATAGTCACATTAAATAGTCGTTGCTGTTATTATTTATTGCATTGAAATATGCCTGACTAAAAAGTTTTGGTGACGTGTGCGCACTGTGCGCCGGTCAGCCAAATTACCACTGCACAGAAAGTAAACCAGGTTGGAGCTGGCGAGCTTTCTGCGCAACTTTAGCGAAGACTTTTTCTATGAAATTTTAACTGCGTCTTTATGAATATGTGACACCTCCCCCTACTACACAGCCACACCCATCTCGGCGCACGCCCGTCTACCAAATTGCCAAAGTGGCTGCGTACGGCACCGCATGAAATTACCACTGCGTGGGCCGCACCGGACGAAATTAACACTGCATGAGCTGCGCCACGCTACGCCACGCTGCGCCACCCTGCGCCACCCTGCGCTGCGCCAAGAAATTAGAGCCCTATTAGACTATAGGCTCTAATTTCTAATTTTGCAACAGGGTGTAATAATAGGAACACGCTATCCATCGTTTCTCTTCCCAATTATGCAGGCAGAAAAAATTAATGAGCAACCGTTGTATTTCATTCCAACTTCATCAGTTTGAATGATCTGACATAGTTTCGTTTTGAAATTCCATTCAAATTCTCTAATGGTAATAATTCAAGAATGCCTCATATTCGTAATGCTTAATATAGACGTAAGCGGTGCAGAAACATGCCTGAAGCAGCAAAGTAAAATGCTACATTAACGCATCATGCAGATACGGGACAGAGGCCGCTTTATTTCAACACTTTAAAGGTGAGGAGAGGAGCTCATTTGATTGGTGAAGATTTGACTCGGCTGTGTTAAACCCACTTAAGCCTTTTCTCCTCCCTCTTTGCTTCTTGCGCTGGCAGGAGGGACCGAGGCGCGACAGAGGACTACTTGCGGCAGGCTACACTGGGCACGAAATTGCAACATATGCCTGGACACACCCCGTTGGCGCGGTGCTCCCCCTATTCACCGCGCCTGCGCCTGGTCTACAAATTTAGAGCCCTATTTCCGACTTTTGTCAACAAACCTCTTACTTGTGGATGCAGCCATTGTGATTGTTTGTGATAAATCATGTCACTAATCAGAGAGGTGCCTATTGAAGAAATTATTATCTGGAAATGTCCAGTAAAATGTATATTTTGTGTTTTCAGGGTATCTATGAGCCTGGAGAAAATAAACCCCTCTTAGCTTATGTCCAAAATATTGGACAGCATGCAACAAAGGGTTAATGTATAGTTTGTCCAAAGTGAAGCACAATTTATGATTTTCCCTCCTATTGTTCTTCATTATTGGGTATATAATGTGTCTAATCTCATTAGGAAATTGTTAGTAAATTGAAAATGGTGTATCCTTTAGCTCTCTACCCAGCATGTCATCCTGACTTGTCGAATAGTTCCATTCTTGCCCAAACGTTGATATACAAAACAATTGGAGCCCTTCGGGCAGCCTGATGTCAGTGCCTCGTTGCGCTTGCGCTCCAAGTGAGGGGGAGATTCCTAATCGGGGAGAACAAGCCGCACCTGTTAACTGTGGAGTGCTCTCGGAGTGAACCTTCTGTTAATTATGAAAATGACTGAGAACAGGTCAGGACTAATAATTGTTTTAAACGGAAGTTTTGTGCAACTCTGTTCGTGTTCCGCGACTGGACTGAATTTAGCCCATGATTTAATCGCTGCAGTTTTGCATTGAAGTCATTAGGATACCTACAGCATTCAAAACTGATGGGAAGGTCCTTCCCTCTTTCTATACTGACGCCCAGGGTCTCTGCCCAAATGTCGCTAAATGACACCAAGGGTGTGAAATCAGCCTGCTCTGCCTTGTTCTAGCACGTCTGTCATAGTTTTGAAGTTGCACAATCTCGCCAAGAAATACTATTGTCTCATTAATTATCATTATAACTTTGGTCAGTGTTGGTGATTTTCTGGTTTTCCTAATTTTATATGTGTCCTGTCATTAATATTCGTTCTCTGAATCTGATACTGTGGAGAGCGGGTTGTGGCTGTTCGACGATTACTACTAAGGACGTGGCACACCCTTTATCAGCACTGATGACTTCTGCTGAGTAAATGTGAGGGTATTGTAAAAGGAGTAAGAGACCAAGTTTACTCCCCCCCCCCCCCCCCCCCCCCCCCCCGCAGGAATGTTTACCTGTCTTTGGTAACTTTACACAGGACCACACACCTGACTTGAACAGGTACAATGAAGTGTTAACTGGCCAACAAAGTGCTTGGTGTTGCATTCGTTTTGTCCTCCAAAATGCAAATAAAACAAGGAGGCGAGCGGAACACCTGTTTTTGTTGATCCCTTCTATTTCTTCCTCCATTTGCTTTGGGCAACCAATTCCAAGGTTTAAATGAATAATGTACTTACTTCTAGCAAAACTCTACCCATCCACTAAAACGAAGACCTTACACTATTCCTCTATCTATCCACTAAAACCAAGACCTCATACTACCTGTACCACTGATGTAGTTTTGCAGAGTACTTTTCACTCTTAATTTTGTTGTTCAATATTGGTCATCAGATCAGACGCATAAATTGGGAGGCGGGGGAAGCTAAATCAGAAGTAAATTACGCAAACCTTGTCTCAGAGATCTGTATTTATTCAATTAGGTTTACCCAAAAAAAAAATTTTCCAATAAGGGTTGAGTGCAAATTGACAGTGGCAAAACTTGTTCAATGACGTCCTTAAGGAACACTGTAAATCCTGGTAAGTGTGGTGAACTCAAATGTTTTGTGGAAACTGATTGCCTCCAAAAAAAAAAATGTGTTTGCCTACTGATTGATCTTGTGTTGACAGCACTTGAAAACATGTAAAAAGAAATGACTTTACCTTATTTTCTTTAAGTTCCTTCCATATAATGCAATTAAGTTGGCCTACACAATTTTTTGAGGTAATCAGTTTCCACAAAAATTTGAGTTCACCACACAATCGGGGTTCACAGTGAAGAAGATAATCCATGAACAGTGCACACTGTAATTTATTGGACACTGTCACATTTTCATTTTGGTTCCGTAAACTAGCACATTGAGTTTGAAAGAAGACAATGATAATGAGGTTGCAGTGCAGACTCAGATTTAATTCGATGGTATTTACATCCAAATCAGGCTAAAGGGTTTTGCCAGTCTTTTCTTTGGCAGTCTTGCTCTTTTAAATCGGACAGTTGGCTGCACAGCTTTTCCATGGCCAGGTTCGCATTATGACCTCATAATTTCATTTACAAATAAGAAGATAAAAGGTCAAGAGACGATTCCAAGAGTGGCATTAGCATTTAGAATTTGTCACTGTTAACTCTCAATAAAAAGCTCAATGAGCTGTCACTGTCAGTGAAGCAAACCACTATTAGTAAGAAAAATTAAGAATGATTGTAATTCCAGCACAATTCAAACAAGACTTATGGCCAGCAGACACATTGGTCTACCAGGATTTGAGTTATAGATGCCTGCAGTGGAAGAACTTCACTGGGCTGCACAATACCTGACCTCAACTGCATTAAAAACCATTGGCTTCAGTTGGAAAGCTGAGCCGGTCCACAAAACTCTGAAACTCTGCATTACCTGATATGGAGTGGAAAGCCTTCATTGCATATTTGAGACTGTTTATTAGAGTAATAGGGGGACTAATTTGGGTCACACTTTAGATGATAGGCTTTATACAGCATGTGTAATGTCTCTATTAATGAGACATAATGTGTTGATAAATTATACATAAGCAAATGTCATGCTTTAAAGGGTGAAATAATTTGATGCATTTGATGCAGCATTTGATGTCAGATGTGATATAACTGACAATGTCACTAAGCTAGTGGCTAAATGCTATAAAGGGTGACATTGTCAGCAAAGTAACATTGTCATTGTCACATCTGGCATCACATGGTGAATAAGGATGTGTTATTTCACCTTTAGGAAGCATGCCATTTGCTTATGTATGATTTATGAAGACATCATGTCTCATTTATGAAGGCGCTATACATGCTGTATAAAGCCTTTTTGAACAACACTTCATCTAAAGTGTGGCCCTAATTTGAAACTGATGTGTACCTGCATTTTCAATTTTTAGAATGAGTACCTAGCTTTGGTTAGAGCAAAGGTTAGGCAATTTGGCAACAACAAGTCCCCTAACATTGCTCCAAATGTGTCAAGCTGTGTGGGCAAAAGAAATCTACTCCAGATCCAGTTCCTGATGTAAGAAACTAGGGTGGGGACTAAGGGTAAAATCCTTCCTTTGGGGGCAAAAAGAGTAACAAACTGAAGTAACATGTTTCTTTTTTTTTTTTTTTTTTGTTTACATCATGCACCCATGATAATCATCTCCCTCTCCAATCCACAATCAAAATGCTACCCCCTCCTAGTCTGACCAACCACCAGTGGTAAAGAGAGGGAAGAACTAGGTTCAGAGATCTGAAAATAGCCCTGCAAGAGCATCCCCTCTGGAATCCTTTAACAAATCGGGCTTGTCAGGAGCGCAGCAGGAGGAGAAGTGGAATGCTGGCTCAGGGAGCCTGCCAGCTAGCGCACAGCTAACCTACAGCTAACCTAGAGCAGAAACAGAGTGACAGGAAGTGCAAAACCTGGTCCACCAATGCCTCAGGGTGCCCAGGTAGAAGTGACAGACAAACTGTAACTTGGCTTTTTGTTTGCGGCCCCATCAGGACACCCATTTTAAGATGGCTGTTGCCTTTTCAGCCTGACTCCCTCGACCGTTTTGTTTTGATACCAAAACTGGGGTTCCTAGGAGTGGAGGTGAGGGCGTTGACAGCGATGATGTGACACATGACTGGGCCTCGAAAGCTGATATCCCTTCTGCTCACAAAACTTGCACCTGGCCCCTTCTCAGAGTTCACCAACAGGCTACTCCAGCGTCCCTCGTGTTTGTGGAGGGTGTCCGTACCCCTGTCGGTCTGGCAGGAGGCGAAGGTTCACTGACGTGTGATGAAAACCTGCCCTCTGTTTGATCGCGATCGTTTGACGCTGCATCTGTCATGGCTGCTCCAGTGCTGACGGCTCGTACTGTAGAACTCCCCACCAGAGGCCTAGCATTTATTGGAAACAGAAGGCCTCTGAACCTGGTGAAAATGGAAAATGCCAGCTTTCTTAACCTTTGAACCTTGACCTTTTGTCCTCTGCATGACCTCATCTTCCAGCAAAACTGCTTTGTTTTCGACCCAAGAGATTCACACATTTGTTTGCGCAAATATTTTTTCTCAATTATAGGCTGACTGCTTAGTGGAATGTTGGCCTCATGAAGTTTGTTTTTATTAGCTTGTCAGCTCTACAAACCGAGGATGTTGAATACAACTGCACTGTAAGTGAACAGAGCCCAGTGTCCCAGAACCATCCCGACAATTTTATATTAGGTTTAAAATGCTTTCCAGGGACTGCTGCAATAAATGCGAGGCTTTAGGTGGATTCAGACTTTACTGTCTCCACATAATTTTCTCTGAGGGAGTTTTTATTATGCTCATATTAAAAAAAAAATGAACTGTCATTTGATTTGTTCTCGTCTCGGCCACTAGTACACGTCCATCTCTGAGTTCATGACTTCTGCAACCGAGACTATGACGAAACTTTTCACAAGTGCTCCCTGCATATCATTTGTAGGTGGATGCTTTAGCATTGCATGCCTGGCTGCTGTTCTCCTGACAGGAAGCGACTGCAGTCTGCAGAAACAGAGCGCCAGATGCTGTCTGACCGCTGGAGCTGGCCAGGTGTCAGTCTGATCTGTTTCTCTTTTCATCACCGCCAGCAGGCTAATCAGAACACATCTGCCTCCCGTGGAAGCCAGCATTATGGTCTGAAGCATTAGTAACTCTCTATCTCTCCCCCCCTCTCCCTCTCTCTCCATTTTCATTTTGTAATCTGTAGTGTTCTTTCAGATCACCACTGCCCTCTCGCTCTGTTCTGTCCTCACCTCCCCCCCTCATGTAATCTCCTCACAGCTTTTACACTTTCAGCACTGCCACACAGATACTGCACGCTGAACAGAGATGCGTTCCCCAAAAGATTCATTGCTATTTTATCAACTTACAAACTTACTGTATTCATTTACGATGACAATAAAAGAATCTGATCTGATCTTAGTTTGAGCGAGAGCTCTGGTTCAAACTATGTAAGCTGCTAATATATTTATCAACTTAGCAAGCAAACATACCTTAGAACAGCATTAGATTCAGTCACACTGGCACAGACAACATACAAAGACTTCAAGTAGTGTCATAGTTGTGAGTAGTGAACCGCAGGTAACTGCATGATTTGTATTTAATCATCTCTGGTTGGAGATGTGGTCTGATAGCTCAGAGCATCACAGCTTTTCAAGGGAAATGCCTGCGCATAATTTACAACTATGATTGAAGGTTGAATTTGCCCTATATCAGTGTACTCCATCTCAATTCTTCATTTTTCTGAGCTGCATCATGCACCTAAATCAGGTGGAAAAATATTATCATTATGTGACTCCACTTGCAATTACAGAAAAACCTGTTTTTTTCCACACCAGAAAAATTTATATTCATTTACAAGAAATATTCATGCCAAAGGAGTCAAGTTATACAATCCACAAAACATAAAGAGCCCATGCATTGATGACATCCCCACAACTGCCACTACGAATCTCCCCCTAATATAAGCGACTCTCTATGGCCCAAGGGCTAGAGTGATGAGCGACGTCCAGTCGAGAAAGAATAGTCTAACCGCGAGCACTTTCAAGGGACACACTTTGTTGCACCAGCCAAAGAAATACAGTACCTCAGTTTACAGAGGTGAATTATTGAGCAGGTCAAAGGAAAATGGCCAAACCAAACCCCTCAGAGACAAATGCAGACTCGGCAATATGCCACACTTTTTTTTTTTTAAATTAATAGCTTGCTATAGTTATGCCATAGTGTCCTGCCCTCCAACAATCAGTCTCTCTGAATCCTTTCGCTTCTCTGGTCCTGCTATCTTAGCCCTAGTCAAGTTAAGGATCTTGATTGTCAAGATGCAGCTAAAATAGAAACTATGTGACAATTAATGCTCAGCATTATCATGAGACCTTCAAAAGAGAACAATACCCAATTTAAGACCCAGAGGATATATAGATAAAACTGCATAGAAAATCATTGATACATGAAAAATAAATTGCGAGGGGATCATTTATTGCCATTTCTTGCATAGCCCAGTTTGTTCAAGTTTGTCTTTCTTTGAGATATGGGAGGAATTTGAAAAAAGGAATGTTATTACCGTATATTTGAAGGGTTGATTTCCAAAAGTGCGCAAGTCCATTTTCGGAATTTTTAGAGAAATGAAATTTTAAGAATTTGACAACTTGTGGGGATCGTGTTTCATGTGTAAAGCTGATGTAAACATAATGAAATTGTCATGGTTTGGAGCTTTGAGAGCTGTTGGTTGCTCTCGTCTGGGACGATATTGTTTGCTCCCGATCGGATTCCTGTGTCAGCTGGCATTGACTGGGGGCGTGACCCGCACTCTATTTAAGCTCCTATTTCACCTCGCTCCCTTTGCTAGAGTGTCAGTCCTTCTTTGGCGCTTTAGCCGGTAAGGTCTCTAGAGAGATTATTGTCAGGAACTTAGTTGCATAACAGGAATAGAGTTAGTCAGCAAGGGAATCTTTGGTTTATTTCCCTTTTCTTTTGTCTTTCCTCGAGCTCGCCTGTTTTCTACCACGGGCGGCGTCAGGTCCGTTGGTAGCGCGAGTCTCGTTATTTTTATCTGTTTTTAGTCTCTCAACACCCTGTGAGTGTTGCCTTTTATTTCCAGCCGCTGCTCTTGGTGTCCAATTCCAGCAACCTTCACAGTACTCTCTAGCCACCATGCAGATGCCAGCGGTGGCTGAAATTAAGAGGGCTATCGCCAGCGAACAAGAGATGTTAGCAGGGTTCGCTAAATCACTTTCAGGTTTTTGCAATCAGTGATCTGAACTTGTTGAGAGACTACACTTGCAAGAGACCGCTCTTTACAATCAGCAGAGCATTCTGTTAGTCTTGTCTGAGAGCATTAAATCTCTAATGTCACAAACTTCACAAAAAGTTGCAGAAGCATCATCCATACATCCTACCCGAGAACCTAAGTTACAACTCCCCAAAGACATAGTGGTGAGGCTGGAAAGTGTTAGGATTTTATCGCCCAGTGTGAGATATTTTTTAAGGCTCAGCCATCACGATTTGTTAATGAGGATTCTCGAGTTGCATTTATATTATCCCTGTTGGCTGACAGCGCTCAATTGGGTCGGCCCACTAATTAGATCTAAATCACCAGTCATAGATTCTGTAGAGGCCCTTGTAAGGGAGATGGTGTCTGTTTTCGATCAAGACATTTGCGGTCAGGACGCAGCCACGCGTTTAATGCACCTTAAACAGGGTAAAGAAAGCGCAGCTGAATTTTCGATTGCTTTTTGCTCTCTGGCCACAGAGACAGGCTGGCCGGAGGCTCCTTTAATGACTGTGTTTAGCCATGCCCTTACTGAGGAGATAAAGGACGCGTTGGCTACTATAGAACCCTGTTTGACTTTAGACTCTTTAGTACTTACAGCTGTGCGAATTGACAACCGCATACGCGAACGCAACAGGGAGAAGCTCAACAGCTTGCCACTAGCTGACAATGGGACTAAAGTTGCTCGTGGCAAGTGTGCGGCTCCTATTTCACACACTGAAGGTTGTACCCCGGTTGAGCCCGTGCAAATTGACAGTTCGTTTGACAGTCGGACTAATAAACCTACTAGCAGTAGAATAATCTGCTTTAATTGTAATAAGCCGGGTCATACTCGTACTCATTGTCCTAAGCATCAGGAAAAACGGCAAACCCCTCCTGCTACATGGGGAACAATAGATTTCCCTCCGAACTGACTGTGGGGTGCAAGAGATTTAGTACTAAAGCGTGCGTAGATTCGGGCGCAGTAGATTGTTTCATGGAAATTGGGTGGGCTAGGAAGCACTCCATTCCCACTGTTACACGTCCACAGTCACGCTCAGTCAGAACTTTGGACGGTCGCCCGCTTGGATCGGGAGTGATAACCGAAGTGTCTGAACCACTAAATATGTTCATCTCATTTGGTGGCCCCTCGGAGGAGGTTCAGTTTTTATTATCAGTTCCCCTGCTTTTCCTATTGTTTTAGGGCATTCTTGGTTATGGGAACACAGACCTTGCATCAGCTGGGGGTAACAGAACAACCCTGTCGTCCGCTGGGGCACCAATTGCAGCTCTCATTGTAGAGATAATGAAACTTGTTTTCCCAGACATCAAGCCACAGGGTAGGCTGATGCCTGGAGCGAGTGTGAGGAGGCTATCCCACCATACCCTCCGAGCCTAGAAAAAGGGGTAGAGGAGGGGTTGGAAAGGGATCCTCAGTTTGACTGGCGAAAGCCAGAAGATGATTACTTTTTAGAGGATTTTAGCGATTCGGAATCAGTCACGGAGTCATTAGATTCTGAGCAGGGTAAGGAATTTGGGGCCACCCTGAACTTCGACTTGCCTCCGAATGTTCCCAGGGATTACGCTGATCTCGATTAGGTGTTTAGTAAACAAAGAGCCTACGTTACCCCCACATCGTCCATATGACTGCAAAATTAATCTTTATTCTGGGACAACTCCGCCTAGGGGTTCGCTATATTCGCTGTCAGGACCTGAGCGCAGGGCTATGCGAGAGTATATTCAGGAGGCTCTCGCCAGTGGTTTTATTTGTCCCCTGCTGGAGCGGGATTCTTTTTCATGGGGAAAAAGGATGGCGGTCTGGGACCCTGTATTGATTACAGGGGTTTGAATAAAATCACCATTAAAAACCGATACCCCTTTCCGTTAATGAATTCCGCGTTTGAATGTCTGCAGGAGGCATCATTATTTACAAAGCTAGATCTTCGTAATGCGGATAATTTGATTCGCATTCAGGAGGGGGACGAATGGAAAACAGCTTTTAACACTCATGACGGGCACTAGGAATATTTGGACTTACCATTCGGGCTGGTTAATGCCCCCTCGGTGTTTCAGGCATGCATCAATGACGTGCTCCGAGAGATGTTGGAGAAATTCTTCTTCGTTTGACGACATTTTGATTTTTTCTTCAACACTCTTCGAGCACAAACAACACATCAGACGTGTACTGGAAGCCCTGCTAAATGACAAACTTTTTGTTAAAGCCGAAAAATGTGTTTTCCACGCCCAAACTGTCTCATTATTGGGCTTTATTGTTTCTAAGGGGTCGTTGCGGATGGACCCGAACAAGCTGGCTGCGGTCAGGAATTAGCCTGCAGCATAGAGTGTTAAAGAGGTTCAACGGTTTCTGGGCATAACAAATTTTTATAGGAGGTTTATTTGTAATTTTAGCATGGTTGTTGCCCCTATTATTGTGCTCACTAAAAAGAATAACTCCTCAGCATTTTTTTGGTCTCCTGCAGCTGATGCTGCCTTTCAGGAATTAAGAAAACATTTTTGCTGGGAACCTATTTTGATTTTGCCCTACCCCTCCCTCCCATTTGTTGTGGCGGTAGATGGTTCGGAGGTGGGCGTGGGTGCTATTCTGTCCCAGCGCCCTCGTTGGGATAATGAGCTTCACCCATGCGCTTACTTCTCCCAGTCTTTGTCCGCCACGGCCCTCGAAGAGTGGCGCCACTGGTTGGAGGGAGCTGAGCACCCTTTTGTGGTATGCACTGACCATAACCTCCAATATATTCAGTAAACCAAGCGGCGTAATTCCCGGCAGGCGCGATGATCATTATTTTTTAACCGCTTTGATTTTACGCTCGTTGTGTAATTCCTCCATGGGGCTTTCCCCGTTTGAGGCCCAAGTTGGTTACCAACCCCCACTATTTCCAGAGACTGAGAAGGATTCCGAGATTCCCTCAGGCAACCAGTTCATTCGGTGCTGTCAGTCGGTTTGGACTAAGGTCCGTTCTTCGCTGTTGCGCTGGGGGCGCAAACAAAAATCCTTCGCTGATAGAAGGCGTCGTTTGGCCTCGTCTTATTTGGTGGGGCAGAGAGTTTGGCTGTACACCCGGGACCTCCCTTTGAAGGTAGAATCCCGAAAACTGGCGCCCCGCTATATCGGTCCGTTCATGATTGTGTGGAAGATCAATCCGGTTATGGTCCAGTTGAAGCTCCCGAGATCTTTATGCATACATCCGTCATTCCACGTCTCACGGATTAAGCCAGTTAGCACTAGCGTCCTGGCACCCGCCGACACGCTCCCGCCGCCACCGCGAATGGTTGAGGGGGGGCCGGTTTATACCGTGCGCCGCATTCTGGCCGAGAGGCGTGTAGGTCGTGGGGTCCAGTTCCTTGTAGATTGGGAAGGATATGGTTCCGAGGAGCGGTGCTGTGTCCCTTTACGGGATATTCTATTTCCAGAGACTGAGAAGGATTCCGAGATTCCCTCAGTCAACTAGTTCATTCGGCGCTGTTGGTCGGTTTGGACTAAGGTCCGTTCTTCGATGTTGCGCTGGGGGCGCAAACAAAAATCCTTCGCTGATAGAAGGCGTCGTTTGGCCTCGTCTTATTGGGTGGGGCAGAGAGTTTGGCTGTCCACCCGGGACCTCCCTTTGAAGGTAGAATCCCGAAAACTGGCGCCCCGCTATATCGGCCTGTTCAAGATTGTGTGGAAGATCAATCCCGTTATGGTCCAGTTGAAGCTCCCGAGATCTTTATGCATACATCCGTCATTCCACGTCTCGCGGATTAAGCCAGTTAGCACTAGCGTCCTGGCACCCGCCGACACGCTCCCGCCGCCACCGCGAATGGTTGAGGGGGGGCCAGTTTATACCGTGCGCCGCATTCTGGCCGAGAGGCGTGTAGGTCGTGGGGTCCAGTTCCTTGTAGATTGGGTAGGATATGGTTCCGAGGAGCGGTGCTGTGTCCCTTTACGGGATATTCTATTTCCTGAGACTGAGAAGGATTCCGAGATTCCCTCAGTCAACCAGTTCATTCGGCGCTGTTGGTCGGTTTGGACTAAGGTCTGTTCTTCGCTGTTGTGCCGGGGGCGCAAAAAAAAATCTGGAAACTGTTTCAAAGGATTGCTAGAAAAAAAATTCCAGTCATAATCAAAAAACAGGGTTGTGCACCAACAGTTTGGAAATAGTTGTGGAACTTCCAATGAGGCTTGGTTCTATTGTCAGATGTACTAATATTGAGCTCTTATAAATAAATAAACACCAGAGAGGGGTTTGGTGTAAAAAAAATAGCAATAGCTATTCTGTGAAGAATCCCATTCCAACAGTGAAGTATTGTGGTGAATCTTTGATTTTATTCCCAAACAACTCTGCTGGCTGTGATTCAGTACCATGAAACTACCACAGACCAACAGCATTTGTGTGAAAATGTGGTTTGAGTGGGTCAAAATGCAAACGAGGTCTGTGATACAAAAACTGAACACTACCAGCTTTATGCATTGACACACCTCCTTTTGCACTGCCCAACCCATTGTGCCCCTATATTTTTATTTTAGAGCAGGGAACTACTAAACTGGGGCTGAGGCAGATATGCCATTTGCGACCAACAAAATTGTGAATTATGTGTTTGTGTTTGCAACGGTACAAAAACAGATCCCTGATTGTTTTCACTTTTAAATGAATTCATTTAGGAATAAATATATGCGGCCATTCAAAAGCAACTATTGTCTAATTATTTTTTGGCTCATTTAAGGAGGGATGGAGGTGGTTAAAAAAAGAGCTATAATTCCTAAAGTATCCACTGAATTTTCTTGTCATTACCCTAAAATTGAAGGTGAAAGTCTAAAAGACTATACCTCCACAAATGTAGTATATACTTCTTCTAGCTATTGGAGCAAAAGCAGCATAAACTTTGGCCCTGGAAAATTCCATTTGAATTACATTACATGCAGAATTACATTATGAGACTAGCTTTTCTTGCATTACATGACCCAATTTTTCATACAAATGGAAGAATTCAGTTGCCAGGCGGGACAAATGAAGAATGTGGATATAGCTGAATTAAGCTTTTGTATCCATGAAATCATTTAGGAACGCTCCATCCAGTCCCCATGCAATGGGAGGCTGGCAGCCAGTAAACCTAAAGGGCGCGTGGATTGAGGCACAGGGCTGTAATTTCCTCTGTGAAGGTGTGATCTCATTTTACGGGAAGTAACGCAGGGGTGCTCCCGCTGGGCATTCCATCTGGAGATGCCAGGGCTCGCGCTTGTGCCACTAAGACAGATGTTCCACCGGGAAGGGGGAGGATGTTTCACCAGCCTGTCAGCATGATGCTGAACCACAAAAATGAGAGCGTGCGGGACAAAGATTAATAAACCAGTGCTCAGAATAAAGATACGGTTGTAGGTAGAACGTGAGAGAAAGAGAAAAATGAAAGCAAAAAGGACTGAGAACACGGTGAGGACAAGCTGGAGGGGGGAAGACACACAAAAAACTGAGGAGGGTACTAAAGTACGACATAAATATTCTACTCGGTGAAAAATGGAGAGATAGACAGGCCAGGAAGGAGATAAACTAGGGAAGAGACACAGGGAACAGAGGAGTGTGGAAGGGAGCAAGTGGGAGAGGGACCTATAGCAGTTACAACGTAAATCACTAAAAAACCAGGAAAGCTAGACCCACAGTGCCGCAGCCAGTTTCTATAAATCAGGGAGATAATTAGGAGCAACGAGGACCTTAAATAGGCTCATCAAGTTGACTAATAAAGCCTGCACTCCCAAGGCAGATGCACCTTTAGTTGTTTATGAACGTTGGCTTGGCAGGAGTGCAGGACCAGAGGATGAGAGGTGATGTATTACAAAGCATGATAGCCACGCATAACAAAACTCCCATTCACCATCGTACTGTTAGCAACCGTGTCTTTTGGGACCACATTCCGCAGGACGTGAGGGACTATCGGAGGGGTCGCTGGAGTTCCAGGAGCCCACCAGTAAGGGAGGCTAAGGTTCACTCCGGCGGAGGCAAGAAGACCGATGAAGCAAGTGCTTGAGACAAAAAGGAGCCATCTTACAACCACACACAGGAAACAATGCAATTGTACTGCTACACAAGTCAAGTTGCGCTTGGCTTCTGGATTTGCAGAGGGGTCTTGCTGCACCAGGACCTGTTCCTTTTGAGTGTCCCAGTCTAAAAGAGGCCCAGTTTGAAAAAACTTCTCAACAGCTGAAAGACATAAACTGAGGCAAACATATGCCAACATTAATCCACTTTGTGAAAACAGTGGCTTATGTCATTAAATACCCGCAAATAAGTCTGTTGCCTGCATTGTGAACGGCTGTGAATACCATATTTATGGCTGCCAATAGTCACTTGTGGAAAAAAGTTGGCACAGGAGCAAGATAAGACTTGGAATGTGTTGGAATTTTAAGAAAAAACTGGTGCACGTGTTGAACATCTGACTTTAACATTATTTTGTATAAAAAGAACATCCGCAAAAGACCCATTTATTTACAAGCAACGAATGGACGAGGCTCGCTACTTTGAGCAAAACGGTGTGACTGAATTCTCCAACAATTTCATGATAATCTCACACAAAGTTTTAGAATACATTATGATGAACAGGGACAATATTTGAAGTCTGAGTTACCTGTTAGCGAATCTCCAGATCCACTGGAAGGACAAAAGGACAGAATGCATTTAAGTTGACCGCTTAAAAATAGTTTGTTACATAGTACCATAATGGACTTATAGCATTTATGACTATGTTACAAAATACGTTATGATGATTTATCGATTAATTGACGAATGCAGTCAGATCCATACGTTTTTGGGCATTGACACGATTTTCATCACTCTGGCCGTGTATTTCACTGCAATAGATATGAAATGAATCAATCTTAAATGTAATTTCAAGCTTTTAGCTAGAACATTGCATGAATGGTGAGGGAATTACTGTCATTTTTTTTTTTTTTTTCAATTAAATTTTAGTGCCTCATAGGCATTTGGACCAAATTAACATAATCAGGGTTAATTATCATTTTGAATTGCAAATTGCATGGAGTCAATAATGGCCTGAAGTTTGGAACCCATAGGCGTCACAGAATGCTGGGTCTCTTCCTTTGTGATGCTTTGCCAGGCCTTCACTGCAGCTGTCTTCAGTTCATCCTACTTCTGTTTTCCTTCTGAAAGTGTAATGCCCGCGATACTGTGGATAGGTCCGGTGATTGACTTGGCTATTGTTGAACAGTCCACTTCTAAGCATTAATTAAGTCCCAGGAAGCTTTCTTAGTATTTTCTGAGTTATTGTCTATCTGTACTGCAAAGCACCATCCAAGGAGTGATATGACCAAGTACTACTGAAGTGTACAACTCAGAATATTCCCTGCTGTTTTTGTCAGCCATCACTTGCAGCTGTATATACCCACACAATGGGTATATACACAACCTTATTAATACTTAAGCATTCCCATGATTCTGGTCAAAATTGATTTGTGTCATCTGGGGATGCTGCTCAAGAATGGATATTTTCAGTGTTTTTTCAGTTTTTTTTTTGGTTCAGCAAACCTTTGAGGCTGACCAGTCGCTTACATATAGTGGAAAACTGTTTTCATTAGATTAATAAGAGTAAATAGAGTGGGGAAACACTGATAACATAAGAATGAAATTATCATTATGCTTTAATCATGCATGATGGAGAGTTGCATGACTCCTTAAGGAGATGTTAATGGCACATATGTATGTTAAAATGCACCTATTGTGTTACTTTTCACTGATCATTCTTGTATTCTTGAACTCTAAAAAAAAAGGTTTAAATGCGTCATTGTTAAAAAAAATAAAATAAAAGAAACACTTGAGTTTTCTCATGCTTGCTAATTCTGCAGTACCTGTCTGTGAAACGCTCCATTGAAAGTCCTGCCCCTGCCCTCACGAAAACCCCAGTGTGCTGTGATTGGTCAACTTAATCACTCACTTGTGATTGTTCCACAGTTTGGGCCCCCCTTGTCACACCCCTCACCATAAATGGATTTCTGCTTTAGAAACAAAAACCGGTTAAGCCTTGTGGGCGAGACCCACTTGATTCAAGGGCATGCCAAACTATCAGCTTGGCATGAAAATTCAAATAGTGACATCATCAATTGATGAAAAAATGGTCAGAAGCAATTTGAGCGTTTCAGTCAGCTCTGGAGCAGTGAGTTTTGTGGCAGAAAGTGCTTCTTCTGGAGGTGACTTCGAGTTGTTCTCCGACACAGACCTTTTAAATGCCGTACAAAAGATATGGTCACGCTATAACAATAAAATAATGAAAAACCATAATAGGTGCAGTTTAAACATTTCAAAGATCTCAGAATTTATAGTGAAGAGGATAAATTTGAGTGTCTATTGGCCTCCAGTATGTAACACCCATGTGAGTGGTGTAATGACAGCCATTTTGCCAGTACAACACCTTCTTTTAAAACTGGGAGCAGGTCTAGGCTGAAATGCCTGTAGGGAACCTGACAGGGCCCTTGTTGAAGTGAGCTATTTATGGGTCACTATATCATCCGCACAGGGTAGGACAGCTGGGGAATAAGCAGAATAAACAGCACAGGCTGCAGTGGTTTCATCATTCCCCTCCTGCTGAGATAAAGAACTGCACTGAAGGAACCCAATGATGTGATCTGCAATTAAGCCTAAAACATATTTTCATTTGTTTGGCAATGATATGCACAAGGGCTGCTGGCTGCCCCCCTGTTGAGAATCAGAAAACGATCACTGCAGCAAGCTCCTTTACCTAATGGAGCTCAAAGGCTGAAGTTCAACAGCAGCATCACACCTTCAACACTCCTCTTCCTCTGATCTCCAATCACAGCGTTCCTATCCACACTTCCTGTTCTGTTACAATCCCTTTTACGTTCTCCACCCTCCCCCACCACCGCATGCTTGCTTTTGTGCAGTACATCTCAGGGACAGGGTCTGGGGTTCACTAAGCCTGGGAGCTACGGTGAAACCTTCGCCAAATCTCACCCCCAGCATATAATTCATCATTTATATCTCTTCACCTGATTATTATTTATTGTGCTCATTTGTAAACACTTGCTTAGTAAATTTCCTTGCTTGAACTGAGTTGATCATTGGATGATGTGGTTCTTAGCTATTGAATAAAATACTGTACCTGTTTCTGTGCTGGAGTGTCAGTCAACTGGTTAAAGGTTACGAGCAGCACATTGGACATATCTCAAATGTATAGAGCTCAATACATGGTCGTTAAGAATGAACCATCTGCTACCTACTGAAGGAGAACAGTATCTTTCTGGAGGGCACAGAAGCTGTTAAGAGGGTTATCAAAGCACAAAGGATTCAACTGCTGTGTTGAGAGAAGACGTTGCTGGTCTGTAGAGCCACGGGATTTGCTTGACTGTAGAATGCCATTTCTTCTGGTTTCAAAAAAAAAAGTTCTCAGACTCTATTCAGGGTCCATGGAACAGGGAAATGGATGTTGAGTGATTAACATATCATATTATTGCATTTGGGAGGCAGTGGATAACAATAGTTTGAGGTCTGGGCCGTGTCGTAACTTTGGTGTCACACATTTGACTGCTTGGTGTGGCACAGCAGTCCTACCCCATGTCTCGATATTTTTACCAAAATCTCTCACGGAAATATCCAGCTGCATGCAATCAGTGTTGGCTGAAATCCTTGTATACTTTGGCCCATTTTGCAAGTTTTTCAAGAGAACAGAAAAACCTCCTTATTTTGAACTTATTTGGGTACCTTTCTTTTTTTTGTTAAATATAAGAAATACTGGTTGTCATTTTTAACAACAAATAGCATAATATGACATACAAAGTTTTCCATGACAAAAATGTATGTCATCCTACAGATCTGAGCTTAGGTCACATGACATTTTTCTCTCCTTCCATTGGTTTATGTGTTACAAGGTTTTCACTGTAGTTCAAGTGGCTGTTTCTGTGTCTACTGATGTGAAAATCGCAAAATGGCCAAAAAGTCATATTGACCTACACAATTTTCATCGACACAAACAATATGTACAGTGGATTGAATTGAAAACATTAGCAATTTAAGTGGCCCCGGACAATAATTTTTTCACTTAGCCAATCAGATTGGGCCCTGCTAAATTCAATCACGGAGCTCCCTCACGGTTTGACAGCTCACCTCCAGCTGAACTCTCCCTCATGCTTTGACATGCCCACTCATCCCCGAGTCCTTGGAGTTCAAAGGCCAGGCCAGATCTCCACACAGGCCACAACCTTACCCCCACCTCCAGACTCCCTGGGGCAGCCCTCCAGCTCCTGATTTGCCAGTGTCCCGCCCACTCAACCTGGCCAGGTGAGCAACGAGCATGTCCGCCTGTCCTCTGGGTGAGCCCAGTTCCATTAATCAGCTGTCTGACACATTCTCGCCATCCTCCTCTGACGCAGCCTCCAGCCTGTAGACCTTTATACCATCTGCTCTCCTCATACCGTCCTAAAAGGTGCGTATGCTGTATGTCTGGTGCAAGAACCATATGTATCCTCTCAGTATCTGTACGCCAATATCTACCAGTATTAATCAGTCATGGGCTTCCGACGTCTGTCCCCTAGAGCTACAAATGCTGTTCACATATACTTTTTCGCTATCCACACATCACTGCAGTCCAGCATTTATCTGCACTCTGTATCTTTCCAATCTACCTAATCGATTAGTTACCTTTAGTTGGCCATGACAATAGATTTATTAAAATAAATAGATTTAAATAATAAATTTTTCCATCATATTACATTGTATATTCTATTTAATTCTGTGTCATTTCCCTCTTTGAGGGGTTTATCAAATGGTGAAGTCATGGAGAATGTTTATTAAGAGATCGTGATGAAACATGCCCATGCCCCTATGTTGTAAGCATACCAAGATCTCAGCTCAAGGAAAGGAGGTCAACTTACCAGGTTAGTTTTACTGCAACCTTATTACCCAAAATAACATTATGGGAAATGCATTTAATGAAAGAAAGCAGTCATTTCATGCTTGGAACACCTTCCAAATAAGTAGAAAAATGACGGAATATTAAATATACAGCTGAAAACATGATGCTATCAGGAAAATCCATAAAGCAAACTTTTAAGAGAAACAAAAATTGATTTCGGCTCTGCATATTGTGAAAATCAACCTGATCAAATTTTCCAAAAGATGAAGAATATTCCTCAATAATATTGTAAAGATTTTAGGACCCAATCCTCTACAGAATGTAATATGATGAAAAGATTCAGGGAATCCAGAGAAATCTGAGAATGATCCTCGATCCTTCAGAAGACACTGATCTAAAAACTGACATGCTTTTGAGACGGGTATATCCAGATGCATTACTATGTTAATAGTTACCATTAATTATTGCAACCGCAAATGCACATTTAGACACACAGGAAAAATGCTTGCTGTTTCCTGAAAAGTACACCTTCCATATTGCTTATGGTCATAATTGGTAATGTGTCTTCTTGGCTAAAGTGGAAAAGGACCATCATAGTTCTTACCAACAAGAAGTATACAGGCCAGCTTCTGTCAAGGTATGAGGGCGTGAGAATGACATTTGTGGAGGTACTGTTAATGCTAAAGAATATACAGTGTATGCACTTGGGAGCAGTCTTCAACTCAAAGTACAACATAGTTTTCAGGGATGTCCCAACTTATATCAACAAGACAACATCAAGCCACATTCTGCATGTAACAGGAGTATGGCTCCACAATTGGAGAGTAGGAGTGCTAGACTGGCCTGCCCACAGTTGGGACCTCTCTCTCAGTGAAAATGTGGGACACCTAATGAGGTGTAAAATATGCCTCCGGCCCCTTGAGCACTTGAGGATTCATATCAAAAAGGAATGGAAAAATCTAACTGCTTTAAAACAAGAATAACGAACGTCCAGAGCTCTCAACTGATCAGTAAATCTTGTCAACAAGAAAGATGATCTAATACAGAGATGAAATTAGCTCTCTCCCAACTTTTGCATCACCAGTTGCGAGCATCAAACTGGGAATATTTGTAGTTTACAATTCCAAAAGAACAATACAGTCAAGAATGCAAAAAATCATTGGCTATTGCAGTCTTTGTACAATATTCACTTAATATATGTCAAATATGTAATGATGTTTTTTGTTTTATTGTTTTATCCAGTCTCTCAATTTTAGAAACTTTTGGAAATGAGGCTGTAAAATCATTGATGAATAACCAACTTGATTCAATTTCTCCAATATACAACAATGATTTGCATCTAATTCAAGAACTTGTGAACCCGGCTAACTACTCAGTGGTTGACTCAGTACTATCTGAAATAGAACTATGTCCATTATTTAGAACAGACATGCAACTTCGCCTCAATTGTTTCTGTGTATTTTTTTCATGATTGTTATTTTCTGCAATTGTATTCTTTCTTCCTTAATTCATTGGAGCCCCATCTCCCTCCTCAATGTTTCTGTTAAGGTGTTTGGAGGTTCAGGCTCTGGCCCAGATGTGTCATCATGGGAACCCATGAGGGCTTTTTCATTCACCTCGCTACACCAGCTCCATCTTGGAATCCTCCAGGTAGCAGAGGCTCAGGAGAGAGGCGGCATGAGACAGAAGCAGATGGCTACCTCCTCCCGTTCAGCTTCTCCCAGAGGCAACAGCAGCACAGAGAGAGACTTGGAGAGGCAGTTGCACACCAGAGAAAGGGAACTGTGCAATTATAATTCAGCTGAAAAACATATGCCGACCCTGAAAGGGAGCAGACAGGAGGACTGCGGCTGCAAAGATGGGCGGGGGGGAGCTCATGGTGGATAAAGATGAGGGGTATTTCGGGCTGCTGTTTCTCTGTCATGCAGGGAGTGAGCTGTAGGGCATTGTTGTCTGATTCAGATGACAGGCCCAAAGCCAGGATCACTTCGTGTGTCCCTCAGCCTTGTCAATGTGCCTGCTATTGATGGAAAAAGAATGACACAGCGACCTGGCCTGCAAAGTCAGGCACTGCCATTACTCCTCTCAAACACCTCCAACCTGCCTCTAGTAAAGAATGAGCCGGGAGAGCGTGTGACTTGGCAGTCTAGAGGTATCCAGGTATCTCTACCAGTACTTTCTGTCCTTGTGCAGCGAAAGAGACTGACAGGAAAAGGCAGGCAACTGGACCAAGAAGGGTAGCAGATGTTTTCGTTTTCCAGTTCCAATGAGAACAATTCATTCTTTTTTTAAGAAAAACAACTGGCCATGTTATCCTTCAGAAGTTTCTTGGGGGAAAAAATCTTGAGAGCACATTTACCTGAGGGGTACATTTTTCAAAAGCTTTGTTACAAATTAGTTTGAACCAAGTTGCTAATGGCTATACCTAGCAACTTAGCTTTTGGATAAAGTGCCCCAGAATAAGAATCCACCAAATTAAATGGAGTGAAACAATTGGTACATTCATTTATGAACATAAACTGCACAAGAACATATCAGCTCACAACAGCAGCTATTTTTAAATAATTCTTCTTATTTGCTGAATATACTTTCTTTAGCACAGTGAGAGTAGGTGTGAAATGGCTATTTACAATAGCTGATTCCTGGTGGTAATACTTTATGATGAATTGTTTATTAAATTAAAACAGGCTGTGTATGTCTTCTCCTGAGATGGTGAGAATGATCAGTCTTTACGTCTCACCAGTGACTGATAATCTGACAGGTTCTAACAGCCCATTCTTGGGTCCTTCGCACTGGTTGGATGTGTCAACTTTAAGTTATCCTTTACCCATAAAATAAAGTCTAGACCAAAATCATCCCCATCCACGTCCACACACCTGCCTTGAGTTCTCACTGTTTGGTCCTGTTGTTGCTCTTGACAGTGAAAAATTATTTGTCAGCTCAATACTTTTTCTGAGTGTACAAAGCAAGTGGCTGAACATCTGGTCGCCTGTACTCGTTCTTTTTCTCTTGGCTGAAGTGTCTGCTTTTTCCACCTCAGCTTTCCAAATGACTCGGAATGATTTGAATTGTTGCCAAAGGAGACGAGGACATGAAACAGAAGCCAGACTGATACGCTGTAGCATGATTTCTGAATTTAGAGGAGTGCACTCCCATTCCATTCGCAGAAACTGCCTCTGTTGACCTGAAGACATTTTTGCCGTTGTGAATAAAGATTTATCGACTGCAGTTGACACTGTGAGAGGTAGAGGCAGAAATCTGCTTGCGTTTGCCAAAAACTTCACAAATGTGTACTGGATGATCTGACCAAAGATGTTCCCATGAAAATATCAGGCGTTCAATTAAATTTTTGACAGTTTTAAATTTTCATTGCCACCCAAAGTTTCTTCCTTGAGTCTCCAGTTTCCCTTGACATCATGTAAGTTTCAAAAACATTAATGATGTGAAACCTGATGCCTGCCTTGAGTGTTGAGTAAGATCAGGAAGTCAGTGATGTCTTAGTGAGGAGTATAGAAAAGAAAAACTATTACTGGTCAAATGAACAAACTTAAGAAGCCAGATAAAAATACTGTGATAATCTTTTGGTGTATTTGCCTCATAGATACTTAGACTACTATTAGTTCAACCAGGAGAGACTCAAGTGAAATCAAGAAAATATTTATTATCCTTTGAGCATTAAGGGGTAACATGCTTATAATTGAAACAAGTCTTTGGCGCTTGGACTCTTCGGGAAGACTCGAATATCAGGACCACTGCCAGGAGCAGCCACGGGAAATCCCCCGAAGAGTCCAGACACTGGTGGCGGTGGTGGCTGAAGACTGGTGAAGCTGGAGCGGCGGAACGGGAGGTCTGATGAGTAGGGTGGGGCGGAGGAGGGTCAGCGAGCGGCGGCATGGGTGAACTAGGGTGGAGAAAATAACATATTTAAAAAAGACGGCAGCAGAATGATTGGCTAGCGACGTGACTGAGGTGTGCCCTGGTTGGATAGGAGCGATCGGCTGCTATGCCAGCTGACTGCTCATTGACAGCCCGGATATTGTCTGCGGAGAATCACGAGTGAACATGCACGAGCAAATAAACGGGGTTGACAAGCACGAAAGAGAGAGTCTTCCTGACTGAACTTTCGCTAAGCTTCACTTATCACAGGGTGTCATCCAATACAGAAACATTAAGCCATTGAAGTGTAATAGGATAGAATAATTATTCCAATCAGAAGCACAGAGTAAATTAAACTATAAATTAATGCAGGCAATGCAAGTGAAAGATTCTTTTATTCTGCAAAGAAGTCTTAATACGCTGATGAGCCAATGATTCTGACCACTAGCCCGAAATACAGTTGGTCCTTTGCATACCACACAAGCAGCGTCAGCAAATTGAAATCGACGTGAATGCCTGGACATTACCTGGAGCATTACAATCCCTCCCCCTGTTTGACTTCTTCTTATAAGTCTTGGTGCCATTTCTTCCCAGGGTAAATACTACACACCCGTCTGGCCAATGTAAATGATGTAAACGAACACAGGACCGATTGACCATCCCCCATTGCTTGATGGTCCAGTTCTAACAGGTCTGAGCTGGCTGTAGGTTCTTTCGATGGTGGACAGGGGTTGCAATGGGCACTCGGACTGGTCTACGGCTACGAGGCCTCCTGTGCAGAGGGATGCAATGCACTGAGTGTTGCAAAACAACTATAATTGAAATTTTCTACAACTTCCGATGGAGATGCCCCCCCCCCCCCCCCCATCAGTTCAGACCACACAGGATGGGCTTTGTAATTTTCGTGCGTCGATAAGCCTACCTTAATCGATCTTTTGTTTGTGTTAGCGGACTCCATTATAAGTTCGGGGAGCTGAAGAAAGACAGGCACAGCACTTGGAAACGCGCATGATCGTCACTCCCTCCACACGCAGGCTGTCATAGGCCACCGAGATAGTCGGGAAAGTCTCAATTTTACAGTTAATTTGCAGTCCATTCACACAACGGCAATAGAAAGTGATTAATACATGTATAAATATGCATGTATTTTTAAGTAGCACATACTTAAGTACAGTGACCTGTAAAACAACCAGTATGCAAGTTACAGATAAACGGCTTAAACTATTTGTCAAACCAACCCACAACACTTAAAAGGCAACATTTTTATCAGTTCCAGCACATTATTAAGAGACTTAACTTCGGAATATATGCATAAAATCGACTAAAAATCTTAATTCTTTGCTTCTATGCATTCCTCTTCGGCTAAAAACATGCCAATGATATGTGTCAAAAATGTCTCATTTGGCTATATTGCTCACTGCGAATTAGGTCAAAGCGTGAATTCTTTCTAGTGCAGAGTTTTCTGCATTCGAGTCGAGGAGAGCTTGCGGACCTAATTCAGGTAGATAGCTGGAGACATGCCTTCATTGTGATAAGCAGTGACACGTGTATCTGCCCGTTCTCCACTCTCTGTGTTAAACTGGCTGTCCTACTCTGCCTCTGCTGGAGAAAATGCCTTTGTGCTGCGCTGCCTCTCTCTCTGCTGCCGCTATAGTCAACACTGTCAGCAGCTCATTACTCTTGCCTGCTGCTAAATAGCATCCCACCTCTGCCCTAGAATCCAGCTGTGGGCTCTGACCCGGGGGGGCGGGGGGGCGATTGGGAGAGGGGGGTGGGAACATACTGTTAACCATAGGGCGTGTCAGGTGTCAGGGTCCAAGTCTTGGCAACAAATTATCACTGATTCTATTCCTTCATGCTGCAATTAACTTCATTATATGATGTAAGGATTCGGTCTCTCCTGATTGGTCATGCCAAGTTTGGCCGGTCACTGTAAACAGTGATAATCGCCGCGCAAAAGTGCGAGAGAGGTGAATATAACAATCCAACCACCTTCAGCTAAAAATAGATAAGGCTTCCCCGCAGGAGCTCCTGACAGCGTCCGTCTTCTGTGACGCTTCGTCCCTGTGAGGAGCTTTACCTTTAAGTCGTCACCCTTCTCTTATGTAACATTTTCAAGTAGGGTCATATAATAAAACAGTTATTGACTTCAATTATCAGTGAATCCAATGATTTATCTACCTTGGATGAGTGATATTCACCTTGGCTGTGCCTCAGTGAATATCACTTGTCCAAGGTGGATAAATCATTGGACTCACCTCAAATGAATAATTGTATAATATACTCTTGAGTTGGCAAAATGAAATGAGGCATAGCTTGTGGAGCTAGTTCAGGCCAACTAGAAACCTGCCCTCATTTCCATAAAGACTTCCATGATTATCTGCCACTGCATCACCCTTCTGTAAGGCAGGCTATATCCGCTCTGGTTCTGCTGCAAAGTAGTACTTTTGCCTGCTGCTGAGCTGCATTCGTCTCTGCTGCCGCTTAACATTGCTGGCTCCTGCATCACTCTTGCCTGTTCCTGGTTTACATCCCACCTCCGCATTAGCATCCACCAGTAGGCTCTGAATATTTCCTCAGAGGGTTGGATATTCTGCCACATCCAGCTCTCTTCTCCCCAAGCTCAAAACTCCTTCAGCAGCAGGGTGTGTCATGGTCAGAGCTGTGACAAAAATAAAAAAATAAAAAACTATCACTGTATTTATGTATGCATGCTGTCATTAGCTTTTCACGTAAGCTGGCTGACAAATATTATCATGATTTAAAAAAAAAATAGCCACTCCTATTTGATGATAAACATCGACCTTATGCAAATATTTTAAATAATGGGCAATGCAAATATTTTAAACAATTCTGATTATTTAGGGTATCATTATCTTTATTTCCTCATTTTGATTTAAGAAATAAATTTTTCTCCTGTAATTTTTTCCCATCTCTGTGTATTTCAATATGATTTGGATCTTTGTGTGTGTGTCTCCTAGATTGCAACCTTTTAATATCTGGATAGGATTATACATCAGCGCATCTGATGTGCAGCCAGGCACGTGCAGCTCGGATGTTCGGTGGAAGAACTGTCTGATCTCTTTGAAGCCGCCCCTTTGAAGGCATCTTCACCTCAGAAAGGTCTCACAGCAGACTGCATATCCTCCTGGATCCAGCGCTCTCTGAAATGCACATGCCTTTATCTCTGTGAGTTAAAGCCTGGGGAGGACCTGAGGAATGCTGTAAGCACAGTGTACCTCATGCTGGGAGCAGTTGTCATGAGGCCTTCTACAAATCTGAAGCTGGTCTTAACTTCCTGGGCCTTGTGTAAGTGTTACTGTGTCGCGCTCTGTCACCCTGCAGAGAGACACACTTCAAAGGCTTTCACCAGTACTGTATGTAGCATGCAGTGGTCAGGCTGGGGTCGGGGGCGGTGGGAGGAAGGGGGAGGGGAAATTTTTCTTTCAACTGTATTCAGATACCTCTGCCTTCCTATCTGCATTCCAGATCTTTGTCTATACGGTTACGTTTGCGTCTCCTATTAAGAGTTGCCCCCTTTTTTTTGTAGCCTGATATAGCAGAGCTGTGCAATAGCCAGGGAAACCTTGCTCAGCCAAATTATTTTTAGGAAAAATGCAAAACAGGCCTCATTATTTCAGTGTTCTTTGGCAAAATTACGCACCAGAATTATCCTTGTTCAGTGGAGTCTATACTTGTGAATAGGTGCTTGTTAAGTTACCACTGCACACACCAGCATTGAATATTGAGAAATGCCGTTGAGTTTGAATAACTAAACGTTCAAATGTACAGTTAGCTTTGTTTGGCTCAAAGCCATTTTCATCATTTCTCTCTGCACTCCACCATTTCCAATGAGTGATTAAACAATCAGTATGTTTGATGTGTAGATTCCTAGCCTTTACTGAAAGGGTAAATATTATGTACTTTGATTTCACCATGTAGGAATTTCCACCATTGCTTTCCTGGTGTTTCTGAATGATCAAGTGCATCCAACTCCCTTCTCACCACAGGCATTTGGCCCTGTCCATATGTACGTGGGTATTTTGAAAGCAAATAATTTTTCTTTATTTTTTATGCCTTTTGATGCATTTTTTTAATGCCTTTTGGCCTTGTTTTTCCAACATTCAAACAGCGTTTCCGTTCACTGAAAACTGACATTTTGAAAAACACTTTCCAGGATAAAGACTTGTAGATTCTCTGTTTTCACTGTTTACATGTGACCATAAAAAGAGGTTTTTTTTTGTTTTGTTTTTTTTATTTTTGCTTACGACGTTAAAGTTTGTGCACCTTTTAGCTACTTTTTAAAGCTTCTCTTTGCCTTCATGGCCTCTTACTTTAGAAACACATGCATGTGTGGACTAGGTCTTAGAGAGCTTTCAGGTTGCGCTCTGATTCTGGGCTTTCGTTTTCCTTTGGGGCCTGTGGTTGGCTTTTATCAGTATGAGAACCAGGGCTGTGACAAAGAATGTTGACGTAGTCATAATACAGCTGATAAATGAGATTAAACAGTCAAATATTCAACCCCACCTCAGACATTCTAAGATCAACTGCTTGGAACAAACTCCAGTGCACTAGTGAGAAAGCAGACCTCTACATTTCATTTCAGATGGATTTTTACTCATACTATAGAACACTCCCTGAAGCACCAGTCTTACTGATCAGAAAAATTATCTCCGAAAGAAGTACAAATGTAAGGTGTGACCATTTTTGACTTTTCAACATTGATCAGTGGTGTGTAATAATGGAGCATCACATTTATATGGAATTATGTTCATTATGTTTATTTGCATCCTTTTCATAATGGACTCATACATGTATTCTACCACAATATGTCCGTAAAAAAAAATGTCATCGTAAGAATTTGTAAACAAACATGTCCTTCTAACAAATAGTAATTTGAGATAGTGGGGTTCAATATGAAATCTTTTCATGGCAGACAAGAACTGCAGACTATATTAAGGCAACAGACTTACATTCCCCTACAGAGGACAAAAAACAAACTGCATTTGAATGATACACGTCGGTTGAAGAATCTATTACCTTGAATTTTCAATGTATTTTATTTCCATAAGGGCATTGTTAATTTTCTCCCTTTTTCATGTGACAGAGACGAGTAAATTGGCATTCCCCGCTGGTGTTACCGTGCGCTCGCACACTCTGCCCCTCCAGGATGAGCCTGTCACCTCATCCCAGCACCCTCCCCGCCAGACAACTCCACCATCTGCATCGATCCCTGTCCCCATTAGCAGGGAAACGAAGAGGGACAGGAGAGCGGGCAGGGTTAACAGCTTAATTCAATCCCTGGGATTGCTTCCAAGAGCTGCCAGCTCTCGAACGATGGAGCCGCGTTTGCAGTGGGGGAGGGGGGTGGGAGAGAGAGTATTTATGGAGGCGGATGAGGAGTAAGGTCAGTATGCGAGCCTTAATGCAGCTGTGGTCACATTCTCCAAAGCAAAGGATAGGCTGTTGCCGTCGAAAGAATGTTTCAGGTCACCCCTGTGTTCCATTAATGGAGGAATCTTCATGTATGCCTCAGGAATCTCATACCGTAATAAGGAAGCATGGGGTTAGCAGATGTAACATAGTTTAGACAGGTAGCAAAGGAACGACAGTTTATGATGCTCGTGTTCAGGTTTTTTTCCTGTCTCAAGCCCAGAGCCTGCTGGGATAAGTCCCAGTGCCCTTGCGACTCAGGCCTAGAATAAGTGAATTAGAAAATGAATGGATTGATCTGCACTGCACACTGATCTGCACTGCACTGCACACATATATATATATATATATGCATGTGTTTCATGGTCACTTAAATTGTTGAAATGATCATTAGATCATTAGAAACATCTTCCAATTTGAACAATCATAAAACACATGCATTGCTTCCAACTCCTGAGTAAACAAAAGGGTGTGAAGTCCAGAGTCATAATTGGTTTCCAATTAATGGTGGTGAAATCCACTGTAACGCATGTGAAACTGATAAACCTCCATGCACAAGGACTTCAATTCCACGCAAGAATCTCTTAAATACGTGGTTATTTACATTGATTATTGCTGACTACAGCAGGAGAGCGTAAATATGCCACTAAAACTCAAGCCGAATGCGTGAGAGTTTACAATATGCATTTTTAATGAAAAGTGATTATACCTGATAATGTTGAGAGTCTTTAGGGTTTCTGTAATGGTAATTTGAATGAATGATTGAAAACAGGTCATGACCAATCATTTTTTTAAGGGATGGGTTTGAGCTTCCCCTATCACCAGTTCACCAGCTGCCACTGATGTGCATGTGTGTGTCTGCTTCGGTGAATGTCCTTGTGTCAAAAATGAACCGGATTAATTTTAACCTTTTGCCACAATTGACGTTTTCAGATTGGGGGGCCTTCCAGCAGAAATCAATCAGTCTTTGAACCTTTTTGATTTTCCCAACTTTGTCAGGCATGTTCGCCGTCTACAAAGAGCATTAGAATGCAGTTTGATCAATCAGAATGCCCAAACACTCAGGAGAAAGAGGCCCTAAAATTTCAGCCATATCAGAACCCCTGCCATGTCTAAAGGCACAGATATCTCCTTCAAAAATTAACATAACCAGAAAATTCTAATGAAATTTCATAATTAGCTAGCCAAATCAGAAAAAAATGCATGTATTGCAAAGCCATTTCGAGCTGTTCAGATCTTAAATTGTATTTTGAAGGCGATATAAGCTAATGATACTTTGCTAATCATATTTGGACTCATAGACAGTAAGTTCCGCCAGTTGCTGTGGATGACTCTCATGCTTACCCAAACTTCGTGGCAGTTGATGAGGATCAAACCAGAATCTAACACTCTCCTATGGAGATCAACATGTCCGCAAATTTATTCAAATCAAAAGTGTGAAGTCAGAAAGTCATAGATTTCTGATCTAATACTGATCATGTTAAATAAGGAATGACATTATACAGTATTTCTAGGGATATACAAAGCAAGATTTTTATTAGTGCCAGATTGTGAATTCTCATAGGACTGCAAGAGTACTTTCCAAAACTGATCATAATGGCATCATTACAATTTAGAATATTTACATGAAGATATAGACGTTTGAGTGCTTTAATGCTGCTTAATTGTAATTTTTTTCCATTGTGAGCTTGTGCAGTATTAGCCTGTCAGTATCTAAAGCAGACCGGGAGTGAATCAGTGAAGGGGGTAGAATAAATGCCGTGACTCCACTCCATGTCTCCTCCATCGCTAATCCGGCCAGCCTAACTGCCATCTTCTTTGCTTTGGCAGTCATGATGGGAGCTACATGTGAGCAGCACAGGACGTAAAATACAAAGAGAAGCAAGAGCAGGAGGATGATGGGAGAGAGAAGGAGGAGCGGGTTGACCCCCTCGATAGACGCCCCCCGCCACCGCGTCCTCCTCTCCCTAAATTGATAAGCAGCCGTACATCAGTTTGAAATGAACTGGCTTGTTCGCCAGGGCCCAGAGACGGCAGAACTCAATCAGTGCCGGGTCACATGGTTCAAAGCGGCAATTCAGGGCCGCCAGGGCGTTGAAAAATGTGAGGTGACAGTTCATTTTGCCGGTGACAGTTTGTCGGTCTCGCTCACTGGCTCCCTAGTCAATTCCGCCGGCGCTGTGAGCATCGAGGGTAGAGCGTCGAGCGTCGGTGGAGTTCTCCTACCCGCTCGTCCCCCCCCCAGCACTTTGTATTCCAATCAGCGGGACAGGGGGAGACAGCGATGTGCCGGATCAGAGACAGGGAGGCAAAGCTGTCTTTACGGGCTCCATCCCTCCCTCTCTCCCTCCCTCCCTCCGTGATAATTAATACCCCTGTCTGCTGTCGAGGCACACCTCTCCTTCCCCAGGGTCTGGGCCCAGCATCTGGATCCCCAGCTCTCGGCGCAGGCCACCTGTGCTGGAGGACGTGTCAGGCTGGAGATGCATGTTCGGAGTATTCTTACGGTATGATACCTGTGTGATGAAAGCTACAGACCCTCGTGCTGCCGAACGGATTCGTCCGTGGGTCAGGAGAATATCTGGATGTGGTTTGAGGATGATAACTGTCGCTGAGCCCATCGCAGCTGTGGGCAGTGCCCCAAGAGCACCCCCAGCTTCAAACCCCTCGCCCCGCAGCTCCATGTCATGGCCGTTTGCTTCCCAAAGGGGATAGTTTCCCGCTCCACAAATCAGCTCAAAATGGCAGCTCTCTTCACGGATCCTACATTACCAGCATTTAAGGGTTTCAGTGTGAGAAAGTGCAGTCAGCCCAGCACTCTAGCTCTCTTTGAATCAATGGCTGCTCAATAGAGGCGGCCTAATCCAAATGTAATGCTACTCGGGTACTTCCCTCCGTATCATCTTTCTGGTGATACATATTAGCCCAGTGCGTAAAGGTAAGTGGACGGCAGAATCGATCAAAACATTTTTGAGTGCTTCTATCTCTGTTATGGTTGTAGGCCCTGATGAAAACCTTAAAATTCCCTGCAAACGCTTCCTCAGCAATTGCAGATGCAATTTATTCATTTGCTACCAACTGTAATATCTGCAGAATGCCCTGCAGTTTTACATCCCCTGAAATCAGCTGCATGGAATACTCCCTGTCTCCTCCTCTCTTGTGTTTCTCACAGTGAGGACAGTATTCATACCTCCCTCTTTCTCCAATTTAATGCCCGTTGATTGGGTCGCTGACAGTACAAGGGAACAGTTGACGGACTGACAGAATATAACGCCATAAATAGAGGGCAAAGCCCCAATCATTACAATGCAGCAGGCGGTCTGCACTAACAGTCAATGTAAGGATGGAGCCTCTCTTCTCTGTGACTATGTGAGCAAAGCTAAGTCTCACATAATGTGTCTTTGCCAATGCCTGTCTGTTATGTGTATTGCTACTTGTGCTTATTTGAGTGTTTTCCTCTGAAAGACTTGATTAGGCATGTTCTGGTGGCAAAGCTGATACTATTGCTGCATATTGAAGCTATTATTTGGTGGTTGCAGTGTTCAGTGCTACACAGCCCTCTATGAAGTCTAACAGTGACAACAGCCAACAGCTCCTTAGTTTTTACTCATTGTGCAAACATTAGACTTAATCACAGTGTGACTTTGACGGTTTCTCAAGGTCAAGGCTGCTTCCTTGGTAGAATGGGTCCCTCCTAGTTAGGTCCCTCAGGGGCTCAACAAGACAATCGGACAAGACACAATGGAACTGTCTAGGTAGAGTGCAGGTCTGCATCATTGGTCAAAGTGGATGCGGCATTTCAAACGATTGTGGCTAGAAACGTTTGACATCTGCTCAGCCTGATGTCATTTTCTTTTTACGTTTGCTCTAGTAGGCAGAAAATACTTTCTAACAAAATTAAAACTGTGCACGGAAGAAGGATAAGCTAAAGAGCTATATCCGTACCTAGTTATTATTGATACGATCTTAATACTTGGTTGTAAAGCAATTAATATTGATTTGACATATCGCTGTCATAGCCATTTGTACGGATTTGAAACTTCTGTAGCTAGTGATCCACAATCATCCGCCAATGTTTCTTTACTAGTTTGTGATTCTTCACAGAATTTTGAACTAGAATTTTGAATTCATTCTCTTTGGCGATTATTACCCTTGCAAAATATTTGAAAAATATAGTCCTACACAAAGCATCGCGAGCTGATAAGCTGTTTTAGAATACAAAAGGCACAAACCTAATTCTCATATATTTTTGTCTTGAATACAATCAGCGGAAATGAAGCGTCTTGGATTGCAGTCAACCTAGCCTCCACTTCATAAAACGTGGCCAAGCTAGGTTTTAGGACTAAAGCTCATTGTATTTCCACATGTTGCTAGGCTATTGGAGAATTGTTGCAGGAAAGCATTTTGCAATATGGACATCATTATGTAATTACGAGCCTAAGATGTTCAAATGTTTTGTTCCTTATTTATTCTTCATGTAAATGTGATCCTATAAGCTGAGAAAGAGCTGTCTCACTGTTATGATTCATAGCTACTGACAGGGGGTGGATTCCCTCTAGCCGCAACCCACTTACAACTGCGCTTTTTATTTCATTATTCCTTTTGCTGTACGAAAGTCTGAAGAAACATCTAAAAAAGGGCTTTCAGATGACATGTGAGTGAATTTTCAGCTACTGGATTGCCCATTTCTGACCTCAAATTTGTTCAGAAACAGATTTTGGTGGACTGATGAGGTTAAATAACGAAAGTTTACAATTATATTCCATTATTTCCAAATTGGGGAACAGAACATTGTGCATCCGTATCATGTGCATCAGGTTGTCAGTGCTTCAATAGCGCTGAAGATACACAATTTCATCCATGAAAATTCTCTGAACAAAAGACTCAGTACTTCTTTAAATTAAAAGGATTCTCGACATCGGAGCCGTACGTTGACGGGATTTGATGATGTAGCATCCTTCAAATTCTGCCATTTAAGGATCCTTCCTTCACTAGAGAAACACCCATTATATTGCACAACCACATGCAACTTGTCAGGCGCATGGGATTGTGAACTGAATTTAGAAGATACCATGACAACCGTTGATTAAAAAAAGCAATTCCATTCTTTTTATTTTCCCTCCCTTCACTTGACATTTTTTGCTCTGCTTTAGAAGAGGAGGTAGAATTTAAATCACCTCATTTATTAAAGACATTCTTTCTATTCATTGTATGGACATCTCAGTGAACGAGTGTGAGTGCTTTTTTTTTTTACTGAAATGTGCGACTGCACGTATATATTTGACTTGGTTATCTTGTAGATAATTAAGCCAAAGGTCAAAGAATCATTACCTGCTTGACCTTGACCCTAATAAGGCCATTTTAGATATAAAGTCTAAATTCCACACAAATCAAAACAATGTGCAAAATGGGAATAAGAACAACAATCAGTAATTTAACAATCCCTGTAAACCAGTTTTCAATTGAATAAGTTCAAAGACAAAGTAAATAACTCATCAACTTTATTAAATTTCTTTTAGTCATAGCTATTTCATAACGTTATGTCAGCTACATGTTCCACTGGCATTGGGACATATGCAAATTCACTTCTGTGTAACATCTCCTCTCCTTTAAAAAAAAATGAGTCATCATTTTAGAACCGAGGACACAAATTTTTGAAGTTCTGAGAGCAGTTTGTTTCTATTCTTGCCTGATATACCGTAGGACCTTGATTGGTCTAGGTCTCAGTCATTGTATTTTGTGCTTCAGGGTCCATCTGAGGTTTTCAATGGATGATAGGTCAGGGCTACAGGCAGGCCAGTCTAGTACCCACCCTCTGTGACTACAAAACCATATTGTTGTAATTGGTGCAAAGTGTGGCTCCACCAAAATGCAAATGTACCCTTATACGTCAATTGTAACTTCCAGATGTGCAAAATGCTGAGAGCACTGATGCGAGGCAAACCATGACAAACACGGCTTCTGAACATGTCACTGATGGTTCATCTCCTCTTAGGCCTCAAGAGCATTACGTCCATATTTCCAAAAGCAATTTGAAAGATGGACTTGTCAGGTCTCCTTAACACTTCCTGTCAGTCCATTTCAGATGAGCTTGAGCCCTGAGAAGTTGGCAATGCTCTTAAATGGTGTTGATATGTATATGGCTTCCTTTGTGCAAAGTAAAGTCTTAACTTGCATTTGATGATGCGAGGATGAACTGTGTCCACTAACACAGATCTCCTGAAGTACTTTGAGTTTATGTGATTATGTCTATTTATTAATGGCTGCGAAAGATGGAGCTTTGTAGTAAAAAAAAATTATTTTACACAATTATTGAAATTTGTGTCATTATCAATATCTTGGCAGTATTATTTTCTTATTATGTAATGCTATCTTTGTAAATAAAAGTATCAGTGTTTTTCAAAGACACTAACATTTTAAAAGATTTCAAATTATTGAACGGTACAGTAAAATGTATTAAATAAATATTAAATAAGCAATGCATTCCAATCTCACAATGATGACGCTCTGCCAGAACTTTGTATTGACCGTATTTCTTTGGCAAGCCAGTAAATGATGTTAATGTCACAATTTTTTCATTATGCCAATTCAGACTGCCTCTATATTGCCAAAAGTTTGTGGGCGCGTCAGTGGAACCTCATTGACATGCATGGAAAACCAGCATTTTAATATTTTAAATCTGACATTTTAATTGAATTTGGAATGAATTGGTCATTATGGCTTGATAGGATTGACGTTCGGCTTCCATTTGAGGGTATTGCAATTCAAATCTGTTTGAGCATTAGGATTTTGTTACACTTTTATACTGCTTCACCTGCTTTCTTACTAAAGGCTCCATTGAAACTAGCTGGAGTTGCGAAGGGAGTGGAGTCACATACAGGAAGGGCAACAATTTCCAAATCATGGAGCAGAATTGTATAAAAATGCACAAAAATGAAAGCTAAAAGTGGGCTGTCTAGTCAAGCCATACTGACCAAATTTAATAAAAAGAAAAATGTCAGATATTTCAAATGTCCAGTTCATATGCACATCAGTGAGGTTTTAGCAAAATGTCCATGCAGTTTCGGTGACATAGTGAAAGTATCTATTCTAAGCTTGGAAAAAGCGACAGAGAGAATGCAGAAATTAACGAAAAAATTTTTAAAATATCCAGAATACGTATTTGATCCCCTGAAATTTTGAAATATGCAATGGACACTGGATGCACATTTGACTACATCCGCTGTGTTGCATGAGGGGAGAAGTTTTTGGGGCACCGATGGGAATCTTCACAAAATCACAGATGCCATAATAAACACAGCAGCGCCTAATAAACATAACTTTAAGCCATCTACCATTGATCTATTCTGTATCTCTACGTTCTACATCTATCTTGATCTGACAATTATTTCTTGGTTTGTTAGCTTGTCAGGTTTTTGTAGCTGCACAATTGTCCAAGGAACTAATGACAGTATTCCTGCTGCTGTCATATCCATGAAGTGTGGAAAAATAGTGCTCCGTTTAGGACAAAATGTAAACAATAAATGTTCTTGAATGCAGAGTATGTAGTGTCGCAACTCTCACATGTCCTAAAGGGCAATTCCATGCCTGTCGTACGGGACATTCAGACCGTATTTTACATCCAGAAAATTAAATGATGACTGGCTTTAAAGTAGGCTGTGACCTTTAAATTGTGTTCCCATACTTCAACATTATTCAATGATCAAATGATTCATTTCCATTTTTCAGAAGTGAAATAAGCAAAAATGTGATCTGTCGTACTGGACGCAGAGTAATCACAATTTTTTTTTTTCCAACGAAGTCTTTTCAAGAACTCTATGAATTGGCTATTGAAAACTTCTGGAAAATAGTCAAGAAATATTGAAGAGAGTCTGCTGTATTATGTTAAAGCATTTATATTTTGAAAAACCAACAAGACATGAATTCAACAGAGTTTAAAAATTCTAGGGGGGTACCTGTCGTACGGGACAGAAAAATCTGTCGTACGGGAAGCTCTGAATTGAGCTCAGGTTTTTACTGAAGCACAGCGCCCACCTGTTATTGTACTTGAAACTTGAACAGCTAAAGCTGAATAAATAATAACTGATTACTTTGTAACATGTCCCCTCAGTTAGCTCTGGTCCGGTGATAATTCCGTACCTGTGTAACGGGACAAAATATCTGTCGTATGGGACACCTATTATCTGTAAAAACCTGTCAACCTTTCCTGCCTCATTATTTACCAACTTCTTTTCTTCAGAACACAGTTTGAAATTCTCCCATACCAAACAGTACACAGGTCACCAAATAAATCTCAGAATGATTGAGAAATGACTAGATGTGAACCATGAAACACACTTACTAGTAACACAAATTATGATCAGTTTATGATTATATGATCGGTTCATCATTCTGTTGCCAAATTGGATGCTGCATGTAGCCCAGGGTACTTCACACTGGGCACTCGGGCACTGACAGAGTGCACCTGACATTTAAGTCCGGTTTATTAGATAAGGGCGAACACAAGCGTACCAAGCTCCGGTACGGTATGCGAGTCCGCTTGGAAGAGATGAACTCGGATGCGGTTCATCAGTACTCGTGTCAAATGTGAAAGCAACCGTACTCGAGCATGGAAGTGGAGTATCACGTCATATTTTAGCTATTCGACTCTTTTGTTCAGACGCATATTGCGGGAAGAGGAGCTCTCTGGTTAAACGAAGGAGTCGGGCAGGCAAATCTCATCACAGTTAGTAGACATATAGGGCTACTAATGAGGTTAAATTAAAATAGGATGAGTCACATGGAGAACTTTGCCATCCCAAAATGCCTAATTTCACTTTTTCCCTGACTGAAGCGTCACCTATATTCTTGCGTCCTCAACATCCCACGCTTAATGTGTTGATTACGAAAAAGGATCCAGAAGATCCAGAATGGGCCTCAGGCCTCCCGACTTTTTGGGAATCAAGAAATAAGGGGAGTAAAATCCCGATCGAGCTTCCGATAGAGGAACCGGTCTTACGGCCCCTTTTCGTAGAAGCGAATTCACCTCTTCTTTCAATTGGGGAGCTTTATCCGCACAATGCCTTTGAATGGGCGAGGACGGCAGCGAAACTGCAATGCGTATCCCTTCCGCAGCATTCTGTCCAGCCAGACTGGGAGGGGGGGGTGCGCATAAACTCACCCACGAATGATAGTGGTTCGTAAGTGGCGAAGCAGTTGACGCCCTGCCCCTTGTGGGAGGGTTTAACTGGGGGGCCCTGCCCGAAAGGGCTGAGAGGCCAATGACAGTGTATCCGCTGCAACCCAAGCACATCACCTAGTGACTCATTCACCGTGGGTGGTGGGGACGCAGCCGTTTGAGTCAAGCAAAAGCCCTTCCTGACATTGACCCTCAGAAATATTGGCATCCAAACACTCCTCCAGCTGTGGGGCAGAACAAGTGACACCTTCCTCCATGAGTTCAGAAACCCCAGCACCAGATTTACATTTGCGTACACAACCAGTCTCTTGCCACTGGGATGCATAGTGAATATTTTGTGACACCTCAGGAGCCAAAATGATGGGCAACCCCACTTCTGTGTGACCCAGAAGCAAAGAGAAGAGAGTTCCTTGCTTATAGATTCATTTTCAGCAATCTTGCACTGACAGTTGGGGGGGTTATCAACTTTTGGGTTTAGCCACCAAGTTTGGTCGGGTACTACCACGAGTAGTGCGACGCAAACCATGCTGGCCGTTAGCTAGCCAGTACCTCAAACAGGCTGCTAGTCAGTGAAGCCCCAGTTTTAAGAGCACAATTTAATGGAGGCGGTGAGGAAACACGAGCTTCACGCCCCCAGTCCTCAATAACTATATCCACGGCAGGCAGAGCTACCACTCTGACTTTGATTTTGACCCAGTTTACCTTGACTGCTACAACCTGAAAACAGCCAGCATGTCAATGTGTGCAGTGTGGGAATAGAAAGACTGAGGCCAAATACTGAAAACATCTTTTTTTTTCCGTTTTCACCCAGGCTGACCGCCGAGGGCCCCCACCCCTGGTGCAGACCTGGCGACACGGAGGCTGCGGTTGGCGGGGCTCCAAGCTTGGCTGGGGCTGACCGATCAGCCGACCTGCGGCGGGTGGGCGGTGGTTGAGTAGCGGGACCTGGCAGCAGACCGCTGCGGGTGTATGTGGGAGACCAGCTGTTCAGCTGCCTTCCAGGCTGCCTCCAATCGATCCACCATGGTTTGGACGTCCGGTCCAAATGGCGACATGGTGGAAATGGGCACATTGATTAGCGCCCGCTTTTCCCCACTCCTGAGGACAGCCCAAGCCACAGGTGACGTGACTCACCTGGGCTGCACACCTGTTCCTTCCCCCAGTAATGGCAAATGCTTGGAGACTTCCAGAGCATCGTTGCAGCCCTGGTCTGGATCTCCTCATTCTCCTCCGGTGCCAACTCCACCTTTTGGTGCGCAAGACGATCCATGGAGCCAGCCAGTAACGCCAGATTGTTAGCCAACGCGACTCCCTGGACCACATTAGCATAACAGCGGTCGAGCAGGCTCACTGTCATCCTGTCCCTGACGGATGCAGCGGCCGACCGCCTAGCTACATGGAAGCGGTGGGGACCAGGCACCACCTCACGGCGTCCAATAGGCAGGACGCCCGTTTCCCCACTCCCAGTCCTCAAGTGGAATACGGCTCAAACGTGACTGCTGGGAACTTGGCGGCGACCGGATTCCCCCAGTCACGTTGGGCATAGCTAACGGGCGGCATCTGGGGACAAACCACCTTGGGCCGCGGCTTGGATTTTGGCTGGGCCAGCAGGCCTATGGTGAAGTCGTCTCCATGGGTGTTCGGGGGCTGCGGAGGCAGGGGCTTTTCCATCCGCTCCGCCTGACGGAATAACCCAGGCAGGTCGTCCAACGGGTAGCGGTGCTCTGGGGGAGGCTCCTCGTCACAGAAGAGGGCTGCCGAGTGTTCCTGATAGACATGCAGGTCATCATCGCATTCTCTCCATGGCTTGCATGCGGCCCTCAAGAACTGCTGCCGCCGCTCGCACTCCTCCCAAGGGAGCACCGCGCAGCCTGCACAAGAACCAGCCTCCACCTGGTGACAACTGCCGAAACACACAAAGCAATCGTCATGTTGGTCTACGGCCACCATGGGGGGCACACTGCAAGCAAGATTTCATTATGGATGCTCTCTCATTAATCCAATTTCTTCAGAAGGCTGAGTGAAAAAGGGAGATGAGCATTGGCAGCATCGGGGCTTTATAGGGGGTGAGTATGCTACCCCCTCCTACGGAGCAGGTGAGTTTAATTTTCTTCTCAAGCACCAAGGCGGAGCATCGAAGGGGTAAACCAATAGCGAAGCCTGTTAGAGGGCGAAGCACATACAAGATAG
This sequence comes from Gymnothorax reevesii, assembly GCA_029721435.1. NCBI lineage: Eukaryota > Metazoa > Chordata > Actinopteri > Anguilliformes > Muraenidae > Gymnothorax > Gymnothorax reevesii. The sequence goes on from CM056582.1 coordinate 56,067,311, forward strand.
AACGAATTCTCATGGCTGATTGCTCAATGAGCCTCGCAACCTAATCTACGTAAATCTGTGCTGTGCTGTACAGGACTCTCAAAAATAGGTAGAACCGGTGAGAGTCTAATTTATCAGTCTGAGCAACTGTTGCTAATTGGGAGGGAAAGGTAAACTGCAGGAGGTGTAGGTCATTAAGATAATTCTCCCAGGTGCTTCCTCTACCTAAGCCGGGCAGGAAGCCTTAAAAGATCAAAAGAAAAGGTGTGTGCTAAAATGTACAAAAGAAGTACAAAAGTGTAATTTCTTTTGAATCTTTAATAAATAACTCAATTAATAATGGTCTGTTTTATTGTTTTCTTGTTAATAGAGCCCTAACCCTCCTGTCTCTAGTTTTGGTTCCTCTCTGTGCTGAGCGTGTTGTTCGCTGGTTCCCTTGTATTCACTCACTCAATCAACATTCTTTTGAATTATCCAATTACTGATTCCAGCCTCTGCTCTGCCTGCACTCCCACCATTATACTGCCCAACACACCTCACCTGTTTCCTCCCCTGTCTAACCTTGCTTTGCCCTCTGTAGTGTGCCAGTTTGTTGTAGTTTCTTTTTAGAGAAAGTCTTGTGTATTCAGCTCCTTAACCTTGACTAAGTTTGTTTCTTCTCAGCTCCAGCCCTGCCCGCCTACCCCTGACCTGCTCAGGTCCTGCCTGCTTCCCCATCCAGCTCTGGACTCTGCCTGCTTAGTCCTTCTGTTGTTGTTCAATAAACACTCTACTGAGCTTTTTCCTGCATATCAGCCTCTGAGTGGTGCATTTGGGGTCAGGCCTCCTCGGATTGTGACACTTGGTTTCTTAAAAAAATGGAAATAGCCAATCTACAAGCTCACAACACATTTTCAAATATTCACCTATGAAATCATTATAATCAAGTATGGGGTCCCCCAAAACATGTCCCTGTAATGTGGGGTCTTTGTATAAAAAGGTTTAGATCCACTGCCATGTAGCAAACTTAATGGACCATTTCAGCATTTTAACCTTTTGCCTCTATGTTTTTAATATGCCTCATTTAAAAAAATAATCATTTTACTGTATTTGGTGTTAAACTTCTGTGGGGGTTGCTCCAAACTTGTCTATTAGTGACATCACTGCCATTCAGGCATATGGCAGTGATATCACTGACTAGTAGACTATGGCATGCTCCTTGTTGAATTATACCATAAATAGAGCAGTAAAGTGATTATTTTTTAATGAGGTATATTAAAAACATACAGAGGAGGGTTGAAGTGTGTTGAAATTGCCCTTTGATATCATTGTTTCAATGTATAATGCAATGCATGTATATAGTTGAATCAGTGTTGATGCAATTCTACATTCTTTCAATGTTGATCATATCATAGTTGAATCAAGGTTGAATCATTGTCAGAATTGATTGGAAATTCAATGTTATTTCCATGTTGATCATAGCGAGCACTTTCAAAGTTTTTCTCAATATCTGACATCAATGTTGATTGCAATCTTCAGCCTGACAATATCACAATGTTGATTCAATCACTTCTTGCTAACTGGGTCCCTTGTTTTAGCAGTCTGCATGAGTTTTCACTGTTTGTCTCCTAAATTGATTTATTGTCACATTTCTTCCCTTGCTCCCAGGTGTTACCCCTGATGTATGGCTCACCGCTTTTGTGAATGTCTCCTCTACATAAGTTGATTGCGATGTCTGTGTGGTTTCTATATTGTCATACTTTTTACCCTACTAAGCCTTCCAGTCATTTTTATCTCCCAGTTATTATTGTTGAGCTGAGCTCCTCTTCTAGGTGTTTTTGGTACTTTTTGTTCCTTAAAAGGAACAAGCTCCTAAGCCTTTATATTACTCTTCAAGATTGGGACCCCATTCTAGTTAATCCATAGTTCCTGCCAATATATTGTCAATATATTTTCCCAAACCTTCATCAGCCTCCAGGATTGAGACTGTGTTGCTGCAAAACTCCTCAGCTAAACTGTCAACCAGTCCTGCTTCTGTCAGACCAAATAAATGAATACATTTTTAAAAAGTGGGCGGGTTATTGTAGTGAACTGCTATCATGGGACACAAAGGGATTCTCAAAACTGATTTCAGTTATGTGCCCCAACGGGTGCAGCCGTCATTAGGCAGAATTTAAACGTGTGACAGACAGATGATAATTACAAGTGGCCTTGACTGTTTGTCCAGCTATGGTAACATGCGTCTCCAGTCAAACTAATCCTCCAGCACGCTGAGTTTGAGATATGCGGGTCACATGACCCCTTCTCAATGCTTCTTCCTCACTCTCTCGCTCGCACTCTTTACGCACACTTCCAGGAGTTAAGAAGTGTTTTCAAAGTAAATACAGAGAGTAAAAAAGTGTGATACCTGAAAATCATTTAAGCTGCACTCATACATTTCCTATGAAAGATACAACCCCAGTTAACCTAATTAGCTGTTAGGTGTTCCATCCAGTGTATTTTTTTTTCTTGAGCATCATACAACTTTTGCAGTTGCCCGTGTTGATAGCATCAAAAGCAAAATCAGTCGATATTTTTCAAAAAACAACGAAATTTCTCCTTTTTAACATTTGATATGCCATTTTTTTTTTACCATTTTCAATTAAATATAGTGTTTAAATGTATGTATATTGTATACAATTGCATTGTTTTAATTTTCATTTTACACAGTGTACCAACCTTTTTGGACATGGGGTTATAGATATTATACAATTGCATTGTTTTAATTTTCATTTTACACAGTGTACCAACCTTTTTGGACATGGGGTTATAGATATTTCTGCAGCTTTCTATTAATTGCTTTCACTCTTTTGGCCTGTTTGGTGACTCCTTAGGGAATCCAAACAAATATTTCCCTCATTTAATCATGATAGCCACCTTATGAGCCCCCTGTTCGCTCGCTCAACCCGTTATCCCAGTGCCCATCATCTGCTGCCTGAAAGTGAATCATACAGACAACCCAAACAGGAATGACAAAAAAAAAAAAACTGAACTGAAGGAGCAGGTCTTCGGTCAAAAATGGTCAACAGTTTACACAGTTTACAGGAGAGGACTGTCATGAAGTTGCTTGGAAGTTGAATGGCAAGTTTTATCCACTGAGAGGTGAAGGTGAAATTCGCAAGGAGGCATGCAGTTCATTATGAACTCACTGGTTTTGATAACATCTTCCTCATCTTAACTTTAACATTCTCAAGTGACCTCCTAGCCTGGAGGGGATGCGAGCGTTTTTGTGTCCGTGTGTATTTGAGGTGGGGATAATCTACTAATCTACATCTGATCAGGGGAGCTGGGGAGTCCTCCCCTTCGGAGAGCACAAAAGAAGACATGCTGAGATTAGAAAAAGGTTGTGGCGGAGACAGAGGGAGTGAAATGTAAAGGGCTTTCTGAGGGAGATCAGAGGGGGCTGTACCACTCGAGGCCCTGCAGGCCCCACTCAGCGGATGGGCCCTCCGTTTGATACTGATCCATTGTCACTCTGTTGTTGCAGTGTGGGGCAGTGTAATCCAGGAAGATTACACGGGCCCAGTCTCTTTCATATGTGAGTGCACCGCAGGTAGGGGGTTCACGGGGGTGTCACCGGAGGCACAGGTAAAACTGGGGTCAGAAGGTCAACTGTCCGCAGTGGAATGCTCCTCGAAAAAGTCCTGAGGGTAACATAAGAAACTAGAGCTGGACTCATGAGAACCCATACCTCCACCAGCATAGCTGGATCTGAACTTTGGCCTAGGTAAGCCAAAATTTAATCACCTGTTCCTCTAGTGCTACTGTAAAATCCTGCAAAGTTTGGTTAAATCTATATACCCGTTTTTCAGATATCCTGCTAACAGCCAGACAAAGAAACAAATAAATAAACGGAAGCAAAAACATAACCTCCTTGGCGGAGGTAATAATAAACACACCAAGAGAGGTTTCAAAAGACCTTTAAAACGGATTCCTTAACCTCATTAGAGACATTCCCAAAAGTTATAAAGGATTTGGAAGTCATGGTCTGTATGCCAGATAGCAAAAGACATCAATTCAATGTTGGATTTTGGTCAGATTGGTTATTTTTGGTTGAGGTTGAAAAATATACATTGATTCAATGTTTAATTACAGTATCCATTTCAACGTTTGAAAAACTGTTGTTGAATCTATGTAGTATAGGTGATGATTTTTCAATCTTGAAATGCCCTACAATGAATTGACATTGTTTCAGTGGTGCTGATTGGGGCGCTCGAAGGTGTTTCCTCCACCTAAGCCAGGCAGGAAACCTTCAAAGATCAAGAGAAAAGGTGTGTGCTAAAATGTACAAAAGAAGTACAAAAGTGTAATTTCTTTAAAATCGTTAATCAATAACTGAATGAATAATGTTCTGTTTTATTGTTTTTTTTTGTTAATAAAGCATGCAGTAAAGCTGCTGTTCTCAACCTTGGTTTCTTAAAAAAAATGGAAATAGCCAATCTACAAGCTCACAAACACATTTTCGAATATTCACCTATGAAATAATTATAATCAAGTATGGGGTCCCCCAAAACATGTCCCTGTAAAGTGGGGTCTTTGTATAAAAAGGTTGAGAACCTGGTTTTGCCCCCGCCGGCTGAAGACAAGCCAGCAGGCACTGGGACCATGTACCCAAAAAGTGGTTAAGGGACCCACACGCACAGGCTGAGTAAAAAAAATAAATAAATAAATAGAAATGATTTAATAAAACTGGTAAAAGTACAATATAAAACTCAGGGGATCAGCGGCAAAAACAACAGGGCTCAGGCATCAGCTGGCAGTGCAGTTCTTAAATATCATACACCTCACCTCCACTTCAACGGGCTACAGGTGTGGCTCATTGAAGTGGAGGCAAAGACAGCAGGAGGGGGAGGGACTGCAGGGCAGAACCATCGCAGAACTCCTGCAGTATAGCATACTTAATGGGCCATTTCAGCATTTTAACCTCAGTCTGTATGTTTTTGATCATTTCAAAAAAAAAAAATTACTCAATTTGGTGTTTTAAAGTTCAGCGGGGGTTGCTCCAAACTTGTCCATTAGTGACATCACTGCCATTCATGCATATGGCAGTAATTTCACTGACTAGTAGATTACTTTGGCATGCTCCTTGTTGAACTATACCATAATGAGGCATATTAAAACATACAGAAGAGGGTTGAAAAGGCCCTTTAACATTGTTTCAATGTATAATGCATATACACACGTAGTTGAATCAATGTTGATGCAGTTCTACATTCTTTCAATGTTGATCATATCATAGTTGAATCAACCTTGATTCATTGTCAGAATCGATTGGAAATTCAACGTTATTTCCATGTTGATCACAGTGAGCACTGTCAGTGTTCCCGCCCCCCAAATATCTGACATTAATGTTGATTGCAATCTTCAGCCTGACAATCACAATGTTGATTCAATCACTTATTGCCATCTGGGATATGTTTTCAGCAATGTTGCCATGACGTTATCAATTGAGTGAGTTGAATGTATTGCTGTATGATGATTTTATGGTTCATAACATTCTTTGTTCACATTTTTATGTGTGTGTGACTGCATGTAAACAAGGAACCATTGGGGGAAAAAAGCAACCAAGGTCTCAGTGGTTTTCCGTTAAGAGTTTGAATACTTTAACAAGAGCTGTTCTTAGGGAGAGCAAAGACCTCCGCCAATGTACTCAATTTTATTTTTGCCAGTACTAGCCAGCAACCCCTGTGTTTATGCAGTCTTCACTCAAGTATGTTTGACCTTTTGCATGCCCTTGACCTCCCAAAAATCAAATCCTCTTCCTTGAACAATATACTTCATCATTCCACCAAATTTGAGAGAAAAAAAAAAATCCATCTAACTTTTTGCGTAGTCCTGTTTATAAACAAACCAACCAGACAAACTGTAATGATCACATTGTGAGGTTACCCTCAGGAAACAGGGGCGAGAACCAAGTAATCCAAAAAGCTGGTGCTTAATTAGGAAAGGGAGCAAACCCCCGCAGAGCAGGAGGCAACAGTACAAAGTCCACAATCCAAAAATCAGAATCCCAGGGGTGTAATCCAGCCGTAATCAGGGCAGCAAACACAAAACTCGTGGTTGAGCAAAAAAGGTTCGATACAAAGATGCGAACAAATCCAAGACAAAGCCAAAATCGTAATGAGGGACGGTCCAGTCAGAAGTGAATCCCAAATCACAGAATCACGGAGAGTACAAGGCATAAACAGTCACAGCACAGGAGAAACGTTCTGACAAAGAGCTGGCTGTGAAATGACTGCTAAAATATACAAACAGGAAGTCACATGCTACAGTGGGAAACAGGTGAGCTGGATCAGACTAATTACAAAGGAATGAACATGAAGTTCCTAATTACAAGAAATTGGCAAAAGCAAAACCGCTGACAGGGATCACGAAGACAGCCGACAGACAAACATACGGCTCTGGTTAAGGAGTTCTACTGTGCACAGAAAAGGAGAGAGAATAGAGTTTAACTAGCGCGGAGGTTCCGCTGAAACTGCAGCAAAGTATATTGAATAAAGACAAGAGGCGGAAACGAGAATAGGGCGAATGCTGAGAAGTCGTTAGTCAATTAGTGAAGTGCAGCTATACAATCCCTAGTGCTCATTAGTAAGCTAGTACTATAAACAGAGTAAGTTTGGGTTAGTAAGTTTAACTAAAATAACAAACTGTTAGTATTGTTAGTAATATAGAACCGCAGGGTGAAGGAAGTAAATGACATTGAAAGGAATGATTGAAATCCCAGAAACCATTAAATCACCCAAAAGAGTGGCATGCAAATCTGGGGCTGAGCGATCACAAGACATGAGACCAGACAAGGGGAGACAAAGTGCAATGCATGGTGAAAAACAAAAACATGGACCGGAGTAAAACTACAATAATGGAATATGGAAGACATACGCAGACAAAGCAAAAACAAAACAGCCGACAAGACAAGGCATCTAAATCACAACACAAAAAACAGAGCATGAACAGACAAGGCAGAGTTCAAAATCCAAACATGGCAAACAGGGCAGAATCACAACACACAACTTCGTTGGGGGGAGGTCATTACTTACAAAGAAAATTTCCCATGGCTTTCTAGAACTTTTCAATCATCCGATTTCAGGACATTTTGGAATTTCAAGAACTGAGACCATGACAACCATTGGCTTCACAGAATGCCTAAACTGAGATTCATTTCAGGTACAATTATTAGACATTTTCAGACAGAGGTGAAATGAAAGTTGGGCATTTCTCCAGGCTGCTCATTAGGGAGAATGCTTTGTGTGAGCTTGGCCACCAAGCATACACTGCTCTGTAAATATTGTTCTTTCCATGTACCCCCACTTTACCCCCAGCAAATACACACATACAAACTGCCATTGTTTCTATCTCTCAACAGCTATTCTATTTGGTTTCGTATTGTGTTTCCTGTTTTGTATAGCAGGTGCAGTCCTGTGAATGTCATTGTAATGCAAGAGGTTGTGTGTAAACCTCATATCACTCAAGTTCCAAAGTAGACACACCTGCAAAGCCTCTTAATTTCACATTCATTGAATTTCATTGCTCTCAGAGCTTATCCCCTAATCTACTTCCCCATTCAGTTTCGTAGTCTAACATGCGGAGACCTTTGGCATCTACAAAAATGTACAAGCAAAACTAATAAGGCAACCAATGAAATACGATTTGCGCTTTTTCCACATAATTGTTCTTAAATGTGTGAAAACTCTCACTAAGTGCTGCACTCTGTCAATTCCTGATCCAAAAAAAAATTATCATACAGTTTAAAATGAGGGACAGCTACCCAGGTACCTGGAGGGACAGACTATGGTGTTCTGACAACATAACTGCAACGTCAACCTTATTCCTAAACACTGTATTCTTGCTCACTGATTCTGGGGATGAACAGGATGCAATGTCAATTAAACACAAGAAAGAGAGGTGATATGCCTCCATTTCACGCAAGGATTAACCATGTCATAATCTACTATAGTGACTCACAGTCTCTAACTTTTCATATTGGTTCTCTTTTCCAACAATGGCAGCGTTACAACCACACTTCAGTGCGGCGATTCATTAGAAGGACACACTCCATCTTTTGAGAGCTGGTAAAAAAAAAAAAAAAGATGCAGGATAGTAGATATGAAAATGGAATGTTTTCTTTTCTCGTCCCTAACATAGAGACATGAGTACTACGGGGATCTCCTGAATCATATCCATTTTTTTTTTTTAATGTATCGCGTTTCATCCAAGCAGTCGACAATTCACCATTAATCGACTCTGGCTCTTCAGCATTTTGCTTTGTTTAAAATCAGGATTTCAAACGTCATATTTATCATGCTATCATTTATTTTTATCGTTAATGCTACATGCTTAGAATTACTGCCACTGGCTTTCTGTGGATGACACACCTATCTGAAAATGTATCTGAGGTTTTTACATAATGGCAGTGGTCTGCTGTTGCACTGCTTCAGTCCAAAGATCAGCACAAATACAGCCTCAGTATTTATTGCAACCTCTGTTTTTTCTATCAGGTCAACTGGCTGCACCTCTCAATGAGTTTAAAATCAACATGGGTCATCTGACCATATTCCTGGGCATCCAATGGTCAGCAGACAGAGAAACAGTATGGAAATTTTCCAACACAGAGTACATGTACCGTTCACTCACAACTATGAAAAATGCATGGCCTGAGGTTTATTTCTTGGTTATGTATATGTCTTTGGACTTAGGGAGGAAACAAATGCCAACTCTGCACTGAAGAACTCAGGCTGGATTCAAACTCAAATTCCTCTCACTGGGAAACAACTGTGTTACTCTGTGTAGGACATCAGTATCCCTCACTCATTACATTACAACAGCACTGCATCAACTGCACAGCCTCACAATCCGCATATTTGTTTGTCATCCCTAAACTTATGGACTGCTGCAAATTATTATTTTATGTCCCGAAACCTGCTTTTTATTTTTTAATAATAAGTCTGTGGAAACAGCAGTGGAGGTTTTTTTTCCTACCAGTCAAGAGCACAAGAGTAGTCTTGCCCAAAATGACCATTTTTGTTGCAGGTTCTGCTTTAACCCTCTGTTGCATTTTGTTCAATATTTTGGACATATTTTAGTGGGTTTGTGCTATCTAGGCCCATAGATACCCTAAGTACATATAGTGTACATTTTATTGGACATGTCTGGCTCAGAATTTCCCCAATTGCCTCGCAGATTTTCAAATGATTTATCACAAACAATCACAATGGCAGTGTCCACGAGAAAGAGACAAGTTGACGAAAGTCAGAAATATTCTCGTATTGTGTGGATCAGACTCTCTTCTTTATGCATTATGTTACACAGACTGAAACTCATAAGCTTTGCATTGCATGCTTATTTATTGGAATGCAAGTGATTTTATGCTCTGTCAAAAATACTGGACATTACGCATTCTAGGAAAATAGCTCAAATAAGCCATGTACAGAGTACTGGACATCATGCACATCAATGACCAGGTTTTTCTTTGACTTTACATTATTTCTGCCACCCTATAGGTATATAATGTCCCAAATAGTGGATGGCAGTATACATTCCACAAGCATCATGTCCAAAATAATGGATAGACTGACCACCCACCATTACCCCTCCAAAAAAGTAAATTACACTACATCCCTTCAAATGGTCCCAAAACTTGGCTTATGCTGTCAGAGGCGATGGCTGCGGGTATATCCCCAAACGCCCCCAATCCTCCAATTCCCCAATCCTTGAATAGACCTTGAATAGAATTTCATTTGAACTTAATTTCAGGTCAATCAGTCAAATTGTTCTGAAGATATGGCCAAAATGGTAATTTTCCATCACAAAGCGCCACCTGTTGGCAAAATATTGAACCAAACAGGTATAATGTCATTGTTGGACACATCCTCAGGTCATGACCTTTCATTTGTACCTGATTTCAGGTCAATCGGACAAATATTTCCAGAGATATGATAAAAACAGTGATTTTTTCCGTTTTTGGGCCCTGGTGGCCAATCTAGAAATTGTAAATTGTCCAAAATCGAATCAATCCTTCCTCTTTATGATACTTACTTATATGCAAAACTTGGAATTTCTAATTGAAACATTACTGCAGTTATCGCGTTAACATGTAAATCAGTTTTTGGCCCTGGTGGCCAATCAAGAGATTGTAAATTGCCCAAAATCAAATCAGTTGTTCCTCTTTATGATACTTACTTATTTGCAAAACTTGAAATTTGTAATTGAAATATTACTGAAGTTATCGCGGAACAGTGATTTTTTCCGTTTTTGGCCCCTGGTGGCCAATCTAGAAATAGTAAATAGTCCAAAATCAAATCAGTTCTTCCTCTTTATGATACTTACTTATATGTAAAACTTGGAATTTCTAATTGAAATATTACTGCAGTTATCGCGTTTACACGTAGTGCGGCGGCGGCGGCAGTGGCGCCAGCCGGACCAAAAACATAATATCCCCCGGAACGCCATTCGGCATTTGGGGATATAATAACATTGATTATCCAATTTTAACATACTGGAGAAATTTGTTCATACTTTATGCAAAATGGGTTAACCCTGAAAACGGATTCAGATCAGAAATAAAAAAATAAATAAATAACTGGACAATGTTCAATATTTTCAGGGTTAAGTCTTTAAATAGAAGATTGAAAATGGGGCGGGACCAATGATTAGTTTCAAGGGATGCTCTGCGCTGCCTTAACCATCAGCCATATCAACTTTTTTTTCCATTTTCATCAATCAATAAATTTGATTCATTGTTTAACTGTTGATTTTATTTAATCATACATTGGATATCGATTTTTCAGAAAATGAATTACCCTGACAATAACAGCTCTCGGGGCAGCATTCCAGGAAGGAATTCCGGAGCTCTGCACTCCGTTTAAGTGCCTCTATGACCAGGTCATTAAAATTTTCTCTTCACATCCAAACCAGCGACAGTCATAAGCAGCAATGATTGCCCCCTAGTGGTAGATATGCTGTACTTTACAGCAGAAACTCGTGGTTCCATGCTTTTACAAAGCAAGCGAGAGTGGTAGATCTGACTTCTCGGAGAGAGCGTCTGCCATGTTTTTCCGAGCTATCCGAGGTTGCAACCATACAATCCATAAATATCAGGCCATTTCAAACAATTTCACGAGCTCTCGTGCATACAAAATTCATGCCTTCCAATTTCGTCCAGCGCAAGTGGCTAAATAGCAAATATTTACAGTCTGTGAATTCAGCGTGGTATGTGCGCTCAAAGTTTGATAACGTAAACAGGGATGAATATGACATACAGTGCGAAGGATTTTGGCGGCGCTGTCGGCGAGTACGAAGAGAAGCGTGTTTAGGTTTGGTCTGAATATAACCATTCATTTAAATCTGTTTACAGCACGAGCGGTTGAGTTTTTATCACGCCTGAAATTCTCGCCGCCCTTATCTTACGGATATGGTATCAGGAGCCCTATTTCACAGTGTCTCATCAAGGCATGCCTAGTCTTCTCCTGTTTCATTGGGTTGAGGTGTAAATATGGCCTCTTAGCAGCAGCTGTGGGAGTCAAAGGCTATCAGTCAACCTCTGTAGCAGACCTTGTGGGCCACACATGCAGGCACATCGCCATGGCAACCTCTTTTTATCAGCCTGGCCTTAATTGCGTTCTCAAACTCTGACAATGTAAAAAAAAAGAGAAGCATTTCAAAAGCGACAGTGTAAGCCTCAAAAAGGGACAGATGACAGCATCTGAAGTTCTTTCTCAAATATTTGTGGATAATTGCCCTCCATCTTGGAAGAGAAAAATATTTTTGAACAGTATATTAATGACAAACATTGAGGTGAATACTTCCTAGAACTATGAGGTTTCAGTCCTATGAAAGGTCATGATAATGGTTTGTTCCAAGAGTACACCGATCACCTACTATATAATTCATTAGCATTAAGTTTTCTCAACTGGAGGACCTTTGAAGAACCACCTGAACTTAAATGGACCCAATTCACAAGCAGAAAATGGAAGAAGTTCCTAATGGTTATGCAACTGTAATTTACCTTCTACGTCATTTGAACCCCCTCCCCCCAAAAAAAGGTCTAAAAATGATAAACCTCTCCATCTAATCTGATTCAGGGTGGAGAAACATATAGCCCGATAAACCCAAAGGCAACCAAGCAGGACTCAGACGACCTAAAAGCCTTTCTTGAAGTATAGCTTGTATGAAAATAATGCTGCTCTACGTATTATATAAATATATATTGTAACTTGAAACATATTCAATGGTGGAAAGTGCAAGGCATCATTTTTGCATAGTCAGATGAAACATGAATAATAAAAGTGATCATAAAAATACCAGACAGTACATAAAGTGAAAAGCCAGACAACAGTAGTGCTGTTTATGAATGTTATGAGTTATGACTTCTGTTTTGTATTGCACTCCGTAATTGCATGAGAGTAATTAAATGTCACTTTCACATTTGCCAAGCACAGTTTTATCAAACAGAAGCAGCAGTAATGGTTGTTTAAACAGAATTGTGATAATCTTGTTGACATAATGATATGCACAGGGAAGTTTATCTGTGTTGAACTGCTGGTTATCTACAGAGGAGTTATTACTCTTCATTGATTTGCTATTGCACCTTCTGTGACATGCTAGGCTACCTGAGATGTTTAAAAAGTCAACAAGATGGTGTGCCCTGGCGGCTCATTGGTCGAAGCGGGTGCACTATAAGGGCTGTGTCCTTCCCATGGTGACACAGGTTTGATTCCAGCTTGGGTCATTTGCCGTGTGTCTTCCCCATTCTTCTCCCAAACTTTCCTGTTTCTCTGCACTGTATATCTATCAAATAAAGGGGAAATCCCTCTTTAAAAGCCAGCATGATGAGCTTTTTACCAATACAACCAAAACTCCAAAAGAAAAAGCAGACAAGTTCCTACTACTCAATTTGTGTTTCTTTTACCATTTTTGCTTTACCACTGTCAATAATGTGCTCATTTGAGCACGTGCAATATTGGCTATAGCAGCATTTTGTACTGAACCAATGAGAGACTACCCAAAGTTCATGAGTTCATGAATTTTTGAATGAAGAATATGTGAAGCTGTCCTATGCTTTCGAATATATTCACTTATCTACCACTGATTTACCTCCTAAACAGCCTGCATTTTTGTGGGGTTCATTCTTTTGGGATTTTGGTCCGTGACTCATCGCACGGTTTCCTGCATATTTTAAGGCCATGAACCCTATGCATCTTATTCCACTGGTACTAAATGGAGATCGGGGCCAGTGTGGAGGTGTAAATTGAAGTCACTGTCATGATCGTGCAGCCATTTTGAAAAGCTTTGCACTTTGTGACAGATTGAATATCCTGCTGGAAATATCCATATGAAAAATGTTAGGCTGCAGCCATAAAGGAATGTATAACATAGTCAGTGCCGATGCTTATGTATGATGTGGAGTTCAATTCATGAAATGGGTTGGTAAAAATTGTGGACAGATGTGACGTTATTTGATTACAATCAAGTGCTGAGAAATATACCCACATATTTACACCGAAAAAAGGGATTTTGACCCCAAGTAAATGTTCCATATATTAATTAAGCGTATTTTAATAGAAATAGGTGTGTTAATTATCTCCACTTAAAAAATATAAGTAATTTCAAATAGTCAACATAATAAAAATATCTAGCTTCAGATAAAAATATTTTGTGCAACCACTTACCTTAAAAAAATTATGTTCATTCAACAAAACATTTTTTTCAGTGTATAATGCCCCAGGAATGGTCCTTCTTTAAGCTGCTTTCACACTGGACCCAGAACAAATTTTTTGCACGACAGATTTTTGACTTTGAATTTAATCTGTCGTGCGTATCCGGTGTGAAAGCTGCTTTAGCCAGCTAAAGCCAGTAATTACAATGCATTTGCTGGTGTTGAACAATACTAGTCACAGGTCGCCTCTCCAACTGTATTTTAAATAATAGTAGTAAATTCTGAATTGTTTCTGAGCAATTTATCAGTTGAATTCATTAATGTATTGAACATGTAGCTGAAAATCCATAATGATTACTTGAGAAATGCAAATGCTTTGGCTGTAACTTGACCAAGCACATTTTACATGGCATCAATTACACAGTAATCTCTCTGCAGTCACAAGGCTGGAGTGATTTTTTTGACCGCAGGTACTGTGTTTATAAGCCGATACAACAGGAGTGCTGAGTAAGGGGTATTATCTATACAGTTTAACCTCCCTACCAGAAGGCAAGTCATTAGCTTTCATTACCATGCTGTCACATCCTACTCCTTTTGTTTTCTCTACAGTCTAGCTGTCATTGCCGGTTTCAGTTTAGTTTAGCAAATTGTTTCTCAATATTTAATTATTGTTTTGTTCCACTCCCCTCCCCTTGTGTTTCCACCCAGTGCTGGCACACTCATTTCCACTTTGTTAATTGTTGTCTCTGTGTATTTAAGTTCCTGGTTTTCATTTTTCACCAGATTCTACTAATCAACCTCTGCAATGTTTGTTCAGGGCCTTGATTAGTAGAATCAGGTGTGCAGCAGCTTGGTTGGTATGAAAGCCTGCACACACAGTGGCTCTTTCTGGAGAAAGTTCCTCACCCCTGGGCTAGACTGTTGCCTTCTGTTCCCACTGTGTACTCACACTCTTTATGTTTAATGTCATTTGGGTTTTCAGCCCTATTGTAATTAAAGCTTCGGCTCTGTATTTGATAAAGACACCCTTAGTGGCTTCATCTGTGTGCAGCTCCTTTGTTCCGAGGTTTGTAAAATAAACAGTCTTTGCTTATGGCAGTGCTGCACAACTCTGGCCCGCGAATACAAATCCGGCCCTCATTTCCTCTCTTTCTGGACTATTCAATGGACAATTATCGATAATGATTGGCCAGACTGTCCTCACACCTGATCGCTAAGTGATGGGAGGGTGGTTATTGAGGGTCGTGATTTGGGGAGCCCTGACCAATGGGTATGAATGCTCTGCATTGCCAAAGGGTTGCTTAATTTATCCATCCATCATCTAAACCTGCTTCTTCCTCACTAGGATAGCGGGGAAACTGGCGCCTATCCCAGCTGACTATGGGCGAAAGGCAGGGACCCTCCCTAGACTGCTTTCCTATCCATCGCAGGGTACACGCACCCCAGTGGTGAATTTAGATCCACCAATTAGCCTGGTTTGCCTGACTTTGGACTGTGGAAGGAAACTGGATTATAATTGCATGTTAGCCTCACGTTCACATGGGTTGTTTCCAGGTATACCTGGATACAACCCATGTGAACGTGAGGCTAACATGCAAACCACACACAGAAAGGCGCAAGGCTGGGTTCCAACTAAAGACCTTCTTGCTGTGAGCCAGTAGTGCTGTGCTCTGTCCTGCTGACCTCACTTAAGAAAAGTACTACATTGATGCAACAGAAATTCAATCAAGTGTCACAGGGAGGGTTTGTTCCGACTTTGCCAGATCTCTCAGCAGTGGCAGCATGAGCACTGAGCCCCAGAACTCGTTTGTATTTCTCATAGGTAAAGGCAGCCTCGCGGCAGAGGCTAATGAGTGCCTCCAGTTTGGGGTCCAACTGGAGAGCCTTTGGGTCAGATTGCGTCAATTCACTCGGGACTGTGCAAGTAGAACAACGGGCATTTACAGGTGTTCTTTTTCAAAGTAATGATTACCGATGGGGTGAAGTCTATGAAAATGAAATAAAACTGATGGGATTCAGATTGAGAGGGGATGAAACATCTGTATCTCTGGTTCACAATTTATACCTATTAAGCCTTGACCCTAACAAACGTCATGTAGATTATGTAACAAAAACCTAGTAAGCCAACACAAAGTATATGATCCTTCTTCTTTAAGTTGCCGTTCAACGCAACTACACTATCTCCCTACATGGTCATAAGGCTTGTTAACGATCTTTCTGATCTTTTAATAATTACATCACGAACGCTTTTACGAATTCCCTATTGAATATAATTAATGCCTCGTCTTGGGTAGCCTGAGTTTGCCTGTGCAATTATAGTCGGATGTTATTTATAGTTTTCATTAAAATATATTGCTTGAGTTATAATTGGCGAGCTTGTTTGTTTCCCCCATTAGTAACGAAAATACCGAGTGCACTAAAACGACGAGCATGTTTGCACGAAGTTCGTCTCTGTGCGTCGAGTGAATAATTATCGATTTGAGGTAAACATATCATGAAAAACCTTCACGAAACATTTTTAAATGACAAGTCTGGGCATCCCTGGTTACGCCGCTTGTCGACGGTTTGCACTTTGATTTGACGCAGGAACCTACTTTCGCTTTCAGTGCTGCAGAGCCTGCTTCCTGCGGCCGTGCGTGTGCGGATGATTTCTAGAGCGCAGGTGGCAAATGTAATGCAAGCGAGAAAACACAAACTGGAGCACAAGCGTGCTGTGCCGCCTTTTCGTGTTTTCATATTTTTACCGCTGAAACACTTTGAGTAAACACTCTGAGCTTTAAAATTAATTAAGAGACAAAAATGGGAACAGTAACAGGGGATGTAAGAAGGCTTCTGGAAGGTAACATCACCTGAATCTAAATATTGCTCCTCATATTTTCAGAAGACTACTTTGTTCAGTTGGCTAGGCCACTGAATTATTTTATTTTCAGTAACCAGTAATCTTGCCGTCATTGAATGACACATTTTTTAAACATTTTTGTACTACTCAGGTAGAATTGTTTAACATTTTATTGCGCTGAAAAGATTTGAACAACTTTGTAATACTGACGTTAATGCCATGCGTACATCGTTGTTTATTAAACTGAGTGAATCGACTGAGCTGTTTATCAAGCAATGCGATCTCAGTTTCACCCTCAGAGTCCGTGAAGAAGTGGTTCAAAAATGCACTGTCTGAGCAGAGGAGTGTTTATAAATCAAACTCCAGAGCATCATAGTTAAATTTTATATTCCACGTGAAGCTTAACTAACTGCCCATTTAATCTGAATTTGTTTGATCAAGTGTTGCTTCCGCAGTTAGCCAACGTAATGGCCAACTTAATGCTATTCAATTCTTAGTTGCATTAACTTCGTCTGTGTTAAATGCACTTGTGGAATGCAGTTTATCATTTACTTTTTGCTTTGTCCCGAGAAGTGAGGTTTGAACATTGTACTTCTGCTGCACGGCATTGTTTGTCTGTTGTGCGTCTGAAGAAAGTGGCTCCTCATTTATGTCAGCTTTTTGATGAAATGAAAGTCAGGACTGTGAACCACCTGTGCATTGGAAATCATCTTTCACTGACCATGATCAAATTCATACTGACACAGAAGAAAGCTCTTGCGAAGAATACTTTGTTGTCAATTCTATTTGCATGAGCAGAACAGGATATTAGAACTCTGAAATGTATTTGAATGTGCAAATGTGCAGATGTGGGAAGAATAACAGTTTCATCAGATAGGCTGAACCCGGGTAATTTCCATGAGTAGTCTCTAGATCTCTGCGACTAAACATACAGTGGGCCAATCACCAAGGCATTGGAATTTATGACATTGAGGGAATGCCTGTCCTTGAATCCCCTATATTCCAATGTCTTATCCACTGTACTTTGAGAGATCTAGACACTACCGTTTTTGTAAGCCAGCAGCACAATACAATGGTAATAAGCCTCTTACCAGCTTATTTAGAATAGAATCCCACTCCGATGAAAATTGCATAATACTGTGTCACTCATTCACAGGCACTAAGAAGGGTGTAACAATTCACTCTCCTAATGGTTTCATTCCATTCATTTTACATTGTCAATGATTTGATTTTCTCTTTATATATTTTGCGATGCAATTGTTTCAGACATTTTTTTTTTTCATTAGACGCATGGTGGCGCACAAATTTGATCAGTCATTTCAGGAACGTGCCTTAATGGAGCATAATGTATTCAAACGTTGACGAAGGGACATCAGATTTCTCTCTCAGTTCACTAACGATCGCTCAACTTCAGCGCCCTCACTGCAGCAAGTTATGCATAGAATCCATGTGAGCCGCCACGTTGATGACATAATATCATTAATATTTGCTTAAGGAACACTAGATGGTGAGTCAATGGTTTCCTCCATTTTTGTTGAGAAGAAATAGACGAACCGCGTGGGTGAAATTTTCCACTGAATTACATCAGACTGCTAAGCGACGAGCTCTTTTGTGACGCTGTTCACCAGTGATTGAGTGAGTGTAGGCTTGATGCTGGGGTCACTGGGAGTGTAACAGGGGAAGCGATGGGGTAATTCAGCTGAGGGCAGATGCGGAGACGGCCTCAGGCCCTGGAACCAGAGACAGGCTGCATATATGGGGCTCACTGTGGAGCGCTGTTACTTAATGCTTTGGCAGAAAATCATTTTTCCTCCTATTTACAGGTCTTGCTGCTCTATGCAGTGCAGAACGAAGAAAATGTCCTTTCTTGTTGTGGGCCACATTTTTTTCCCAACCTTTGTTAACCCTGGGATGGTCTGCAGTTTTTCTTTCTAAAGGACGCCCCTTTAGTTGCAGTTGTTGAGAGTGAGTGAGCGAACAGGGATAATGTCCACTAAGCAGTTTTTACCTCTGCTGTGACCACAGTCAGTGGAGCTTTTCTAATGAGGAGCCGTCCGGCGGCCGTCTGTCTGTCCGGCGTCAACTTCTCACTTCAAATCTGAATATCTCAAAAACTGTCTGATAACTTTTTTTTTCCAAATTTGGCTTCCTTATGATATTCTGAATAGTCACTGTGAAAATGAGAAAATTCTACATCCCAGTTTTTGAGAAAATCAGCATTTTGGACTTAAAATGAGCACAAACACTGATACTTTTTCAGTCATTCATTAAGATCTAAAAAAGTGTCTTATAACTTTTTGTCTAATTTGTTGTGAGCCTTCCTTATGATGTTCTGAATATCCCCTGCAATAATGAGAAAATTCTACAATCCAGTTTTTGAGAAATTCAGCATTTTGGACTTAGAAAATCAGTGTTTATGCTCATTTTTTAAGTCTTTCATTCATATCTCAAAAACTGTCCGATAACTTCTTGTCTAATTTGTTGTGAGCCTTTCTTATGATGTTCTGTATTACCCTTGCGAAAATTAGAAAATTCTATGTCCCGGGTTTTGAGAAATCCAGCATTTTGGGCTTAGAAAATCTGTGTTTATGCTCATTTCAAAGAGCATAGTTTTCTTTTCATTTTGGGAAAATAGTCAGCCCTCTAGATACAAGTCAGCATATGCCATAGAAGGGTTATTTACCAGCTACTGTACATTTTACAGTTGTACACATTGCTACTTGGCTGCCTAGCTGCCCATGTTGCGACAGACTTGCATCTGAGTAGGTTTCTTTATGCTATGATAATATATCTTATAATGTTGATAATTCTGAGTGGTATTATATTAAAACAAGAGGATGAAAAGAAAATGAAAACTACACATTTTGTCAAAAATAACTTTGCCTCCTGAAAAATGTTTGGTGGTGTGTGCAGGCTGTCGGTGTAAAATTGCTTGTGGTGGTTAAGCAGGCCACTTGAAAAGCCAAAGTTCTGTCGTGTGAAGCAAGCTTGTGCTCTATTTGGCTACCTGCTGAAAGAATAGATGTAAACATTAACAAAATAAATGCCAGAGTTGACTGCTTTAGGTATCCAGTTGTTGATGATCCCATGTGGAGTTTGTTCATCATTCAAGTAGCTGGTCTCTAGCAAGCAATCAGTTGCTGGAATTCGTCCTGCATGCTTGCATTCACCACATATAAACCATAAATTTAGCTTATGACGATGAAAATGCCTTGTGTGGTTGGAATGAAAAGGTAAACTGCATGACAGGGGATACCATTACGTCTTGGCTTGTGACCATGTAGTAAGTAGTTTTTAGGAAAGCTTTACCATTTGTAAAAATGTAAGTGTAGCGTCATGTGATAGTTTGCTATATCAAATAGTGCTCTGAGGTTGCTGCCCTCGGTGTGAAAGCTGATTATGTTTACTTTAGGTGATGCTGGTCCATAGAGGCAAGGGAGGATGTGCATCATTTTTTTATAGAGAAGAAGAAACTTATCAGTAAAAATGTATTTCAAGTTTAAAATTTGAAGCCCTTGCTGTCATGAATAAAAATCATTTTTATATTCTCATGGGTGCAATAACCCTTTACGTCAACTCAAAAGAACCCTTTATTTCAACTAAAAAATCAAACCTCAATAGTAACCCCCAGATACTTTGAGAGTTCACTGCTCCTTAAGAGTTAGTGATATTAACTCAATGTAATCTGCCTTTTTTTAACTTGGACTGTGGTTGGTCAGGACCCTGAATTGATGCTGTAAGGGAAGTTATTCTCTTTTGGCAATTGACATTATGTATATCCAACCACCAACAGAGCATTCTTGAGAAAAGTGCTGACTTGAATTGATTTAAAATCACTTGCTTAACTTTTTATATATATATATATATATATATATATATATATAAACGCCTGTCATTTTGTCTGGTGCTGATTGGAAAGGAGAAAAGAGGGCTTTGTTCAGAAAACTTCCAATAGCATTTATTAAAATTTTGTAATGTTTGATGTAATTTCTTGTTTTGTTTTATTACCCGTGAAAATGAAGGAAGGAGTTTGCAATTTTATTCCCCTTCTTAGCGGGCTAATATGGCCATTATGGAAGGGAATGAGTGAGTGACTCACAATCCTTTCATATTCAGTGTCTCAAGAATGGTTCGAGCCATAACCTTCTAACTTTGCACATTAACAGTTGTAGTGTATCAGATGAGCTGATTAAAATTTGGTTGAACACAAAGTTTCTATGTGAGCTTATTTTATACTATTTCACGATCAGATTGAAAAAATTTCAGAGCATAGGGATAGGGCTGGGCGATATATCGATATTATATCGATATCGTGATGCAAAGTAAAATATCCTCACGGATTTTGACTATCGTAATATCTTGATATGAAATAAGTGTTGGCTTTTCTGGTTTTAAAAGCTGAATTACAGTAATAGGTTGCATTTTTCTGCACTTGCAAGACTGTTGAAGCCGTTGCCTGCACCTGTTTCATCGTTATGTCCACATTACTAATAAATGGTTATAAGAAATATTATTGTGTAAATATTTTGCAAAAGCACCAACATTTGTCCCGATAATATCGGTAAAATATCGATATCGAGGTATTCGGTCACAGATATCGGGATATTAGATTTTGTCCATATCACCCAGCCCTACATAGGGATATTTAGTTTGGAAAATATTTGGAGTTAATGTTGTAAAATGATGAATATTTTAGGCTCGTACTGAAAATTCATTTTGTATCATACATAAATATATGCAGCTATTTTTGACAAAATGTTTCCAGTTGCAAGGAAAGTGGTGGGTAATAACAGATGTACTGATTAGAACATTTTGAAAATGCCAAAAATGAAAAATAATACAGTTTAATATGCAAATCTTACTGCAAATCACGCTAAGTTTATGTTTACATCATTACTGTGCGTGAATATTCTTGATAGTCTTACATTTAATACCACTTCTTTGAATAATAAACTACACTGAGCAAAAATATAAATGCCCCATGTCAAATATTGAGTTTTTATGAAAAAAAAAAAACTGGAACCAGGATTCGTCTGTGAATAGCTCTCTTCTCCAGCATGCCAAGGGCCATCGAACGTGTGCGTTTGCCCATGCGGGTCAGTTCCGACACCGGACAGCGGTGAGATCCAGACCACGGTGAGGACGCCGATTGTGCAAGTTGGCTTCTTGCAGGCGGTTACGGACTGTCTGTGGTTTTATGCGTCTGTTGTGCAGACCACCGGTCTCATCCGCTGTGCGTGTCGCTGATCTGAGCCGATCCTGCAGGTGGATGAACTGGATGTAGTGATCTTGTACTGGTGTGGTCACACGTGGCCGACGTGGATGAGGTTGATTTGCAGTACTGCCCGTCTGTCGGAAACAAACTCTCAAACGGCCTATCGTCCGATAGTTAACATTCAGCTGCACAGCGACCGCTCTGGTGGACATCCCTTCATCCAACATTGATTGATTGATTGAACCTTTATTTAACCAGGCAAGACAGATTAAGAACAAGTTCTTATTTACAACTGCGGCCTGGCAAAGGCAGAGCCTCTTGAGGTAAAGGGGAGAATGATTATATTAAAATGAAAAAAAAAAAGCAAACAGTATAAACACAACACCAGGTAAACATATTAAATAACACATATGCAAAGACACAGCTAAACAACACACGCAAAGACATCGAGCAGCAACAACAAGACGGGCATCATTCTGTGTTACAAGAGCAAACATCTTTAAAAAGGTCTATGATCAAGGCTTTAAAGGTCACCTTAGAGATAAAAGAGTCCAGCTTGATAGTTTTTTGTACCTCATTCCAATCTCTGGCTGCTGCAGACTGAAAGGACCAAAAACCTAATACAGAGTTAGTTTTTGGGGCTGACAACAGAATCAAATTTGCAGAGCGAGTGTTGTATGCGCAAGATGCAAGGCACAAGAGTTTACACAAGTAAGGGGGGGACAGACCGAGAAGAGTTTTGTATATTAGCAGGAACCAGTTAATTTTGCGGCGAGTGTGTAATGATGGCCAATTAAGAGAAGAGTATAGAGCGCAACGATGTGTTCTGAAGGGAGTATTTGTAATAAATCGGATGGCAGAGTGGTAAAGGACATCGAGCTTTTGAAGCAGGCCTTTACACGCAGATCTGTAAATGACATCGCCGTAGTCGAACATGGGAAGGATGGTCATTTGAACTAGAGTTAGTTTCGCAGAGTAAGTGAAAGAGAAGCGTAATCTATAAAGAAAGCCAATTTTTGATTTAACTTTAGACTGTAATTTGTCAATGTGGTTAGAAAAGGACAGAGTACTGTCTAGCCAGATTCCCAAATATTTATACTCCTTGACCTGGTCTAGAGGTGTCCCATCAAGGGTGGAGATATTTGGGATATTTGAGGGCACACAGCCCTTCTTACTACTTACCTCTTACCACATGACTTTGGTCTTGGAAGTGTTTAATTGTAAATGTAAACTGAAAAGGGCCTGCTGGAGTGTACTGAAGTTGTTGACAAACTCTATCTGGAGAGGGGCCTACAGAGTAGAGAACTGTGTCATCAGTGTAAAGATGGATAGATGACTCGACTACAAAATTAGTTATGTTATTAATGTAAATAGAAAAAAGGGTGGGGCCAAGAAACGATCCCTGCGGAACACCGCAAGTGACCGGGAGGGGCTAAGTGAGAAATTGGTCTGATTTCACACACTGCACTCTATCTGTAAGATAGTTGGAGAACCAAGCCAGAGATTTGCCAGAAACACCAATACTGCCAAGCCTGTCAATAAGACAAGTGTGATTTACCGTATCGAAAGCCTAGGCTAAATCAATAAAAATTGCAGCGCAATGCATCTTTGAGTCCAAAGCAGAAGTGATGTCATTTAGGACTTTGAGGGTTGCAGATGTACATCCATAGCCAGATCTAAAACCTGATTGGGCACAAGATAAAATGTTGTGGGCTTCCAAGTAATCAGTAAGCTGACCATTTACAAGCCTTTCCAACACCTGAGACAGACATGGCAAAATAGAAATAGGCTGATAGCAGTTTGGATCAGCCTGATCACCCCCCTTAAAAAGAGGACGCACTACAGCAGATTTCCAGGCGCAAGGGATTTCTGCTGTTTGTAAGGACAAGTTAAAAATATCTGTGATGGGAGCCGCAATGATGGGAGCAGCAATTTTGAAAAGGAAAGGATCAAGCTCATCAGATCCTGCTGGTTTTGTAGGGTCCAGCCTAAGCAATTCATCCAGCTCCTCATACTCTGAAACTGCCCGCAGGATGAAGCTATGGGTGGGGAGGAAATTGGTGTGTGCTGGGAGGGAAGTGGGGGGTGGTGCAGGTGAGCAGGCTGTGGGATCTGCAGGCTGTGACACAGCATTTGCCAATTCAAAAGTTAAACCTGAATTTATAAAGTGTTTATTAAAAAGGTTAACCATACGACCCCTCTCTGAAACTAAGATGCTGTTTACATTAAGTGACAGAGGCAGATTGTAAGATGGTTTATTTTCCAGGTCTTTCACTATTTTCCAGAATCTTTTTGGATTAGACCTGCAATGAGAGAACTGCTCTTAGTCAGATTTAGCATCGCGAACAGCTTGCAAGGACTTATTTCTGATTTGCCTAAAAGCTAGGATATCTGCTCGAGACCTAGAGAACCGTGCTTTGCGCCAGGCAGTATTTCTTTGCTGGAGGAGCAAAGTAAGCTCATGGTTAAACCTGGGGCTATGGCGACCCTTTATTCTAAGCCTTTTAACAGGGGCATGCTTATTCACAACAGCATTGAAGAGCTCACAAAACAGATTCCAGGCCTCATCTACAGTGGGGATCAGGCTGATTCTAGACCAGTTCACAACTTCCAGGTCATGTAAAAAGGCCTGAGGGCTGAAATTTCTAAAAATGCGTTTTAAGATAATCCGAGCCGGCTGCTTGACAGAGCAGCCTTTTCGGATACATGCAATAAAACAGTGATCACTGATATCTGCACAGAACACTCCAGAGTGGTATCTATAAGGGGAGTTTGCGAGGATGACATCGATCAAAGTTGCCTTGTCTGGGGTTTTGGTGTCATACCTGGTAGGAGAAGATTTAGAGCATCAAACTGTTGGATAACTTTGTCAAGTGGTTTAATCATGTCCCAATCTAGATCTCCAAGGAGTATAAATTCAGCCCTAGTAAAAGGGGCCAGAATACTGCTAAGGGCCTTTAAAGTGCAGGCTGGCGCTGATGGGGGGCAATAGCAGCCAGCCACTGTTAAGATGAAATTGTTAGAAAACTCAATATTACGAATAAGCAGATCAAATTGCTTTGGGATTGATTTGGCCAATGCAATTGAGCACTTGAGGTGTTCTCTGATGTAAATTGCCACACCTCCACCTTTGGAAGACCTGTCCTGTCTAAACAGATTATAGCCAGGTAGATGTAACTCAGGGTAGGAGGTGGACTTTTTCAGCCAGGTCTCTGTGACTACCAAAACCTCAGGATTTGAGTTTTCAACCCAGACTTAGGAGCCTACTACATCTTTAATTTGATTGGATGCATTGTTTTCTCTCATGTGATGCTGTCATTTCCAATGTATCTCAATGTAGGTAAGGCTTTTTTCTTTTATTTTTGATGGCAAACGTAGCTATTTCTGTTTCTTCTGAGTTTAGAGGGCAAATAACTGCTCTAAATATTAATTACACTTAATTGAGACAATTTAACAGCTTTTGAAAATCCTGCGATTGCTAATGTGGTTAGAACAAAAGCCAGCATACACAGTGGGTGCCCCGAACAACGTTGAAGACCACTGTTCTAAACCTTTAATCAAACAGAAAAAAATGTGTATTTAGTCCAAAATATCAATACATTCATGTATAATCATGAGGCTCATGGTGACAGTCATGACAAAGTTACATAGCATCCAAATATTCTGACAGGAATTGCAACAGAGGTTAATATTACATGGAAAATAGAGTTTTTGGAGGGGACATTTACGGAGTCATAAACTATAAGTATAAAGTACATGAAATTTATCAAGCAAATTTCAGGTGAGAGTATCTTCAGTCCTGGGGTCCTAGATTATAAGAATAACGAAAAAAGATTGGAATCAAGCCATTTCTTTTAAGCTATCAGGTGAAATGTGAATTCCGGAGTTGACATATTTTGGATGGACAAACATTCTGCCTTTTCTCTGACCAATGTACAGCTTTTTATTATATTACAATATCAACACAACTGTAAACACTTTGAGAGAATACATAATACAAACAAAAATACCCTTAACAGATCACCCATCTGTATTGTATATGGTATGTAACTCATCACAATCATTTTATTTCCGGAGAGGACATTTTGGACGACCAAATGTACTGGTTACTTTATTGCTCATATTTATTCTATTTAAGTTTTCACAGCGTGTCTGTTCTGACTGATAATACCAAACATATGAATCTGAATTCAGTGAGATGTTTTGCTCCTACATTTAATGATATATTTCAAACAGATGTATGATTTATTCTTGATTTCAACAATGAGAAAAAAAAACGTCCAAAAAATGCTATTTTTACGCCGGTCGAAGGAAAATAAAGCTTTTTCATGAAATAAACAACATTTTTAGTTGCATTAGATGTATTTCTTGCAAATAAATTTTATAGAATTGAAGCGTTCTTCTTTATTTTGCAAATTTCACTCAAGGGCTCACAAATCTCATGCATACCCTGGTTGTGAAACAGCCCATCAGTTAACTTGCCAGCCGAGATAGGTATTGTGTTAATAAAATTATTTGCGATTCAGTCAAAGCCTGATAAAGGCTCAGTTTTACTAATTGTCATGCTAACAATGTTGGTTTCTGGCTCAGTTGAAGTATACTGGACTAACATTACTAGCGTATACCTATATTTGGCGTCAACAGTAAGCAGTTAGCCAACTACAGAAGTACCATGCCCCACAACACTAGTAAAACTGGTTTTGTTTTTTATCATTAATCCTAAACAATAAGGTGAAAGACATGATTAACTCAATTCAAAGAGATGGGCGCATAACCCTAGTCATATTTGATCAAACAGTGACCATCCATTTCTCTGTCTTCTCCAGACTGTGAGCTATTTGTGTCAGAGATCCTCCAGGACGAGAACCTGAGCAGGCATGCTCAAGAAATGCGTGAGCTCCTTCTGAAGAACTTCCGTGTGGTTCGCTCCAGGTGAGGCCCATAGCAAATGCATAACTCGCTCAGGAACTGCCTATGAAGTGGCATCACACAGACTGCCTATACTGACTCAACTCACCAAGCTGTCTGGGGCGATGGGACCTTACAATGTTGCATAATCAGTGAAATTCTAGATCAGCACTATAATGGCAACAGCACTTACCTTCTTTGATTCCGAATTGTGGGATCATTGGATGGTTGAATTTCGGTAGGGGCTCAGCGCTCATTGAGACATTATAGCTGGGTCCTCCTCGCATCCTCTTGCTTCCCTGCACTTTATTCCTGTCATTATTTTTGGATTGTGTCCCGTCACCTCAGTCCTGAGACAAACAGTCCAATAACTCCATTTGCAAGCGGGAGAGATAAACTCTGCACATTTAAAGCCCAATGTGATGTTTGAAGAATGGATTTAAGTTTAACTGCAATATTTCGGAAAAGCCGCGTAGACTCTAAAGGAGAATGATGAGTATTTATATACATTTATCTTCAGTTTAACTAAAGGGTTGAAAGTCAAATTACATTCGAAACAAAGTGGTGTGCAGGTTTCCCTGCAAGCTAATTGGTAAAGAGGCATTTCTGCATCTCAGGACAGTATTAATAAGGGACTCAGTAAGTAATTAACTCGTCTCTTACAGCTTGATCGGAATCATCCATCTACTGTGACAAAGCTTTTTTTCAAATGTTACGCTTAGCCCTGCTGAGCGGAGATGGATTAGAAATTACGGGCACAGCAAGCGTGATTTAGGGGAATATTTTTGAATTAACTACCCAGTCCCTGATTCATGAATAACAGCAGAAATCTGAACCTGCATTCTCTGAAAATAATACAGAAGTAGTTGCTACAAGCACTTTCCTGCTTTCATTTTCTTATTTTTACTGGGTTATTTCTGATTACACACACAGATGCTCACGAGCTGAGAATAGTTTGCTGCCACAGCAGGAATGTTAGGTCTTCCGCATTGTTAACAGTGCATTTGAAAATAATCTTTAATTTGATGTAGTCACGCAACAATTGAACAACAATTACCTAAATGGAAGAATCACCCACATGCTCATTTGGATATTTTAATTTTTCTGTCTACAGTATCGTATTTTTACACACCACAGCTCAAAAGCGCAAATATTAAGAGTTATCTTATGTATAGCAATGATGAGGCATCATGGTTTCCAACCGAACTTTCACTTCTGGTTCTTCAAGAGCTGCAATACATATTATGAATTTTTTTTGCATTAATGGAAGATATGCATTATTTGTGATCATTTAAGAAATCTTGGTCACCTTACTTTTGCGGTTAAGCAGTTGTAGGAAGATCACCATTTTGTGGCTTTTTCAACATGGCTTCACATAGTCTGAAGTAACATAAGAGACAAGTTATATTGGTGTTAACATCTGGAAGAAATAAGGTATTTCTGTGTCTTTTATGTTTTTAGTTTTATTTTCATTACAGTGCTTTCCATTTCAACATTAGTTTTTTCCCCATGTTTCCACATGTACATGTTTACCTTTTCACTTCTGTGTGTCATGTCTCCCGCGTTTGCTGTTTTATCATTTAGCTTTATTTCAACATTGTCTTGTTTGTAACCCCGCCCCTTTGTTTACTGCTCTTCCCACTCTTTCCATCTGTTCTTTGTTTCCCCATCGGTCTCTGGTTTTTATACTCTCCTCTCTCTCATGGCTAATTCTGCCATACTTACATTGTATTTGAATGTTCATTAATGTACACTGGCCCTATAAAAAATATAAGCTTCAACTTAAAAATGCATACCTACATTTGAGACTGTTTGCAAATGTACAATATTTAGTTTACTCGGCATGTCGCTATAGCCATTTTTAACAAGTCGCTGAAGAGGGCAGACAACTCCGAACTTATGAAGTACATAATTAAGCACTAGAAATGGAGCTCTGGTGTGTACATGTCTGTACAGCACAGGCAGTTTAGTCAGAATTTTTACTTGGAGAATCCGCACTGACAGAGACTGGAGCTCTGACCTACACATCAGCTTTTATTCAAACAGGATATGGCACCCAGTTTTGTGTATTTATCAATGACTTAGTGGCACTGCTTAACTATATAATATTTTTACTGTATACTGTAATTTGTCAAAGGTTACCCCATGCTTTGAATTCCATGTGAATGTTCAGGTACGGTGCCACTCATCATTTTCTGGACATGCAATAATTTTTTCTTGATTTGGCACAGTGACGGTCTTGAACATGAAAACATGGGTTCTGTGTACTTCAGTGGCCTCCCCAGCCAAAGGATCTGAATCCAATAGAACACTTTTTGGATGTGGCAGAACAGGAGATTTGCGGCATGAATGTGCCGCTGACAAAGCTGTAGAAAATATGTGGGGTGACATCAACATCAATTTCAGAGCAATGTTGCCAATATTTTGTGGAATCATGCTTTGTGGATTAGAGACAGTGCTGAGAGTGGAGGAAGGCTATATGTAGTATTAGCATGGTGCTGGTAAAAAAGTGTTTGAATGTATTTCAGGGCACAATTATTTTTAAGACAAATTAATGTAATGTGAAAGGAACTAGACATATAGTATTTTGTTGTTTGTCAGTGACCTATGTTAATCACCAGTTCATCGGTTTCTTTCCTGTTGATAACTAGGCCAGCCAGTACCACCATCTTCTTCTGAACTATTTCACACAACATTCCTTTTTCCTATTCAACTGATGAAGTGTATATTTGATTGGATTTGGATTGAATGCATGCTTTGGACTTTGAAAATATCCTTTGATGCTTTTGTGGTACATTTGGAATGATCATCTTTGAGTAATGTGAAGCTTCCAGAAAAATTTGAGGCACTCGCTTCAACATTTCAGACTTTAGCCAGCTGCTGCTATCAGTTATACAGGCCACTGATCCAGTGGCTGAGCCAGCCCGACTTTCCCAAACCGTTATACTCTCACCACATCGCTCCTATGTTGTGATATGCTTTGAAACTGGGACAGATTCTTTAGGCCAGCAAGTTGGCAAGCTCTTGTCATCAAGCTTAATCATTCAGAATCTTGGTCTCATCTGTTCCTAACTTCCCGCCGCAGATTCTCATAGGTCTGAGCAAATTTAGAAAACTGTTTGCATCTAGTCTGGGGCCGTTTAGTGGCTGTTTTTGTAAGCAAGCAGGACGATAGAGACAGGATCCAGAATTCGATGGATGCGCCTAGCTAATAAAAATGCTTTAATTTTAAGAATAGAATTTTGTACGTCCGTATTTAAATGAATAAAATGTTTCAAAACCGGAGACAGAAATTGATGGTGTGCCAAAATTCAAAGTTTTATTTTGGTGAACACTTTTACTTTGTTGAATTTGGTGAATTCCGGATCCGCTCTCTAGATCGGAACCAGAATCCAGACAAAATTCAGAGTGAATGGCAACCAGGCTCTTCTCCCCTGTATGAAGAGCCTGGTGACGCGAGGCTAGTTTGCATCTAAGGAGTGAAGCCTCTAATTCAGTTTGTGAAGACTTCTGCGATGGGCAGTCACGGACACATCTGAGTCTGACCCCTGAAGAGTATCTGACTCTGACATGCAAATTTGTCATTTCTGACCTCAAAAAATAGCTTCTTTGTCATGTTCCAAGCAGTAGATTTTGGTACTGAGGTTTGATTTGTGTCTGTTTTCCTTGACTGTGGCGTTGGTGGGATTTGTTCGTTGTCTGACATGGCACTAGCGTCTTTTGCCACCCAGCTTGCTATGCAGATTTAATTTATCCAGAAATGTAATTACAAGTATGATGGCTTGAGGTAAACGTATGCTGGGTGAACTTGTCCTGTCTTTGCCTTTTGACCTTCTGGGTTTCGGGCACAAGCTATTTGGTCTTTCTCAGATGATGATACCAAATTAACCCTTTTTACCACTTGAATGTTCTCAAGCTGTTCCCATTTAAGTGTAACCTGATAATACCAGACTCTGCTACTTCGCTTTGCTTCGTACACAGAGTCTGGACAGTCGTGGTTGACAAGTGTTTACACCCTGGTGGGTGGGCGCTTGTCAGAAGTGTAAAATCATTGGTGTACCCGTGAACTAATCACTAACGTTTGGTGATGACGTATGTTATGCGCCGGCTCAGCCGCCTAGTACCTCCGCTGTAAACACAGTCTTTCATACCAAAAATGCAGTGAAAACAAACTGATCAGCACATTAAAGTTAATACTGTACCCATACATATGCCCATCTACCTCATTTTAGCCTTCACTCATTCACTTAAAAGAACCAAAGGTGCTCTTTCTGTTCTCCTTACACGAAACAAACTGTTGAGCTATCATTTTTCCTGCCGATACTGGTGGTATTAAAAAAAGTTAGAGACCCGAAACCAAGGGAAGAATTAGCGAGAATAACTTATTATTTACATTAGGACGAAATCTGTGTTGATACGAAAACTGAACCGTTAACCATACTTGCGCTAACATCATACCGAGCTTGCTATCTAAATTTACAGTAACATAAGTTGACTCTAAGAGTTTAGCTGTCTCTCCATTTCATTTATGAATAATGACAACATAGCAACACTGAGACAGCGAATAGGTCTTGTGACATGAACAAAAACACGGCTTTGAAAAAAAATTTGCTGCTAACTTAAATAGTGTGAAATTCACGGGCAATGTAACACTAGAAGCTAGAAGCTAGCTGAGGTGGTTTGGCTATCTCTCACAGAGATGAACAGGGTGCCTATTTCATGTTTCATGATAGATATTAAATAGATATGACAACTTTTCTCAGAGTAGCGCTATAACATCATTTCCATTCAAAAAACTAACCAAACATTCATCTTGTGGCTAAATCGCTGGTACTGAAGATTTTCTCCACGACAGAGCGAATGTCCTCATCGTGTATCTATTTCCGTGGCCATTGTTGATTTTGGAGGCTACAGTTTCAAACTCAGCGCAGTGGCTACCCCTCCTGTTCGGTGGTTGGTTTGGCGTATTTTCTGCTAAGGTAAATGAGGCAGAGCTCATCGTGATTAGACTGAGTGGTGAAGTGAAATTAAATTGAGCGGAAGTACGTAGGCTGGCGGGGTCAGGCTAATTTAAGCGCACCTGATTAACAATCAAACTATTTCTTGATTGAATGATTAAGACTGCTACATGGCTTTTAATGATTAAGAGCGAATAATAATCAACTTATTGCCTTTTTGCAACATTTTTAAAATTAATGTGACATTGCAATGATGGCAAAAATTTGAATAAATCCTAAATGAATTAATAAATCCTAATCCTAATTAATTGGACCATTGCCATCCTTTCAATGGGACTCCACTGCGCATCATGCAGAATGATGCCCTTTAGCAGCGGTCTCTTGCACCTTTTTGCTGAGTTCAGTCAAGACACTAGCTTCAGAATTAGCCATTTGTTACAGAGCAACATGCATTTGAGTTTTGTTTTCACTCTGCTGGAGTGTTGCTCTGCAAAAATCTGAGCAAACATGGCTCAGACAGTCCCTGAGATCACAGCCTGAGATTAAGAATGCTCGTGGTGACGAACACAAGATGAACAGATGCTGCTTACGATGAACAATTTTATTTATGTTGGAGGAGGCTGGGTAGGTGGGGGAGATGAGATGCAGATCTTCAGTTAGCCAGATCTGGAGCAATGTAGAGGGCGTGGAGCAGGAGGGATGAATGAGCAATGTCTATAAGCTCGCCAGTTGGGTGGGAGATGCTGAAATCAATAATGATTGGACAGAAAGGGGCTGGTGACTAGATCTGACATTGGTGCCGAACTGAGCTGACGCTAAAGCACCATTAATTCTTGCTAAATAATTTATGCAGATCTGTGCTGTTTCATGAGATACATGAGTTCAGAATGTTAAAAACAAATATTGATGTATCACATAACTTTGTGATGCGATGCAAAATAGCCTTATAAATAAATTTGAAAGTCATTTTATCTAGTCTTTGCCACTGTTTGTAATCAAGCAAGGTGAACTATGACAGGGCACCATTCTGTTATTTTATAACTGAGACTTTCTCTGTATGTAACACCATGGGATGCTGTAACAAAACTTTCTTTGACTAGGCCACTCCAAAAACCTTCATTTTGTTGCTTTTGAGCCATTTGGAGATAAAGTTGCTTGTGTGCTTTGGACAATTGTCCTGCTGCACAACTCAATTGCACTAGAGTTTATGGCAAGAAACTGATGGCTGGATATTCTCATTCTGGATTTTCTGGTAGAACGCACGACCCCATTTCCAGAAAAGTTGGGAAGCTGTGTAAAATGTGAATAAAACCAGAATGCAATTATTTGCAACTCATGTAAACCTTTTATTTAATTGAAAATATGACAAAGACAACATATATCTTGACATGGATAAATTCAATTGTTTTTTGAAAAATATCTGCACAATTTGAATTTGATGACCGCAACATGTTACAAAAAAAAGTTGGGACGGGACAGTAAAAGACTGGAAAAGTTGCATGATGCTAAAAAAAAGACAACTGGCCGAACATCTCACAGCTAATTAGATCATTTAGTAACAGGTCAGTAACATGACTGGGTATAAAAAGTACTTCATAAGTAAATATGGTGAGGGCTTAACCACTGTGAAAGACTAAGGGAAAATTGTTCAACAATTTAAGAATAACATTTTCAACTTAAATTGCAAAGAATATGGAAATTTTATCCTGTATGGAACATAATATCATTAAAAGATTCTCAGAATTCAGAAAAATCTCTACGCATGGGACAAGACCAAAATCCAATCTTGAATGGCTGTGATTTTCAGGTCCTCAGGTGACACCCCATTAAAAACAGACAGGATTCTGTAGTGAAAAATCACTACATAGATTCAGGAACATTTTTGAAAACCTTTGTCTGTAAGCACTGTCTGTTACTGCATCCACAAATGCAAGTTAAAACTGTATATACACAAGAGCCAGAAACACTGCCTTCTTCTCTGGGCTGGAGCTTGTTTAAAATGTACTGAGGAAAAGTGGAAAACTTCCAAGTGGTTTGACCTATCAAAATATGAAATTTTTTTGGAAATCATGGAAACCAAATCCTCTGAGCTAAAGGGGAGATGGGAAATCTGCCTTGTTTTCAGTGATCAATTAAAAATTCAGCATCCACGATAGTATGGGAGTGCATCAGTACACATGGCATGGGAAACCTGCGCATCCGTGATGGCAACATTAATGGTGAGCAATATATATCGGTTTTGGTGCAACATTTACGCCATCCAGGTGCCTCTTTTAAGGGAAGGCCTTGCTCATTTCAGCAACAACAGGCCAAACACCATACTCTGCACATATTACAACTACATGGCTTTGCAGTAAAAGAGTCTGAGTGCTAAACTGGTCTGCCTGCAGTCCAGACCTGTCGCCCATTGACAACAATTGGTGCATTATGAAACAAAATTATGACAAATGGAGCTGCAAAGTATTCAGCAGCTGAAATCCTACATAAAGCCAGAATGGAAAATCATTTTGCTTTCAAAATTACAGCAGTTGGTCTCCTTAGTTCCCAAACACTTTCAGAGTGTAGATTGAAGAGGATGTGATGCAGTGCAGTGGTAATCATGCCCCTGTGCCAACTTTTTTGAAACATGATGCATCAAATTCAAAATGAGCACATATTTTCGAAAAACAATGAAATACTTCAGTTTTAATATCTG
Source organism: Gymnothorax reevesii (assembly GCA_029721435.1). Classification (NCBI taxonomy): domain Eukaryota; kingdom Metazoa; phylum Chordata; class Actinopteri; order Anguilliformes; family Muraenidae; genus Gymnothorax; species Gymnothorax reevesii. Next base: position 56,101,574 of record CM056582.1, read on the forward strand.
ATATAGTGCCTTTGTACTATTTTCAAATAAATATAAAGTTTAAATGATTTGAAAATCATTGCATTCTGTTTTTATTTACATTTTAATCAGTGTCCAAATTTTTTTGGAAATGGAATTATAGTATTCAAGGTTCAATTAACTATGGCAAGAAGCCCAGGTCCTGAGGCAGCAAAGCAGACCCAAACCATTGTACTCCCACCATCGTATGTGACCGTTTGTTTGATATTCTTTTTGTGGAAGGCTGTGCTAGCTTTGTACCAGATGTAGCGGGAGGCATGTCTTCTAAAAAATACCATTTATGATTGATCAGTCCACTGAATATTACTCCCAAAGTCTCGGGGGGTCATTATGATGTTTTTGGCAAATGTGTGACGAACATTAAAGTTCATTTTGGTCTGTGGTCACCTTGCAGCTCTCACTTGGATGCCATTTTTGCCTAGTTTCTGTCTTAGTGTGAAATTGTGAACAAGAACTTCGAAGGAATCAAGTGAGGCCTGCAGTTTTTAGATGTTAGGCTGGAGTCTTTTTCGACCTCTTCAATGAGTCGTTACTGTAGTCTTGGAGGAATTTCAGTGGACTGGCCAGTTCTGGAGAGGTGCACCGCTAGTTTTATCCATTTGTAGATACACCATGGTTCGCTGGAGTCTCAGAGCCTTTGAAATGGCTTTGTCACCCTTTCCAGACTGACAGCTGTCAACGACTGTTTCTCGTCTGTTCAAGAATTTCTTTAGATTGCAGCCTCGTGCTGTTTCTTTGCCTCCTTCACACAGCCAGACTGGTGCTATTTAAGTATTCTTTACATTCAACTGAGCTGGTGGTAGTCATGTCTGGGTGTTTTTTGTGAAATAAAACCACGCTATCAATTAAATTTGTTGAAATGGTTGATTTCAAAACCGAGTGGAATTACTTTTTCACATAAGGCTAGAAAATTTGGATAGCTTTTTACATTCAATAAATGAAATCATTTAAAATAATGATTGTGTTTACTTTGGTAATTTTGTCTCATTGAAATTAGTTTGATGATCTGAAACACTGAATTGTTTCATATACAGAAATAGAGGAAATCAGGAACATACTTTTTCACAGCACCCCTATATTGTCTTATATAATTTGTGCCTTAACTTGGATAACCACAGAGCAAAAGTAAGGGAGACTTTCCTGTATTTTTGTGACTGCTGTGATTCCTTACCCCATTCTAAAATGGCACTGATAAAAATCATTTTTCCAATTATCAGCCGTGCTGGTTTCTTTTGACTAAGGTAGTATATGGAATAAGAGAGGAAAGGTGTTTCTTTTTGATTGCCCCCTTTTCCCCCAAAATATTTAATTATCTGCAAAATGGACAAACACTTGGAAGAAAACAAAGTGTCCCCCAGTGTAAATGAATTAATTGACTTCAGTAAGTTTATTTGTGTTATGGCTTCCTCAATTGGTCTATTGAAAAGAACTCCCAGAAAATGATTCATGCTGCTCGGAAATGAACTCATGAGGGCTATTGGCTATACTGTATCGAGTTCATTTAGGCTTGAATCACCACTATTGCATGCACATAATCAAAATAAATAAAACCATGAAAGCACCATAAATACAATTCTGCTGACTGACACATGGATCCCTTTCAATGTTGTGATAAATAAGCAAACTTCAACTTTAAAGTCCCCTTTGTGTGGGTCTCGGTTCTAAAGAATGGTAGCGCGGCTTCCTGAATTTCAGGCTTCTGTCTCTGTTACAAAAACCAGTTCTGAACTAACCTGAGCCAATAAAGATGCTGAGCAGTTGGAGTTGATTATGCTTATTTTGAATTTAAAAAATCTCTCTCTCAAAAAGAAAACTTGCACACTTTTGTTCCTTATTGCATATTACAGAAAATCACGTGCAGTATTGAATTCAAGTGATTTTTATTTGTTTTATTTTTCATTTATCTTGCCTTGAAGTACAGAGAGTGCTTTCATTGTCAGTAATAAGGTACTTTCAGATATTTTTTTCATTGTCAGTAAGTCAGCTTGGCAACTGCCCCACCTCATTTGTCTTGTTATGCAAAAACTTAATGAATATAGGACTAAAATTCTTGTTGCGGTTGACTTTTTTTTATTTCTGCAGTGTGTTCTTGTGGACATTTTTAGTTGATGCCGTATTTATTTCAGTGGTTCTGTCAATTTGTGCAACACTGTGGACCACATGCTGTTTTAAGTTCATGTTTCACGTCTTTTCCTTTGTCTCATTGCTCTTGCACTGCCTTCCGGTGACATCTGTGGCAGGAAGTGGCTTTGCGGCAGTCGTTGTCAGAACAAGGACTTCATTGTTTGTGGCTCTGCACTGTATTTTGTAAAGATAATACAATCCTGTATATTGTACTCATAGCACATGTATACTGTATGGCAACTGTGATAGAGGTGCTCTTGACACGAGCACCATATACAATCTACGCCTGAGAATAATTCTTACGTTTCCAAGCTTTCGATGCTCATTGGTTCACCATGGTTCAAATAATAACACAATTGACGAAGTGTGGTGATTGTGAAGTGGAGCAATCTTTACATTTTTTCACTTGTTCAGTCTCAGTAGAAGTGTTTTGATTTGTCTCAGGTCACAGTAGAATTCACTCTTTTGTGAGCGCTGGCCCAAGGGCAGGCTGCTAGGCATAATGGCGTTTTTATCCCGGGAAATATTGTGCTATGTTGTAGAACTATATATCGTTCTAATGTTTGTGGACACAGCATTCTAACCGCGTGAGCCATTTTATGATGTGATCACAACGGCAAAATTAGTATTTAAAATGTGTCATAACAACCTTCAGCCTGACGATACAGTCCTATTGTTCAATCGTACAGCATTGTTCTTATTTGTGAAAATATGTTTAAATGGATGTTCTTGTCTTGGTAGCGGAGCAGACATAAAACCCTGTTTTAGTTTTTAATCGGCAAAAAAACAAGCATGGACAAGCTTTACTACAACAACTTTGACATAGAAGTGGTGATTGCCCATCTTTGTGAACTTAACTGTGGTTGGCTTCCTTTTTTTTTTTTTTAACTCATGTTGCAGTGCTGTAAAGTGCACTCTAGCCCTTGAGGAACGAAAGAAGTGTACCCAATGGCTATTATGTGCTGATCTAACAGATCCGTCCTTGTTTAGTAGATGGCAACAAGCTTCCAAGCCTTTCTCACAGTCTCCAGGATTGGAACCGCGTTCCTGTTCATCCTGTCCGAGTCTGTTCATCAGTCCAGTTTATTAGAAACAAGCTCCCAATCCCTCTATGGTCATCAGGATTGCAACAGAGTTCCTCCTAAGCTACTCCCTCCTGCCTCTGAACAGTTTGGCTCTGGTGAAGGGTGTACTCCATCTGGCGGTCATACCCGAAAGCCACTGACCGGAGACTGGCAACACCTATATGACTTTGCCCATAACATCTGTACTGAACTGTGCTAATCTCCTCTGGGCTCTGTCCCACTGTTACCTTAATACTACCTATATACCCAACTCTGCAATTGTACTCAGCCTCCGCACTTGACTCCTAGTCTGGATCAAAACAACTTTTGGCTTCCTTAGTGCATAGTGCCATGCAAACTTGTTATTGTATATGAAAAATGGTGTCGCATGGTGAAGGCTGTCAAAAATATTGCTTTCAACCTCATCTGTTATGTGGACAGGTTTCATAGACTCCCTGAATCTTTTAATAGAAATACATATTACAGAAATCCCTTAAATCCTTGCTATTGGACAGGGGTAGGGAACCTTCTCCAGAAAGAGCCACTGTTGGTGCAGGCTTTCTTATCAACCAAGCTGCTACACACCTGATTCTACTAATCAACCTCTGGAATGTTTCTTCAAGGCCTTGATTAGTAGAATCAGGTGTGCAGCAGCTTGGTTGGTATGAAAGCTTCACCCACAGTGGCTCTTTCTGGAGAAGGTTCCCTACTCCTACAATAGGGAATTGAGAAATTCTGTTCCTCAGGTTTGCTTGTAATTGGTTGGCCCTTCAGCGAATGTTCCTTTTTGACTGAAGTACAGTAGCATAACCTGATCAACATCAGGTGATGTCATAAATGACTGCATTCACTTGTATTTGAATTTCCTGTACCATCCCAAATTTTTTGAAAATGAGTTTGTGAATTTTTCTGTTTCTGAAATTAACAGTCATATAGCCACATTTGAAATAAACTCAGCAAAGGTGTTCAAAAATTCTTAGATTCTTTGGCGTTTGATTTGACTTTTATGGGTGACTGAATGTCCTACTGTTGTTTTTAAAATAGACTCCAGTTTAATATCTGGAAATGTTTTCACCCAAGGGAGTTATACTACAGATATAAATTGCCTTGAAAAATATGCCTCAGACAAAAAATCTTTCATTCAATATTGAATGGTGCTTTTGGCTATACCTTTTTATATTTCAATGTAGAGTAAATTTTCAGTTTAATAGGCATTATCATGGACTGCAGTATAAACATGAAAGCTTGGGTTCACATCTTCAAATGAATTTTTAACTAAATGGTCATTCTTGCAAATATTACGAATTTTCAAAATTTCTCTGGAGTCTTAACTTTTGGCATGTAAATTTGAATACGTGTTACTGTGTCCTAAGAAAGACCAATTATCTAATAGTATTTTGATACTTACTGACCTTGTCAGACAGGATATTAGGGTCTTTCTGTCACATTTTTCCCGCAAAGTATCAACTATATTAAAAGTATAAATACAAAGTATCATATATATATATATATATATATATATCTTTTTTTTTCATAAAAAAATCTGCAATCCCACCCGAATCTGGAATGCCCAATCCGAGAACTATGTACAAGACTTGCTCGTATACAACCCACTATTGCCTGCTCAGGAGAGAGAGACCGTTTACAGCTCTCCGCTGAAGCTTGCACCTGTCAACCCCTGCATATTAACACTCATACATTGATACTATCGCAAGTTCAGAACGAGGGCGGAGGATACCCGAACATGAACAAGCTTAAAATCTCACTGACGAGTGCCAGCTGGCCAACAGGAGACGCTTGAGCTACAAACAAGGCAACCATTTTTAATTTCCCTTCTCGGCAGTCCCTTCCCGATTTGCTTCCCTACAGCGCTTTAGCCAATTGTGCGCTGTTCAGAAAAAGCTGCCGACCACTGCTGGTTGGTACAACCGGGGATTGAACCCACACAGTGCTTGTCACTACTGTTCCGCAAATGCAGCGCCTTAACCAAATGAGCTAACCCGGCAGCTTGAAATCTTTTTTAATTTTGAATTAAGAATTGGCATGTAAGATTAAGCTAAAATGTTCCTCAGGTAATTTTAAAGAATTATTCTCTTTTCATTTTGACTCTGTTTTTTTTCAGATCAATTTTTTTTTATGGTTGCACAACATTGACATTTTAGGCTTCCTGCTCTAAAAATCCATCAAGAATGCATTCTTGATTCTCAAGGAGGGAGGGCATTTCAGTCTTTGATGATAAAATGTATTTTTTATGCTGTAAGAATCCCCTCTGTGCCTGGACTGAAGTTTTCACTATTTAATAAAGGCTACCAAAAGCTGTAAGCTATGCAAACTGACATTCTGCACATTGTACCTCACCACCTCTATTCAAGTGAATGAACCCAGTTGAAATGGTCCCCATTGTAATATTTTTCATGTTTCTCCGGAGCTTGGGTTGATGTAGTGTGTTTGCGGAGCTGCCTCAGTGATAACCCCCACCCTATGCTTTTCCACTCCATAGAGATTCCAGTACTTAAAGGTCACACCAGAGAGCTCGGCTGAGGAGAAGGCATAGCGCTTTTCAAGAAATAATTTACGACCGTCTGTCTCACATCGTGAAGTGCTCAGCTCTCCAATTCATTCTTGAAATTATAATTGTTGCAATAAAATACATTTATATTACCCATGGGGAGGGGAAGACATCAAATTCTTTCAGAGACTCATGTCTCACAGGCAAGCCAAGTTTGGGTGTATCTATACTGAATAATTCCGAATACTTTGAGACAAGTAGCACTATTGCTTTATTGCCAAATCTAATTGTTCTGTCAAATCTTTTTTCATTTTCTTCTTTGCACGGTTTAAAGAACAGAATTTTACTTTGAGAATTTATTGTATGACAAAAATTTCTTATGTATGGCTACGGGGCACATGCTACATATGTTCTATGGAGAACTTTTATATTCATGAAGTGTTATTCAGTCCAAGAATAGTTAAAGAGTTGCTTATTCAGTAAATAATGAATTTTGCATCTTGTGCACTTCAGCAGCATGATAGTTGGGTTTTTCAGTAGGTAGGTCTATTTTTGTGTCAGCCTGAGTAAATCCTTCCCTCATGAACTTGAAATCATATTTTTATACCCCCGCCATATATGGCAGGGATGTATAGAGTTACCTTCGTCCATCCGTCCGTCCGTCCATCAGTCCATACATACAGCACTGCATATGGAAGCAATGCTTCATTTTTCGTGGACTAGTCACAAATAGGAAGAATTCTATGGCCTCAAATGTACACATATCCGAGATCCATTTTGTGACGTTGCGGACACTACAGCAATAAGAGTAACAACTTAAATGTCTTCCAAAAAAAACAAAAAAACAAAACAAGTTTTATTCAATAAAACATGCTAAATACTCACCTTTTATCATAATATAAAAACAACAATGACATTTTTTTTTCATACATTAGTGACTCATTCCTAAAATATTGCTTTTTATAACCACTGTTCAATGCAAAATCAACAGCTGAAATTCTCACCTTAGAGTGTACCTTTTGAACACCCTGTATATCTTCAGTGGGTGTAGATTGGTTTTGTCATTAGGTAATTATTCAAATTTTGACTTATAATAATCATATTATACGAACATATTCATTTGAAGAGTGGTTGATGCAGTATTAGAGGATGTGGGTAAAACGTTGCGGATGCTACTCGCCGTTGGGGACACTACAAACAATATTTGAATTAATCTGTGAACCACAAAGGGACCCATGTCTTGAATTGTTTTTACTGAATATAAACCTTATCTTAGGAGCATTATTCAACTTTGGTGGGATAATCCCACTTAGCCAGGTCTTTACAGACATGCATGACAGTATACTGTTGCGGGCACTACATATTTTTGGCGACACTATTCGATACCAAAATCAAGGTAATATACCTGACAGGGTAGTGTTCCCTTATCAGAAGTGTTATCATTTCTTGGTAAGAATGGTCATAAGGTACTCAGATATAACTTTAAGATGTTAAGTGATAATAAACCCTTCAAGCAAGAAAATATTTAAAAACCAAGGCAGAAAATGAAAAATCAATAACAAAGGACATCAGAGATTCGAATTGCGCTAATTATGACATCCCAGGTTGGATTGCTACTAAAGAACCTGCAAATAAAAAAACATAATTTATATATGCATAAAACTAGTAAACTATTTTTTTGCTTCATTTAGAAAATCACAATTATGTTATAATGCCTTTCCATAACAATGTAAAATAGTACAAACTGGCTTTCTAGTAGTCGCTGCCTTATCATCTAAACAGTTGGAAAATTAATCAGTTCCAGTGCAACTGATCATTGTATGTGTATGTTAATAAAGAGTATAATATTGAACAGTGTTGTACATATATATATATATGTATATATATTCAATAGCACATTCTATAACACAGACCAGGGAATATTTACAACCTGATCTTGATTCACATTATAGCGTCGCCGGTGAATTTGGATAAGGGATGATGACAAATTTTAATTATTGTGACTGTATTGTGTATGTATTTCATAACATGCATAGTCCTGAGGTTTGCGTATTTTGACAATCAAAGTTATGATAGAATCAGTGAATTCAATAAGGGCCCAACGCCATGGTTAAAAATTGTGTGGAGTTTGGCCCTTATTGAATTCACCAATTCAATTAACTCACTTTGGCGATTGAGCATTTAGTTTGCTTTAAATTTTTCCTCTGGTCTTATTTCAAAGGTTTTTAGCATTAGAAAAGAAGTATCTGAAAACTCTGCAGTTTTCTTAGAATCACTATGTTGTGACTCAGCATGTTTTGGAATGTCATCCCTCAATTCCTCTTTGTTGCCATTGAAAAGTCCTTTTATACTATCCTTTATATCATCATGTAATGGCTTGCCTTTGATCAGCGTCCATTGAATTTTGAATCATTTGGCGGAATGTTTATAGATTAAATAGCTCTAACAGTTCAAAATTCTTATTGCTTTCATCAACTGTAACTTTAAAAGTAATTGTGACAGAACCAGTTTCATTCGCAGCCAAAGATGCCCACGCCATAGCACTGTCTTCATTCTGCTTTACCGATGAGGTGTCATGCTCTGGAAATTTAAGAGTTCCTCCTCTTTTCCTATATCTTCCCTTCATTCTGGTTCAAGGTTATCTTTCTTTTATCTGTCCATGTGATTTTGTTCCAGAACTGTGCAGAATGGTATAGGTAAGATCGAAGAATGAATTTTTTTTTTGATTGTCACTTTTGGTTCAGATATGTGTCCTCTTGAGGGTGTTATTGATCTGATCAATTGTTATTAGAGGTTTTTTTTTTTCATTAAAAAGCTTTCCATTTATTAGAATAATCAATTGGCGAGGAAAGACACTGCTTCTTACTGAATGCAGTCTTAGGGCGATTGCAAAAAGTGAATGCAATGCTGACAAATGTTTTATTCATGAGGTAGCCTACAAAAATTGATAAACAACTTGCTTATTTTCCATGTTAGCTTGTGGAATGTCCTGCAGTGCAGGCCTCCAGCACTTGACTGTTTAAAGTAAAACAGCAATAAGTTACACAGCAGTTTTGAATACTGTAGAGTTTTTGCATGCAACTAAAGAGTTTTGTTTTTACTCTTACCATAATGTAGAGAACTTGCTACATTTGATGGTGTTGGGTGTTTTTGTTGTTGAGAAATAGCTGATAAAACAATTTATATCAGGGAACGACTAGCTAGCAGTTCAGAAATTTCATGTGCTTTCCCTCTACAGCTGTTCACTGTTTTTCAGCCTAATGATGGCTTGCTTCATTTGCAGAGATAGATCTTTGGACTTCATATTGAGAGTTATCAGTGACTGATTCCAAATGCAAATGCCACTTTTGAAATCAGCTCTTAATTTTTTTTTATTTTTGGTTAAAATTTTCGCACAACAGCACTCTGTTATGAAAAGGCCGAACAGCCTAATGTACAGTTTCTTTTAGTCCAATTCAATGGGAGGGAGCGGGGGCCTCTTATAAGACGCACTGTAGTTGCCACTGCATTCAACAGACTTGGATGTGAGTACGATCATATTAAAGTTGATAGTCTGCAATATTTATTATTTAATTTACACTGTAATTTGCAGCGGTGGACAAATGAAATAATAATAATCAAGCCCCCAGATGCCAATGACACTTACTATTTTCAGCTGTTAAATCGATCAGTGTATACAAGCCTTTTCTGTCTTCTATACTTACCGGCTGCGCCAGCACAGTCCGACCCTATGTCTGCGGATATCCTTTGCTGATTTAGCGAGCAAGTGACTGATAAAGTTACATTATTGATCGGCTAGCCCGAGTGTACATTCCCAACTGGCTTTTGCCCATTGGCCCACAATTTACACATAGATCATAAACAATCCAGCCATATAAGCTGTACAAGGTTTTGACTGGAAACCCCTTTTCAAAGGAAGTCAAGACACTGTGTAAAATGTAAATAAAAGCAGAATACAATGATTTCCAAATCATTTGAAATTTACGTTAATTTGAATAGTAGTACTAGTACTTAGTACTAAGAAAACAAGCCCGATGTTGAATCCGAGAAATTATATTGTTTTTTTCAAAAATATTAAGCTCATGTTGAATTTCATCTCAGCAAAACTTCTCAAAAAAAACTGTTGAGACAAGGGCGTCTTTAACACTATTTCCTCACCTCTTCTTTTTTGTAGGTCACCTGAGACGAAGTCTCAAAGTGACCTATTCTAATCGCCTTTTGTCCGTTGTCGTTCGTCATCTGTTGTTGCGTCATCCGTCATGCATCTGCAAAGGATTTAAATTTTTGACGACTTCTCAGAAACCACTCACCCGATTTAAAATAAATTTTGCAGGAACCTTCCTTGTTCAAATTTACACCAAAATTGTGAAATACATGATGCCCACCCCCAAGGGCTCTGAGGGGCGGGGCTAAAACTGGTCAATACATTTTCCACTTCTCCGAAACAACTGATCTGATTTCAATAAAATTTTGCAGGACCTTCCTTGGTCAAATATGCACCAAAATTGTGAATCATATAGTGCCCACCCACAGGTGCGCTGAGGGGCGGGGCTATAACTGGTCAAATTGGCTGAAATTTTAAAAATCTTCTTCTCCAGACCCAGATATGCTGGGAAACAGTACTCTTCATAGATGGAAGGCTCTTGAGGTGCTTTATCAAAATTCTGAACTTCATGACCCTCAAGCTCCATGTTTGCCCCTGGGGAGGGGGCGAAATGTACTATAGTTTATATAGGAAAATGATACTTTTGGGTATATTTTGTTCATTTTCTACTGGAAATCATTCAAACTTGATTGGCATTACAACCATGAGATGACCGTTTCAGACGATGACATATTTGACCCTGTCTTTTCCCCAGGGGCTGAGGGGTGGGGCCCAAATGGGGTCATACTGCCAAAAATTTCAACAATCTTCTTCTCCAGACTGAGTTAGGCTGGAAACCAATACTCTTGGAAGGGTCTTGAGGTGCTTTATCAAAATCGTTAATTTAATGGCCCCCAGGATCCATGTTTGCCCCTGGAAGGGGGGGGTTTACTATACTTCATATAGGAAAATTATAGTTTTGGGTATATTTGGTTCATTGACATCAATAACATCAGTTTTTTTCCATCTTAGGTGACCGTTAAGGCCCATAGAATTCTTTTTTTTTTATTTACTCTGTAAACGTTCGGGAACTGAGGTGACGAACTGCTGTAATTTTGAAAACGAAGTATTTTCTCATTCTTGCTTGATGTAGGATTTCAGCTGCTCAACAACTCATGGCTCCCTTTGTCATATTTTTATTTCATAATGTACCAAATGTTTCTGTGGGATATAGTTCTGGACAGCAGGCAGGCCAGTTTAGCACCCAAGCTCCAGATTACTGTGGAGCCATGTTGCTGTAATACGTACAGAAATGCGGGATGGCATTGTCTTGGCAAAATAAGCAACACACCCTCTCAATGACAGCTTGACTTGCTCCAAAACTTGTATATATCATTCAGCATTAATATGTCCTCACAGATGTGCAAGTTACCCATGGCATGCGCACTAATGCACCCCTATACCACAGATGCTTACTTTTGAGCTGTGTGCTGATAACATGCTAGATGGTTCCTCTCCTTCATATTCTGGAGGATGCAGCATGCACGATTTTAAAAATGAAGTTCATGTTTTGCTTGCTCAGACAACAGGACATCCGCTTTGACTCTTTTTGTTAAATGAGCTCAGCCCCAGAGAAGCCGGGAGCATTTATAAGTCTTGTTTATACATACATGGGTTTGTCTTTTCGTGATAAATTTTTAACTTGCATTTGTGAATGCTGTCATAAACTGTGTTTGACAATGGATTTCAGTTATGTTATTTGATCCCATGATGTGATGGCCACGACAGAATCCTGTCTGTTTTTTTTTTTTTTTTTTAATTTGGCATCTCCAATCCCAACCGAATCTGGAATACCCAATTGGTGAACTATGCACAAGGCTTGCTCGTATGCGACTCCCTGCTGCCAATTCAGGAGTGTGAAGACAGTTCGCGGCTCTCCTCCGCAGCACGCGCCTGTCAGCCACCGCTTCTTATACACTAATTGGTTGAATCTTTGCAAGTTCAGAACGAGGGTGGAGGATACCCGGACATTACCAGGCTTAGAATCTTCCTGACGAGCGCCTGCCTGGCTAACAGGAGGCGCTTGAGCAACGAACAAGGTAACTATTATTTACCCTTACTGTCAGTCCCTTCCCAATTTGCAACCCTGTAGCGCTATAGCCAATTGTGCGCAACTCTGAAAAAGCTGCCGACCACTGCCGGTTGGCACGTTGCGGGACTTGAACCCGCGATGTGATAGTCACTTCTGTTTCGCAAGGCGATGCTTTACTGAGTGAGCTAACCGGCAGCTCCCTGTCTGTTTTTCATGCATTGTCATTTGTGGGCCTGAAGAATTTGACCATTCAGTATTGTTTTTCAGTCTTGCCCCTTGCGTATAGAGAACTGTCTGGATTTTATGAATTTTTTAGTGATATTATGTATCGTAGATGATGAAATCCGCAAATTCTTTGTAACTTTACATTGAGAACAGTTATTCTTAAATCGTGTAACTATTTTCCTGGGACCCAGCCGAGTGCATTGCAAAAAGGCTGCAGGGCACCGCCTCCTGTACAACTAAAGCTGGAGTTGTGTCTGCATTTTCAGCATTATGTCAGACTTGTTTTCAGTTGTTGTTGGACGTTGTCAAGGGTTTGCCTTGTCCAAATCTGAGGCCATGGTCCCCTGACGGAAAAAGATGGATTTTCCCCTCTGATTGGGGAGTGAGTTGTTACCCGAAGTGGAGGAGTTCAAATATCTTGGGATCTTGTTCACAAGTGGGGATGGGATGGAGCATGAGACTGATGGGCCGATTGGCCAGGAGAGGCTCAGAGTAGAACCGCTGCTCCTCCGCGTTGAGAGGGTCAATTTTCAATCAATTTTCTGGTGAATGAAAAATACAGTATTCAAAAAACAAACAGGCAGTCTCTCTTTTATATACTTCTTCTTCTTCTTTGAGTTTACTAGCGGTTTTATTACTAGCGGTTTCAAAAACCACTGTAATTAACAGTAGAATTACATAGTATCAATACCATGCTGAATTTTTGCTTCAGAAACCTGATTTTTCCTAACTAGTAATTGGGATACCTTTTGCTCACTGTAGCTGAAGTGGTTGCTGCAGAGGACAACGATTATTTCTTTAGCAAGAGATTATTTTTTTTGAACTGCTGGATAGATACTGTGGGCGAGTACATAGAGCAGTTTGCACATCAGGCTTAGCTGAGGGGTTTTATTCAGGCAACTCCTGAAAAACATGGATTGGAGTGAACTTGTATATATTCTAAACCGTGCTCTAACTCAGCCTGCTTGTGAATATTCAATAACTGATCCGAAAATATTGTAACTTCGCGCAAAAATTTGCAGCTCGATGTCCGCTAGTGGACACATCTGCACAAAGATACCCCGCCGAGCGCCGTTGGTCTTCTCAAACACGCCAAATCCAGATAATCCTTAAATGATGAATTGCATTCATCTTTTAATTTGTAACGAGTAAAAAAGTGGTCAGTGTCAAAGTAACGAAGTGAAAGTATACTTTTGATCTTTTAAATGTAGTGCACTAAAATTCCAGGTTTAAAAAAAAAAAAACTCAAGTAAAGTATAAATCCTCAAACTATTTAAGTACTGTGACGAAGTGCATGTACTTCGTTACCATACACCTGTGATAATAGTGTGTCCCAAATCCCTTCATTGTACCTGTCTTTTCTCGTATCGGTTGCGAGATTCAATAGGAAGATTAAGGAAATAATCCTGGTACCAGCTACAAAATTCAAAAGGGAGATGGAGGAATGTAACACCTCGTACCAGTCTATCGTGAAAGAATCTTAACAATGGTCGGAATGTGTTTTTAATTCCCCTATTCAACCTCGCAACTGATTCTGTCCTCCATGCTTGTTAACTGTTGTATCGGTTTCGAGATTGAATAGGCCAGCCAATCGTTGAACTTGATCACTCAGTCAGTCGGTCAGTCACTCAGATACTCAGCGACATTCGTGTTTATAGCGGCCTGGCTGCTGCTCGGCCCAGCCCAACAAATTCGAAATAAGCTGATATTTTTCAAGACACAATAAAATTTCTGTCTCAACATTTGATATGTTGACTTTGTACTATTTTCAATTAAATATAGAGTAAAAGTGATTTGCATAACATTGCATTCTGATTTTATTCACATTTTACACAGTATCCCAACTTTTTGGGAAATGGGGTTATTGTCTTGTTATTTATCTTTTTTTTATTTTTTCATGCTGGCTGCACCTGAGCAGTTTGGGTAGGTCTTTAAAAAATATTTACTTGCACATATATTCTATGTGCAAGACCAGAGGACTATTTGATTGATTGTGAATGATTTCCAGTCATCCTTTATAGATCATCCAGTATGAATGGAAATACCCTCAAATTAAACCTGAAAGTTGACACTTAATTTCAAATCGAGTGCGGTGGAGTACTGAGCGGAATGTGTCACTGCTCAGAAATTGATGGACTGCGCTGTGTTTGTACATGCATATGCAATGCTATTGGGATAAACTTCATGCTGTAGGTCATTTTCAAATTACATCAAAACAGCAAGCACTCCTCTTGATATACAGTACGTGTAATAAGTCTTGTTCTGCTTGTCCATAATAATGAAGCCACTGTGAACTGAGAATTACACTTGGCAGAGGCTGCAGTCACTGTCTGGAGAGTGCTGGTTTAGATCAGTCTAAATTTAGCAGAAGTAGGTCAGAGGAGTCACAGCTCCTCTGTTTATGGGGTAAGAGTTATTTTCTAATTAGTCAGAGTCATCTGTAGGGATTGTTTGTGTTAAATCATTCTACTGTTGAAAGTCTTTAATGAGCAAACAACATGACAGAATTTAAATCTCAGAGATTTGGCCTCATTCTATCCCAGCAGCATGTACGGTACCTACTCCCCCAACCCCCACCAGTCTTCTGGTCTTCTACTTCACGCACAGAATCACACATGTATATGTATATGAGAGGCTCACATTTGATCCTCCGAAATAGAAACTTCTCATCATTGATGTTTCACATTAAGAGCAGAGGTATGAGCCGTTGTCTTTGCCCAATACTATACATATACAAAATCAAGAATATTATGATCACAGATGAATTGAATGACATTATCTTGTAAAGTAGGTGCATGTCGTTGTCTGCGAACAGACTTAAACGGCAGGTGGACAGGTGGCTCTCGTAGCCATCGAGTTATGTACAGGAGAAATGGGACCTGAGGGACTTTGAAAAGGGATATGTATTTCCCGCGAGAGCAACAAAGTCCACATTGTCTGATCGCAACCGATAGCGGAGCTATTGAGGCACAAGATATAGAAAGCCCTACGTAGTACAGGGCATTATAGCCCCAGACTGGTCTAAGTACCGCTCTAAACCTTGTCTACCATCCAATGCATCTACATGGCTCTGCAACATCGGAACTCGACCTTTGAGCTATGGAGGAAGGTTGTCATTGAGTCCAGTTTTTTTGTATATGATCTACAACAGCTAGGTGTGCGTGCAGTTTAACTGGGATATATATTGAGTGTGATTTTGGTCATTGCTTTGGGAGAACTTGTCATCTGTGTGCCTGGGACTTCTAGGGCTCAATTGCTCATGTTTGATCATGGTTGAGCATAAATTCATATTTTTATTTTAAGGTGACCTATGCCAGATAATTGCCAGTCTGTGCCAGATGATTCTTGTAAACCTGGTAATACCTTAGCAACCATGTAGTAACATCTTAGCAACCACTTTCTGAGACTCGCAACCATGTGAACAGTGGCAATGGCCCACCATGACCATCGAAGCCACGTGATTACTCCTCAGTAAACTCTGTGGAAGACCTTTGTAACCACCTCATCATGTCTTGACAGCTGTCCAGTAAATCCCTCCTGGCCACATCATACACCTTAGCAACACCCTCATAAAAAAATGGAAACTACTGAATAGCACCTTAGACGTATATATAGGCTGTGTTGCAAGTCATACCATTGGCAGTAACGTCAATTGACAACTGATCACACTGCATTTCCTTTTCTGAATGCACATCTGTGATTTTTAAGTAAATCAAACAAAAATGAAGAAGAAGCATGCACATTAAACAAAATTCATGTCAGCAGATCCACAAATTTTAGGAGCAAATGTCTGTCATTTGGGAATTGTATTGTGCCTTTTCATGGCTTTCCATGTGACTGGAGTATTTTAATTTGTTTTAAAAACACAGCAACTCACATTTAGTTTGTGATACTATATGTGGCATGCTGTAAATCTGAGCTTAGGTCAGCTGGGATTCTAGAACTGTTTAGCTATGATATTTATGTGCATCCCTTGTGTTCCAAGTAAAAGTTTACATCTACTTTCCTTTACAGAAATCCCCAAGAGTTTCCATACAGAGGTAAGCAGCTGAGTTTTGTCTTTCTACTTTTAGTACGAGCAAATTTACTGTGGAGTATGTGGGAAAATTTTATAACAATTGTGCTTTCACTTTGTATCTGGGTGGGTCTAAAATATTTTTGATGAATTTTAATAATTTTATAATTTAATAATGCTAACCATTGTAATATGTTTTCATTAGAATGCTTGTGAAGCAAAGCTAGTTTATTTCTCAATTTAATTGTTTTAGTTTGTGATGATCAAGGTAGCTGTCTGACCAATAGAGAAGCATTTTTAGAGTAATAAATGCTGCATTTTTTTTATATTTCAAGCTTAGAGGCAGTCTTTGCAACAAATGCCAAAGATTTTGAGTTTGATTTCTATCATTGCTGCCTGATACTTCATGAGGTCCATTGTATGTACCATAGCTGAGCGTAAGTTCATGTTTTTATTTTATAGTTGCAAATGTCAGATTATAGCCTGCCTGTGCTGAATAATACTCAGTGAACCCAAATGTACTTTTCGACTAGCAGTGGGATTTCACGGCCAAGTTTGTGTTTGGTTCTGTGTGGGAGAGTTTTAATATTGGTTGAATGGATTTAGGTTATTTTAATGGTTTATATATATATATATATATATATATATATATATATATATATATATATACAGTATATATATATATATATATATATATATATATATATATATATATATATATATATATATATATATATATATATATACACACAGTATATCACAAACGTAAGTACACCCCCCACAATTTTGACAATTAATTTATTATATATTTTCAAGGGACAATGGTACAGAAGTGAAACTTCTATATATTCTAGAGTATTCATGGTATAATATGTGTAGCAGTGTAGATTTACTGCACTGTCCAAATACCTGAACAAACAGTCACTATTTCCAAAGTGGATGGCAACAAAAGTGAGTACACACCCCAATTGATAATGGTCAACCAAGCGATGAAACGCGACTTGTTCATCATGTTCCTGTTTTTGTCTGTTCGACTGGGCCATATGAGGTTGAGTAACATGTTGAAGGGTTAAATTGTGGTGCTTTGGGTGCAGTGCTCTCATTCTGGTCACTGGATGGTCAACATGGCACCTCATGGGAAAGAACTCTCTGAGGATCTGAAAAAGAGAATCGTTGCTCTCCAAGATGGTCTAAGCTACAAGAAGATCTGTGAAACCATGAAACTAAGCTACAGCACGGTGGCCAAGGTTATCCAATGGTTTTCCAAGATGAGTTCTGCTCGGAACAGGCCTCGTCAGGGTCGACCAAAGAGGTTGAGTCCTCGTGCTCTGCGTCAGGTGAACAAGTTGGCTTCAAAAAACAGACACAGGAGTGCTGGCAGCATTGCTAACAATGTTGTAGCAGTGGGATAACAGCCTGTCAGTGCTCAGACCATACGCCATGCGCCAGAGGACCCAGGTTGCTGGATGATTTAGAGAAATTATGCAAAGAGGAATGGTTGAAGATTCCTCTTTCTGTATTCTCCCATCTTGTGAAACATTATAGGAGAAGATTAGGTGCTGTTTTGTTGGCAAAAGGGTGTTGTACAAAGTATTAACATCAGGGGTGCTAATAATTGTGGCACACATGATTTGATGTAAAAGAATTATTTCTTAATGTGTGATTTTTTCCCCCACTGAATAAATGCACTTGAATTAAAGGTTGGATATTCCTCTTTTTTCATTGTGGTCCTATATTATTGAGAAAAAAAACTGAATTTATTAGAAGCTAAAGAACACATCTTCACCAGGGGTGCCAATAATTATTGAGGGCGCTGTGTGTGTGTGTGTGTGTGTGTGTGTGTGTGTGTGTGTGTCTGTGTGTGTGTGTGTGTGTGTGTGTGTGTGTGTGTGTATACATATATATATATATATATATATATATATATATATATATATATGAAATGTTTATGCTACATGTAAAGGATGAAGGATGTGGAACTACATTCCACACCAGATCAGATCTTCCCCCTCCATCGACTCTTTTAAGTCCAGGCGCAAAACATACTTTTATTCTCTTGTGTTTGAATCCTCTGGTTTATTATTCTTATATATTTATTTTTTTTCTTGTGGCATTCCTTATGTGCTGTGTATTTGTGCCTGTACACTGTGTTAGGTGATGTTTGTGCTGATGTCCTTTGTATTTATGATGTTTATGATGTGAGTTACCTGCTCTGGTGTGTATAGCACTGAGGTCAACCTTGGTTATTTTAAATGTACTTCGTAAATAAATTTGATTTGATTTGATTAACTGACAGTCTCATGTCAAAGTACGTCTGACATCAGCTAACAAGACATAATTTCTGCCACATTACTTGTACAGTCGCGTGTTAATGTGTCGGAGGGGGTGAGTGTGTACATGTGTCAGAGGCACAGAGCTCTTTATTATGTGTGCCATGTGACCGGCATCAGTGGCTGTAACTGTGACTGTATCATGAGTCTATGTATAATGAAGCGTTGAATGGATTGGTAACACAACTTTCTGCTCTCTCTCAAAAAAAAAGTAGCTTTGAAAAAGTAGCGGAACCAATTAAACTATTAGTCAACGCAAGCTCATAGCCTTCTCTCGAAAATCGGCCGAACCACCAACAAAATTTGTGTTCTCTTTTGTTTGTCACAGAAGTGCCATGTTCGGGGATTTCATGTTCAGTTCGGCAGTTCAGGAACAGTACTAATTTCTACTGACTTTATGTTCTCAAAGTATGCTCTGTTATATACACTAAGGCAGAGAAGTGTCTGGTCATTTTGAAACTGCACTCTGGCGCACTGTTGCTGAGCAACAATAACGAAAACTGGAAAGCTCTGAGTGTCATGCCTCTGCAACCATTTCATAAAATAAGGTGCAGTGAGGTCTATAAAAATTTGGACATTAACAAGGTTAATGTCCACCATTGCATTGGCCTATTGGAGTGCGAAAAAAAACTTCCATCTTTAATTTGAGGTAATTTACATTCAAATTTGCTGAACTGTTTGGCATTACATGACATTTTATACAGTAGGGTGCAAAAATTTGGGCACCCCAGGTTTAAATGTTTGTTACAATTAATCTCCATGTGATTGAAAGCAAACCTGAACACTAAATGCTAAGTTAAACATGACACATTTCATCACATTTAAAGGCAAGAATAATTTTTGTTTTTAACTTCTTACAGTTTCAAAATAATAAAACAAGGAAAAAGGCCTTGTGCAAAAGTTTGGGAACCCTGTCGGTCAGTACTTTGTAACTCCTCCTCTGGCATCGATAACAGCTTACAAATGCTTCCTGTATCCAGCTAAGAGTCTTTCACTTCTTGTCTTTGGAATTTTTCCCCATTCTTCCTGACAGAACACCTCTAGCTCAGAAATATTCTTCGGCCTTCTTGCATGCACGGCATGTTTGAGGTCTTTCTACAGATTTTCAGGTCAGGGGACTGTGATGGCCATTCCAAAACCTTCATCCTTCTTTCCTAGAGGTACTTAATGGAGGATTTTGAGGTATGCTTCAGGTCATTGTCTGGCTGGAATACCCAACGTCTCTTCAACTTCAATTTCTGGACTGAGCTTTGAACATTAGCTCACATCAAAGCGCGCCCATTTTCGAAAGAAACCTTCCACTAGTCAAGCCCAATCCACAGTGCGAAAATCAATTTCGTCGGACAAGTCGTTCTCCTCGAAATTGACGGAAACTAAATTCAAGATGGCTGGCGTGGCTGCCATATTGAATATCGGAGCGCACCCATTTTCGAAAGCAACCTTCCTCTAGTCAACCCCAATCCACAGTGTGAAAATCAATTTCGTTGGACAAGTTGTTCCCCTCAATGGTGTGTGCGCCCTGCGATGGATTGGCAACCTGTCCAGGGTGGGTCCCTGCCTTTGCCCGTAGCCAGCTGGGATAGGCTCCAGCTCGCCCTGTGACGCTAGTGAGGAATAAGTGGGTATAGAAGATGAATGAATGAAGTCGTTCCCCTCAAAATTGACGGAAACGAAAATTGTTAACAGACAGACAGACGGCCGGCGTACGCTATAACATAATACGCCCTTTCGATTTAAGTCGAGTGGGCATATAATAATAATAAAATGTAGCAGGATGAGTTCTTTATTATCTCATCAGATACACCCACATGCTTTAAAATTTATTGGCCCTTAACACTGCTGATGAACCGGAAGTTTAGCATACTGTGAAAGCTGCCCAAGACTTTTTAATAGACATTCACTGTACTACAATGGCTAAGTCAATCGCTCATCTTGAATCCAACTGAGAATGAATTTCACTCGTTGAAGTTAAAACTGAGGGCAGAATGCCACAAGAACAAAAAGATCTCAAATACGTGTTTGCAGGGTAGCAGGGTTTCAATGCTAGTGTTGCTGTCACTACTGCTGCTCGTTGAAAGTAGTGGTCACGGTTTGTGAAGTTTTTGGAAAAACGTACATTTGTAATGTTTAAAATAACTTATTTGCCCTGCTTGATTTATTGACGCCCTCACACAAAGCACTACACAATGCTAAAATAATTATCATCCACAATTAACTCCCTATAGAACAGTAAATGAGCCTAACTGTTTGGAGGGGAAATAAACAGTAACTGAATGAAGTCATATTCTGCCTGATTTGGCAATGAATTCTTCTCAAGTGCTTTTGGCTGCACATGTCGGTCCTGTCGTAAATTGAAATAAGCGATAGCCTTTGAGCAGCGCAGGAAGCTATGCATGGTTTATGTTACGTGTTTGTGTGTGTGTGTGTGTGTGTGTGTGTGCGCGCACGCGCACGTGTCTGTGCGGGCTCATGTGAGCGTGTGTATGCGTGTTTCTGTGATTGCGTTTGTGTTTGTTCGTGCACTGGCGTTTCTGCCTGTGCATTCATGCATGCGTGCGTCATTGTGAGCTCAGTTGTGCTAGTGTTTGTTTGCATGTGCGTCTGTACGTTTTTGTACATTTGTGTGCAGTAGCGTGTGTGCGCAAGCAGCTGTCTGTGCGTCTGTGCACGCTCGTTTTTGCACGCGAGTCTGGCAGAGATTGTAGCTCGGCGCGTCTGCGAGCTGTAGACAGAGATAGAGAGGCAGCATGTGCCTAAGTGTTTACAGTAGTGCTGCAAAAGCTGAGATAATGAATGATCTCTGGGAGTGAGGCTCCAGCTCCCCTCAGACTGAGTATCTGTGTTTGAGCACATAGATTAAGTTAAAGTAGGTGACTAAACAGAGTTTAAAAAGTGCAGTCAGGGAGGGCCAGAGGAAATTCACGGCCTTCTGCAACTGATGTTACTTTCCATACCCCGTGCTTCTCTTGAAAAAAATGTACTGGTTGGAATGACGTACGGCATATTGATACATCTTGGGGCTTCCTGTCACAAATCGCTACATGATGCGCAGGTTGCAAATCATGATACATTATTACACCTAGTGTCTTGCAATACCTTGTTGTCTGTATCTGCCAAATTATTTTTGAGCAATGAGTTTATTTTACAAATTAATCATGCTAATTTATGCTCTGTGTCACAGAAGCCCAGGCTTGTGGCATATACCTACCATACTGCCACTGACATAAATTGAGAAACTTTGCACGTTATGTTTCCTTGCTTAGGGCAGTTTTTAAGGTGGTCTTTGCTTGTAGTTGTTGATGGCTGTAGAGCTAGTATCCGGGCCTCGGGGATGGGGAAATGATGCATCCCGTTGGCAGGTGTAAAGTCGCTTTCACACCGGAGGGGACCCAAACTTTTCGCACAGCAGATTACATTCAAAGTCAATGCAAAGACGCGAATACACGCGCTTCGCCTCCGGTGTGAAAGCAGCATAATGCTATACATTGTTACTACTGTGGTTGTCCCATCTGAACAAGTTGTGAACAACCATTTGTATTACAGGTTTAAAGTGAACTGGCAGAAGTTTTACTTGAGAAAAATGTTCACAGTGCTTCCAGAAGTCTTGACAGCGTTATGAAACCTTGGCTCTTGACATATTCACACAGCTCGGCTCTACAAGTCACAAGGTCTCTGTCTTGTTGCATAGTGAAATTCTTGGCTCAGCTTTAAGATTGCTGGCCAGTGCATTTAGTGGAAAATGGACCTCATTGGACGAGCGTGCCTGGTAGTGCTTGTTGCTGAGCTATTGATGGTTATTTATGAGGCACTAACTTGTTATGGATCATATGTGGATTCTTGAGATAAAACGGTGTCAGGAAAAAGCCTGGCAACATTGCAGAGCATACCTGAGTCACCCACTTCTGAAATTGATACTTTGCGGAAATTTACAGGGTATGAAAAACCAGCTCATTCAAATTTTTCACATTTACTGCTTTCACAATTGTCAAATATTATGATTTATATGGACCTCAATTACTTGACACAATTAACCAGAGAATATTTGTTTCTGATGTTTTTTTTGTACCTGCATGTACATTTGTTACGTGAGCCGGAGCAACACCAAATGACTTCCAAATAGGATATGTTCACAGATGACATTCACTTCTTCCACCTGTATTATAATTAGATGCATTAATATTTATCAGAATGGTTGTGTTCCCAGATATACAGCGTAAATATCATTATCCCGCATCTGTGTGGTAAAGTGCGTTTCAGCCTGTGCCCTACTCTGACTTCATCACGGCTTAGAGTGCCCCTAGTGGTTACATTTCGTAATAACGTCTCCTTTCGCATCAGTCAGAAGGCCTGCTCGCCCCAGCTCAAACTACACACCACAGAGGAATTCTCCCATTGGCCTCCTTGATGTGGGCAAACGTCAGTGATAGGGTGACCTGCAGTACCTCACACTGCCATAAACCCATCCGTGCATCAGTGCCTGTGCTCTTTTCCCTCAGTATACTCATTTTAGAAGCATTTGCTGGCAGCGCGTTCCACTGTATACCTGTTATTTATGCCTCTAACTCGCATCATAAATCGAAGGAGCCATTGAGGAATGTCTGGGAGTCATTTCTTCATAGTGGAATTTATGTGCAACTTAAAATGCTGAACATAAACTGTGGGATAACCCACAGTGTAATACACCTGTTCAGGCTGCATTTACCTGTATTTGAATTATAGGCGCGTGTGAGTTAACATTTGATAGAAAAAAGTGTTGGTAATTCATCTTTTGATTTCAGTACTCTGGTATGGACATCAGAACTAGTGCAAATACAAGCAAGTTCATTGCTGAACAGAATCACAATAATATTTATTGGGCTACTGTACCAGAAACATAAAGATGTGTTTTTACACTCATTTTTGTGGCTTTGATTGACATGGATTATCGCATCAAGCTTCATTCATTAGTTTATGCATGATGGGAGGTGATAGGTGAGGAGACGTGGTAGCGTTCATCACACCGCCAATATGATTTTGTAATGTAAGGGATCTCTGGCACATAGAGAATGCTGAGCGCTCATGACAGTGCACAGCATATTTGATCAGCTATGCAGCCTCTGGAGATATGTTGCCAAAGCTATTAGACCTTTCACTGACTTCTTTGATACTGTGAGTGCCATAATAGATTGGACAGTGACTAGTTTTTTATTACCTCTGCCAAACGAAGTTGGCAGGAGGTTATGTGATCGGGGCCATTTGTTTTTCTGTCTGTCCGTTTGTCTGTTTGTTCGTGAACAAAATAACTCAAAAAGTGAATGAACGGATATCGCTGAAATGTTGTCTGTTGGTCGGTATTACATCAGTGATGGACCCTGTTGATTTTGACCACAATCGGTCATACAATATGGCCGCCACAGCAGCCATCTTGAAACTGTATGATGCGCGATATATGAACTTTGCTCCCATACGCCAAGATTTGGACTGTGCCGCCTTTGCGGAGGTTTGCACTCTAGGAGTGCCTCCAGTACTGGTTCTGTACACTAGCACCTTGAGTTTGAAGGGATACAGTGATGACGAGGTTGAAATGCAGACTGGCAGGTTGTAGCTACTGGACGGAGTCAGGCGGCTACTGTGGATTCATGTGTCGTCTCCACCGCTGTCGCCGCGTCCGTAGACATTTTCTTGCGGATGCTCTACAGCAGAGGTGAGGAACCTTCTCCAGAAAGAGCCACTGTGGGTGCAGCTTTCATACCAACCAAGCTGCTACACACCTGATTCTACTAATCAACCTCTGGAATCTTTGCTAAGGACCTTGATTGGTAGTATCAGGTGTGTAAGTACCTGGTTTGAATGAAAGCTGCACCCACACCAGCCCTTTCTGAATAAGGTTCCCCACTGCTTCTCTACAGGCTGCAGTTTTGGACCGATTACTTTCAAATTCGGAAGGAACATGTGATTTACTTCACTTTTTACACCGATCGATTTTGGTTGCCTTGGCGATAGTATTGGCCGAATAATAGGCAAAAAGAGGAGAGAGATAGGCTTTTGGGGGCTACACCCATGCAGTCGCAGCCGTCCGGACTGTCTTGTTTGAATCCGCTTTCATCCATGACTATTCAGTTATGACAGGACTTTTTGCCTACAGTCCCCCTCATTTTCAGATGCATGAAAATATTGGACAGTTTAACATACTGCAGAATGGAATTGTCATTTTTACCCCTCAGCCCTAAAGGCTGACGGGTTATTGCTATCCTTCGTGCGGTTGGGCGGACGGTCGGGCGGCGGGCGGCCGGGCGTCTCCAAAAACTTTGACATCGGGCTGAGGGGTATTCTGTGCATTGCACGCCTATTTTAATATTTGTTGGAAAATCCTTTGCTTAGAATAGCTTGAAGACTGTGACTCATAGACAATCACCAGACTCTGGGTTTCCTCCCTGGTGATGCTCTGCCAGGCCTGTGCTGCAGCATTTTCTGTTCCGGTTTGTTCTGGGGACCTTTTGCCTTCAGGCTCCTCTTCAGCATGTAAAAGTCATGTTCAACTGAAGATCACAGAGAAAAAACGAGTCCAAATTTTTCATTTTTGTATATTTTATATATTATGTATTGTTATAATATTTATAATATAAATTTTCTATCATATGTTATGTATTATTGTAATGTTTTATGTTTATATCTCTGCCATTTCTGAACCAGTCTCAATGCAATTTCTCAAGTGGACTAGAATCACCACTGACTTGCCAAGTATTGATTTGGTAATGCTAGGTCACAGCACCACTGTGGGTCTCCATTAAAAAATGGCCCACAAAATCAAAACCTCTGCACAAAAATTAATTGCTGTGAAAAAGTATTTGCTCCCCCTGGATTACTTCTATTTTTACTTAATTGTTGTATAGAAATGCGTCAGACCATTCAGCTCATTTTAATACAATAATGGCAAGAGTAAGCACAACATGCAGCTTTTAAATTATATTTTAATTTATTTTAAGTTAAGAGGTAATCAAAACCTTTGTCATCAGTGTGAAAAAAATAATAGCCCCCCTAAACCTAAGTAATGGTGATGTGCTGTTGGAGGTAAGTTAGGTGAGGCGGAATCCTGGCCATTAAACGAACGATGACTCCCTATTACTTTGCTTGACTAGCAATCAGAGGTTTGATTAGTTAGTTTAATGAGACTAAACGGCAGAATGACACGCCAATTTCAGTTTCCACGACATTATTGCTCAGTGCATCAAACTTAAAGTGCTCGTGAGACAGCAAATTTGTTCATATTTGCTTGCAGGAAGCTAGCGTAATGGCAATGCCTTCAATGTTTGGTCAATACGTTTACGATAATGTTTTTCCCCCCTAAATACCTACGTGTTAATGCCATTCAAAAAAAGATGGGCAGTTTATTTTCATGCTTCTTTCTTAATTCAATAAACAAAAGATCAAAATGATACACAAAATTACTGAGAGAGTTGAGATTTTTAAAAAAATATTTTTTAAGATTACCATCCTTGCAGTCTCGAACCAAAGCGTAAACGTAAATGAATCTTTTTGTCATTTTCACCCCTGAATCATTACAGGATACATATATCTGGGCTGGGTCTTAATTGTCCGGTAAAATAAGTAAACATTGACTGATTGTCAATCAGGCATAGTGTGTGGAAACAGGTTGACAAAATCCAGCGATAAAAGGTGATGTCACTGCCTCCCCTGGCCGCACGTCTCTGAATCAAATGTTTGCGTTAACTGGCAATGAGTCTTTTACATCGATGTGGAGGAATTTAGGCCCACTCTTCTTTGCAGAATTGTTTTAATCCAGCTGGATGGGAGCGTGGGGTTTTCGAGCATGAACTCCTCTCTCAGTTCGTGCCACAGCATCTCAATCAGATTCAAGACAGGACTTCAGAACCTTAGTTTTGTTTCTTATGAGCCATTCAAAGGTGGGCATATATATGTGCTTTGGATTGTTCTGTTGTCCTGCTGCATGACTGAACTACCATTGAGCTTCAAATCGCACACTTGTGGTCGGACAATGCTGTTTGTACCCCTGATGACAACGTGAAGAACTCTTCACGAACAGTTCACAAACAGCTCATAATTTAAGTTCATAAATGATTCATGAACTGTTCCTGGACCCTAAATGGCTGTTCATGAACCTTTGTGTATGAAAAATATTTATGAACTGTTCATGAACTTGAAAAGTTTGTCCTGAGCCAGGTGGCTCATGAGGTTGAAACCCAGTTTCCGGAGCATGAGGCAACTTGGAGTGGGGCTGCTCCCCCTTAGATTGGATGTCTGTCCATCGCAGTTCACCCCTCCCTGTTCGTCGTGTTTCCCCAATCATTTGCTGAAACCCAGTTGTACTCCTGGATGGACTGAGGCACTGTGTGAAGTCTTTTTGCCCAAGAAGGCACCGCAGAGCCGTGACAAGGACTCCAACTCAGGACATTTCAATCGCAAGGCAAGCGCACTTAACCACTGCACCACCAACAAACTTAAAATAAGTTCACGAGAACATTGTTCATGAACGTAAGTTCTTAAACACTTCCAGAACATGTGAGGAACTTTTTGTGGTAATTGGCGAACAGTTCATGAACTATTCATGAACTATAGTTTTTGAACTATTTTTGCCGGGGACAAGCCGATATTTGGTATTTTACTGACACATGAAGCACTCCATGCATGACTTGCGGGAACAATAAAAAACTATTTTTTATTTCACCAGATGGTGCTGACATATGGAACAATGTGAATGCATCATCTGTTGATCTTGTATCATTTTATGGTCAAAGTAAGATTAGTTATATTATTTACAGGCATACATTTAGTTTTGATTTTTATGTAATTTAACTGTGGAGACTGTTTGCTCTTTCTCACAGCCAGCTTCGCACTTGTGTAGGTGTATACACAGGCATGGTTGAAGAATACACTTAACATGTCACTTTGATACAAAAGGTGATACTCAAAAGTTATCTGTGAACAAGATTTTTTTTGATTCCACCTTCTCAATTTGGAAGAGTAGTTTTTGGTGTGTGGAATTTGTTCCCTTGCCTATATTTGCATTGGTTGACTTAGTACTAAATACATTGCTGCCCCGAGTGAGGGATGCTCATATGATCGAAGAATGTTCTGTAAGACACTTTCATTTCTAAACTTAACTGACAAGGTGTGCTGGAGACATTTTTTATTCTGAAGGTTGTGGGACATCCGTGATTCAAGAGATCCAACTTCTCAGCCAGTTTTAGACAAAATAACCATTGAAATAACCGTATATGCTGTTATTACAAAGCAGTAGTTTTAAATTCTGGAATTCTGGAATCAATAAATTCTGGTTGCAAGTTGTACAGGCTACACAGAAAAGGGCAAGGAAACCAAAAACTAAACTGCAAACATGACTCACATAAGAAGAGGGACAGATTATCATTTATATTGAGTGTGTTTAAAATCAACTCTAACAGCTTAATAACTGATTGGGATCACAGCGGCCGCTAAAATACCGTACACGACCGACATGAAATTTATCCTTACATCAAAGGTGCTCAAATGACATACTCCAATGGCGAAATTTCACAATATGTAACCAGAGCCATCTTCACTGAGCACTATATTCCACAATACAATGGAACTAGTGACAAGTTCAAGCTGAGATTCAGGTAGTCTGAATAGCTTAGTGGTTGTCTGTTGAACAAAAAAGGTTATTGTTCAACACACTGTATGATACTGTGGAAATTCGCTTGACGTATCAAATATACACAGACACAATACGCAGTTAATAAGTATGCGGTTTTGAAGACTGCCATTTTTCACTTGCTGAACTCCCTGCATTTGTTGTGTAATTATTTTTTATGACATACACGCAGCAAACAACTTTCTTCAGTGTAATAAATCACGCAGTTAAAAAATGCTTAATTATGTCCACAAAATGAAGGTGAGCACCTTAATGGAAAAAAAAACTTGATCCTACACCAGGAGGCCTAACTTAGGGTGGCAGTATAGCTTTTGAAGTTGACCCAGTCTCAGTTGACGGATCGCCACTCCTTTTATCACGCCTACTTGCGACTATTGCAAAAGGCGTGCGTATGTTTAAAAATACAGCGCCCTCCATAATTATTGGCACCCCTAGTTCAGATGTGTTAAAAGCCTTAAAATAAATTCAATTTTTATTGCAGAAGCATGCTCTCGCACTGAAAATTATAGAAAAATGTAACCTTTAACTCAAGTGAATTTTAAGGGAAGTAAAAAAATCCCTGAGTAAGAAATAATTATTTTTCATAAAATCACCTGTTCCACAATAATTGCCACCCCTGGTTAAGATGTGTTAAAAGCCTTAAAAGAAATTCAATTTTTTTTTATTGCAGAAGCATACTCTCAGACTGAAAATTGTAAAAAAAATGTGGCCTTCAACTCAAGTGAATTTTAAGGGAAGAAAAAAAATCCCTGAGTAAGAAATAATTATTTTTCATAAAATCACCTGTTCCACAATAATTGGCACCCCTAAAAATTCTGAGGAATTAAATGTAATTGAAGTATTTCTGTCATTTCTACAGTAGTTTACAAAGTTGATCAGAGTATCTAGGAACATTGAATTAGGGGTATAAATATGACGTGACACAGAGGCCGTTTCTCTTATCCTCTCTTCAACATGGGATAGACAAAGGAACACACCATTCAAGTAAGGCAGATGTGTGTAGACCTTCACAAGTCAGGCAATGGCTACAAGAAAATAGCCACTCACCTGCACCTGCCCATATCTACTGTCAGAGGAATCATTAAGAAGTTTAAAACAACTGGAACAATGGTAAACAAGCCTGGATGAGGACGCAAGGTTATTTTGCTACCACACACAGTGAGGAGGATGGTAAGAGAAATAAAAAGTTCTCCAAAGCTCACTGTTAAAGAATTGCAACAAATGGTAGCATCTTGAGGTCACAAAGTCTCCAAAACAACCATTAGGCGCGATCTACATGCCAACAAGCTGTTTGGGAGGCATGCATGGAAAAAAGCTTTTCTCACTCATAATCATAAACTCAAAGCTCTGGAGTTCGCTAAGCGGTACTGGGACTTCAACTGGGACCGTGTGCTTTGGTCAGACCAAGATAGAGGCTTTTTGCAACAAACACTCTAAGTGGGTCTGGCGGAACACAAAAGACGAGTATGCAGAAAAGCACCTCATGCCCACTGTGAAGTATGGGGGAGGATCGGTGATGCTGTGGGCCTGTTTCTCTTCCAGAGGCCGTGGGCACCTTGTTAGGGTGCATGGCATCATGAACGCTTTGAAAAACCAGGACTTTTTACTTTGTAAATCAAAATCTGGTGGCCTCTGCCCGAACGCTGAAGATGGGTCGTCACTGGGTCTTTCAGTAAGATAATGACCCCAAACATGTGGCCAAATCTACACAGAAATGGTTCACCAGACACAGAATCAAGCTCCTCCCATAGCCATCTCAGTCCCCAGACCTCAACCCCATTGAAAACCTGTGGAGTGAGCTGAAGAGGAGAGTGCAGAGGAGAGGACCCAGGTCACTGGATGATTTAGAGAGATTGTGCAAAGAGGAATGGTCGAAGATCCCTCTTTCTGTATTCTCCCATCTTGTGAAACATTACAGGAGATGATTAGGTGGTGTTTTGTTGGCAAAAGGGGGTTGTACAAAGTATTAACATCAGGGGTGCTAATAATTGTGGCAAACATGATGTGATGTAAAATAATTATTTCTTAATGTGGGATTTTTTTCCCCACTGAATAAATGCACTTGAATTAAAGGTTGGATATTCCTCTTTTTTTCCTTGTGGTCCTATATTGTTTAGAAAAAAAAACTGAATTTATTAGAAGCTAAAGAACACATCTTTACCATGGGTTGCCAATAATTACGGAGGGCACTGTATGCTGAAGAACCAGTCCCATAGATGGATTGTGGAAGAGCTTATGATAGAACGTGTGTATTGCGTATGATGGGGGAAACCCCTGTTTCATTGTTAATAATGACTTATGCAAACTTTTAATTCTCAGTACACCGGAACTGGGTGACCCGCTGACTGAGCTGGAGAGAGAGCAGTCTGTGCGTGAGCTGAGGAAAGCTGAGCTCGAACCAAACCAGCTGCAAAAGGGCTCCTCCTTTCAGAGGAAAAAAGCCATTTATTACAAACACAGGATACAAGACCCAAAGAACCAATAAATAAGGCTCTGGTGGAGGGGCAGAGTACAGCTGTAGATGTAACCCTATTACATTTCAGGGAGGAGAGCGCTCCCATCCCTCTGTGCTCTCACCCTGCAGAATGTGCAGTAATATAATCTCCACAAATCTGGCCCTGGTTCGGCCAAAGACTTATTTCTCAGGATGCAAGCAGTGACGTATCTTCACCTGCTTCATTTTCCTTCTGATGAGGTCTCTCTCTGATTGGTCCTGTCTTGTCTACAATCTTGTGGTCACTTTTCCTGATCCATACTTTAGATGGCGCATTTTACATGTGATTGATGATTGCTAGCAAGCCGCATGGTAAGAAAAGGTACCAAAAGGTGAGGGAGAGTCAGATGACATATAAACTACAAACTAATACCTTAGGACTGTGGTTCTGTTGCACCGGTGCCATCCGGAATATTTTGCATCCTCAAACTCCTGTAATTCGGAAATATGCAAGTATGTACCTGGAATCTTCTTTCCTCATTCTTCAGTCTAAAATATTTCCTGTTTACACTGTTATAATAACAAGCTTTGGGAATATCCACTATCTCTGCGAGTCTGCCTGGTAAACATTAAAAATGAAAAGAAGTACTAAAGTGAAGTAGCTCACATACTGTTTTTTGGTGTACATTATGTGTGTGGTTGCTGTATGTTGCACTCGTATCTTTCTGAGAATTTGTGTGTTTCCAGTCAGGTCCGTAAACATTTGAAATTTTTAGCTGTTCGCCGCAGCATAGTTGACTATAAAATGCAAGTGTGATCCCTCTGCAGTATTTAGCCTTGTTTTAACAATGGCGTTTTTCACGGGTTCACAGGATTTTTTTTTTTTCTTTTGTTTTTATAGGTTTGCATCATCCTGCATATTAAGTTTGTAGTAATAACTTCTCTCACTCATTAAATTGACTATTATATGTAGCCTTTTCGGACACTGCAGTAAAAGAACCTGATTATTTCATATCTGGGAATCATTTCTCATATGAAGAAACATGAATGGACTGTGAAGTTTGGGCAGAGAGTAGTAAAAAGGCCCAACACTGGCCCTGAATTGCCTGCTGATACAGGAACGCTTTTCCTGATCATGAATCAAACTGATGTGACCAGCTTCATTAACAGCCCTTCACTATGCACCAGAAATGATCACAAGAAGGACACGATTCCCATCAACACTATTGGGATAGTTGCATTTGTAGCGAAATGTGAAGTTTGACTTGGTGGTGACGCTACATGAAACATTAGCTTTAGAGCCACCACCATCAATAACATCTTCCTCTATACACCATTTGACCTGGTTACCATGAAAGCTGTTTAAGTTTTTGTAAATTTTAAAAATGTAAGGTTTGGCCTGGTGGCGGCGCTACAGCAAAGGCAATTGGGTTTCCAACATCAATAATATCCCCTCTGTGTACCCCAGAAACAATCACAAGGAGTGCGACATGCTTCCCATCCAGACTATTAGAGTTATTACATTTGGAAATGTAAAATTTGACCTATTGGAGGCAATGAGGAAGGGTTGTAGGTTCACCAAAAACAATATGGTCCCTACACTATGCATCCAGAATGAACAAAGGAAGTTTCACGAGATTCCCGTAAAAACTGCTGTTGTCGTTCTGCTCACACAATCGATCAGCGGCAGTGGCGCCAGCATCCAAGGTAAATCCATGATATCCCTGAAAACATAAGGATATAATTAGGACACTGTTCACATAGGCATTGTCTGTAACATTAGTCCAGGCCTGTAAGTGAGAATCTGGGATTTGTTAGTTGTTTTGAAGTAAAAAACATGGACTGGGCCGAACAGAATTCAATTCCTTTTCCATGTAAAGTTAGTCTATTTTCACTGGCATAGTAATGTGAGGCTCAAAATAATTTAATCATTGTTAAATCGTGATCCCAGATGCGCCATTTAAATTGCAGAAAAAATGTGGCGAGTGTAACAGTTAGAAAAATTCTGCCTAATTTTTCAATCCAGAGAAGTTTTTTAACGTTTTTTCTAATATTCAAACCCAAGTGTGACATCACAACAAAATGGCTGTGAATAAACCAGTGGAACGTCTGTTGAATAACATCAGAAATGGGAAAACAAAAGTGCGATTCCTCCATCACTGAACGTGTGCACCTTATGGTGTTAAAACAAACACCAGCCTGGTGGTTTTTTCTCAACATCTTGAAAACAGTAGAAAGAAACATAATGAAAATATTGGTGGAATGTTGAATGGTGAGTGTGATGCCACTTTTGCGATCGTGTTTGCTTCACAGTCACACTAATGAACGATATGGGGCTCTAGTTTCTCGGCGCAGCGTGGCGTGGCCCGCGCAGTGGTAATTTTGTGCGGTGCAACACCATGTGCCGCCACTTTGGCAATTTGGTAGACGGTCGTGCGCCGAGATGGGTGTGGCAGTGTAGTAGGGGGAGGTGCCACATTTTATCATGACGCAGTGACAATTACGTGGATAAAGGCCCCGCCGAAAGTGCGCAGAGAGCTCGCCCGCTCCAACCTGGTTTACTTTCTGTGCAGTGGTATTTTGGCTGACTGGCGCACAGTGCGCACACGTCACCGAACCCTCACAGGCAGGTTTCCAGAATGTCAGGCACATTTCAATGCAATAAATAATTACAGCAACCACTATTTAATGTAGCTATCTGAATCAGCACATACATTGTCGTACCTATATCAATTGTCCTGATGTCAGACCAGAGAGAGAGAGAGAGAGAGAGAGAGAGATGTGTGCATGTGGGTGCATGAGTGCATGCATAGGTTATGTGGGTGTGTGTCCTTCAGCTGCTTTCAGACAGGACGCGAAACAAATTTTTTGCATGACTGAATACATTCAAAGTCAATGCAAAGCAGGCCCGGCACTAGAACAGGGAATTGTGGGGGGCACAGACAGTCCCTTTATGACAAATCAGGATAGTCCTGGCTAGTTCTCAATCATTTTCCTTTATTGACGCGTTTTCCAATTATTGTAATTGGCAACTGAAGACACGGTTCCTCTTCATATATGATCTGACAGCGATGAAATCATGGGGTAAATTCAGTATTACTAAGAATTGGGGTGGACAAAACATCCGTTTTAAACATTATTAGTCCTGACCTGTTCTCAGTTATTTTCATGATTAACAAAATGTTCACTCCGACAGCGCTCCGCACTTAACAGGTGTTGCTTGTTCTCCCCGATTAGGTAAGAGGACAGTCATTCATCTGGACGCCTATATGCTTAATTTAAATCAACGTATTCAAAATTAATCTCGGTATTGAGTGAAAAAAGTGGCACCCGGCAGTGAAAAAGGCTATAAAAAGCATGTGGCTCAAACTATTTGCACAGGTATGCAATTTTGAATAATGTCGATTTAAATTCAGCAAATACGGGTCTGGATGAATTAAACTCTGATGCTTTATTAATATTAGGTAGATCTATGCAGAATAATGTCATGGCGGCTACTGTGGGTCTTGTGGGCCCCAATGGACTGCGGGCCCTTAGAATTGTCATCACCTTTCCCCCCTATACGACGGCGCTGCTTACATTTAAGGGTGTGAATACCTTAGGGTGTCAAATTGGGTAAACTGTGTGGAAATTGCAGCACTTTTTATGTACGGTTTTGTTTCAGTGCATCAAAGTAATTGGACAAATGACCACTCTCTTGGTCCATGGCCAGTTGTGCTAGCCCAATATTATTTCGTTTTATACGAAAGCAGATACAACGACATGACTTCAAGTGTGACATTTGCATGTGGAATCTATTCCTGTTAACTCTTAATATGACATTAAAAGAGCTATCACTGCCAGAGAAGCAAGCTACGCGAGGCTGAAAAATAAAAACAAACCCTTTAGAGAGATGGCTCAGGAACACCAGAAAGCTTAGAGGACCATAGATGATAACTGCGGTGGATGGCTGAAGAATTCTTTCCCTTGTGAAGAAAACTCCTTCCCATCACTTGTCCAGATCAAGCTCACCCTGCAGGAGGCTGGCATATCTGTGTGGAAGTCAGCGGTGAAGAGAGGACTTCACCAGAGTAAATGCAGATGGTTTACTACAAAATGTTAACCATTAGCAAGCCACCAAAAAAGCATGTACAATTCTGGAACAACACTGTATGGACAGATGAGACAAAGATCATCCTGGGCCAGAATTGCCATGATCTGAAGACAAAACAGAAGGCAACATGCCCAATAAACAAACAGACTAAAGACAGCAGCAGTGAAGGCCTGGCAGAGTGTCACCAGGGGGAAAACTCAGCATCTGGTGATGCCTCTCGGTTCCAGGCTTTAGGCTGTCATTGACTGCAAAGAATTCGCAAACAAAGTATTAAAAAATACAATTTAATTTATAATCGCAGTAGTCAGTCCAAAAACTTTTAGCCCTTGAATTGACCATTTATTTTACGATGATGTTTTTTTTTTCCAATTAATTTAGAGTCCCTATAATGGAGAGCTCTGAAAAAAATAACTACATTTGCAACACGGTTTCAAGCACATTTTCATTTCATGTTTCATTTCAGATTCGTTGCAATGGAGTAAAGATCCAAAATGATGGACCTGACTCAATATGTCTGAGTCTGTTATCTGTTTTTCTGTATCTTTTTGCAGATGTGGAAGCAAGTGCTGTCGCAAATGTTGAACAATACTGTTAGTTTTTCCTCATTTGTTGTGTTACATGCTCATCAACACAAAGTCATTGGGCTCTGCCCTGTGTGTTATATGCATGTAAGACTGATTAAAGTGTGACGCTCCGCTGAAGAAAACATTTTATTGTTTTTATTTTCTACTTCTGGGAGATTGTTTTCATTAGTTTAATGAGCTTTGTTGTATTATATTGGTGTATCTCCTTTCCTAAGGAAGTTCTCTGAGTGTGTATTTTAGCAATTCATGATTGTTATAATGAATAAACCTAGAAAGCAATATAATTGACTTTAAAATGTTTGTAGTAGGATGAGACAATAGACTAGTTGAAAGGAAAGGAAATAAATTGCCATTTATTCAGATTAAGGGCTCTTCATTAATTTGCTTTCTTCACTAAGTGTATGCATGTTGCCTGAACAGTCAAAGCTGTCTACTGGACATTTTTAAAAAATTCTTTAATTTGTTAAAACGGTGTCAGAATGTATTTTAATGAACGAGAAGCAAAGGGTAAGGAATATGTGAAGTTATGGCTTTGCCGTTTTCAGGCCACGCCTCCAGCCGTCCAGCTCACCGGTCCACTAAGACCCAGACCGCAATTCCTCATTATTCAATAATCACTTGCATCTGTTGTTAATTCCGACTAAGTGATAGCAGTGGAGTATAAATGTCCGAAACTCTCGCAGTATCTTTGTGAAGTCTTGTAGTGCCACGCTTTAACGGTGTTGTTCCTCTTATTAAGACATTTTCGTATTCGTGTGTTTAAAACTCTAAACTCGAAACCAAGTTCTGTTATTGTTAAACGCAGCACTTTTATTCTTAAAGGAACATCACTCCCTTTTTATTGTGTAATACACAGTAAGTAAGTTTTCCAGTCCTAGTATTACTGTTTGTTAAACACTGTCTGGAACCTCTGTTCCTTTTTGTTTTGTCTGCGACGTCTGTGCTCGCTGCATTGCAGTTGGCACCATTAAAACCAACCAAATCCATTCTTGCCCCTGAGTCACAGTCCTCAACTTGCTGTCCTCCGCGCAATACATTGTGCACAAGACACAATCCGTTGCAGCTGTATCAACGTCTGTCTTCATTTTTTGAATCTGCTTGCCCACTTAGGATCGTTTGACCCATAAGAAACCATGGAGACTCAGAGGGCACAAACCTTTTTCAGAAATGTGTTCCATTTTGTCTGTTTTATATTGCTCATTATTTTTATTTGAGGAGAAATGAGTCTGGGCTCTTTGAAGCTGATTTTTTAGTTCCATAATTATCATGGATTTTCAGTAAATACATTCCTCCATAAATGGCCTACATAGCTTTCATCAAACAGTCAAGACATAACAGTTAAATGGTGAAACAATAGCAAACATTCCTTGTTTAGGGTGAGCTTTCTATTTTTAACTTAGATCTCCAAACATCTATCTATTTATTTAGAACTTTTTAAACGGAAAGCACCACTTGCATGAGCACCCCTTTCATTTTAAATGAGCTGTGTCCTTGTGGTACCTTTGACATAAACCATGGTTTTAATCCTTCTGGCGCCTTTGCTTAACAGGGTTGACATTTGGCTGGACTTTTATACAAGTTTTTGGCTGAAACATGATGGGTAATGTTACAAACCAAGTAGAAAGAACCACTTGCAGATCAATGAAAAAAGCTTCCTGGGCGTATTTATTGTGATTTGTCGGCAACAGAACACAAGAGGGCTGGCTAAACACTAGGTGATGGGCAGTCTGAGTTGATCGATTAGCAAGCAGCAGTAGAGGAGCGAATCCAAGCTGTGGTCAAGACAGTCCAGCGTTCAGAAGCCGGGTGGTCAATCCAATACTTCATTCGCCGCACTGCTTTTGTCAAGCAATGCAAAAATAAGGTTCAACTGTTCCCAGAATCTGTAGAGTCTCCTATTTTGCGGAGGATGGCGCTTCAGAGTCTGAGGGATTTGATTTATATGATGACGATGAATATGAAAATGGAAAAGATCCATTTGTTGATTGATAAGGGTAGCAGAGAACTTTGTGCTGAGATGTGACCATATTGCCCAAATGCTGCTTCTCGGCGCACATGATTTTTGTATCAATAATCGCAAACTTTGTTTGAAAAAATTGACTGAGGTTGACTCTGTGTAAAAGTTATTTCCTTGAGCAAATGTGAGCTTCACTTACAAATAGTATGGATGACTGGATATGTTTTGGCCTTTGGCTGTTTCATACTGTTCTGTGCAAATGACATTTTGTGTTTCATAAAATGTTATTTATTTGTGTGTGTGTGTGTGTATGTGTGTGTGCGCGCGCGCGTGTGTGTGTGTGTGTATGTGTGTGTGCGCGCGCGCGTGTGTGTGTGTGTATGTATGTGTATTTGAAATTAAAAAAACTTTTAATGCTCATTTGCGCATCTTAACGCAGTCCCTCTCGCATTTGGTGAAAGAGGAGTGGCAGACAACATTTGTACTCAAAAAATGATATTGCGAAATTTCATTTTTGACTTTTTTATACAGTATTATACTATTTATTCCTATATTACACAACTTTTGTGGAAGAAGACTTTGGTAAACTTAATTCAAGCCCCAAAAACAATTCATCCACATGAGAAAAGGAATGCATTTAAATGAGATTTGCCAAATTTCTAAAATTGGAATTTGAATGTTCTGCGTTGGGGCCAAATTATCTCTTTACACAGTGCTGTAGGTAAACTGTGTGACTCATAACGGAGAAAAGTGAGATTGCTGTGAACATTTTAAGATGAAATACATGGGTATCTTGCTTGATGCAAATGCTTTTAGAAGGAGAATGAAAGACAATATTTACAAATAGGAAAAAAATACCCTTCAACCCTAGAGATGCAATTTCAAAAAGTTATGTTATTAAGCTACATTTTATTGCAAAACAATGCAGACATGGGAATGGCTGTGCTCTTATTTTGGCTTCTTTATATTCTGTCTGTGTTCTCATTCTGAGGAAGCTTGACTGACATCTGAATATTTTGCGTTAGACCTGCTTGTGTTGATGGAAGCCAGGTAGCAGTTGCTCTCCATCCTCAGCATTACTGCTGAACCGAGCTCCACTCCTTAAGCCCTCTCTTTAGTGCTACCAGTCCTGAATGATGCACTATGGCCAGCTCCTGTCTGAGGAACATTAACTGACTTTAACCCCATAGAACTTGGTCTGTCAAATGCAGCTGCTGGATTCAGACCTGTGGAACTTCAGCCCTACTATAAATTCTAGTGGAGAGATCCCAAATATGTGCTGCTGAATTACAGGGAAACATGTATAAAATGATGTTCATGACTGTTCATGACCTGGATATTTTTTTTCAAGTTCATTTAATGCTGTAGCCATAAAAACATGGCATCCCGGGTTTGAATATTTCTCTCAGTATAAGTGTGATGTAGCTTCAGTGAAGTGCTACTGGCAGCAGATACAGGATATGTGTGTGACTGTGCTAACATATGAAAAAAAGCCTTTTCTGACTTCAAACCTACTTAAGGGAAAACTTAAGTTAAAAGTCTGAGTTTAAAGTGTGAAAAAAAAGCTTTTATTGGCTGTTGATATCCTATATCCAG
The DNA here is from genome assembly GCA_029721435.1 of Gymnothorax reevesii. NCBI lineage: Eukaryota > Metazoa > Chordata > Actinopteri > Anguilliformes > Muraenidae > Gymnothorax > Gymnothorax reevesii. The sequence continues at coordinate 56,140,351 of CM056582.1, forward strand.
CTTGTAGGCAGTTAGAATGAACAAGAGGTCAGCTATCACCAGTCTGAAGAGTTGAATGCATGTTTTAACCTTCGTCCAACAAAGGGTTTTTCTACTACAACCCCAACTAAGGGTGGTTACCACCTCCCCCCCCCGACATTATTTCAAAATTAGGCTATAAACATCATCTTGTTTGGTATCAGTGTACATCTACAGATGTCCTCTCTTAAAATCAAGTACAAATAAAACACATTTCCACATTATGATGTCACAGTGACGTCATCATTAACACCATATTAGGAAGAAACATCAAAATGACAAAAATCCATGTTTTTGTATATTTTTAATTTTAGCTGAAAATAAGTAACTTTTTGTAACCTCTAGAACTACTAATACTACAATTCATATTTTAGTATCATTTTAAATGTTACAAACTTATGAGTAACATAAATTTTACATTACTATGATGTCACAAATTACTCATTTTGGGAAAAACGCAGACAAAAGGAAAACAAATAGTTTTGTAAACATTTTTCACATTTTCTTTACTTTGTTTCTCCTTATGATAGAACGCACTTGCATAAAAGGTTTATCTATGAATTATGAGAACAACTTTATGAGCAATTCTCTGAACTTAATATCAGGCCTATATTACAGTACAGAAACTGTATACAGTATAGTAACTAGTCAAACACACAAGTAAAAGTATGTCAGTCATGCACTTCTAATATTATTAGGTGATAATCACTTCAAGGTTACTGCTCACTGCTGGTCATTGTAATTCCAAGATTTACTAATACAAGGACAAGCTATATCAATAAATCAATAAAGATGACAATCAGTGTGGTCAACAAAGTTCATTGAGCATGAAACAAAATAATAGCAGACTATTTGCAACTAATTTGTAAGCATATTTTGTATCAAAAACGGGCAAAAATTTATGCTGGTGGCATTAAGTGCCACACCTGCACCATTAAGCTGCTTTCACACTGGACAGGAGATGCATTTTTCGCGAGACAGATTACATTCCAAAACAATGCAAAGTCTTTGCATTGACTTTGAATGTAATCTGTCGTGCGAAAAATTCATTTCGCGTCCGGTGTGAAAGCAGCTTAATTCAGCGCAGTTATCTAGCTGACTCCAGCCAACTAAGGAGTGCTGATCAGTGAAACGCGCTAAGTTCACCTCCTGTTGCGTGAACTCTAGCCGCCATATTCTTATGCATTTATCTGTGTATGATTTGAGTGGAGATATGAGGTGCTGTACACTTGACCTTCCTGTCTCGAAAAGTCTCGCCCAGAGCACGACCCGGACTGTAGAGATGTCAGAAACCCCTCAGCTGGGCCTCCCCAGACATAAATCTTAGTGTGAAAGGTTCAGTTCTAACAAAAACATTACAGCCTCACCCTTGCAATCTCTTCTCAGGGGCACTTTCAGCCGATCCCAGATGATCGGTGCTGGTTACAAAGAAGAGCCGGGTAATTAAAGTGTGCACTCTCAAAAATAAAAGCACATTAAAGACATAAATTTGATATATGCAATATCCAAAATGTCTCCTGAAAGGTATGATAAAGTTCTTCTGCATGCCTTAATCGAGAAATAAATACAAATGAATTGTGAAATCCATTGCAAACAGTACAATTTTATGTACCTGTTAGGTCCCACCGCAGTTGCAAGAGTTTGCAACATTTCTGCCCTTTTAAACTCTTTTTTTCCTAACTTCTCTCTCAGAGTCTGATGTTTTGTTTTTTTTTTCTTAAAGAAGCATAAAGCTCTGGTGACATTTGTGGTTGTGGTGGAGAAAACATGTTGTTTGGGGTCTTGTTTTTGGTCGCAGACTTGGGCGATGCGTAATTTGACTGATTAACAGTCCCTTTAACAATTTTGGGCATTGCTTCAATACTTTCTTTTTCTCCTGCGGCAAAGAGGCTTTACTGCTCCACTCCAGCAGTCCCTGGTAACTGCGTGTCAAATAAATGCAGCCATAAACCATTTATTTTATTAACCCTCAGTGTTTGTACACTGATAGGCTGTTTCTTCCCTGCGCTCCTTCTCAGGCGAGGAGAAGAATTATGGCGGGGGCTCGTCCCACGAAGCCACAACAGTGAGAGAGACGATGAGGGAATGTTAGTGTGTAACTGTGGTGACCGCAGGTTCACAGGAGTGAGAATCACATCTCTGATATTTGATAATCCTCAGTTCAGTACTGTCATTTGATATTTGGTAATGGTGTGAGAAGGACTAACATTTGATATTTGGTAATGGTGTGAGAAAGACTGACATTTGATGTTTGGTAATGGTGTGAGAAAGACTGACATTTGATGTTTGGTAATGTTGTGAGAAGGACTGACATTTGTTATTTGGTAATGCTGTGAGGAGGATTGACATTTGATATTTGGTAATACTGTGAGTAGGGCTGACATTTGATATTTGGTGTTATTTGGTGATGCTGTGAGAAGGACTGATATTTGATATTTGGTAATGCTGTGAGAAGGACTGACATTTGTTATTTGGTAATGCTGTGAGAAGGACTGACATTTGTTATTTGGTAATGCTGTGAGAAGGATTGACATTTGATATTTGGTAATACTGTGAGTAGGACTGACATTTGATATTTGGTGTTATTTGGTGATGCTGTGAGAACGACTGATATTTGATATTTGGTAATGAGTAGGACTGACATTTGATATTTGGTAATGCTGTGAGAAGGACTGACATTAGATATTTGATAATGGTGTGAGAAAGACTGACATTTGATGTTTGGTTATGCTGTGAGAAGGACTGACATTTGTTATTTGGTAATGCTGTGAGAAGGATTGACATTTGATATTTGGTGTTATTTGGTGATGCTGTGAGAACGACTGATATTTGATATTTGGTAATGAGTAGGACTGACATTTGATATTTGGTAATGCTGTGAGAAGGACTGACATTAGATATTTGATAATGGTGTGAGAAAGACTGACATTTGATGTTTGGTAATGCTGTGAGAAGGACTGACATTTGTTATTTGGTAATGCTGTGAGAAGGATTGACATTTGATATTTGGTAATACTGTGAGTAGGACTGACATTTGATGTTATTTGGTGATGCTGTGAGAAGGACTGACATTTGATATTTGGTAATGAGTGGGACTGACATTTGATATTTGGTAATAGTATGAGTAGGATTGCCATCTGATGTTTGGTAATGGTGTGTTAGGGACCAACGTTTGATGATTTGGTGACGTCTAGCAATGAAATGACTGGGACTGACATAATTTTTTGTTATGACGTGTTCGGAACTGACATCTGACAGGAACTGATATTTGATGTTTGGTAATGGAGAGATGGGGAGTGACATCTGACGTCTGGAAGTGCTGTGAGTGGGTCTCACATTTGATGTTTTGATAATGCAGTGATTGCGACTGACATTTAATGTTGTATTATGAAGTGTCTGGGAATGTCTTGCAATGCAGTGATAGGGGTGGCAATGCAGTGTTTGGAACTGACTTTGGATGTTTGGTAACGCAATGACTGGATGTGACATTTTAACTGACTGCTCATGCACAGCGATCTTTGAAAATGTATTAAGAAAGTGTACTGCACATTTCCCAAATAATGTGCCTTAAGCTTGATAATTATTATACATTATTCACAGTACATCAATATAGTAGCTTATGAGCGTATATTTCTGCTTTAGAGTGAAATTATTCGACAGCTATTACATTTATAGACATTGTGTGATTTCTGTAAGCTTATGAAGAATGATGTAAATTGCGATCAAAGCGGTGATATTCCTACTCTGCCACGAAGCAGTTAACATGATTTTGTGAACGTTTCCCTTTTGGTCTTGTGCACTGCAGCACCCCCCAATGTTTCATTATGTGAACTGCAGTGCCGTTCCAGTCATGCCTCAGCAGAAACTGACATGATGAAATTGGTCATGATTGCCTAATAACACCTTATATCACTAATTAGCCTTATTAATATCCACAAATATTCAGTCATTATTTAACTTTGATCTGAAAAGCTGCACTTACTAAACAAAAGCTTTCACAAGCAAATCCAGAATTGACTAAATTGAAGATCATTGTAATTCATAGCGATTGAATTAAATTGTACACATTGTTTTTACTTTATTGTTTTAATGAAAACCTGTGTGTGTCTGTGTGTGTGTGTGTGTGTGTGTGTGTGTGTGTAAACACGGGTGTAAGGGATGATTACAATATATATACTCCCTGTGTTATGGTTTAGCACACATGCAATGTTTCACAGCTTTGAAGTCAGATTTAATGCAGCTGTGAAACCAACTGCACACACTCATGACCTGTCAGAGTTATATATCCTTCATGTGAAAACACAAAGGCAGTCTAATCATGTGTCTTGTTCCAAAAACACATTTATTAATGAAAATACTGCAAAAAGCAGCAGTGCTAAAAAGTGAGCTTTGTAATTTTGATATAGTAATTACATTAACTTTTTCACCCAAGTCTCCCAGTGGCCAAGACACTGGCTTTCCAAAGACTCGTAAATCTTCTTGTGTTTATGCTTGGAGAGTGAATTTCGGCAAATATTTGCTTCTTTTCTGCTTCATAAAGCATAACTACAAACAGCTGGAAGAAAATATTGGCACCTGACTCAGGCTCTCTAATATTGTACCTGCTCTATGCACAATATAATTTTTCTTTGTTTGAAAGATGCATTGAAATATATTCATATGATAACCAGCATAAAGAAGTCCAAATGTTGTGTTTTTTGTTTTTGTTAAGCTTAATCGGTGCGTCAACACACAAAACTTGCAAGAGAAATATTTAAAAACAGTTTTACGGTTGTTTTCAAAAATGACTTGTATTTCTTATGAACTGTCTCTCGTGCAGGTTTCTGCATCAGAGAATGTATGGTTTTTGAGAAAGATAGGAGGTTTGTTTCAGGAGAATAAATGAATTGCCACAGGTTTATATGCATTGATAACATTGTTGATTCAAGTGCTATTTTTGCTATTTTAAGCTATTTATACAGTATATCAGCACAGGGTATACAACACATCTATACAACTGCATTGGGAATGTATACAAAAAATCTATGCGACTGCATGGTGTCAATTTTTAACCCTTTGAACGGTAGGCTTTCGGAGTGATTTTTCAATATCTGTGTCGCTTAGAATTAGCAGTGACGTCGGCATTAGTATGTCCACTTACTAACATTCTGATTGCATAATTGTGGTCTGATGAGTTAAGTTCAAATTGTTACACACCTGGAAGAGCTGTGTCCTCCTATTTTGGGACAGTCCCACAACACTGAATATTAATCCTATATCCCATGGTCTCATGACTGGGCACCCAACTGTTACAGTTTTTTTTTATTCTTGCCTGCAGTGTGACTCGCTCAAGCTGGGCGTTGAACTGCCAGTGTTTTAAGCACCATGGCTGTAGGCCAGCCAACACCCCATCATTGAGTCATGTAGCATGCAGAAGCAACGTGGCAGAGTCTGCAAAAGTTACAAGTGTGTTTTAATCATTTTGGGTACAAAAATGCACATAATGCGTCTTCTTCAGTCTTATCACTTTCCTTTCATTGCTTTTTCATCTATCAAAGACAATGCAATGTAGCTGTGCCTATGGTTGCCACGGTTCTCAATGTCAAAGACTAAAGCCGCCACATTTATTGTTGCGCTTTTCGGTATCCTCTACACAAACAGCAAGTTAACTGGCAGAACATAAACAGTAGCCCTTGGTCAATTTTGACTCTTCAACTTTCACAAACAGTAGTTTCAAAGCGATAGATTAATGTCTAGTCTTATGAAGTCTACCATTAGAAACTGCCCTACTAATGGTTAAATTTGAAATGAATTCTCTTGGGCAATAATAGAATCCTCCTGGACGACACGTATCAGGAAGCAAGAAAAGCATTTCAAAATGTCTTAAAATGGCATATCTTATGTATGAAGTGGCAACTACAGGCTCACGTTATGGGGAGAGTTGGTTCACAGGCTGACACAGCTGTTAGCATACACAAACAAAATAGTAAAGAAACGATATGCAAAATCAACCCAAGTAATACATAGATTGTAATACTTTCCTGATATAAAGTAAATAACTACTAGGATTATTTGGCATTTGTTGCTTTAGTTATAATTGTTTCATGAAAAACGCATTTGAAATTTCAGAATGCCTAAGTGAATATTGCGCAGCTAGGCTAACTAGTGTTGCTGTTACTGTAGGAACACCTTGCTGCTATTTAACCAAATTTGAGCGGTGGCTAGTCATGGCAGCCCTATTGCTGGTCATAGTTTATCTGTGGCTGGTTTGATCTGGAATTTTCAGCCGCTGAGTTCTTGTGTAGCTAAGCCTGTGTTGACATGTCGGGCTGGACTGATTGATCTGCACATCGTAGCGGCAGCGTGTGTCTTGCTGTTAGGTGGCCTGGCGTGTAGCCATGTTACAGGGCCTCACAGCAAGACAGCGTCGCGCCCTCTCACCTGAACGTGGGGCACGCTGTACTGCCATATTCTGAGCATCACTGGCTGGCACAAAGAGAGCGCTAATAACCCGTCTAACTGTGAGAACTGAGTGAAATGTTCTTGACGGACCGGTCAGCTGTTCATCTAACAGCCACTGCTGGTGTCTGGAGTTCCACACCACTGATTTATGGAGTGCCATGAAAACCACGAGAACGCGCATTTGGCTCTGCTCGCGTATGTCGCCTCGCAGAAACGGAGAGTCGCGCTGCGCGTTGAATCAGCACCCTATGGTGCGTCCTTTTGGAGCAGGATGAAGAGTGTGTGAGCAGTACAGCGGGATGTGTGAGGCCTGAACAGTGGGCTGAGGACACCGCTGGTTAGAGGTGTTGTCGACTAATTACTGAAAACAAAGCCCATTACAACAGGTGGCCGTGGCTTCGGGGTCAGAGCTCGGACCTTCCCGGGATGAAGTCAATTAAAGCCTCTTGGCTGAGAGGGTGAAATATTGCCAAATCGGCTATCATTGTAGCACCAGCCCTATCAGTGGTGTCAGGTTGGTAAGAGTGGGAGGAGAGGAGCCTCCACAAATCTGGAAGAGAGAGAGTGAGAGTGAGATTTGAGATTTAAAACCCACTTTTTTCAAAAGCAAAACTTCCATAGCACACAAAAGAGAAAAGAAAAGAGGGAAATAATATGAGAAAACTGTCTGAGAAAGGGAAAGAGGGAGAGGAGAATTAATGAAGGTAGGCTCAGAGAACAGAACAGAAAGGTACAGCAGTATTTAGAGAGAGAGAGAGAGAAAGGGGTGTTATTGGAGTTAATTTGACTCTGTGAGTGTTGATTTACCTCTGGACATCATACTGTGCAGAGAGCTGCAACTGTAAACTCACTTAGTGGAGAAATTGTTGATGAATAATCATTACAGAACTTTTATACAACCCAACATCAGCAAAAAAAAAAATCTTACCAGCCCACACGGACTGAATGTGTATGAGAGAGAGTGAAAGAGACAGAGAGAGAGAGAGAGAGGGAAAAAATGGAGAGCTCACTCTCTAACAGACCAAATGGCTGCCAGCGAAGCCACAAATGAATATGCTTTTGAGTCTAATTCCCCTCAAGGTCCATTTCAGACGTCACATTTACTTGAATGAAAAATTGCTGTGCTTCCATTTCCCCGTTCGTCAGTTGGAACAGCATTATTCTGTATTTCTCCTAGTTTGTTTCTCAATGGTCATCGGATGAAACTGTCTTCAATTGGAAACTTGATTGGGCACAATGATTATGTTTACATGCACAATACATTCCAAGTTTTGCCCTCATTCTGACAACAAGAATATTCCCACTAAGCAGATCACATAGCTAAAGAAAACAAAAAATCCACCGATATTCCCCTTTAGATGCGGCTGTGTACTGTCCGATTGGCATAAGGTTTTGTCAGAGTTTTTCTCGAGTGGTGGACTGGTTTGACTGTGCGAACATCTGCTGTCAATCTGCTGTCGTTCAACCACCTTCTTGAAAAGGTAGGCGCAGCCATAGTAGTGTATATACAAAAACCTGTTGGTATCCTAGTCTTTCATAATGTTTAAAAGTAGGTGTTTTTCCCCTTCTGACCAGTAATGTGGGCTTTGCTGACCATTAGCAGGTGGTGAAGTGTCCCAAATTGTGGCAAAAACCCTCAGTTGTGACGCAAATTCCACATGCGCTGTATACATGTCCAAACAATGCTCCAAAAACCAGAATGATGGCATATTCCACGTCTTGATCAGAAAGTGCTACATTCGGAATAGGGCCTGATTCCACATCTCCAAGGGAAATGCACCATTTACATGACTCTGTTTCCCTGACCCGTATCAAATTTGAAATATTGTCATATATGGACTAATAGTGGAGTACAGTAAATATTGTTGATGTGTCTCAACTTCTTAGCCTCAGTCAGATGTTTTTAGATGGTACTCCAGTGCAATTGACGATGAGATCGTTTTGTGATTCATGATAAGCCAACCAAATGTCAATTTGTCATTGGTTTTTGCTTTGTAGATGTCCACAGTTTTCACTGCTGCTGCAATGACGCACACTGCTGCGCTGCGAGCTGTTACTCTTGCGACTTGACTGACCTGTCATGTGATGTGCTTGCTTCCATCTACCTTTTGGATCAGCCCCTTTAACACGTGAAAGTTTATTGTCTCACTTAGTTTCCCAGCTGAGGGTCTGCTATTAGCGGACACACTGCGAAAGGAAAGATGCACCTCTCGGCTAACATTTCTCCTACTCCCCCAGCATGTTCTCCTTGGTCCAAACATTTTGGAGTGCAGAAATGCTTTCTAGTTTGTGCAGGTGCCCCAAAAAAAGTTTTTTCCCTTTAGCTACTGGCAATTTTCAGAAGAAAAGACTCTTTAATGGCAATATGAAGGAAGACTGTCCCTCCTCCCAAGAGCATTACACTGGTATACAGAGCTGAATGATTTCTACCACTAATTATCTTGGGCGCACTGCATGTTCGAAGACTGTAATGTTCACAGCATTTTGCATCGCTATCCCTAGATGGCATGTTATGTGAGTAAAAACACTTATTAAAAATTTCTCAGGGGAGGGTTAAGACTTCTTAACACGCTGTCTTAAAATCTTGTCGCGGCAAATGAACACATTTTAGGGTCAACCAAGTGTATAATGTAAGATATTCATGCACTGTCCATACAGAAACCACGCTTAATTGCCCAGTCACACGCTCATGTTGTCGCTTGAATAATGGTGTTCTTAAATCGGATCACATTCCATAAAAATAAAATCTATCCTCCTCTGCGAAGGAGGCTAGAACTACATGCTTGCCCTGCCTCTTTCTTTGCTTTACTGTTATTGTATACATTTTTTAATAATCCTGTCATGTTCATGGTTATGGCCAGTAAATACTGAAAATAGTTTCTCCTTGATAAAACAGAGGCAGTGAAGCTGGACTAAAAACAGACATTCATTGGGCTTGGAGAGCCAGTTGGCACAATTTTAAAATGCCTTCATAAAGTCAATCGGTTTTATGGCTTGGAAGTCATTTTTAAACATATAAATTAGCCAATGCTTATTTTAAAAACACACACTGGGACGCTGCAGACATTTTTATGAATGATCTGATTCAGAAGCATCTGGGTAATGGACTTTACTCGCTTACTCACATCGTAGTGTGGTATAAAGGCCTGTTGACCCTGTAGATTAAGATAATTGCTTGTATAAGATAATTGCTCTCATTACTGTAAACCTAAGCTAAATGAAACTGAAGCAATCGGATGCTTAAAACTCAGACTTGACTCCTCTCTTTACACGCGCGAATGCGTAGTGGTTCCAATCGCTTAGTTTTTTTTCTCTTTTTTTAATATAATTATTATTAGTAAAGGAGAAATTCCAGCGTATTCCATCTAAACAGGAATGCCAGCCTGTTCCGCAATATCTGTCCCCGTAGTTGAAAGTAGATTTAACTGTAACTCTGTTTTTTCACCTATTTAATGCTGATGAATAACAACGACGTCATTTATAATGCGAAAGCGTTGCATATTAAATAAGCCGAGTTTAATTGTAGCCGTTTCAGTGTAGAATAGGCCTACTTGAGTATCTGCGCAATTAGTGTGCTGTAAACGAATGCGCAAATCTGGGTTCTGTTGAAGCCCGGAGGACTTGCTTTAATTTCAGGTTCACTCAGGATTCTGAGTAGACAATTACGCGTATGTGTGCATCAATATTTAGGTCATTTTGTACATTTAGAATAATGAATACATTATTAACTACCAGGCCCGTTAGCCATTTTCCCACAAGACAATTTACTGGATCATGGCCTCGCTTCCCAACTTGGTTTGCTCAGTGACCACCGATGAGTGTGTCAATGAACTTTGAAAATACCGACTGCATCTCTGAACTACATTTGTATCTTTAAAGCCGAGATGTGTAAAACCTCCGCCTTCTCATGTGGGACAAATGGATCAGCTCTCTCTGAATCAGTGTGGAGTGCCCCCAAAAGGCCGCGAGTGGCATTACAGCTCAGTGAAGTCTTCGAATACTTACTCGCTTGAATGGCAGATTTGCAGTGTGCCTCTTAAATCAACCGCGCTGCAAAGCCAAGTTGCATCACGTTTTAAGCCTTTTGATGGACGTATTTAATTCGCGTTAAAATATCACATTTAAGCAAGCGTCAGCTTATCTTTCCAGAGTCAGAACTTTGGATGTGAATTAATAATATGACAGGAATCAGACGCGCTTGTGCGAACTCAAGCCCTTGCCTCTGAATTTAAATGATTAGTCTCCATCCTGTTGATGCAGTTTACACATTAGCATGTAAACAGTGTAAAAGTCGCGACCCTGTCTAAATCAGGGATATATTTTGCTCCCCATCAGGACAGTGCTTTCTGGCCTGCGAAAGATCATGTTTGCTACGTGCTTGCTAATGAAATTAATTAGGCAGTTGCTACGGGCACGGCGGTTTTTCAATGGGGAGAGGCACGGCAGTCCCCATTTCAAGCCCTGCCCTAACCGTAACCTTAACCCCAAACCCTAACTCCAACCCCCAACCCCTTCCTAAACCATAATTCCGAATCCTTAAACTAATCCGTTGAAAACCTCTGCCATACTAATAAAACATGCCGTGTCTCTAGACACTTCCAATTAATTATCACTTTGTCAGTGAGCGACACGGCAGAGGATGGGGTACCGTAGCCTTATTTTTATTTATTTTTTCGGGGATCTGGGCGGAGCCTGATTTAAAACTGGAAAGCGGGGCTGAGCGCGCGCCCATCAGTCTCTCTTATTTGTGTGTCTAACTCACGCAGGAGGATCACAATCGAGAGAAAAGTGAAGGATCTTCACAGATGGGTCAAAACAGCACCAAATGTGAAATATTAGTATTTACTGCACGAACAGCGCTGGCAGAGGCTGGGTGGTGTTAGTTACAGATCTCCCAATTAAAATAGCTATTGGAAGATCAATGCAAATCATGAAAATGCTGACAGTAGCTGACAATTTTAAAAGAATGCTCTGGCGGGGAAAGTGTAAACCCTTAGAGTGCTAAATGCAGCTATTGTCCCTCAATAATGTTAGATATCAAAATCAAAGCTATTGAAAATATATCATGTGGTGACTTGTTTAAAAGAGCTCCTGCAGTGGAGCTCTTTTTAAAAACTAGCCACATGATAGGTTTTCAACACGACAGGATAATGAAATTAATATTTTTTTAAATTTTATTTCCGCACCCGAATGCTTAATGTGTGAAATGGTAAAATTTGCTTCGTTCCCTTGGTCAGCCTCACTGCTGATTGGTGTGTTGCTGGCACCCCCTCCACCAATAAAATGCCAGCTCTCTGTCTTTGAGCCAGGACCGCTGTGTGTAAAGATATAATCCCTTCTGTAGGAGAACTGACAGGAAGAATTCTTATCCGGAGCTGTTTGTGTTTGACTGAGCATTGGAGGGTCAGGTCTCTGTGGATTCTCTTATTAGCGAGAGTAGCTGAGCCGCTCCCGGTGAATTCCAGCCCAGTTTCAGGGCCCTCTGCTCTGGCACTGCAGTCACGAACACACACACAAACACTCACACATACACAGACACAAAGATCGATCAGCACGCATTCACACACTCATACACCACTCACAACATTGTCACATGTGCTAACACATGTGCACGTGTACACACAGATTACACACACTTGCCTCAAAAACACACAAGCAGAAGTGGATACGTGTGTACCCTCACGCGTAATGACACACTCGCATCAGCAACTCATCAAGTTAGTCACCCTGACTAACGCTCTAGGAGTAAATGCAGCCCAGGCTGGCCATAGATACGGTTAGACAAGGTCAGAGTTCATAATTCCACTGTTAGAAAGTGACAGGGCTAAAGTTCTGTGGTGAGAACCACTGCTTAATGAGAGGAACATAAATTTTGGTCTAACGTAAGGCTTTTCTGTCCCTCTATTGGTCTGTCGACTGATGAGTATGAAGTGAAACTTTTTGGGAGACATGGCTCTTGTAATATCAAGTTAAATTATCCTACGGGAGAATTGGCACTCGGTGACTTGAAGCTGAAGCGCACTTAAACTTTACTTTGCCTTTTCTCATTTTCCTTGTCTTATTTCATTTATTTGTTACATTTTTCCATATATTACACGTTATCCGTAACCATTTAGTGGGGCAAATGGGGAAAAATGGAGGAAATTTGATGAGGATCAACTCTCTTTTCATGGCACTGTGTGTACATAAGGACGCGCCCGCAGTTATGCTGACCCTCACTTATGTGCGAAGGTCCCCTCCTGTACACATGGACACAAACACAGAGGTGGAGTAACGGGATGGAGATGCCCACAGTCACTAGAATAAAGGACTGGAAGGCGGTGAGCTCAGTAAGGGAGTGTTAAAGAGGAGTTCTCTCGGAGGGCGATGACAGGTCCAGTGACCTCACAGCAGCTCAGCAGCGTGAGAATGTGAGCCATGAGCAGGCAGCCGATCGGCTGGACAGAGCCGGGGTACCCTGGAGAGCATTCCTGGCTCATGTGGCCATCATGAATCCCGCAGGAAACCCCCAAACCAACCAACAACCCCCCAAGGGTCCCAGCTAAAGCGGGACAGGCTCTCCCACTCCAGCCCTTAGCACGTGTTTTGGTTGAGTTCCAGTCAAACTCGACTTGCTGTCTGTGTCAAAAGTTTGGACACACTTTGCTGATGTCACAGCTCTCTGTTTTTGGAGAAATTTAGATGGCTTAACCTCTGTATCATCTAGAATGAAATCTCGTAAGAGGTGAACAGTCAGAAGTAAAAAAAAAAAGAATAATTCACTTGTTAGAATAGTGTACAAATTTTGGAATTCTCAAAGGCTCCACATTTTGCTAAATAAACAGACAAACAAGCTCCTTCTATTTTCCAATGGTTGACTTAAAGCCAAGCTGTTTTGGGACTTATTTGGCAAAAAGGTCAATGAGAACCAAACCATAAGTGCAGCTCATCATTGGGAATTTAGACGGCCGCTTAGCTGCTAACTCATTATAGCCATGTAACTGCCTGAGTAAAAAAAAAAGCGAGTATGCTTAACAATGATAAATTCCGGTTAGTTTGATTGATTTAAGAATTTGATCTCTTTTTTGGCAAGATAAACAATTCTTATACCTTTATTCAACATGTAATGCAAGAAAAATGTGGGTATGTCCAAACATTTGACTGGTACTGTAGCTTAACATCCTCCTCCTTTCTGCGATGTGACCCTCGGCATTATCACTTCCCCTCGCGCCCCAGGTCCTACGTTCTTGATTTCAGGTTCTCTTTTCTCCCCCCGCAGAACCCAGACAGGAGGACAGCTCCGACGACAACCGCAGCTCCAGCCTCGGCCGCTCTGCCCACTCCGACGACGTGTCCGTCGCCTCTGACCTCCAGGATGACGGCCCTCCTGAGTGTGAGTACCTGGTCTTTCCTTGCTCCTGTTCCGCCGTTTATTTACGCTTGTGTCCAGAGCCGGCACCACTGCCAGCTTGAACCCACTGTAGCTGTCATGAAAAGGTGAAACTCCTAAGTGACACTGACTGTCAACCTCAAACGGTCCATACTGCAATTGTCTGCTCCCTTAGTGGAGATTTACCACATAAAGAAAAGTAGTGCACCCCCTACTGGTGAGCCTGGATTGTATCACCTCGTAAGGGAAAGTACTGCCCCCCCCCCCCCCCCCCCCCACTGGTGAACCTAAGTTGTATCACTGAGTATGGTCCAGAGGAAAAATCATATGAGTGTACAGGATTCAGTGTGTTACATCAAACCTAGATTTGATAAGACAGGGGTCTCCCTCAAGAGCAGCATGTAGGGGATATAAGACACCTGGGAGTAGATGCTGGGGGGGATAACTGTAGTGTGCAAGACAGTCGAGAGTACAGTGCTGATGAAGGATTATTGTGTTCCTGGCCAAGGCACCGCTGGGTCTGCCAGGTCTCAAAATAAGTGTGGCGTTTTGAGAACTAATAAAATGGCTGGACCAAAAATAAGGCCAAGGTGCACAGACTGAGTGCCATTTTATTTACTCCAGCTTCACATCCTCCGCGACCATTGACCGTTTCTCGTAAAAACGGCGAGAGCGAAGTGCACTCCTGCTGGCTATGAAATATTCATGGCCGTTTAGCCGCTGGCGAGCTCTGCCCTCCCTCCATCTCCTTCATTTCCCAACCCTTCTTCTGTCAGTCTTCTCTCTCTTTCTCTCAATCTCTTCCTCTTCCACTCTCTTTCTGGTTCCCAGTCTGTCATGTCTCATGTCTGTCTCCCTCTTTCCCGAGCTATTTTTAAGTGGTTTCATGTGTGGTTGTAACAAACATCCCTGTGCACATTTGACACCTCCTGGCCTCCCCAGTGACCTCTTTGGAACTTTTTTTTTAACCTGGCTTGACCACAGAATGTGAATCAGTAATCAGTATGCATGGCAGCCATCCACAAACTAAAACAGATTAAGCCCTCCTCATAAAGCGCAGTGATCTACGACCTTCACAGCAACAGGGAAAATCTCCACTCCTCTCCTTTCATTAAACTTTAAACCAGCAATGAAATCAGCCGTAAAATGACAGACACTTGGGCTGGATTTCTGCTGTAGCCATAGCTACACACAAGCGCCTTTTCTCCTTGTTTTGCATTGCACTGTGCCCTTCAAGAAAAGTATCTGGTCTGGTATTAGTCCAGGAACCCTATAAGGAAATGCAAGCTTTTGATATGATTTTGAAATCGGAATATATGATTTTAGGAGTTTTTATGCCTTAAAGATCCCATTCCGTACCATCAGGTGCACAGCCAACTAGCTATTACAAGCCATTTAAAAATGCTATGTCATTGTGACATCACAAGGAGGGGAGATGCCTTGTGATGTCACAAAGGAACAGATTTTGACTTTGCTAATTGACTGCGCTCCTGGCGATATGATTGGGCACCTTCAACTAAAAACAAATCTTTGAAATGTGGTACTATTTGAAATGGAAGCCTTTAAACAAGACATGAACAGTGGCAGTTCTTTTCAAAATTGATTGCAAACATTTGACATACACACACACACTCACACATACACACACACACAGAGACACACACACACACACACACACACACACTTACTCACATGCACATGCACAGGCACCCATGCGCGCGCATACACACAAACATGATTTGTTTTCATGTTTTGTTGGGACATACCCTTCAACTTGCATTCATTTCCTAACCCCTGACCCTGACCTTACCCAAAAACTCTGCACTATCTCCAACCCTAACCCTAACCTCAACTCAACCCTGAACTTCACCCCTAATCCTGAAATAAGCCAGTTACCATGTGAGGGCCAATTTATGTCTTCATAAGGATGAAGAAATCTGGTACTCCATCTGGTAGGGATGCCAACACACACACACACATATGAAAACCCGAAAACACTTGCACTCGTGTCTGAATGCACACTCTACATGAGCAGACACACACTCGCACACAAACCTACAAACTGGTGCTCCTGTGAATGCGGGCACATTCACACACATGCACTTGCACCCGCTCACAAACACACAGGCACTCACACGCACAGATACTGTGCATGCCCACACGCACACAAAGGCATGCATGCATGCACTGGCACATACTCACTCTCTCACACACACACACACACACACACACACACACACACACACACCTACAGGCACTCACACAGATACTCACACGCACAGATACTGCACATTCCCAGACTCAAATGCGCGGCACACGCACTTACACAAAAGCACACATGGACACATTGGTGCACGCACACACAGACACACACACACACACACACACACACACTCACACAGATACTGTACATGCACATGCACATGCACATGCACAGGGTCTCTGTCAGGGTTATAGATGAGTGAAAGCCTTCATTTGTGTCCCTCTTTGCCACCCTATAAGTCACCTGTTTGAGGGGTGGCTGAAGCGATGATGCGATGGGGTGGGAGGGGCCAGAGGAGCTGTGAGTCAGATGGGGGAGGGGCCAGAGGGGCTGTGAGTCAGATGGGGGAGGGGACCTCAGAGGAGTATCAGGGGTGTTGTAGACACTGGAAGGGGGGCTAAAAACCCGCGATTTGAGCTGGATTTGGGCGGTATTGCAACGTAGAGCTCTCTCTAGTGGTGAGAAACTGCGAGGATGCTCACTTGAAGCTCCTTTCACTCGGTGCGTTCTAAGGTTCAGTTTAAGCCTGCTGTATGTCCATGCCTGTCCTTCTTCTGTTTATTCCATTAGTTTTCTTTCATTTTACCAGGGAGTCCCACTGAGGTTTAGAATCTTTTTTATAAGTGAGACCCTCATTCTGCTTATAAATCTCTTCCAAGTTCTTTCATCCAAGGAGAAAGTTAAGTGTTTATATGATGTCAACAGGGGAAACACAATGCATGCTATAATTTTAGCTATCAAATCCCACACCATGGCCAACTCAAAAGGCCACCACTAGTGTATTAAGCCTATAGACTTAATTGCTATTTTAATATGTTTTCTCAAAATCAAGAGATTGACTAAATACATGTTTGCCAAATGAAACACTGCACACTTGGATAATCAATGAGGAAATGGAAAGCAAATTTTATACCACAAGTCTATGAAAACATGCATTTCATGGCTTACAAGTAAAGTGCAAAATATGTTGCTAACTGGAATACTTTAGAAAAAGTAAACTTTAGTATGGGCGTATTCATTACAGTGAGGTGCTTGCATTCATGCCTTAACAACATACTGAAACAGGAAATTTCTCCCTCCAAAAAAAGATACCGGCAAATGCCACTGATATTTGGTGTTCCTGGGTGTCTTGTTGGGTTGTAAACTGAGTGCTTGTGCAGGAGCAGTTGTATCCATTGTAAGCTTTTTCAGGGCTACACTCTGTGAACACAATGAGTGACTCATTTCAGTAGATACTGGTATTTGGCATCTGACTCTGACCTCTAGCGGTCTTCATTTTAGCCAGAATCAGTAGAAACAACAACAAGACTGCTACGTGCTCAGACTTATAAATAGCAACAGAAACTTTTCTTAACTTTTGAAACAGTTTGGTATTAAATACTTGACCAAAATGGTCTCGTCTGAACACAAGACTGCTGGTATTGCAGTCATTATAATCCATGCTCGATTGCATTGATTTAGAATCTTGAACACGTTCCAGAACATTCCGAACCACCAACTCATTTAAAGGAGTCATTTAGATGTTAACCTTCCTTTTAGATAAGGAATTCTGAGTGTTGAAACATGGCTCAGAGGTCATCACTTCAGAAATATGGAACCATTATTTCTGTGACACAATGATACACTGTCCGCTGATACTTGTCTCTACTCCTTTGCCTAAACCAGTGAGTGAGCAGTTTACACTTTACCAAGGCTTACGCTGCCCCAGGATGTTACTCCTATTTTACATTTGTATTAGCCTGTTTTATTTAAAAATGGACAATATGGACTTTGTTTATATAATATTTAGGCTTTCCTTTAATGTCACAAGGTTTGCTTTGTCCTCACTCATGTCCGTCTCTCTGAGGTGGTTTCTAGATAACTTTACAATAGACCTGCAACATTTTATGGCAAGGCTTAGTCTTGCCCCTGAAAATGGATTGATTAAGTGATTACATGTTTAACACCATTTCCAATATCTGTCAAATCCTGCCAATCTATGTACTTTAATCAGAGTAATGTCAGGATAATCCTCCATTCACATCCACTCTTGTCCCAATTGACGATTTAGAGTCTCCAATAAGTACCGTAGTATACATGTCTTTGGACAGTGGGATGAAGGCGGAGTACCCAAAGAAAACCAACACAAACTAGGGGAGAACATGCAAACTCCCAACAGAAGGACTCGAGGCCGGTGCTCCAGAAGTTTCTGATATCTTGCATACAACTCCACCACATCATATTCGGTTGGATCCTTGACAAAGTTCACATATCCCTGCCTCAAATTTTCCCAGTAGGGGTCAAGCACAGCTATCGATTTTCCTGGAATATTTTGCCAGATGTAATTAGGGACTTTGAATCTGCGTGTAGTAACCTTTGTATCTTTATTGTGCTTTTGTTTGATATTCATTCAGTTTATGTTGCTTTATTCACTTTATTTCTGTGTTTCGGTTTTCAATGGGCAAAACACTTTTCTAGTTACAAGAGGAACAACGGCTGCGGGGCATTACCAGCCATTCTGTGGGCGATTGAGTGGAACTGTTAAATACAGCAAGTGCAAAAACAAAACCCAAATAATTAGATGCATGCCTGGAGGGAGAATCTGGAGATTTGGATTCTGGCATAGACTATGGGTCCGTATTTCTACGCAGGACTAACGGGTCAGTTAGATACTGATTGAAACCCTTAACTTTCCTAAATCTAGAACGTTACTCAAGTGAAATGCCCTTCCAAGATTAATCAGCACACTTATCCAGCTAACTGGCTAATCCTGCTTAGCGATTGTAGCCGATTTAATTGAAATTGCAGCCTTCTTTTGTTGAAGAAGCTGTAGCGACTGCCTTGATCATACTGTAAGCTCCATCTTAGGAGAGGAAGCCACAGGGAAGCTCTCACACACCACAGTGCACTGAATCTACAGCCCTGCCTGTCATTCTCACACAAGACCATCCATCCATCCATCCATCCATCCATCAATCTACTCATCCATCCATCCATCCATCCATCCATCCATCCATCAATATTCTAACCCAGTTTGACTGGAATCGCTTACTACTTACAACTCAAATCCTAATCATGAATAAAAGTTGTAAGCAGCAAACAATGTATAACCTAAATGAAATTGACCCATTATGCCGATTTAGCTTCATTGGCTAAATTACACCATATGGAGCTAAAGCTGTCTTTGTGGTGCACTGTATCCCGCAATGCAACACGGTCAATTGTGATGTCTCACTCAGACCCTATTAATCCTAAGATCCTGGTTGCCATGTGACTGTGTAGCACACGACATGGTTCCTGTCACATACTAGATGCCACCCTGTACAGCAAGTATATGTATGATGCACTCAGACACGCGTATCGCAGTCTCTGATTAGCCTAAAGTGCATATTTTTGGATTGTGGGTGGAAAGCCAGAACCAAGAGGGAAGTCAATCAAACATGAGGGGGATCGTGTCATCTCCTTATGGTTTGGCCCAGGACTGATTCAAACCCATGACCCTCTTGTTTTGAGGCAGTACTGCTTACCACTGCATCACTGTGGCACCTACTGTATCTGAACTCTTCAGACTTTATTTGCTAGGGAAGACGTCCAAAGCGATGTCAGAAAATTGTGTTTTTCACTTAACCCCTTTGCGCATAACACAAATGACACCAATTTTTCCTGTTGTGCATGAGCCTCTTTAAGCTTTATAATTCAGTAGTTGTCTCACAGAGACTGGAAAATTATTCCAGTGAAGCAAGACATTTGGAAATTCAATTACTGAATTATTTAGCAATTACATTTTGGAATTTATGGACGCCGATGTCTAAATCTGCACTGAGGGGTTAAGAGAAAAAGTGGATTAAAAATTTTCTTAAAAATATGATTTTCAAACAGAACTTTTGGTGAAAAGGGGTTTTTTTTTGTCCATATGGCCAAAGTTCAACAGGACCCCTTTTCGGAAGGTAAATCCACAAGAAACCGAGATTACAATCTTTAAACATATTTGCTCAGTTAATGGTGATGCACTCATAAAACACGCAGGCGCCCCAAGCTTCTAAAAACGTCCGCCCAAGAAAGAAAGCAAGTAAGCACAGTAATGTCTCCTCCATCACCCGGCGGAAGAGTGAGAGATGGGACAAGGTACGAGGGGGAAGAGTGAGTGTGAGGGAAACTCTGGTGGCAGTGGGCTGGGGAGGGTAAAAGTTGCGGTTTATTAATCCCACAGTCCCAGGGTCGAGTGGCTGTGGGAGGACAATCGGCACCATTATTCACAGTGATAAGGTTCTCCATCCGGCTAATGGCCTCCGCTTCATTAGGGAAACAAATGACGGACTCCTGTACCTGCCCGCGGTTGTTGCCAGACCTCAGTTAATCCTGATGTTATCGGACAACACTGCTGACGGGGAAGGGTGGGGAGTGAGGACTGTGGTGCCAAGGGGGGGCCGCGGGCCCGAGTGCCGGGGAAGGGCAAACAGGGCCGTTGTGTCAATACAATTAACACGCTAAGCCCACCTCTTATTCTTCTTCCTGAACGCTCCTTACTGGCCACCGCAGACCTGGCAGAAATGAGACGGCCCGGTCGATATGGAGAGCAGCAATTATAGGAGGAGATGGCTTTTTCTGTCTGGTCTGTGCTGTGTCTTCTTTGGGTTTGTTTTGTGTCTCAGACTGGGTTCACGTAGAGGGCACAGCCTGGAGGCACTGGCTGTGACTGATAAGCGTGCTCATGCACTCCCATTCCTGCTCACCTCTTCTTTCTCGCCCTCCCTTCACCTTTTCCAGTCTCACGTCTTACTCATTTCGGTTTTAAAAGGTCGTACCTCGTGTGAGGGGCCGTGCCTCACTTTGCCTCGGTCTTGCTCTTTCCCTCTCTTCCCCTTTCTCTTAATCTCTCACGCTCCTTCTCTGTTCATGCGAGGGGTGGCTGTCCTTGTCCAGGTGGGTTTCGCAGTCATAAATCAGTCAGACGACAGCGGCTGTCTCACACCTGGCTGCTCGTGGCTCCAGGGCTTGTATCTGGCCCCTCGTTCTTCTCTCTACGCCCTCTCCATCTGATCGGCTCTGACGCTGGGGTGTCATGGCCAGGACATTGAACAGGGGACCCTTGGGGAATGGTGGGCTGACTGATGTTACCTGTAATAGAGGGAAGAGGGCAGTGATGCAGTTGACACCTGCCCTATTGACGAGAGAACCTCTTCGTCACGCATTTTTAACCATCGCGTTCTCCTGACGGAGTAATGGGTGCAGATCAAGGAGAATTGCGTCACCTCAGAAGTTCAGGGACTTTTGTACAAGTATTAAACTTAGAATCCTTGGATTGAGCTATTGTGAGCGGATCAGGTGTAAATATTTGATTCAAATTCAGTTCAATTCAATCAAAAAGAAAGTTTCTAAATTTTTTTCGCAAATTTCCCTCTATTACACAACTCTGATTTCTGATGTGTCAAATGGGTCCATCTTGAAATGAGAGGATTGGGAGAAGATGAGCAACTTGACCTCTGTGCACAATATTTTCCTTAAGATTTCGCCTCCGCCAGAGACCGAGAGACTGTAAACCAGTTATAACTAACCCTTTTTCCTGGAGATCAATCCAAACAAAGCATATCTTCTTCAACCGCTAAATATCTGGATTGAGCTGCAAATTAGCTGAGAGATGTGTGAATAAGTTTGCATAACTTAGTGGGTTTATCGTCTTTTACCGTGTAATAGTTTCTATTTCAGAGGGGAAAGAGGCAGAACATCAATAAAATCCTTCTTAAGACGTGTTTTTGCAGTGTATGGGTCAGGAGTTGGTTTTGATCCATGGATGAATCATAGTTATATTTAACTCAGCAGCTGCTGCAGAACTTTCACCTGAAACTTGCAGGGACATATCTCACAAACCCCACCTTTTACATTTTACCTTCACTCTGCATGAACCTACGGTGATGTCACATTCCTTGAGGGTGGTGGATGTTTGTGCCTGCAGTGCTTGCTGTCACCATGCTGATGACATCATGGGGTTGGCCAGTGGACACCTGTTGAACTGAGCATGAACTCAGGTGTGTCAACTGTTATATTACTGTTGGGTGAAGATGGCGCTAACTGGCACCGGAGAGAGACAATGTATCTTGGGTCCAGACCTGCTAGGCCTATAGGGTTCAGATGGGGGTCTGTTCCTGACATCACCTGAGATAACATCCTATGCATCTCTGAACTTGCTTATGTGAAGATTTGCAATCTCAATGTAAGAGATTTGAAAGAGCGCCATTGTTAGGTCTTGGTTGTCCAAGGGCTTATTGGTCTTTGTTAGTCATCGTACATGTACATAATCTTCTGAAGGCTAAGGAAGTGGAATTTTCCTGTCTGATCTACTTGTCAGGCTCTGTAGCAGCAGAACTGTAAATAGAGTCAGTACCATAGGTGTTTCAAAGAAAAACCTCTGTTTGCTTTTCTCTTTGAGTGCTGGATTGCTGTGTAAATTCTGTACTTACACCCACAGGCTCGGACCTGCTGCAAACCTCCTTGTTGGAAAATGCTAGAACATACCTTGATTTCACTGACCTTCCCTTGTTATAAAGCTAGCAAGTCACTGAGGGGAGTGCGTGCATTGTGCTGTATATGCTTTAGTCACATTTGATATTTGAATGATGTGCTGGCAAGAACACAAAGGCTTCTTTGTAAGTGGATGTACCGATATGTGCTCGTGTTGGAAAATGGAAAAACAGGGTACTTATCTCTGACTTGACAGTACAGTCCACAGCCATGCCACTACGCACCTTTTCCCCCAGCGCTTATGACATCACGGTGGTCGTTCTGTCGTTTAATCGACTCCTATACTGTTGGGCCGGGCTGGTTGCCCTTGCCAAAATGGCGGCTCAGGAATGCCGATTTCCAGTAATGGCACAAGGGTCACAATAGCTGAGTACTGTATATTGCCATCTCTGCTATGGCGCCACCCCCAACACAAGACGCTGCGGCACAGCCCAGCAAAGCCAAAACCTACCAAACAATGCCACCGTGCGACCAACATACTCAATTCCATGCTTTCCTTCCTCCGTTTTGCTATTTCTCCTCCTCGGTCGAAGACAACACAACGTGACTTATGTAAAGTTGCAAGGAAATCAACTCATTATGATAATTATCCCTTAAAAAAGGGTAAATGGAGTTCAGAGTTCAGTTGCTGTTCACCGCCCTCACAAAATGACAGATACTTTCTCTGTATCCTTGAAAAACTGAGTTGCGTTTGATTTTTTGGGGGGGGGGGGGTGTGGTAAATTAGGAGGGAGTGAGTAGGCGGAGATAAAATTGCATTGGGAAGACCCCCGTCCCACTAACAAAATTGACTGCACCCCAGGAGGAAAATATCATTCTTCGCCGAATTTAATTGCGACTAAACAAACAAACTGCCCCATCACCTCTTAGAACGCTCATCCCATAATACGTAGTTATGTCCTCGTCTCAAAGGGTGGTACGAGGGCACGGGGGGGTTAATGACGTTGCTTCTTGTTCTTTAAAATCCTACACCTCGGTGAAACTTTTCTGAAGGGGGGAGGAGAGATTTGTGTGGGGCAAATAAAGAAAATGTGTCTGTCGTTCCCGCAATAAAGATAATGACCATAAAGGGCATGTGAAGTTCAGGGTTCATTTCTTGTTCACCGGACGGGAATTCCTCTAATCACTTCCTGTGTCCTGGTGCAATAACTGGGAATGTGGATCTTGTCATAACCAAGGAATAAAAAACAACTGTGTCCAGCCGTGTCAGTAGAGGTTGTATCGGAGTTCAATGCCGTCGACCCTCTACTTTATTAGCATTGTTAGTCTGTATCTTAGGTCATGTTGTCACTCTTCCCTGCAAGCTAATGTTGTCTGTTCCAGTTGGGGTATTTCAGTTTGCACTGAAACTTGCAAACATTATAATCATAAACAAAGGGGAAATTCAAACTGAATCTCTTCGTATAATTAGCATTTTCTGGGATTAAATTCTGGGGAAAATGGTGGAGAAAATTGTATAGCAGACTTGAATATGATGAATATGAACCGTTAGTAAGCTCTGTCTGTGCATTTTACCACTTTGCCGTTTTCAATATGTTACACGATGACTCGTGACCTAAGAAATCAAGTACGAAACTATATTTCATGTCTTAAAAATGAACTCATGAATTCAGTTTCAGTCGCCTTATCTTGTGTGTACTGCATCAAGAAACATGAGGTAAGGTTAATGTCTAATGAAGTTTTGTGTCACGTATGGTTTGTAGTTTGATGCTTTTGGGGCGTGACATAGCACAAAACCAGCATCATTTTGCTTTATGCCAATTTCCCGGGGAGAGAAGAAGAATAGAGAGAGTATGAGAGGGAAGGGATGGGAACTATGGAATGGGGTTGAGATCACCCGTAAAGGCTCGCGCCAGCTGATATTCTGAAGAATAATGACTCGCAGTTGAGGGTAAATATAGTTCAAGGGTTCAATCTTTGTTCACCTAGTGATGCCCCCCCCTCCCGTCACTTATCAGGTATTTAAGGTGGAAATTGACTGTCTCCATCTCCCCGCGCGCTCTAACCTGAGTGGCAGCGAGGGAAGCCAGCCTGCGGGAGCCTGTGCTTTTTAATTTAATGCTGCGGCTTGTTGTCTCCAGCGAAGTGGGTGACACCAGATTTGTAATGCCTGACAGGAACAGATGGACCCTCCATTGTGGAAGCCCCCGTCTGTATGTTAATGTGAACTGCGTTTCACCCGCAAATCCACACGAGTGACCTGACCGTGCGCGCAGGTTTAGCCTAGCTTTGGCTCCTCTGGGCAGCAGCAGGCCGTACCGCCCGCCCGCCGCTAGCTTTAGCATGTTTGTGACATCCGGTCAAATGGAGGAGATGAGTTGCTTTTTTTGGAGGGTCAGGGAGGGTAAAGATGGGAAGTCGCAGCTCGCAGTTAGAAACTGACAGTAACGGGTGGGGTTAATGAGGTACTACCACTCGGCACACACCGAGTTCCACAGGCGGGTCAAGTTTACAGTCTGTCTTCCTTTAGGTAAAAAAAACTGTGTTTGTTTTGGATCGCAGTAGTATGAGTCAACACTGTAGGAAGCCTGAAGGAGTCCTATTTCCCACAATGTAAGGAGAAGGAGAAATGTCGCAGGATATGTTGTGATTAAAATAAAGTAATAAATTAGACATCAAATTTATATTTGGTGTGTGAAGCTGGCATTAAATGACAACTGAGTATAAAAATATTGTGTGTTTGACGATATTCTGTATGCGTTTCTCCAAAATTCCATAGGTTGAATCGAGCTCCTCAGATGCAAATCTTGTCTCTTTAATTTGTTCCAATAAATGCACTGAAATGAAAATGAATATTGCATTTGCCTGTCATCCCTGTTATTTCACAGTATAGTATAAGCTGTTTGGTTCAATACATGCTGTACCTACTGTCTTCATGCATGCTGTGCATGGATTCACTCTAAATTTTTACATGTATCTAAGCAGAGAAATTGGGAATAGTCAACTAGAGAATTCTTGTGAGCTCTTCTGAATTTTACTGTAATGCTGCTATTTATCTGAAATACAGAGAAAATGATCATGATGCTGACTGTGGGGTAATGGAGCCAAAGTCATAGCAGCAGGGGAAAAGCTAGGAAAAGCTCAAAAAAAGAACTGTCTC
This sequence comes from Gymnothorax reevesii, assembly GCA_029721435.1. NCBI lineage: Eukaryota > Metazoa > Chordata > Actinopteri > Anguilliformes > Muraenidae > Gymnothorax > Gymnothorax reevesii. Next base: position 56,166,040 of record CM056582.1, read on the forward strand.
ATGACAGGGCCTGATTCCCGATCTTATGATGTGATTGTGGTCTTGGGATTGTTTGGTTCAATACCGCAATTTTCAGTTCCTACACAAGCAATGACTCACTCCCACCTAATATTTTGACTGCCATTAACTCTCAAAATGTATGTTCATGGTTTCCAGACAATGTTTTTGCTGATTCCCATGCATTTCCCATGAAAAATTCCAATTTTTGGTTCAGTCAACCAGATAAATGCTAAAGTAATATTTGCCTAATATTGATATGGGTATGAATTGATTTCCTGTAGTTTTTTTGTATATTTTCGAGCACTGTGTCAGATTTCTTAGACGGTATCACTGGACTCATTGAATCATTGTGCCTCTGAGGGCCGTTATTTTTAAAATGATTCGATGTTAACATGACACAGGGCATTTATTAATCACAAACACCACGCTTTAAGAGAAAATTTTACATTTACCTAAAGCCCTACAAGTTTGGAAATTCATCTAATCAGGCCCAATATGTACCCAAGCCTGCTCTTTGTCAAGGTGTATGGTATAATGATGTAAAAGACCTTGAGTTGGAAAAATGATAAGTATCATTAAGACATCATAACAATTTACACTCTACACTGTAAAGCAAGATCTATCCATTAGTTATCCCAGTTGTACTTCCATGTTCAATTACTTGGGTCTACTTACACTTCGTAGACCAGGACTGTTGACGATTGATTCAAGGTGTGTGCTCCTATATAGAACACAATAGCATGGACATGGGGCATGCTACATGAAAGGGCAAAACCGAAAATTATACTTCCTTCAGGTTTATTATCTAAAATTGCTAATATACTGTATGGTACACTTATCTCTGAGAATAAATTTGGCTATTTCAGGTTTCAGTTTTAATCATTCTGCTCAAGTGGTGATTAATTATTGTCATTAAGCATGGAACCTTCAAAGCAGTTCATGTGAATTTAAAGTTAAACCTTTATGTAACTGTTTTTGACTGTTTTTGTAAGAGTTGGCATGCTAACACTATGCCTTTCACTAACTAGAGTGGCTAACAATGAGTTAGCTTGCTACTTGTGGGTAACTTTACCTTTTTAACATCATTAAGAAAAATGATATAAACATGTTGGTGCAAGCAGCCTTCCTGGAAAGTATTCCACAAAGCTGGGTAACTGAGTAAGCCTGGCTTTTTCACAAAGTAAAACCCGGAAAGCTGTATATATTTCAGCCCATGTTCCAGATTTGAATAGTTTCTAGGTTTTACTTTGTGAAAAAGCCAGGCTTACTCAGTTACCCAGCTTTATGTAATACACCCCTGGTTGCTTTAACAAACTTGAAGTGTTCAAAACAAATAATTCAAAATTTTTAGTCCCCTTGTCTTAAATCAATTAGAAAATAAGTTGCACGGTGAATCAAATGTTAGCTAGCTATGTTTACATTTCAAAACAGAGTCAGGAAAGTAGGACACTTAATATACTGTTGTTGGTGTAAGAATGATTCAATCAATATTTGGTACTCGGCCTATTATGAATGTTGTCCTCAATACATCATATAGCAATGCAAGGTTACATATAGTCATTTTCAAGCTGAAAGGTAGTTGCATCGTTCGCATGTTTACGTAAGCTAAACTTTATGTACCCAAGATAATGTTTTGCCCTTTCAGGTATGGTTCAATTTTTGTATAGACCCAGGTCTGTTGAGTTTAAGTCATATATTTCAGGCTAAAAGTGCTCCTAAATTTTGTCACTTAGTCTCTCTTAACCATTAGTCCAATTTGCCAGATAACATTGGTTTAATGGGTATTCTTTTTCTTCAAAAGGTCACTATCAATAAACCAATTTAGCTATCCCTTAAACATTACACAAAACTAAAAGAATCGCATCGTTATCGGCTTAGTTACCTGGTTATTAGTGGCTCAATCGTGCCAGACCAATTCAGCGCAATCTAAATATATTTAAAGCAAGTGATGAAAAAGGAATTTATTGAATCCATCAATGCTAGCTAGTCATCAAAAATTAAACAGACTAATGTTAAACAAGCAGACTAAACTCATGAGAGGCTGTTGCTAGTAGTAGCTCAGTAGTGTTCTGTTCTGTTCAACCCAACAGCAGTTATTTTGGTGGCAGGTAAAGCAGGTGAAACCAAAGATGATATGTGCAACATTCACTGCAAATGGAAGTTCTTTAGTTTTTTATTTGATTTGACTGATATGAGAAATTGCACATTTCCTGGGAAATTATAGTGAAGGATCCATTGTTTGGTCTTGATCATGTCAGTACATTTATTCACATTTAATTTTGTCATTGTATCATGAGTTTGGGAGAAAATAAAAAATTGACTGTTTGTTTGTTTAATCTGTATTTAGCCAGCGAAAACTGACTGAATTAAAAATGTACTTTCAGAAGTATTTTTCACTCAGTAATATTTTTGATGTACAGTATAATCTGTATTGTACATCAAACATTTTTTTTGTCTCATTCATGTTTTTGAATTTTTTAATACATAAGATAATATTTAATGAGAATTAATACTCATTTAAAATGATGCTAATATTTGATACTTATGCGGAAGATTCAGGTTTGTGTTTAGAATATGTACAGATAATGTAAAATGCTATCAAATTACGGCAAAATATGTACAATAATTGCTGTTGTGAATAATTCAACATTATTGGTAATAGGATACATGTAAGCATGGGAAAGAGTTTTAGGACTGTGGACCGCAAATGTAATTGTGCATTTCCACTAGAGTGAATGTAGTTTCACTGTATGAAAATTAAGACAAGATATCCCCCTTGCGTCTTTACCGAGCAACGAGCTGGTTGTCCATGGGGCTCATAACTCACTGATGCACCATTAAACGGGGCAGTGGGATTTAAAATGACCACACTTGTTGACTAATAGCACAATTAAATGTATTGGAAAGTACTAAATGTTAATGGCAGGAAAGTGGCTAGTTTGATAGCGCGCATTACCTGAGGTGAGGTGGTGCAGGGATCGCAAAACCCTCACCAGTGATTAAGCACGCAGTAACATCTTCAGTGACATTCCTATTGAAAACGGCCGCAAGACCGGCCTCCCCGCGAGGACACTGATGTGCGCACAAATTTACATGCTGAGATTAAATACATTTCAGAAATAGAATAAATGAGAATTACTCCGGTCAAAAAAAGGTTGCTTTTCAAGAGGCTTGCATATTTATGCGAAAGCCATCTAAATCGAGTGGCATGGAGCAATGCGGAGGAAAATGAAGAAGAATGCTTTCTCGAGGGAAATATCCGGGGGCGTAACAAGTGCCTGGTTTGCACCCTGCGTGACCCTGCAGTGTAAGTGGTTTGCACGGTGGACGCTGGGCATCTTGCAAGGGGAGTCCATCTGCATCAGCTGGTGCTAACAGAATTTGCCAGCAATCTCATCGTTTCCCTCTGATGTGAATGGAAATAAATGGATGCCGCTGCCTGTGCGAGTGGCCTTATTAGCTTTCAGGCTTCTGGCCGATGAACTTTTGACTCCAGGGTGTTTGGCCGGTCACCCTGTGACCTGTCTGAACTCTGACTAGTGCAACCACGTCTGCATTATTGACCTTGCTGCCATGGTGACCATTGGGGTCACCCCGTGAGTTTCTCCAGACAGGAAAGTGGCCAAAGAGGACAGATCGTGGGGGCCTTCTGTTCTCGCCTGGCTTTTTCAGCAAAATCACGTTAAATAAACGGGAAGTCCGGAGGCTACGGGTATAATGGGTGCACACAGCGAGCGTGTACTTACTTTTGTAAGGGTGAGGTCATTGCCTATGTTACACTGATTAAAGTTAAACAAACTGTGCCAAGTCGACTCATTTCCTTACTTGTGTGACTCGATTATAAAAGGCAGAAATGAAGTTTGTATTTGCATTATGGCGGATGTAGTGAGTTTGCGCTTTTTACAATTAATGGCAAGAGGAAAAGATAATGACCATAATTGAAATTATTGAAAGGAGGAAATATGAGGAGCCCACACAACCTTTAGCACAGGATCCCTTGTCAATTTCAGGCTGAGGCCATATTAAAAAGATTTGCTGGTTAAAATCCTTCACATTTGAATTCTAAGGGGTGGGCCCCTTTGATTATTACTTTGAGATCCAAATAGTGCAACAAATCCAAATCACTAGTACGTGTATTAACATGAAGAACCAAATCTGCATAACCCATACCCCTAAGTAGCGCAGTGATTGAAAGTTGTACAGATCGTCTGCTGCACAGACAGGGATTCTGCATGAGCATGTTTCTCACTTTCTTTTATGTGCAATTTTAACAGATTTTTTCAAAATAAAAAATTGATGTCGTGAGGATTTTTCTGGAGCGGGCGGGGAACCAACAAATTTATTTATATGGCTCAATCTCACCCTTGGGTGTGCTGGGTGCCCAGATCAATTATCACAGTCCACACACAGGCCACACCTCTCACCTCCTCTGTGGTCAGTAATTGGACTGTATTTAATGACAAAAAATAATTATTGTCTTCAAATGAATTCTCAATATATTTAAGGGTGATTATAATCAGCAGCCTTTTTTTCCATTTTATACTCTTGTTTTATATCACAGGAAAAAAGATTTATTTTTTTTTTTTTTCGATATGAATGGGATTCTTTTTATAGAAAGAATAGAGTACAGTCAACACTGTAAAAACCTTCCATCACAGACATCATTTCCCAGCTAGCAGCTTAAAAAAAATATGAATGACAATAATATTCTTATCTGTGTTTAATAATTATTTAAGTTTGTTCAATATTATTATTATTATTATTATTATTATTATTATTATTATTATTAATACTAACACTAATAATAATAATAGTAATAATAATAATAATATTCTGTTGCAGTAATCCCGATTATGAATATTTTTGCTATTAATTTTATTTGTTATATTTTTATAATTTATAATTTTGTATTATTATTGACTTTATCATTCAAGTATTTAAAATGCAAATTCCTTTACCATAGTCTTTTCAGTTTGCTTTGCCCCTTTTCAAATGGCTTCCGGAACACTCTTTTTCACTATGATTAATTCTCAGCCCATTACAAATACAGAACCACAGTATAACTATTGGCAGGCCTGATTGTGTTATTTCTCTCTGGGGAACATTCATTTTCATCTCATGAAAGTCTTTTTCAAATTTCACTGATGGAGTCAAGCCCAACTGCAAACTGAAAATATTGAGGGTACATCGCTACAGTGGAAGATGGACTACGTTTTGATTGAGGAAATCATTGAGTTTGCAAATTAATTTATCGGAAAATGGTCCAGTTGTATCATTGTTTTTTTAGCCCTCCTTTCTGACACTGCCTGAATCACCGCTCCACATTTGTGTTTAGAGTGCCGTGTTTGAAAGATTGTGTGGTCAAGGAGGCTGCCCCATTATACCATTAGAAACATGTGTTTGACAGTAAAGTCAGTGTTCGCATACGAGCTCCCTTCCAAAGAAACATCCAGTCCCATTCCGGTCACCATTTTTCAAAGGCAATGAGGTTGTAATCACACTTCGAAAAAGAAACTGCTTTTCCTTGTCCTGGAGAAAGGCGCAGCGTTCTGCTGCTTTAATTTTTTATGACTTTTTTTCCCTCCCACTGAAAGAAATGGCATTATAATCAGCCTCATAGCCCTACGGTGGGCCATACAGCCACCTCGGCACTACATTAAAAACAGTCTAAGTGTATGAACAAATTGAGGACCTTATTTTAGTTTTAAACAAAGTCTAAGATTGACATATATCCGCTACATATTTTATTACAAACTGTTCTATAGATTTTTTTTTTCCTGTTTGGAATGGCCATAAGTCTTTTCCATTGGCCTAACATTTTTTTTTTTTTAGTTAGAATATTATTTGGTATATGTAGTTCATATGAGTACATTTTCGATTTTTTAAAAAAATAATCACATGCTGAAAAAGGACTGCGACATATTTGCAGTAGCTGGCCGTGTATGTGAACTATAACTCCGGAGACCCACCTGCATGTGTGAGAGAGGGAGGTGCTGGGCCGGATTTACGGCTCTCCGTGTAATTACAGCCATAAATTGAATTTTACTAAATTACTTACTGAAGTTTTATTGCGTCTCTGATTCCAGTTATTGCTGAGGTAATGCAAATTGTGATCTAAAACACACAGACACTTCAAAAATTTACAAGCCTCTCAGCGTCCACAGCACCTTTAAACAAAAATCAACTGAACAGCCCAGACGGAAAACACAGTTCAGTCATGGTGTCCTTGCTGGAAATACTACCTCAGCATTGTGTGAAGTGTAGTCCAGACAGACGCTTTGCACACTGTTGCAATCAAGACTCAATATTGAGTCGATTAAATGGGCAAAACTGCATACAGTGTATTATTATTAGTATCATTATTATTATTATTATTATTATTATTATAAGTAGTAGTAACAATACTGATTATATTTGCGCCATCTGTAGTAAGTTGTGATATAAGATTATTATTATTTTAAGTGGCCACTGTTGATGCGCAACTTCAGATCACCAGAATATCATTTAAATGACTATTTAAAAAAAATCACTGCTCATTGAGTCTCTGCTGATAGCCAACCTGTGTCTCACTGGCAGTCAATAGATGGCTCTTAACTGTGCCCCAAGACATTTTGTTTATGTCTCATAGGAATAAAATGCCAGTCAGTGACAGCATATTGATAATGATGCCATATTTCAACCGATTGAGATTCGCTTAACTGTTCCTGAAGTGTCGTCGATGACTTTTGATAAAATACATGTTACTAAGGTAATGTCTGCTAGTCAGGGTTGACAACTAATGCTTTGTGTGTCAACAAAATGTAGTAGTATTATTATTATTATTATTATTATTAGTAGTAGTATGTTATTATATTAAAATGTATTATTATTATTATTATTATTATTAATTTTATTATTATAATTAGTATATTATTGTACTAAAATGTATTTTTTATATATGCTAATGTTTTGCATTTTTCACATTTTCTTCTGCGTTCTTTCCACTGATCAAATAATATCATATCAATATGATAAAAACACAATATTTCTGACATTTTCGGTTCATTTTAAACATGCTCATGATGTATGACACTCACTTATCAGGTTCACTTAAATGTTAATTCTGAAATATTCAGTAATGGAAATCTCTTTTCCTCCCTCTACGTGAAGAGCTTTTTCCACACAGCGTTGTGCTCTGAAGCACCTTCCCCTTCTGCAGCCATGACACCTTACTGATTCAAAGTGGCAAAAACAACAGCAGTACAAACCCCCCTGTTTTCTTTCTTATTGTTCTCAAAGTAAGCTTTATTTATTTATTTATTTATTTATTTGTCTGTTTACACGCTGCCACCCTCCCACCCCCCTCCGCAGTTTTGATTTCCATCGCTCTCGCGAGGAGAACAGCGGGAGTAATTTTCTGTGGCGCATTCGTGCATAGATTTAATAAGCATCTGACGGTATGATCCATCTGTAGGACACAGAGCATGGTAAATGACTTCTGCCGTGATGGAGCCCCCTCCTCATCTCTCTCTCTCTCACTCTCTCACTCTCTCTCCCCCCCATCCCTCGCTTTAATGAATTGAAAAAGGGCCCTTATTAGACTTGGAGCATGCTCAGTGCAGCTCTGCATCTGCAATCGCGGTTCAAAAGTTCACTCTATTCCCCAAAGGCTAGCGAGCTGCTGTTGCTGCTGACAGTTTGCCCTTATCTCTCTCTCTCTCGCTTTCTTCGCCTGCTTTGGCCTCCATCTCTGTCATAGCTTTTGAGCCCACTGCCTTCCTCATTTGCGGCACGGTCGCGCAGTGGTTTGCATTGCCGCCTCACAGCAAGATCTTGGTTCGAATCCGGCCTGGGGCCTTCCTGTGTGGAGTTTGCATGTTCTCCCCGTGTTCGTGTGGGTTTCCTCTGGGTAATCCAGTTCCCTCCCACAGTCCAAAGACCTGCTAATCAGGCTAACTGAAGACTCTGAATTGCCCGTAGGTATGAGTGTGAGAGCGAATGGTGTGTGAATGGTGTGTGCGCCCTCGATGGATTGGTGAGCTGTCCAGGGGGGGTTCCTGCCTTTTGCCCAGAGTCAGCTGGGATAGGCTACAGGCTCCCCCCGCGACCCAAGTGAAGAATAACCGGGTATAGAGAATGGATAGATGGATGGAATTATTTTGTTATCCCCCGCCGTGCGTTTAGCGCGAAGTGGGGGATATAGTATTCAGCTCTGTCCGTCCGTTCGTCCATACATACGTACGTCCATCCGTCCGTCCCAAACATTGTCAGCACAATATCTCAAGAAGGAGTCAACCTATTTCAATTCTTTTTGGTACCAACCTTCCTACTGGGAATGCGCAGACACCAGTCGGTTTTGGTGACCTAACGGCGGGGGATATATTCACTTTAGTGACAAACTCTTGTTTGTATCCTGGATGAAGTATGAGAAGTATGTTAGATCTTTTTAACTGAAGCGCATCAGTCGTGCTCTCGCCCTCGCACCTGACACCTAGAATCACCCCCAAATTTCTCCAACCACCCCTGACCCCTTCTCCCTGTCCAACATTGACTGATTTGTGACTGAAATCACTCCATTTGACACAGATTTATGATCTTCTTGCTGCTACTTTGCTAACTTTGTTACCGTCCTTAGGAAGCAGGATTTGTTGTGATTCAGCTCAATGGAGAGTTAAATACTCTGCGTAGAAAAAAGGTATGGAAAATACCTGAAAAGGTATTTATATGTACAATCCTTTATATAGAAGGTGAACTATACAAACTCCAATTCCAATGAAGGTGGGACGTTGTAAAAAAACCTAAATAAAAACAGAATACAATGATTTGCAAATCCTTTTAGACCTATATTCAATTGAGTACACTACAAAGACAAGATATTTAATGTTCAAACTGATAAACTTTATTTTTTTTTTTGGACATATTCACTCATTTTGAATTTGATGCCTGCAACAAGTTCCAAAAAAGTGGGGACAGGGGCATGTTTAGTGTTTACCACTGTGTTACATCACCTTTCCTTTTAACAGCACTCAATAAGCGTTTGGGAACTGAGGACACTAATTGTAGAGGCTTTGTAAGTGGAATTCTTTCCCATTCTTGCTTGATGTACAACTTCAGTTACTCAGCAGTCCTGGGTCTCCGTTGTCGTAATTTGCGCTTCAAAATGCGCCATACATTTTCAATGGGAGACAGGTCTGGACTTCAGGCAGGCCAGTCTATTACCCGCACTCTTTTACTACGAAGTCACGCTGTAGTAGCATGTGCAGAATGTGGCTTGGCATTGTCTTGCTGAAATAAGCAGGGATGTCCCTGACAAAGATGTTGCTTGAATGGCAGCATATATTGCTCCACAACCTGTATGTACCTTTCAGCATTAATGGTTCCTTCCCAGATGTGCATGTTACCCATGCCATCATAGTTACTGGCTTTTGAACTTTACGCTGATAACAATCTGGATGGTCCTTTTCCTCTTTAGCCCGGAGGACACGACGTCCATGATTTCCAAAAACAATTTAAAATGTGGACTTGTCAGACCACAGCACACATTTCCACTTGGCGTCAGTCCATCTCAGATGAGCTTGAGCCCAAAGAGGCCAGCGGCGTTTCTGGGTATTGATGATATATGGCTTTCACTTTGCATGGTGGAGTTTTAACTTGCACTTGTAGATGTAACGACAAACTATGTTAACTGACAATGGTTTTCTGAAGTGTTCCTGCGCTGAAATGGGAATATCCTTTACAGTATGATTTCGGTTTTTAATGCAGTGTTGCCTGAGGGACCAACGGTCACGGGCATTCAATGTTGGTTTTCGGCCTTGCGGCTTACGTGTACAGATTTCTCCGGATTCTCTGAATCTTTTGATGATGTAATGGACTGTAGATGATAAAATCCCTAAATTCCCTGCAATTGCACATTGAGAAACTTTGTTCTTAAACTGTGGGACTATTTGCTCTCGCTGTTATTCACAAAGTGGTGAACCTTGCCCCATCCTTGCTTGTAAATGACTGAGCCTTTCGGGGATGCTTCTGTTATACCTAATCATGACACTCACCCAATTAACCTGTTCACCTGTGGAATGTTCCAAACAGGTTTTTTTGAGCATTCCTCAACTTTCCCAGTCTTTTGTTGCCTCTGTCCCAGCTTTTTTGGAATGTGCTGCAGGCATAAAATTCAAAGTGAGTGAATATTTCCAAAAAAACAATAAAGTTTATCATTCTGAATATTAAACATGTTGCCTTTATAGTGCACTCAATTGAATAAAGGTCGAAAAGGATTTGCAAATCATTATATCCTGTTTTTATTCACGTTTTACAAAACGTCCCAACTTCATTGGAATTGGGATTTGTAGGTACATGAAATTTTACCCAAACCTTATACAAAATGAATGAGTTCCTTCTTTGCTTGAAAGGTTTTTCATAAGTTAGCACATTGAACATTATTTTATCCTCTGGGTGGGTACCATTTCGACCTTATAGAACAGTGATGTACTTCTTTTTAACCGACTAAACAATTCCCTTTACAGCAACAGTGTAATTTCACTATACTATTATTTATTGAGAATAGGATTCAGTTTGTTGATGTGGATTTGGACATTTTCTCCACATGCTTTACCCTCATGTATTATGCATGCGTAAATATGTTCTATTGGGAAGATGGCAGCTCCACATGTGGCAAATACCTTGAGGGATAGAATTTTGATAGGAATTTGCTTACATGTACAGTTTGATACCATTTCACAAGCTGCTATTTGTGGATGGCTTCAGACAGGAACTGGTTGAGTTGCCCCCCTGCATTGAGTGAAATGATGAGGGTATAGAACAGTAATAGTCCTGTTCCCCTATGGGTTGGAAGGTGATACAGACACATTCCAGTTGATTCTGGGAGCCGCTGTACAGTGGGCTGACCATTTCTCCTCTCCAACTCTAAAACATTGATTACTTACCTCCCATTGATTACAAAGGCTTACAGTCTTCAACTGTATTATTTTTATTTAAGACATTTCACTCAACTATTTTAGCCATGATGAGGCTCATTTATTCCTCCAAATTTTTACTCATTAAATTTCATGTTTGAATCTTGTGAGCTGATCCATATCAACCCAGCCCCTCTTACACTGAGGCTGCAATTAATCAAACATGATTCCTTTTGATTTGAATGCTTTTTGAAATATCAGCGTATTATGTATTTTCCATGCGCTCAGAAAATAACCTGTTGCTCACACAGAGGAAATTGAATCTGAAATGCGTCTGCTCTCACATTATTCCCAGAAATGCATTTATTTTACCTAACGCCTTGTGATTATAAGATACCATTATTAAGAGTCCAGGCCGGATTACCTGAGAGCGTTCTCCAGGAACATTAAAATGCGTCTTTATGCCCACAGCGCTCAGAATTTCCAGGCGGACAGAGAAAACTGACGTTGTTACCCACACCGAGCATCCTGCTCGTGTGCTGTTCATCTCTTAAAAACACAATTACTGCGTTGTTAGACTACAGTTAAAGCACTGCAGAGTTCATTTAATCCACAATTCTAGACCCACATTGCAGCCATTTGTCCCGGTTAAGGCTCTGCTGCTGGGTTTCTATCTTGTTTATGGACAAGCCTTAGCTGGGATTTTCCAATTTGGTCGCACCTTCAGTATGTCACCTCCTCGCACGCACAGGAGAAGAGCAGCTGTGAGCGCGTGCAAAGTGCCCCATTTGGCATCGGCACGACTGAGCGGCAGCCACTGGCCACTGCCCAAATGGAGGAATTACACATTAGCAAATGGGTTGTTAGTTATCCGTTGCTGACGTTAAGCGAGCTGCAGGACTGGTGGAAGTGTTAGCTAGCCTGTCACTGAAACATACCAACAGGAAGAGGAAGGAATTTTGGCCATGCTCCAAATTAGCAAATGGTAATGGTGCTCCTTGTGCCAGTGAGCTCTGAGTGCTACAAGGAAATGAAAAGGATGGATGAAAAGATGTGGCAGAACAAAAAAGAAAGTTGGAAGGAAATTAAAGAAACATTCGACCAGGAGTCATGATTATCCACGCTAAATTAAATGCACTAACATACAAAAGCAATACAATGTTTCCTGAAAAATAGTTCAAATTAATTATAACTGTGTGTTATGCTGGCAAGTGATGATAAAGGTTATAGTTCAGTGTCCTATTTCTTTTTGTCGCACATAATATGAAGCAAGTCTCCTAAAATAAATGAATGAAATCTGTTTTCCCTTTTCAGGCTACAGGTTTTTGCTAGTTCTTCCAATTTATCTCCAGTGTAAATGTGAGACTGCACTCTGAGGTATGAAGCAAATCTGGATTAAACGCCACTGAAGGAGGTCATGTTCTAGGGGGAAGGAGGCAGGTTGAAAAATAAAATAAATAAATAAATTAAAAAAACAGATCGTCCCTTCTCCCACACTCTCATTTTAACCACAGCCAGATTCTTTATAAACTGATTATTAGCCTTAAAAGTCTTGTTTTTGCATGGTGAAGAAGCTAAAATAGAATTTTTGGTTTGACGCGATGCTCGCTTGGATGCTGTCAGGAAAGTACAGAAACTGTGAGAGGGAAGTAATCTCCATCTGTTACAAAGAGCGAAATGAAAAATTCAAGCCCCGCAGGTCTAATCTGCCCCGTAGCTGTCTGTTTGTCTGACTAATGGCTAAACTAGCGCACGCAGTGAGTTCACTGGGAGGTCAGCAGTCCCAGGTACCTCCTGCTGCCCCCCCCCTCCCCCCCGGCCCCTCCCCTCTCCTCGCAAATGAGAATTTGATTTTTCTCCCCATTGGACTTCGTTCATGGAGATTAATGAAATTTTGATGCCAGGCCCAGGTGTCCTGGCAGCTTTGTTAAGAATATAAATGGGGACTCTATAGGCGTGACAGCTCACGTTCAGACTGTGAGGAAGGTGTATATGTCTCTACCTCGCCAAAGAAAGGGCCGTATCTGCTTTAATTCTTTTCTCACTCTTTTAGCTTTGAATTTGGAGAGCGAGGCGAGGGCTGAAGTCACGTCACAATATCCAGTTTGATTTTTCTAAATTATAAATTATTTATTGTTGAATATGCCTTCATTCCAAAACCCTGTCTGTTTTGTCCAATGACGTTAAAGAAAGAAGGAAAAATATCTGTTTTCAGATGTGCGCTGACGTTATTGAAACATTGTCCATTTGAGGACAGAGAGAGTGTCATAGTAGAGAGCTGCATCATTATGTATCATTATTGTATGAGGATTTCAAATTCCGTGTTTATCATTTCTCAAAATCAATGGGTCTGATGGGTTTTGCAGAACTGGTTTAATTTATTAATTTTTGCTTTGCACAAACTGGAGGTATGATGCTGCCATGTAAGCTAGGCAGAGCTGATTCCCCCCTAATACTTCACTTTATCGTTGTACTATTTTTGTGATAGTTTGTCCATTATAAGATTTGCATTGTGGTATTTGTGATCATTTGCTCTGGTACATGTAGCTAATAATTGTTATTATTAACAATTAATAGCTACTGGCCATTAAACAGCTTAGTAATTAAGATGGTGTAAGCTCCGTCGTCTGTTGTGACATGACCACCGTTATTAAAATCACATTCATGCTGTGGGACATTACGATTGATTGGAATGCATTGTGTGCATTTCCAGAAAAGTTGGGACAAAGTAAATAAAAAAGAATCCAATGATTTGCCTATCAATTAAAACCCTATGTTTATTTGAAAATATGACTGTAGGGCGCTTTCCCTTTAGACGCCCTACTGCGAGGGGTAACGAGCTTTAAACAAAGTTTGACGCATGTACCAGTGTTCATTAATTCAATGTCCAGAGTCGTAATTCTCCTTGGATATGCCAATCCATTTATTGACATCAAAACTGCGTAATGCGAACTATTTTCAACACAATAATCAAATGCCGACCTGCACAGCACAGACTATCCCCCGGACACCGACACGAACACGAACACGAACACGCGTCAAACTTTGTTTAAAGCTCGTTACCCCTCGCAGTAGGGCGTCTAAAGGTAAAGCACCCGACATTAAGTCCAAAACTGTTTGTCCTCCAAACCCCATTTCCCCCCACCTGGCACAATCACGTGAATAAGTAAGTTCCCATGGCAACTAAGTGTGATTGACAGATGACAGGCACAATGGCAACCACTTGAATTGGACGCTGTCACTTGTAAAAGCAGGGTTAGACCATTCATTTAAACAAATAAATAATAATAAATAATAAAGATAAGGCAAAAATGTATTTTGGCTCCAACAATGACAAAGACAATGGATAAAATGTTGAATTTTATTGTTTTCTGAAAATATCAGCTCATTTTGAATTTGCTGACAGCAACATGTTTCAAAAAAGTTTGCACGGGACAATAAAAGACTGGAAAAGTTGCACGATACTAAAAAGACAACTGGCAGAACATCTCACAGCGAATGTAATTTTTTTAAATTTTGCAACAGGTCAGTAATATGATTGGGTATGAAAAGTGTTTCCTAAGTAAATATGGTCAGGGCCTAACCACTCTGTGAAAGACGGCATGGGGGTATACGTCAACAATTTAATGAATGTTTTCAATTTAAAATAGCAAGGAACTTTTATCCTCTATGGCACATTATGTTATTAAAAGATTCCGAGAATGTGACATACAGTTCAGGAACCACACGCGAGAGACAGAAATCCAAAAATCGTATGCCTTTATTGGAGTCCGGGTCAAAGCCAAAAAACACAGGAATTGCCAAGCCACAATACGAAATCCAAAAACTGTATCGACTTGACAGGCAGGGGTCAGAACCAGTAAGACAGATGGGCAGAGGTACAAAAACAATAGTTAGCAAAAAGTCATAGTCGATGGGCAAATAGGTGAGAGACAAAATACGAAGGGGAATCACTCAAACAGCCTATGACATTTAAACAGCTCCGGTCCAGGAGTTCTACGTGCGCAGATAACAAGTGCAGGAGAGTGACTAAGCATGTGCAAGAGATTCTCAGGGAGAGGAAAGCGATAGACAAGGGGCTGAGAATAGAACAGGGCGATTGCGGAGAGGTAATTAGTCTATTAGTAGGGGTGCAGCTTTACAACTTACACTAGAGTGCTCATTAGTAATTTAGTGATCGAATATACATACATGGTTAGTTGTGTTAGTAGACTATAATACAAAATACAAATGTTAGTCTTGTTAGTAATCAGAACAGAAGGGTGAAGGAAGAAAACGAGATACGAAGGAATATATTAAACACCGGAATACATTTAAATCACCCGAAGTCAGTGAGCACGCAGACAGGGATGGCGGAACGAACCAACTAGATCAGAAGACAGGGGAGACAAGTGCAATGGAAGTGAACATAAAATGAACCAAAAACCCAAATGTTGCAGAAACTAAAAAGAATAAATAAAAGACAATGATCATGAACACAAAACCAGAACATAAACATGACCAAATACCAAAACCATGACAGAGTATCCAGAAAACTCTCTCTCTGCATGAGCTCTTTTAAATAAGTCACCACATGATAGGTTTTTTTCAACAGCTTTGATTTCGATAGGTTACATGATTGAGCAACAATCGCTGCATTTAGTGCTCTAAGGGTTAATATGTGCTTTATACCAGTGATCTTTAACTCATTCTAAACTGTGCCAGAACAATCTCACTGTAAACTTTAGTGCTCTAAGGGTGAATATGTGCCTATTACTGCTGATCTTTAACTCATTCTAAACTGTGCCAGAGCGACCTCGCTGCATACTGCATGCGAAAAGACTCTCACAGCTACTTTCTGTAACTTACCTACTCATGCAATTACTCATGTAAATACATAAACACATACAAACGTGAGCAAACTCGCTCACACACACATACACATTATAGTACGTACCGGCATGCGCCCACAAATAAATCAGATATTTGCAGTGCCATCTTCTCTGGTCTTGTATACGTCTGCACTCCAGTCATACAGATGAGTAAGGGATATGCAGACACAATTTCAACTTCCATAAGGTTTGCGAGACATTAGGGAGCCCTCTTGATAGCCCTCTTTAGTCATTTATCGAGCCATTTCAGAGGAAAGGGATGTCAAAGACATGCCTCAGCGGAGACAGTTAGGGATCCATTCTCAGTCTGAGAGGGTAGGAGGCAGCGCGTCTCGGTGCGCACCAGGCCTCGTACGGGCCCCCTGGTGGGGTACTGTTCGTAGGGAAGGGGGGGCCGGGTGGCTGAGAGCAGTTATGGTTCTGGAGTCAACAGTTTTCACTTTGGGACCATTGAGGCTGAGGTGAGCACAGCTTGCACTGGAGTAAATTAATAAATAAAAACATTGAAATCCATCTAAACAGGTTATTTTGTCTTTATGAGTGTTGAGTAGAAAATAGGAGATATTTTTGCTTTGATTTGTCAATTAGTGACTAATTTGCTTTACCCCGCTGGCAAATCTTGAACTGGGTTAATTGATCTCACCCAATTGGCAGTCTTTTGGAGCAAAACAGTAATGCAAGTATGATATTATGTCCAAATGAAGCCAAAATAATAACCTGAACTTTTGAAAATTGTCTTTTGTGAGGCAAGCTATCCAGGTATCAGACGCGCGGTGCACCACAATACTGCTGTTTGCAGCTTGTTTTCTTCTGTAGTTGCAGAGATTTTCTGTAATAATGGAACATGTTCTGTCACTTACTGTTTGCACTTTTACTTGTCTCCTAGGAGGTCTGCACTTTTGTACTGTTCTTATGCACTTTTGTACGTCGCTCTGGATAAGAGCGTCTGCTAAGTACCTGTAATGTAATGTAATGTATTTGTGTCTCAATTCTTACTCTCACTTCTCAAAACTCCTCACTCACATCTGAACACTTAATACCGGGAGGAAACATGCATGTAAATGTAGAATGGTTGGATTTTTTCGATTCAGTTGTTCAGGCAAAGAGGACGAAACAAATGTTGAAATTTCTTGAGAAAAGCCAATATTTCTGTCAAATGGTATGATTTTATGGTTACATCTTATGTCAAAAGCAGAGGTGAGTTGTTCTGTAATCATGAACTGCCCCTCTCTCCCCCAAACTCTAATTAAAGATTATAAACATGATTCACTTTCTCTTTTCAAAATTCCTCGTTCCCCACTGACACCATCCATTCACCCTTCTCCACCCCATGACCACTATATAACTATATTCCATCTGATATTTTACAGCTGTTGCTCATATTTTATGTCCTGCCTAAAGATCAGTTGAAAATGCTGGGAACTTCACACTCCTCGGTGCTAAGAAACATAATCATTTTTCAGCTCATCAATAGTTTTAAAATTTCTAATAATTTATATCTCAATTACAAATATGCTGTTGAAAGTTTTCGTTGAGGTGAACTCAATCAGACTCCCCTTTCATATACAAAGGTATGAATAACCATATTTGGAAAAAAACTGTTGTTGTTGCAGAAACAATGTGCAAGCTAGAAACTACTGCTACTTATCACTGCAAATGTTTGGTTCTCCGTATGGGAAATCAAAGACTGTTTCAAAAAGACAAAAACAAAGTACCACACACTTCCAGTTGTAAACCCTCTTCTTTGTGTTCAGTATTGTTTGGTGTTGACTATTTGTATTATAAAGGGAAATGCCCAGACAACCTCTTCAATTCCCACTGGTCTGGCTTTTTTATGATGCTAGTTATTGTAGCTAAATATAAATACACGACTCACCTGGGAGTCAGGAAAGGCAGGAAAAGTTTCTGGCCCAGTTTAGCCAAGAATATTTTTCTCTGGAACCCCACCCATTGGAAAACCTTACTGGGAGAGCTCTGTTAGAATCTGCTGTTGATAATTTGTGTAACTCATCAGTGATCACCCCATACAGACAATGCAAATGTATACCAATTAAATCTAGATGTGGATGGCTAATATGTCTATTCACTCCCAATGAAAAAATTATCATCATCTTTTTTTATTTTTGTTTATGTTTGGTCCAAGAAATAGTCCATTGCGTAATGGTTAAATTTTAGAATAATTAAAACACAAGACACCAGTTGATTAACAATCACACTAGTAATAGGAGTAGTAGTAATACTAACCGTAATAATAATAATGATAATAATAATAATAATAATAATAATAATGAAATGGTACCACGAATAAATTAGGTTTTTGCCATGCCGAGAATCAAGATTCAGTTCACATACTGTACATTGTTCATTCATTGTTTTACACACATTAGAACATGCCATGGGTATTTTATATTTTACATGCTATTGCTATCATAATAAAATAGTTCATTCTCTTTTGAGTAAAACCCTCAACTATGTTACAAGGTGAAATGTGTGTGTGTGTGTGTGTGTGTGTGTGAGAGAGAGAGAGATAGAGAGAGAGAGAGAGACGGACAGCGAGGAAGAATTGAACAGGATCGCACTGTCTTCACTCTTCCATTGAGTATGTGTGCTAAGCACGGGGCAGGTAATTAAGCAGAGTGTGATTACACAGATCTACAGTAATCAGTCACTCAGGTCACGGCAAGTGCTTCGTCATGCTGAACACCGGAAGGCCTTAAGCACGAGATGCTCTTCAATTCACCTTTAAAATTGAACCACTTTACAATTCGGTTTTATATTGTCGAACTGTGTCTGGTGACGTCCTATATATGCGGTGCTTACAATGTGGATTTGCAATAAAGTTAATGGCTTTTTATTTAAGCTGTTTCAATTCCCCCAGTGTGATTAGAGACCATAGCAATCAATGATTCTGAATGATTTTTCTTTTATTGATTAACGTCTACTTCACCCATTTGTCTTGTGCTCACATCCCATTTGTATATTTGCCTGAAATGTCTTAGAAATGTGCACTATACTGACGACTTGAAATCAGGTAGTGCACTAATTGAAGTAGTATGTTCCTTGAAATTTATGAATGTGAGCAATTATTTTTCTTGATCTGGGAACTTGTTTCTAGATAGTACTTACAATAATGATGAATGTTCACTGCCAGAAATAGGGGTACAGCAGGAGTCCATTTCTGTTTCCCAAGGTACATTCAGCACTTATGTACTCTTCAGGGCTAATTATAGGACCTCAAGGTACCTGTGTCAACCTTCTTAGGGTCTAAAAGGTACTTTTATGTTCCAAAGCAAATAAGTACGCACTTTTGAGGGTACTACCCCAGTGACAAGCCTTTTACCCATAAAAGTACAAATGGGTACTTTTTAGACTGAGAGTATATAAGGTGCCTTTTCAAGCAAATAGGGCACGAATGAAAAGAGTGGCGATCCCAGTTTCGTGCCCTTATGTTCCTATCGACCAACGTTTTGGTAAGCATGAAACGTTTTAAGCAATTTCACCTCTCTTATGAGAGTGTTAAATTTAAGCTCCATGACCGTTCACAAAATACTGTTCCCCCATGATGTTGAGGAGGGTAATCCTTTATTATACACGCTATTGTACAGCTGGATGTTTTGAATGGGTCACGTGCTGGTGTGAAACCAGAGCTGTTTCCTTGTATGCTGAGCTGCCGGATAGTGTGCGGTTTACGCCAGCAGCGTTGCCTGGTGAGGAACGCGTAGTTGGCGGGTCACTGTTCACGCTAACTGTCCGAACTGTCACCATGCTGAACTATGGACTTCCTGTCCGTTCACATCATTGGGAATGTGTGGATGAGGTCGAGACCTGTAGCCTTCTCGTGTGCGAGCTTCAGGGCAGCAAGGAAGCCCTTGTAACACGCCAGCCTTCCTCGCTCATTCAGACTTCAGCGCAGTGGGCCCAACCCTGTGCCTGTACACCTGCCATCCTGTCAGTGTTAGAGCCCTCCTGTCTTCATAATTAGTTCTTCCCTCGCTGCAGCAAACTGTCATCATCAGAACAAAGTCAAACTAGCCAGCTATTTTGCGGTTTGGAAAATTTGCCCAATAGAACGAATTTGCATCTCCATTAGCCCAAAAGCCCTCCGCTCGAGAAAGGAAGACACCAATAGCTTTATTTTCCCGATCAAATTAATGGTATATTTACGTCCACACTACAAAATAGCCTGCCAATTTGACATTGGGCTAATTTCAAAACCGCAAAATAGCTAGCTAATTTGAATCTTTGTTCTAATGAATGCGGACTTTGTGTGATTGTCTCGTTATCGCCTCTATTCCCTCATTGCGATCAGCGGAGGCCACTATCTGCAGTCTGATTGTCCCGTGTATGTAAAGTGTTGGTCTTGTATCGGTCGGTGCTGGATCATCTTAGGCTAACAGTTTACTCTGAGTTCTAGTTCTCCTCTCTGGTGTCCTTTTCGGGGAGCGAAATTATTAGTGAGCAAATTAATAGGAACAGTAGGTTCTCCAAGTCCTGTTTCATGTCTCATCTTCTTCATTATAAATGTGCCTAAATGACTCATTGACAATCCTGCTCTTGTTTCGCCCTCTTCTCAGTTTGTAAAAGTCAGTTTCCATTTCGACCCTAATTTGAAATGCCTGATTTTCATAGCCATTTAGAATGCTAATCTTATTAGCATTTCAGGAATACCCCTTGTTGCCGAATGAGGTGCTTAGTTTGGGTTGGAGTGAAAACACACAGGGTAGTGGATCTCCAGGAACATGGTTGGGCGGCCCTGATTTGGAATGTTTATAAAGGAATTTACACTCTGGGTAAATCACTGAATCCAGGATTTGTAGCACAGTAACCGTATTACCATTCAGTGGAAGGGGAGTGAATCCTAGACTGAGGAACTAAATGAGTTTATAAATGAAAAGGTACAGAGGCGAATTCTACTTTTGGAGCGAGGCAGTGTGTGTCGGTTTTGTTGATTAAAACCTCTACCAGCTTATTTGAAGTCTTTGGTGCACCTGCCTTGGTATAAAAGACTAAATTGGCTGCCGTTTTAAAGAAATCGAGCATTTGCCATCAGATAATGTCTGACTACACATTTCCCTACTGAATGTTTCAGGTAAATAAGACTTGCAGCTTACTTGGATAATTCACAGAGAAAATGCAGCGTCTGTGAACTGGTACATTCCCTGTATGTTTTGGGGAATTGTTATTGAAATTGTTCCAAAACTATGCCTCCAAAAGTAATAAAAGTAGTAAAAAGTGAGAATTATGAGCTCAATATCTCAGTTTGTTTTTCATTTAAAATCATGTATTCATGCTCAGAAATGGAAGACCCCACGGCTAAAAGTGCTTAAGTCACAAAATATCCATTTTAAGAAAATTGAAAAAAAAATCAGGTTTGGTAGCTGTGAAAGTCATTTTCCCATCCTTACCTTACAGTGTGTGAAAATGTGACTTAAGTAGTTTTAGCACAAGGCTCTTCAATTATTACCCTCAAAGGAAATCGATAATGGGTTAATAGTTGGGTTTGCCTGGGAATAATGCAACAAAGATTGGAATCACCAAGTTGTGCACTACAAGTGCACTACACAGGCTTCAAAACACCTAAACAGCATTTATAGTTCTCTCAGTCTGGGTTCAGGTTTAAGAAGTAGACGCGTGTGCGGACATGAAGCAGTGATGTCACTGTTTGGCTGTGCTAAGCTGACCTGGTAGAGCGCTGCCAATGCTTACACATGGCTTGAATGGACAGGTAGTGAACCACATGATAACCTCAGCACTGAGCGAAGCAAAGGAGAGTGAGAGGCTTCGCCGTGAAGCACAGGTGTGAAGGATGGAGAGGCGAGAGAGAGATAGAACCACAGGCAGGGTGTCACAGCGAGCATCAGCGCGGTGGCCCGGGCTGAAACTAATTTTTCATCTGGACACTAGAGCGGTCACACGCCCAGCGCAAACACCTAAACGCCTCAGTCTGTCTGCCCTGGCTGTGCATACCACAGAAACACACAACACCATCATCTCTGTACATTACATTTTCCTCCACATAATGTACATAAAGTGAAAAATTATTGGGTTTTGGAAAATGATTTGGGCTCATGAATGATTTTTCGGGGTTTATTTGCCTTTTGGAGAGTCGGGTAGTTGAAAACTTTTTTTTTTTAATTTCAATCTTCATTGTCAAAATTTTTTTCATTCCATTGCTGTCACTTTACAGCAGTAAGCAGAGAACACACTAATCACATGCTTATTATTTTACATTTGTTAGGGGTAATGATTTACTTGGTTCAAATTTGGTGATCACTACCAGTTACCCAAATTACTGCAAGTGTTTTCTTGAAATACTGTTTAAATGTGATCCGAATTTTAATATCTAAGGTATTTAATTTTGTCAACTGTTGATAAATTGCCTCCGTGTCTTGAACTGTCGACTGTCGCTGTCGAGAGTGCCAGGCACTTTTGGAGTACTCTGGAACAGTGATTTAACAGATCCAATTCTCTGTTGATGGTCTCATCCTCTAACCCCATAAAACCTATGGACCTGTATACGGGTCCATCAAATGCAGCTGTTATATTCAAACCTGTGGAACTTCAGGCCCATTTAAAATTCTAGGGGAGATTTCAAGGTTTCTGAGCATCCCAAATATGTCCTGCTGAATTACAGGAAAATGTGTTTGAAATTATTCACAAGATCAAGATATTTTCCATTTGATGTAATGATGTGGCCATAAAAAAATGGAGTCCAGGATTTGAATGTTTCTCTTAATACACGGGTGACGTAGCTTCAGTGAAGCTGCAACCAGCAGATACAGAATATGTGACATTGTCTTGAAAAATTAAAAAAAAAATTAATTTTTTTTTTTTGACGTTCCCAACTTAAGGGAAAACTTCAGTGGAAAAATTTGAGTTTAAGGTCTTAACCACTGGTGCAGTCAGTTTCATTGGTGTTGAGGGGCTGACAAAAGTGTCAAATGAAATTAATTTTAAGATTTAAAAAGTAGTTATTCTATTTAACAGTGTTTGCTTCAAAGGACAATAATCTTGCAGTGTAAAAGTCTGAATTGTTCATTTCAGCGCTACTGTATTTGTCATGTTGAGGTAGAAGGTGATTTTATTTTATCTTAAGATTGGTTCCTGGAAAACCACTCATTCTCAGTCACTCTTATGGAGGACCATGGAGTTTCACCCTAAAACTTCTGTTATTTCCATCCATACAGATATGTGTGTGTGTGTGTGTGTGTGTGTGTGTGTGTGTGTGTGTGTGTGTGTGTGTGTGTGTGCGCGTGCGTGTGTGTGTGTGTGTGCATGCATGTGTGTGTGTGTGTGTGTGTGTGTGCGTGCGCGCATGCATGCGTGTGTGTGTTTGCCTTTGCGCATGTGCGTATACGTGTGTTTGTATGTGTGTGTACATGTGTTTGTGTGTGTGTATGTGTGCTCGTCTGTCTGTGTACGTGTGTTTCTGCATGTGTATGTGGCCATATGTCTGTACTTGTATTTGTGTGCGTGTGTACTTGTCTTTGTGTGAGTGTGTGTGTTGGGCTGGGTGTGGGGGCCGGTTAGTGATGGTCAATTTTTGTGCCCATATAAAGCCTCATTATGTTCCATTTACATGCTGTAAAGAGGTGTTCAGCTCATGAAATGCTTAAAAACCACAGCCCTGTTACAAATGTGAACAGAAGCCCGCCCACACACACACACACACACACACACGCACTCACACCTCATGCTCCTCAACACTGCTCACGCCCCGATGCGTGTGTGAAGATGATAGCAGAATCGGTGTCGGGACGCTGGCTGGTTTTTAGCTCTCCACAGCCGGATGGCTCCCCTGCCTCACAGGGCTTCAGCAGAGAGGCCAGCTCAGATAACAGCCAATCAGGGACATCCAGATTGACGGGGGCCATCATTGCCTTCAAGTGCCTCCATAAATCTGATCGCCATTTACAATGCGATAGAATACATTCACTGCTCAAACGCATCTTCTTCCTCCACCATCTATCTCACTGATGGAGCGCCATGTGAGAGTTTACATCATCAGCACCTGTTCACCTGTCCGCACTCCCAGTACTTTCACTCTAGCGTCATCACTAATATTGTTGTAACCTTAAGTGTTGTTGCTTTCATTAATTGCGTAGCACTGCACTAGTAGTTTTTTTTTTTTTTGGAAAGTACCATGTTGGAATCTCAAATGATTTATTTGAAATGATATTTTACCATTTTAATTTCACAGTTTAATTTACGGTCCCCAGGGCAGCCAAATATACAGTACTGTGCAAAAGTCTTAGGCACATTTAAAGCAATTTCACTGGACAAATATGCAAAATATTTGCAAATATAATTAAATTAAAACTTTTCAATCACTGAGATGTACAAAATCCAAAACCAGTGAAGTTGGCACGTTATGTAAATCGTAGATAAAAACAGAATACAATGATTTGCAAATCTTTTTCAACTTATATTCAATTGAATACACTGCAAAGACAAGATGTTTAATGTTCAAACTGAGAAACTTTTTGCAAATAATCATTAACTTAGAATTTAAAGGCAGCAACACATTGCAAAAAAGTTGGCACAGGGGCCTTTTTACCACTGTGTTACATCGCCTTTCCTTTTAACGACACTCAGTAAATGTTTGGGAACTGAGGAGACCAATTTTTGAAGCTTTTCAGGTGGAACTCTTTCCCATTCTTGCTTGATGTACAGCTTAAGTTGTTTAACAGTCCGGGGTCTCCGTTGTCGTATTTTACGCTTCATAATGCGCCACACATTTTCAGTGGGAGACAGGTATGGACTACAGGCAGGCAAGTCTAGTACCCGCACTCTTTTACTACGGAGCCATGCTGTTGTAACACGTGCAGAATGTGGCTTGGCATTGTCTTGCTGAAATAAGCAGGGGCATCCATGAAAAAGACGTTGCTTGGATGGCAACATATGTTGCTCCAAAACCTGTATGGACCTTTCAGCATTAATGGTGCCTTCACATATGTGTAAGTTGCCCATGCCTCGAACACTAATACACCCCCATACCATCACAGATGCTGGCTTTAGAACTTTGCGCCTATAACAGTCCGGATGGTTCTTTTCCTCTTTGGTCCGGAGGACACGACGTCCACAGTTTCCAAAAACAATTTGAAATGTGGACTCGTCAGACCACAGAACACTTTTCCACTTTGCATCAGTCCATCTTAGATGAGCTTGGGCCCAGCGAAGCCGGCGGCGTTTCTGGGTGCTGTTGATAAATGGCTTTCGCTTTGCATTGTAGAGTTTTAACTTGCACTTGCAGATGTAGCAACGAACTGTAGTTACTGACAGTGGTTTTCTGAAGTGTTCCTGAGCCCATGTGGTGATGTCCTTTACACACTGATGACGGTTTTTGATGCAGTACCACCTGAGGGATCGAAGGTCATGGGCATTCAATGTTGATTTTTGGCCTTGTCGCTTACGTGCAGTGATTTCTCCAGATTCTCTGAACCTTTTGACAATATTACGGACCGTAGATAATGAAATCCCTAAATTTCTTGCAATAGCTCATTAATGGATGTTGTTTTTAAACTGTGCGACAAGCAGCTCACCCATTTGTTCACTAAGTGGTGACCCTCGCCTCATCCTTGTTTGTGAATGACTGAGCATTTCAGGGAAGCTGCTTTTATACCCAATCATGGCACCCACCTGTTCCCAATTAGCCCGTTCACCTGTGGGATGTTCCGAATAAGAGTTTGATGCGCATTCCTCAACTCTCTCAGTCTTTTTTGCCACTTGTGCCAGCTTTTTTGAAACATGTTGCAGGCATCAAATTTCAAATGAGCTAATATTTGCAAAAAATTACAAAGTTTACCCGTTCGAACATTAAGTAACTTGTCTTTGCAGTGTATTCAATTGAATATAGGTTGAAAAGGATTTGCAAATCATTGTATTCTGTATTTATTTACGATTTACACGTGCCCACTTCACTGATTTTGGGTTTTGTACAATACAGAGTTGTAAACTGTTAAAAACTAAATAAAACCAATATTAGGTGCAACTATGCTATACCTAAAAATTTGGGACAGTGTTGTGCTATAGTTTTATGCAATGACTGGCTTTTTGGTTGTAGCAGAGTGAAAGACTTGCCACTTTTCCTCTGCAGA
Source organism: Gymnothorax reevesii (assembly GCA_029721435.1). NCBI lineage: Eukaryota > Metazoa > Chordata > Actinopteri > Anguilliformes > Muraenidae > Gymnothorax > Gymnothorax reevesii. Next base: position 56,191,897 of record CM056582.1, read on the forward strand.
CTGACTGTCTCACTTGTATCTAACCCTCCAAGCAATTGCTAACAACCATGGTGATGTTGATGTTGATACATTCAGCCCCGATGATGATTTCAACAGCAAAAAATGAAGAGGCACAACATGCACCATGACCATGTCTGAAACAGTCTGTACGGAGCCGTCTCCGGAACATTCTGTGTGATGTTTTGTGTTTATATTTTAGTACGCAATAATCTTCCTGCTTATATACCTCTGGTGAATATCAGGGTGTGTTTGCGGGGCTCAGTTTTCAGGAAGTAATCTGCACCATTCAGAACAACAATAACTAAGAAGTTTGCATTTGATAGCGTTTACCATAATTGCAATATATACTGATTTAGCCATGCGACACTGCATTTTGGCCAAATCCATATGTACTGCTAGTGTAGTGGGTGGTTTCAAATACAGACATAGACTCTAGATCAGACATGGCGAACGCTGGTCCCAGAGGGCCCAAGGGTGTGCCTTTTTTTGTTCACAACCTACTTTAAACCCATGAAACTTGGAGAAATTATTTAAATTCATCAATAATTCATTTTATTGAATTCATTTTAATTCATTTTAAGTTCATTAATAAAGTTTTACACACACTCTGGGGCTCTCTAAGACCAGGATAAGCTACCGTTGCTCTAGATGGCTGTTTGCAGATATGAAACAGAGAGTTCCTGTTTTGAGGATGTGGTATTTTGGTGGCCATTCAGACCTCAAGAATAATTATCCTGGGAATGTGAGTACACTACAGCTAGATGAAGTCTGACCTTCTTTACAACTTTGTAATTCAGTGTACTTAACGTGTATCCTAAACAGTTTGCAAATAAGGAGTTTCAAAAGTGGTTCAAGTGTCTTTACTCAACTTGTACATAGGCTGTTTTGAGTTCCAACTTATTGTTTTGAATATTGTCCATTTCTGGGCTTTAATCGTCTTGCCCACTGTTAGTGTGTGACTGAATTAGGCATTTTCATTCTTTAACTTGACATGCTAGATTGATTACCTGATAATCTGTATGATCTTTTCAGCCTGAAAAGTAACTAGCGTTTTTAAAAATTATGAGCTTATCGGAATTAAGGGACTTATAGCAATTCAACTCAAGGAATGATGCTAATAACCAAAGAGAGGGGCTACATTAAAAAAAAAATGTCTTGAGGGCAAAAGATGAGTTTCCTTCCTCCATATGGACACCATTCTGATAATTCAGTCATGTGCTGGGGGTTTTCTGTCTCCCACTTTTGGCACTGAGAAGAAATGTGTTTAAAATTCACTTTTTAAGTGAGTAAAGATAACAAAAGAGTTCCCGCTCACTGTCCAACTTGCAATAGGTAATTTATTTGTGACGTTTCCGTACTAGACCTTCATCAGGCAAACATTTTTGTTTGCCTGATGAAGGTCTAGTACCGAAACGTCACAAATAAATTACCTATTGCAAGTTGGACAGTGAGTGGGAATTCTTTTGTTATTTTTGTCTTCTCTCTCCCACGCACCTGCCTTGCTCAATAGATGTGCGAAGTGCTTATTTTTGTTCGTTATGTCAGTAAAGAAAAACACTTTGGGGAAAAAAGGGCAGGGAGCAGGTGCCTGTTCTGCCCACGAAAGGCTGCTTATTTTAAAAAGCACCGGGAGGAACGTGATTTATAGACGGCTGGATTAGAATACTTCTGTGAACATTAATCTTTTTAAATACTCGGTATTTTACATGCCGAGGTGAACACCTTGGCTGGACTCTGAATGGGAGGCAGAGCGAGAGAGAAAAGTTAAGGGAGAAGGGTAAAAAAAATGGTGTCGGTGCCAAAGCTTTTTATTTCCACTGCACTTGAGTACACATTTGTTACCATTTGCCCGAGCGGCGGAAAGCATTTTATGATGTGCTCAAGTTGCTATTTACATCCTCCAATTTATCTACACTGTTTATGTGCTATGAAACTGCAGTTCCAGTAATGGTTTTTTTACTTAGCCATATAGCAGATTTCAAAAGAAATGGCTGCTTACAAACTGTGAAATAACATAATATCAGACAGTATATATATATGTAATTTTATTTATTTTATTTAAGATTTATTTAAGCAATGATCCTGACTGAGACTAAAGTCTGCTTTTCACCTGGGCCCTGCATTACAACAAATATATAATCACATTTTACAAGGAAATTAGAATGGTAATACAAAAAAAAAAAGAAAAAAAAAATAGAAATTGCGACCATAAAATTAAAACAACAATTACTTAAAACAACAGCAGTTCTCTTGATAAAATGATTAGATCAATGTTTTGAAATGTCAAAAAGGAACCAATTCATTCAGCTCACCTTGTAGCTGATTCCAGGTGTGAGGGACAGTATAACAAAAAGTTTTACCCAGCTCTGCTCTAACACGAGGGACAGCTAGGCATAATGAGTCCCATGGCAACACAATCACGTGTAAATGGAGTAGATAAATAAGGTGCGATTAAATAAATAAATAAAATATATAAACAAATAAAAACCAATGGTAATCTCCTCTAGATTTCAATGGACCCCAGCCTGCTGACTTGTAAAAGGCTCATCGGTGGGAGTGGAAGTCAAGGCTAGTGATAAATCTAATAACAGAGTGATGAATAGAATCGAAAGGTTTTAAAACAGAAGTGAATGCATTTCCATAAATTACATCACTGTAAACAAGCATGGTGAGTATTATTGAATGCACAACCTCATTCTTACTTTCAAAATTGAAACGAGCCCTATTTCTCTATGAGAAACCTATTCCCTAACTTTTCAGTCAAATTTTCAATACGCATATGAAGATTCAGCTTTTCATCCATCTAAATGTCCAAATATTTAAAATGGGGGACACATTCAGTTTGATTACACTGCTCGATACAAATATGAAGATCATGAGTCTAGTTTTCGAGATCTGGTGAATACCATGAACTTGGTTTTGTCTTCATTTAAGATGAGCTTCAACTCAATTTGGAATCTTTGAATAGAATTATAAGCCCGCTGAAGGTTAGACACAGCCTGCTGAGCTGAAGTAGCAATCGAGTAAATGGCAGTATCATCAGCATATAAATGCAATTTACATTGATTTAAAGAAATGCCAATACTATTAATAAACGTTAGATAGAATAATAAAGTGCCGAGAATTGAACCTTGTGGAACTCCTTTGCTGATTTTACACTCCTAGGCCCCGTTTACATCTGGCACTGACATTCATTTTTTGTGATCGATTGCAGTCTGATAGCGTTTGACCACATACATTTACACCTGGTATTAACGTACGTTTCCGGCGTCCACAATCGGTCATGCTGACGTCACATCCTTCTTCGCCCATCTCCTGAAGTGGCGCACCTCGCTTACCGTACAAAACTGGTTAATAAGACGTACCTTTAATGCAATATTTTCACTTAAAAATGCATTGCGTCTAAAAATCGTTGCATGCTATACACCAGTAAAATTCTGCAAGAGGTAAAGGGGGATGTTCCAATGTGTACCCAGGAGAGGATGCTGTGAGCTTGACCTTGCTCACATGTCCCAGAGCTTGGATTTAGTCTCTCTGGCCTCTTAAGAGCTAGAAGCTGCGCTGCCCACCGCAACATAGCGAAAACTTCTAGAAAGAGCGATATTGTTGCACAAAAACTTAACGTAGTGGACTTTGCTGAACAAAATGGAACTTGCCATTTTGTGTGATATAAATTGTAGAAAATAATACAAATGCACACCTGTAGATGGATAGGTGCGTAGGAGATGACAGAAAGTCAGCCCAGTGGAAGAAGCGAATAAGTCCCGCACACAGTCCTCTACGCTTGCAATACTTTATTGAATATACACAACGTTTCGGTCGTAGACCTTCGTCAGGAAGTAAGAAAAAGAAAAAAAGGCAGGGCTGTCATACATATAAGTTTTGAAGTCACCGTGGACCAATCAAAACACCAAACAAGCATGACATCATAACAAATAACAGTCACACCCTCATTAACTAACAGTCACATGATAAACTAGAACGGGCACTCGGTAGAGCGCATACCTTCGCCGACGCCACTGAATCCCTCGCCACTGGCGTTGGTTTCATGCCGATCGGATAAAAATTGACCGAGATATGGCCGAAAGTCGGTTTTGACCTTTTCGTGGCCTTGACCTTGACCTTTGACCCGATCACTCCCAAAATCTAATCGATTGATCCTCAGGTCATGCCAAATCAACCCACCAAATTTTATGAAATTCCGTTTGGTACTTTTTGAGTTATTCGATACACATACATACACACAGACAGACAGACACACAAACAAATAAATACATGGTAATCAAAACATTACCTTCGTCAGCGAAGTCGCTGGCGAAGGTAATAACCAATTATCTCCCAATGAATATCAGTTTACGCATCTCCGCTCGCAATAATTTATTGAATAGGCAACGCACGTAATTATTTGCACAATAAAAACTTCTCAAAAAGTACCTGTGGAAAAATGGGGCTAAGCTTACCAAAACAACATATACAAGAGTTAAAATTAACGATATTGGACGAAGATTCCAAAAGTCTTTTTTGAATGTGTTGGAGCATACATTGCCTGTAAACACCTTTATTTTTTGTCTTCTCCTAAAAAGTAAGCATAGAAGACTTTTTTATTGTGAAGAAGTTTTTATTGTGCAAATAATTACGTGCGTTGCCTATTCAATAAATTATTGCGAGCAGAGATGCGTAAACTGATATTCATCGGGAGATAATTGGTTATTACCTTCGCCAGCGACTTCGCTGACGAAGGTAATGTTTTGATCCCCGTGTATTTATTTGTTTGTGTGTCTGTCTGTCTGTCTGTGTGTATGTGTATCGAATAACTCAAAAAGTACCAAACGGAATTTCATAAAATTTGGTGGGTTGATTTGGCATGACCTGAGGATCAATTGATTAGATTTTGGGAGTGATCGGGTCAAAGGTCAAGGTCAAGGCCACGAAAAGGTCAAAACCGACTTTCGGCCATATCTCGGTCAATTTTTATCCGATCGGCATGAAACCAACGCCAAAATGTGCAGAATTATATACCCGATCCTGTGATGTGAAACACGGTACAATGGGGTCAATACCCTTCTTAGCGGTTGGGGGTCAAAGGTCAGGGGGGTCATTACCTTTCGAACTTAAAGGCGTATTGATGTAAAAAAAAAAATATCGTACTCTTCTCATTCATCGATCATTTAAAAAAATAAAAATTGGTCCTCAGAGTTATGTGGCGAGGGATTCAGTGGCGTCGGCGAAGGTATGCGCTCTACCGAGTGCCCGTTCTAGTTTGTTTGTGTGTCTGTCTGTCTGTGTGTACGTGTATCGAATAACTCAAAAAGTACCAAACGGAATTTCATAAAATTTGGTGGGTTGATTTGGCATGACCTGAGGATCAATCGATTAGATTTTGGGAGTGATCGGGTCAAAGGTCAAGGTCAAGGCCACGAAAAGGTCAAAACCGACTTTCGGCCATATCTCGGTCAATTTTTATCCGATCGGCATGAAACCAACGCCAGTGGCGAGGGATTCAGTGGCGTCGGCGAAGGTATGCGCTCTACCGAGTGCCCGTTCTAGTTTGTTTGTGTGTCTGTCTGTCTGTCTGTGTGTATGTGTATCGAATAACTCAAAAAGTACCAAACGGAATTTCATAAAATTTGGTGGGTTGATTTGGCATGACCTGAGGATCAATCGATTAGATTTTGGGAGTGATCAGGTCAAAGGTCAAGGTCAAGCCCAAGAAAAGGTCAAAACCGACTTTCGGCCATATCTCGGTCAATTTTTATTCGATCGGCATGAAACCAACGCCAAAATGTGCAGAATTATATATCCGATCCTGTGCCGAGGAATTCAATGGCGTCGGCGAAGGTATGCGCTCTACCGAGTGCCCGTTCTAGTTTGTTTGTGTGTCTGTCTGTCTGTGTGTATGTATGTGTATCGAATAACTCAAAAAGTGCCGAACGGAATTTCATAAAATTTGGTGGGTTGATTTGGCATGACCTGAGGATCAATCGATTAGATTTTGGGAGTGATCGGATCAAAGGTCAAGGTCAAGGCCACGAAAAGGTCAAAACCGACTTTCGGCCATATCTCGGTCAATTTTTATCCGATCGGCATGAAACCAACGCCAGTGGCGAGGGATTCAGTGGCGTCGGCGAAGGTATGCGCTCTACCGAGTGCCCGTTCTAGTTTATCATGTGACTGTTAGTTAATGAGGGTGTGACTGTTGTTTGTTATGATGTCATGCTTGTTTGGTGTTTTGATTGGTCCACGGTGACTTCAAAACTTATATGTATGACAGCCCTGCCTTTTTTTCTTTTTCTTACTACCTGACGAAGGTCTACGACCGAAACGTTGTGTATATTCAATAAAGTATTGCAAGCGTAGAGGACTGTGTGCGGGACTTATTCGCTTCTTACAGTGTGATATAAATTGAAATAGTTTGGAACAACTTGTTTATACATTTTTATAAACAAATAGCTACTATAACACAGTCTTTGATATGACACCCTTTTTACAGACGGGACACCCTACAAAATATACTGTCTTGCATACAATGCGACTTACAAGCTGAGTTTTACTGTACGTGGGTCTGCCCACGGAGTTGGTTTATGCAGATTGGACATGCATTTGCATTTACATTTTTGTTCAAAGTGGCCCGAATCCGTCCCTAACCACCTTCAGAAGTTGGTTTCAAAGTTCGGATCACAAATCCGAGTACATTTACACCTGTACTTTCATGTGGTTAAGCGCTATCCGATTACAATCCGATCACAAAAAATGCATTCTAATACCATGTGTGAACGGTGTCCTAAACTGAACGGCTTCATCTGAGATGTATTGATTCCTATCGTCAAGTTTTTAAACCAGTTACAAGCAGACTTATCAAAGCCAGTGTCTGATGATCTTTTCAGAAGAAACACATGATCAACAGTATCAAATGCCTTACCAAGGTCGATGAAGAGGGCGGCACAATATTGTCTGTTATCTTATGCTCTTAGTGTCAGTAATAACTTAAAAAGTAACACTAACCATGCTATGCAAAGACCTGAAACCTGACTGGAAAGAAGATAAAATGCAATTTTCCTTAAAAAGAATCGTAACTGAACTAAGGGCTCCAGAATCATAGTCAGGCGAGACAACGTAGATATTGGACAGGAAATATGTAAATTAGTGGTATCTCCCCCTTTTAATACAGGGAGCACATTAGCAGTCTTCCATACTTTTTTAGCTCGCCGGGACGAATGTCCGGAGAGCTATTGTTGTACCCCCGGCGTCCGCTTCCGTCCGCGTCCGCGTCCGCGTGCAGAAAAACTTTAACCTTGCCCCGGCGAGCTTTGTTGTCTTTCTGACAACTCTTGTTTTAATTAGGCATCTCCAATCCCACCCAAGTCAGGAGTGCCCACTTAGAGAACTGTGTGCACATGCATGCTTGTATGCGACTCCATGTTGCCATCTCGGGAGAGCAAAGACAGGTTGCACACGCCTGTCAGCCACTGCTTCTTTACACTCATAGCTTGAAACCGGAAATTCAGAAGGAGGGCGGAGGATACCTGAAGATGAGCAGGGTTAGAATCTCACAGAGAACCGCCCGGCTGGCCAACAGGAGGTGCTGGAGCAACGAACAAAGCCACGATTCTAATATCTAAACCCAACAGTCCCTTCCCAATTTATTTTGCTGCAGCGCAAAACCAATTGTACGCTGCTCTGAAAAGGCTACCAACCACTGCCGGCTGGTTCGACTGGGGAGCAAAACCTCACTTACATATGCCTTGACTGGGCGGCCATTGAATACATTTGGCCTCGAACAGTGGCGTCATACTCACACTCTTTATTCACTGGCGGTAGATTTTGTATAGTGAGTCTCAAAGATGGTGGAGGAAGTGTACACAGGCATGAACGATAGTTCTAGTGATGAGTTGGTGATTAATGACATCCAAGCCATTGGCAATGGGCTTCGAGCATAGCAGTTTGAGCCCCAACGATCTTGAGGAGTGCAGGAGTGCAAGGTCTCCTCCTTTAAGAGCTTCAAGTTCTTCCCCAGTAGAAATGAAACATAAAAGAAAAAATACCCTTGAATATCACTTTTCAACAAATAAATAGTTGTTAGACAGGCAGATAGATCAGAGGTGCACTGGCAGTATAATGAGTATAATGGCTTGGGTAAGGGGCGTATCTGCAGCAAGCTAGTGCTATTCTGGTGCAGAAGTCAGATATCGATCACCCCCCGCCAGAGCTGAGGGGTCAGATGGCCAGTTTGTCAGTCTCAATCCCAGTGACCGCAGAAGACTTAGTAGGTGCTTCTAATAAATTGGGCAATGGAACAGACTGAAGGATGATTAACAGAAATGCGGTCCACATCTCAGAGTCTGGGAAATAGGCTTGGGAGCTTGTTCCTATTAATAAGATGACACATTCTATCTGCATTCCTCTGGACATTCCCATTCATTTTCTACATCTGTCAACCTTTCGGTATGGCTAGACATTAAGATTTGAACTTGCCATCTTTCCAGACACATTAAAGCAGCGACATTTGTAAGCATGGAAGGTAAGCGGTAACCTTACCTTTTAAATGCATAATTACTCTCAACGTGTTCCCATCTTTGTTCCCCTGATTACTGATCCATTTGCTGAATAATCAATACCGATGAATCAATACCATTACCAATTTTTTAGAAATGATAATGACAGCGTGATTTCCTTGTCAAAAGTAACCTTTGCTTTACTTCTGATACTCGAGCATGTGTACAATATTGTACATATTTTTATATGCAGATGAATGATGGCTTTATATTTTGAGTTTGTTCTGGACTGGGTCAGATTAGCATTATGCAAGCGCGTGTGGTTAGCTTGGGTTTCTTAAAGCTTATTTCTTAACGTGTTCATATTTGGAGTGAAATGTAATCTCAGCTTTTACGTCTTTGATACTTGGTCATGTGTACATATACATATATTTATGTATGAACGACAGGTTTATAAGTTGAGTTCGCTGCAGACTGGCTCGCTAAAAGCTAACCTAGCCTGACCCTAGTTTGCAATAGTGTGTTGGGCCTGAGAATAAAAACAGGAAACTGTTAGGAGTAATTATGCTTTTGGAGGGTGAGGTTACCGCTTGCGTTTCATACCTACGAATGCCACTGCTGGACAAGAGTTAAATACAGTATGTACGCAAAGATGGCACGTCCGGGCCTAAAAATTTTGCCACAATAAAAGCTTAAGAAATGTTGAAGGCGAGGTTACCGCATGACGCGCCATCACTGTTAAGGTTGTTCTGTAATACTAGTCTGCACCTGGGGATGTGGCTTGGGCCACAGTGATGTACAGACTTCTTTGGATGTGCTTGGAAATAGCTTAAATTGGGGAAAATGGAAAAAAATCTGATTGGTCTGTCCCTGCCTATGCCAAAGCAACATGCCCTGTGCCACTGCAGATTGATTTGCCAACTGATTGAGAAAAAATGGATTCAGACAGAATGTTGGCAGCTGTTGAACACAAATGGGGTGGGGATTGTAAAACGTCTCTTGACACTAATGACTTTTGACCTGTTTTCACTCACTATATAATTAGCATGTTTTCCGATGATACGTATAATCCAAAGGCAATTCAGCGCCCGGCTCCACTTCAAACGCAATGTTCAGGCAATTAAATAATAAACTCAACTGAATAAAATGCTTTATTCACCTGCCTAAGAAAACCGTGCTGTAATGAAAATGATAAACTACTCTGGATCATTGATATTAACTTTTGGCGCATTGTGCAAAGCAGTCAATCAGAGCTGGGCTTCATTATAGTTTAAATTAAACGAAGAAAACGGAGCTTGAAATGCACTCAGTTTTGCATCCAACTGAAGCATATTATTACCTGCCACACTCATGATGCAGCAGCTAGAACCTGATTTGTTCGGTATGAGAGTCAACACTACAAAAAACTGACAGCTGTAAACTATTACATCTGACCAGTCATATGGCAGACTTAAAATGTACGTGTATTGTTTTCTGACAGAGGGCTGGTAGTTCTGACTTGCCCATACTGCCCTTACCAAGCCTATGCTTTCAGTTTTACGGATGTGTTACGCCACTTGTATCCTATCAGACCCGTGTTTTGTAATTGATCCAATGACTTTTAATGCACTGACTGTGATGTTCAGGTGTATTTAAATAGTAGTGCAATGTTAACCCTATAATGTCCAGACACAGACATCATTATAGGAAAAATATGACCCAGTAATATTTTTGAAGTATTGAAGGGTAGTATTCAGATCCACTGTTCATCATTGGGTTTTGTGACAGCAAAATATACATTGCTGAACAGAACTTCTTGTAATTCCGGGAGTATCATATCTGATACAGCCAAAAATCAGCAACCCTCCAGAACTCAACCCTCGAAATCGCGAATTATTTATATGCTCTCTACTATCTATAGCTATCCCTTAACATGTATAAGAATAGGTTTTTGTGAAATATTTTCCTTAGAATGTCGAACTGCACTGCCAAAATCCGAGGAAATTCATTAATTCCCATTCCCATAGGAGCTACTACCTAGAAGTGAGTGACTAGGGGAGAGATACTCCTGTAATCTCACTTCTTCCTTCCAGGTGGCAGCACTGTGTATCAGATATGATACAGTGAGCAGTCGTGGTTGTGTTGCATCTTACCAGGTGGGCATGGTCCTTCAAATTTGGTGGATCATATATGATACAGAGGGCATTAGAGGGTTAATACTCAGAGCGCTGAAAAAAATTTTCAAAAAATTATAAATTAAATTAACTTGAGCTGTTGAAAACCTATCTTGTGACGACTTGTTTAAAGGAGCTCTTTTAAACAAGTCGCAACATGATAGGTTTCCAACAGCATTGAATTTGATATTTCACATCATTGAGCAACGCTATTTGTATTTAGTGCTCTAAGGGTTAAAGGATTTCAGTTCCCTACAAGGTTCAGCCCTTATGGCTGAAAGTACCCCTACTGTCCACTCCAATTGAGGGCATCCGTTCAAAGCTGCATTGTTTTATCCTCTCAACACTTTCCCCATCGGTGTAGTTATTAGTTATGTAAGTTATCAGCCAGTGCCAGCATTTTTGATAATATTCATTGATCTTTTAACATTTATTTTTGACTTAAGATTTGTCACTGCCCCCCCCCACCCCCCCTACACCTGAGAAAGATTCCTTGAATATCTCGCCCATGGCCGGGGAAGTAATCTGTCAATAGACAGAAAATCTCATCAATGCTGGGGAATGGGGTAAAATTATGTTACTATCCTAATACTTACAAAGCTGACTGGGTGTATATACAATATGAACATCGAATAAAAGTGTTTTTTAAAATAAAAAGATGGCAGGGCGATGCAAAAGTCTGCTGGAGAGTGTCTGACAAAAAGGTAGGAACTGTAACACTGCATATAGGAACTGTGCTGCCGAGTTCTGTATCACATACTGCTATCTGTAACCACATCGCCAGGAAGTGCATTATTGGAATTACCCATATGTGTTTGTTGTCTTTGTGCGGACACTGATTTTCGCGGAGCCGTCACGCACGGAGATGGATGAAGGGGTCAGGTGACCTGTTGACGGGGGGTTTCCCTCGCAAGGGGGGTCAAAAGGTCGGCCCCTTCATTTACTGTAGTAATCAGCAGCACATTCCACACGGGCGTTTCACATTCTCTGCTCTGCAATGCACGGCCCCTGCAGGGGAGTCGGTTTACACCGGCACGCGGCCGAGCGTACACCGCGACATCGCTTCCATTCTCCTGCCCCGGCACAGCGGCCCTCCCCTTTAACTTCCCCCCGGACAGCGCAGCGGGGTAAGGTGGAGCGCGACACGCAATCCAATTTTCATTAAAAACATTAAAAACATTTCATTTTCAGGAAGACGGCTTTACGGTGCCTGGGGGAGCACTTGCGCTGGTTGAACCGTTTGCCTATATGACTCAAAGCTATTAGAGAAAATGAACCTGTGATCATCAGGAACAGGGTTCTAACGCCTGCCCTGGCTGGACGCCGGCACGAAGATGGCAGGGAAAGAGCGTTCAGTGTGGCAGGAGGTGGTTCGTACAAGAGCAGATGAGAAATAAATGGGCCTTTCCTGGCATGGAGCTCATCTTGTGAAGGTCCGTCCTCTGTCAAGGCCTCTATCATTTGACAATTTGGCACAGTAAAGTGAGTGACGCTCAGTCAGAGCTGCAGGCGATTGCATACTAATCTGGTTGCTCGTGCTGAATGCTGTCTTTTACTGCACTGAACTGCGCGCACAGTTTTCCCTGTCTACTGCTGCATCATCTTTAGCTACGTCATAATAATAAAAACTAGAGCTGCGCTCAGAGAGCACAAGTACCTCCGCCAAAGTACTCAGTGATATTTTTGCCACTGTTAGCTAGCAACCCCTGTGTTTATGCAGTCCTGTAGTCTTTGCACAAATGTTTTTAATGCCTTTGACCATGACCTCCCAATGACCTTGACCTTTGACCTTGACCTCCCAAAATCGAATCAGCTCTTCTTTGAACAATACTTAAGCATTGCGCCAAATTTGATGATAATCCATCCATAACTTTTTTTCGCAATCATGCTTACAAACAAACCAACAAACTAACCAACAGACAAACGGTAATGATCACATAACCTCCTCAAACTTTGTTGGGTGGAGGTAATACTAATAATAATAGTGATAAATGATGCTAATTTTTTCATTTTCAAATCATTATGAATAATGAGGACTCATGCTCTGACGTGCACATATGACATCGCCTTCATTTAATTCAGATTCAGTTCGAACTTGGACCTTCTGCTCATGAATAGGGGGAAAATAATGTACTATACAGTCCTTTTTACATTTCCTGACCTATACGGGATTGCTTCAGGTTTCAGATAGGGATCCAGGGTGATCTGTGGCCTGATGTGGTGGAGCTCATTATAGACCTGTGTCACAAGCAGGGTCACATACTGTAATTTGCTTGATAACTGCACTGAGTTGAACCCAGAACAGCCCTTTAAAGTCAGTCCACGTTGCAGATTTTGGTTTTAATCGCTGCCCTCATCCAGTTATCTTAGAAGTTCATTTCAAATAGCCATTTGCGGACGTATGCTGCAAACGATTACGGATGCACAGCATTTAAGGAACATTCTTGTGAGGTACAGTTCAGGAACCACTTGCAAGAGACAGAAATTCAAAAAACGCATGCCTTCAATGGGGTCCGAGTCAAAGCCAAAAAACACAGGAATTGCCCAGCCACAGTAGGAAATCCAAAAACAGTGTCGACTAGACAGGCAGGGGTCAGAACCAGTAAGACAGATGGGCAGAGGTACAAAAACGATAGGCAAAAAGTCGTAGTCGATGAACAAAGCCAAGGGTCATACACAGGGCATCCAAACACTGAAATCATGGTCATACAAAAATGGGTCGAAATCCAGGAAGACAAAAACAATACAAAAAGGGCAATGGCAAGAATCAAAGTCGGACAATCCAGTAGAAGAGAAACAATACTCAATGGCATACAAGGCGCTCTGGACAAAGAAATATTGGTCAACGTTCTGACAAGGAGCTGGCTGTGAAAAGACTGCTTAAATAGACGAGAGGGAAGTCACATGCTATGCAGGAATCAGGTGTAGTGAATCAGACTAATTACAACGGGAAAATCACATCAGGGAAACCCTAGCCACGAAAATTGGCAAAAGCCAAGACACGGACGGGAATCACACAAACAGCCCATGACATTTAAACAGCTCCGGTAGAGGAGTTCTAAGTGCACAGATAACGAGTGCAGGAAAGTAATTAAGCACGTGCGAGAGATCTCGCTGTAACTCAGGAGAAGACCGGAACAGCTGAGCAAGAGGCGGAGATTAGAACAGGGCGATTGCTGAGAGGGAATTAGTCTAAATTAGTAGTGGTGCAGCTTACCAGATTTAACTGGAGTGCTCGTTAGTAAGTCAGTAATCTATATACATGGATTAGTTGTGTTAGTAGACTATGATACAAAATACAAATGTTAGTCTTGTTAGTAATCAGAACAGAAAGACGAAGGAAGTAAACGAGAATCGAAGGAATATTTTAAACACCGGAATTCATTTAAATCACCCGAAGTAAGTGGGCACGCAGACAGGGAAGACGGACTGAACCAACTAGATCACAAGACAGGGGAGACAAGTGCAATGGAACTGAGAAATGGAATGAACTAAAAACCTGAGTATTACAATAACCAAAAAGAATAAATAAAAGACAAAATCAAGAACACAGAACCTGAACATAAACATGACCAAAAACCATAACCATGACAATTCTAGGTAGTTTCTAATCAGTGCTTGTTTTAAACCTGTAAATAGAGGTGTCTGCGGTCGGCCATTTGTTTCACGACATGCTATTGCAAACTTCAATTAATTATTTCAGTCAAATGAAGGTCAACTTAAATTTACTGTCAGCTCTGTTTTCCTCAATAGCTGCCATTGTTGTGCCAAACTACCTTCTCAGGTCATTCGTAGCATTGATGGCAAGTGGAAACAGTCAACTGTTGGTGAATGCTGGCTAACCTTAGATAACATTTGCCATCTTGAGCACAGGTATGGTGGCCTATTTGGTGACACAGACCCTAACTCTCTTGCCCAGTGTTTCCAAATGTGGATGAGAGGCTGGGTGTAATCTCATGCCTGCAGAGCGAATGGAAACGCTTCCTATGTTGTGAGCACACAGCCTGAATGTGAGGCTGCAAAAACGGATGGCAGAGGGAGTAAATTGACAGCTCAGCCCTCAGTGCGGCCCTTTGCAGTCCCTGGCCTGCCTTTCGCTGCGTGAAAAGGCAAAGCGAATTCATTAGCACACTGTTAACTTCTTCATTAAGACAATCATTTTAACTGGAAATCAGCAGTTGCCTAGCATAGCCAACCAATGCACTGCTCAGACTGAATTGCTACAAAACTGTCTTGTCAGCCAATAAAGACATATGGCTTCTTCGTGCTAGAATCTCCCCCCCCCCACACACACACACACACACACGCACTTACACCACCACTATCACACTTTTACAGTGGATTTCAAGCTGCTACTGCCTTTATTTGGTAAATTAACATAAATACTAGATTATATTCTGGTGAACCTGAGTCTCTTGGCTGCTAACTGAAGTTGATAGCTGCCAGACAAGACTTCATTTGTTTTGTCTGGGGTGAGAATCTTTGAGGCAGTAGCTAGATTGAGGAAAAGGGTTTCACTGCTCTGCTCCAAGTTATCTTTCAGGGAAGAAATTCAGGAAGGGGCTTTGTAATTGGAATAGTTTAATAAAAGAAGGCTGACCACCTGAGGTTTGAAGTTTAAACCCTAACAGCTGAAAATCATGCAAATGATTATTTTTGCAGGTTAAGCCACTTGATAAGGCTTCTCTGTTGAAAACATATTGCAGGGATAGTGCAGCAAGCCTTTGGATCTGTGTAAATAATGCTCTATTATGACAAAGTTTGCTTTCATCGGGATCTCATGTACAGTGTCTCACACTTCATTACAACTGCGGATAAATTTAAATGTGGAGCACTTGGTAACTGCAATTTTCACGTCTGCTTTTAAGTGCTAAGCAAACTGACATTATTTTCTCATTAAATAACAGCCGCAACTGGAAACTTGCGAATCATATATAGTATATACATATATGTTCTCAAACAACAGATGTGCACTGATAGTCCCGTCTAGATATGTAAACTTTTATCTTCTCTTTAACTCCACTTGTCATGACAAGTTTTACGTATTGAACTCAAGTCCATAATTTTCAGAGGTTAATCATAAATTTATTCGTTACACTTTACTTGAAGGTACCGTCATATGAGTGACATGACACTGTCATAACTGCTACATCTGTCATGTAACAGTTATGACAGTGTCATGTCACTCTTTTGACAAAGCTGTCATAATCAGGACAACCCAAACAATGTCTACTTGTCATCTCAAAAACCAAATGACACTTAATGACAAAGTTTATGAGATTTACATAATGTTTATGACACGTTCATGACAGTGTCATGTCACTCTTATGACGATACCTTCAAGTAAAGTGTTACCATTTATTCATTGTCTTAACAAATTGTGAGTTGAAACAAAGCTTATCCTCGAGTGAAGTTATCTCACATTTAGTTGAGTGAGCTCACACAACAAGTGTGCACTGATAGCCTCAATAAGTTATATGAAACTTGCATTTAGTTGTGTAAACTCACACAAGTGTGCACTGATAGCCCCGTCAAGTTATGTGAACTTATTTCTCATCTTTAACTCCAATTGTCGCAACAAGTTTCAGGTATTGAACTCGGCTTCATAAGTTTCAAAGGTAAAACATAAAGTTATCCATTGTCTTGACAAATTGTGAGTTTAAACAAAGCTCATCTTCAAGTGGAATTGAATCGCATTTTGTCGAGTGAACTCGCATTTTAAAAGCAGCTGGTGAGCTTTAGTTTCTAGCTTTAACCAGCCTGCAATGTCTGCGCATTAGATTTGTCTGTATAATTATTTGCTATGTCTGCTCGCTGCTGGGCAGGATAGCATAATAAATGTCCTGGCGTGTGGTGAAGGAGGCCATCGCTGGCCGTCACAAGCCCCCCTCCCCTACCCCCGCCAGGCCAGGGCATCGAGACAAATTCCCATGGAATTCCGAGCGCGGCGCGGAGGGGTCACGGCTAGTTTAGGACGTGCTCCGTGGGTTTTCGGGCCTCTACTCGGGTCAGCCGTCAGGAGAAGAATGCGCTGTACAGACCCCCTCCCTGCACGCGCTCAGGCTGTGTGTCCAATAGGCCAATGTAGAGGAAGAGGTGCGAAGGGGGGGTTGTCTGTGAGCAGGGGGTCAATCTCCGGTCAGATCCAGCCCTGGGGGCTGCAATGCTCTCCCCTTCATGCTCCAGCTGCATTACTGCATGCCAGCCTCCACCAACTATTTTTAGCCTGGGAAGAACATTGTGGAAGACTTGCAGAAACTGTGTTTTCTTTCTCAATTGTCTTTTTTTTTAACTCCTCAGCAATGGAACTGACTCCCAGCTATGCACCAGAGCCTCACGCTCAGGGTTGGCCTATAAAAAAAGGGTACAATGATTCGCTCTCTGCTGCTGAATGCACAAAGACTCCTCTACCAAAAGCTTGTCTAAGAAGATGCTGCTGAGAACTTGTGCTACTTCAAGCCCCCACTGTGTCCTCACTCTAAAACAACTCATACTGGTGCTCTTACCAGCAATGCAAGTGGTGTACTTGCATTCTGAATAGCATACAGACTTTAATCTCAAATGTATGCACTCTTAGGGCCTACGACTCGACTGGGAGAAAGAAACACAGATTGCCCTGTCCAAACTTTCAAACATTAAGTGTAAAATACACCTGTGGCTCTGGGGAGAGGAGAGAAAATGTAGAGGTCGTCAAAACCTAATTATCTTAAATCAATCACAGTTCCTTGTTCCTTGGAAGCTTGTTGTAAAACAGTTACTTCTTGTATACTGCTTTAAATTTTATACTTTAATGGTTTTCACGTGTGTTTCTCACGTCCTGTCCACGTCCATGAAACTTGCGGTGTCCTCCGAAGCGAGAAAAAGCACCTTTTTCTTCATGAGGGCAAACAGGGAACAGCTCTTGGCTCGTCGCTGCTTTGTTTGTTTATTATTCTGAGCCCTGCCTTGATTTGCAGGGGACGTCCGCAAATTACACCGCTCTGCAACACGCGTGCGCATACAGAGCACGGGACCCAAACAAGTAAAATAACTAAGAAATGTCTCATTCGCAGATACTACCTTAGATGAATGAATAACAGACAAAAAATGAATCAAAAAATAAAAAAATAAATAATAATAATAATAATAATAATAATAATTGTAATAATAACAATAAACACGAATGTAATTGCTCATGGCCAGGACAGCAAGACTTGATGCCCACTTTTATGTTTTTTTGCATTTTTAAATTGTGGGGATTATTCTACTATACGGTACTACAGAGCCAACAAACATTTCGAGGAGTCAGAGCGCAATAGTTATATGTCCATTTTAGAGGTTTTGAGGAAAATTCATTTATAAAATTGCAAATGTTCTATTCAATCAGGTAAATCATTTACATCATTTTTATTCATTTACATCATTTTTATGAGTCACTCTTTTACTGCATGGTTCAGAAGTATACTGAACACGTTAGTTTTCATAAGTCTGGTACTGCGACATCATGGCCAAAATTACCAAAATGGACGTCACCTCCGTACTCCAACAATTCTAGCACTTGATTTGACATAACACAATGGTGATAGATGATTCTGTAATGGGACTATTCATGTTTATTCATAAAAATTTCAATGTTTATTCATATAAGCAGATTTTGTTGGACATACCACAAAATGAAAATGTGAATTCGGTTTCAAACTGAGGCGCATGGATTTGTAATTATTGTGCTCCAAGAATTTCCTGATAGAAATGTCTGACAGGAGGTAAAAATCTCAAAATCACAAAGTTTGGACATTTCACCATTGTGCTCCAAACCCTCGATATGCACATCTGTGCGATCTCAGATGGAAGTCTGCGCTTAAATGCACCGTTATCCTCTTGGATCAAACGGAACTTAGAAAGGGGGTTGCGAGAGGGGTCGAAATCAACACGTCCTTGTTTCGGGATCCGACACCTGGTCCTGGGTGAGCACTACGGCGGGCACCTCAACACCGCTGCTGCTGTGCTGTAAGCGCCATATAAACTGCCAGATGCTTTTTTTAAATCATAATATCATGGGCAGTCGTGAGAGCACCGCGTCAGTACTACAAACAAACCGGTTGATGACAGCTCAGATCTTACCACAGATTTTGCCGGCAAGTGGTCCGAAAGGCCATTAGCCCTATAAGGCGTGAGATCGTAAATTTAATTATATTGCTCTAGAGTTAAACATTCAATTGCCGTGGTAACAAGAGAGTTTCAGAAGCCCGACTTAAAACTATAGAAAATAAGGTTTAAATGACATTAAAAATATCAACCACCAATGTCAAGATAAGTTTCTGTAGAGGATAGACTCAAACGTGGGTGACATTCTCGTGCCTGAATCGGACTCCTTTTAAAAAGCCAGTTGGGTCTCACAGATTCGTCTTGAAGCCCGTCCACAGACGGCTGTGTATTACGCTGAGCGCATACTGTATCAGAGCGGCTGCGCTGGCAATTAATTACACATTTTAAATGAAGTGCATTGTTAAAGAATAAGAGGGAGTGTAAAATAGCCATGAACCTGCAGTGCAGATGGTGCTTCAGTTCTATATCCTGTAAGGGCTGCAGTAAGCGGGATGAATTACAGTCTATAAGTTCTGGACTTGGCTGGCACTTCGCCATTTTTTGGTCAGCCTGGTAAAATATTCCAAAGTTGTTGATAATAATAATAATAATAATAATATTATGTCATTTGTGTTATCATATAGTCATATTTGTATGCTGCTGTTTGAAATTTATTGCACCTTCTTGGTTGCTTCGTATTTACTGGAGAAAGACAACACTTTAGCCTCGTTCTTTTACAGATTTTTGACTGTTTTTCAGCATAATTTATTTAGGACACGTAATAATAATTATTATTATTAAAAAAAAATAATAATAATAATTTATTGTTTGATAATAATGGTTGTATTGTTAAAATATAGATAGATTGCAGAGCTGACCAGCCCTGTTCCTCAGGACTGAGCTGCTAACTGAGATTCACGTGTAGCTACCAATTGGATACTCACAGGATGGGTATATCTCCAGGGACAGGGTTGGGTCCAAGTATATCACATTAAATTATTCATTCCAGCTAAATTAAAAAATACATTTTTTCTAAGACGCCAGAATTAAAAGAAACATGACTAACATAATTTCCGTAGTATTTCTTATATCACAATTGCATTTCAGCATCCCCGTTTTGGAATTTTCTATTTTCACTTGAAATCTGCCGTGTGAGTGAAAATTTTTTGAACTCGTGAACTAGATCGCTATTTTACAGTGTGACTTCATTTCGTTAGTATTTCCTTAATGTAAATTGAATGATGTATGCAGAAATGGGTTTGAACTGCTGTCTTCAATTATATTTCCAGTTCCTGTGGTCAGAAAGTGAAGATCCTTTTCCATCTGCCGCCCTGCCTCTTTGCAAAAAAATAAATCGATCATGGGAACCGCGCAAGCCAGACCTGTGTTGATTTATTACTGCAGGTCAAAAGCAACATGCTGTGAATTATCATTTGAAACTTTTTCGATTTAGCATGTGTGCACTTTGAAATACAATTTATAACTGTTCATAATATTTAATAGAAATATTTCTCATTACAGGCTGTCAATCGAAAAAAAAATGTAGGCTATAGACAATTATGATTCTCACGCGAAAAAGAATACGACTATAATGCAGACTCACTTAAGTCTTGAAAATTTAGCCTACTGAAGAGCTTTAGATATTTATTGTGAGGGAATTTCTGGGAAAAAACCGGCAGACATTGAAATCGATGTTATAGTATAATGCTACCTACAAAGTAATTAGGCTTCTCTTACTCAGCTTCTCTCTCTCTCTCTCTCTCTCATATCTCTTATAGTGGGTGCCCGTTTATTTGATGGAAAGAAAATATACGCTTTCTTAGGAAAATTTAAAATTTATAGCTAATCCGCAAATAATTATTCACTCGGCAAGTTAGACTGTTATCATTTCATTAACGTCTTCATTTTAGGAATTCACCCTACCCAACAACACTACCATCATTAAATGAGATCGGAGGAAGTGAAGACATCGTTTCATGTAAAGACATATCTAGCGTCACCCTCCGTGTATCTGTTCAACTTTTGCACTGTCTCTGCCCTGTGGACGTACTGACCATTTTGGTAAATGACATGAGATATAGGCATAATTCGCCGCAAATGGGGTGCTTCAGTGACATGGGGGCATAAGTAGCCTATGTTCAATGTTGATGTTTTCCCTCGGCGTCTGTAGTTGTTGCGCAATATTTGACATACTCAAAACCATATTTCACCCCCTCATCCCCACCCCATCGAACTTGGACATTTGGTAATGTGGGGTGTGGATGTATCAGATATTGCTGCACGCTGCTTTCTTCTGTTTCATATCTTAAGATTAATGCTGAAGTTTTGGTTCATGTTTTCCAAAAACTGATTAATAATTTATGGGTGAAGTGATGAATAGTCTGTATAGTACTAAAATTTATCAGACGTGATCTTTGTGAAAATCAAGTGTGAAAATGTGAAATTTGAGTGTTTGTTTTTTTGTTCTTTTGCTTGCGTTATAACTGTTGATATTCTGATTTAACTTGTTGATTCCCTGAATCAAAATGTTGGCAACTTGTAAACGAATTTGATCATTCGTCTAGCCCAGATTTTCGCTGTTGGGGGTCGATCGATTTGTTTATTTTATTCCCATGGTCTGTAGTAATGCTGCGTATTTCTTGCTTTGAAGTTATGGAAAAGTTTGATTTGTGTTCTTATGTATTCCATTGAACATATTTGGTATCTTTGATGGGTTTAATTTCTGCAAAGCTAATGCTGATACGCACACTGGTGGTTAAACCTCCTGATAGCATAATTCTTCACTGGCCTATTTGCATATATTTTATCTACTCGTGTAAAGACTACGGAAAAATAAAGTTCAACTCTTTAGGTGTGTTCTACGTAATTAAATTAGCCTAATTAAGATATTTTGTTGTGATTCCGAAGACGAACCTGTCAGTTTTATTATGATGATATATGTAGCCTATAACATGCATACATAGCCTAAAGGGGAGGCTTTATTTGGCACAAATTTCAGTCGAGAGGCAAAAGGCTGAAGCTCTACTGCCACCTAGCTGTTGAACCTCACCCTGAGGTCGGAACAATGACTGCGGGCTGTATTCGAGTTTTTAAACGACAATTGCGGCTTTGAGATGACACTGTTTTTCACATAACGAAATTTATTCATTGGATATGATGGTGAGTAAGTTTTTGCTTGTTTATTGGTGTTACAATTGTAAATGCTCGGGGTACACAATCGGCCATGTACCCGATATAACCCTAATCAGAATTGGAGTTCTCTTTAGATTGATCAAACCTACATTGCTGTTAAAACTCAAAGTTTTGTTGGGAGATTTGTTCAAAGTAAATTATAAAGCGGTATTTTGAAGTGTCTCTGCTAATGAATAATGCATTGATAACGGCAATTCATCGTGAAACGATATCACTTATAGTCCGTTTACGTTACTGATTTCTATAGACGTAAAGGAAACAGCTGTGTCACAGAATAACGGTTAAAGAGGGCAGTAAAGGTAGGAACATGTTGAAGTAGAATAATAATAATAATAATAATAATAATAATAATAATAATAATAATGCGATTTAAATAATTACACATATGATTAATTATCATTAACCTATCATTCACGGTAATTCTCGTTCTTGATTTACGCGAACCTTACGTATGGATCGCCTGAACATGAAATAAATCAATAAGCCGTTAAATGTCCAAAAATGCTTCCGAAAATTGTAATTGCAATTAAAAAATGCAAATCGTTTGCATTTTTAATTCCCTTCTTTATTTACTTATTTACTATTATTTACTTATATCAGTTTTATCTCAAAAATGAAGTTGATATCGTGATAGTATTTAATTTGGAATAACATCAAAAATGTACATATTGTACAGACTAATATGTTATATATTAGTTCAATTCAAACGTTTTTCAAATGATCGAAATCGGCTAAATTGGCAATATCAGAAATTGCGATAAAATCATTGAGTGGTTTGTTGTAAAGTAATGCCTTCATATTCATGTCATGAATTTATTTTGATTTACTGTATATCTTTTGTATCTGTGCAACAAATTCAAAGAAAAAAAAAGAAGCCTATGTCATTACACCTTACTGTAGAAATTGTAACTGGAATACATTATGAATGATGGATCCCGCCTGCTCCATATATCCCTCTTGTGTTCAGTGAGAAAACAATAGTAATTCAGTTAGCTTAAACTTCCTATAATAAATCCTGTTTTATCTACTTTTCAGTGAATTTCATAAAAGGAGATATTACAGTGCACTTCGCAGAGAATATAAATTGTTGGAGTTATTACAATAATAGCTGTTGTGAATGTTAAGATTTAATGGTTTAAGGATCTTATATTGGTTGTAGCTTGATGAAAGCATCAGTTTTTACTGTGCCATTGAAATAGCTGTACTCGCGCTATACTCAAAACATTTTCTTGCAACTCTGTGAAATTCAAGATGCTTTTACCCCTACAATAATGCTGCTTGTTATATTAATGATATTATATTAAAAAAAGAGAACCTGTTTGATTGAAGACACCAGCGACATATCAATGGTACGTCATTTGGACTGCGATTATCTAAAAATTTGCCATATTTCCTCGAATGTTCACCCGGTATTGACGTACACTCCCTCAAATTAAAGCTGCCAGTTTGCACTCGAGTCTCATCTCATATTCGTGATTTTTCTTCAAATGTCCGGGAAGCAAGACCAAAAAAGTGCCACCGTCTGTGTTCTGACAGACTCCGCGCTGTATCAGAAATGATAGCAGTTGGGTCATTGGCGGGGGGTCAGTGTTAATGCAGCCTCTTATTGCGGGTGGACTGTAAGTGGCTGCAGAGTCGCTCAGATTTCGTGCTTGGAGTCGGACTTTTGGGGGGCGGGGTGAGGGTTGGCCCTGTGCTTCTCCTCTGTCGGGACACTTATACCCCACCTATCTGGACCTCTCTCAGCGAAGTCAGGGCTGCTGTGTGGCCGTCCAGCTGTCAGTCGAAAGTGATCAGGGGAGAGTTAAGGCCACTCGATCTTAGCCGTTCAAGCTCATTGTGTTTTTAGTGTTAGGTTTCTCCTAATTACTAAGTGGCTGAGTCAGTTGCATCTTCAGGTTAGGCGCAATTAGACAGACGTATAAGTTGACAACACTCGCGCCCTGCGTGGAATAATGAGTGGGCCATCCAGTGATAAAAATTCCCTGTCAACTTTGAACTTTCATTACATTTGACTCTTCCAGACGTTACTGCTGACAGTTTTACTTTCCGTATTACGCATTATTTATTTGCTTTTTTCTACTTTTGAGTACTTTGTTTATACTTTTTGACAGGTCCTCGTTATATTTATTTAAACATGAAATGTTATAGGCCTATGTCAGAATCATCGGAGGCTACTCATGGGATGTCTATCAGTGTGATGAATGTGCTTTGCAGAGTAAATATTCACTTTACCTGGCAAGTCATTCTACCACAGCATAAGAAATATAATTAAAGGCCTATATATTGAGTTTGCATCTCATTTCAATCCATTTCTTGGATATGAATGTACTTCTGTTGCTTTTTTGTGATTTATTGTGATTATTGATTGGAAGAGGCTATTTGCACCGCGGCGGTTCAGCGCGAAAGATCAGAGAACAGGGCGGATTATAAAATGAAATCTCCTATTGGCCCAACTGCGGGGCAAATAGCAGAAGTGCTTCTCTTATCCGTCCCACCGCGATGCGAACAGAACTGCTTCCCTTTGTGGGGCAGATAGCCGATCTTTTCCCCCTAATTCACTCTCCGCTGCGGGGCGAACAGCCACTTCATACTGATTGCCAAAAATCATGATATTTAATATTTTTGCTTCCTTCTGTGTGCAGTTCAGGTGGTATATACTGGATTATCGCACATACTGAAGATTTCCATAATTCGCATATTGCATTTAACACTGCAAAGTTTAGTAATTAGACCGTTCTAAAACAACTACTCCATAATAATCAAATGATTACTTGGTTGTAAAAACCAAAATTTCATAATATAAATACAAGCATTATATATGAGCGGAATGTTTTTCCTCTGTTGAGCTTAACAGTGATCATTTCACTTTATGTTCCAGAGGTGATCCCAGCCTTATTACAGAATATGTCGCGTTGAGGCATAAATTTCGTGTTTTGGGATTTACAGTGAAATTGTTATCCAAATGTGGTGTGGGCAGATCGAGTTATGGTTATTTCTGTGTACTGTGTTTCTAGTGTTTACTTACTGTGAATATAAGAACAGGAATTACTATTTGGATTGAAAAGACGATTAAATATTAGATATTGAAAGTGCGTTTTACAATGTAGGTGTTTTGTTGTTCTCATTTTATTGCCTTCTTTTAGCAAATAGCATTGTTCTGAATTAACTTTAATATTTTTTGGCACTTTAAATGTGTGCTGGGAAATCAGTCTTGTAGAAACAGCGGTTTTTCCTTACTGTGGTAATTTCACGTTCTTTCGAGTTTTATCTATCCTGGAAGAGCATCAAAATCAGAAATAGGCTCACAAATTATGCGTGATTATTTAGTCTTTGTAAAAGCTCACTCAACAGCAAGAATCTACGACATGCGTTATTACTGCCTCAAGTGTATGGCTTCATTCCTAAATCCATTAAAACAAATTAGGAATATCCTCAATTCTACAATTTTGCTATGTCAATACGAGGCAGCTGCTAAGGGGTATGTTTATGTTTATGGCATTACTATGTTTACAACTCTCTGTTGAAAAGCACACGAACACACAAAAATGCGCTTATAGCTATGCATGCAAGCATAAAAACGCACGCATGCGCACACGCAAACACAGTACTATAGATTAATAAACAAAGTGGCGAAATAAATTTTAATGACTAAATGCAATCTGCTAATCTCATCCCATCCGTATATTCCCACCTGAGAAACGGTGATTTTGTTTTAATTAGTTGCGAATGATGGAAAGGTCAACATCTGTGATTTTTAGCCCAGGACAATGTGAGTTATGGCTGACGGAGCTGAAACATCTTGCCACTTTATGGGTATTTGCGCGTGGACATATATCAGCTTTTGTTGTGGCTTTGTATTATCTCTCTCTCTCTCTCTCTCTCTCTCTCTCTCTCTCCCTCCCTCCCTCCAGCCCCCCCCCCCCCTCTCTCTCTCTCTCTCAGCCAGTGGTTCACCGTTTCAGTCGCGTATTAATTATGCTCTTTTTTCCCTCTCCTCATATCTGATGAAAGTTGCCCAAAGCATTGGGGATGTGTCTCTTTTTCTCTCTCTCCCTCTCTCGGTCTCTCTCTTTTTTTTTGTTCCTGTTCAATGCAATAAGAATGGCCTGGGAAGCAGAGTCCAATAAACGAAATGAGTTACCGCCGATGGCGATAGCGTTTTCTATCGAGAGCTACAGTGTTGCCGCGCCACACAGCATCTGTTCAAATAAGCGCTGCTGTGTTGCGCTTCATCTCGTGGCCTTCCCTAGCGTGGCACATTCACTGCCTCTGCTTTCTTCTCCCCGAGTAAGAAAGCAGACAAATCAAACACTGGGCACTTAAAGTGACCACCCAAAAAAAAAAAAAAAAAAAACAGCAGCAGGACCCTTAGTTGACAACTAGTCGACGACCTAGCAGCAGAACGTACTTCATGCAACTTTTTCTTTTTCTTTATCTTTTTGCGCTGTTAATACCCCAACTGATGGGTACGCGAGGTGGGGTGCACCTCGTCTCTCGAGGCTACATTCGGGGAGGGGCAAATGCAAAATCGTGCACTCGTGCTCCTAAAAGGACTTTCTGTGGGCTCTCTGTGCACTTGCTGCAAGTTATAAAAGGGGTTAAATCAATGTTGCGCCATTAGAAATACAAAGGGCTCACTAAGAAAGACTTTGAGCTGCTGGTAATTTATGTTTGTGAAGAGAGAGAGAGAGAGAGAGAGAGAGAGAGAGAAATGCAGAGTCTGCCTGTGGGATACCAGCGCTTTGTCTTTTGGAGAAGGATCCAGTGCCAGTGGTGTGAAACAACCATCAGGGTCTGATAGCTGGATGCAGGTTGTCTCTGATTTTATCATTCTTGGTTTGTTTATTTTGAAGAAAATGTTTTCTTCCACATTCCTTGGGGCACAAATTCAATGCAGCCTGAAAAAAATCTGTTGTTGAACACTGTAACAGTTCCAACTATGTTCCACCCTTCAGCTCAGACCGCAAAACAAGCTTATTCAGCTTCGAGCAATAAATGCATACGAGTCACGGTATTTCTGTTTGGGCTCAAAATGGATGAAGGTGAAATAATTTCGCAGCGGATCGGTTGGGACTAGTGCTGGAAGTTTGCGGCATGGTCTGGCTCTGTGGACGCAGAGGGAGGTTAGCTGTATTTTGATTCCCGCGGCGTTGGCGCGGTGCGAGGCTGATGCTGTGGAACGGTCCGGGTGATATAGGAACATGCCTGTTTTCCCAGCAGCACAAAGACGGCAAGCAGGCGTAAAGTCTGTCTCCCTTGTTTATGACGCTCCCCCCCACCCTCCTCCCGCGATGCACAGCCAATCACAACCCAGACCTAAATCACGTCGCGTGAGAAACAAGCAGGCCGGTGGGGCAACCGTAAAAATAAATCCCGCTCACACCCTGGTCCAGACGCTCACAATGCACGACTTCTGCACGTGCGCACTAATGTGCAGACACACACACACCAACCCCTTAAACTCATGTAGCGAGCATGCATTTGCATATATCTGCTCCTGCACAAACATGCTTGCACAGAATACATACCACTGGATGCACACACATTGGGGCTCATGCATATGCACATGCAGTTAGGCAGACACAAACTTATAATGCTCATGCAACTCAACGTGCGTCCACACCCACGTGCACAGAGTGCACATTTTCACACGCACTCAAACTCATGCGGACACGCACTGGCGTACACACTGATGAGCACATACACACAGCCTCACATACACACAGCACGCATCCGTTTTGACTCTCACATTCACGTAATGCATGTGCACTTATCTTTTTTGAGGGAAACAGTGTTGCCAGTGAGGCAAAAAAGATCAGGAAGAGGCGTCAAAAGACAACACAATGTCATCTCGACTTGCCATATACCGTAAGAATGCTACCTGACCAAGCATCGATGCAGGACAAAAATGGAGACTTTTGCCATCTTTATTTGACATTTTCGTCAAACGTTTGGGTTACGGTTTGGGGTCAAGGGGTAGGGTTTGTTTAAACACACGTCATACGAGGACGCCAGAAGTCTGCCTTTTCGTCCTGCATTGACGCTTGGTCAGGTAGCGTCACTATACGAAGAGTCCGGATGACGCTGGGCTCCAAAAGCTGGCCTCCTCCACAGCACTGGATGGACTGGAGAGGAGAGAGAGGGAGGGGTGGATGGAGTGTGGAGGCGATACTGTAGACATGCCTTAATAAAGAGATAGCCGTTTGATTTAAAGACCTTATTGAGAAGCATATTTAAGGGAATAAAGGAGCCGGGGGAAGCGATGATGACTGTCATCACTTACACTGTTATTGAAACGGCCGCAGTGCTAGTTCCAGGAGTGATGTATAACGTGCGCTGTTTCAGATACGCACTCCATATGTACGCTAACCACGCCGTCACTTTATATTAAATACCGCAGTCCACATAAAGTGATAGATGTAGCGGCTCCCCAAAATGGCTTTTCATCGGAGGCCCTTAAACAATGGGAATTTCTCTCGCTTTTGAGATGATTCGGAAATGAACAAGGGCCGTAAGATGGACAGAAATCATGTCTGTTTGAGGAAATTATTTTAGGAGCTTCGCCCTGATTGATGATTTCACCAGATAAGTCTATCCAGTTTACTCAGGTCATGCACTGGCAAGTGATGAGGCTTGAGTGATCCTGACTTGGTCTGTATTTGATGAAGGAACCTTTTGTTGCACTGCTCAGTCTAGTGATTTTTCTGTCACTTAGCTGTAACATATAGTTTCTCATGTGTTTGTTACAAAGGCTGGCATATGGTTCCCCTGCTCCAAACCACAATGGGTTTCCTCCTGTAAGACCCACAAACATTCAGCAGGCAATTGAGGTCACCCCAGGCACTGTGGGGGCCGCGTGAAGAAAATCTTTTTCTGGAACATTCCTGCTGGCTCTGTTTGACTCGGGGTACAGGTTAACCTGTCTGGGCATTACAGTTATGCAGATTTACTTGTTCACTCCAAAAGACTTTCAAAGGACAATATGGTTTTAGAGTAGAGCCGCATCATCCATTGCCACGTCCACCATGGACATTTCGGCTGAAGAACAAGAAGTAAAGAATACATTTTTTTTTCATTTTTTGCTCATGACTGGATTGGAACCTAAACCAGAAAAGTTTTGATAAACCTGGTGATTTGAGCCTTTTGTTGGGCTTAAGGAGGTCTAATTAGGCCCAAAAATCTTTAAAATTTTAATTTTTCTTTATAGCCGACTCTTTTTTTAGTGATCCCCCTTAGTTCTTGCTGCAAAAAGATGCCACAAAGAACAGCTCATCTCAGCTTGTCAAACAGACCCCTGGTTTGCTTGTGCTGGGGAATTTTGGGGGGGGGGGGGGATTTCTGTAGGGGTGAAGGGTGTGCATCGGGCAATACATTTGTGCTCCAATGGTCCCCTGGCTGACTGCTCTACCTTGATTGTAGTTTTTGGGAGAACCTCCCAGAGAAATAGATTATCGTGCATCACTAACACCTGTCTGAGACCCTGGAGTGCATGGTGTGTCCTCCAGACTCCTGTTCTACCACCAGCACAGAGAACATGGGGATTCACCCCTGTGCAGAGTAACATTTTTAGAATTATTTTCTCTAAATTCTTCATCAATTTACTTATATTCTCCAACACTGTTTTAGAGCTTTCAGGCGCAGTTGCATTTTGTGCCCTGTTCCTGGACTCACGGTCTAAGGGGCCTTAAAACTGCTGGTTTTCTACTGTACTTTTTCCTGAGAGTCAGGATTATTGACAGTTTGTTCAATCATTCGCAAAAATTGTTCCCTGAATCGCCTGGAAGGAAAGAAACTTAGACTAGATTTGTTACTCCACTCTAGCAGTAAGTATCGCTTAAAATACTCTTAATATACTGAAAGGAAGATATTTTGTGCAAAAAAGTATTCTTCTCACCCAAATACATTATTTTTCAGCCTCCAAAAATGGCTTTCGCGCTGGTTTGAACTTCCTGTGGGCCGCCATCTTGATAGGCGTGCAAAGCAGTCTGGGCTTGTGACATAACTTGGTTGCCCGGCTCTCTGGATATCAGTCATATCACAGCAAAATGCCTCATTACGTTGCCTTCAAGTGCAATAATCAGGCCAAAAACAAACCAAATTCGGTTCAACATTTTCTCAAGAGATGAAGAACTACGCTAGGTGTGGATTCGTGCGCTCGGGAGGACAGCTCTACGGGTCGTTATGCATGATAAATACAGCACGTTTCCTAATGGCGACATTATCATGCGGCATATCCACTTTAAGTGAAGAAACTCGACAAAAAGTTAATGTTGACCATTTTACCTCAACCGAGCACAATTCAAGCACCAAGCAAGTAAATAACTATGTAGCAAAACATTAGCTAAAATCATATCAGCGCCAAGTCGCAGGAATTTTTCCTGAATTTGTGCCATGCTTACAAACGATACCTCAAATGAAAGAGAAACGTCCACAGAATCCGACAATATATGCCCTGTCATTTTAAACTGACACCACACTCAAAGAACAGCAGGCATACACTATAAAGTCTACAGAGGTGAGCAAAAAAATGTCTTACCTTTGATATTTTCTAATAAAAAAACTGTTCGAGGGCAAATCTGCGCTTGCTATTGTATAGCTCAATTTGTTCGTGTTATAACAAAACTAGATCTTCCAGTCTCCAAGCATATTATTTTTTCCTCAGCACTCAGCTTGCTTGCAATGTATTTTCCTCTCTGTGATCGGCTTGCGATGCTGTCAGCAAGACTTTTTGGGTGGCCATTTGATAATATGGGCTCTGACATTTCCAACGAGCCCTAAACCACCTTAACCACACGAACCTTTGCTACATCACCTGACTGTATAGCTATCGTTAAATTCCCCATATAAACAATGAGTCACAAAAACAGGTCACTCACCCCATTTGTACTGTTGTGCTCTCAGTATTCAGTCAGAAAACGACTTTGAAAGCGACTGTTGAATATTTAGTGGACTATTACACCGTAATGCCAGAAACAAACCTGTTAAGTGTTCATATTGTCGCGCTATTTAAGTACATGCGAATGGCCCATGGACTCTGTTTCACGCACTGGAAACGCAAGGCTCCGTTTCTCGGGCTAGGTTAGTGCAATTAGGGTGGTTTAGAGCTTGTTGGAAACATCAGAGCCCATAGAATCAAATGGAAACTGACAAAGTCTTACTGACAGCATCACAAGCCAATCATAGAGAGGAAAATACATTGCAAGCAAGCTGAATGCTGAGGAGCTGAGATCTCTGAAGCAATGCCCCAGAAAAAACATGCTTGGAGACTGGAAGATCTAGTTTTGTTATAACACGGACACATTGAGCTAACAATAGCAAGTACAGATTTACCCTTGAACAGTCTTTTTATTACTAAATATGAAAGGTAAGACAGTTTCTTTGTTCATCTTTGTAGACTGTAAAGTGTATGCCTGCTGTTCTTTGAGTGTGGTGTCGGTTTAAAATGACAGGGCGTTTATCGTTGGATTCTAGTGACGTTCCTCTTTCATTTGAGGTATCGTTTGTAAGCATAGCACAAATTCAGGAGAAATTCTAGTGACTCAGCGCTGACATGATTTTATCCTATGTTTTGCGTCCTGCTTATTTACTTGCTTGGTGCTTGAATTGTGTTCGGTTGAGGTAAAATGGTCAACGTGAGCTTTTTGCTGAGTTTCTTCATGTAAAGTGGATATGCCGCATGACAATGTCGCCATTAGGAAATGTGCTGTATTTATCACGCATAACGACCAGTAGAAATGTCCTCCAAATAGCATGAATCCATGCCTGGCGTAGTTCTTCATCTCCTAAGAAAATGTGGAACCGAATTCGGTTTGTTTTTGGCCTGATTATTGCACTTGAAGGCAACATAGTGAGCCATTTTGCTGTGATATGGCTGATATCCAGATAGCCGAGCAACCAAATTACATCACAAGCCCAGACTGCTTTGCGCGCCAATCAAGATGGCAGCCCACGGGAAGTTCAAACCACTGCAAGGTCCTTTTTTTTGAGGCCAAAAAAATGTATTTGGGTGAGAAGAATACTTTATTGTGCGAAATTTCTTCTTTTCAGTATATTAAGAGCATTTTAAGTGATATGTACTTTCAGAGTGGAGGTTTCCTTTAAAGGGTTAAATTCCATTTCCTTTTGCTTTTTTATTTTGTAAAAAAGAAAAAAAAAGGGTTCTTTCTCAATCAGTGCAGATCACACACGATTTAGCTTTTGAATCAGCCTTGGGCAAATGCACAGAAAATATATTCATGCTGTTGAAGATCTGCTGACACAGATTCCTGGTACATTTTCCCAATACAGCTCCCTGATAGAAGGAAGAATGAATGGGTCAGGTTGTCTGGAATATATTACTGTGGCAGAGAGTATATTTTGAATGCCTGCAGTTACACTGAGCTATTTGGTTTGAGGTGAAAAGGCTGGACTCGTGTCCCGGGCTTCTTGATGGGGAAACAAAGAGAATGTGATGTTTCTGAGAAGGGAATCAAAATGAGGGTCGATGTAGAGACGAAATGTGAACGTGGTGTCAGGCAGATGATGTAACGTCCCAGCCCCTTCCCCTTCCATGTAGAAAGACCTGGTGCCCCATGTACGTCACACGGGAAGTGACACACAACGTCTTGTGACTTCTCAGCTACCCGTCCGGTGTTACAGCCAGCCTGCATCCTGCTTCACCAATGCAAGACTCCAAAGGAATAATATCATGTAACATGGGACCTCTCACAGCCAAACAACTCCTGTACCTCTTTAATCACTGAGTCTACATGTTCTGTTCAGATTCAAAAGCTTTGAATTCATTTATTTGAGACTTGCTCCTATTCACGATTCTGAATTTATCATTTATGTAAATTGCATTCAAAGGGTAGGCTCTATAATATTGCTGATAACTTATTTATTTTCACTGAAAAATGTAGTATTTACTCACATTCCTGCTCTCGCTCCCTCTTCTTCTCTCCCTCTCTCCCCCTCTCCTTCTATCTCTCTCCCTCTCCTCCTCTCTCCCCCCCCTCTCTCTCTCTCCTTTATCACACACAGACCTAACAGCTCCCCAGGCCCCTGCGCTCTGCTGCGGGTTTTTATTTTTCCCGAATAGTTTATTTAGCTGATAAGGGTTGGGTGTCATTTCTGTGCTGCAGCAGCCGGCCATCCTTTACAGCTGTTCTACTATTAGAGGATTATTGTATTTGCAGTTAAACATTTGAATGGGTGCTGTAAATCTGCGCCGCCGAGATTTAGGGAGCTGTAGTCACTGTTCAGCGCTGTCCGGCGGGAGCCTTTTCTCCTGCAGACTCAATGACGCACCGTAAATTCCTCTCCGGGCTCGGGATCAAAGGCAGCGGCCGTGCCTGGCTCTCCTACAACCCCCCCTTCGCACCCCTGAACACACACACACACACACACACACACACACAAAGGCGACAGCCTGACGATCTCTCTCGCTCAGGGAGCTCCAGGTGGAGTTGCCGTCTCACTGGTTTTATTCAAATTCGCTGCACAGCAAACACACAGGATGTGTCTGTGCTTTACTGTTGTCACTATGTGTGTGTGTGTGTGTATTTGTATGTCTGCTCAGTTCTTTGCGTTAGTGGTAATCGGGAAGTGTGTGCTTGTATATCTTTTCAGAGTTTCTGTGTTTGCTTGCACAATAATTGGCTTGTTTGTGCATCCATGTGTTCATTATTTTTGTATGTTTGGGCTGCACATAGAGTATGCATGTGCATTCTCATTAATCCATTAACGTTTAAAAAGCTGAAATAAATTTTCAAAATATTATAAATTATCTTTTGCTGTTGAAAACCTATCATGTCCCCACATGATAGGTTTACAGTAGTTTTGAATTTGATATCTTACATCATGGAGCAATACTATTCGCATTTAGCGCTCTAAGGGTTAAACAGAACGTCATCAACTTGAGTTTGAGAACTTTAGCAAAGTCACTCAGGAGACGTTTTGTTTGTCTGTTTACTTTGCCCTTTGATTCTGTTGGAGTGTGCATTTGCATGCCTGTTTGGGTGCTTCCGCATTTGCATGCGTGTGAGTGTTTGTGTTTGTTTATACAGATCCTCATTAATTCCATAACCAAGAGAGCCTCAAATCAAGATGAAAGATTGATACCTTATTAAAAACATCGCGAAAGGCTGTACACCACTGTGCCTCCCTTCAGCTCGCACTTACCGGCTCCGCTCATTTTTTTACATTAATAAAACTTTTATCATCCGTTGTGATAGAATATTCCCCCGAGTATCTTCACATGCTTTGAATTTGATAATGGTAAGAATCAGTAGCATCTTAACAGATGCAAATTAGGTGTCGTAATAGTGTGTGCTGCTTTGTAAAGTCTTGAGGGACCAGGGGAGCACTTCAGTATTATGATTTATTGATTACGTGTGAGCAGTCTGCCGTCCGTGCGTAGATGCAGTTCGAGAGCTCGATCCGGCAGGAAACAGCTGACATTTCGGCGAAGCCCCTCCACCCTCTGATTATCCATCGGTGTATTCAGCTGATTAAATGCATGTCATTTTCCGTTAGGCGGGGCTTCTCTATGGTGCAGTGGTTAGCGCTCTTGCCCCGCAATGCGAAGGTCGCGGTTCGGCTCTGGGCAGGATCTTAGCATGTTTTCTAGCGTTTGTGTGGGTTTCCTCCTGGTACTGTGGTTTCCTCCCTCAGTCTTGAGTGATGCTCTTCACGCTAATTGGGAGCGGGCGTTTCCTGTCTCCTGCACTCCCGCTCATGTGGATAATCACGTTTATTAGCACTGTGCTTCTGCATCAGACTTCAGGTACAGTCGTATTTCAGTGGGAATCCGCCCTCATTTTATTAACAGAGTTTGGTGTAGCCGAGCGAAAAAATACATCCAAATACGCTCTCTGTTAATTTATTCGCTTATTTATTTGGATCCCCATTATCCCCATTGATACCGAAGTAACAACTACTCCTCCTGGGGTCCACATATACAGTAAAACAAGAATTATACATTACCCCACTCCCCCACCCCCCAATTCCCTCCCACCAATCCCCTCTAAAAATTGTATTCAAATTCGTTTGCATTCACACATATATATGAAAGTATTTACATTTGCAGCCATCAAAATATTTTGCTATTTGCATATTCCTAATTATTGCATATTCCACAAAAAGTACCATAATAATTCCCATACAAACAAGACAATAGTATCAAAATATTATAACAAGCAGCCATTATGAGGTTCTATTTGGGTACAAGCAGCCATTATGAGGTTCTATTTGGGTTGGTCTTAATTAATTGACTGAACCCATTTTTAAAACAATTTTTAAACCTTACTTTACTGCAGGATTTTTTCAATGAACTTGGTAATGTGAGAACTGCAGCTCATTGGTTGAGTCAGGGTTGACAGATTACGATTGGATGGAAAACCTGTCAGTGGGTGGATCTCCAGGAACAGACATGGTGACCACTGTCCTATCTTTGCACCTTTATTCACCCACTGTAAAACATAAAAAACTTGACTCAACTTAAAAAAGCAAGGCGGCTGCCGGGTTAGCTCACTCGGTTAAGGCGCTGCAATTGCGATGCAATAGTGACCACTATGGGGCGGGTTCGATCCCCGGTTGTACCAACCAGCAGTGGTCGGCAGCTTTTTCAGAACGGCGCACGATTGGCTTAACCTCTGTAGGAATGCAAATTGGGAAGGGAAATTAAAATGATTGCCTTGTTCGTAGCTCAAGTGCCTCCTGCTATCCAGCCGGGCGCTCGTCAGGAAGATCTAAGCTTGCTCACGTTCGGGTATCCTCCGCCCTCGTTCTGAACTTGCGATAGTTTCAACCAATGAGTGTGAAGATGCACGGTCTGACAGGCGCGTGCTTCATAGGAGAGCCGCGAACTATCTCTCTCTCCTGAGCTGGCAATGGGAGGTTGCATTCGAGCAAGGCTTGTCCATAGTTCTCGGATTGGGCATTCCAGATTCCGGTGGGACTGGCGATGCCAAATTAAAAAAAAATAAAAGAAATCAAGGCAACCTGCTGCAAAACATTTTTGAGCTTGCTCAACTTCAACTCCCAGTGGTTGCACAAAGTCATTTTTGAAAGAACTTAGAATTTGAAGTTGATCCAACTCAAAAATCTTTTGCAGCTGGTTGCTGTCCTTTGTGAGGCTGTGTCAACTATTCATTTTTTACAGTGCCTTATCTGGAGTCCTATATGACTATGGCATAAAAGTTCATATTAATGATTTTTACTTATGAAAACTTTTTAGTGTTGCTGTTATTTTAATTTTTGAAAGAATGTGGAATTTGAAGTTGAGCCAACTCAAAAACGCCTTGCAGCGGGTTGCCTCACTATTTTTAAGTCAAGGCAACGTTTTATTTTTTAGTGCCTTCTCTAGGAACAAAATCATATGGGAACTTCAATATAGCAGGTTTGACGTCACTAATGACTGTGATTCAGCCCCTCGTGGATTGATGTCACAGACTAAAATGCTGTAAAGAAGCACATATTTGAAATAGTGAGGTGTCCACAAGCCCAAAGAAAATTACTGCTGAAAGTATTCATTGTGTGTGAAGTGTATTGAGCACTTGCTGTTTACAAGGAATTAGTGAGGTCTGTATAGTATCTGAGTCTTTTAAACGTCTCATCACCAAGTCAGTGATAGTCAGTAGTTTGAGTCTTTTATACGTCTCATCACCAAGTCAGTGATAGTCAGTAGTTTGAGTCTTTTATACGTCTCATCACCAAGTCAGTGATAGTCAGTAGTTTGAGTCTTTTATACGTCTCATCACCAAGTCAGTGATAGTCAGTAGTTTGAGTCTTTTATACGTCTCATCACCAAGTCAGTGATAGTCAGTAGTTTGATCTCTTTCTATTTATTTACTCACTCATTCATGTGCTCATTCATTCATTTACTTAAAATTCTGATTGTCAGCACAAAACATTTATTTGTTCAGCCTTAGTTTGTTTATAGACTTGCTTCAGTGAAGGCTGTCGATCTCACTGTCTGACTGTTGGTGGTGATGAGGCAGGTACAGCCGTGGTGCTTCTCCTGTAATGAGGGAAAATGTGTCAATTTAGCCACAGAGGAGGGGTGTGGGGTGAAGATGAGGGGGTGAGCTGATTTTATTTTCCTAATGAGGAGGGACAGTGGCACCCACTGCAGTCACACTCACTCTCTGTGTCCCAAACACCACCCCCCCAACACACACACACACACACACGCGCGCACACACACACACACACACACACACACACACATATGCCCTCCTTCGGCCCCCAGAGGCCCCTGCTGCCTTCTGTTTCACCTCATCAGCTGGGTTCATGCAGAGGTCACACCCCGCTCCGCACTTCCTGTTGGCAAAGTAGCTTTTCTTGCAAAAAAAAAAAAAGACTGAGGAAGAAGCTAAGCGCAGGGCGACCGGGCCGGTGGGGCGAGCCTTTCTCCCCAACCCCTCCCTGCCAGGAACGGTGTCATAAATTACGGGCGCCCTGCCTCGCCCCTCTGGCCTGGCTTTGGTCAGAACACTTCACTCCTTCATGTGCCCCTTGCAGGAAGATTAACCGCGATTCTGAAAAATGGACCCCTCCACTCTACAGCTGGGCTGATGGGTCGAGCGCGCTTCGAGGAGCTGGGCTGTAGCACAATACATCTCTGACCTGCTGAAGGCCAGTGAGCCTTTAGTCATGTCCGCTCTGCTTGTATCGGTATCCTGATGCCATCCTTTGCATTCGACTGGCGTTCAGAATGAGTGCTTTATCTCACTTGCTGGAGTCACATTCAGAAACAACAGTACAAGGGGGCGTTTCCCATAAGCGCAGCTGCTAAGTTATTCACAGTCAATTGTCCCAACTATGTAAGGTAGGATCTGTGATTTCGGGAAACGCACCCCAGTGCAGTACTCGGAAGGTATGTCTTGGTTATTTTAGGAATATACTTTGCGTTTCCATTGTCAAAAGCTGTGGATGGTACCGAAACAACTACTCCAGTCTGTCGCATTTTTACATTAGCCCTATGTAGAGTAACCTAGCACACTGATCTGATACCAATTGGTGGAGGTAGAGACACTGCAGTCCGTTGATAGGTCAAGAGAAAATTGTCACGCTAGCTCGACGAGGATTAAACACAAGCCCACACAAACCCATTCGGTAACAACCCTGTCTACATTTAAGGGTACTTTCTGTGAAGGAAACGCACCCCAGATCTCGAGTTTAGGTTACGATCCATACATGTTATATACCAGTTCGTAGAGTACCGTATTGAAAGTGTTTTGTGGAAATTTAGTGGACTCATGATTCCTGAGGTTTACTGAAGGTACTACCAGCTTCTTCGGATGCTCATAATTACCTTGTATAACCCAAAAACGCCCTAAAAAATAATAATTCCCGTGGCAAAGGGTGTAATGTTATGAATTTGGTGAGCGTTGGTACATTTTACCTGGTCTTTTTAAGCCACATTGTTTCGTGTTGGAAGATAGAATCTGCATGAGCATGCTAAAGGCTATCCTGAAGTGCATGGATCGCTCATCATTTTTGTAAACGTTTCTGTTTACCATGCCGTTAACGGTAGTTAAAGTTCACCTACTGGAAAAAAATGTCAATGGGAAAGGACATTAGGGGCTTAATTGCATGTGATGCTACGCTTCCCCACCCATTCCTGACTGAGCTGGTGCCAGCTGGTGGTGGAGGTGCCCTGTGGCCTACATCTCCCCACTGGTGGAGAGGCCTCCTAAATTTGCCCCCACCCACTGCCCTTTATCTACATTCTGTATCCAGCTGCAGCCTGAAATATTATCTTCTGTCATCATGCCTCGTTACTAAATGTCACTTTCTCTAAAATGTCTTGTCTGGACCAATCCCTGCTATCACAGCTGTCTGATATTTCTCTTCAGACTTCAAGATTTTGGACATATTTCCACCGTTCTCAAAATAAAATGCTTTGCTAATATCCAGAAAGTTGTACTTTGAAGGAACAATGGAAGGAACAGTAACAATAATAACGATCGTAATGGCAACATAAATTCCGTTCGTCGGAATTAGTGGAGAGTTTTGAAATACAGTTGGGAACAGGACGTAAATCTACTTAGCATTGATTTTTCTCTTTTGATGAAAATGCGCAATGTTCCTTGAGGGCTGCCTTAAATCAATTGTGCCAGGCGTGGTGAATGTAGGATTGTTTTTTTATGGACAGCTGATGTGAGGTTACCAGACTTCCTAATAGGCCCTTCGCCTGCTTGTGACGCCAGCTGCGTTCTCGAGCCAGGAGAGTATTGTGTATGTATCGAGCGCAGTGGGCAGGTCAGTGAAGTTAAATGTTCTGCAAATGTTTTCTGTAATTCTTTGGTCCCGCTCCCTGGGAAAAACAGCAGACTCCCAGGCTGCAGGCTTGGTAATGACTGTACAGTAAATGATATTCTTATGAGTATGTCTGAGCCAGTGCCCTACGCTTATACAAATGGCAGTATGGTGGGGGACCATTTTAGGTCTTGAGGAAACGCATCATTTCCCAAATTCACACGGAGAGCACAGTAATGTTCTATTTGGGAGTAGCTTCCTTGAGATCATTTGAACTGATTAACAGTTGCATAGTGCGTTGCTTTTCTCTTTTTCTGTTTGAAACTATCTGCTCCATAGAAGAAGGAAAATCCACTGTTTGTCTGGGGAAGTGAAGTAAGCTGATTGCATAAAAGTGAATTATGGTCTTACTTTTTAATGAAAATGGGTTTTTCTTGAATTCGTTGTGTTCCGAACAAATCATTTTCATTTGTTATTAGTGTAAAATATACAGCCATTATTCTTTTTGAGGGGATGGGGTCCCCTATTTTACCTGACAACTATCCCTCGCTTCTTTAACTTCTTTAACTGTCACACCGCTATTCACTCACTGCCTATGCTGTCGGAGAATAACGCAGTCATTGTATAATTTGTTTGTGCAAGTACATATGCCTCGCTGCAAGAGAACAATGATACTAACAAATTTTGACCACCTTAACCCTTATTTTCCTTGATTGTTGCCTTGCCCATGCAGACCTCTGGTCATAACTGGTAATGGCTTGGCTGATATTCAAATACTATACAGCTTTTTGTAAGTTTAGCAGGTACCCTGCTGTTACGCTGTAAAAATAAAAAGTTCACAAAACTTAAAAAGCGTAAGGCAACCAGCAACAAAGCATTTTTGAGTCTGATCAACTTCAACTCTCAGTTGTTGCACAAACTTATTTTTGAAACAAACAGACAGCTAATTGGACACTCTAAATTACCTGCTGGTATAAGCGAGAGGGTGAACGGTGTGTGAACGGCGTGTGCACCCTGCGATGGATAAGCAAACTGTCCAGGGTGTGTGTGGTAGTCCGCTGGGATTGACTCCAACCCTATAGAGGTGGTTTTAAACAAGGGATGGAAGAATTTAGTTTGTGATCCTGGATTTTTCCACCGCTGGTGGTAAGTGCGCTTTAGCGCTCTGATATGTGAGCTTGCAGGACCTTCATGAGAGCATCTCTCTGTGGGCTTACCTCAACCCCAGAATGGACCAGCAGTGTGAAGCACAATGTAGTTTCCCGATGTGTGATGCTCTCCACAGCAAGCTCTATTCGCAGACCTCGCTGCTTGCCCTCCTTTCTGAAATACACTCGAAAGAAACTTCTCGCCAAAGAATCACATGGACTTAAAAGGCTCGTTTAATATTAGGGATACGACTCACGCATCTCCTGTTTCAAAGCATCTGGCAATTTTGTTTGCCTTTGACAAGGCCCATGCCTTTGTTTGCTGGCCCAATTGAGCAATGAACTGTCGTACTTCATAGCTCTTAGGCTTCAAATCCTCCCACGTTGAATGGTAAGTTGATCGCTCAGTATTCAGAATTACGATTGGCTGAAATACATTCTGTCAGTCACCGATTTGGAACCAGTTGAATTCAGGTGAATGCAAATGCATTTCTGAAAGTGTGTCATAAAAACTAGACCAGTGGTGAATGTCAAGAACAACCAGCACTCCTTAAACAGGAGCTGGAGGTGCTGCAATCCCATTTTATCCACAAAGTGTTTATAAACCATTTTTTCTTTCCTAAAATCTTCATTTTTTTCGTCCCCACATTTTGCGCTTGCGTTGATATAGGTTCTGATAATTGAAAAAAAATAAGCACAACACTGCCATACTGTGAATAAGTACGTCAATAAAGGTTATCTCATAATATTTGCATTTACGGAACATTCGCGTGTCCTCGTACGGTGTCAAACGACAGATGTCTGCCTTAATCTACAGACTGGGGTGGCCTTCTTTACCCTCTACGTTTCTGTTGCGTTACAGTAATGTTATGACTACGCTACGCGTTAGCTGCGCTCGCGGCCACTCCCCGCCCATCATCCCCCTCCATTTTAATTCACTCCCGCCCCACCTTCTGATTGACTTGCAGCCCAATTAA
Source organism: Gymnothorax reevesii (assembly GCA_029721435.1). NCBI lineage: Eukaryota > Metazoa > Chordata > Actinopteri > Anguilliformes > Muraenidae > Gymnothorax > Gymnothorax reevesii. The sequence continues at coordinate 56,233,167 of CM056582.1, forward strand.
AGTGGAATTTAATAGGAGAATACATTAACTCCCTCAGGTCACCGGAACATAAATCACCTTTTTATAGCAGGAGCAGCCATTGAGCTCATAACGCCATGCTGAGAGTATAATAATAGCGAGGTGAAACAGAAGAGCCAAATTTATAACTGTCTGGGCGGGGAAGGTGAGCACTGTTTTTACAGATCGCATCCAGCACATCGTCTCCACTTCAAACCCGGCAGCATATGCATTTATGCATTCAGCGATGCCACGACGCCATGATGTATCCACCCCTCAAGCTTTTCTCCGTTCACTGTTTTCGCCGCCTTCAATTTACTTCCTTTTGCGTTCACCCGTGTTGGGGACGATATTGGTCTCTGAAGGACCATGAATCACAAGCCGGACGGGTCTGGCCCCAAACACACTGTCACACTGCACTGCCGCAAGGCCTTGTGGATAAATGTCACTGTGGAGGGAAATGAGCATCTGCTGTGACCAGTGTATGGCAGTGAGGAAAATAGCCTCTGGTGTTGTGTGGGCAGTATATGCAGTGTCTGTGCTGGACTCGTGGCAGACCCGCCGTGTCTGTAATAATGAGACCGTAAAGCAATATTTCGCTCGCCGTAGTCTCCCGAACAGAGTGCCGTTGAGCTCAGAAGGGGAGTGTGTGTTGCCTGCAGCCAGTGCGGAATTAGTATGTAAGTGCCAGCCACTCCTCTTCAGACAAACACAACCAGAACATTCTCTGGGATCCGGTTTCCATTGGTAACCGGCCGGGAGACACCAACTGTGGGGGAGTTCTGGCGCGGGGTGCGGTCTCCTAATTAAACTATGCTGTGCCCATCCAAGTGTGGGACCGGCGCCCATGTCGGTGAGGGCAGATGACGACAGCTGAGGGGTTTTACAGGAGAATGTGCAGATGGATCGGGGGCAACTCAAGTGGAGACCAGAAGTGTGTCTTAGACCTGTATTTCATTTAGTCAAACTCCGCAACATCACCAGAGAAAAAACAACTATTAGCATGCAGGAAGTGTGCTTAAAGGGACAGCATCTATTAAAACACCTCAGATGTTTATCCAAGCTTAATTACGAAAGTTCTCTTAGAAAAGCCGAAAGAGCAAATTAGGGCAACATGAAGGGCAGTGTCAGCAGTCTTATAAATGCTTTCACTGAAGTTATGGTTTGTTCAAGGTATATTTTGTTCTTTTTGTCCTTCGGAGTCAAATTTCCAAAATTTGTCCTGAAATGTAAAATTATTTTCTACATGTTTTATACAATGTACCCTGGAAGGTAAAATACTGCTCTTAGGGTACTAATAGGTACAATTCATGAGCAAAAATTACTTTAGCCCATGGCTATGGGCACTGTTTTATGTACTTGTAGGGTACTGCAACTATGGAAAGGGTTCGAGCTTTTCAGACACTATTTTGTGCATTTTAACTTGGAAGGTATGTGAGCAAAACAAAGGAGCCTCATTGCTACATGGGTTCAGCTGAAACCTACTGCACATCTATCTGTTCTCATGGAGAGTAGCGCTGTCAATAGCTGCAGTTTGGAGTGGCAGCGGGTGCTCGGCGTTGCCCTGACAGGCGTCCAGGCAGCCTGAAAGCGAGGCTGATAATTGGAGGCGTCCGGTGACAGCGGCGGAACAAGCAGAGGGGATGGAGGCAGCCCTGGGCCTGGTTAATTGGCGGTATCGAACTCCCACCGGAGGAGATAATGGATGAGCTCCCCCACACACACACACACACTCAACTGAGGCAGCTCTCCCGAGGTCCAGGCCTACACCGGTAACGTTGCGTCGCCATGGCATTGGTGTTATCGAGCCCCCCCTCCTTCCCGCAGCTCGTTATTAATCCAAACCGCGAGGGACCTCGGGATGTCAGGACAGGCCATCAGTATGTGAGAGAGCCAAGGCGGGCCGAGTTCATCGCAGGGTTACTCCGCGCGCAAACACCATTACCGCTCACTGATTCACTCGCTCAATCCATTCAGTGCACAGGGGAGCACAATAGCCCAATGTTACGGCCGTTTATAGGCGGCGATTTGCAAAACAGCCGTTCGGGAGACCCTTTACGCTGAAGATGGTTCAACATCGTGTCTACATGGTCGTTCTTAATTCCCCACTCTTTTTTTTTTTCTTCGGATGGTGACCCAGTGACCAACGTGGGGGCGCTACCCACCATGCTTGGCATTGCATTTAATTATCGCCTTTACCTCTATGGCTACAGTATTTAGCTCAGTCCTCTTGACAGGACTATGAGATGAATAATAATTTTTTACTTGTCGTTAGATTACCTAATATTTAAAGTCGAGGTGCATGTGCTTATTTCTCATTCGCCTTTTTCCACTAATTAGGGCACAGCCTACACGTTAACCTTTAATATTGCTCATCAACAGAAGCCAGGGTAAGAAAAACAAGAAAACATTGATTACACTATTTGCGTTGTTAGATGGTTGAACCTGCCGTGCACTGGCATACCATCCTATTAAAATCCCAATACTCCACAAGAGCATATTAAAAATACATGCGGGTTATTTACCGGTTCGATCGAGAAATTTTAATACTTGAATTAGGGTTGGTCATAATCAAATCAGCCCCGGTCTTTTTCATTTGGGTGGAGTGGAGATAATGCATCTGTGTTCTTTACCTGTCTGTTCGCGGGTGATGAATTGGAGGTCTCCCGTTTTTTCCCCATTTTCCCAATTCAGCACTGGCACTAAAACATGCTAAGCATTTCCCAATTAAGCCATTTTAAGGACTTTTAATGGTGCATTCGGGGAGCTGATGAGGGAAACAGAAGGAAAGAAAGAAAATCAATCTAATTTTACGAAGCACAATAAAGGTGTCTCTCATAAATTGCTTTGAGACCGCGCATTCTCTGAGTACTCTCCACGACAGCCGCTACAAACCAATAATGAAATAGCACCTTATAAGCAGAATAAATCTCCCTGCCGCCACGCATGAGCACGCACACGCACAGGGACGCTTGCACACACACACACACGCATACAGTCGCGCACACACAGACGCATTTCGCTCCGCGAAGCATTTCCAATAAAACCAAAACGCTGAATGCTAATCGCGACCGAACTAATAAAAAAAATTCAAAGACGTACCTGTGCAATGGACTTGCGGAAAGAGGTCTGCTCAAGCGAATTATTGAGCCGTTATCAATTTTATGTGCAACAACAAAAGGGAATCCCTTTTTGTCCACGACTGAGGGAAAGTTCATGTTTTTGCAATGTTGCGAGAATGTTTTGTCACTGTTAAAATATTGCCAGTACATGGCAGCAGCACTGCGAGAGCGTTTCATGTATGGTGGGAAGAGAGTTAGTTGCAGTGACTGGTCTAATACTGCTTACCTCCAGGTTTGTTTGGCATGACAGTCATCCTCAAGTCCCATATAACCTTTTCTACCTCAACACCTTCGATCCAAATGGCCCAAAAAACACCTCAAATATCAGCCCTCATCATTCAAGAGCTGGCGAAGATCAGGCCTGGCTAGGGGTCCCACTCGCTTCACCAGCCTAGAGAATCCCCATCGTGACTCTTTCACGTTCAAAAACCAGCACAACTGATTCCAGGAGATTATTTTTGGCCCATCTCTGCCTGTCCGTATATTACAGCTGCTGATAATGGCTGATTTTTACCCTGGTTTTCAAAATTCTCCCTCAGTGTTTGAGAACTCCATTGCTGCCATTTGCCAGAAGTGATTGCTAGATCAAATATTTGTCACATTCTGCCTTAAATGGGTTGTATTTTTCCATGTTTTTGGCATGCAATTGACCCTACTCCTGCTGTAACTTCGTAATATTCCTCTCATAACTGAAGTCTTAATTGGTCACTGTTGTGTTGATCAAACGAGCACACGCCCTGATCATTTCAACTGAACTCTCCTTGTCTCCTCCTGAGGACTCGCCAGTTTACTGTGTGCCTTCCCTCATAGCTACTGACGTCAGATCGCAAAGAGTTTTGAGACCTGACTCTTTTAATTTAGAGAGTTTGTTGCTCAAAGACACCGCCTGCTGCCTGTCATGGAAAAGAGGAGCTTAAAATAATTAGTTTATGACTAGTGACCCAGTATTTAGGTAGCTCCATTACTTAATATATTATATTATGAATGATTATTATATTTATGTATTTTTCTGATTGTCTATATTTGAAAATATGATCTCACTGTGACTTCCGGGTTGTGATTTTGTTGTGAATTTTACTCTGTACCCGTTCATCCATTCAGATACCCATATTAGTGCCATGAAGTAAACTGTAACAAAATTTGTATCTCAAAGGTCCTGCGGAGTCTAAGTGAAACATTCTTTTTCACGCACGTCCTGCCCACTCTCACCCTGCTGTTCCGTCTTGAAAGTCTTGTACACCTGGGAGTAAAGCACCTGCCGTCTCATGAGGGGGTGACGAAATTCGTCCCTCTCCCCAATCCAAGGTGCCGACGGTCAAGCCAAGGTGGTCAATCAATTCAAATTCTACCTTAGCAATTAATTAATTAAAATAACCCTTAGAGAGCTAAATGTTGCTGTTGTTGCTCAATGGTCTCAAGATATCAAAATCAAAGCTGTTGAAAACCTATCATGGGGCAACTTGTTTAGAAGAGCTTCCGCAGGGGAGCTCTTTTAAACAAGTTGCCATATGATAGGTTTTCAACAGCACAAGGTAATTAAATTAATATTTTTAAAACATTAATTTCAGTGCTCTAAGGGTTAAAGTGGATCCATAATGTGGCTCCGCTGTGATCCATGCTCTTTGTGTCGAACATGAAGCTCGTTAGGGAGTTTGGCATAAAGCCAACCTATTGCCACGTTCCCGTGGAACATTCTGTGTATTAGAAACCTACTTCTGCTAGAAACCTTAAGCTCTCATGCTTGAAAATGCAAGTACATTTTCAAGTGATGGAAGTCCGTGGAGAGAGGAAGACCTATAGCTCAAGAGCAGAGTTATTCAACCTTATCCCGAAAGGGCCAATAAGGGTGCTGGTTTTCATGCCGATCAATCGAGCCCAGTCTCATCCCGATGCATCATATCGTGCTGCTACCTGACCAAGCTTCAATATACAATGCAAAAGGAGGCTTATGGTGTTTTTATTTGATGCCAGTTTAAAATGAACCCTACCCCCTAGCCCTTAACCCAAACCGTAACCATAAACACGAATCAAGGACGCTAAAAGCCTCCTTTTACGTTGTATTTCAACGCTTGGTCAGGTAGCATCACTATATGACGAGTCGGAGTGAGAATGTGTTGACCAATCAGATACACCCTTGATTCTACTAATCGCGTTCTTTAGCAGAGACTCTAGTAGTTTAATAATAGAATCAGGTGTGTAACTGCATGGCCGGACCAAAAGCTTGAGCGTACTACGGCTCTTTCTGGTTAAGGTTTGATACCCCTGGCCTAGTGGCTTGCCAATTTCCCTGGTACTCAACAGTTTGGTGGGTAAAGCCCCAGTGTAACCAAAGGGAGATTAGTTTAGTTGTTTGGCTCATTGCTCAAGTGGGATTGGTCCCTGCTTTGTCTAATCAACTGTATGTTACTTTGGATAGAATTGTCAGTTAAATGGGGCATAGCTTGCAGGACTAGATCAGGCAGACAATGTGAGACTTGCCCTCATTCATATAGACACACCCGTGAATATCCACCAGTGCCCCGCCCTCTGTAAGGCTGGCTGTTTAAGCTGCCCGCCTGCTCTGCCCCCGCCTGCTGCTGCGCTGCATCACTCTCAGCTGCTGCCAATAACACTGCCTGCTGCCATAGCACCTTTGCCTGCTGCTAGTAAATATCCTCCCCAGCATTTGTCTGTGGTCTTTGAGTCTCCCTTGTCTGTGTGTATGTGTGTGGGTGGGTGGGGATGTTGGTGTTTCCAGACACTTGTTTGCTCTCTGCTTCTCAGGCTCAGTGGGCCACAAGGTGTGTCATGGTCAGAGCTTGGACGCAAAACTACCATTGTATGTATTCATCAATACTGCAATTAACTGTTTAAATGTATGTTGCCTGACTGAAATAATGACATTGTGAATTACTTAAAATCGCTATAGCCATTTTACGTTTTAGGCACTATTTGTTCTTTTTTTGAGAGTTTATCTATGTTTGTGCAAAGCAAATGAAGATGTATTTGATTGGGGATACACTATACCATCTATTTCTTTCCACGGAAACTAAAACATAATAGTATTATATGAGTACTATACTTTGCTTAGCATTGGTTTTGCTAGATATAAAATAATACTACTGGTTAGAATATATGAAATGGGTACATTGACAAATGTAATTATTTGGTCTCAAATTACATTCTAGGTGTATTTTATTCAGTATCGGAGTGTTGGTACATTGAGGTCATTTCAAGTTTAAAGAAGCTCTCTTTGATCAGCAGAATCATCCCCACAGGGCATTTGCCTCATAGGTAGGCCAGACTGCTTGTCTTACCTGTGACTTCCTCTCACGGATCACCCCGAATTATGCCAAGTGTGTACAGAGGAGCCAACGGGGAGCTGTATGACTATAATGCTTTAAATGGCTATGGCAGGTAATAGACGGTTTACAGTGGCTGGTAAAGATGGGTGAATAATTTGAAGTGGAGACAGCAGGTAATGGCAGGCTAATGCCAAGTTGCCATACCACTACATGTATGGGTAATTCTGCAACCAGAGGGGTTTTTTGTTATTTTAATACACAAAAAAACATAGGCACTCAGGGAGTGCAAACCTCCGCCAAGGCAGCACAGTCAAAAATCTTGGTGAGTGAACATGGCAGGTTCCATCCCTTATGCCAGACAAATCAAGCCACAAAATTTGAACGATATCACTGGAAGCGAAGTTCAGTTATTGTGTCATAGGATTTCAAGATGGCTGCCGTAGTGGCCATATTGTTTAGACTGATCAAGGTCAAAATCAATAGGGTCCATCCCTGATGTAATTGCAACCCACCCACAAAATTTGAGAGACATCCTTTCCTTACTTTCTGCGTTATCATGTACACAAACAGACTGACAGACAGACAAATCAACGCTGGCAAAAACATGACCTCCTTGGCAGAGGTAACAAGTGGGAGATAAAATGAAAGCATATCCAAATAATATATAACTAATAATACAATTTATATCTAAATTTAACAATGCATCATAAAAACACCGAAAACATTGAAATGTTCAATCTTGATAACTATAGTACTCCAGCATGAGACACCTGCTTGTTTATGTTCATGTACGTGTTTCGCTGACTGCCCTTATGCCACAGACCCTTACCTCAGAACTAACAGGTGACATTTCCTCCCTTTGTGTCCTTAATAAAGTGTGATTTTCCGCAGTGTGAGTAGTGTCCGTGTAATGTTAGCCCTCTCTTCATCCACACCTTTACTTGCGTCTGAAAAATTCCCGCAGCTTTCTCTCGTAGAGTTGATGGATCGCATTAGTAATAGCAAGGTAAACCTGGGCCATGATTTGTTTGAGAGACGCATTGATAACGATGAATGATTTGGGAAGGGAGGCTTTTGTGTCGTTGGCATGATAAATCACAGGCTGTTTCTTTGGCTCTTAAAGGCCTCAGATCTACTTGTTGCTATTGCACCTCCCTACACCCTCCCATATTGACACACACACACACACACACACACACACATGCACACACACACACATCCTTGTACTTATAACTTAGTGAGGACATTATATTGACTTCCATTCATTCTTCCTGTGTCTCTACAGCCTTTCCCTAACCTTAATAATAAACAATGTATGCCTAACCCAAACCCTTACCCTAATCTTAACCTATCCCTAATTATAACCGTACCCCTAACCTTAACCAATAAGTCACAATTAGCCTTTGTAGTTGTGAGGACCGGCCAAAATGTCCTCACTTCCCAAAAATGTCCCCACTCTGTAGGAAAAGAACGCTTTTTAGTTCTCACTTTGTAGCAAGTACAAGAACACACACAAACACAAACACACACACACACACACACACACGCGCGCTTCAGATGCTTTCGAGGTTAATCTCTCAGCTCCCATAGAGAATATGTGAGAATGTGCCCCCGTCTCATGGTGCTGTTGGCCAGCGTAAGTGCAGCCTGATGACCTTGTCAAGAGGGACCCTGGTTATCAGCTCTGTGTCTGTGTACTCTGGACTGCTGAGTGGCAATGAATACAAACTCATTAAAAGTTCCTGCCAATGAAAATCATCACTTAGTTTAATAATGGCTCCGCTAATGAGATCGTGAAAATACTTAACAAAAATCAAATTATTAATTTTAATGGAGACCAGGTGCACCAATAACATGATACATTTAATGCAATAGCATGTTTATTGAATCATCAGATAATAATATATTATCCATTAATTACATTAATTAAACATTAATAATTAACAAATATACATAGATAGATAGATAGATGATTGGCAGGAACTGTAGTAACATGCTTGCAGCAACAGATTGGTGAAATGGAGGGGGGGTCTGTAATGAATATGTAGGACTAGGAGCTGCTTCTCTTAAGTGGAGGAGAGGGTGGGGTTAAGAGCAGGATTATCGCCTGGAGAACTTGCTGAAGTGAAGTGAAATTTGATGTTACACTGCTACCCTGTGGAAGAAACACAGAATACAGTGGTTCTTACAGCTGATATTTCTGCTGTGAAGCCAGTTGTTTTATGAAATTCCTCCATGGATGAAGTCAGATTTAAAATTACAGAACATTCAGCCATTCTGAAGCTTTTATAATAGGAGTGTATTTATCACTCAGGAGTCATTGAACACCGCGTTGTTAACATGATCCCTGACCAAACTAGGATCAGTTCCCGTTTCTGCCCCATACTTTTCTGTGTTTTGTGCTGATGCCTTTTATCGTCTTCTTCTTCTCTTTTGAAACTAGCCGTGATTTCCTGCAGATAGTAAAGTTATAGTGAGTGTGAACAGTAATCACTTATTTCTTATGTTTCTTTTTTTGTGTGTTGTGCATGGTCTCTCCACACCTCTCTAATCTTTTGAGAATTCTTCTCATAGACAAATCATAACCTTAATGGGAGTCTGTTTTTCATTCATATTGTGCAACTGCAAGGCTATGTTAATGATGCAAAACCAATCGGACTATACTGTTCCCTTTAAGCCTGGCAGGTTTTCTATTCAATTACAGTGTGAAGATACCCATACATTTTAATTATCTTTATTGTTAAGAGGATGAGTCAGGTTCTGGAAAAAGGAGAGATCTGTTCTAATTCATTTCTGTATTAATCATTATTATGTCTCCGGGAAGATGAGGTTTTTTTTTTTTTCCGCCCGCTCTGTAGGGTATTAAGATATAAATTGGATACCAATTTTAAAACTTTGAATAAAATCTTAAAAAGCAATTTGGCCTGAAATTGTTGTAGCTCAGTTGAAGTTCACTTTTCCGCCTGCAGGGTGTGCTGTACAATGGCAGGAGTGGAGTTGCAGTGCAGAATTGATTATGTGATGTGCTGCTGTCTATCAGATCCAAATAAAAAAAAAAGCCTTTCATAAGAGAGTCTTCACCATTTACCAAAGAAGTGACACTTGTATGGGGAAGTCCATGATCACTTTCCATATAGTTTATACATTGCAGTCTGTACATGTTTGTACAGTGATTTGAAAAAGAGCTGCATGGTTTACACAAAATGGATAGAAATACCTGCTTTGAAATACAGTAGGCTGGAGTGCACAATCTGAAATCCAAAAATCGTGTTGAGGACTGCATTGTATTTGGGACAGTTGAACAAAATGAAGTGCTCGGCGTCTGTAGAGATTTGCCCCCCTCATTCTGTTCGCGCTGCGCGGATTACATGTCAAATGGCCGCCTCCCCTGGCTCCTGTCCCCTGATTTATGGCTGGGGTTGCCTTTGTCAGCGCACGTCAAGGTGAATTTTCAAGCGTGAGAACAATATTTTTTATCATCAGGTTTCAAAAAATGATTTATTGGCCCTTTTAACTGAAGAGAACTGAGCCGTACTCGTTTCGCCAGGATTGTAACGATCACCTGCAGCCGAGTAACGTTAATGTCAGACCGTGCCCACATAACAACGCCGGCAAAAAAAACTGACCTGAGGGGGTAAATAATGCCATTTCGTTGAAGGGTGACGTAAAACTGACTCTTCCAGTATGGCGCACTGGTGAGTGGTAGCGTTGTTGTCTGTAGCATTGCAACGACCATCCCTGGGAAAATAATTCAGCGAAAACGAAGGCAGCAAGGCCTCCAAGATTGTACAAAGGCCACACTTTAAATCTCGGCGTCGCCCATTTTACAGTCCTCTCCCTTCTGCCTCCCCGGAGAAAGAACCTTTCGGAAACATCCCCATCAATACCGATGAAACGTCAATGGATGCATTTTAACCGCCACAGCGATTGGCTCTTGTGCAGAAGGGTAAGAGTATTTCCTGCTGTCTGCCATGAATTCCAACCCATAATACTTGCTTCTTCTATGTGGCGGATGGCAAGCTATAGGCAGCAGTTTTGCTTGCGAGAGTGAAAATGGCTCTGTTGTGTGTTTTTCGCTGCTCCGCTCTTGAGGCTGTTGTGAAAGCTTGCGGAAAGGTCATTGCGTGGGCACACTCGGACAGTGCGCTGGTCCACTGCGCTGGGACCTTCAGGCCCATAGGAGTCTCTGGCCTGCACCGCTCGTAATAAATCTCCTGGAGCAGATTTCCTCACAGACTTGCACAATAACTTCCTTCTGCGAGACCCAGCTCCTGGTAGCGCTGAGCAGAGTGGCAGCACTGTGCAGTCTTATCCGGGAGTGGAAATATTTAGATAAGCCTCCTGGATGATATTAATAACCCTTTACTCACACTTCAAACACCTGCCTTCACTTCCGAGTGGATCCTCAGATTTTATACTCTGGTGCTAGCGCTCCTTTGATCCAGCTGTCATCGTGTTTTTAATCTGTTACATGTCCAATTCATCAGCCCCTCTTCTTGAGGCTCTCTCGAGAGTATGGCCTAGGATTTTAGAGTAGAGGAGGGATACTTAAAGTGCATATCGCGGTTTAGAGTACTCGCTGAATCAGAGCATAGGAAAATTTGTTAAAATTAGAGTCATAATTTTGGTTAAAAAAAAATCATGTAATATTTCACTTCATTGGCGCAATAATAAATTTTTCTGAGGAATTTCACTTCCGTATCAAAAACCTGACTTACCGGCCGCAACGTCACAAGAGGGAAACCAGGCTGATTTAAACAATCAGAAAAGATGGACTTCAAGGCTAAAGAGCCTGAAAACATCTTTTTTACCTGAATATGACGGACCACTCGCGTATAATTTTGAGCCTGCCCAATTCTGCACTCATTCTCCTCACACCACAGTGCAATTTCTTTCCTGTGGCCATGATTTCTGATTCTTGGCTGCTCTTGCACTCTCACACGCCTGAGAGGGGAACAGTTGTCCTGGTGAGTCAGGCTATAGCTAATATTAGCGCATGACCAATATTAGCTACAGCGAATGTCAGCTCATGATAGATAGTCCTTGTCAGGTTATGATATTGAAAAATTAATTGCCCCAAACAAATGTTTACCTTTTATGGACAATATACTGGCAGGAGCATTACTTATAGCAGGAACTAATATGATTCTAACGTCTCACTGTGTAACATAACTAGCTACACTATTCCAACTGTGTTGTACTGCTGAAGAGATATATTGACGATCTCCAATTTGTGAGCGCAAGATTACAAATTTATGCAACAAGAGTGGCATTTTCCATTTATTCCAAGCTTTCAGCAAATCTCGAGCTCACAAATTTGAGATCATATTTATCCCTTCGTATCTTGCAGAAAATGGAAAAACACTGTAGGCCTCTATTTGACAGTCTATTCAAGTCAATGAGATGTCTTATTTGTTAGCTAACATACTAACGTTTTTTGCTGCGAAATTAATAAATTCAAGCATCTACAATGACAGTTGCATGCGTAACTCATTACTTTACTGGCCAAAAGCGTTTGCATGCCAGTTGAAAAAATTATTCATACCACTGATGCAGCGAAGTCTTTTCTCTTCCTCAGAACAAAACACACCCAGGCTCAAAGCTAACTCCACTGTTTAACCTGTCAGGGAAGTGGTGAACACGATGTCCTGACTGACAAGTGTTTGTGCGATCTGATGAACAAAATAGTTCACCATTTCACATGCAAAAAGGGACACAGACCTACTGAAAAAAAAAAAAAAATTCCAATTCTCAGAACACGTCTGCTCAAATGCAGGTTTCAAGAAAAAAAAAAAAACCCGCAGTTTTGATGAGACCGGCTCAAAATGCCTCTCTTTCTTTTTGATTTCTGCGAATATATCATATAAAACTTATTCACTCCAACATTAATCCTTTAAATGGTTATTTTCATGACAAATAAATTAGGAATTTTGGGTAAAAAACAAAGTTGCACTTTAAGCTGCCCTTTCCCATTAGAGATGTGGAAAATTAAAATTTCAGAATAGATAAGTCATCACTTGTATTTCCAGACACCTGGATTTGCTGATTTGCGCAAAGACGTTAGCCTGCTATACTGCCCCCATGAAACTTGATTTTCAGCTCATTATGAATTAGCATGGCAATTACATGACATGCATATGAATCGACATGGAAATTCGAAGAGCGCTGAAAACTGTGTTTCTTAGGGGCTGCATGTCAGGCTACAAGAGGGTAAAATCAATCAACAAAATCAGATCAGCTCTCAGGTGGAGGTAGAAATCTGATCAGCTCTCGGGTGGAGGTAGAAATCTGATCAGCTCTCGGGTGGAGGTAGAAATCAGATCCACTCTTAGGTGGAAGTAAAACACACGTCTATTTATTTGACTTTCTGCCCCTTCCACTCTCCACCTTTGATTTTTTACTCGATTGTCATTGGCGGTTTTTGCGCTAGCAGCTGTCTGGTCGCAGAGGCGAGACGCGGGTTCGAGACGATTCGATGCGGGAGCGGAGATAACGCCGCGCAATGACAGGGCCGGCGATTGGCTGGGGCTGTTATCGGCGCGGCGCAAAAGTGCTGGCAAGTGGCTTTGGCATCCCGCGGTGATAAGCCTCATCGCCATGACGACGAACACCGTGGCGGCAGCAGTGGCTTGCTGCTCAGCACTGCCAGCAAGCCACATTTTGCGGCAGATATCAGCCCCCTATCAGCCTGAGAACACATCCCAACACCTGTCTTCTGTATTCCTGAAAACCTCACGTTCATTTTACCCCTGTAGCTTTGAGGGGAAAATGTTTTTGCATTTATATCTTGCTTTCAATCTCCTCTACCCAACACTGCCCACCCCTCCAACCTCTCACCCTCCCAACGCTGATGGAAACCCAGCTTTGCAATGATTTGATGACTTCTGTATACTCAGCTTAGACGTTCTGAGCAAGAGCGAGAACACGGATATGGGTGAAAATATCTGATAATAAAGACACACTTGAATGCTTAAATGCTATTGTTGTGTCACTTTTTGAATTAGTTCCGATATTTGTCTCACAAAGAATGCAAACTGTGTACGGTGGCTGGTGATATATGGATATAGATAAAAATTATAAACCCTTGATGGTTTTATGACTCTTACAGCTTTGCTGTATTGGCAATTTGTTTGTGTCATATCCGTTTACGTAAAGTAACTTTGATGATTTAGAAAAACAAATATCTTTCCGCTGCAGAATTCTCCAGTAAATATATCCTCAGCAATATCTGTAACATTAACGTAGCGACAAGTTTCCTATTAATTTGAACTGAAAGAAATCAAAAATGGAAGCAGGAATTGGATTCAGCCAACGCACAGTAAGCACCCACTGCAACAAATAATAATAATAATAATAATAATCTGATATTTAAGCAAACATTTTTCCAAGATATTCACTTTTTAAACTAAAAATTATTATCAAAATAATTCTATTAGAAATTGCAACTTAAAACTCTGAGTTTCTGTATCATCACATTAGTGGTTGCCATGGCAACAGCTATTGTAATGAATATGTAGATAATTAGAGAAACACAGTTATTGAGACAACTACACAGTGTTTGGTTATAATTTCAGCTGTAATGTGAAGGAAAAAAAATATTCTAAATGTCACTATAGAGCTTTTTTTCCAGGTTTCTGTGTTCTATTATTCATTTTTGACCCCTAAACCAATTTTGGTGGGAAACCGCTAATTAAATATGTATATTTTGATTTAATCATATTCAGAGGTACATCCTGCAAAAAGAGCTCTGTACAGACATTGATCACCACAAAATGAAGAAAAGCGCCAAATATGAAGTTAATTGAATGTACAGTTGCTGAGAGATCTGTATTTTCTTGTTGAAAATCTGTATTTTTAGAAAAATGTGATTTTAGTTTGGCAGTAATAATATGATCAAAGTTTGACAGTAATGTTCTCAGGAGGAATACATTTATTTTGTTTTTAGTGGTTTTTAGGATTTTTTACTTCCTTATAAGGCATCAGCCTCATTAGTAACTCCCTCTTCTTCAATCTGTTTTTCTAGTGCGCGTTTTTCACTGTTTCATGCTTTTTCTGTCCAATTCATGATAGGCTTTCATTGACTTTGCCCCTGCGGTTATGCCAAGTTTCATAAGAATGGAGGGAATTCCTCACTGGCCATCATTGAAAGTCCACACACTCAAAGCAGTTCCAGCCTTGAAGACGGTGTTCGTGACAAATGTTCTCTTCGGAACACGACTCCATATTACGGATTATTTGAAGGACTACTTCACGTTCTTACCTCAAAACTAAAATTTTGAACCAAAATTGGCATTTTGCTTGGCTTTGCGTCCCCTTAAAGGTTTGCTTGATTTGTGTCTGTGGCACAATCACTGATTTTCTCTTTGGCTTTCTCTTCCAAAAAGTTTGGATAAATGACTCGTGTTTTTATATGTTTATAATGTTTTTTTTTTTTTTTTTGAAATATGCAACTCCTCTCCCTCCCTAAGCATGCGTAATCTGGCTCATTACACCCTGACCTTTCACCCCATGCTGACCCCTTGTGGAGTTCAAGTCAAAGCTGAGGCGTGGGTCTGGAGTTCCGCGAGCCTCTGTCCTTCATCCGTCAGGTCCTGCTGGGGCCCTCTCCCCTCTGACCGCCCCGCTCATTAACACCAGGCGCAGTCCCACTCTCCCCACAGCACGTGTACTGCTCAATTCAGTGGGATCCCCCCTCCCTCTCCACCCCCCCCGCCCCCCGAACCCATCACTGTGGGCGCGCACCATCCCACATCGGTGTTTACAATCGCTGGCCTTCACAGTGAGGGTGAAGTTCAGTTGTAACAGTTTATGTACGTTACAGGGAACATAAGTGAAGTAGCCTTGATATTTTAAGTAAGGCTTTATGCATTATAAGTGTATGTGAAGATGGAATGGGTTTTGTGAGAAGTAAAAAGCCACGGTGATATGTTTTATTTGAGCTCATTCACAATTTCAGTTATTTGAACAGTGGGCTTTTGGAATCGCTATTTTTTTAGGTCCGTGTTATAGGCTTAAATTACTTTCAATTACTGGAGGTGAGAGTTACACCAGCATTACAATCCTCAGTTCTGATCATTCTGATGCTACAGCTGTTATCTTACACCTTATTGAGAATGAAGGAGGAAATGTGTTCACTCAGTGCTCTGGCTGCTATGCATGGTAGCAGATTGCACACTGAGTCTGGACGCCGGCTGAATGATGTAAAAATGTATTGTCAGAGGGTTGGAACATGGCATGTTGTTTATATCCCAGCCACTGTTGTGACTATAGGGTTAACAGACGGGCCGGTCGTGCTTCACACAACACAACCTAAGCCTTTACTAATGAGTCTGGAACTTTCCACGTCACACCTTGGGTTTTCTTATTTACAATTCCAGTTGAAGAAACAAACCTTAACCTCCTGAGCACTCCCTCTCTGGCTCCTCGATACATCCACTTCACGTCTCGTGCTGTGTTTTGCGGCAGGCCGTGCCGTACCATGGGACCTCAAGACGCATCCAGGATATTTTAAAATGCCTTCAGGCACCTATATTTTTTACTGTCGGCTATGCAAAGGCCAAGTCTGGATGGATAGCAGCCAATGCTCCTGAGAGGTTGCGGTGCTCCGTTGTGTGGAGCTGTGACCCAGGTTTAAGCTAAGCACCTCGCTGCCTGCTTCTTCAAGAGTCGCTCCTTCCAAAGACCACATCATAAGGGAAAAGGATCCTTAGAGGGCAACAGATGCAGGCCTCACTCTGAAAGCGAGAGGATACCGCAGAGAATGCAAACTCTCACTCGTGGTTGGCGTTTATGGTGGATAATTAGCATTAGCGCAATCTCCTCCCTCTGTCGATGAAGAGAAAGCATAATTTCTTTTAGGTTCTTATAACGACACTGAATGACTCGTGCAAAACATACTATTACACTGAAGATCTTGGAAACAGATGTATAAAAAGTTCCAAAAATTTAACTATATACAACACTTTTGGGATGGTGTTCTCTAAGTGAGCCAAATTGTACTCCCTAGCCGTGGGTCTCTTGATTATTTTGTCCTTTCATTGCTTGAAGAACATGCTATTTAGTACAAAAAATACACTGAATGTACCTTCATGGTTCATTTAGGAATTTTGTCCTTGTACGGTAAGTTACTGTACCACTGTTTATTTCTGACAGTGCAGCCTGCCTCGGTGATCATTCAGACATATCAAACAGCATTGATATCATCCAATCTGTTAAACACGGTGAGCAGCTCAAGTTCCCATTGCCGTCAAGCAGTGACGGGCCTTCCGACAGTCGTGGGTTATTAATGGCCTTCCCACCGCCCCTTTACATCATAACTTTCTGAGCAGCGCCCTGTAAACGACATGGATGGCCGTCATTTTTTTTTACACCCGTCCTCCCATTCCCATCATTCTGCAACCCAACAGAGACCCTGTCTTCTTCCTGCTGTGCGGGTTTCCTTCTTAGCCGATCAAACCGGCCCTAGGTTTGTTTTATTTGGCCCCTCATTAACACCGGGCAGGGCCCTCTTAAATAGATGGGGAGATGGTGATGTGGACAGATGAGGGGATTAATAGCCGTCAATGCACGGAAACAGGGCGAGAGAGCTATCGACGTTGCAGTGGGCAAAAGAGGGGGAGAGGGCGGGAAGGGCTTATCGCCGAGTTTTTGCGATGATGTATTGGGACGCCCTGACAAACGGGAGTGCTTGGCGTAGCTGTATTTATGGCGGCACACATCTGGCCATCCTCAGCCCTGGGGTTGATGTGTGGATCTGTGGAGCAACGGAGGGGCAGGACTTTCAATCCCCAGGGCAGCCATCTGTTAGGCTTGCGAGATCGACTGGAAGCCACTGATGATGTCACACAGCACAACACACAACTGCATTCTGAACATGGCGTCCATCTCTCCCTTGACGTGTTGAGCTCCCTTCTGTGTATCCTCGCATCTAATTCGGGAAAGCATATTAAATTTGGCGGTTTGATAAAATTGGAATGAAGGTTTAAAAAATACTCAATACTGCAATGCATTGTATGAACCGAGGGTTGTGTTTCAAAGCTAACCAGATCCGTCTACAGAGTAAAATCCCGACCTGCCCTCTCTTGGTCTGACTAAGGTATACTGCCAAATTCTTGGGTCTTATCCATGCAGTCCCTCCCATAAATTGCAATATTGCGACCAAATTCTTGTCACAAGGACTCGCTGTCATGACAGCATAGTACAGGAAAATTTTGTGACTATCTTCACAAATAAAGCATCGCACTGATATTACACCATGCTTCTCCTGCATTCAAAACAATGGAGATCCTTGTGGTTATGGGAAGTTCGCTTCCCTGGGGATGTACACAGTTGTGTGTTACTCCTCCCAACCCAACTCCGGCCCCCTTTCTTCCACAGATGAGGAGGTGATAACCCCTGAAGCAGGCAGTCATCTGTTATCTCCTATACAAACTTCAAAGGCCCACGGCTGCGCACTGCACCTTTCCCCAGCATATTCATCCTCCCGGTGTCTGACCGGTGAGGGCAGGGTCAGGGAAGGCCCATCTGTCTACCCCCCGAACCTTCCCGAGGTGTGGAGGTGGGGGTCCCGAGGGCTGGGTCTCTCGAGCGAGAGGAGACACAGATATAGATGTTGGCTCAGGGCCGAGGCCGTCCGCTTTTCTGTCGGCTCAGCAGCCCCTTCCCCCCAAGAGACACTCAGGAACCAGACACGGGCCCAGATTCACTGAAACCTTTTGGTTGTGCGGTACCTTTCAGCACATACAAGCCAATACCAGAGTCAACGATTAGCCGGGATATGTGCGTTGCACCAATCAGTAGCCATTTTATTGAATTTGCATGTGCTGAAAGGTTTTGCTCATTCAGAAGGCTTTAGTAAATCTGACCCGAGCTGTCTCAGGCCTGTTTGGCTGCCGTGATTTATTTCTGCGAGCCACGAGAGGAACGCAAGCGTAGTGTCTAGACCCCTAAGAAGATGGGAGCAGGTACATTTTTGTTCTTTAGGTGATAAATTGGCCCAAAGTTCATATGAGTTCTATTTAAACACAAATAAGTATCATAAAAGAGCATAATGAGACCTAGTGATTTAAGTATTGACTTTGGTATTGCCGACCAGTGCTAATGCCTGCACACCAATAGGTTTCCACTTGATTGACAAGTGTTTGTACCTTTATAGACATTTTATCATGCCTTTATGGCTGATAGTTTAAGTCTGGTTCATATAATAAATCTGCCAAAACGTTTGAACAATGTCATGAGAACAACATCAGCTGGGTGTAGACGAGGAGTCACTGGCTGTCAAAACAATCTGCAGATGCCCCTCAGTTACTGTACACTCTCCTTCGGCGACCCACCTCTGGCTCTCGTCCCCTCATACGGTATTGCTGTAATCTGCTCGGCTCGCAGGTGGGGACGGCGAAGCAGTTTGTCCGCTGCTCCCGGCAGAAGAATGGGCCGAGCACCGAGGTGACAAACGTCACGCAGCTCAATTCTGCGATCCTTCATCTGGCGGGGAGGGAACGCGGGGAGTAACGGATGGGCGTTAAATCGCTCCTGTCGTCCCCAGCGAGGGGGCCACCTGTTCCTTGCGCCTGGTTTTCAAAGGCTGCTGCCTGACAGGAAATGAAAAGCAGGATGGTGGAAAGAGGGGGGCTCTTGAGCAGAACTCTCCCCTCCTGTCCGTTTGGCAGCCGATATTAGTGCCTCCGCTTCCCCTCCCATTCACTCGTACCATTGATGTTGCACCCTGAGTGCTACTTCACAGACATGCAAGAGACGCTACGCTCGCCATTTTGGCTCTCAGTTTACCTGTGTATTACCTCCGCCAAGTAGTTTATGTTTTTGCCAGCGTTGGTTTGCCTGACTGTCTGCTTGTGTTCAAGATAACTCAAAAAGTGATGAACTTATATTTTGGAAATTTTGTGGAAGGGTTGCTGTTAAATCAGGGATGGACCCTAGTGATTATGACTGCGATCGGTCAAACAATATGGCCACAACATTTTGACTGTGCTGCCTTGGCAGAGGTTTGCACTCTCAGAGTGCCTGAGGTTCAAACATTCATCTCCCCTTGCAGTGTTCCCACTCTCTATTGTCAGCCTAAATATCAAAGTTGCGCCACCGTCGCTCAGTAGGTGTGACAGTATATGTGGAGTGGTGTTAGCACCCGTTCTTTCCCAAGTCTGGATGGAAGAAGGTCAGGGGGTTCTGGGCCTTTGCACTAGGCAGTTATCAGAATTGTGCATGAAAAAAGAAGAGGGATGACGAGTGTTTTTTGGTGTGTACAGTGCTGTGAAAAAGTATTTCACGGTTTTGAAATGGTGATTTCATTCATTGGAGGAATACAGCTGTCCAACCCTACCTGGATCCATGTGAACAGGTAATTGCCCTGTTAGATACTCCATCAACAACAACGTAAGCACATTTATTTTTTTGATATTTGGGTTCAATTTCAGTAGACACAGGTTCATGATTACTACAGCCCTGTTGAATCCAAACATTACTTAAATAGAAACTGTCTGGCAATGTGACATTAGAGAGGATAAGCATTCAATGCTGTTGTCTAAATAAATTCAAGAACAGATGAATCGCAAATTCGTTACCATCTATCAGTTTTGAAAGGTTAACAAACCCATATCTAGGTCTTTGGGACTCCAGCGAACCATGGTGGGAACCATTATCTACAAATGGATAAAGCCTTCCTAGGAGTGGCCACCAACCAAAATTCCTCCAAGAGTGCATCAATGACTCTTCCATGAGGTTGCAAAGATCCCACTTGTGTGTTATTGTTCACTCTTCCACAATAAGAAAGCGACAGGGCAAAAATGGCATCAGTGGTGGAGCTGCCAGCTGAAAACCACTGCTGACGAAAAAGAACACAAATGCTTATCTCACATTTGCCAGAAAGCATCTTGATGACTTATAGGATAATATTCTGTGGACTGATATGTCAAAAGTTAAACTTTTTAGGAGATACGGGTTCTGTTATTTCTGGTGTAAAGCTAACAAAGCATTCCACAATAAGAACATCATGTCAGCAGTCAAACATGGTGGTAGTAGTGTGACTGTGTGGTCTGTTTGATTGCCGTTGTTTGCTGCCAAGGGTTGGATACCAATTCATAGATTTTAGGGGTACAGTAATTTCTCACATGGGTAATATGCACAAGTTTTGAATAACTCTTCACCTTCAATAAATGAAATGATCATTTAAAAGCTGCATTTTCCGTTAGCTCTAGTTCTGTTGGCCGGATATTGAAATTAGTTGGATGATCTCAAAGATATAAATATGACAAATAAACAAAAAATAAAAGAAATTCAATGGGCGGCAAATACTTTTTCACAGCTCTATAGGCGATATGCATTTGATCAGGCTCAGGACAGAAAGTACCCCAATCCTGATGTACCTATTTATTTTTACATTTTTTGGCTTGGATAGTGTTCAAATAGAACAACTGAGTGCATTTTGGAAATAATTTTTCCCCAAAGAACAAAAATATACCTCCGCTATAGCCAGTTTTTGAGTGTGCGTGTCTGTGAGCGTTTGTGTTGATGTGTGTCTAGTACGTCACTGTCAGAGTCATGACATCACTGGGGTCAGCTGACCTCCTGCCTTCACTCTGGCCCACACCCATCAGCCCTTGCTCCTGCTCCAGCTCCATCATGTTCTGTATGTCTCACTCACTCTCGCATCACTCAGTCATTTCCGTCTTCTCCTCATAAATTCGCCCAGAGTGATGGAGCGATTGAGAGACAGAGCTGGTTGTGCATGAAATATCACTCTGACGAACAAAGACTCTGCCCTCTTCTCCACTGTGACCTGCTGAGGTGAAGCGGTGCTGTTTCCTGATGAAATAGTGCGGTGAAGAATATTTATATCCAGTGGATAGGGACCATTAAGAGCTGAGAATTGCGGGGGCCATTAGTAAACGTCAGCATTGAAAGGAGGTGGCTGGTTGAGCAAGTGTCTGAGGCTTGTGGAATTGTGACCAGTCACTGAGTTCATCCTTCTCCTACAAATACAACTGGATATAACTGGCATTAAATCTCCTATTGACCAGGACAGGAGCGAATACGGTTAACTGGTTGGCGTTAAAGTAATTTATGCATGATAAATAACATTGCCTAAATGCAGCATTATGTTCCATACGACGCGTTGCTATTTAACCATCTGACCGCTAAATGCAGCGATTGTTGCTCAATGATGTAAGATCAAAATCAAAGCTGTTGAAAACCTATCATGCGGGAGCTCTTTTATACAAGTTGCCGCTTGATAGGTTTTCAACAGCAAAAGATCATTGAATGTATATTTTGGAAAAATTTATTTCAGCGCTGTAAGAGTTAATTCAACTGTGGAACTCTCTGCAGCATTAAATAGTTTGCAGAGATGGTTGACTCAACGGTGTCAGTTGACACGTCATCGGTTTTTTATGTTTCTTTGTCAACACTACCCATTTGCCTAATTGAACTGCCTGTGCTTTCAAATGCAAACACGTTGAAGGTGAAGGAGTCGGTGGGGTGAACAAAAGGTGGTGACAGGGGCCTGTGAGGAGATGGACGTGAGGGTAGTGGCGAGATAGGCGGATTCCTGGGTGTGATTTCTCGGTGCAGGCCTGTGCTTCAGCTGCAACAAAGGTAATTAACACTGTGTCCCGGCTCGAATATAGGGAACTGTCGGCGCTTCTCCTCATTGGCTGGCTAAATGGGCTGTGACCTCCAGCCTATGCCCCCACCCTTCCCCTGCCCCCCGACGAGGCCCCTTCCCCTGCCCCCCGACGAGGCGTGTCCGTCAGTGGTGCGGAGTCTGGGGCAGGGCCTTTGTGCCCTGGTGCCATCCTTTAACGTGGGTAGTGACAGGGAGCCTTTAACCGGGACACAGGTGATGACACGCCGGGGGCCATAAAACAGGGACGTTTTAGGTGCAAGACAGCCGGAGAAAGAGCCCCCGGACGAGCGTCCTTCCACCGCCAGCGACCCTGTCAACCCTGATGTGCGGCACTTCGTCAGGCTGTGTGGCTATCAGTCCTGTCAGCACGACCTTGCTTTCTTACCTGGTCCGGAAGAAAGGCAGAGCGTTCAGTATCCCGAACGGCATGCTTGCGCATCATCCATCCGCACTTAACCCTGCTATCACTCAAGCGTGCATTTTGTGGTAAAGCTGCATTGTATTTATCTTACCTATTACCATACTGATATAATTACACAGAAGTAAAGGTACTGCGGTGAAGGATGGTATTCCAACGGGCTGAATGAGGTAATGTGATTCCATGTTATCATAGGTGTGCCAGAATAAGATTTCCAATATATGAAGGCCGGCCGTCAGATTCCTCAATGTTGTTACGTGCTGTATTAGATTTAAAGCATCCCATGTTTTTCTGTGTTTCTGGTATGTCCTATGATTACGTGACGGAGAATGGAGCGTCCTCCATAGTGAGTCCGACACTCGACATTTCCCTCATTTCACGTCTGTTTTCACCGAGTTTGACACGAGGCTTCCTCAATATGTTCCCGCACTCCCAACCGCTTGCCCTTGAAGCATAGAAGCAACAGACTAAAATATTCCATTAAGAAGTCTCAGGCTCGATTTTTATCGTGAGTGCATTGGGAACATTCTTTCTAATCTCTTGTGAGGCATTACTCTTTAAAATGAAGCATGCGCTTTACCAAAAAGAAATAATAATTTCGATTGTTGTCAATTTTTACGAGCAGCTCTTTTGGCAGTTGCTTCGTTTTTTTCGGACGCACTCGCCCTCCGCATGTTTACATGTGCTCTATATTAAAATAGCATTAAAGCATTCATCAAGAACATAGCCTTCATCAGGCAGACAGGTGTTGACTAAATGAGGGATTGCGGCCATATGGGCGCCCGCGTATCTGGTGGTCAGAATTATATTAAAACATGGTAGTGCATGGAATAATTAATCACCACCATACCATGATTAAAATTCTTATCTTTCGCTTCCCCCTCAAGTCTGCTTATTTGAAGGAATATGCTTCATACGAGCTGTTTCGGCCATTCTCCCGAGATCTTTTATTAATATCCTCTCTTCAGTTGATAGGCAGGAGCCACCGGTTGTGGAACCTGGCTCTTTATCCGTGTGCCGTTTCGTGTTATTGTAAGGGTCGGCGAGATGGGATCATCTGTATCAGTTTCGCCTGAGGAAAAGGTAATGTCGGCTGCATTGGGTGGCCCTGGGAAGAGCAGCAGGAACAGAGCTGACAGAAGCTGAGGCGTGATATACTGGAGTTCGGGAGGCGTCCGCGCTCAGCGATCACGCTGCTTTTCGCTGATTACGCCGCTTCTCCCCCATAACGCACAGCAGCAGAAAATATGTTGATCACCAGCTTCTTACCCTGCTGAAAAAAATCTACCACATACCAGCTGGATTCCAACAAGGTTTTCGTTGTGTTTTCACTGACTCTAGCTGGTCATGACCGGTCTATTGCTGGAGACAACTGGTCTCCGGCTTTTTGTTGCGCTTGAGTGACAGAGTGGCCAGATTAGCCAATGAATCGACTTTGTTAGGTGAAAATCTTGCCCTCCAAAAAAAAAACCAAATAAATAAATTGATAAGACTGATATAAACAATAACAAGTTTTTTTTTCCATGAATAATATACATTTGTTTGGCTGCACTAGTGTTCACCACAGAAACAGTTCCATCATTTTTCCTCCATCCTTTAAGAACTTTGGAGGAAGGTGAGTTAGAGTTTCCAGCATTTAGACTTGATTCTCCCTACAGATTTTCACTCAGATAAATGCAAACCTGCTGCAATTTGGTCAAATATTTAGATACAATTGTGTGGTAAATGTGTTTTGAATAGAAATAGAATTGTATTGTATAAGAATAATGTAATCCTAAGATTCCAAAAGTCAGCACAAGAATTGGTGAATGAGTTGTGACTACCTGGAGTATAATTTTGTTGCTGACATTTGACTGCATTGACTTGGAACTCATGGACATACTAAGGTTCACTGTTTGATCCTTTGAAGTACTTTGCCAAACATTGACCGCGGTGTTGCTGAGGTTCCAGTCGATAGTCTCCCATTGATCAGGTTAAAATGCATGTGCAATAGGGATTAAATCTAGTGAGTCGTTACCATGTCAAACCCTTCCAATTTTTCTTCCCAGTAAGCTCCTTGGTTAACACTGTGGTATGTTTAGGGTGATTTTCCTCCGAAGGATAATCTTCTATCCAATTAGTTTGATACCATTTCTCTGAAGACAGTTGATTTCTCTACATGTCAGCTGCCTTTCAGCTTTGCATTAATCATTTACCACCTGCCGTTATAGTTACATCATGGATAAAGAACGCTGAACTAGATGTAGATGCTGTCAGACAAGACCAGACCATTGTTTTGTTACCAAAGTGTAGTACCCCAAGGGTCCAGTGATTTCCGCCTTAAATTCTGCACTTTTGCCATTACAAAGGTAAAGGTTTATCTGTTTGTAGTACTCTCTGTTCTTGGTGGTGAGAGGTCCACATCCCTCGGTAATACGTCCCAGCCATTGCTCTGTGCTTTGTTTTCTTTGATTTTCAACCAATGGAAGACCATGAGCTAGTATTCAAGTTGACGGTCTAGTTTTAATCAAAGCAGGTCTGGCAATCATCCTGCCATTATTTTCCAGTGTATTCCATGGATGGCTGAATCATATGCTATCACTAAGATCTGTAGTTTATCTGTCAGGGCATTCCATGCTTCATAACTTCAGAGGAGGTAAGCATGCTTTAGGTGTAGTGATTGACATTTTGTTCACCCTCACTTGCTCGTCAACTCAGTTTTTGCTTTCACATCAGCAGTTTTGCCTTTCCACTAATGAAGTGGAAATTTCTATCTAATGGAGTAGAGAAAAAAATATGAAATCACTCAATGTTGAGGGAAAAATATGGAATCACCTTGTTATTGGCATTTCTCAAAGCAATACCAGTAATCTTGTTTAAGCAGAAAAATTTGGTCAACCTATAACTGAACTTAATAAAGTAAGGCAACCTGCTGCAAAACATTTTTGAGTTTGCTCAACTTGAAGTTCCAAGTTCTTACATAAATGAGTCTGTGCAACCACTTGGACTTGAAGTTGAGCATATTCAAAAATGCTTTGTGGGTGGTTACATTAATTTTTTGAGTGATAGTAAATGTTTCATTTTTTTACAATGAAAAGGCTGGTGATCATTTGTCAGATTAATTATGCTAACTTGGAACTTGACTTTCTTGAATTGCAAAATAGTTCAATGTCCATATGAGCAATGAATTTTAAAGAATGCAGACAGGGAATTTTGCCCGAATAATCTTTGTTCTAAATGCAAATTCATGGGAAAATAACATTTTGAAAAGCATTGCAGTTGTCCCTATCCATTCTCTCTTAACTGTATGTCTTTAGGATCCATTAAAAAGACATCTATTGATCTCTGTCTCATGCTAGATTTCTAAATTAAAGCAATTCTACCACACTAATAGGTGCATTCATTACCCACTGACTGTGCTTTCACAGGCCAACTCGTGTAAAGCAGCACGCTGTTATGCCTTTGATAGATTTTGGGCGATTACGGAGAAACACAGGGAACAAGGTGCAGTGGCTTTTATTAAACAAGCCACAATCCCTTTGCCAAGTGGAACAAGGGCTTCATCAGCCATTTTATTGCTAAGGCCCTCAGGTTTGTGTTGAACTCCAGCAGCAGACGGCTACCCCATGCTGGTATTATTGGGCGGAAGTATTGCGTATGGCCTCCTCAGGGCAGTGCAGTCCACAGAAACCTTAGCCAGAAAGCGGCTTTCTCTTTGTGCAGGTTGTGGAACCAGAATATCGGTGCTTTACAAGTGCAGGAACATTGTGATGAGGAGGTGTAAAAGATATACCCCAGTTTCAAAAGGCAAGATGAGGACAATACAGTTGCATTCAAGCTTTTCACTACTCCTCAATGTGACTCATTGAGTGAAATTTTTGATGAAGTTGGTAAAGACTTCAGAGTGGGGAGAATAACTTCAGGCTGTAAAAATACTAATTTTCTATCTCAGAGATGATAACGCCTCTGACGCACTTTCAGTTTTTCACCGAACGCGACACTCATTAAACTTCATAGACTACATGACAACTTTGTGATATGATAACCAATTTGTTAGCGTTCTCGATGTACGTTCAGTGGAATTGATGAGGAAGAAGAGACCGTGGGACCGTAAAAGAGCACTAAACTGCCAAATGATGAAGCACATGCATGGAGAATTCGTGGTGGCTGAAGAAATTACTCGTTTAAAAACATGTCACTGGGTGTTTTATTGCTAATTTCCCTGTTTTGAATTTTATTTTCTTTTGCATATTTTAGTGCTTTTCTCGTGCCTAGAGCCTAATTCGCATTGACACTTTTTCTCTACGCATACAAACAAAAAAAAATTATAACTGCTATGATTTAGAAATAAAAATGAATTAATCAATTCGGTTGAGCTTTTTCTTTCAAGAAAATTGTTCTGCAACATTCGGTTTCATAATCTGCATGAAATTGGGTTGCAAAAGTGATGTATTCTCGCAATCGTTCTGAAACTGTGGCTGCGATAAGCAGACCTTGTTGTTTTCAGCTCCACCAGTCCCATGCCACTTCTACACTCCAGAATTCGGCTGGGCGAATGATTGTCAGTCTGTCCTTCAAGCCTAATTCCAGATTCGGTTTTGAATCGAGTCACAACAAGGTCCCAACACATTCTAACCGCGTACGCCAGTCGGACTGTATCTCAAAGGTCAGCTGAGTGCTTTCCCAACTTCATGAAGATGATTCTCATGTAGATATGGAAGGACATAGAACCTGGAGGGAACAGTCAAATTAATCTGCACTCTATCCGCATCAACTGAAGTTGACAAAACAGGTTGAACAACGATTTATTTATGTTTGTGCCGATTGTCAAATATGTACATGTTTTTTTAGCAGTGTCCAGTCAATCTATAGCAAACTAAAGCTAGCTATAACTGAAATAAAAAAGTGAAGGAAATTTGAAATCCCACTCCTGCACAGGTGTTCCCAGGTGAAAAAGTATTACACTTAATTATATTAAAAGTATATTTGTTGCATACAAAAGTTAGTACAAATATACTTTCGCAAATTAAGCACAAAAAGTAATATATTTAATATATACTTTTAGAAAGTGTACACTTTAAGTGTACTGAAGTAGTACACAAGTAGTATTCAATGACTACTTGAGCACACTTAATTACACATAAAGGGGGTGAAAAAAACATACACCGTACTTAATACAGTCTGTAAAAGTGTAATTCAAGTATAGTATTTTTTTACCTGGGTTTAGATGTCATTGTCAACAATTGGCACCCTTAGCACAGTTATGCTGATGCCAAATTTTGCAGAGGTGGATATAGGTTTACCATTAAATTTTACAGGAAGCTGAACGTATCCATTACACTGGTTTTGAATAACAGCAACAGAATTAGCAATGGAATATTTTTTTGCGGACAGTAAGTCGTACTTTCTGAAGATGTTCCCAAGAACGCAAAGCTGCTCCCATGCAGCACAGCTGGACCCTAAGGTCCCTCCCTGAGAGATAACAAGAAGATGCTCCCGTCGCAGCCTAATGGAGGAAAGGGGGTGGGGATGAAAGCTGTGATTCAATTCCGGAGCTCTTCAGAGATTACCTCGCCCCCGCACTGCTCATTAAGTACTCCCAATTACAGTCATTATTATTAGGGTATTATTAAACGACGTCGTAAAGGGCGAAGCTTGTCTTATTACTAAGTGCCTGGATGGGGCTGGAGAAAAGTGGGAAGGGAGGGTCGGCGATACCGTAATGAGGCTCGTGCGCCTCCTGTTTTCGTCTTTCATTTTTTTGGGCTGTATGAACACTCGGATGTCGAGACGGTTCTTTCCCACCTCATTTGCTTTGACACTCACATTCTCCTCTTGTTTGAGGATTATGTATCACCGGACCCCGAGACATAGCTTCTAGAATATATTTATCCGTCAGCTGAAAAGCTGGACACGGCATGTTAATGAATGTGTTTAATATTGTTGCAATCAGACCTCGGCTCTGTGAAGTCATTTGTATTTTGAGCAATACCGTTCGGTCTCCACGGTGCTCTTAATTGCCACTAATTATCTGTTTGGTGATATATGTGTCGACAGGATAAGCATCCCGATCCCTCCTTTTTTTTGGTTTTTCTGCTTGTAAATTAACACTGAGTGATAGCTGAGGTTAATATATGTCCCAGATATTTTGGCTGAAAAGTTTTTTTTTCCACTTGTGAAACCTTATATTTCACACAAAACAGATTGATTTGTCCAGTCATTGGCTATGTTATTGGACTTGCATGTGCAAAGACGTTGCTGATGCTGCATCTATTTGCATGTCAGGCCCACTGACTTACACACGCTGTGTATTGCATGCTCTCTTAGTCATGGAGAATTCGCTCCACATGAAAATTCTAAAAAATTGAAGGATGTACGACTTGGATTCTGATCCGCATCAGACTCACGTACAGAATGCTCAACATCAGTCCGAAGGAAGTAATCTACTGCGAGCAACATGATTTTCGCTTCCCTGTCTTGTTGCACACATCCACAAATTATAATGCATGTACGCTATTAGACATTATCCCTACTAAACCTACAAACAACAAAAGATTGTTCTGCCAAATTAGTATCTAGCACTTTAAAAATTGCTTCTGTTTCCATCCAGCCCCCCCCATTCCTTTCCCTGTGCGTCTCTGTCCTCGTGCACTTTGGGAAACAGCATCCCCCTCGCTGCTAATGTTCTCGAAAGCAATGAAATTAAACCAGTGAACCAGCACGTGTCACAGATTCAGTACCCCCCCCTCCAGGGTAATTGCATTCCGGCATGCATACTGATGAACACTCGCGGCCTCCACCTCGAACACCCTGGTGGGTCTCGGCAACATAGCATCTAAATAAAACCCCATGCAGAACGCCCCCCCCCCCCCCCCACCCCACCCCGCTTCCCAACAGCAGGCCTCCCACCACTGGAGGGGGTTTAGCTAATGCAATATTCATGCTCAGAGGGGATGAGACGAACGCGGAACATTTGGTCACTGAAGTTTGCGGCTCCCTCTGCAGGAGTCTCGTGCGTGCGTGTGTGCAGTGTGTGTCTGTGCGTGTGAAAGAGAAAAAGACGGAGAACTTGAAGGAGTGAGGGATGGAGAGCGAGAGAGAGAGTAGGTAAGAGAGAGAGAGAGAGTGAGTGAGTGTGAGAATCCATTGGAATGAGTTCTGTTGTGCACACTGTATTGGAACGCAGTGAAGGTATTGACCCTTAAGCTACACTCACTCTCACTGCGGCCTTCACAATACAAAGGGATCGTCCGATTCCAGCAATGCTGTGCACATGTACGCAAATGCAGCTCATATGTGCTCGCGCATAAACACTCGTACCCCCGCACAAACACACAAGTGCAAATATTAGTATTCATGTGAATTCTTGCATGCCTCCAGGGCTACATGAAACCCTTTTTGGCAACAAGATGCATAATATTTTTCCTGATTATATTCGGCTCTAGACATCCGGAGTTTAATTTGCTGAGAATATGAGGCAAAAGAGACACTTAATTGCTGATATTTTGTCCGTTGCTGTATTAAGAATGCCTTTAATCGCGGAATAGCTTTGAATCATAGGCTAAGGATACACTTCAGAGAAACTGCATGCCAGTCTCTCTTTATCTTGATGCTCTGTGTGACAATGAACAGAAGTATGCTTTATAACCCCTGAGGCACTGTATGTTATTTTATCATTCTGCTATGTGGGAAACATTTCTCTGAATATGGCAAATACTTGATGCCAAAACCCCTCCTCCTCTTAGAGTTCTTTCTCATGTGACATGTTGTTGCGCACAGATATATATTTGAAATTTTAAATTTATTAATGGACAGCCCCTTGAGAGGAACCATCTCCTTTTCAAGGGGATCCAACAGAAAACGTATAGTCCAACAATATGCAAGCATGCGCATGCAACACAAAATACAATACATCACATACATTAGGCTCTCATTTACCACCCACCCGCATTTAGTACGGAGGAGTTTGAAACCATAAGTTGACATTGATGGAAATGATTGCAACAGAAAAAGGAACAGAGAAAAAGAAATTCATTTATGAATAGATTAAAAATATATTTTAAAAAAAGACAATGGTGCTGAACTATTGACAAGGTAACAGAGTATCAGAAGCCTAGAGATATTGATAGTGGGAAGACATTACCATTAAAAACAGCAACATGATGTTTTAAGTGTAGGCAACAAGGAGCTTTTGAAAAGAGGATACAGTGTCTCACAAAAGTGAGTACACCCCTTGCACTTTGACAATTTATTATATCTTTTCAAGGGACAATGTTACAGAAATGAAACTTGAATATTTTCTAGAGTAGTCAATGTACAGTATGTGTAGCAGTGTAGATTTACTACACTGTCCAAATAACTGAACAAACAGTCACTATTTCCAAAATGGGTGGCAACAAAAGTGAGTACACCTCCCCGTCAACATGCCAAATTGTGTCCATAGTGTCAATATTTAGTGTGACCACCATTGTTGTGCAGCACTGCCTTGATTCTCCAAGGCATGGAATTCACCAGAGCTGCACATGTTGTTGCTGGGTTCCTCCTCCACTCCTCCAGGACAACATCATGGAGCCGATGGATGTTGGACACCTGCTACTCCTCCGCCTTCCTCTTGAGGATGCACCACAAGTGCTTAATGGGATTCAGGTCTTGAGACATACTTGGTCACGCCATCACCTTCACCTTCAGCTTCTTCAGGAAGACAGTTGTCATCTTAGAGGTGTGTTTTGGGTCGTTATCATGTTGGAAAACTGCCGTGCAGCCCAGTTTCTGAAGGGAGGGCATCATGTTCTGCTTCAGAGTGTCACTGTACGTGTTGGAATCCATTATTCCATCAATTAAGCGCATCTCCCCAGGATCAGAAGCACTCATGCAACCCCAGACAATGATGCTGCCACCACTATATTTGATTGTCGGCAGTACACACTTGTTTTGGTACTCCTCACCAGGACGCCGCCGCACATGCTGGATATCACCTGAGCCAAGCAAGTTTACCTTGGTCTCATCAGACAACAGAACATGGTTCCAGTAGTTCATGTTCTTGGACTGGTTGTCTTTAGCAAACGGTTTTCGGGCTTTCTTGTAGGCTAGCTTCAGAAGAGGTTTCCGTCTTGGCCGACGGCCATGCAGACCGACTTGCTGCAGTGCATGGCGTATGGTCTGAGCACTGACTGGCTGTTCTACCACTGCTGCAACCTTGTTAGCAATGCTGCCAGCCCTCCTGCGTCTGTTTTCTGGAGCCTATTTGTTCACCTGGCCTAGAGCACGAGGACTCAACCTCTTCGGTCGACCCTGACGAGGCCTGTTCCGAGAAGAACCCGTCTTGGAAAACTGCTGGATAACTTTTGCCACCGTGCTGTAGCTCAGTTTCATGGTTTCACAGATCTTCTTGTATCTTGGACCATCTTTGTGGAGAGCAGATCCTCAAAGTTCTTTCCCATGAAGTGCCATGTTGACCATCCAGTTATCAGAATGAGAGCAACGCACCCAAAGCACCACAATTTAAACCTTCAACATGTTACACAACCTCAAATAACCCAGTCGAACTGACGAAAGCTTGGACATGATGAATAAGACACATTTCATTGCTTGATTGACCATTACCAATTGGGATTTGTACTCACTTTCGTTGCCACCCATTTTGGAAATAGTGACCGTTTGTTCAGTTATTTGGACAATTCAGTAAATCTACACTGCTACACATATTGTGCAATGACTAGTCTACAATATATTCAAGTTTAATTTCTGTAACTTTGTCCCTTGAAAAAATATAATTCATTAATTGATGAAATGTGAGGGGTGTATTCACTTTTGTGAGATACTGTTTATTTATATACATATATTTATATATATATAATTTTTTTTCAATTAATCTGACATCACTGTTTACATCCCTTGATAAATACTGAAATTTGTTTTTCAGTCTTTGAACAGATCCAAGTGGTTGCTGCGCAGGAACTTGGTAACATCTTGAAACAAGGATACTTGGAAAAGAAACGACGAGGTAAGATATCATTGGTGTTTCTTCCTTAAGGAATTTTTTTACTCCATTATTTAGATATTAAAATGTCATGTGCAAGCTATGTTCTCAAATGTGAGGGTAACCGTCCCTGTTACTAAATATTCACCATCCTACTGGTTTTTCACTCAAGCCCAAACAAAGCAAACCTCATTCAACACCTATCTACATTCAGCTACTAACTGGTGTGAGCTTATGCGCCAAATCAGGGTCGAAATGAAAACCTGAATGATTGATATTTAGGAATATCCTTACCACTGCCCTTCTGAAAAGTATTGTCGGGCATGAGAGATAGACAGGCACCTCAATGAAGCAGCCACTGTAAGGTAACGGAACGTAATGAGTCCCTGCTAGCATATGAGAATAGTATCTGCCCACAATCTTGTGCTTATATTCCCTTTGAGTGCATAATATGCTACCCATAATCGGAGCTCTGAAAGACAAGCTTTCTGGAAGCAGATGTAGCCAAAGATGGCTTCTGTAATCTGGAATGGCCGGCTCACCAGCCCCATTATGGGGTACCGCCCCTCTTTTCAACTGGTGAAAGCTTGTGTCCCTCCTGCTGGCCTTCCCTCACTGCTGGAGCTCTCCCCAGTGTTATCCTCATACCCCTTGATCATATACTAAATCAAGCACAAGCTTCCTGTCAGCACAGGTCTTTCCAGCAGTCTTCTTTTTAAAAAAAAACTGGGAGCAACTTAAAGTAATTATAGTCTAAATTGCTGTAAGTGTTTTATTTGATTCCTTAATTTGCTTTAAAGTAAAATACTTTTGTGGGTTCATTTTGTGCAGCCATGTGTCTTTCATATTCTGCTGACACCATATGTTGGAGAAAATTAAAAAAAAAACATCCAGAACTATAGGAGGGGGTCACTTAATCTGAAAAAATATCCTTGTGAAAGGATTAAGACCTAGAACACTCTCCTGGACGTCAACCACGTCAATAATCAAGAGAATATTTTACTAGAGTAAATGCAGAGGGTTTACCACAAGACTGGTAAACCTTTAGCAGAATAGAGTTTGCCAAAAAGCATCTATAATAAGCCATTGTAGTTCTGGAAAAACATCCTATGGACTGATGAGACAAAGATCATCTTGAACCAGAATGATGGGGAAAAGAGTGTATGATTGAAAGCATGCTACTTGTGTAGCATTATGGAGGTAGTGTTAAGGCGTGAGCATGTATGGCTGCCAGTGGACATGGTTCCCTTGTATTTACTATTGATGCCACTGCAGAAAAAAGTAGCAGGACTGATTCTCACTGCTATCCTGCTTCATTATTGGCTCACATTCAGCCAAATGCTTCTAAACTCATTGGCTGGTGCTTCACTGTGCAGATGGACAATCACCTGAGCCATACTGGGAAAAGAACCCAAGACTATTTTAATACAAGGAAGCTGATTGTTTTCAATGCTCAAATCAATCATCATTTGGTTGTATTTTTTTTAAGTGATTAATTTTAACTTCTTTTCCACTTGAAATCGGGGTGTCAAACTCCACTGAGGGCTTAGGTGTCTTCCGGTTTTTGCTGTGTTTCTGCTTTAGTAAATAATTTGAGTCACCAATTTGCTAAAGAGTCTGCATTACTTGTTCTTAAGGCACTTGTTAGATGCTGATTGGAAGGATAACACATAAGCCTGCTGGCACTGTGGCCATTCCGGACTGAAGTTTCACTCTCCTGTTTTAAATAAATCCTTCTTGTGACATTTACTTGTGTCACTTGCTGTCTCCTGGCTGAAAGGTAAAATGCTGTCACAAAAACAGGAGAAAACTTCAGAAAAGGAGAAACCTCACTACACGCATAATGTTGGTGTCAGTATATAGGAAGCACTGATACCTGCTCATTATTCGGTTTACATATTTCATCTTTGCCACTTTTTCAGTTCTTTTTAAGTAAAATCTTTGTGCTAATTGGAATCTTGGATGGGAATTTAAGTTAAATTAAAATGATTTAAGTGTTTAATTTTATTTATCTATTTATTTATTTTTGTTGCATCAATTTTACCTAAATTGGAAGTGTTTTTGCACATTGAAGAGCAGCTAGCTGCAGAATTGAAAATGGTGGGGACACTGATAATAAGTGTTGACCTGTTTTCACATGAGTCCACAATGCTTATTTTACCTGAACCGATCAAGTGAAGGTAAGGTATTGCCAGTATTGCAGGAAATGCCCCAAGCTAATAACCAAAAAATAACCAAATTGTTTATCTATTTTCATAAACTGGAATTCGTGAATAAAATATCAACTTTTCTGAATTGCATTTTTTTTATACCTTCCTTAAAGTGCATTCAGAAAAAGCTGTATTCCTTTTTTCCAAATGGATTATTTTAGTCGAGAACTTGTTAATAAATGAAAATGGGTGAAGTCAGTTAAAAATTATTTTTGAACCTCCGCTATTTTCACCTAGGTATTATGGCAAGGTGTCAGGGAATAATAATGAATACAGCCATTGTTTCCAGCATTGATCTGTGTTGGTTCCATGCCTCCCATATACTCTCCCTGGATGTAAAATAATAACTTTTTGCCGGAACAAAGTTCAGTTCAGGTTTGTTCTCAGATTCCAGATTTCCTGGCATACCACACTTGAATTTTTGAATAATCAAAAGTTCAAGAGTCACCTGCCACCTTCTCAATTCCATCACAGTGTCTATCTCCCAGATTTTCAAAAATGTACTGGCTAATCCTATTTGTACGAAATTGTTTTATGAAGAGATTTTCTCCCATCTCAAAATAATAATTCAGTCTATATAGTTTACTGTAAGATATACAAAAAAAAAAAGAAAGAAAACCGAACATCTAGTTTCTGAACAATTCTGACTTTGTAAGCCAAAACAGTACTAATTTGGTGCTGTGCTTTAAAGTGATTCATGGACTTTATGATTGGATGGTGATAAAAGCCCATATCTTTTTTCACTGATTATTATCAGATGATGATTGCACTTGTCAGTGTATTTTATAAGGTGCTCAGCATTTCATTACAGACTAATGAAGATCCTTTGGCTTTAAATAGCAATCTTAAAGTGCTGTCTTGCCACTCCTTAAGGTAATGCGCTCAAGTTCTGGAGGCTCGAATAACACCTCAAAATATGACAAAGAAGTTTGTTCCAAGTGCCTTAGTTTCATTGCATATGAAGTCCAAAATGAACACGTCATCATCAATTTGTTTAGTATACAGCTCACTCAAATCAAATCAGCGCAAATCAAATTCAATAAATAAGAAAAGTGTTCAAAAGGTGCACTTGAAACCCTCTAACCTCAAACCTCCCCAGAAGTCTCAAAACATCACACTTAGATAATGATGCTATCAGACCAGCAATGAAAAATCACAAAGAGAGTGATTCGTTTTGAGGAGAGAACCTTCATGTCGTCATGCCCTGCTGTGTCATGGATGTGTCAAATGATGGAGCACCTGTAACAAAACACGACATACTGTGAAACTGTGCAGGAGATCATTAAGGATTTGTACTTGCAAAATGTTTCTCCTTAATCTTAAATGGAGGAAAAAATTAGTCCACTGATACTTTTCAGTCAAGAAATTAATGCATTTTCCCAATTTTCAATTTAAATCTGTTTTGTTTATGCAATATCGAAGTGAGCTTATCATGAGGCACAATCCTTAAATATGCGAGGAGTTTGTGAGCTCTGTTTGTTCAGTGTTGGGTTTTTCATGTCTCTATGTCAGTAAAGTTCTGTGTCATTCTCCTGCATGTGAATTTGTTTTCCTTCCTCTCTGTGCATCTCATTTCCTGTGACCCTTTATTGTATCTCGTTTTACTATTGTTTCGTCCTTCCGTCTCATCTCTCGCCCCGCTTTCCACCTGTTTCCTGTTTGAGCCATTGTGTCTGAGAGTATTTATGTTTCTTTCTGTTTCTGTTCAGTCATTACTCAGTTGTCGAGCTTTCTTATTGCGGTGCCTCTGCTGCAGTTCACATTTTGGTCAGGAGAAATTTTTCTACGTTTAGGTCTTCTTGTATTCTTCGTAATTCTGATTCCTTGGTCCCTAACTCGGTTTGGGTTATTGAGCGCAGCTTTGAATGCTGTTTTGATGCTGACATTTGCCGATGGACCCTCATGCAGTGCAAAGGTGTACTGTGGTCAGACAAATCAATATTTCAGGTCTTTTTTTAGAGGAAAAGGATGATGCTCTGGGCCAAAGAAGAGAAGAACAATCCTGACTGTTACCAGAAATAAGTCGAAAAGCCATGCTTTGCCATGGAATAGGGTTGCATTAGTACCTAAGTTGAACTAGCACTTCTGTGAAGGCATCATTAACACTGAAAAGGACACCAAGGTTTTGAAAGACGAAATCTTCCAATGGTTCGTACATACATATTTCCATGAAACAATGCTAAATTGC
Organism: Gymnothorax reevesii; assembly: GCA_029721435.1. Taxonomy (NCBI): domain Eukaryota; kingdom Metazoa; phylum Chordata; class Actinopteri; order Anguilliformes; family Muraenidae; genus Gymnothorax; species Gymnothorax reevesii. Next base: position 56,269,981 of record CM056582.1, read on the forward strand.
ATTACAAAGGCATATCTGCATTAGAAGAGGGTGTGAGTGCTGGATAGCATGCCTGCAGTCCTGACCTTTCCCCATAGAGATTGTGTAGCACATTTTGAAACACAAAATACGACAATTAAGACCCCATTCTGTTGCACACTTTAAGATTTCTTTACAATAAGAAAGAAACCTGAAACATTTCATCACTGGGTGTCTTTAGTCCCTGAGTGTTGTGCAAAAGAATAGCTGCATTTCAAAGTGGTAAACGCTTTACTGTCCCGACTATTTTGAAATATGTCCCAAGTGACAAAAGTAAATTGTTTATTATGAAAAATCAATAAAATTAATGTGGTGAAACATCATATAATGACCTGTTGTATTGTCTTCAACATAATGCTGGTCGAGGATGATGCAGAAATCTCTGTTTTCAGTTCTAATTTTAATTTAACATACCATCCCATCTTTTTCTGATTGGGGGATGCTGTATGAGATGGTTCGTTGAGAAAGCCTTTGAACAAATGATTAAATATTGTATGGCCTTGTATTAATCATCTATTCCCTCCTGCAGACCACAGCTTTTTTGGCTCAGAATGGCAGAAGCGCTGGTGTGTCCTGAGCAATATGATATTCTACTACTTTGGTAGTGATAAAGGTTTGTCATCATACCAATGCCATTTCCTTGATCTAGACCATAATTTATCGAGTGAGGATAACATCTGTCTGTTTGTATTACCTTTGTGTTGTGGTTTCCAAACTTGGTCCTGGAGTAAGCCTGTGTATGCTGTTTTTGTTCCAACCTCTAATGCGATCAGAGAAATTGAGCAAGGTGTAATTTTTTTCCTTGAGTAGGTGCTTTTGATGTTTAGAGGGATTAACGTTACATATCTTCGTAATCAACATTCTACCAGAAATAGCTCTGCAATGCCACAAAGAATATACAGCAGAAATTCCCTAGTTTCATATTGGGCTTTTTGCACTATGGCAAACAATTACGTAAAAAAAAGATGGCAGGAAAGACTGAGGTTAGTAGGCCCATAATTAGTTTTTTTTTTTTCTTGGACAAGAACAAAATCAAGGATCTGTCTCCTTATTAATTCCCTACCACCGGAAGGGTTAGTTGGGGGATTTTTGGTTTAGGCTAAGTCCTTGCGTGAGTGTGTCTGGGTGTGTGTGTCTGATCTGTGGTGGCTGACTTTTACTGTCTCTGACTGGCATTTCCGGTAGTTTTTTTTTCTCATTATCTTCCAGATGGATGGCTGGCATTGGTGGTCAGGTGTCTGGTCTCTCACCAGGCAGCAGCCCATTGATTCAATTCAGTTTCTATTTTATCAGAGATAATTTGCCTCCTTTTCCGAAAGTATATGCTTGGTCTATAGCTCAGAAAGCAGCACATGTGTATGTTATTGTACATGCTAAATATAGCTATTTCTGACACAAATGTGATAAAGAGTTTATACAAAAGCCCAAAATTAAGACATTTTTTTTTTTTTAATTGATTCCCATAATGGTTGGGATAAACACCAGCACACGCAGGGGTACTCCAAGACCCAGTCTGCGCAGTTTCCTGGTAATTTGGATCGATCATTTCCAAATACACTAATGTGAAATACATGCTTTTCTAGTCCATATCTGCAATCTAGTTTTCCATTTAAGAACTGTAGTTAAGCAAAGTATCATTGAAATGGTTATAGATAATTGAAAAGGATTATCAAGACTGACTGTGAGGAATTTACTGCTCTTTCTCACCAGACAAGCAGCAGAAGGGCTCGTTCTACATCCATGGCTACAGCGCGGCTATGGTGAACCACGTACGCAAAGACTCCAGGAAGAACGCATGCTTTGAGCTAACTGCGCCTGGAAGACGCCCATATCAGGTAGACGCACAGATGAATCTAGCTTCACTGACTGCAGCTAAGCAATCAAATTTTACTTCTTTGCAAAAAATGACATACCAAACTGAATTTATGTGGCAATCCCATCACAAAAAAAGAACATCACCTGCATTTCTCAAGAGGATGACTTTTCCACTGCAAAACGAGCAGCACTGAAAGATTCTTTTTTTGTATTTACATTATACAGTATTTAGCTAATAACCTTGTTACCCAGACCAAATAAATATGGTGAAATAAATTCAGGTCAGTGCCTTACTTTTGTCATCGGTGGCAGAACGTAAAAAGAAATAAAGAGACCCGTAAAAACGGAAAATGATTATTTGCTTGCTAATTATATTGCTCACGAGATTTATAGTTTATAGCATCGACAGTCGATATTAGCTTACATTATTTTTTGTGTGCTTGCTATCTGTAAATAATTCAAAATAAGAGAAAAAAGTTTTTAAAAAGACTAAGTAAAATATTTCAGAAAAATCTTTAGACCGTTCTTGTACAGCATTGATTGGACCGTACCAAAGTGTAATGTTCGCAAATGAATGAAACAGACTGGAAACATACGGAGTCGCATTCATACTGTTCCGGTTTTTCAGTTCTGTTTTGATGGCTGAAAGGAACTCAGAGAATAATTGCTTGTGATAGAAGAGGACATGGTGGAATGAAAGAATATTCAAGAATATTATCCATAATTTTTTGAATGGCTGATGGGGGTAGTGTAAAGCCTTGGGTAAATGCAGTCATAGAAATCTACAGACATAGCGTGATTGCTTTTTAGAAGTGAAAGCTGCTATATTTATATTGATTGCAGATGCAGCTGATTCCGATAAGGGGATATAGATATGTTAGTCTTCCTTCAATGTTGTTGGAAAGTGTTGTTCGGAGTTTTGACTGGTCGTAAAGAAGCACAGCAGGAGAGCCCATTATTCATCTCTGTAACTGTTGTAAATGGCCATCATCACAGCAATGGGACATTAACCATCTTTATACCAGAGGCCAGTGTTAATGCGGCTGTCAGACCAACATTATTCTGTAATTAGTTCAGTGCTTTTATCTCTGTCACTTGAGCTAGTAATGATGCGACGGTGTGTTTACCCGGCCAGGGAATATTCATAATAATGAACAAAGAGTTGCATTGCCGCAGTGGTTCGAGCATTGAGTGATTGCTTCTTTTTTTTTGTCCACTCATACAGTAAATGAAACCGATATTATGAAAATGGATAGATTGTTGTTGAAAATTTGAGGAAGAGTTGAGTCTAACGTGGACAAAACAGGTTATCCGTCTTCAAGTTGACAATATTGAATTGCATATGTACTTTATTCAAAATTTTATGCTACAGTCTAACCAGTTCATACATTTTCATGTGTATAAATAGTTTTCCAATTTTTAAAAAAATTTTTGCTTACAAGAATACTCACTATGCCCTTACTTTTAATATTAGCTTGTTGATGAGAATATCTAAGAGTAATCTTAGCAAAAGAATATTTCAATTGAGGAAACATTTGACACTGATGATCAACGATCCTCTACAGTTCACCGCAAGCAGTCAGCAAGAGGCCAGGGAGTGGGTAGACCAGATCAACTTCATCCTCAAAGGTAGGTCTCCACCAATATCCCCCAGGGGCCTTCCTCTGAGAACTAGTCTTGTCCTCTGGGATCCAGACTTGTACTATGAGAACTAGTCTTGTCCTCTGTGACCTAGACTTGTCCTTGTTGTAGAACGCTACAGCTGACAAGAAAGTTTAAGTGTGCCGTTTAATTACTGTGCTGTTTTTTTTTTCTCTTGAAGGACTGCAAAAGTTCATCTATCAATTTATTAATTGTATAAGTTATACTTTAACTTTCTTCCAAGCTTTTCTGCATTCCTCCAATATGCCAGTTAATGATGCGACCGCACTGCCTCTTTCAGTAGAAATCCATCCTTGTCTGTCTCAGTTTACCTGTCACTCTGTCTTTTTTATTTCTAAATCAAATATTTCTCTATCAGCTCCAGACTGTGAAAAGTATAATATCTTGAAGCAAGAGGATATCCATATCAGGTGATAATGGTGTCCCATTGTCCAACGTTAATCATTCATAACCTTCAGATTCACACATTTGCTTGTTCTTTCCTTCCAAACTGGTAATATTAACTGCAGTCATTTGAAATTGATGGGGCATTGGAATCTCATCCTTCGTTTTTTGCTGCTGAACATTCCTCACTAGAGTTTTTTTGTGTCATGGGAAAATTTGCATCCCAGATCACCCAATTGGACTCAGGTTCTCAACCTCCTCATCGTCTGCATCACAAAACGCCCCATCGCCTCACCACGCCCCTCCCCCTTTACCCCCCCATTCCCACCCACCAATGCGTTATTTACTGGAAATTGATTTGCAAACTTTCTGGTTATCCTTGGGCCGTATTGATTTAGTTCTCTGCGGCGGTGGATCGGAGGCAACCTGATACCGCGTGTTTCAGTGCGCTAGTCGCATGAAATCAGCTTCCCTCTCCATCTGCAGGATTCGATGACTGCGGCCGTGCACCCGGAATGGGCTCGGACCAGCCCAGAGACTTGCGGGAAGTAACAGACACCTCCTCGCTCCAGTCTTTTTACCGTCCGTCGGAGATCCCCTCACTCGTTCTAATGGTTTCCCATATATATTTTCAATATCTGCTGGCAAATTTTCAGCTCTATGAAAAGTTACTTTTCTTTTTGAGTTGCTAATTGCTGAAGCTGGCTACTGGACTCTAACCTTGCTCTTTGGAAAAAGAGATGAAATGAAAATGTTTCATGCCATTCATTAGTCGCTCGTGTGTGTGTGTGTGTGTGTGTGTGTGTGCGTGCGTACGTGTGTGTGTGTGTGTGTGTGTGTGTGTGTGCTTAACTCATGAATGAAAATCTTCAGAAACAAAACCCAAGCATATGATATGAAATTCTCATTTTTGGGAAATGGAATTTTTAAGGTTAACCACATAATTTTGAACTACATTTTCACAACATGTAACTCGAAAGTGTGACTTTTGTATGACACACATTTTTTGAAAGGAGTTTCTGAGCAGTTTTGACACGTTGCAGCCTCCCAAAATATACTTAAGCAAAGAATCTCCAAAGGCTAGAAATTATATTTTAGGTCTGAAACTTCCTCAGTCTTTTCATATTCTGCTATTTCTTCACAGCACTTTTTAAATTTCAGCATGTAATAGGTGGAAGTCCCATATGGTCAATTGTTAGAGGGGACCAAGTGATGATATTCTTGAATATCCAAAAGGGATGGTCATAAATTTTTTAGCAAAGAAAAAAACACATATCCATTATTTCTGCAGAATTTGATTCCTGCCATTCACAGGAAGAACAGGCTGGGCATTCCTTCTTTGAAATGAGCTCTTTTCTGATTGGCCAGCAAACTGAGCACCATGACAATGGAGAGTGATGATGTCGTAATCCTTCAGTTGCTGGCAAGTCTCTAAATGTGTGCAGGACTAGGAAAAGGGGTCACTTGGGATTTTTTTTCCATTCTGAGATTAACGGGGTCAAAGTTCACCCTGTTCTATTTAATGCATGTGCAAAGCTAGAATTTTAAACTACTGTACTGTCAATTTACAACACTTTGCTGTGAAAAACTTGGATCACTCTTTGATTTTGTTGGAAAATCTCAATTTTCATAAAATGACCCAAGTGACCCCTTTTCCTAGTCCTACACACAAATACAGAAGACTGAATAAGTAGCTAGTTAACTACTTAGTCAGCTATTAAACTGACCACCCAATGTCTAAGGATAGGTAACATCTGCAGGCAAGGCCAGGATGGTTGCTATATCCTTATGCAATATACAGTCACCATAAAAATTTAACTACACTTGGAATTCAGTCTGTTAAGAATGATCTGCAGTTAGCATCTGTATAGTAGCAATCATTACTTAACACTTCATTTATTTTTGAATAGCAGCACTACTCTGTTAAAAATGGATTGAATTCCGTTAAAACATTCACTTTTTCTATCTGTTCCTATTGATGTGTCTCCTACAATGCCTCTGGCTAAACTAGCGATGATTCCAAAATTCACAGTCAATTTAGAAGCTAACCAGTGACACTTGGAATTCAGTTTAAATATTAACTGAAATTGGAATCGCTTACCTAGCTTGCTTGATAGCGAGTAACTGATTCTCCTTCAAAATAAATCAAGGGCACCACTTCTTTGTATCTTCAGAAAACCATAATTGGTCCCCTTTAATATACATTTTGTTGCTAGCCTTGCGTTGTACTGATCCAGGTTAGTAGCATAAAGCGGTTGGACAAAAAGTGGATGGCTCACACGTATAGGTTTTGCTGATTGAAGCTGGGATGTAGTGGGCATAAAAAATAAGTTGTGCGTGGAGATATTCAAATGAGGGGTGGAACAATTCTCATCAGCTTGTCTGTGACGTTGTAAGAGGAGCTAAATATGAAGGCCTTGCTGTATGCCATGTCTTGTGAAAAAGGCAGCCCACAAAAAAATGACTGGGTTCTTTTATGTCATTGATAGTGGGTTGGTGGGCACTATTGATGCTGAAGTATATGTGCAAAGACACTGAAAAAGTGAGTTTTTCATAATATGTCCCCTTTAAGCCAACAATAGTGCTCAATGTCGGATTCGCCTCATGTTCGCCCTCTGCAGACATGAGCTCCAGCTTCATTCCCTATGATGATGATGAAGAGGAGGAGGTGGGTGAGGAGGAGGAGGAGGAGACCTACGATGACATTGATCCTGCAGCTGGTCCTCAGCCCCCACGGAGCACCTTCGCCTCTCCACCTGGTCTCACCCGAGGCCCCATTTCTCGGGGCAGCCAGGAGGAGCGAGGCAGCAGTAAAGGCGCGGGCGAGCAGACTGAGGAGGACGATGACATCTACGAGGTGCTCCCAGGTAACACACTTCCCTCTCGGCCGCTGCTCATGTCAGCGTACTCTCCTGCAAATGGACTGTTCCCCGGTCCACCTTCTGCTGCTTTGCGATTGATTAGCTGCTGGTCCAGGGTGTATCCCAACCTCTCTCAATTTTCATATTACGTTTTTGTTTCCTTTATAAACCATCAACCACCCCACGTCAGTGCATAGAATCGCCCTCTGTTATGCCTCATCTCCCAGCGTCAGTTGTTTCAGTCAAATACACGTTGGCATCTTTCACTCCTGCATTATCATGGTTTCCCGTCATCTCTTTTTTTCTACCTCACGATTTCAATTGCATTTGTTAAAACGGAAAAATTTTCAATCTCATGGAAAGCAGTAATGAAGTTGAGCAACACTGCTCTGTGCGGAGTAGACAATTAGAATATGGCATTTCGGTGACATTTTGTTTTGCAAGAATTGATTTGTATTTTGTTCATTGGCTTTATAGGAATACTTACTTCACATTTAAAACTGCTTTTTTAATTGAATAAAAAGGTTCTCAGGTTTGTAGACGCATTCGATCTTGAGTTTTCCCAAACTGCAGTAGCCGAATTAATCAGAAGTGAAAGGTTCCTGTGGTAACTTCAACTAATTTAAATAATTTGAATCTTTTCAATGGAATTGCTGCTTAAATTGCTGTTACTTTATTCTTAATCAGGCTACACTCATTTTGTTGCCATAAACCTTACTTTAAATTAGCAGACAATCAAACCAGCGGTAATCAGGATCTCATTAGAACTGTTTTTTTTTTTTTTTACATTCACTATCCAAACATACATCTCCGTATTCAGTGACCCCCTGGCTGTTGTTTAATTTGCGATGTTGAGATTTTATTTTATATGAATAGATATTTAAGTTTTCTGTCTTTATGACTCAAAGTGGGTTTACAGTTTAGTAATAAAAGTCAGTCATTAAGTTTCCAGAAGGATTGCGCAGAAAACGCTCAAATATGCTCCACGAAAAAGCGAATGATTTGCAAGGCATGTTTTTGCTTCAGTTAATGCTATTGATAAAGCTCACAGGTTTTGTTGGTTGTGGAGATTCATAAGTGCAGTTACAGGATTTGTTTGAACTGGAATATATGTTTCATCTCTTGAATAGTGCAGAATTAACAGAACATAACTTCTCTTGTATTACCATGTCTTCATCTCTTCAACTCTGTCGGTTGTGTTGTCGGCCTACAGTGAGGTGAGAAACTATTTGCTCCCCCCCCCCCCCCCCCAATAATCTGTTTTTGCTGATCTTGTTAAACTGCTCCAACCCTCCAGAGCCCTTAGGTCTGCTAACCTAGTCGTTTTAGATGTTCCTCGTTCTTTTTTAAAATCCAGAGGGGACCGAGCATTTACTGTTTATATTCATATGCTACATGTCTTTATTGTTGTTTGTTATTGTATTGCTTGTTATTGTTTTTATTGCTTCCGCTCCATTACTGTAAAGCACTTTGGTAGGCCACTGGCCGTTTAAATGTGCTATACAAATAAAGTTGACATTGACATTGACATTGACATTGACATAATTGTGATGCTAAATGGATTGTGCAAAAACTCATGCAAAAATGTAATGAGCACAAAATGCGATTTTCTAAATTATCATTTCATATGTTAAAGGAGAAACAGCCTTATCACATGAGACATGAGACCTGTAAGATAACCCTTTCCCTGTCACCCCTGTAATGGCCAGCTATAGCGGCGGCACATTCGAGTAAACGTTTCTCTCTGCAGTTTTAATTCAGTGACATACGAGGGTTTTGAAGATGAACAGCCCGTTTAAGGTCCTACCACAGCATCTCAGTGGGGTTCAAGTCAGGTTGCTGACAAAGCCATTTTGCCAAAATATTAATTTGCACCAGAGCAAATTCTCATCACAGTTTGATGACCAGACATGATTGTCCTTGATTTTCTAGTGAAGAGCATAATTCATGGTTCTTACAATTATGGCACCCAGGCCTTCAAAGTAGTAATACATTCAGTGTGTATCTACAGTATATGAGTAAGGCAAGCTAATGCTAGAATCCAAAATTGTGCCTTGCTTTTTAAAATAGGCTGTCTAGTGTTATTACCATGTTGATGATGAACTGATTGTGTATTATTTTTATCATTTGGTCTGAAAGTGCATCACATGGAGGAGTGTGCAAACTCACTTCGGCCTCTTTATCTGTATCACTCACCCAAAAATGATATTTTTTAACTCAAAATGACATATCAACACTTTAGTCCTTTATTTTATCCTTCAAATACTGGGAAACATTGGCCAAATTTCCAGCTTCATGAAGCTCCCGACTCACAGCTGCTGTAGAGAGTTCCTCAAATATGGATTGATTCCATTCTGGCATGCCTGCGATTCCAGCACCAATAATTGGATCCCTTTTGGACTCTGTTAATACCCTCTTAGAAACTTACCTAGCGTGGTGCTAGCTGTAAAACCTGTTTTCCGCAGTAAGCATCCTTTTTGCATTAAAATGAAACTAAATCACCTTTGTACAATTGTTTTTAAATTTTCTTTTGATACTTCAATGTTTTTTGGGGGTATTCTAGTTATTTTGTCAACCCCTTGTGCCATGGTGTGTGTTGTTACAGCATGGAGACAGTAACTTGTCTCCATAAGCATATCGTCATATCACTTTTGAGCTCCAAGCTGTTTTAATACAAACCCTCCTTTGTCACAGTGAGCTACATCACAGCATTAACACTTTTTTTTTTCACAAAATATGAACCATGCCGTCAATAATTTCTCATTCTCAACAAAATTGACTCCAACTAATGCGGGTTGATGAGCACTTTCTTCGAAAGTTTGCCATAAATGTACAATAGAGTATTCGCATTGATATTTCTGCACCGTTTTCTCCACAGTTCTGCCCACAGTGGGGTTGTAAGGATGAGCATATGGTGATTCAATGCACATTGTTTACAAGGCGGCTCGATTGATGGCTCTGGGCCGCTGTATTTCTAGCCAGATATATGATGCTGCTTGTGCACTCCTGGCAAGTTAATTGACCGTGTGGGGCTATTATATGGAGTGATGTTTTGGAGGAAGCCACTGAGGTTACCCTCAGAAACCGTTAGCCAGGGTCTATTTTGACCAAATTTCGAACATACAGTTGAATATAATTTCAAGAAAGAATACAGTCAGAGAGAGAAGAGGTAGGGATTTCCAAGGCTTCATACTTTAACAGCTTCACAGAATGTACACTCCGTTACACAATTATAAATAGCTTAAATAACTCATTGTTTATGGAAAAAGTACAATGGTCAATGTTGTTACAGGTATGACCAAACTGGGGCATGCCACTTTGACTGATGCTTTTAACCAAAGAAGTACCAAAAAGTCCATAGTGGAGGTCGCTGGAAGAACTGTAAGGTTTGTATCAGATAACGGTCACGCGTGAGGTTTAGTTTATCAGTTTTTGTATCTATGGCCATTTACATCAAGCCAAGGACCAAGGCCCTTCCATCCAAGGCCCTAAAGCATCAAGAGGCACTGGTGTTGATACTTGAGAGCAGTGGTGGCTGGTGAAATGAAATTTGGTTAAGCGGAGAACACCCCTTGAAAACGCTGATTGGTCTTGACCTGCTTTCAAATATTTATTTATTTTGACATTACGTGAACTCGGAAAACACAAGGGACCATCGGCTGTAGCAAGTTCTTGTCATAAAGGAAAGATGAGAACTAGTCATTTTTTATGTTTTCAATGTTGTTGTTGTTTTTAAATACAAAATTTTTTATTCACTTTGCAAAAAAAAAAAAGAAAACTGATTTTAACTTCCGCGTTTGCTTTTAGCACATCCTGCACTCTTGTTTTATGACAAGGAACGTGAAAATTAGCAACAGATATCCGTAAATTAATAAACTTTATTTAAATGAAATTTTGCATTGAAATGACACGTTTTTTGTCTCGTGTTATCTTGGCGAGGAAAGCTGGCTACACCTGATAATGTTGAGTGTTTTGGGAATTTACGTTATGTTGAATTAAATGAATGATTCAAAATCGGTCAAGACCGACCATTATTTTGCACCTAATTTATTTTCAGCCGCTACTTCTTCTGGGAGAGTCTTGTCTCCAGAAGTCCAACTGCCTCACAGAGTAGTGGTGAAAAAGGAGTGTTACTGCCGTGATAAGGTGGGATATCTCTTCAACACGCTCGTGTCCCATGTAGCCCTTTCCTACCTCCCCTGACTCGGGCCTCCATTAGGTCAGATGACTGTGGTTTCGACTGACGAGACACATTATCACGGCGCTTTTAGCCTCGTCAGGAGTTTCCATATGCTTCAATGCTACTGCACTTCAGGGCCTTCAACTGGGATTCACAAGACAATAACCAACAACAGAGAACTCCGCCACCATCACTGCAGTTTAATTACGCTGGGATTCTTATTAACTGCTTGTGTATACAGTGGGGAAATTAGGGCAGTTTTTCTTTAATTTGACACTTTTTTTCTTCGGCATGCTATAATTGCATAAATCCCATTCAAGTGGAGACACGCAGAGGAAACATCTGCTTTGGACTTTATAGGGCCAGTACTCCTCTTCAATGACGCCTTGAGGGGTTGATAGGAATTCACATGGTATAGCAGGTATTAAAAATGAAAAACAATTAAAAAGGGGGAAATTATTTGACTTTTCATGGCGTCAAAGCATAGGATACATCTCCTGTACTTCGCTTCATCCACAATATAGCGGTACACTTTTTTTTTTCTATTATGCAAATGTTAACAATTTAATTTCATAGTCGCTCATCATTTTAATGAAGTTTTAAAAACGCACAGCCGGGGAAAAAAATAACATTTTCCAGGTGATAAATTTTTCCAATTTCCGTGAGACAAGTACATAAACTGGTTCAATTAAGAGTGGAATCTGGAAATGAGGGAGTCTGGATGGCAAACAGCGCCAGTACTGATGGGTAATTTTATTGAGTGGAAAATTGAATCAAATTGCTATATTGAAACAGTTCTCATCTCCCTGTCTTCTAAACTTGGCCCTCAGCATGATGCCAGAGATCCAGCCTGTCTGACATACATTGCCAAGCCTCACCTGTACCCACCTGATCAGCTGTTAAGATTTAACGTCAAATGTTAAACGGTACTAATCCCACTAAGGAGTCCACTAAATCAGCTGATAGGTCGTTACGTTAGTGCGAAGCCTCGCCTTGTGTTCTTGGAATTCATAATCTGAAATATTTTTATTTAAGTAAATAGCATATACATTTATTGCACTAATTAATTTTTTGCTCGTTTCAAATATTTTCAAGTAATTATTCAGATAATTGATGTCAGAAACCAGCAGTCTATGAAGCTGTATGAATCTTTCCGCGGAAGCAAATAAAAATCATTCCACATTGACTTCTTGAGGGGTCATTAATTCCCAAGAATTGTAAACACGCCATCTGTTAACTCTAGAGAGCGCGACAGCTTCACCACAACAATATCTTTTATTCTGTGGAAACGTTGTGAATGCAGTGAGTAGGCGTGCCAGAATAACTGTTCAGTGCATATTTTAGCTGCAGTTCTTCTAAGATTTGTTTTTTCCAAAACTGCCTGCATTGTGAGAACAAGATTCAGAATTTTTTTTCTCCACTAATATGACTAAAACTGTTGTGACATTTCTCATTGCAAAGAGATAAAAACAGCCAACCACTTCTGCAGTTTAGGTCATAGCGAGTTCCTTGTCATTATCTCTAAAAATTGTCTGTAGCATCGAACTGCCGAGATAAGAACCTTAGAGCTGATTGGTTTTTGTACAATTACAATAACAATTGTACGTTTCAGTTGACGTTTCAAAATGAACAAGACTGTCAAAACTAAGCATAGTCTTATAGCATTTTTGGGTGATTTAGCATATGTTGTTGATTTTCTTTCATGTCAAAGACGTGAAAACAAAAGCATTTTGAATCTTGAGCAGCCAATGTTGGGTGTCTTTGAACTGGATATGGCCCAATGTCCCAGTCACTTCTTGCATTTTAATTATTACCTTGAATAATTTAAGCAACAAAATTTAAATAGTCTGCAATTTAAGCATGCTTTTCTGCAAAAAACAAAAAAAAAAAGAAAGAAAAATGAATTTTTAGACTTCCTACTAAAATCAATCGTTGGTCGGAGTTTGTGCTGTATTGCTGTGTCTGTATTGCTAATGTAAGCAATGCAAGTTGCTGCTACATGAAATCTCTTTCCCAACTATAATACCAATCCTCATATAGTGACACTTGTATTGTACTATTTTGCATCTCAGTTTCACGTGGCTGTTTCCCCTATCTCTTGTGCCTCTTGATTTCATTTACTTCTTTTTAGTTCTGCTAAAATGAGAGTCCCGTCAGTTTATAAACGATAGGGTTGGTTTTTGTAAAAAGAATAGCTGCCTTTCTTTGGTCTGTCCTCTGAGATAATGAGTGAAGTTTTGATCCTGCGCTTTGTTAAATGAGATGCTGCCAGTGCAAATGGCCGTCCAGAGGCCCTGACACTTTCCTCCACTTACAGAGAGAAAATGGAGATGACACAGTGATAAATCTCCATTAAAGCCTGCTGCTTCTTAAAGTGACTTTGAAACTTCGTGTCAGGAGGATGGTCGGTCGGTGGGTACTGCTTAAAAGCCAAGACAGGAGAAAAAAGAGACAGGGCTGGGAGGCAAAAAACTGAAGATGGAGGCGAATTCATGTGAGGAGCTGATGGTGATTGTGCCAATATTCTATCACTCAGGGAGTGTAGGCTGGATAGGGTATGTGTACACACAACGCTGTGTGGGTGCATATGTGTGTGACTTTGTGTGTGTGTGTGTATATATATATATATCTGTGCTTGTGCCTGTATGTGCTCATGTGCGTGTGTGTGCACGTGCGTATATGCTTGCGTGTGTATATGCTTGTGTCTGTGAGTGTGTGTGTGTGCGCGCGTGTGTGTATGCATGTGTGTGTAAGTGTGTATGCGTGTGTATGTGCATGGAAGTGCGTGTATGTGTTCACGAAAGAGTGTATACATATGAGTGTGCTTGTATAACGTGTGTGTGTGTGTGTGAAAGGGTGTGAGTATCTGTGTGTGCTTGTGCGCGCGCGCGTGTGTGTGTGTGTGTGTGTGCTGGTGCGTGGGCGCACGAGGGCGTACGCTTGTGCATTTTGCAGAGTCAGAGTCGTCGTTTCCCTTTTTTTCCCGCCGTTCCGGGAAGCGGGGGGAAACGCGGCGTGGCGGGAAGAGTCGGGTTTCGCGGTGGCCGCTTTATCGGCAGGCTGACAGCAGAGTGATGGATGTTGGGAGCGGGGCTGCCGGGGTATCGCTGTCGTCCCGGAGACCACAGGGTGCCCCGCCCGTAATCAGAGTCCCTCGGCCCCCAGACGCGCAGGACCGCGCCCCCTGCAGAACCCACACGCAGAACAGGCTCCAAAGCAGCTTCAGCAACTGTATGGAATGGCAAACACAGCACTTGAGAACAAATGGCTGCAGGTTCAAATCCTGTGTGGCACATCGCTGCTGTTCATTTGAATGATTCTGTCCCTGGCTTTCAGAAGAATTTCTGGCCTCTAATGTAGTTAATTATTTTAATTAGCCAAACCATTCATGAAATTTGACATTTCTGCTGCATTTCTTGAAATGTTCATGAATTACTGCCAAAGACTGTTCTCGTGCTCCCAAATGAAACATTTGTCTGTGATCTGATCTATGAGTGTGTGAGGAGTTTCTGTCCAAAAACTGTAATATATCCATTCAACTCGTTTTGAGTAAATCAGCTTTTCTTATGTTGGCCCCTATGAGATTTTATCGAAAAACACTAACTTTGACTGTGCAAAAAATACGCGTTGTAGTATGAATTTCTGAAAACAGATTTTTGCACCACGTTGTAAGAAGCACAGGGCTATTGCTCTATGGTATGATCTCAGTTTTGTAATTTTGGCACTAATTGCATTTTTGCCATATTTCTTCATATGTATAGCCCAATCAGTCATAGTGATTGATGAAAACAAAAATCTGCAAACACACCGGAATTGCCCACCCCTGGCCTAGGGGGAATCCCACCTCAGAGTAGTGTATGTGATGAACAGGATGGCTATCACACTGCTGTAAAGATAGTTACTTAGATGAAGTTGTAGAGAGAGAGCGACAGTTATTTAGTGTAGTTTAAGCTCTGACAACATTTACATGAGCATAAATGATTATTGAACACCATTCCAAATTGTGTAAAGACAGCAGTGCGTTGGCATCTTTGTACAGTTTAATCACGATCTAACATTATCTGGTCAAAGTTCATTCTGTGCCTTGCAATATCCGGTCAAGGAGATTTACTGGAAAAATAGCCTCTTTAAATGCTGTTCATCTTTGAGGAGAGCGGTGCACTGGAAATAGTCATCACAACGTGCTTTTGTAAATCTCTAAATTACTTTTTACCTTCGGTGGTGGAATATATCTCTGCCCCTGATGGTTTTATGATTAAAATAATACAGTTTGAGGAAACCGCAGCCATTTGAGAAAAAAAAAAAGAAAAATATGATAAGTCGCACTACTGAAATATGATGGACTGTATCATGTTGGTCCAGAGGTTGTAATGCAAAAGTTAAATTGTTCATTCTGCAGCAGGGCTTGTAGTTTCTTTCCCAACAATTTCAGCATGTATGGCTGCGTTATTTTATGCTTGTAAATTGCATGTTGTTTGTATATTTTTTTTTTCCTGCTCGCTAATAGCAAGCAATTTAAAGTAATGAAGAGATAAAAAAATATAGCAGGGTCTACCATACTTGAAATTAAATGGATGAAGCTGATGTATTTTATTGCGTATTGAAGGGAATCGGTTTTCTGTGTTTTCTATGTGCTCCATTTGATTTGGCATCGACGTTAGAAAAGGGCTCTTCACTGCTAACTCATACCGGACAGTGAATAGCCTGCATGTTGTTCAGACAGCAGACATGGACCCAGTCAGGAAGATTTACTGGCCAATCTATATTATGGCAGTAGGGCTCTATTGGGTTCATCTGAGGCAAACATAGCAGTTATTATACGGGGTGAGAATATCACCTGCATAGATGAGCATGAACTGTGGTTTCCATTGTGTTCATAATCCACTCCAGCGAAGGATGTTTTCACTATATTATATTCACTATATTTTCATTTATGCAACATGCTGTTTTTACACTGAAGTTTAAGCTGTACAACAAGCAAATGGATAAATACTTTATTACAGAAAGTAGCTAGATTCACATTTTTCCATTTTACCATCGACAAATTCATGCTAGAGAACTGATTGCTTGTAAATTTTATATGAAAAAAAGACTGAGTATCTGCTGGCCATGTGGAAAAAAGAGAAAGGACAGAAATGAAAGATGACCTGGATTGTTGGCGTACTCCGCAGAAGCATGTTGGAGAAATTCACGATTTAAATGTAAAAAGCATTACAGAGCTCCCACGGCTTCTCCAAACATACTGAACGATATAAATTTCTCTCTCACGCAGTGCATTCACCGGCCAGCATCTCATCTTATTATTAGGATCCCTCAGGATGTCTGAGATTTAAAAAATGGTATTTCATGAAAACTTTGAGCTATTAAATAAACATGCTAGGTTATTGCTGCAAAATAATAATAATAAAAAAAATACATATGGGCAATGTCTGTGAACAATAAGCTGCTGTAGATGTACAGTATGTAGTCACAGTTTTGGTGAATTTGGCCTCCCCCACTGCTTGAATTATGTGGCGTTTGGATTATACGGTTAAAATGGTTGAAGTCAGCTGTTTATGTCGATCATTAAGAAATTAGAGGAAATCAATTTCACGCAGAGAATTCCGCATGACATTATGTGCTAGTTTTTTTTTTTTTTTGTGCAAATTCATTTTGGCCTCTTAATTTTGAGCTAATTAGTGGGGAATCAATAGAGCAAATTGCCTCGGTTCTAAGGATGCATAAACAAAACCCTGACAGAATGGGCCATTTAGCAAATGATCTTTTCCTCTGTTCACTGTCCTCCATTTCACAAATTGTCACGAGGATATTTTATTGTTTTTGTGAAAATACCAACGTTGTTTTTATTTATATTTATAATTTCAGTGTCTATGATAATACCAACTATGTATATTTTAAACAGTTTTGTTCTAAACACACCAGCTTTAATAGTAGTCCTAAATATTGAATATTATATACTGTAAGTCCTTAATGTATAATGTATCCAAATCACAATTAGTCGCAGATATAAAACGAAGTGAGTGTTTTCCAATCAAGATTGCATTAATATGGGAAATAAATCACATGACTTCCTATGCTTTCCCCCGCAGGAAAAAAAAAAACCTCCACCCCATTTCACTAATATATTTAAAATCAATACTAACAGCATCAGGGGTTCTCATCCCTGCTACAGAGCGAACATTCATCCATTTAGGAACGATCCACTGTCCGTGCCTCTCTCTCTGAAGTGTGAGGGGGACATGTAAATGTGCCTGAGTAATGCTTTGTGTTTGCATGTGCACGCTGAGAGAGGGATTGGCCACAGCTACCAGACCAGACTCCCTCCAAATTGAGTTTGGACTTTTTGGATAGAAACCTGGACTGACCTTGGAAGCCTTCACAAATTAGAAGAAAACGATTTTCAGGTGCAAGCCCTGTTCTGTTTACTGTTGTTTTCTTGGGAGAGCAGGAAGGTATATGATTCCTAATTCATCACAAATTTGAGTAATTAGGCAGGGAGTGTGTGCCTGTTGTTTGCAAATCTATTTTGTGCAGGGACATGCGTGGAACATAACAACTGCTAGAATCCATTCTTATCAAAAAGAATCACATATTTTATCCCATAAATGATTAAAATTTTTTGAAATACAGCCACATCATTCATGTTTGACATTACACACTTGTAGTACAGCTTTTTCGCATTGTAATTGGTCAGATTCCATTCATTGGCAAATTTCAGTCAATTTGCAATGATAACGTTACCTATTCTTGGCACATTGAAGCAGTTATCCACAATATTCCTTCAAAAATAGGTATTTTTCCTCAAAAATGCGCAATTTTTCACCTGACTTGTCCACTTCTAGGTGGCGCTGTAGCCATATCGATGAAAGTTGTTTAAACTCCGGGATTTTCTGTTACACGTGTATGGGCACCATTCTGCCAAAGGAGGATTTGCAGGGTATTGGCAAATTTGCCCACAGCCCAATTTGAACCTTCCTCTGGTTATAGGTACCTACTTGTGGGACTGTCCAGAAAATAGATTTGAAATGTGAAATTAGCATACAGAAAGTGAACTGTGACCTTTGTCGTGATTTCAAGATTTTTGTGGGGCAAGGCCTTGGAAAGTCCATATTTAAAACCATAAATGATTGTTCTTTAAAACCAGATGATTTTTAATGGCTACACAACAACATGACGGGCATTTTGATAGCAAAAATAAGTATGAATGTGAAAATCTGTCTTGATGCAAAATGTAAAGTTGATCTTGAAAAACAACCGGGTCCCTATGAAAACACAACTAAGATATTTTCAAAAACAATTGCTTCATATAGTTGGCTAGATAATGTGTGAGTGTCGTTAAATTGTGAGACCAGTAACATGGTGTATTCAAGCCATTTTTATTATATACTGTATATTTCTCAGAAAAACCATTTAAATGTTTTTTTTTTTTTTTTACTAAACTGTTGTACATTGTGCAAGTTCTATATCTCCCTGGCTTTGTTTTTACTCCACTGAGCAAAGCGTACTCTGCGCTTGTAGTCACGATTCAATGATTTTGTGAACCACAAAGCATTCAACATTGTTGTATGCCAGGGGTATGGAACCTTCTAAAGAAAGAGCCACTGTGGCGCAGGCTTTTATACCAACCAAGCTGCTACACACCTGATTCTACTAATCAAGGCTCTGAACAAACATTCCAGAAGTTGATTAGTAGAATCAGGTGTGCAGCAGCTTGGTTGGTACGAAAGCTGCACCCGGAGTGGCTCTTTCTGGAGAAGGTTCCCTACCCCTGTTGTATGCTCATGATTTACATACTGCTGCTGTTTCATGTAATACATTTTATAAATCATATATGCAGTGCATTCGGGTTGCAAAAACGCAATTATGCCGAAGAAGTGTGTGATAAACATTTGCACTACGAGGTGCAAAGTGTATTAAGCGTGCTCGTAACCTAAATGGACAACAAAATTAATGGCTATACTCATTGTGGGTGAATGAGGGGATGACAATCCAAGACGGTGACAAGATATGCAGCAAACGTTATTTCAAATATGTCAAAAAACGACCAAAACCAGACACTGACCATGACAATGACACAACAGATGATGATTTCATCAATGACATTGCTGAAACAGAGACTGTGTTTCTTCAGGAAATCTTGGCAGATGAGGAAGACCTTATCCAAAGGAAATTCTCTCAATGCATCCTGTCCAACTCTTGATTAAATGTATGGAACATTGTCACATCGAAGGTGTTCCATTTGTAAACAATACGATGACCAATGCTTAACAATACCAGTGGCTTCTTGAAAATTCTCAGTCTATAATTACAGTCTAAAATCCACAAGGCCTGTATACAACCTATACAATGTACAACAGTTCATGAAAATATCTAAATGGGTTCTCTGAGAAATATACAGTATATAATAAAAATGGCTTGAATACACCATGTTACCCTTCTCGCAATTTAACGACACTCACACATTATTAAGCCAACTATATGAAGCAACTTTTGTGAAAAAATCTTAGCTGTGTTTTCATAGGGACCTGGTTGTTTTTCAAGATGAACTTTACGTTTTGCATCAAGACAGATGAATTTTTCAATAGAAAATTGTCTGAAACTTCTTCAGTTTTTCACATATGTACTTATGTTTGGTATCAAAATATCCATCATGTAGTTGTGTCGCCATTAAAAATCACCTGGTTTTTCAGAACAATCATTTATGTGTTTAAATATGGACTTTCTGAGGCTTTGCCCCACAAAAATCTTGAAATCACTAAATAGGTCACTGTTCACTTCCTGTATGCAAATTTCACATTTCAAATCTATTTTCTGGACATTCCCGCGAGTAGGTACGTATTACCAGAAGATGGTTCAAATAGGGCTTGAGCAAATTTGCCTATTCCCTGCAAAACCTCCACTCATGCAATTCTGAGACGTCAACTCCACTAAGTATCTCCAAAGTGCCATTCTCTCAGAATATGGTGATCCAATATTCTTGCACTGGAAACGCACTCAAAGTGGTCACATACACTATCTAGACAATTGTTTCTCTGAAAGAAGGCCCAAGCAGTAGCATTCGGCCTTTACAGTCAATCACCACGGCCTTGTTTCTCTATAGCGATTGATCTTAAAACTCTAAAAAGTTTAGTACGAGTGTTCCTACGGAAATTCTTTGTTCTTAAAGCGCGTTTCCTGAAGCAGCTCTTACGCGGGAGTGAGTCCATGGCTGTTAAGTACATTGTAACTTTCCTTTGCCCTGTCCCTTTAAATGATGCTGAGATGTTTGATTAATTTATTTTAGGCCACAGTCATTGCTGTAAATGAAGGCCTGTATAAGCCATGTCATGAAGTCAAAATTAAATAAAATATACGTAAAACGGAAAGAATAAATGAAACATATTACACAGTGGAGGCATTGTAGGCTATACGAAGTAAAGTAATGGTGAAGTGCCAGTGTCGGCGGAAATTAAGGGACAAAAAAGACCTTGTAAGTAACCAGTAGTCTAGATAGGAGTAATCTATCAGCAGTTAAATGCACAGCTTCCATCTGAATACACTGCTGTGGCTGGTAAATGGTACAACTCAGGAAAATAATGTTTCATTCACTGTACAAAATGATAAATCTCTTAACTACTCTGCTTGCTTTAGCGCTTTATGATTGTTTAAATTCTGACAGAGAACATGGAAATTCGCCACAAGAAACCACAATTCAATAAGGTCTATTGAAATGCAACTTAGCATCGATATAATTTGTTTCATTTTTCGTCTTACCTTAATGAGGATAACTGGCCACACCTGATAATGTTAAATCTTGTTTTCAGTTCACGTAATGTTAATTAAAATTAATGACTTTCAACTTATCAAAACCAGTCATTCATTTAAAGGTTGATTTGTCTATTGCCCTTCAGTCAAAATAAGAACCAAATCTTGCATGTTTCTTCTTATATTTCTGGTATCATTGACAACGCATTCAGGTATTGTCACGCTAATCAAATCATCACCCTTAGTTTATAAAGGTTTCCGCAGAGAATCAGAAATTCTGCAAAACTGAGAAAACATTCAGAACAGTTATGGAAACAAAGCGACAGCCTAGAAAGCTGGCTCTTCATCCGGACAAAATCGGCATAATGTTCAATGAAGCGGAGGCAAAAAAAAGTCTCTTTATTCAGCACATTAAAAGGTAGCCTTAGTAACAAAGATAAAGCCATCATTTGGGAAGACTATGCAGAGAAAATTACCACAACACGGGGTGTGAAAGGCAATGGTCAAGGGACAGGGAGAAACCCCGATCGCTGGCGTTTCCTTGGCAACAGTGGGCACCCACTTCGGCCATACCTCTTTACCTCGGTGACAAAACCAACAACTGCTTGTGAGCTGGCATTCAACGGGGCAGGAGCCTGGCAGAGCGCATTGCGGGGAGATAGAAGTTGCACTTCAGGTGCGTGCACAAGTCCAGCGGTGACCCACAGTTCTCCCCATCAGAGTGCTGTACAGTCATTGCTGTGCCAACTATGTTGCACAACATCTCTGTCCGAGAGAGAGCCCCCTCACGTGACCAGGGAGAAGAGGCTGGTGACGGATTGGCAGGCGTGAATCAGCTAAGAGATGCTGGTTTCTGTGCCCCTCTACAAGTTATTGGACATTTTTTTTTAGGATATGATGCCCCTGTCTTTCCCCTCTAGAGGTCAGCGCTCCAGTTGCATCAACCACCACAGTAACATGTGATTTTGTGTTTCTCCATTTTCCTTTTCACGATTCTTTTAACATAATATTTTAATTTGCTGAAAAATGTATACTCAGCAACAAAAGTTTCTGTGACACCATTTATGTGTATGTTATAAATGACACTCAAAGATCTCAATGCAATCAATATGTTTATTTAACAGGAGAAACACTGACTTTTCAGTGCCAACGTCACTCAAAACGAAAAATGTCATTTTCATGCGTCATGAAGCACTTGTCTGACGTCTAACCAATTGTGACCTTCACACTTCAATACCGGGTGTGACCTCCTCGTGCCATGATGCAAGCAACGCATCTCCGGCGCATGGACCGAATCAGATGTGCCAGAAATTGCTGTGGGATGTCATTCCAAATCTGACGTAGACGTTGTCGCAATTCCTGGAGTGTAGCTGGCGGGTTATCCAACCGCCGCAAACGTCGATCCATCTCGTCCCAAAGATGCTCGATTGGGGACATGTCTGGGGATCTGGCTGGCCATGGCAGGACATTGACATGTTGTTGCATCAGATACTGCTGTACAATCCTTGCAACGTGTGGTCTGGCGTTATCATGTTGCAGCGTTATTCCGGGACCACGTTGCATCAAAAACGGTACCACCAATGGCCGTGGCACTTCATCGCGATATCTTTGACCTGTCAGATTTCCATCAATAACAAGCAAATCTGTTCTGTTTCTAGCCGTGATCCCTCCCCAAATTATGACACTACCACCTCCAAAACGATCAAATTCCTGAACACAGTTGTTGGCATAACGTTCTCCACGTCGACGGTATACACGTAAACAACCATCACATCGGTTAAGCATGAATCTTGATTCATCAGTGAAGAGTACAAGATCCCACTGACGTTGGATCCACCGTCGATGTTGTTGTGCCCACTGTAGACGCAGTCGTCAGTGTTGTACTGTGAGTATTGGACGTCTTGCTGGCCGACGTGGGACAATGCCAAAATGACGGAGACGGCGACGGATTGTCTGTGCAGACAGTCGCCTCAAACCAGGTATCGTTCTTGCAGTTATGGTTGCAGGTTGAAATCGATTTCGGAGATGGGTTGTTCGAATCCAGTTGTCCTGTCTGGGAGTGGTTACTCGTGGACGGCCGCTGCGAGGACGGTCTCTGACATGTCTTGTCTGCTGATGACGCTGCCATAAGTTCCAAATGGTGTTTCGGTGGACATTCAGGCGATGAGCAACTTCCCTCTGCGAGGTTCCGGATTCAATCATCCCAGTGGCCCTCCACCGATCATTTTCAGACAGTCTTGGCATTTAGAGGGTAGAGTTCCTGATCCGAAATGGCTGTGTTTTCGATAAGTGATGCTTCCGTCGTTCATCAGGCACAATGTGAACAATCCAAAAATTCTCCTCTTTTATTGCCATCCACAAGCATGATTTACGCACATTTTCACGTGCAAAGTCATTTTCTCGCATTTTCATGATTTCCATTTCAATGTTGTGTTTACGTGTACTGTTTCAGTCTGATATCACCATGTATGACAATTTCATAATTGCGTTATGAAAAATAATTAACAATATTGGTGTCACAGAAACTTTT
Organism: Gymnothorax reevesii; assembly: GCA_029721435.1. Taxonomy (NCBI): domain Eukaryota; kingdom Metazoa; phylum Chordata; class Actinopteri; order Anguilliformes; family Muraenidae; genus Gymnothorax; species Gymnothorax reevesii. Next base: position 56,293,175 of record CM056582.1, read on the forward strand.
GTTGCTGAGTATATTTAGGCTATATCTTTTTTTTTTGTTACAGCATTATTTCTTCTTGTCTTTAGTTGTTAATGTAATTATTATTATTGCTGTTATGTCTGAAATTGTTGTTCATTATTGGTAAATATATACAGGTAGTTAAAAAATTTCCATTCAAGTTTCATGAATCACTACTTTCATTCGTGAACAGCATTAGAAGTCATGATTAAGTATGGTAATATTTAAAAAAACACTCCCTCAGAGAAAAAATATATATTTGTTCTCGATGACTCCTGCAAACACCTAGCTTTCCATGAGGGGTGTTTAGCACTCGTAGATCTACGATGATTTCTGAGAGCGTCTTAAGTTACGATGGTTTTTGGAAGCACTTTACAAACGTAAAATGTGTTGTGAGACGATTCTACGATAATCAAAACCTGAAGATGCTTTTGGAAAACGAGGCCCAGGTCTCTTCCTAAGACACTTTAATAATTGGCTATGGCTTGACGATTGGTTGAAAAAAACAAAAAATCAATATGTCAGAACCAGACAAATGGTTTTTCTCCTTTTTTCCCCCTCTTCTAATTGGACCTAATATATGCACACACTACAGCATGCCGCTCGTTTCCTTGTGGGGAATTCAGTTATTGAGGCTTTTGATCTCCTACATGCATCTACATGCATCGTTTGTGTTGCTTACGCTGCCAATGGTTTCCTCTGAGTTCGCGATATTTTTTAGATCTACCAACTTATTTATTTTTATATAGACTTGAGCATTGGCTCAGTTTAGACTCTGCAGGTTTCTGTTTGATATAGCATTTCAACATAAAATGTCGTATATACATTCTGCGGAAATCTCGAACCCCTTACCACTTCGACGGCCCATCCACGAGCTGGGAAGTTAAAAACAAGAACAGCTTTCAATTTACTTTGGGTACGCCTTGAATAGTCATTTTACGCAAATGTTACCAGAGTGAGAAGGGGTTAAACTTCTGAAGCTTCATTGTCCTGGCAGATCCCACACTTCACTGTCTCGGTTATTATTAATTTTATATTTGGCTCTAGCTCTTATAATGTACTGTCATTGGGATGACAAACTAGGTTCCATTCTTAAAAATTCCCCGTTCTGTTTTAGTTCATTTTGGGTCACATATCTGATTTCTAAACCTCAGTAAGTAGTCTTTTGTTTTTGATGTTGAGTGAAGTTAGTTTTTTGGAATATCATATTTTTTCTTCTTTTTGAGTTATATTGCCGGTGCTTGGCAATACAGCACTGGAAAAAACATGAGTTTGGCATAGGCCCTGACCAGAATCTGCTGATGAAGTAACTTTCTGTGATTGAAAGCCAGTTTGTTGCCAGCAGTATTTGTGATACTAAAGGTACTTAAAGATTTCTCTTCTTCCATAAGGTTTAGTTTTTAAATCACTTGTATCAACTCCTAGTTTTGCAGTTTTGCGAGGTCAATAGTTATTACCTTCACAATGTGTCATTTCTATGTCAGCCTTTGATTGCTGAAATCAAATCTGTTTTCAAAGCATCCTCAATATTCAGTCATTTTCACAAAGTCATGAAAATATTACATTTCCTTCATTTAGAATTTTTCTAAGGAAATCCATGTCATTAATTTTTCTAACTCTTGAACAAAGGTTATCTGACTAGAAAAGGTCTTCAGAAGTTGACAACATTTTATTTGAAGTTTATTTAATTCCTGAAATAATACCAGAACTTCTGCCAACACTCACTCTCACCATTAAAAATAAAGGAAGAGACACCCACCTTTCCAGTCTCACCATTTTCTAATGCAGCTGCAAATTATTCTTACTTTTTTCTCCTTATACTGAACAATTTGCAAAAGCTTGTTTTAATAGGGTGATAAATAAATGACAAAGTAATAGGTTGTTAAATTTACGATCTACATATAATTACATTTTACCATGACTGCACGTTGACATTTGAATTAATTGCTCGTGATCGATATTATATTGTTACTTTAATTTTTTATGTATTGACTGAATATTGGCAAAGTGTCACTATGACATTGTCCAACTTCATTTGAATAAATATTCCATGCTATAAATATTGTAAAGAAAATTTTGTGGGTCTCATTTGTGGACCTAAAATCCTAATTACAACATAGAAATTGCCATTAATTTTCTCTGCTCAGAAGTTAATCCTCTTCTTCAGTTTTGTGCTCCTGCCCTTATTTTGTCTCCAATCTTGAACCAGTTTGTAACAAAGCTGTTACAATGCGGTTGTCAACTTATCTAAAGTTACCACAAGCCTTTCAGCATTGGTTTGGTTCAGCATTGAAATGGCGAATGACCCCCCATACCTGTTGTACAGACAGCTTATTGTATAAAGGCTGTTTTGGATCAGATCAAGGCTGCTGCATGGTGAGTTTCTTTTGAATGTCTGTGTTTTTATTGCAGATGAAGACTTCACTGAATCCACTGAGGATTTATCTGAGAAGAGCTCAAAGCCTGGTAAGAGCTGTATTTGTTTAAATGTTCCCATGTATGTCTGTGTATTTTCAGCATCTATCTATGGTTATGTCCACTCTAATACATTTTGGCCCAGTTTCACAGACATGGCTAAAGCATAGTCCTGGACTGAGCGTTTTGTATGTAGATTTTACATTGAAAATTGAATTAATTTAGGATTAATCTTAATCTGTGTCTGTGTAACCAGCCCTTTTTGTTTTGAAATAGTGTTTTAAAATGAAAACAATCCCTGTTCACGCTAAAATTAAATCCCGGAGTTTTAAAACCAATACTGGGTCAGTAGCGTATTCAAAATTCTCTTTTGTCAGGGTTCAAATATGCCAGAGTAATGTGGACACTAGGCAAAATTGTGGCAATAGTTATGCGTTTTTAAAATAAAGGCCTGTTAGTGCGTACATGTCCTTTCTGGCGTTAAATGGAAAAAGCTATTAAATCACTTTTCAGACATATTGAGGGAAATGGGGAAATATATCCAACTGTGTCAGTAAGGTCATGTCATTTGCCGTTCCTGTGTTTGGAGTTTTTCTGGAGACCTCTGTGTCATTTCTGAACAATTCCAGTGTGAAATGATCGAGAAGAAGCCTATGAGTCCAAAGTAACATTAAAAGCATTTTACTAAACAATGTGAGTCACTAGCTTTTTCCACGCTTTTATTTAAACGCAAGCTATGTGGACATTAGTACAACTCCAATTCCGATATAGTTGGGACAAAGTGTAAACTGTGAATAAAATCAAAACGTAATGACTTTCAAATCACACCAGCCAGTATTTTATTCACAATAAAACAGAGATAAAATAGCAAATGTTGGAACTGAGAAATTTTAAATTTTATCCACAAAATGAGCTCGTTTCAAATTTGATGGCTGCTACAGGTCTCAAAAAAGTTTGGATAGGGGCCTGTTTACCATGGTGTTGCATCCTCTCCTCTTTTTAACACAGAGTGCAGGCGTCTGGGCATTGAGGAGACAAGTTTCTTCAGTTTAGCCATTGGAATTTGATACCACTCTAGTTTAATACAGGCTTCCAGCTGCTGGAGAGTTTTGAGTCTCCTTTGACAGACATTTTGTTTAATTATGTGCCAAATGTTCTAAATCGGTGAAAGATCAGGACTGCAGACAGGCCAGTTAAGCACACAGACTCTTCTACTACAAAGCCTTGCTGTTGTAATAGCAGCAGTATGTGGTTTTGCATTGTCCTGCTGAAATACACAAGGCCTTCCCTGGAATAGATGTTGTCTGAATATGTTGTATATGTTGCTCTAAAACCTATATATACCTTTCAGCATTCAAGGTGCTATTTAAAACATGCAAGTTTCCTACACCATATGCACTAATGCATCTCCATACCATCAGGGATGCTGGCTTTTGAACTGAACACTGATAACAGGAGGGGTGGTCTTTCTCCTCTTTAGCTTGGAGGACACGCCGCCCATGATTTCCAACAAGAATTTCAAATCTGGACTTATCTGACCACAGGACACTTTGCCACTTTGTCTCAGTCCATTTTAAATGAGCCTTTGCCCACAGAACATGGCGGCGCTTGTGGATCATGCTCAACAATGGCTTCCTTTTTGCATGATGGAGTTTTAGGTGGCATCTGTGGATGATACGGCAGACTGAGTCTGCAGTGGTGTCTTGAAGTTTTCCTGGGCCCATTTATTAATGTCAATGACAGAATCATCCTGGTGAGTGATGCAGTGGCGTCTGAGGGCCCTAAGATCAACGGCATCCAGTAAATGTCTTCGGCCTTGTCCCTTACACACAGAGATTTTTTCCAGTTTCTCTGAATCTTTTCATGATGTTATGCACTATCGGTGATGAGACCTTCAAAGCCTTTGCAATTTGAAGTTGAGGAACATTGTTTTTAAAATATTCCACAATTTTTTTAATGCAAGCCTTCACAGGTTGGAGAGCCTCAGGCCATCTTTACTTCTGAGAGACTCAGCCTCTCTAAGACATCCCTTTTAGCCAATCATGTTACACACCTGATGCCAGTTAATTTAATTACTTGCTAAATGTCCTTTCAGCTGATTCCCTTATATATTAATAGCTTTTTCAGCCCTTTTTTTTTTGCCTGTGTCAACTTTTTTGAGACCTGTTGCAGCCAGAAAATTTGAAATGAGCTCATTTTGTGAATAAAAATGTAAATTGTCTCAGTTTCAACATTTGCAATGTTATCTATGTTCTATTGTAAATAACATATTGGCTCATGTGATCTGAAAGTCATTTCATTTAGTTTTTATTTACAATTTACGCTTTGTCCCAACTATTTCGGAATTGGAGTTGTACGTATAAGGATTTTGTGGCTGCAATGACACATTATCAGGAAGCACCTACTCCCATTCACCACCCAATCACTGAGGAAATGGCAGCAGTCCTCTTCCTTTCAGGAAATAAGCAGACCAGGGTTAGCATTTGCTTGGGCAGCTGACATCTACCCTTTCCAGGCTTCTGTCCTCCATGCAGAATGTAATGACCCAGTGTGGCTGAACATGGAGTGTTAAGAATAGCCTTAAGTGAATATGTGGCATAGCCCAAATACACTAGATTTGGTGTGTTTGCAACTTCTTCAGACTCTCACTTCCTGATACCACAGGAAATTGCCTTTTCTCTCGGTCGATGTTTCCCAAACCTCTCCCAGCATTCCTCTTGTCCTGCATGCTTCAGATCTCTCCCTGGTGATTCAAACGATTCGCTTATTATCAAGCAGCTTCTGGGCTTAATTATGACCTGATCGTCACCTGTCACCTGTGCTGGAGCAGGGAGAGATCTGAAGCATGCAGGACAGAGGGAATGCCAGGAGAGGTTTGGGAAACACTGCTCTGGGTTATGGTGATTGTGTCTCACACCTGACAAAAATTGACCATTTCCCTGGTTCATGGCACTTGCCATTTCAAAAGAAAAATTTTCTCTGCTTTTTTTTTTGTTTGTTTACCTGTCCTGAATTCAAGACTTTAATGGATTCAGTGAGGGCAGTAGTGTCTTTTCCGTGGGCCTTCCAACACACACGATCCGTCCTGCTGCCTCCTCGCCAAAACTCAGAAGCCTCTCCAGGGTTTATGGAATGTGTCGGTGGGTCAACACTGGGCTCTTTCTTCACTGCAGCCCATTTCCTGTTGAGTACTCAGCAACCTATCTTTGCAACGCACAAGGTTTATCCCTTTTAGGTCCTGCTGGAGCGCGGGACTTTCAAACTCTCTCCTGTAGGGTGAAGCTTCCTATTGGTTCTCGGAGCATGGAAGAGGCCAGATGAGGTGTTTTTTTTTTTTGGTCCCCCAAATAGCGTGTGAACCATAGTTACTGGGAGCTGACCCTCCCAATTCTGTGTTTTTTCAGAGTTTTTTGTTTTTTCCACGTCACGTTACATGCAAGATCACAAGCCGACTCTGAGAGGTCAACAGAGAGCAAATCGTAAATCTCCACGCTCTTTTGAGGATTGTGGTATTTTAGTAAGGGAAGATGTCTGGGGTGACATTTCTTCACCTCCTCGAATCGCTGCTGGTAACTCTGCACTGTTTTCGTTTTGGGTTTTTTGCAGATGGCTTGAAACCTGAGTGTACTGTCCATTCTGTCGTACATGTAGAAGTTATTTCTGCAGTCCAGTAGTAATCATGAAGGCCTGTTTTACACATGACCTGGCTTCACATGCAGTCCTTTGTCTCTTACTTGACATAAAAGTTGATTGACAAGCAGTCAATGCAGATTTTTGATGTCTCTACGTGACTAACTTCTCTGTATAATCTTCAGCAGATTGTCACTGCACTTTTCAGTGACTGCCCGTATACACTACTCAGCTGTTTATCTCTTCCATGATAATAATGCAATTCGTGTCAATGATTCAAGGAAGTGAGATTCCGTTAATGATTGGCTGGCTCCTTAGCACGGTTTACTCATGTAGAATTATGAAGATAAATAGTTACGTTTTGAAATTTCCGGGATTCATTGGAATTCAACGCCCGCAAATTTAGTTTAAAACCGACAACGTTAGTCGGAGGTTTTAAACGGATAAATTTGCGGGCGTTGAATTCCAATGAATCCCAGGAAATTTCACAAACGTAACCATTTATCGATATTGTAAACGATAAATTTCGCATGCGTAACTATTTGTCGATATTGTAAACCATAAGCGAGAAAGAAACGTTTTTTGCACAGACTCTTTCGTATGGCGACGTGATCCGTCACAATTAGGTCATCGAGTCACGCGCTAGAATTCCGCAACCTGTCAAGTTGAACTGATGGGCTGAATGAGCGAAAGTAGGTCCGTTTTCATGCTAGCATGCAGAGGTGTATAATCCAGGTTCAGAAAGTAAAAGTCCATCCCAGGATATTGTTCCAGCCACAAAAGACCTGGCAGCTGACACTATTCTTCAGCTGGGTGGTAAAACTAACAAGTCAAATCTGCTGACAGGAGTTTACGGTTGGAATGAAAACATGGTAGGATTTTTACTTTCTGACCCCTGGATTATACACCTCTGCATGCTAATGTATTCATGAGCAGGTGAAAAGGTCCTGTCATTTCAGGGATGGCGAACTCCATTCGACAAGGGTAATTAACCAATCAGATTGCGGAAAACACCTACTATTGGTTTACAATATTGCCATCGCCCACTACAGCCTGCTGTCGAGCCCTAAATTCCACAGGCTGCTTACTATAGGGTACGAGAGTGCTGCAGAATTCACAATGCTGTATTCCCTACACAGTTCCAGGGCATTGCTGTTGTTTATATAGCTCCTTTAAATAGGGAAAACCTGATATGTCCTCTGCTCCTTTGTGTTTTCTCCTGTAGCTCATATACCATCATAGATATTTTGCTTTATTGCATTTATTGCTCGAATATCTTTAATGATGGGCCCTGTGTGGTCACCTGGCTATACAGAAAAATTGATAAGTCTGTGGCTATCTCATTACATTTCAGCAATGTGAATTTATGCAGCTGGGCTTTTCTGGGCCAGTAGAACACTGGCTGTGTGGAAATGATCACAGCAATATAGTGTACTGGCGTGTGCTCGCCTGTTAGTTTCCTGCATGGGTAGAAATGGCTGCCTGTGGAAACTGCTGGGGATGAGTAATGGCACTGTATCCAACATACTATTGCTGGGAGAAATTATACTCTTGGCAACCTGGTCATATTTACTGCTTTGGGGCGCCTCGCCTTCCTGAGTTTCTCATGTATTTGTGGTAAAGTCCACTGATGGCGTAATATAACAGCACAGCATGGGAATGTTCTGGAAGCAGCTACCAAAGGCTACAGCGCACATTAAAATGGAGCAGACTACAACGTACAGTAAACTTTGACATATATATTTTGTTTGTTCATCTCTACCTGCTAGCAGTTAGGTATGCATTATTATCGTTTTAAAATTGTCATTACGCGATGATACTCTCTCTGTGTATTTTTCCATACAAAAATAAGTGCGATGGAAAAATCTACTCTGTCTCTAGAATCGATGGTTTAAAGGGTGTGAACTATAAAGGCTTTTACATAGAGGGACTTGGCATACTTACGAGACAGTGAAAAGCCACGGTACCGCTGATTGGGAAACGGACAGATCGATGAAAGGACTTTGGTCTGAGAGGGAGGACTCGGAGGGAAGCATGTGTAGGAGGAGAGGAAAACTGTCGAGGAAAGAAGAGCTGACAGAGTCCCTCACAGTTGGAATTATGTTATCTAGAAAGATGAAAAAAGCTTTTTTTCCTCCTCAATAGCCATATCACTGATTTCTTAATGGCCTTTCTGTCTGCTGTTGAAGGTAATGCAAGATAAATGAGGGCTTTATGGAAATATGATATCACTGCGCAGAGGAGGGTGTATATGCCTGTGCGCTTAAAGTACCGATTCTGACTTTGAGCAGTGCTACATCGAGATTAGAAATCAGATATAGGCACATGCTCTTAAGTTGTAAATGGGCATTAGACAGCTAGATAGGCGCACTTGCACTGACCTGTGGAAAAAAAAAACGCTTTGGATGAGCAGGAGTTTGGTGCAGCGTACTCTCGGCTCTCCTCTGACGCGGACTTGGAATCTATCAAATCATCCACGCCTCAGCTACATACTCAGCAATCGTCGTGAGGCTCACCCTTTCATCTGCATCTCAGGGTCATTTCCTGCACCCAACCACCCTGTCACATCCTGAGACTTTTCTCAATAGTTTTCCCCTGAAATCCTGCTGTTCTTGTCAGTTTCTCCAGCAAAGCCCCTAATTAGTTCTCATTATTCAGTTACTGCATTGTGCTTCACCTTTCCCCTTGTGCTCTCACTCTCCGCTGTTCCCCATTATTTGTTGCCTTGTGTATTTAAGTTCCTGGTCTACATCCTCCCTTTGCTGGATTATTCTCTTCCATCTCGGGGGTTAACTATTTATAATAAAAAGTGACTATTTAATGAGGGAATCTCCCGAGGGTTTGCAGTCCTGTTGAGTGGCTTCCTCTAGCTTCTCCTTCAACCCAGTTCAAAGGTGCGCACCCGCCTGAGCGACCCGGTTCATTCAGTCTGCCATCCTGGATAGTGACCAGCACCTGCAACAACTCCTTGCCTGACCCGTCAGTAATCCTCTTCACCCCTGCTTGACTTTTGACCGTAACCTGACAAAGTTACTGCAAAATGACTTCTTATATATATAAATTTGCCATCTCCAATCCCACCCGAATCTGGAATGTCCAATCGGGGAACTATGTACAAGGCTTTCGCATATGCAACCCCCTGTTGCCAATTCAGGAGAGTGAAGACGGCTTGCGGCTCCATGCCCCTGTCAGCCACTGCCTCTTTACACTCATTGGTTGAATCATCGCAAGTTCAGAACGAGGGCGGAGGATACCCGGACATGAACAGACTTAGAATCTTCCTGACGAGCGCAGTCTGGCCAACAAGAGGCTCCTAAGGAAAGAACAACTTATAAGAAAGCAACTTATATTACCCTATATTACCCTTCCCGGCAGACCGTTCCCAATTTACATCCCTGTAGCGCATTGGCCAATAGCGCGCTACGTCTGAAAAAGCTGCCGCCCACTGCCGGATGAGTACGACCGGGGCTCGAACCAGCATCGTGATATGCGAAAGGGCTTTTGAGAAAAATCTTTCTCAGTTAATAGAGAAGCATATTTGACTGTTTCTGGCTGTTGTTCTAAAATCCCTGACACGACCGAGCACAGGCTGACAGGCCGGGCATCTTAAGAACGCCGCTCACTGGAGCCATAACCCCTGTCTGCTCCCCTGCTTTGAATGAAACAGGAGCGGAATTAATTCAGCACCCTTCCTGATAGCTTCCTGTCAGATGCAAGTGCTTACCAAAAAGTAATTAGTGGAGGCATTTATTACCAAGACACAGGAGAGCACTGTGGAGTGAGAAAGTAAATATTTATTATTTACTGTACTCATTTAGAGGCTTGGATATTGAAAGCAGCTCAGTCATGCCAGGGCTGAAGCAAAGTGATGCTTGTTCTGTCCCATACAGATGTGGGGAGCCTTCATGGATGCTTATAGAGAGGCTTGTGACTGCCTTTCCTGTTCTGCAACAGTGGTTTCATTGAGCAGCTTAAGGGAAATTTCCACTTGTCCCTTAAATACCCTTAACTTCAGGATAGTTGCAGAGCACTACTTAAGTATTAGTGGGCCACATGAAATTAAATTTCAACCTGGGAACTGTTGAGCGGCCCACCAATGGTCGGAACAGTCACTTACACAGTATTTCCTCAATCAGCTAGTCGCTTACATGGGAGTCGTTTTTGCTGAAGACTTGCGCAATTTTGCAAGAATCGTGCAAATATTGCAGTCAGGTCTTTAAATATTTTGAAATTGACAAAGTTGTGCTGTGACTCACAGAATATGGAACTTGGAAAGACATAATGAATTTGGGCTCGAAGTGCAGGCTTTCAATTTTAATTTTAGGGCATTTACTTCCAAATGAGGTGAAAACTGTAAAAAGTACCATGCTTTTCATATATAGCCACCCAAAGTCATTGGGCAATTAAAGCTGCAAGTAGCATTTGCGGAGCCAAACCAAAGCCATTGTCTGCAGCCTGTATGACAACAAAACAGTTGATTCTCCCCCGAAGAGTTGGTCCTTTTTGTATTTTTGTAAATGTGCACAGAATTTTTCGTGTGAATATGGAAAGGTTTAGCATTTATATCACTCTTGCCTTTTAGTCTTATCGTCAAAATTGAGGCAGCTCTCTGTGTCTTGAGCGATAATAGGAGACATGAATCACTAGTTAAGACTTGACTAGAGGGTTTTCCTGAACATTCAATAACAATTTGCCATTACTATTTCAAACCATCCAGCATTTTCTTCTGACTTCCTTTAAGGCGTATTTGTCTGGAAATTCAATTAAATGGGACAGTTTTTCCTAGCAGTGCCATATTATGTACAACTTTTGATGCCATCCAGATTACACAGACCAAATTTCACGTCAATTGCTTGAATGGCATGGGAGGCCTGAAAAATGTAAATTTTCCTGATTTTTAGCTGTAATGGGTTTGCGTCCGGCATGGTCCGTCGTCTGTTGTCTTTTGGTCTTCTTCTCTGAAACTGCTGGACGGATCGTTCTGAAATTTTTTGCGGATGTTCCATATCAGTACGGGACTAAAGTTTGTTCAAGGCTTTTAAAACTTTTTTCAATTTATTTTTTGAGAAATTTTTGAAATTTTCGTTACAATGGAGCCCTACGGGAGGGAAATTTTTGAATCTTTGAAACGGTAAGAGATAAGGTCATACTTACTATTAACCTTAAATAGGAAGTCATATATGGGCTTCAATTTGGCACCCTGACTTTTGAGCTTAGCCTGGAATCGATATACATATAGTGCTGGTCGCTCCCAACGGTCACTCACCGATATGTCAGGCTTCAGTCTGTAGGCTAGCATTTGACTTTCAAATATCCATACAAAATCCACGCGAGATCTGTGATTGGCTCACAGTTGCAACGATGCCCCGCCCCTTTAGATAGACTTGCGGCGGATCCTGAATAAATTGATTCCAATGGGGAGAAGTGAACGTGAGCACAGAATATCACCGATTATTTTGCCCCATTGTCACAGAAGTAAATACTGGACTTATTTTTCACAGGCCACATATCTTCCAAACATTCTGGTGCTGCAATGGCATTTTTAAGACCAACAGATCAGGAGAAAATGAACTTTGTTCGAGACCTGAGGCAGTACAGAAATACAATATGGACTGCGGGGAAACTACGAATTAAACTTTCAAACTGAAATAATTCTTGTGTATATATGTTCAGTGATACTGTTATTATTTACTGTGATACTGTTACGTTTAATCTTTTTTATAGGGAAAAGGAATATATTTGATCGCTATGATCTTGTTCTGGATTGATATCAGATATTAAACAAGCGAGGAAAAGCAGCAAAATATGCGTTAGCCATCCATGTTAAAAATGGCAAAACATTGTGCAGCAATAGGTTGCAATAATAGGAACAAGCTATCCATCTTCTATTTTCCAAAGAAAGTAGGCAGGCATGGAATATACTAGCAACTGTCATATTACATACCAGCGTCATAGGCTTAACCTAGCTGATGCAATCATCCCCTTCAATCTATAGCTAATGCCACTTACAATGAGATACGTTACATAATTTGAGTATTACTTCATTTAGCCTTTATTATACCGGGGAATCCCACTGAAATAAACAAAATGCAGATATGGCCAAACATTATCTTGTTCAAAATCTTTTTTTTTTTTTTTTTAATAATTTGGCATCTCCAATCCCACCCGAATTTGGAATGCCCAATTGGGGAACTATGTACAAAGCTTGCTCGTATGCGACCCCTTGCTGCCAACTCAGGATAGTGAAGACAGTTCACGGCTCTCCTCCGAAGCACGTGCCTGTCAGCCACTGATTCTTATACACTCGCTGGTTGAATCTTCGCAAGTTCAGAGCGAGGGCGGAGGATACCCGGACATGAACCAAGCCGGAGTCTTCCTGACGAGCGCCCGTCTGGCCAACAGGAGGCGCTGGAGCAACGAACAAAGCTGTTATCGAATACCCAAATCCGGCAGCCCCTTCCCAATTTGTAACCCTGTAGCGCGATGGAAAAAAAAAAAAAAAAAAAGATGCCGGATCCTGCCGGTGGGTACGCCGAGGCTCGTACTCGCGACGTGGCGATTCACCTCTGTACTGCAGCGCAGTGCCTTAACCGTGTGAGCCACCCGGTAGCTACCCTGTTCAAAATCTAACAACTAGTCCAAGAGTAAAGCAAGCAAGCCACAATCTAATTTTTATGCTCATGTCAAATAACATTCACGAATGCCGTTGCTGGCCAGCTAACTCTTAATGCTGAGTACAGCCATTAGTTTTGTTGTAAAATGCATGTTGTAGCAAAGTAAAAGGAAATATACACGCAACATGCAAATATAAGATAGATACTTGTCCCAGCATTTAATTGCTCGCCTAGTTAGCTACCACTTCTGACAAAAAGATGCGACGGATAACCCAGTCAGCATTCATTCCGCAAATTGGCGCCGCGCAATTGGTGGTTCTCGCCTAAAGGTCACCCAATCAGCCAAGTCATTAGTGATGTAAGGGCTAAACGCTGGCCTACAGACTGAGGCCAGACTATATCAGTGAGTGACCATTGGGAGCGACCAGCACTTGATATGGATGGATTCCAGGCTATTTTGAGCTCAGATGACCTTGAAAGGTCAAATTCAAGGTTACGGAATTTCATTTGCCTATATCTCTGAAACTACTGGACGGACTTTTCTGAAATAAAGCATAGGGGGCGCTTGTGAGATGATTGAAGTGTACACTGGTTTTTTCGAGCACCTGATGGATCACAGTTTTATTGTTTAAAAACTGCCTTTATGATCATCAAACTCTTAAATTTTTATGATTAAACCTTTGCTATTTGCTTTACGTTCATGCTGCTAAAAGTGTAATGTCCAAACGCTAAGTAAAGTTGTGCGAAAGGGAGCTGCTCGCCCACCAGCAAGTGCTTTTGTTAGCCATGATCAAGCTAGCATTGATTCGTCTCCAGGTTGATTTCCTGGCTGGTGGGTGAAGAATATTTTACTAAGCCCGCTGTGATCGATGGGGCACATCATCTTGAACAGCCCGAAACACCGGATGGCTCCAGATCTCGCACGATAATAGCACGAGGGCATCTTGCACAGGAAAAAGAGAGGGGGGCAACGTTTGCTGGATTATGCGGGTCACCGCATTCTTATCTTCCCTCATTACACCGCGGAGGTGATGGAGCAGCGGGGGATTTTTCGCGACTTGCTATAGCGCTTGCGGGAGAAGACTGCAGCGCTTCCTGGCTAGGCTCCATGTGTACTGTCTAGGGCAAGTAAAAATATTAATCGATCCGGTTGAGGTGAAGAATTTAGCTGACCAAAATCTTTGTAAGTAATGAATGAAGAGTTAAAATTTACGCTGAATTGACTTCTCGTATCACAGTTTTTTTCCATGTTAAAATATCGGTCTCTTTCTGTGCCAGCGAGGGGCAGAGAGTTTAAGGAGTTTATTTTTCCCTTCACGCCTTTTTTGGCCGGTGTTTTGACAATTTGTGCTGCCTTCTCAAAATATGCCACCATAATGCAAAGCGATCTTAAAGTCTTTGTTTTCACCTTAATATTGCAATATGAATCAATGTACAATAGAAACTTTGTCATTTGTTATCTTTTTATAACATAAGCAGATGTTATAATAACTTGGTTAAGTTTGTTTAAAGATATATGCTGCATACCATTGTCATCCAATCTCCGCGTGTTCAGGAGGGCCGTGGCTATTCTTACGACTAGTCATGAGAATGATTTATAGACTATTCTTACGACTTCCGTTTACGCATACGCAGTCACCATCATTGCGGATTTTCCAGATGTTCAAAGCAATATCATCATGGCGGAGATTTCAATTTCAGAGGGAGCGGAATTTGATTTGTTTCAATCACTCTGTATTGCCATAACAAAGTGGGAGAAGGAAAACTTTGAACCTTTATACAAGGTGTTCCCGTACAATCGAGCCGGCTCGAAAACGAGCCCCGAAAAGGACGTTCAAGACGGTTTTATGTTACTTCACGATCGACTATACTCGATAAATGGTAGGCAAATTATCAAAATGTAGCCCTGTACGGTACTGACGGTCAACTCCTAATGAACAACTCGTGAAATCTTGAAATTTAAAAAGTACCTTGGACTGAATACTGTCTTGAGCATCGCTCACCAACCTCCATCCACACACCAAATTTTTGCAAGTTCGAAAAATGGCTCTGTGCGCATGCACAAAGCGTAGTCGTAAAAATAGCCCCGGAATTATTCTTACGCCTCGTCGTAAAAATAGCCACTGCCTTTTAGGAAAACCCAGCGTGTACATGCAAATATACAAATATACAAGGTAGAAAGGTGCAACGAAAAAAGATGTTTATTTATTATATTTGAAGATATTTGAGATGAGAGCGAAGAAATAGAGCCCAAGACGTATGGTTTTCGCAAGCGCAGAGCCGCGAGGTAGCATATTTTGATTGGTAGCACAAATGGACAGAACACCTTCGATCCCTGATGTTTATAGCTAGTATAACAAAAAAAAAAAAATTTTAAATTGGTGGTTTCATGTTGTATTGAGGGGTGCACTAACCAGTTTAAAAATGGAGATTCAGTTAAGTTTTTCCTCTTCCAACGCGGCAAGAGTCAGCGAAGAGCACGGATACGTGTCATCAACCGAAAAGATTTTGCACTGAAGGACCATTTAAGGGTTTGCAGTGCACATTTTGTTCGTGGCTTGCCTGATTACACAGACCCGAAGGATGTCGACATCGCGCCATCGGCCTTTTTTCACAAAGAAAATAGAGTAACTCCCATCCAACATCACGAGATCGACAAGTGAGGCGAGATATCCCTTGGTCTAAGTGTTGGATTTTGTTAGAAGTGACACAAAAAAATACCCTAGTGTTGCGGTCAAGGCGCATTTTCAATGGTTTATGCTTATGGGATAGGTTGGTGGCCAAGTCGCTTCTGGTCTGGGGCAGCTGCAGGGGAAAAGTTGTGTTGGTATGCGTGGTTAAAGATAGTTAGTCATACGAGTGTGGAAGCCGTATTAATTCATCATGCATCAGGCATTTTTTCTTGGCTTGACTTTAGTGTTTATATCATTTGCAGTTTCTCAAGAATAGCAGAATTGTTGTTGTCATGTCCCCACACAAGCTGCGCACCGGAAGTGTGGCAGTCCCAGAAGTGAAGAAAGTTTGACGAAAAAGCCACCGCTGACTATTTTACTTTTTGTATTCACGATCACTTGAATTGGAAATGGCTATATATTCTGCTTTGATTCAGCCAAATGTTTTGAAATTAATTTGAATGCACTTCACAGTGTTGACAGACAATGAATCAAATTATACTGCAAGGCCAATCCTGGCTTTTTTAAATAAAGGAGTAATGCTTTCCACTGGCCTCGTCAATCAATGGCCCTGAATCCAACTGCATTTCACTTGAAAAATTCCCCAAGAACAAGCAGGAATTGTCGACAGCTACAGTGAAGAACTGGCAGAGCATAACCAGGAAAGAAGTCTCTGGGATCTAGACACCAGCCAGTCATTCACTGTGAAGGAAACTTTAGCACGTAATAAAAATGAAAAGATGATTTATGACTACCCAAAGGTACTTACTACCTAGACTTGTGAGCTTATGAATAAAAACAGTTTTAACTTATGCAATACTCATACATATCTTTTGACAAAAGCTTTTAAATTAGAACTCAAAGTTCACACTTTGAGGCAAGCTCTTTTTAGTGAGCTCAAGCCATGTGTGAAAAAGTGCTTGCCTCCTTGGTTACTCTTGCTAAATGTAATTGATAAGGTAAGATATACCTAATTGAACCCCGTGTGGTAATTTGTCCTCAGAATTTGACCAATCCTATAGTCAGGAGCAGCAGGCAGCCACAGAGCAGCACCCGGAGACCAACTCCAGTTCTAAAGCCAGTTCCTTGGTCAGGGGTTCTGGTAGGAGTGTTCCTATGATGCATGTTTTTGTGGGTGGGGGAAAACGGAGCACCACGTGAACAAGGGGAGAACATGCAAACTCCACACAGAAACCCAGGCCGGGTTCGAACGCAAGACCATCTTGCTGTGACCTGACAGTGCGAACCACTATGCCACTGTCACGCCCTTGAAGTTTCGGTAAAATTAAATTAGGAACACCCAGGCCTTTTACTAAGATCAGCCCAATACTGGCAAAAGTGGCCAACTCACCATCTCCAAATCTCTCCATACTTCATAATTATTGAGTTTGGGGCTGGGAATAGGGAAATCAGTCATGACCTTGGTAATTAACCCCTCCCCTGCTGAGCAGGCCATGCCCACTTTTCTGTGACGTATTGAGCGGTAACAGATTTGACTGCTCCATATTTCAACCTACATGGATGTCCCGAGTTTTTATCAATTATTCTCGAAACTAGAGCTGGTGGACTGCAACTTAAAATGAAAAAAAATCCTGGAACTTCCATGAAGGTAAACGCTAGCACCACCTCAAGTCATAACTGATGCCATTTCCAACATTGGGTCCTAGTTCCATCCCTCATAAAGGTCCCAAACAAATTACAACTGTTTTCCAATCTTTGCATGCCAAACAGCAATAAAAGTTTTGGGACCTTTGTGCAGGAGGGAGAATAAGGGAGCAAAAGTGGGGTAGATGGGGTGATCACCCAACTACCTGCCACGCCCAGTAAAACCTTCATGGCCTTCCAGGTGGACCATCACCAGTATCTGCTACATCAACGGACGAACTTTCAATTTTGCCAATAAAAAGCTTGGGTGATTTTCATTCCATGCAGTTATTAACCCTTTTATTTGTCACATTTGAGTATTTCATCAGTATATAAATGGTGTTCATTATGTCACGTAGAAAATACGTTCCTGTTTATTTCAAAGCAAGTTTGAATCACAATCGAAAATTCTTTTGTCAGGATCGGTTAGGCGATATTTCTGGGACATAATAATTGTGCCGTGAAGAATAAAAACCCTTGAACGTATCATGCTTTTTTTCTATATTGTGAGGATTTTCAGGTAAAAACATTTCTGAACTGATCAAATTAGACTGAGAAAATCAGTAAGCTCCAAATTAGGTGGTTGACCACAGGTGTTTTGCCTGAACGTAATAAAATAAACATGAAACAAAACAGGTGTGACTCTATTGTTTGCCCAATAAATTGCTAGTTTTTGCAACGTGTCAACAGTCTCACCAATGAGAAACCTATTGATTGTATGTGAATTGGTATTCAGTTAAATTGTTTTCCCCTGCAGTTAAATAAGTTTCTACTATATCTCAGTATGGATATGAAATTTTTATTCTTCATGGCATTTACAGGTTTTTCAGATGTGGCTGAAGAGGACAAATAACTGCTCTAAAGATAACTGCACCTAAATAAATAACAAATCAACAGCTTGTTAAATTCCTAAGACTGTAATTGTGGTTGTAACTAAAACAGGTTACATAGAGCGGCACGAGGACCGAGTTTGAGAACAACTGCACTAAGTGATGCCTTGGATATAAATCCTTGTGTAGATTTCTTTACAAGGATTTCAACAGGAACTCTGTGTCAAATCTGCACAAGAGGTGATGAATGCCAAAACAATTTTCACTGCACCACAAAAAAATTAATTATTGTGGGCCATCTTTTGAAGACTAATGAGAACAGTAATTTCAGGAGGTTGACATTTCAATACTGTTATGTATGAGTATTTTGTGTACAGCACTGCATATCGTTTGTAAATGGAGATTTGTTTGACACTATTTAAATGCCCATTATGACTGGTCAGCGATTTGTTTATTATAGTTATCATTTAGCACCCTCTGGTGGTATATCTGTAGCAAAACATGATCTGACGCAATACCACTTGTGTGTGATGAAATAGACTAGTGCTTTCTAAAACTTTCTGGCTTCTTGTCTGGAGGGGGCCGGATCACCCAGGAATCCTGTAGATCTTTCCAGAATGATGCTAGTCTATATATAAATGCTGTGATTTTGGTCAGTAGGGGCAGAGTTTTTGTTTTGGCTACGGAATTACATAGTGGCATTAGAGTGTTATTATAAGTTGTTTATTTTTTTTAATCAGTGAAGAATTAATTTATTTAAGTTGTCATTGCTGGTTTTCTTTGTTGTGATTTTCAAGTCATACACATGTCAACAAAGTATTTCCAATTTATGTAGCCTCTGTCTGGTGAAAAAGAAACTTGAAATCGGAACGTGTATCATGTGTGCAAAAGTAAACAGTCATCATCTAATTTGCAAAAAGCACTTAGAGAGTTACATACCATCTAGTTTCTTCTTTATCCAAATCATGTGTGATGTGTATTGCCATGAACGACAGGCCCCTGCTAGCCTCAACAAGTAATAATGTGTAAAAGAGATCAGTGCTGATGGATTGAAGACAGGTTATGTAGGTCATTCATGTTGGCAACACCAAAAGGTAGATTAGGAATAGCCTATTTGTAAATGACTCGACACATAACAGAAGTGTGAAATAGGATGTGGGCCAAAAGATACAGCTGAAAAACCTGGTGAAGCCCAGATTTCAACTGAAATGTATGAAAAGAAAGGGTTAATGTCAAAATTTATTGGGACTAAAGAGGCCTTTTGAAGATTTCTGAACTAGGATTTTAAAGGAGAGGTATGAAATGGACTTTGGCTTGAAATATACATGTACATGTACATAATATACACAATTTGTGTGTACGCAGATACTGATTAAATACTGAGATATAACAAATAAAAGGGTTAATATCTGCATGGAATGAAGAGGCCCCCAGCTTTTTATTGGCAAAATTCAGAAATATGTTGATGAAGCACTTACTGGTTTTAGTGGGCTTGGCTCAAGTTTGGGTGACCAAACTTTTGGTCCCATATTCACCTTCCTGCACAAAGGTCCCACTTTTACTGCTGATTATTGATGTTTGGCATGCAAAGACTGGAAAACATTTGTTTGGGACCTTTATGTTGGACGGAACTAGAACCCAATTTCCATGTATCGAAAATGGCATGGCTTATGACTTCATGTGATGCTAGCGTCAACCTACATGGAGGTCCCAAGTTTTTTTATTCACTTCAGGTTTTTGTCCACCAACTCTAGTTTCAAGAATAAGTGATAAAAAAAACGTGGGACGTCCATGTAGGTTGAAATTTGGAGCAGTCAAATCCGTTACCGGTAAATACAGCACATAAAGGTGGGCGTGGCCTGCTCAGCAGGGGAGGGGTTAATTACCAAGGTCATGACTGATTTCCCTATTCCATGCCCCAAACTCAATAATAATGAAGTATGAAGAGATTTGGAGATGATCTTAGAAAAAGGCACCCTTAAATATAAACATTATGAAATGATAATGTTATGATTGCGGATAGAGAGCCAAACACCTACAGTATCAGTGAAAAGCCACTGGTGCATATTTATTAGCAGGAACATGGTAACTGAGGAAGATAGGCCAAAGCCCAAAATAGGATATTGGCAGTCAAGCGTAGTGGATGGTATCACTACAGTTGGTGGGGGTGTGCCCACGCCAAGGCCAGAAATTGTCCCAGAAGGGAAGCTAGGTAGAGAATCCCATTTGCAGATGTAGGACTGCTTGCAAGTTTTAACAGGAGCACAATCCCAATCCTTGAGGCCAATGAAGGCTTTGGAGGTGTTCCTATTAGACTCCAAAGTAGAATAAGCAATTATCAAATTACCAAAGACACACAAGAAGGAGAGCGCTTTGCTCCATACTTGAAGGCAATTGACCGATCCCAAGCCCCGCCTCCCATTGTTACTATTGTTAGGTCGGACAACTAACCAGGAAACTTCAGCCTTGCCTGAATTCAAAACAACAAGCATAGCGGCGCCGGCTCCATTCACTAATGTGTTGCATGCGAGTCGGTGATTTACAAGCAGCTAGCTTGTTAGCATTTGTTAATTTTATTAACTGCTCAGTTAATTCAGTCCCCGCGATGGTGAGGATACTGAGGTAGCTTGCTGGTGACCGTTATCAATCGCTAGCGTTTGTTGTTAGTCAGCGGTCTGTTCAAGTTAACGGGACTTGATAATTAGCTTGTTAGCATAAAACGTTTTATTACAGCCCTTCAAATGAATATTGCTGTAAAAGGCATGAGAATACATCTGCAGAGGTTTGTTAGATAAAAGTGCATTCTGTAATATTCTTGTGTCGTAAATTGTAATTATCTCGTGAGATTTATCACCAATGAAAAAGACACTAATTTCACAATTGTTTCAGATCTTTTTTTAAATTAGTTTAGGAATATATTAAAAAGCTTATTATGGTTTTGGAAATGGAATGAAAAACATGTATATCGAGTGTCTGTTACGTTACATCGTTTTACCATCGTCAGAAACCCAAAATGCCTAGTTTGACAGCTTCCTGAGGTGAAAGTTGTCCGAGGTTCAGTCAGACCCCTGCTTGCCCCATTGTGACGTAGCCAAAAGTGGGCGGGGCTTTGGATCAGTCAATTGCACTGTTTTAAAACACTCAGAAGAAGTAAAATATCTTGCTCAATACCAGAGGATAATTGCTGACTGGAAGGTTATCTGGAGAATGAACAAGCTCACAATCCAGCAAAGACTAAGACACCACTAGGAAATAATATAGGTAAGACTAGGAAAGGGACTAGGTCACAAATGCTCACAACAGGAGGGGGCAGATTTTGCGACAAAAAAAAATCAATCGGGAGATAAACCACAAAATTCTCAAAGTCTTCTGGATCAGTGGAGGGACTCACTGATGAAATACAAGGGTCGTAACATATAAAAGAAGTCATTGAAATATATTAGTCAGTAAGGGTTTATGGAGCCATTTATTATACTCTGTGACCCCTGCGAGCTACAGCAAGGACCATTATCTTCGAATGGGGGAAAAAAGCAGTGGTGTATCTTCTTAGGAGTGGTTAGTCTGCCAAAATTCCTACCAAGCTCACCTGAATGACTCATCTCAGAGCTCACAAAAGAATGCAGACAAACAAAGGCAAATACAAAGTACTGTCCATTTTTCCAAGTCCAAGTCCCCTGATTGATGTAACTGCTGGATTTACAAAATAAAGGTTTTGACGAATCTTTACTTCCCTGACAGAGCTAACTTCAACCTGCTCCTTTTTTTTCCCCACAATCCAGCTGTCTATGTTTGTTTCACTCTCTTTTTTATTGATTGATTCTCGTAATGTTATTTTCTCATTCCACTCCCTTCCCTCTTCGTACCATTCCTACGCCCTCACTGTTATTTGTTGTCTAGTGTCCGTAAGTTCCTGTTTCCTTATCTCCCTGCGCTGGATTCTTATGTTTCTGTCGTCGTACTTTGTGCGTAATTGTGTCTTACTTCTCGAAACGTCTGTGTTGAGATTTGAAAATGTAAGTGATTCTTCTTAGGTTTTTTTTGTGCCTTTTGGGGCCATCTATGTTCATTATTATTGTCAATTGTGGCTAAATGTGATTCACCCTCTGAAATTTGTGACATTCGAGTGTTATTAACCTCATTCAGAAATGTCAGTGGTAAGTTTTTTGTGTCCCTTTCTCTTTTCAGCTGGGTCCACTGATTACGCTAGTTACTACCAGGGCCTCTGGGACTGCAATGCAGATGAACCCGATGAGCTGTCTTTCCATCGGGGAGACCTCATTCATGTCATCAGCAAGGTCGGCAGAAACACTCCCTCAAACATTCAGTTCTCACATGTTACAGATTTCTATAAGTACATCCCTGCTATATCGCACGCACACACACCCCTGCACATGCTATGGAAAGGTGTTTGCCTTCTTCCTGATTCTGATAGCTTCTATTTTTGCATATTTTCCCTATCTGCTTCAGATCTTAAAAAAAAAGTAAAACAGACAATCTGAGTAATATATATTTGTTTATTTATTTATTTTACAACGATTTCATCAACAAAAAAGTTATCCATCTCCAAATGGACCTGTGTGACGAAGTAATTTCCCCTTGGATTGCTCATTCAAGCTAATTCATCAAATTTAATTGGTAACTGAGTTAAACTAGACTAGAAATGTCCAGGTGTGATTACTGCCAACTCTGTTGAATCTAAGCATCAGGAGAAGAAATTAGGAAGAAATTTATTGAAATATATAGGTCTGATAAGTTTAACCCGTTTGCGAGCATCAGCCTGAGGGTGGGCTGTTAGGCATAATTGCGTTTTTATTGCAGCAAACAGTTTATAGCGCTTCATTGGAAAACTATATTTCATTCAAAAGTTTGAAGACTCAGCATTCTAACTGCATATGCCATTTCATGATGCAAATATGAGGTAAAAATAGTATGTAAAATTGTGGCATAACAACTCTCTGCTTAACTATGCAGTCCCATGGGTTAAATTTGTGAAAGTATGTTGAAATCAATGTTCTTACCTTAGCAGCCCAGAGATGAAAACCTGCTATAGTTTTTAATCCACAAAACAAGCAAGCTTAGCCAAAAGTCACTAAATCGACTTTGACATAGAGGAAGTAGCCTTGCATCTTTGTAAATTTAATTCTAATTAGCTTTTTTACTCATGAGGAAGTACTGGAGATTGTACAGTTGTCCTTTGGGTAAAAAAATAAGGGCACTCATTAGCTATTATGAGCTGATCTAATGGAACAGTAAGTACTTATTTTAGTCTCTCAGCATTCACTCCAATGTAACAGGAAAATCTAATTCTTTTAGTTTACACAGCCACTGGCCTAAAACTTCCGGAACATGGATGTGTGTGGTAGCCAAAGGATTAATTTTTATAAGGAGGAAGTTTTTCAGTGGTTTCTGGCAAGAGGGGATTTTGTCAATGAAGCAAAAGTGCTTTATAACCGATTTTATTAGCATATACGATTGCACAGCAGTGTGGGGAATAGGAAGGGTAAATTGGACTGAAAATGAAGGTATGGGGAAAATGACCTGAAATATGAAAGTTGTAAAACTGCTGCAAAAGTGAATGTGACCATGGCAAGGACCGCAGGGAACTTTGGACTCTCTAAAATTGTTTGTTGAAACATGCGCAAACAGATGAAGGTAAGAATATGTAAAATATTAGTTTTAATTAACAGAATCATAATATTTTAACCAGCAGTTTTTCAGGCATCTGCTTATGCTTGTAATATTTTTCTAGGCTAATGTGGCTTGGTAGTGGTGCCATAGGGACAAAAGAAAACAATGAATCTTTTTCTGACTGACAAAAATTTTTCATTGTTGTCAATTTGGTTGATATTCTCAGCGAATCTGACTGTTTGACTGCAATCTACTAAGTTTCAACTTTCCAACAAGACCGTGATTATGCATGTGGCGAAAGTGGTTCAAGAACAAGAAGCATTTTAGTCTAGGAGGAAATTCACTCTGAAAAGGACTGTGCTTTCAAAGGAAAACCATTTTCAGGCTCTGGGACGGTGGAGAACCACAGTGAAAGCCCTTCTCTTCAGATGGAGAAAAGTTGGAGCTGCAGTAAATCTTCCCAGGAGTGGCTAGTCAATGGAAATATGTCTCGGAGCACATAAACGACTCATCCGGCACAAAAAAATGAATGCAGACAAGCATTTAAGGCACTACGGGCCACACACGCCTCTGATAAAGTCTGCATTCTTGATTCAAAGCTAAGAAAGAGACATGGCAAAAATGGTATCAATGAGAAAAAGTATATGGTGGCCAAGACGACCGTAAAGTCTTGTCCCACATTTGCCAAAAAAATTGGATACCCTTGAGCCCTTTGGGAAGATGATTTTTGGGCTGAAAAATTGAAAGTAGACATTTTTAGAAGACCTATCAGTCCTGTTACACCTTGTGTAAAGCTGTAATAAATCATTCCTCAGTAAGAACTTGACGCCAGTTAAACATGGTGGAAATGTCGTTGGGCAGAAATGCCTTGCGGCTTCTGGGCCTCGTTGAATAGCCATTACTGACGGAGCCACATATGATGCTCTCTGCCAGGAAATCCTGAAGAAGAATATCTGGCCTACAGCCCTTCATCTCAAATGCAGTCAGTTTAGGCAGTGAGACAACCATTGAAAGTAAAACAGCTTTCAAGATCCAAAATTATGATTTGAGCTGCATAGTAAAGGTCCAGAATTGAAGCTCTTTGCAGTGCTGGGGCAGGACCTTAAATAGGCTGTTTATAATTGAAAAATCCTCCAATGAGGCTGAATTTAAGGAATTAGGCAGAGAACGGTGAGCCAAGAGTGGGAGCAGTTATGTAGCTGACAAACTCTCATACTCCTTGTAGTTCATTACATTTGGGATGAAGGTCTGAAACCATTTAGTTTGAAAAACATTCAAAAATGATTAATAAATTAATTAATTTAGAAGCAGTATGGGGGCAAATATGTATTCATGGCACTGTACACCCATGGACCCCCACCTAGCTCACAGACCCATACATGTACACAGACCTCACATAATGTGTCCGCACCTCATTAACAGACCTTTACTTATACTTGTGTGCATGCAAGTCTTGCTCACAAGCCCACACACCCATGTAAACACCTCAACTGTGTAACTCATGACCTCTTACTGAACCACTGAAAATTCTGATTTGCGATTTAAGCCGCTATGAAGTCCAGCTGTTCTTGTTACATTGATGAGATGAATGCTAAGCACTTGCATGACTGTGATGGCCTCAGACAATGTATCTTTTTTCTTCTTTTACTGTCCACTGGGAATTGTTATTTTTCTGTCTGCGAATTTGAAGGTGCCATATGTAAATGTAACTTATTTACTTGTATTAACACTTTTTATTGCATTTGTGTGAACGGACTGTAACTTATCGTAAAAAATGAGACCTTTGACGACTTTCTCAGTTGTTTGTACAACCTGTGGAGTGATTTTTATGGGGAGGTCTTGGGTCGCCCCCACCTGAAGGAGACAAAATACCTTTTTCTGGGAGAGAACCATAGCCTAAGATTTGAAGGTGCTGATCCTCATTCTGACCGCCTCACACTCAGCTGCGCACCGCTCCAGTGTGCCTTGGAGGTCATGGCGTGATAAAGCTAACAGGACCACATCATCTGCAAATGGCAGCGATGTAATCCTGAGGCCACCAAACTGGACTCCCTCCAAACTTCGGGTGCGTCTTGATATCCCGTCAATGAAAATCATCAACTGAATAGGTGACAAGGCACAGCCTTGGTGAAGTCCAACACCAACTGGAAATGAGTCCGACTTAATGCGGAGAATGCAGACACAACTCCGGCTTTAATTGTACAGGGATCGAATGGCTCGTATTATCGGCCCTGCAGCCCCAAACTCATACAGCACCCCCCACAGGATACCTTGTGGGACACGGGCATAAGCCTTCTCCAAATCTTCAAAACACATGTAGACTAGATGGGCAAACTCCCATGACCCCTCCAGTATCCGTGCAAGCATAAAAAGTTGGTCCACTGTTCCAACGGAACGGAACGGAACCCGCAATTCTCCTCCTGAATCCAAGGTTCAACAATCGTAATCCCTTTTCCAGCACCCTTTCCAGCTTTCTCCATGCGGTGGCTGGGCTGACCCTTTGGGAGAGGGTAAGGCAGTCAGACTTCTGGGAGAGGCTCAGAGTGGAACTGCTGCTCCTGCGTGTTGTGAGGGGTCAGAAGAGGTGGTTTTGGCATCTAGTTCAGATGCCTCCCTTTAGAGGTGTTCTAGACATGTCCAACTGGGAAGAGGCCCTGAGGCAGACCCAGAACACGCTGGAGGGATTATATGAGGATTCGACTTGCAAAACCTGCTTCAAGTTTTGAAAATAAATGAGTTATCTCCCTTAGCCTGTCTTTCAGGCACCTGCGCATGCCCCACTGATAACTCCACTTCCAAAACCTACTAAATCATGTTATAAATTGTAACAGAAAAGGCAAAACTCTGTCAAAACCCACCAAGTCAAGGAGGAAAACTCTGGTAAAATTCTGGTAAGTCATCAGCCAATGTGGAAACATGATTCCGTTTTTGTTCGCTAGAAGGAGCCAATCACATCAAGGTTTTATGGCCTGTTCGGCTTTTTGCTTTTGCAATCTTTGTTGGTTTGGGCAGTTCAGAAAAGTGTGATGATAGTGATACCATAAAAGGCGGATTTGAACCCATGGACTCATCTTTATGTTGTCATTGTCATAGCAGCTGTTCAACCACTGTGCTGTCTGTAGCATTGAGTTGCATGTAGAGTGGGTCCTGAGACAAATACCTTCACCTATCGAGCAACGGGGCTGCTAAATTTCCACTCCACTTTCAAAACCTGCAAATCAAAACTTTGCGTTACAAAATCTAAGTCATTTCTTTAAAAAAATAATGAATTACCTCATGGATTATGTCTGCAAGGGTAATAGTTTCAGTATAGTGCAAATTGGTATCTATGGACGACAATATCTATGCCTACCAGAAAATCAGAATTTTCTAAAAAATGGACCAACTTGACTTAGAAGGCTTTGCAAGTGGACTCCTCATATCTTCTGGCTGGCCTGGGAATGGCTTGGGCTCCCCTGGGTGGAGTTCGAGGAAGTGGCTGGGGAGGGGGGCGCTTGGGCCCCTCTGCTTAGTCTGTTACCCCCAGGACCCGGGCTGGTAAGCGGAGGAAAATGGATGGATGGTATTGGGTTCACTTTGCCACAAATTTCCAAAGGAAGTGATGTTTATACATGGTCCCAAGTCCCTTGCCAGCTTCTCTTCGCACTCCTATTGCATAGACAATACATGAGGATACAGAGCACTCTGAAGCCATCTTTGAAATGCTCTTGTTCAGCAAGATCACGGCCAACAAGACCAGAGCCATATATCTTTGAATGGGGAGATGCCTAAATTTAGCTTTCTGTTTTAGGCGTTGCCATTTGAGTTCCATGTTTTTGGACACTGTCAACGTGTGAACAGCATCAAATTGCAGATACAGAATGATCTAGTCCTTCATGTGAGAACATAAAGCCATTGCTTTTTCCGTCTATGGTGAAATGTACTAGCATAGCATCGGAAAAGGCATTCAACTGAGTGTCCGCTTTACCTCCCAATAAATTCAAATAAAAAAAAGAACAGACAAACAAACAAACAAACAAAAAAATGGCAGTCAAAGCTGAATTTAAGTTTAACTTCGCTACCTCATCTATCAGGTTTCATTTCTGTGTGCAAGCAAGAGCGACAGATTGCTGACTGAAGTTCACTTAACAGCCACCGGTGTCAGTAATAACGAGAAATTTCTAAAAGTTGCACATTGCACCTTTAAAAAAAGCAAGGACATTTGCCAACCTTGGTAAATATTGCAGTGAATACCGTTGCAGCATTTTGTGTTGTTTGAGAGCTTTAGGTCATTGGTGGCAACACTGTCATGCAGCATATCTAAAGCTAAGACCAGCCCATTTTCACTACACCTCCCCCTGTCTGCTCTCCCTGCTCTGACTGTAATGATGAATTATGTGCTGCTGACCACAAGTCGGCAGGGGCATCAATCTGATCTTGCTAACGTACTGACAATTTATCTATTTTCTGTGTGCCAATATTTTGTGTTCTACGCGGGGTAAAGAAGTGTACAACAAAAGCCAGCTGC
Source organism: Gymnothorax reevesii (assembly GCA_029721435.1). Taxonomy (NCBI): domain Eukaryota; kingdom Metazoa; phylum Chordata; class Actinopteri; order Anguilliformes; family Muraenidae; genus Gymnothorax; species Gymnothorax reevesii. The sequence goes on from CM056582.1 coordinate 56,321,112, forward strand.
GCATCTGAGACCTTGAGTCAAGATATTCACCTTCCTATGGGTTTTACTGACAGGCATAAGATCCTCATCAATTGCAATAGATTGTAAGACAGGCTTGACACCACTTCAGCATTAATTGCGCACAGTTACCATGCGGTGAACTTATTGACTACGGATACATCTCTTTAATTTCTGAAAGGATCATTTCTTTCAAGTCATTAGGAGAAAAAAAAAGATTAGAATGATAGAAAAACCAAATATCCCAGAACTTTTCACCCGGTGTACCTCTCCGTGCACAGACACATAGAATGAGACACAAGCTCAGTGGTTTGACTCTGAACTATATAAATATACTATGGTGCATTGTGTTTGAAAACAAAACCACGGAGTGACTGACTGCTTTGATTTGCAGATATTTACATTCATATTGTTTGAACCTTGCTGGAATTACGGCCTAATAGGTGTGCTGTCATTTTACAAATACTTCAGGACAGCAATATATTTTAACAGCTAAAATGTTTTAAAATGGTGCATTGAGGGTGTTATGGCCCCAATTTGTTATTACATTTATAACAGGTAACACAACAGCAACAGCAAGGGATGACAAACACAGTTTTAACAACTAAAACACATTTAATTTTTAACAAAGACAAAGACTAATAACAACCTCAAACTAAAGACCAAGATTGATAAATAAGAAAAAAAACAGAAATAATTACAGTCCCTTTTTAGTGGGGTGGCTTGGTGATGTCCTGGATGAAGAAAATGCTCAAACACAGGCAAAGAAATCCACAAAAGAAACGTCACTGGTCTTGAACAGAATGGCAGGTCTGGTCATCTTCTTGCAATTTCTCCTACTCCTTTACTGTCTCAATTCTTTTCCTTATATACTCTTTTGCAGACCCCACCCACATTTAGACCTCTTTTTTTTAATTTTCTGAGACTTGCCCCAGACATGTCTGGAAACATGTCCAAACATGACTCCAGTCTGAGCTTAACAAAAAAAAAGGTAAATACTGCCATCTAGTGGCCTATATTCACATTACACCTCCATTCCAAAAGGGAAAAATTTTGACTCATAAAGGCAAAATTTTTCTTTTCAATACAAAATGGTAAAGTGAACACTTGTCTATATATCCATATCATACAATATTCAAATAAACACATGATATATATATACATATTCAAACACGGGATAAGCAATCAGCAATTACATTGTCTGTACCCTTCACATGCTTAATTTCCAAGTCAAACTCCTGTAAAATCAAACTCCAATTCAACAATCTCCGATTCTTGTTTTTCATCTTACTCAAAAACGTTAACGGATTGTGGTCAGTGTACACAATCATTGGCTTTTGTCCTGTACAAACATAAACCTCAAAGTGTTGTAAAGAAAGGACCAGAGCCAACAGTTCCTTCTCTATTGTGGAATAGTTCCTTTGGTGGCGATTGAACTTCCTGGAGAAGTATGCCACGGGATGCTCAATGTCATCAGAGTCACTTCTCTGTAGGAGCACAGATCCACAAGCTTGGTCGCTAGCATCGACCGCGATGGAGAACGGTTGGTTGAAGTCAGGAGATTTGAGCACGGGGAAGTGACACAGCAGAGACTTCAGGTGATCGAAGGCTCTCTGGCATGCATCATCCCAAGTGAACTTTACGCCTTTCTTCAGTTGGTTAGTTAGACTGAGAGCAATCTCAGCAAAGTTCTTGCAGAACTTGCGGTAGTACCCGATCATTCCAAGGAAGCGGCGCAAAGCTTTTTTGTTGTCAGGAACTGGAAAGTCCATGATGGCTTGGACTTTAGCATTTATGGGTGCCACCTTACCCTGGCCTATGACGTAGCCAAGATAGGTGACAGTAGCACAACCAAAGTCACTCTTGCTCAGGTTAACAGTCAGGTTAGCCTGGGTCAGGCGCTGGCACAACGTCTCTACATCTTTTAGATGTTCTTCCCAGGAGTCACTCCATGTGATCAGGTCATCGATGTACGCACCCGTGTGTGGCAATCCGGCGATTGTAGACTGTATCATCCTTTGGAACGTGGCTGGGGCATTTTTCATGCCAAAGGGTAGGACTTCATACTGGTACAATCCAGATGGTGTGGCAAAAGCAGAGATGCTCTTGGCCCTCTCAGTTAAAGGCACACACCAATAACCCTTCAATAAATCAATCTTGGTCAGAAACTTTGCTTGCCCTACACTATCAATACAATCATCAATCCTAGGTATTGGAAACACATCAGTTCTAGTTACAGCATTGACTTTGCGATAATCTGTACAGAATCTAGTACTTCCATCAGGTTTTGGAACTAGCACACAGGGTGAACTCCAATCGGAGTTGGAGGGTCTGATAATATCATGTTTTAACATGTACTCAACCTCTTTCTCAGCAATCTTTCTCTTTTCAGGATTCATCCGGTATGGATGCTGTTTTATTGATTTGGCATCACCAACATCTACATCATGAGAGGCTATAGTAACTCTCTTTGGAACATCAGGAAACAAATCCTCATATTTCTTGATCAACCTTTCAAACTGATCTCTCTGTGAGGGTTCTAAGTGCTGGAGTTTTACATCAAGATTTTGCAACACTTCAGTGTTTGACAATTTACATGAAAGAACTTCAGCTTTAATTCTTGGTTCATCATCTTGAAACTCCCCCTCATCTTCACACGTTTCGACCATTGGAGAATCTGAAGTGACAGCTGCAACCCTAGCATTTCTGTCATGATAAGGCTTTAGCATGTTAATATGACACAATTGTTTTGGTTTTCTCCTATCTGGAGTCTTCACAATGTAATTGAGATCATTGAGTTTTGTCAGAATTTCATATGGACCATGAAATCTAGCCTGCAATGGATTGGACTGCAAGGGAAACAACACAAGGACCTTGTCTCCTGGTTTAAACTCACGGCTTCTAGCCTTATGATCATACCAAGTTTTCATTTTTCCCTGACTTGATTTCAAGTTCTCTTTGGCAAGGTCACAAGCTGCACACAATCTTTCCTTGAACTTGCCAACATAGTCTAACAGACTGATATGCGGCTCTTTCTCTTGCCATTGTTCACTCAATAATAGCAAAGGTCCTCTCACTTCATGACCAAACACTAGCTCAAATGGACTGAATCCAGTAGACTCCTGCACTGCTTCTCTAGCTGCAAACAACAGCAAATGAACCCCTTCATCCCAGTCTTTCTCATGGTCATAACAATAAGTCCTCATCATTGTCTTGAGAGTGGAATGAAACCGCTCTAAGGCACCCTGACTTTCTGGATGATAGGCACTAGAAAGAATCTGCTTTGCACCTAGTTCATACACAACCTGCTGAAACAATCCTGAAGTGAAATTGCTACCTTGGTCTGACTGAATTTCCCTGGGAAGGCCAAACAACGTGAAGAACTTTATCAAAGCCTTCGAGATTGCAGTTGCCTTGATGTTACGTAGAGGTATGGCTTCGGGGAATCTGGTAGATGCACACATGATTGTCAACAAGTACTGATTTCCAGATCTAGTCTTGGGTAATGGACCAACGCAATCAACAATGACCCTAGAGAATGGCTCCCCAAATGCTGGGATAGGCTGCAATGGAGCTACAGGTGGGTCTAACTGGTGTTTTCCAACTACCTGACAAGTGTGACAGGTTTTGCAAAAGTTGGAAACGTCTTTCCGAAGCCCAGGCCAAAAGAAGTGTTTCATGATCTTATCAACAGTCTTGTTAACACCAAGATGACCTCCTAAAGGTAAACTATGAGCCATTGTTAAGATCTCATTCCTATAGACCTTCGGAACAACAATTTGCCTGACCACTGCCCAATCTGCATTGGCAGGGATATCAGGAGGGCGCCACTTCCGCATCAACACACCATCCTTGAGATAATACCCAACTGGAACTGCATCTATTTCTTTTTCAGGAAGGGCTCTCCTCTTTAGTACACCAATTTCAGGATCATTAGTTTGCTCCTCAATCAACCGCTTTCTGGACAGAGACAAGTCTCCAGACACATCAGAATCACCAGACCCATCCGGCTGGCTGAATAGAGAACTGATAAAAGTATCTGATAAGTCCTCAAACGGAGAAACCATAGTAGGCCAATCAAAGTCATGAGGCGAACCACCTGAGTCCTGACTATTCAATGTACTGGACGGCACCACATCATCTTCTTCTTTAGCCTTCTTGGCCATAGCACGAGTCACTGCGCAAGAAGGATACAGAGATGGGTCCTCATCCCCATCTTCAGTGCTCGGCTGTGAAGTAAGATGTACAGGGGGAACTACTTTGCCCCCAGCCAGGTCATTGCCTAGCAACAGAGAAACACCCTTTATAGGTAGACTTGACATAAGTCCCACCTTTACCTGTCCTGTAACTAAATCTGACTTCAAGAATATAGAGCGCAGGGGTACAGATACAGTCCTCCCTTCAATACCTTGTACAAGTATGAAATCCCCTGAAGCGGTCTCATCACGTAACTCCAAGGAGTCCATCAACAAAAGTGACTGAGAAGCTCCGGTATCCCTTAGGATATATATGGGGACAGGAGTAGTATGCTCATTCAGAGCCACAAATCCCTCTGACACAAATGGAAGAAATTCCTCCCTCACAAAGTCAGCTGTATTAGGCTTTTTAGCCCCACTAGAAGCAGGCAATTTAGCAGATTGGTTATCTACTACAGGGGTTTCTAACCTTGTTTTCACAAAAGCATTTGGTTTGGTATCCTTTTCTTTTTCTTTCTTAGCTTTAAGGAACCAACAGTTACTTGTAACATGACCAGATTTCTTGCAATAACTGCAAACTAGACCACTTTTGTCACTGTCAGCTTTCACACTTTGATCAGACCTATTACTGGATTTCTGAGCACCATCACCAGATTTGTCTTTGTCTTTGGGTGAGGAATCTTGGGTATCACCGTAACCCTTTTTCTGAAATTGGGACCATTTATTGTTACTGCTAGACTGAAATTTGGACTTATGAGTGAGAACATATTCATCTGCAAATTTGGCAGCTGATTGCAAGTTCAGTGCTTGCTTCTCATTAAGGTAGGTCTTAACATCATCCTTAACACAGTTCTTGAATTCTTCAACTAACACCATCTCTTTTAGTGAGTTGAAATCATCCTTGACCTCCATAGAAGTACACCAGCGCTCAAAGCAAACCTGCTTCTCATTAGCAAATTCAACATAAGTCTGATTTTCAGATTTCTTCAGACCTCTGAATTTCTGTCGGTAAGCCTCTGGAACCAACTCATAAGCTCTCAAAATAACCTTTTTGACAACCTCATAATCAGAGGAATCATCTGCAGACAAAGCCGAATAGGCTTGTTGAGCTTTACCCTTGAGGACAGTTTGCAACATCAGAGGCCAGTGTTCCTTTGGCCACTGGCAACTCTTTGCTACCTTTTCAAAACATTGGAAATAGTTGTCAACATCCTTTTCCGAAAATGGAGGCACCAGTTTTACCTCCTGGCTAGCCCGAAATTTATTTTCAGTTGCAATTTTTATTTTTAGTTGCTCCATTTGGAGTCTTTCTTCTCTATCGAATTTCTCTAATTCAAAATCTCTCTGTCTTGCAAATTTTTCTAACTCAAATTCTCTTTGTTTTTCTTCTCTTGCTAATTTTTCTAACTCAAACTGCCTTTGTTTTTCTTTTTCTTCCCTCTCAAATTCTCTTTGTTTTTCTTTTTCCTCCCTTTCTTTTTCTCTTTCTTCCCTTTCTTTCTCTTTTTCCTCCCTTTCTTTTTCTCTTTCCTCCCTTTCAATCTCTAGCATTTTTAATTTAAGTTCCATTTCTATATTTGGATTTTCCACTGGAAACTGTTCCAGATCTCCTGGTGCAAACACATTTTCATCAATGTAATATTCAACTATCTCTCTAGCCAGTCTTGCTTTTCGCATGGCTGGTTTTACCTCTGTCAGCTCCAACTGTCTGCAAATTTCTAGCAGTTCTGTCTTTTTAAAAGACTTCAAAACCCCTACGGTTGGTGATGCCAAGAAATCATCCATTGCTGTTGTCAATATATATCTAGGAAAATTCACAAAAACAATTTCACAATTTGGAATGTTAGATTTTCAATAAATTACTCACACAATGGTCTATCCCGGACCTTGAGCCCCCAATTTGTTATGGCCCCAATTTGTTATTACATTTATAACAGGTAACACAACAGCAACAGCAAGGGATGACAAACACAGTTTTAACAACTAAAACACATTTAATTTTTAACAAAGACAAAGACTAATAACAACCTCAAACTAAAGACCAAGATTGATAAATAAGAAAAAAAACAGAAATAATTACAGTCCCTTTTTAGTGGGGTGGCTTGGTGATGTCCTGGATGAAGAAAATGCTCAAACACAGGCAAAGAAATCCACAAAAGAAACGTCACTGGTCTTGAACAGAATGGCAGGTCTGGTCATCTTCTTGCAATTTCTCCTACTCCTTTACTGTCTCAATTCTTTTCCTTATATACTCTTTTGCAGACCCCACCCACATTTAGACCTCTTTTTTTTAATTTTCTGAGACTTGCCCCAGACATGTCTGGAAACATGTCCAAACATGACTCCAGTCTGAGCTTAACAAAAAAAAAGGTAAATACTGCCATCTAGTGGCCTATATTCACATTACAAGGGGCACCCCAGTGGCTCATTGGTCTAAGCGCGCACACCATAAAGGCTGTGTCCTTCCCACAGCAACCTGGGTTCAATTCTGGCTCAGGTCATTTGCTGCTTGTCTTCCCCCATTTTTCTCCCCAACCTTCCTGTCTCTCTACACTGTAAAACTGTCAAATGAAGGAAAAATTCCCAAAAAAAAAGAATCTTTAAAAAAAAATAGAAAATGGTGCAGTGTTGTTTGCGCTTTATCGGTAGGTCCATTACATTACGATTCTGCTGTTTAGCATATTTATATTCTGGATGCCCTTTCAGGGTTAATGAGGTTTGCTCTCATCTCGATAGCAAACACATTTTAACGTGACATTTTTCTATCTGGGTTCGCCGTAGCGCCGTGCTAGCTTCACGCACAAACGCCACAGAGGTTTTGCGCACTGTTCTCCGCCTCCGCCGCATGTCAAACACATTCTTCCTCTCTCCTCACGCTGCTCGAGTGAAAATGCCCAGCAGCTAGATCTCCTGTGTAATGGGATTTGTGTACATTACTGCTGCGATATTATGAGGGATAATTGAGTCGCTCGCTCAAGCGAAACTGGCTTTGTGTTTATTACTACGTGCAGGTGAATCACTTAAAGGTACAAGGGTCTGCGCCTGACTCCTTTCATCTCTTTTCTCTTAATCTTTCCCCTCATTTATTTCATGAGCATCATTTCCTTCCGATAAACGATCGCTGTGTCTGTCCCATGCATTCAGCGCAATGGAAAAACCATTTTGCGGTATTTAGTCGCTTGTCAGGCTTTTCTGGATCTTGCCTTCAGCGTGGCCAGATTGTGGAAGTTGGTTATTTTATGAACACATTCCTCACCTCCAAGCAGTAAATGTTAAAGTGCCAGTTATATAATATTGATTATTGCTTTCAGTAATTGCACCTTAAGTTTTAGTGCCGTGACATAATGTCAGCGTTACAAACTGTCCTGAGAAATCAGATATAGGACCATGTTTTACCCTCGTCAACCCTGAACCACTTTGATTGAGCCAACAGGATTTGCTGGGTTACAGCTTTGAAAGCAGGAGAAGAATAGTCGAGTAATAATGGCCTGGGAATAACTGAAACAAGGCCAAGAGGAGACAAAACTGCAAGAAAACATAAAAAGGACAGCCTATATTTAGATATAAAACTATATTTTTGTTATTTTTTTGAGAGAAATTACAACAAAAAATTGCAACTACGGAGTGATATTATAACTCATCGCAAGATTTGCCTATAGGGTTAGAAGCACACACATGCCAACCAAAATAGCAAATAAAAACAAGTTAGTATTTTCTCTTTGAAAAAAAAAATTATATGACTCTACGTGAACTATAAGTGTCAGGTCACCACAAGACAGTCTGCCCTATCAAAGGTAAGATGGTGCCAACTCTGTGCACTGCGGGGATCGATGTTCCCGAGGCTGGTGTGATTTTAGGTTGTGCTGAAAGCTGCTGGGGGTCTCGGGAGAGAAAGCTGAGGCTGCTTGGGTGTAAGTGATGCATCCCAGAATGCACCAGGGGATTTTGTAAGTGTTCGGGTGAGCAGAACGGAATGAGCAGTGCCCGGGCATCACGGCACAAACGGCGGAGTCGGAAGCAGGTGAGGGCTGTGTTAATGTGGGGCTCTTGGCTTTTCATGAAGGCTCCCTGGTCCGTTGCGTCAGATGAAAGCCAGCGCCCCTCTCCAGCTCCTCCACAGAGTCAGCAGCGAAACATAGCGGCTGTCAGTCAGTCAGCAAGAGTGCCGCCCGTATCCCTGGGGATCTCTCTTGCACTCAGTCAAGCTCGCCCGCTGTCTCCCACTCGTACACCATTAGAGTTTCATTAGCACATACAGGTACAGGCAGGTTCAAGTCTTGAGGCTGCACTAAGTCACACGCAAGGCATTTCAAAGACCATATCCACTCAAATACACCTACTTTTTTTTGGGACTGGAGCTGGGTCATAAGGTCAAAATTGCTTATTGCCTTATTTAGAATATTATAGAAGATATGACGCTACTGAAAGTCACATGGTTTTCCATTAGAAACTTCAAAAGAAGTGAGCAACAAAACTTAAATTGTCAAAAAGGCGCTTGTACCTCCTGCTACCAAAGCAGCCTACATATTGCATCAGGTAACCACAGAGTGGCAAAACTTGACGAGGCTCATCGCTGTACTGTTTTGAAATGACGGCCTTTAGCTGGATTGAGACAGATTACTCTTCCTTTGTCAACATGCTGCTGTTTCCGGTAGGCTGCATGGCACAGTGCACCACTGCTGATTGTCGTTTGCATTCTGTAGGATCGATGACGCGAGCTAGCATGAAACATTTGCGCAGTGTTGCTCGAAGTTAGTGATAATGTTAAAACGTTGACACTCCACCAACATTACGAGAACATTTTGTGACAGCTAATCCTTCTCGGTAATGCTCACTTCCGTGTGTTGCTTGCTCGCCGTTGAATAGCGTGGCATAAAGAACTGTGAATAATGACACTCCGGCAGTTAGTTGCTGAGCTCACTGTCTCTCGCTACTAATATATCAAGTCCAGAAAGAGTACAAGATCACTTGATTTACTTGCCGACTGTGGATGGAGACTCTGAGTAAGAGTGCTGATCTTGGGTCAATGTTCACCTGGTCCACAGCCAGACATTATCCAGACAATACTGATCCCAATTCAGCACTCCTTGCGCAGTCCTCTACGAGAATAGGCTGAACTCTGTGGCTTTGGTCTGCCCACATGAAATCAGGGACAGGACGGTCCCACAAACTACTATCGTTCTTTTGGACCCGGTTCAAATAAAACCACGTCCACTTCCCTATAATGAAATTGTTTGTTGGTTGCATAACAGCAGGAAGCATTTTAGTATAACTGTCACTATCCAGTTTCTACACCAATTTTTTGTCACGGAAGTGAAACGTTTTAGAATCTGGCTGGAATTTTTGACGATACAGAGATCCCCTCTAGCCACAAACCTGTTGGTGTTGCATCAAGGTTTTTGTTGTACGGAAGTGGGTAATGATGCAGGCGTCCTGCAAGGTGTTCTGACCCGCCTGCGGCAACGGAGACTGCCTGTTTGGGTTGTAGCTGCTGATTACGGCCGACGTCTAAGTTTTACGAGCGCAGCTAGAGAACCCCGACCTCCGCGAATGAAATACTGAGCTCCCGCCAGAATTCATGCCTGACTCAAGCAGGACACATCGGAAAAGCAATAATAAAACAGGACCCATAAATTATTGGGGATGGAGGCACTGAGCAGAGGTTGACTACTTGTGTGTTAACACTGAACATAATGAATAGGAGGCAAGGACGGACTCCCAGAGCTAAATCAATGGAGCTAATAAACAGTTTTAAGCGACGGATTAATTGACGGGTGCAAACGAGTTGCAAATCAGGCTTTGGGGTGGGGTTTTTTTTTCAGCAATGACATCTGCAGAGCAGACCACAAAGATTATAAAAACTCCAGTATTGATGAATATTGATCTCTCGTTTACTGTAAAGATGAACCGGTTTTCCATGCGTCTGCGTGTGAGCGTGTGTGTGTGTGTGTGTAGGGGGAGGGTAGAGTGCTTGGATGCATAGGTGATTGTATGGGCTTATATGTATCTGCGTGTGTGTGTGTGTGTGTAGGGGGAGGGTAGAGTGCTTGGATGCATAGGTGATTGTATGGGCTTATATGTATCTGCGTGTGTGTGTGTGTGTGTAGGGGGAGGGTAGAGTGCTTGGATGCATAGGTGATTGTATGGGCTTATATGTATCTGTGTGTGTGTGTGTGTGTGTGTGCGCACGCATTTGTATGTGTGCTTGTGTGTGTGTCTGTATGGGGTGGAGAGCAGTTCAAGTGTATGCATAGGTTAGTGAATTTGCTTATGCGTATCTGTATGTGTGTGTGAGTGTGTGTGTGTGGGTGGGTAGCATAGACCACGTGCATGCATGGGTTGGTGTGTTGTGTTTATGTGTTTGTGTGCATGTGCGCACGTGCGTGTGTGTGGCACGGTAGTTCATGCAGATGCGTGGGTCTGTGTGTTTGCGGGCGTATGTATAGGTGAAGGAAACAGAGAGAAAACATTGCTGATTCTTTGCAGACGTGAGCACTGCTGTAAAACAGGGCGGAGTGCATTATCGCAGTCGTGTCGGTGAAAAACACGAGCACATGCTGGCGATCCCGGAGGCACTGGACACAGGGAACCAGACTCTGCTCTCTCCGCCGAGCGCAGAGAGATTTACTGCAGCCCTGTGCAGCCGTGAGGAACGGGTCACGCTTCTGAATTTGCTCGTAACCTTGGGCTTCATGAGGGCTCTGTGGGTGATAAAAACTCCCCTGGGGCGCCGACTGGGTCTCCGCTGTAATATCCCATAATGCACTGGGATCAGAGGATCAGTTCCATTACCGTTACACTCACAACAGCCATTGTTTGCACCCTCATAAACACACGCAACATTACAGTGGTCGTCCTATCTGACAACATGCAATAAAGGGAGGATAGTGTAAAGTAGATGAGGCAGAGAGGTATCCTGGAATTTTTTTCTTGTTTTTAAGTGCTGGATACAGGACCCCACTGGGAGGCGCTCGGAGAGTGCATTACCTCCACAATTTTGAAAACGTCGTCGGATTTGGATGTATCGTTGCATAAAGTATTTGTACTAAGAAGTAATCTGAGGGTTGACGTAGGTGCTGGTGTTACATGACACCTGGGCTTGACAGTGCTGTCTTTACACGTGTAGAAATTCTCTCCACTGCTGGATCAAGAGTATGCGTCAGATCTTCTCAGTAATTTAATCACTTACTGTTTAGCGCAGTATCTATCAACACACAAAATTTCATTGATGTCCATCCATAACTTTTGGAGATATCCTGTTTGCTGACGAATGAATGAACAAATGAAATCGCTCATTGAAGGACATGCCAAGATCTTTAAGGTTAAAGGTGCCATGGTGCCATTAATTCTTGACCTTGACCTTGAGGCCAGACTCATCATTTTCAGTTGGCCAACACCTGACGCGAGTGCTTACAATATGAGCGAACTCGGAATGAAATCTGGCCAGTTGTTTTTGCCAGGAAATGCAAACCAACAGACAGATAAAATCGCTCATAGATCGAGGACTTGCCAAAATTGTCCAGGTCAAAGATCATGGCTCCATTAATTCATGACCTTGACTTTCCGGCCAAAGTCATAATTTTCAATAGGCCTAAACTTGATGCCAGTGCTAACAATATGCACTAACTTGGAGCGAAATGTGGCCAGTTGTTTTTGCAAGAAATTGCAAACTAACCGACAGACAGACAAAACAAACTAACTAACAAACATACGCCAGTGGAAACGTATGACGCAGAGGTATAATAATGGGCGCATTGCATGGAGGGAGAGGTGTGTTAGGGGAATAGGCAAGGAAAGAAAACAGAGGGGATAGATGTAGTGAAATGAGCGCCTGATGCAGCTCTCTCTTCTGGGGGACCAGATTGTTGCTCACCCTCCCATTTCAGGGTTTAACAGACTGCTCCGCAGAGCCTGATTCCCAGAACATGGACCGGCTTCATCCCCCCATCCGTTCCCAACAGTGACATGCTCTTCCAACTGCTAAGAAACTGAAGCGTGTTGAAAAAAGCAGGTGTAAAGTGTGTTTGTCTGTCACTGTGTGTGTTTGTGTGCACATGAGAGTGAGTGTGCGTGTGTGTGTGTGTGTGTGTGTGCCTGTGTGTGTGTGTGTGCGCTCGCATACGCGAAATGGCAAAATAAATAAAGCAATAAAGACGGGAAGCATGTGCACTCAGCTGCATCTTGGCTTCATTTTCAATCTTGTCCCAATTAATTTTGCTGAATTAATCTCAGGCAGTGGGCCGCTGTGGAAACCGCAGCTCTCTCTCTCTCTCTCGCTCTCTCTCTCTCTCTCTCTCCACGGGGGAGTTCTCTGCCTCCTCCTCCTATCCCTCCCATCCCTCCTCTCTCCTCTGCTATCTGATCGCACGCGGCGTGGGGAAACAGGAAACAGCAGCTAATCCCAACACCCATCTGCCATCTTTACACCGCCTCCCTTTACATTCATACAGCAGGGCGGGGGCCTCAGTTATTCCATCTCAGGGGTTTGTGAGTAAGTGCTCCCTTTGTTTTTCTGCACACATCCATGCAATTAAAATTTTCCTGTCCAAACATTGAAAGACTGATGCTACCGCTGGTGATTAAAAGCAACCAAGCTCTCTAAGACTGATTTGGAGTTTTGAAGCATGTTCATCACAGCTCTCTCTCTCTCGCTCTCGAAGATGGAGGGAAGAAAGGTGACTTTCTTCCCGTTTTACCTGCAGTCTTTTCTACTGACACCCTTAATGAATCTATGTATTGAGTGGCTCATTACTCAATAGACACAGACTTTAATCAGTCTGTGGTTACCTGGTCTGCGGGGCTTTGATGTAATTCCTTCACACGGGTGTTATTCCTGAATAGTGAAGTTTCCTTTACTTCGCTGATGCAGACTGCTGCATTTGAAGAGGTTCACATTCTACACAATTTTTCTCTATTTTTTGTTTGCGGATATACAATGCCCTTTACACCAGGTGTAAGGGCCAAATACTCAGTACATAAATTAGCAAGTCTGTTATTCATTTTGAATGAAAGGAGCACAACGAGTGAATTTCCATTGGCGAAGTGGTCAGGGAATTTAATTCACATAAAAACCGCCGCGCTGTGGCATGACTCATGCACATGCAGGCTAGCGGCAGATTTTGTTATAGGTTTGCTCATCTTTGAACTGTTCGCAGCAGTGCTGTTTCACACAGGGGAGGCGAAGCGATTCCTACGGTGTATTCAGCCATTTAAGCATTTGAGAAGTTATGAAAAAAGATTTTAATTGTTTGATGAAAAAGTTTGTTCGTGTGAGTCCCCAGTCTGTCCAGTTCCACTCTATCCTTTAACATAGAGTCTAAACTTTTGATAAATTTGAAATTACAATAAAAGATATTCAAACAATGGGTCTGCATATAATTTTTTGTTCTTCCAGCGTATGTAGCATCTAACTTTGTTCAAATTTGTGCTGTAATTTCTGGCAGGAACTAGACGTGTATGTATTTGTGAGGATAATCATTAAGCATGTTGTGACCTCCTGTACCCCTCTTGTGTGACTCGTCTCCTTTGATGTGCTTTTTTTTCGTGAAATGTAGGGTACATACATCCAGTTTTCAGTGTAGAGTAATACAGCCAGTGTACAATGGCTCGAGATGATCGTTCTGCACTGGTAAAGCGAGATTGAAGAGGGGGATGGAGAGTCACTTTGAAACTGGAGACGGTGTTTACGAGTGTTACCTGAGTCCCCTGTAATGTTTGTTGTCCCGCTTTCAGCACAGGGAGGCCTTACGCTCGCTCTGTGCCCAGCATGTCACTCCCTTAGTCTTTGCAGATCTTCTGCGCCAGCTCTGTAATTTATGTACCCGGAATCAAAAGACCCGACTCCAAAGGTCAGAGCCGCCACATTCCTCTGCTCCACCGAGGAGAGATTTACCACAAGGAGACGCTTCCCCACCGGGAGCTGCGCTTTTTCACCAGGGCTCCTACAACACTGCTTCCTTTCTCTGCTTGCTACGGCCACCCCAGAGCTGGGGCGCGCTGGGGGAGAGAGCCGAGCCGGGCAGAGCACGGCGAGAAGACACGTCCACCGGGGACCCCAAAACAAGCTGTGAAAACAGCTCGCGAACGCTGCCAACTCCCCGGGCTGGTCCCACGACCGGCAGCTTGGGACACGTCCCTTCGGCTGCCCGGCAGCCCCACACCGACCACCCAACCCCCAGTCCCTCAGCCTCCCAGCTCGCCCACTCCCGAGATCTGCTCTCTCTCTCTCTGCGTCTCGCTCGCGAAACGCATTGCACCTCTGGAATAGCGTGTCCGTTTTGTGTTATGGGTAGCCTAAGCCAGGGCGACGCGCTCCTTTTTCAGTTTTATATCCACGCGTGCATTACCTTTTATGAATGTATACAGCTGCAGCAGTTATTCACAGGAGCAGTTGTGGTAAATTGTGCAGCAGAAAGCTTTTCCCACCGGGGACTCGGGGCTCGTGACCCTCAGGCCACAGCTGCAGGCCCTAAACCACAAAGCTGCCTAATCAGGACATATTATTACGGACGTATGTGTTTACGTGTTACCATCCAGTCTACATTCTGCAACTTATATAAGTTATAATAGCATTGAGCTGAGACTAGCGACTCAGAAGGAGATATCAACCTTCATTAATACGGGCATTAGTTTCTTGAGTGTTTCTAAATGAAGGTGGGTGTCCAGGCAGGGGTGGTGAAGGGGTTGGGGGTGGTGGTGGTGGTGGGGGTCGTTCATTTGTGTCTTATAATGAGTGGGTTTAATTATAGGTATATACCATGAAATATTCATGATTAAAAAGGAAAAGTTAATCAATTCTGTGATTAGGCAGGCCGTCGCTTTGTTCATTAGACGCAGTCATGCCCGTCCGCTGGCCTTCTTTGTCTCCTGGCGCCAGGTTGCTAAGGTAACGGTGGAACAGGTAGGGCTTCGTTCTGCCATCAAGGTTCAACTGTATTAGTACTGCACATTTGGCTCTGTCTCTCATTCTGAAAGTGCTGTTGGTAAGTACTGTATTCTGCCCGCCTAACACAATTCCCTGCCGCAGCACTTACCAACAGCACTTATGTCAGCACACCCTGCCTCAACTTTCTAAAACTCTGGGAAATCTGCAAATAGAGCCCCGTCTCAACTCGACTCGTTATATGGTGGGGCTACCTGACCTAGCGTCAATATGCGACGAAAAAAGGAGGCTTTTGGTGACCTCATTTGACTCCAGTTTAAAAACTAACCCAGGCTGCCAGATAGCTCACTCGATTAAGGCACTGCATCGCAGTGCAGAAGTGACTACTCAAGCCCCGGTCGTGCCAGTCGGCAGTGGTCGGCAGCTTTTTCAGCGTAGTGCACAATTGGCCATCATGCCACAGGGTTTCAAATTGGGAAGGGACTGCCGGGTAAGGGAAAATAAATAAACAGCTTTGTTCGTTGCTCAAGTGCCTCCTGTTGGCCAGATGGGTGCTCGTTAGGAATATTCTAAGTCTGTTCATGTTCGGGTATCCTCCGCCCTCGTTTTGAACTTGCGAAGATTCAACCAATGAGTGTATAAGAAGCAGTGGCTGATGGGCACATGCTTCGGAGGAGAGCCGTGAACTGTCTTAACCATCCCGAGTTGGCAGCAAGGGGTCGCGTACGAGCAAGCTTTGTACATAGTTCACCAATTTGGCGTTCCAGATTCGGGTGGGATTGGAGATGCCAAATTGAAAAAAAAAAAAAAACTAACCCCATCCTCTAACCTCAAACCCGTAACCCGAACCCTTAGCATCAAATAAGGACACTAAAAGCCTCCTGCTTCGTTATAGATCGACGCTTGGTCAAGTAGCGTCACTATATCACTAGTCGGGTTGGTCACGTGTAGTCATTTAGTAAGCAGATCTTACAGCAGATGCTACCTAATTTCCACGAGACGTGTCGTGTACCTGTGGTGGATTTCTCGCGATAATCTCCTCCTTATGTCCTGCTATTATCAACCTGTACTCTGTCGAGACTCAAGACAAGCCTCGCAGTAGGCGTACCCATACAAGTATGCCTAGAGTCTGCCATATGCGCAACGTAATGTAGTCCGAATTAGGCCTATGCACAGTTGTTGCTGAGAATTACTTTTTATATGCATATTTAATAGATATAATACGTTGTTGCGTTGCTGTGTGGTTGTTGGGAATGGCTAATCACTAATCCGTGAAAAACTAGGGTGGGGTGGGCTGAAGAAGAGTATACGATATCTAGCAGCGGTAGAAGAATCACTGAAAATCTCAGTTGGATATACATGTACCTCTAGTCTGAATATAACATAATGTGTTAGATACATGTAGATTGTAATTTTGTATTTATTTCAGGTCATGAGGTAGAGGGAGATAACTCATTATGTTTGCTGTTTAATAGCCTTCTGTTTGACGATGTTGGTTTATTCTTAAACATTTATAAGAAAACTTTTCCTACGCACGATATATGTGACTCCTTCAATTACGCTGCGCACGCGTCGTGTGTCTCGTGTATATCTCCCGATAATCTCGCGTTGAAATGGCACTGTCTGCTGGCCTGTACGGTAGCATTGATATGACTCTGTTTTCAGCTGTCTTAATGTTAGTGGAGGTTTCATGTACGGTATATATGATCTTGGGCTCTGTATGAGCGATAATGTGCACACGTTATTGAGTGAATCATATGGTCTGTGAATACAGCAGGAAAATCATAGCCATTACAGAATATGTGTAAAATGTCTAATTTCAATGTATAAAAATACTTGCGAATTCAGACGTTCTTTTGCAGTATTTCGAACAATGTATTATGCGCACAGTTTCTATACGAAGACATTTCCCTTGACCAGAAGAGTGGAGTGCACTCAATGGAGTGCAGATTTCGGCCAGGTGTCAGGGTTCTCACGGATCCTTAAAAAGTCTTAAAAGGCATTAAATTCACGAATCTAAAAACAAGGCCTTAATTGGCATTAAAATGTCTTAAATAAATCTTTCAAAAGTCTTAAAAATGTGAACTCGTGATGAATTCGTGAACACGCTGAGAAAGCGCCACAAAGAAAAAATGGCAGAATTGGCAGAGGTGGAGGAGGAACTGAAAAAAGCAGTGCGATATCAGTGAACGATATCGGCTTTAAAATTAAATATCGGACATCGGCCATTCTGCTGATATCTGCCGATATACATACCCAAAACCAGTGAAGTTGGCACGTTGTGTAAATTGTAGATAAAAACAGAATACAATGATTTGCAAATCCTTTTCAACTTATATTCAATTGAATACACTGCAAAGACGAGATGTTTATTGTTCAAACTGAGAAACTTTTTTTGTTGTTGAAAATAATCATTAACTTAGAATTTAAAGGCAGCAACACATTGCAAAAAAGTTGGCACAGGGGCCTTTTTATCACTGTGTTACATCGCCTTTCCTTTTAACGACACTCCGTAAATGTTTGGGAACTGAGGAGACCAATTTTGAAGTTTTTCAGGTGAAACTCTTTCCCATTCTTGCTTGATGTACAGCTTAAGTTGTTCAACAGTCCGGGGTCTCTGTTGTTGTATTTTATGCTTCATAATGCACCACACATTTTCAATAGGAGACAGGTCTGGACTACAGGCAGGCCAGTCTAGTACCCAGACTCTTTTACTACGGAGCCATGCTGTTATAACGCGTGCAGAATGTGGCTTGGCATTGTCTTGCTGGAATAAGCAGGGGCGTCCATGAAAAAGACGTTGCTTGGATGGCAACATATGTTGCTCCAAAACCTGTATGCACCTTTCAGCATTAATGGAGCCTTCACATATATGTAAGTTGCCCATGCCTTGGGCACTAATATACCCCCATACCATCACAGATGCTGGCTTTTGAACTTTGCACCTACAACAGTTCGGATGGTTCTTTCCCTCTTCGCTCCGGAGGACACGACGTCCACAGTTTCCAAAAAAAATTTGAAATGTGGACTCGTCAAACCACAGAACACTTTTCCACTTTGCATCAGTCCATCTTAGATGAGCTCGGGCCCAGCAAAGCCGGTGGCGTTTTTGGGTGCTGTTGATAAATGGCTTTCACTTTGCATTGTAGAGTTTTAACTTGCACTTGCAGATGTAGCAACCAACTGTAGTTACTGACAGTGGTTTTCTGAAGTGTTCCTGAGCCCATGTGGTGATGTCCTTTACACACTGATGTCGGTTTTTGATGCAGTACCGCCTGAGGGGTCAAAGGTCACGGGCATTGCTGTACAGTTGTACAATGCACTTCATACATGTTCCTTGTGAATAGAGGTAAAATTGGTTGTGGGTGTTGTCATAAGTCTGTTTTAAGTAGGACAGGCTGCAAGTATCTTATTTGTTTTGTTTAAAAACAATTGTAATGAATAAATATGACATGTTTTAAATAACGTAAATTGAGGTATTTTTCTTATTTTGCACAAGGAGTGATTACTGATGTTACATCATTTTCAGCTTTGTCTTATGTCTGCATTTGCCAGCAGGCCGACATGATGAAGAGTCTGCAGAATAATTCTGTCTGTTAATTCCCCTGCAGAAACTAGATGATCACTGCAATTAGATGTGGCGGAAAAAATATCGGGATCATTATCGGATATCGGCCAAATGAGTTGTAAAATATTGGCATATCTGATATCGGCCAAAAATCTAATATCGTTCATCCCTAGTATTAATGTTTTTCAAAAAAACGTTTTCATTTGATCAAAAGGTCATATTTCATGTTCAAATAAACATTTGGGCAAAATTGTCCCAAATCCTTTGATGAGGTGTTATTTTCCATTTGTGTTTATTATGAAGTTGGTCTTAAATTTAATATCAAATGGCATTAAAAAAGTCTTAAAAAGTCTTGAATTTAACTTGCCCTAAGCTGTGGGAACCCTGGGTGTGTACCTTGCCCCTTGTTCACTAGCGGCCTCTACCGGCGAGTTAAGAGTGAAGAGTCAGTAGTCAATGTAAAACAGTGCGGTTAAAATTTTTTTTTTTTTTTTGTTATTATTGTGAATCCCTGCAACCATGAGAGGTCCTTGACCATACGGTCATAAATATGCTCAAAAAATACTAGGCTGATGATTCCAGTATTATACGAGATTGGCTGCTGACAGATACATTCGGACACACCGATACACAGCCAAACGCTTGTACACACATACACACACTCATAGCCAAACACATTATCCCCTTCAAGCGTACTCCTGGCAGAAATAATGATTCCTATTAAAGTATGACCAGCCTGGTTTATTTTAAACAAAATGTTCTGAAAGAAGTTGTTGTCCAATTAAGGTGGAATGGTATGTACGATGTAAGGAATGAATATTAGCTTTGTAAAGTTTTCTGCCCATTAAGCTGAAATGACAATCATTGTGTGCTAATGTCAGTTGCTTTTAAATTTAGATACATTCTATGGCGAATGCAGACACTGCAACCTACTGGGATGCAAGAGTCATTCATCCAGCATCCCGCGGTCGCTCTCATGTTCTCTTCTAGGCATGATGAGTCACCCTGCTCATAGGCATTTCAAAAACGGCATTTGTAAAGAAGCAGGATCCAATGCTTTTACTCCACTCTATTATCTACCCATACATCCATTATCTATGCTGTGTCTTCTTCACTGGCGTTTTGGGGAAACTGCAGTGTATTCCAGCTGACTATGGGTGAGAGGTTTGGTAGGTGCACACGGCTTCCTAAACCATCGCAGGGCGCATACGCCATTCACACACCTCTCACGCTCTCACTCAGACCCGCGGGCAATTTAGAGTCTCGATTAGACCCATGCAAACACAGGGAGAACATGCAAACTCCACACAGAAAGGCCCCAGGCTACAAACTGCGCTGCCGCGCCGCGCCGCACGCCGTTTATTTCACTGGTGGTTTCCTTTTTTCAGCCTGATACTCTGTGAGATGACCTGTTGTTTTACAATCACCTGCTGCCTTAAAAATATGAGTCAACTGAACTAAATGTGTGTTAACTCACCCTGAAGATGAGCTTTATTTCAACTCAAGTTGAGTCCCTGAGAACAAAAGTGGTTGAACTCCAAATTTGTCTTTTTTTTTTTTCGTTCTAATCTTAAATTGATTCCTAAGTTGTCAATTTCGTACAATAATGGATTAACTCAGTGTGAATCCAGGACTATACAGTAGTGGGTCATTTCTTCCACACTTTCGAAATTCATGAAGTGTTCAGTGGAATAGAGGTCCAAAATGGAAAATGGAAAATGGGGAAAAAAAAGAATTTGACCACTCATGTTCTAAGGGGCTCGATTAGTCAAGACATTGGATAAATCTAACTTTTGAAAACCTCTGAACTTTAGTTCAATATCCAAAATTTGTTATGACAAAGCGGAATTAAATAGAGGAAATAAGTTCACAAAATTTGAAGGGGTTTTTACCTTGCTTCCTTGCATTGGATTATTTTGCTGTAACACTGAACAGTGCTTTTACTAGTTGGATCGAAGTTGATCTTGATCGTTAAATAATTTACATGGAATGAAATAAGTCATACATCATCATTTAAAGTAGATGATTATAAAAATGTGTCCTTTGCACAGGAAGTGCCATTATCCATCACAACAGGGATTATTTTCACATTCACAATGACTTTATTAAAATTAAAAATTCTAAAACTGCTGCATATTAATGTGCCATTTCTGACCATTATGTACCCCTGATAATGGGGAAGGAATAAGATGATTTGATTCAACTTATGAGTCAGATTATTCACCAACATTTACATAATGACTAAAGAGGGAATTTGAGTAGACTTTTTGGCACATCATACATATACTGATCAGTCATTTGGGACTGTATTAATATTTAAAATTCATATTATCTTTGATTGTTTTGAAACTTTATCCTGACATTTTCGGTTATAGAGCGCACTCTAAGATTAATATGTTGCGAACATTCTGTCAGGTAACATAAATATGGCATTGAGAATTCATCAGCATTTGTATGAATTGTGGCAAAAGCATCTTAATGGGAGATGAAGATGTAGTCAGTAGGCCAATCCTCTGAGCACTCCATCCATAAATCTCACACATCACACAGGGCTATTCGTTTATTTATTCCATGGCACCTCAGTGTATTTTTTTTTTTTGGTTTGTTTTTCTTGTACGGAATGAATCAGGTTCTGTCTCTCTTTTTCTTTCTCTCTCACTCTATTTCTCCCTTTTTTACTTCTCTTGCTCTCTGCTCACCTCTCTCTGATGTCGTTGGGATTGGCTCATCTCACACTGCTGTCAGATGTCGCAGTTCGGGCACAGTGTGGCTCCAGATGCCTTGTTTCGAGTTCATCTATCCGGATCATTCTTTAAAGGCTTGCTACCCCTCCCTGCCCACAGCCACTCCTCTTTCTCAGCTCGTCGCCATCACAAAGGCTGCCCTCCCTCCAGTCCATCCCTCCAGTCCTTTCTTTCTGTTATTTCCGTTACTCCACAACCTATTGAAGAACTAAAATGAGTGCAGATCTCTACAGTAAAAATGCATCGAAACAAGCTTGACTAACGTAAGTGCAATGTGAATTACAACGCAGTAACTGAACGTATTTAACCCTTCAGTACAGGTATAGTCGCTGCCCTCCGTAAATTCCGAGATTTAATTTCTAAATAATTTCTGTGATTGAATTTCCCAATGTCTCAATGTCCCAATTTTCCACGGCCTCTGTAACACAAATACTGACTTATAAAGCCTGAAATAGGCTACAGCACAACAGGAAAAATTGGTGTTATTTGTATACTGCGCAAAGGGGTTAAAAAAATCTGATCCAAAAATTGGAACTGGGTATAGAGTAAAGTACAACTTTTTCAGGGCTGCACTGTTTTTTTCGTTTTTTTTTTGCTCTTTATTGGGTTTCGTGACATGTCACACACCTCAAGCTACATGCATACGTCCGTACGACTCCCAGGGCTGGAAATCTCATGAACTCTTTCTCGTCCTGCCTCTCTCTCTCTCTTTCTAGCTCTCCCTCCCCTGCTCTACCCCGTTTGTCTTTTCTACTACCCCATATATCGCCTCTCTCTCTCTCTCTCCCCTACCATATCTCATCTCTACCCGCTCTGGAGCTCATTAGTACGGTGCGTCAGCTGGGCTGTGTTGTGGCACCAGGCCTGTCCACAACAGTGTCTTAATCGCTGCTACATATTTAATGGGGATGGATGGGCAGCCGGGTCTCAGCACACCAGTTTCAGCTGCGCTACGGCTGCAGGAGAGCAAGACGGAGACAACGGTGGCGAGCATGCGGTAGCTGCTCCAAAACTGAGTCTGTGAGATCTTCTCTGGTCTCTGCTTACTGAGTGTGTTACTACCGGCCCTCCTGACCATTCTGAAGTGAGGTGTGTGTGTGTGTGTGTGTGTGTGTGTGTGTGTAGTAGTGCTAGGGTGGGGACGAGCAGGGTGGTTTCACTGATTGTTGAGCCGCTCGTGGCTTGAAGACTCTCATCACCGACAGACACCACTGACACCCAGTGGCCACTTTACTCCACTGTTTTGTGTCATGTTGAACCTCTGGATTTCCCACACTACTTTTCAACAAAGCCTCTGCTTAAGAGAGAATTTCATTCTGGGGAGTGTTTACGGTACATTCATAAACCTGAATCGATCCTCAGCTGCGTGTGAAGCCATTTATGGCACGTAACTGTGCACTTCACTGAACAGTGATGCACTGCACTGCAGATTCACACAGTGAATGTTTTAAAATGGCGTTTGAACTCGCACGGGTGGCAGTTATGGCATTTTTTTTTTTTGGGAAGCTGATTGTAGAGTGATGCTCAGTAGTCACTGACAGCAAGAGCTTTTGTCCGGGAGGGCTCTCCTGTCCTGTCCTTCACAGCCACAAACGAATGAGGCGGCCAGCTCGCCCAGTGCCCCGAGGTCAAGCCGTCCTGAATAGAACCAAAGAAGAAGGGAGGGAGAGGAAGACGAAGGGCGATCTTTAGCCCATAGTTTGCACCCATCGCCCTTTCTCTCTCCCTCACACACGCTCACACTTTAAAGACCGGGCTGCTTTGTCCTTACAGACACCTAAAGGTATTTTGTTTGCCGTCGCCGGGTGTTGGCTGGGGGTGAGTCTGGGGTTTGGGGTCAGGCAGAGGGCAGCGGTCAGCTCCCGGTCAATTACAGTAGCTCATTAATCAGCGGTAGCCCCCACAGCCCGTAGCCCAGAACGGAGCGCCGGCAGTGCCTATCCATTCTCCCTAATCATTATAAATGGGAGGCCGCGTAAAACAGCTATCAGTACATACACTGCGCAGCAAACACAAATCCACTTTAAATGGCTATTAAGTTAAGGAGCCATCCTTAATCCTGGGTGCAGTTTGGGGAGAGAGAGATGAGGTCCTGCTTTAGGTATTTTGCCACCGCCTGTTCTGGGCGTCCTCACGCATCGTCTGCTCAAATCGTACGCCGTGTCACGCGGCTGCTTGCGCGTCGCGTTCATCCAGCGTTCTCTTTTACCGCCACACGATCAAAGCACAATATCACATACTTTCAGCATTGTCATGCAAACAGCCCCCATCTATGGCTCGTGAGTAGATTGTTGTGTGCTCACTTAAAGATTAGTAATTTTTCTTTTTATCGGCTTTCTAAATGATTAAAACAATGAGAAAGGAAATGAGAGGCATTGGATTTCGAAGCTTGAAGCTGCTCCGCACTATCGTCTCTGTGTTTACCGTTCAGAGGTAAAACAATGAAGTTTGGATCAGTGTTAGCGCTTCGTTTAGTCTCGGGGGCTTTTTGGAAGACATAACAAGCGGAGTAATTAGATCAGTCTGGCTTGTGTGGTTGTTGACAGGGTAGAAAGGGCAGCTGTAGAAAAGGCGATGTTTGTTTGCGCCCGTGTTTGGGTGGCGGGTGGAAAGCGGAAAGCTGGAGGAGTGTTGTGTGTACGGCGGGGGCGGGAGGGGGGGCTGAACCAGGCAGCAGGTTCAGCGGCGGGGCAATGAGCCACTTCCTGTGCTCCATCATGCTGTAGGCCCACTGCAGTCAGCTGGTGGCTGGAAGCAGACGCCTCATGTGTCATTCTTATTAACGCTGGTGCCTTTGCATTGGAATCGAGAGGCGGAGAGAGAAATTGTGCGTGTTTGTGTGTGTGTGTGTGTGAGTGTGTGTGTTTGTGTGTGCACTACTGGGCGTGCGTTTATGTGTGTGTCTGCGTGTGTGCTTGTTTCTGCGCTCACGAGTGCGTGCGTCCGTGTTCGTTGTGCGATTTGCATGCTCGTTTGTGAAGAGATGTTCGCCATCCATCGTGCGCTCGCTGTGGAAGTGAAGGGTGAATGAGAGATGGATAATGATTGGAGGGGGAGGAGTGGTTGATCGGTGGAGAGAGAGAGAGATGGAGAGCGCTTGACTGAGAGCAGGTTGGGCAGGGGGGGGTGCTAAACTTGTCAATACTGCCATGATCACAACAGTGTGGAGATCCACCCTTACAGGACAGGCCGTCTCTATGACATATGCAGCCATGGAGTCTCCATCCAGCCCTCCCGATCACTACTCATGCACAGCATTCAACCTTCTCTGCCACAGAGAGCAGTGGCCTGGCGATTGTCTGACAGCCAGTCCTGTGAGCGGTAAACAAATGACATCACTGGCACACCGCAGGCGTTGCCATGGTGATTGTGCCCCCTTTCTATTTTCCCAAAAAACCCCCATGGGGGTCTCTCTATTACCCTGCTCTCTGCCCCTCTCTCCTCAATCTCTCGCTCACGCTCTCTCTCTCTCTCTCTCTCCCAAACCCTGCGCACCTCCTTCTTACTCTATCAGCGATGGAGTCACGCGGAGGTCAGCAGGAAAAATGGAGGACTCTCGCGGCGCCGCGCGGCCGAACGCTCGGAGATACTCCAGGCTGCGGCCCCGCCCAGCCTCGTAGTGTTCTTAATGATCCCCCCTCCCACCCGTCACCCTTCTCCCTTCTACTCTCTCCCCCCTTTGAAATCTACATAAAACCCTGAAATAAGGCCGGGCAGAAGCTAGCACTGGGACGCCGCCCAAGACCTTCCACTGAAAAGTAGCGCCGGCATATTCTATGTGTCACTGTAGACAGAGAGCCGTAACATCCCCACAGATGTGTATAATGTTGCCAACTTCTCCTCAACACCTTTTCTTGAATAGCACAAAACTGTGGAAGTTTAAGACAGATTTACGAATGACTTGCTTTAAAGTCTATAAAGTTGTTATGTGGAACAGTACAGCATACAGTAAAACACTGAGCTCGCCCTCCTGCGCCTTCCTGAGGTTCTTTATTGCAAGGGAGTCAGAAGTATGTATCGCAGGTGCACTGATATAAACTGACTATTTGACAGTTAAATTAATGCATTGTTTCTGTGTTATTTTCACTTTTTGTGGAGTCTTGTGCGCATTTAACTGTGGTTTGCTGTTAACATACATGGAACTTTGTTGTAATCTTATTGTAAAATTACAGTTGAAATAACTGGCAAAAAAGGTCCAAGTTTTGGAGAGTGTGGATTGACACAAATAAACATGAGCAGATGGTACAAAGTGAAAATTGATATTTATTAATTGTTAGGTAGGAGTTATTAGCTGAATTATGGCACTTTGTGATAAGTCTTGCAAATATTAGCTGACACATTGTGTTGTGCATTAATATAGAGAATGGGACAGTGAATGAGTGGGACACAGGGTCAAAGGTCGATCCCGAGGAAGGATATCCTCCTCCACTCTGAAAAAAGTGCTTTTCTCATCATTGCTGATCAATATTACAGTAACCGTAAGGTCAGGACTGTTTGTTTCATTAAGTACCTCACCACCATCTGTGCTCAAACTACCAGCATGAACTAATAACACATACTGCTCATCGAAAATCTTTACGATTCACACGCTTTTCGCATTGCTGGCATAATTTATTTTGTTAAAGCACAACATCATATTTTTGTGAAATACATTCCACCCCCAAGAGCAAAATGACACAAATTTAATGGCACTTTACTGTTAGCTCTCCAAACAGTATTTCAATCAAGAATATTGATTCGAGCTCTCAAACGAAAGCATATTCAATCGCCCAGGAAATATACTAATAATAGTCTGTATCCTACTGAAAATAAAACTAATGGAGAGAAAGAGAGAGAGAAATAGGCAGGGGGGCGGGGAGTAACAGTCATTGAAATGCATTGATTCTAAATGCACCCGCTCCCTCTTACAACGTGTACTCTGTTTGAACTCATTTTTCCGAAAGAAAGAGGGAGAGCTAGAGAGAGAGGGGTGGGCTCGGCGCGGCAGAGAGTCTGGGGCTGGCATGTGGGTGATTTAGAAGTATATTAAAATGGCAGTGTTGATAATCAAAAAGACCTTTCTCAGAGAAAATTTAAGAAATGCGGCACAGATGGGCAGGGGAGATAAATAAAAATATCTGTCACATCAGTTGGGAAAATTGTGTTGCGACTCCCGCGGGGAAAGAGCTGTTCCTCTCCCCTCCGATGCCCCCACCCTTCTATTATTCTTCTTCTGTGTTTTCTGTTCCATTGTTGTGGAGGGAGGATGGCACCGCAGCAGAACATCCCTTTTGCCTCACGCCGTATGTTCACACAAGGAGATCCAGGAGCAGCCCTTACTGCTTTGTGTGTTCATTTTTGTAGTCCCAGGTTTGCTATAAAAACTGTAAGCTTAATAAAACCTTAACCAGTATTTTGTTTTGTTATTTAGGTTTGAAATCTCATTTACCAATTCCACTCCACTAGCAGACAAGAACTTCAATTAAGGTATCATCTACTTCTGAGAAAAAAAGGATTTTAACTGTTATTATGAGATTTGTTTATTTCAGCCAAGGGCAGGTTAACTTTCTAATTCACATCCCTCTCTCTCTCTCTCTCTCTCTCTCTCTCTCTCTGTCTCTCTCTCTCTCTCTCTCTCTCTTCTGTGTATTTCGGGATTCTTGTGCTCACTCTTCGCAGACATTTTTAGTTCTCTGTGCAGTGTGCTGTTCAAATCAGTTCGATAGTCATTTCTCACCCTGTTGTGCACTCTTGGAAATAAAGGTATGATTGGGGAACATTTTTGTTCATTAAGGACCAATTTACCCAAATTTTGCCCGGAAGCACAATGGTGTTTCATTTTGGTACGAATAAGTGCTAATTGGCAGCAAACAAATTAGATGTAAAAAAGAAGAAATTAATTGTATAATGCGGGTTAGGGGTGCAATATTACACACCTATTGCGTACCACCCCAATTACAAGCAATTGTGACTTTTAAGGCTTTTTTTTTTTTGTTTGTTTGTTTGTTTTGTTTTCTGAGCATATAAGGCTTATTGAAGCTGACTCATCCATACTATATGCCAGGCTTTACTTTTGACTCTGTAAAGAGGGTTAATCTCCCATTATGAGTTTATTTCTTTCTTTCATTTGGCCCCTCTAAGCAGACTGCACTGTTTTACTATCAAAAAGCGAAGATAAGAACTCACCATTTGCACTTTACAACAAAATTCCCTCTGAAAACTTGATGACTGAGTACTGATTTTATTACAGAAGTTCCATATCTACAAGTGTTCACACTTGATCATGCCCACTGCGTACTTGCTGAGGGAGGTGCATCTCTCGTGTATCAGGCTTGCTGAGGGAGGTGCATCTCTCGTGTATCAGGCTTGCTGAGGGAGGTGCATCTCTCGTGTATCAGGCTTGCTGAGGGAGGAGCATCTCTCATGTATCAGGCTTGCTGAGGGAGGTGCATCTCTTGTCTGTCAGGCTTGCTGAGGGAGGCGCATCTCTCGTGTATCAGGCTTGCTGAGGGAGGCGCATCTCTCGTGTATCAGGCTTGCTGAGGGAGGAGCATCTCTCATGTATCAGGCTTGCTGAGGGAGGCGCATCTCTCGTGTATCAGGCTTGCTGAGGGAGGCGCATCTCTCGTGTATCAGGCTTGCTGAGGGAGGCGCATCTCTCGTGTATCAGGCTTGCTGAGGGAGGCGCATCTCTCGTATATCAGGCTTGCTGAGGGAGGCGCATCTCTCGTGTATCAGGCTTGCTGAGGGAGGCGCATCTCTCGTATATCAGGCTTGCTGAGGGAGGCGCATCTCTCGTGTATCAGGCTTGCTGAGGGAGGAGCATCTCTCATGTATCAGGCTTGCTGAGGGAGGCGCATCTCTCGTGTATCAGGCTTGCTGAGGGAGGCGCATCTCTCGTGTATCAGGCTTGCTGAGGGAGGCGCATGTCTCGTGTATCAGGCTTGCTGAGGGAGGAGCATCTCTCATGTATCAGGCTTGCTGAGGGAGGCGCATCTCTCGTGTATCAGGCTTGCTGAGGGAGGTGCATCTCTCAGGCTAGGTACCAGGGACTGCAGTCACCAGCTCTAGGTCTGTGCACAAACTGCAGTCCCCAGCTTTAGGCTTGTCCAGGGACTGCAGTCACCAGCACTAGGCCTGCGCACGGACTGCAGTCCCCAGCTCTTGGCCTGTACAGGGACTGCAGTCACCAGCTCTTGGTCTCTGCACAAACTGCAGTCCCCAGCTTTAGGCCTGTGCACGGACTGCAGTCCCCAGCTCTAGGCCTGTACAGGGACTGCAGTCACCAGCTCTAGCCCCTGCGCACGGACTGCAGTCACTTGCTCCCTTCACTGTGCACCATTCAGTTGATAAAACTATTGTCCTACATTCACAGGATCCTGCTTTTATCTCTTCTAATATATTCCTTAATTTTCTCATTCACATGAGGAAATTACTCCAGCATCTCTGACCTTTGGTAAGTTTCTGCGCATAGGTACACTACAGGCCAGAAGTTGGATGCAAGGACAATACAGGTCAAAAATTTGGAAGCAACTTCAAGTGTCTGCTCACAATGCCTTTCTTAAAAACCAGTGGGAAATGTATGGATTTTGGGATGTATTTACTGCATGATTAGACAGTCTCCCGACCTCTCTCCAATTGAGCTTGTGTGGGATGAATTGGATCGATCTATCAGAAAATGCTTCCCACGAATCAGCAGTCTCTCACTAATGAACTTAAGAAAGCTTGGAATGCAATTCCCGGCACATACCTTGAAAAAACTTGCGGAACGAATGCCTCGTATATGCCATGCTATTGCTAAAGCAAGAGGAGGTTACTTTGAAGAAAACAAAGTCTAAGCAAAACAAAAAAGGAAATACCTGACAATTTGAGTAAAAATGTATTGTGATAAGTGACTCTTCATATAATAATCATGTTTTTTTGTTGCAAAGTATGCCAATGAAACTGATCTTTTTAATAGAAATTTGATCTTGCTTCCGAACTTTTGGCCTGTAGTGTATGTGTGTATCTTGGGTGTGAATCTGAGATGCCCAGGTAACGATTACCTGCTAAGTATTAAAAGCTCTAAGTTTTCACTAAAGTTTTAACTTAAATTTGTTCAAAATCAGAAAGAGCATTTTTGCTTCATGTCAAAGAGTGGGTGTGAAGTACTGTTTTTAGCGGCTCTGTTTGTCCGTTTGTCTGCCCGTCTGTTTGTGTTTCCGCACTTGCCAATATTTGTGTGAATGGGGTGAAGTCTGCTATCTCTGATTGCCTTGTTTTTTAAGTATTGTAGGACAATTTCACAGTCATATTCTGTATCTACTGGTTGCAGTGCTTCACTGAAGCTACATCACCCTTACACTGGGAGAAATATTTAAACCCAGGACCAGAGATCAGAGATATACTTTATTGAACCCCGTGGGGTGATTTGTCTGCTGCATTTGACCCATCCTATAGTTAAGAGCAGTGGGCAGCCACAGAGCAGCGCCCAGGGACCAATTCCAGTTCTAAAGCCAGTTCCTTGGTCAGGAGTACTGGTT
The DNA here is from genome assembly GCA_029721435.1 of Gymnothorax reevesii. Taxonomy (NCBI): domain Eukaryota; kingdom Metazoa; phylum Chordata; class Actinopteri; order Anguilliformes; family Muraenidae; genus Gymnothorax; species Gymnothorax reevesii. The sequence continues at coordinate 56,351,000 of CM056582.1, forward strand.
GGAGTATTCCTATGATTCATGTTTTGTGGGTGGGGGAAACTGGAGTACCCGGAGGAAACCCACGCGAACACAGGAAGAACTTCCAAACTCCACACAGAAAGGCCTCAGGCTGGATTCAAACCAATTCCCTTCTTGCTATGAGACAGCAGTGCAAACCTGTGCCGCCCCTGTAATTCAGCTGGACATATTTGGGATCGTTGGAAACCTCGGGATCTCCTCTATAATTTAAAATGGGCCTGATGTTCCTCAGGTTTGAATACATCAGCTGCATTTCACGGACCCGTATGAGGGTCCATTGGTTCAATGGAGTTAAGCTTAGCCGATAACAGAGGACAAGGAATTTTCCATGACCGGTGGAAAGCCCAGTGTTTACATATTCCAGTGAGAGGCACGGACAATTTGTGTACATTAGCACCAGCACTTGGACGAAACTGTGGTGGTTTCGCAAGATTGAGAAGTTTGCTTGGCCCTTCAATCCCTCACTCGTCAAGAGAGTGCCCTCGGAGCTCCATCCGTCAGAGACAGGTCTTTCTAATTCCAGCACCTCCATGAAGCACCGCGTGGGCTGGCATGCTTTGGAAGGTCTGGGACAAAATGGATTGGTGCTCCTGGGTCACTGATTAACACAGGGGGCTCAATGACATGCCGGGTCCAGAGGTGTAAAGTCCAGGGGTAAAGGGCTCGCCATGTGGAACTTCCACCCATGAGCTTAGCTACCTGACTCATTAATTTGTTCTAATTATGGGCTGAAAAACTGCATTAATTACCAAGTCCTGATGGTCAGAGACTCCTTTTTGAGCCTGAATTGTGCACCATCTTTCATGGTTACATCACAAGACTGAGGAAAAAATATGAATCAAATTACTGTGAGACCACTTCTGGACTTTCCACGGTTTTACACATTTTGAAGAACAGAGGCATACAGCCAGAGACTGAGCGGCAGTGCTGCCCGGTCAGAGTCATCCTCTCAGCCGGAGATTCACTGATGTAACACGCTCCCGATTCTTCTGTGAAATATTTCTGTATCATCCAAGTAAGACAACAGATTAACGAATTGACAGAAGGGAAGACAAAGAAAACCATGTTGTCTGTGCATTTATTTGTGGGAAACAAATTATTTTCCGAATTTTCACTACTACCACTGCAATCTAAACTGGGCCCAGTCCTGGTGGTGAGCGGTGTTTTTATGAACCTTATGTAGTCCCGCCCATTTTACCCATTTCAGTGTTGTAAATTTTCGATTCAACAAAAAGCCCATTCAGGCTAAGGTAAAGACATCGTCGTTAGTGGCTGGCTTGCTAAGGAAAAAAATTAAAATGTTAAGATAGCCTCTCCCACCACATGCTATGCTCCCATGGTATTTTAGTTTTAAGAATCGACATTAGACTTGCCAAGCTAACAGAGAAAAATAGACGACTCAACCTGTTCTTGTTTACTAATTCTGGGCTGCTCTGAACTGACTCGCATGCTGGAACGGAAAGTTAAGCACAAAATAGCCAGCTGCCTGACTTCCCTGATTCTGCTGTGAATGAAGTCAATACAAGACAAGAAAGAGAGCTGTAGAAATGAAACTCAGGTTTGGTTGTTTGGTCCAACCAAACTTTTCAAACACCTTTCTTTATTTTTCCCATAGCAAAGCAGCTTTAGATCAGGGTGCTATGACATTTGGGGGTGCCTGAGATTTAAGATCCCCTTTGCTTCGGCCCACCATCAGTTTGGCTGCCCTTGACCTGCTCAGCTCATAGATGGTAACTCATACATGTCAAAATTCCCGTAAGTTGGATTTTCAGCTTATGGGTGTACCAATAAAGGTATACAGTTTTTTTTTTTTTTGTTAGAAAAGAACTTTGTTTGAAATACTCATTATTGGAAGCTATTCATTATGACAACGATGGAAGAGCACATGAACACACCACAGTAAATAGTCAATAACCGGATGCATGTTTTTGTAGCACGGAAATTTGCCTTTGGCCATAGTGGACCACTTTTCGGCGCTTCTGTTAAACATGCGTACAGACCATTGACTGTATAAAACAAGTTTTGGGCCACACAGTCTCAAAGTCATTATCTTTTGCAAAAAGGCTGCACAGCATGGGCTATCACTGGACATCGCCCTTCTCTCTCATGATTGAAGAATATGGATGAGAGATTGGTGATTTTGGTCAAGATTTTCACAGAGTGGAGTAAAATCAAGGATCCTAACATGCCCGTGTGTAATATCGGTGCAAGCGTGGCGATTATTACTGTCCTGGATGAGGCTTTGAGTTTTTTTTTTTTTTTTTAATTATTATTAACAAATGCGAATAGACAGCTTTCATAAGCTTTTAACATTTTTTTTTTTAATCTTACAGATTTTATAAGAATAATACAGAAATTTACTGAAAGTAGTTCAGGTGGGAAACTGAAGGGGTTGACATACAGTATATGTTGTTGGCCCTTACATGCCCCTTCATAAGACAGCCATTTTACCTGAGGCCTGTCTTTGTGGCCTCATGGTCTCTCTGTCAGGCTGCTCACAGCCTTGCTCCTGCTGTAGGAGAGTTTGTTCCTCTGAGTGGCTTGTCATCGCCAGACAGACAGATGGACTGTGCTCGCGCGCCCTCCCAGAACAGCCCGCAGATAAGCGACTGGCTCTCATCACAGTCATCGTTTCCTTTGGCCTCCTATCTTCTTCCCTGTAAAATATTCCCCTGAACTTTGGCGAAGTATTGATTCGGGAGCCCAACCATCGCACTCCCAAAGCCCTGGCTCCAGAGGCTGAAATGCTCAGCAAATCTGCGAGATGAATGATTATTCTGCGCAGCACACAAAACACAATGAAATGGAAACAAGGCACACCGAGTGCGCTTGTTGATATTGCCAGAGAAACATATGCAGACAAAGCAAGGAGGTATTGTCGACTGAGCAGAAATATAAGTTGCATGAGAACTGTATTTCATGTCCTGAGGAGCAGTCTCCCTTAATTAATCCAAGGAGCCGTACTTTATGGTTTTCACTGCGCTTTGGTATCTTCAGCTGAATGACTAAAGGGAGATCAACTAGCAGTAGAGTTAAGGAGTTCAAATCATTTGCATCACCATCTACCATTAATATAGTTAACTAAATGCAGGTTAGTGAACCAAACCACGCCTAAAAACGCCACTCCATTCCCCACGTCCTAACCAACCAGCGAATTTATACTGTCTTCATTCTACAATCCTGGCCTGTCTTGTTCAATGTCCCTTCCTCCCATTCTCTTTTATTCTTTTCTCATCTAATCACTCTTTGGGAACCCTAAGGGACTCGAAGGAACTTCAAGAAGAGACATGACCCCCCACCCCGAGTCTCGTCGCCTAGGGCTCCCCTTTATACTGCTCTGGTCTCCTTCGACTCAACTCCATCTCATCCTGCATCAGCACAAAATCCCCTGCCTATCCAATTGAATAAATATCATAAAGTACTATTTTAGGTTTGGTCTGGAATTCAGTCAACTCTTGATAAACAAGTAAGCTGTATATGCATATGTGAAGAAAGCTAAAAAAAAACAAATACGATAATAATAATAACACTGTGTTATTGTGGGATAGAGTAGGAAGCAAGCACAGAGCAGGGGAAATTTATTCATGCAGCAATAATTTAATGGAAGAAATTCTAGAGGGAAATGTGCACCTAATATTATGACCATCTGGCCAGCAGTGTTCAATTGCCGGCAATGAACATGACTGTGAGAGTCATTTTAAATCATACTTGAGGTAATTGAAATGGTGAAATCAAAGTCAATGGGGTGACAATGAGGAAACAGATGAGCCAGTAGTGGATTGGAAGGTTGGCTTGGTCAGTGCCCTGTGGATAGCGGTTGTCAGTACAGTTCAGAGCTCAGCACACCGTCCTGTGATATGTGTTACGTCGAGGGCGCTCACTGCCGGCTGCGGACCCTATGATGAATGTGGTGACTGTTTTAATAACTGCAGCACGCCGTCATAAACAAACATCTGAGGGAATGATCTGTCTCGCCTTGTAAGGACTCCAGTAGCTAATGATCTTTCTGGTTGGTGGCTCATTCATAGAGCTGAAGTCTGTGTTATTCCTGTGTGTGCCTGGCTGTGTGCGTCGTCCATCTCTGCGGAGGCGCTAGCCTCGTGTGCGCAGACATGTATTTTTGGACAATGAGATGAAGAGGGGCTTTTATTTTAACGTGACGTGACTCGGCAAGAAGCTGGAAATCTCTTGTGAAAGAAGGGCTGGATGGTAATGGACAGGATGTTCGGGTTGGGGAGGGGTATGGGAAGTAGAGACAAGGTTATTTGAGGAGCCGAGAGCCCCAGCCAGGTCAAAGAGGGATGGAACGCTGCCATTTTATCAGACCTTGACCCAGACGGGGCGGCGGCGGAGCGCCTTGTGTGTCGTCAGCGAGAGAACAGCACTGCACGCTGAAACTGGACCCCTTTATGGCAAATATGCATGAGCAGCTATGCTGGGAAAATTTGGTAGGGACCTGCTTCCGCAGCTCTTGGGGTTGCTGCCTGCGGAGACAAAAACATGCAACTTACTTCTGGCAGTGCACCCTGTCGTCCCATCAAAGCTGGCTGTCGCACCCAGAGGTCTTTACCACGGCCCCGACAGCCCAGAGTGCGCACTCTTTATGGATCAAGAGTAAGGAGTGCGGGAGAGCCACCTGATAAATAACCAATGAAGAAGTTGGAAGAATGCCTGGGTGCATCAGCTCCCAGCTATATTTTTAATAGTTTAATAAAAATTACCATAATTAACAAACATCTGTACTATTCCGGGTGGGCGCAATTTGGCACCCAAAGATGGGAATTTAAATATTATTGCTGCAGGTTTAATGTTGTTTTAATTCATTCTGGCAAGCTCAGCCCGCGTAGAGAACAGGGCGCTGTTTTTCAAGAGCCGGGCATTGTGGCGTCGGCCAGCTGCAGCTGGTGAAGGGACTGCTCATTGTCCTTTCACATTGCTCATCATTTTCTTCATGCAGTTGTTCATTTACCCTCACCGTCCCTGTGTCTCAGATTGGCTGGTCCAGCGCCAAGACTAGATCAGCCATAAACAATGCCAGTCTTTACCGTTTTCTACCAGCATAGTATCGCACTTTGTGCTGCTGGTCTGAAGGGGGGGTGGGGTGGGGGGTTTGCAGCAGGATAGTGGGATAATCAGCTGGTTTTAGTGTGAGATCACCTCTTGTCTGCGTTAGGAATAACCTGGGTTTGCTCCCTCCCCAATACCCATTTTTCACACCACCTCAGACTGAAGTTAACTTTGTGGAGATTGCCTGACAATGTATAACCGAAGCAATATTTGCAAGTAGGACAGCTGAGCTGAAATGCGTCGGCTCACTGTCCAGGTGCACCACAAGAAAACAAACTTGCCTGCTTTCCAGCAGTCTAAATGTGCTGGCCTGGGACTCTCATTTCTGTTTGTGATGTGTGAGGCGGGGTGGAGGTGTCGGTTTTAAGTGCAGATGATGTGTTGCTCGGTCAGATTGAGCCTGTCGTTTCTCATAGGCACTATATTGAGTCTGTACAGTCTCGAAAAAGCACATTTTCTGACCTGTTTGGTACTCAGATTGGCAGTCTGAGGTGCTTCATGCCACAGTTCTCATTTGTCATACTGTGTTTCAGTGTCATGGCGATAGGGTAAATGCAAAGAAAAAACCTGTAAACAAAGCAGTTTAGACATATTAATGCAAGCAATCCCTATCTTTCATGATAAGTTCAAAAGAAAATTCACCTCAGGTGAGAGTCGTAATGTGTGGGTGTTCGAATACAGACATCGACGTGTCTGTAAAAAAAAACAAAAAAAAAAAACATTACATATTACATGAGTGGCGGGAACAGGCCATTTATCCTAGCTTGGCTCTCTATTTTCCTATCACTAAGTGAACCCAACACTTCTGATACTGATGGACTACTGTAGATGGTATCCAACTCTATATCCAGCCTGGACTTGAAACTCCCTGATTTCTTGCTTGTACGATATGGCCATGCAAGCCATTCCACATTGTGATCACTCTGTATGTGAGAAAAATGTTTCCTAATATCAGTGCCAAATTTGTCCTTGGCTAACTTCCATTTGTGATCCTGAGTTTTCCAAACAGAACTTGGCCTAAGTAATCCCGCATAGTCAATTTTATTAATCCCTTTAACATATGCAAAGACCTCAGTCAGATCATCCTGAAGTCTCCTTTTACTCAGACTGAAGAGATTTAAGATTCTTTAGTCTGTCATCGTTGCCTTTATCTTTAAGGAATTAACGTTGTGGCTCTTCTTTGAACCTTTTCCAATGTCTCTAAGTCTTATTTGTAATATGTTCCTTGGAACTGCACTCAATACTTTAAGGGTGGTTTAAAAGAATATATTGTACAAGACAAATGTAACCCCCTTTGATTTATACTCAATACCTCTGGCTATACTGTATGTCCGAGCATCCTGATGGCATTTTTAACTGCTACAGCACAGTGGCTTGAACCTGTAGTTTGGTCTATAATCACTCAGATTTTGTTCAAGTAAAGAATTTTCCAGTTTTAAACCTCCCATGAAGTAGTCCTGTCTGATGTTTTTATTTGGGTATGTTCAATTTCATTTGCCATGTTTCTGCCTACATCTGAGTTCTATTTAAATCCTCCTGAATAACTTTAGCAGACTCTACACCAGGGGTGGGGATTTCTGGCCCCTGAGGGCCAGTGTGCTTGTAGTTTTTATTTTCATCACTTACCCTGACTAATTGGTCGTGAACACAAGCATAGATTTGTGCATATTTATTATTTATTTATTTCTTCAGCCCCCTGAAAAGGGGAAACATTCATTAAAAGATCATAATCCATATGCGCAGATCAAGTGCATGACTGTACACTAAAAGAAGTTAAAACAGGCAAGAAAGTAAAAAATACATTATGGCATACACGATACAGACTGAAGCCCGAGACTAGTGACTATATTGACAGGACTAGCAGCGTGGCACTATTTATGACATATAGTTATTAAAAGCTACCCAGACTAGCAACGTGTAATGAGAATATGGACTGACAGTGACCTTTGACTAGTTACATGCATAGATTAGATCAGAGAAAAATGTTCCGCTCAAGGAGACAAGAGCAGTCTTTGATGGTCATTCATGATAATCTGAGGAAAAGCAACAGAAATATTAGATTTCAGAAATTGTTTGGATAGTTTAAGATAATTAACTAATTAAAGGCCAGAAGTTGGAATGAAAAGCAGGAACAGATACGGACCTTGGTGCCCACCTCTGCTCTGTGCTGCTAGCCAACCCTCCCAATTTAGTAACATCTACAAATTTGACTAATTTGCTTCCAATGTTCCTGTCAAGGTCATTAGTGTAGATGAGGAAGAGTAGGGGTCCCAACACCAACTCCTGAGGGACTCCACTTCCCACAAATGCAAGGGATTAGTTTTTGTACCAACTGCAATTTGCCTTTCAAAGACTCTTCTACATTTCCTCAGCTCTTTTTCAACCTTAGCATGCATTTTACAATATTCAGCCTTAGTTTTCTCACTATTGTCCTTTTTACCCTTATTGGCTAAAAAAATCATCCTCTTTTCCCTCAAAGTCCTCTGAATAGCTGTAGTCATCCACAGCAGCTTCTGCTTTTTAAACTTACTTTTGCTCACTTTTGAAATGAATTTGTACTCTGCATGAAGTATTACTCCCATGAATCTACAAACCCCAATTCCAATGAAGTTGTGCAAAATGTGAATAAAAACAGAATGCAATGATTCGCAAATCTCAAACCCACATTTTATTCACAATAGAGCATAGACAACATATCAAATGTTGAAAATCAGACATTTCACCATTTCATGAGAAATATTAGCTCATTTTGAATTTGATGGCAGCAACATATCTCAAAAAAGTTGGGACAAGGGCAACAAAAGCCTGGAAAAGTAAGTGGTACTCATAAAAAAACAGCTGGAGAAGCATTTTGCAACTAATTAGGTTAATTGGCAACGGTAACATGACTGCATATGAAAAGAGCATTTTAGAGAGGCGGAGTCTCTCAGAAGTAAAGATGGGCAGATGTTCACCAATCTGTGAAAAACTGTGTCTGAAAACTGTGGAACAATTTCAGAAAAATGTTCCTCAGTGTACGTTATAAAGTTGCGAAGACTGTGAATGTCCCACCATCTACAGTATATCATATGATCAAAAGATTCAGAAAATCTGGAGAAATATCTGTGCCCTGGGGTCAAAGCCAAAGATCAATATTGGATGCTTGTGATCTTCGGGCCCTCAAGCAGCACTGCATTAATAACAGGCATGATTCTGCACTGGAATACACTGCATGGGCTCAGAAACACTTCCAGCAATCATTGTCTGTGAACACAGTTTGCCGTGCAATCTACAAATGCAAGCTAAAGCTGTATCATGCAAAAAAGAAGCCATATCTGAACACGATCCAGAAACACTTCCATCTTCTCTGGGCCAAAGCTCATTTAAAATGGACTGAGGCAAAATGAAAAACTGTCCTGTGGTCAGATGAATCAAAATTTGACATTCTTTCTGGAAACCACGGATGCCGTGTCATGCGGACTAAAGAGGAGAGGGACCATCCAAATTGTTGTCAGCGCACGGTTCAAAATTCTGCGTCTCTGACGGTATGGGGTTGCATTAGTGCCTATGGCATGGGCAGCTTACACATCTGGAAAGGCACTATCAATGTTGAAAAGTATTTAGAGGTTTTACAACAACATATGCTCTCCTCCAGACAACATTTCTTTCAGGGAAGGTCTAGCATATTTCAGCAAGACAATGCTAAACCACATACTGCATCCATCACAACAGCATGGCTTCGCAGTAAAAGAGTTTAGAATAGAATAGAATAGCCTTTATTGTCATTGTACCAAAGATACAACGAGATTGGTTTGGCGAGAAAGTGCTCCGGGCCGCTGCAACGTGCGTCGCGCCGCCAACTCCACTTTCTTCTTCGAGCCGGAAGAAGAAAAAAAACTGAACTGGTCTACTTGCAGTCCTGACCTTTCGCCAACAGAAAACTCTTAGTGCATCTTAAAAGGAAAAAACCGACAAAGAAGACCCAGGACTGTTGAGCAGCTAGAATCCTACATCTGACAACAGTGAGTCAACATTTCTCTCCCAAAGCTCTTGCAATTGGTCTCCTCACTCCCCAGATGTTTAAAGGCTGTTGTTAAAAGAAGAGGGGGTGCCTCACAATGGAAAACAAGGCCCTGTCCCAACTTTTGAGATGTGTTGCTGCCATCAAGTTCAAAATGACCTAATATTTTTCATGAAATGGTAAAACGTCTCACTTTCAACATCTGATATGTTGTCTTCTATGTTGCATTGTGAATAAAATGCGGGTCTATGAGATGAGCAAATTACTGCTTTCTGTTTTTATTCATGTTTTACAGAACATCCCAAATTCATTGAAATTGGGATTTGTAGCAGACATTTCATATAGTCTTGCAATTATATAGTTTCTTCCAATCTATTGCTTTTACACATGAGCATCTCCTGTTAAAGTTTGCTTGCCTTAAATAAAAAAACTGAGGTTTTTGAGGAGACCCTTTTAACTTGCCATGATACATCAAAACTAACTGCGGAAGGACTACTGACCCCAAGGTGCTCCAAGTCAGTAAAGGGCACGAAATCTAAAATTTACCTTCTGTCTTGTAGGTTTACTGACAAATTACACTAATTACAAATTACAAATTGTCACTGATTACATCCAGAAATTCTTCCTCACCTGTCCTTTTACCATTTCCCATCTGATAACAGGATAATTGAAGTCACCCACTATAATCGTCCCACCCCCCCTCAAGCCTGTGTAACATTATCAAAGAGCACTGCATTTACAAACTGGGCACATCTTTCGTCTCCTTTTCAAAAAAAAAAAAAAATCCTCATAATATTGCAGCGAGGGTGAGGCACTGTGAGGCTATTATGGCAGTATTATGAGAACAGTTTTTTTCTGGCGCTGCTAGCACGCGTCTCACTGCTGTCCCGCTGTAATTAGGTTACAGTACGATAAAGTCGGGTAATAAAAAGTATAGCAATGTCACGGCACAGAGAAATATGGAGTTGATCAATCCTTCACCCCAGGCCCTCTGCGCCCCCTCAGTGCCCCCTATCAAACCCCCTGGCAGAAACAGGACCATATATAACAATCAGCACCAATGACACGTCATTTTAGGCACATCTGCCATCTGTGGATTCAGCAGCTGTGCGGGTCTGAGTGCGAGGAATAGTATAAAGAGGGAGAAAAAGAGAGGGAGAGAGAGGTAGAGAGCAAAGGAGAGAGAAGAAGAACAGGAGAGAGAAAGAGGGAGAGAGAGAGTCTCTGTGTGGACTATCCTCTGCAAGTATGGCTGCTTACTTTACATACTATGTACAGAAAACATCTTATCTCTAAGGGAGGTGACACATTCTAAAATTCTGTTCCTGTACTCTTGTGCTGAGTTTGAATGGATACAATGACAATGAAATTGAAGTGAACTTTCTGCCTGCTTTAATTTGAGGGTGTTTTCATCCATATCGGAGGAACATATTTAAAATAACAGTACCTTTTGTACATACTCTCACTCCCCCGCCCCCAAACGCCAACATTTTCCAGTACATAAAAAAATTGTACAGTATAATATGCTGTAGAATAAAGAAAACATTTTTAACATTCAGTGTATCAGATTCCAGCATTGACTGCTTGAAGTCTGTGAGGCATGGACATCACCAGACGCTGGGCGCCTTCTCTGCCGGTCCTCCATTGCTGCCATCTCCAGCTTCTGCTTGTTTTGGAGACTTGCTGCCTTCAGTCTCTTCCTCAGCATGTCCAACCCCCCAAATTATAACTGAAAGCAATTATTTTTAAATTACCTTTGACCTGTGTTACATTGAAAACAATACAGCGCTACATTATCTCATGTTTCACAACATTAATTTCATATTTTTTGAACATAAACTCCTATTTCAATTTTGATTCTTGCAACACACTTCTGAAATTTGGGCCAATAATGTATTTACCGCTTTGTAATGCTGCCATTCTTTTTCACAACACTTGATAAATATTTAGGGATTAAAGAGACCAGTGTTTGAATGCTTCAGGGTATCATTTTTGTTGTATTCTTCTAGCAAACAATTGATGAGGACTACATTGTTTTCATTGTTGCATTTTGCTCTTCTTTATCATATTGGGAACAAGTTGGGACTGCAGGCAGGCCAGTACAGCACCTCCCCCCCCCGTTTACGTAGCCATGCCTTTTTAATGCATGCACAATGTGGTTTTGTCTTGTTGAAATAAATGAGGGTATTCCTGAAAACGATGTCTTGAAGGCATTATTTTGCTCCAAAATCTCAGTGTGCTTTTCAGCATTAGTGGTGCCTTCACAGACGTGCGCGTTACCCCTACCAAAAGCACTATCACAACCTTATATCATGACAGCGCATGACTTTTTTTCTTAATAACAGTCTGGATGGTCCTTTTAATCTTTGGTCCAGAGCACAGGGCATTACATTTCTTCGAAGAAAAAAAAAAAAAAAAAAAAGACCTACAACCCCAATTCTGAAATAGTTGGGACAAAGTGTAAATTATGAATAAAATCTAAATGCAATGACTTTCAAATCACACCAGCCAGTATTTTATTCGCAATAGAACAGAGATAACATAGAAAATGTTGAAACTGAGAAATTTTACAGTTTTATCCACAAAATGAGCTCATTTCAAATTTGATGGCTGCTACAGGTCTCAAAAAAGTTGGGACAGGGGCCTGTTTACCATGGAGTAGCACCTGCTCTGCTTTTTAACAAAGAGTGGAGGTGTCTGGGCATTAAGGAGACAAGCTTCTTGAGTTCAGCCATTGAAATTTGATCCTACTCTTGTTTAATACGGGCTTCCAGCTGCTGGAGACTTTTGGGTCTACCTTGACGGACTTTTCCTTTAATTATGCGCCAAATGTTCTCAATTGGTGAAAGATCAGGACTGCAGGCAGGCCAGTTCAGCACATGGACTCTTCTACTACGAAGCCATGCTGTTGTATTAGCCTCAGCATGTGGTTTTGCATTGTCCTACTTAAATACACAAGGCCTTCCCTGGAATAGATGTCATCTGGAAGGGAGCATATGTTGCTCTAAAACCTTTATATACCTTTCAGCATTCATGGTGCTTTTTAAAACATGCAAGTGTCCCACACCATATGCACTAATGCATCCCCATACCATCAGAGATGCTGGCTTTTGAACTGAAAGCTGATAACAGGAGGGGTGGCCTTTCTCTTCTTTAGCCTGGAGGACACAATGCCCATGATTTCCAACAAGAATGTCAAATTTGGACTTGTCTGACCACAGGAAACTTTGCCACTTTGCTACAGTCCATTTTAAATGAGTCTTGGCCCACAGAACATGGCGGCGCTTGTGGATCATGCTCAACAATGGCTTCCTTTTAGCATGATGGAGGCATCTGTGGATGGCACAGCGGACTGTGTTCACAGACAGTGGTTTCTTGAAGTATTCCTGGGCCCATGTAGTAATGTCAATGATAGAATCATGCCGGTGAGGGATGCAGTGGCGTCTGAGGGCCCGAAGATCATGGGGTTCCTGTAAAGGTCTTCGGCCTTTTTCCTTACGCACAGAGATTTTTCCAGTTTCTCTGAATCTTTTGATGGTGTTATGGACTGTTGATGATGAGACCTTCAAAGCCTTTGCAGTTTGACATTGAGGAACATTGTTTTTACAGTATATCACAATGTTTTATGCAAACCTTCACAGGTTGGAGCTATCTTTACTTCTGAGAGACTCAACTTCTCTAAGACATCCCTTTTTTAGCCAGTCATGTTACACACCTGATGCCAGTTAACTTAATTACTGGCTAAATGTTCTTTCAGCTGACTCTCTTATGTATTAATTGCTTTTTCAGCCCATTTTGCCTGTGTCCCAACTTTTTTGAGACCTGTTGCAGCCAGAAATTTTGAAATAAGCTCATTTTATGGATAAAATATAAAATGTCTCAGTTTCAACATTTGAAATGTTATCTATGTTCTTTTGTAAATAACATATTGGCTCGTGATCTGAAAGTCATTGCATTTTGATTTTATTGACAATTTACACTTTGCCCAACTGTTTCGGAATTGGGCTTGAATTTTGATTTGTCTGACCACAATTCAAGTTTTAACTGTGTGAATTTGACTGTGTGACGGTCCATCGCAGATGCCTCAAAGCTTAGAGAAGTTGACGGCGCTTCTTAACGCTGTTAACATGAGGCTTCATTTATGCATAGTTAATTTTTAACTGGCATTTGTGGATGTAACTATGTAGCTTTTGCAGCGCTTTACAAAAGTTTACCAAAGTAACTCTCAGCCTGTGCAGTTATATCGCTGATAAATGAATAAACAGTCTCTGATGTAGTGCCATCTGTGGGATCGCAGATCAGTAGTGTTCAGCTTAGGCCTGCACCCTTGCCCTTTATACGCATTAATTCCTCCAGAATCCTTGAATCTTTTAATTATATTATGCACCATTGAGGGAGAAATATCCAAATCTCCTCCTCTGTTTCTGAGGTGCAATCAAATCATTAAAACTTTCAATGATTTTCTCATCCACTTGCTGGCAAATTGGTGGTCCTTGAGCCATCTTTGCGCCTTACGGACTGGGCCTTTCCTGGATGTTCCTGAATTGCCACCATCTCTACTTTTTTGTAGAATGAGTTGCAGGCCTGAATGGCAGGAATAAATGTGTATTTGCGAATAAAGTGATGTTCATCTGACAAAACCGTGAATATCTTGTCTTCATTCTGTCAGCAATGGAATGCAAATTAAGTTCAGAAATTACTGCTGTCTCTTTTTTATGTGCCTTTTCTGTTCTGTTCCAGCTTTTTCTGAATGTAGGTTAAAGAGAGAGAGACTGAAGGGGGGGGGGTGTTCAAATGGATTTGGATTTGGTGACTGTTGTAGCCACAGGACCAAAATGACCAAAAAATGTGTCTATGACCAATGAAATATGGTGCTCACTGTATCTATATTTCTCGGTTCTCAGTTCGGTGCTGTATTTTCATGATGGTATGTATTTTTGTTACGCAGGAGTATAATATCCATGGCTGGTGGGTGGGGGAGTTGAATGGCAGTATTGGAATCGTTCCGAAAGACTTCCTGCAGCCTGCCTACATCTTGTGAACTTTGAGAGGTAGGGAGACCTGTGCCACATTCTATTTGCACTGTATACCTAAAATTTAAGCATCACTGTCTCCATAGTTTATCACATTACCATTTGGGGATGTTAGACTCCAGCTTGAACAATTAATTCTTGTCTAGTAAAACTGCCATTGCCCATCATTACTTGGCATTCGCTGTAGTGCTACATGCTATAAAGTATAGTCTCTGGCACGCGCTCAACAGCCGAGCTTACGGTAAAGGTTTGTGAGCTGTAATGCGCGAGAAACTTGGCCCTGCTCACCCTGCAACTGTGCTGCGACTCACTTTTAGTGTACTCCACCTAGTGCCCAAATATAGAAGTGCATGCCAAGCCGGTGACATGCAAGAAAACCGCTGTAAATATGCCATTTCAACGCAGTTTTGAAGACTCATAAGTATAATGATCATCATAAAAGCAATCCTGAATTTCATCTGTCAACACAAGATATTTCATTCTTCTTTTTTCATCACGTAACATCATTGACTACATTCTTATTCAATGGATTTTTTATAGTTCATAATGGAAATATAAAATAAAATTAAAAAATTATATATATATATATATATATATATATATATATATATATATATATGGAATTATATATTAAATGGAAAATGAAAATATAATTTCTAGAAACATAACATTTTTTAAACAGAATTGTGATAGTCCATATTTTAAATTCAGTGGGACTTTTCCTCGGGGTTTGGTAACACTTAGAAAGATTTCAATTAAAACATTGATACAAAAAAGGACTTGAGAAGTGAATCATCTCTTGCCTACAAACATCAGTTAAAATCCATGAAAGACCATGTAATGATAAAGTGCATTGAAATAAAATCTTAAACAGAATATGGTGACTTAAATTCATCCCTAACATGTGATATGCTAACTGGGTCATCGGCCTCAGAGGATCAGCCGATAAAACGCATTTTGTTAGGATGAGAAATAATTGTGTTATGTGGCAAAAGAGGCTGAACCACAGAATCACATTAATACTGACTTAGCGGTAACAGCTCCACCGTGTGGAACACAAACATTGACTCTTGAACCACAGTAATCACATATTGATTTTTTTTACAGTGTACAGCAAAGCAAGAGATGAGGGAAATCCCGAGCGCACGCACACACACACACACACAGACTCTCTCTGACACACACATACACACACACACTTACACACACGTTCACGCAGTAGCTTTAGCGAGCACACACACACACTCATGCACACACACACACACACACACACACACACACACACAGTCATTAACTCTCCTACTGATCAAAATACATTTCTGCCAGAATTGGCTTATTGGTGGTGCGGCATTATTCGTGCGCTTGCTGAAGTCTTTGTTGCAACCTCAGACATAATAAATGAACGGTTAATACGAAAGATGTGTTATTTCATTTTCATAGGACCTGTTACATTAAATTCACCGAATGGCACTGTATAGCTTTGTGAAAATCAACTAGTAAAAGAACACAACGCTCACACACCGACAATACGTATCCAACACACAGCGCTAGCATACAGCCATGCTCTGGCAACAGTTTAACAAAATGAAAACATGCTAAGAACATTCTGAGAACGTTAAGGTTTGCCGAGCAGTTTCTCCTGCACACCAGAGTAACAGCAGCTCTCCCACAAACACACTGCATATGCCCCACACAGAGGACTTCTCAGCAGTTGTTGATCACTACATATATTCGTACTCATTATCTACAAATGCACTCATAATTCGTCATGGAAAAACTGCCGCAGAAGCATCAGATATTTTGACGTCCTTCTCCTAAATTATACAGTCAAAGGCAGACAAAAATATCTAATTTTACCAGATTTCAAGCTTTGTAACATCCCAAAAGGTGTAACATTTGACACCAAACTGGCACATGCAGTAGCCTACATTCAGTGATACTGATAAAGTTTTCAGAGATCCTAACAATTAATTCAAGAGATCGACGAATTGCTTTTGTTGTATTTCCAACGTATAGCAGAGCTAACATACAGCTGATTTATAGCAACTCGCAATATAAGCAGGTGCATGTGTTACAGGGGCCAATTTTACGAGTGTGACCAGGCAAACGGGAAATGCAATTTGCTGACTTCTGTGTACATTAGAATCATGGGGTCAGAGAGCTAGCTAGCATTCATGCTGAAATAAGAGAATGCCTCAGCAAGCTGGCTAATTTAGTAACATGTTTCTGCTGGTTTCAGGTCACCTTGCTGATGAGGTGCAGTGACACGTCTACGCTGAACACTTGGATGCTGACGACTGAGAATCGAACTGAGACTGTTTTTAATGCCATGAATATAGTGCTTGATATTTTTATTAGTGCTTTTGTAAGATCAGTGTGTAACGAGTAAGCACATTTAGTTCATCATTACAGGATTTTTGGATCGACTATTTTCCTTTAATCCGACTAAGTCCAGTGATGAAAAATACATGATCGCACAAAGCTATACGAACCAGCTCTTATATGCAAAGTGAAGGGAGAGTCCATAATCATTATTGCAAATCTTTAAAAAGATTTATAAATCCTGTCAAATGGCAGGTGAAACCTATGTTTGTATAATTGTCCTCCTCAAAACATTCTGGGTTTGCCAGCCATTTTTCACAATAGTGTTTAAACTGAGAATACTTGGTCTAGGAGGAGCTCATCTTGCCTCTCCATGCAATTACCCTTCACAAACAACTGTGATTTCTTTCATTTAGTAAACTTAAAAATTTCAGACCTACTAAATTCTGAGATGAGACCATCTTAAAATGTAATATAGATGGCTGTGCAGGGTGTTATGTTAGCCACCAGGTGTCATCACTGTCCTATAGTCGGACAGATTTTTTTTTCAGTCCACAGGTCTACATAAACACAGCACAATCTAAAAGCTTCAACAGAAACCAAAGACTTCAAGAAAAAAGTAGACCGTGCAAAGCCCCCTTTCTCGCGGTAAATTGCTTTAACATCTGGTCATGGCAAAACAAAGCATATTGTGCTTTAACTAGTTTGGATACGTTTGATTTAGGTGTCAAAATGATTAGTTCCTGTTGCGCTGTTGGATGTGAAAACTGCTGACTGCGCAGAAATGTTTTTTTATTTTTTTTTTTTAATTCTCTCTAAAACTGTTGTTTTACTGATATTAATGGATAAAGATTTGAGTTTGTCAACTATCAGTTTACCTGATTTTGATCATATGGGTTATATACTGACGGCTTTCACATATAAGTATGTCTTTATTGGAAATAGTGCCCTATAGCAACCTTGTTATTATTATTATTTTTTAGATTATTTATTTCTGAGCTGGGGTGTTTACTATGTTTACTACGCATTTTGCCAATGCCCGGAAGCTGGCGCCTATGTGACCATGGTGGAATGTACCAAGAATAGAGAGCAAGCGGTCTAGTTTTTTCTCTACGTCATTGATAGAAACTCTATTCCTTGCCACCCTTATGACATCAATGCTTACTGTTCTCACTGTAACCAAGAAAATATTGAACAAAATAAACTTTCATAGATCTAAATGATCTTGCCTGCAATTTATTGTTGACATATTTAACTTGGACGATGCAATGTATTTATCCTTTTTTTTTCCTTGACGGTCTTGAAATTTGAATTTGTTTATATTTCCTAGATTTGTAACACACATCATTTTTGTCCCTGTCAAAGTTAGCATATACACAAGGCACAATCATTCGGTTTCTGTTTGAAGCTGATACGGAGTGAGTGTCCTATGTGTGGGGTACCTGCGAATATTGACCACTATCTTTTGTTTTTAATGTGTGTTTTCCAGTATAATAGCCAGTAGGTTCAGTAATTTTGTATACCACTTGGCTGCTTTCAATCACATTATGTTCATTTGATAAATATGCATATCTGTTCAAAAAGGGAAAGAGCCCGACACACAGCCTGTTATTAGTATGTGCTGATCACCAGTAATAGCTCCAGTAATTGTTGGAATCACAGGTTTCACTTTCATTAGTCCTGTCAGCCTCATGCTGCACCATCATTTATCTCCTGTCCTGCATCCAGACTCCTGTAACTGTCGAACAAGTCTGTCAGAACCCCTAACGTTCCGTCCCCCTGACTCCCATTGGCTGGGTCTTTGGCCACGCCTCCACAATCATCTCTGCTGCCCTGGTTTCCTCCTGTCTGTGTCCTTCTCCCACCTCCACCTCTCTGCTACAGGAAGATGGGGGCGGTTCTGAAACTCTCCCGCCCAACAGGCCCCTGGTGAATAATGCTCTCATTACCTCAATCAAATGGGGGTGTCACAAGATGAATTTCACTAGCGCTCGCAAATGTTTTTCAGAGAATCTGCGTCTTGAAATGTTACTTTCTGCAGCAGGACATATGAAGAGTTTGTCTCCAAAATGCAATATATCCATTTTACTCATTTTTGAGTAAATCAGCCTTTTCAATGTTTGTGTTTTTCTCTAAAATGCAATGGGTGCCAAACCTTTACCATGAAAAATACACCTTATAGTCTGACTTTCTAAACATGGATTTTTACACCAAGTGTAAGAAGCACAGGGCTATCGCTCGATTATATTATCTCAATTTTCGTAATTTTGGCACTTATTGCATTTTGGAAACAAACTCTTCATATCATATGGCCGAATGTGGCCTTCCATTTCTTCTTTAGCCTCTCAGGGAGTATTCAGGGATGCAGGCTGGGGGTCCACAGATCTGCAGCCCTTCAGTGAGGCACATTGCTCTATAGCCTGCAGCATAAATGTCTGAATGGGGATCGCTACCACTGCGTATCCTCATATAAAAGAATCGTATAAAAGAATCAGCGCCAAAGGCAGA
The DNA here is from genome assembly GCA_029721435.1 of Gymnothorax reevesii. NCBI lineage: Eukaryota > Metazoa > Chordata > Actinopteri > Anguilliformes > Muraenidae > Gymnothorax > Gymnothorax reevesii. The sequence goes on from CM056582.1 coordinate 56,369,948, forward strand.
TGACTAGATGGCCAATCGGGAGATGTAAACTGCGAGAGGTTACGGTTATAAAGCATTTTTAAAGGGGAGGTTTCCGAAGATCAGATTCAAAATCAGAAGATTGCCCAAGTAAAAATGTCTGCTCCCTAGTATTGAAGCCAATTTGAAAAATCGCTGGTTTAAAAATGCTTAGCACTAGATCATTACCGAATTAAAATTTATAAAACCATGCGTTTTAGACACTTCAAGTATTCTACTTGCTGCTGAAATATACATTGCCGATGTGCTGTCTCCTCCTTTAATGGGGTGAGTGCGCGATCCCGAATTCTGCCACCAGATGGCCCTTTGACCCATCACATTGCGTTTATAAACAGCTTTTGGTCGGATTAAAAAAAAAAATTTTCGGCTCCGGGCCTTTGCGCGTGTTCGGCTCGCCAGCGGCACCTCCCCACCCGCTTCGGGAGCCCCAAGCTTTTTAAGAAGCCCCCGAAACTGACGTCCCTCATCCAAAATATATAATCCAAACCATTCCAACCAATTGCAAGGAGGATGGTAAACCACCTTCAATATACAACCCCAATTCCGAAAAAGTTGGGACAAAGTGTAAATTGTGAATAAAATCAAAATGCAATGACTTTCAGATCACGAGCCAGTTTGTTATTTACAATAGAACATAGATAACATTTCAAATGTTGAAACTGAGACATTTTACATTTTAATCCACAAAATGAGCTTATTTCAAATTTCCTGGCCACAACGGGGCTCAAAAAAGTTGGGACACAGACAAAAAATGGCTGAAAAAGCAATTAATATATAAGAGAATGAGCTGGAAGAACATCTCGTTAGTCTAATACCATAGTTGCCCAAAGTCATATTTGAACATTTTCAGAAAAAAGAAAAAACACCATTTTTAGCAAACACATGGGTATTTTTTTTATATTGCAACAGTCAGCTAAAAAACTACTTCGGAAATTATGCTACGAGGCCTACGATTTAGCAGGTAACTAAGTTAACTGGTCTCAGGTGTGTAACGTGATTGGCTATAAAAGGGATGTCTTAGAGAGGCCAAGTCTCTCAGATGACCAGAGGGGAAGGCTTGCGTAAAAACCTGTGGACTTTAAAAACAATGTTCCTCAACGTCAAATTGCAAAGGCTTCGAAGGTCTCATCATCAACAGTGCATAAAATTATCAAAAGATTCAGAGAAACTGAAGAAATTTGTGCGTAAGGGACAAGGCCAAAGACCTTTGCTAGATGCCCGTGGTCTTCAGGCCCTCAGACGCCACTGCATCACTCACCGGAATGATTCTGTCATTGACATTATTAAATGGGCCCAGCAATACTTCAAGAGACCACGGTCTGTAAACACCGTGCCATCCACAGATGCCACCTAATACTCAACCATACAAAAAGGAAGCCATTGTTGAGCATGATCCAGATGCGCCGCCATGTTCTGTGGGCCAAGGCTCATTTAAAATGTATTGTATCAAAGTGGCAAAGTGTCCTGTGATCAGACGAGTCCAAACTTGACAGTCTTGTTGGAAATCACAGGCATCTTGTCCTCCGGGCTAAAGAGGAGAAAGGCCACCCCTCCTGCTATCAGCTTTCAGTTCAAAAGCCAGCATCTCTGATGGTATGGGGATGCATTAGTGCATATGGTGTGTGCATTAGTGCATAACACTTGCATGTTTTAAAAAGCACCATGAAAGCTGAAAGGTATATAAAAGTTTCAAAGCAACATATGCTCCCCTCCAGATGATATTTATTCCATGGAAGACCTTGTGTATTTCAGCAGGACAATGCAAAACCACATACTGCAGCTATTATAACAGCATGGCTTCGTAGTTGATGAGTCCATGTGCTGAACTGGCCTGCCTGCAGTCCTGATCTCTCACTGATTGAAAACATTTGGCGCACAATGAAACGAAAAGTCCGTCAAAGGAGACCCAAAACTCTCCAGCAGCTGGAGGCCTGTATTAAACAAGAGGGGTCAAATTCCAATGGCTAAACTCAAGAAACTTGTCTCCCCAATGCCCAGACGCTTCCACTCTGTGTTAAAAAGAAGGGGGATGCTACACCATGGTAAACAGGCCCCTGTCCCAACTTTTTCCGAGACCTGTAGCAGCCATCAAATTTGAAATGAGCTAATTTTCTGGAAAAAATTGTACAATTTCTCAGTTTCAACATTTGCTGTGTTATCTCTGTTCTACTGTGAATACAATACTGGCTGGTGTGATTTGAAAGTCATTGCATTTTATTCACAATTTACACTTTCTCCCAACTATTTCGGAATTGGGTTGTATTTGCTGGACTCTCTCGTGATTTTTTGACATTGGAATTTTGAGTTTTGGCCAACAATATTGAGTTCATAGTCAGTGAAACTTGCAGATTTTTATCAAAAATGGACCATACTAAGTCAAATTATAAAGTGTCCAAATGCCATGAAAGAAATTATATGGTAAGGCAGACAATACCACATCCCATTTTTAACAAATTTGGCTATTTCAAGCATGACATTTCGATGGGTGACCAGTTGTACTCTGGTAACTCCCACAGGTGACCAGCTGCACAAGAGGATATAACTTCCCACCTTTGAAATATTTGCTGGAATCTCTCATATTTGATTTTTTGTCATTACAATTTGGGGTTTTGGTTAATACTGAGTTCATGGCTGTGGGGCATAACTTGCTTATTTTAATCGTAATTGGACCATCCTAAGCAAACTTATAAGGTGTCCAAATGTTATGTAAATTATATAGTGAGGCTGAAAATGTAACATCCCATTTTGGGCATATTCAGAAATCTAATTTTTGACATTTCAACGGGTGACCAGTTTGTCCTCCGTCCCATGGGTGAACACTTGTATCTGAAAGTTTTCAAAGTCCCATGGGAGATCAGTTGCACAAGAAGGTAATACGACCGTCAAATATTTCACAGCCTCTTTCACATAAAGCTTTTTGGCACATCTTAGTTTAGCCCCGTGGTGCAATACAGTATGCTCTGTGATTTCTGGTGGTCCTACAATCTTCTTTTGCATGAAAAACCAAAAATACACTGTTGAGATGTTTGAGTGACTCCTTGGACCCAATGGGAAGTGGCTGTTTTATGAACACTTTCAACATCCCCATGGCTCCTATAGGGACGGGGGATATTTTTCAAGGCCTTTGGTCACATATGCTTCAAACAGTCGAAATGTGGGCTTTATGGTCCTCCAGCCTAGGGCACCACTCCGAGTCAAGCGAACGGAGGGGATGAGCAAAAGGTGATCAAATAGAGCAAGAGTGAAGGAGTAACTACTGGCAGCATATTATGTGGGAAACTAGACCCTGTGGGAGGATATGATCCCTGACAGTGATATGTCAACCTTCAGCAATATAAATGAACTGAAAAATTTCTGCGGGACCAACACATGCCCTTACCACATGACAATAACCCAGAGTACACAAAGTCGACCAAGGCATGGCCTCAGAGGAGGAAAATGAAAGGCTAAGTCAGAACCCAAACTTCAATCCTATTGAAAACCTGCGGAATGACCAAAAGAGAACAGTACACACAAGAATCCAGGAAATCTGAAGGAACTTTTAACTTTTTTGCAGATGTACAAAATGATTATACTGATTCACCAAGACTTGCAGCTAGAGAAAATGTAAAGGGAGTTTCCATAAAGCTGATAGGGGTGGGACACTTGGGTCAGGGGTTGGAAGCAATAGGATTGCATAATACATTTCAAAAGATCTTATTTCATTTAAACAATTGAAACGATTATGAGACGCAGGCATTGCTTCCAACCGAAGTAAAAAGCGTGAGAAGTCCGGAGTCGTCATCGCCGTAACAAATGTGAAACTGATAAAACTTCAAAACATCATCAGGACTTCAATTCCGAGCGAGAATCTCTCATTTATGCGTTGATTGAATAATTTCTGAGTTGACAGTATGCATTATTAATGATAACTGACCACATCTGATAATGTAGAGAGTTTTTGGAGTTTCTGTAATGGTAATTTTAATGAATGATTGAAAACGGGTAGTGACAAATCATTAATTTTAAGGGAATGTTTGAGCTTCCCCTATTGCCAGTTCACCAGCCGCCACTGGACACCTATAATGCGAAACCTTATTATGGAAAAAACCTTCTAATAATACTTTCCTTTCTTGCCTTGATTTTTACAATTCGAAGTGCCACTCAGGAGAAAGTAGGCCTAATTTCTGGCTTCAAAATTCCACAAACCTGCAATTTCAACAGTAGTATTTAAACTTTTATTTTCTGTTTTCATGATACACTATTACACCCAAATATGAGATTTGAAACCAACATATGTACAACTGGCGAGACTAAACTCATCATGATACCCGACATAACACGCGGAAGCAACATCTTTTTGATACGTCAATCCATATTTTTTTTTCCATGTTAAACACTAACATGCTCTCTCACGACAAGTGCCCATGTTTGTCAAATTCTCTTATAAGCTGCACGAAGCTACTATTCTTGTTGGGGGTGAAATTCCGGGAACCTTGAAATTTGATTAAAGCCGCTTTCACGCTGAACGCGAAATAAATTTTTCGCACGACAGATTACAAGGTCAATGCAAAAACGCTATTCGTGTCTTTGCATTGACTTTGAATGTAATCAGTCGTGCGAAAAATTCGTTTCGCGTCGCGTGTGAAAGCAGCTTTAGTGTACCAAGCGAGCGACCCAGTGATTAGTCTGAGATCCAAGAAAATTTTGTTTGTGCTTCTTGCAAACAACAGCACATATTGTATTTAGATGGCAGTAGCCTTAGGCAGCTTCACTGGATGCATCGTTAAAAAGAAGAGCATTTCTGGGTCATTTTGAAGCATTATATTACACCACAAAACCAGTAAACGTGGCCAAATTATGGAAAAATAATACGTGAGGATATTTGTCCAGTAATTATTACCCCGGTGAACTTATACATTTATAAGTGGCAGGTCCTTCAGTCAAAACCGGTAATATAAGATAGAAAAAATGCAAGTGCCATTCATTACATGAAAATTCAATCTCATATTTAGTAACCTTCAATCAGGCGGAAATTCTGTCCAGTGTTTTCTTTTGTGTGGTAGTTTTTTTTTAAGCAACCCTAGCACATCGAACAAGGTCAATGTGGCAGACTATTATGCAGTTTTATTCTGATCTACAAAACTTTCGTGTGTTTAGTTTCTCTCGCTTCCCCTTTGGTAGTAGGCGTTACCTTTGAAGCACGGGGTAAAGGGTTGGTAGCTCTGTTCATCAGCCAATCAAACCAATGCTCATTATCGGAGGGGAAACCCCAATCAAAACAGCCAGTTCTTCAGAAAGAAGAGAATTACAACACGGACTCTAATGTTTTCTTAATAAAGCCCCCTTTTGTATAACCAAGAACAGAACAAAAGAAAAACCACACAAACAAATGAATTGAAGGCCCCCAGTATAAACCTAAGTTAACTTTCGGCAAAATACTAACTGTTCATTATAATAGTTCACATTGCTTATAATGTGTTTAAATATGTCTATGGATTTTCATCAACAAGACAGTCAGCATAATTGTTTATTTCACAGCTTGCAATAATGGATCACTAGCTACTGGAGATTAAGTGTTAAAAATTTAGAGGTCGCTTTGTTTGGAGCAGTTGTTTTTCACACTCAAAGTCATGCAAAGTTTTGCTTGACATGATGTAATTTACCACAATCAGTGGTGAAAAATGAAGGCCCGAAACATCTAATGAAGCCGAACGCCTTGTTTATTTTTCCCCCTTTTCTTGTCATCTAAGAAAGGGAAAGATGATTCCGGTCCCCAGGCTAGAATGCATTACATTGCTCATCCTGCTGCTAGATTTGTTTTGACAAATATGTGCGCGGAAACTCATGATGCTAAACCGCCAATGGGTGACAGAAAGACACACAGGGCCACCAATCATATTCCCTGACCACACAACTCGAGGACCGGGACAAGGAGGGCAGTCGCTCGCGCGCGGCCCAATGACGAGACACACCAATCGAGATTTGAGATATTTTATTTCCCATGATAAAGTGCATCTTAGGTTTTGAAGTAATAAAGACAAATGCATGAGGTGCACATGACACAGCCTTATAAACAAATGTGTACACTGATAAGCCAAAAGCAAATCACTATTACCTCGTGACAACAGCCCATATGAAGGTTCTCCTACTTGACTTGCTGGATGTGGGGGTGTCTTTGATGAGGGCCGAAATATAACGGCCAGATGTGTGGCTCACAGCATCTCTGATGCTACAAGGCCTCCAGGGTTTTTACAGTCAGCAGTGGTGGGAACCGCATGGCAGTGGTCCATGGAGGGACAAGCAATGAACCAGTGACAGAGTGTTGGGCACCCAAGGCTCATCGGTGCACAAGGGCAGTAAAGTCTATCCTGCCAGGTCTGAACCCACAGAGAGACGACTGCAGCGCAAGTCACACAATTTTTATGAGACTTGTGGAATGCATCGCAACGTACAGCGAGCGTCAGACTTGGACCTTAGAGTAACTGAAGGTTTCCTGATTCAAGTGAGCCCCATTTTCCTTTAAATCATGTTCATCGCCCAGGTATACGGGCATTGTTTACCTGGCACCAGGATGCACCAGGGGAAGAAGACAAGCTGGCAAAGGGAATGTGACGCTTTGGGAAATTTCCTGCGGAGAAACCCTTGGTCTAGAAATTCAAGTAGATGTCAGTTTGACAGAGCAGTTTTCATAGCCAGAGGAAGAAATCCTCAATATTAGATGGGTGGTTTTAATCTTGTGACTGATTGGTGTAAAATATTTGTTAGTTTGTGTGTGTTCCAGTCAATGGACTAGAAGCAAAAGTGAAAAACCCCCATACATGATACAATAAATAATGAGACACAAAAATCACTAAAATAATTGAGATAAAACTACTTCACTACTTTTACCCGTGGGCAACTTTCCAAAAATACATCAACTAAAGTGTGACCGTGTTCAAAAGGTAGTCATTTGAAAGCTAAAATGAGGGAACGCACAAAAGATAATTAATAAAAGGAAAGAATCTTACTGAGTAATTTACAACATGCTAGCGTCATGACAGAGTGACCTGCACTGCTATACTCCGCATCTACCCAGTCGTTCATGTACATGCTTGCAATGGCGGAGACTGCCTAGCACAAACACACAACAAGATTTTGGTTGAAGTGAGGAAATTCAACTCTTTCTCTTTCAACATTTAAAATACAACATACTAAATGCAGTTTAAGGTGCGTATGCAGTTCCCTTAAAACTAGGGCTGTACCAAAGGTCTGCTTCTTCTTTTTTTTTTTTAAATTTGAACCTTTAAATTAAGTTTTCGAATGAAGCTTCAAACGTCTGTTGTAGAAGTTTATGACATCATCAACATAAAAAAAATCCTCCAACAAAATCCATTTCCATTAAATCAACTTTCTTCAGTGAATATTTATAGTCAGTTTTGTAAAAATTTATGGATCAGTCTGCTACCTGCATGCATTGAAGATATAAAATAAAGATAAAACTAAATGATGCACACTCTGTAGAGATGCTAACCTACGCCCTCTTGTGGCCGAGCTGTTGCGCGGACACACACACACACACACACACACACACACACACACACACACACACACACACACACACACACACACACACACACACACACACACACAGACACACACCCCTAAACTGTATACCCACGCCGCCTCGTCGGGCGTGAGTAATAATAATCACACCCATAGGCACATAGCAACAGTGCCTGTGGGCAATAAAATAAATTAGAAAATAAATGTTTTGTGATACAGTGAATTTTTCGTTCAAATATTTTCGATATGAATGGTTACGCATGATATCTTTCGCCATACTACTCTTCCCTCAAAATCTATGGCCAAGTTATTTATTCATCTTTTGGCCAATTAACTTCACCCAGCCCGATGGTAGCCGAGCAGAGAAAATTAGGTGAACCATACTCTATTCAAATGATTTGCCAAATTTATAGCAGTATAATGTTTCGCCTCGCTTAACTGGCACTACATTTGTTTAGGATCATCAGCAATCTTAAAATGCATCCAAAATGGTGATTCCTCAACATCTTTTTTCAATTGTTTTAAGTATGAAATTGATGACGTCTTGGCAGAGCATAGAGCATCAATGAAATGCAGATACATGTTTAAGAACTTTTGGATCACGAGTTTGAACCGATTTTAAGCAGCCACCGCTATTATCTAATTCTACAAATAGTATGGGGCTGCAGAATTTTTTTCATCGCAATAATTTTAAACATAATTAGATTAACTACCGCCAAGAGGCGAATAGGCAAGCTAGCTCCTTTTTTCTCATGAATCGTACCTGATGTGGTCCAAAACAACTGCTAAAAACATCAGAGTCCATGTGAAATTCTTTCAGAAAGAAAAACCTTCCCTGATATCAATATTTATCAATGAGGAGCTGAACAAAGCTACATGAAGGTCTGTAGAACCATTTCCTTTTAAACAACATATTAAAACATTAAATTTAATCTCACCAGTTAATATTTCACATTTGATATGCTTTACAGAGTTTTCTACCTTCGCTGAGTCACTTAATTTTCAATGAATCTTTTTGAAAGACCTGTGTAAAAAATGATACAATGGGAGATGGAATTCAGGGGTAGATTATTTTAGAGAATGATTAGATAATTGGTGTGCCAACAATCTTGCGTATTAGCCTATTTAGGTCCATCTGCTTACTCGTCATCACTTCATTGGTTTAGATTAGTCAGTAGGCTTATTAAACAGCTTGACTGATATTCAAGCACTGAAGATGGGAGAAAATTTAAGATAAGCCAATTATGAATAGCAAGGTGATGGAAGTTGTCCAATCTCACTGATAATTAGTGGACTTCGGAGCAAAATTTTTCCCCCGAAACATTTCAAATGGTCTTTGACATTTGATTGCCATTTAAAACCACTACTTTGCAGAAGGAGGTTTAAAAACAATGAAGACATACAAAAATCACCATGCACCGCATGCTAGCATACAAATTTCGAATTCAAACATCAGTGCAATGAACAAAGCTTTGAAGCATGAAGCCATTTGGTACAGCCCCACTTAAAATGAATGCGAGAACAGAAAGACGACAAACGCTCACACAACGGGAATTTTGAGAGCAGTATGGCAGACCTAAAAACAACACAAAATTGCTCCAAACACAGACGGGGGGGATATCAGAACATTATCAAACATAGTGAGCAGATTTACTGCAATGCTACATTACATAAGCACCTCAGTAACCTAGTGACACTGCAACGCCACACCCCCTGAGACGGTCTCCAGAGAAAGGTGTACCTGAGTGTGTGTGTGTGTGTGTGTGTGTGTGTGTGTGTGTGGTGTGTGTGTTGGGGATGGGAGTGCATATATTACTATGGAAACCACTTGCGATGGAAAAGGTTCATCCCAATCATTGGGAGGCCTGCTCTTCAGCAGTTCAGCACAGGGCAATAGAACAAAAGTAACACGAGAATAATCCCTTCCTTTCCAGTGATCACTGGACATGTTCACATATCCAAACTGCTCTAAACACATCACTCTCACACACAGCCAAGCACAAGCATACAAAGATACAATAAATATAACTCCCTTTGTTCCTAGCACGACTGTTTACATAAAGTATTCATAATGCATAATTACTTTTCAACTAATGCCACCGCATTCAAAACCTCTTACTAAGTGGAATTTACAGACATTTACTGACCTGAAAACATCGATTATCCTACCAGTTTAGGACCGCAGTGTACCTACCACTAAAACATAACATCAAACATGATGAGCAGGACGTGAAACTGGAATGCATGGGCTGGGTGCGCAGCGGAAGACCAAACTCTGTCCCGGAGTCCAACAGACATTTGGGGCGCAAAATTCAGGTACGAGTTCAAATGCATCCCACAGGAAGCCACCATTAATAAACAGTTATCAACCATTTTCAACAGGGAACCCCTTTTCAAATGAACTAGTGTATTGAACTTGCTCATAAGCCAACAGAGATCCCTACACAAGACTTATCGGGCATGCAAATCGGAGCCATTATTTTGCAGTTCGACCCATTTCTAAGACAGCCTGTTCTGCAAGCTATAAAATGGCATATAAGGCGCAGATTCCCTTTGCACAAGTTTTGGAAAATGGAAAAAAATAAATAAATTTTAAAAAAATTAAAAAAAATCACACAGCAAACTCGAAGTTCAGCAGACATTGAAATAGACCACTGGTCCCAAAGCAGTGGCTGTGGCTAACACAGTTTGAAAACAAGGGGCGGGCGGGGCACAAAGGCACTTGAAAGCATCTGACACAATGACATTAATAATAGTAATTCACCTAACCATGTAAACGTCCGGTAAATTGAGTGTGTGATGCATTGGTGAAGGCAGTGCTCGAATACAGACAGCTCTGAGTCAGTGGAACAATGTGTTTCCCTTTGAAGCGGCAAACAATGCAAGTCATTTGAACAGCAAAGAAGGCTGGTGAAATGGGTACAGGAGATCAGCGACTACGACCGAGCCAAGCTGTAATGAAAGCCCATATAGAAGAGCTAAGTGGGTGTGGGGCTGGCAGATATCCTTGTACACGGCAAGGGACATCACCATTTCCTCACTACAGCGGTGAACATTACTAAGAGTACTTCAGTGTTAGTCATGGAAGTTCAGTGCACACCAGGAATTCCGTGATGGTTTTTGGATCTTTCAGTGCACACAGAAAACTGATGTCAAGCTACCCGATCGCCAGTTCGCGACTGTCTTCTAGCTGGCCAGTGAAGTCAGTGTGGTTGTCAGTCACATGGGCCTCAGGTTGTTGGTTTAGTGTCTCAGTTTTGCAGTCATCTACCTCCTGGACCACAGTCTCTGTCACTCCAAATGCGAAGTTTTTGGCACAACGGCCATTATCTGAATTGCTGTCAGTGTCCTGTATGCCTTCAAGGACACTAGTCTCAGGGGACTCAAGCATGTTGTTGATGAGGATGCCAGCAATGTTGGCTCCTTCCTTACAATCTTCACAGGCCTCAATCACAGAAGTGATGATAGATTTAACATCAGCCTGATCGTCCTTTGTGTCATAAGGAGCCTTCTGAATATTATTGCCGTCTCTCCACACAATACAGTCCTGCTTGCAAGTATCTGTTGTCCCAGTGTTATGACAGTGCACATGCATCCCATGGACATTATCATAACTCACTACTTCTTGAGAGTCAGACAGTGTAATGATATGGTCAATGTCTTCATTATTAGACCTGGAGTCAGAAATTAATTCATTCCCCGGATTGCTGGCTCTCCTGCTAGTAGCTTCCATGCCGTCATCCTTCTGATTGGAGTCCCAATCCTGGATAGTGTCTGCAGTTTCTCCAGTCGCACTGAAATCGGTCACACAGACATTCTTCTTGCAAACTTCCTCACTACTTCTGTTCTCCTCCGATGGGGTTTCCCTTTTTTCAGCTGCACACGCATCAGTCACATGGACCCCAACCTTGCCGACTTCAGAGGTTTTCTCCTTGGTGCACAGTCCACAGTTGCTCATCACATGATTATTGACATTGTTAATAGCCTGTTTTTCTCTGCTGTCCGCGGGACATCTCATCGCGCATTCAGCAGTTGCATGGGTGCTGACCTCATGAACACCTTCATTTACGTCATCAGTCGGTGAGGCTTCACAAACCTCGCCATCCTGACCATCAAGCTGAGGGTCACGAGTGCGGCTCTGATCTCCATTTGCACGCAGAATGGTGTCCGCCGTCAATTCAATCGCTTCGCCACTCGTTTCTTGCGCGTCTTCCTCCCGGACATTCTCCTCTCCCACGGGACTCTCCTTTCCCTGATCTGAAGCTACCTTTAGAGGGGAAATATCGGAGTTCTGCAGGTCAGGTCTGGAGTAAGAACCGGAGTTATTTTTGTGGGCACTGGCGTCGAGAACAGGCTCCCCACTGACACTGTGCTCTTGCATGGAGCTCTTCATGACCCCAGACATCGAGATGCTGATACACTTGACATCATCCTTGAAGGCATGTTCATCACAAGTATCCTCCTGTCCTGCCTCCATCGTAACAACCTCTATAACCTCCTGCTGATCGATATGGTTATCTTTGACACTGGTCTCAGCTCCTGTTATCTCACGGAGGTCAGGCTCGTGGACTTCAACCTTCAGCACGTCTTCCTCATTAACCTGCGTCTCTTCAAAAGCTGCTTCAGTTCCCATAAGCGCAAATGAGTTAGTTTTATGGACATCAGCCTGGAGGACCTTTTCATCATCGCAGCTTTTCTCTTCCATGCTGGCATTGGCGTCCATGAGCCCATGGGAGTTATCGACGTGGACATCGACTTTTTGGACGTCCACCTCATTAATGTGTGCATTTTCAATGACGGCCTCAGTCTCCCCGATCAGAAAGGCGATGCCTTCATCGACTTCATGAATGCAAGACATTCGTGAATCCTTTTTCTGGATTTCTGCCACACTGTCCCCAGACTCAGCGTTTCCCGCATCTTGTAAGGTAGGAAGAGGTGGAACAGGGCTGAAAAAACAAAGCAGAGGCATTTGAATTATGTTAGCCATTCAAAAATGGAGACCTTAGCTAGCTAGCTACCCTCTCCCAAAATCTGTCTGGTTGACCAGGGCTGCATTAATGTCAGCAGTAGCTTTATTTACTGAGCTTGTGCTTGGGGGACCTCCCATGGATGAAGAGCTAATTAGAGAACAGGGCGGACTGGATTTCCCCGTTTCATTCACAGACGTCGAGCAAATCGTGTCTGAGAAATAAAGCTCATTAAAACTAGCACTCGATGGAGAAAACATACACCGTGCTTTTCTATGAGACAAGCAGCTGTGGCCATGAAAATCAATTAAGAAAAATTAGAAATATGTGGGTGATTTAGGTACGAACTGTCTGGGGCCTATATAGAGACCCTTGTATTGACAAACCCAGGAGACACAATTACTGAACGTGGCGTATGTCTTCATTACAGACACTATGTCAGTCTTCTCCAATAGTAAAAACGGATGATTCTAACATTGCTCCCCGCTGGAGAAGTACAAACTGTTCTCTGTTCTCTTATTGGCCAAGAAATGGGCTATTGCTGCGCTGTTAGGGGACTACACTAAAAAAATAAATGCTAATAAAATTATAGATTATACTGTCAACTTATTTTAGTTTGATATGGATATATTGAGGAAATTAACTCAGCAACACAAAATGACAACCTCTTCTCCCTTTATTAACATTACACCAACACTGCTATGAATAAATCACTGAAATGTGGAAGAAAATGTGAAGTGCACAGCAGGACATTTTCTGTGGATCCAGCTTTTAAAAAAAGGCAATGAGTCAAAAAATGAATTAATCCTAAGACCACGCATTCATGGTATAAAAACAAATAAAGAACTAGAATGTGTTTTTACTTGCAAAAACCAATGTCCTCCCCCCGGCCCCCTTCCCCACCTAACCCAGTGGACAGACGGATGGACGGACAATGGATGGATGGATGGAGTGGTAAGTATGCAAAGTTTTGTTTAGATCATGCAAACGATTTTGAGTTACGCTCTTGAAACGAAGCGGGAACGCCGACGCGAACGCGAACCGAGCCTAAAACAATACCTATCCCCCTCTTCCTCCGGCGGGGAGACGTAATTTCGATGATGAATACAAAAAAAACACAACAAAAGAAAACGAGATGATGCTCAAGCAACCGAGCATCATACATTTACTCTGAATCTGTCGATCGTGAAACATTCCTTCCGAAGAAACTCTTTTTTTTTAACCGTTGACTGGACAGAGTCAGATCTATACCTGTCCACGGATTCATATGGAACTGCGTGATGGAGGCTCTTTTCCTGGATCAAAGCCTCTTCCTCCTGAACCCAACCGCGATTGGAGGAGGCGTAGGTCAGGATGGCGTCTGTCACGGTGTAGGGGGTGTGGCCCTGCACACAGTCCTCGATGTGGCCCACAGGAAGCTGAGTCTGCAGAAACAAGTGCAGCTGGCTGTCCGAGAGACAAATGGTCATGTGCACCACCCTGCGTAAGAACAGACGGTACAGAAGTCCATTAGCATTACCTGTATAACAACTGCAGTCAGTTATTAAGTCAGTGAATATGCCTCTTGGTCACCAGGGACATGAATGTAGATTTTTAAAAGAGGACCATTAACTCCCCCCCCGGCTATATTCAGGGCCAGGGAGGAAAGGAGGCAAATCAAAAAATTTAATTTCCTTTTTGTCGACAAGAAAAAAGGAGAAAAAAAATTGAGTGAACAGGCCTATTATAATAACAAGGTGGGAGGTTCATTGCTTACAACAAAATAGGCGTGCAATGCACGGAATACCCCTCAGCCCGATGTCGAAGTTTTTGGAGACACCCGCCCGCCCAACCGCACGAAGGATAGCAAAAATTATTAGTGATACATGCCCAGCATCCTTCCTTGTAATTTGATTGCAATTTTTTCACGGGCAAGTTTACAACAGCATTTTTGCCATTTTCCCTCCTAAATTTCATACCGTGGTCTACATACATACCACATCTGCAAAACAGCAGAACTTCACTTTTTCCAAATACTGTAGACAATGAAAATAAAGCACCATACTAAAACAAAGAACCAGTAGCCATAATCAAGATGCCCTGGGTCAATATAGAGCAGCGCACCCAAAGGAGTCAGTAACGATCTACAACTGAATGAACGATATCGGGCAAAAAAAAATTTTCCATTAACATCTTTCAGAGAACAAATTTGTCATCAACTTACTTTGCCTCAGTCAAATGCTGCCTTTATCCCCTTAAAAGGTAGGGTAGGTATGTTTTCCTGGAGCACTTTTTACTATATTGCACCCCGATTGCAACCAATTAATTAAATGCTCTAACAGAAATAAAAACTTTTAGTACCCTGTGGAGTGTACAGGACTAAAAAAAAAAAAACACCATCCAATCATTTTGAGCGGCCCTATCGAAATGATTTGAAATGATTATATCAAATGGAAACTATCTAGATCTTGTACATCATTTTGTCCACATTTCCCTGTAATTCAGCAGGACATATTTGGGATCGTTCGATACCTAGGGATCTCCACTAGAATTAAAATAGACCTGAAATTCCATTGGGTTAAATACAACAGCTACATTAGAAAAACCCATATATGGGTCCATAGGTTTCATAGGATTGGCAGACATCCTGCTCTAAATGGATGATTCTATGGCAGAATCTTAAAATTTTTACATTGACAATATGAAGCCATAAGGTGCAAAAGGGCTCATCTAAACCATCATAATGATTTACAGAATGATGTCTGGAGGCATGTCAATTGGCCAGATGGCTGTTTAAAGATTGTTAATTTCCCATTTTTGTCAATAACAGCATCACCTATTGGACCGTACCTGGTAGAATTTGCCAGGTTATGTCGATTACATCCGAGAGGTTTTATAACGTTAGGATATTCCAGTTGCCAGATATGCTAGATAATGATATGCACCGAAGCCACCAAAAATGTGATGGGCTGTCACATAACGTTTGAAAAGGAAAACTCTGGATCGGGGACGGCATGACAAAATTTCAGCCACATGTGGTGATGATTGGACAAAAACTGTAGGAGGAGCCAAAAAGAAAAAGTAGTTTTTTTATTAAGATTTAAAAAATTGCGGCAGAAGACAAATGGGTGCCTACGCACCATTGGTGAATGGGCCCGGTCCTCACCGTTAACCAATACCGATGACAATATTCAACTGCTCATCTCGGACAGGGGCCAAAATCTCATATCCTCAAAGGATAATACCCATTCATCAAAAAAAGTCAGTATTGTTTTTTCCCTTTATGAGTATTTTAGAAACATGCAAAGTCCATGGATCATCAGTGGATCACAAGAAAGGAAAGCTCTCCTTTTATTGGACTGCAACGAGGTAACAGACAGCACGTAAACACCAAAGGCTGCTGGGAGCACAGCAAACGCAAGCGAGTGATTTGAAGCCTGCTGCCATCCAGCGAGGCGGCGAGATTTATGGCGTTAATTTCCATTGTGCGGGTCTGTGGAGGGTGTGTGCAGACGTGCACGGCCCCGGACCCATCTCTATCCATCTCAATCAGCCGCAGCCACCCCGTCTGCGCAGAGCACGTATGCAAACAACAACCAACTCAGCTTCTCCTTTCCAACGAGAACAGGAGGACGTTATACTCACATAATACTCAATATCATCAAACAGAACCAACTTTCCACAGTTCCGGTGTTGTGAGAGATGCTATTTGGAATGCAAAACCATTTTTAAGATAGTTTTCCAGAAATTATTTAAAGAGCAGATGCATGCACAATCTTTGTTGCCTACCATAGCCTCAAGATAATATTCCTGGCAAAAAGATTGTAACTGCAATCATTTAAGTTTTGATAGCTGGCCTTTTATATCGGTTCTTCCACAGGTTACGGGTATAGGGCCCTTACTGGTATCGCTATAGTAGGGGCATTGAGGTGCGCACCTCTGTCAAATTTATCACGTTGCAGCAACAGTACAGTCCACTATAGTAACATCTATTGGACTATGCAGCTGCTGCAATTACAATCTTCATATTATATATCGTAATAAATTTGAAAGTTCAATTGTTCTGACAAAAAAAAACTAAACATCACAATTTTCGATGAGAATGAGCGATCAAGTGTAGAGAAATAAATTTCAGAAGACCAGCTCCATATGTTTTGTCCCACATTTTCTTGCACTTGTCTTGTGTACAGTCCAGTGAAATATTCAAACTGAAGAGTTTAGAAGCTTATCGAGGGGTTCTGTTGCTTTGGATTCTCTGTTCCTTAATCAGTGACGCTGCTCAAGCTGGTCCAACTTGGAGTCATAATTTTAAAGAACTGAGTTAAAAAAAAAAAAAAAAATCTGCAATGAAAAAAAAAAAATAGCCAACTTAGCCCATATAAATTAACCATTATTCATGGAACCAGTAAAGATTTCTACAACCACTGTTAGTGAGCACTTTCAGCAACACCTGAGATGGTGGGTGTCAAAAACCTTTTTTCTTCATGAGAACTGACATGAAACCCCCCCCCCTCAATGTCCTGCTGGCACTCCCTGATTTTACTGGGTTTTTAATGTGGTTCAGTAGTTGCCACAAGGTCTCAGTACTTTTTTTTTTTTTTTTAATTCAGCATATTTTAACTGTATCAAGATGACACTGTAAAATAAAATACTTTTGGCCAGGATTACTGTTGGATGAAATTTTAAAACCACCTTACCGAAACCAGGGGGGGAAAAAAATAAATAAATAAATCTGAAAATGGTTTCACCCCAACGATCAGTTCAATGGAATTCTGGCTAGTACCAGTATTTGAGTACTTCAACAGTAAGCAAAGTAATACTGACAAGATTTTAATAATGCCACATCCTTGCAAACCTCCTGTTCAGCAATCAGCCAAGCTCTTCAGGGAGTTAAAGTCCAGACACTTATTATAACACAAAGATACACGACCAGGGTAGATTAAGGTACTTGGAAGGATTGGGTCCATTATTGCAGTTCACAAACTGCTGACCGAGACCCCTTTGCCACAGTACGAAGTGAAAAATAAAATGAAGATTTTATGAGGGAAGAGAGAGTATTCAGGTGCTGAAATCATTCGTCAATTGTGGACCATGTCCATTTTGAGAATAAAAATTTTAGAACATTGCTTAATGGTGCACTATGCCCTGCTGGATGACGTCACTTCGGTTGACATTCGAAGTCAAACAAAACAGAGGTAGCTCGCCCCTCCCTTCCATAGTTCCATAACGGTCATGAACGCGCATTGAAAGTGGGCCTGTTCTACGAGCCCAGCGTCGCTGCTATGGCTGAGCAAACACACTTGTCAGTGTGTTTGTTTGCAGTTTCTGACGCCTGTGCGGTTTTTTTTTTTTTTTTTTTTTTTTTCAGTGAATTCAGGGGCAGGCAGCTAGCGGATCTTTGGGAGATGTTGGCGAATTGAGATAAAAATATAATCACACGGAAACCATGCAAACGAGCAGAGTGCACCTTTAATAAGCATGAAATATTCTGATCCCCAAGGGATGGCTGATATCAGGCCTGGAAATGAAATGGGGTTGGGGGATGGACAGACAGACAGGAGGACAGATAGCAATGAGAAAAGGCACATCTACACGATAGAGCTCTAATATATGGATACATCCTAAGAGAAATATTGAACAGTTAAAAGTTCTGAGACTAAAAAAGGATAGATCCAGGCACTCGACAAAAAGTAAAACTAGAAAGACTTGGTTAATTCTGACTAGTAGTTGTCATCATGTTTCGGCCTTACAGCCTTCGTCAGGACACACAAAACTAGTCACAGCGAATTAAAATAGACAGAGGTGTAACCAGAGCAATTAGTAAACTCAATAAATTTACTTATTAAATCAATGGATTAATAGCCAACAATAAGAAGGCAATCAAAGAATAGCCTACACAATAGGAAAAAAAAAAAAAAACAGACCAAGCAACAAACATGAAAAGATAAACATATGAACCTAAAGAAAACATGTGAAATCAATTTCAACAATTTCAATTCAATTTCAGAGTAAACAATGTATCAGAAAGTCAAGGGGCGGCATGGCTCAGGAGGTAGTGCGGGCGGCCCAGGAATTATAAGGTTCCCGGTTCGATCACCGGCTCCTCCAGAGAACGTGTCGAAGTGTCCTTGAGCAATACACTGAACCCTGCACTGATCCTGATGTGCACGGTGGTGCCTTGCATGGCAGCCTCCGACATCAGGGTGAATGTGAGGCATAGTTGTAAAGCGCTTTGGGGTCAAATCATGTGACTACAAAGCGCTATATAAATGCAGTTCATGCAGTCCATCAAAGTTTCTCGCTGGTTCAGAATTATAATCCGACCACCACCCCTAACTGGAGGGCTAATAAATTCCAATCTTATGATTCGTTATAAAGAATCATTACTATTATGGACCAATTGGAAATGTCTGGCTATTGGATAATCCTTATTATTAGTTCTAATCGTGTCCTTGTGTTCAGCAAGGCGATCTCGTAAGCAACGTTTAGTGCGCCCTATATAAAATATATCTGGACAAGTGCAAGTAAGGCGATAAATAATGTGAGTGGTATTACAGTTAATAAAATCATTGATCTTATAAATTTTCTTAGTTTTAGGATCATTAAAAAATTTTGTCTGTATAACATTGGCACAATGCGGACAGTGACCACATCTATAACACCCAATAGGTCTCTTGAGCCACGTCTCCTTTTTATCAGGAGGGAGACAGCTATGTACCAAACGGTTCCGTAATGTAGGGGCACGCTTAAAAGAAACCATGGGGAATCAGGAAAAACTTGTCTGAGAGAGGGGTCACTCTCAATGATAGCCCAATTAGCCTTAATAATGCGCTCGATATGCCGAGCCGCAGTGCTGTATTGGGTAAGAAAAAAAGTTATAAGTTCTGGCCTGAATAGGAACTAGATTGCCGATATCTTGCCATAAGACAAAACCCGTTGGAGGAATAGAAAGACAGACAGCAGGACAGATGGAAGTATGAAAAGGGTGATAAACAAATTAACTGAAAAAATCCAATTTTTTTATGACAATTGAAAGGTGTCACAATTTTTTTTTGACTCTTGCACAGCCTGAATGCACGTTTAATGGCTCATTCCGTGATTATTGGCGCTAAAAAATTTGTTTAAACTGGTTTGAGGCAACATTATTCAGCAAAGTTGCGTCTGATAATCACTTGTTCCACTATATAAGGTGACATAAACTTTGAGCAGTGTTAAACGCAATGGCACAATGGAAGGAGCTCTCTGAGATTGTTTGTAGCCGCGTTGTTACCTTGCATGATGCTGAAGACATTAAATGGGGCCAAGGCACTGTAAGAAACACCATCAAGCATTTCAAAGAGACCAATTTGCTGAAAACTAGCGGCAATAGAGGTGCAAAATGGAAGTTAAGTGCCTCTCATGTTCGTTATCTGTGTACGATAAGTGTTAATATATTTAAAAAATAAAAAATTCGGCGGTTGACAGCATGGCAACTATGCGATGATATCAATAGCACCAGAAGTGAAGAGATTAAAGTATCATGATCTTCCATTTCCAGATGCCTGTATGAAAATGTTCTGATTGGTCTTGTTGCTGCCAGGAGCTGGCAACATCAAAAAAAAAAAAAAAAAACTTCAGTTGCCAAGAAATTCTAGGATTGGACACAAATAGACCGGGAACAACAGGGCATGCCAGCAGAAAACTGCGTGGGCACTATCAATCATTCCCGCCAATTCTTCGGCAGGCACTATTTTGATGGTGAGGGTGGCTGTAGGACTGGGGAGAGGGGTAGTAGATGCTATTTATTTTGTTGAGTGGTAGGGGGAAAGATGTCTTTCCTTTTCTTGAGCGAGGGGCATGGCACTAATATTGCACAAATTCCGCATCTTCCAGTACTTTTAATTTTACAATTTTTTTTTTGCACGGAGATGAAAATGCGATATAAAAAAATCCAGTTGGGCCAGAATCCATTTGTGGCGGTCCAAGTTGATTCTGTGGTGGCCCACAGTGTGTGGGAAACACTGGTATCTGCAACCACTAAGCCACCTCCTCCATTCTTCACCTGCCCCGGTGTCCTGTCCAGTCCTTGGCTTGTAGACTACCTTCAGTATGTAGCAAAGAGTATAGCCTATTGTCCATACATGTATTTTATTTTGATAACCTCACAACTGTATCAGTTTCCATGGTTACTAGTACAAGTACCGAGCTTAAAAAGGCAGATTTGCTTTAACTACTGCTTCCAAGCCAATATCCTTCCATCCTCACCCAAACGCAGAACTTGGAGCGCCGTATAGTTGAGGAACGGTTCAAATATGACCGCTTAACCACTTCAGTAAAACAGAAGTGGTAATATTATGATTTGGGGTTCAGTCTTCTCGAAAGAAGCCGGTGATCTCATCAAAATGTTTTTGTTATTACAGCCGATAAAGTCCACACCATTTTTTCTGTATTTACTTGTCTGACAATAAACTTGTCTCTCGGTGTGTAGCTCTCTCAGGTAGCAGCGGTCGACATCCAAGCATGTTGTCTTTGAAACAGGTGACGGCCTGCGCGCAGTGATACCGAGGGAGAGAAAAATAGTGCCAAGTGATTGTGAAGTGAGTTATTCACTGACCATGGTTTTGTGACACAAAAATATTACTCTTTAGAACACGTTGTTTTGGGAAGCAAAACCTTTTATTTTTGTGACCCCAGCAAACTAGCCGCAACTACTGACTTTTAAACTTCAGGAGGCTAGATTCTGCTCACAGGGCACAATGACGAGAAAAATCAATTCTCATACACTACTCTGCTGAAGAGTATTTCAGACAACTTCATGTCAAAAAATCCGAACCATCACTTCAAGTACTTTAACCACCGGCATCTAATTATGCGCAGGATGTTTTAGTGAATATTTCTGAAATAGACATGTTAAGTCCACATTTGATTTTAACGACTGGTTCTCAGTTACGAGCAAATTTAAGTTGCTTTTGTTTTAGTTTGAGTCAAGAGATACCCAAAGTTGCCACAGTCATCAAATTCAAACTTGAGAAACAATTAGTGTGGAGATAATAACTGATAGAGGGCACTGACTTGTCGAGAAAGCTCTGCAGGCCCTGCCTCCTCCTCTCGATGAGGTCTTCATTGCTGAAGGTGAAGAAGAATGTCTTGCCAGGAAGGTCCGGCACAGGACTGTTGCAAAGGAAGGGTTGAAATGGTAACATCAGGGCATCACACATCGAGAAGTCTGTGCACATTTAGGCCAATAAAAGAGGAAATACAGACAAAAGCACCACAGTAACTGATACAAAGGTCCCATTTTGCAAAAGGGAAGGACATGCAGCTATTTAGTAACCATGCTAGAAATTCCTGTGTGGGCACAATACTGGCAATAAGCCGGCGGTTGGAAGCCAAAAAGTAGAAGGGCTGCCATTTGGCTTTTGAAGAACTAGCTGGTTCAACCTGTTGGCTTTAAAAAAAAAAAAAAAAAAAAAAAAAAAAAAAAAAAAAAACATACAGACTAGCAGGTCCAAACTAAAACTACAGATTAATATGATGACATGCCCTTGCCACGCCCAATAAATCAATTTTAATACACTGCACACAGTCCGCTAGTGAGTCACTTTTAGAGAGGAGATTTCAGGACTCACACAAGCCCTGAATTCTTCTGAAGCTTCCTCTTGAGCCATACAAACTCGCTGTAGCGCCGGCGAACGCAGGAGGTCTTTGCCGTGAAGGCCTTGCTATTGGTCTGAAGAGAAAACAAACACGAGAGCAAATTCCTTCAAGGAGCTTTAAACTAAGTTTGAGACAGTAAGCGTTTTGAACGACAGGTTTTCACAACATTTAGACAGAATCCATACATTTCAAACCTCTTTGAATGGAATTAAATAAAGAGGCGTGCCAACTCATCCAACAGAGAAAAAACATGCACACGCGTGAGTCAGGAAAGCAATCACCAGCAAGCCGAGGATAGTGTGGAGGAAGGAGGCACTCCACAGCTCCCAACCCTACCCTCCTCCTGCTTGTACTCCCTCACCACCTCCTTCCACTGTTATCTTTTGAATTTCCCTCTAAACCGCCCCGGAGATCATTCACTTGTTTTCCCCCCCATCCCAGTCACTCTGTCCAATCAACACGAGCTCTATAACTGTAAAGAACAGCCCACTTTAAAGCTCCTAGACTCTCAAATGGCCTCCCAAATAATATTAGGAATGCTGAGTCTTTATCCTGGTTTAAATCTTTTTTAAAGACTCATTTTTATAGGCTTGCTTATACTGTCTAAATTCTTTTATTGTACTGGTGTGATTTTCTGCAAGGCTGTTTTAAAGTGTTAATCCTTCCCATTTTGCCGTTTAATTTTCCCTACTCCCCCCCCATTTTGTTTTATTGCTTTTATGTATATGTATTTTTACCTGTCTGTGATGCACTTTGTGCTGTATTGCTTGAAAGGTGATATACATATATATAATGTATTATTATAAAATTTATCACTTTATTCTGGTAAAAAGCCGTTAGTGCTCATTCAGGAGGCTCTTCCCTGGCACCAGAGGGGCCACAGATATCAGAGATGTGTTTTTTGTGACTGCAGCACTATTATTTCCTCACTATATCACTAATCCAAATTAATTTGAGAGAAGACTATCGACTCTAATCATTCGGTTCCGCGACAATATATCAGCTAAAGGCACCTCACAGCAATACGCAAAGCGGTTACCTATAATTTGAGACAAAATCAATTCTGTATGGAATAAATGCCCGGGGACAGCCGCGGTATAGATCAAGATTCCATGAGGGAAATTCCAATCAAACAACACTGACTCAATCGACCAGTTTATGAATGATCAGTTGGTTGAGCCAACTCTTGGTTTTGTGGAAAGAGAACAGGGCTGCCACTCTGTATGCTCACGATAGCAGTTGTGTGATTTCTGGGTACAGCCTATATTTACCCAGTGATGCTCCTCCACGAGAGAGGGCATTGGAGCACAGCTGAGGTGACCGCTTTCGGTGTTAAGCAGGCGGCGGGCGACAAGCAATGCGCTCAGAACTCGCGCCCCCTTGGAGGTCATTATCAACAAAAATAGCCCCTCAAAGCAGGCGTTACTCCTCAGCCTCAGCATTATTTGGAAAGAATATAAATTGACAAAGGCGCTTTCAAGTGATCCTGCGGAATCCAAAATTCAAGATGGCGGCTGTGGCGGCTATACTGGACAACATAGTGCCGTCGAATTCGATAGGCCTCAGTAGGTACACAAGACCAAGCAACGCAGCAAAAATGGCGTTGAATGACAAAGGCGCTTTCAAGTGATCCTGCGGAATCCAAAATTCAAGATGGCGGCTGTGGCGGCCATACTGGACATCAGAGTGCCGTCGAATTCGATAGGCCTCAGTAGGTACACAAGACCAAGCAACACAGCAAAAATGGCGTTGAATGAGGAAGGCGTTTCAAAGTTATGATGCGGAATACAAAAGTTTACGGGACAAATGGACAGACGAACGGAAGGACATCACACGTCCCGTCTATACCCCTCTGCTTTTTAATCGGCAGAGGGGTAAAAACACAGTTGCATCACTGACCACTCAGTCCGACAATTCTGCTCGAACACTGAGCCGACATGAATCAGAAATCTAATCTAGTGAGAAACACCGCCATTAGTTCAAACGTAGCCATTAGACGGTATACGGTGAAGAGGGCGCCAAATAATCTGCATTTTTCAATCTTTGCAGTGTAACAAATCCTACAATGTATTGTTTATGGCACCAGTGTCTATTACTGAAAAAATGCATTTGGTAACGTGGTCACTTCAGCTTTCTGAAAATGCAGACCATTCAGATCTAGCTCACCGTAAGTTACCTAATGCTGACCTTATTCCAAGATCTTTATAAGCTGGCCCAGAAAAGCCCTCGTCAGTGTGCCATTAGTACTCCACTGACATCAGATTACGCCTTCACCGTGTGAAGACATGTTCACACTGGGTCTTTCCTTATGAAATCACCCAAGCTCCCAGTATGATGGTCTCAGAATGGCTTCATTTGGTGATATTTTGTTGCCTGTAATGTCCAAAGAAAATCGCAGGTAGTTACAGTTCAATATCTCTCTCTCTGTTCTCATTTTAGGGGCATCCAAAGAAGTGGGTGCAGCCCATGTTAACTCTCTGTTTGCGGTTTGTGGGCATTTTCATTGGGCTATGAATCATAAGCTAAGAAAGATACAGGCTCGATTCTTACAGGATATGTTGATTATGTCTCCAGGTCTGTGTTGAAAAACAGGGATTAACCCTTTGTTTGCTTAGTTATTAACCTCTAAAGATTTGAAATTTTACTTGCAGGTGTGCTGGACCTGCCAGTTTCAGGTGAAATTTTACCAAAGTGTCCTTAGAATGTACCTTCTGCCAATTGATTTGTTGACTGTACACCCAAAGGACTTTCAAATGTTGGCAAAATTATCCTCCCATCTCCTTCCAATATGGAGTAACTTCAACTCTTCTTCAGCTGAAGGCTGAGGTTGGCACCCTCTTCACACATCGATTGAACCATGTGGGCCTGTTTTGATTTTCAAAACGTTGGTCTCAAATGAAAGCCCATGCAAAGTACTTCAAAACAAAACACAATCAAATATGGAACAAATACTCCTGCATGGAAAAATGAGACCCCTTTTTTTGGGGATATTTCTGCATCAGCCCCTCTATCAGATTTCAGGGCCCCCCCGTTACAATCCCAAGCCCCACCTGAGACCGCGGACGCCCCAGTTACCATTAAAACAACCTCCCACAAGGCAATCCACCATCCAATCATTGGTTCGCAAGCAGAAAGTATCTTGAAATACTTCTAATTATCTCTTTGAAAAATGAACCATGTTACCTTGCTCAGGAACGACTCCAATCTACACTACAAGCCAAAAGCTTGGGGCCACTTTCACATTAAAAAAAAAAGAAATAAAGACGCCATGTTCTGCATTTCATTTCAGTTTATTGTGATTTAAGGGGCCGAGACAGTTGCAATACGTCATACAGTCACATTTCCAGCAAGGATTCAGGTTGAACAAGACATTTTTCGGGGACTTTGCTCAGACTTTAGATTTATCCAAATAGCCGCCTTCATCACTGCGTCACTAATTCTTTGCATGCGATGAAACAGTTTCTTGAAGTATGCTGCTGGCAGTGATTCCCATGCAGATTTAAAGCATTCAAGCAACTGTTTTTCGTAGCTAGAGTTGGGGCACCGGACGTGCCTATCAAGTTGATGCCATGCCAGTTCAATAGGAGAAAGGTCTGGAGACTGTGGTGGCCAAATTATGTTCCTTAAGTCATTCTGCTCCTCTTTTGAATGGATGTAGTTCAGGCAAAGCGAATGTTTGGGGTCATTGTCTTTTTTAAAAAGTTGAGGGTGGCCCCAAACTTTTAACCTGTAGTGTACATGTGCTACACAATCAAATCCTGGAAACCTGGCCTAATCCAAGTATACTCACGTGCAGAAATATCTTGAAGTCTACGTAAGAATTCCAAAAGCCCTCATTCTGAACCCGCGGGTCTTGGACTCGAACAGCAATGAACTCCTGCGGACGAAAGTTTAATTTATTTTTCTTTTGTTCAATGCGGATGCATATCTGGATTTTTTACAATACACTCTTGACCCAACCATAGTTAAATAGAAGTAGGGCACCACAGTTTAAATACGCCATATCTGAAGCACCGTGTTCTCAGCTAACACAAAATGTTCTCATATTTTTACTGGAATGTTTTTTCAATGTCACAACATTGCAGCAACAGTGCAAGACTGTTTTGCATTCCTAGAGTATGGTGCTTTTCAATGCTGGTTCTCCCTACTCGCTAAATACAGACAATCCCGGTACTGCTATGCACCGATTCTTTCAAGTTAAAATTCATGAACGAATTTGGCTCAGACCGAATTACTCCATTTCAGAAAACCATCAATCAGCAGTCGGTACGCTGTTGCCCGAATTGAATGGAATTGCTCGAGAGCAAACCATTATTCTGATATCACTTTAAAATTTGCTTAAGATGAGAGGACAAACCCCCAGTGATTTTGCAACAAAATCCCAATTAATAATATTACCTCATACCCTCTTAAAGGGGGAAATACAGGTGATTGCAGGAAACAGACCTTGCTCGTTTATAAAACTGCTTCTTTGGCTCAAACTTCTTACTCATAGTACTGTTTATATTTTAATGGACATAATAGACTGTCATCATGGAGGAAAATAAAAATGCACAACCAAAACATTTCAATATTTACTACGACCAGACAAGAAGGGAAAAAAATATCTATACAAAAAGGAGTTTGGTCATGAAATTCTGAATTGTGTGCAGTCCAGTCTCAAACATGCTGAAGTTGCCGCATTTAGCATACCATTCATAACTGTCTTTCAGCAAAAACACTGCTTTGGCGATAACATATCTACATGATGCAATTATCAGCAGACAAGAATGCAGAGGCAAATCAATGAAACAATCTTTACGTCAATAGAAAAGCAGCAAAAGGTCATTGGACTACCCAGAGTATGACAAAAACATTACCCAAGAGTAACAGCAGTAATTTCCTCTTATAAAAAAGCACCTATGTGAATCCAAAAGAAAGCCAACAAACCAAACCAAAGAATGCAAGCAAGATTAAAAAAAAAAGAATTATTCTGTACAAAATTTTAGTTAAAGGTTTACATTTAAGTTATACGTATTGATTATTTACACGTGCTTCCTTTCTCCTACAAAATCTGCTTCAGTAAAAAAAACAAAAAAAGGAACTGAGAGCCAGGTTTTAAATAAAAATTGCTAGTCAGTGTGTGCCAGGCACAATCTCTTAAAGATACAGAGCCACCGAAATTCAGAATTGGCTTTGGGTAAATGAGTGGCTTACACATGGCAGAGCTCATCTCACTAAACTGTTAGAATATTTTTAAATCAACACTGAGGGCAAACGGGAAGCAGACACACACAAGACCCCTCTTCAGCCTGGTGAAAAAGAAACGTAGAAGCTGTAAAACCTGAAGGACATCACATTTTCAGAAACCTAAAACACACAGGTCATCTCTTGTCTAATTGGTGATGCCTTCCATGCCTGCTAGGATAAAAAATGTAAATACTGTCAACTACATAATGAAATTTATGACCATATAATATTTAACAAAGAGCACCCATTATGTGAATTTGAAAGCATAGGTTATGCATCAGCACACATCCAATAGATTTAAATTTTGTCTCAGTATTTCAGTCCAGAAGATGAAAAAAGTGTGTTTTTGCTCCAATATAATTACCCAAACTAAAGTCCAGTTACATCATACTCACCAATTTGCAAAGATATGAGATGAGTAATATAAAGCCATAATCAGGAAACTGAAGATGTTGACAGCAGATAATACATCTGTGTAACCATTTTAACATTAGATAAAATAGTGTAGTTGACTTCTAGCAGGCTTCAATTGCAAAACTTGTTTTTTTTTTTTGTCAAAAAAAGGCAACACGTGTAGCCAAGAAAGATAACTTCTATCTTTCACAGGAGAATCAGGGATCAACAAAACAACTGAAAATGCTTGTGAATCAATTCAACATACATAGTACAAAAACTCTTTATATTTCTTCTTCAAAACAATGAAAATTTACTTCTTACCTCTTCCTCACGAGCTCTGTTCATCCTAAAAAGTGTTGTGCAGCACTGGATACATCTATGTGAAGGGGAAGGAAGAAACTCATTGCAAACAACTCCTGACAAGTCCTCAGTCTACAAGGCTTACTCAGCCATATGCGGTATCAAAACAACTACAAACAGTGCGTCAACGATGGGAAATCCCCCAAATCCTTGATTAGCAGTTCCATCCTTACCACATGACCTCTGGAAATCTGAAGAGTTTTGCAAGCAAGTTCTACTTGACTTGACGTTCCTTTGCAAGTATAAGAAATAAATTAATACCGACAAGCTCTTTCTTCAACTTTAGATATAGCTGACCACAATCTCAGGAGTTTCATCAGTTTGGTTACAAAAGTGGGTAAAGGGCACATTTCAAATTCAAATGGCAAGTTTCTCCAGCCAGTCTAATGGCCATTAGCGAGCATGGGGACCAGTTGCCCCATGTGCAGAGGGCTAGGCAAGTCTAGCCAGGCGAGTTCATGGTGTCCCCAGCGCAGCAGCCCAACCCCGCCCGATGTGATCAAAAATCCCTGATAACACTGATACAATGACACTGTATCAGTGTTATCACCAATTTCAATGGACTAGGTGTTGGTCATCATTTATAATCATTTGCCTTGATACAAAGCACTGAATCGTCACAACAGTAACAATGGTGGACAATGTTTTCACGAGTATGAAAAGGAACCAACGTTGTCACAAAAATTTCTCACTGTGAAAAATCCTTGCTTCGGAATTTATTTGTTTGTACTACTTAAACTACCCATAGATTCAGTTCAGCAGATTTAACAAAAATCTGGAGCAGCCTGAATATTCAAGAACGAAATTTGCTCAAAAATACATGAGACATGCAGAATTTATAACTGATATTTAATATACACTGCCAAATACCAGAATACCCGTAGCCGGTTTATGTCTTCGATAACCCTGTAAGTATGACATGAGGATAGGTTACAGAGTTTGTTGTCCTAAAAGAACACATGGTGTGTTTTTGAAGGAATGATGATATGCCAACTATGCGCATGGCGAAAATCATAGCGACTCAGTGTGAAGTTTGTTTTGTCATTTTTAAAGCTTTGAGATCAAAACTATTTAAATATATACAAAACCCAAAACCAGTGAAGTTGGCAAGTTATGTAAATCGTAGATAAAAACAGCGATAGCGATTTCTTTGAACTCACATTTCTCTATTTATACCCAGTGCTTTTTATCATGTGTGCAAAAGTAAAACTCGAGGTCTGAGCCTTTAGTTGGCATATGTTTATGTAAATATGTTTCAAGTTCAGCATGGACAATAATTCACTGAATATCCATTTCTTAAATGACAGTGTTACAGGAAGGATACTGCAAATGATGAATCCTAGTGATGTATTTTAATGAACTTCAAATGCTTCAACTTAGCTCATGGAAATGTAGGAAATGATGTTGAGGCACCATTTAAAACTTCTAGTTGCAGTACTAAAAGGGAGAATAACTGGCGTTTTTACCCAAACGCCTATATTTGATAACATGATTAAATAGTTAAGCAGATGAGAAAACAAGTTGTAATTCTGAGCATATAAAGCCAAGATATGTGTGCAGTCACGGTATTTGCGACATGAGTGTCAACATTTTTTTGTGAGATAGTGTTAATTTTTAAATGTAGATGGGACGTAAAATGGTTGAACCTCATGAATCTGAAAACTATTTGTTCATATCTTGTTTAGTTCTCAAGAAATAAGAGCATTAATTAAGAAATATTGGTTAATGAGCTATGTAGATGGGACATAATTTTATTGTTTTATTGCCGAGGCATAGTAGCTATGGCTTTCAAATTTTGCATATTGATTGGGCATCACATGATACATTCGCTATACAAAAATGGATGCTTACAATTCACTGGAAGGAGCTTAAACAAAAAACTTCAGCGGTTAATTAATGCCAATTTAGATTTTGAGATACAAAAGTTTCTCTCAGAGCCACAACACAATTTCAAAACAAATAATCTTTTTTTTCCCCCCTTCCTTGAGTACATAATTGACAGAGTTGACATTTTCAGAAAATAATTGTGTTTCAGTAAAACAATAGAGAAAATGTGTCCCATCTACATATTGTAGACTATTGTACACTATTTAGGCAAACAGTGCCAGGAGGCAGTTCCCAGTCGCCTCCATCTTAAAAGTCACGATAAGTCGATTGACGAGCACGAACGAATAGGAAGGATAAGGGAACAGACTGCAATCCATTAGTTTTTCCTCAATTTTTTTTCTTCCTTCAGCTTATGGTTGACCTGATCACATGCAATACTACTAGAACACTACTAATTAGTATAATTAGCGAATACCAGTAAGGATAAACACAATCACTAATAATTTTCTCACCGATATTCCTTTTTTTTCCATCAACAGTTTTTTAAGCTTTGATATGTCTTTGAGTAGATTATAAGATGAAATGTTGACCACAAACTGATCTATTGATTTAGGGAACTATTGATGCCAACTCAAGATCAGATCAAAAGGGTCATATTCATCAACATCAACTGTGTCCCATATCTGTCCCATAATTTGGTCTCATTATCTTAATATTGATGATTTCACAACAAAAAGTTTTTTTTTTCCATGTTGTAGGACTGTTACTTTACTTCATAGATCAACTGAACTAGTTCCTTGAAAATATTTAACAGATCAGGGATTTTGATTTTTCCACAAAGGGTGTAAAAACAATGTCACAAGCTGTCCCATCTAGAATAAAGCTTCCTTAAGACGAAAGAGTAATTTACACAACTGTGATACCATTTTGCTTAAGCATAATTGTAGTTAATGTCTTCCAAATAAATGCAAAACATTTCACAGAACTATAATAGGGACGTATGCAGAACAAAATGGGTTTTGCTTTTGTCCCATCTACAAGAAAACAAATACCATGACCTTACCCATATATACATTTATGTAGAATAAGTTTCATTACCATGAGTAACCTGCCCACATAGTGAACTTGCCAATCGAAAATTGGCGAAAAAAGTGACTTTAAGCTGGGACCCTTTTCAGGGTCACCCAACTCCACTATTATGCCTTCGGTGCAGTCAATCTTCCTAGTACAGACAAACCTTTCCTCAGATAGTCCAGCACAATTTAGCCTCTGTAAGGAATCCTGGCCTCATAGAGGACCATTGAAAACTGAATTTTTGAGTTCCACCCATAAAAGTATCGTATTTACGAGGCCAATATTTTGAAAATGAAAAGAGATAGATAAATTTTCACAGGAGATTCTGAAAGCCAAATTACCCCAAGTAGCAATTTTCAGCCCATACCTAGGTCATATCCAAAACCTCAGTAACATCACGGATGGACATTTGATAATAAAAATAATTTTAAAAAATATTTAAGAGGCACTGAACTCCAGATATCATTGATGGTTTTGGTGCTTGGGATGCACCTATTCACTGTTAAATGGGGAGATTCCATTTCAGCCTCAGATGTTACAAATGCCAAATGACATTTCCTTGTCACGAACGGACATCGATAAATTCTTCACAAACTGCGTTTCGAGTTTCAACTCACATTCTATCAAATAATGTAAATGAAGTTTTATAACTCATTGCCTAAAATGAGTAATACTGTGCAAGGTATATAAAACAGGTAAAAGTTACAGCTTGGAATCATCAGTGTAATTAATCAAGACTCATTAATGAGATAATATTGCTGTCACGGACGGACGTCAAGGACAGACATACGATCATTGAAAATGAGGGTGACCTAACATCGGTTCCTACCTTTTGTTTGTAATCAACCAAGATAGAACTGAATCACGAAATAAGCATTTTGAAAGTAGGGTTGGGCAATATATTGATGTCTCCAAGAGACATCACTGCCTGTATCAAAAGAACGGCAGGTAGTGACTTTTCTCCACAGCGCAATACTATACCCGTTATGGACACTACAGCTTGAGGTTAGGGCCATTGTAGACAACGACGAAATGAAACCAAGTGGTACAAAATTCAACACTGAATATGGTTGGAGTAATTAACACCCTTTCTCGATTTCTGTTGATTATTATATGTGATCGTGGCTGGAAAACAATATGAGACCTGCAAATGTTCAAATATCCATTACAGGGTAATTGTCTAGGCAAGCTTCATAGTTCTTAGTTAGCTAATATTCATGACAAAGTTTGGAAATTGAAAGTAGGTCAAGTACCACAATATCTCACATAAAAAGTAGGAGATAACACAATTGCTAATAAAATCCTGGCATTTTTTATCCAGATAAAGTATAAGTAATGCAACACATCAAAATAAAAGCAACAGTGAGATGAGGGATTGCCGCACTGCGTACGTTTATCAAGAATAGCTGGATGTCAGTCTGTGACAAGAAATAAAAATGGATGGTGCAGGCGCCCCAGTGGCTCATCGGTCTGGGTGCGCGCACCATAAAGGCTGTGTCCTTCCCGCAGCGACCTGGGTTTGATTCCGGCTCAGATCATTTGCTGCATGTCTTCCCCCATTCTTCTACCCCAACTTTCCTCTCTCTCTACACTGTATAACCATCAAATAAAGGAAAAATTCCCAAAAAATAATCTTAAAAAAATTTAAAAAAATGGATGGTGCAAGCTGGGCTTGCAATATATTTGCATATGACTAATACAAGACCCTTTGTAATTTGCTAAGGATAGAAATAAACCTCACCTTTATTTATCAACTCACGTGTGTTAAAAAGCATGAAAAACATACAGAAAATTTACTCCAAGCATGTCCGTCCGTGACAGTGAGGGACATTTTTCTAAATATTAGAAGAGGGTCAAAATATTTTTCAGGATTTACGAGCTTTGGTAAAGCATTTCACCATTTCACCAATTTGGGCATTTCACCATTTTCATAATCTGGCCCTGAGGGTGACCAATTTTGGATATGACACACCTATGATTTACGGAAAGAATACGGACTACCCAATAAATCACGTTTGCGATTCCCAAGGGCAAAAAAAGAGGGCTTGGCCCCAGAATTTAGGGGCCCATATCTTGGAAACTCCATGGAGTAGGAGCCTAAAATTTTTCATGTGTTCATTATGAATATAGAGGCACTCCAAAAATACATTTGAGCCTAATCTGAGTCAGTGACCGTGGAAGATTCTTGTTCTTTGGTTAGGTTAATATGGAATGACCCACATCTCTAGATGCATATTTCCTAGAGTCTTCAAATTTTCAGGAGATGTTCAGAAGTTTCTGGTTAATGGAGAGAATGTGCAAAATGCTGGCAAACAAGCATCAGTTTTTTTGCTTAACCCCTTTGTGCAGAAGCCAAATTTGGCTATTTTTGGGTTACCCACTTTAATGCTGTATAATTCAAGATTAAAGCTTCATAAAGAGGAAAAATGTGGCTCAATTCTGAAAAGACACTTACAGCATTTAGAATTACATAGTATTTCAGTTTATTTTCATGATTTTGGTAGAGAAAATGAGCAGCAAACATAAAAAATCTTCATGAGGATTCACCATTGAAATTGCAAAAAAAATAATTCTGAGGATTGAAAAACTGCTGGGGCTTAAAACTATACATTTCTGGGATCATAAACTCCTTGAGCACAAGTGCAATTCATCTTCAACATTACATTCTAGATTACCTACATGCTTTTAGCCAAATTATACAGCTATCCAAGTGTCTCCCCGAAGTCTCAAAATGAAGTCCAGTCAAATCATAAAAAAATCATGTATATAACACAAATAAAGTTTTAAGGCATGAAATTTAATATGAACAAATGATTTTCTGGTTGAGTTTAGTATGAATTTATCAATCTCAGTGCAGTTGAATATCAATGGTCACCAGTAACCACTCCAAACACAAAACATGCCTTTTCTCCATAATAAAGTTTAGAGTTTTGGCCATTTTACTTTAAAGTGCCCCAAGCCAGCACAAACACGCATTAAATAAACTTCTTATTAAACGGTTAGAACATTCACCCTGTAATGGAAGCTACCAGTCCCCTCTTCTAAGCTCACAAACTCATTTCAACACTTATAAGGAACAAGTGCAACTCACTAAATCAGTAATATCTGAATTCTGAAATATACCTTATTTTAACAGAACAGACACTCCACTTTCAGGGAACAATCCATTGCCTCCCTGGATTCAAAAGAAACGTGCAATGAACGTACCAGGGGGTCCACCCAAATGCACGGGCAGTTCGCGTTTTAAACAGGAAAAAAAACCTCGACATTCGACTTTGTTGAGTACGTATACATTCCAAAAACAAAACAACAACAACAACAACAAAAAATAACAAAGTATCAGCCTCACCTTTTTCATGAATCCCTGCTCCAGAGACCGATGTATCCAGTAGCAGGGACGCTCCGGTCCTGTTTCATTCTACATAATTCCAATTGACCATATCCTTATCTCATTTAGATCCTATAAATGTAACTGAACACTTCAAGGCCAGTTTTGCGAACGTGTTTTCTATAAATCGCGTCTATTTTAACCGCGTAATGTGCATAACGTAGACAGGATACAACCGAACCTGCTGATATGCATAGGTTTGTATGCTCTGTGTTTGTCCAATCAATGTGTTTCACTTACTCTAAAATGTTTAAACGCTCGGGATTTGGATAAGAAACGAGCCAATCAATACATTTTTGCCAGGTTCGCTTTGCGAGGGCATGAAGTGCAACTATACAATTACGCAGAAAACCCTGAGTGTATGCTTGAGTGATTGGCTATCAACGCCAGTACTCGGGTGGATATAAGGAAGCGCTGGATTTGTCAATGAATGGATCTGCGCGTAAATCCACGGTAGGGAACTACGATTTTTTTTTTGTACGTGACGACAGTAATTAAAAGTAGAATGTGAGAGAATCAATACCATGTCGATTTTTTTGCCTCAGAAAACTGATTTTTCTGAACCATTACTTGGAATACTGTTGGCTCACTGTGGCTTATCTGGTTGCTACAGAGGATAGCGATTTTTTCTGTGTCAAGATATCGTTTTTTTAAACTGCTGGATCGATACTATAGGCAAGGATACTGACCAGTTTGCACATCAGGCTTAGCTGAGGAGTTTAATTCATGCAGCTCTTGAAAAACAGGGCGTGGAGTGAACTTCCCCATATTCAGAACCGCGTTCGAGGTCTGCTTGCTTGTGAACATTCAATAACTGATCCGGGGGTGCCATTTAGTGATCGAGTACAGTAACAGCGTGCTTCCAATTTGCAGGTCTATAGATGCGGGCGTCTACATCTGCAGAAAGGGGTTAAGACCTCTCAAATTCAGGATTTGTTCAAAAAATCATAAAGTGAATTTTCAAAGAATTTGGAGAAATATACCTCTAACACATAGGATCTATTTGATCATGACATTACCAAAGCTTAGACAGCTTTCATGTTAGTACAACCCCAATTCCAAAATAGTTGGGACAAAGTATAAATTGTGAATAAAATCAAAAGGCAATGACTTCCAAATCACACCAGCCAGTATTTTATTCACAGTACACTGGTCAACATTAACACTAGCCCGACGGCCCGACAGTGTTTTTGAGCAGCGGTGAGCCAATTCGGACCGTCAAACTATCCTTTTCTTTGGTCCGATCAGGCCGGGGAAACATACAAATGCTTATGGGGCCTCGTCACGTTTATTACTTACAAAATGTCATGAAATCCTCTCCGATTTGGCTGCAGATGCAAGGGGAAAGTGGCACTCCGATACACGTGACCTCCACTTTGCATTGATTGGATTATCATATGACACACCTCCCCGATTTTTTTTATCACAGAACGGAAACACGTCCCCTCAACTTATGTAAGCTAGCTATCCACCTTATCCCCACGTCCCATGATCCCTTGTGTGAATACTGGGCGTAACTTCCGCTGCATCCTGTCACTGAGCTGTTTACTATGGTAGCGGCTCACGCAAATCCTCTTTTTTTAAGCCATTGGAAAGTAATATATGAGGGAACATCACCTTTTAGCCCTCAGACGGGATAAAGTTACAGTACTGCTGCCTTCGACCATCGAAAAATGGGAGAACGATCTGAAGCAGTGGTCACACTAGCGCATTTGGCTACATTAGCGAATTCGTTGCCACAGACTGCGAAGCTATGAACAATCTACATAGCTCCGAAGCATATGCAGTACTTCCACAGCAACAAGGTCAGTGCGTTTTGTTAAAGGAGGTATATACCACCTTATGTACCTTAAAACGGATATACAATTACAAAACCCAAAACCAGTGAAGTTGGCACGTTGTGTAAATCGTAAATAAAAACAGAATACAATGATTTCCAAATCCTTTTCAACCTATATTCAATTGAATACACTGCAAAGACAAGTTACTTAATGTTCGAACAGGTAAACTTTGTAATTTTTTGCAAATATTAGCTCATTTGGAATTTGATGCCTGCAACATGTTTCAAAAAAGCTGGCACAAGTGGCAAAAAAGACAGAGAGAGTTGAGGAATGCTCATCAAACACTTATTTGGAACATCCCACAGGTGAACGGGCTAATTGGGAACAGGTGGGTGCCATGATTGGGTATAAAAGCAACTTCCCTGAAATGCTCAGTCATTCACAAACAAGGATGGGGCGAGGGTCACCACTTAGTGAACAAATGCGTGAGCTGATTGTCGAACAGTTTAAAAACAACATTCCTCAACGAGCTATTGCAAGAAATTAAGGGAATTTATAATCTAAGGTCCGTAATATCGTCAAAAGGTTCAGAGAATCTGGAGAAATCACTGCACGTAAGCGACAAGGCCGAAAACCAACATTGAATGCCTGTGACCTTCAATCCCTCAAGTGGTACTGCATCAAAAACCGACATCAGAGTGTAAAGGACATCAACACGTGGGCTCAGGAACACTTCAGAAAACCACTGTCAGTAATGACAGTTCGTCGCTACATCTGCAAGTGCAAGTTAAAACTCTACAATGCAAAGCGAAAGCCATTTATCAACAGCACCCAGAAACGCCGCCGGCTTCGCTGGGCCCAACCTCATCGAAGATGGACTGATGCAAAGTGGAAAAGTGTTCTGTGGTCTGATGAGTCCACATTTCAAATTGTTTTTGGAAACTGTGGACGTCGTGTCCTCCGGACCAAAGAGGAAAAGAACCATCCAGACTGTTATAGGCGCAAAGTTCAAAAGCTAGCATCTGTGATGGTATGGGGGTGTATTAGTGCCCAAGGCATGGGCAACTTACACATATGTGAAGGCACCATTAATGCTGAAAGGTACATACAGGTTTTGGAGCAACATAGGTTCCCACCCAAGCAACGTCTTTTTCATGGACGCCCCTGCTTATTTCAGCAAGACAATGCAAAGCCACATTCTGCATGTGTTACAACAGCATGGCTCCGTAGTAAAAGAGTGCGGGTACTAGACTGGCCTGCCTGTAGTCCAGACCTGTCTCCCATTGAAAATGTGTGGCGCATTATGAAGCGTAAAATACGACAAAGGAGACCCCGGACTGTTGAACAACTTAAGCTGTACATCAAGCAAGAATGGGAAAGAGTTCCACCTGAAAAGCTTCAAAAATTGGTCTCCTCAGTTCCCAAACATTTACTGAGTGTCGTTAAAAGGAAAGGCGATGTAACACAGTGGTAAAAAGGCCCCTGTGCCAACTTTTTTGCAATGTGTTGCTGCCTTTAAATTCTAAGTTAATGATTATTTGCAAATAAAAAATAAAGTTTCTCAGTTTGAACATTAAACATCTTGTCTTTGCAGTGTATTCAATTAAATATAAGTAGAAAAGGATTTGCAAGTCATTGTATTCTGTTTTTATCTACGATTTACATAACGTGCCAACTTCACTGGTTTTGGGTTTTGTACTTTGAGAATATTTATGAAGGAAACACTGTATTTCAGCGGTAAATATTGCTTTACATATGAAACGTAATGGATTGTTATACAGAGTTACTAAGCCATCCGACATTATGAGTCAAATTAGCTCTACTCCAGCCAACTACATTCTACGGTATTAAGTTGCTAGCTAATCCAATAACATTTATAACACAGTGAATCCATTATTCCCAAACTTTTCATTTTAGTGAACTGAGATTTGGAGTGCAAGACTATTGTTTGGAACAGAGTAGGCTATTTTCAAATTGTAGTAGACTATTGCTACTTCTACAGCCTCATCTTAAACTGAACAGGATGAAACGTTAGTTACACTGACCGGCATTACCAGATGAATACAACAATTTTCTGTCCTCCCTACTCGTGAAATCATACGTTGTGCTCTCCTGGCACTGCTGTCAAAATGCTTCTGAGGACCTGGCATCTCCTCTGCGGCAGTCTGTCTGCGCCTAGCCATAAAGTAGGAATCATTGTTTGTCGACATAATGAAATGAGCACCTAATGTTTTCGGGGGTCTTTTCAAATTCAGGTATTCAGCCAAATTCTGACTTCCTCTTCTGTAGGTAGGCGATGGAAACCATTTCGCTGAACACAAGGACAATCCCCCATGTTCTGAGTGCGTGTTCAAAACCCTTTTGATCAAACCATAAATTTAGCTTCCTCCAGTTCAGCCTCGAACAGCACAATAGGTGCCAGAGCTCTGAAGGGACATTTTAAGAAAAGCAAGTTAATTTGTAAAAAAAAAAAAAAAAAAAAAAGATCTGTTAACTGAAGTTAACTGAAAGAAAAGCCGCTGTTCTTGACTAAAACTAATGATAAAACTAAGTTGCACCCCTCATCATATCTACAGTAGCGCCCTCAGGAATAAGGAGGATAACATTATACAGTTGGATACTACTTTAACTTGCTAGCTAGGTTGCAAACTATACTACAAAGTAGTACAAATGAAAACGCACCACTTGAAAAAAGTCAATATTTAAGTTCAAATGAACTTCAATATAATTTTTATACAACAACAACACTACAGTGACATCACCCGACATGCCAGGTGCAAGAAATGCGAGAATTTCAAGTTACCTGTAACGCTAGGCAATTTTTTGCAAAAACTCAACATCTTGCACGCACACCGCGGGAAAAATGAATTTCACTTTGAATTTGTGCACACATTGCCTTTAAAAGCATGTGAATCCGAATAAAATTTAAATTCTTCACTGACACTTGTGAAATGTCGACACTATGCCTTACAGCCCATAGGCATGCTTCAAATTGGCGCCAGCACCAGGGAAATTGCCAGACGACTACACTGCGCACACACAACGATCGCAAGACTCCATCAAAGGTTTCTGCAAACGGGGAGCACTCGGGACCGTCCTCGACCGGGTCAACAACGTGTGACAACAGCTCGTCAGGACCGTCAGATCGTACGGGATCATGTCCGAGACCGAACACTACCAGTGACAAGAACAGCTGCTCAAGTCCAAGGACGACGTGGATTCATTCACCCCAACACCGTACGGAACAGTCTGCGAGCTGCAGGCCTGCGTGCACGACATCCTTATTTCGGCCCCATATTGACGGATCGTCACCGAAACCAGCGTCTACAGTGGGCAAACAGGCACCAGAATCGGCAACTACGACAATGGCACGGTGTCATCTTTTCTGACGAGTCACGATTTCACATAAGGAACGCAGATGGCTGTATACGTGTTTGGCGGAGACGTGGTGAACGTTATAACGCCGATTGTGTGGTTCAAACGGACCGTTGGGGTGGTGGCAGCGTTATGGTTTGGGGTGGAATAAGCTACCGTTACAGAACCCCTCTCCAGATCTGCAGAGGAAGGGTGAACGGCGTCTACTACCGGGACCAGGTGCTGCAGAACCATGTTGTGCCGTTCTTCAACCAACACCACGATGTCCACACGTTCCAACAGGACAACGCTAGGGCACACACTGCAAGGGTGTCCATGCAGTAACTTGCACAGCAGAATATCCCTGTGTTTCAGTGGCCAGCTCTGTCACCCGACCTCTCAAGCACTTATGGGATGAAATTGGACGACGTCTTTCACGTCGACGCCAGATGGACAACATCCGAGAACTTGAGGTTGCCCTCGTTCAGGAGTGGAATGCTATCCCTCAGAACACTATCCGGAGACTGATCAACTCCATGCGACGACAATGCACCGCATGTGTCAATGCAAATGGCGGTCACACCAGTTATTGACTTTCCTGTTTGACCCCTACACCAGTTAAACCTCTCTCGCGCATTAACATTATCATGAAGGAAATTGAATGATGTTTACATGTCTTCTTAAATCATTCATTATCTCAAATGCATCATAGGTATATACTTCACATATCAATCCGTGGAGCTATTCCAGATTTTGTGAGTGGTGCGTTTTCATTTGTACTCAGCATAGCTCAGTCCCCAGCACGATTTGGCAAATTTACGTTCTGGAGAGGAGCTCCTCTTTCCCCATATGTCTGCAGCCAGACTGGAAAATTGTGCACTAAGACAAAAATTTCCAAATGGATTGGCTGAAACCACCAGGTCAAGATCAAAAGCCTTTAAAGCACTGAAAGTGCTTAAAACTCCAGCAGAGAAGCAGAAATGCAAGGAGGCATATGAAAAAAATAAGAGAAGACAGGGATTTGTTTCCACTTAGCCCAAGAGGTTTGAATCTTAATTTTAACAGTCTCGCTTCTTACATCCTTTTCTAGGAGCGACTGAAGAATACAGCCTGCACCGCACATCTAAGTTTACGTTACCCAACTGGCTTACTTACAGTGTTGCGACTCATGTATTATTGTTAGCTAATGTAACGAGAAGCCAGCTTGGTTTCTCTCACACTTGAATTTATTCATGAACTTGACTGTCTTTAATTAGTTTTATACATGCATGACTTCAATTTAACATTCATAATATAATATAGACCTCTAATATCAAAAAAAATCTCATAGAAATTTCATGCAATGAGACAAAGTGTAAAAGTATAATACAGGACTGATGATAGAATTTCAGATTAACATGCTAGCACCAAGTATAGAATTTTCATTAGTGATTACAAATTACCATCACCACACATATCTACAGTGCACACTACTCTACAACAAGCAGGATGGGTTAAGGCAACTGATACTACATAGGCACACCAAGCCACAATCAGTAGCCTGAAACAAACAGCTGAAAAGGCAAACTTTGCAAAAAGGTTGATGAAATTTGGGAATTTTGAATCTGAAATCTGAAGATTCTAGGACACATACTTCAAGAGATATGGACACCTGAAAGTGGCATCTTGTTCCATTTCCAACTCTTGAGTGATTGAAAATTTCCGAACGTCAGAATTTCAGCTAAAAAACTGGCAGATGTCAGTTGCCAAAGATCATTCCCATAAAGTTTCAAGAGATTCTGAAGTGGTGAAGCAGCTGAACTCTCCTAATCTCGCTGAGTTGATACAGTGACACAGCACTCTTTGCACCCCATTCAAATGTAAATCTATGCATGAAGGACGATTCTGGTCAAAGACATCTTTCATAATTAAAATCACAACAGTTGGTTGACAATACTGATGCGAGAACACAAGCCATGATAAAAAAAAATTAAATAAGTAAACACAATTGGATGAAACGGGTCTTGTCACTTATAGTTTCACAGTTAGTAGCCTGATAGCGTGGCATATTTATGAAAATATGTACAGATCTATAATGCAGCCATAAGACAAATATGTAATACGTTTATGATCTGGTTAATTTTCCATACCTTTGCTCAAATACCAATATGAATACTTTTTAGGTCATATTTTATCACACATCAAATATGAATAACATACAAGTGGATTCCAGTTGTATTAATAACGGTTTTTCTCATTTTCATTATTTCATACAGAATTCCAGCTCAAAATCTACTGTTAGGAATTAATTTCAGTTACAGCACAAACAATAAGCCTGGACCTCCCTGAAAAACTGATTGATCTGGGCAGGTGATGTTGCCTACATTGGCATGTGTTTATTTCACTCCTTAAATTCAAGTACTCACTAACTGCCTTAATCTGGGCGCCTTAGTGTAACTCATCCTTTCACTTTCTCACAAACGTTCGCTGTGTGTGTAAATTCAAAATATTTCATGAACTAGCCTAACAGTGTAGACATCACCTTCATTTATAGGGATGTCACAAGAACCGATACTTGCGATACCATTCGATTCTTGAATGAAAAAACACCAATGATGCCTATTATTTTGAGGCACCGCAAGTACCGAGGCACGGTAAGTTTCAGTGCTGTGACTATTCCGGAACTAGTGGGGGCAGTATACGCTTCAGTGTTCCAATTGATACTTGCATTCAGAAGGAGGTCACAAAAAAGTAGACCTTTTCTTCCACTGACATAATGTACGTAGATGCCTCATAGACTGACGCTGCCTATTGGAGCTGATGTTCCAGCGCACTGCCATTTTGAATGGGTCCCCCATGCGCCCCCAGTGCATTTATTTCGACGGAGGAAGGTGTATGCACAGCTACAATAATCATAACTCCCCAAAATTTTACCCAATTTTCACACTGTTTGGTTTGTTAACAAACGGCAGAGATGTAGTTATGATACAGGACGCTGTCACACAATAAAAAATATATGCTTTCATGCTGAAATACTTTGTCTTTGTTAAAGAGCATTATACAGACATATGGTATGGCATATTAATAAATGTAATAAGGTCGACCCAACGAGTTCCGAAATTCACCAGGCGCTACAAACACGAGCACGGTAAAATATGTATTATATGCGCCATATCCAATCCGCTTCAAATACTCGCACCCTAACCTATATTCACTGTTTTAATGCTGCATTCGGTAATCCCAAGAGCCGTGTTTTTTAGACACGGCTGGTGAATTCCGTTCTTCTGACCTCACTGTCCGAATAACCCTTCCTCGTACCTGCGACTTTAAATCAGGACACGACACGCGTTTACTAGCGTTACCAAATGCAGCATTATTCACTTAGCTAGTTCGCTAGCTAGGCAAGCAAACTAGCTAGCCATCTATTTTGCTACCCTATCTAGTGATATTTACGCTAGTAAACCACCTAGTTGCTAGCTTGAGAGCTAATTGCATCTTGTTCACATAACGCTAGCTAAACCATTTAAACAGTAAATGGTTAGGTTACCGTCATTTACTGCTATTCAGTAAGCTAGCTAGCATGACTATTCAATAAATATCACTAGCTAAGCTAGCTAGTTCTCTAGCCAGGCTAGCGAGCCAGCTAAGTGAATAAAAATAGTGAATAGCCAGTATTTCACTTCCGTCACGCCAAGGGCACTTCTGTCAAGCCAGGGGGTGCATCTCAAAGCATAGGCAGCAGCCTTCGAAGGCCGTCGTCACTTAATTCCATCTGCCAAACTGACATTTGGTTAATAAACAAGGTTAAGCTTGGGTTTAGGTATAGGGCTAGGTATTAAACTTAAGGTTAAGGTTGGGGAAAGCAGTGACAACTCGCTTAAATCAAAGCTGTTTCACGGAGATGAAATGACATTACGTCAGTTTGGCAGATGAGATGAAATGGCAACCCCTAAAAAGAAAGCCTTCGAAGGATGCAGCCTCGGCTTTGAGATGCACACAGAGGCTTGTGTCACGTCAGGGGATTCTGCTCCGGGGCTGTAGCTGGATAGTGTTGCACAGAAATGCCCGACTTGAAAGTAGTTCCGACCATTTCAGCCCTTTATGGCACTCATGAACATGACGGCGAAGATTATGGCACGGGCGTACTGGTACTGTCAGCGAGATGCGCATATAATACCTAAAATTATTGTTCAGTCTTACTTGTGAAAGGTAATCCCACGTGATTGGCTTTCAATACTGCGCTGATTATTGCAAACGAAGGCTGCACAAAATACGGGCATTGCTGCTCTCTTTGCGTTGAATTCAATTGGCTCTGGTGCTTGCAAAGAGTGAGGAGACCCATCCAATATGGTGGCGACGCTGGATTACGCCTCAGCATGGAATGAGGCGTCTACGTATATTATGTCTATGTTTTCTTCGATGTTGTGCTCACAGGCCAGAGCTGTGTCTGTTCTTTTGCCAGTGAAAGTTCCTAACTCCTAAAAAATGATCCAGAAAATATTACGTGGCAACCATGATAAGTGCCTTCGAATTCTTTAAATGTTGAGGAAACGAGTCTCAGTGCTTCCTAATTTACTACCTTTAACATGGAGTACATGAAGCATCCTTTCTGAAAAGAAAGGATTCCGCAATTCAGCGCAGCAGCAGTATTTAAAGACGTGACCATTCATCCGGCTAATCGCCTAAAGAAACGTGTGTGATGGGCAGGGGACTCGATCACGTTGCCTGCTTTACGTGCATTCAGATTTTCCAATCAGCGCGGTCATCTTCCTAAGCGGTAGGGATTCCCTTTTACACCTTTCCTTTATCTTCAGACGTTTTCCACATAGGTTAAAGAAAAGTGGTTTGGAATTAGTGTATAGGATGTAATTTTTTTGACAATTCGGACAAAGCCCAGGATAGGTTGCGGGCGTAACGTCAACAGACTCCATACTATTAAAGAAGACGT
Organism: Gymnothorax reevesii; assembly: GCA_029721435.1. Taxonomy (NCBI): domain Eukaryota; kingdom Metazoa; phylum Chordata; class Actinopteri; order Anguilliformes; family Muraenidae; genus Gymnothorax; species Gymnothorax reevesii. Next base: position 56,414,408 of record CM056582.1, read on the forward strand.
AGTAATGTTCGATGGCACGCATACGTTTATTTAGATTAAATCACAAAGCGCAGCGTTTTTGCGGTTATGCAATTGCACAGTTTGAAATTGCGATTAGATAAATCGTACAGCACTAGTTCTAAGCCAAAAGAAATGTCAAAAATGACGACGTTAAAAGCTTAACACTGTCTGAGTTTCCCGAGTTGTGCTTATTCACTGCACAGATAAGTCCGCCTACATGTATGTGATATGGTTGCAATTAGATGCTGTATATCATCTTCTTGCATACGTATGCTGTATGTCTGGTCATAGAAATTACATTTTAATATTTTGCTAATTTTCTAATACAGATGTTCATGTTTAAGTAAATGGGATCCTTGAAAATCCTTCTTTTTTACCGTGGTATCGAATTGGCACCGAGAATCTTGTAATTTTACCGATATTGGCAGCGATTACTGAATTTTTGGTATTGTGACATCTCTATTCATTTAGAAAATTTTTTGAATGTATAAGATCAGGTCTGCTTTGTTTTTTTCTTTCTTTTTTTTTTTTTACTTTTTATGCCATAGATACAGGCTATTTTTCCCCCTACTCTGTTCAAAGGGAGTATTATGCCTCATAATGTACTCTATTTTACCAATTGTATATTGAGCATTTTATTTAGGCTACATCGAGATTTTACTGAAATACTGAACTTATTTGATGTTTTCAATAAATACCATGCGCATAAATGGAAAGAAAATATATGTTTTGTCTCATCTTTTAAAATGTGTTTTGTTGAAACAAATATGACTTATTCCCTGACTTTAATGTGATATGATCCGATCATTGAATTTTTTGATCCAGCTGATTTTTATCTTTTTACCTGCCCGCTGATGTCTATACCTATTGACGCCATGGCTTTCCGCAGAAAATGTTCAGGGAAGGCTGCCCTCATGTATCCTCTCGTCAGAGCTCCATCCTCCCTGCTCCCTCCTCTCTCTCTCCCGGCACAAATAAGCGCATTGAGACGGCCAGCGAGGAGAGAGACACGGACCAACTTCCGGTTCAGTAGAGGATCGAGGCCATAACAAATCAGCGAATTGAGATGCACACTTTGCAAATCGTTTATACCAGGGGTGTCAAATTGACCCGTAAACGGCCCGAGAGGCTGCAGGTCTTCAATCCTACCGAGCAGAAGCTCACCTGAAAGAACTGATTTAATCAACTGATCTAGGTCTGCAGAACTGATTAGTTGTATCAGGTACGCTTCTGCATTGATGGAGGGAAAACCTGCAGCCTCTTAGCCCGTTTACGGGTCAGTTTGACGCTCCTGGTTCATACCCTTTACACGTTAACAGGAAGTTTTAAGGCAGCGCTCTAGAACTGTCAAATCTACTGATGTGAATTGATAGGTAGTTAACTGTCCGAGGAAAGGATACGGTAATTACAAATATTATAACAACGTAACGGGCTAGTCTGAAATAAAAAAAAAACAAATCCTAACGAAATCATGAACAAAATTAAGCTATCTAGCAAGGAAACTGTTCCTTAGTTAACCATCTACAGCAGCTAGCTAGCTATATCGTAATCACTAAAATGCCAATTGACAAGCGAAGAAGGCATGCTAAATATGAAGGTTACAAAGGTAAATTCAGAAGTAAAATGATGATATTGCTTTTTCAGCCAATAGATAAAGACTAACGTGAGCTTCATCGTCATAATTATCATAAATATCAATATTACCAACTAGCGAACTCGGTAAACACTCCAATAGTTGGAAATTACGTCCAAGGTAGGCAAACAGTTACACAGCTACTAAAGTCGAGACACGATTGTCTATGGCTTGTCTGAAACTGCTGCGCCACTAAATGCTTTTCCTGAGACAGTGGATGCTGACATTGTCGATTTTTATCAGACTGTTAGCATACAACATAGCTAGCGATATAATATACGTAAGAAACTTAGCTAGCTAACTTACTTTTCCTTGCAGAGTCTGCACGTTTTGCAGCTAGCTGCACTGTTGACTTGGAGTCGCCGAGGGCAATGTCTCTACCGTCAAAATAAAACTTTAAATAAGTATCCTTTTTGCTTCCTTTTATCGCTTGACTTCTATTTCTCTTGAACTCGCTACTACTGGCACAGTACTCCCAGCGTGACAGTTACCACCGACACCAACTTCTTCTTCCCATTGGGATTAAATATACGCCCAGCTTTGGGTGATTTACCGCCACCTTCTGAACTGGAGTGTGGAACAATTTCAAAGTTCATGACCATTGTTATTCTTGCCAAAAATCGGCTTCCGTCTACATTTCTGAATTCTTCGGTACATTACCCTTGTTCATCACCCGCGATTTCATTTCTATAAATTTCTGTGTGCATATGACATCGCATCCTGTGCTTGTGCTGGTTTTACCTAACCTTCTGTCTTCCTTCTCTCACACTGACTTGCCCAGATTCACAATTTCCCCCACAGTTAAAATATTTAGGCCGTGCTTTCCTTAGTTCACATTCTTTTTTTATTACATCCATCTAACATCTGTGTATCCCCCTTTTGCATATTTCTACCACCTACCCATGATCCTGACAAAAACAAAACCTCAGTGGAATCTTTTCATATAGTTTCACGTATAATATAAAGACACCCTTTGTGATAAACCCCATTCAAATTCGATTAATACAAATAAACTCTTGTGTCTATCTCCATTTCCAGCTGACTAGCCCCTAAGACTCCCTCTATTTTGTTAAAAAAAAAAAAAACCATTAGGCCCCCCACTGACAGCGGGACGTCACTTATTGCTCCCTTCAAACACACCCTCTCTCTTATTACAAAACACAAAACTTTAGTCTCATTGAATTTATGTATTTTTCAAGCCTTGACATTCCACTTCTACAAACCATCACTGCTCTCACATCCCATATTTGTGTTTTAAAAATATCCCACTTTCCTGGGTGTCACTGAAAACCATCCAAGCTTCCCAACCTTTTAATTTCACCTTTGTGTTAATGATATACATCCCTTCTTCACTGTCACACTTCATCTCACACTCCAGTGCATGCATCCATGATCAAAATTCATAATCCTTAAAACTATGCAAAAACCCAACCATCCATTCTCTATACTGCTTCTTCCTCACTAGGGTTTGCCCAGGGGCTGGAGCCTATACCAGCTGACTTTGGGCAAAAGACAGGGACCCACCCTGCACAGCTCGCCAATCCATCGCAGGACGCGCACACCATTCTCTCTCTCACTCGTACCAATGGCGAATTTAGCATCTCCAATTAGCCTGATAAGCATGTCTTTGAGCTGTGGGAGGAAACTGGAGTACCCAGAGGAAACCCATGCAAACACAAGGAGAACGTGCAAACTCCTCACAGAAAGGCCTCAGGCTGGATTCAAACCCACAACCTACTTGCTGTGAAACCGTACCACCCCTCATCCTGGAAGCAGAAAACCAAATAACCTGTCAAATTCAAACTTTGTTCTTTTCTGATGTGCTTCGCTCTCACCCTCGACCCAAGTTCCTTTTCAAAACGTACCACTGCTGAATTACGAGAAGCTTTTTTATTGAACAAGAAGTAACAGATTAGCTCTCAAACAGGCATAAAATTTTTATATTAACAGAAGATAAAGACTTCAAAAGCAAACGACAAAGTGCAAAAAAAAAAAAAAACAAGTGTTACCAGGAAAAACAAATCTTGCCCGCCAGCGCTTATTTTAATGTTTTTCATACTAACTCAGTTTTACAAGAAGGACCTAAATCTTTTTCAAATTATAGTCCTTTGAGAATCCATGACCCTCAATTTGACCTTTCAAGGTCATTGAAGGGCAAAGGTCATGGTGTCCAATAAGAGCTCATAAAGGAGTTCCTATATGGTCATAGTATTAAACATCTGTGTATCTGCAACTGTTTTTGGGGTATGATGGAAAAAATATAATTTTCACTGATGACCTTGACCCCCCTGGTATTAAACCCCCCACCGTTATGGAGACTATCAAAGCTTCCCCATCATGCAGCAATATGGTTGGAAGCACAATCGATAGATGCACATTTTGATTTTAGCTTGAAGTCAATGTGATAAATTAGAAGAAATTTATTTTAAATTTAAAGGGCCCTATTTAACGATCTAAGCGCACAGCCTGAAATGCATGGCGCAAGTGTATTTAGGGCGCGACCAAATCCATTTTCGTTAGTTTAACAGATGGGTTATTTTGGCGCAATGCAAGGCGCAAGATTCAAAGGGGTCGTTCTTAATCTCTTAATTAGTCATAAGCGTGTTTTTGTCCTTTAAAAGCCAGATGCTCTTGCAGCTTGGCGAACTGCTATTATAAGGGCATATTTGCCAACTAGCAGGGGGGGAAAAAGTGTACACTGCAGATGAAAGGGTCCGCAAAGTGCACAAGTAAACTTAGTATAACTATATAAATAAACTTATATGAAGACCACAAAGGAAAAACAATCAGTCCAAATGGTGCATTTTTGTATATTTTATATATTATATGCTAAAATAATATTAATAATAATGTTTATTATTGTATGTAATAATGTATATTATTAAAATATTTTACAACCCCAATTCCAAAATAGTTGGGACAAGGTGTAAATTGTGAAACAGTGCCCTCAATAATTATTGGCACCCCTGGTTAAGATGTGTTCTTCAGCTTCTAATAAATTCAGTATTTTTCTAAATAATATAGGACCACAATGAAAAAAAAACAGGAAAATCCAACCTTTAATTCAAGTGCATTTATTAAGTGGGAAAAAAGTCCCCCATCAAGAAATAATTCTTTTACATCAAATCATGTGTGCCACAATTATTAGCACCCTTGATGTTAATACTTTTTACAACCCCCTTTTGCCAACAAAAAAGCACCTAATCTTCTCCTATAATGTTTCTCAAGATGGGAGAATACAGAAAGAGGGATCTTCAACCATTCCTCTTTGCACAATCTCTCTAAATCATCCAGCGACCTGGGTCCTCTCCTCTGCACTCTCCTCTTCAGCTCACTCCACAGGTTTTCAATGGAGTGGAGGTCCGGGGACTGAGATGGCCGTGGGAGGAGCTTGATTCTGTGTCTGGTCAACCATTTCTGTATAGTTTTGGCCACATGTTTAGGGTCATTATCTTGCTGAAAGACCCAGTGACGACCCATCTTCAGCTTTCAGGCAGAGACCACCAGATTTTGAGATAAAATGTCCTGGCATTTCAAAGTGTTCATGATACCATGCACTCTAACAAGGTTCTCAGGGCCTGTGGAAGAGAAAAAGGCCCACAGCATCACCGATCCTCCCCCATACTTCACAGTGGGCATGAGGTGCTTTTCGGCATACTCATCTTTTGTGTTCCGCCAGACCCACTTAGAGTGTTTGTTGCCAAAAAGCTCTATCTTGGTCTCATCTGACCAAAGCACACGGTTCCAGTTGAAGTCCCAGTACTGCTTAGCGAACTCCAGTTCTTTAACAGTGAGATTTGGAGAACTTTTTATTTCTCTTACCATCCTCCTCACTGTGCGTAGTGGCAAAATAACCTTGCTTCCTCGTCCAGGCTTGTTTACCACTATTCCAGTTGTTTTAAACTTCTTAATCATTCCTCTGACAGTATATATGGGCAGGTGCAGGCACGTGGCTATTTTCTTGTAGCCATTGCCTGACTTGCGAAGGTCGACACACATCTGCTTTACTTGAATGGTGTGTTCCTTTGTCTATCCCATGTTGAAGGGTGGATAAGAGAAATGGCCACTGTGTCACGTCATATTTATACCCCAGGGAAACAGAAAGTGATGATTTGCTAATTAAATGTTCCTAGATACTCCGATCAACTTTGTAAACTACTGTAGAAATGACAGAAATACTTCAATTACATTTATTTCCTAGGAATTGTTAGGGGTGCCAATAATTGTGGAACAGGTGATTTTATGAAAAATTATTATATCTTAGTCAGGGATTTTTTTTTCCCTTAAAATTTAGTTTTCAGTGTGAGAGTATGCTTCTGCAATAAAAATTTTATTTATTTTAAGGCTTTTAACACATCTTAACCAGGGGTGTCTATAACTATGGAGGGCGCTGTATATATACATACAGCCGGGAAAATAAGTATTGAGCGGGTTAATATTTTTCTCAGTAAATATATTTCTGATGTAGTGGTGTGGGAAAAATTTTGTTGTTAGCCCGTGGAAAGTGTATGTCTGACGCACGTAATCAGTGCGTCTACAGTGAGCATGGAGTGCGTGTGACTTGCATTTGACCGGTTTCGTGCACTAGGATTACGGGCCGCACTTGTGACAATTGTGATTAACACATGACAATCATTCATCACTTGTGTGTGATGCTACATGATCATGCCCTTTGAATAAGTGAAATTATCCTTGCCAAGGGCCCTGACACAACTATATACCATCAGGGACCATGGCTTTTGACCTGTTGCTGGTAACAGTCTGGATGGTCCTTTTCTTCTTGGTCCAGAGAACCAAAAATATTGATTCATCAGACCAAAAATCACATTTCTGCTGTGTGTCAGTCCACTGCCAATAACTCTGAGCCCAAAGAAGTCAAAGGTATTACTTAACACTTAAAATGAGACTTTCTTTTTGCACAGTAAAGTTTTAACTGGAATTTATGGCAATCATGACAAAGGTTGGCCAAGGTAAACCTGAGCTCTTGTAGTTATACCACTGATAAATAAATGATGGCTCCTGATGCAGTGCCGTCTGAGTGATTAGGCTTGTACCCTTTATACCCAGAAATTAGTTCTCTCTCTTTGAAACTTTAATTATGCAATGCACCATAGAGGGAGGAATATTCAAATCCATTCCAGTCTTTCTTTGAGGAACATTGTTTTTAGATTATTTTTTATTTCTAATCACACATTTTTGGGCAAATTGACGATCCATGGCCCATCTTTGCCCCCAAAAGACTTGACCTTTTCCCGTATGTTGCTTTTGAACCAAATTATGATTACAGTCATTGGCTCAAAATCAGCGGATTCAAATTGCTTCATTATTCTAATAATTACCTCACTACTAATCCTACATTGCCCCAATTATTAATGCATTGACGGGAATGAATGTATATGTTGAATCGAGTGTGTTTTGTGTGACAGTTGGCGCTGTGACCCAGATGGGAATTGCTGTTCAAAGGACACATTGGTAAGCTCCGATTTAACAGAACTTCAGAATTGCTGTTTGTTGTTTAGGCTCCAGTAAGAAGTTAAGCCTCTGATAGGCAGCCACTTGTAAAAGCAATTGTTCTTAAACAAAGGTGGACTTGTATATTTGGTATCCTCTTACAAAGTGAAAGTCTTAAAAAGGGGAGATATATTGCTCTTGCTCTTGACACAAGGGAAGGCCAGTGTTAACCTTCATAGTAAGAAGGGGAAGCCACCGCGTGTAGTGGCGAAGGGTGACGCAAGAAAGAATGGAGATCAAGGACTTCCAACTCCTCAGAAGGGAGGTCAAGGCACACCATTGTGGACAGATCAGCCATATGCTCAGATTTTTGACATAAAATTTGGGAAGCGAATTAAAAGGCTACTTAGTACTTCTAACAAAAACTGCCTGTTTATCCAGAGAAGGTGTGGCGTGTTGATGTGTGAGTGTATATCATTAGGATTTGCTCTGTGGAATGACATGGATGACACTTTGACAAAGTGAAGACAGTAGGAAACCCCATGGCTGAAAATATTGAATGCAAGATGTGCTGCCACAAAAGAACAGAGTATGTGCAGAGAATTGCAGGAGAGAATTAAAGAGCTTGGAAACAGATATACAGTCAGCAAAAGTAGACTCTCATTTGTGAATCCAAGGATGTATCCGATAGATGAGCTATGGGTAGTAGATTATTATGACAGTGATGATGACGATATCAGATCAAATAATGTTGTAGGAGCCAAAGCTGAGCTTGTTACACTGCGTGTAAAGACTGAAAGTGGGTAAAGACAATTGTACAAAGTGTTCACATCCACAAAAGATTGACAGCCATGTAAAAAGGGTATCAAGACATTTCGTAATGCTCTCGCTCTTTGAGGCATCACTGAGGGCTACCTGCTTTTCTTAATTGTTCCATTGTTCCCGGTTTTCACTTGACTTTAATTAAGTTAATTATCTCACTTGCTATTCATACCTTGGGTTGTCCCTGCACAGGCAAGTGGCCTCACAAAGTAATATATATATATATTTTTGTTTCCTGTTCTGGTTTTCATCCTGTGTTTGGTTTTACTCTTTCTGTCTATTTGAGCACTTTGTTTATTTAATAAAATTCCATGTCCTTCCATTTGAGTCCTCCACCTTTATTTACTCTCCCGGTGCCCTCATTTCATCCCTGAGCATCTGGAGGCATTACAGATGACTACCTCACCACACCAGCACCCAGGAGGATAACTTCACTTCTAGCCCTGGAAGTCCATTTCCTTGTGCTAGGGCATTCCTTGCCTGCTTCAGACAAAATTAGCCTGCATTTTTGCGCCGTCCTTCACTCCAGGGCTGCGTCTGAATAGTCGTTTTCGCTTAGGAAAGTTCCTAACTCCTTGAAAACGATCCGGTAGTAGTTATGTGACAGCCATGATAAGTGTGTTTGAATTCTTTAAATGTAAAGGAGGGGTGCTAAAAGAGAGAAGCAAAGCAATCACTCTTTGCTCTCCCCTTGCGCTTTTTCATCTATTTTCAGGTGAATGAAAACTACAGTATTCAAAAAACAACAGACAGTCTCTCCTTTATATACTTCTTCTTTGAGTTTACTGGCGGTTTTAAAAACCACTATAATTGACCATAATTAATGGTAGAATTTCATAGTATCAATACCATGCCCAATTTTTGCTTCAGAAAACTGATTTTTCCTAACTACTAATTGGCATACCATTTGCTCACTGTAGCTGAAGAGGTTGCTGCAGAGGACAACAATTATTTCAATAGCAAGAGAACATTTTTTTTTTGAGCTGCTGGATAGATACTATGGGTAAGTATATTGAGCAGTTTGCACATCAGGCTTAGCTGAGGAGTTTTATTCAGGCAACTCCCGAAAAACATGGATTGTTTGAACTCAGCTTGCTTGTGAATATCAATAACTGATATGAGAGTGTCATCTAGTGGTGGAATATTGTAACTGTGCGCAAAAATTTGCAGCTCCTTGTCCGCTGGCAGTTAGATTTGCGCTAAGATACCCTGCCAAGCACCGATGTTCTTCTCAAACACGCCAAATCCAGATAATCTTTAAATGATGAATTGCATGCATCTTTTAATTTGTAAAAAAGTGGTCAGTGTCAAAGAAACAAAGTGAAAGTATACTTTTTATCTTTTAAATGTAGTACAGTAAATGTCCAGGTTTAAAAAAAGCTCAAGTGAAGTATAATTACTCAAACTATTTAAGTACTGTAACGAAGTGCATGTACTTCGTTACCATACACCTGTGATGATAGGTGTATCCCAAGTCCCTTCATTGTACCTGTCTTCTCTCGTATCGGTTGCGAGATTCAATTGGAAGATTAAGAAAATAATCCTGATACCGGCTACTAAATTCAAAAGGGAGATGGAGGAATGTAACACATCGAACCAATCTATCGTGAAAGAATCTGAACAATAGTCGGAATGTGTTTTTAATTCCCCTATTCATCCTTGCAACCGATACTGTCATCCATGCTTGTTAGCAGTCGTATCGGTCGCGAGATTGAATAGGGAAATTAAAAACACGTTCCAACCATTATTCTTGAAAATACTGAAACATAATAGTGCCGGTGTTCTGACAAATTTTGCTTCCTATCAAAATATGCGATACCTCACGGTTCTGCGCTTGCTCAAACCTGAAGTCTCAGGCTGTTTCCTCGCTCATATCTTAAGTATCTTCAAAAATCATCAAAATAGATTTATTTTCAGTACGCATTTCGATCTGTAAGCGTACGCTTATGTGCATGTACACGCTGGGTTTTCATGAAAATGCAGAAATTAGATGATAATGGCGTATATGGGCATATATCTTCAAACAAACTTATCCAACTCATTCTAAAGTCTGCTTTTGTTATAATAAGCTAACAAATAACAAAGTTACTATTGGAACCAGATTCATATGCAATATCAAGGTGAAAACAAAGACTTAACGATCGCTTTGCATTACGGTGGCATTTTTTGACAAGGAAACAAAATTTGACAGAACACCAGCGCCACTGCCACTGTGTACATGAATAGTCCATCACACGCATATATTGTGATGCGTTCAATTCCACTTTTTAGTTTCCGTTTCTGCAGCAAACTCTCAAATCTAAGATCCAACAACAGCAAAGTATTCAGTGTCTGTTGCAATGTCTCAAGGCCAAAATTCCGTGACCCATGTATTTACAATGCACACAGATCAGTAAATACGAGTGAAGTCGATGCCCGGCCAGCCAGCCAGCCAATCGTTGGCCAACCAATCGTTAAAGTTCTTCCCCACCGGCAAACCAATCGCTGAACAGCCAGCCAGCCAATCGTCAACAACCAATCATTGAAGTGCTTCCTATCCGGCCGACCAATCACTGAACTTCTTTCCCACCGGCCAGCCAATCGTTGAACTTGATCACTCGGTCAGTCAGTCACTCAGATAGTCAGCGACATATGCGTTTACTAGTCGGGTCAAGATTTGGAAAATACCCCCTCACCCCCCAGAAAATTGTAACAAAAGGTGTCTCAACTGATTCTAATAGGTTTTAGTGTACTAATTAACATACTAAAAGTTTACCAAAGTAGGACCCCTGGAAAAGCGTTTTTTTCAAGACGGCGTCCAAGATGGCTGCCGAAAGCTCTGGTGATCATAATTATCAACTCAATCAACTCAAACTCAAATTTCATGATTTTGGTGTCTATTCCAAGGTTTTTGGGGGCAAAGAACACACTGAGATCATAAAAAATTATGTTGGCCTATTATGTAACACACAAATCTATTATGTACTAATGTTTTGGGGTTGAGGGGGAATTTTCCATATATTTTGGGAGCAAAGAACACATTAAGGCAAGGATAAAGGATAAAGGATAAAAAATTCTGATCAGAATCAGATGAAAAACCTTTAGTTGCAATTTTTTGGGGGTTAAACTTTATTTTGACCTGACTATATAGCAGCCTGGCCGCTACTTTGCCCAGCCTAAACATTTGGCGCATCATGACGCAAAAAATCCGGCAAAGAAGACCCAGGACTGTTGAGCAGCTAGAATCCAACATGTGAAGAGAGTGGGACAACATTCCTCTCCCAAAACTTCAGCAATTGGTCTCCTCACTTCCCAGGGGTTTGCACACTGTTGTTAAAAGAAGAGGGTATGCCACAAAATGATAAATATGGCCCTTTCCCAACTTTTTTGAGATGTATTGCTGCCAACAAATTCAAAATGCGCAAATATTTTTCATGAAATGGTAAAATGTCTCACTTTCAACATCTGATATACTGTTTATGTTCTATTGTGAATAACATGTCAGTTTATGAGATTTGCAAATCATCAAATAGTTTTCATTTACATTTTACAAGGCATTCCAACTTTTTTGGAATTGAGATTGTAATCAAATGTGTAAAAAGACCTTGTGTCATGTGTCTAATTGATTGTTACAAGCACATTATAGAATTCAGAAAAGATATAGAATCAGTCATTTACAAACTACCCTTATTTCTTCATCATTTATTCTTTCATTAAATGGCCTGTTTTTAGTATTGTAATATACTGTGCAATCAGTTATGAAGCACAGCTTAGTCATGAAGCTTAGTCGTGTGAATGACTAAGATAAATGGAATGTTGTGCTGCTTGTTAGATTTCGAACGCTTTGCGTTGTGTCATGTTTTCCACATATGCATATTCACTGCCATAATAAAATACAAGTCTTGGATTTTGCTTGAGAAGTAGATTTTCCCTGGTATCCAGCATGACCAAAGTCTCACCTACAGTACCAGAACAGTGGTACAAACTTGTGTTTAGTCCAAAATGAATACCAATTTGCTGGTTGATTGATCGGAAATAGTGATATTTGTCAAACGCCATGTCATTACAATTGAATGAATGATAATATACTCGTTAGTACAGCATATTGTGGAACAGACAATGATTTTCTATGCATGTATTGCTAACTAAAAGTATGTGTGTCGTGGTTTGGCTCCCGCCGGATACAAATGTCTATCCGGTGGGAGTTAGGACCATGGGCCTAAAAACAGGGAAGGACCCACACGCACCGGCTGGTAAAAAAAAAAACTGGATAATTTAACAAAAGAAAAGCCAACACATAGATGAAACTGGGGAGCAGAGACACTGAAAAATGAGGAGAATGCAGCGACAATCAGGACTGGCAACTGCCAGCCCTGTATACCTAAACAATCACCTCCACCTTAACGAGTAACAGATGCAGCTTGCTTAGGTGGAGGTGAGAACAAGCCGCAGGGGAGGGACTGCAGGGAGAAAACCCTTACAATGTCAGGAAGAGTTAGCGATATTTTTCATTTTTGAGACTGTATTGCATGATAAAGGAGGAGGACATAAAGTTTTTATAGCCAAATAACTGTCAGTTAGTTTTTTTGTTTTGTTGGCGTCACTGCGTCATGATGAATGTGTGACACCTCCGTCTACTAAGCCGCCACACCCATCTTGGCGCGCGTCCGTCTACCAAATGGCTCGTGTGGCTGCGCACGGTGTTGCACCGCACAAATTACCACTGCGCGGGCTGCACCGGATGAAATTACCACTGCGCGGGCTGTACCGGATGAAATTACCACTGCGCGGGCTGCACCGGATGAAATTACCACTGCGCGGGCTGCACCGGATGAAATTATCACTGTGCGGGCTGCACCGGATGAAATTACCACTGCGCGGGCTGCACCGGATGCAATTACCACTGCGCGGGCTGCACCGGATGAAATTACTGCTGCGTGGGCTGCGCCATGCTGCGCTGCGCCAAGAAATTAGAGCCCATAGTGTTTCTCTGCTGGTTGCAGCGCTTCACTGAAGCTACATGATATCACATTGATACTGAGAGAAATATTCGATCACTGGATGCTATGTTTTTATGGCAACAGCATTACATCAAATGGAAAATATCTTCTTCTTGTCCATCATTTTATGCACATTTTCCAATTTATTCACTTGTAATTCAGCAAGATGTATTTGGAATGATTGGATACCTTAGGATTTACAAACATGCATTACATTTAAAATACGCCTGAATTTTTTTGATGGCTTTAAAGAAATTGTACATGCTCTGCTGCATAAATACAGGGTGAAGGGATGGAATAATCCTGGATTCCTGCAGAGTTATCTAAGGTCCCAAACGAGAGAGATAAGGCCTGGGCAAAGGCTACAGAGACAGGGTCTGAGACTCACTAGGCCCTTAAGAAACTACTTCATTAATGAAAACCTCAAAATCCGACTACTATCTTTCAGATATCACAGAAAATTTGAACCATCCGAGGAAATTTTGGAAATCATTAAATCCTAATCTGCTCTGAGAAAATATAATGAGTTACCGCCTTGCATCACAACAGCTAATGGCATAATATCGAACAGATCTACTATGTCAAACTGTTTTAATGAGCATTTTGTGTCCTGTGCACTGTTTGATTTTGTCTCTGGCTGTGCTACCATAAAGACCACAGTTTGTGGACGGAGCAGACTAAGTCAACCCTTCTATTCATCTCCATTATTTATCCCCCGCCGCGTGTTTAGCGCGAAGCGGGGGATATAGTATTGGGCTACGTCCATACTAACATATAAATGTGGATATTTTAAGAACCGTGGGCTAGATTATTTTCATATTTGATATCTAGGTTTATCTCAGTGGGGGAAAGGTACCATACAGTTTTGGTGACCTTGACCTTCATTTCAAGGTCACAAATCATAAATTTGAATATCTTAAGAAATATTGAGTAGATTCTTCTCGTATTCGGTACCTAGGCTCATTCCAGTGGGGGAAAGGTACCATGCTGTTTTGGTGACCTTCACCTTTATTTCAAGGTCACAAAGCATAAATTCCAATATCTTAAAAACTGTTGACTGGATTCTTTTCATGTTGGATACCTGTGACAACCCGTGAAATTCTGATGTTTCCTGGAGGTGATGGAGGTGACAGCTTGTCAAAATAAAAATCGCCATGTCGATACATCAACTTTTTAATTGGAAAATTAAGCATTGCATATTCTAATTGCAGAAATAACAATGATCCGCAAAAGTCATAATAAAGCATATTAACTGTTGTTGACCTAATGTGTTGACTCTCTGAGTTTGTTATTTTAATTATCCGGGGGATATAGCATTGGGCCCCATCCGTCTGTCCGTATGGACACATAAAATTGAGGCAGCGGAGGATATTGCCATGCTAGTGGCAAACACTTGTGTGTTGATGAACTGTATTAAGCTTTCTGAAAAGAAAAAAAAAACTGCCTTAAAAAAATAAAATAAAACTCACTCTACCACCAGTGACATTATCATAATGCAGTTAACTCTCAACCTCTTTCCCTTTACAGATCAAATTCTATTTTGGTGAATTAACTGAGCAAATAGGCAAACAATAAGCTGCATTGCCTAATTCAGAAATATAGCTTTGTATCAGAGAGGAAGGCTACAATATGAGATTGCATGGACGGAAATGAACTGAAATTTCTTGAAATTCCTCCTCGAAGTAGAATGCTATGTAGTAAATGCTGCTGAAGATGGAGTTTCGATAAGGTTTGACGCATGGAATACTTTGATTTTCAATGCATGCTATTTGTTAAATTTTCATGATGCACCAAAATTCAAGTTACTAAATTATTAAATTACCAATGTTTTGCGGCAACCAGTGTGCAACTGCGCTTCAATGCAAATGAACCATACTCTTTTCAACGCTGAAATATTTTGATCAATCTCCTCCACCCAGGACTTACGTTTGATGGGATAATACTCCTCCCCTCACCTCACCTTTAAGCACATCTGTTATGATTCTGCCTCGTCTGCCATGTTTGTTATGACTCTGCTTTGTCTGACGATGCTCTGTATTTATGATTAGGATTCCATGCCTTGTTTTGTTTCTCTTTGAGTCTGTATTTTCTGCCATATTCCACTTGTGCAGATATATTCTGCTCCATGTTTTATGTCTTACCATGCATTGCACTTTGTCTCCCCCTATCTGGTCTTTTGTCATGTGATCGCTCACTGCACCAGTATAGTGTGCCACACTTTCGGGTGATTTCATGGTTTCTGGGATTTCGACCATTCCTTCTAATCTCGTTTACTTCCTTCACCTTGCCTTTCTATATTACAAACAATACTAACAGTTTGTTGTTTTAGTTAAACTTTGTAACCAAGACTAACATTGTTTGTAGTACTAACTTACTAACAAGCACTATGGATTGTATAGCTGCACAATACTAACTGACTAACAAGCTCTCAGCACTCGCTCTGCTCTAGTCTCCGCCCCTTGCCTTCACTCAATTTACTTTGCTGTGCTTCTGCAGATTTTCTGCACCTTGTTAATCACTGTTCTGCCTCTCACTCTGTGCACGGTAGAACTCCCTAACCGGAGCCGTATGTTTGTTAGTTGGCTGTCTTCGTGATCCCTGTCCGCGTTTTGGCTTTTGCCAATTTCATGTAATTAGGAATGTCCTCATGTTCATTCCTTTGTGATTAGTCTGATCCAGTTCACCTGTTTCCCTTTGTAGCACGCAACTTCCCATTTGTCTATTTAAGCAGTCTTTTCACAGCCAGCTCCTTGTCAGAACGTTTCCCTGTGCTGCGATTGTTGATGCCTTGTATTCATAGTGTTATACTTCTGACAGGAATGTCCCCGATTCTGATTTTGGCTTTTTCTTTGATACTTCTGTGCCCGTGTACCAAACCTGTTTTGCATTTTTGTGTTTGCTTCCCTGTGTACAGTTTGGATTACGTCCCTGGGATTCTGATTTTTGGATTGTGGACTCTGTAACATTGCTTCCTGCCCTGCGGGGGTTCACCCCCTTCCTAATAAAACTCAAGTTTGCTGCATTGCTTGGTTCTCGCGTCTGGTTCCTGAGCGAAACCTCGCAACATTATTTCTCAAAACTCGTTCCCATTTACATTTCCTGATTAGCAAATGTAACGTGAAATAGGCCACTGGATGGCAGTATTTACCTTTTTTTTGTTAAGCTCAGACTGAAGCTAGGTTTGGGCATGTTTCGGGCATGTCTGAAACAAGTCCCAGAGAAAAGAAAAAAAAAGTCTAAAAGGTGGGAGGGGTCTGCAAAGAGTATATAAAGGGGAGAATTGAGACAGTAAAGCGGCAGGAGAAATTGCTAGAAAAAGGATACATGTGACCAGACCTGTCATTCTGTCCAAGACCTGTAAAGTTTCTTTTGTGGATTTTTGCCTGTGCTAGAGCATTTTCCTCACCCAGGACATCACCAAGGGACCCAACCAAAAAGGGACTGTAAATATTTCTGTTTTTTGTTGTAAATCAATCTTGGTCATGAGTTGTTAGTTAGTTGTTATTGTCTTTGTTTGTTCATTAAATGTGATTAAGTTTTTAAAACTGTCTGTCATCCCTTGCTGTTGCTGTTGCTGTTGTGTTGTAAATGTAGTAACAAATTGGGGCCATAACAAATTGTGGGCTCAAGTCCGGGATAGACCAATGTGTGAGTAATTTATTTAAAATCTAAAATTTCAAATTGTAAAATTGTTTTTTTTAATTGAATACATATATATTGACACATCAACAGCAATGGATGATTTCTTGGCATCACCAACCGTTGAGGTTTTGAAGTCTTTTAAAAAGACAGAACTGCTAGAAATTTGCAGACATTTAGAGCTGACAGAGGTAAAACCAGCCATGCGAAAAGCAAGACTGGCTAGAGAGATAGTTGAATATCACATTGATGAAAATGTGTTTGCACCAGGAGATCTGGAACAGTTTCCAGTAGAAAATCCAAATGTAGAAATGGAACTTAAATTAAAAATGCTAGAGACTGAAAGGGAGGAAAAAGAAAAACAAAGAGAATTTGAGTTAGAAAAATTAGAAAGAGAAGAGAAGAAAGAAAGGGAGGAAAAGGAAAAACAAAGAGAATTTGAGAGAGAGAAAGAGGAAAGAGCAGAAAGAGAGAGACAGAGACAGAGATTTTGAATTAGGGAAATTCAATAGAGAAAGACTCCAAATGGAGCAACTAAAAATTAAAACTGAAACTAAAAATAAATTTTGTGCTAGCCAGGAGGTAAAACTGGTGCCTCCATTTTCCGAAAAGGATGTTGACAACTATTTCCAGTGTTTTGAAAAGGTAGCAAAGAGTTGCCAGTGGCCAAAGGAACACTGGCCACTGATGTTGCAAACTGTCCTCAAGGGTAAAGCTCAACAAGCCTATTCAGCTTTGTCTGCAGATGATTCCTCTGATTATGAGGTTGTCAAAAAGGTTATTTTGAGAGCTTATGAGTTGGTTCCAGAGGCTTACCGACAGAAATTCAGGGGTCTGAAGAAATCTGAAAATCAGACTTATGTGGAATTTGCTAATGAGAAGAAGGTTTGCTTTGAGCGCTGGTGTACTTCTGTGGAGGTCAAGGATGATTTCAACTCACTAAAAGAGATGGTGTTTGTTGAACAATTCAAGAACTGTGTTAAGGATGATGTTAAGACCTACCTTAATGAGAAGCAAGCACTGATTTTGCAATCAGCTGCCAAACTTGCAGATGAATATGTTCTCACACATAAGTCCAAATTTCAGTCTAGCAGTAACAATAGATGCTCCCAATTTTCAGAAAAAGGGTTACGGTGATACCCAAGATTGCTCACCCAAAGACAAAGACAAATCTGGTGATGGTGCTCAGAAATCCAGTAACAGGTCTAATCAAAGTGTGAAAGCTGACAGTGACAAAATGGTCTAGTTTGCAGTTATTGCAAGAAATCTGGTCATGTTACAACTAACTGTTGGTTCCTTAAAGCTAAGAAAGAAAGAGAAAAGGACACCAAACCAAATGCTAAACCGACCTGCTAAATTGCCCGCTTCTGGTGGGGCTAAAAAGCCTGATACTGCTGACTTTGTGAGGGAGAAATTTCTTCCATTTGTGTCAGAGGGATTTGTGGCTCTGAATGAGCATACTACTCCTGTCCCCATATATATCCTAAGGGATACCGGAGCTTCTCAGTCACTTTTGTTGATGGACTCCTTGGAGTTACGTGATGAGACCGCTTCAGGGGATTTCATACTTGTACAAGGTATTGAAGGGAGGACTGTATCTGTACCCCTGCGCTCTATATTCTTGAAGTCAGATTTACTTACAGGACAGGTAAAGGTGGGACTTATGTCAAGTCTACCAATAAAGGGTGTTTCTCTGTGTCTAGGTAATGACCTGGCTGGGGGCAAAGTAGTTCCCCCTGTACATCTTACTTCACAGCCGAGCACTGAAGATGGGGATGAGGACCCATTTCTGTATCCTTCTTGCGCAGTGACTCGTGCTATGGCCAAGAAGGCTAAAGAAGAAGATGTTGTGGTGCTGTCCAGCACATTGAATAGTCAGGACTCAGGTGGTTCGCCTCATGACTTTGATTAGCCTACTATGGTTTCTCCGTTTGAGAACTTATCAGACACTTTTATCAGTTCATTGTTCAGCCAGCCAGATGGGTTTGGTGATTCTGATGTGTCTGGAGACTTGTCTCTGTCCAGAAAGCGGTTGATTGAGGAGCAAACTAATGATCCTGAAATTTTTGCACTAAGGAGGAGAGCCCTTCCTGATAAAGAAATAGACGCAGTTCCAGTTGGGTATTATCTCAAGGATGGTGTGTTGATGCGGAAGTGGCACCCTCCTGATATCCCTGCCAATGCAGATTAGGCAGTGGTCAGGCAAATTGTTGTTCCGAAGGTCTACAGGAATGAGATCTTAACAATGGCTCATAGTTTACCTTTAGGAGGTCACCTTGGTGTTAACAAGACTGTTGATAAGATCATGAAACACTTCTTTTGGCCTGGGCTTCGGAAAGACGTTTCCAACTTTTGCAAAACCTGTCACACTTGTCAGGTAGTTGGAAAACACCAGTTAGACCCACCTGTAGCTCCATTGCAGCCTATCCCAGCATTTGGGGAGCCATTCTCAAAGGTCATTGTTGATTGTGTTGGTCCATTACCCAAGACTAGATCTGGAAATCAGTACTTGTTGACAATCATGTGTGCATCTACCAGATTCCCCGAAGCCATACCTCTATGTAACATCAAGGCAACTGCAATCTCGAAGGCTTTGATAAAGTTCTTCACGTTGTTTGGCCTTCCCAGGGAAATTCAGTCAAACCAAGGTAGCAATTTCACTTCAGAATTGTTTCAGCAGGTTGTGTATGAACTAGGTGCAAAGCAGATTCTTTCTAGTGCCTATCATCCCAGAAAGTCAGGGTGCCTTAGAGCGGTTTCATTCCACTCTCAAGACAATGATGAAGACTTATTGTTATGACCATAAGAAAGACTGGGATGAAGGTTTTCATTTGCTGTTGTTTGCAGCTAGAGAAGCAGTGCAAGAGTCTACCGGATTCAATCCGTTTGAGCTAGTGTTTGGCCATGAAGTGAGAGGACCTTTGCTATTATTGAGTGAACAATGGCAAGAGAAAGAGCCGCATATCAGTCTGTTAGACTATGTTAGCAAGTTCAAGGAAAGATTGTGTGCAGCTTGTGACCTAGCCAAAGAGAACTTGAAATCAAGTCAGGGAAAAATGAAATCTTGGTATGATCATAAGGCTAGAAGCCGTGAGTTTAAACCAGGAGACAAGGTCCTTGTGTTGTTTCCCTTGCTGTCCAATCCATTGCAGGCTAGATTTCATGGTTCTTATGAAATTCTGACAAAACTCAATGATCTCAATTACATTGTGAAGACTCCAGATAGGAGAAAACCAAAACAATTGTGTCACATTAACATGCTGAAGCCTTATCATGACAGAAATGCTAGGGTTGCAGCTGTCACTTCAGATTCTCCTATGGCCGAGATTTGTGAAGATGAGGGGGAGTTTCAAGATGATGAACCTAGAATTAAAGCTGAAGTTCTTTCATGTAAATTGTCAAATTCTGAAGTGTTGCAAAATCTTGATGTAAAACTCCAGCACTTCGAACCCTCACAGAGAGATCAGTTTGAGAGGTTGATCAAGAAATATGAGGATCTGTTTCCTCATGTTCCAAAAAGAGTTTCTATAGCCTCTCATGATGTAGATGTTGGTGATTTCCAACCAGTAAAACAGCATCCGTACCAGATGAATCCTGAAAAGAGAAAGATTGCTGAGAAAGAGGTTGAGTACATGTTAGAACATGATATTATCAGACCCTCCAACTCAGATTGGAGTTCACCCTGTGTGCTAGTTCCAAAACCTGATGGAAGTACTAGATTCTGTCCAGATTATCACAAAGTCAATGCTGTAACTAGAACTGATGTGTTTCCAATACCTAGGATTGATGATTGTATTGATAGAGTAGGGCAAGCAAAGTTTCTGACCAAGATTGATTTATTGAAGGGTTATTGGTGTGTGCCTTTAACTGAGAGGGCCAAGAGCATCTCTGCTTTTGCCACACCATCTGGGTTGTACCAGTATGAAGTCCTACCCTTTGGAATGAAAAATGCCCCAGCCACGTTCCAAAGGATGATACAGTCTACAATCGCCGGATTGCCACACACGGGTGCATACATCGATGACCTGATCACATGGAGTGACTCCTGGGAAGAACATCTAAAAGATGTAGAGACGTTGTTCCAGCGCCTGACCCAGGCTAACCTGACTGTTAACCTGAACAAGAGTGACTTTGGTTGTGCTACTGTCACCTATCTTGGCTACGTCATAGGCCAGGGTAAGGTGGCACCCCTAATTGCTAAAGTCCAAGCCATCATGGACTTTCCAGTTCCTGACAACAAAAAAGCTTTGCGCCGCTTCCTTGGAATGATCGGGTACTACCGGAAGTTCTGCAAGAACTTTGCTGAGATTGCTCTCAGTCTAACTAACCAACTGAAGAAAGGCGTAAAGTTCACTTGGGATGATGCATGCCAGAGAGCCTTCGATCGCCTGAAGTCTCTGCTGTGTCACTTCCCCGTGCTCAAATCTCCTGACTTCAACAAACCGTTCTCCATTGCGGTCGATGCTAGCGACCAAGCTTGTGGATCTGTGCTCCTACAGAGAAGTGACTCTGATGACATTGAGCACCCCGTGGCATACTTCTCCAGGAAGTTCAATCGCCACCAAAGGAACTATTCCACAATAGAGAAGGAGCTGTTGGCTCTGGTTCTTTCTTTACAACACTTTGAGGTTTATGTTTGTACAGGGCAATAGCCAATGGTTGTGTACACAGACCACAATCCGTTAATGTTTTTGAGTAAGATGAAAAACAAGAATCGAAGATTGCTGAATTGGAGTTTGATTTTACAGGAGTTTGACTTGAAAATTAAGCATGTAAAGGGTACAGACAATATAATTGCTGATTGCTTATCCCGTGTTTGAGGATGTGTATATATCCCATGTGTTTATGAGCATATTGTATTATATGTATATATAGGCAAGTGTCTACTTAACCATTTTGTATTGCCTTTATGAGTCAAAATTTTTCCCTTTTGGAATGGAGGTGTAATGTGAAATAGGCCACTGGATGGCAGTATTTACCTTTTTTTTGTTAAGCTCAGACTGGTGCTAGGTTTGGGCATGTTTCGGGCATGTCTGGAACAAGTCCCAGAGAAAAGTCTAAAAGGTGGGAGGGGTCTGCAAAAGAGTATATAAAGGGGAGAATTGAGACAGTAAAGTGGTAGGAGAAATGGCAAGAAGAAGGATACAAGTTACCAGACCTGTCATTTCTGTTCAAGACCTGTGAAGTTTCTTTCGTGGATTTTTGCCTGTGTTAGAGCATTTTCCTCACCCAGGACATCACCAAGCCACCCCACCAACAAGGGACTGTAAATATTTCTATTTTTTGTTGTATTCAATCTTGGTCAGTAGGTTAGTTAGTTGTTTAGTTGTCTGTTCATTAAATGTGTTTAAGTTTTTAAAACTGTGTCTGTCATCCCTTGCTGTTGCTGTCGCTGTTGGGTTGTAAATGTAATAACAAATTGGGGCCATAACACAAATAAGTGTTGTGTTCTGGGGTCCCGGCCTTTGGCCAGGACAGCATTTATGGTTTTAACAGTTTTATGTTCCTAGTTTCATAGTTCATGTCTATTTCTTATGTCACAGATTTAACAGTTTCTTGTATTAGGACATTGCATTTCATTCTTCATATGTATTGTTCATGTTTTTACTTTTCCATGTTTTTGTTTTTGCCAGGTCTGCCAAGCCACTCCACCGCTTGTCTGCGTTCCGCCCCGTGCCTTCGTTGTTGCACATTTCAGAGCTCTGGTTGGCTTTGGTATTCCTTCCTTCTGTGCTGTACTGGATTCGGGGCTGTCTAAGCTTAATTGTCAATCAACTGTTTTTAAGTTACTAACATTTGCTAACCTTCACTGTGTGGTGTAATTCTTAGATAGGCACATTACTAATATTACTAATTTAGACAGGGAGTTTGTTGTCATTATTCCTGCTTTACTATTTCAAGTCTTGCTTTTCTGTTCTAAACATTCATGCTGCTTTCAAACTGCATACTTAATTGGTACTTAAGCCGAGCACGCTCATTCTCATAGTGAGCAAGTCTTGTCATCCAATCTTAGTCCATGTCATGATCTTGCGGTGCCTCTTGTTCTCCTTCTCCAGGTGTTGCCCCTCATGTGTCCTGATTTCTTAGCCTTTATCTGGATGCGGTGGAAGTTGGCTGGCAGACAGTGTCTCGAGTTTCTTGCCTAGTTTCTTAGCCAAGTTCATGTTCAAGTCTGGTTTTCATAGTTCTTGTCATTTTGTATATAGCGTTTTTGGTATTCCTAGAATCATTATTCTTTTCTGTTTATGGTTATCTTGCCTGGAGTTTCCAGTGCCTTTTGTTTTTTGTCATTTTTGATCTTTTGTTTTTAGCTCTGTGAAGCTCTCCTTAGTTTGTCTTTTGCAACCCTTTGGGCCAAGTTTTTTGTTGGCCCTCGTGCCTGTTTGCTTTTGTTTAAATAAATTCCCTTTCCCTTCCACCTCGCATCTGGTGTCTCTCTGATCTCACATCAATAAATATTAATTGGTTAATTTGCAACTATGAATTACTGATGAATTACTGTCCATTTCCCCCTCAGCTTGCATTATTGTTCACGTCAATTATCAAGCATTTTTATATTCACATTAATGGTGACATGAAATGTCAATGTCTTCAGAAGTGTCTAAATTCCTGTGGCTCGCAAAACGGTCCGTGTCTGATCAGCTTGATATACATAAGAAACCAATGTGGTTTTGCCGTCTCAGGTCCGTGTGTTAAGTTTGCTTATGTAAAATTAAAACTCTGTCTTCAACCAGAGACATTACCATAATGCAGGATAACTCTCTTCCTGTTCTGATGAAGAATCTGACAATTAATTTACTGAGCAAATAGGCTACAAATAAACTGCATTGCCATTAATGAGTGAGGCATACAGCTTTGCGTAAATGAGGAATGCTACAATATCAGATCGCATGGACAGCAATCAACTGAAATTTCTCAAAATTCCATCTTGAGGTAGAATGCTATGCAGTAAATGCTGCATAAGATGGTATTTAGAATAGGTTTAGATTTCATTTCTAATTAAGTAATCAGATAACTGCCGCTCATAGAATCTCATATTGTAGCCTTCCAACTTTCCCAGAAGCTGGACAGTAAAGAGCTCACAAATAATGTCACCATGAATGTTTGACGCATAGCATGCATTTCAATGATTTTAAATGCATCCCATGCATTGAACTTTCACAATGCGCTAATAACCCCAGTTTACAAAGTTATTCAATTACCAACGCTTCAGTGTACGAGAGTTGGTAATTTATTATTATCCCTTCACAGTGACCAGTGTGCAGCCGTGCTTCCCCGCAAATGTAGTGTATTCTTTTGAATGCTGAGAACATTTTGATGAAGTGCAATCTAAAAATAAATTAGGTTGCACTGCTGAAAAAAAATGCTCGAATGGGAGATGGAATTCAGGGAAAGTACTGGATTAATTAATTATTTGTTTTTCCTCCATCCCTACAATACCACTATTAAGTACATTGTCATTCTAACCCTTTGGTGATTTCTGTCATTTCTTGATACCTTCTTAATAATTACAGGCTTTTATGTTGGTATTCATTATTCAGAAAATAAATTATGCGATTATTGATCAAATGATCTTCAGCAGGAGCAGCTTGAAAGCGATTATGCATTTAAGGGTCAGAGGCTCACTACATGCTATAGCAAACTTGAGGTAACGTGCAATCTTAAAATACAAAACAGGATGCATCGCTGAAAAGAAATTAGCAAGAACAGGATATAGCATTCAAAGAAAGTAATGGATTAATTAATTGTTTTTTTTCCCATCCCAACAATATCTCTATTAAGTACGTAGTTAATGTGGCCCATTGGTGATCTCTGTCATTTCTTAATAATCTTTCAATAATTACCGACTTTTATACAGCGGCCTCCATAATTATTGGCACCCCTGGATAAGATGTGTTCTTCAGCTTCTATTAAATTGTTTTAAACTTCTTAATGACTCCTCTGACAGCAGATATGGGCAGGTGCAGACGAGTGGCTATTTTCTTGTAGCCATAGCCTGACTTCTGAAAGTCGACACACATCTGCCTTACTTGAATGGTGTGTTCCTTTGTCTTTCCCTTGTTGAAGATTGGATAAGAGAAATGGCCTCTGTGTCACATCATAATTATACCCCAGGGAAACCGGAAGTGATGATTTATTAATTAAATGTTCCTAGACACTCTGATCAACTTTGTAAATTACCGTAGAAATGACAAAAATAATTCAATTTCATTTAATTCCTAGGAATTGTTAGGGGTGCCAATAATTGTGGAACAGGTGATTTTATGAAAAATAATTATTTCTTAGTCAGGGATTTTTTTTTCCCTTAAAATTCACTTGAGTTGAAGGTTACATTTTTCTACAATTTTCATTGTGAGAGTATGCTTCTGCAATAAAAATTGAATTCATTTTAAGGCTTTTAACACAACCTCTACCCGTAATTTGCATGATTTATGGAATGACTTGTGCTTCATCCAAAAATGTTCTTCCCACTCGCCATAGGAAAAACCACACTCTCCCATCCGTCATTACTCCTGACCCGCATTCAACATGCAGGGGAAGCCCGAGAGTGCGTTTCCGGAAAGCACAGATGCTAACTTATATAGTTGGAACCACAAACTGTGCGTGCCCTCATAAAAATATACTATAGTAACTGTAGTTTACTGCAGTAGAATTGATGTAAACTATAGTAAACTACACTTTACTACAGTAAACTATAGTTTGTTGGAAATGTACTATAGTAATTGAATATCAATGCGATAGTTTACTATAGTAGAGTTTGACTTTTGAGATTTACTTTAGTATCACTATAGTAAACTACAGAGTTACTATAGTATATCTATAGTAACTCCACAAAAATACCATAGTTACTATAGAAAACTTTAGTATTTTTACTGTATTATTTTGTGGTAATAAGGGTGGAGGAACTATGTTAGTTGCTAGCAACTACACTTCTAAGAAACGCACTCCGGGGTAGTAGGCGGGTGTTTGGGCTGCTTGGTTCACTTTCATGAAAAAGCATCAAATTTGGTCCATATGTTACTCACATCATACCTTTTCAATTTTTGCTGGGAGCCATAATGCAAGGTCAAATATGGCCACCACTGTGGCTTGAAAGAAAAAAAAATCTCATTTAGAATCTCACAAGTGGCAAAATCAGGATATTAACATCATTTTCATAAAGATAGACCATTCCTTTCTTGCAGACAATGCTGATGAATTAACACATCAGAATTAACACATCAACAAAGCGAGCAGATGATCTCTCTCAAGTCACAGTTGTGGTGTTTGACATGGCAGCAGTTGTCCACTTGGTGTTACCTACAAAAGCAAAAATCTTCAAGGAGTATGAGAAACTACATACTATCCCATTTTTGAAAGCTCAAATAAAACGTGGTACCCAGCATATTGATGCTATATGGGATGCTTATCCTGAAGAAGACAACCTGAAGGCACAGGCACAACAACATTGTGGGACAGGTGCTCGAACAAAAATTGATGATACAAAATACAAAAATTCCAAATACCTGGAACGGATTCCTGAAACATGGGGAAAACAAGCAGGACATTTCTTGTTCATGAGCACCTCCATCATTAATTCCTCTTCAGTGCTTGCTGTGACAGGGTGCTTTCCAGTAATTCATGTGAATTATAAAATCTGCAGCCATGTAACCATACTGAGGCTGATATCTTTGTTCACTTAGCACAGGCAGCAAAAGGTACACACAGCAGCATACATGTGTAGTGTTTATAGTGATATTGTAGTATTGGCTGTGCATCACTTCATAACTATTAGCCTCAAGGAACTTTGGATGTTTCAGCACCGGGAAAAAGTATTGTGATATAGCAACTCATCACGTATGTTTACATCTTGGACAAGCAATGGGCACACTAATGCAGCCCGATACAATCAGAGATGAAAGCTATTGAACTGTGTGTTGATAACAAGCTGGATGGTCCTTTTCCTCTTTAGACCGCATAACACAGCGTCCGTGCTTCCAAAAGGGTCAGTCCATATCTAAGCATCCAGACCCTCCCAGATGACCCCCTCAGAAATTTTCATTTGGAAAAAATTAATATGGGTACTTCTGGTCGACTTAAGAAATAATACCAAGTATTAGACCAATATCCCGAACGAAGAGATGGCCTGTCAGAATTTTGAGTTTTTTTATTTTTTATTTTGATGAAATTGTGTTTCATCCAACTTTGGGCTTCCACCGCTCTTCTATTATTCGACCTAGAGGTCAGATTTTTGGTTTCCTTAGCCAACTTTTCCCCTAGAATTAGAATTTGCAGTCAGATTAGGTGTATCTACCTTGGTTGCTTCACAATAGGGCTCCAAATTTGGCCGAAAAGTCAAAATCGCAAAAATTAAAATAAATGCCACCGATCAGAAAGTTTAGGGAATTCAAGCTTGAATTTTTTTGTGACCAGCCCTGTATCTCTCATGGGTAATCCATTTAATCTTGTTTGTGTCTTGGCAGGAATGAGAAAATCTTTTTTTTTATTTTGCTCGTTTATCATTTTACGGAAAAAATAGCAATTTTGAAGTCCACGGTTCACCATGTGCGCAATAGACCACATCCTTCAAATCTTTACCATAGATTGCTATTGTTGTCAACTTTATCTGTCAAAAAAATTGGGATGGTATTCAGCCTAGTTTATTTTATGTGAATTTTTCAATAGACACACCATATTGGCCATTTAAATGCAACATCATACATCATAAAATGCTATAGATTTGTTGAAAGTATGAATATTAAGTAATGTTCAGTTCATCATGTTAACATTTGAACAAATAATGAAATCTTCAGACAAGCACAAACTTGTTTCATCTTACATCATCATTAAATCTGCAATCTGAGGTAAGTGAAGTGTGATGACTTAATCCATAATTCGTTTGAACTTGTTTTGGTATTGCGTAATCATGACCAGTATGAAAGAACTCCATTGATCAGATTATCATAATCACTCAAACCATGGAGGGTAAGAAGGATTTACCACAGTGTGACTTAGGCACCAAATTGGGTGATGAATGTCACAATACACGTATGGCAAGAAAAACTGGCTTCTTCAGAGTGGATTTCTTAAGCAATGAGGATCAAGAATTGCTCGCCTGGAGATCTGGAGTTATGCTTGAGGAAATTGAGAAAATTTATTTTCATCATGAGAAGATGATTTTATCTCAGTTCATGAGTGACCAGCGTACATGTGCAGATCCAGGAAATATTCATGCCAAACAGAATTCACATAAGTGTAATTTCCATGTTTTGGTGCAGCAATTGTATAAGTTTATCCTGATTCCATTACAGATTTGCATAATGTGTGATTTTTAGTCCTCTAAGTTCCTGGCAGTGAATGTAAATTTGATAATTAGCAACGTTAGCAAAAATTACATAATGAGATTACAAGCAGCATTCTTATGGTCTCTGACAAAAACCATGTGAACCATTCCAATGTAGTTGTCATACATGTAATCCATTGTTAAGCTTCAAATAAAACAATGATTTTGCTTGAAAAATTGTAATGAAGTTAATTTTTTAACTTTTTTTTAACTGCATGTATTTAGCTGTTTCAAAGAGCCTAGATGTGGCAAATGTGCTGAATTTGGCAACTGATGCTACACAATGCTGAATTTTCATCAATATCTGCTCGAAATAGGTAACATCATTCAAAAAATTGCAGTAAAAAAACTACGCTGGACACCATCCCAATTTTTTTGTCAGATGAAGCTGACAACAATAGCAATATATGATAAAGATTTGAAGAATGTGGTCAATTGCGCACATGTTGAACCATCGACTTCAAAATTGCAATTTTTTCCATAAAATGAAAAACGAGCAAAATAAAAAAAAGAAATTCTTTTCATTCCTGCCAAGATACAAACAAGATTAAAGTGGATTACCAATGAGAGGTATCAGGAATGGTCACAAGAAAAAATTCAAGCTTGAATTCCCGAAACTTTCTGATCTGTAGCATTTAAAAAGTACAGCAATTTTTGCGATTTTTGGCTTTTCGGCCAACTTTTGGAGCCCTATCTATTGTAGATAGCACGGCGAACTAAATTCACAAACAATGATTTCTGAAATTGTTCCTGAGCCCATTCCAATGCAGAATCATGCCTGTTTTTAATGTAGTGCTGCCTGAGGGCCCAAAAATCACAAATATTCAATATTGAACTTCAGACTTGTCCATTGCGCACAGAGATTTTCTCTGTAGATAAAAGTCAAAGTCTTCGCAATTTTAAATTAGAGAACATTTTTCTGAATTTGTTCCACAATTCCACAATAAAATTGTGCTATGGTCGGTTGTATACGGATGCCAAGTGCAGTGACAGACAGAGAGTAGCACGAACGCAGCACAAAGACTGAGAATAATATTAACCAAATGCAAGTACTCGCACTTCCAAAGGACGTATAATAGCCCGAACCATGAAAGCAAATTGAGATAGAAAGAGGGAGAAGAAACTCCAACAAGAAGATAGAAAGTCATACAAAACCTTGACCACAGATATCTTCGGCTATAGTGCGAAGCAAAACACAGACACTCTAGCGAGGGAGGCGTGCCGTACATCCTGCTTATATACTGTAGATTCTGGGGAAGTGCCGCCCCAGCTCAATCAACAAGCTGGGTAAAGAATTCAATGGCCCAGGAATTTGATATCGTCCTGTGACGAGAGCCGCAAAGAAAGGTCCAAACAACACGCACACCTCACAAACCATGACATATAGTAATTGAACATCATTGTTATAGTTTACTATAGTAGAGCTTGACTTTAGTGATTTACTTTAGCATCACTATGGTAAACTACAGAGTTACTTTTGTATATCTATATGAATTCTGCAAAAACTTTTATAGTTACTATAAAAAACAATAATATTTTTACTGTAGTATTTTGTGGTAATTTTTCTAAAAGCCACATACTCACGGATTCACTAATTAAGACTTAATTTTGAGAATTTTTTTTAGAGAACTTTCCTATGTTCGTAGTGGCTAGATATAACGAATACGAACAATCGCACGATTTTAGAACCCCCAGGTCCAGCCATATAGATAAAACTATTAAGGAGGTTTCCCTTGTCGGCCAGTTGCTAAAAATAGACCCGGAAAGAAAAATAAGCGTGTCGCGCAACGAACAAGGAAGCCAAGTCGTCGTCTTTTGGATTCGCACGAGGCAAATAGCCCAACATATATGACATAAAGAAATGATTGCGATGTTTGGATGACTCTACTGTAATTGGATGGTTGTAGACTTGATGTATGTGTGTCATATTTGCATAAAAATCACTATTTGCTATCATAGTGATTCGCTATAATCGCTATCATGTGTACTACGTCACGGAAATGTGTGTGTGTTTTTTGGCGAGCGAAAAGAAGTAGGGTTACACACTTTGGCGGTCAAATACATACATTTCCCGATGTAGTTACTTTTTTCAAAGGTATCACTGCATTGCGGAGAGATTAATCTATAAGGTAAAGTATTTTAAAGTTATTGTGTGATTTAGGCGATCGTCATCCTATCGAAGATGAGTATATGGCTTTAAGGGAGGTCTTAGGGTCTAAGTGTACCTTCTTGCATCTGTTATTTTCATGATTGTTTATGCTCTCATGCTGCATGCATTTCAGTCACCTTCTCCACATCATTGTCAAGTTCATCCCCTATGTCCAAATTTGCCTGTTGGTTAGGTGGGCCTTATCCAGAGCTATTGAAATCAGATACAGTCAGCCCAGGCACATCCTGTACTCTGGTCAATAAAAGGCCACCTCAAAAGTCCCAGTTATGCCATTGTCCAAGATGCCATAGAAGACTCGAGCCATCAGGGAGCTCAATGCAGGAATGTTTCTCATGGCTGCCGCAAGCGCTCTTAATGTCCATGTTTCAACAATAAATTGCATAAGACACCTTTCTGAGGAATCAAGCGCAACAGCAGACCACCCACATGCATAACGACCATGTGTGATGATCCCCGCCCAAGACCGCCATGTCTAGACTCTCCAGCTTTGTGACCATCTGAGACCAGCAACTGCCACTGCAGATGAGACAGTTGGTCCCAACATTTGCATTTTTGCCTTAACCATGAAAAATAGTCTCCAGGCCAGGAAGTCTTTATCTCTGCATGTTAGTGGATTGGACCTCTCCTCAGCTCGATGAAAAAATCGGTTCGACTGAGTGAATGGACACGTTTGAAGGCCAATGGCACAATGGAGGACTGTTTTCTTTACAGACGAGTCACATTTCCACCTTTACAGAGTGGACGAAAGGGGGATCGTTATGCTCACCTCACTGTGGTGTACGTGGTGGCACATGGTAGTGGAGTGCTGGTTTGGGTGGAAATATATTATGCGTAAACTACGGAGAGAGTTCCGGTTGACCTCCTGACCTTCGCGGGGGCTGGTGTGTTAGATTCACTCCTGTTTGCCAATAAACATGATACAGGTACAGATGACGCTGTCCTGACTTTGTTATATTCTGTTTCAAAGCAGCTAACACTTGCTAAAGGATATGCAAGGGTTTTGTTTGTTGATTTCAGTGGAGCTTTTAATTCTATGAAAGTGCATATTCTTCTGAAAACGCTGGCTGATTTAAATGTTGATAAGGGCCTGATACTCTGGATCAGAGATTTTCTTTCTTGTCGCCCTCAAAAAGTGTGTGTCACTGGTGCTCTGTCGGGAGAGCTTATCATTACCACAGGCTGCCCACAAGGTAGCATTCTTTCACCTTTGCTCTTTTTGCTGTTTACAAATGAATTTTCACTCAATGACTCTAATTTTAAACTGGTTAAATTTGCAGATGACATGGCCTTAGTCGGACTGTTACAAAAAACTGACCCCTCTGGTAAGACCGTCTATCTCGCTCACATTAAGGCCCTTGAAGAATGGTGTATTAACAGACAGCTATCAATGTCTCTTAAACAAAGGAGGTGTTTATCTGCACTAAACAAAATCTGACAGCAGTGCCAGTTTCACTTGATCATCAACCTGTTGAAATTCTGGAAACATTTAAATATCTTGGCGCAGTTCTGAACAGCCAGACAAACTTTTCTGAGAATGCAGATTTTGTTTTTAAAAAATGTTCACAGTGACTCCATCTTAGGAGATTGAGCTGCATCAGTGTCAAGCCACAGATCCTAGAGCTTGTGTATATTGCACACATAGAGAGTGTCTTAACATTTCATCTTCCAGCTTGGTTTGGTCATTTAAGCTGCGAGTGCAAGAACAAATTAAACAGGTTTGAGAAGATGGCAAGTAGAATTGTGGGAAAACCCCAAAGACCCTTACTGATTTAAATGCTGAAAGGACTAGGAGGAAAGCTAAGAGAATGCTGGCAGATAGCTCTCATCCCCTATATACTCAGTTTGAACTTTTGAAGTCTTGGTGGCGCTACAGAACCCCTCTTGCCAAAAGTGTCTTCAAAAAGTCCTTTATCCCTAATGCCGTTGGCATCCTTAACTTAACAAAGTGACCAATGACCAATCCACAGTTAGTGATCAGAATTACCTAACTTTTATCTTATTTATTAATTGTTTTTGATTATTCATTTATTGATTTTGATGCAGTTTATTGTTCTGCCTTTTTATTGCATGTTTGCAAATATGCGTGTCTCTAGTTTAGTAATGTTTGTCTGTGTTGGTTCGCTAAAGACAACTTTCCACCCTGGTGGACAATAAAGTATTATTCATTCATTCATTCATTCAATATCTGTGGTGGCAATTTCTATAAATGAGCAGACCAGAGAGTGTCTTTTAAAAAGAAAAAATGATTTATTAGATATAACGCATTTGCAAGTCGGGCACAACCACAGAGGAAATTTCCAGGCTGTGCAACCTCTCTAAGATTTTTTACTAGCTTTATACCCCTTTGGTAGCAGGGTCTGCTCGGGTGATCAGTGATTTGCATGGGAAGGAATAACTCGGTGCCGGGAGTAGCCCAGCTTATCTTTAGGGAGCACACAAAGAGAACAATTCATCAAAAGTATAATTTCTGGAGGTCTCTACCAAGGCAAGGCCACTCTTTATCATATGCATTCCAGCTTTCAGTTTTCTCACAAACTATCCATCCTCTTTCAGCAAAGGCCTTTAAGACAATTTATGCATTCAGAACAAAGATAAGGGCACTTGAATAAATGGTCTTACACTGAATATGTGGAATACGTGGAATGTGGGAGTCATTAGACATGAAGTAGTTCATCGGTTATTACATTGTGATATGTAATACATTTAGCAGCATATATGGTTCATACTTAATCAGGTTATGATCAACATATTGTCTTAATAACATGATGATTATACTATAAATGATTATGAATGTATTTTCCGTCACATATCCCACCCAACTGCATTTCATTAACAGCAGCGTGAATGCAGTGCGATATCACAATGAGATACTGCAGCCAATCATCCTACCATTCGTCCCTAAAAAAAAAAACCATCCAGCATGACCATGCCAGACCCACGTCAACCGTATGTGCACAGAGTTCCTTAAGCTTGAAAAGGAACTTGTGCTTAAATAGCTGGCTTTTTTCTCAGATTTGTTCCCCATCCAGCATCTTTGAGATGTCCTAAACCAACAAGTTTATCACTGATTCACATTTCTGGCCAATATCCGTCAACTCCGCACAGCTCTTGAAGACAAGTGGGAGCACGTTCCCAAAGTCACAACTGACCATTTGTCACAGTGCATACTGCAGA
This sequence comes from Gymnothorax reevesii, assembly GCA_029721435.1. Lineage (NCBI taxonomy): Eukaryota > Metazoa > Chordata > Actinopteri > Anguilliformes > Muraenidae > Gymnothorax > Gymnothorax reevesii. The sequence goes on from CM056582.1 coordinate 56,447,599, forward strand.
AATTTGTAGCAGTACATCAGCCCAAAGACACACATACCCATTATTGATTTGTGAAATTTTGACAATAGACCCCATCCCCCATCATGCCATCATGAGATTCTTGTTTATCTGTTTCAATTACTGATTGTAATGAATTGCAAAATGGTCATACAATCTGTGAATACTGAATGAAAGTACAATGGGTCTCTGAACAGGGTCATGTTTCTCACAATTAGAAGTGTTGCGTTCATATTTTTGTTCAGTGTAGTAGTTTCGGCTACTAGTCCTTAGGAAGAGAAATCAGGAATGGATATTATTCGAATAAAATCACTGACATATGTCAGTTATCATTCATTAACTGTGGGGTTATGCACGCACACCATAGAGTCCGTCTTACGAAATACTAAAATGCCATTTTGACCTGATCAAAAATAAAGTTCGTACATATTTTCTCCAGTTGTTTAACCGAACACCGCAGGAAAGAACCTGCTGATCAGAGATCTAGCTCAAGTGTGACAGAAAACATCAATTCCCAGCATTCTCTTATCTTGGGCCCAATTTTACGCTTGCGCATTTCGAGGTGGCGGCCACTGGCGGGTCGATAAGGTACTCATAGTCGATTGTGGGGGCAGGCAGTGAATGTCTTTTGTTTCGAGGAAGGAGATTTTGAGAATTATATTGTGTTGTTGATGGTTACCTTGTTCATTTGCAGATATATGTTTCCCGTATACTAGTTGCCTCCACAGACCGTCTTGTACATTTACGACCATTTCATTTTCTGTGTCGTTTAAATTGTAGCTAATACAAGTTGACTGTTTTCACTGTTGAAGGCAGACTCTTTTTATTTCTCTTGCTTGCTAGCAATAGGTAAGTTGCATTTTAGCTGTTTCGGATGTGCAGTAGCGGAAATGTGCTTTGACAATCATGTGCATTTGTTATGATGTGTATTTATATATCTTCCGATGTTACTGGCTAAGGCTGCTTTCACACCGGACGCGAAACGAATTTTTCGCACGACAGATTACATTCAAAGTCAATGCAAAATCGCGAATACACGCGAAACGCATGCATTCGCGTTTTTGCATTGACTTTGAATGTAATCTGCCGTGCGAAAAATTCGTTTCGCGTCCGGTGTGAAAGCAGCTTTTGCGCTGCAATGATTCAGTACGCGTTTCGCCATGCAGCAGCTCCTCCTGGCTGTGTTTTTGAACCAATTCAACATGGAGGAGTAAAGGCGGGTTCCTCGCCCACAAAGCACGATATATTACCAGAGATTACATCCCATCAAGCTACTGACGAAGTTGCGGAATGATTTGAATTTTTCAACAGGTTAATGTATATTTGCAAACTGATTACTGAAAATCACATTTACCAGTCCTTAAAGTAGCCTAATGTCGTCTCTGTATTTGTGCAGAAATTATTCGTCTTAGTTTAGCTGCTTTCACACCGGGCGCGAAACGAATTTTTCGCACGAAGGATTGCATTCAAACTCAATGCAAACACGCGACGCGTGTATTCGCGTCTCTGCATTGACTTTGAATGCAATCCGTCGTGAGAAAAAATATTTTTGCGTCCAGTGCGAAAGCGGCTTTACTTGGAGTGGGGTTGGGCTTCTCACCGAAACATTTAATGCATAAGAGATGCTCTGTACTGCTGTAAATATTCAGCTGTGTGTTGGCATATTGGCCTGCCTGCCATCTTGATTATATTGGTTTAATGATTGAATTCTTTGAGTTTTGCATTCGGAAGTTTTATTACCATCAATGTTATAGCATCGCTAATGTTGCTTACAGGAAATTTACGTTTCTAGAATGCAGCGTGGTTTCCTGGCGAGATGATCAGCTGCTGTCTTGCTCCTGCCACAAATTGAATCCTGCATTTTTGTTTTAATAAGATGCCGTTTTAGTGGTTTTCAATAAAACCGTTTTCAGTCGCTTGTTAATGCATACTGTTGTATTCCGCATTTTGCTCACTGATCACGGTGCATATCTGGAAAAGGTGCTTGACTCAGAAGTGACGAGCGTGAAATGAAGCTGAGTCCAGCGTGAAGTTGAAAACCTGCTTTATTGCCTTTCTGGATGGGAGACGTACACTACCGGTCAAAAGTTTTAGGACACCCCAATTTTTCTAGTTTTTTAATAGAAAATTATGCAGTTTATTGTCTCATTGTACTCTGGAATGAAAGCATAGACATGATGGAACAAATTAACAATCGAAGTTCAAAAAAATAAAAGATGGAATCAATTTATGAACCAAATGTATTTTTAACCTTTGACTCAAAGTAGCCCCCTTTGGCAGTTATAACAGCTGAACGCACTTGTGGCATTCTTCCTACAATACAAATTAAATATTCTTCAGAAAGTTCTTCCCAACTCTGTTGCAGAAGCTCCCATAAATGTGTGGCACCTGTAGGTTGCTTTGCTTTCACTTTCTGTCCAGTTCATCCCAAACCATCTTGATGGGGTTTAAGTCTGGAGACTGTGCTGGCCACTCCATGTTTTCAAGCTTACGATCTTGTTGTTTTTCCTAAGGTAATTCTGGCAGAGCTTGGACTTATGTTTTTCGAACATTATCTTGCTGTAGGATGAATCCTTGACCAACTAGCTGCATACCAGAAGGTACTGCATGGCGCTGCAGAATGCTGTGGTAGCCGTTTTGGTTCAGGGTGCCTTTCACTTTCAGTCACTGACCTTGAATCCAGCAAAACAGCCCCAGACCATCATGCTTCCCCCTCCATGTTTGACAGTTGATCGCATACACTAAGGAACCATCTTTTCACCTCCTCGATGGCGTACAAAAAACCTGGGTAACCTTACCTTTTGTTTAAAACTTCTGACTGTTCCCCACTTTCTTCCATTTCAAGCTATTTGTTGTTCTAGAACTGCAGAATTTTCAATTAAAAAACTGGAAAAATTGGGGTGTTAAAACTTTTTACCGGTAATGTATGCAAAACGTTGGTGTTGTAGTATGTTAACATAGACTTCATGCTCCTTCTCTGAGAATGTTAAGCCAATCCCTGAATGGTTGACATTGACATGTTTTCATTCTTGTGTGTGAACTCACTGGGTTTGTGAACTGTTCTGTGTTGATGATTGTAAATTTATGAGGTAAGTTGGGATGAAACTGCTGATGAACTTGGGATCTCGGATACGCTTTCTAGTTTAAAGATATTTTGCGAAACGCTTACAAATGTCCTGGGGCGCAAGTAAATATTTTGATGTGCGTCAATTGCCAATGTAGATATACTTGTTGGTGTTGTATTTGTTCTAATAATAATGCTAATTATGATATTTGTATTTTGTGATTATTTGTAATTCTCGCCGATCAGACCTGACTGTCCATTGGTCTTATTATTGCCGCTAGAAAATGAGACCCATCTATTTTGCAAAGTGAGAATGCTGGCAAAAGCAGATTTGACTTTTCAATGGTGTCAGCATTGTGAAATGAAAATTTCAACTTTTTTCATTATGCCAAGAAATGAATTGAGCCCATTTGTCTGCTACTTTCTTTTCAGGGCAAGCATGCAAGATCTTAACTAACATTTTCTTTTTTGTATGATTCTTGACCTTTATGCTGGTTTTTGTCTTTTAAAGTCATTCTCTTATGTGTGGAAATGACGGCCCCCTTATATATTATTCAAAAAAGTTCCTTAAGTGGACAATGGGGCAGGGTTCGGTACTAACTGTCACAGGATGGGGATAGAATGGGATGAACAAGCCACTGTACTCGTGCACAGGAAAATGTGTTCTTCTACCCCAATCCCGAAAAAGTTGGTACATTATGGAAAAATGCTCATGAAATTAAAAAGGAATGATTTGAATAATGCACTCGCCTTCTAATATCAAACACTACAAGAGCATTTGATTGTGTAGCTCATGAATTCAATTGTTATATTGGAAATGTACTCTTTCTTCAAACTGATGACTGCGCTATGCTTCAAGTTTTTTTAGGGGCAATTTTTGACTTTGTGCCTTGACAAGTTGCAATAATAAGGTGATGTGGAACAAGATGTTATACACTTTTGATAATTGTGTTATTGTATGAAAGGGGCCTTTTTTGGAGGCTTAGTCGCTCAAGAGCAGAGATGGGATGTTGTTCACCAATTTGAGAACGGAATTGTTGGCATATGATGAAGTCAGTTTGAGAATAATGTTCACCAAAGATGAATTGGCAGGATTTTTGGTGCCTCCCCCTTTGATGTGTGGAAAATGGTAAAAAGGTGGAAGGAATCCCATTGATTCTTAGTTTTAAAGGGCAAGGCAGGAAATAATCAGGGGAGGCACGGTGGTGCAGTGGTTAGCATTGCTGCCTCACAGCAAGTAGGTCGTGGGTTCGAATCCGGCCTGGGGCCTTTCTGTGTGGAGTTTGCATGTTCTCCCCGTGTTGCGTGGGTTTTCGCCGGGTACTCTGGTTTCCTCCCACAGTCCAAAGACATGCATATCAGGCTAATTGGAGACACCAAATTGCCCATAGGTATGAGTGCGCCCTGCGATGGATCGGCAAGCTGTTCAGGGTGGGTCCCTGCCTTTGCCTATGGAAAGCCCTTTTAACATTTATTCCATATCCTGGATATCAGACGGCAATGCCCTTTACTAGTTCAGTCTTTGTCCACACTAGTGGGCCTCTGGACCGAACTAGTAACACCAAATGTCTTACTAGTTAACTAGTGCGCTGCAAAATTACGTACATGTTAACTAGTCAAGCATAAAATTGCTCAACTAGTGAACTAGTGAATCACAATTATGTGCACTAGTTAACTAGTGGGGACCAATTTGCTGACTAGTTAACTAGTGAAAACAAAATTGCTTACTAGTTAACTAGTAAAAACCTTTTAAAACCTTACTAGTTAACCCCTTTGTGCAGAAGCCAAATTTGGCTATTTTTGGGTTACCCACTTTAAAGCTGTATAATTCAAGATTAAAGCTTCATAAAGAGGAAAAATGTGGCTCAATTCTGAAAAGACACTTACAGCATTTAGAATTACATAGCATTTCAGTTAATTTTCATGATTATGGTAGAGAAAATGAGCTGCAAACATAAAAAATCTTCATGAGAATTCACCATTGAAATTGCAAAAAAAATAATTCTGAGGATTGACAAACTGCTGGGGCTTAAAACTATACATTTCTGGGATCATAAACTCCTTGACCACAAGTACAATTCATCTTCAACATTACATTCTAGATTACCTACATGCTTTTAGCCAAATTATACAGCTATCCAAGTGTCTCCCCGAAGTCTCAAAATGAAGTCCAGTCAAATCATAAAAAAATCATGTATATAACACAAATAAAGTTTTAAGGCATGAAATTTAATATGAACAAATGATTTTCTGGTTGAGTTTAATATGAATTTATCAATCTCAGTGCAGTTGAATATCAATGGTCACCAGTAACCACTCCAAAACACAAAACATGCCTTTTCTCCATAATAAAGTTTAGAGTTTTGCCCATTTTACTTTAAAGTGCCAGCACAAACACGCATTAAATAAACTTCTTATTAAACGGTTAGAACATTCACCCTGTAATGGAAGCTACCAGTCCCCTCTTCTAAGCTCACAAACTCATTTCAACACTTATAAGGAACAAGTGCAACTCACTAACTCAGTAATATCTGAATTCTGAAATATACCTTATTTTAATAGAACAGACACTCCACTTTCAGGGAACAATCCATTGCCTCCCTGGATTCAAAAGAAACGTGCAATGAACGTACCAGGGGGTCCACCCAAATGCACGGGCAGTTCGCGTTTTAAACAGGAAAAAAAACCTCGACATTCGACTTTGTTGAGTACGTATACATTCCAAAAACAACAACAACAACAACAACAACAACAAATAACAAAGTAGCAGCCTCACCTTTCTCATGAATCCCTTCTCCAGAGACCGATCCGATAGCAGGAACCCTCCGGTCCTGTTTCATTCTAAATAATTCCAATTGACCATATCCTTATCTCATTTAAATCCTGTAAATGTAACTGGACACTTCAAGGCCAGTTTTGCGAACGCGTTTTCTATAAATCGCGTCTATTTTAACCGCGTAATGTGCATAACGTAGACAGGATACAACCGAGCCTGCTGATACGCATTGGTTTGTATGCTCTGTGTTTGTCCAATCAATGTGTTTCACTTACTCTAAAATGTTTAAACACTCGGGATTTGGATAAGAAACGAGCCAATCAATACATTTTTACCGGGTTAGCTTTGCGAGGGTATGAAGTGCAACTATACAATTACGCAGAAAACCCTGAGTGTATGGTTGAGTGATTGGCTAACAACGCCAGTACTCGGGTGGATATAAAGAAGCGCTGGATTTGTCAATGAATGGATCTGCGCGTAAATCCACGGTAGGAAACTACGATTTTTTTTGTACGTGACGACAGTAATTAAAAGTAGAATGTGAGAGAATCAATACCATGTCGATTTTTTTGCCTCAGAAAACTGATTTTTCTGAACCATTACTTGGAATACTGTTGGCTCACTGTGGCTTAACTGATTGCTACAGAGGATAACGATTTTTTCTGTGTCAAGATATCGTTTTTTTAAACTGCTGGATCGATACTATAGGCAAGGATACTGACCAGTTTGCACATCAGGCTTAGCTGAGGAGTTTAATTCATGCAGCTCTCAAAAAACAGGGCGTGGAGTGAACTTCACCGTATTCAGAACCGCGTTCGAGGTCTGCTTGCTTGTGAACATTCAATAACTGATCCGGGGGTGCCATTTAGTGATCGAGTACAGTAACAGCGTACTTCCAGTTTGCAGGTCTATAGATGCGGGCGTCTACATCTGCAGAAAGGGGTTAACTAGTGCGGCTCTAAATGTTCACTAGTAAAACAAGATAGGGGCAAAGTGTCCACTAGTAACACTAGTGAGAGTCCTTCAAGTGTAACTAGTAAACTAGTGAGATCCAAACAGAGTCACTAGTCTACTAGTGAAGGCCAAAATATCCACTAGTCACACTAGTCAGTGTCTTTCTGACCTAACTACTTCACTAGAGAGGCTAAAAATGATCACTAGTAGAACTAGGGAAATCAAAAATGCTTACTAGTTAACTAGTTTGGGTGTCTTTTGTCTTTACTAGTCAACTAGTGAGGCTCAAAATGCTTACTAGTAAAGTAGTAAAAGAATAAATGTTGACTAGTGTCACTAGTTGGACTAAATGTTAATGAGAAGGCGGGAAAAGAGGGTGTGCTGAGGCTTCCTATTGGCTTATAAGTTCAAAATAAGAAATAGCGACCAATCAGCAGTCAGGATTTTGACATTCTCCCGCCTGTTTCATTTGCATGTTGCTGACTAGTTAACATGTTGGCCTGGGAAATTGCAACTAGTTAACTAGTGGCTGCATGTAGCATCTTACATGTGAACTAGTCAAGGCATAAATGCTCACTAGTTAACTAGTTAGACTTTATTTGACCTTCATTCTATGCTACTGTGACTCAAAATATCTACTAGTTTACTAGTAAAGGCCAAAATGCCCACTAGTTGCACTAGTGAGGGTCCTTTTTTCTTTACTAGTTAACTTGTGCAGGCCAAAAAGACTCACTAGTTTACTAGTAAGGACCAGAGTGTCGACTAGTTGCACTAGTGAGGTTCTTTTTTACTTTACTAGTGAACTAGAGCAGGCTTAAATTTGTCACTAGTTAACTAGCTATGTCCAAAATGTCTACTAGTGAACTAGCCTCATGTTTGTGACCTTACTAGTAAACTAGTAACACAGACGTTTGTCTTACTAGTGAACTAGTTCGGTCCAAAGTGAGTCACTAGTAAACTAGTGGGGCTAAAATTTTCCTCACTAGTTAACTAGTGGAAGGCATTTTGGCACACTAGTTGACATTTTAGTCTTACTAGTTCGACAAAACTCTGCACTAGTTGACATCAGTGCACAACTAGTTAACTAGTCATGCAGTAAAATTTCACTAGTTAACATGTATGGCAGTGGCAGCACCTCACTAGTTAACTAGTTGCGTGTACATGCCGACTAGTGCACAGTTTTGTCAAACTAGTTCGACAAAAACATCAACTAGTGCACCAAAATTCCATCCACTAGTTAACTAGTGAGAAAAATTTCAGCCCTACTAGTTCACTAGTGACTCATTTTGGACCGCACTAGTTCACTAGTAAGACAGAAGTCTGTGTTACTAGTTATCTAGTAAGGTCACAAACATGCAAACTAGTTAACTAGTGGGCATTCTGGCTCTTACTAGTTATCTAGTGGCTTTTTTGGCCTGCACTAGTTAACTAGTAAGGTTAAAAAACCTCACTAGTGCAACTAATCGACATTCTGACCCTTACTAGTAAACTAGTGACTCTTTCTGGCTTTCACTAGTTTAACTAGTAAAGTAAAAAGACCCTCACTAGTGCAACTAGTGGACATTTCAGCCCTCACTAGTTAACATGTGAGCTCCATCATGCAGCCACTAGTGGCACTAGTACGACTGAAATTCCAACATTGTACAATTAGACTGCATGCAAATGAAACAGGCGGGACAATGATTTTGATTGGTCAGTGTACAAGCCATATGCTGTGGAGATTTAAAGTGCCAGCTCAGATTTGTAACGATATTGAGCTGCACTAATTTGAAGCGGCGTTTTCATTTGTTTTATTGTGTCCAAGTATTAATATGGAATAGCAATAAATTGACTGCATTTCTAAATTTAACCAAACATGTAATGACTTAATGCACACCTGAAAACCCAAAGGAATGTAACTGTTGTAAATTGTATGTGTCGAAAATGTGCAACTGAGCGGAATATATATTTTTTGCATTATTATTTGATAGATAGATACACTGCCCGGCCAAAAAAATAGTCACCGTTTGGAAATTAATGAACAAATTCTAGAATTGTATCATTATTGCGGTTACTAATATGTTTCAGCTGGCAATAATCATTTTCCACTGACCGATGAAGGGCATCGCTACTCATTTCTCAAATCATGTCGGAAGACACATCCCTTGCTGGTGGAAAAGATGTTACAGTATTTCAGAACAGGGAACTTATTGGCCTGTATTTAGCAAAGAAACTCATGAATGCAAAAACAAGTATGAAGAATCATTTCCACAAACATATTTGCCACCACAAAGTCCTGATTTTAGACACAGTAAAAGTTATTGGGATGTGCTCAAGAACGACCACCGCGTGGTTCAACCATTATGTGGAGAAGACAAGATCTCGGCCAAAAATTATGGCATGTATGATCGAAAAAAAATGTTCTGGCATTGCATATAGTTGTCAAAACAATGACAAAATGAATTTGCACTGTAATCAAAGCTACAGGGGTTCCAGCTAAATATTTGAGTGTGCGACTTTTTTTTTGGCCGGGCAGTGTAGATAGATAGATAGATAGATAGATAGATCCCATTAATATCCTGCAAAATCTTTTAAATATGCAACTGATCGTACTGGTGATTGTGCAGACCATTTTGTTTTATTCAGTCCATATTGTCCGTACTTATGACGAGCAGAAGCATAAAAGACGATTTGGAAGTGAACCAGCCACAAAGACTGCAGGGCGATTGCATGAAAAGGGCTCGATTGAAACATGCGTAATCTATCGCACCGATCATACCCATCTTCAAACTCAACGTTTCTTTTTAATTCCAGCAAGTGACATCATGTTCTTTATGCTGAATCTAAAACGGTTCCAGTGTTATTGTGTTAACTTGAACAGACAGAACCTCTGATTCCAATACAGCCACGCCTCGCGGCTTATTTTACCAGCTATGATTCTTGGCTGGTATTAAAAATCCATATTAATTGATTTGTAAATCCGTAAAAAGTTTTTGAGGAAATCTGTGTATAGCCTAATGGGCAATCCGTTTGTTTCTTGGGATGTTCTTTGCGGTGTTTTCAATTTTAAAATAAAAATTGTTAAGGAGTGCGATCTCCCTGCATTTTAACAATACGCCCGAATTCGTTTCAAAAGTTAAAAATCTGCGCTGACTACGGACAAACGGGGTTGAAATATAGGGCCTACGTTAAATATCTCCTCAACCAAAGAGCAAATTGGCCCAGTTTAAACCAAAATGTCAACCAATTATTTTAAAGAAAGCAATGTCACCATTCCTGCCTCCTAATTTACATTTGTTTTTGCCGACTAGTTTACTAGTGCGCACTTTGGCCAGCACTAGTTAACTAGTAGAGTCAATAGACCCCCACTAGTGCGACTAGTGCCACTAGTCGCACTAGTGCTACTAGTAGATTGCATGCAAATGAACCAGGCGGGACAAGGATTCTGATTGGTCAGTGAACAAACCGTGTGCTGCGGAGATTTAAAGTAAACGATATTGAGCTGCGTAAATTTGGAGCGGTGTTTTAATTTGATTTGATTTGTGAAGGAGTATTAATATAGAATAGCAATACATCGACAGCATTTCTACATTTAATTAAACACGCAATGACTAAGGCTATTGCACACCTGAAACCCAGAGGAATGTGACTGTTTTATGCGTCGAAAATGTGCAACTGAGCTTTTTTTTTTTGCAAGATAGATAGATAGATCAATAGATAGAACCCATTAATATCCGCAAAATCCTTTAAATATGCAACTGATCGTACTGGGGATCAGTGGCGGCTCGTGAATTGGCAACAGGGGAAGCTCAAACAATCCCTTAAAGTTAATGATTGTTCAGGACCTGTTTTCAATCATTAATTTAAATTAAAATAACAGAAACTCCGAAAACTCAACATCATCTGATGCGGCCAGTTTTCATTAATAACGCATACCTGTCAACTCTCACGCATTTCGGCATGAGTTTAAGTGGCAATTTTACGTTCCTCTGCTGTAGACAGCAATTATTCTATCAACGCGTATGTGAGAGATTTTCGCGTGGAATTTAAGTACTTGTCCATGGAGGAGCAATGGAATTGCTTCAAGACCTTTTAAATTATCTTATTTCATTTAAACGATCATGAAACAAGTGCATCAACCCCAACCCCTGAGTAAATAAAAGCGTGAGAAGTCTGGAGTGGTAATCAGTATGCGTTATAAATGAAAATTGGCCACATCTGATAATGTACAGAGTTTTCGGAGTTTCTGTTATGGCAGTTTAAATGAATGATTGAAAACAGGTCATGTCCACTCATTAATTTTAAGGGATTTTTTGAGCTTCCTCTATTGCCAGTTCACGAGCCGCCGCTGCTGGTGATTGTGGATTATTTTGTTTAACCCTCTCCAGCCCAATTTTATGATATTGAGAAATTAAAAAACATTTCATTCGCGGAGAAAAGTTCCCATACACTAGTGGCTGCAGGTGGAACTAATGTTGTATTTTTGCTATACTGAGCTGGAAGAGTAACTTTATCAAACCATTTCCCATGTGGTCTTTATTTTTTATCATCAGTCATCAATTAATTTATTGTTGCAAATTCGCAACATGAGCCTGGAGAGGATTAATACAGTCCATATGGTCCATATGTATGACGAGCAGAAGCCCCGGAAAGTAGTCCATTTTGGCCAACGGCAAACTGCACTCAAAAAAATGAAACCCTTGGAAATGTTAGATTTAGCCTACTTAATAATGTTATGTCAACTGGGTCCACAAAATTGAGTGAAGTAGCCTACATTTCATGTAATGAAAACACAATTCGTGGCTGGTATTAAAAATCCATATAAGTTGATTTGTAAATCCTTAAACGAAGTTTTTGAGGAAATCTGAGTATAATTTCATCCGGCAATCAGTTTGCTTCTTGAGATATTTTTGAGGTGTTTTCCATTTTAAAATAAAAATTGGTAAAATGCGATCTCCCTGCATTTTAACATTATACGCTCGTACTCATTTCAAAAGTTAAAAATCCGTGCTGACTGCGGACAAACGGGATTGAAATATACGCTAAATATCTCCTTAAACGAAGGGCAAATTGCCCCTTTTTAAACCGAAATGTCAACCAATTATTTTAAAGAAAGCAATGTCACCATTCCCGCCTCCCAATTTACATTTCTTTTTGCCGACTAGTTTACTAGTGCGCATTTTGGTCAGCACTAGTTGACTAGTGGAATCAAAATACCCCGTTTTAGCCTGTACTAGTAAACTAGTCAATATTAGACATTATTTTTATGTCACTAGTGGCACTAGTCGCACTAGTGCTACCAGTGCCACTAGTCGCACTAGTGCTACTAGTGCCACTAGTGCCACTAGTCGCACTAGTGCTACTAGTGCCACTAGTCGCACTAGTGCTACTAGTGGATTGCATGCAAATGAACCAGGCGGGAAAGGATTCTGATTGGTCAGCCGTCAATCTGTGGGCTGGAGAGCCTAAAGCTGCCTGCTCTGAATTGTGATGCATTAAACTATAGAATTTAACCACATTCTTTTATAGAATCTGAGAATTTTAGCAAATTTCCATTACTTATACTGTTATTGATTCAAATACTGTTGGTTTGAGCAAATTTTGATTCACTTGGCTACATTTTATAGTAATCTTTTGGTTCATAAAGAACTATCATCTTTCAAAATAAAACGGCTCTTCAAGCCCACTAGAAACCCAAATTTATTGAACTGTGGCCTCCCAGTTGTTTTAGTTCCTGTGTTTGATAAATTTTTTTCTAATCACACTATCATTTGATTCTTTAGATTAGAACAGAAAATGGAAGCGTTGTCACAGGACAACAAACATGTAAATAGCAAACACAAAATTAATATTTGGAAGACTAACTGGTCATGTTTGCTACCACTAATAATCTGGGGGACTGCCGTAACCAAAACTTTAATGAATTTTACAATGGAAATGCACCGATACACAAAACCTTGAGTACTTCCTCTGAGAAATCCGAGGTAGCAGATCATGCTCTTACCATTGTGGCTTCTTATACTGGAGTCAGCTCTTTTTTTTCTGCAGAATATGACTATAGTATATAGTATATAGTACTTCTCGCACTCAGGTCTTCATTTACTTCCATTTACTTCAATTTTCTTTGTCCCAGTGCTTTGGCTCATAAAATTTGTGTGGTCTGATGCAAAAAGTGTCACGCTTGAGGCAGGCTGAGACATCTCAGTGTAAATGCCAGGAGAGAAAAGCTGAACTTCTGAACACTTGTCTCTTACTCATCTCATGATTGTAACCCCACATTTATTCATAGTATTGCATAAACAAAGGAATTGGGCTGGCTGTTCCAGTACTTTCAGAAGGGATTGTAAATAACAGTAGGATGGACAGACCCAACATTTTTATTAAAACAACAGCTAAGACAAAATAAAGATGAGAGCTCTCTCTTGATTAAAGGGCAGCGTTATCATAAAGCATATTACGGTAAATTTTAATTATTTCACATGAAGCTTTTATCATGACTTACTTCAATCAGCCACATGATTAAAATCACCTGCCTAATATAGTGAAGTTCCCCTTTTGCGACCAAATCGGCTCCATCAAATGGACATCGCTTGAGTTCTCAAACTCAGGGATTCCCTGCAGAACATTTGCCAGAGTATATCACTCCCTCTGCCAGCTTTACTTCTTCCCACAGTGTATCCTGATGTCATATCTTGACAGATAAATGGTGCACACGCACCCATGTAAAGAAGATTATGTGAAAGGAAACAGGGATGACTGGACCAGGCGACCTTCCTCAACTGCTCCATTGTCCAGTTCTGTAGCTCATGTGCTATTCTGATTGATCTGCAAGCTAACAAGTGTCATACATACCTGGGTGTTATGCACTGTGCGTTGTGACACATTCCTTATGCAAGTATTATTAAAATTCTCCACAACTTGAGCCATTCGGCCTTGTGCCAGTCAGGACCAGACGGGACAGTCTTCATAGCCCTCGTCCGTCAGTGAGTATTTGGCACCCAAAAATCCTGCTGCCAGTTCATGTTTTGTCCCTCCTTGGACTGTCAGCAGGGACTCAAATCTGCTGACGGGGAGCCCCCAGAAGTCTTGCCACTTCAGAGATGCTCAAATGCACTTTCACAGCAAAATGTTCAGAGTAAAATCAACTCTTAAAGAGTCTATTTAGTCACACTTTGGCAAGACTGGACTCAACTACACTGTAAGAGTAAATTCCACTCCATAACAGTCAAATTAACTCTGATCATTTTACTGTGCTCAGGCCATAGTGATTTAATCCCTTGTCAGAGCCTTTCAGTTCTCATTTCTCCCACATCCAACTCATTGAATACGAGAGCCATCTATTCACTCACCATCTAAGCTCTGTCTTCAAATCTGGGCAGCAATTGTTATATTCAACCTTGTTTGCTGCTTCAGTGAGTGGTTTTAAAGCTTTGGCTCATTGGTGTATGTTCCTTATATGCACAGTTGATGTGCTGTTATCCTTTATTGCTCAGCTTGTTGAGAGTACAGTATGTTTGATTAATTTTACGGTTGTGACTGTAGTCTTATTTATTTACATATGACTAGTTTCTTTTAAAACAATAATTGTAGGATTAAAGCTCACTTTCACAGGTGTAAAAAGCGGCACTCCATATATGAGGTCATTTGGGGTGTAGGCCCAAGTGTAAAGTGATAGAAATGTAACACTGTTTAGCCTTGTCATGGCAGACAAGTCAACTAAATCCAAAAGTTCACTCTATATTGTTGCGTTATAAAAACATTGAGGAAATTATCAACAGCAAACATCCATGACAGGGGCGGATCCTGGAATTTTGGATAGGGGGGGCACAGCCCCCATACGAGCGCCGAAGGCGCAAAGTCTTGAGGCAGGGTCTGGGGGCCCTCCCCCAGAAAATTTTGAAATTAAAGATGCCAGCGAAATACGCATTTTTCTGCCATCTAGAAACAAAATTCATGGTCTTATACTTAAATGAAAAAAAAGCATTTTTTCATTAATAATTATCTATATTTAAGGTAGAAGATTGGACTTGACTCTGCAAAGACAATCAAAACAGAGACCCTGGTCCCATTCCAATAGAAACGGACGAACTGTTAAAATGATCAAAGCATCCATGAGGATACATCATGGACTAAACATTTTAAAACACAACACATAAGTTGTTTTCTTTCACGGAGAATGGTATTTAATTCACTTTGAAGTGAATTTCCTACTTGCACATTTGGCATATTCAGTAGGCATGCAGAGCCACAAAATAATCTGGAAATTTTTAATTCTCACTGAATGTGTATTCACTAGGCCTCTACATTAGCATTGAAGACGCCTAGTTGTCACATGTTAAAGTATAGCATTTAAACTGTATTGCAATAAATACTCAGAGGATTAACTTACTTAAAAGCGTCAATATCACAATGCAAATGCTTTAATAAAAGTTCAAATCCTGCATTTAAATAAGGAGTGAACTCATCCATAAAACTGTGTTTCAGCTTGGCCTGCTTGTGAATATTCAATAACTGATCCTGGCGTGCCATCTAGTGATATAATATTGTAACTGCGTGCATAAATTTGCAGCTTTAAGTCCGTTGGCATCAACATCTGTACAAAGATAGTCTGCCAAGCACCATTGTTCTCGAACGCGTGAAATCCAGATAATCCCTATGATGAATTACATTGATATTTTAATTCGTAACGAGTAACGAAGTGGCCAGTGTCAACGAAACGAAGTGAAAGTATACTTTTTATCTTTTAAATCTAGTCAAGTAAAAGTAAAAATCAAAACTCAAGTCAAATACAAGTCCTCAAACAAAAAACATTTACTTCGTTACTATAAACCTCACAAAGTTCGTTAGGACGCTACTCATGGCTTCGAAAAGTCAGTCGGCAGAAATAAGTGGGCGCCGCGAATGCTTATCTACTCCAAACATACGTTTATTTGTTGTCATATGACAACACAATTCCTTCAGTTGGCCTAAAATATAATATTAATCTATTGTGAAAGGCATCTGCATGGATACATCGTAAGCGTAACTTTATATCACTATTTTGTTGTTACGACAGTATAACAAAAGCTATAGCATCATTTTGGCTACTAACTATGGGACAAGCAAGATTGCTGCTTGATTATTCTTTTTTCCTTCATCTCTTTTGAAAAATGATGCACAAAGCTATGCAATTTTTATAAATTGCAAATGTGCTTTCATAATAGAACCTAACACGTCAGAATGTCATGAGATATGGGACGAAATAACAGAAGGAAGCTGATAATATCAGGGGATTGAAATTCTCCTGTTTTGTATAGTTTCTTCGGAGGCAGAGTACTATATATACAAACATTTAATATCAAAACTTGTAGGCCTATTCTGTCTTCAATGATAGTTCAACCCAATTCCAAATAAAAAACTTAAAACATTATGAAAAATGGAGATAAAAAATAAAATCAAAACGGATTGATTTGAAAATTGAATTTTTGTAGGCTTTATTCTCCAGAAGCAAACACCAGTGAAAGCTCATCGGGCTTTATAGGGTTAAATTTTGGCTGGGAGAAACACATGCAGGAGAGCCAATAGGAAACTCCAATTCCTGTTCTTTCCCCTCCTCCTCATTAACATTTAAGGTAACTAGTGTGACTAGTGGCACTAGTGAACATTTTGGCTTCCACTAGTTCAACTAGTAAACCTTTGAGCCCCACTAGATAACTAGTAAAGTAAAAAGAGGCTTAAACTAGTTAACTAGTGGGCATTTTTCGTTTCACTAGTTGAACTAGTAAACATTTAGGACCTCACTAGTTGACTAGTTAAGTCAGAAAGACTGCAACTAGTGCAACTAGTGAGCAACTCGGCTTCACTAGTTCTACTAGTAAACATTTTGAGCCACACTAGTTAACTAGTAAGGTCAAAAAGGTGTTCACTAGTTAACTAGTAAGCAAGTTTGTTTTCACTAGTTAACTAGTGAGCAAATTGGTCCTCACTAGTTAACTAGTGCACATAATTGTGATTCACTAGTTCACTAGTTAAGCAATTTTTTGCTTGACTAGTTTACATGTACGCACTTTAATGGCGCCCTAGTTAACTAGTAAGACATTTGGTGTTACTAGTTCGGTCCAGAGGCCCACTAGTGTGGACAAAGACTGAACTAGTAAAGGGCATTGCCGTCTGATATCCAGGATATGGAATAAATGTTAAAAGGGCTTTCCATATTTGCCCGTAGTCAGCTGGGATAGGCTCCAGCCCTATGTGACCCTAGTGAGGAATAAGCGGGTATAGAAAATGGATGGATGGCAGGAAATCACAAAAAATCGGGAGTCCGATCCCTCAGACATCATTTTATTAAGAATCATCACGCAGCTCCTCTGTGATCTGGGAAAAGCCTAGTAAGTTTCTGTGGCAAAGATTTCGCAATTGAACGAAAATTTTAGGTTCTGGAGTTTTCCTAACGGGGGAAAAAATATGATATAAACTTGATTTTGAAAGTTCAAATGACACTAGCTAGTGTTTTAAGATTTCACCACTCTTAATTACTGCAAATGAAGGTTAAACTCAGTTTCTACCAAAAGTGACACACATACTAGGTTTTTCCAGATCACAGGAGAGCTGTAATGGATATCATTACATGGACTTGGAAGTACTTCAGTAAACCATCGTCTGTACACCATATTAGCTGCACCATCCTTAAATGCAAGTTTTGGCCTACTATTCAAAGCTGAAGCCATACAT
This sequence comes from Gymnothorax reevesii, assembly GCA_029721435.1. NCBI lineage: Eukaryota > Metazoa > Chordata > Actinopteri > Anguilliformes > Muraenidae > Gymnothorax > Gymnothorax reevesii. The sequence continues at coordinate 56,465,079 of CM056582.1, forward strand.
CAGCACTGCCCAGAAGTGTTGCTAATCTCTCTAGGCATGTTGTCTTTAGAGTTGGATAGTAGCAATGTGGAAGCATTGTTTGGTGGGGCATTGGCAACAAGGACAACACAAGCACCAGTCCAGTAGCCAGTATCATGGCATGGGGGTGCGTCGGTGCAAATGGCGTGGGTCAGTTGTACATTTCCGAGAGTGCCATCGACGTTCGTGGAAATATAAAAATTTTGTAGCAACATATGCTGCCGTCATGACGTCCTGTTCCAGGGATGTCCATGCTCTTTCCCCGAGCAACACAAATCCGTATGCTAGTCGCATCACTCGTGCTTGGCCACATCAGCAGGGAGTGCGGGTGCTAGTTTGGCCTGCCTGAAGTCCTGATGCGTCTCCGATTTGAGAATCTGTGTCGTATTATGAAGCAAATGAGGTGATAACAAAGGCCGCGTACCACTGCGCAGCTGAAGGTCTGCTTAATGGAGGAATGCCAGAAAAGTCTGCTTGCTGGACTGGACCAGCTGGTGCTTTCAATGCTTACCTGCGCCAACTTCTTTGGACTATGTCTCAGTCATCATGTGTATATTTCCAAGAAGCTATTTCACAAATGTGTTAGATTGTTGTTTGAATTGATTAGTATTTTCCATGATGTACCAACTTTGTCAGAATTGCTGCTGTATATTTGCGGGTGGGTTTGTGCCCGGGGTGGGGGCTTGTTAAATCGTTGATATGAGTACCGTCTGGCCTTGCTCCATATTGCCAGGTGGAGTTCTACTTCACCCACCCCCATCCTCTGAGGACTGTCGGATGATGCCATGTGTTCTTACAACTTCCCATTTTCTCCACCCATGTGCTTCTCTCCCTGCTGCTACGTTGGTTCCCGACCCCCCCCTCACCCCACTCTGTTGACGTTGAAAAGGAACCTGCTGGTTCCGTTGACTCTGCCCGGCCAAGAATGAGCCAGTCTTCAGAACCCCCTAACGATGCACCCACTGTTACAGAAGGTCTCCAATAACTTTCTTCTATGTACCGTCTGCTCTGCTGTTTTGTCTTTTCAGTGTTGGGGAAGGATTGGGGTTAGGGTGGAGGTTTGCGGTACCTTTTTGGAATACCCGTTTGGGGACCTCTGCTGCATTGAGTTGGCGGCTGTCATTAGATATCTCCAAATTCTGCCATGAGTGTCGAATTATTACCATTGTCATTTGGGAAGAGATTTCTGCAGTTTATTTTGTAATTTCAAGAAAAGTGTTACTGTTTGTATCCTGGCAGTTGGCAACATAAGTATTCCCCTTAGACGGGCAAAGAAGGAATCAAATTTAATGTCTGCTGTACCATTCAAAACAGTGTTGAATTACCAAGGACCATGCAGTTGAAGTAATTGTTATTGCACACTCCTCATTACAAATTTGAAGGGGTTCATATAGAGAGAATATATTTATTGCAGATGTGAGATGATGGCCCTGTGTAAAGTTGCATAATTTGCTTCGGCCTTCAAGTTCATATTTATTCTTGGAAAGTGGAAACTACACTCTGCCACATTGCCTTTTCATCAGGGCGAATCCTTTCAGACCTAAATGATAACTGAGATCTAAGGGTAATTCCATTTCAGATTACCTCAGCCTGATGCCCACCATGTCAGATGTTGCTGACTGTTTTTATCAGTAGGTGTACGCTGATGAATGAAGTTTTCTGTAAAAATTTTTGTAAAAAATGGTTATTGGTTTCATAAATAAGAGTTCACTTATATGGGCCAAGTTGGCTACTTTGACTGCAGATGTTTTTAGCCCACCGGTTGATAGACCAGGAGCTATGGGGAGGACATGATGTCGTCTTCGTCATCGTCCGTTAGCGCTTTCTTCAAACATCATCTCCAAAACTAATGGCCGGATTGTCTTCTAATGTGGTTTTTCAAAATGTAGATTTTTTAAAAAACATTTTTATTATTTTTTTTTCCCCCTGTCTGAAAACTTTAAAAATCTTCTAAACTGCGGGCCAGATTCACTTCAAATTTGGTATGGAGCGTCCTTGGGAAAATGTCAACCAAGATTGTTTGTAGTGTTGAAAATTCTTTTTTTTTTTAATTTATTTTGCTGGTATTTTTTCTTCAGGAAACTTTACAGATCTCCAGGGCAGTCCGTGACTCCAACAGATCTTGGGCGACCCCTTGGTCAGCCTTTATTTCAGATTGGTCAGCAGGTCGAAATGTTTGAACTGCATTCAGAGCCGCCTCTTCATGCTGCTCTAGGGAATTACAGTCTCCTGATGGAAAATAACTAGAAAGAGCTTTTATGAGCCCCTCTCAAGACTTCGGTAAAGAAATACTGAGCTCTGGATCTGAGCCAAAAAAAAAGGCGTCCTTCCGTGCCTTTGAGGTGCAGACATCGTAACATCACAATTTTCAATGATACAAATCTTTCAAGCGTACGGTAATTAATTTCAGAGCTGCAGGTTCGTGAGTTTTGTAAACAGTCCAGTTAAATATTCAGATTGTGGAGTTCAGAGGTTTATTGAGGGGTTTTAATAGTAGCTTTGGATGCAGTTTTCGGCTGTGAGCGATGCTGCCAAAGATGGTGCAAATTGGAGTCATAATCTAAAAATAATTGAGTAAAGAAAAAATACTGCAAATAAAATGGCCGACTTGGCCAATTTCAATTATTATTAATGAAACCAATAATAATCTTTGCGGAAAATGGTTGTGGAACACTTCTGTCATCAGTGTTGTACACCATCGAATAGAGTTTCAGCAACATCTGAGATGGTCGCTGTCAAAACCTGCTTTCTTTAGGTGGTTTGACACAGAACACCCGCGAACGATTAGTTGAGCTCTGGCATAAAAAGTGTACCAAGCTGAACCTGAAATGGGAAGTTCTTTACTGCAGACCCGTTAAAGGATGCTTAAAAGGCTTTGGCCCCATGCTGTGCCCATTTATGTTGTTTTTAACATTGCAGTCTTTTCTGTGTGCTCCATTCCTATTTTCTCCCTCGATGAAGACTTTAATATTTTTAGAAGTGAAGTAAGTGTTGTTAAACTGAGGGTTTAGGAAGGAATCGTTTGAAAGTGAACGGCTGAATAAGATTTATGAAACTTGATCTCATGCCGCTCTCTCATGTTTTCTGTAATTTTTAGAGCCGTTGCTAAATGCTTTCCATTCTCTGGATGGAAGGTTTGACTTGATCACAGCATCGGTGAACCATAGCTAATGATTACTGCATCTTCCGCTTCCTTTAGAGGGGTTAAACGGCTTCCATGGAAAATTGACGCATCTTGAGAGAGCTGCCATGATATTGCACCTTACTTTGGCCCTTCCAAAGGCATGGCAAATGCGGCTTTTACAGAAGTCTAGCCTTGTGCGAAAATATTTGCTAAGGCCAGTGAAATTGCACCCAGGGTCATTCACATGGAGAAGGGGGCTGACGACATGTTCATGTTTGTTTAGTCTATAAATGTTCGTAATGCTACGCGTGAGAGGGTGTGTTTGTGTGCAGTGTTGACTGGTTGATATGCTACATGCAGTTACACTAATAATGATGCTGTTATTTGTATAGCCCTTATGAAAGTCATAGGTTTGCAAGGACAGGCAGGCATGAAAAGGGTAAGAGCAGTTCTGCACAAAGACATCAAAATGGGAAGAAATAACGAGCATGGATAGATAAAAACAGAAACGGACAAGAAACTAACAGAAGGGAAGAGAGAAAAAAACATATTTGATTGGATGAAAAAAGGATTTGTAAAAATGAACAGGGTAAGAGTTCTGAAGGCCAGGCAGAGTAATGAGAGGGCCAAGAAATGGACATGGGGTTTCTGTCAGGATTTAAAAGTAGCAGCAGAATCAGCCGCTCTTGCTTTGAGCTACTCCAGGACCGGGGAGTCGGGGCTGCAAACGCTCTGTATCCTCAAGTCTTCTGTGTAATTGGAGGTTCTGCTTAGAGGTCTTGGTGAGGTGATTGAAGAGACCAGTGCTACAGTAAGGAGTCCGTTATGGAAGCAGGTTTTCTACCCGGTAGTGCCATATAGTTTATTAAAAGAATCTTGCGAAAATTAAAAAATAAATAAGCACGCACATTGAAAAAAAAAAAAAACATAAAATACTGGGTGCTGGGCCAAAAAGCAAATTGACAGAAGGAACGGAAGACCGCACCGTAGCAGCTGCTCCAGATAACTTCTAATGAAAATCGGCAACGTTGATTTTCATTAAAAGTTTTTTGGAGTAGCTTCTGGTGTGCGGTCCTCAGTGCTTTTTCTCAGCTAAAAGAATCTTAAAATGTTAAAGTGAACAGTGCGCCAGGATGCCAAGCCGGGATAATGTGGCTAAAGAAAGCGTCTGGTTTTGGTTAAAATCCCAGCTGCTGAATTCTGAGCAGGTTGTAGCCTGTTAATGGAGGCCTGAGATGCAAACGTGAAGAGAGAATTGTGCAGATGCAGCCAAGGTGAAAAATGCTTTAATTCCCGTCTTGGTATTGTTGCAGAGGAAGCAAGATTGTACTAGTTTTTTGATATGACGGCTGAAATTTAGACTGGAACGGAGATTAAATCCTTGATTCGTGGCACTACGTGGCTACAGAGGCCAAGGGTACCTAAAGGTGAAGTGAATAAAATTAGGTGTAGCTTATTTCTAGACAAGTGTTCCAGTCCTGCTGTTATCCATATGCACCTTTTAAAGAGCATGAAAACCCTACCTTCACTTTCGCTTTGCTTTTGTGTTCTGTTTGAGTACACACCGAAATGCATGTTGGAGACGCCTGTTCCACACTGTAGTCCTTTGTTGCCGTGTCACCAAGGTTTGAAAGTCACCATTTCGCGCTGCCTGGCTAAAAATTGGACGGCGCTCTTGTTAGAGGCATCTGACGTCAGCTCTAGAACACAAATCGGTGCCAGGTGCACATGAACAGCCATAATTTGTATTCAGCCATTGACTCGCGTTGTTTTGATTGTTTATCTAGCTTTTGAACAAAGGTTCAGCATTTTGTTGTCAAATTCTGTAGAAATTCTGATAAAACCGGACATAGTTCTCACAAATTTCCAACCTACCCCTCTCGCAGTTTACCTCTCCTGATAAGGAACAGTTGCTCAGACTAATTGGCAGAACCAACGAGAGTCATTTAGTTTTGAAAGCCTAGTTATACATTGCACTACGGAATTATTCGGCATTTTCTTCCTCACATCAATGACAACAAAAAAATATCAATAAGTAATCATCATTTCTGCACTTGTATACCTGGTGAAGCGGCACATATTTGCGTGAATTAGTTTGAGAGGCTTATTCAGCAATAAGCCATGAGAATCCGTTCTACTGTCAGAATGAAGTGACGACTAAATGGAGTTGATAGGTACGATGCACAGCTGAGCGATGGCGAAAATAATTGCTGCAAAGTCGGTCAAAGTTTCAGATTTTTTTTACATATTGTCATCTTTGTGGAGTCACATCAATTATATCAACATAGCCAACAGGTAATCGCTTTTTCATTAGCATGTCTTAATCATTACATGTCATGCGTTAGCGGTGGTTGTTCAGTTAATAAATTGTTTGATTGTTAATCAGGCAAACTTGATTGCAAACAATTTATGCGGGAAAGGGTGATATTACTGAAGGCCTTCCTGACATCTGACGGCACACCGCTGCAGCTAGCTAATAGTCCAATATAGTTGCGGAGATCGGGGATGTTAAACTGTCAAGTCATTCCTTATACACATCATTAATTTTTTATTGTTTTCAAATAAAAGTCGCCGTATTTGAAACTATAGGAAAATGACATACCAAGTCGTATTGGCAATGTTATCTTGTAATGATAAGGCATCTTCAGGAACCGCATCAGCTGCATGTCCCGCTTGGTCCTCCATCTCTTTCCTTGCTGGTGGCCCATACAGTTAGGGTTGAGGACCGTTGTATTCCTCCATATCTTCCAAAGAAAGAACTAATTCTGTCTCCTGATTCCTCATCGCTCAAGTCGTGAAAACTCTGGCCGGAATTCCCACTAGATTCGCTGAAACTGTATGATGCCATGGTGACCTTGCCTGTTTGTGTTCTAGTGCTGATGTTATGCATACTTAGGGTGCACTCCTGCCGTGATCTGCGTACTCCGCCGGAGGTGATCAATAAATTTTAATATGCAGTGATCTGCGATCGACTTTTGTAAAAATTAAGTTTTGCGATCTTTGAGTAATTCTCTATCATATTATGACTGCACATCTCCTGGGGTTTTCATGCTCTTTAAGATCTGTGCATGTGCGGGGACGCAAACATGAGTTGAGGTTCAATTGGGTCATTTCACAAATAAGAACACCCCTGGTCAATACCAATCTTGGTCTGGCAATCACTGGGTAAGTTGAGTCCAACAAAAGATTTGTCAATAGTAATAGCTGCCTTTTTCTTAATTGCTTAGGCTTATTCAGAGTTAATTGCATTCCCCTTTTGGAGTAAATGTGTTCTGGAATAATTTTTTGAGCATTTGTCTTGCAATCAAAACCTGCCATATTAAGAGAAGACTTGGAATTATCTGGTGCAAATGACATTGATGGTGTGGTCGAATGGCCTTTTGGAACACACAATGGGAATGAGATGCATTGAAGACTTAAGAGTAGTGTCCCTAGATTGAGAGAGTTGTGACAAATCAAGAATGGGAGCCATTTTGTTTCCATGACGTGAATCCGAGCTTTTTTTTGCTATGTATATCACTGGATTTTTTTTTCTTCCTTTTTCTTTTGTAGGGATACGTATTAATTTTGGGGGAAATGCAATAAACCAGCTGGCAATATTGACGAGTATAAGAGGGGAAATTTTTCAGACATGAGAAAGGGGTGGGGGGGGTGGGGGGAGAGAAAAACGACTCTCTTACTTTATACGGTATCCGATAACGCAATGGAAACAAAATGGCTCTGTGATAACATTTCCTGGAGCCCTATATTGCATCTCTGTTTAGCTAGGAACTCTTGGCTGGTGCTAATAGTAAGGAATTATGCGTTCCCTTCCCCTGCAGCCCCCCAGCCAGAGGTCAAGGTGGCTGCGTCCACAGGGAAAAAACAGAACAAGAAGAAGGTGGAGGAGGTGATGGAGGAGGAGGAGGAGGAGTATGTCGTGGAGAAGGTTCTGGATCGACGGGTGATGAAGGGCAAGGTGGAATACCTCCTGAAGTGGAAGGGTTTCTCAGAGTGAGTAAATTGAATAATTTCCCTTAAGGATCTCATTACTGCTCTGAATGTGAATTATTTGTTCCCCCCCGGATGGAGAGTGAAGATGTATTGTTTTAGGCTCCATTCTTGTTTGTGCTTGCGTTCGCATCGGCGTTCCCACTTCGTTTCCAGAGCATAAGTCCAAAACCTGGCTGGAACACAGGATCTTCTTAGATCCTGTGGGGATTGGCCATTATGTTTTTTTTCTGGGCTGATGCAGCTTATTGCGAATCGAGTGGACCAGTAATCGATATGGATTCAATTTATATTGACAGTAAAAATCAGTGGTTGTGGGTCCCATTATTATCCCCCGCCAACATGAAGTGTGAGGGGGATATAGGTTTGACCTCCGTGCGTGTGTGCGTCTGTCCGTCCGTCCGAGAGAAAGGGAACGACTTTTCTCTCAACTATTACAGATGGGACAACCAAATTTGGTGTGTAGCTTCATACCATAAAGGCCTCGATGGAGTTCGAAAATAAGATGCACACAATTGGCAGGGGATGTTGTAGACCATGTCGACTTGTTTAGGAAGAATCTTATAAATGCAAAGTTGTGTCAATGTGCAGTAACACAAAACTTCCTTTAAATGCCTTTTTACATGTTTATTTACATTCTACGCTGCTGAACACTTCAGATGTTTCTTCAAAACTGAACGTCTATTTTGAATAGATAATAACCACAACTACTGCCAGGTTTCGAAATTAACTTCTTGATCGCCAGGTCAAAAATTACAAATTGCATTTTACTTTGTTTAATTTTTAGTCTTCATACCTAACGAGATTACCTATTCTGTTCCTCATCAAAGGTGTTCTGTGTAACTTTCAGAAATTGTTCAGTACATACACTGTAAGCAGGTAAGTGAACTGCAGTCAGCATCCTGTCACTTGCACTCACGCTGTACTTGTGAGATGAGGTAAATAGTGAAGTGAAGTTACTCAGCGATTATAGTTTAAGTTTAGTTTTCAGTGTTCGAAACAAGGAAATAAATAAGGTTGTTCGACAACCTAAAATGCAAATCGGGTTGTCCGTAAGAATTTTTGGTTCCGTGTACTGTCATTATCATTTAAAAAAAAAAAAAAAAATTAAAATTACACGCACATTAAGTTGAATAATGCTAAATAATGCTTCAAGTAGTCTTACAGGTGATATTCAGAACAATGCAATAAAATAACAAACGAATTCTCTTGCCAAACTAAACAACTGTTGACCAAAATCACTGCATCTCAATGGCTCGTGCCGTTTCTAAATATTTCTGAGCCCCGTCTTCCATCACAATCTCGGGCAAAGAATGGTTTTCATGACACTGCATTCCCCTTTCTTATCGGACTGTGCATTAGCTTGCAATATCACTGCAAGAACAGAGCCCACCTGTTCGACATGGCTTGGGACGAGTGAGATACAGGCTGCATGTACTTGAAAACAACATAGCCAAAACACAATCTAAAGATTCCCGCTCCCTCGGGGTGTTCGATTACCAATGATAAATGATAAATGAAAATTTCTGAAATTTTATATCAGGCTGTACAATTTCAGATAACTTGCACCTCTGTGTCAAAGAGCAGTGAAGTTTCATGCTAGAAGAGAGCCAACCGCCACACTCGCAGCTGTAATTTTGATTGAACTCTGAATATGCATCCAGTACGTTAACCCTTACAACACGAGCACCTAGAATTCACCACTAAGGAAGAATGCTTGTCACATTTTTGAATCTACATTTCCTGACGTTGTTTATGGTTGCATCCGGCTCGTTCGTGCCTTGAGTTTTCCTTGACTAGATCGCCTAAACCTGCATTGAAGTGTGCACTGCAGTCCATCTCTACGTCGTTGTTTGCCGCAGTACTCCATTATTGGGGGGAGATGCGTGAAAGTTACACGCAGTAGTAGGCCCTTACACATGACCAAAATGATCTCGTCCTTTGCACAAGGAAGTAAATAAAATTTTTGACACATTCAAATGAATAAAACTGTCGGGATATTTTGTTGTACAACGGACAACCTTGTGAGCTGTTTAGGTTGTCCGGATCGATTTCAGGTTGTCTAGACCAGTGGTTCTCAACCTTTCTGAGTCCTGACCCCCCCCCCCAAGATAACTTTAGTTGGTGTCTGTGACCCCTCACCCCCACCGCGCGCCCGCTCTCCCTCCCTCCCAGTGTGAATGTATGCAGCGCTGTCTGGGGCCGAAAGCAAAAGCAGAGCAGATGGACTGAAAGATCAACTGAGAAATTCACTTTCATATTTTATTGCTCTCTTTAATGGTTGTAAATAAAATCTGGCTCAGGCCCCTCTCATTGCGGAAATCGAAAGATGGCGGAAAAACAACTGTTTAAGTGCAGCGATAGCCAAAAAGCCTGAGAGAAGGTTTTGGAGAAAGAAAACTGTAGCTTTGCCTCTGTGGACGAGCTTCCCCTCAAGATTTTGAGCAGTATTCTGAATAATATGATGAATTAATGTGCATAATTCTTAATGGTTACTTTTTTCATGACATTTTGTTTAATTTCGTAACTTAAGCTTAACAGCCTTCCATGTCCTTTTCTATCACTGACGTGCTGGACCAAAATACCATTTGTAACCTTCTGATTTACAAATTAAGCACTGAATAGTATATCACACTTTTGCCATCAAACTCGCATAGCGAGACGTATGGTTTTGCCCTGAGTCATAACGCCTAATTCAATATTGGCAAATCGTTTTTGGATATATTGAAAAACAGAAAACCGCATCACAATAACCAATCAACGTGATCAATAGACCGACAATCGGATTACATCACACATTTATGATAGTTGGCCTGTTAACATAAAACATAAAACTCAAATTTTGTTTTAAGTTTCCCTTTTTTTGATAAAACAAAAGCAATCTGCACATACTTATTGAAATCCTGGCAAAACACAATGAGGAAAAAAATAATTGGCTCACGTTTCATTTTTAGTATTTATGTTGCTGAACAAGGCTTGTTAACTTAAAAAAGAAGGAGTCATAACCCATAGGTCTTTCAGACTGAAGCTAATAACCTTTTGGTCTCAATAAATCTCATAGTTAAAGTCAACTCATTCAGCCGGGTTCCCTGTGAAAGCAGAGATACTTACTTTTTGTGGACCTCCATTTCCTGTCTTTGTTTTGCCAAAAAAAAATAAAAAAATCCAATGGCCATAATATTTAATAAGGCTAATGGCATCACTCTTGACCAGGATACCATCGAAATGTACAAATTCAGTTGATAATAAATGAATTCTGGACAAATAATGAAATGGCAAATGGGTAAAACTCCCCATTTAAAATAATGTAATTTCATATTTATTATGTAAATATATATTTTTTCCACAATCATTCGGCGACCCCCTAAAATTTTCCTGCGCCCCCTGTGGGGGGGTCGGGACCCCGAGGTTGAGGGAGGCTAATCTAGACAACTGGATAACCGCTTATTTCGAACACTGGTTTTTACTCCTGGGTAAGCAAAACTTAGGAAGCAGTTTTGTGAGGAGACTTGAGGGTCACTCACTAATCAATCAATCAATCAATTACACGACCATGGGCAGTAAGATTCACGAACAGCTTAACCAGGAGTTAATGATAGTGTCACTTTGCTTGAAATGATTTTCCATCACCTCCATTTTTAATTCACGTGTTTTCATCACCTCCATTTTTATCAATTCATTTTTGTTACTTCCACCCCTCATGCAACTGCAATCAAGCGTATGCGATGACTGGCATTGAGTGTTTCATATTGCGGTGAAATTTTGGCCCACTCTTCTTTCCAGAATAGTTTTAATTTAGCCACATTGGAGGGCTTTCTAATATGAACAGCCTATTTAAAGTCATGTCACCGCATCTCAATCGGATTTAACTCCGGACTTTGACCAGGCCACTCCGGAACCTTCATTTTGTCTTTTTTTTTAAGCCATTCAGAGGTGGACCTGCTGGTGTGGTTTGGATCATTGTCCTGCTGCATAACCCAAGTGCGCTTAAGCTTTAGGTCACAAACTCACGGTCAGATATTCTCCTTTAGGATTTTATGGTAGAGAGCAGAATTCATGGTTCCATCAATTACGGCAAGTCGTCCAGGTCCTGAAGTAGCAAAGCAGCCCCAGACCATCACACTACCACCACCATGTTTAACTGTTGGTAAGATGTTCATTTTATGAAATGCTGTGTTAGTTTTACACCAAATGTAACGGGGCGCACACCTACCAAAAATGTAAACTTTTTTCTCGGAAGTTCACTGAATGTTTTCCCAAAACTCTTGGGAATCATCAAGATGTTTTTTGGCAAATGTGAGATGAGACGTTGTGTTCTTTTTGGTCAGCAGTGGTTTTTGCCTTGGAACTCTTCCATGGATGCCATTTTTGCTCAGTCTCTTTCTTATTGATGAATCATGAATGCTGACTTTAATTGGGGCAAGCGAGGCCTGCAGTTCTTTAAATGTTGTTCTGGGTTTATTTGTGGCCTCCTGGATGAGTCGTTGATGCACTCTTGGAGTAATTTTGGTAGACCAGCCACTCTTGGGAAGGTTGACGAAGTGCTGTTCCATGTTTTCTCCATTTGTGGGTAATGGTTCGCTGGATTCCCAAAGCCTTAGAAATGACTTTGTAACCCTATCCAGACCCAATAGATGTCAATGACTTTTTCTTATCTGTACTTAAATTTCTTGCGGATCGCGGCATGATGTGCTGCTTTTTATTGTCGTCACATGCATGTCTGTCTGTCATCTGTTGTCCATCCATGACTTTGTCCAGGTCAGTGCTCAGCAACTAATTGTCGCAGCTTGACCAAATTTGATATGGTACTTAATTATGACCCATAGATGTGCAACGACAGGTTTTTTTTTTTTTTTGCTGTATTTGACCTTTGACCCTCACTGTGACCTTGACCCTGGAAATCTTGTTCGGGTCAGTACTCGGCAACTAATTCTCGTAGCTTCACCAAATTAGGCATGGTAACCCACTATGACTCATAGATGTGCAATGTCTTTTTTTTTTTTTTGCCGGATTGGCGCTGTGACCTTTAGGCAGGAAATCTCGTACGAGTCAGTACTCGGCAACTACTGATTGCAGCTTCACCAAATTTGGTATGGTAACTTTCTGTGACACATGGATGCACTACGTCATGTTTTCTGCTGGATTTCATCTTTCACCTAAGCACTGCGATCTTGAGGCAGGAAATCTTGTGCGGGTCAGTACTCGGCAACTACTGATAGCAGCTTTACCAAAATTGGTATGTTAAATCACTGAGACACAGATGTGCAATGTCATGTTTTTTGCTGGATTTCACCTGTCATTGTAGCGCCGTGACCTTGAGGCAGGAAATCTTGTCCGGGCTGAGGGGTATTCAGCAACGCGTTATGTTTGCGATCTTTTAGCCTGCTTCACTTTGTCAGGTTCCATTCAAGTGATTTCTTGATTCAGCAGGTCTGGCAGTAATCAGACCTGGGTGTGGCTAATGCAATTGAACTCAAAAAATGTGGTTGAGCACAGTTAATTCATGATTTAAAAAGGGGGAGCAATTACTTTTTCACATAGGGCCAGGTAGGTTTGGATAGTTTTTTTTTTTTTCCCTTAATAAATTAAATCATCATTTTAAAAATTGCATTTTGCAATGATGGTACATTTGACAAATGATAATACTTTATTATCCCGAAGGAAATTTTGGCTACACCGTGAACAATGAACATGATATACAGTATAAATAGAAGACAATATTTACAACAGTAAAATACACAATAGAGACAACAGATACCAGAATAAAGAATAAAACATATGCATATAAAAAAAAAACAGACTGCGTGGTTACAACTGTACATGGAGAAAAACACTGGTCACCTTAAAAAGTAAACGACGTGTATATATTAAGATGGGATAAATTTCTTACAAAAACTAATGAATTTGGTTAAAAGCTCGGATACTGGCTGGGATAAAAGAATGGCGAGACCTGTTCGTTCTTAAAAACGGCAATCGCAGGCGGCGTCCAGATGGTAAAAACTCAAATTCCGAGAAAAGGGCATGTGAACTGTCATTTAAAATTTTCCTTACTTTTTTGACAATTTGCCGCTCATAAAACGTGCCAATTGATTTTGTTGGGATGCCAATTATTTTGCTAGCTGTGTTTACAATTTTATTCAGCTTATTTTTATTCTGAACGGACAGGTTGCCATACCAGCACAAGATACTGAAAGTTAAAATGCTGTGAATAAAAGTTTTATAAAACAGGTTCATGAAAGTTGTATCAACTTGAAACTGGCGCAGTCGGCGTAAAAAGTACAGCCTCTTCTGTCCTTTATTGTAAATGTAATCAGTATTTTCATTCCATGATAGTTTTGAGTCAAGAACAATTCCTAGATACTTGTACTTGCTGACAATTTCAATTTCTTCATTATCAAAAGATAAAGGCGTCACTGACGATTGTGATTTCCTGAAGTCAATTACCATTTCCTTAGTTTTCTTTGCATTTAGCACCAAATAATTGTCTTCACACCACTTTCTAAAATCTGAAATTTCATTTCTGTAAGCCAGTTCCAAGTTATTTAAAAGACAAGCCACTGCTGCATCATCGGCAAACTTAATTCTAAAACAATTATCAATTTTGCTTACACAGTCATTTGTGTAGAGAATAAAAAGTATAGGGGAAAGAACGCAACCTTGTGGAGCTCCAGTGGATGTGAATGTACGAGATGATGAAATTCTTTTTACAGTGACAAACTGGGAATCGATCAATCATAAAAGAATACACCCATTTAATGATGTTGGTATTTACGTTCATATCAAACAGTTTTTGCATAAGTACATGGGGCTGAATTGTATTGAAGGCGGATGAGAAATCAGCAAATAACATACGTGCATAAGAGCCAGGTTTTTCTAAGTGATTGTAAATACGATGTAAAAGAGTTATAGTGGCATCATCAACACCTCGCCCTGGACGATAAGCAAACTGCAAAGGGTCTAACAAGTGATCTACTTCCTGTAACAGAAATTTAAAGAAAACAATTTAAAGAAACAAAGAATTTAAGAAACAAAGTTCCCGGCCCTGACGCACTAAGGGAATTTGCTGAAATTGCTGAAATGGATGCTAGTGATATTCAGTTTCCTCTCTTGGAGCTAGAGTATGTGAAGACAGTCACGTGGGGTATGGCAGCTCAAGCAGGCACAGGTTATGTCTCAGAACAACTCACCCCTGATGGAGACTGTGAGGTGTGGGTGTGCCAGTATACATCAAACCTTATCTGAGGTCAGATTCACTCCAGACATCAGTCTCAGACTAAATATAATGTCTGGACTGAATACGACTCCCTGATGAGAATGATCCACTGAAGGATTATTATTGTATTTGCCCAACAGGTAAGCACACTATCGAAATGTGTACCCATGTGACCAGCATCCTGTATTATCTTAGATACCCCTACCACTAGTCACAAACAAAGATGCAGCCGCAAACAGCCAAATTCAAATCTGTGATAAATTGTAAATAGATTATTTAATTTGTCTGAAATCTAGTCAAATGTGTATGAAATATATCATATGTTGAATATGCGTTATGATGCCACGTTAGTTATTCCTCAAGGGGACCTGTCACCTCGTTGTGGTCTTGAGGCTCCTTCAGTTTGAAGGTGTAATAATGGGCAATAATTTTAAGCATTAACACCATAAGGGTCATAGCTAATGAGTATATGACTGAAAAAACTTAAACTAGAAGAATTAAGTGAGAGCCATACTCACACAATCCATCTCGTATCAACACGCCACATTTTAGGGTTTACAACGATCGGTTGATGCAAGTATTTGGATGAAGATGTGACCGTTGTCGACACATCCTGGTTGGCCAACATTCAATGATGTTGATACATCTTTGAATGCTGGCCATACCCTTGGGCAAATTTCAGCAAATTCCCTTAGTGTGTCATGGCCGGGAACTTTGTCAAATGTACCGTCATGTACACACGTGGCTGTTGGAAATCTCTATTTCAGAACATATTTTTTTAACAGATATCTTCATATCTCGGCAGTATATCAATTTCAGCAAATTCTTTTTTATAATTTATATGTATATATCAGCTGCAATATGCATTGATAAGCACATGATTATAATCATTGGTGACACTTTGTGGGGCCCCAGAATGGGTGGCCCCTCCCAAAAACTAAAAAATGTAAAAAAAAAAATAATAATTCTTCATAAGGAAATTTGATATTGCAGGTTTCTCTGGCAGATTCATGAACCCCATGAGGTGGTTTATCAATGCTGAAAATCATTTTGAAATCAGTAGTTTGGGCTAGAAAACGCCCGCAATGGGACTCCACCTTTGGGCTGAAACGTACTCTCTTCCTTGTAGATGTTGTACAGGCTGCTATTTTTGACAGATTATTTTCATATTTGGTATATACACGTGTAATACTTACGACTCCTATCGATTTTGGATGCCATGGTGACAGTATTGGCCGCATAATACGCACATTAGTGGCAAAACGTGGAGATTTTCTGCAATATTGGATTGATTACTTTCAGATTTGGCATGGACAATTCATATACTTCTCTAATGACACACATCGATTTTGGCTTTCATGGCGACAGTATTGGCTGAATAATGTGCAATAAAGGGGAGAAGTGGGTTTTCTGGGGCTACACCCATGCGCTCGCCGCTGACTGGACTGTAGTTGTGGCATGGATACTTATATTTTTATATGGATACTCTGAATATCTGGCTTAAGAGGGTAAAGGACTGCTCTGTGAAATGCACCTTCTTATTTGCATGATATGTTAAAATCATGCAATTGCAGTAGGAACCAGAGACGGGATACAAAGTGGGCCCCAAAGGTGGACATTCAGAACCACTGCTCTGTCGCATTCTTCAAACAGTATCAGCACATTGTTGGAATCCTTAAAAAGGTCCATTTAAGCTATAGAACAGAAGGGACCATATATTTCCTGGGGTTGGGGAGGACAACAAGGCCAATGGCCCGTGTCAGGGAAAATCAATGGGCCATTTTTGAAATGTATGAGATCCATTATCAACATTTAATGCACCAGTAATTTTAACCATAACATAAATTTAATCAAAACGCATACTGCATATATACATACATTTTGCTTTGTATGTTTAATGCTAAAAACCTGCTGATTCATACATTTTGATGTTGATGTTTATCATGACAATATTGTTTAAAACAATAAGAATCAATTCTTGATACCGAAGACAAGATCATGTACTCAAATACACAAGTGGGAAATTGGCCATTTCGGTTTGAGTCGTTTCGTAAAACTATTGGCTGTGGCAGCAGTCTGCTGATACACTAGCTCTAAGTTGATGGTTTTTGACTCAATGCTCAAGAGTGCACTACAATCTTGTAGCGGCACTGGCTGCAGCTCTACATTGTCAAGTGTGAAAATTATTTGACACAGATGAATCATGGCTAGAGGATGATCCGGGTATCAAAATGTAGATTAAAATGAGATTTTTCATTTGCCGTAACTTGATTTTGTTTATCAGCCTATCTCAAATAGTGATACGCCTTGTTACAACTGATAATGTAACAACGGACCAATCATGTAATGACTGCCCGATAATGTAATAAAATGAACCGATAATGTAATAACCGCCTGCCCGATAATGTAATAACATTTTGACCAATAATGTAATAAAGTGTCTGCCCGATAATGTAATGACACCCAACCAATAATGTAATATGAGTGGGAGCAAAGTTGAGTAATCGCGTGTCATACGATTTGAAGATTTCTGCCGTGGCGGCCATATTGTTTCACCTATTTGCGGTGAAAATCAATAGGGTCCATCCTTGATGTAATCGCAATCCCTCCACCCAAACTTCTTTAGCGGAGGTAATAATCAGTTCAGTTCATCTTGGCGTGAGTGGATGACTGTGTTGCTAGATCATCAAGCCAAATTCATGTGGGTGTGAGTGGGTGGTGGTGACGCCAGATTGTTGTCATTCATTTTTGAGGGTGTGGCAGTGTCACAAGATGTATCGGGCCAAATTTATCTTGGGGTGAGTGTGCAGAGTGCTGCCAGATGCGTCTTTTGAAAATCCATGTATGCATAGTCATCTAGCAATATAATATGGCCCGCGATAAAAGTAATGGTGCAATAGGGCGCGTGAGGGCAGTGAACAGGGTTGCTGTTGAGGGTACCCCGCTATTATTCTATGCTTGTGGACGTGACCTAACTCCTAGTGACTGTGACGTCAACAGTTCGCCCAACGGCTGATTAAATGTTGACGTCACAATTACTTTGGACTTGGGTCACGTGGTACCCTCACATGCCCCATTAACCCCTTTGTGCAGAAGCCAAATATGGCTATTAATGTGTGACACTACTGAATGCTTTACTATTCAAGATTTAAGCTTCATAGACAGGGGGAATATGACTCAGCTGAGACAATACACTTGCAACATTTAGTATTTCATCGTATTTCAGTTTATTTTCATAATTTTGGGAGAGAAAAGGGGCTGCAAACAGAGTCTTCAGGAAAATTCAGCATTGATATGACAAAGTAATACTGAGGATTGTAAAATGGCTGGAGCTTAAAACAATACATTTCTGGGGTCATAAACTGCTTGACCACAAGTATTCCTCATCTGAGTGTGAAATCTTATTTTGCTTCGAAAGAGGAAGCCAATGAGACAGCTCTCCAGGTGGCTCCCCAAACACTAACAGCCCTCAAAATGGCGTACTGTCAAATCATAAAATCATATTTAACTTTTTACTCATGATATTCAATGTGAATTAATGATTTTCTGGTTGAATGTAGCATGAGTTTATCAATATAGGCGCAGCTGGACATCAGTGGTCACCAGTAACCTCTCCAAATGTAAAACATGCCTTTCCTCCATGATAAAGTTAGGAGTTTTGTCCATTATTCGACAAAGCCACATCAGTAAGCACATGTAGTCATTAAAGGAACTGCTTATTTCACAGTCCAAACGTTCACTCAGATGGAAAGCTTGCTACTTATAATTCCTATCATCCAAGCGAAACGAAAGCATGTAACAGTGCTTTTTACACCCTGGAAGGAGCAAGTGTAAGTCACTACACCTGTTTGCATTTTATACGAGCGAAAATCCAAGGCATTTTATTTTCTTGAATGCGGTATAGATTCTTAAACAGATCGCCTCATTAAGCAAAATGCCAGCACATTGCAATATCGACTACTCTTGTTAGCCAGTATGATAAACTAGCTCTGTGATCATGGTGGTAGATCAAAAATAATAAATAGCTGGCTAGAAGTAAAATAGAGCTGCACCATTCAAAGATGGTTCAACTCACATCTCAAGATGAAAATCTCCATCGTTGAATTTCTCCTCCGAACAAGAGGCTCCTCAGAGCTTGTACTCGGGCCGGATCTAGGCCTGGGCCGATAGCAAAACCACGCATGTGCATCAGCAGGACAATGGTGACTCGAGGAGAAGAAAAAAAAATAATAATGGAGCCAAAACTTAGACTCGTGGTCTATCGGCCCGAGTAATAATCAATCCTGTCAGCCCTCCCACTGGGCAAAATACCTCGTAATCCGGAGATATCTTGACCCTGCATATTTTGTGACACGCAGCGTATCCGGATTTATCATTGACGAATCCGGGCATGTTTTGAGTCAAGATTTGTTTATCACGTATTAGGACCGTATTTACAGTAACACATTTTAAGGCACAATGGTTGTAAGTACCGTACCACAACATTTCCAGAGCAGCAATTTCAACTTTTAACTAATAATAAGTTGCCTTTTAAAAGTGTAGCCTATTCAAGCCTTCTCTAGAGCTTTTACTGTCCTTGCCCCAGTATGAATTTAAAGTGCTATTCACTTCCATCAACAATAAAATATTTGGCATTGTATTTTTTTACCTTAGCACGGATATCTGTCCAATTCCAAAGGATGCTTGATGCCATTACAGGCTACGTCAAAGCATGCCAGTCTGATTAAGCCTATTTAACTGGTAAACGGACGGTTTGAAGAATCCAACAGCACATTAATGTGACACACCACTAAATGAAATGGTCTGAACAAAATACCTCGGAATCCAGAGGTATCTTGATGCCGTATATTTCACGACACGCTGTGTATTCCGACCGCACCCGGCAATATCCTGATTTCTGATTTTCCAGGCCTGTTTTGACTGAGTCAAGATTTGTTTATCGCGTATCCAACCGTATGCGGAAACACATTTTAAGGCACATGGAGTGCGAGTACCTTAAGGGAACAGGGCTTAATTGCATGAAGAAATGTTCCCCTTGTTTTCCCCTTTTACAACCTTTTAAATGTCTATTCCAGGGGCATCGCCTTTTTTATAGCCTGTGCCCCAGTGTAAAATTTGAAGTTTCATTCGCTTTCCTCGCTAATAAAAAATTGGCATTGTATTTGTTTGGTTCATCACGGATATCTGTCCTATTCAGACGAATGTTTCACTCCAAATACAAGCTACTTGCAAAATGGCCTGCGTTTCACTCCTTAACTTGTGAATTATAAGGCTTACGTCCCGCAGCAAATTCAAAACCTCCTGTTAATTATCCTGTTTCGTATTAACCTTTTAAACTACCGAAGTCTATATCTTAACTGATATCAATATTATGGAGTATAATGGGCATGAGCATAAATGCCAACCTGGGCGGGATGCAGGCGGTAGAAAATATACAGAGATATCATGAGCCCGGATATGGATGGTATTTCCTGGGACGTATCCGGAGTTTGTATATGCTCCAGATACTGATGGGTATCCAGTGATATTTTCCCCAGGATACCTCAAACGTCTGTTATCCGGGTGCGTGTGTGGAGCCTGGATATGACGCGTATCAGAACAGTCCCAGTCCAGAGTTGGGATATCCCCGGATACGAGACGCGCACAAACCAGTATCCGGAGCATATCAGCCCGTATATCCCCGGATACAGATAATATACGGATGTATCAGACTCTATCTCTGGAAAACCAGTGTTTTTGCCCAGTGTCTAGTCTGTTCCACTCAGAATAACTGCCATTTTCCATATCAGAATCTCATTTCCATCCTGCAGATATAAGCTCAACACTCATGGCTCTGGAAGTCTCTTTTTTTTTTTTTTTTTTTTTCCCCCATGCGATTACGTCATTCTCAGCTGCGCAAAATTCAGAGAATACAACCTAATTGATATTACGCAAGTGTTTAAATACCTTTCTGATGGTCCAATCAATGTCTTTAAGTTTCTGTGGAAAGTTTATACTCTTTGGATTTAAATAAGAATTGTCAATCAATACATCATCACTGGGGAAGTTTCACGCAGATGTGAACTATAATTGCGTTTCGCAAATTGGCCTAAGTATATAATTGACTGACTGGCTAGTCAACGAGAGAACGCAAGAGGAAGGAAGCGCTGAATTCGCAGATGGAGGATATCATATTTTTGATGTGATGACTACAATTAATTGTAGAATGCCATGTCGAATTTTTGCTTCAGAAAACTGATTTTCCTGAACTACTAATTGGGATACTATTGGCTCACAATAGCTGAAGTGGTTGCTACAAAGTACAAAGATTTTTTTCTGTGTTTTTTTGAACTGGTGGATTGATGCTATGGGCAAGTATAGCAGTTTGCACATCAGGCTTGGCTGAGGCTATTAATTCATGCAGCTCTAGAAAAACAGGAATAGGACTGAACTCGTCCGTGTTCTAAACCTTGTTAAACAGCATGCAGCTCCATGTCTGCTTGTGTCTACATCTGCAAAAAAGGGTTAAAAATCCGGGCGGATTTGGTTGTTGCATCAGAGTCAGATGTCGGACTGGATGGAGTTGACAGTCAGTAGTGGTAAACGTGGGTGACGATCTGGATTCAAGCGAAGTTGCAACAGCAGGTTTGGGTTTGAGCCAATCTTTAACGGCTATTTTGTTCTCAGTAAAGTGGGCCTGACCAATTTTAAATTTCTGGCCTGCCTCTTGGCCAGTAATGGGGTAATCTAATGTGGGAGGCACTGGGCAGATTCATGCAAACTTCCGTTCCGAGTGTGGCTCCTCACAGCCTGTAGTTCATGGCCGAGCTCTTTATCGAAATGCCAAAGTCTTGTCTGAATTGGGGGATCAGTGTGCCAATTTGAAGTTCGAGGCCAGTGGGAAAGAAAAAATTCAGTCATAAATAATTAGCGAAGTGTAATCAAAAAAAAAATGCTATCTGCAACATGATTTCAAATATACTTTTACAGTGACGAAATGATCATTTAACTTTGCCCATTAGACTTCCAGCGAAGTAGCCTAGCTAAAGCTAACTGTTTCTAAGTAGGCTGAAGCATTGAATACTAACTATGCTCTGAATTGAAGACTATTTTTGCAAACAGTACCTTGAGATAGTTTCCAGTCACCTCCATCTTGAAAGTAACAATAAGTCGATTGACGAGCACAAACAAATGGATTGTAATCTGTTCCCCTATCCTTCCTATTCGTTTGTGCTCGCCAATAGACTTTTTGTGACTTTCAAGATTGAGGTGACTGGAAACTGCCTCAAGGTACTGTTTACATAAATAGTCTCTTTTAATAAACTACCTGTGCATTTTCAAGTTCTCAGTACCTCGTTTTAAATGTCAGGGCCCTCGGAATTCTGCTGATGAAGTGTGGAGCTACTTTTTAAGCCTTGTTAATGATGAAAAATTCCATTAAATTCCATTAAAGGAATTCATAAAGCCATATGAAAGTGGGGGTAGAACAACAAGAGCAACTGTCAGAGGGGACTGTGTGGTGCCATTCAGACGTAGTGTGTTCAGTAACACAGTCCTCTCTGTGAGAGCCTCCCGTCAATGGAACAGGCTTCCAACAGAAGTAAGAGAGACCTCCAACTACCTAACATTCAAATTCAACCTGAAGATGTTGCTTAAAGCCAACCAACACTGAACTCATGACTAATCAACGAATCCATTTGACACTGATGTCACAATCTATTGTTTTCTCCCTTTTATTACTTGCTATATCTGCTATGTATTACTCAGCCTTTTCTTTATTATTTTTAATTCTATTGTAGCGTATTTTACTATATTGTATGAATGAGTAGATTGTGTGTATAAGTGGTCATATCGCTATTCTCACAGCCTGCTCAGGGACTACAGATGTAAATTAGCCTATGGCTAACTCTGGCCCATTTACATGAATGCGAAAGCTGACATGTCGATTAATATGCAATGTCCCTGTAAAAATAAACAAATAAATAAAAATAAAAAAATAGCGATTTCTTTGCATGGCAACGCTATGCCCGATTCGCTACCGTTGTAAGCCTGTTGGGGGCTTCGGCTAAAAAGCCATGTATTTCGAAATGTTGCGTGCGTATGGAGGTGGGGTATTCGATAAAAGTTAATTATGTTTCAATACACCCCAAGTCAATTTCACACCGGAATTCTCCTTTAAGTGCACATCTCCATAAAATTGAATCGGGGGTTCTTGCAGACCTTATCGCAGTACTCGGTCAGCTGGAAAAATGTGACACACATTCCAAACCGTGAGGGAGATGCTGGCTCTGTAATCCCGGAGCAGCTTTCTTCAGTTCAATATGCAAGGTTCTGCCCAGGACGGTCGGAGTGCTGGACAGTATATGATGCGAGCGCGTGACCTGGAAAATTTTTTTGCAACAGTTTGAAAGCAAATATTGCCTCTGAGTCACCAGAGATTGCTGTGTTTCTTTGATGTTCTCCAAAGCGCGAAGTGAGATGTCTCTAATTTTCATAGATTGATGCCATATTCATAAACTTGTTTTTCTATTTTGTATGCGAATGCTTTTGATTAAATTTCTGAATACGACTTGGCTGTCATTTGTTTTAAACATTTCTTCAGCGGCGCCCATCGGACGGAGGACAAGGAGGGCGATAAACGTCTTTATACTGCTTACTGGTCTTGATTTGTTTTCAGTCATTTTCCTTGTTAAAGGTATTTGAAATCTCCCTCCTCAGTTGTAGCTAATAACTCGTTAGATTCACGATGCAAAAAAGTTTGCATTTCAATCTTTGTTTTCAATGAAACAATCATGGAGCGAGGGTTTGATAGTTTGCTTTGTAGCTTGTGGCAAAAGTTAACGCGGAAAATCCACAGTAGGATTTTTTTTTTTTTTTTCTTTCCCCCCCCATTAAGGGTTACCTATTGAGGCAAGGGAATTAAACATTTTTATTGAATTTATTATTTACTCGCCTTTACAATTTATGAAAAGGAAAACTGTGTACTTAACTGCTAATGGATTATTAATATTGTTGGAAAACGTGTTAACGAAGAACAATGACCACGTTTACATGGATAGTTGAATTCCACTTTCATTTGGAATGATTAAAATCGCGTCAATTATCTCATCCGTTTCAAGGTACGTTTTCCGCCCCCTCGGTTTTCTGTCCATCGACCACCAGTGTTAAATGAAAGCACTGAAGGTGCTGATGTGTTGGTGCTTACAGCAATGACAAATATGTCCCGAAATCAGGTACGCCAATGCGGTTGAAACTATCAGCGAATCTAATATAAATATAAACTTTGTATTCAAACGAACACCAATAACTGCAATTAATTTGAGGTAGCTAAATGAACGACAAATGACATCTGGTTATGCTAGATCGTTAAGAGCTGCTCACGTCATCTATTTTAACTTCAATACGAATTTAACAGGTTGTTTTATGACGATGAACATAAACTTCTGGGTGCAGAAAATGACACCAACAATAAAATTCATTAGGGGTCAGCTAACGTGGCAAATTTCCCAAAATGCAGTCATTTGGTAAACTTAAAGCGTGTTCCAATGAAAATTAATGGAGGTCAGTGCTGGAACAATACATTGGCCATGGTTACATGATGTTTTTTAATTCGAAATTAATTATTTGGAATTAAATAGTTCGGAATTAAAATATTCTCCCTCGAGTTTACATGGAAATAGCAATTCGGAATTTAGATATACATGGAAAACATGTTTAATCGCCTGTATTTAATTCCGCTTAACATCTGAGGGTCGGGAAGGGTTCTGATTGGACAGGGGGAGCACTTGAAACTCCACTCTTTTCTTTTTTCTTTCCAAACTTCACTCCCTGATTCTTTTCATCTCCGCTTACACCATAGAAGAACACACAATATAAACTGTTTTCGCAGTTTGTTTACCATGTTCTGTGTGAATACTCCTTTCTAATTGGCTGGCAGGTGTTGATTATTACTGTGGAACCACACAGGTAGTTCGGCCTATGGTAGTTTCACCGTTTGAAGTTTGAAATTCCGCTAGCCAACCTATAACCATACCAACATTGGAGCGCTGGCATTTGACTGGGTATAACGGAAACCAAGCTACTCATTTATCTCCAGTAAATTTTGCGGCGTTAAGTTGCGTTAACAATAGTTGCTCAAGCGATAATGACCTTAAATATTAAAGCAGTGAAATAATCGCGCTTTATTCATTAAACAATAGTAACTGTGTACAGTTACAAAGGAAACTAACATGTCCACTTCATGTAGCAGCTACTGTTGACAGTTCGCTAGTTACGTGCTGTGACAACAGACTGATTTCAGCTCTTCGGAAACTGTCATAAGTTCATTGTAATTGCAGGTAGCAAGTTAGCAGCAGTCTGCATAATCGCGCTTAATGTGTTATGCATAATCTCTGTTTCAGATGTAATCAGTTACCATAATTAGCTGGTAAAAGGATGATAGATTTTTTTGCGCACACTTTCTCCATGAAGGTAAGCTGAACTAAGTTAGCTGGTTCTGCTTTGCTTGGCATGGGCTATAGTATTGGTTATGAGAAGGCATGGCGCCTATTTATTGATTACCAGCTCGTTTTTTGTCCCCCGCCGCGCGGAACGCGCGAAGCGGGGGACATAGTATTCACGACCGTCCATACGTCCCGAAACCTTGTCTGCGCGATATCTCAAGATGTAAGCATCGGATTTTTTTCAAATTTGGTGTCAACATGTATTAGGGTAA
This sequence comes from Gymnothorax reevesii, assembly GCA_029721435.1. Classification (NCBI taxonomy): domain Eukaryota; kingdom Metazoa; phylum Chordata; class Actinopteri; order Anguilliformes; family Muraenidae; genus Gymnothorax; species Gymnothorax reevesii. The sequence continues at coordinate 56,490,117 of CM056582.1, forward strand.
TGTCCCGGGGCCAGTCGAATTTGGTGACCTTCGCGACATTTTCAAGGTCACACCGAGGTATGATAGATTCTGACACTGAAATGCTTGTCTGCGCGATATCTCAAGAAGTAAGCATCGGATTTTTTTTTTCAAATTTGGTGTCAACATGTATTAGGGTAATGTCCCGGCGCCAGTCGAATTTGGTGACCTTCGCGACATTTTCAAGGTCACACCGAGGTATGATAGATTCTGACACTGAAATGCTTGTCTGCGCAATATCTCAAGAAGGAAGACTCGGATTTTTTTCAAATTTGGTGTCAACATGTATTAGGGTAATGTCCCGGCGCCAGTCAAATTTGGTGACCTTCGCGACATTTTCAAGGTCACACCGAGGAATGATAGATTCTGACACTGAAATGCTTGTCTGCGCGATATCTCAAGAAGGAAGCCTCGGATTGATTTCATATTTGGTGGCAACATTCATTAGCGGGGGACATAGTATTCAAGACCGTCCGTACGTCCGTCCGTACGTCCCGAATCCTTGTCAGCGCGATATCTCAAGAACGAATTGTCGGATTTTCTTCAAATTTGATGTCAACATGTATGATGGTGATGCCCCGGCGCCAGTCGATTTTGGTGACCTTCGCACCATTCTCAAGGTCACACCGAGAGATTGTCGATTTTCACACTTTTGGCCTTGTCAGCGCAATAGCTCAAGAACGAATTGTCGGATTTTCTTCAAATTTCATGTCAACATGTATGACGGTGAGGCCCCGGCGCCAGTCGATTTTGGTGACCTTTGCACCATTCTCAAGGTCACACCGAGAGATTGTGCATTTTCACACAGAGAGCCTTGTCAGCGAGATATCTCAAGAACGAATCGACGGATTTACTTCAAATTCCATGTTAACATATATTGGGGTGATACCCCGGCGCCAGTCCATTTCGGTGACCTTCGCGCCATCCTCAAGGTCACACCGAGAAATTGTTCATTTTGACACGATTTCACATTTTGTGGCAGGGGACAAAGACACGTTAGTGTCAAATACTTGTTAAGTGTAAAACTTCAGTCAAAAATTTCTGATTGCTTTGATTTGATATTGCTAGCAAATGACCATGGTATAAGCGGAATAATCAACTCGTAGGTCTGCATGCCCAGAACGACAGGAATTAATTTTAAAAGGAATAAATGATTACATGATCGAGGAATTAATTCGGATTTAAGATCGGAATAAACCAGCCACTTATTTCGGAATTAAATTTAATTTAATAATATTTTTATTCGGAATTCGGTTTTTACATGGTCTTTTTTAAGCAGAATGAATTTTTATTCGGAAATGAATTATTTTCATTTGGAATTATAGCTCTCATGTAAACGTGGGCAATGTTTGAAACAATTGCTTTCCCCATGACGCGCGTTACTTCCGCATTCCTCGATTCCTATTGGAGTCTATGGAAGTGTCAAATAGTGCTAGAAGTCGAAAACAAAGCTCCATCTCAAAAATCTGGCAAATTTGTCCTGTTCCATCAATGTACGACTTCAACTTATTCAATTCAAGGTTATCCACCGATTAAACTTTTCCAAAACCAAATTGAATAAGATCTTTCCCTCAGTCTCTCCCACCTGTGACAGGTGCAAGTCAAGCGATGGGACCCTTGGTCATCTTTTCTGGTTTTGCCCCAAGCTTAGGAGTTTTTGGTCTGATATATTTAGTATTTACAGTATTATATACAAAACTTCATTAGATCCCGATTGTCTCCTAGCGATTCTGGGCTGCTCTGACTCCTCTTTGACGCTTCCACCAGTATTACAGCAAGCCCTTTCATTTGGCATGGTTATAGCAAAGGGGGTTATTTTGAGAGATTGGAAGTCGATCCCCTCTCCTTGCTCAAAGAAATGGTTGAATGAGATGGTCTCCTGTATCTACCTTGAGGAAATAAGGTACACTCTGTCCAATTCATCTCCAAAGTTTCTTAGTCTGGGGACCATTCATAGACTATATTAGGGGTATGTCTGTTAGTTAACCATCTTTGTATTTTTTATTGAATGTGATATCACTCATTGTATTTTTGACCCCACCTGGAGCTGGCCTCCAGTACTCATGCCTGGACTCTTTCCTAACCACTGGACACTATTGCTTTTTTATTTGATTGACATGCGCTTGTATATTGATCTTATGCTGATTATTATTATTATTTTTGTCTTTCTCTCTACGAACTGGCAGTTGTTTTTTTGTTGTGTTTCCTGTTTTGCTTCTGTATTGTGTTTGTTCTTGTCTCTTGAGTTGTTCGAAAATCTGAAAACTTATAAATAAAGTTTGTAAAAAAAAAAAAAAAATCTGGCAAATTTAAATCCAAGATATCATGGCATTTAACGCATAGAGCCATATTCCAGGGCTTGATTTTGACTGGCCTAGTGGCTATCCCTGTAACAGACGGAATAACGGACACACAAACCAACTACCGTATGCCCCGCTTGCGCGCATGCTCACAGAGGCATAATAACACTGATAGATTAACATGTAAAGTGTTTTCGACAGATTTATCTCGCGTTGCTGTCACTTGTATAACAAGAGAACTTTTGCAGGCTCAGATGGCTCTCGGTGTTTCCATCACTGTTGGGCTGGTTTTTCGATATCAGTGACGACTAGCACTGACGGGGCACGGGCTGAAAACGCGACTTTGCTATTCTCATCGCACGATCGAGTCATCATAACAAAAGAAAAATCCTATTCATTAATATCAATAACAACAACCATAGCAATCCCCCCCCCCCCCGAGTAATCGCAGTACATAAAACGAGAAGTATAATTTAATAATTGGATGAGTATTGGCCAATGTGCTACACTGTGAGCTCCTCCCATTCAGCACGCAGCAGCAGCAACACCCCCTCCCCCCCCCCCCCCCCAGCTATGGCATCATGCATCGGCGATCTCCCAGGGGGCGATTAGGGCGATCTGAAAATATCAAGATTTCCCAGCTCGAGTTTGCGATTCGCTTTGGCAAGGCTATATCTTGGAAACACTTTGGAGTAGGACCCTAAAATTTTGCATGTGTTCATTATACATGTAAAGGTATTCCAGAAATAAATTTGAGCCAATTCTGAGTCTGTGACCGTGGAAGATTCTTGTACTTTGGTTGACTTCATATGGAATGAACGGGCAACTTTGTCCCAATCGCCTGAGTGTTCAAGGCTCTTTGGCTCTGTCAAAGGCTCTGTCCAACTGTCTTTGGACAGTTTGAAATTTACCTGCCTATTTAGCTCCCTCATGGCATCTTTTATTGTGTTGACAAATATCATAAAATATACGATTCGGTAGCTTCAAAAAAACCTATCCGGTACTAGCCGTTTGTGACATGATTTCTTTTTACTCAAAATCGTCTGGTAATTTCTACTGAAAAGTGCTTTATTAGTTTTTACAGTGCTGGTGGAAGTGGTGCTAACAAACTGTAGCTACATAATCTCACTCTAGAACAGCTGCGTTGGGTTGGACGAATGGGGAAACGTTTAGTGGCACATCAAGGTCAGACTACTTCAGTCAGGCTAGATCCACATGTATTTAAAACTGTTTAATAATGATAATTACACAAAAACCAAGTACAGGAAACCGACCCTACAGAAACGGACCCTTTTATCACACACTGCATAAATAGCATAGCATGTTGGAAATCTTTTATTTGAAATGCATTGTTTGTTTTTGTGAGTTTGTTGCTTTATACAAAAAACTGGAGAGCATCTGGGATCACACCAGCCGTGACAGCAATGCTAGTATTGTTTTAGATATGGCAATCCTTATTATGCTACAGTCTGTGAGTGTGTACTTGGACCACACCCATCTTTGAACTCAGCCTTACATTTAATCCCAACAATTTGCCTGAAATGTTTTGTGACTGCATCTTAAAATGTTGCAATGCTATCATTTTCACTAGAATTTTCCACCCACAGACAAACCCGAATGCTTGTAAACATCTGCAAAAAATACTTTCATTACATTTCAGTAGTAATCTTGTTGTAGTTTGTTTTGATTACACCTGCGCACACTAACGCGCACACACCCTGATCTGCTGAAAATATCGGCTTGGCCACTGTGGCTCGTAATTATGGTAAATATCCCAGTTTAGAGCACGATAGAGTAATTTTAATGGTCTGGTTGGATTTTGGCTGTACCTGGGGTTCTATCTTTCTCCTGGGGAAAAAAAAAAATGCTTTTTTTCTGTTTCTTCACTCTGAAGTACAGCCATAAAATCAAGGAACATTTGCTTGTCACAACTACAGTGAGGACAACACTTGGGAGCCAGAGGACAATTTGGACTGCCCAGACCTGATCGCAGAGTTCCTGCAGGCCCAGAAGATCGCTCATGACACTGGGGGCAAGAGGAAACCCGAATCCGACACAGAGGCTGGCGAAGAGAGCCGGCCCAAGAAAAGGAAAGATGAGGTGGGCTTAGCGTTCTCCCATCCAATGGTGGAGAAAATGTAGGCTACTCCCAACTGTGGAAACTGAACAATGTTACCATCTCTCCTGCAGCCAGAGAAGCTCCGGGGGTTTGCACGAGGTCTGGACCCAGAGCGTATCATAGGGGCGACCGATTCCAGTGGAGAACTGATGTTTCTCATGAAATGGTATGTAAGGCAATTTCTCTATCTCAACCTCTGCTTGATCTGCTTTATCCTTGTGACTGTTCATTACTCTCCTGCTGTTGGTTGTGTCGCCAATGTACTTTTTGTCCGATAGGTAAACAAATATTTGAACATATTCCAACGTATTTCAACATATTCAAATATTTCAACATATACCAAGGTGTTGTGCCAGCCAAGATCTAAAGCTCTTTCGTGGCTTGGGAAAAGAGCTAATGATCAGCCTAATCGAGGACATTTTTCTGGTGCAGGCAGTCAGTATGCATCCATGCAGGGTGGTACAGCTAGCCATTTTCTGGCTGTGTTTTCAAATAATTCAGAGCAACTGCAGTGTCTGTATGGGTCGCCAATGGGGTAATCCCAGAGCGGGCGTCGGGATATGTTTTAATCGTACGTCGAGGATTTTTCCAAATTAAGGCACTCTGTAGGCCTGTAGCAATTATTAAATAATTGTCTAATTGTCAATTATGTATAATATTAGCGGTTTCATGGTTTTTTTTTTTTTCAGTTTTTCAAATTGTGCAGTCGCCGCCTGTTGATAATGACAATTCAATTGTTAATTGTCAGTTATTTCTCAGACAATTAATTGTATAGCAAATTTTGGAATTGTTACAGCCTTAGTGCTCTTGAGATTTCACTCAGTCAGAAAAATATCACTTTTTCTATTTATTACCCTGCCCCACCTGAAGGGGGAGAGCAAGGGGTATTGTTTTTGGTTCCGTTTGTTTGTTTCTTTGTTTGTTAACACTTTAGCAGCAAAACCACCCTAAATTGGGTTTAGGGATTCCCACTGACCCTGAATAGATGCCTGTTGAAAAAGTAGGTCAAAGTATGTGCAAGGGGCGGGGTTTGTTTTGCCTGGCGCCACTTGTTTATTTCTTTTTTACCTTTCAAATTTAGTTTCTGAGATACTGCCATCTGAAATGTGTTAATGGCTCTTATTGGCTGATGCATTTCAACTTCTTAAGGTCCACTAGGCTGATTTGGATCTGACTCAGCGCAAATGTTCCTCTCATGGCTCTGAACAAGTGTTATTTTTCAGCTCTATTCGAAATAGAGTATGGCTGCCTTGGTCTCTTGAGTGGCGGACACATACTTAAATGATCCAGCTTCCCTTGTCAGATTTGCATAACATACACTTGCAGCACAGTTGTCTAATGGCCCAAGTATTACTTTTTTTGGCTCGATTCGGTACCAGTTAGGTCACTCTGGCCTCTGGCTGACGCAGTAGATTTGGATCAATCGTGGTGTTTTCACTTTGATCATGCCCCTGACCAAGCGTGTCCATTTCCAGGCTTGTTTCAGTATCCAATATAGCCTCTGATTGGCCGACGCATTTTTGACTACTTCTCCAGTTCCACTGGTCACGTTTGGATCAGCTATTGTTTATTTACTGGTTGCATGGCCCTGACCAAGTGTGTTTTTTTTTCGATTTGCCACCTAGTATGGCCACCCTGGTCTCTGATTTGCTGACACACTTGACTTCCTCTCCAGTTCAACTGATCAGATATGAATCATACTTCGTGAATGTATTTGTGTCATGGCCCTGACCAAGTGTTGTTTTTTTTTTTTTTTTTTGGCTTGATTCAAAATCCAATCACTGGGTGATGCATGTTCAAGTTCTTCTGCAGTTCTGATGGACAGTTTGATCGCACTCGGTACAAATGTCTATCTCATGGCCCTGACGAAATGTGCAGATATTTTCAGGTCAATGCAGAATCCAATATAGCTACCCTAGCCTCTGATTGGCTGACACATTGTTTACTTCTTGCCAGTTGGTAGATTTGGATGACGCATGCGACAAAAATTCACTTCCATACCCCGACCAAGTGTTCTTATTTATTGATCGTTTTAGAATCCAGTGTGGCTCTCCTGGTATTTGATTGTCTGTCACATTTTTACTTATGACGTTCCAGTGAGTAGATTTGGATCAGATTCTTAGTTTTAGCTAGCGAGCCGTGCAGCCGTGATTTGCACGGCTAATTTTCGAAAAACACGGCCAAAAAAAATGGTGTACGGCTTGACCCAAGCCGTGCTAAAGGGGTGCTTCCCATCCTTATATGTGATTGGCTGAGCTGCGTTCCATGCCGGTATAATATTACTGTAACCCACTGTGGCAGGGCGCAGCACAAAATATCCCCATGCACAACGAACTTCTCTGCACTCAACTGACTCCTTAGGTTATGTTTGTTTCAAGACTTTAAGCTCGCTATTGCAATGTCAGCGATGTTTAGCCTTTTAACCTGATAACCAGCTGGCTATCTACCTAGCTAGCTATTGCATTACAGAGTTCAGTATCACTTTTTGCGTTGCAAGCTATGTTCCTAACTTGCTCGCTATTTCAGTAGCCTATTAGCAATAAATTATTGACTTTTTCTTGTGTTTATTTTATGCGCTATGTGTAGGGTAACCCCATCCATTGTAGTGAACGCTAGCTAGTTGACAGACTGGCTAGCAAACAAATGCACAATTCAACATATTTTCCTGGACACCGGCAAGTGTGGAGGACAAAAGTCAATCGTTCCCTACTCTCGCTGCTGGTTGTGATTATTTGGCTGATCGGCGCAAGTTGAGAACAAGGAAACTCGAAAACCGGAACACCCGTAAAATTATTTAACAAGGTCTTTGGGAGACCGAAGGAGACATTCAAAATAGCCTGCTTTCATAGTATATCTACATTAGCGAGCCCAAATAGCCTGATGTGACATGACAGTGGTGCTAGATGAAAAAGCAGTCTTGGCGTCTGTATTGCTGGCCAACCATTCTGTCCACTCTATCTTGCTTCGTGGAAGAAGTTCTCAATTTTATAGTTTCATCATTACCAATAAATTCTTAATTTTTTTTTTTTTTCCTTGCGTGTTTATTTAATGGGCTAGTTATATGTAGGGTATCCGTTTTATAAAAGGAATGGGCCCCTTGAAGCAGTGATTTTTATAACTGTGGAGGGGCACTAAGGCTTATTCCTTTATTTAATAATTTGTCTCTCACCTTGTCAGTTGCTTATTTTGGCTAAATCAATCTTTTTTCGCCAAAGCTAGAAAAGGTGTAGAATGCATTGACAACCATAGAAAATATACTCTTCCAAAAAAGAAACTATACAAATATTGAATTATTGATTACACTTTCTTTTCAATATGTTTTCCACATTTGTCAAAACATTTCATGTATAATAAATTGATGCTAAAAACAATGTATAGTTTCTTTTTTGGAAGAGTATATAACAATATATCAATGTAATGAAGGAAAAAACTAAGCCAATGTCTTGTGCTGAGATGTAATATTTTGTCTTCAGAATGCTCTAGAATGCACCATTTAGATCGTTTTTAAAGAATTTTCCTCCTTGTGACCCTTGATGAAAGATGGAAAACTAGATTACACACTTAACTTAGTCTTCATCTCCTTGGATTGGAGGACTAGGAATCTACATAAAACAGTCATCAGCCTGAATGCACCAACATCGCTTTGCAGCTCATATTACTTTGGCTTAGTTTAATACTGTATTAAAAAATCTACATTCTCAAATCTTCTTGAATTGGAATTAGAACTGAAGGAGACCAAGACGGTCGCAGTAGTAGCCATGACATGGATTTAGGACAAAGACTGAAGAGGGCAAAACAAAAGCACTTACCCAATGGAGTAGAAATAAGCTTTGCTGGTCCAAGTGTAGGTGCAGGGTGTTCGATTGAGACTGCTTTCTTGTGTATATCAGAAATGGAGTGTTTTCGGACACCATCCTTTTTCAGTGCACTGCCAGTAACGTCGCCAACCACCCAGTTTTTGCTGTAATTCTGCAGCACAGTTCGCTCAGACTTAGGTTTCCGGCACAGCTTGCAATACAACGAACGAACAGCGTTGTTGCCGGTCAATTCATATGCCAGCCACTTCTGCAATCCACCCACAAACCGTTTGAAGTGTAATTCCAGACGCCACCTAGATGGATTTCTGCTTGACAACACCTACCTTGCCGACAGCACACAAATCAATAGGAGCGCACGTGATGGCTGGTGTTATACTTACAAAACCCGAGTCTGAGGTTGATTCTCACCATACAAGTGGCACTTGCCACGTAGTCGGAAATGAAGTGCAAATGACAGAGGATGCACGAGCCGAGTCAGGTTGGGTCACGCAGGTAAACCCAGAGAACATTGTGGATCGTAGACCGCAGCCCGCGGAACCCAGCACAGTGAAAAAACACTCTTATCGCAATTTGCTCATGGCTTATGTCATTCCCATTGCAAATCGTGAATTTTCTATTGCAAATTGCGATGTGATACCGCTTATTTTGAGCCTTGTAGTTCTGCCTTGTTAGCCTCAGATTTTCCACACCTGTGGGCAAAGAGTTTTTGATCTTGGTAAAGAATAGCCCCCTTGGCCGACAGGTCCAAAGGGCTTATGCCGTACTTGGGGTCATTAGTGGTCTGTTGTGCGTGCGTTACGTCGTTTCAGCGCGATACAGCTTTCAGTTTTCCACGGATCCTTTTCATATTTTATATGCATGTACAAAACTCAAAACCAGTGAAGTTGGCACGTTGTGTAAATCGTAAATAAGAGCAGAATACAATGATTTGCAAATCCTTTTCAACCTATATTCAATTGAATACACTGCAAAGACAAGTTACTTAATGTTCGAACAGGTAAACTTCGTAATTTTTTGCAAATATTAGCTCATTTGGAATTTGATGCCTGCAACATGTTTCAAAAAAGCTGGCACAAGTGGCAAAAAAGACTGAGAGAGTTGAGGAATGCTCATCAAACACTTACTTGGAATATCCCACAGGTGAACGGGCTAATTGGGAACAGGTGGGTGCCGTGATTGGGTATAAAAGCACCTTTCCTGAAATGCTCAGCCATTCTCAAACAAGGATGAGGCGAGGGTCACCACTTAGTGAACAAATGCGTGAACTGATTGTCGAACACTTTAAAAACAACATTCCTCAACAAGCTATTGCAAGAAATTTAGGGATTTCATCATCTACGGTCCGTAATATCGTCAAAAGGTTCAGAGAATCTGGAGAAATCACTGCACGTAAGCGACAAGGCCGAAAACCAACATTGAATGCCCGTGACCTTCGATCCCTCAGGCGGTACTGCATCAAAAACCGACATCAGTGTGTAAAGGACATCACCACATGGGCTCAGGAACACTTCAGAAAACCACTGTCAGTAACTACAGTTTGTCGCTACATCTGCAAGTGCAAGTTAAAACTCTACAATGCAAAGCGAAAGCCATTTATCAACAGCACCCAGAAACGCCGCCGGCTTCGCTGGGCCCAAGCTCATCTAAGATGGACTGATGCAAAGTGGAAAAGTGTTCTGTGGTCTGACGCGTCCACATTTCAAATTGTTTTTGGAAACTGTGGACGTCGTGTCCTCCGGACCAAAGAGGAAAAGAACCATCCGGACTGTTATAGGCGCAAAGTTCAAAAGCCGGCATCTGTGATGGTATGGGGGTGTATTAGTGCCCATGGCATGGGCAACTTACACATATGTGAAGGCACCATTAATGCTGAAAGGTACATGCAGGTTTTGGAGCAACATATGTTGCCATTTTTTCATGGATGCCCCTGCTTATTTCAGCAAGACAATGCCAAGCCACATTCTGCACGTGTTACAACAGCATGGTTCCGTAGTAAAAGAGTGCGGGTACTAGACTGGCCTGCCTGTAGTCCAGACCTGACTCCCATTGAAAATGTGTGGCGCATTATGAAGCGTAAAATATGACAACGGAGACCCCGGACTGTTGAACAACTTAAGCTGTACATCAAGCAAGAATGGGAAAGAGTTCCACCTGAAAAGCTTCAAAAATTGGTCTCCTCAGTTCCCAAACGTTTACTGAGTGTTGTTAGAAGGAAAGGCGATGTAACACAGTGGTAAAAAGGCCCCTGTGCCAACTTTTTTGCAATCTGTTGCTGCCTTTAAATTCTAAGTTAATGATTATTTGCAAAAAAAAAATAAAGTTTCTCAGTTTGAACATTAAACATCTTGTCTTTGCAGTGTATTCAATTGAATACAAGTTGAAAAGGATTTGCAAATCATTGTTTTCTGTTTTTATCTACGATTTGCATAACGTGCCAACTTCACTGGTTTTGGGTTTTGTATATGGCCCCAAGATCTAACCAGAATTTGATTTTGGGCTTGCTGCCATTCTTATTTTGGCCAACAGGTGGCTTTTTCTGCAAAATTTCAAACGGCTCTAGCTCCCTTATTCTTCGAGCCAAGGTGCTCACATTTTTACTGAAGGGTGTTCTGCCAAGGGTTCATCTTTATATATAATGGGTTTTTGATTTCACCTAATTTTGAAGGTTACATAGGTCAAAGGTCATAAAATGTGCCGATTTCGTTTCAGCGCCATAGTGCCCTCAGTTCTCAATGGTTCCTTTTTACCCCTCAGCCCTCAAGGCCGACAGGGTATTGCTATCCTTTGTGCGGTTGGGCGGGCGGGCGTCTCCAAAAACTTCGACATTGGGCTGCGGGGTATTCCGTGCATTGCATGCCTATTTTCCTATATTATATGCATGTCTATGGGCCCAAGATCTAGCCCGAGTTCAATTTTGGTCATGATGCGATTCTTGTTTTGGCCACCAGGCGGCTTTTTCTGCAAAACTTCAAACAGGTCTAGCTCCCTCATTCTATGAGCTAAGATGCTCAAATTTTTACTGTAGGGTGTTCTGCCAAGGGTTCGTCGTATGTAATGGGTTTTTGATTTGACGTAAATTTTAAGGTTATGTAGGTCAAAGGTCGTAAAATGCACAGATTTTCTTTCAGTGCAATAGTGCCTTCTGTTCTCAACGGATCCTTTTCGTATTTTATATGCATGGCTATGGGCCCAAGATCTAGCCTCAGTTCCATTTTGAGCATGCTGAGATTCTCTGTTTGGCCACCAGGGGGCTTTTTCTGCAAAACTTCAAACAGCTCGAGCTCCTTTATTCTACAAGCGAAGATGCTCAAATTTTTACTGGAGGTTGTTATGCCAAGGGTTCATCATATATGTAATGGGTTTTTGATTTTATCTAAATTTAAAGGTTATGTAGGTCAAAGGTCGTAAAATGCACATATTTTGTCTCACTGCAATAGTGCCTTCACTTTTCAAAGGATCCTTTTCATATTTCATATACTGGTGCTGGTCAACGAATTAGAATAATTTGAAATAGTCCAATCGTAAAATTTTTAAATGCATTTTTTGTGCAGAAAGCAAATCAGGTGTTCACCGCGCCTGTCCTACTTGTGAGAGTAATCACAGAATTCGCTACCTGTAAAAAATTTGCTCAGCTGAGCTTTCCAAAAGGCCTATTTAGGCCATTTAACTGTGACACTGTTGTTTCATTGAATTAGAATAATTCATAAGTCATTTCATTGAATTAGAATAAGTGCTTGAATTTTTGTTTTCTGTGAAGAGTGTTCACTGTGCAGTATAAAGTCAGGGTTGAGTAGAATTTCTAAGTTGTAAAATCAATCATGGGTCAGCAGCGCGACCTCTCAACCGGAATAGTGGGCTCAAATTCAACCCTTCGCCAAGAAGGCTTGACCCAAACTAAAATTGCTGAGCAGCTCGGCATCAGCCAGTCTTCCGTCTGCAAAGCTCTCAAGAAAGACTGGAGCAAGCACACCAACTGTTCTGGCGTCCGAAAAACTTCTGCTCTTGACAACAAGCAGCTGAGAAAGATCGCAGTCAGCAACCGGTTCAAGTCCACTTCCGAGCTCAGCGACTTGTGGAACGAGCAGACCAGCACTAACGTCTCGAGATCAACCACTTACCGTCTGCGCAAACTCTCCTTCAAATCTCGCGTTCCAGCAGTAAAACCGATGCTGAACAAGAAACAAATGGAGAAATGGCTGAAGTGGGCCAAAGAACACGGCGAGTGGACTGCTGAACACTGACAGAAAGTGGTCTTCAGTGACGAATTACGCTTTTGCATCTCCTTCGGTGACCAAGGTCCTCGTGTCTGGTGTCGTGGTGGCGAAACCTACAACCACGAGACCGCGAAAAGATCCGTCAAGTTTCCGCAGAGCGTTATGGTCTGGGTATGCATGTCCGCTCGGGGTGTAGGGAAACTCTGCTTCCTCAAGAAGACTGTCAATGCTGCCGTATACCAACATGTTCTGGAAACGTTCCTGATTCCGATTGTTGAGGAACAGTTTGGCGAAGAAGACCTCATATTTCAACAGGATCTTGCACCGGCTCATGCGCCAAAGTCGACCAAAGATTGGTTCGCCGAAAAACAGCTTGAAGTTTTGGCATGGCCGGCCAACTAGCCTGACCTCAATGTCATTGAAAACCTTTGGGCCATCGTCAAGCAGAAAATTCGCGACAGAAGGCCGACTACGCTGGACCAACTGAAGCAGAACATCGCCAAAGCCTGGGAAGCAGTGAGTGCAGAAACTTGCGACAAGCTGGTCAAATCGATGCCGCGGAGACTTCAGGCAGTCATACAAGCCAAGGGGGCAGCCACAAAATACTGAGAAAGTGATGATTCTCATTGTAATAAAAATTATTTTAATTCAGTGAAAAGGTTTCTCCATTATTCTAATTCAATAAAACAGTGTCACAGATAAATGGCCTAAATGGGCCTTTTGGAAAGCTCAGCTGAGCAAATTTTTTACAGGTCGCGAGTTCTGTGATTACTCTAACAAGTAGGAAAGGCGCGGTGAACACCTGATTTGCTTTCTGCACAAAAAATGCATTTAAAAATTTGACGATTGCACTATTTCAAATTATTCTAATTCGTTGACCAGCACCTGTACATCTATATGAGCCCAAGATCTAGCCCTAGTTCAATTTTGGGCATGCTGTGATTCTCGATTTGGCCACCAGGGGGGCCTTTTCTTCAAAACTTCAAACAGCTCTAGCTCCCTTATACTTCAAGCTTAGATGCTCCAATTTTTTGCCCGCTTGGCCAAAAGGCCCAATAGACTTATGCTATGCTTGGGGTCTTTAGTGGTGGTATGTCATGTACCCATATGTCATGTATGTCATATGTGCATAAACTTTTGGCTTTTCTGCACTGTAGCGTTTTCAGTTTTTCACCGATCCTTTTCTTATTTCATTTTTGTATATAGCGTCTTAAGGTCCTGACCAATTTCGATTTTCAGCCCAATCGGACCAATACTATAGCCAATTTTGGCCACATTTGACCAAGCGGGCGCAGTGGCTTTGCCACTATTTCTGATGATTGATTCTCTTGATTCTCTATTTTGTCGCAAATAAAAGGAAAAAAGAACCTCATCAATTCAGAATATTCACTCAGATTTTTTGTTAATACTGTACCAAGATTATGGATAGAAGATGACCTAAGTGGTGCTCGTGAGTATTTTTCCCAATCTCTGTCTTGTGCAAATTCTGTGTTTTTAAGCCTTAAATAGGAGTTGATCATAAATGAACAAGAATTTGGCATCTTTACATTTGGGAATAAAATGAAAAAGAAGGCTATACTACAACACCTTGAACATGCCAGGCTTCCCTTGATTTGTTGGTTGATTTTTGCCCGGCATGGTCAGATTAGCCAATGAAAATGCAGAAACGATGCATCATCTGATCACCCGAGCAACCCTTTGGACTGGTGGATACCTTTTTTTTTTTAAAAACTGAAACTATAAAACTGCCAGTTGAAATCCAAAGTTAAATTAATTTGCATTCTGAATCTCAAGTTAAGGTAATGGAAACCCTTGTAAAAATGCTTGGTTTTCATAGCCTAAATTAATAACTGCTTGCTGTTGGGAATGCATTAGCAAAGTCCTAAAAGGGCTTATCGCCCACCAGCTCCTCTAGTGGCATTTGGAGTGAACTCTGGTATTTCCTTTCTCCTTGCAGGAAGAATTCAGATGAGGCTGATCTGGTACCAGCCAAGGAGGCCAATGTGAAGTGTCCACAAGTGGTCATCTCCTTTTATGAGGAGCGGCTGACGTGGCACTCCTACCCAACTGAAGAAGAAGAGAAGAAGGATGATAAGAACTAGGCTGGGATGGCGGCGGGGGGGTCTGGTAAAGGGTCGCAGATGCCCATCTATTTCTGTATTTTACGATTTTACTTTTGACGAGATGACGGACTTTGGAGGTGAGGGTTCTGGCGGAGAGGTGGTTCGGACAGCTGGCTCCTCGAGGCCCAGATGACCACGGAAGGGAGATGCAGTATCCCTTTTCTATCTTGGGTATCAAAAACCCCTCAACAAACCCCCAAAAGTGGCAACGAAAATCACTGTCTGACTGGCCTTCTATCATTAGTCGATTTCACTAAAGTGATTTATTAATATAATTGAATAAGTCTTGTTAATATTTTTCCACAACAGCAACAAAAAAAAAAAAACATGTATGACCCTTGACGCTCCTACTTTAATATCCAATGTTAACGAGAAAACATTGTTCATATTGCTATTTGCGGAAAGATGACCTGAATACAGGGTAGCCAATTGGGTACTGGATGGGAACAATCATAAGATTCAACTAGTTTTTGAATGTATTAGGTTCTTCAGTTTAAAAAGAAAATTCCTAGAGCTAAACCCAAAGACGGAAGTCAAGAGGAAAAATGAAAACGCTCAAAGAATGGTTCGAAATGAGTTTCAACTTGTCAATTTAACTAATGGACATATTTGAGATGTTCTCCTTGATGCCTTCATGAGCTCTACTCCCTATTATGGCACAACACATACATTAAATATGGCCAAATTATGACGCCCTGAGATGGTTATTGAACTCGTGATCATTGAGAAACGTGACCGTATAAGATAAGATTATTGTAGTATTCATACAATGCTCAGTATACAAATGCTTATGAGTGTTTTTTTTATACAATAAAGATCATTTAAGATATTATGACCTACTTACATTTAAACTTAAGGTCTATAAGATCTGTGCTACATGGGTTAAGTATTATTTAATACAATAGAGCGGGTGAAAAATGCTGAGTTTTTTAAATATTTTCCATGATGAAGTGATTATATGTAGAGGATTAGGAAGTGATTTCCCATGTAGGGTGTGAATAGTCAGCGGTAGTTCAAATTCTTGTGTAGTTTGTATAAACCATGATTCTATATCAACTAATACATTGAATAAAAAAAGCTAATTTGGGACTGTGGTTTAACAAGGAGTCCAACTGAGTGCTGAGAAAGCAAAATCTCGGTGACTGGAAACCGTTGACATACAGAAGAAATGAGTCTCTCTTCCGGCAGTCTGCTGTAAGCATTTGACTGTTTTAACATTTAAAAACCAATTGTTTCCGGAGAAGCAAATCTATGAGTGTTTAGTCTTGGACAAAACACATTTCCTAAATTTTATATATCCGTAAAAGTTATAGTTTGGGTTCTGTTAGAATTTACGACCTGGGAGCCGATCTGAACATGAGTTGAAACGTCCTCAGTCACTGACGTCAGAGTTTATGTTTCAGAAGCCAGTGAGATTGCATCGGTTCCAGAAAGTTCATATTCTCTACAATCAAGTGAGGTTTTCAAGTTTGAGTTAACGCTCTCCCCCCCTCGTCCCCCATATGGCTTTCTTTTCCCAGGAAGTGAAATGTTTCACCACTTCTTACCTTGTCATTTTTGTGTAATGTGTACAAAGATTTTTTTTTTCTTATTTTTGACATAAAATAGAGTATTTTTAAATTTTGTGTGGGAAGTTTTTAATGATTACTCAGCCAAAAAAAAAAAAAGTGCCATACAGCTTAGATCCTTGCAGGTGTGTATATATGGGTGTTCGCCGTCCTTAGTTTTGGCGATTGTACAGTCAATGATTATTCAACCAGCTTGTAGTTGCATAACTTTTCCAACATAGGACGGTTCAGGCAAACTGTGTACCCTGGGGAAATTGTAGGATACCTGGGTGTACCCGGCGTGATGTATTAGGACTGCAGTATTGAAGTGGTCGTCGCTGGAAAGATGGCGTATCAATTTGTATAACATGAATCGAATACATTTTCTTCAACGCTTTCCTTTCTTAAGCATAAATGTTGGCACTTTTGGTAATGCTAAAACCAGTCCAGTCTTAAATTTGAATGATTCCTATTATATCTTTGAGTATTCAGACCGGCTTGGTAATGTTTTAGATTGATGAAACTGTTTCATAGAAAGCTTTCACCTCTTGCATGCAGTATCCATACTCCAATATTCAATGTATGTTCCTCTGTAAAATCAAGACCTTTGATACGAGTTGATCCTACTTCCTGTTTGTTCTTTAGCCCTGTAAAGTGTTAGTTTACACATATAATTGCAATGTTTTCAACGGTATGTTTGAATGCAATGTAATGATCATTACTGATAACTGAAAGGAATGGGGTAACAGAACATGTTGGACAGTATTCCAAAACATTCCAGTTAACCTGCACTGTAAAGGGTTAAATTCTATCCTTCGCATTAATTACTGCTGAGTTCATTTTTATAAAATGTTGCAGTTGCTCTGTCGACCATGTCCTTCTGTCAGGGAAGCATAAATGAATCATTAGTGATGAACATTTTAAAAATTCAAATTTTAATAATTTAAGTGCAATGCTACAGCTCTATTAATGTGGTTGATTATGCATGGCTAAAAGTAAAGCTCAATTCCTGCACGGTCATATTAATGTGCATCAGAGTTTAAAAAATTCACGGCATCCCGGGGCCCCTTTTTGAAGACTGGCACTTTGCCACTTGCTCTCATTTCCTGCTCTTCTCAACAATCATGAAAATGGTTGAAAATCCCACTTCTCCTCGACTATTGAAAATATTTGCCAAATGGGAAAAAACGGAGTATCCCTTGTCACTGGTATTGTTGGTGTGGTTCTGTTTTGACTGCACAACGAGAAGTGATCCCTGTTGATCAAAGCTACGTTGAAATAAATGTCCCAGAATATTAGTCCACATGTCAGTTGTAGCCTTTTGGCTGAAGATAATCCAGACGGTTCCTTGATACTCTGATTACGCTGAAATTGGAGAGTGGAACATTTCAGCTGGAACACTTGCAGACGATTGTGAGCGCTCTCGCCAGAAGCTTTGTAATTTGATGGAAGTTGGAGAACGGTTGAGCCTCAGGAAAGACCCAAGTGTTGACTAGTCTTGACTATTTGTCTTCAGACCTTCTTGTCTGGACACTTATTAGAAATGAGAAGGTGGCCTTTTCTTAAGGTGTTGGGCCCATCTTAGGCCCCTCATGTTTCTACCCAGTTCTGATCAGTAGGACACTGGTCCAGCTTTTGGAAATCTAGATGGGGTTCTTATTAACTTGGATCCAAGAGAAAAGGGATACTTCATGTCATCTGTTCCCAGTCCTTGCAATTGTTTCCTTACTAGTTTTAAAGTTTAACTTGATGCAAGAACACTGCCTTTTTTTTTTCTTGTTTTGCTGTAATTTGCTTGACACGCAAATAGGTTAGGACAATCTTTGTTTATTTCTTAGGGGTTTTGTTAATGGATTGGAGAAAATCAATTAGGCCACAAACATTTTAATAACTTTTCTAGAATATGTATCATGGATATCGGTTTTTATGCATGCAAGTCTGTTCCATCATTTGACTGTCTTAGCAAGTGGTCAGCTGTGTCCTTGTTTTTGGACAAATAAACCCCAGTTTGGTATAGTCAGGTCTGATATCTTGTTTTGAGTAGCTGTCAGTCGGAACTTATTGCAGCCAAACCATTGGTCTCGACAGTCCAGGGGTAATGCAAGTCACTTATTTCACAGCCTTCTTCTGCTTTTACTTTGGTCCTCCTTCGGGGGAGACCACAAAGAAGAAGAACGGATGAATCGCGAGTTTAGCAAGTTGACTTTAGTTCTCCCCTTCACATGTAATTTTGAAGTCATACCAGGTACAGACATGGGCAGGTGGGGACAGTAGATGAACAGGTCAATCATTAATATGTCCTGCATTCTGAGGTAAACTCGCGGTCACCTCAGAAAACTGCTATTCCTCTTCCCTGACTCATTTAGCTGATCAGAATCTCCTTTTTAATGGCGGTTCCTGGGTCACGTACAGAAAAGTAAAGAGTTATGAGTAAGTGATTGCGGCGAGCTGTAAGAATTTGCGGTTGGGTGATTTCAACATGGTGGCTCGAATGGCTGTTGCAGTCACTGAATTTCCCCATGCAGGCAAAAAGAAGCCAGCTAATCAACCAGCAAATAAAACTGCAAACAGCTAATACACGGTAACTGCTTTCTGCACTGATGGTGCTAACCTCTGCTGCCATGCGATACTTAACTGCATTACGCCACAATGCGCCAGAAAATGAAATTCAGTCAATGTCCACTGCTGTTGCCTGACGTGAATAACTAACACCCATGTGTACTCGATAACCACGCAAGGAATGGTGGATATGTTGATGTAGCGACCTTGCTCTGACTGTTTAAATAATACAGTAGTGTGCAATGATGGTTATACACCACCACTTTCCTGTTAAAGGGGAATGTATCACTTCTCTATAATTAATTTTTATCCCTCCGGTATGTAATGCCGTGGGATATAGTCATTGCCCTGTCCCTCTGTCAGTCCGTCCGTCTGTCTGTCCGTCCGTAATCATTCTCGTTTCCGGAGCAGAACTCAAAAACTGTAACACTTAGAAACTTCAAATTTGATATGGAACTTACCCTTATGGTCTAGTTGTGCTTTTTGCAGGTTTTAATTCCATACTGCCCATAATTTTTGAAATTTTCACCAAAAATTGGACTTCGTCTCGTTTCCGGACCAAAACTCTAAAACTATATCACTTACAAACTTCAAATTTGGTATGCAACCTACCCCTAGGGTGGGATTATCCCTTTTCGGGGTTTCAATTCCATGGTGCCTAAAAATTTTAAATTTTTCACCAAAAAGAACTTCAATATTGGACTTTGTTTCTTTTCTGGAGCAGAACTAAAACTATACCGCTTAAGCCCCTTTTACATGGCACCTGTTTACCCACGCGGGTATTTTACCCCCAGAGGTAAACTTATCCCCCAGGGGCAAAGGGTAAATTCATCTTGCGTTTACATGTGTTTTAACACAGGGGGGTATTTCTCATATTTAGTTCACTCTAAATGACAGACAGGGCGATGACTATATCCCACGGTATTCCATACCGGTGGGATATAGTCATCGCCCTGTCCTTCTGTCCGTCCGTTCGTAATCATTCTCGTTTCCGGGACAGAACTCAAAAACTATGCCAATTACAAACTTCACATTTGCTATGGAACTTACACTTATGGTGCAGTTGTGCATTCTGGGGGTTTCAGTTCCATGCTGCCCATAATTTTGGAAATTTGCACCAAAAACAGCCCTGAAATTGGACTTAGTCTCGTTTCCGGGACAGAACTCAAAAATTATGCCACTTACAAACTTCACATTTGGTATGGAACTTACCCTTATGGTGTAGCTGTGCCTTTTGGGGGTTTCAGTTCCATTCTGCCCAAACTCTTTCATTTCTATACCAAAAACAGCCCAAAAATTGGACTTTGTCCCTTTTCTACAGCAGAATTCTAAAACTCTGCCGCAAATCACGATTTATGTGGAACCGGTGGGATATGTCTTCTGATGACTCGTTTTGAGAATGTGTTGAAAAATATTTATTGAAGGCAATGAGAACAAAAAAGTAATTCCCAGAAGTATATTGAGGTAAATATATAGCTAAGAAAAGGACTGAAAACATCTGTTGTTTATTTACTTTTTTTTAATAACCATTGAAAGGTGTTGCCAATTAAAATTTTATTTTTTTTGTATCACATAGTGTGAATGCATGTTTGAAGGCTCATCCCCTGATTATTGATGCTACGAAATTCGTATGAACTGGTTTGAGGTAACATTGGCCTGCAAAGTTTCCACTGATGATCAGTTGTTCCCGTATATAAGGTGACAGGAACTTACAGCAGTGTTAAACATGATTGTACAACGGAAGGAGCTCTCCCAGATGCTTCATAGACACATTGTGGCTGTATAGTAATGCTGGTTGGTCACTTCAAAAAATTTCTGAAGATGTTAAATGTTGCCATGGTGCTGCTAGAAATATCATGAAGCATTTCAAAGAGACCGGCTTGCTGAAAACCAGTGGCAATAGAGGTTCAAAACAAAAGTGCCTCATGTTCTTTATTTGTGTATGACAAGTTAAAAATAAAAAGAAAGCTGTTGATGGCAGTGCAATTCTGTGATAATAATAATAGCACTAGAGGTGGTAAAAGTATCAAAGATCTAATTCCGGACACCTATGTGAAAATGCTCCAATTGGTCATGTTGCTGCCAAAAAGCCACTTCATAGAGCTGGCCACATTAAATTTAAAAAAGAGAAATGCAAGGATTGGACAGCAATGGACTGGGGACAAGTCTGTTGGGCCGATTAATCAAATTCAAAAGTTACTGTTTACCCCCTTCAGTAAGAGGTGGTAATATTATGGTTTGGGGTTGAGTCTGCTGAAAAGCAGCCAGTGATCTCGTGAAAATGGATGGAATTACGGATCAAGAGGTGTCTCATCATCCTTGGGAGACGTGCATTGCCATCTGCAAAGAGGCTGGTCAAGGATTTTGTCAAGGTAATGACCCTAAACACCGTTTTAAGTTGTGCAAGAATAATCTCAGTCAGAAAGAATCATCTGGTGACACAAAAGTTATGACTTGGAATGCTCAATGCCTAGACCCTAATCAGATTGACCAAATCTAGGATTTGCTTGATACCAAGATAAATCTGTTGTAACATCAAAGGAATCTCTCTGGAATGAAAATGGTTCAGCGAGTGAGGAAATATACAGTACATGTATATTAAAAAAAATAAATAAAAAATAAAGAAAAAATAGAACACCGCCTGACGTATTAAATGCTATAACCGAAGGAAAGGGTGGCCACAATAGATATTGACTTTTTCTCCCAAAAGTACATTATTTTTGTTTTTTTACTACACGTTAACTGTTCACATAGTCACATCTATATGATCCCATATCATGAAATACATAAATCAGATACCAAGTATTTATTTCATCTTCATTTTGTTGAGCGTATAATAATCACTGAACGCTACTGTATTAAGCAATCATCAGCTGGCAGAATGAATAAGCTATACCAATGAAATTGGCAAAACAAAGCACCTCTGAGTTGTATGTCAGGAATGTTGAAGTCACAAGACAATCTTATCAGGTCTAAATATTTGACATTAATGCATTCATTTTAGCTGTTTACTGCAGCATTGGAGCTGAGTTAATATAATGAAAAATTTTGACTTGCAGCTTCATGTTGAAAGCATTTGCATCCAAATTGTGTGCTCCTTATCGAATGTGTTTGTGGTTCCCCCTCTAGGATGGAAAGTAACTGGCTAATTAGCTGCTTCTCTGTTCAATGACAAGTGGTATAAATTGGCAGATTGATTGTCTAGAGCTGATTTAAAGTGTGGCATTTACATTTGAAATCTGTTACGGTCATCAGACAATGCAAGGTCCTAGGAGTTGTCTTTACTGCTGTAGTAAGAGGGCTTCAGCTTGGAAAAATCTAAACCGCCCCATCAGAGAAGCGGCCAAGTCAACTTTTTTTTTGTGTGTGTGTTCTCATTGTACACGATTTTGCTCTGATGAGCTCAGGAACCCTGAAAGCTCCAGAAGACTGGGGAAAACAACTGTTGCGGAAAACAGAAAAATTATTCTCTTGGTGAAGGAAAAATCCCTTCACAGCAGTTAGCCAGAGAACGATGGCCCTCTCGTAGAGCATGAGAAATTATTTTGAAATTGAAAGTGCCCTTGTTTTGACAAAATTTGCATTGAATTGCTGAAATTAATAATGTAAAGAGCTTGTGAAACGATAAATCGGTGGCACTTGGTTAGTTTTGAAGTACGCAAGTGTTTAAACTGGTTGCAAATTTGAAAATAGTTTAACTCCTGAAGGATTATTTAAAGTTGAGCTGAAATGAAAACTGCCTTTTTAACCCTTTTAGATCACATCCCTGGTATTATTGTGTATCTATTTAACAATAAATGACAAAAATATTACAAAAAATTGATTTCTTTGTATTCTTATATCAAAATCTAATCATGTTTTCTTCATGTAAAACAAAATATGCCTTGTGCTTACGCAAGCTTGAACCAATCAATTTCAATCAATAATATCACGACATCCACCCGTCAATCAACCTTAAACTTTTGGTGGCACAGAGCTAAGATTCATTCGCTAGCTAGCAAGCATGGTACGTCGGTGTGTCTTTGGGTGTTCGCCACCTCAAACTTTGTTTTGTTTCCCTAAAATACTGTGACTACGGACCCGCTGGCGAGAATTTATTCAGTTTGAGGAAAGCGATATCTGTGACAGCTCCAGATTATGCGCAAGGCATTTTACAGTGGACTGCTTCAGCACCTACATGGAGCATAGGATGGGCTTCACTACTCTCTCCCTGCTGGATACTGCTGTCCTGTCGGTGTACACCCACTTTTCAATAGTCAAATCAAATGCTGCACAATGTTATGTCCCACCTGTCTATGCTGTTTCACTTGGAAGTTGGTCACGATACGGAAGTTAAATTCTCTCAAAATGCCGTTTCAGCTCGAATTTAATTGTATAAGTTATATTTAATTGCATTCCATTTGATGCAGCATTTGCTTAGCTTCCGTAGCAGATGTATTGTGTGTTTTGCATCTCTCTCTCACCAATATCTGAGCACTCAAGCCAGGTTTTGAGTCCCATGAAGTAATGGCATTGTGCAATATAAGCAAATCAGAATGCTGGTTAAATGATAGTCCTTTTGGGTTTCCTCGGACAATTAACAGAATCGGCAGGTTCAGAAGCTCCGAAGAAACCTGCTGATAATGTCATGAATAAGAAGAATCGGATTGAAGAAAGAGAAAATACGCGTTTATTCGAAAAGTTCGAGTAAAAAGCCGACTGGATGAGAGCCTGAAGGAAATCAAGCAACTTTACCTCAAATATCTAACCACCAAAGTGCCGACTGAAGTGCGCTGCTCTGCAGCTAAAGCACTTGCATTTGGGAAAACTTCAATCACGAAGAAACCTGGTGAAATTCCACCTTAACATTTTCAACATTTTGGTGTTTGTCTCTGATGCAGACGTCATGCGTCTCACTAACCTCCCACAAGAATATGTGCCTATAGCTTTGAAATTTCTGAGCTTCTCTCTGAAAAACCTGGCTTGTGTGCAGACATTGGCGTGTGAGGGAAGCGAACCATATACACTGATGTGCTTTAAAAACTTACAACCAGAATTGTAGCCAAACTCTGATTCAAATATTTAACCATTTATTGACTTTACCTGTAACGACAACTTCAACAAAATGTCAGATAACATTAACAAAAAAAGAACGACAAAAGAATCAACAATGACAAGTTTAGCAACAAAATCAACAACAAAGATCATCTCCAATCTCAGTACCGAGTGTGAACCACGTGCCTGCAACAAAGCCATCACTTGTCTTATCATGGACAGCACCATTCTGTAGAGCTTTTGCTTGAGAAGGGCTTCTTGGAGCTCCGCCCTCGTCCTGGGCTCTGGAGTGCGTTGCTGAACTCGCCGATCCAACAGGTCCCTCACGTGCTCGATGCGCTTCATGTCAGGGCTGAAAGGGGGCCATTCCCTGACTCGCACACCATTCCGGGCCAGGAGCTGCAGGGTTGCATATGATGAGTGAGGTCTTGCGTTGTCTTACATGAACGTGACCTCAGGGTGGTCGGTCATGCAAGGCATGACGTACAGTCTGATGACTAGTTCACAGTAGCGGGCTGCGTTAAGATTTACATTGATTATGACCAGGTAGGACCTCCAGTCGCG
Organism: Gymnothorax reevesii; assembly: GCA_029721435.1. NCBI lineage: Eukaryota > Metazoa > Chordata > Actinopteri > Anguilliformes > Muraenidae > Gymnothorax > Gymnothorax reevesii. The sequence continues at coordinate 56,514,413 of CM056582.1, forward strand.
CCGAATGGCACTCCAGACCATCACGAGCCTCCTCCAAAGTGATATGTCTCAGCAATGCAGGGGGCCGCGTATCTCTCACCGCGTCGTCTGTAGAGCCTCGGTCCCTTCCATCATGTCAGTTAAGACAAAATCTGGACTCCACTGAAGACGACATTCCTCCAGAATCGGCTGGGGACTCGACTCTGACCATATTCTTCACCCCAGTGAAGCCTGGTAGCCCTGTGCCGTGCATCAAGCTGCATTCCAACACATGCCCTGTGGGCTCTGATCCCTCACTCTGCAAGTCTGCGATTCACTGTTCTTCTGTTGATCCTTGGACTGTGGATTCCTAGAGTCTCCTGAGTCGTCCTGGTGCAGGTTGAAAACCAATCTCAGGTGGACCTGATTGTCCTGGGCTGGGGTCGTGACTCTAGGCTGACCAGGGCGGGGCTGATCATTGGTGCTTCCAGTCTCCTGGTAATGAGCCACAAGGTTAGAGATTGTGGGTTTACTTACCTCAAAACGCTGGGCGATGCAATTTTGGGATGTTCCAGCCATCCACAGCCTCATGGCTTGATCACGTTGGGGTCTGGAAAGGCGAGGCATCTTTGAACAAATGCTCTCGGGGTCTCGCCGTAGTGACCTCAAGGATTGGTTTAAGGCATTTGACTGCATTGCAATTGTGATCAGTGAAGCCGGACGAGGTTACATCACTAATTCCTCAAATCCTGCTCCACAGACACAAACAAGGTCATGACCTCACGCACTGTTGTGTCTCCCTACTCAAAGACAACTGCATATCAATTATGTAAACATCTGATTAAAGTTCCCCTAACCCACCTATACTATTTCCGTCTAGTCAGTCTTATAAGTTTATAAAGTCCATCAGTATAAGACGTCTATAACGCCAGCGATTGAATTTTTGATCTTCGATTTTGAATTGGTTCTCTGTGTATATGAAAATGTTTGTATTTGTCCAGACTTTGACTTTTATTTATCTATTTATTTATTGCACAGTATAAAAACAGCAGCAAGAGCATAAGATAACAGATTATGCAAGTGAGAAAAAAAAACTCCTTGGAGAGTTATCTCACCTAAATACAAATGGTAAATAAATTCAAAGTGCATATGAAATAAATATCAACTATATAACTTGGTCGCCACAGGGACTGAGTCATGCATCTTTCCCGATCCCAAAATATCGCACAAAATGGCCGCCGGCAGCCATATTACACGTCCGAAATTTGAAAATCCGTCTTGGGCATTGTCCAATTGACATCTTCGCCTGTGTGAAATTAAGAATTCCTGTTATAATTGTGGATTCCAGAGCCCGGAACAGAAAATCTCTGTGGCGGCCCTGGAACTAAACCATAGTATCTCCTGACTTTCGTCGTTGGGGAGGTGCAATAAAACAACAGATATAGATACCAATAATAGAAATGAGGTAGAAAGAAAAACATAAGGAAAGCTACCTAATAAAGTACCTGTTTAATGATCAGTGTGTATGTGTGTGTGTGGGATGTGAAGCAAGATTGTATGCGAGTATGTGTAAAAGGGTATATTGTATATATTTGTCTAAACAACAAAAAAAAATCTAAAACAGACAAAATCTAACACAGTGAGTGTAACAACGAAGATAATTTGCATTAAAATAAATGAACAAAACACCAAAGTCTTACTTGACTTCTAACAAGCACACGTAGCATTTATACTCGCAAAAATTTAAATTAATTCCTAATATGATGAAACCAAGGATTGTTTTAATTTATTCTTAATATTGACAGAGATGGAGAGAGGTTCATCACGTGTTGATGAGAATTCCACAACTCTGAACCACAGTACTTTAACAAAAACTGACACCTAGTGGTGAGATTCATTGGCAGATGTAGATGATTAGCTCGACGGGTACTATATAAATGGACTTCAGAATTAAGTGTGAAATAATTCTCAATACAATCTGGTCGTATAGACCAATGTACAAATTTGAACAATGTTTAAGTCAAAAATTGTTAGGAGCTTCAGTTTGTGAAATAATGGCAGAAACTTTTTAGTAACATGTAGATCCTCTTAAGATTAGTGTAATAGTTTGAACCCCATACAATGTTACAATAATTAAGGTATGGGAAAATTAGACTAGAAAACAAGGTCAACAAACAAGATTTGTTTAAAAAATAGCAAATTTTCTTAATAAAACCATGGGGATTTCATTGCTTATTTTATAGATATAATAAGTATGTTCTTTCCAACGGAGTTGATCGACCAAAACTCCCAAAAATCTCATGACATGTACTTGTTCAAACCTGATTTTCATTAATATTCAGGGATACATTTTCAATGTAATATTTTTTCTTACCACTAAAGATCATGAAATTAGATTTTTTAAAATTTTAGATTCAAAGACAATTTGTTTCTTTCAAACCAGATTGAATATTCTTTAAGACCCGTTTCTGCCTTCCTCACAAGGCAATCATAATTACTATTGGACATCCCAAATTAGTATCATCCGTGAAAAGTATTGCTAAAATATCTTTACATATAGTAGCTAAATCATTAACATAAGACATAATAATCATCCAAGAATTGAACCCTGAGGGACTCCACATTGAAAAGTAGCTTTATGAGATACACAATTTTTAAAATACACATATTGCTGTGTCTGTTTCAGAGATAATCGCCTAACCAATCAAGAAGATGGCCTTTAAAACCATATCAATCTAATTTTGACAGTAAAATATGATGAGTTACAGTATCGAATGCTTTCGACGGGTCCAGAAAAATACCTAGTGCATATTCATGGTGATCTTGTGCTGATATGATTTTGTTTACCAGCTGGAGCAGGGCCATGTAGGAGGAATGTTTTTTCTGAAACCATACTCGTGTATATGTTATTCAGATCCAGAAGCTGAAAATTCTATTGTAAACAAGTTTTTCCAAGATTTTTGAAAAACAGTGTAATATTGATATGGGTCTGTAATTTGAAAAGATTAGGGTCATCGACTTTATATAGAGCAATGACTTTTGCCAACTATAAGTCATTCAGAATTTTACCATTATCCATGGTGACGGAAAATATATGGGTTAACGGATCTGCAAGATAATGTTTCACTTCTTTTTATTAGAAAAACACTAATTTCATCATGACGTGCAGCAGTAATCTTTAGCCCCAAAATTATTCTTTAATTTCCTCAGGTTCAGGTTTGATAAAGTTTAACATGGTTAGAAATTTGTTAGAAACAAGATGTGTTTGTGAAACACTGATGCCCCTGTAAATAACATGCACATGCTAACCATTGAAGGCCTATCATGAGTCAATCAAAGGTTAAAGGTCAAGGTCAACCTTCATTACCTCATCAGAAAAGCCTTATCCTAAGGAATACATATGCCTGGTATCAGATGCCTATTAGGTCAAAAGAAGGTCAAAAGTCATGACCCCATCTGAAAAGCCTTCTCACAAGCAATGCAAGTCCTATCATGAGCCGATCAAAAGTTATATCCATGTTAAAGTGTGGACGGACAGACGGACGGACAGGTGGAAAAACTATATGCCCCCGTAAACAAAGTTTCGGGGGCATATAGTTTTTCACCTGTCCATATGCCAAGTATCAAAGTCCTATCATGAGCCGATCAAAAGTTATAGCCATCGCAAAGTACAGACAGATGGACAGACAGGTGAAAAACTATATGCCCCCGAAACTTCGTTTACGGGGGCATAAAAATGAATGTAATCCACTGGATTATCCTTTATATGAAGGATCTTTTTTGCAAGTGACACACGTATTAACAAAGAAAATTTTACATTTACATGCAATGTCGTAGGGGCTTGAAAATGATTCTGCATCATCAGGAAAAGTTGAGAGAAACTCTGCTCTTTCTTTCTCTGCAATAACTGGTTGATAATTTGCCATGTGTGTTTGACGTTGTTAGATGAAGGCTTTAATTGTTGAGAGTAATAATTTTTTTTTGCACATTTTAGATGATTATACCTGTTTTTATAGCTTTTACATATACCTAGATTTAAAGCTGTGGGAGATGACAAATACTTTTCATATAACTTATATGAATATTTTATTTATTTAAATAATCCTGAGGTAAACAAAGGTTTAATATTGTCCCCATTACATTTAGTTCTAATAGGTAATTGAACTGGAAAACATTTGCTAAATACAGCATTCAAAGAATGAGAAAAACACTTGCATGCAGATTCAACATCCAGACATCTTTACACTTCATTCCAGGAAAATTCCTCAAGCTCTTTCTCGCACATTGAAATGTTATGATCGTTAAATTCACGATGGGCTGTCCGGTCTCTTATTCACTCACTAGAGTGACCTTAAAGTCACGTGAACTGAAAAATAATAAAATGATCAGTTATCTGTAACCAATATACCAGAGTGGATCACCTCATTCAAAGAAGTGGGGAAATTATCAAAGTGGCGGTTATATTATTTACTCTAGTGGGTTTACTGGATAAGAATAATTAGAATGCATAGTACTTAAGAATTCCTTGTTTTCCGAATGTGTTTGCATCTTGAGGAGATAAATATTCAAATCGCCCAAGATGAACAATAATTTCCCCTCCTTAATAATAATATTCATTGCATTAGCCACACAATCATTGAATTCACTAATTACCATGTTTGGCGGACAATGCTGCTAATGTTTCCAGAGAGCCGGGTCTCTGTAAGTGTTATAATTGGAAAAGTGTGCTTAAGAGATGATAGATAATGAATTAATTGATCTTGATTCTTTAGCAGACTCCAGATACTCATATGGAGGGTTGAAAATCTAAGCAATTCAGATGGAGTAGAACATCTTAAATTGTTGAACTGGTTTTCATCCATATGGTTTCAAGATGGTAAGATGGTGGTATACGATCCTGCCAAGACATTCACATGAGGAACTTAAGTCATATTTATCACTGTCACCCCTTTCTAGACCAAAAGGATTATATGCATAATGCTCATTTGTAATAGAAATAGATTCTGTAGTGTTTGTAACGGCAAGGTAATCATTAATTTCTAAAGTATGAAAGGGAAACAGTTCAGTACATGAGTGACAAAACCAGTTCGACCGTAGAACAATGTTCTTCTTTGTTACAACTGAGCAGCGATAATGTAATCCGTTTACAAATTCCACAACAAATACAAATGTTCACTTTTTTTTGGCACATTGCACACTGGTCATTGACCATGATAGAGGGTTCAGAGCCAGAATGGTTTATCTCAAAATTTGCGTATGGAGATTAACCTTTTTTACAGACAAACTAGACATGATTTGTAACTTGTAGCTGCACTTAACCCAAAAAAAAAAAAAAAAAGCCCAAATTTTGGAGAAACGCCACCCTGGCTCTGAACCCTTGATATGCTGGTGTCCTAAGACAAAAGATTAATGACTGTTGTGGGCCGTGGTTTACTTAGGAGATAAACCTACAGTCCCCCCCCCCCCCCCCCCAAACACGAGGTATTTATCATAGGATAGATACCTGGAAATTTCATTTGAAACCGAGCGCTTGCGCAACGTTAACGGGTAAAAACTCAACCTATTTCCAAGAGAGACTTGAGAAATTGATTGAATTAATTTACTAGGCAAAGTATTATTTATTCAATTGGACAAGCAGTGTTTGATACCTGTTGCGTTTGATACCAGCAGTGTTATTTATTTGTTGCCAAGGTTTGAAGTTTTGTTTTGTTCATTATATGGGGATTGAGTTGACTTCAAAATTCCATTGAGACCCTGTACATCTGACACCAAAAAAGGTTTTTATACATGTTATTAAGTCACCTACTCATAAACCCATTAGAGGTTTGAATGTGGTACTTTGTCCATTAAGATATGATTAAGTTTAAAATATGTTTGTTGGAGAGGAGGATCCAGTTGATGTGAAATCACCTTTGGACCTTGTACATCTGACACCAAAAATGGTTTGATATGTTACTTTTTTAGTTACCTACTTGTAGAGGTTTGAAGTTCGTTCAAATTATATTCATCATATAAAATGAAGTTCAAAATGCGTTTGTTAGGGATGAAGATCCAGTTGGACATTAAATTACATTCAGACGCCGTACGTCCGACACTGTGTTTCGTGGTACATTTCGTGCACATAAAAAGTATGGATTCCTTTATGTGATCTTGTTTTAGTGTGCTGTCTTGGGGAATCAGTCATGGATTAATCGTATGAAAAAGTCTAAACAATTCAGAGATCCTGAAACAAATCATGTGCATGTCATTAAAGCCATCTGTCTTGAGTACATCCAACACCAAGGTATTTTAAAGCAACATCTGCTACACTATGATGAGGAGCTGTACCCCTGCATACCTTATGATTGCCATAACCAGGATGTGTAATCTGCCCACTTCACTCTGCTCTTAATCGACTTATGAAGTGTCTGAAATGTACGTCCGACACCCCGGAACTGCCCAGAGTTGACTTTTTTAAAAATTTGGGTTCATGGGATCCATTTCTTTCCTAAAGCACTTTGGCTGCCAACAGATTAGTTTGGACAGGACTGAGTCAGTTTCACTGGTGTTAGTATATTTTACCTCCTCAATTAGTGGCAGCCCCGACCCTTATCAGAAAAATTATGTAATTCATCGTTTTGAAGCAGGGCTTTTAATGTCAGACTGACTGGTATTTATGCCAGCACATTGCTTTCCAAAAATCATACAAATTTCCAGCAGCAGTCACATGAAAATAAAAATATTTTATTCATAAAAATCCCAGATTGCCTGCAAACTTGTCAAACTCGACTAAAAAAGGAAAATATAAAACCAAAATCAACACTAGTGAGAAAAGAATAGGTAAGACTAAAGCCGCTTTCACACCGGACGTGAGACAAATTTTTCCCACGACAGATTACATTCAAAGTCAATGCAAAGATGCTAAAACACGCGTTTCGCGCCCGGTGTGAAAGCAGCTTTAGGAGGAGAAAAAGTACAAGGAAAAGTTCCACACACAAAAATAATACAAATACTTACAGAAAAAAAATTTCAGTGTTTCAAAAGCAAATAAAAACCATCTCAAAAAGTGCTTTGGGAAATGCAGACACAATCCCAATTATATATGTGCATTTTTCCCCTAGACAACAAACAAACCCCACAGTTCATATTTCAAATACTTGTATTACCCAAGTTATATTTTGAATAACAAAATCCTGCTGGAGTGGAAAATTGCAAATGGCCACAAGCTACTGCATTTAGATCATTTTCCGCATTTTTCACAGTTTACTGTCACCAGTGATTACCAAAAAAAAAAAAAACACATGGAGGTGTTTTTTTTTTTTTTCAACGATGAAGACTGCCGAGGTGAAAGTGACTAATGTAAATGATTCCATCCTTTCAGGCCTTATTTATAAAGTGAGCATAACTTTATCTAACTTGACGGTGCGTTCTCGCCAACATGCCATCTATGGCTTCAAAAAGCTACGTGGTCATCATTTTTATCCGCACGCTTTCACCTCAACGAACTATCCAGCCCAGCCCGATGCATGCCATTTTACCGGAATGCAAGATACAGTGCATTTAGTAACACAAAAGAACAAGGCATCGGTCCACTCAGTGCCAAGAGTTTGTACCAAACATTTCTGCTATTGAGTGTCTGCATTAGCCAAGTAGCACGAAACCAAAGCCAATGGAGATGGAAACTGGGTGCATGCTGAAACATGACCTGGCCCTAGCAGTTGGTACATTACAGCAATGCTCAGCCCAACTGCCAAGTGATTGCTTAAAACTGGGTAGTGCCTTCCTGCATCTGGTCCTACAGCATCAGGGCTCGGGATCTTCCTTTCTAGTCACATACTAGTCTTGTGTTCTTGTTTGAGACAGTTCTATTTTTATCGTAGTCCGGCAGTTACTACAGATTAATCCTTTTCACTCCGCTGCCATTGACGCATCTCATGGAATCTCTGCCAGCCACAAATTTCGATCGATTCCTTTGATATTGGCCGTGGTCATAGATCAGGGTTAGGTCAGGACACAGAAAGATTTTGGTCGTCATGGCAACAGAATTGGCCAACTAAAGCATAATTTCTTGCCGCAAATAAGCTCGTTTCAGTATATGGCTCCAGAAAGCTCAAGAGGTCAGAGTTTTCAAGAAATCGCAAGCAGGCTACACACATGCGGTCGCAGGCAATGACACTGTCGAGTTGAAGTTTGCAACCGTTTGCACGGACAGCAATGACCATAAAGGCTCCACCATCCAGAAGTCATGGGTCTTATTTGGGGCCTGTGCTTTTCTAGACATCAACCAATCAAAGGGCTTTCAGTCAAATTTCAATTCTGAGCACTGAATATCAAGACGTCATTCCACGCATCAAACAGCATCAGCTTAACTCCACGGGATGAATCTTCAAAACAAAACATGCAGAGAAATGAATTGCAGGCTGTTTCGGCTTACTCATATTTTCATTTAAAGGTGAAGAGGTTGTCCAGTTTATATAATTGTACATTCTCCCTAAACTGCAATGTGCTTCAGTGCCACGAGCATGGGATCATTAATGCTAACACTTACAGTTATGACAAGTATTTTTCTTAAAGAAAGTGCTAATATACCATAATTTCACAAGGCACCCCCAAAACCATACAGCTTTGCTGTATTCAACAGTGTAGGTAACATTAAATGCTAAAAAAAAAAAGAGAGAAAAAAAAATCCCCTCACAGCTGTTTGCACTTTTCTGCTTTAAATGTGCTCAATTCAGAAAGGATGAAGCCCTCTTTGACGGTGCATGCTCCTCCTCGTATACACGTACACAAATGCACAATTGGGATTAGCCAACCAAGGGCTGTGTGTATATTTCAGGGTGCATAGTACTTCCGTTGATGGGAAAGGTGTGTTCGTTCGTGTAAGGCACAGCACCATCAGGCCCCATAAGCAGGCTCTGTAGCTCTTACATTAGGCTGGGAGGGCTGGCTTGCATATTTCATGAAGGGCGTTTCCCCTAACATGGTGACACAACAGGCAAGGCGATGTGGCGGGGATGATGTTAGAAGAACGGAGGGAGGCAGTCCCAAAAAGCCTAAAAGCTCCATCCTACTCATGAAGTCATGTAAAAAAAACTAATGAGAAAAAAAACCTGAAAAATACCTTAGACTAGAGTTAGTAACATCAGTTAAGTCGATATGTTTGGTTATCGGGCAGCTTGGAGTGAAGCTCAGAGTTCTCTTCTACAAGTGACATCATGATCTTGGAGACAAGAACTTATGTAATGGTTAAAATCTCCATCTAGACACAGAGGGAGACTATGTCAAGTACATACACCCATGCTCTTTTCAGGTTCGTGGAGAGCCATGTTCAGATACTGTGGGTAGTTACAAATAAAGTGCAATTCTCTTATTCTGCACTATATCCTGTGAAAGTCCAGCCATAGCTTCAGTCCAGGCTATCCCAGCACACATTTCCAAACTTACTGTCCTTTTACAGGCTCCTGAATAATCAGCCATAGAGCTTCTGGGGTCCAGAACACAATTGAGTGCCGTGGAATCTTGCACACTGAAACTGTGCGATCAGTACTAGCATGGTGCTGCTAAGATCCTTCAGGTCTATCCTGCGATGAACAATTAACAGTATGGCACACGTTAATAAATGTCACGTATTTCAGAGATAAAAAAATCATTTTCTGCAAAACTGCTTTTTTCTCAAAATGCTGAAGGTCTCACATACCACTGGACCATCCATTTCATTAACTGCAGGACTGACTACGATTATTCTTCCCATCAAGGACCTGACTATGACTAACATTCTGAACTCTACAACACTGATTTACAATGTGCCTGCATTGCATTTTAGTCTTAGTGTCTTTCATTTGTTTGAGACCAAAATTACGGTTTCAGGCTAGTCCATAAAGCAGAAAGACCTCAAGCTCCTCATTTTCACTAGCTAGCTGCTATAGGATCCAGGACGGTTGTTCTCAAAAGTTCCTTTAAGAAATCCGAGCGGAAAAGCAAAACTAGAACAAAGCAGTTGTGCTTCACAGCGTTTCCTGTGCTGAAAACATCAGAGAGAAAACTGGGAAGGAAAAATGACAGTAGAAAAGGTTGTTGAAAACCTCCCTCTTCCCAACCCTCTTCCTACCAAAAGACGGAAACATTAGGCTTGCTACTACTGAGCACAACTTATTTGTCACAAAAAAAAGGTAACTTGCTCCTCATTTCTTCTTGCTCTTCTGCTTTTTGTCTGGCTTGCAGGCCTGATTAGCGGCCAGGTGGCGTGGTATGACTAGAACACTGCCGTCGCTGCCGAACTGGAGCGCATACTCGCTGGGCGGGTAGGGCCGGCCGTTCTGGTCCCGCAGCAGAGAGGAGACCTCCTGGTGCAGCGTGTGCACCTTCCGCTTCATGTGGCGAATGCAGCGAAGGAACTCTTCCTTCTCCTTCAGGAGCCGGGCCTTGTTGCGCCGCAAGCTTTCCACGCTCTGCTCCAGGCCCAGGATGGTGTCCAGTTTGCGCTTGCGGCAGTTCTGCGCCGCCATCTTGTTTTTCCCTCGCCGGCGGATGTCCCGGATGAGGGTCAGCTGAGCCTCGCTTAGGCAGTGCTTAGCCAACAGGTCGTTGAACTCGTTAACGGGCAGGTTGATGATGCAGTCAATGGAAAAGGGTATCTTCATCGCTCGCGCTCGACGCTCGTCGCGGCCCAAAAGCTTGTCCGAAAGGTCTGATCCGGAGGGCGAAGGTGCCGACCGTCGTCTGGCGTCCTGGCTGATATGCTTGTCGTCTGGCGGCAGGGCGTTCTCCGAGCACGAGAGTTTGGAGGTGGGTGAGAGGTTATAGGTGTGGTTGTGGCCGACATGTTCCAGTTGGGGGAGTTGGTGGAATTGGGAGGGATCCTGGTAGCTCATACGGCAGAAGTTGTCGTGCTTGGGCTGGAGGCCCCCAACGGCTCCCCCCTCGTTCTCTGCCTCCTCTGAGTTAGTGCTGTACCCCACTGCCCCTTCCTCTGAGAAGCAGGTGGATGAGGAGGTGTCTGACGAGCAGGAGGTGTTGGAGGTGCAAGGAGAAGGGGGACTGTGGCTGAAATCCAGTGAGAGGCCCGAATCAGAGTCCAGCTCATCCTCCAGCTGACAGACCTGTTCCTGGCTGAAGCCTTCCTCCATGGCCAAGTCCAGAAGACTTATCTCATCCAACATGGCCTCCTCCAGAAGGCTGTTGAGAGCCTCCGGCAATGAGGTAGTAGAGCTGATGTTGTTGGTGCCATTAAGCGTTGTTGGAAGGAAGAGGCCTGTTAGGTTGTTAGCCCTGAAGGTGGAGTTGACATTGGAGGAGTTACACGAGAGTAGACTGAACTGGGTTGGCCCGCAGGGCCCGGCTGTATCCAAATTAGGACTGAAGACTGGAGGGAGTTCCTGGTAACAGCTGGGCAGGGAGGCCTGGTGAAGGCTAACATTCTGGTTAATCAGGTTTGTGAAGGTGCCAGAGTCTAACCCACTGCCGCTGTCGGGACGACTGCTTCTGAAGGAGTTCCCTGCAGTGCTGTTCACTTCCATGTCCTGGGGAAAACAAATGAAAAGGTGGGCTTGCAAAATTTCATGCCAGGAGATCCATGCCACAGAGAATTGAGGCTGCTAAGAGAACAGAGGTAGGCCTAAACAAGCATTAGGGTGGTGTGCCTAATAAAGAGCTCAATGAGAATTTATTCAACGCCCTTAAAAGCCTAATACCAAGAAAATCCACGCTCTTTTGCCCATTTTAACCTTCTCTGCTGGCTTGCTAATTTTTAAAGAGGATTTACATCTGAAACTCAGCCTTTATGACCAGCACAATGAAGTCTCTTCGCTATTACAATTGCAAGTGTATTTCATAAAATGGGATCTTCGGAAAGAATCCGAAGAGCAGGGTTCCAATTCACACACATTTCTCTAAATGGGCATATTTAGTGAAAATATACTACTTTATTTAGAACCAAAGTTTGTGTATCTTACACGCCAAACAAGAGCAACACAGAGCATGGCATATGCCCCAGCCCATATGTTTAATTGGGGTTAAGATTGAATAGATTGCTAGTTTAGCATGGTGAGTAATACTGAAAGTTAAACATGTTAAAAGAAAACTGGTTTTTGAATGAAGATGAGGAGTTCTTTAGTTATTGTGTGGAAACTGAAATCAAGATGACTCCCGTAGCGGCCATACTGGATATTGCACGGTGCTGGTTTTTGAAAGGAACCTTCCTCTATCCACCCCCTATACACCACCAAAAAATGATACGGATCGGATGAGGCTAACTTTAGTTATTGCATGGAAACTAAAATCAAGATTGCTGCTGTAGCGGCCATATTGGATATCGCACAGCGCTGGTTTTTGGAAGGAACCTTCCTCTACCCACCACGCATACACCACCTAGAAATGAGACGGATCAGACAAGGCGTTTTTTAGTTATTGCCTGGAAACGAGAAGTTTACAGCCGGACGCCCAGACGGCCGGATGGAAGGGGCGTTGACATAATGCCCCCTGCTCATTCAAGGCAGGGGCATGAAAATTACTCCTTATTATTGGTAAACGTATTGTGCTGATGAGGGACAACATTCCCACAAAATTCCTGTACTTAAAGGAAAGCACTTGAAGTTCACCCAAAAATGAAAATTCTGTCATTATCTATGCACCTACATGCCAGTTGAGACATGGAAGAAATCTGCAAATTCAGAAAACAAATTTTGAGAATACCTGCAAAACTCTGTAGCAGCCTTTTCCAAAACAACTGAAGCCAATTGAGACTTGGTCATTAGTGTTCTTTAGAGTTCAAAAACATTCTGGCATTTAATGTGGCCAACCCAATGGGGTACAGCACTGTTGCATGGTATTGGGAGTACTTCCTTATTGACCTAGCAGGCAAGTGCATGCAATCATGAACTTATATAAAAGAAAAAAAAAGAAAAAACAACGGCTGCTGTAAAAATTTATACTGAATAAAGGTGTAATACAAATCTTTTCCAGTCAAAATGTAATTGTCTTCAGGAGACTTTGATTATGCTACATGAGCTGTATGAAGTACTAACCCCAATTCAAATGAAGTTGGGAAGTTGTGTAAAATGTGAATTAAAAACAGAATACAATGATTTGCAATTCCTTTTCAACCTATATTCAACTGAGTACACTACCAAGACAAGATATTTAACGTTCAAACTGATAAACTTTATTGTTTTTTGGGAAATATTCACTCATGTTGAATTTGATGCCTGTAACACGTTCCAAAAAAGCTGGGACAGGGGCATGTTTAGTGTTTACCACTGAGTTACATGACCTTTCCCTTTAACAACACTCAATAAGCATTTGGGAACTGAGGACACTAATTGTAGAGGCTTTGTAAGTGGAATTCTTTCCCATTTTTGCCTGATGTACGACTTCAGTTGCTCAGCAGTTCAGGGTCTTCATTGTCATAATTTGCGCTTCATAATGCACCACACATTTTCAATGGGAGACAGGTCTGGACAGCAAGCAGGCCTCTCTATTACCCGCGCTCTTTTACTAGGAAGCCACGTTGTTGTAACACATGCAGAATGTGGCTTGGCATTGTCTTGCTGAAATAAGCAGGGCCGTCCCAAAAAAAGACATTGCTTGGATGGCAGCATATGTTGCTCCACAACCTGTATGTACCTTTCAGCATTAATGGTGCCATCACAATGTGCAAGTTACCCATGCCATGGGTACTAAACACATCCCCATACCATCACAGATGCTGGCTTTTGAACTTTGCGCTGATAACAATCTGGATGGTCCTTTTCCTCTTTAGCCTAGAGGACACAACGTCCGTGATTTCCAAAAACAATTTGAGATGTGGACTCATCAGACCACAGCACATTTTTCCACTTTGCGTCAGTCCATCTCAGGTGAGCAAGGGCCCAGAGAAGCTGGTGGCATTTCTGGGTGTTGTTGATATATGGCTTTCGCTTCACATGGTAGAGTTACTTGTAGATGTAGCGACGAACTGTGTTAACTGAAAATGGTTTTCTGAAGTGTTCCTGAGCCCACATGATAATATCCTTTACAGAATGATGTTGGTTTTTGTTGCAGTGCCGCCTGAGGGACCGATAGTCATTGGCATTCAATGTTGGTTTTTGGCCTTACCGCTTATGTGTAGAGATTTCTCTGGATTCTCTGAATGTTTTGACATTATGGACTGTAGATGATGAAATCCCTAAATTCCTTGGAGTTGCACGTTGAGAAACGTTGTTCTTATGCTGTTGGACTATTTGCTCATGCAGTTGTTCACTAAGTGGTGAACCTTGCCCCATCTTTGCTAGTGAATGACTGAGCCTTTCAGGGATGCTCCTTTTATATCTCATCATGACATTCACCTGTTTCCAATTCACCTGTTCACCTATGGAATGTTCCAAACAGGTGTTTTTTGAGCATTCCTCAACTTTCCCAGTCCTTTGTTGCCCCTGTCCTAGCTCTTATGGTACGTGTGTCATGGTTTTTGGAGGCTGGCGAGCTTTTCTTTGTTGCTCTCGTCCGGGATGATATCGTTTCGCCCACAATCGGATTCTTTGGCCAGCTAGCTTCAATTGTGGGCGGCGCCCGGACTCTATTTAAACCCAAGTTCCGCCTCGCTGCCTTTGCTAGAGTGTCAGTATTACCATTGCACTGTAGCCCGCAAGATCTCTAGCTAGAGAAGTGTTGAGGAATTAGTTGCAAAAAAGGAAAGTGTTAGTTAGTAAAGGGAATCTTTCTCTTCCCTTTCCTCTTTCTGAGCACCGTCTGGTGCTTTGTCTTTATCTCGGTTCCAAAGATTTTTCCTTTGTTTCGTACTGTCTAGCTCCCTCTGCTTCCTTGTTTATCTCGGACTAGATTTTTGTCCTTCTCTCTCCTATTTTGTCTGTGTTTGTCTCTCTTGCATTCCTGTGCTTCCTTTCGTTCCGGCCACTGCGTTTGGCGTCTCGAAGCACCAGCCATCACAACGCGTTGCAGGCATCAAATTCAAAACGAATGAATATTTCCAAAAAAACAATTAAGTTCATCAGTTTGAACATTAAATATCTTGTCTTTGTTGTGTACTCAAGTGAATATAGGTCGTAAAGGATTTGCAAATCATTGCATTCTGTTTTTATTCACGTTTTACACAATGTCCCATCTTCATTGGAATTGGGGTTTTTAATTTCACAGCAATTTTTGGCTGGTTTTTGGACTCTGAAGAATGTTAATAACAGAGTCTCCATTGATTTCAATTGTTTTGGAGAAGACTGCTATGCACTTTTGCGGATATACTCTAAATTTGTTCAATGGATTCAAAAACTTCAACTGGAATGGAGGTGAGGAGTTAATGACAGAATTTTTATTTTTGGGTAAACGGTTTCTTTAACTCCTCTTGGTAAGGTTCTCGAACATTTCCAGGAACAATTATTTTTTTATTTGCACTATTGAGCACTAGTGGTGGGCCAGCGGATGGAGAACCAAGGGGGCGGAAAACATCCCTTGAAATGGATGACATTATTGACCCGATTTCAATCATTGGTGTCAGGTAACACGTTTTCCAACGATCGGAATAATCCATTGGTGGTGAAATGCACGGTTTCCCTTTGAATGAAATGTAGCGGCGAGTGAATATTAAATTCAATAAAAACACTTAATTCACTTGCCTTAATAGGCAACCCCTCATGAAATAAAAAAACTACAATGGATTTTCCGCGTTAACTTTCATCTCATCCTGCAAAGCAAGCCGTCAGACCAGAGATTGTTTAGTTGAAAACGAAGATTGAAATGTGCACTCTTTTTGCGTTCAACTGACACCTTTTATTTCTTGTCTTAATGACGACAATTAGCTGCACCTGAGAAGGGAGAGTTTAAGTATCTCTCATGGAGGAAAATGACTGAAAGCAGCTCAAGACTAATAATCAGTTCAAAGTTTGTCCTCCTGGTCTCTGTACACCGGCCGCCACTGTTGAGCACTAATGATGCAGATGAGACGAAAGCCTAGGGAGGCCCATCTTCTCTGGACTGGACTGACCTGCAGTTCCATGATGGCCATAATATCCTGCCACTGCTGCTCCACATCCAGCGGTGCTTCATTTTGAGGCAAGAAGGTGAGCCCCTGGGAGACAGAGAAGCTCTCCTCACTGGGCTCGGTCAGCTCCGGTGTCACCGCCCCATGGTACTGACAAACGAAAGCGGCAGACAATACTTAAAATCTATAATACATTTGAGGTCGATGTCTGTCTGTGTGTATGTATACCTTTTTCTCCCACATTTCTCAACCAATTATCACCAAATTTGGTGCAAATATCCACTTGGACACCAGGAAGGACTTGACGTCGCCCGATTTATGAAAAACGGTCATGCACGCAAAAAAAAAGGCAATTTCACTCCGGGTAGTGGGTAGCAGCTAGTACTTAATATTATGGATGTGAATCGAGATCAGGTTGTAAATATCCCCTGGTCTGTGTTCTAGTATGCCCCATTTATTAAATACTATGTATACAACACTGTTCAATATTATACTTTTTAGTAACATACATGATTGGTTGCACTGGAACTGATGAATTTTCCAGCTGTTTAGATGCCGGGGCAGCGACGACTAGAAAGCCCGTTTGTACCATTTTATATTGTTATGAAAGGGCATTGTAACATAAATGATTTTGAATTGTGATTTTCTAAATGAAGCAAAAAAACTGTTGACTAGTTTTATGGTTTATTTGCTGGTTACTTTGTGGAGATCCCACCTGGGATGTCATAATTATCACAGTTCGAATCTCTGATGTCCTTCGTTCTTGATTTTTCATTTTTTGCCTTAGTTTTTGAATATTTACTTGCTTGAAGGGTTTATAATCAATTTAAAACATCTTAAAGTAACATCGGACTACCTAATGACCATTCCTACCAAGAAATGATATCACTGTTGATAAGGGAACACTTCCCGGTCAGGTATATTACCTTGATTACGGTATTGAATGGTGTGACCAAATATATGAAGTGCTTGCAATGGAATACTGCCAAGCATATATTTCCGTAAAGACTTGGCCAAGTCGGATTATCCCACCTAAGTTGAATAATGCTCCGAAGTGAAGGTTTATATTCAGTAAAATCAGTTCAAGTTGTAGGTCCTTTTGTGGTGCACAAATGAATTCAAATATTGTTTGTAGTGTCCGCAGCGGTGTGTAGCGTCCGCAACGTTTTTGCCCCACATCCTCTAATACTGCATCAACCACTCTTCAAACGAGTATATTTGAATAATATGATTATTAAAAGTTAAAACTAAAGTAATTACCTAATGACAGAGCAAATCTACACCCACTGAAGATATAAAGGCTGTTCAAAAAGTAACAGTGCACTAAAATATTTGTGGAGTGAGAAAATTTCTACTGTCATAAATGCAAAGAAATTTGGCTTAATAAATAAGAGGATTAATTTGGAGTGTGCCGGTAGTTATGCATTTATGATGTAGTAATGCCAGAAAAGCATGTATTTAGCATGTTTTATTGAATAAAACTTATTTTCGTCAAGACATACAAGTCGTTACTCTTACTGGTGCAGTGTCCACAACGTCCCAAAATGGATCTCGAGTATGTGTACATTTAAGGCTGTAACGAAGCGTCCTTCGTTACATTAGGGCACTTCGTGACATAGGCCAGAGAATTCTTAGCATTTGTCACTAGTCGATGAAATTTGAGGCAGTTATCAGGGGAATACCATAGTTACTGAAAATAACGTAAAATGTAAAATTAGATGCAATTAAATTTTTACCCCCCAGTGCCCCTAAAGGTGCAACCTGATCATGATTCATATCAATAGCATATACAGCATTAATAATATAAAAAAGCATATGCATATCTTGAGTGCAATATAATTCTTAATATTACTTCACAGTGCCATGAAAAAGTATTTCCAAATTTCTTCTATAATCGCATATCGTCACACTGGAATAGCTTCAGTTATTTACACAAGATGTTCAATTAGACAATATGAGTAAACCCAGCACGTTTGCAAAAAAATACGGGATGACAAATTTATCAAACACTGATATTACCCAAGTGTAAAAGTAATTGCCCTGTAAAACCTGACAACAAGTTGCACCTCTAATGGCTACAAGCAATGGTTTATAAAAGAAAAAAAATTGTGATATTTGTCCTTCACATCGATGTGGAGAAATTTAAGCTGACACTATTCAATTTTAAATTTAAGCGCAGGACAGATGAGGTTTCTTTGAATGAACCGTTCGTTCTGGGTACAATCGAGTGCCAACCAACCTAGATTCACAGAGCCATAACCCCATAAAACCTATGGACTCATAAATGGATTCATCAAATGCAGCTGCTGTACTCAAACCTGCTGAACTTCAGACCTATTTTGAATTCTTGTGTAGATCCCAAAGTTTCCAACGATCCAAATATGTCCTCAGAGACACAGGGGTTAAGCATGCTAAACCTGGGATCAAAAGGCCTCGAGTTCAAGTCCTTGCCACGGCCATTGCGGTATGTTTTAGGACAAAACACGTCACTCCCACAGTGCCCCACCCTGCCCTGATGTATAATTGCGTACTGCCAAATTGTTGGGGAAATTGACTAAATGCTAGGGAGGTAACCTGCAATGGACTAGCATCCCGTGCAGGGGAAATACCAGTACCTCTAGTCGCTTCATGCTGTGGAAACTGAAGTAAAGCACCTGTCTGATGAGCCACAATTGGCTTTGGGAAAGACTACCACTATCAAATATGTCCGGCTGAATTACAGAGAAATGTGTATAAAACTAGATAACTCGGTCGCCACAAGGAACCGAGTTGTGTATCTCACCGATTCCCAAATTTCAGAGAAAATTGTCACCGGCAGCTATATTGGACGTCCAAAATTGCCGAAAATCGGTCTTGAGCATTGTCAAATAAATATCTTCGCCTGTGCAAAATTAGAAAAAAATTCCTGTAATAATTGTGGCTTCCAGAGCCCGGAACAGAAAATCTCTGCAGGCGTGGCAGCGGCCCTGGAACTGAACCATCGTACCTCCCAACTATCATCGTCGGGGAGATACAATGATGTAAAATATCTAAATATTTTCCATTTGATGTAATGGCCATAAAAACATGGCATCCTGGGCTTGAATATTTCTCTCAGTACACGTTTGATGTAGCTTCAGCGATGCACTGCAACCCACATACAGAATAACGATGGGAAATTGTCCCACATTATGAAAAAAATGCTTTTTCTGACATTGAACATACTTGAGGGAAAACTTAAGTGAAAAGTTAGAGTTTAAGGGGATAAGATGTCTGAGAGGTAAGGTAACTATGGGCATTATCATTTCCCTGTAATGGAGGAGGCATTGTTCCTCTGTCTCAATTGTGTGAGTCGTTACCTCAGACTGTTCTCCGAAGGGGAAGGAGGACTCGAGCAGCTGGAGACACTCCTCCAGGGACGGCGAGGACAGGGCTGCAGGGCTGCTTAGCTAAGGAGAACACGCCACACATCACACTTCTAATCAACGAGATGCCATTTTAATGGAAGTCATTTTCACACTGGAATAATTGAAGAGCGCAGTGCAAAAAGTGCTTAAGTCACAAAATATCTATTTTGAGAAAACTGAGAAAATCAACTTAGGAGACGACAAAAGGTCTTCCCATCCTTACTTCACAATGTGTGAAAATGTGACTAAAGTACTTTTAGCACAAGGCTCTTCAATTTCAAATGACAATTGGCCCCTCAGCCAGCGGTACGGGGCTACACAGAACAAAAATCTCTGGGAGCGTTACCCTAGTCTATTATAGTACTCTCCAAAACACCTGTCCACTAGTTAGCCCAACTACAGTCACAATACTGCAGTAATAGCCTTTTTAGTTTTCTGGCCTCAGTCAAACATGTTATCATTACAACTCAGCCAGAGTTGAGACACAAATCTGAAACAGGGATCAAAAATGTGAAACAGACAACTGTTCTCAGGAAATGTGTAAAATCTGGTTGGGCATTTTGCAGCTGCTTTGCAATTTTAGTCACGATCAATCCTGAGCAGTGAGTACCCAAGAATTCTGAAATTTCTGCTTGAACTTGAGTGAATTTGCTTAATTTTCCACCAACGGATAATTGTAAAGATACAATTTGTTCAGATGATTAGCAGTGTTTAAATGGTGCGACATCGGTACGAACTAGGGCCAGCGCTCTAAATCTGGGACACAAGCAGGGCATGACATAAGCTCTGAAGGGGAAGAGAGGAGTTGGCCTTTCACTTTTTTTTTTAAAAGGTAGGCCATTTCCTCAGCCACAGCTGAGAATCCCATCTGCTCAGCAAGCCTCTGTGCTCTATTATCTGTGTTCCAAATGAGGACAGGCAGAGACAAATCCAAACCCCTTTTCTGCACAGCCAGCATCTGTCTCGCTAAAGCCCAAACATCACCCAAGCAGTAAAACGAGACTCGGGCCGAGTGGCTGTCATGTCTGCTAAGAAATGGGCTATATGTGTGTATGCCTGATGCTGTAACATGCATCCATGTATCAGGTTTTGCTGTTAAAGGGCATTTCTGACATCACAAGACAAACCTGGTCCAGTGCTTTCATGAATAGAACATGTACCGACATGTCCACACCTATACTGATCCTATTGAAGCGCCAGCTGAGGGCATATCCATCCTCAGACGCCCCGACTGAGCTGTGACTTGGTATGATTTACAAGCGTGCAAGTCTCACATTTCTTTACGATGCAAATAAAGGGACTCGATGAGCGAAAGCACTACTTGTCTTGTCAAGAAGGCAGGCCCCTAGCTGTGATTTTAGCCAACATCAAGCTTAAAATTCAGCTGATGAGTAAACCAGGTTGATCCTCTGAGCCTGTGTTAACAATCGTAAAGGAAAGGCCACCTATGGAGTGTCGCCATGACTTTCTGTCATGGCATGACTTTCTTTCCTGTTCACTTCTGTCTGATGCTAAAAGCTCTAGAGACACTAAAAGCCATTGTTTCGTACCTGTCGAATATTTGTAAGGTCATAGAAAATGTCGCTGGTTGTCTTATAATTTCATTAGCCTGATGGACTCAGAATTCATCGTTTGTCTCCGAGATCGAAAGTTGATAGTGTAGGATTCGCAAAAATATTGGTGGGGTATGGTTACAAAAAATAACTACCATTACCAAGGAGCCGACAGTTTGGGCCACAGACAATGTCCAACGCTTCTTTTATGCATAAGAATCCGTATAGCCCAAAACTTTTGTTGAGACGTCTGCGGACGTATGTCTAACAAGCAAAAAATGGCCTTAGGAGTGGCAATAATGTCACAATGTCAGAGAACTTCACAATAGTTGGTACAGAAAGCCCACTGTAGGATCAGAGTAACTGACATCTCTCACCTGCTCAGGTTCCCTCTCAGCGGTCTCTCCCTCCCCCGGGGTCTGGGTCTCTCCTCCCTGCAAGAAGAGATCGTGGCCCCAGCCCTCTGGCTCTGGCCCCTCCTCATTGTGCCCTGGGGCCCGTTTCTCTGCCTCGGCCTCCTTCTGCTGGCTGCAGTGGCCAAACACCTCCCGACCCGTGCCAAGGTCCGAGTCCTGCTGCCACAGGGCGTCAATCAAATCAATGTCCTGAAAACCACACAAAAAAAATGAAAACACAAACATGAACACGACTCCTAAACATTGTTCTGTACAAACCCAATTCCAAAAAAGTTGGAATGCTGTGTAAATTGCAAATGAAAACAGAGTGCAATATCCCACATTTTATTCACAATAGAGCATAGACAAAGTATCAGGTGTTGAAAGTGAGACATTTTACCATTTCATGAAAAATATTAGCTCATTGTGAATTTGATGGCAGGAACATGTCTGAAAAAAGTTGGGAGAGGGGCAACAAAAGGCTGGGAAAGTAAATGGTACTAATAAAAAACAGCTGGAGGGGCACTTTGCAACTTGGCAACAGGTTATTTGGCAACGGGTCAGTAACATGACTGGGTATAAAATGAGAATTTTAGAGAGGCAGAGTCTCTCAGAAGTAAAGATAGGCAGAGACTCAACAATCTGCATCTAAAAATTATGGAAAAATGTTTGAAAAATGTTCCTCAATGTAAAATTGCTAAGAATTTGAATCTTGTACATAATATCATCAAAAGTTTCAGAGAATCTGGAGAAATCTCTGCTCGCAAGGTACAAGTCCGAAGGTCAATATTGGATGCTTGTGATCTTCAGGCCCTCGGGTGGCACTGCATTAAAAACAGGCATGATTCTGCACTGGAATTCACTGCATGGGCTCCGGAACACTTCCAGAAATCAGTGTCTGTGAACAGCTTGCAGTGCAATCTACAAATTCGAGTTAAAGCTGTAGCATGCAAAGAAGAAGCCATACAGTAGTGTTCAAAATAATAGCAGTCCAATGTGACAAACCAGATTAATCCAGGTTTTTAGTATATTCTTTATTGGTACATGGCAAACAATTTACCAGTAGGTGCAGCAGATTCTCAGAAAACCAACAAGACCCAGCATTCATGATATGCATGCTCTTAAGGCTGTGCAATTGGGCAATTAGTTGAAAGGGGTGTGTTCAAAAAAGAGCAGAGAGGCATTCAATCAGTGAGGTCATCAATTTTGTGAAAAAAAAAACAGGTGTGAATCAGGTGGCTCCTATTTAAGGATGAAGCACTAGTTAAACATGCATTTCTCTTTGAAAGCCTGAGGAAAATGGGTTGTTCAAGACATTGTTCAGAAGAACAGCGTACTTTGATTAAAAAGTTGATTGGAGAGGGGAAAACTTATAAAGAGGTGCAAAAAATTATTGGCTGTTCAGCTAAAATGATCTCCAATACTTTAAAATGGAGAGCAAAACCAGAGACACGTGGCAGAAAACGGAAGACAACCATCAAAATGGATCGAAGAATAACCAGAATGGCAAAGGCTCAGCCAATGATCAGCTCCAGGACGATCAAAGACCGTCTGGAGTTACCTGTAAGTACTGTGACAGTTAGAAGACGTCTGTGTGAGGCTAATCTATTTACAGGAATCCCCCGCAAAGTTCCTCTGTTTAAAAAAAAAAAGGCATGTGCAGAAGAGGTTACAATTTGCCAAAGAACACATCAACTGGCCTAAAGGGAAATGGAGGAACATTTTGTGAACAGATGAGAGTAAAATTGTTCTTTTTTGGTCCAAGGGCCGCAGACAGTTTGTGTGACAACCCCCAAACTCTGAATTCAAGCCACAGCACACTGTGAAGCATGGTGGTGCAAGCATCATGATATGGGCACGTTTCTCCTACTATGGTTTTGGGCCTATTTATCGCATACCAGGGATCACAGATCAGTTTGCATATGTCAAAATACTTGAAGGGGGTCATGTAGCCTTAAGTTGAAGAGGACATGCCCTTGAAATGGGTGTTTCAACAAGACAATGACCCCAAACACACTAGTAAACGAGCAAAATCTTGGTTCCAAACCAACAAAATTTAATGTTATGGAGAGGCCAGCCCAATCCCCAGACCCTTAATGCAATCAAGAACTTGTGGCGTGACATCAAAAATGCTGTTTCTGAAGCAAAACCAAGAAATGTAAATGAATTGTGGAATGTTGTTAAAGAATCTTCGACTGGAATAACAACTGAAAGCCACAAGTTGGTTGACTCCATGCCACACAGAAGTGAAGCAGTAAAAAAAAACTGTGGTCATACAACTAAATATTAGTTTAGTGATTCACAGGATTGCTAAATCCTAGAAACAAAAAAAAGTTTGTACAAAATATTTTTGAGTTTGTTAAGTCAACGGCAGAAACTGCTATTTTTTTTGAACACACCCCTTTCAACTAATTGCCCAACTGCACAGCCTTCAGAGCATGCATATTATGAATGCTGGGTCTTGTTGGTTTTCTGAGAATCTACTGCACCTACTGGTAAATTGTTTATTTTGAACACTACTGTTTGTGAACACGATCTTGAAATGCCGCCATCTTCTCCGGGCCAAAGTTCATTTAAAATGGACTGAGGCAAAATGTAAAACTGTTCTGTGGTCAGATGAATCAAAATTTGAAATTCGTTTTGGAAACCGCAGGCGCCGTGTCATGCCGACTAAAGAGGAGAGGGACCATCCAGCTTGTTATCAGCGCACAGTTCAAAAGCCTACACCTCTGATGGTCTGGGGTTGCACTACTGCCTATGGTGTGGGGAGCTTACACATCTGGGAAGACATTATCAATGCTAAAAAATATATGGAGGTTTTACAACAACATATGCTCCCATCCAGACAACGTCTCTTTCAGGAGAAGGCCTTGCATATTTCAGAAAAACAATGCCAATCCACACACTGCATCCATCACAACAGCATGGCTTCACAGTAGAAGAGCCTGAGTGCTGAACTGGCCTACCTGTAGTGTAGACCATTCCCGAATAGAAAACCTTTAAAACGCATAAAACTAAAAATCCAGGAAAGAAGACCCAGGACTGTTGAGCAGCTAGAATCCTCCATCTGACAAGAGTGGGCCAACATTCCTCTCCCAAAACTCAAGCAATTGCCCTCCTCGCTTCCCATTCGTTTACAAACTGTTGCTAAAAGAATAGGAGATACTAAAGGTAAACCTGGCCCTATCCCAACTTTTCTGAGATGTTTTGCTGCCATCAAATTCAAAATCAGCTAATATTTTTCATGAAATGGTAAAATGTCTTCCATTCAACATCTGACATGTTATTTATGCTCTATTGTGAGTAAAATGTCAGTTTATGAGATTTGCAAATCATTGCATTCTGTTTTTATTAACATTTCACACAGCATCCCAACTTTTTTGGAATTGGGGTTGTACAATAAACAAGACATATGTGACGGGGCTAACAATGTGACGAGCGGCCAAAGGTTTTGCTAAGTCGAAGGCTTGGAGAGTTATGAACAGTGACCTATCCTTTTGAGAGCATGTTCCAATTTTTTCTGAATTGAGCCAGCTGAAGGGAAATAATCTGAGTCTTGCCCAACAGTGTGCAGCCCAGTTTTACAGTAAGATCACAGCATACAGCAAGGAAAGTATCCCAACACAACATCTGAAAAAAGTTTTATTTTTGCCTCTCCAAAATAATAATAATAATAATAATAATGCATCAGTTTTACATCGCGCTTTTCTGGGCACTCAAAGACGATTCACAATGGATACATTATTCATTCACTCACACATTCACTCTCTGATGGTGGTAAACTACATTTTTGTAGCCACAGCTGCCCTGGGGCAGGCTGACGGAAGCATGGCTTCCCCCACAGCCATACAGGACTGTTCCTATATTGCAAGTTTTCATTGGGTGGGGAAAACTGGAGTACCCGGAGGAAACCCACGCGAACATGGGGAGAACATGCAAACTCCACACAGAAAGGCCGCAGGCCAGATTCGAACCCACGACCTTCTTGCGGTGAGGCAGTAGTGCTACCCACCGTGCCGCCCAAAACTGTACATAGGACACAGCTAGACATACAGATATCCAAATGAGAGTTAAGAGCAACTGTAATGCACAACATCAGCTGCAAAGAGGTCTACATTGCAATGACACTGACACGGTTTCATCGTGAATACCACTGACTTATCCTGACCTCTGTGGAACATCTCCAGCCTGCCCTCACACTGACCCAATAGGCAAAGATAACCAGAGTAAATAGAAAATGCAGTTTTTAAACAATGATTTCATTTATTGAGGGAAAAAGCTTTCCAAACCTAACTGGCCCTATGTGAAAAAGCAATTGCTCCCCCCCCCCCTTGTTAAATCACGAATGACTGATTTGCCATATTTTTTTAGTTCAATTTCACTAGCCACACCCAAGCCTGATTAATCAGACCTGTTGAATCAAGAGCCTGTCTGACAAAGTGAAGGAGGCTAAAAGATCTCAAAAAGCAACACATCACGCTGCGATCTAAAGAAATTCAAGAACAGATGAGAAATAAATTCATTGACAGCTATCAGTCTGGAAAGGGTTACAAAGTCATTTCAAAGGCTTTGAGACTTCAGTGAACCACGGGGAGAGCCATTATCCACAAATGGAGAAAACTTGGAACGGTGGTGAACCTTCCCAGGAGTGGCCGGCCAACCAGAATGACTCCAAGAGCGCATCGACGACTCTTCCAGGTCACAAAAGAACTCAGAGCAACATCTAAGAGCTGCAGGCCTCACTCACCTCAGTTAAAGTCAGTGTTCATGATTCAACAATAAGAAAGAGACTGGGAAAAAATGGCATCCATGGGAGAGTTCCAAGGCGAAAACCACTGCTGATCAAAAATTACACAAAGGCTCGTCTCACATTTGCCAAAAAACATCTTGATGTTCCCCAAGACTTTTGGTAAAATATTCTGTGGACTGACAAGATAAAAGTTTAACTTTTTGGAGGATGTGTGTCCCGTTACATCTGGCATAAAACTAACACAGCATTTCATAAAAAGAACATCATATCAACAGTCAAACATGATGGTGGTAGTGTGATGGTCTGGGGCTGCTTTGCTGCTTAAGGACCTGGACAACTTGCCATGATTGATGGAATGAATTCTGCTCTCTACCAGAAACTCCTGAAGGAGAATGTTCGACCATCAGTTTGTGACCTCAAGCTCAAGCACACTTTGGTTACGCCGCAAGACAATGATCAGAAACTCACCAGGAAGTCCATCTCTGAATGGCTTAAAAAAAAATAAAATTAAGGTTTTGGAGTAGCCCAGTCAAAGGCATTGAAATCTAATGCAGTGCGGAGATGACCTCCACAGCAAATCAACAGCAGCTCCCTCCCTCAACAACACGTTTATGGTTTCACCTCCTCTCTCCTTGGCTGAGTGTTTTGGGAGTTCATACAGCAGAGGGGTACGATGAGCGGGAGGGATACTGTGGACGTAGGTCAGGTCATGTCAGTCCGACAGGTCTTCATAAATCTTCTCCGTGTGAGGACAGCTGCCCAAAACTGGGTTAGGAGACAACCCATAGTAACACGCAACCACAGGACGAGGCTTGCGCTATTTCCATTTAACACCATGACCTTACGCACTGATTGGGTGGTCAAAACATGGCCATGACCCAGATTTTACAGAAAGAGTATTTGCCTCATCCAGAATTTTTCTTTTTTTCTTATTGGTCTTATTTAAATGTAGCAGATCATCAAACTATTTCTACTCTTGGCAGCAACAACTACGATAAAACATTTGTAATAACTGGAAACAAGTCTTTTACGCTGCTACAGAGGAATTTTGGTCCTCTCTTCTTTGCAGAATTGTTAGAATTCAGCCACACTGGAGGGTTTTCAAGCATGAACGGCCAGTCTTCAGTCATGCCACAGCAGCTCAATCAGATTCCGGTAAGAACTTTCATAGGCCACTGCAAAACCTTGATTTTATTTCTTTTAAGCCAAGCGCTAGAGCTTTAGGTTACAAACTGATGGTGGCGCATTCTCCTTCAGGATTTTCAGGTATAGAGTAGAAATCATGGTTCTGTCAACTATGACAAAGTTGCCCAGGTCCTAAAGCAGCAAAACAGCCCCAGACCATCACACTACAACCACCATGTTTGATTGCTGGTACAATGCTCTTATTTTGGACAGCTGCATTAGCTTTACAGCAGATTCAACAGGACCCATGTCATCCAACAATATCCACTATTGACTTTTCAGTCTTCAAAATGTTATCCGTTAAGTTATGAGGGTCATCGAGATGTGTTTTTGGCAAATGTGAGACAAGTTTCTGCGTTCTTTTCAGTCAGCAGTAGTTTCTGTGTTGCAGATCTTCGATGGTCGCCATTTTTGCCCAGTCACTTTCTTGTTGTGAAATCATTAACATTTACCTTAACTGAGGCAAGTGAGGCCTGCAGTTCCTGTTAGTCTGGGTTCTTTTGTGACCTGGATGAGCGTCGATGCAGTCTTGGAGTAATTTGGTGAACTAACCACTCCGCAGAAAGTTCTCCACTGTTACAAGTTTTTTCCCTTTGTAGATAATGGCTCTCATCGTGGTTCGCTGGAGTTTCAGAACCTAAGAAATGGCTTGGTCACCCTTTCCTGACTGATAGATATCGACGACTTTGTCTCATGTCTGGTCTGGAATTTCTTTAGATTGTGGCATCATTTGCTGCTTCCTCCCAAATTCACATTGCCAGACAGGTTCTATCCAGTGATGTTTAGATTCAACAGATCCGGCAATAATCATGCCTCAGTGTGTCCAATAGAAATTGAATGCAATTATGAATTAACTGTTGATTTGGTGACTCAGGGGTGCCATTACTTTTTTTCTACATGGGGCCAGGTAGCATTGGATAGCTTTTCTTCCTTCCAAAAAAGAAATCATTTAGAATTGCATTTTGATTTGACTTGGGTTAACTTTGTAAAACTAATTTTAATTTTAGACAATCAAAAACATGTAAGTGTGACAAATATGCAAAAACAGAAGAAATGGGCCCCTTTTCACCGCTTCGAATAATTTTCTGGGGCCTGGGCCGTTGTTGCGTGTCTCCACCACCGAAACCGCCCCCGAAGGACAGAGTTCTGGAACTTTTACAGGGGCTAAAAAAGTCCCTGCTTCAAAGTACTCTGAATGGCCCCGAATAACTCCTGGGTGGGGCTTGGGGTTTACTTGGTGCTGATTGGATTTATTCAGGGCGGGATGTGACATCAACAGAAAGTGACAAAATAGCCGGCATTTTTAAAACTCAGCAAACGATGAGAGGTCGCATTTTTAAAAGGACTTCACAAAACTTTACAGGAACCTTCCTCCTACTTCGCCCTCTCGGTGGGGACACGGCAGTTAAGAGGGCCTAGTAAGAGGATGTTCCTGAAGTAGTTCCTGCCCCCCAAATACTACCAGGAACTTCTTCGGTGGAAAATACTTTTCTTAGCACTCGAAGACTGTTTTTGGCCTAACAAAAAGTAAATAGTTTATAATACGTAAATGACAGGGCAGACCCTTGAGTTTAAGGTTGGCAATTTAGAGGGCATTAACTGATCGAGGCAAATAAATACTGTACTTGGCCAAAAGAATGTGGATAATCCTTGGTCCAAGGCTGTTTTTCACGGTTCAGGCGAGGCCTTTTAATTCCACTGAAGGAAAATCTTGGCGCTATAACTTACAATGACCTTCCAGTTCATTCCTTGCTTCAAACAGTTTGGAATAGGTCCTTCCCCTATTTTAGCATGTCAAAGCCCCCATGCATAGAGAGAGGTCCTAATATTGTTTGTGGAGATCAGTGCAGAATAACCAAACCTCAACAACATTCAGATCAACAGGACATCCAACTTAGGTGGTTTAGCCTGGTGTCTGTCTTACAGCACTGAATCTACTGCAGTGGAAAAAAATGACAACAGCCATGCTCCAACATCTAGCGAATTCATTTGTTTTGAGTGGTTTAAGCCCAATACATTCACTTCTTTAGCGCTCAAAGGTTTTGTCATGTTGTTTATTAGTTTGGACTGCCCATTAGGAAAACATTGGTGTCATTTCCTTTTTCTACAATGCTTTAATATAGGATTTAAGCCATTAAGAGGTGAAGAGCGGTCAATGAGGTCAGGGAATTTTCATAACTCAAGAGGGGATATTGAGCGATTTGGACTGTTTACACTGTGAAAGTCCTTGGCATTGTGGCGGTAAACAAGCTACACTTTATGAAAGATCATATGAACGTGTGTGACTGATCCCGGCTCAAGTTGCAGACCATCTGAGCCAAGGTCAGTGCGTGACAGTCCCTCTCCAGCTCGATGAACGAGCAGCGTCCAAACAAACTGTGCTGCCAGCACAGGTTTAGCAACCCGACAGCACTTCAGCTTCACTATTGGGCAATCTCCATCAGCTCTTCAGAATTCCCCGACTTTTGAAGGATAAAATATTTCATTCAGGAGTTAGCCAGCTTGAATACAAACAAGGCTTTTCTCAATGCAAGTAAGTAACCTCATTTCCATTCTTAAAAAATCTCCCTAAATAACTGCATCGTTTTCTAGGGAACAGAGTTCCACATCACGCATTCCACGACGCTTAGTTAAGTTCACACTTTCCACCCCAAGTGTTTAATAGGAATGTGATAGGTGGCCTAGGGCTTGTCCCGTGCCAGAAGAGGAGGCAGTAGAGCGAGAACACGCGGTGAAGACGATGTTTTTCATAATACGCCAACAGACACTCAAACAGCAGGCTCAGCATTCCACAGAGCACAGCTCCAGTCCAGACCAACTGGGACACTGCGTGTATGCCTCAACAATCCAATTAAAGCAGTTTAAAACAAGACGACAACGTCAATGCTCCCCGCCAACATGGAATATCACCTTCAGACCTAGTCAAGGCCATGGCTAGTAACACACACACACACACACACACACACAAATTTCATTTATCTAGTAGGTAAAGTAAGTTCTGAAAAAACTTGTCCCCACTTATCCAGTCAAGCTGACGGTCAGATCGGTGGAAGGACAGAATGGACGGACAAACAGGCGGACGAGCTTCACTGCAATATCCCTTGGTCTACTTCTTTTCTAGGGTCAGCAAAGCGCTGTTCAGAATGGAACATGCCAACACTGCATAAGCGCAAGCAATCCATCCGAGAAGATCTCACCGTATGCAGTCAGGAAATGCAGTTGAATTTATTAGAGCAGGCTCAGCTGAGTGTTTGATGGCAGTGGGGCGTGTGACATATGGCGGTTTGGGCTTGTTAGGCAGCTGTGGCAGATGGGTAGCAGGATGGCCACAGACTGAGCATGTGCAGCCAACCAGTCGGAGCTAGCCAGATGTGCCCCGTGATGTAATGGCTGATTCTTGCCAGTCTATGACAGCTACTGTACCACCGAGAGGGAACACGCCCCCGGCCCGTGGCTCATATCTTGGCTGAGGGCGGATACAGTCTCCTGATATATCCTCTCAGGACTCATTGATTAGAGAGCAAAGCTGGAGGTGATGGCTGTCAGAAGTAGGCCAGCAGCTTTGCGAGTGTGTGAGGGAGAGAGAGAGAGAGAGGGAGTCAGCCAAACGGCAGTGATGCTAAAGGTCTCTCGCTCTACACCTGAAGCTCTGCACAACGGAAGGGTTTCAGCAAGCAAGTCACGAGGCAGGCCACCAAGTTATCCCACATTAAATACGTCCAAATTGACATGTAGTCCCGCATTCCCCCACTCCCTTCCATACACAAGCATGAGCACACATACACACACAAACACACACACATACACACACACACAACAATTTATCTTTAATTGCTGCGGAACAGAACATATGTGGCGTCTGGTGACTTGTATAACAATCCGTACCCACGCAGCCCGACAGCAGCCAGCCGAGAGTAGTTAAATTGAGCTTCTTCGACTGCCATCGCATTTACAATAACAATGACCGCGCATTAAAGAAATCACTGCCTTCAGGGAGGATTCCTCTGCCTCCCATTGTTAACGAGAGCCTCAGATTGCTACATCAGTCGTTATGTCTGTTCATCCTGCAGTTATCTTTCAACCCTTAGAGCACTACATGCAGCAATTGCCCTTCAATGATGCAAGATAGCAAAATCAAAGCTGTTGAAAACCTATTGTGAGGCGAACTTGGAGCGCTTTTAAACAAGTCGCAACATGATATGTTTTCAACAGCACAAGGTAATTATATTGATATTTTTAAAAAATTTATTTCAGCGCTCCAAGGGTTAATCAAGAACTTGCAAGCTAACATTTAGACAGTAACATTTAAAGCCTCGGTACTTCACAATATATTCTCAAGCAGCTAGTTGAAGCACTTTATAAGGCCAAGCCAGTCACACACAGTCCTCTTGAGCCATTCCACGGCACCAGCACAAGTGATCTGCTCAAGTCCGGAAACCGTTTCTCCCAGTACATCCATTATACTCTTTTTAAAAGGAGAAAGACTAAAATCACATACTGCTCAGACAGGTACTCATATCTGTATGCAATTTAGAGTCTACAATCAGCCCAATGTGCATGATAACTTTGCACACACAAGAGTCATCAGGAGATGGCAGATCCCCCCGACCCCACATACTGAAAGAATGAAAACACCACCTGCTCTGGAAACAAACCATACCCCCTAAAATTGTAAGTTCAAAATGTTTCCATAGAAATCAGAAAAAATACATAATTCATCAACCTCAGATTAGCAAAAGGCACCACTTCAATTTAAAAATATTACACTTAATTTAATACTAATAAATAAATATATTTATTTCATTTTTTATTTTTATTATAAAAAATATTGAACGGTTTTCAAGTTATGCTCTGGAACCGAAATGTTCACAGACGAACAGATGAACGGTCAACTGCACCCATGACTATATCCCCCCGCATTATATGCCAGGGGATAAAAAGGCCCTATAGGCAAGGTTCGAATCCACAACCTTTTTCATGTGAGGCGGCAGTGCAATCCACAGCACCGTCTTGTCACCCTGAAAGATGATTGGACAACTATGATGACTTTCTGAAGATTTACAGTACAGTACAACCTGCAGGTATTAGGATAGTAACAAAAATGTTATCCTTTTAAGTTCTGTACTCCAGCCAATTGTATTCAAACACAATGAGTATGAGGTTATCATAGAGACCAGCGAGCAAAATTAGCGGATTTCTAAATCCATATCGCACACTTCCGGTGCAGTGTCACCATGAGTCAAAATGCCCATTTCAGGTAATAAGACCGGATAAAAGAAGTTTGTTGGTTAGCTTCTGTAATGCAATCCTAAGCTCTGAAGCAGTTTTGGTGAAACAAGTCTGTATTCAATATGTCGACTGTGAACATTAAAGGTCACAGAATGTCAAGTTGTGGTCAGCAAATGGACTTCATACATGACTTTCTAAATGTCTCGATACAAACGGTGTCGGTTTTAGTGATAGAAGTCATTGAATATTCAAAAGGTCACATTTGATCTTTGAAGGTAAATACTAAGGTCACCATATGAAAGTTTATATATGTCTTCCTATATGTCTCCAATACAAACCTAGACTTCATCTGTGACCGTTTTGGCAATACAAGTCAATGTAATTGTATTATGTCAAGTTTGACCTTCAAATGTCATTAACAGTCAAGCTGAATGTCACCAAATGAAAGTTCATATGTGACTTCCTATGTCAGTAACCTAGGCTCCATCTGTGACCTTTTCAGTGACAGAAGTCATTGAATTTTCTCTAGGTCAAGTTAGACCTTCAAAGGTCAATATGAAGGTCGCCAAATGAAAGTCCATACATGACTTCCTATGTCTCTAATACAAACCTAAACTCAATCTGTAATGATTTTGCTGATATAAGTCATTGAAATTTCACTGTATAGTTTGGGTGTTGAAGGTCACTGAAGGTCAAGTTCAAGGTCACCCAATGAAACTTCATACATTACTCCCTATATGGCCACAATACAAACCTAGGCTCTACCTGCAATAGTTTTGGTGATAGAAGTCACTGAAATTTCACTAAGTGAAGTTTCACCTTCGAAGGTCACCGAAGGTTAAGTTCAAGGCCACCACATGAAAGTTCATGTATGACTTCCTACACATCTCCAATATAAACCGAAACTATCAGTAACCATTTTGCTGAAAAAGGTCATTGAAATTTCCCTGTGAAGTTTGGGCATTCAAGGTCACTGAAGGTCAAGTTCAATGTCACCAAATGAAACTTCATACATGACTTCCTATATGCCCACAATACAAACCTAAGCTCTATCTGTAATAGTTTTGGTGATAGAAGTCATTGGAATTTCACTATGTGAAGTTTGACCTGCGAAGGTCGCCAAAGGTCAAGTTCAAGGCCACCTAATGAAAGTTCAAACATGAGGTCGTATATGTGTTCAATACACATATGTTCCCAATCTTCAATATTTTCCAGCCTAGAAAACTTTAAAAATTGAAACATTTTGCCCGACCTCGAGTTCAACCTTTCAAGGTCATCTGAGGTCAACTTTAACATAGCCAAAATAGAGGTCATATATTACTTCCTATATGTCAGTAACACAAACTTAATCTCAATCTGCAACCATTTGGCCTACACAGGCCATGTTGCATATTCATAAAGTACAGCGCCCCCAATAGATCCACTTCCGTCGATTCAATCAAAATGGCGCTCGCACTGTACATTGATGGTACCAAGGTAAATGGATTACCTGATTTAGAAAAAAAATTATCTGACAGTTTTTGAGAAATGATTTTTAAAATTTCTCAGTCCTATCTTTAACATTGGAGCCAAAACTTCAGGGGCCCATAAAACAAATGATTCAATCAAACATCCGAGAAATCTGGAGATATGGTCTAATAGTATGTTAATGC
Organism: Gymnothorax reevesii; assembly: GCA_029721435.1. Classification (NCBI taxonomy): domain Eukaryota; kingdom Metazoa; phylum Chordata; class Actinopteri; order Anguilliformes; family Muraenidae; genus Gymnothorax; species Gymnothorax reevesii. The sequence continues at coordinate 56,548,467 of CM056582.1, forward strand.
AACTTTAAACGAAAATTCATCAGGCCAAAAAAAAAGATAAAAAATGTTCCGGACAACAGACGCCATACCACGACAATAGCTTATCGGCCCATAGGGCCAGTAAGCTAAAAAAGAATTTGCAAGTGCAAAAAAATGTCACTTTGATCAAATATTTTATCATGAAAATTTTTCAAGCGTCAGTAAACGATTTATTTGTCTCTGTCTCCCATGAAAAGGCACTCGAAAGGTTTTTGTTGCATGCTGACACAGAGTTTAATTCACATGGAAGAAGACCAATTTTGAAAATGTATGAAATTTGCCGGACAGTAGCTTATTAAGTATTACATGCAGAGGTTTGCTACTTATTTTGTACACAGTTCAAAAGAGGGAAGCAAGTGCACATTATAATATTGGCAAACAATGCGAATATTTCAATACCAGTTAAAACTGAACCATTGGATTGAAACAGCCTTGTTTTCTCAAAACCGTGTATTTTTCACCAAATATCAGCTGGACCACATCTTTTTACTGGGCTCATAAGATGCAAAAGTAATGTGACTTCAAGAGGTACCAAGTGCATGAAAAAGCACAACCCATTTCATGGAGCCATCCTAAAAACATAACAAGCAAGAGATACATGAATCATAGCCACAAATCTGGCGTTAATTTTGTCCAAGCCATTGCTCACTGAAATCGCAATATCTCAAAAAGCATTTGGATTTGGGGGGCTTTAGTTATGCATAATGTTCTTCTGACATGTTTTGAAACATCTGGTGCCAGTGTAATGAAAATCTGAGACGAAGTGCGTGGGGCCTTTGTCGCGCTAGCATGGAACGATGCTAACGTGTAAGCGGGGTCATGGACAGACCTTCCTTTCTCTACTGCTGCTGTCACCACGGTAAAAAATAAAGCCAGAAAGTCCCAGTTTGTCCAGTCTGGGAATGCAGCTGGCCAGTTCAATGAGAGAGAGGGGCTTTCAGACTGCATGCCTGGTCAGTGACACCTTCGAAGAGGGGGGGGGGGGGACGTAGAGTACCCACCCCCGATTCACCCTTTCCGACCTCTCCCACCCGGCCCCCAGCTAGTGCCGGCTAACCCTCTGTGGGAGTACTGCAGTCTGGCACATGGTGTACTGGCATTGGAGAACCAGGGATTTCCCAGGACTTAACCTGCCACCCCCACTCCGGGTTATTTCAATCTTCCCGTTTCCAAAACCTCCCCGTCCTGCTGACGAACAAGTGCAAAGTGACAGAAGGGCTACTCAAAATAGACGTCTCCACACAGCCAGCAAGAAAGAGAATCTACAGGTCGGATTCACGTAAACTCACGGGCTTACATAAATGTGCCTCTGAGGTGCTGTGCCGCGACACGATTTCAGAACATACTGTGACTGCGCGCAGTTCACTCTGGTGCAAGAGGTTTTAATTCAAAGACTCAAGTCTTTTTTTGGAGCTTGTGACCTGAAACTGTATTTCTCCAGCATTTTCACGTTTTAGTTTATTTCGCTCACATTTTCTTTCCTTATCGGCACCAGCTTTAGTTTGTGCAAGACAGTGAACTCTGGAAATGAAACAGAAATCAATAATTAAATTACTTATATGTAACAGAATTACAATCAGGCAAAGCAGTGCTGGTAAGTTAACAGTGTCAGAACAATCTTTAGGACTCGGTTTCGTGGTTATATACCAGCTCGTGTCTGATCCTGTATGTGCAGCGACCAATGGTCGGACTTGGCTTCCATGTCTCACGGTATGGTATGTGCTTACGAAGTGCCACATTATGTTTATAAACCTGTCACACACATAATTTTGTATTCAGATTGAGTGATAGAAAAATGTCTCCCCACTCCAATGACCCCAGGTCAGTTTCTATCATTTAGAAAATGTACTGGGATGACCTGAACACTGATCTGACATTAACGCATGAGATAAGCACAGATGAGTTCAGACGGTTGAGTGCCATGCCATTTCTGTGTCAAATATATGAGAAACCAGAAGATGAAAAAGGATAACCTGTCCAGGTCTTGTTATCCAGAGCACTAATGTTTGAATAAGAACTTCAATTATAATCACCAGATGGGCATATAGTGGAAAAAAGTGCCCTTGCTTTGACATTCTATAAAATTAGCAGAAATAGCAGACATTCAAACTCGGATAAAGCCCTGTTTACTGAGTCTGTAACTTCAAATGAGAGCAGGATTCGCTGACTTTGGCCTCAGATCAATGGGTTTGGAGTGAAACATTTCAGGGGCAGCAACAAAGCAAGGTTCCCCGGCTATTATTCTTCCTTGACAACACTCAATAAGAAAAGCCTGGGTCAGCAGCAGCACAGTACAATGAGCGAAGAATGTACTGGAAATAGCCAGACGACACTATGAACCAACGCATCGACATGTTTCCGTTTCAATCCCAGTCGCAATTGGAATGATAACAATTACGGTAAGAACGATACATTTACGCAAATTCAGTTCAAATTCACAAATCTAGTCACAGCACTGCAATGACGACAGCTACTGAGGCACCACATTCAGAAACATCGGTTTTTTTAATCACTTCCCAAAATATAACCAGTCACGAATGAACACGAAAACTGGACAGAAAAAAAATTCAACCAATGACATGTTATTTTAAAAATGTAATGTGATATGTAGTGAACATTGTAGATAACAAAACATTTAGTAAAATATATCAATAGGTTTTGCAGCCAACAATGGAAACATTTCCGAGGTCACTTTGTTAATTCGACGATGACATCAGAGCAGAGAAACGCTGAAGCAGGCCGACCAACCCAGCTCCAGCAGATGTAAAGTCCTGAAAGATTTCAGTCCGACCTGAATCTCGACACCGCCACGCTAAATTACAGCTGAATAATGAAAACCTGCACGATGGTGTACGTCCTGTTACAGGGTTGGGCAGCTTTGCACTAAGGCCTCAGGTAACAGCAAACTGGCTGTTTGCACTCGACATCATTCTGCTCTATTCACTGATGTATCGCAATGTGTCGAGCACCATGGACAACGCCCCTTGAACCACAGAGCTCTAAAGTAAAGTTCACAGAAAGTTGCATGAAACTATAAAACTTCCCGATGTGATCTCAGGAAGTAAAAAAAAAATAGTAGGTTTGCATCCCTCACATTTCAATTTTCAGAGGTTGGCTCTGATTTTTTTTTCTATTTTAGTATATTAAGAGTTTGAGATCCAAAGAGCACAACAAATCCAAATCACACGTATGTATTTACACTAAGAACCGAGTGTGCCTCACCCGTAGGTGGCGCAGTGTAGAACGCCGAACAGATCGCCCGCTGCACGGACAGGCATTCTGAGCATTTTACTCGCTTTCTTTTTTGTCGCGAATTTCACTGATTTTTTTCAAAATTAAAGAATATAAAAATTGGAAGCGGGAGGTTTTTCTGAGGTGGGCAGGGATGCTAACCAACTATTTTTATATGGCCTTATTTGAACACGGCAGTACGCTAGGCTCACAGCTATCATCTTTTCAAAAATGACCAGGACGCAAAACCCAACACTGCTTCTGATGCCGGTCCAGCTGATTGCAGAAATGCAATGTCAGCCGCAGCCTAACAAAGATATCCTGCCTCTAAATTTAGTTGGACTCTTTGCTTTATCATCTTGCAACAACAAATCTGAATGTTCACATGCAGTGTAAGATTCACAATACGTACTGTGCCCTGTAGTGATGCGCGGGTCGGCCCGGAACCCGGGTGGGGCGGGTCAATATTTTAATAACATTTAGCGGGTGCGGGCGGGTTGGGCCAAACAGTGGCGACATCTAATTCCAACGAAATTGCGAATAAAAAGTTTAAAAGGCTATCGGCCACTTGAGGGCTCTAGACATACAGCCTAGATAATATGCTCTTGTCAAACAATGTAACGCTACCTTAAGCAGGATAGAATGCCAATTGTACCTCTACCTCTTCCTACTCTCCATGTACACGCACTCACTGGTGTGCAGCTTAATCCTCCACGGTTAGACTAAGGATCTAAAGGTTGAATGATAGCTCATCTTATAAATCGTTCTGCAGTCAGCACCGAAATATTATAGGCCTAGTAGTAATTTTATTGACCTGTGGGTCCAAACAACACATAGACAAAACATTTTTTCGCCACTTTACAGTGAAAGGCATATCAAGATTCTTATTCAAAAATAAAATCAACTTGTTGAGGTGCTTACGTTTATCAGCTATGTGTTCTCTAACAGCAGAGCGTGTGCTGCCATCGGCAGTAAAGACACTTCTTAGATATACATTTCTATGACACCATTCTATACACATATCACCCAAACGAATAGGTAACTTGGAGCATGTATGGTCATAAACTTAGTCTTGCTGTCATTAATTACCATACCATGAGACAAAGAATAATCGTGTAAAACTCCATTGTGGCCAAAGCAGTCGTTGCCGAGCGAACCTTCAGTTCGGCTGGCCGTGTCCAGGAAGCGCGCCGTAATCGCTTAAACCCTGGCACTGTTGACACGATTTTGTTTTTGCATAGTTTGGGAAAAATTACGCCTAGGCCTACATTATAAGTTGTGTTGAAAGAATAGGCTAAAAGTCCCCCCCCAAAAAAACAATCTTGAAATGAATATATGAGGAAAAAAAATTTCCTCGTAGACAGGATATCGCAACACTGTATGGGAGAGCAGGCGATCGCGCCAGTGCACCACTGTCATGTTAATTTTGTTCCAATAAAAAACAGCCTGTTTGCAATATCTTGCCAGATGGTATTTCGTTTAGTTGCAAAGATCAGAAATCACGGTAAGGTTCATTTAAAAGACAGAGCCCAAACTTTGGATAAAGAATTCCAGCCAAAAGCCAAATGTATATTGTGCTCCACTCAAATCCGTAGCGTGACAGAGGAATCGTTTTTTTCCATTGCAAATCATGTCACACGGACCCACTGTATTTTTTTTTCTCTTGCCTCCTTTTTGTGTCGGGTCGGGTTGGGTTCGGGTTGAAAATCAGTCCGAGTTTTAGCGGGGCGGGCGGGTCGGGTTAGCTGTCATGTCGGGTCGGGTTGGTGCGGGTGTTAAAAAACCTCGACCCGCGCATCACTAGTGCCCTGAATCCATCTACTGAACAACTATTGTAATATAGGCCTACTAGGAAAAAGACAAATTGCATACATCTTGCACAACATGCCACGGCATAAAGGGATTTGTATTTAATACGAGCCTGTTACCTGCTGCACGTACAAACAATACAGCTGTACTTCTTGGGAAACAAGGAAGCAACTTGGAAATATTTGGTCTGTGACAATTTTTTTTTTAGCTTGGGGACTCTGTAGTCCAGCACATTGGATTTGAAAACAATGGACACAAGATTAAAGGAAAGACTGCGAGCTTTCATTTGTACACGCTTAAATTCACTTGAATCAATATCATGTGCCCATAAAGGATGCAGAATTAATCTACAGTGGTATAAACAGGCCAGCCAAAGAAAACGGCCAAGCTGTAATAAAAGTTTGTCAGATGTCTACATTTTTCAAATAACCAGCTACACAAAATCGCAAACATGCCACATTCCCGCAAAACTTTGCACCACAAAACTCTGAAGTCGATATATTTTGACCAGAACCAAACTCATAAAATCGAACAGTCTGTAACAAACCCAGAGCCAAACCAACTGAGTTTTCGATTGTGTGTTGCTGGTTCTTTGAAAAAGATAGACATCTGACAAACTTTTGTTACAGCTTGGCTGTATTCTTTGGTAGGCCTGATAAGGGCACTTATCAACTGCATCTCAGCCCTGGTTGGCTCATAGGCAGCAGAGCAGCCTTAACCCCGAAAGGGAAAGCAAGTTTAAGGGAGTGTACCTCGTCATTGCGGCTGCCACTTGGTTCATGCTGACCTTGGCCGCCCCAGGCGGCCATAGCGCCCAAGTTTTCCACACCACCAGGGCCATGTCCGGACTCGGGCCTCGTAACGCCCTCGGCCCTCATGGCTGACCCCTCCAACTGGCTCGCATCGTCCAATCCGCCACTCCCACCGCTGTCCAGGGCGATGCTCGGGGCGGACTGCGGCGAGGCAGACACCCCCGCCTCGGGGTCGCGGTGCACCAGCCAAGCGCTCAGCTCGGCGCTGGGGACGTGGAGCCGGTCCAGGGAGCGCACCCTGTTCAGCAGACGGCGAGATGTGAAGAAGTAGTCCAGGTCCACACTCTTGGGGTGAACTCCATAGCCGTCCAGCGTGTTGCGGAGGTTGTGGAACTGCGTTTGCGCATAGGTCGAGTCGGGGCCGAGGATAATCTCGCGTAGCGGGGGAAGCTGGGAGCTCAGGTAGGTGTCCACGTCGACCTGAACACCGATGAGGCTCAGCAGAATGGTCAACTGAATCAGGCCCTCTGTGAAGTACTTTTTCAGGCAAAGCATTTCTTTGCAAATAACAAAAAAAGTTTTAAAAACTTTTAAAAACACAAGGTTTACAGTACTTCAACGTTCAGCACACAAAAAGGCAAAAAAAAACAAAACAAAACAAAAAAAAAACTCAATGAAGGAGTCTCTATTCACTCTTTCAGTGTTCTTCTGCAAACAGCGTTGAGAATGGACAGCTGTCTTCCTCTCCTCTCTCTCTGCACCAGCTGTAGAACGTCAATGTGAAATGAACAGACTGAAGTCAAAGGGAAGGCTGTATTTCACCGCCAACTTTATCCTGGTTACTCTGAGTCTCCAGGATCTCCATAAAAACACAGAATGTCACAAAGAAGACTTATTGAAGAATTAATTCTTAGTTTGGGTCAGTCCTTTCAGAGCATCTGTACTACTCTCTCAGTGTGTGTGTGAGAGCTGACACAGAATAAAGTGTCCAGGGGACACACAATCACTAAGAGTGAAAGAGTGTAAAAGCCTTATCATGAATTGAGTGTTCCATCACATAAAAAAGTCTAAAATATTTCTAATAAACTGGAGATTATTCATCTCGTGCTTATATCTTCATTTACTTTTTTTTGTTCGTTTGTTTTCCAGCATGATGCTGTTTGATTCTTTCCAGGGTAACATGGTCCCCCATTTCCTCCAAATCGCATGACATTAGTCATGTCATTCACCAAAAAAGAATTAGGAAAAAAATAAAATTTGTCCTGGACCAAGCGTCTGTTCCTGTTTGTAAATAAGCACTGTGCACAAAGACACAGCTATTATTTCTGAGAGTTGCACTACGAAGCAAGTTCAACATGGCCAGGCTTGGTTAGTGTGAGCCGGCCCGAGAAACCGTAAGGGTGATCCTATTTGTTACCACCGGTGGTTAAAAGAGAGCCTCCTTCGGGACTCTGAAAACCCCAGCTATAGGTTCATCATACCCCATTATCCCACTGATTTCGCTTCGTACTACACCCCTCGGGTGCTGACAAGACGGATGGGGAGTGATGGGAGAAAGTTCACCACATATCTATAATGTTCCTTCACGGACGACGGAAGAGGTATTGCATCAAGTCTAATATCACCTGCTCCCCCCAAAATAACTACGCTACACGCTAAATTAATGGCCTGTTCCAAATACATCCGTGCAGTGACTGAATCAAAAACATTTTAGCCATATATATTCTAATTTCCGAGCCAATTGTACGTAGAACTACATCTTTTTGACCTGCCCCATTTTTGCGATACGGGTTTTATTTCAGGCATATCTACAGATTTCCAAGTTGAAGATTACACTTAAGTGACTGCATTACGCCACTGCGAAGATCACTAATCACAGCAACTCTTACGCAACTGTCGATAATCTTCCGTAATTTCAGCAAACCTTGCAAGCGACCGATACAGTTCATCCAGTTGTATTGATGAAATATCCCACTAACAAATATGCATGACAATGTTGCCAAGTTACACCCTGCATTATAAATTGTGTCAAGGCGAAAGCACCTGATAAAGGCTATCGAAAATGTTTTTTTTAATGAAACACTGAACTTAAAAGAGCTAAAACAGGTACAGGAAAAGTCAGCATGATTTGCTGTCAGTTGTACAAATTAAAATCGCTAATACCTTAATAGAGACGCTCATACTCCAATCTGATATCTTCTTTGCCTCCAAAGGCGTAAAAACCCCATGGTCTGTAACTTCAAGAAAAAAACTTCCCGTCTCCCCTATTTTCCCTTATTAACTTAGTACAGTAAAAAAAAAAAAAAACAGCATAAAATCAACCAACGAGAACTACAGATGGCACATTATAACTTACAACAGCCACAGTCGGCTTGCGGTCTCAAAAGAAAGACATATAGCAAACATTCAAGCTAGGGCGTTAGTGGCAGTCAAATAAATCCAGTGAACTGCGCGTTTCCCTGTAGTCTAGCATTAAGTTGACGAGTTTGAAATGACGGTCAACTAGTAGGGCGAGTCATCGTAACAATTCCTTTCCCAGTGCGTCCCCTCCCTTACCTATGTGACGTACGGTATTGGCTTTCTTTTTCCATCTTCTCAATCCCCAATCCATCCATTACCGTCAGCCTCAAACTGATGCTGCCCAAGCGTTACCACTCCCCGACTCAGACCTATAGTAACTGTCATAATGCTGAGGGTGATGTCGCCAACAGCAGGAAATAAACTCTTTTCCCCAAAATACGACCAACTAATCAGGACACATTAAGTCCGCTCACTACCGCCGTTTGTGCCCAGCAACACAGCTAGCAACAAGTGGCGCTATGGTGACTGACAGCTCAAACAACCATTCAGAATCCAGAATCATAAGTTGCCGGCGACTCATCGCTCAATAAAACCAGCTGAAAAACTAAAGGGGCGGAAAGTTACCGGTGTGGGAGTGGGTGTGTATCGGGGAAAAGACCCACCACTTTCGACCTTGTTTTGACTGTATTCGTCTCATCACCGCAAGAGTTTGCGTGAAATCGCCTTTTTTATTCGCGATCTTTAAATTCACTCATTCACAACGCACGCTGACCTCCAAGACAGCTAATGTGAGCTGACACACGAAAGAGCGGCGCCCGTTCGGCTCCCAATCTGAGGTAGCTGAACAGTGGAGGTTTGCTAACGCTTTCGACTTAACGATTTAAATAGTACTAGTCTGAAAAGGTCTACTTTCCGCAAGTTTTATCCATTATAGCTAGCTACCTAGAACGTTTATATTTTACAAGTAAAGTTTGACGGTGATATATATTTTTTTCTGGTTGACTGGCCTATCATGACTTGCAAAATTACTACAAAACAGCGGAACACGTTTCTGTAAAGCGCATGCGTGAAACATCATCAGACGCACTCCGGATGGCATGATCGCATAAACAGACCAAAATCATCACCATCCGAACCATGCCTCCAAGCATCTGTGGTGTGATATGGGGGTTTGTTTGAATACCATATGCTATCAATTCAGCAAGGAACTATTGTACATTGGTTTGTTTCCAATTTGTTGAAAAAGACGGCAGAAACTCCTGTATTTGCCTGGCTGTATTAAATACTTTTCAAGCGGTCGGATTTGACTGTTCTTACGTGGGAAATTTAATCTGTTTTTTTTTTTCTTCTTCTTTAAATCAATGTTGATTTAATGGATCAAATGCGCGGCATTAAAACAGTGTATTGTTGATAGTGCAAAGCCCCTGTATGCAGTATGTTTTCGTATGACAAATTTGCTTGTGTTTCAGTTTATTTTTTTCACTTGTATAGTTTTTCAAATGATATGCTATACCCCTGACAGAATTTGCGAGATGTTTACCATTTAAGTGACTTCTATGCTGCAAAACACATTTATTTTATTAAGCCTCTGTGCCGGTGGCAGCCTTGTCCCGAGGCATTATGTTCACAGGTTGTCCCTCTGGCCACACATCTATCCGCCCAGCTGTATGTCCTTCCCTGTTTTGTGAATGCTATATCTCTGGAATGCTATGAAGACATTTCTCCACATATGGCACAAATGTCCACTTGAACTTATGGACAAACTGATTAAATTTTGACGGTCAAAAGTCAAGATTGCTGGGACCAAGTCTGTTTCATTGTGATCATAATATCTCCGAAACAGCTGCAGATAATTTTTTTCTGATTTGGCACAAATGTCCTCTTGGACTTAAGGATGACTGATTAAATTTTTGCGGTCAAAAGGGTCAATTTGACCTCGCGCCATTCCCATTCTCAGTCCTCGTAAACATGCGTATAATGGGCCATTTATTAAAACTGTTCATACTTATACATTTTCATAGCTAGAAACCACTAACTGGCAGTGCAGCTTCATATTGGGTCAGATTTGTAATTCTCCAATTTTTCTTGAATTTTTCCCCTCTGCCATCCCTCCTTTTCATCTCCTCTTCTGCTCCATAGACTTCCATTCATTTCAAAACCCTCTTAACTCCACAATTGATAGCTAGAGACTCCAAAGTTTCTTTACTGTTTCAGACTCTCTCAAAGGATGGATGTTGATGTTTCCGTAGTCCTGTTATCTCTTTTCTTGTTCTCAGCACTCCATCCTCCATTTCCCCCTTAAACTCTTATGTTTTCCCTGAAGTTTTCCAATAATTAGATTCAAAGTTGATTTAAACTTTTTTCATATTGTTTGACAATGTCACTTGCATAATCTGAATCTGCTGATTGCAGCACTTCATTGAGGTAACACCAAACATATATTGAGAGAAATGTTCAAATCAAGGACACCGTCCGATCAAGGATGCCGCAATTGACACAGCATTACATGAAATGGAAAATATGTAGATCTTGTTCACCATTTCATGCATACACGTTTCCTTGTAATTCACCTGGACATTTGAGATCATTGGAAACCTTGGGATCTCCACTAGAATATAAAATAGGCCCAATGTTTCACAGGTTTGAAATTAGTAGTTGCATGTGACGGACTCATATATGGGACCATAGGTTTTATGGGGTGAAACTCCATTAATTTACCAAATCTTGCAACTTTTCAGTTTGAGATATAAACTTGCTTCACATTTAAAGTCCCTGTGAAGTTCAAATCAGTGTTAAAGTTCTTTTTTTTTGCACATCTTGTGCTTTTCGTCACCTAAATGCCAGTACCTGGCCTATCAATGACATAAATAGAGGATCTGACATCAGTGATCGTTTCATATGAAAGTCATGAAACGAGTTGAATAAAGATTGGGTTTGTTGCGAGCTAGCTAACAAACCAATGTTACATAATGGTTATGGAAGGTATTGCGTACACGCTGGCTAAGTAACATTGACTTAGTTATGCAAGTGGCATTTAGCTAGCTTGCTACAGCGCCAAGCCAAACCAATTTAATCAACTTTACATTTGGTATTAATTTCGGCTAAATATTAACAGAGTGACATAATGTGGAGTAATTTTTTTCACACTCTAAGCCAATTAAATTTTTGCAAAAGTCATATGTACCTTGGGTAATATCAAAACTATATTATGAACTGGGATGCAGGAAAAGTACCGCAGTTAAGTGATAAAAATAATTTTGTTGATGTTCTTAACGTCAAAGTTTTCCATTCCCTGGAAAATGACCACTTAGTGTTTAGGACTCATCCTGCACTCACTGGCCTATAATAGCCTACTTTTGCATCCAATGAAAATTTTTCTAGAATTTATATGTCCTTCCCCCTTGAATTTTCAAAAGCAGTGGAAAAAGTAGCGGAGTGGGTCAGTCAATCACGTTAAATTTCGATAAAACTGTGTCTATGCTCTTTACTTAACAAAGCAATCCAAAATTATGGCCTAATATGTGCATTTACGGTCAAGTAATTAAAAACGTAGAGGAATTTCAATACCTAGGAGTCACCCTTGATCCTAACCTAAATTTTGCCTATAAAAAATGGCTCATGTACTGAGGTTAAATATTTCAAACTTTTGCCATATTAGAAAATCATTAACAACTGAAGCAGCCAGACCTTACATGAATGCCATGATCTTGTCTTACATGAGGTACTGCATGTCCTGTTGGACTCAAGCAAGCCAGCCAAACTGCTGTTTAATCAATCAAATCTTAGTATGGGCAGGCTCTGAAAACTCTGGACAACAAATCAAGACAGCATTACCACTTTAAAATGCTTGGCAAATATAAAATGTTACTTTTTGATAATCTACCCAGATAGCAAAAGACATTAATTCAATGTTGGATTTTGGTCAGATTGGTTATTTTTGGTTGAGGTTGAAAAATCTATGTTGATTCAATGATTAATTACAGTTACCATTTCAACATTTGAAAAACGTTTGTTGAATCAATTTAGTGTAGATGATGATTTCTCAGTGTTGAAATAAATTGATTATTTTTTAATGAGGCATATTGAAAACAGGCAGAGGAGGGTTGAAAAGTGTTGAAATGGCCCTTTAATTATATCATTGTTTCAATGTATAAATCAATGCATATATATTAGTAGAATCAATGTTGATTCGATTCTACATTCTTATAATGTTGATCATATCATAGTTGAATCAAGGTTGATTCATTGTCAGAATTGATCGGAAATTCAACGTTATTTCCATGTTGATCATCGCGAGCACTTTCAATGTTTTTTTTCAATATCTGACATCAATGTTGATTGCAATCTTCAGCCTGACAATAACACAGTGTTGATTCAATCACTTTTTGCTATCTGGGTAGTCACTTTTACAAATCTCTGCCTGATTTTCAAAATAATTCCATAATGCTGCCCCCCCCCCTCCTCTGAAAAGATATGTGCAATCGTGCTCTGAGCTGAGAACAAGAGCCCTCATGTTTATTTCAAGAACTGATTGCAATGTTCCGCAGCGCAGCTCCATCTTTGCTCAAACTGCATTTTGTGCAAGGCCATCAAAGGATGGAATAAGCTTCCATCTGATGGTAAAAATATCACAAATTATGATATCTTCTGTCACAGTGCTAAAAATGGTTTTTGAGTAAACACTGCTGTCAGCTCTGATTTACAGCTAGGTGATGCTGTCGATGATTTCTGTTATGATAAGCATAAGAGCTGTACTTTCCTGTTTGTTAGCAGACTTAGCACCCAAAGTATGTTAACTGTCCACTGTGTTGTATTGTGTATTTATAATCTCCCTCTTTGACCAGAGATAACTTCTACAGCACTGCTACTGATATATAGAACTGCCGCTTAAAACATCTGTGTCACATATATCACCATCGCCGGTATGTTAAATTGTAATTATCTCCTTTAGCACCTATGGTATGGTTGGGATTGTTGTTATGTAACTTCAGATGTTTTTTATTTTTCTTTATTTTCGGAGATACCTTTCATTATAATATTTTCTGTGCTTCATGGATATGTCATATTTATGATTTATGTACTATGTGATGCTTGTTGTTTTATGTTGGGTTTTCAGATGTGTTATTGCAATGCATGTTTTATGCTGGGTTTGTTGACATGTCTCTTGGTATGCCAAGTGTCATTTCTGTTTTTTGTTGGGACTAAAGATGGTAATGAGCTTTTTTGCTGAATCAGGTGCACACATCTCATCATTGTTGAATGAATAATGTAAATGTACGCTGTCCTTTTAAACCTAATAATAAAGAATATAAATTCTATGTGTTACAGGACCTATGGGCTTCCCAGAAGTTAAGTGCTGGTGCTGTGGTTCCTGCAATCTTTTCTTTTAACCCATGGGTAACCCAGCTGAGCAAGAGCCAAATCAGGCAATTTATGCATTCTCTGATTCAAGACTTCATCATTTGAGAGTTGAGCATCTAAGAGACAGGGAAAATATTTAAATGAAACAAGACATTTATAGCATTTAGATACCTGCTTATTTAAGTTTTTCTTTTTTCATAATTGTTGTGAATTAGGGCTGCAAACACATCTTTGTGAAAATTCAACACTGAAAGTGTTCAAATAAAATACTGAGAATCAAAAAATGGCTTGGAGGTAAAACAATACATTTCCAGGAACATAAGATCCTTGACCGCAAATGTGTTACATCCTAGTGTAATATTCAGCTGACCACCTATCCATGAAGTCAAATAAGGCCCTGTTAACTCTTTGTCTGTGATTGGATCACAGATGGTCAGCACTAAATACAAGTATAGATGGGCTCTAAGACAAATTGAGATCTGATCACTCAAACCATTCGTGGAAGTGGTCGGTGATTCGTCTGACTGCATAAGTTTGGTAGTGTAAACGCGTCCCCGACAAGGATCACCCAACACGCATGTTAAAACCAAGTGTAAATGCTCTCTATGAGTGCCCTCCAAATTGTTTGCCAAATGGCACACAGTCAAGTCATAATATAGTAATATTTTACCACAAACAAACTATTTTGACTCTGAAGCTCATGAATTAATGATTTTTTAAATGGCAATTAGCATGAGTCCATCAATATTGGTGAGGATGGATATCGATGGCTTCCAAATGCAGTTCTAAACCCAAAAATGCCTTTACTCCATTAATAAGTACTGACATTTGGCCATGTTTCCTTAGCCAGCATTCATACTCATTAAAAAAATTGCTCATTTTACCATCAGAAAATTTACCCTGCAAGGAAGCCATGTGTCACTCCCTCCAACAATGTGGAAGACGGGTTGGATTTTACCTCATAGCCCTCAGAGCTTTCGATATACTCTGTACCAGAGCTTTTCTTGAGATTTTGTAGGTTTCAGAGATAAATTTATAATAATTTTATTTCTGGTGATAGACCCCATAAACTATACATTTTTAGAAAGGGTATCGTGTAGGCCAGTGTTTCCCAAACCTCTCCTGGAGGGCCACCTGTCCAGCACGTTTTAGATCTCTCCCCGCTCCAGCACAGGTGATTCAAATGATCAAGCAGATCATCAATCAGCTTTAGGGGGTGATTGACGAGCTGATCATTTGAATCACCCGTGCCCTCCAGGAGAGGTTTGGGAAACACTGGTCTAGGCTATCGATCGGTATTGGTTTCAAGTGAATATCTGTAAATTGATGATCAATAACCAATATCAATTGATTGATTTTGTGATTTTTTGTGATTTTCACCCTGTAATTCAACAAGTAAAGAGATTATTTGTTAAATATTACTTTCATTTCTTTATTATGAATCACAAATCAATCACGAATCACTAATCATATTTCATATTCCCGACTGTCATTCAGGATCTGCGCAGGGGCCTCATCGACCCCAGACCTCGCCCTCGTGCTTATTTGCTCAAAAAAACCCAACAAAAGCAACAAGCGTTTGCTCTATTGAACGTGTTTTTGTTCACAGAATAGGCCATGTGTTACAATTTTCACTTCCTGGTTCAGCACCAAAGTTGCGTCAGTGTTGCCAGTCATACATTAAATGAGGAACTGAACGTAAGCAGAACATAATCCAGCACCAATTCACCAGAACACAACGAGCCCCATAGTACCGGAGTCTAATGGAAACTAATAAACGTTGCCACTAATTTTTCTGCCCGAGGGTATATAGGTGGTTTTTTTTCTAACTGATTTTGACGGTCATCGGTAGGCAAGAGGTTATGTAGATGTGCAAAATGAAGTAAAAAAGGTAAGAATACTTAACAGGAACACTGAGCTGCTTAGTCCTACAGTGCTCAACTCTTCATTCATTTTGGGCAATACAGATTCATTCATTCTTCATTCATTCTTCAGTTATACAGATTTAATCTGTCACAGTGCATCATTAGAACATCACTTAAGAATCATTTTGTTAAGCTTCTTCCTGCTGTGGCAAAGCACACAGTACCTCCTTCCCTTAGTGGCCTTGTCATGAAGAGTTACCGCATTTGATATTAAAAAACCTTCCATGTTCCTGCTGTGATACTGTTTAAGCCAAAGCCTCAGTAAGACAGGGGGAAAAAAAATATTTAATTGATTTTACTCAAAAATCAAGTTGATCGGTCTGCTCCTCACTGAAGAAAGTTTGGACATCTGACCACCAAGGCAATCATTTTGCTAGACAGTGAGAAAATTGGTGATAAAATAAAAGGCAAGTGATGCACTGCGTAAAAAGAAAAAAGACGTGCTCAGCAACCCCATGAAGACCCTAGACCACAGTAAAATCTTTTGTGTAAAGAAGTGCTTCTCTTTTGTAATTGTTTTCAATAAACCACATTTTTCATTCTACATGGTCTTTAGCATTAGCTATTACTGTCATTGTGTGTATAATCCCATGAAAGATAAAAACCACCTACTTGAGAAAATGATCTGATTGCAGTTGCAGCTGAGAAGTAAAGCAGCATAAATAAAGTGTCCCCAAGACTGAGGTTGGGAGCCCCGTTTCTTAGGCATCGTCAGCGATATTTCTTTAAATAACCGTAGTGTGCAGTGATGATCATTCACCACCATTTTTGTCTTAAAGGGGTTGTAATGTATTACTTCTCCATAATTTGATGCTGAAAATGTATTGAAAAATACAACCCCAATTCCGAAATAGTTGGGACAAAGTGTATATTGTGAATAAAATCAAAACGCAATGACTTTCAAATCACACCAGCCAGTATTTTATTCACAATGGAACAGAGATAACATAGCAAATGTTGGAACTGAGAAATTTTACAATTTTATCCACAAAATGAGCCCATTTCAAATTTGATGGTGGCTGCTACAGGTCTCAAGAAAATTGGAACTGAGGCCTATTTACCATGATGTATCATCTCCTCTTCTTTTCAACACAGAGTGGAGCCATCTGGGCATTGAGGAGACAAGTTTCTTGAGTTTAGCCACTGGAATTTGATCCCACTCTTGTTGAATACAGGCTTCCATATGCTGGAAAGTTTTGGGTCTCCTTTGACGGACGTTTCCTTTAATTATGCGCAAAATGTTCTCAATCGGTGAGAGATCAGGACCTCAGGCCGGCCAGTTCATCACATGGACTCTTCTACTACAAATCGTGTGGTTTTGCATTGTTCTGCTGAAATGCACAAGGTCGTCCCTGGAATAGATTTTGTCTGGAGGAGAGTATATATTGCTTTAAAACCTTTATATACTTTTCAGCATTCATGGTGCTTTTTAAAACATGCAAGTGTCCCACACCATAAGCACTAATGTATCCCCATACCATCAGAGATGCTAGCTTTTGAACTGAATGCTGATAACAGGAGGGGTAGGACACTTTGCCACTTTGCTACAGTCCATTTTAAATGAGCCTTGGCCCACAGAACACGACGGCGCTTCTGGAACATGCTCAACAATGGCTTCCTTATTGCATGATAGAGTATTAGGTGGCATCTGTGGACGGCATGGCGAAGTGTGTTTGCAGACTTTGGTTTCTTGAAGCATTCCTGGGCCTATTTAGTAATGTCAATGTCAGAATCATGCCGGTGAGTGATGCAGTGGCGTCTGAGGGCCCAAAGATTTCGAGCATCCAGTGAAGGTCTTCAGCCTTGTTCCTTTCTTTCTAGCTCTTATTTTCTACAAAGCACTTTAAAACTGGTCTCTCTTCCATCATTCAATCAGTTTAAGGCCAAGATCCGAGACTTATTGGTATCATCATGTGTATGTTTTGATTAATATTTTAGTTAAATAATTTTTATTCAATTGTTTTGTGTTCCTTCCTTGTCTTTGTATGATTTGTTGTTTTTATAATTGTCCATTTGTGCACTCGGCCTCACCGAAAATGAGTGTGAATCACAAACCTGTTGCAGCCAGAAAATCTGAAATAAGCTCATTTTTGTGATGGACTTTGGTAGTTGGACGCCAAGAGCAGTGGCCAGAAATAAAAGGAAAACCAGCAACATGCTGAGAGACTGAAACAGATAGGAAGCCTGAGACTCGCGCTACCAACGGACCTGAGGCCGTCTGTGGTAACAAAACAGGCGAGCTCGAAAGAAAACGAAAGAAAAGGGAAATAAACCAAAGATTCCCTTGCTTACTAACACTTATCCTGTAATGCAGCGAAGAACCTGACAATGCTCTCTCTCAAAAGACCTTACCGGCTAAAGCGCCAAAGACACAATGACACTCTAGCAACACAAACAAGGTAGAACAGGAGCTTAAATAGAGTCTGGGTAACGCCCCCAATTAATGCCAGCTGCCCCAGGAATTCGATGGCAAGCAAAACGATATCATCCCAGACGAGAGTAACGAAAGGAGCACTCAAAGCTCCAAAACCAAGAGAATTTTGTGGATAAAAATGTAAAAAGTCTCAGTTTCAACTTTTGAAATGTTATCTAGCTCTCCAGTGGGGCTGCTCTCCAGCTCTCCAGCGGGGCAGTTCCGCCTGGTCAGCCTGCCTACCTTGTGTTTCCACCTTCTCGGCCCTAATGGAGCGGCTGTTTGACCTCACCAGGCGCGGTACTGCTGCCAGAAGAGAGCTGACCCGGATCCAGCAGGGAAGCCGCTCGGTGGCAGAGTATGCCATTGAGTTCCAAACCCTAGCTGCCAGTTCTGAGTGGAATTCCAAAGCACTCCATGACTACTTTGTGGAAGGGCTAGCTGACACCATCAAGGACCACCTCCTGTTCCATGACTTACCCAAGACTCCCGAGGCTCTGGAGGATCTTGCCTTTTAGATTGACTACCACCTGGAGGAGACTGTCACCCGTATGGGGCGACATCGCCTAGCTCCCTCCAAACCCTCCAACGCTCCTGTCATTCAGCCTTCGTCACCAGTTCCCAGTTGTATGTTCACTCGAGTCCTCCAACCCAAGCCAGAGCCCATGCAGCTGGGGCGCAGCCACCTAACTAAGGAGGGGAGGGATCACCGCATGCGATCAAGGGCCTGCCTTTACTGTTTCCAGCAGGGGCATTTTGTTGCCAACTGCCCGGAGAAGCTCCAACGCCCACTAGTGACTGGACAAGCATTAGTGGGTGTCTCCCGCACTGAAGCCTCCTCCAGCTGCCCTACCTGCATTCTGGTAACCCTCTCCTGGGGCAACCAGAGCCGTCGTGCCTCCGCTTTGATGGATTCTGGAGCGAAGGGGAACTTCCTGGATGCCGAAGCCGCTGCCTCCTGGGGTGTTCCACTCTCCCCACTGGCGCTGCCTCTGACCGTCTTTGGCCTCGGGGGCCAAAGACTGTCTCAGATTGAACATCAAACGGCTCCAGTCCAGCTTCTGGTCTCAGGGAACCACCGTGAGACCATCCCTTTCCTGATCATCCAGTCTCCCAGATACCCCCCCCCCCTGTGGTTCTGGGACACCCCTGGCTCCGCGAGCATGGCCCAGTCTTGGACTGGTCCACTCACGAACCTCCTGTTCTGCCTGCTGCCTTCACCATATGGGGTCACCTGTGCCTGGGTCTCAGGTTTCTTACGAGCCAGCGCCTAATCCCTCCCGAGTTCCTGCTGAATACCATGACCCGGGTTCGGTATTCAGCAAGTCTAGGGCAGTGCCTCTGCGACCTCACCGGCCATATGATTGTGAGATTGACCTCCTGCCGGGGGCAGTGCTGCCCCGGGGGTGGGTCTTCTCCCTGTCTCAGCCCGAGAGTCGCCATGGAGAAGTACCTCCAGGATTCTCTCATGGCTGGAATAATTCAGCCCTCCATGTCACCAGCCGGAGCCGGGTTCTTCTTTTTGGCAAAGGATGGGTCGCTCCAGCCCTGTATCGATAAGAGGGCTGAACAAGATAACAGTCAGGAACCGTTATCCCCTCATGTTGTCTGCCTTCGACATCATCCAAGGGGCCCAGGTGTCTACCAAGCTGGACCTGCGGAACGCCTTCCACCTGGTGAGGATACGTGAGGAGGGGGATGAGTGGAAGACCGCCTTTAACACCCCCAGTGGTCACTGGGAATGCCTGGTGGTTCCCTTTGGCCTCACCAACGTGCCCGCAGTGTTCCAGCGGCTGGTGAACGATGTCTTGGGTGAGATGATCGGTTAGTCCGTTATGTCTACCTGGACGACATCCTCATCTTCTCACGTACTTGGGAGGAGCACACTCGGCATGTGCACCAAGTCCTGAAACACTTGTTGGAGAACCGCCTTTTCATGAAAGCCGAAAAGTGCGAGTTCAACACCTGCTCCACAACGTTTCTGGGCTACATCATCTCTTCCGGGTCCCTGAGAATGGATACTGCCAAGGTCCAGTCCATCCTGGAATGGCCCCAGCCCAAGGACTGTAAGGCCTTCCAAGGATTCTTGAGTTTCGCCAACTTTTACTACCGCTTTATCTGAGGGTACAGCACAGTGGCAGCTCCCTTGACTGCTCTGACTTCCATTAAGCAGCAGTTCTGCTGGAATCCCCTGGCAGACCTGGCTTTCCAGCAGCTCAAGCCGTGGTTTAAATCTGCGCCCATCCTGATGACCCCGGACCCGGCGTCCCAGTTCATCCTGGAGGTGGATGCCTCCAATGTGGGCGTGGGAGCCGTGCTGTCTCAAAGATCCACCAAGGACGGGAAGGTCCATCCTTGTGCCTTTTCACACCGCCTCACGCCCACTGAGGCCAACTATGGCGTCGGTAACTGGGAGTTGCTGGCAATCAAGTTAGCTCTGGCGGAGTGGCGTCACTGGCTGGAAGGAGCTACTACACCATTCCTGGTATGGACAGACCACAAAAACCTTGTATCTGAAGACGGCCAAGAGGCTTAATCCCTGCTAGGCCTTATTTTTCGAGAGGTTTAATTTCTCCTTGGCTTACAGGTCTGGGTCCCGTAATGCCAAGGCTGATGCCCTAACCCAGAGGTTTGAGATGAGTGCCACTTCTGAGAACCCTCCCAAGACCATCCTCCCTCCAAGTCGTTTTCTTAGTGCCATCCAGCTCCCCATGGAGGAAAGGGTCTGCGCAGCACTGAGCGGGCAGGTCATGCCCAGTGCCTGTCCCGGTAACTGCCTATTTTTTCCCCAGGGCCTCCATGCTGAGGTGCTCCAGTGGAGACACGGGTCCCAGTTCTCGGGCCATCCGGGGGTCAAGAGGACCACGGCCTTCATTCAACGTCGCTTCTGGTGGCCAGACCTACCAGACGACATCAAGGGCTTTGTAAGTGCCTTCTTTGTCTGTGCCACCGCCAAGACCCCGCACACACCCCCTTTTGGTCTCCTCCAACCTCTTCCTATCCCCAGTCGCCCCTGGTCCCACGTAGCCCTAGATTTCGTCACCGGTCTACCTTCCTCCTAAGGTAATACCACCATCCTCACCATAGTTGACTGGTTTTCTAAAGCAGCCCATTTCATTGCACTCCCCAAGCTCCCCTCAGCTAAATCCACAGCTAATCTCCTCATCTAGCACGTTGTCCGTCCCCATGGTATCCCTGCTGACATTGTTTCTGACCGTGGCCCCCCAGTTCACTTCCCGCTTCTGAAAAGTTTTCCTGTCCCTCCTAAGCCCTTCCTGTTCCCTCATTTCCGGGTTTTACCCACAGTCCAACGGTCAGACCGATGGGCTAACCAGACCCTGGTGAAGCACAACCTAAGCTCTTGGTTGGCCCACCTGCCTTAGGTTGAGTACGGCCACAATTCCCATGCATCCTTAGCCTCTGGTCTCACCCCCTTCAAGTGCTGCCTGGGTTACCAGCCTCCCCTGTTCACCTTACAAGAGGTGGGGATCCCATCTGCCGAGGCCTTCATAAGGCGGTGTCGTAACACCTGGCACTCCGCCCGCCTCGGTCTGATCCGAGCGGGGAAGCAGATGAAGAACTCGGCTGATAAGCAACACAAGCTGGCCCCCACCTACCATGTTGGCCAGAAGGTCTGGCTCTCCACCCAGGACATCCTTCTCAAAGTCGAGTCCCGCGAGCTCGCCCCCAGATCCCTTGGCCCATTCCCCATTGACAAGATCATCAGCCCCACTGCTATCCACCTGAAGGTCCCCCACAACATGCATCGCATCCACCATGTCTTCCATGTCTCCCGAGTCCGGCCCTCTGTCACCCAGCCCCTCCATCCGATATCCTGAGCCCCCACCTCCGCCGTTCATCATTGACGGTGGTGAAGCCTGAACTGTCGGCGGAGGGGTAGGGGTTACAATGGGACTGGGAAGGTTATTGTCCTGAGGAATGTTCCTGGGTCCCTGCGAGATTTATCTTCAATAAAATTGATAACCGAGTTTCATAAAACTCACCCTAAGCCTTAGCCCCAGCCTTACTGGAGACTCCTGAGTATCCTTGTTTAGTGGTCCTTGTTGTGCTGTTTAGTATTTGGTTAGATGTTTCTTGTTAGGCTTTGGGGTTTTTGTATTTAGTTTTTTGGTGTTTTGTGTATTTTTAATTGTGTTCCGTTTAAGTGCCAGGTGGCACTTCTTGGAGGGGGGGGGTTCCGTTATGATTCTGCCTCATGTGTGTTGTCTCGTGCTTAATTGTGCTTGTGCCTTACTTTCGTTTTATTTTCTCGCTTTCATTTCTGCCCTCTGATGATCCACTTCCTCTCTGCCAAATTCCAGTGATGTCGGGTGACAGCCGTCAGCATGCCTGCGTCCCATTGTCCAATCAAGTTTCCTCTTTTGGTTTCGGGTCTGGTATTTCATTCATTGCTTCCGCCTGTGTTTAATTCTGGGTCTCGTAAAACTCTGAGTGAATGCGTTCTCTGAGGATAATTACTAACCCGTACTAACCAGCACTTATTTAAGGGTGATTGTGAATATTTTGTCACGGAGTATTAACCTTAATTAACTCATTAGCGAGCTTGTGTGTGTGTGTGTGTTCCTAGCTTTAGTAATTCCTGCCTAAACTGTCCCTGGTTAACTGCACTTTAAAGCTGTGCTTTACTTCACTTCTCTCGTGGTGCTTTTTACTCATCATATTTAGATTTCCTTAATCTAAACTATCTAGTTTGATGGTCTCAGCGTCTTGTCTCGAGTAATTGTTGTTAACCCGGTTCTCGTGTAATTGTTTATTAATCCCATGTGTTTCTATTTCCAGTCGAGATTGCATTCCGAGTCCCCGCCTCCTCTCGTGACTATTTATGTGGCAGAGATGGGAGGGGCCATCAGACAGAAACTTGCTAGACTCAGATCTGCATGGTGAAATCTCAGCTCCTTGTGCCTTCCGAGCATTTCCTTTGCATAATTTCCGAAGCTTGTGCTGCACCCACGTCTTGTCTGCCCGTGGTTTAAGTCTCCCAGTGTGTCTGTCAGTCAAATTAGGTCCAGTTTTTGTTTTCCTAGTTTAGCCACTCTTGGAGTGTGTACTTCTGTTTTCCCGCTGCCTTGGGCAGTGTACCTTAGTTTTCCCATTTGTTCGGTGCATGTGCACGGTGTTTTATTTCTGGTGTTTTTTCTCCTAGTGTTTGTGTTTTAATAAACACTTCACTTCAGTTCCTGCATCTGCGGTTCACCTGCACACTTCCTAACAATCTATGTTCTATTGCAAATAATATATTGGCTTATGTGACCTGAAAGTCATTGCATTTTGATTTTATTCACAATTTACACTTCGTCCCAACTATTTTGGATGATATCAATTGTTATACCCATTTAGTTACTGCTAATTTCAAAGGTCCTTATTACCGGATTTTGGGTCAATTTCAGGGTGAAATTCACATTAACTGTTTGGATGCAAAACTCTTGCTGAAAAATAGTGGTTCAGCCATATATATATGTTTCTTGGGTTTTGTGGATCGAGGCCCTTTGCTGGATGTTAAACAGATTTAATTTTTGCTCATGTCCCTCTTTTCATGGAATTGCCCACTGGATTAAAATGTAAAATGTCTCAGTTTCAACATTTGAAATGTTATCTATTTTCTATTGTCAATAACATTTTGGCTCATGTGATCTGAAAGCCATTGCATTTTGATTTTATTCTCAATTTACACTTTGTCTCAACTATTTCGGAATTGGGGTTGTACTTATTTTACTCTAAATGATCCAATATTACATGAAATATTTGCGTAGTTCTTGGTTTCTGATTTATCTTTATGTTAAGTGTATAATCATCACTGCACACTACTGTATTTTTACGAAACTGAATGCATCAAAATCAATGAAAATATTCTTGAGGATTTTAATTGGTAGGAACCCTATTTTATAAGAATTATCGATTCAAAATTTTGCTTGAATTATTTCACAATACAAGTTATGAAGCTGGTGACAGAAAATATTTTTGCGACAGAAAATATATATTTCTTGTGCTACCATATTCACAACATTTCAAAATGAATGTTCAAAAATCATTAAATGATCATTTGAAATATTCTACTAAAAACAAATTGCTGACTTCTCAATGGCTGAGGCAAACAGTATTACAAGGAAATACATGGGCAATTTTAGTGTGCTTAGCTGGAGTTTAATCCTCTAAGAGCTGATATACCAACATTCAAAGTCCTGGGCTAAATTGAGTTCTATTTTGAGAATCTCCTGGGATTAGACTTAATATAAATGCTTGAAATTCGGTAAAACTGGCTTTAAGACAACAGAGCAACTCAAATGAATATGCTTATTCCACAGCTTTGAATCACTTCCAGTTATAATGCAGCTGTAAATCTTTCAAGTGCACTCTGCAACTGACCCATGAAGAAATCCATCATTGAACTCTGCCGTTCAAAGTCGGAGAAATTTCATTAAATCTTTTAAAAGAGTAAATTCAATTTCTCCTAAATAAATTACACCTTTCCAAGCTATTTGATGCAGTGAACGATAAACTCAGTGACAGGAACATTCGTACACGCCTTCAGTGCCACGCATGCCTCTGCTGGCAGATAATTGGATGCTGGCTAGATACAGATACCATTATGGCTCTACCCGTGGTATGTTAGCAAATCCAAAGATACCAGACGCGTAGAAACAAAATGGCCGATACAGTACTACAGTTTCAAAACTGCCTGAATACAGAAGACCCGCCCACTTATGTGTCAGTATGATCCGTGATCTCTATTAAAGTGACAGCTCAAACCTGTCCACGTCAACATCGAATTACACCACCTTGGACTTTACAGCGCCGGTAGGAAGTCCTTGCGGCTAAGTATTTTGAATGTTCATCATATTTGTTGCTGATTTTACAGCCGGTCTGGGATTCACAGATACGCCGTTTCGTTCACCGGGCTAAGGTTTAAGGATTTTTTTTCTTTTTTTTTTTTTAGATCCAGGGGCTACGTGTCTCCCACTACTAGCTTATGCAGTTGTGCAATTTTGCATGTTCTTTACGCACGAGCGCCGTTTTCAAAATCGTCTTTCTTTCCTAATGATGTAAGCCTACATAAACATGAAGGCAAGCAAGGTTTGGTTTTTGAATTTTGCGACAGCAGTTACGAATATTCGTGATGAACTTTTATTTTTTTTTCCAAGGAAATGGGTCAAGGGATGTAAAAAAAATAAATAAATAAAAATAAAACGAGCTTACTGAGTTGCTGAGATAGAAACGTTTCTGGCTATTATGAAAAATCTGGGTACAAATAACGTTTCCAACGAAATTGTCGTCTGCACGCGCGCTCTGTTAAAAATGTATGTGAGGGGAAATGCGTATGTCCCTGCTTTTATACACTTAGAACTTAATTGAACTTTTGCTCAAAATATGTCAAGTTAACAAGGCTGATAAGAGTGATGTGAACTGCGGCTGCCACGTCCAGTTAATCGATACCACGGGTAGACACTTCCAGCTATCACACGGCTGTCGCGGATTGAACATTACACTGGTTGGACTGGAATGGATCACATAACCAGTATTTTAGTTCCACTCTAGTTATAGTGTTTGACTTTAGAAAAAAAAAAAAAAACTTGTCCGTCGGAAAGTTTTATTTTTTTGTTGTATACTTTTAAGTTAAGCGACAGGTATGTAAAGCACCGAGGCCATAGGTGTGCTTATTACAGTTTAATTTAGGTTTCATTTAACCGGTCTGTGGTTTGGAGCCCAAATATTTCGGCCTGTTGCTGTATATACAGACCCTTTCCAAAAAATCATGGAAAATTGTTTCATTTCCAGAATACCATTCAAAAAGTTAAACCTTTATAGTTTCAGGGCCCACAATTTAAACGTTTTCAAGTATTTATTTGTTTATTTTTACATAATTTGGGCTTCCAGCACATAAAACCCACGAAAACAGGAATTTCAAAAAATTGAATACTGTGCACCATTTACTTCTCAGTTTTTGCAGAAAAAAAGGAAAGAAATTAGGATCACATCAAATCAATCAAAACATGGTACTTTCAAAACGATATGTCAATCTTCAATACTTGGTTGGGATTCCCTTTGCCTTAATCACTGCCTCGATGTGCTGTGGCATTGAGGCAGTCAACCTGTGGCATTGCCTGGGAGTTATGGAAGCCCAGATTTCCTTGATGCTTGCGGTCAGCCCTTCCTTGTTTTTGGGTATGGTGTCCCTCATTTTCCTTTTGATAATACCCCATAGATTCTCAATGGGGTTTAGGTCCAGCGAGTTGGCTGGCCAGTCAAGCACTGTGATGGCAGAGGCATCAAACCAGGTTTTGGTGCTTCTGGCGGTATGGCAGGGACCTGGTCCTGCTGGAAGATGAAATCTGCATCTCCATACAGATCCTCAGCAGAAGGAATCATGAAGTCCTCTAAAACATTCTGGTAGACTGTTGCGGTGACCTTGGATTTAAGAAAGCAGAGTTTACCAACACCTGCCGCGGACATTGCACGGCAAATCATGACTGACTGTGGATATTTCACACTGGACCTCAAGCAGCTTGGATTCTGTTCCTCACCCATCTTCCTCCAAACCCTTGGACCTTGATTCCCGAATGAAAGGCACACTTTACTGTCATCGAACCACTGGCCAACAGTCCAGTCCTTCTTCTCCTTGGCCCAGTTGAGACGCTTCCTACGTTGGCTCAGGCTCAGAAGTGGCTTGACCCGAGGAACCCGACAGTTGTAGCCCATCTCCCAGATGCGTCTGAATGTGGTGGTTTTTAAAGCTGTGACTCCCGCCTCATTCCACTCTTTCTGGATCTCTGCCAGATTCTTGAATCTTCTCTGTTTGATAATCCGCTGAAGCCCACGGTCATCTCTTTTGCTGGTGCATCTTCTCCTGCCACATTTGAATCTATAATCTATGAGGGTTTAACTTTTTGAATGGTATTATGGAAATGAAACAACTTTTCCATGATATTCTAATTTTTTGGAAAGGGTCTGTATATATAGACACTTTGTGTCAATTCCTGGTTAATTTTAACTTTCACTTTAGGAAATTGCAAGCATAGGAACAGAGGACTGAAAATAAAAGAGGGAAACATGTTTGAGTTTATATAACTACTTGTATCCTTGACAAGTAGTGTGATTCTGAGAGCCGGGAGTATGCACAATGTGACCACTGTTCAGCTTCAGTGAAGATCCTATGGTATGGAAGTAACTGAGGCTCCTGATTAACTATGCTTTGTGTTGGGCTGATTATACATCTTAGATGTACAATCATTTTCATATGGCTCATGTATGACTTTATTATTTATTTCCCTAGCCGAAATATAAAATGTGCTTATGAATGCTCTCAATTGATTTGATTATTGTGTGAGTGCCTTTGCTACTTCCTACAGTGGAAACTTTTGCCAGTATGCAGTTGGCCTTGTTCAAAAACATTTGTAACATCTGGAGCCAAAGATACTTTGTAAACTGACTAGAAAGCAAGGGTGATTACTGTGCCCCTCAATCTAGCTATAGAATGCGTGTGCAGGCTGAAAATCTACCAAGTTCACACGTTCTTGCCTGTTCTTCATAAGTTTTCCCAGGCCCAAGTTCTGTGGTACACTTTGGCTGTGCATTAGAGGTGGTCAGTGCATAACAGAACTTTGGCTGAGGATGGCCCAGCTTCTGGAATGACGACAAATTCATGAAGTCATTGTGTCATCAACTTTGTCATCATCATCAATGATTTATTTACCACTTGCCAAATAGTTTCATCACAGGCTGTACCATTCAAAATTTTGAAATCAATAAGAAATGTTTCTGATTTTTTTTTTTCAATAAAAAAGAATACTGTCATTCCCTGAGATGGTATTAAGTTGATAAAAAATATAGGCAAGATTTTGATCATTTCAAAAATTATGAATGGTGTTTGGGGGAAAAAATCTTTAGTTCTGACTTCATATTTGATTGCAAAACCCTTTTTCAGCAGATGCCACTCCAATGTACTAAAAACACACTGTGCCATCTAGTAACGCAATGTAATTTGCTTTGTATGCTAAACTGCTGTGAGAGAAATCACTTCTAATATATAATTTGCAACAGGTAAAATATTTCATTGTGTGAGTTACTACATGATCTTGCATATTGACATTTACAAAATTCCATTATGATGAAATAACGCTGCTTTTTCAGGTAAATTTTCACTATTTATTTGTGAAAGATGTTCTCTAAATACACAGAGTTTCAAAGTAACTAAAGATTGTACCTGAGATTCATGCACTGCTTTCTTGAAAGAAGAGAACAAACTGGATTAAAAACCTTTATGCAGATGCCAAATCAAGCCAATCCTCATTTATGTGTGCATGACCCCTATTTGAGACTTTGCAGTTAGGAACTGAGTGCCACGTAGGCTGA
Organism: Gymnothorax reevesii; assembly: GCA_029721435.1. Classification (NCBI taxonomy): domain Eukaryota; kingdom Metazoa; phylum Chordata; class Actinopteri; order Anguilliformes; family Muraenidae; genus Gymnothorax; species Gymnothorax reevesii. The sequence goes on from CM056582.1 coordinate 56,576,645, forward strand.
AAAATGATATTAAAGAAGGAAGACACTTGCATCATTTTTAATTAAAACTTATTCCCTGTCATGGTTTGGTCCCGCCGGCAGAAGGCAATAAGTCGGCGGGCACTGGGACCATGTACCCAAACCAAACAAAAGGGACCCTAATGCACAGGCTGAGTACAAATATAAATAAATATTTAATTTAAAACAGAAACAGGGAGGAGAGCAGCGGCTACAAACAGGGCTCCATTAAACACAAAGAGTAAAAACAGAATGCAGCTGCACTGCCAAACTGGCAGTGCAGCCCTTATATACTCTTTACAGCACCTCCACCTCAACGAGCAGCAGCTGTGGCTCGTTGAGATGGAGGTGCAGACAGCAGGAGGGGGGAGGGCCTGCAGGGCAGGACGATCACAATTCCCGTTTATTTTCATAATTTTCAGATAAAAATACAAAAAAATTCATATTGAATTTATTTCACTTTGAAATACAGAGAAACAAAAAATAGGCTTGTCTCCTAGGAGGTCTGCACTTTTGTACTGTTCTTATGCACTTTTGTACGTCGCTCTGGATAAGAGCGTCTGCTAAGTACCTGTAATGTAATGTAATGTAATGTAATGTAGGCAGGTGAAAAAACAATACATTTCCTAGGTCATAAACCCATCGAATAATGTGCTACATCTTCTGATGAATGGTACAAACCTTTGTCTCACACACAGGTGGATTTTATTGTTCTTCAATCTTTTTAACATTTGAAATGAGGGGGCTGTAGTTGAGTACCTATCCATTTCGCATCTAAGCTAAGGAGAAAACTTACTGAAAGTTATTTGACTATAAAAACTTAATAAAATGTAGTGATATAGCCCTCAAAATGAAAAAATAATGCAAACTCATCCTCACAGGCTCTGTTAGCAGTACATACTGAGGAAATCATTCTTTGTTGTGCGTAATGTTATGCTCCAAAGTGTATTATCATTAATTCAATTGTAATGGCATGTCATTTGACAAATGTCACCATTCTGATTCATCCACAAGCAGATTCATTTCAGAATTTATATTAGTATAAAATAGGTGATTCTGATAGCTGAATGACAACACAGGAATTTATTGTGTATATATATTGCTTTATTCTCTCAGCAGCATTTCACTTGCAAATTCACATTCATTTGAGCCATGTATGGCTTTATGTGGTTTTTATGTGGTTAGCCAATTTTTTTACTATCAATACATTTTCTGAAAAATTCCCTGGTTATTTTGTTTCCAGATTTACCTGGCTGGTAGCAGATAGTTTCATGGGAGATCTGATTCATGCCACCTCTATTCCACCATTTCAGACTGAAGAACTCCCATCTTTTGAATAGATCTGGGGCATATTAAATATGCAGTTATCTGCCCCAGGAACAATTTCAAATATGGCACCATTTAGAGGCCTGTGTCCAATGATGCATTCAATTTCATCTGGAAGGTGGGAATTTCCGAGTTCCTCAAGGCAAATGCCCCCGGAAGGAATGCCCCCTGAGGTCGGATTTCTGACTCGGAAAGTTGGGAGAACCTCTCTAACCCTGACCTCAAAATCAAAGCAAAAGTCAAAGCTGTGGTGATATTCTATTTATTAGCACTTGTCTTATTTACAGCTTATTAAATTAGTCATACATGCAGTACTGTTCAACTTCTATCAGTGGACATGCTACAATAGAGTTTGTAAGCACAAAATGGCGTGTAATGCATAGTTATCAACTGGCATTGCAAACAATGGCTAACTTGACTAGAACCCATATCCCCACCACAGTCGGTATTCCAACTTGTTGTACTGGAAAGCTGTCCACTCATGTGTGACGTCTTTCCGAGCTCCGACCTCCAACTTCTTAAGTAAATGGAAAGCGGTGTAAGTTTGCTGCTCATCTGTGGAAAATATTTAACCAGGACAGGAAGAGACGTGGGAGGCCCAGACGCAGAACTGTGGACATCAGATTCAGGTTCGAGAAATCAGTGCTTCTTTCAATGCAGTGTCACAGTTTCCCAGGTTGAACTTTTTTGGTCAGTAACCATCTAGCATATCATCAGCCTCATAGCATAATTGCCCAGGTCATTTTTTGGCTTACTGTTGCAATATAAAAAAAACCAATGTGCTTCCAAAAAATTGTTTTTTGTTGTTTTCCGAAAACATTCAAATAGGACTTGGGCAACTATGCTATTAGGCTAACAATATGCAACTACACTGGAGATGAAATTACTCATGGATGTTGGCCTTTTAGGCATTGTTAACTGTTAACCAGACCAGTGTTTTGTTCTTTTGCCAATATTAACCTCTGCTTTTTGTTTGCTAGATTCAGGGGGGACTTTTTTATTTGAGCTTTGCTGAAAAATCTAGCATGCTGGTGTGTCGAATTTAAGGACCAGAGCTAGATTATACATGGAGTAAAGTTATCGCAGCATTCTACAGTAAGAACATCATACCCACAGTGAAACGTGGTGGTTGTTTGATGGTCTGGGGCTGTATGGCTGCAGGATCTAGGAAACTTTCCATAATAGATGGACCCATGAATTGTGCTTTCTACCAGAAAATCCAAAGGAGAATGTTCTGCCATCAGTCTGTGACCTAAACCTTGAGCGGAGTTGGGTTACGCAGCGGGACAATGTTCTGAAGCGCTCCAGCAAGTCCACCTCTGAGTGGCTCAAAAGAAAAAAAATAAAGGTTTTGGGGAGGCCTAGTTAGTCCTGATATTAATCTAATGTAGATGCTGTTGCATGACCTTAAGACCAGCAGTTCATGCTCAAAAGTCCTCCAATATGGCTAAATTAAAACAATTTTATAAAGAAGAGTGGGCCGAAACTCCTCCACAGCGCTACAAAAGACTCATTGCCCATGACAGCGAATGTTTGATAGCATTTGTTTTCACCATAGGTGGCACAACCAGTTAGATTTAGGGGGCCAGTTTTTTTTTTTTTTAGAATAACTCTTCACCCTCAATAAATGGAAAAAAAAACATTTAAAAGCTGCATTTTGTGATTACTCACATCCTGTCTGTATAATATTACCTAGATTAGATGATCTGAAACATCAAAATGTGACAAATGAGGAATAATGGAACATATTTGGGAGAGGGCGAATACTTTTTCACTGCACTGTTCATGGCTGACAGCTGCAACTAAGATCAGTTTGAAAAACAGGAATATGTGTTTTGCCCAGTGTACATCCTTCACTGCTTACGTGTTGGTTTATTAGCTTGACACTGCAGTTCAAAAAGCCAGAGAATCTTATAAAACTGTTTTCCTCTATGGAAAAGGTGCAGTTTGACACAGTCTTTCTTCATGTCAGAGCTTCAAAGAGAATCTTTTAGTGCTGATGTTGTTTCCATAGAAACCAATGCAGCATATGAGTGAAACACAAATACTGACTTTATGTATTCCTTGAGCCTCTCTTCTTATTGCTCAACTGTTCTGCTTCTAACCATCAGGACTGATCTTATGGGTACATGCAGCCTGAGTGCTATCCAGGAAATAGTGTATTATTGTTTGTCTCAATGTTGTATTTCACAGAAACTGCCATAGATTTATGAGATAATACGGATAAATTAAATTCTTAAAAGCAATGTTGTTCATTAAAAATGACTAAAAGGAACATTTAATCATTAAAAATGACTTAAAAACATTAGTCATTGTGATCATGTACATTTCTGACCACAAGGAATGATGGTGCACTAGGGTTGGTGATTAATAAGGAGATCAAGGCGACAAAAAATTAGAATTTGATGATGCAAATAAATGTTGTTCTTGCCTTTATTATTATTATTATTATTGTTGTTGTTGTTCTTATTCAGAATGAGCCAACTACTTGGCCTCCAGTATTGCTACTTGAGCAGCATTGCTGTCTGCAGTTCTCTGGAGCTCCGCTCAGCCAAACAACTTCGAACTCAACTGTGCTCTTTTTTGGGTCCTTAGCAATACTCTTGCCAAGTTTGAAGTCAATCGGATGTACTGTAGATTGATGAGAAAATCAAAGAAAAGATATAGTTACATGCATACACTCAGACAGACAGACTGACACACAGACCGAGACCTTTGCATTTATAGTGAAATTATTATTCAGCAATGGAACTCAATGGAAACCCATAAAACTGTATGGTTAAAAAGTTGTGAAATTCAGCAACGTAATCGCCAACGCTCCCAGTGACCAATGCACCAATTTTTGTGTCTTTGTCTCAAGCGCTGTAGCGGCACCATCTGGCCAAATTTAAAGTTACATGGCTGACCATAACTTCCTAACCTTGTTATGGACATTCTAGCGCTTGATACGCCTAGAATCCTGAGATGAAGCTGAATTCAAAGCATCCTATGAAGTCATTTTTGCCCTGCCAGATTTTCCACTATTTTGTTTCTTCCCACAAATTTAGGCCAATCTTCACCATATTTCGCTTTTTTTTTTTTTTTTTTTGTATTTTTCCGAGTTTGGGTACTTTTTTTGGGCCATTATAGGGAGTAGGGTCATAACTAGTGAAATCCATAACCTATGCACGCCAAGCCTATATGATATCTTAAGCCGCGTTTCCACCGAATGAGAAACAAAATTTCTCATGGTTTTATTTGCTGAAGTTTGGCCGCGGGATCATTTTATTTTTTCACTTTGAAGGTTTTCCACCAAGTTCCCATGAAGATCCTGTTCACTTCTTTGGCAGAACAGCTTGGCAGAGGATTGACACGCGAATTCGCACCGCCAGGTAACAGCAATGCTAGTAGAGCCTTGGTACATTCAAGGGGCGGCACTTCCTGCAATCTCCAAAAATCACCAACAAGATGGCGACGCTAATGTTGCTAACGTTTCCCATATCTAAAGCAATGCAGCTAACTGTGGTTTGAGTATGAAGCTAGCCTAGCTAGCCAATGTTGCTGCTAGTAGCAATGATTTTATTCAGAACACTGCTCTACTCACGCAAATTATTCCCAAAGAATATTTTGACTTGGAGTGAAATACGAATTTGGAGCGAAAAATTGTTGCGTGTTCGGTGAAAATGCACCATTGAGTACCACATTGTGCGGCACTACAAAATAATTAGTGTCAATTGACCACTAAGTGGCGTTGTAATTGTAGCCCCCGGAGGAAGTCGGGGCTACTATGGATTCACACGTGTCGTCAACGGCACCGCGTCCGTCGTGTCTGCGTCCATAGAAATTTCCTTGTGGACGCAGTACAGGCTGTAATTTTTGACTGATTACGTTTATATTTGGTATGGACACATGGTATTTTGGTTGTCATGGTGACAGTATTGGCTGAATAATGTGGAAATTATTGGCAAAACATAGAGATTCCCTTGTGGACGCAGTACAGGCTGTGATTTTTGACTGATTACTTTCATACTTGATATGAGTTATACTTTACTGATGACACATCGATTTTGGTTGCCATGGCGACAGTATTGGCCAAATAATGCACAAAAAAAGGGGAGAAGCGGGCTTTGGGGGGCTACATTCATGCGGTTGCAGCCGACTGGACTGTCTAGTTGACAATAATGTGAAATTGGCAATATCTCAATAACAGTTTGGCCATTTGGCATGAATTTTATATACTGAAAACCAGACATCATGACACATGGAATTATGATGATTCAGTTCCACTGATTTGCTCATTGTGGCCATCTGGCCACCATTTTGAAAAATCAGAAAATCTACCATTTTCATACCTCCTTCAACACTCAACTGATTGGCTTAAAATTTAATGTGTGTTATCTGGATGGTATCTAAAATTAATCTAGAAAGTAATAAATGGATGGGGTGAAGCAGCTGTGTAATTTCACTGAATGCAACAATTAAGATGACTTACAGGAAGTCAGAAGTACATGGTAGACTTCCTCATATAGAAATGGCAAATTCTTCACTAATGTTCAGAAAAACCTTGTAATGAAGTATTACCTGGAGAATCAAGACTACAGAGCCACCGCTATCAAAGACTTCCACCCCTAGGCACCAGAAATGCTGAAAGATTTGACCTGATTCCAATTAAGGCTGTTGGAGTAATGGCTGTATTTAAAATTTAGAGGTATGTCCTGCTGTCGGCGCTACAGCAAAGGTAGTAGGGTGATTCACATTAATAATGACCCTTTTCTATGCACAAGAAACAAGCACAAGAAATGTGACATGATTCGAATCCAAACTGAGTTAATGCATTTGGAAGTTTAAAGTTCGACCAGAGGATGATGCTACAGAAATGATTGTAGGAATGAACACTAGTTCAATCAGAAATTCGATTAAATCTCTAGCGATGACTCCATCCTCGAGGACCCTCCTGCAAGGAGGGTTGTTGTTCTGCCTGGGTAGCAGGCAGAGGCAAATCTGTACCCATTTGAAGGGTCATCAGATCGTCATAGAGATGATAGATTTGATGCTTGAAGAGGCCTGAGTTGTAAGTTGGTGGTGGTGGGCGATGTGGAATCTCTGAAACAGCAAAACGGGAATCTATTATTGGCATGTTTATAGAGGATCATTGGTTAGGATTGGGTATGTGCAATTGCTTGGCGTCCTACGTCTCATGATTGAACTTTCGTTTACACTCCCATAACTTTAATGAGATTCCTATAACTGCTCTATAGTTATCACGACAGCCGCAGCAGCAGCAGCCAACCCACAGTATCCCTGAAAACTCTGTATTTTATAGTTATAAGTACTTTGGTTGTGACACATGGAAAGTTTGAAGTGTATTCAGCCAACCAAATGTTTGCTTTATATTCCAATGCCATGCGACTTTTCATAATTTGATTTGGAATTTCTGCTGCATGTGTGCTGGATTTGAGCAGAGGCGAAATAGATACCAACTTAGCATTGTCATCTATCTCAAAAGACAAGTGTGGAATATGACAAAAGCAAAGCAAAATTTCTGCTCTACCACTTTTGTATCAGGGTTGTTTGGACCACTATCCTCTTAAATGGATTGGTTTACCTTTGTAATAAGAAGTGGTACGAGTGTAATGTAGTCGTTGTTGGTTTACTGAGTGAAATGTTGAAATGTCTTGGAAAATCATGCTTGAGGATTTTTTTTTCCAGTAATTAAATACATGTATCTTGACGCAAAGATAATGACTTGGTTGGGTGTAATTCTAGGTAGTAAAATTTTAAGACTACATTTACAAACCATTTATGGCCTATACATTCCAAAATGGTTAAAAATTATGTATTCTCTTTTCATTTTGGCTTTTTGTGATGCGTATTTTCTTGAATCCTTTTGCAAAATTCTGCCAAATTTTATCATAAATGGCAAAATTCACAATTAAACAGCTATATTACTTCCATCCATTCATATAATACCTACACAGCTTCTTCCTCACTTGGGTTGTGGGGCAGCTGGAGTCTGTCCCAGCTGGGCGAAAAGCAGGGACACACCCTGGACAGCTCACCAATCGATCACAGGGTACACACACCATTCACACTCCATTCACTCAAGCAGTCATGCTTAAGGGCAATGTGGAGTCTCCATTTAGCCTGATATGCATGTTTTTGGACTGTGAGAGAAAACCAGAGTACCCGGAGGGAACCCACACAAAGACGGGAACAATATATTCTGATGGACTTTAAAAACTTATAACCAGAATTGCAGCCAAACTCTGAATCAAATTTGTAACCATTTATTGACTTTACCCATAACAACAACTTCGACAAAATTTCAGATAACGTCAACAAAAAAAGAACGACAAAAGAATCAACAATGACAAGTTTAACAACAAAATCAACAACAAAGATCAACTCCAATGTCAGTACCAAGTGTGACCGCCACATGCCTGCAACAAAGCCATCACTTGTCTTGGCATGGACAGCACCATTCTGTTGAGCTGTTGCTGGGGAATGGCCTGCCACTCCTGGAGAAGGGCTTCTTGGAGCTCCGCCCTCGTCTTGGGTGCTGGAGTGCGTTGCCGAACTCGCCGATCCAACAGGTCCCTCACGTGCTCCATGCACTTCATGTCAGGGCTGAAAGGGGGCCATTCCCTGACTTGCACACCATTCTGGTCCAGGAGCTGCTGGGTTACGTGTGCTGAGTGAGGTCTTGCGTTGTCTTACATGAACGTGACCTCAGGGTCGTCTGTCATGTAAGCCATTACGGTCTGATGACAAGGTCACAGTAGTGGGCTGCATTAAGATTTCCATTAATTATGACCAGGTCGGACCGCCAGCCACACCAAATGGCACCCCGGGCCATAGCCAAGCCTCCTCCAAAGCGATCTGTCGTAGCAATGCAGGGGGCCGCGTATCTCTCACCACGTTGTCTGTAGACCCTCTGTCTTCCATCATGTCAGTACAGACAAAATCTGGTCTCATCACTGAAGACAAGATTCCTCCAGAATCGGGTGGGGACTCGTCTCTGACCATATTCTTCAGCCCAGTGAAGCCTGGTAGCCCTGTGCCGTGCATCAAGTTGCATTCCAACACGCCCTGTGGGCTCTGATCCCTCGCTCTGCAAGTCAGCGACTCACTGTTCTTCTGCTGACCTAGGGTCTGCTGAGTCATCCTGGTGCAGGTTCGAAACCAATCTCTCAGGTCTGATTGTTCTGGGCTGGGGTTGTAACCCAAGGCTGACAAGGTCGGGGTCGATCATTGGTGCTGCCAGTCACCTGGTAACTAGCCACAAGGTTAGAGATTGTGGGTGAGCTTCCCCCAAAACGCTGGGCGATGCGATTTTGGGATGTTCCAGCCATCCACAGCCTAATGGCTTGATCACATTGGGGACTGGAAAGGCAAGGCATGGCGCATGTAGATTCTGAACAAATGCTCTTGGGTTCTGGCCTTAATGACCTCACGGATTGTTTTAAGGCATTTGACAGCATTGCAATTATGATCAGTGAAGTCGGACGAGGTTTCATCACTAATTCTTCAAATCCTGCTTCGCAGACACAAACAAGGTCATGACCTCACGCACTGTTGTGTCTCTTTTCTCAAAGTCAACTGCATATTAATTATGTAATCATCTCATTAAAGTTACCCAAACCCAGCTATACTATTTCTGTCTAGTCAGACTTATAAGTTTTTAAAGTCCATCAGTGTATAAACTCCACACAGAATGGCCTCACGTAGGCCAGAACTTAACCCATGACCTTGCTGTGAGGTGGTAGTGGTACCCATTGCGCCACCTTGACTAAACGAATTGACTTTTCCAAATGTATTTTTCAAAGCTATGTAATTAGTTAACTACTATAACAGCTGATTTTGATACATTTGTTGACTTAAATGCACAAAAGACAGAGGAACTGGTTTGGATAATTTTAGCCTCTGCACCTGTTTGTATATAGACTGCAGCATTGATCCAAATGAACTTCAGATAATTGTAAGGGCAAATCTTTTAAAATAATATAGGCATTATGAAGCAAAGTCTCTGTCAACTGGCTTATGTGAACGGCCATTGTGAAAAGTCTCATTTTGGCTGGCTTTTGGCATCTGTGATGGTATGGGGGTGTATTAGTGCCCAAGGCATGGGCAACTTACACATATGTGAAGGCACCATTAATGCTGAAAGGTACATACAGGTTTTGGAGCACCATATGTTGCCATCCAATCAACGTCTTTTTCATGGACGCCCCTGCTTATTTCAGCAAGACAATGCCAAGCAACATTCCGCACGTGTTACAACAGCATGGCTCCGTTGTAAAAGAGTGCGGGTACTAGACTGGTCTGCCTGTAGTCCAGACCTGTCTCCCATTGAAAATGTGTGGCGCATTATGAAGCGTAAAAGGTCTGGAGAATTTGGAGGCCAAGTCAACACATTGAACTCGGTTGTTTTCCTCATTCTCCTCCTGGACAATTTTTGTAGGGTGGCAGGGCACATCATCCTGCTGTGACAGGCGACTGCTGTCTCCATGAAGGGGTCTGCTTGGCAGTGGCGGAGCTAGAACTGGGAATTGGGGGGCACAGACACGTCCCTTTATGACAGCAATTAGTCCTGGCTAGTTCTCAATCATTTTCCTTTATTGATGCGTTTTCCCATTTTCGTAATTGGCAACTGAAGACGCGGTTTCTCTCCATATGCGGTCTAGCAGCAATGAAATCATGGGCTAAATTCGGACGGAGCCAGAACTAAGGATTGGGGTGCACAAAACATCCATTTAAAACAATTATTAGTCCTGACCTGTTCTCAGTCATTTTCACAACAGAAGGTTCACTCCGAGAGCACTCCACACACAACAGGTGCTGCTTGTTCTCCCCAATTTGGTAAGAGGACAGTCATTCATCTGGACGCGTTTTTGCTGTATTTAAATCAACGTTTTTAAAAATTGCGTGCCTGTCGACTCTCACGCGAATAGCTTGAGCCGCATGCTTTTTATAGACTATTTAACTGCCGAATATCACTTTTTTTATCGACCCACGCAATACCGAGAGTGAAACGCGATAATTCATTGGACCGCGGACCAGTTGAATCAACGCGACGCACTGAGCTAAAAATAAGTAAATTATTTTTCTTTACTGAATTTAGCCCATGATTTTATCAATGTTAGATCGCACATGGAGAGAAACCGTGTCTTCAGTTGCCAATTACGATCATAGGAAAAGGCGTCAATTAAGGAAAATGAATGCGAACTAGCCAGGACTAATTGTTGTCATAAAGGGACGTGTTTATGGCCCCCCCCTCCAATTCCCAGTTCTAGCTCTACCACTACTACTTGATCAGAAACAATGTTTAGGTAGGTGATGTGTTTGTCAAAGTAACTCCAGATGAATGGCAGGACCCACGGTTTCCCAACGTTACATGGCCCAGAGCATCATACTGCCTCTGTCAACTTGCCTTCTTCTCGCATCCCTGCTGACAATTCCAGCTAAGACCAGCTAGAATTCTAAGCTGGTTTAAGGTGGTCTGAGCTGTATTTTCAACACCATTAGCTGGTCATAGCTGGTCTAGATGTTTAAAGCTGGTCTCTATAGCTAGATGAATGTGGTCAAAGCTAGTTAAGCTGGTATTGTAAGCTGGAGTCAGCTGATGAAGGGCTGGTTGACCGACTTAAACTGTCCAAAACACAGCTTAAACCAGCTTGACCAGCTTAGGCGGGATAAAGCTGGAATTTTCAGCAGGGATTGCACCCTGGTGCCATTGCTTCCCTCGGTAAAGACGCAACCTTGTAAACAAACACCTGATCACCCACATGTTGTTAAAAAAAAAAATGCGATTCATCAGACCAGGCTACCTTCTTCCTTTTCTCCGTGGTCCAGTTCTGATGCTCACATGTCCACTGTAGGTGCTTGCAATGATGGACGAGGGGCCGCATTAGCACAATGTGATCGGAAAATGGGGTCAGACACCAGATGTGGGAAACAGAATTTTATTAGCAAAAAAACAAATGCAGGGACAGGGAAAACCACAAGGGGGCACTCTGGCCAACCAAAACACAGTGCCTAGCACTGAAGGGGGAAAACTAACATCTCGGGAATGGAAAAAACTAACTAGAAAAAGGCTCTCCGGCCGAACGAAGCCACTGTGCACCTAGCACTGAACAGGGAACTAAGAACTTGAAAAAGATACTCAAGAGACTGGGGCACTGGGAACACAGAACACAGAGACATGGGAAACTGGCAACTAGAAACGAGAGAGGACATGGACCACAGGGGAGACACACGACTGGGAGAAATGGCTCGGAAAGACAGGGGTCTCGGAAACTGGCAGGTCGGTGGGCACACAGCCCGGGAAGGTCAGGAGACTCAGACGAGGACATCGGGATGGGTCAGGAAACTCAGACGAGGACACCGGGGAAAGCAGCAGGCACAGGGGGACTCGGAACATCCAGCTGGCGCAGGGAGGTACATTGCACAGCGGCACAGGGAACTCGGGGTCCGGCTGGGCCAGAATGGTACATCGCACAGCGACACGGATCTCGGGGTCCGGCAGGCGCAGCATGGAACATCGCACAGCGGACTCGGGATCCGACTGGCGTAGAAAGGTACATCGCACAGCGGCACAGGGAACTCAAAAGATCCAGCTGCCGCGGAAGGAAACAGCAGGCACAAGAAACTCGGGAAAAACCCAGCAACAACTGGACGCCGCCCGCACAGCGCCCAGGCCCCGGGGTACACGCCTCTGGATGGTAATTGCGTGGAACACTCGGAACGAAAGCAGATGAACGTAAGGCAAAGTAAAGTCCCGTCTGGCCTCTGTGCCTGCTGCATGGGAATATAAAGGGGAGGGGGGAGAGACACACAGCTCGACAACAGGTGCTGAAAATAATATAATTAACAAGGGGTAATCACACGAGGGAAACTCAATTACAAGAAATGAAAAGAAAACACTACCACAAAGACATGGATCACAAGACTCTCCCTAAATGGGACAAATAAACTGAATAAAAAGACTCCTAAGTGTACAGAATAAGAGCCAGAATAGATAATGAGAATGCAGAGGTTCTGCAGAACGCATAACTAAGCCAGTTAAGGAAACGAGATACGGAAACTAGAACAGGGCGAACGCGGAGAGGTAATTAGTCGATTAGTAAGTGCAGCTGTACAATCCCGAATGCTCGTTAGTAGGTTAGTATTATATACAATATTATTGTTGGTTAGTAATTTTAGAAAAACAACAAACTGTTAGTAATTGTTAGTACAAATAGGACAGCAAGGGGAAACAAGCAAACGAGAACGGAAGGAAGGCTGAAACCCAGAATCCATTAAATCACCCGAAATGGTGTCACAATCAATTAAGACAAAAACAGACGAACTGGCGCGACCGGGGAGAAAGCAAAGACAATACCTGGGTAAGACATGGACTAGAATAACACCGGGGAAATCTGAAATGTGCAACACTTGACTTGAGACTGACATCACCGAATAAATAAACCTAAAATTAAACTAACCAAAACACACAGAACCACGAAACCCAAAGCAATGACTGGTCTGGGATGACACTGCCCCAAATGCAGCAAGCTACAGTGCACTGTGTGTTCCGACACCTTTCTTTCATAACCAGCATGAACTTTTTTTAAAATTATTTTTTATTTTTTTTTAAGCAATTTATGCTGCAGTAGCTCTTCAGAGAGTTTGAATCAGACAGCCTTTGCTCCCCACAAGTATCAATTGGCCTTGGGCACCCATGACCCTGTCGTTAACTACCCTGCCTTTCATTAATTTTGGTAGATACTAACTGCTACCCAGAACACCACACAAAACCCCCTGCTTTGGAGTTTCTCTGACTCCATTGTATTTGACCCTTTTCAGAGTTGCTCTGATCCTTACATTATTACTGAACGCATCAATTTCAAGAACTAACTGGCGTCTTGCTGCCAAACCACGCCTTGACAAGTGCCATCATAACGAGACAATGTCATTACCTTCACCTGTCCGTAGTTTTAATGCTGTGACTGATTACTGTATATTTATAGTTGTATGACGGCAGTTTAGCCTGTTTAAAAGACAAAATCTTATCAATAATGGCTATTGTTGACCGTTCTGCCCAGTTTTTGCGTGTATCTATGAATGTCGGCTATTATTCGGTCTGTAGCGCCATCTGCTGGAAAATTATTTTTTAGAATCATTTTATTTGAGGCTTTTGGGGTTGACTTGGAAAGCCCTTTAACATGAACTAACTGTTTTTGCATAGACAGAACTATGAACAGTCCCACTAATAATTTGCAAAGCAAACACCAAGTCAGAACATTGGTCAAGTGATTGGTTTTGTTTGTGCTTGAAAGATTTTGCTCTGCACGCTAATGATGTTATAAATCCATAAACCAGCAAATGCACCACTTCCGCTTTTCTCGCATACTCAATTGAAGGAGTCAATAGCCATTAAGATCGGTCTGTTTCATGAGATCAGAAGACAATTTCTATGTTGGTCTTTATTTTGACATTTTTGTTTTCATTTCAAAATTCCTATTTTCTCCTTTTCATTCCATTAGATTTTATAGTGTGGAACAAATTGAATGATCAATACTAAAATATACAGTCCTGTGCAAAAAATTTAGACTCGCTACTTTTTATTTTTTAATTTTTTAAATAATTTATTTCTTTTATTCAAATTTGGTCTTTACTGTTTGCCTTTGTTTTCCACATCAGTGGTGCTATAGATAATAAGCACATTTGAAACACCAAATATGAATCGGGAAAAAAAATCATTCTTCAAAGAATCTTTGTATTTCACTAAATATGGTTGCCACGACAGAGTCCTGATCTCAACATCATCAAGGCTGTCTAGTAATACCTTAGGGGACAGATGCAAGTGAGACTGTGAGCCTGCAGAGGAACTGTGGCATATTCTCCAATATGTTCAGAACAACCAAACTGCCAGTTATCTTATAAATCTTCAAAACTGCAGGACAGTGTCCCTAATTTTGCTCCTAACACCAAATATTTATTTGAGATAGGTTTTAACAGTTCACATTGTGTTATAATACATATTTTAATGTACTGGGAAACCTTTCATTTCATGGTTTTTGGAAGCATCTTGACCTAACGGAATTGTTTAAATGTGCCTAAAACTTTTGCACAGTGCTGTAAAACAAACTTTTTAGCAAGGGTGTTGTGTTCCAGGGTTCTGGCCTTTGGCCAGAACAGTATTATTCATGGTTTTAACAGTTTCATGTTCCAAGTTTCATAGTTCATAGTTCATAGTTCCATAGTTCATGTTCATAGTATTTCATAAATTCATGTTCCATGTCCATGTTTTTACTTTTCCATGTTTTTGTTTTCGCCAGGTCTGCCATGCCACTCCACCGCTTGTCTGCGTTCCGCCCCGTGCCTTCGTTGTTGCACATTTCAGAGCTCTGGGCTGGCTTTGGTATTTCCCTCTTCCTTCTGTGCTGTGCTGATTCGGGGCTCTCTAAGCTTAATTGGCAATTAACTGTTTTTAAGTTACTAACATTTACTAACACTCACTGGGTTGGTGTAATTCTTAGATAGGCACATTACTAATTCTACTAATTTAGACAGGGAGTTTATTGTCATGATTCCTGCTTTGCTATTTCAAGATCTTGCTGTGCTTTTCTGTTCTTAACATTCATGCTTGCTTCCAAACTGCATACTTAATTGGTACTTAAGCTGAGCACGCTCATTCTCTTAATGAGCAGGTCATGTCATCCAATCTCAGTCCATGTCTTGATCTTGCCATGCCTCTTGTTTCTCTCTCTCCAGGTGTTACCCTCCATGTCATGATTTCCAAGCCTTTATCTGGATGCGGTGGAAGTTGGCTGGCAGACAGTGTCTCAAGTTTGTTTCTAGTTGCGTCTCGTTGCTTGTGCAAGTGTAGCCAAGTTCTTGTCATAGTTCTCTAGCATTTCTAGTTTCTAGTCTTGTCCCAGCCTCTTGTTTTGTGTATATATATTTAGTCTTGTTATTTACTTTTCTTGATCTTCTTGCCTGGAGTTTCCAGTGCCTTTTGTTTTCTGTCATTTGCATTCTTTGTTTTGTAGCTCTGTGTAGCTTACCTTAGTTTGTTTTTTGCAACCCTTTGGGCCAAGTTTTTTGTTGGCCCTCGTGCCTGTTTTGTTTTGGTTTATAAATAAATCCTCATTCCCCTTTCCCGCATCTGGTGTCAACTGATTCCATATCAGTAGACACTGTCCCCTTGACACCAGCGGGATGGAGTGCAGGATCGCCCAGCGAGAGGCTGAGCTGCTGCATCAACGGCAGCAGATCCAGGAGCTGACAGCTGCGCTGGCCACACTGCAAGCCAGCCTTCCCCGGGCAAGTCCCAGCCAGGGTCCCATCATGCCAGCTGTCCAGCCCCGGGCTCCTGCAGCACACCAGCCACCCGTCACCCCTGTGCGCCAGCCCGGCGCAGAAGCATCTCAGCTGCAGCCAGCTGTCCACCCTGGTCCTGAGCCCTGCCTTCCACCGCCCGAAAGGTACGGTGGAGAACCAGGGTTCTGCAGGGCTTTCCTCACCTCCTGTGAGATGTGTTTCGCTCTGCAGCCCTCCACCTTCGCCTCAGAGCCGGCCCGAGTCGCCTTTGTCCTCTCCCAGCTGACGGGGCGGGCTCGCTTGTGGGGAACTGCCGCATGGCAGGCTCGGCAGCCCTGCACTACCACCTACCAGGCCTTGGCGGAGGAGCTACTGCGCATCTTTGACCGCTCCAAGCAGGGGAGAGCCGCAGGACGGGAGCTACTGAGGATGAGGCAGGGGAGGAGATCGGTGGCGGACTACGCCATCGATTTTCAGACGGTGGCAGCCACGTCGGGCTGGAGCAGGGAGGCGCTGTGTGACGTGTTCCTCCAGGGGCTGTCCGAACCAGTCAAAGACCGACTGCTCTTCTGTGAGATCCCTGAGTCTCCAGAGGCCCTTATAGACCTGGCCCTGCGTATTGACAGCCGCCTGGAGGAGAGGGCGCTCACCCTTAGCCCTGGCCGACGTTCTGCCCCCGCTGGTCAGATCCAACCCCCGGGTCCCAGTCGTGCGTCGCCTCAGGACCAGCCGAGGAGAAGCACCACCACACCCCCTCCTGGGGAGGCATCTCCCATGGAGATCGGGAGGTCCCGGCTCACCCAGGAGGAGCGCCAACGGAGAAGGAGGTCGGGGGCGTGTTTTTACTGCGGCCAGCAGGGTCATGCGGTGCGAGGCTGTCAGTCAAAACAGCGCCCCCTAGCGTCTGGAGGAGTACTGGTGGGTGCTTCATCCAAGGAGACCTCCTCCTACCGCCGGACCTGCGTTCCGGTGACCCTGACCTGGGAGGGCCGCTCCCGCAAGACCACCGCCCTCATTGACTCGGGGGCTGAGGAAAACTTTATCGACGCCAGAGCTGCTGCTGAGTGGGGGGTTCCCCTATGCCATCTTCCCAGCCCATTGTCCATCTCAGGGCTGGGTGGGCAACCCCTAGCTAAGGTG
Source organism: Gymnothorax reevesii (assembly GCA_029721435.1). Taxonomy (NCBI): domain Eukaryota; kingdom Metazoa; phylum Chordata; class Actinopteri; order Anguilliformes; family Muraenidae; genus Gymnothorax; species Gymnothorax reevesii. The sequence continues at coordinate 56,593,391 of CM056582.1, forward strand.
TCCTTCCGGACCGTTTCCATCCAGCTGCTGGCGTCCGGTAACCACCGCGAGCAGATCCGGCTGTTCGTGACCGAGACACCTCGCTCCCCTATTGTCCTGGGTCATCCCTGGTTGGCGCTACACGGGCCGCTGATCGACTGGGCCCGCCATGAGGTGCGGGAGTGGAGTGCCTCCTGTTCAGCCAGCTGCCTCCTCGACTCCCGACCTTCTTGCTCTGTGGGTGGACCAGCTCCCGAGGGGAGGCCAGACGTCTCCAGAGTGCCCCCCGAATACCACGACCTAGCAACAGTCTTTAGCAAGTCCCGTGCGGTGTCCCTGCCCCCGCACCGTCCGTATGACTGTGCTATTGACCTCCAGCCTGGCACAGCGCCTCCTAGGGGTCGTGTCTTTGCCTTGTCTGAGCCAGAGAGGGGGGCCATGGACAAGTACATCCGGGAGTCCATTGCAGCTGGCATCATCCGTCCATCCTCCTCTCCCGCGGGGGCAGGCTTCTTCTTCGTCAAGAAGAAGGATGGCTCCCTGCGCCCCTGCATCGATTACCGAGGGCTCAATAAGATCACGGTCAGGAACCGCTACCCGCTTCCACTGATGTCCTCGGCGTTTGATGTTATCCAGGGGGCGGCCATCTTCACCAAGCTGGACCTGCGGAATGCCTACCACCTCTTGCGCATCAGGGAGGGCGACGAATGGAAGACCGCTTTCAACACCCCTAGCGGCCACTGGGAGTACCTGGTGGTTCCATTCGGCCTGACCAACGCGCCCGCAGTGTTCCAGAACTTGGTGAACGATGTGCTTGGAGACATGATCGGGAGGTTCGTCTACGTCTACCTTGACGACATCCTGATCTTCTCCCGGGACAAGACGGAGCACACTAACCATGTTCGCCAGGTGCTCCGCCGCCTCCTCGAAAACCGCCTCTTCGTCAAGGCTGAAAAGTGCGAGTTCAGCACCACCACTACCTCCTTCCTGGGGCACGTCATCTCCCCTAACCACCTGGGCATGGACGAAGAGAAGGTCAAGGCTGTGGTGGACTGGCCCGCACCCAAGGACCGCAAGGCCCTACAGAGCTTCCTAGGATTCGCTAATTTCTATAGGCGATTCATCAGGAACTATAGCACCGTGGCAGCTCCCCTGACGGCCCTTACCTCCATCAAGGTGCCATTCCGTTGGACTCCGCAAGCCGAGGTGACCTTCTGTGAGCTGAAGAGGCGCTTCACCACCGCGCCCATCCTCACCACCCCCGACCCCGCCAAGCAGTTCATTGTGGAGGTGGATGCCTCCAATGTCGGGGTTGGTGCGGTACTATCCCAAAGATCCAGCAATGATCAGAAGGTACACCCGTGCGCGTTCTACTCCCACCGACTGACGCCTGCGGAGTCCAACTACGACGTCGGGAACCGGGAGCTGCTGGCGGTGAAGCTGGCCCTGGAGGAGTGGAGGCACTGGCTTGAGGGGGCAAGGGTTCCGTTCCTGGTCTGGACGGACCATAACCTAGAGTACCTCCGTTCAGCCAAGAGGTTGACACCCAGACAAGCCAGATGGGCCCTCTTTTTCGACCGGTTTAACTTCTCCCTGGCCTACAGACCAGGGTCCAAGAATACTAAGGCTGACGCGCTCTCCAGGCGTTTCGACGCTTCCTCGGCCAAGGGAGAGCCCAGCTCCATTCTGCCCAGAACATGTTTTGTCAACAACGTGTGCCTCCGGATCGAGGAGCTGGTCCGCAACGCCCAGAACGGCGCAGCTACGCCCAGTGCCTGCCCTGCCAACTGCCTGTACGTCCCTGCAGCTGCCCGGTCTGACGTTCTCCAGTGGGGCCACTCCTCCAACCTGTCATGCCATCCTGGGGTCGGCCGGACCCTGCGGTTTATCCAGCGCCGTTTCTGGTGGCCCAAGATGGCAGCAGAGGTCCGGGGGTTCGTTTCTGCCTGCTCAGTCTGTTCCCGCGCCAAGTCCTCCCACGCACCTCCCTCTGGTCTGCTCCAACCACTGCCCATTCCTCACCGTCCCTGGTCCCACATAGCTCTGGACTTCGTCACTGGCCTGCCCGTCTCCCATGGAAACACCACTGTCCTCACCATAGTTGACCGGTTCTCCAAATCTGCCCACTTCGTGCCCCTTCCCAAGCTCCCATCCACCATGCGACGTCTCCACCCTGTGTTCCACGTCTCACGCCTGAGGCCTGTTGCCACCTCCCCCCTCATGCCCCCACCTGAGCCTCCGCCTCCTCCTCGGCTCATCGACGGAGGGGAGGCCTACACAGTCAAAGCTCTACTGGATTGCCGACGGAGGGGCCGGGGCCTCCAGTACCTCGTGGATTGGGAGGGGTACGGCCCAGAAGAGCGTTCCTGGGTCCCGGCCAGGCACATCTTAGACAAATCCCTCATCCGTGACTACCACCAGTCACACCCCAAGCCATAGCCATAGCCACAGCCCCAACCCCATAGCCCATAGCCCAAGCCATAGCCTCAAGCCAAGCCTAGCCATAGCCATAGTCCCAAGTCCAAGCCCAAGCCATAGCCATAGCCCCAAACCATAGCCTCAAGCCATAACATCACCCCATTGCCATAGCCTAAGCCTTAGCCCCAGCTTGCTGGAGACCTAGTAATCTTGTTTGTTTAGTGTTTCTTGTTGTCCTGTTTCTTGGTTAGGTGTTTTGTGTCATAGGGTTTTTTGTCTTCAGTATTTACTTAGTTATTTGTCTTGTGGGATTTGTATTTAGTTTTGTGCGGCTTCTTGTATTTTAGTTATTGGTGTTTTGTCAGCGTCAGGTGCCGCTTTTGTAAGGGGGGGGTACTGTTGTGTTCCAGGGTTCTGGCCTTTGGCCAGAACAGTATTATTCATGGTTTTAACAGTTTCATGTTCCAAGTTTCATAGTTCATAGTTCATAGTTCCATAGTTCATGTTCATAGTATTTCATAAATTCATGTTCCATGTCCATGTTTTTACTTTTCCATGTTTTTGTTTTCGCCAGGTCTGCCATGCCACTCCACCGCTTGTCTGCGTTCCGCCCCGTGCCTTCGTTGTTGCACATTTCAGAGCTCTGGGCTGGCTTTGGTATTTCCCTCTTCCTTCTGTGCTGTGCTGATTCGGGGCTCTCTAAGCTTAATTGGCAATTAACTGTTTTTAAGTTACTAACATTTACTAACACTCACTGGGTTGGTGTAATTCTTAGATAGGCACATTACTAATTCTACTAATTTAGACAGGGAGTTTATTGTCATGATTCCTGCTTTGCTATTTCAAGATCTTGCTGTGCTTTTCTGTTCTTAACATTCATGCTTGCTTCCAAACTGCATACTTAATTGGTACTTAAGCTGAGCACGCTCATTCTCTTAATGAGCAGGTCATGTCATCCAATCTCAGTCCATGTCTTGATCTTGCCATGCCTCTTGTTTCTCTCTCTCCAGGTGTTACCCTCCATGTCATGATTTCCAAGCCTTTATCTGGATGCGGTGGAAGTTGGCTGGCAGACAGTGTCTCAAGTTTGTTTCTAGTTGCGTCTCGTTGCTTGTGCAAGTGTAGCCAAGTTCTTGTCATAGTTCTCTAGCATTTCTAGTTTCTAGTCTTGTCCCAGCCTCTTGTTTTGTGTATATATATTTAGTCTTGTTATTTACTTTTCTTGATCTTCTTGCCTGGAGTTTCCAGTGCCTTTTGTTTTCTGTCATTTGCATTCTTTGTTTTGTAGCTCTGTGTAGCTTACCTTAGTTTGTTTTTTGCAACCCTTTGGGCCAAGTTTTTTGTTGGCCCTCGTGCCTGTTTTGTTTTGGTTTATAAATAAATCCTCATTCCCCTTTCCCGCATCTGGTGTCAACTGATTCCATATCAAAGGGCACCTGGCCAGGTTCAGAGAAAGAAATTGTGTGGCCTCAGGCCAGTGGTGGGAAACCCTACTCATGAAGGGCCATAGCCCTGCATGTTTCAGATGTCTCTCAGCTGTAACACACCTGTTTCAAATGATCGTGCCACGTCAAGGGCTTGATAATGACACAGTCAATGAAATCCAATGTTGTCGAGCAGAGACATCTTACTCAGGATTATGGCTCTCCAGGAGCAGCGCTCCCCACTCCTGCCCGAGGCTAACATGCAAGGGCCCTGCATTGGGGAGGCGGGACTGCTTGTTGAGCATGGGCAGAGCATAATCATAAAATGCGGTGTTCAGAAAAGCATCATGAGGAATAGTGGCATGCTAGAGCGAGTTACCATAACATCAGAGAGGACATTTAAAGAGCAACCCCTTTATTACCAGTATGGTCATGGTATCATATTTTATAGGGGTGGGGGCGGGGCTCCAGTCTTGGATCACATTAAAATGGGCTGATTCGATCTACCGCTGTAGAAGTGCCACAAGAACCACACCTAAACATACACGACGCTTGGACAAACAGTGGCCGGTAAGTGTACCAGTTTGGCTAATGGATACACACAAAGATTATTAATAGGCTAATTTAAACGAAGGAGAGCCTAGTCAGCTAATAACTGCAGAAAATATTCATGCATTTTACATTCATGCAAGGTTTGTATGAACTATTATTATCTATATATTAATGGTAACAATCAGGCCAGCCTTTAGGAATTATGGACAAGGTGACAAACTTTGCCAAATTTCCCCTCCTTCACCCAATCTTGCACCACCAGTAAATCTCATACAATGAGTGATATCATGAGGATTGTCTGACTTTTTTTTTTTTGATGACTTGCTGCCTAAAAATTTCCTTTCTAATTGCAAACATTAAAAATACCTTCAGGTTTAATATTATTGCCTAAAGGCAGTTTCATAGCACCATGTCTTTTCTTTTTGTTCATGCCGGCCTAAAAATTAGGTACACTGTCCTGTTGTGCAATAATTTAACAAGATGTTGGCTTTCATGCAGACACACATGATGATGCTGACATCAAGCTCCGTTGAGACTGTACTGAGAGGCATTAAAAACATGTAATAAAATGGTTTCTTTCGTAGTTGCAAAACACGGTCTCGGGGAAACTGTGCTTTTGGTAGTGAGACTTGCCCTCACTGTTATCGTCATATTGGCAGTCAATCCAGCAGTTCTTATGCATTATCTGACTTGGCAGAAAACGTTTTATGGAGTGTGTTTTTGTGGCGTCACAGATGACGCACTTTGTCGGGGACGACAGCTGACACATCCGGTCATTCTGTGTCATCCCTGCAGTCTGGATACAGTCATTTAATGGACATTAATGCGTCCAGAATCTTTTCTTTGAGACTGGCCATCATTCAACATTCAAAATGTTTGATTCTTTCGAGATTCATTTGTTTGTGGCATTTGAAGCAGGAATGATGTGACTTTGTTTATGTGTGTTTTTATTGGCCCTGATCTTCAACTTTTCATGTGCAAAATGATTTCTCCCAGTGTGATTCACGACCATGATCCAGGGAACTGTGCTGCATTTACATAATCATAATGAGGTGTTAAACCAAGAAAGGATTCAAACCCAAACACTTGACATTTTGCAATGCTTAACATACCTGGGAGTAAAGTGACCATCGCTAACTCACTTTGGAAATGGCCATTATGAAGGGCCCTCTGAGGGAATGAGTTTTACACACTTTGGATTGAAACTACTTTCAATATCGCTGCAGTGGGTGAGTAACTATCATTTGCGACCTTGCTAGCTATTAAGCTAACTGCACAATGGGAATGGAATGGCCATGTCTGCATGCTCACCAAGAATGGTAATTTTATTCAAGAAGAAATGCAAAATTCTGTGCCCTTGAAAGTTTAAGTACACTTGGAGTTCACCCTGTTTACAATGACCCACAGTTAACATCTGTATAGTAGCAACTATTAGCTAACATCAATTTATTTTTAATAGCTGCTGTACTCCACTATAAACTGACTGAATTCTATCACAAACAGTCACCAGTTCTACCTGTTCCCATCAACGTGTCGCGTACATTGCATCTGGCTAAACCAGTGACAAGTTCCAAGTTCAAAGTCACTTTAGTAGCTTGCTGGTTACACTTGGAATTCAGTTTAATATAAACACTTACTGATTCTCCTTGAGAAGAAGTTGTGGCCACCAGTTCTTTGCATGTTCTCAAAAGCATAATAGGTTCCCTTTAAAATAAATTTGTTTTGCCATTCCCTTGTACCGACCCAGTTTAATTGTTCTATAAAGCACTCAAACAAAAGTTAGACAACACACACGTAGATTTTTGCTGATTGAATGTTGGGGGTTGTTGCTATAAAATAATAAACCATGGGTTGTGATATTCAGAGGTAGGGCAAAACAATGCGGAACAAGCTTTCATGTGACATAGGGAGGCCTGCCAATACTGAATGGCATGCAAAAATCCATGTTTTATGAAAAAGACAGCCTGCAAAAAACTGTCTGGATTGCACTGTTTCGTTGTTCATGAGTTGTTGGGCACTCCTAATACTGAAATGTATGTGCATCAACACTGGAAGAGTGAGGTTTTTTTTAATGATGATGTCCCCTTTAAAAAATGGATGTTGTAATGTCTTAGTTTTTTTTGTGGAATGGATGGCTCTGTGTGGCCCTCTGATCACAAACATTTCAAAACCAAATAAATCAAATGTTGATGTACTGTCTTTAACAAATTTATTAGACCGCATGTCATAAAAAAACGAGAAAACACGAATATTTAAGAAATTTTTCAAAAACTTGATTGAAACTGAAATTTATTTTTTTATTCTTTGGCAAATAGCAAACTGAAACCACTAAATAGTCCTTATTCACACATGAAAACACAAAAAAAAACTATATTTTGTTAGGCCTTCTTTGGCCTTGATAGCTGCTTGAATTCTTGCATTCAACCTCTAAAACTAATTTTTATGTTCAGGAATGAAAGGAAATAACTGTTATTTGGCATCTTAATAAAAAAAATAATAATGTGCTTTACTATTTTTCAGCTTTTTTGTAAAACAGCTAATTTGAACATTCATGAGTAACAACAATAATAATATTTTAGAATTAAAAACATCATTTCAGCTACAGAGCTTGTGCATACTGGTGCATTAACCATTACAGAAACATAAAATTAATTCTGGGCAGCTGTGGCATAAACCTTACATTGGGTGGTGGTCTAATAAATTTCTTAAGCACTGTAAGTAAATAAATAAATAAATGAAATATTAATGGACGTGGAAACAACTGGCGTCCGACCGGAACTGCCTTTGGCCAAGGCAGGTTGTTGCTTTTGGCAAGATGTTCCTGCGAATCTCTAAAATGCAGGGTGGCAGGGGGAGACTTAATAATATATATTAATGAACCGTTACCTGATTGGCTTACTTGAAGCTCTTTTAGAATGTCTGACAAAGCTGAGGAGGCCAGCAGATAATTGAACGTTTTGTCAGCCAATCAGGTAGCCTTTCTGTGGTATAGGCCTATCAATAAATCTACCCCTGTCACCCTGCATTTCGGAAATTCGCCGCTCGGCCAATGTTTGCTGGGCAAGCACCTCCGATTATGTGCGCCAGCGCCTATCTGGGTTTCAACAAGCTTTTCATTATGAAGTGAATTTGAAGTTATTTAAGCCACAAAAATATTGGCCTCTATGCATGACACGAAGAATAAAATTTCTGTTGGCCTACGCGTACTGCAATAAACTATAAGGTTGAAAAAAAAAACTAAACGATAAAATTAAAGAATCAGCAGGCACATTTGTGAAACCGTTAACGCTTGGTCGCTAAGAATAACCAAACAAAAGTTTTACCAGCTGTGTACCATGTTTATGAATTGAGCTAAGTATTTTTGAAAGAACACTTAATAGTGCTAGCCCATTCAGCACCCTAATTTTGAGCTTATTGATATTCTAAGTGTCTCTTTGGTCTACTTTTAAATGTTGTTAACCGAAATTACTCCCAATATTGAGAATAAACACGATATTTTAAGTGTACTAGAGCCTATTCTTCATGCCAAATAGGCCTATTTACGTAAAATTAGGCTAAATAAGGTGGCCTAAATTACTGCTTTCAAAGTTAGACAAATTGAAGACAGAAACACCTTGATGAACTTCTATTCTACTGCAACTGCGGTCGAACTAAAAATGGTGCAGTCGCTGCAAGAAGCATCACGAGGAAAGCACTCTTAGCAATCTCGAATGTTTCCTGACGACTCAAGTGTGATTACGTTTAATAAAGGCCACCAGTTTTATAATATTGATTCATTTCTTTGGTGACCAAATCTTCATGAAAGTAAGTGCTTACCCATACCCACCAAGAAGAAACGTTAGTATTGAATTATCCTATCAAATGTCTTCACATTCCATTTTTATGTAGGCCCTAAGACTGTTTATTAATGGTGCCGCATTAATAAATTAATGGGCGGTGAGGGCAACCTGAGAGAAAGTTCTATAATCATTTACATATATTCTCCACCTCCACTTGTAATTTAAATATATCATTATTATTAGCCTATTATTTGAAAGATCTTGGGATTTTCCTAAATCTTGTAAACCTTTAGGGAGACCGGGGTTTCTTCGGTCACGGCGTTAGGTTTGTCATCCCAGTTTTTTTCATTGCAAAAAAAAAAAAAAATGACGGGAAAACGAAAATGTACAAATTATGTGACATCCCAGCGATGTCATCTCTTGGAAACAAGAAGGACTTGTAGTGTCATGTAAGTGTTTTCTGAATAAATAATCGGATTTTGGCCGAAATCCCAAAATGTAAGTTTCTGAAAGAAATGCGTCTAGCTTCTTTGAAGACAAAGATTTCCACGGTGTTTTCACTGTTTCATGAACATATGTAATTAGAGTTATTAACAACACATAAGGTAAAGGCCTGCTGCGATCATGAGATGAGATGAGATATGCGGCCTTATTTTCAAACTGGGAGCGCGGGGCTACACTGGCCAAGCAGCATGGGGTTAGTTCGTCAGGGTGCTGAGGTTGCACCACTTGTAGGTTCTGTGTTTGGCCTATATTAAAATATTCCAAAGTCAAATATAGGAGCCGATTTATTGTTTTTCAGACACCTATAGTGTCTAAATAATTCTAATATTTGCATTTATTTTATGTTTATGATTGAGGACCTATTAGGGCCTTTGTTTGGACAACACAAGTATGGGTTTGTAAGGGTTTGCTCCTTGCAACCCCTTCCCTTTCTCACTCTTTCACCTCCACCTTAATGGGCCTCAGGTGGGTCCCATTAAAGTGGAGGTGCTGGCAGAGTATTTGGGGTTGGCAGGTGCCTGTCTTGGGGCCTCTGCATTTCATTTCATTCCTTTGTCAGTGGGAATATTTGCTGCTCCTCTTTACGGTGGAGAGGAGTGGGTCCAATGCTTCTCATGCAAAGGGTGGGCACATGAGTACTGTGCTAATGTCAGTGTGCTTGCCTACATATGTCATAACTGCAGCTCTGGTGGTGATTATACATAAATCATAGCTTGTTTGTTCGTTGTAAAAATTAAACAGTTCTCACCATTTCTGTTATGAGAATTTTGGACTGTCTTTTTCAGCTTCAGCTGATTGTCAACTATAACAATTTTACCCCACCCATCTGACAAAGTAACCCCGGGTATGGGGTTACTTCGGCATGTTTGTGACATATTGAAAATATAATATTGTGGCGAAAATATACGTTATATTGAGATTGTATCAATACAACTTTTGCAGGCGACATTCTGCACTACATATCGACCATAAAGGTATTTCTCTTAGTTTTAGCAACAGAGAGTTATGAAGCCGACAAAATCATGACGAGGTAACCCCGGTCTCCTATATTGAATGAAGCGAAGCAAAATCCCAAAGTTGGGTTTTGCGTGATTTACTTTCAGCCCTGTAAGATTTCTGTCGGCGGCAAATGATTGATTAGGCCATTCCATTGACATTTTTTATTTACAATGATTTGAAGTAATAAAACGACGATTTCTTTCCACTGCTTAACCCTTAGCTTAAATGGCGTCAGCCAGATTTGCTGATAACAAGGATCCCTGAATTTGGATCATGTCGGTAAAAGTTTTAGTGTTACTGTTTATAGTGACTTCGCAGACAATTTATTTAAAAGTTTTGTTCTATTTGAGCGTAAGTGAGGTTCGGCCTACCCCCCTTCCAAGATGCCCTACCGATAACAGCACTTTTTAACATGCACGAACATAATAAAGACGACATCACCTGTGTTTAATCCTGTTGATGTAACACAGCTTGTCGGAGAAATATAAATATTAAAGAAATTAGTAAGATGAACATCGTATCACGTACTCTCATGCTAATTTGGCTCATGTCATATGAAGATTTGGGGGTGTGGGAGAAGAGATGTTTTGTCATGATTGGTTGTCATTTCGTATGTAGCCTAATTTATGAAGGTGGGACCGTCCCGTCTCAATGGAAAATGACCTTAGTAGGAATGATGCCAGGTCGGGAAGGTCCATTGCTGTCGGCTTTCATATTTAGGCTACGGGCTGTGCAGCGATTTAATCGGATTTTGTTTTTGACACCCCATTTCTTGAGTTGAGCGGTTTTGGGCCGTGTCACGAAAGCACAATCGAAGAAAACACATTGCTGAGCAGTAATAAACCTATCTCCTTCTAGCCTTTAAAATGCAAGGCCTATGATGGGGTCTATAGAATCATGTTAAATGCACTTTGCTGTCGCACGATTTTATGCTCTAAGATTGCTCTTGCTTGTATTTTTTTTTAATAGCTTGGTTAAAAAAAAAAATAAATAAATAAATCCCACTTGGTGTAAAATTCAATGATTTGTTCATCTCCGAGTGAGAGCCCTTGAATGCTCTCATACGGCCCCGATAAGTGATCGGGCTAGCATTACATTGGGTAGAATTTTGGAAGTACTCTTACGTCAGACTCTAATATCTTTTATTTTTTTTCACTTACGCTCCCTTTTATGTGAGAACTTTTTAATAAGAACGTTGAAGGTAAAAAGTCTCCAAAAATCATGAACATGTTGAGAACATTCTGAGGCTGAGAGCGAGCGTTGAAGTTAGGAACTTGTATCGTGATAATAGACTCTAAAATGTAATTTTTATGAGAGTGCTTTATCAGTTTACTTAAAATATGAATTATGCAAAATAAAAAAATCTTCAGCGATTATTAATTAAACGATATTTTGTATTCCGATGCTAAATTGAAAAAATAAGAACATTTTAAGAACATTTGAGGCTGAAATTCTCTTAAAGTTAAGAAAATTCAGCCTCTGCCGTGTAAATAGACGTTCGTAAAACACATGATGGGCAGGAGTCGGACTAAATCATTGTTCGCCTATTTACCAGATAATTACAATTGCAATTTTGTCGCAAAAGAGTTTTTTTTCGCTAGAATTACTTTATAGATTAATGGGTTGAGTTGTTTGATCACAAAAATCACTAATTCTGAACGAATTCACGATAGACTGTAGTACAAAAGGCTGTGTAGCCTTAATTTCTCATCCATTTTGCTCGCGGGTTATGCAGTCACACTGGGCAAGTTAACGAATTATTCTTATATACAACGAAGTTCAGTGGAACAGTAGGGATTTTTCTGTCAGGAAATATGGTAATTAAATATTTTCAAGTCTTCACTTGCTTTGAGTGTGAGCAATAAAAAGGACTTCTTTATTTTTACTTACGGCTGGGATTCTGAGGAAAAACCTTGCGATTCGGAGGGGCGGGATTAATAATAATAAAAATAATAATATTAATATCCAGAGGTCCATTTTAGCAGACAACTGTTTTTTTTCTATGAACCATGTAATTCTAAAAAAAATAAAAATTTAATTCTTAATAATATTAAAATAATATTGGCCATACTAACAACAACAACAACAACAACAATAATAATAATAATAATAATACACAAACAAACAAATAAGTACAAATTCTGTGGCATAGGTACTTTTGCACGGGGTGCTTCGTAGATGTACACTTAGAATAATATAATTTTATCCTGCAGAGGCAAACGGGGAAATTAACCCTCTCAATACTGAGCACAGAACAAAGATAACAATAGGGCCTATGTCATTTTTGTGTGTATTATAAAACAGAATTGGCCCAAATGCGCGGGTTTCTGAGGCTCCTATGTCCCAACAGAAAATTTTGAAATATCGTGGGGCATACAGTGAGCACATCCCTCAAATTTTTGACGATTGATTGATTACATCTTTCCAAGGGACAACGATACAGAAATGGAACTTGAATATATTCTGCAGTGGTCATTGTACAATTCTTGTAGCAGTGTAGATTTACAGCACTGTCCGAATAGCTGAACAAGCAGTCATTATTTCCAAAACGGGTGGCAACCCAGATAGCAAGCACCTCCGCTGAGGATCTGCCCCTGCTCTGAGCCGGATCCGCTGGAGTCATCATAGAGCCGGTGTCCCAATTTCAGATTACCGGGGGGGGGGGGGGGGGGGGGAGGGGGGAGGGGGGGTTGGGGTAATCTGAAGTTGGTCTATGTGCCACTAAACATTTTTAGCAAGAAGATTTTTGTAGAAGTGGTTTTTCTGATGGGGCCTATTACTCCCATCTTATGGGGAATTCGGCCCCGTTCAGGAGTTTGCAAGCAGGACATAGCCTAACTTTTCTTGGCTCTGCTACAACCTTCTGTGGAAGGAAAACCTATTCTCATTGGATTTATAATGATTTGAAAATAGGGCTTCAGTGTGAAACACAAATGCGGTGGATTTTCCCTGAGAGTGAAGTCTATGGCATCCTAATACTTAATGCCCCCGCCTCGTTTATCGTTTATGATCCCTTAATTGAGTGGATGCAAGCGTGGATACATAATGAATCCATCCATAGGCCTATTTATAATTATGCTAACACATTTATGATGAATTGGGCTGTATTGAAAGGATTGCGTTGTTTTCTAAACATCACTCATATTTCTAAAGATATTTTAAATGAGGGAGTGCTATTCCGGAAATCTTTTTTTTTTCTACACAGAGAACCATAAAAGCAAAAAATAAATAATTATATCTTAAAGCAAAAAATAAATAATTATATCTTGTCTTTGTGTCTGGGTGCCATCTAGTGGGGAATCTAGGTCCACTGTCCCACAGAATGGACACTCGTCGGTACTGCATTTTTCATGTCTGTTATACAGCCCCGGGAACCGATCGAATCATTCAGATTTGGTCCGACAGCCATGGTTATGGTCTGCTTGCTTATTTCCGAGGGGTAAATATTGCCAAACAATTACGACAGTAAACGCTCATTATTCAATTAAAATCCAAAATGCTTGCAAAGAACTAAAAGTTGGCTAGTTAAGGCGTAAGTAGTTCAGAATTACCACCGAAATAGTGCGATATGTTGTTTAGACTTGTAATCTTATGGTATAATAATAATAATTGATGAATAGTATAATAATAATTGATGAGGCGTAAACTTTGAAGTCAAAACAAAGAGAATTTTGCCATCTAGTGGTAATATTATGTAATAGAGCAGGGCTGTTCAATATTATCCAGAAAGGCCGGTGTGGGAGCAGGCTTTCATTTCCAACCAAGTACTCAGACACCTGACACCACCGATCAACCCCAAGAGTCTTTGCTAAAGAGCTTGATTAGTAATATCAGGTGCGTACGTGCTTGGTTGGAATGAAAGCCTGCGCCCACCCCAGCCCTGGCAGGATATTGTTGAATAGCCTTGTAATAGAGAAATTTGAGAAATACCGATGACGTATCCGCAATACGGTACATAGCTTACATTACTTATACCGGACACGTTATATATAATACTTTTCAGTTCCCTAATTTTCTGTAAATTTTGAGGTGCTTGGAAGTATAAAATAGCCGTCCATTGTAGTTGACAAAATGCATGAAAAGACATGTTTTTCCCCCTCACATATTCAATCGAGAATAAATACGAAAATAATAAAAGTAAGCCAGACTAACTATGGCCAATAAACCTAATTTACTGGAAAATAATCTGAAAGATCATTGTGCCATTGCAAGATTTATTACAAGAAAACAGCAGGCACCTACAGATGATCTTTACAGTTGCATGATGTGGGACAGCAAAATATTAATAAAGGACTGTGAATTTCCTGTGTAAAATGTTTAATCAACCTCTAAAGCAAGAAAGCAAATTAAACCACAATGCTACAGATTTATTGTAGGGGCCTTCTCAGTGCAAGCTCTGAGTGTACTGGAAAATGGCAAAAGGTGAACTGGATTCACATGCAAAGATGAACTTGGTTTATTATGCCTTTGCTGTTGCGGTAAAAGGTAAGAACAAATAAACAAGGGAACGAGGTCCCAAAACATACTGTTACGACCTAGTAAACTTATGCTGCCCTCAGTGGCAGGAGGACTTTTCTGTGTGTCTTAAGTGTTTAATTGCAGGATTGGTGGCATCTGGCAACACCCTGTAAAAGGAGTTTGGTGTTGTGCAAAAAGGAGTTAATCTTAACAGCTAGTCTGTTCTCCAGCAGCCACTCATTGTCCTGGCCAGCTCTCCTTGTTCTGGGCCAACTGTTTGTTTGGATAAAGTGCTTTTTGAAATTAAATCCAATTTTTTTTTTTTAATAACCACGTTTTCCCATTTCATGTTGCAATCAGTCAGTGGGCTGGTCATAACAATACATACAAAAGCCACTGAGTATTATAAGTCAGCGGTATTAGTTAGGTTTAACAATAGAAAAGCGATCAAACTACAGTCACGTCCACCACAAGACAATGACATACGACAGGCCTACAAGACTTTGCACTAAGCGTGAAGCTCTGTGTTATATAGGCACTCTGCTGATATTGGCGAAATAGGGAACAGATGCGGGTGGCTAAGGTAGAGCGTGGAATGCAGGCCGGTGCTCAGTATTCTGGTGATTGAGAGTGCTGGAGGCATGGCATGACATTTATCTGGCTGTATCCAAGCATGTATCTGCTATCGTGCAGCACGTGCCTTTGTTTTCGCAAATCAAGAAATGACAGGAACTGGAAGAAATAAGACAAAGAAATACATCAGTTTGTCAGCTGCAGGAGTACTGAAGTCAAAGGTGTACTGTATATCCAGAGCAGTGCTTAAAGGGCATCTAAAGTCGATTCTCAGACGGGACGTTGAACGTCCAGTGTTTACAAACAAATCACTTGCTTTTGTTGACATCTTGCATTGTGACATGACCAATTTCATTCATATAAACCAATGATTTGTGTACATAAGTAGATAATCCTTCTATTTCGGTTTGTTTGCGCAGGTGCAGCTCGCCGATTGGCCAAAAAACAAAAACAGTAGGAATCAACTTTAGATGCCCTTTAAGTAATTGAATAGGGACACCACTTATTTTGTTCTAGTTCTGGACTTCTGCACATTGGACTTGAAATGAAAACAATTTAGTACAAATTACCAGCTTTAACACAGTTTATTGTAATCCCATCCTGGGCTGCTGACGGGGGGGACAACCAGGTCAGTTGTCCCAGGCCCTGGGTCAGGTGGGGCCCAGAACTGGGCCCTCTGACCAGTTGGGCGAAGGCGAAGCGTGGCGAAGGGGGGTCCTCTGGGGTCGCCTTGTCCCGGGACCAAGCAAACCTGTCAGTGGCCCTGCTCCCATCTATACTGAGATGAAACGTAGTTAGAAAAACAAAAATGATATTAAACTTGGTGTGAGTATTCCATACTTGGTCGCCAAACCTTTGCATTTGATCACAGTCTGAATTCTGCAACTCATAGACATCATTAGACACAGGGCAGATTTCCTGGTTACTCAGCTAGACTTTTCTACAGCTTTAGTTGTTTATTATTTCAGATAATTTTACCTGTGGTTTCTTTTGCTCAAATAAGCTTGAAGCTGAAGCACGGAGCTGGAAGAATAATAATGTTGATTCGGGCTCAGTGGCCAGTTGAGGGCATTATACTTCATGGTCCTGAAAATCTGCATGGTGTCACTATGTCTGGTCTTATCTTATCAATGTAGAATGAGTCATTAAGCTTCTGAATATTTGGCCGGATCAGAGCTGATAAATTGTTTCAGAAATCTTCAGAAGTATTCTTCTGTTACTTCAGAGGCTACAACCTGCAATGTAAATAAGACGGCCGCTTTCATCACTAACCCATACATGCTCACGCCATAACACCGCCACAACCATTCTCCGAGATTTCGGCTTCCGCCCTCTCAGCTTCCATCACTTTATTATAGGTTAATGGATTTTTTTTAATTGTCTAATAGATTTTTTTCCAATCATAACTTATAAAATCAAAGGATAACCTGCCTGAACACCTTTGCCACTAAAGTAATACTTCTTCCTACGCTTGTCTTTGACACATGTATATTTACAAAATAGAAAGCATTCCTGTTCAACTGTTGGAAAGGGTTTTTTTTTTTAAAATCATGATACACATGTCCTCTATGGTCCATTTGGTCGTTTGATGTTGCTGAGCTCATCAGTGCGTTTGCGCTTCCTGAAAATGTACCTAAGTGTTGATTTTGATGCACGCAGTGTTATGTCCCGTATTAGTAACATTTGGTGCATGACACATGTCAATCCTGATAAGTCACAGATTACAAATGCGAGTTCAGCACTAACACTCAACTGTAGAGGTTTTATTAACCTTTTATTACTTGAACTAATGAAGCCATCATACTTAGTTGCACAGTAAAACATAATAGCCCAATTAAGTTATATGAACAAATTTCTTCTCTTTAGCTTCACTTGTCATGACTACTTATAGATATTGAACTCTAGTTTTTCAGTTTCCAAAAGTTTAAAGTTATCCACCCTCTAGATTAATAGTGAGTTGAAACAAAGCTCATCTTTTTTTTTTTTTTTTTTTTTATTTTGTCATGATTGAGAATCATTTCATGACAATTTCAACACACAGCATGTATCATGACCGAAAGGGTCGCGGGGGAAGCGAAATCGCTTATCAGAGTCCCGCCCCCAGCTTCCAGAAAAAAACATTTTGGTTATGATTAAAATATCATAAGGATTATAAATCATCTTCTAGTTGAGTTGGCTCCCATTTGATTGAGCTAAGTCACATTTTTAGAGCAGCCAACGAACTTTTCGTTTAGTGTTTAACCAAATCTAATACACTGTGGGGAATAAACAGCGCAGCAGCTGATTTTCCAATTACTTTTGGTGTCCACAAATCAAGGCAATATGTACCAAAATACACTCCAACCTTATTATCTGTTGCTTTCACTAATCCAGTGTCATGGACTGCAGAGCTAATTAACAGAATTTATTAAATCTTCAAATACACTAAAATATACAACCAGGCATCTAACCACTGTCTCTAACTTGCAGTCTCTTGCAACATTACAGACAGCCTTAAAGTCCTAAATATACAAAGGTATGTAGTTATTAGTATCTATCCTTTTGATAGCCTCCTAAAAGATGCACAAAATGTATTTGCCTAATGCAGTTTTCAAGCGGCATGATTTCCAGGAAATGCATGAGAACAATGAGGAACACAGGTAAGCATGATGGTTGGGGGTATCAAATAAATTTGATGCAATCCTACGCTTTAACTCAAAATACAGAGAGGAAGTTGTGATAAAACAAGGGAGGTAAAGGAGAGGAGAATTTGATTACAATAAATAAATAAATAAACAATGGGAATACATCACAAGATGGGACTCTCAGTGACCAAGGTTAACACTACAGAAGCTAGCCCAGAGAGATTTGGTCAAAACAAAACATAGTGTTTATATTGTTAAAATTTGAGGTGGTGACAGAACCCAATATTGATCTATTGAATATGTTTTTTGAAATGTCATGGCTGCATTAACTGTGCCACTGCTAAAAATCCAGGTGGCATTCAGAGCCATGTATTCAACACCTCCAGCTTTCCTTATAGTGGACTCTTCACTGGTCATAGGTTACTGTAGAAAGCTGACAGAATAAGATGGCAGCCAAAATCTCCAGACAAAACAATAGTGATCTGTAAAAAAAAAAAAAAAAAACGGAAGTGTCAAAAACATAACTTGGACCAACAGGGACAGTTCCAGGTTTTGCGCTGGATGAGAGTGCGCTAAATGCCTGCACCAAGACACAGTTTAAACAAGACAGTGCAGTCACCCACAACCAATACGTGTATCCCCAGGTACTTGTATAACTCGTTCGCCCAAGCAATACTGAAAGATCCTTTTTTGGTCCAAGATCACATCCCAGTTCTCGGTTTACACAGTACATTCCTATCAGTGTCAGAAACAAGCCTAATCTGTAAATGCAGAAATGAATCCCGTAATTACATTAACCTCACAAGTTACTGTTAAAGTAAGCAATGAGGCTCATAACTGATATGCTTCCATGCACAAGTTAGCTAGTGACTGAGTCAGCCTAGGCCAGGGGTCCCCAATCTTTCCCAGAAAGGGCCGGTGTGGGTGCAGGCTTTCATTGCAACCAAGCAGCTACACACCTGATGCTACTAATCAAGCTTATTTTGCAAAGAGTCCAGGGCTTCATTAGTAGCATCAGGTGTGGAATTGCTTAGTTGCAATGAAAGCCAGCACCCACACCGGCCCTTTCTGGGAATGATTGGGGACCCCTGGCCTAGGCCCTTGCCAGAATTAAGTAATTTAGAATGATACTGGCATGTTTTTTTTTGTGGATGATTTTTGTGGATAATGAGTGGTGCAGCAGGCAAGATACAGGGGATTTTCTATTTGACCTTGAAACTTCAAGAAGTCAAAGGTCAAATCCAAGGTCATGAACTGACACACAATAAATGACTTCACATCAGTTCATTATATAAACCTTAGCTGTAAATGCAAAAAGAGGCAAGATGTACATGCCATTTCCCTGTTTGACCATGAGCCCAAGATCAGAGGTCAAATCAAAGGTCAAAAACTGCTGTGCAGTTTATGACTTCTTATCAGGCCCATACAAGCCTAAGTCCTTAATGTGACAGAAAATGTGGTTACAGGACTCTTTGTCCCCAGATTTTTCTTCCCCAGACTTTTCGTTCCCAAATTTTTCGCCCCGGACTTTTTGGCCTCAGATTTTTCGTCCCCTAATGATAAGGAAACATGCCATCATTGTCGACAGGGTTAGGGATAGGGTTATAATGCAAGAAGAGGGCAAACATTATTGGGGATAAAAAATCCAGGGATGAAGAGTCCAGGGATTAAGAGTTTGTGAGGACGAAAGTCAAGGGGCGAAAAGTCCACGGGGACGAAGAGTCTGGGGATGAAAATTCTTTGTGGACGAAAAGTCTGGGTACGAAGAGTCCTAGAGCCCCATATGTGCAGGTTTTTGCCATTTGGACTCTTAATTAATGATTTTGTTAATTATTGTCTGATTTTGACCAAAATTGATAGACATTGAGATCTTATCACTACTAATGCCCAGTCCAGCAAACGAGAAATCCACAGTTTTGATCGAATATTGTCTGGGGATAAAATAAGTTTAAAAAATTCAAGTACAACTATTGTAAGCATAGCTGTTTCAATAAAAGATATATAAGTAAACCTTTGTAATTGAGTGAAAAAACACAACACTTTAAAGCTATTTTTGCAGGAATGTCTTCACAATGTGATTAAACTGTTTGCATAACCTATTCCAGGCAATTAGTAAGGAGAGAACTGCTGAGTAGCCCAAACTAATCACATGTATTGGGCATGCATGAATATTTTGGTGCCTGCGATAATCCTTCCCAGATTCTGAAATTCTCCACCGAGCCCCACCCAAAAAAGCAAAAGAAAAGTCAATCTTTTTTCTGAAATTCTATGTGTAAGTAGCTTTGACACAAATATGTTGCATGATCATGTTGCATCACAAAGTAGACGATTGTTATGGAGGCATTATCCAGTTAACTTTCAAATTAAATTCTAATTCCCAATTGAATTTTATTTGAATTTGACGTGTGCAAATAATATGACAGAATTCACATGAAAAGTAAGATTGCATTCTAAATTTTTGTGTGTACGGTCTTGGATGCATTTCCTGCTCTGGTCAACTGCAATATGGCATTGTGACAAGTATGACAGATAATGGATGGGTAAAAGACTTAGATTGAAAAAAAAATCATTTTGACATTTTAACCTTTAAAAGGAATGGCACGCAATTTACAGTATCTTGCTGGAAGTGATCGGCTTGTGAAAGCATTTAAAACACTTCACAATATGCTTACTACAAATCTGATTGTTGCACTGAGTACAAACACAAACATTTTGCGTGAGATGTGCTACTTATGAGTATATGCTTAATGCATGCAGTCCAAGCTATTAAAGATCAAGTGAGTTCAGATAAGGTAATTTATTGCAAAGATTGTAAGTTTAACATGAGATAAATGTTGGTCTTACTTTTCTTACAAAAAGCTAAAATTGAATGTTAGGTTTACATGTTTTTTATTATTATTGTCAACATAAGGTATATAAGTTTGCTTGCATGATTTTGAGGTAACTGGTTACAACAAAACATTTGAGTATGCCAAACTAATTGGGCTTAAGTGTATATGAAGAATTTGTTTCCAAAATGCAGTATATCCATTTTTCTCATTTTGAGTAAATCAGCTTTTTCTGTTTTGGCACCTATTGCATTTTATAGAAAAACTGAAACTTTGACCATGAAAATAAAAAACACCTTATAGTATGAATTTTTAAGAACGGATATTTGCACCATGTGTAAGAAGCACAGGGCTATTGCTCAATGGTATTCACTCAATTTTTGTAATTTTGGCACGTATTGCTTTCTGGAAACAAATTCTTCTTATATAGACTGCTCAGAAACCTGCCGGATAGTAGTGCTGCCACGACTACAAATTCTTGCAAAATGCTCTTTTTTAATTTTTTTTTATTTGTATCTGCGTCCCTCTGTAACTTATTATTTTATGTGAAGAACAAAATGGTTCGTTTTACGTGGACAGGAGATTGTCATATTTTGCCAGTGCTTAAAAATTATTTGTTAATTTTCAACGATTGACTGTGAGATGTATTCTGTATGCTGAAAACAATGACATTATGGGAAACAATTAGCTACTCAGCTTTCAAACCTGATTGGTCAATGAAAAACAAAACAATTTTTAACATGTTGGAAATGCATGCCACACAAAATTATATGTATTACTGTAATGACTAAATCAATTATGTCTCACTTGGCTTTGTGTAGTTCAGACAATAAATGCAGAATGTCATCTATCAAAGCAAAACACTCCATATGGAGAATCCCATATGGTATATAGGAGCTTGCACCAGAAGGTGTATGGAGTAGGGCGCACTTCATCGCTATGTAAAAACCCAAATGAAGCATGTATAGCTGGCAATGTCTGCTACGTGCCATGATCATTAAGTACATAGAGCACTGGCAGAGTAATATTACTCAGAGTAAACTCATCTCTGTTAAAATTTCTTTGAACCGTAAAAGTGTACGTTAACCCTTTATTTTTGTCACTAACATTTGGACATTCCATATTGCACGGTCCTCTTAAAGGCAGTGATGTGTGTAAAATGAATGTTAAATTTGCGAATGGAGTATGTGGGCGAGCTCTTTGGTTGGGAAGCCCATGCTGGTGGCGCGCAATAAGTTAACCGGCTCGAGTTTATTTTGCGATCTCTTGCAGTAAGTGGGCTCTCGCCCCTTCAAGTGCAAGCGGTCGAGTCCACTCACAACTACAGGGATAGAACTGCGATCATTGTGTCAGTAAGTCTGACTAGATTATTTTGATAGTGATGTCATTCTATTTTTCTGCTTCAAATATTTATTTTTATGGCGTGGTATTACAGGCGTGACTCAATGTCTCCTCCTAACGGTACTATCATTTTTTTGTTTCATCCGAATCACCCTGATTCAGCCGTTAGTCAGCACTGTCCAAGCCCGTTCGGCCGTGAAATGGAACTTGAAGTGCCGGGCGCGGGCTCCATTCCTTAGCATGCTCTGACTCAGTTGACTCACTTCGGAGAATACGGAATCGCAACCGGGGCGGCGACATGTTGGGCAGGCTAGATGAGAGTGTTTGGGGGTGGGGGGAAACCGGGTGGGAATAACCCACACCAGCAACAGCTTTTTATGAAGCACTATGACCGATTTCTGACAAGAGCAGGCTGGATGCTATGCGCTCTCAATATGGCTATAACAAAATTGGACAGGATACTATTTCAAGGATGCTTCTTTGTTGATATCAACCGGATGGGGTTCGTTGCAAACTTTGGTGGTCAGAAACATTGTTTGTCTCTTGGTCTTATAAATAAAACCAACAGAGAGAGAGAGAGAGAGAGAGAGAGAGAGAGAGAGATCATGACAGGGCGACCATTTTCGGACTTTAAAATGAGGAGCCGCGTTTGGTAATATCAGTATGGGCTATGGAATAGGACTGCAGGAGCTTGTATAATCCCACTACGATAGTAAACAACGATGGCTGACTAGGACCCAGTTGTATCAGTAAAAATGTAAAGGTGATTTGTCTGTTTGGTGGAGTGCAGCCGTATCATTTCATTTTGCGCAATTCCAAAGATCATGGTCCATCACAGTAGTAGGCCTACTACCCTGTGTTTCCGTTCATGATTATTCTGTCAATTCCACGATCACGTCTGTAGTGTAGCCCACTATAACTGCTGAGATGAGTAACCGATAGCAAGCATTCATTGGTTTTATATAGCCAATGGAATCTTAACGAGCTGCTATTGGCTGGAAGCATTTTTCTGGTTCCATTTGATTGGTAAGCACAATGACATTGATGGATAGTCATTTCACTGATTGGCTATTCAGCAAATGATGTCACTGTGAGCGCGCTTGAAGATTTTGGAGTGGAATATGAATTTTTTGAAGCAAGCTTAACATTGTCAAACAGCCGACTGTCACGACATGAAGCCACATAGGCCTACATGTTTCACTTTGCATTATATTCCACAACTTTCATTTATTAGAAATGTTTTTTCGAATGTTGACCCCCTGCGTTTAAAAATAGACTCAGTTTGACAGCAAATTAACGACACCGTTATTAGTCACAGAATGGCGCTATTGCATGTTTTGCTCTTCCATTAAATTATTTTGTTTGCTTGTTTATTTCACAGACGGTATCAAAAAGTGTTACGCAAAACCGGAGGCCACGTCTTTGGTCAAAGGGCCCGCAGAGCGCAGCAGGACTTCGGAAACGACCAGCTGAGCTTCTACCAGCACCCCACAGACAGAAATGACAAGAAGGGGGAAAATTCTCCATTCATGATTCGCAGGGGTAGACCCAGCGCTCCAGTCGGACCTTGCCTTAGAGAGAAATCGTTTTAATATTTCTATTTCTGTCCATAAAACTTCACTCACGTCTCCTGCAGTCGGCCGCAATGACGCACAGAGTTATAACCACCCTCATTCAGCACTGAGAGCACATGGCCTTTGCTCCACGCAGACAGGCTCCGTTTAAGCGCAATGCAAATTGCCTGGATATAAATTATTCCATATTAATGCCAAATCTGAAGGACTACATTTTCTAGACTCTCAAAATTGATTCATGGATGTTGTGCGCTAACTCTGTGGCTGCGCCTGAAGTGCAAAGAATATTCCAATTATAGCAGCAATGCTTCGTCACATTTTCACCATGATATAGCTTCAATTTAGCGAATGATGGAATCCAGCAGAGAGATACTGTCTATTTAAAGCAATCGAAGTTCGTTTAAATGGCTACCACTGACAAATGTCGTCTCAGTTTAAATGCTCGTGATCACCGTTTTTTATGCATTACAGTTTATTCTAGCATAGCTATTCCCATAATTTCCTGTCAACAAATAAAGACGCTATCCGTAAAATTTGGCTACTCTGGATGTGTGATCGCCATAAATGTGGCGACATTATTCTTTAGCAATTTGCGCTTGTGCGTGCACGATAACATTTGAGGAAACACCGGTATTTTCAATCAAAACTGGTTTTTAACGCGGAACTTTTGTAAACACGACCCCTTATCCGGATTAGGACCTCAGATTATTTGGTGCTGTCAACACAATTTGTGTCAACATAAATAGCATATTTGGCGTAGATAAGTCGCGGGGTTGACATAAAATGTGTCGACAGTAACGCAAAAGTGACAAAATTGTGATGAGCAGAACATTTTTTGGAAAATGGTGCTCCCTTCCGAAGGTTACACTAACCGCCTCTCTCGTTTTTAGCCCTAGTACCTACTTTGGAGAAATGAGTGGAAATGTGAACAGATTCAAATTTAATATTATATTATTCTCAGTTGGAAAATGTATTGTGAATGTTGAGTTTAGGATGCTTTTTATCCGAGTTTCATCAGAATTAACTAAAGAAGCCAGTGCCGACGTTGGCCTATTTATTTTTTATTTACCGGCAGCTCTGAGATGTTGTGGATAGACCTACTTTTGGTACGACCCATAAGAATTACACTGAAATAATAAAAAAAACTACAATCTCACTTCAGTTGCTTTTTTGTGTGTAAAATGAGGCAATATATCATTGCTTCAATGATTAAACACTGTAAATAAACTGTAAATATTACTTATATAGGAATTTAATGGCCCATTCAGTAATTCTCGTATTTTGTCCTTTTTGTGTTTGGAAATTGAGCATTAATGTGTGTGTGCGTGTGTGTGTGTGTGTGTGAGAGAGAGAGAGAGAGAGAGAGAGAGAGAGGAGTAGAAAGTGTACAGTGAAAGAACAAAGAAGTGTCCAAGTGTTTTAAATATAATCAAAATCTACAATGACTACACCTGCTAGCCAGTTGGCAAAGAGATGAAAATGCAAAGTTCTTGCAGTAAACAGGTTTGATTTGACAGTTGCAGTTTTCAGGTGGAATAGTAAGATTTAAAAAAGAGAAAACACACTTTCATGATGTACTCTACAGTCCTGCACAGACTTACCCCAAACCCAAGCTCCCGAAGTCCAACCACAGTAGGCTACACATGTTTGCGCACTCATTAGTACATGCAAGCTCGTGCATAAATGTAACGATTCAGTAATTTCAAAGATAGTGTCCATTCATTGATTATAGATCTAAAATAGATTTTATATAAGCGGGAAAAGAAAGAACTACGACAGTGGGTTTCCTTCACTTTCTGAATTGAAATTCATTTGTTTTTAGTTTGGGCCTATTCTTTTATTGACCCAACAGAGATCCAGATGTCGTAAGTATGATTCATAATAGCCTATTTTGGATTCAGAAATTCTTCAGTTTTGTCGGCTTTTAATTGGAAGTTACCGAGGAGATAGATTGGGGTGTTTAGTGAAATGCATGCAAATACACTTAGTCGAACTGCAAAGCAGGTACTAGTAGTAGCCCTATTGGGACGCTGTGCGTCTCGAGGGCGATTAGAAACCTAGTATTTGTTCTTCAAAACCTTTGCTCAGTAAAGTATTCTCTTGAAACTATTGCCATGGGCGCACTGTATCCGAGACCATGCATTAAGGTTTTAAAAAAGCATCCAATCGCTCTCCAACCAAAATTTAAAAACGTCAGGTTATAACGATTAACCTTTATCGACCTAAAAGCAGTACACCACATATGCCAGTAGATGGTGCAAAAGCGTAACGGCCGAGCCAGAAAAACTAATAGTTTGACCGCGAAATTATGAATTTTGTCGTGGATGTTACACATCTTGGCCGGAGACTTCCTACTCGCTGCCAGCGGCAAATTTTCTTCAGCAGTACTTTAATATTATGCCTAAGTGACATGATTTCGTGGACATAATTCAGACAAAGCATTAAGATTATTCATGCTATGAATTCGTTGACAGAGAAGCAAGCTCGAGTTATGCCACCGTGAGACAAATGCGCAGATGCAGAAAGACGCTCAGGCGCACCCATCTATCGTCGAAGTGGACAAAGAAACGGGTGTTGCCATGGCACGATGTCATCTCACGGAACCAGCCGGGGACTGCCTCGGATAAGTTGGTTTGGTGTCATGAATGAATGACTGGGTCAAAGAAGAGAGTGACACAGTTGTAAGTGACACAATAATGTCACGATGACAGCTGCATCTGAGGGTGTGCGAGGTCAGACCGTGTCCAACCAAAGGAATTTTAGGGCCACACCAGCACCCCCAAACTACTCCGAGCGGACGTCATGCTGAATCACACAGTGAAGGGAAGTGCATTTGCTTTCATTTGGCTCATGTAGTTGGAAAGATGTATTCAGCTTACAGAATTATGTTGGATTAATTAGACTAAGTTTTGTAAGTAGAAGTCCGGTTTACAAATGGAAGTTAGCCAAGGGTAAATTTAGCACTGACATTTAGGAAATATTTTTCACCCAGAGAGTAATTTCAGTGTGGAAAAGCTTGCCTGACCATATTGTTGAGGCAGAAAACTTGGGAATTTTCAAGAGCAGGCTTGATGTAGCTCAAGATATTGAGTCACTGAGTATTTGAAGTAATAGATTCAAGTAATAGATAGTAATAACAAACTGGCAAGCCTAGTTGGGCTGAACGGCCTGTTGTCGCCACTCATAATGTGTAAAAAAAAAAAAAAGAAAAGAATTCAAACACTTTCCAATTCTCAGCAGGGTGCACAATGTACTGTCCCATATGAATACAAAGAAATTCACCCAATGTGCCCACAAGAGCGCACACTTTCATTCTCACGACGTGTTCCGAGAAGCTAAAGCACAATAACCGCTCTCATTGCTTACAAGTACATAAGATGGCATAAATGAATATTTATTTATATCTAACACTGATCTGATAAATAGTCAGTCATCTGAGAACTAAACATCGCATGCTTTGGAGACTAGCTGTAAAGTGGAAAGTCTGGCAATAGTGAATGCTTTCAAAATTAAATTTGTTCTCTCAGAAATAAGCGATTTTAAAGATATTTAGAATCGATATTGAAATTGAAATGTGCACATTCAAGCCCAGAATCATTGGCAACTTCCTCACCCTTGAAAAATGAAGACAGGGCTACAGGTGTTGTACAAAGCCGTTCATAGTCCAGATTTTAAGTTCAAATGTGGGGAAAACCACATTTTTATTTTACCACATTTTCATGTTTCAGTGCTATTCATAGATCACACATTTTTCATGAACAATGGTGTAAAATGTGTTGGCACCCCTAGTCTATTAGCTGGTGTAAACACCTCTAACTGAGGTTAGAGAGCATATTCGGAGGCATTTTTGATCATTGCTCCATGTAGACATCAAAAAACCATCTACAGATATCCTCGGGTTTGCACTTATAAGGACTATCCATTTCAAAGCTGAAAGCATGATTTTGATGAGATTTAAGTCCCAGAAAGAGATGGCCATATACAACCCCAATTTCGAAATAGTTGGGACAAAGTGTAAATTGTGAATAAAATCAAAACGCAATGACTTTAAAATCACACCAGCCAGTATTCTATTAACAAAAGAACACTGGTAGCATAGCAAATGTTGAAACTGAGAAATTTTACATTTTTATCCACAAAATGAGCTCATTTCAAATTTGATGGCTGCTACAGGTCTCCAAAAAGGTTGGGACAGAGTCCTGTTTACCATGGTGTGACATCGCCTCTTCTTTTTAACACATAGTGGAGGTGTTTGGGCACTGAAGAGACAAGTTTCTTGAGTTTAGCCATTGGAATTTGATCCAACTCTTGTTTAATACAGGCTTCCAGTTGCTGGAGAGTTTTGGGCCTCCTTTGACATACTTTTCATTTAATTTGCACCAAATGTTCTCAATTGGTGAAAGATCAGGACTGCAGGCAGGCCAGTTCAGCACACAGACTCTTCTACCATGAAACCATGCTGTGTTGTAATAGCTGCACTATTTGGTTTTTCATTGTCCTGCTGAAATACACAAGGCCTTCCCTGGAATAGATATCGTCTGGAGGGGAGCACATGTCGCTCTACAACCTTTCTATACCTTTCAACATTCATGGTGCCTTTTAAAACATGCAAGTGTCGCACACCATATGCACTAATGCATCTCCATACCATCAGAGATGCTGGCTTTTGAACGGAATGCTGATTACAGGAGGGGTGGTCTTTCTCCTCTTTAGCCCGGAGGACACAACGCCCATGATTTCCAACAACAATGTCAAATCTGGACTCATCTGACCACAGGACACTTTGCCACTTTGCTACAGTGCATTTTAAATGAGACTTGGCCCACAGAACATGGCAGTGCTTCTAGATCATGCTAAACAATGGCTTCCATTTTGCATGATAGAATTTTAGGTGGCATCTGTGGATGGCATGGCAGACTGTGTTTACAGACAGTGGTTTCTTGAAGTATTCTTGGGGCCATTTAGTGATGTTAATGACAGAATCATGCTGGTGAGTGATGCAGTGGCATCTGAGGGCCCGAAGATCACGGGCATCCAGTAAAGGTCTTCAGCCTTGTCCCTAACGCACAGAGATTTTTCCAGTTTCTCTGAATCTTTTGATGATATTATGCACTGTCAATGATTAGCCCCTCAAAGCCTTTGCAATTTGACATTGAGGAGCATTGTTTTTGAAGTATTCCACAATTTTTTACTCAAGCTTTCACAGGTTGGAGGGCCTCTGGCCATCTTTACTTCTGAGAGACTCAGCCTCTCTAAGACATCCCTTTTATAGCCAATTATGTTACACACCTGATGCCAGTTAACTTAATTACTTGTTAAATATTCTTTCAGCTGATTTTCTTATATATTAATTTGATTTTTCAGCATTTATTTTGCCTGTGTCCCAACTTTTTTGAGACCCGTGGCAGTCGGAAAATTTGAAATAAGCTCATTTTATGAATAAAAATGTGAAATGTCTCAGCTTCAACATTTGAAATGTTATCTATGTTCTATTGTAAATAACATTGGCTCATGTGATCTGAAGGTCATTGCATTTTGATTTTATTCACAATTTACACATCGTCCCAACTATTTAGGAATTGGGGTTGTATAATATAGGTATGGTTTACCCTTAACCGATGTACTTTATAAATCCACTTAGTAAGCCAGAGAATATATGTAAGCATGAAACCTAAGGATTACCAAAAAAAAAAAAAAAAAATCAATTAAGATACTGTCCTTCGCTTGCAGCCTGTCGCTCGGAGGCAGTGAGTTATGACACATCTGTATCCTGCGGGTGCGAGATTAGCTCTTCACTTTTCTTCCCGCAAACTTTATTTTTGAAATTCAATTAATTTTGCGGCTAACAAATTTGACAAGGTGTATTTTACTTCACTTTTTATCGTCGCCAGAAACATTACGGTGATTAAGAGAGAGCAGTTATCATCGAGGGATCAATGGCAAGAGCAGGACGAGCAGGGAACAATCCGGTTATTAATGACGATCGGTGAAAACAGGCTCTAATTGCTTTAATGGCACCCCGGACGTCTGCTGTGATCTTATGCTCCCCTCGTCAGCGTTATGTAGAGGCTGTGGAAAAATTTAATTCTATGGCTGAGGCTGCGTATGCCAGGTTTACAAAAGCGGGATGTGCAGAAACAGGCAGGGCAGGGCATACCCGGAATATGTGTAGCGTATCGCTTGTTAGCATTGTACCTTATAACAGACACCACTCTTTGTAGTTATTCAAAGCAACATTTTTGATGAAGGTCTAAATTACTAAATACAAGAGCCATGCCTGAGTAATTCATGCAGAATGCATGGGCATCTCTGGAAAAGACGTCACCTTGAAGGCAGTATGTGTCACTCCAAAACCTCCTACTTTTCAACATCAATAATGCCTTCATGGAAGTGCATGCTACCCTTGCCAAGGGCACTGACACAATCCCATATGACAGCCCATGGATTTTGTATTTGTTGCTGATAACAGTCTGGATGGTTCCCTCCAGATTCCTTAAGTCTTTTAATTATGTTCTGCACCATGGAGGGCGAAATAGCCAAATCCATTCCCCCCTTTCTCTGGAGAACATGGTTATAAACCTTTTTTTAACAATTTTGTCATGAATTAGTGGGCAAATTAGTGATCCTGGACCTGTCTCTGCTCCAGCGGTACAAGGCCTTTACTGGATGCTCCTTTTGCCTCAGATCATGATGATAATCTCCTGCAGACTGTCAACCCTTGTGCGAATCCTTCATGCCTCCTCTCATCCAGCAGCTTGTACATCTTTCACATATTTTCTCTCCTTTGATTGTTTTGATGTCCTGTGTGCCTCCTCCATCTGGTGTTATGCACTGGTGTTCCCCATTCCCTTATGTACAGCACCCTCCATAATTATTGGCTCCCCTGGTTAAGATGTGTTAAAAGCCTTAAAATAAATTCAATTTTTATTGCAGAAGCATACTCTCACATTGAAAACTGTAGAAAAATGTGTCCTTCAACTCAAGTGAATTTTAAGGGGAAAAAAAATCCTTGTCTAAGAAATAATTATTTTCCATAATATCACCTGTTCCACAATTATTGGCACCCCTAACAGTTCCTAGGAAATAAATGTAATTGAAGTATTTCTGTCATTTCTACAGTAGTTTACAAAGTTGATCAGAGTATCTAGGAACAGTTAATTAGTAATTCATCACGTCCTGTTTCCCTGGGGTATAAATATGATGTGACACAATGGCCATTTCTCTTATCCACTTTTCAACATGGGAAAGACAAAGGAACACACCATTCAAGTAAGGCAGATGTGTGTCGACCTTCATAAGTCAGGCAATGGTTACAAGAAAATAGCCACTTGCCTGCACCTGCCCATATCTACTGTCAGAGGAAGCATTAAGAAGTTTAAAACAACTGGAATAGTGGTAAACAAGCCTGGACGAGGACGCAAGGTTATTTTGCCACCACGCACAGTGAGGAGGATGGTAAGAGAAATAAAAAGTTCTCTAAAGCTCACTGTTAAAGAATTGCAACAAATGGTAGCATCTTGGGGTCACAAAGTCTCCAAAACAACGATTAGGCGCTATCTACATGCCAACAAGCTGTTTTGGAGGCATGCACGGAAAAAACCTTTTCTCACTCACAATCATAAACGCAAACATCTGGAGTTCGCTAAGCGGTACTGGGACTTCTACTGGGACCGTGTGTTTTGGTCAGATGAGACCAAGATAGAGCTTTTTGGCAACAAACACTCTAAGTGGGTCTGGCGGAAAACAAAAGATGCGTATGCAGAAAAGCACCTCATGCCCACTGTGAAGTATGGGGGAGGATCGGTGATGCTGTGGGCCTGTTTCTCTTCCAGAGGCCCTGGGATCCTTGTTTTAGGTGCATAGCGTCATGAACACTTTGAAATACCAGGACATTTTAAATCAAAATCTGGTGGCCTCTGCCCGAAAGCTGAAGATGGGTCATCACTGGGTCTTTCAACAAGATAATGACCCTAAACATGTGGCCAAATCTACACAGAAATGGTTCACCAGACACAGAATCAAGCTCCTCCCATGGCCATCTCAGTCCCCAGACCTCAACCCCATTGAAAACCTGTGGAGTGAGCTGGAGAGTGCAGAGGAGAGGACCCAGGTCGCTGGATGATTTAGAGAGATTGTGCAAAGAGGAATGGTTGAAGATCCCTCTTTCTGTATTCTCCCATCTTGTGAAACATTATAGGAGAAGATTAGGTGCTGTTTTGTTGGCAAAAGGGGGTTGTACAAAGTATTAACATCAGGGGTGCTAACAATTGTGGCACACATGATTTGATGTAAAAGAATTATTTCTTAAGGTGGGATTTTTTTCCCACTGAATAAATGCACTTGAATTAAAGGTTGGATTTTCCTCTTTTTTTCATTGTGGTCCAATATTATTTAGAATAAAACTGAATTAATTAGAAGCTAAAGAACACATCTTGACCAGGGGTGCCAATAATTATGGAGGGCGCTGTATGTGTGGTGTGTGTGTGTATATGCAGTACCGCTAATATTGAGAGTACAAATTTATGAATTGTCACTTGCTATATGCCCCTTGGCAATCAATCAGTATCTTCCTAGCAAAAGTTTATTATCTTTAGACATTTTTTGTAATCTTACATCATAGTTAAATACGGAAGTTCTCCTCCTGACTTTACAAATAGGAACAAGCTCTTGAGCCTTATTTTCGGTTTCCAGGATTTGGGCTGCGCTCCAGTTAATCATCTTCCAGTATGTTCCTCTGCCCAGTTTATTAGGAACACTTCCCTTGATTTCTGCAGTCATCAGGATTGGGACGGTGTTTCTGCTAAACTCCCTAGTCATGCTATCTGACAGTTCTGCTCTGGTGAAGTGGGCAGCCATTCCGGGATGCCAATTGCCAGGCATGGATATGCATCCTAACCAGCGGTATGTTTCCTAACTCACATACTTCTCTGTACATGGCTCTGGTTCAAACTATGCAAGTTGCAACTACAGTTAGCAACCAGGCCCGGCGCTAGAACAGAGAATTGGGGAGCCCCAAAGACACGTCCCTTTATGATAATTAGCGTAGTCCTGGTAAGTTCTCAGTTTTTTTTTTTTTTAACGCATTTTCCAATTATCGTAATTTGCAACTTAAGACACGGTTTTTTCAATATGCGATCTAACAGCAATGAAGACGCGCTAAATTCAGTAGAACTGAGAATTGGGGTGGACAAAACATTAGTTTGAAACCATTATTAGTCCTGACCTGTTCAGTCATTTTCATGATTAACAGAAGGTTCACTCCGAGAGCACTCCACACTTAACAGGTGTTGCTTATTCTCCCTGATTAGGTTGAACGACATTCATCCATCTGGACACGTATTTGCTGAATTTAAGTCAACGTTATTCAAAAGTGCATACCTGCACAAATAGCTTGAGCCGCATGCTTTTTACAGCCTATTTCGGCCGGGTGCCACTTTTTTCACTCAATACCGAGAGTAATTTTGAATAATGTTGATTTAAATTAAGCAAATACCTCTTACCTAATCGGGGAGAACAAGAAACACCTGTTAAGTGTGGAGTGCTCTCGGAGTGAACCTTCTGTTGATCAAGAAAATGAGTGAGAACAGGTCAGGACGAATAATGGTTTAAAACGGATGTTTTGTCCACCCCAATTCTCAGTCATACTGTATTTACCCCTTGATTTCATCGCTGTTAGATCACATATGGAGAGAAACCGTGTCTTCAGTTGCCAATTACAATAATTGGAAAACACGTCAATAAAGGAAAAAGATAGAGAACTAGCCAGGACTATCCTAATTGTCATAAAGGGACATTTCTGTGCACTCTCAATTTCCTGTTCTAGCCCCAAGCCTGTTAGCATCTATGCTTTTGGGAGAAGCACCCAAACTTGTTAGATCTGAATTGAACTGTGTCATTCTGCTCAGGGCTCCATCCCTCAGGAAATACCATAATTCTATCAATAAACCCTACTATTGGATTGCACTCTGACTCTGCATTTGGTTCCCTGGCCTGGATCATAACAGTTGACATCGGCTCTTTCAAATTACTACATTATTGAAAATTTGTAACCTTATTACAACTCTTAAATTTCCCCCATCCCAACTTTTTTGGAATGCATTGCACGCCTCTATGTTTGGAATGATTGTGTATTTACAAATAACAAAGTTTGCCAGAAGAAACATTAAATATCTTGTCTTCATACTGTCAGCAGTGAAATACAAGACAAGGTCAATTTAGAGATCACTGCTTTGCTTTCAATTTTCATGTGCATTTTCCACACAGTCTCAAATTTTTCCAAGTTGGGGTTGTAAACGTTGTAGTTGGTCAACAGTGTTCAATAAACTGGTCCCATGCAACTAAGTACCCCTTCAGAAACGATTTATTTACCAGGCTTGGAATATCAAAAGATGCTCAGAAGTTACAGCAATATGGGACCAGTCAACAGGCTATTTTAAAGTCATGTTTAGCGTCCTGTCGACCCCCTGGCTCTGTCTGGTTTATGATTAAATTAAGAGTGAGCTCATGCACTCCTGTCCCCGTAAACAAGAAATAAATAACGAAAGAAGATTAGTTTTCTCCCTTGAAATTACATCTTGTGTTGAGTAACTTGTTGAATATTTATCATACCTATAATAACATTTGTTCAAACCAGCCATCAGTCGATAAATAAAGCCACAATGAAATCAATAAACAAAGTTTCGTTCGAGTGAGCTAACTCAAAGGCCTATGCAGTATTCATGGGCGTCTCGCTGGGCTGCTCAACCCTGTCTCCATAGAGACGATGAAGCTTCCATTGGCAAAATGTCTCCTCTGAATGCTTTCATTCTGTTTCCTTCTGTTTGGACTCAAGTCAAATCAAATCAAGCCTTCAGTGTGTTTTGAAAAATGTGTTAGATTACAGAAAAGCATTGGTCAGAGCATATTGCACATTCTGGAATGCCGCCACTCCATCTGTGCATGGATCTGCATGTATTATTAACCGCATTATTTTATTTCAGATGTTTTTCGCTTTGATATGCTTGATCATTTGATCCACTGATCTCAGAAGACCTCAACAGTCCCAAGACTCCGGAAAAGATGTGTGTCCCTACTTCCCTCGCGGATTTCGGATTCAAAAAAACGATCTTGACGTTAAATTACAGTACACGGGAAGTTTCGTAAGATTGGGCATCGGATTCCTGGTTAATTCTGATTCATGAAATAAAAATGCATGCAGATTATTTCTCTCTCTGTTTTATAAATTTGGAAATTTTTTACTCCATGCTGATGTTCTTTTTTTGCCCGTAATATTTATTCAAATATAAAATCCACACTCATTTTATACACATAAGGCCCAATGTGAGCAAAGTGGACCACAGCCCAGCTGTACAGCATTGGGCTGAAACCATACGGCTCTGGGGTGTAACCATCCATGTGGTTTACCCCGAGCCAACACCCTCTGCAGCCTCAGCATTGTTAAAATAAGCAAACACCCGAATTCCACTGACTCAGCGTCACAATATTACCGTGATCAATCTCCATCTCCATCTGCCTGTGTAAATAAATGGTAATCAAATGTGCCTCAGAAACATTTGATTTTCATCTACTCTGAAGGAAAGGAATAACAACTCACTTGCTACTTATCAATCAGAAACACCAAACATCTCAAAAGAGCACGTGAAGTGATTGTGTTAATATCAAACACATGGCTGTGTGAAATGCTTGCACAGTCATGTGATACGGGTGTCCGTTTGGCAGTAGCTGTTGAAGGCAGGGACTGTAGACCACATGCTCTCTTCAAAGCCAAAGCATAGACCATGTAGGATATCAATCAACTATCACCGCAATGGATATATTTTCATCTGATGCATTTTGGAAGTAACTCCCTGGCGAAAAAGGGATACACATTGAAAGGATGTGAGCGAAAAGAGTGCTGCATTGACAGACAGACTCAGCGAGCCCTGGTGCTGACATTGCTGATTCTCTGGAAGCTTTTGAGGCCTCTATCAATGGACACTCTCATCCATGGTATTTGTAAGCAGATCTCCGCAATTATGCCATTTCCTGACTTAGCGTAGCGCTCATTTAACCCAACTATGAGAGGCCTTCCATTGGATGCCTGGGGTTATATTTAACCCGGAGCTGCTGTGATTAGACTGTGTGGGCCACTTTACGAGCATCCACACTTGGTTCTATTTGTCAAAGTCAGGGCATTATTAGTCTTAATAAGCACAATATTTGTTCACTTGCAAAGTAGATATGAAGATGGATAAAATATTTAAAAAGTCAAAATTGGATATCTAGTAACTAATATTGAGATTGCAGTGTTTGCCTTCAAAACACTTTCAATGCTTCTAGAAATGCTGCCGTAAAATTTATGAACTGTGCTTAGTGAGATATTGGCTCATTGTCCACAAATGACAGTAGGAAGTTCTTTGAGATAAGGAGGTGAAAATCCAGTTTGACGTTTAAATATTTAAAAGGAAGTTTTAAAAAAAACAAGATCAGTAAGTCACAAATTTTAACGGCTTTATTGATACATTTCTTCACATAGACGTGACAGTTTTACAGAATCAGGTATTCTCGTGGATATTCTGAAACGGCACCAATAATGTTTCTGTCCACCGTTTGCTGCAAGCAGTGCCTGAATCCTACGTGGTACAGTGGTGACCAAATTACCGATGTCTCTGTGGGATCTGATCCCAACTCTACCAACAGAGCAGCAGGACGTTCATGTGAGCAGTGGGAGGGTGATCCATCTGGCGAACCCGCTGATCCAGAATGTCACAAAGATGTTCAATGGGGGTTCATTTTGAGCGAGTAAGGAGGCCAATCTTACATTCTTAAGCTACAGTATTAGTGTACAGGCATCGCCAGGTAATCCTTGCTGTGTGAGGAGGAGCGTTGTCATGCATGAAGAGGACGTGACGGTTTTGGTGGATGTGGGGCACATACAATATCTGGTTTCAAGATGTCATCCATATAGCATTGTGCTGTCAGTGTTCTACCAACAAATGCCATGGAGACCTCCAGCTATAGCCTATAGCTGCCCACACCATCACCGTACCGCTGCCAAATCGATCCACTCTCACGATACTGATATCAGCATATTATTCACCTCATCTCCGGTACACATACTGCGTCTATCAGGAACCTCGGCAGCAATCAACATTGCTGCACGAAAGCGGTCGCTGAGATGCATCACACAAAGGCAACGGTCCTGTGCACACGCGGTTGATCTCCGGTGCTTCCTGCCTGCCAATATGGTGTCTGCAGATGTGAAACAATTGCATAATGCACTCCAACATGTTTCACAACTCTGACTGCACTCATTCTGGCCATAAGCATTCCCATAGCCTGATCCCTGTTCTGACATGTCAATCATGCCATTGTGACTTTTCATAAATGTAAAGTTTTTAAGCCTGGATTGTTATCACTAGGGGTCACGTTGAGCAATGGATACAATATTTCTTTGCTCTCTCTCCTTTATGTGGATCATTTGGAGAGTGGCGCATGTGACAGATTATTGTTGGCACATGGCCTGCCGGCTCACCAGTTAATTAGTATTCACCATTTGTGAACTAATACTCTATAATAAATATCCTTATATTTATTTTTTCCTTGTTATATTATTTGTACAAAACTTTGTGCACTGTTGCTTATTTGTACAAAACTTTGTGCACTGTTGCTTGTTGCATTTTTCATACCTCATACATTAAAGTAATTGCAGCAATGCTACCGTAGAAAGGTAGAGCAAGCTAGCTAGATTAGCCACATTTTATCATAGGACATTGTTGTCCGCAACGGAAATCGGTAGTAAAAAAGCTCTTTCCTTTGAACATAGCAGGATGTAGCTACTGTTTGAAGCAATTTTATGTTCGGAGTAAAGGGCTCTCTACAATCAATTTTCATTGCTAGCATACAGTAAGTGACCCAAAGACTGATAGTTGACTTGCTACCTAACTAACGTTAATAAATCAAGATTCAGCAGGTTCACCCTTGTTAGATAAAGTAGCTAGTTAGTCACAACTAAAATTCATGATAGTG
Source organism: Gymnothorax reevesii (assembly GCA_029721435.1). Classification (NCBI taxonomy): domain Eukaryota; kingdom Metazoa; phylum Chordata; class Actinopteri; order Anguilliformes; family Muraenidae; genus Gymnothorax; species Gymnothorax reevesii. Next base: position 56,630,451 of record CM056582.1, read on the forward strand.
GGGAGTTTATTCACCCATAGACTCCATTTACCATATTTTTAAAGGTTAGTTAGCTTGGATTTATAAAGCAAGTTTGTATGAAGCAGCTAGCTTGTAACTTTTCCATACGCTGATTTCACTCAGTCGCCATTTTGAATCAAAAACAAGGCTCGGGTGGGATAGGCTCTCAGCTGTCAAGTATGGTACATGTCATCCCTGTGCATTACCCAAGCTCAATGTCCTCAACCTTGAGCTGTTACCTAAATTAACAATTACTGACATAGAAAAACGGGCTGAGGAGGGATGTCGGATACCAAGGGCAGTCTTACTAAAAAGGCTATAGCAATTGTCTCAAAGACTACATTACAAATATCGAAGTTCCCCTCTCTTACACTGATGAGAGCTCAGCTGATAATGCTAACTAATACTGTGAATGCGATTGGTCTTAACTAAGCTCTGTTATGTGTTTGATATAGTAATGAAGTTAGTTACATTCCAAATTATTATTTGAGGTTGTGTAAACAGCGTTTGATGTTATCGTTAACCAAAGCAGGGCTCGATCTTCGTACTTCGCCCGAAATCCGTGGCAACTGAAAATTCGTTCAGGAGACCGTATAAGCACAGACTGCTCGCCCAGCTGGCGAGTGAGCATTCCGCATGATCTTCATTGAATATTCGCACAATCCAACCGCATAGTTGATCTTTATACGCAAGTCAGAAGTTCAAACAAATTCCGCCTTTTTATCCTAATTTTTTCCGCAGTGTTGCTTGATTGGTCGTATGGTTTCCTGGTCATTACATTACATTACTGGTTCTTGGCAGATGCTCTTATCCAGAGTGATGTACAAAAGTGCAAAAGATCAGTACAAAAGTGCAGAGCTCCTGGAGGACAAGTACAAGTGCTAACAGTAAGTGACAGGCTAAATTTCGTCGTTACGGATCAAAACCAATAAGCAATCACCAAAAATACTGATAAGACCAAGTAAAACTGCAACAGAATCAAAGGGCAACAAATCAAGTAAACACAATCAACTAAAACAGCAAAAAACTCATAGAAGATCAGCAACAAAATTGAGTGCAGGTAACAGAGTTAAGTGCAACAAAAGGGCAACAAAGTCAAGTAAACCGACAACAAAATCGAGTGCAACAAAAAGGAAGGGCAACCAAAGTAAGGCGGTAACAAAATCAGGAAAAAGGGGAACAAAATTAAGTGCAACAAGATTATGTAAAAGGGCAACAAACCAAGGGAGGTAAGGACAGGATTCGGGGCAGTGGAGTAAGGGGAAGGTGGAGCCTGAAGAGGTGGGTTTTCTGGTGGAGCTTGAAGGTGCTTAAGGATTCTGCCTTTCGGACCTCGATAGGTAGATCATTCCCCCAATGAGGTACCAGGACAGACAGCAGCCTTGAGCAGGAAGGGGAGGAGAGGAGAGGGGGAGGGGCAGGTGACCAGAAGTAACAGAGCAGAGTGCACTGGCAGGCGTGTATAGTCTGAACAGTCTCTGGAGGTAAGCTGGGGCTGTTCCGTAGACTCCGTAGTAGGCAAGCACCAATGACTTAAATTTCATGCAAGCAGCAACAGGGAGCCAGTGGAGCCTTGTGAGCAGGGGGGTGCATTTCCCGAAATCACAGATGCTAACTTACATAGTTGGACCCATTGACTGTGAATGAATGAACTATGCTAACTTGTTGCTAACTTGGTTAGCTACTACGCTTTTGGGAAACGCAACCCAGAGCAAATTCTAAATCCACTCAACTGTGTTAAAAAAACACCCATAAACATTTACCACAACTTGGACTATCTATCAGTTTATTTGCTTATGCACACCACATTAACCTTCAGCAGTTAACCATGAGGTTGCTCACGAGCTCTCATCAGTAAATTAATATTTTTGCTGAAGTAAGTTAAAAGCGAACTAGTGAAACAACTCGTAAATAAATATTACTGTGTACTTAACACACATGCAAATTAAATTGTGCACAAAAATATGCAACTCAGAGTACGGGGACTCCAGTATGTTCTCTGCAAAAATGCGGTACCGGAGCAAATTTTACACTGAACAGATAAACGCAACACTTCTTATTGTGAGAAATATGACCATGTTCAGAAGCTCATTGTACTTTCATTGAGTGTTGACAGATTGTATGGCTATTTTGCAATACGTTTCGATCAATGATTTAAAAAGACAAACAAGAATCTCGCGATGGCAAGGTGATAAAGGGGATGGGGTCTATCGTCCGAATTTCACAAATCAATATTGGGTATGTCCGCCTTTGGCCTGCTGCATTGCTACTCATCTCTGCTGTGTGGACTGTAACAAATGGTTAATGGTAACTTGGTGGACATGTTCCCACTTCTCTTCAAGAGCTGTGCGGAGTTGGCGGCTATTGGCTGAAAATGGGAACCAATGACGAACTTGTTGCTTGTGCACATCCCAAGGATGCTGGAAGGGGGACAAATCCGAGGAATAAGCCAGCCATTCAAGCACACCAATGTTTTCAGGCTCAAGGAATTCTGTGCATACACGGGTGACTTGGGTCTGGCATGGTCATGCTGGATGGTTATTGTTTTGAAGGATGAATGGTAGGACGATAGGCAGCAGCATCTCATCGTGAAATCACACTGCATTCAAGTTGCTGTTCATCAACTGCAGTTGGGTGCAATGTCCTTGGAATATTCCCACCCAAACCAGCACTCCACCACCATGTGCCACCTTGTGCACCACAATGATGTCAGCATAACGATCCTCCGTCCAGCCGCTCTGTGAAGTTGGAAACGTGACTTGTCTTTAAAGAAAACAGTCCTCCATTGAGCCATTGGCCATGAAACGTGTCTATTCACTCAGTCAAACTAATTTTCTCATCGAGCTGAGGAGAGATCCAATCCATAAAGGGCAAAAGACGTAAAGATATGGACTTCCTGGAGATTATTTTTCACGGTTTTGGCAAAAATGAGGTGATGGTGGGGACCAGCTGTCTCATCTGCAGTGGGAGTTACTGGTCTCAAACAATCACAGAGATGGAGAGTCCAGATATGGCGGTATTGGGTGGGGGTTGTCACACATGGTCGTCATGCATATGGGAAATGTGCCGTCTTGCCTCATTCCTCAAAAAGGTAGTTTTTGCGCCTTATTGTTGAAACATGGACATTAAGAGCCTTGTCAACATCCCTGAGAAACATTCCTGCATTGAGCTTGCCAATTGCATGCTCCCTGATGGCTCGAGTCATTTAGGGCATTTTGAACAATGGTAGAACTGGGACTTTTGAGGTGGCCTTTTATTGACCAGAGTACAGGATGTGCCTGGGCTGACTGTGCCTGATTTCAATAGCTCTGGATCATGCCCCACCTGTCTGACAGGCCAATTTTGACAAAGGGCATTAAAATGATATGGAGAAGGTGACTGAAATGCACACAGACCAGTGGCACACAACCTTGGTCACATAAATAAACCCAACTAAGCCAAGCTCAGAAATAATTATGTGGAATATTGAAAGGCCTAAACTGTTGCATTCATATTTTTGTTCAGTATACTTACTGCATGCCCTTGGTTCCGTAGCCGCATATTAAATGCTCCAGTTTCATTGCTAGCAGGCTGGCTATATCAAATAAATCATCTACAAGATTTACGGACACATGAAATGCAATGGTAAGTTTGGTGACTCCTCGGAGTTAAGTAGCCTATTTTCTACTGGTCATCGGCAATGTCACTTTTTCAGTCCCTGACATTGTCTTCCCAGTGAGTGAGCAAGATCTGAGATCCGATTTTGCAATGGGTTTTGCACACGTCCGCTTTGTCAGAGTGCCCATTCCTTTCGATCAAGGACGCCACTTTCCTACTCTCACTGTAACGTTACCTTCCTCTTTCTTGCCCACTGGCATGATTACACCAATGGAATACGCGAATGGCCGTTGTCTTGGCAGGGTTGAGAGCTTTGATGGCTGTAGTTCTTGGCCATTTATTAGTTTAAGGAATCTCCTCTGATGTTTTCTATGCTTGATGCGGACATTTCGTCTTCCACCTCAGCCTCGTTTTCGCTTCGGAAATTTTCAAGATGGTGTCTTGCGTGATATAAGTCCATTGTCAATGCGTTATCTAGCTACCTAATACAAGACATCACTTAAGCAACAAACCACCAAAGGTAAGGAAAACGGCAAACATATTTCAGCCTAATTTGACCACTTGGAAAAGATCTGAAGAATCAATCCTTCAAAAGGAGCTGAGTCACGATTACAAGGCATGCTCACAAATTTGAACGAAATAAATCCATTCAACTGTAAGTCAAAATCTAGAGGGTATGTTTCTTCTTCTACGAATATTGGAGAGACAACCAGCTAACATTCTTCGTATCCCTCAGCTAAAGCCTAAAATAGCACTCTGAATGCTCGAATTTCCAGCTAATGCAATGAAAAATGTTTCTCTATTCAAATACTAACTGATTTGACAATAGGTTTATATACAGAATATCTCGTACTATTCAAAAGTTTAGTGGCACTGAGAAATTTTAACATTTTAAAAGTAATTGTACTTCACTGTGGTAGCATTAAATGAATCAAAAATACTGAATTGATAATGTTACAAATTACCATTACTGTTTGAGTAGTGATAAGTTTATTTAATTTCATTTTTACATGTTTGCAAAGCAACATTTTTTTGAGGCCATTTTTCCTGTGCGCTAAAAGAAGCTGTGTCACCACATATTTAAAACCCTTTAACGTCCTGCTCAACTCTTTGGTAGAGTAAACCAATGCTTTTTCATGGCTTTCTTCTCGGTGAGGGAGTTTAAGGTTTATAATCTTGCTTTTATGCAAATTCCATTAGATGCCACACTATCCAGTACATTGGCATATAATGTTTAGTTTTGGTTGAAAATTGGCCTAAAAATGACTTTCTCAAGGAACTTAAAGGTGACCTATTATGCTATTTTTCTAAGTTTATATTTTGGTATTTGACTCCTCTGGAGTACTCCTGGTCATGCAAAGTAAAAAAAAGGGTATTTATTTCACCCATACTGCCATCCTCAAAAAACTGCATTTGTAGTACATTGTCGTCTCTGCCTGAAACGCCTCAATCGGGTGGCTTTTCCGCTATGCCCACTTTCTTCTGAATGGCCAGCTCTGTGGAGGCCGGATCTAGGCGGGACGAGGCAGAAGAACGTAATTTTCCGAGTCCGCCTTCCCAGACAGTGAACCTGAGATGCGGCTGCGATCTGAGAAGGACTTGACGGGCTAATTACGCAATCAAAGGCAGTACATGTGTATAGATCTAATGAAATTAACTTGTTCTAATAAACGCAATGTCGAAAGTGGAGGACGCAGTGTGAAAGTCAGGCAGCTCAAGCTCGACTTTGCTGACTACCTTCGGCTATGGTGAGTTACACCGGTGTTTCTACTCTAGCTAGGATTGAGGGAAAGCTAGAGTCCACCCCATACAGACACATTTGTAGAACGGGTTGACATGCCCAAGTGTAGACCGTAGACCGTAGAAATCCGGTGGGTCTGAGTTTAGAGGGCAACATGGACAGTGAGGAGCAGGTAAAAGTGGACCAATAGCTTATGGGCTGCTTCGGTATGTATAAGGACCTGCTGGTTCGTGTGCATAGCTGTGGTGTGTCTTTAGGGTGGAGTAACAGCTTCTGTGCTGGTATATGACGGAGCGGCGAAAGCTCCAGGCTAAATGGTCTTTTCGTAAATTGCCCGTGGTAATGGTTTACTTATTGCGTAGGAATGGCCAACGTTTGCTGGCTCGATAAGCAGCTTTCACACCAGAGGCGAAACAAATTTTTTGCGCAACAGATTACATTCAAAGTCAATGGCACAAATGTCACAAATTCGTTTCGCGACCGGTGTGAAAGCTGCTGTACACATACCCGCGTATTCGCGTCTTTGCATTGACTTTGAATGTAGCTAATCAGTCATGCGAACAATTCATTTTGCGTCCGTTGTGAAAGCAGCTTGATTTGCCAATAGCGAGTTTATTCGCGTCTTTGCATTAACTTTGAATGTAATCTGTCGTGCAAAAAATTTGGTTCGCGTCCGGTGTGAAAGCTGCTTGATGCGCCCTTAACGCATGCATTTGCAACTTTGTTTTGACTTTGAATGTAATCTGTTCCGCGAAAAATTCATTTTGTGTCTGATGTGAAAACAGCTTTATGGATAGTATATGACAGCTATAGAGAGCTCGATTGCGTTATGAACATAATGCAGGTTTTACAGATTGTAAGTTCCGTATGCGTGGACATGTTGCTTGTGTGGATGTAGTGAATCAATCACTTCTACAGGAAAGAATTTCCTATTTAATCTTCGCCTTTTTCGGCTTTTTATTAGCCATTGGAATTTCTAGTCACGGTAGTGCAGAGAAATCATTTGTTATACCAGACAGGTTACAACTTTTGTGTTTCGCACTGCTTTCACAATAGAATCGAGAGCTAACCCAGATATTTGTAAAGTATCCGGCTGATCCCGGTCATGGATAAGTGAAGCAAAACAAACCCAAATACGTATCCCAAGCTCAGCAAAACCTACGGCTGGTCTATCTGCAGCCTTTTACTGCACCTCTCCGGTAAGCTTCAACTGTAGTGGCTACTATCGGGCAACGTTATGATAAAACTGCCACATGATGCTTACCGAAGTAATACAAGCGTACCGATCAGAATTACGGCATATAAGTTAACCAGGAGCATTTAATTACCACAGCACGCTAACTAAAATGCAAATGCTGGTTACCAAGCAGTCATACAAGCACAGAGACAAACCCTAGCAATACAGGTTTTACAGACAGCAATTTCCGTTACCGTGGACAGTTGTAACAAGCATCCAAATTACAAACAAGAATAAAAAGTTAGCTTCGAGTGAGGATAATGTTCACACACCTTCTGTAGATTTAACCCTGATATCACTCTTGCATATTTTGGACACTAACATTAGCAACAGTTATTTGGCTACGTTAGCCGCAGTGCTACAGCCACAATCAACAGGTTGGCTTATGCAGTAAAAGCAATTTACAGATTCTGTGTCTGAGTCATGGACAGTCATGACCAATACAGGCTTTATCCTCAGATATTTTACAAAGCCTGCGCTTGAGCTCAGTTGTTAGTGCTACCTACCGCAAGCGGTCCTGCTAGCCACCCGTAACACGTTAGCTTCACTTATATTACACTTAGATTATTTGCTGTTATATTGTTACTTACAGTTTGTGGCTCCTAGTGCTTGATCATGCAACTTCAGGTTTGAGAAGCAGCTGAAACGCTTACCCAGCGTCGAATTATCCTTTATGGACAAAACTGTCTTTGGTGAAATGCTGAGCACAAGCATCTAACGTTGCCTTTGGCCATGGCTGTTTGCTGCCAGCAAACAAAAAAAGCTACCCGCTGGTTTCTGGTGGCATTGTCTTTTGGAGTTTTTCTTTGCGTCCAAAAGTAAATGGACAAGCAGCTTTTGGAGAGATACTGGCAAAACTGCACCTCAAATGATCTGCGGTTCTTCTTCTGTATTTCCAAAAGTGTAGATGCTACTAAGGCATAGTATGGTTGCTAGTGCCTGCTAGAATAGTTTCCGGTGTGGGCAGGTCGAGCGCCGTGATTGGCTCTGGCTAGGTCTGTACTTATTGGACGGCACAACCTGACGTCAGGTTTTACCCAGATCTCGCGAAGATCTCGGAAGGAGCTTTTCAGAGAGGAAATCACGTTCATGAAATCACGTTCTTGGATTATGGCAAAACCTCTGTATATTATGCTTAGAAACTTTTCAGAGGTTGAATATGGACAACCAACATCATAACATGTGTATTATGTATTAAAAGAAGGATCAGCATAATAGGTCCCCTTTAATACTTGTTAAGTGATGAGGGTCATTCCAAGTCACTTGTTATGCTAAGTGATGCAGGTTATTCCAGGCCTGCGATCAAACAAGAAAATTAGGGAGTCGAAGATATGCAGTAGTCTATACAGAAGCCATCAAACTGGGTCTAAACAGGAATAAGAGGGCAAATACCAGGTGTGCTTTTAGGGTCTTGTAATATTATACCACTGGTGCTCATTAGTAAAAAGAAGCAAAAAAAATCATGAAAATTAAAAAAAACAAAAAAAAAAAAACAATTCAAGGCACTCCCAGCATAGTTTTAAAAAGCCTTTACTCCATGGATTCTGCATTCAGAACAGGATAGAAAGTGAAGTGGAGCGCACAAGAAAACAAGTATATCTATCAACACAACCCATAAACAATAATGACAGCATTTGAACATAAACCACAATTAAGTTGATGATATTTTACCAAATATTAGGCTATGATTAAATTGTTATTCTATATGCCTGACGTTATAGCAAAGGGTAAGATGAGACATTTACACATTGAGTTGATATCCTTGTTATTTTTATACTTCTGTCAACACCTATTTTCTGCCAGTTCAGGAAATACATATGACTGATAAAGGTTATTTTGAGCATTTGTGGAAAATAATTACCTCTCTCAGCTTTTTCTTTTGCTCAGATATGAGCCTTAGGTGATGGATATGCATATTATATTAATCTTTGTGTGTTCTGGTAAAAATGTTTTTGCATATTCATGAGCAACAAGAGCTTCTGACACCAAAAGAAAGGAGGTTTCCTGGCAGGGGGCTGATTTGAATGACAGTCTGAGCCGCACACTCCAAATATTTGCCTTCAATCTGTCAGTCAAAGCTGTGATATATTCATGGCACACACAGTGTGCTCACATGCACTCAGACATTGGATTTTTCCACGCACAATGCAAGATAACAAAGAAATACTCACATATATACACGCATCGCTGATTAAAAAGAACTGTTTTGTAACAAAATGCGTACGAACAGAAAAGTCACAGAATTGCTCCAATCCATATGCAGAGGTGTGTGCTGTGCACTTTAGTTCACTGTAGTTCAGCAAAACTAGGGAAGACTATGTCCTTGTTCACGCAGTTGACGCTTTTGAGACTCTGAGTTCATACATATGAGGTCTGGTAATATATGTAGGGAAGTAAAATATATGTACAAATATAATGGGCCTCAGAATTACTGGCAACCCTGCCTGGGAAAGCACTAAAAATATGATTTAAAAAACATCAAAATTAACTTAAAGGATAAGAAAACCTATGGTGAACTTTCATCGCCGAATAAAGTACATATTTGTATCGTGCAAACTGCCTTTAAATGTTAAATGTATAGGACAACACAAGAAAGCCGCCATGATACTTTGGCTGGAAGAAAATGCTTACTTCACCCGGGCTGGTAGCTCTTTTGTTTTAAAGGTAAAATGGTGGAAGGTCACATCAGTCAGGTTCGGATCTCCCGTTTCGTTAGAATACTCAACAACCAAGCATTGTGGCATTGTCGAGGATTAAATATAGACTTCCAGCAAACAATTACTTGTAATTCCAACAACTGGTATCTCTCAAAACGCTCTTGATTATTAACGCAAGTTTCATTACTTATACTATAAATACGCACACTCGAAAGACATATCCAACCTTCAATACTTCCCATTGTTTGATAAGTCCATAATTTTTTATGGCTGCGATAGCAGATTCTGGAGTCTGCGGGATTCTGTGATGTTTGAACGCAGATAACACGGTGTAAAAAATGTATATAAAATAATGGCTTATCATTTAGGACAGCTGATATTATGTACTTTATTTGACAATGAAAGTTCACCATGGGTTTTCTTATCCTCTAAAATATCATCCTAAGAAAAAAACTGTACTTAATTGAAGGAAATGAATTATGCTTTTCTGCGTTTTGTATCCTAAAGTGTTAGAATGAAAAACGTTCATAATAAACATGGCCAAAGTTTCAAATAATGAGGTAAGCGAGTCAAACTAATCTCTACGGAAAAACCTCAGGTTTCATATAGCCCTGAATACTCCGTTTTAATACTTTTTTCTACTCTGACTACAGTATGATGGAATAGTGTGATGAATTTCGTTATATGCTCAATCTGCTTCTGGCATGGAGTAAAATCACTGAAAAAGGTTGACTTTTACCCTAGCAAAAACACAAAGTGCTCTGTCCTCAACTGCAATGACCACACAGTAAAAAACAAAAACCTGACACAACTTGAAAGAGTATGGCAACCAGCTGCAAGGCGATTTTAATTTTGCTCACCTTCGAGTTCCAAGTACTTTCAAACATTAATTTGTGAAACCAATAGGACTTTAAGTTGAAAAAACTAAAAAAGCCTTTGCAGCTAGTTGCCTTAACATTTACGTTTGGTCAACTTTTTATTTTTTACAATGCAAAATGTCATTGTCAGTCAGCGAAAGAAGATTTTAAAAAATCAGTGGCTTAGATTTCATTATAAGGAGAATCTGTGCTTAGCTAGGCAAGTATTTCTGCTTTCTGTTAACCCCTCTCAGCAGATTGTGGACACCAATGCACGCAGGTACTCTATCCTATAAATAGGTCGTACACCCAAAATGGTTATTGAATATTCACGAGGATCGTTGCCGTCAACAATTTAGAATATGGACAATTTAAGACCCATCATTGTTTCCCAGGAATTGTATGAATTAAACTCCTCAGCTAAGCCTGACATGCAAACTGCCTAATACACTTGAACATAGTATCTATCCAGCAGTTCTTAAAAAACGCAAAAATCTTTTTTCCTTTGTTGCAACCAGTTCAGCTACGTTAGCACAAAGGTATCCCAATTAAGTAATGAAAAAAATCAGCATTCTGAAGCAAAAATTCAACATGATACTGATACTATGGCCTTCTACTGTCAATTATAGCCTTCAGGTATAATAATATAATCCCATAACACCCTACCATTGATTCATGCATAGATTCGTCCCTTGTAGAATTCAGTGGTCACTTAAAGCCTCAAGTGATCTCTCACTGAAATGCAGTCACTTTAGAGGTTGCTCAGGTTTCTCTACGTGAGGTACAGTTATAGCTAACGCCCATGTGAAACTTTCCTGGTAATTATGAATTGATTGAAGAGTTTTTTTATATATATATATATTTAATCCCAGACAGTATAAACTTTCCACAGTAATTAAGAGACATTGATTGGACCCACAGAAAAGTTTGTAAACAGCAAGTTAGGTCACATCCTCTCAACTTAGCTCATCTGAGTGACGCGAACACAGTAGAAAAAAAAAACACTGCCAAAAGCAACCAAGAAGAGCTGAGGATACATCTATGAGATAAAAATGTGGTACAGACATGGACAGGCAGTGATCCTGAACTGAGCCGGACTGGAGGGCTCTTTGAGTCTGATAGCATTGATTCATTGAAGGAGGAAGAAAATTATGGACAGTCTTTCTTCATATTCAACATTATTCTGCGGGGGCCAGTGTGGGTGCAGGCTTTCATTCCAACCAAGTACTTACACACCTGATACTACTAATCAAGCTCTTTAGTAAAGAAGGTTGATTAGTGGTGTCAGGTGTGCAAGTGCTGGGCTGGAATGAAAGCCTGCACCCACACCAGCCCCAGCAGGATAATGTTGAATAGCCCTGAAATAGGATAACACATAAAAACCCAGCTTTATCCCCTGTTCAAATTCAAATTAATATTCAATTCGTGCAACGTGGGTTAACTACACTGAACAAAAATATAAACGCCCTATGTCAAATATTGATGCCACATGGAGTTAACAACTCTTAAGTGAGCATATGCTGACTTTTACTTGTAGAATAGGGATATTTCTCTTGATTTGTATACCATTTTGTAATCCATCTCTCTTTCAGTGAGAATTTGCTCAAAGATGCAGTGATTTCACTCAGTACATGGGTGTGGCATTTCCAGACGGTGATCAGACAGAATGAGCAGTTCCCAGACACTCCTTATACTGGGGACAATAAAAGGCCACCCCAAAATGTCAAATTTTATCAAAAGTCATCATGCCTCAGATGTCTCAGGTCATGCAGGAATGTGCCATTGGCTTGCCGGATGCAGGGATGTCCACCAGAGCGGTCTGCAAACAGTTCCTTGAACCAGAGCACATTCCAGTTCTCGACTGGCCGGACATGTCCCCATAGGGCATCTTTGGGATGTTCTGGATCGACGTGTCCGCAACCTTGTTACAGTGCCGGATAATGTGCGGCAGCTCCGTGTGGCCCTCCAGGAGGAATGGAATAACATTCCACAGGCCACGACAGACAACCTGATCAACTCCATGCAAAGGAGATGTGTTGCTCTGAGAGACGCAAGATATTGAACATTCAGTTTCTTCAACCTGACCCCCAACGTGTTCAAAGGATTGTCACTCCTTTGCAGATGCCAATATCAAGATGTTATGGACAGTGATCTGAGGATTATCCATTTACAAAAATGAATTTTGATTCACTTCATATATTGCATAACCCTAATGTTAATAAAAACTCAAAAATTTGACATGGGGCGTTTATATTTTTCATCAGCGTATTATGGCTTGGTCGTCTATGCAGCCAAGTGTCACTTACAAAATTGCTAAGTATGCAAGCATAACTACATGGTCTTGAAGGGCAGAATGCAAAAACTTTTCAGAAAACGCAACATCGTTTCAGAAAACACAAGGACATTTCACAATACACAACAGTGCTCCACAACACGCAGCAGTATTTGTTGAAACACATCATTTCACAAAACACAACATTTCAGGAAAAGCAACAGCATTTCTGAAAACAACATTTCACAAAAAAACATTTCAGATGATGAAAAAGGTGGGAAAACACTTCCTATTTGTGATTGGAAAGAACCCAAGTCTGACAAGAGTTCAAGGTAATTTCTTGTTTCAATACTGAACTACTCTCAGCAGTGTTCTTCTGCAAATTTTAAACTGTGTTTAAAGGGTAGAAAATAGAGGGTAAAGGGGTAAGAGATTGTAGGGTAAGGGTAGAAGAGGAGAGATTGAATTCATGAGGGAACATCTGAATGAAAGGATTAAGTCATCTGAATGCTCCATGAACTGAATCCAAACTGAACCTCAACTGACAACAGGTCAGTGACAAAAATGGTGTAAAAATAGAGCATCATAGAGAGGGTGAGTCTTTCAGAAGTAAACATGGCGATGGCTTCACCACTCAGTGAAAGACTTTTTGGGCAAATACTATAGATCAACAATTTAAGAGAAACATTTCTCAACGTAAAATTGCAAAGACATCGGGGATTGTATCATCTACAATACAGAGTGTTTAAAAAAAAGCATACCCAACTTTAATCATCGATTATACTGTACAAAAACCACAGAATTTTATTTTAAGTGCGATATGTCATTAGAAAGAGCTGGTTTTACTCTTTTATATGATACCCTAACCACACGTTTATTTACAGTAGTTTTTGTACCGTATAATCGATGATTAAAGTTGGGTATACTTTTTTCTGAAACAGCCTGTATACCGCACAACATCATTAAAAGATTAAAAGAATACAGAGAAATCTCAATGCAAGGGACAAGACCAAAAAACAATATTGAATGGCTGTGATTTTTAGGCTCTCAGGTGGCACTGCATTAAAAACATAAAGAATTCGGTGTTCGAAATCAAATAACAGGCTCAGAAACACCAATGAAAGCCATAGTTAGTGAATATAATTTATTGCTGCATCCACAAATGCAAGTTAAAACTCCACCACGTTAAGACAAAACCATATATAGACAAGATCCAGAAACGCTGCCATCCTCTCTCGGCCTAAGTTCATTTAAAATGGAAAATGATCCTATGATCTCACCAATAGAAATGAAATTCTTTTTGAAGGCCACGTCCCCCAGTATTAAATGGTGAGGGACCAGCCGGCTTGTTATCAGCCCACAGTTCAAAAGTCTGCATCTGTGATAGTAAGGAAGTGCATTGGTGCACACGGCATACTAACTCTCCACATTTGCAAAGACACCATTAATCCTGAAGCATATATACAGTAGAAATTTGGGAACAACCTATACTGCCATACAGGTGTATTTTTCAGGGAAGGCCTTGCTTATTTCAGTAAGACAATGCCAAGCACTTGCAATATCTTTTGCATTTATGTCAACAACATGGCTCAACAGTGAAAGAGTCAGGGTGCTAAACTGGCCTGCCAGCAATCCTGAATCATCCACTAAAAATTTTTGGCACATTATGAAATGGAAAATATGACAAAGTGTCCAGCAGTTGAAATCCTACATCACGCAAGAATGGGAATACATTTTGCTTTAAAATCCACAGGTCTCCTCAGATCCAAAACACTTGCTGCTTGTTTTTAAAAGAAGAGGTGATGCAATACACTGGTAAACATGCCCCTGCACTGGTAAACACTTGGAAAAGGGGTCACTTGGGATTTTTTTCTGCTCTGAGATTAGGGGGGTATCTCAGTGATATCCCAGTGATAGTGATATGCCAGCAGTACTGTACTTGCAATTTATTTACACTTTCCTGTGCGCAAATTCACCCAATTTTTTCTCAAAATGAAAAACTTGGATCACTCCTTGATTTTGTTAGTAATCTCAATTTTCAAATCTTTCATTTTCCTAGTCCTGCACACATATCTTGCTGGTATAAAATTCAAAATGGTAAATATGCCCATTCCATTTTTTTTGTTACGTGTCGCTGGCATCAGATTCAAAATGAGCATTTTTTTTCCCCCAAAAAATTTTGTGTGTGTGTTTGGGGGTGTGAGAGAGAGAGAGCAGGAGAGAGAATGAGTGAGAGAAAAATAGAGCGAAGGAGAGACATACTGGTGGGGCCTAAGCAGCAATTCCCGTGGGACAGTGTGTTTGCAATTGCACCTTGATTTGGCTCATTCACCAGAAGACAGTAATTTACTATTCCCTCGGGGCTGACTGAGTGGTCAAGGTTCATGTCCGACGTCCCTTCTGGCAAATTAAAACTCATTCAGCAATAAAGCACATTCCCACTTCTAAAATACTTGGTTACTCTATCTACATTTTATAGCTTGGCCTGCAAAAATAATCCCCTCAGTCATAAGTTCGCCTCATATTTCCTAACAGTAAAGGTACGTTGTTAAATGTTCTCTTCCAAAGGTAAAATATAATTTGAGCATCATCTAGTGCTGGTGAAATACTATGAGACTCATTCGTCCATTCCTCTTTTAGCAGTCAGTAAAGTAGTATAGTATAATTTAGTATAAATATAAAGTAATATATCTTTATTGTGTCGCTGAACTCCTGTATCTTTGTTAGCTTACATGATTAATTCTCATACAAATAAACAGAGCTTTAGAAATACATTTGCCCATGTCCCTCACAATTGATGAGTCACAATCCATTTGAATTACTTCGCAGCCAAACTTTGTGAGAAAAATCCTAATAGTGGCATGTAACATAATCCATGATAAACAATGTGAAATGTATTTAACTCGTAGAGCACTGTATGCAGCTATTGTTGCTCAATGATGTATGATATCAAAATCAAAGCTGTTGACGACCCATCATGTGGCAACTTGTTTAAAAGAGCTCCCGCAGGGGCAAATTTAAGGATAGGTATTGATCTTACGAATGTCAAAAGATTCTGCAGTCCCTGAGACCATACTACTATAATAAATAATTTTATGCTCAAGTGCGTCAATAATTACAATAAGCTGGGAGGACTTGAAAAACCTCACAAATACCAAGAGGTGTTCTGCACAGTCGCAACCCTTGTGCAAATGCCCTCAGTGTCTCCTCCCATTTAGCAGCTTGCGTGTCTATTAGAAGTAATGTCTCTTTTGATTGGTTTACATCATGCATACTTCCTTTCACCAATGGCGTCCTATTCATGGTTACTCCTCTTCACATGTGTTAACGTATTTATACCCCCTACTTTGAGTTTGCCAGTAGCTGGATCGTCACTGACTACAGGCCGTTTAGCAACCAGTCTCTATTAGCAAGTGAAGCTCTTTGTCTTTTCTAATGAAAACGTAATGTTTAATGATATTAATTCATGGAAGTTTTCTTCCTAGATCAGGTAATAGGAATAAGCTCCCAAGCCTCACTCTTGGTCTCCTGAATTGGGACCACATTTCTCTTAATCTACTCTTAGTCTGTTCCTATGCCCAGTTTATTAGGAACAAGCTCCCAAGCCTTCTACAGTCATCAGGATTGACACTGTGTTCCTGCTAAACTACTCCATCCTGCCATCAGACAGTTCGGCTCTGGCGAAGTGTGCGCACCATCTGGCAGCTGTCCCAGAAAGCCACTGGCCAGGCACAGATACGCCCACACTACCTCTCCTGTTATGTCTGAATTGAACTGTGCCATTCAGCTCTGGGCTTTGTCCCTCTGTCTTACTGCGTTACCATCAATATGCCCTACAACTGGATTGTACTCTGCCTCTGCATTTGATTCCTGATCTGGATTGTAACACTGCACATGCAGTAAAGGAACTGATTCAATCAAATATCAATCTGTAATGCCAAGTTACTAATTCATAGAAAGCTTGGAATTTTTTTTTCAGCATTCACACGACAGCATGTAGTGACATTAATCTGTGTAAGGAACAAAAAGATTATGTTTCTTTCTAGAGTTTCTATCTAGGTCTGTCCAACTTTATATGTATTTCATTAATGTTTTCAGGAACAGAGAGGTAGTGCTTTGATATTTTTTTGGTGATATGTACATCTGGGTCTTACAACTGCAAACTATCTGAGGAAATGAGTACAATATCCAGTAAAAATATTTGACCACAGTCTACATCTCATCTGGATTCTGCAGTCGCAAACTGATCCTGAAACTTAAGTGACTTTCCCCAACAAAACCAATGAGAAGGCATTACAAATACAGGAAGCATGTTGCATACAAACCTTGGGTCCAGTGTTCATGAAAGGACTGACATTTACCTCCCGAAGCTATTTCCACGTTCAACTCTTAAACAGCTCTTGTGGCTCTGGTCAGCAAAGGCTGATTGGGGTTGACTCGGTGTGACCTTGTTCTGCGATTCTGTGGGTCACAATGAAATCTCTCAACAGTCGTCCTTTGTTTAGGGTTCAGAGCCCATGGCTCTCACTGGCATACCTTCATAACTCATCCCTGATAACATGGGTTGACTCTTGGCCTCTAATTGGTTTTGCTACTTAATGCTGCTCTGCACAAGAGTTGGGAACATAACCATTAGCTATAGTTATTTTGCCTACTTTACAAAGATACCTGCATTCCATTTGAATCTTTGATACTAATTTATAAGGACTGTAGTAACAACGAAATAGCATCTCGATATCTGCACCCTCACTTTGGAATAAGCATCTGACCAACACTAGCTAATAATACTCTTGCAAGGAATACGACGACTTCTGTCAGCAAAGGTATAGTTTATACACAGTACGCGTTTCCGTGCTCAATGAATTATAGCCTAAATATATGTGGAACGCCATGACGAAGTATCTGCAATCCAACTTAACACTATCTGAAGCGAGTTTCAGTAAACATAAAATGCGAAGTGATTCCAGACCGTGCGTTTCCACAAAAACACTTCCAACTGTGTAATCCTTTTGTATCTCAAGTCTTTTTTTTTAAAATCTCCTTTTAGGCATAAATGCTTGCAAGAAAACGGAACAATAATCCCGGTCTATCCGTTCTATTGTGCTAATATTCAAATGAGTGACGAATCACCAACGCCTCGGGCACAATGGCGAGCGCGTAATGAATTATTACAGTATTAATTATTTTATAAAAATAATTTTTAAAAAAACTTTCTTAGCGCGCTAAAACAATGTATTTCGGCCTCCTTCCCCTCCCCTAAATAAACCACAGACTTTGTGGGCTAACTAACGGTGCTCGGAACAACCTTGTGCCACGTTACGCCACGGTGCATTTTGTTCAAAATCCGTTCTCTTTAATTTCTTGGCATGGGGACTGTTGAAGAGCCGACTTTACATGTAACGCTGAAGTGCTCTAAGTAGGACAACCGAGACCAATACAGTTTAATACCCTTCTTCGACACGTATTCGCGATTCTTTCTAGCAGAGGAGAAGCAAAAAAGGTCAGTATACTTTGAATGGTGAGAGCAAGCGTACAATATGCTGAAGAGCCAGCCCGTCAACACCGCGCTAATGAAATAATGGGGGAGAAATGAGAAGGAAAACAAAAGCGAAGCGAGTTCTCGACCACAAAAATGATGAAGAGGAGGAAGAAGACCAAAACCAAGATGAAATCGACGTAAGAACGTTACACAGCAAGGTCTTATGTGTATGTAACTGTGCCTCCCTTTTACCTTTTGTTGTCGTTTCTGTTTTGTAATTCTGTGAAAACGGGTCTTTGTCGCACAAATAAATTATAATTACGCCTACCAACTGTCTTACAGCACGGTTTGCAGAAAAGAAGGAAACAAATGTACCCTGCCAAAGGGAAACCAGGCGAAAATTCATCATCCACTGCCGGCCTCCAGAAGTTGAAAATGAGGGTTTGGACTTATTATTATTATTATATTTTGATACAGACGTTTTTGCTAGGGAACCAACACGCTAGTGTTGCTTCTTGCGGATTTTGCTCATGAATCATCTTGAAACGTGTACGAAACTGGAAAATAAGCTTATATTGATGCCATGCCATACTTACGATAAACATTGGTACAAAACATCGTAGAGAGCACTCACGGAAACTAAATAAAGCAGCATATAGCACGGCTGTTCGGTTCATTGGGTCTTCTTGAGAGAGCAGTATGGTATCGCATGATAAAACGCTTGGACAAGTTCGCTTGACGGCTCTGCCTCTGAATGTGAAACGTTAGTCGTGCAGAATAGCCGCCGAACATTCCTGACCGTGATAAGGATACCTGCCCATCAGTTATCCCTCAGAGTGTGTTTCAAAATACTTGGGAGGGCTGTTGTTATTGTTTCAGCCGTGCGGTAGCCTATCTACTGTTAAATGTTTTGGGGTACTTTGCGAGAAGTTGGAACTTCAGCCTTGCCACGCCAATGCTTGAGAGGACTTCGTCTGTAATTTAAAGTAACCTACATTTATGAGCTATAATTATCTATGCTCGTTATACTTAACCCTCGCAGGCGACTATCCGAGTAGCATGATCATTGTTTAACATGAATTCATTATGCACCAATTAATGATACGCAGATGTGATGTGTTACTCTGCATTGTCAGGGTGCTTGAGTCTACAGTACTCCCCTTCAAGCGGCCCAATAGTATACACTCCTGAGCAGTTTGCTGTTTTTGAGTAATTAGTGGTATGCATTTGCTGCTTGTCTTGTCTGGAACACCTAAGCAGTACAAAGTAGTGATATCCCAAATTACACACAGATGTGTGCAAAAAGCTCAAACTTTCTTTCAGCGTCTGCTGTAACTCCCATCACCAACCTGTATTGTTGCACATCCCTTTAAAGTGTACGCATTTAGTAAAGGGGATCTTCCCCTTTTGTGCCATTTTGTTCGAGGTGAATGATACTGTAGACTACCGGCCTTCACACAGTGGTCTGACTGTCCCTTTTAGAAGCTTTAAGATACAGTTAAACACGTCAAGATACACTGTTATAAACTGACTGAATTTGACAGATAACACATTGTCGCCTTGTTATTTTAACTGTTAGTAGAGTCCTGCGCACATTTAACTGTGGTTTACAATTATCATACTCGGGACCTTTGTCATAAACTGATTGTAAATTTACAATTAAAATAACTAGCTAAAAAGGTGCCTGTTTATAACAGTGTACAGTTAAACGTGAAAAAAAGGAATGTGTCATTTTCTGTAGCGGGTGGCTCCAAAATGCTAAACAGCAGTTTGGCCTTTGAAGACCTGCCCTTGGAATGCACACCCATTATAACTCATATATTTTCTGGTGTTTTAATTAAAGAGACCAGGGAGGGTCCCAGTCACTATTTCTGCAATATATTTACTATGCTTTTGTCAGTTGGTCAAATACCTGATTAGCTGTGTCTGACATTGTTTGTCCTGCCTTTCCCGTTGTGTCCATTTGACCTTTTAGTACTATGAATCTGTTTGGTTGTGGGTTATCCATTCTCACGGAATGTAAGTGTGTTACATTTCATCCCCTGATCTATCCACAGTCTGGGGCCAGTAAATTAGTTTGTATATTTTTTTCCCCAGAATTCATTCACATTAATCTGGAGAACAGTTAGGAATGTCAATTCACGCATTTTTAGAGACATATTTTTCTAGGTACGGCCTGAGAAATAATGTCTGAAGATACGCACGAAAAGGGGACACCTTTGTCCGGACTGTAATGGGTGGTTTAAGGACACTAAGGCTATTGAGGGATGGGTTTTGTGCTCTGCCCGGGGGCATAGCGTCTGTGCATGACTCTGCATTGTTTTTATGCAGTGTTGATGTGTAAGGTGCCCAAACATTGCACTTTCTTAAGGGATGGTGCATAAAGTGCTATCTGTTTTTTGTGGCCAAATGAGAGACACAAACTCATACTTACTCTAATAGTCTCTTCATTTTTCTTTACTGGTCCAAACATCCAAACATGAAATGTAGATTTATTGTTCATGAGCACGTTGTGCATGCGCTTATTACCTGGCCCCTCCCCTAGGGGGCCAGGTTAAGCAATGATCATGTCTGTGTGTGTGTGTGTGTGTGTGTGTGTGTGTCTGTCTGTCACTCTGTCTGTCAGCCCGTGGCTTGGGCCAGGTCTGCTATCTCTGATTGCCTTGTTTATTTTTTGCGATACCTTTGCAGTGTTCGCAGTGATTAAAGAATTGCTCTTCTTTCTGGAAGCAACTTGTATGCTATGAGGACACACATGTCTGAGGAAAAGGATTATGGGAAAGGGTTCTTCATGGGAGCCTCCCTGCAAGAGCTGGATGAAAACCAAATTTGATACTGACATCATCATGCAAAATTTCATCCAATGGCAAATGTTCAAATTTCAGTGATTCAGTAATAACCCAGCTGTGTGGAGACTACATTCCAGAAGGAGATCAGACTTCCCCAAGTAACGACTGTACACTGATGAGCCGAAACATTAAAACCACTCACAGGTGAAGCAAATAACATTGATTATATCATAGCAACAGTGCATTTCACAGCCTGTGTGCTGGCCTAAGACGGTATGCAAACAGTCAGTTTTTGTTGTCAACGTGTTGGATGTGGGAGAAATGGGTCATGGGCGACTTTAACAGGGGCCAAATTGTTATGGCTAGACGAGTTGGTGAAATTATTGTTATTTATGGCCGTAGACCAGTGAGAGTGCCCATTCTTATCCCAGTCCATCGCTAAAAGTGCCTACCATAGGCATGTTAGTGTCAGAACTGGACGTTGGAGCAAATGGAGAAGGTCGCCTGGAACAGTGAATCCCATTTTCTTTTACATTCATATGTATCGGCCGGGTATATGTGCACCATTTACCTGGGGAAGAGATGGCACCAGGATGCTCTGTGGGAAGAAGCCAAGCTGCTGGAGGGAGTGTGATACTGTTTGAAATATTCTGCTCGGAAACTTTGTGTCCACGTATTCAAGTGGACGTCTGTTTTACTGAGCTGGTTTTGAGGGGAGAAGGGGACCTGCGCAATTTTAGGCCGGCGGTTTTAATGTTACGGCTGATGGGTGAACATGCTAGCATTGTTTTCTCCGAGTTGTGTTTGAATAACCATATGCTTGTCCGTTCACAGCCATTTCTTTTGAGCATGAGATACTGGCATACTTTTACGCGAACTGTCCTACAGTCTTCAACGGCAACTTGTTCAGCGTTAAAATAAGTTGTTTCAGTTGTGTTACTGCACTAGTTTCGTCAAATTAATTATTAATGAATGGGAATAATTATTTTTTTTGTCATATGGCTCAGCTCTAATGCTCCTCCTGCCTGATCATGTCCTGCCGTTGAAATAAAGGAAGGAGTTTTGATCACAGCGAGGCCCAAACATCTCATCCCAGTCACCACCAGCAGGTGCATGATGAGCCATTTAAAATGCGTGAGTGTATGTGATGTTCATCTTCACAGGCCGTAGAGCTGGAGGGCTCTCCGCAGGAGCAGTTCACTGACAGCGACTCCATTCCTGAGGTCAGTCCTTCATTTTACCCTCAGGGTGACTCAGGGTATTTGAATAAACTTGATTTTTATCATCACTGGACAATACAGATTGGTGAGAACCATCTCACTGTTGTTGTTGTTGTTGTTGTAGGAATCGGACTACCTGCAGTCACGCTCAAAAGCGGAGCTGATTGCTATGGTGCTGTGTATGCAAAGGGAAATGGAGAACTTGAAGGAGCAAATTCGGTGCCTTACTGGTAAGTGTGGGTCCTTAGATGGATGTGCTAGACTGGGGTATGTTTTCCCAAAGAGTTGTTGGTAACTATGTCAGCTACTTGTGTAGTTCAAATCAGAGTTCTGGTTCAAACTATGTAATTTGCTTACGTATAGCGCCCTCCATAATTTTTGGCACCCCTTGTTAAGATGCGTTAGAAGCCTTAAAATAAATTTAGTTTTTATTGCAGAAGCATACTCTCACACTGAAAATTGTAGAAAAAAATTTAACCTTCAACTCAAGTGAATTTTAAGGGGGAAAAAAATCCCTGACTTAGAAATAATAATTTTTCATAAAATCACCTGTTCCACAATTATTGGCACCCCTAACAATTCCTTGGAATTAAATGTAATTGAAGTATTTCTGTCATTTCTACAGTAGTTTACAAAGTTGGTTGGAGTATCTAGGAACATTTAATTAGTAAATCCTGACTTCCTGTTTCCCTGGGGTATAAATATGAAGTGACACAGAGGCCATTTCTCTTATCCACTCTTCAACATGGGAAAGACAAAGGAACACACCATTCAAGTAAGGCAGATGTGTGTCGACCTTCACAAGTCAGACAAGGGCTACAAGAAAATAGCCACTCGCCTGCACCTGCCCATATCTACTGTCAGAGGAATCATTAAGAAGTTTGAAACAACTGGAACAGTGGTAAACAAGCCTAAACGAGGACGCAAGGTTATTTTGCCAACACGCACAGTGAGGAGGAAGGTAAGAGAAATAGAAAGTTCTCCAAAGCTCACTGTTAAATTGCAACAAATGGTAGCATCTTTGGGTGACAAAGTCTCTAAAACAACCATCAGGCGCTATCTACCTGCCAACAAGCTGTTTGGGAGGCATGCACGGAAAAAACCTTTTCTCACAATCATCAACTCAACCGTCTGGAGTTCGCTAAGCGTGGCTGGGACTTCAACTGGGACCGTGTGCTTTGGTCAGATGAGACCAAGATAGAGCTTTTTGGCAACGAACACTCTAAGTGGGTCTGAGGGAACACAAAAAATGAGTATGCAGAAAAGCACCTCATGCCCACAGTGAAGGATGGTGGAGGATTGGTGATGCAGTGGGGCTGTTTCTCTTCCAGAGGCCTGGGAACCTTGTTAAGGTGCATGGTTTCATGAACGCTTTGAAATACCGGGACATTTTAAATAAAAATCTGATGGCCTCTGCCCAAAAGCGGAAGATGGGTCGTGACTGGGTCTGTCAGCAAGATAATGACTCTAAACATGTGGCCAAATCTACAGAGAAATGGTTCACCAGGCACAGAATCAAGCTCCTCCCATGGCCATCCCAGTCCCCAGACCTCAGCCCCATTGAAAACCTGTGGAGTGAGCTGAAGAGGAGAGTGCAGAGGAGAGGACCTATGTCGCTGGATGATTTAGAGAGATTGTGCAGAGAGGAATGGTCGAAGATCCCTCTTTCTGTACTCTCCCATCTTGTGTAACATTATAGGAGAGGATTAGGTGCTGTTTTGTTGGTAAAAGTGGGTTGTACACATCAGGAGTGCTAATAATTGTGGCACTCATGATTTGATGTAAAAGAATTATTTCTTAATGTGGGATTTTTTTCCCACTGAATAAATGCACTTGAAGGTTGGATTTTCCTTTTTTTTTCATTGTGGTCCTATATTATTTAGAAAAAAAACTGAATTTATTAGAAGCTCAAGAACACATCTTAACCAGGGGTGCCAATAATTATGGAGGGCACTGTGTTAGGGACTGTGTAGTTAGGGACTTTTGGGAAATGTACCCCTGGTTTGGCAATGCAAGTTTATTGCCATGTGAGATCATCCTTACCTGCATTATGATAAGTTAGTCAAAAGTGGCTCAGAAAGATCTGTTTCTGAAGATTTGATTTAGAGTCAAAGCTAAATACTGATAGATACAAATCACTGTAACGCCATGTCTTTGTGTCTTAATGGATGCTTACAATGGCTCTTGCGTTGAGTGGATATTTTCCCTTGCACAAGTGTATTCCAGTGGAGGTCATCGCATTAACATAAATTCAAAGATTGGCATTTTTTTTTCCAGGATTCATTGCTTTAAAATGAAAAATGTTCAAATTGTGGATGACTCCTCACCATCTCCTCACAGCATGTGGGAAGCTGGCGAGAAACTTAGAAAACCTGATTGAAAGGACCCAGATATGGTCCAGCGGCAGCAGCAAGACTCCATCTTCCAGCATATCTGGTGTACCAGTGGAGGGAAATGTCATGATCCCGGGGCTGATGGCACCTTCAGCTATCCTCAATGGACAGTACGCTGCTTCTCGAGATCTCCTGTCTGAGCCGCGAGAGGATTCCCAGAGGAACGGACTCTTCACTGAGGTAACTCACCATTCAAACCACCACTCACCACTGGGACTGACTGAATCGCAAAACCATTGGGTTGCAGAACAGCACGGTGGTGCTGTCGGTAGTGCTGTCGCCCCACAGCTCAAAGATTTAGGCTTAAACTCCAACCTGGGGCCTTTCTGTGTTGAGTTAGCATGGGTCCCCTCCAGGTACTCTAGGTTCCTCTCACAGCCCAAGGCTGTATATGCCAGGCTAATCGGAGACTCTGTATCTCCCAGGTGTGAGTATGTGAATCAATAATGAATGAACCATGCAACAGATTGGCGAACCCTCCTGTGTTCATTCCTGCCTTTTGTCCAATGCATTCTGGGATAGGCCCCAGCCCCACATAACCCTCCAGTGATGACTGACGTTCAGTGTAGCCATTATGACAGATTACCAACAGTGTTGTTATGAGATACATGTATGTAATTGCTTATTTCTCAAAAATTGCCGCAAAACTTGGGAAATCTTGTGGCAATCATTAACCGCCCCTAGCATGAATTTGATAAAATTTTATCAATAAAGTTGCAGTTTTTTGGGGGTAGGTTAAATGTTTGAATTTTATCAATCATGATAGCTTTTTTCTGATTACTGAGAAGTGACAAGTCATCTAGTGTATCAGACATGGCTTTGAAAGAGCTTTAAAATAACACTGGCCCCAGCTTGGTTGTTAGTAGACATCCAAAGATGCTGCCGCTGGTAGTGGTAACGTTTCACTAATTAACTCGAAGTTGATTTGTGAATATCTTGCTCGTATTCTGGTTCCTACAGTTTCTCCTAGGTCCGAATCGTTTCCCAGTATTTTGTGAAAATCTGAGAGGTGACTACGGATTCTTGAGTGATTTGACTTGGAGTGACTCTTGCGCTATTGTTTAGTATTGAGAAAGCTAATATACTGTACATCGTGTAGTTACTTATCACTGAATGAACCTTGCCAATGACACTAAAGTAAAAGCAATGACTCAGAGTCTATTTATTGTGGCTTTTGGTGATATGAGTCAGAACTTGTGCCATTTTCTTGAGACGGTGGTTTATTAGAACCTGTCTCTGCAGTATAGATGACCTGAAACGCTCTGACTTTTTTCCTGTCATATTCAGTTTATTACTCCAGAGCTGCTAGAGCGCTGTAACACTGGGACTACGGCCCAAAAGCTGACCAATGACCTGCTGCGCGGGCTCTACGAGAGGGACTGCTTGGCCTCGCACTCCATCTCCGGCATCGTCTACAACAAGAGGGGCCAGCCTAAGCCTGCCCTCCCTGCGGATGAAGTACAGGCCATCCTGAGTATGGAGCTCTCTTTACTCTGAACTACTGAAATACAGACTACACTGACATTTTCGTAGTTGTATCTTTTGTTCAACAATAAGAGGACAATCCAACATACAGGAAAAGTACTGTAAATATGTGCAAAGTGAATTGTTCTAAATTTTTTTTTTGGAATTCAATATTCATGAGTTGAATAACAAGAATAATTGAACTTCCTTAAGCCCAACGTCCCCCTAGCGGTAACGCCTGCGTTAAGTGATATTCTAATGATTTTCCGTGACCCTGAAACGCATAATTGCTTTCAGGCTGTTGCTGTTCAATATTGCTCGAGTGATAATCACTCAGTTTTTTCACTGAATATTCAAGACCAATATATTAGCCTACAGCTAGTTAGAAAGTATTAATAAATGACAGATCAATGAAGGGCTACATTGACAATGTAATTAATATTGAAATTATATGGATGCAAAAAACAAATAATAATAATAATGCGAACAAAAAAATTAATTCACCCAGTGCTTTCTCTGAATTCCATCTCCCTGTCTGGGATTTTTTTTCAGCCGTGCAACCAAATTTATTTTAAGATTGCACTTAACCCTAATGTTTTCCGCGTTCCAAAAAATTGGTAGCATTTGCAGGGAAGCATAGTTGCACACTAGTTGCCGCGCCAGTCGATAATAATTTAATGATTAAATTACCTACACTAATGTGGAAGCGTTGGTAATCGAATAATTGAGTAAATTGGTTATAAGTGCATCCAACGCATGGCATGTTTTAAAAGTCATTTAATATGCATTCCATGCATTGAATTTTAAGGGTAGCAAAGTAATTTATGAGGTCTTTACACGCCTATCTTCCGAAACATCAATCATCGAATTAAATTAAATCTAAACCTTATCTAAATATCACCCTCAGCAGCATTTACTACATTACATTCTACTTCAAGATGAAATTTTGAGAAATTTCAGTTAACTACTGTCCATGCTATTTCATATTGTAGCCTATCTTGTGGACGCAAAGCTGTATGTCTTAATTTTTTTAATGGCAACGCGGCTTATTGAAAGCCCATTTGCTAAGTAAGTCAATTCAATCTATTACCGGATTCTTACTTGGAAATAGATTGAGCGTTAACTTGCATTATGGTAATGTCACTGGTTTTTGCCAGACTTATATTTTTTCTTGAGCAGTCTTAACATGCAGAACTGAGTCTGCAAAACTGCATTTTAGGAAAGTGTTTCTTAGGTGTATCAGGCTGGTCGGACACGACTGCAGGGAGGAAAAAAAAAAATGTTTTGTGAGCTGCAGGAAATCAGAAGCTTCATAAGTCATTGACGTTTGATGTTAGGTCTATCATTAATGTGGATAGGAAAACGCTTTATAATCGTTGCAATGAACGAAATGCAAGATGAGGGGAGATGGATAGGCATTGATCTGAGCAACTGAACACATTAACGTTTAGTTGGTAAGAAGGAAACCTAAATGAGAATGGGTTTGGAGATGTAATTCGCTTCAAGGCAAGGTGGGAGCACTGCCAGGCTTCCTCTGATGGCAACGCTGGAGAGGACGAGATTAAATTTATTTTATGTGTATTTCAGGTTTTATTTTACACAAGTATGTACCATTCCATTCTTGTCATTATGTCTTCGTCATTGTCAGAAGTATACTTAAAATAATGGGACACTATCACGAAAAGGCCGGATTGGCTACTTTGTTTTCCGTATAAGAATTTAACTCAAAGGCACTTTAGCTTGCTTGGTCTGGAGAGGGTTCAAAGTCAGGCAGGGCAGACTGGATCACAGGAGGGATTGACAAAGCCTACTCAAAATGGCTGTTCTGAGGTCAATTACTGGGATATCAAGCCAAATTAACCAGGACCCACAGGCAGGTGCACACCTTCAGACTGGGGTGTAGGAGAATCTAGTGTAAGCCACTCACTTGGACTGCAACCTGGAAAGAGGTTCCCTAATAAATAGTTATGTGTCTTTAAGAGAAGTGGGCACCGAGGACGGAATTGAACAATCTAGCTAAGGGAAGATGTGGACCAAGAACTTAATACACAAGGCAACAAATCACAATAGGGAACAGCTGAGGGTTAGTGTACAAAGGGAAGGGTAATGCAGGAGACATTAAATAAATAATGAGAGCTAATCAGGGAATCTGTGGGAAAAACTTGCAAGGATGGCTGGATTGCGTCAAAAACAATTATGAAAAACTCAGGACGTGACAGAAATGTTTAAAAATTGAACCAGCAGTGATCATATCTGATCGTACTGATATCTGTCCGTATTCTTAACAGAATATCTAAGTGCTTCGTTTGGTGTCAGTCAGTGCCTCTTGGGGTGAACAGACTAGTCTTGGAATTTTTGTCCATCTTGATAATTTCATGACAGCAACTATGGTTACGTTGTTTGATCAGAAAGACAGCCGAACAAAAGATGAGGAAACTGCCAGTAAAAGAAGTGGAAACATGATACTCTCTCTCATATTTTAGAGGATGCAGGATGGTGCAGCGTGGCATGGCTCACGCGGTGGTAATTTCGTCCATTGCAGCCCGCGCAGTGGCAATTTCGTGCGGTGCAACACTGTGCACAGCCACTTTGGCAATTTGGTAGACGGACGTGCGCCGAGATGGGTGTGGCAGTGTTGTAGGGGAAGGTGTCACATATTCATCATGTCGCAGTGACAATTTCATGGTTAAAGGCATTACATTTGGGCGCGTGAGTGTGTGTGTAGGCTATGTGGGTATGTCCTTCAGCTGCTTTCACACCGGACGCGAAAGGAATTTTTCGCACGACTGATCACATTCAAAGTCAATGCAAAGACGCGAATACATGCGTGTATTCACGTCTTTGCATTGACTATGAATGTAATCAGTTGTGCGAAAAATTAGTTTCGCGTCCAGTATGCAAGCGGCTTAATACTATTATTGTCACTTAGGTTTTATCGTTTTTTGTGGGGAAAGGAATACAGCCTGATTGCTATGATCTCGTACTGAGTTAAGATCACATATTGAAAATAAATGTGAAACGTATCTTGCATTGTTGTCCATGCATGTTAATCCCAAAATTTTTAGCAGCAACAGGGTGTAATAATTGGAACACACTATCCATTGTTTCTCTTCCCAATGATGCAGGCAGAAGAAATAAATGAGCAACAGTCGTATTTCATTCCAACTTCATAAGTTTGAATGATCTGACATAGTTTCGTTTTGAAATTCCATTCAAGTTCGCTCATGGTAATAATTCACGAATGCCCTAGCTAGCCAACTAGCTCATATTCGTAATGCTTAATATGGACGTAAGCAGAGCAGAAAACTGTGATGGTTGGATTTTTGAGACGCCAGTAGCTATGACCGGAACGAAATGAAGAATAGCAAAATAAGAGATAAGCACTGACAGAAATCAGAGAGGGAGACTTGCGCTTCCACAGGACCTAGATCCAGTCCGTGAAAGGAAGTAAAGCGAGTTTGACAGAACGAATTGAAAGGGAAAAAATCTCGGAAACCGAGATAAGACGAATTAGCACCGGACGGTGCCCAGAAGGAGGAAAAACAGAAAGATTCCCTTGCCATCTAGCACTTTCCTCTTTTGCAGCTAATACCTCAACAACTTTCTCACAAGAGACCTTACCGGCTAGAGTGCAAACAAAACACTGACACTCTAGCAAGGGCAGTGAGGCAGAACTAGGGCTTAAATAGAATCCGGGTGATGCCCCCAATTAATGCCAGCTGACCCAAGAATCCGATTGTGGGCAAACCGATATCATCCCGGACGAGAGCAACCAAGAAGGCTCTCAAAGTCACCATCAGCCTCCAAAACCTTGACAAAAACATGCCTTAAGTAGCAAAGTAAAATGCAACATTAACGCATCATGCAGATATAGGACAGAGGCTTGTTTATTCCAATTTTAAAGGTGAGGAGAGGAGCTCATTTGATTGGTGAAGATTTGACTCAGCTGTGTTAAACCCACTCACGCCTTATCTCCTCCCTCTTTGCCACCTGTGCCGGCAGGAGGGACAGAGGTGGGACAGAGGAGTACTTGTGCCAGGCTGCACCAGGCACAAAATTGCAAAATACAGCTGGATGCACCCCGTTGGCGCGGCGCTCCCCTCATTCGCCGCACCTGTGTCGTGCCTGCTCTTGGTCTACGAATTTAGAGCCCATATGCTTATTTTGGCAGATGACTCTCATTTGTCCACGAAAGAAGAATGATATATGATTAAATTCTTCTTTTGTGATGAACTCATTGTATTGAGTGCCGCCACTTGAGATCTGCTTTAGCCTGCATGTGAAAATGCAGTATTTTGTTGCACTGTGTGCAAGCACCCTGTTTGTCTGTATATAACATCTGCATCTGCGGACAATCAACATAAATAGCCCATGATAAGTTGCATCACTTTTGAATGGCCAAGGCGAGTTCAACCTAATGTTCCTGCTAATCGCATCATTGTATTGTGTGATGGTGGCACGTCAGATACAGAACACTGGAGGTTTCATGTCATGGAGCCGTTTCCAAGAGGCTCTCCATTAAATAAGTGCCCCTTTCCTTCCAACAAGTTCTCTTTTATTTGTGTATATTGGCCCTATTGCACTGCCTCTGTTGACCCTGCTTAAATCTGGCATTGATTTTATTCAATATTTGCCAGCCAGGAACATCTTATGAACTCAACTGGTTGTTGACTAGTCGAGTTACTAAGATGGAGTAAACTCCTCTGTTCGTCATATGTCATCTTTTGTCCATTAACAATTCGACCTTTAACCTCTAGTGGTTGCAAATTTTCATCAGATTTTATGCAACTTTGCTTACAGCATCTTTAGGACATAAACTAATTTGATATTTCATTTTAGTCTTATACCTCACTCCAAAATGGGCAGGGTAGGGTGGGGTGAGTTTCGGGACATTGGAAACTCTGATTTTAATATAGCTTTGATGTATTTTTGATGTTTTTTGTGACTGAGAAGTTAGGGGGCATATTTTCTCGTCTGGTCTTTTGTGCTTTTCATGCCCCCCCACCCCATTTATGGCAAGGGCATATAGAGTTACCTTTCTTTGTTCATCCGTCCGTACATGTGGCACTGTATGGGGGATGTTGTTTATTCATTTCTCCTCAAGAACTACCGGACAGAATTCAGCAAGCTTTGGTAAATGCTGTCTAGACGGATCAAAGGCGTGCATCTTAGATTGTGTTGGTTAGAATTGGATAAATTCTTGACTTTAGGGGTTTCAGAAACTTTCAGTGGTGGGGTATCCGTGTGCCTCTAGGCCAATCGGGCTTACGCTGTGGTTAGATGCCTTTGTGGTGGTCTGTCGTGCGTCTGTGCGTCTAAACTTTTTGCCTTGTCAACACTCTAGCACCTTCGGTTTTTCTCTGAACCTTTTCATATTTTATATGCATGTATATGGAATGAAAATTAAGGCCAAGTTCAATTTTGGTCATGATTGGCCAAGCCAGCGCAGTGGCTTGGCCACTATTTTTTTGGACAGTTCACTGATAACAATTGTTTTGTAAGGTCCTATTATTTTTACCTTCGCCAGCGACTTCGCTGACGAAGGTAATGTTTTGATCCCCGTGTATTTATTTGTTTGTGTGTCTGTCTGTCTGTCTGTCTGTGTGTATGTATGTGTATCGAATAACTCAAAAAGTACCTAACGGAATTTAATAAAATTTGGTGGGTTGATTTGGCATGACCTGAGGATCAATCGATTAGATTTTGGGAGTGATCGGGTCAAAGGTCAAGGTCAAGGCCACGAAAAGGTCAAAACCAACTTTCGGCCATATCTCGGTCAATTTTTATCCGATCGGCATGAAACCAACGCCAGTGGCGAGGGATTCAGTGGCGTCGGCGAAGGTATGCGCTCTACCGAGTGCCCGTTCTAGTATTATTTTGTAAGGTCCTCTTGAATAATACATTGAATACATTACAATAAAATTACAATACATTGAAATAAAATTTCCCTGGTTTCTTGTATTTGAAGAACTAGACAACAGGAAAAGTAAGGCAATAACTGATAACATCAGTTGACAGAGACTGTGTAACAGGCGCACAGGGAAAAAATACAAGCGCATTCTATTTCTGCTTTTATAAATAGTAGTTTTAAGATAACTGGGGATGACCCTGACATTAACTAAAAATAAGAACTACATTGTTTCACTTTGTGTGACGTATAATTGATCATAATGTTTAAATTAGCATTGGTTGCATGCAAGATGCATAGTGAAAGTGCTTAATTTGAATGAAAAGACAAAAGCAAGATGTCACATTCAAGACTGTTCTTATTGTTGCTGTTGAATTGCTTTATTATTGAGCATCACTGCATTGGGTAATAACATGAAAACAAACTTCAATGCTGAGGAGTAACTTCAACTTGTATGGCATAATTAGTTTTGATCATAACAACAAAATTTATTTCTCAGTGCTAAGTATATCCCCGAACGCCAAATGGCGTTCCGGGGGATATTATGTTTTTGGTCCGGCCGCCACCGCTGCCGCACTACGTGTTAACGCTATAACTTCAGTAATATTTCAATTACAAATTCCAAATTTTGCACATAAGTAAGTATCATAAAGAGGAAGAACTGATTCGATTTTGGACAATTTATGATGTCTAGATTGGCCACTAGGGGCCAAAAACAGAAAAAATCACTGTTCCGCGATAACTTTAGTAATATTTCAATTACAAATTTCAAGTTTTGCACATAAGTAAATATCATAAAGAGAAAGAACTGATTTGATTTTGGACAATTAACGATCTCTAGATTGGCCACCAGGGGCCAAAAACTGATTTATGTGTTAACGCGATAACTGCAGTAATATTTCAATTAGAAATTCCAAGTTTTTCATATAAGTAAGTATCATAAAGAGGAAGAACTCATTCGATTTTGGACAATTTACAATTTCTAGATTGGCCACCAGGGGCCGAAAACTGAAAAGGTCACTGTTTTTATCATATCTCTGGAAATATTTATCCGATTGACCTCAAATGTGCAAATGAAAGGTTATGACCTGAGGATATGTCCCACGTTGACACTATACCTGTTTGGTTAAAAATTTTGACACAGGGTGGAGCTTTGTCGCATAGAATTCACCATTTTTGTTAGAACTTTGGGACTAATTCTCCAATTGACATAAAACTATGTGCAACTGCAAGGTCATGACCTCACAACGTGTCTCATGATGACATTATACCTGTATGGTTCAATATTTTGCCACCAGGTGGCGCTTTGTGATGGAAAATTACCATTTCGGCCATATCTTCAGAACCATTTGTCCGATTGACCTGAAATTAAGTTCACATGCAAGTCTATTCAATGTCTATTCGAGGCTCGGGGAATTGGAGGATTGGGGGTGTTCAGGGATATACCCCCAGCAGTCGTCTCTGACGGCATAAGCCTAGTTTTATATACAGGAACCACAGTAGCAAGCTAGAGAAACAGAGCAAGCTGTTGGGGATACAGGTGTATCAGGGCCTCAGGTGAGGTCATAATTATGATTCTTGTTGTGGAATTATAGGGAAAGTATTAAAGTTAGTCTCATGATGTTCAGCAAGCATAACCTTTGAAAGTCTAAATGTCCAAACCAACTTTGGCAGTGGGGGAAATGAAAGAAACACATAATCGTATATCGTATAACACATAATGATCCAGTCCGATTAACGCTCAGTTTGCAGCTGGTCCAGCTCATAGATGAGGTGTTTATCGTGGCTGCAATTGCGTTACCGCATATTAAGATGCTTAATAGAGAGGATTGCGAGCTGGCTTGCTAACGTAGTTAGATATCCACTCACTTGGTATCAGTGTCCAGGTTCCTAGATCTGAGCAGGTTTCATGAGTGTGCTGAGATGGTTTGCAGCTGTCACCGAAGGTTGTGGCAAGTTTATATATGTGGAGTCTTTGTATGAAAATTTTGGAGGCACCTTGCGTAGCCTAATAAAAAAAAACAGAGAGAAAATCATTCGGATAATCTCTGTATGCAGTCTGCACTCTGATTTACAAAAATTATGCGCGCTCGCATCACATATGTGTCCCTACCCATTCTCACATTAAACCTACGCCCTTGGTCCCCCTCGATGTTAAACTCATTCCTATGCCCTTGCTTTCAACTGGAACTCGGTCGTCATGGAAAAGCAAAATAAGTTTGTATATTTGCTCTGCTTATTAAGAAGGATTACTTTATTTTATTATGTGCAGTCCCAAAACTTAATCAGAATACCATTTTCAGCCAATGTCGTCCTCTCATCAGCTCTCAGAGTACATTTCTTTAGCAAACTATGAGGCACTTGTCCATCCAACATCCACAACGCTGTTGGCTAAAATAACACTGCCATTTTGTCAAAATTTAAAAAGTCACCAAATGTGTTGGAATTTCTTACCAAACAATCTGTGCTAGTGTGAAGCATTATTGGTCTTTTCAGTACTAAGAAGTCTTGTGAATCTCTTCACAGGGACAGTGCAGTACTTCTTCCCCGGTAAGACAGATGCGGAGATTAAAGGCTACATCCGGCAGAAGCTACAGAATGAGGCCAAGAGGCTGCGGAGGAAGCCGCAGCTGCTGTTGAAAGTGGAGGCTAACACTGATCCCGCCGGGACTGAGGGCATGTACACGTAGAGCTGGCGAATCCGCCTGCCCTTCGCTCTGAGCCTTTGAACAAGCCGCACCTCCACCTCCTGTCCTCGTCCAAGCAGATGGTTATGGGAACACAAACACGTTTGGTAATGACGGAATTGAAATCTAACGCAATTGGCACCAGGGCTCCCAGCAGGGTTATTGCAGTATTACATAAGACCTATTACAGATTGAAAAGTTGTCTTCTCCTGTTCAGACCTTAGAAGTTTTAGACTAGCTCTGAAATTTTTCAGAGTAAAATTTCTGTTTGCGTCATGGACAAAAATATGACATTTTATTTTTGGGCGTAGCCCTAACTATTACTTGATCAGTTCTAGATTTAGCTCTGTTCGCTGTAAACATGAGCTAGCACCTAGTCCTCTGGCTGAAAAAAGTCCAACCAGCAACAGACAGCCGGCAACAGATATACATATGAATTCTGTCACTAAGATTAGTTCCGTTTTTTATTTTTCTATGTAGAGGATTAGAGGATGTGTCAGATACTGTAAGTGAATGTGCATTTGCAGCTCAGTGATGTGATTGTGATTTACCCAATTTTTGATGTCTTTCAGATCTGTCATTGTACTTTATGGTCCCTATGAACTATACCTTGAATTTATTTCTTAGTTTTTGTAAACGATATCATGATTTTAAAAATTAAATGCTATTTTGGTTTTCACAGTCTATGCCTCCTCTTCATTTTTCAAGTTCTGTACATTCTGATTTAGCAACCATGCACTAAAGTGAAGTTTACACTAAGAAGTCAAAGTGAAGCTCTCTTGTCCTCTGTTTAGAGGTGCGGCCGGTTTGCCAGCTGTCCAATCAGCATGTAACAGCCCTACTGCAAAACACAATCAGAACATCCAAGCAGCTTTTTGTATCCCTCAACATCGACTCAGACACCATACAGTCAATGGGTCGAGCACCATGAGAAGACAATTCCTCTACCAATTAAATTGTGCATTACTGTCGTACAGGCAAGCCAACTTCTGCACAGTTTTATTCCAATTGATCCACAAAAATTATGCGTGTTTGGACATGTACTAACAAAACATGAATACAAAATTATCTGAGTGTTAATACTGACAGGAAAACTATAGCAAAGAAAACTCATGCATTGAATGGTAAACAGATCACCAAGAAATGTTATGTGCCTTGAAAGAGGTGCCTGGCTTGTGCCTTCACGGCCAGGCGAAATCCAGTTTTTTCCAACTGGCAGCCGCCCATTGGGGTGTGACTGGCCACTGACTGTGTCAGAGTGACGGCTTGTTGTTACGATTGTGCAAAACAAACTGTCCCAACAGTAGCTTGGTGTCATCTTAGACTTCTTAACCCTTTCCCCGCCAGCATATTTTTTTAAGTTGCCAGCCGCTGCAAGCATTTTTGATGACAATTCTTGATCTGCCAATACCTATATTTGTTGCAAGATCTGTAACCACACACCCCCACCGTATTCATTCATTCATTAAATTTTTATTTCAACTCGGTAATATATCGAGGTTGATAACTCGTTTGCAATATAGCCGGGAAAACTGAACAAGAGACATACTATAATTTGAGGAACGTTTGTCTGTCTGTTTGTTCCCCTACTCCTCCGAGGTCCTCTGACGGATTTTCACCAAACTTGGTGGGTCTATGAGGGTTGTCCCTGGAATTGTCCTTGAGGGTTTAGTTTTTTGAAAGGTCAAGGTCACTGGGGTCAAAGGTGAATTTCTACTTTGGGCACTCCACCACCCCCATGCTAGACAAAACTCCCCTTCCTCTTGGGGATAAGGGTGTGGCATAGCCCTT
This sequence comes from Gymnothorax reevesii, assembly GCA_029721435.1. Lineage (NCBI taxonomy): Eukaryota > Metazoa > Chordata > Actinopteri > Anguilliformes > Muraenidae > Gymnothorax > Gymnothorax reevesii. Next base: position 56,666,543 of record CM056582.1, read on the forward strand.
TACAATCGCCACGGGTAATTCACTAGTAATTGAAAACATAAGATTTGGTAATGGCAATTGAAAGAAAAATACTACAAAATAAATATAAGGTTCAAAATAAAATAAAAAGCCAGAATGGCACATTAATGAACCTAAAAGAGTATCAACTCAATAAATCAATTTAAAAAAGAATGACTGGAAGTGAAATAAGACAAAGTTAAAATTTAAGTACTGCTTGTCTGACTGTTGTGTTAACTCAATGCCAAATCTTGAAATGAATAAAAACTTTATCTTATTGGAAATAATTTATGCTTATTTAGCAAAATTTGTAATTGAATATAGGCATTTGAAACAATTTGAAGTCTCAAAATGAAACAAGAACATCGCTGATATTGACTTTTGTTCCAAGTGCTTATAGTAATGTGGTTCATACTTGATCACACTTTCCAATGAATTATGAGGTGGAAGGACCTCTTATTTTTCAATGTTGCAGTCCTTGACTAGCCAGCACTGACTATGAATTAAATTCAACATTGCTCATGGCGTTGGCTAGCATGTTTGACATGGCATGTACAGCTCTGAAGATACTCAGTGGCGAGTCGTGAAGCTTGTTTTACATAAGACACATCCGGCAGACAACTTGCACATCGGTGGGTTAACTGGTTTTGAGTTCACAAATTCCAATAAGCAACCCACAAAACCTTTTTGCATTTACCCCAGTGATTTCAGGGGCTAAATGAAATGGAAGATGATTTATATTTGCACCCTTGTTGTTAAAATTTCTGCTTACATACAGTTAAGGGTTGCTGCAGCTTTACATACATCTCAACATTGATTTGCCAAACCAACCACTTGCTCATTTTCTGACAGGAGCCCACACTGGTACAGGGAACTAGACCTTTAGCCTTTGGCTGAAATTGCCCAAGCTGAGATGTTAACAAAACGCAGGCCCAGATATGAGATGGCGCACTGGGCTGCAGACAATTAGCAATTTGTTTACGGAGTATTCTCACAGGCCAGTTCTTAAATTAACCATGAGTGCAACATCCTTCAGCCTCTGACCTTTGACCCCAAACAAAAGGAACGTAAGTGAGGATTCATGCATCATTGCGTAATTATTCACACGTGCTCTGTATAACATTGGCTGGGGGAAGGTTTTTTTCTCTTTCTTTTTTCTGGAACAGGACTATATCAGGAATTTTGATTAAAAAGAAGAATCAATCTCAGGAGGTTTAACTACACGTACAGTGCTTAACTAATTTATTAGACCACCTGCCATAAAAAAACAAGAAAGCATGAAAAGTTAAGAAATTTGTCCAGAACTTGTTTAAAACTAAAAATTATTTTGCTATTTCTCTGGCAAATAACAAACTGAAACCACTAAATAGTCCTTATTCACACATAAAAACCAAAAAAAAAAAAAAAAACTATTTTGCATGGCCTCCTTTGGCCTTGGTAACGGCTTGCATTTTTGCAGTCAACCACTGAAACTAATCTTTATGTTCAGGAATGCAAGAAAATAACTGTTATTTGGCATCTTAATCAAAAATTAATAATGAGCTTAGCTATTTTTTCTGCTTTTTTGTAAAATGGTAAATTCGAAAATTCATGGATAACAACAATAATTATATTTCAGCATTAAAAATATCAGTTCAGTTAAAGAGCTTGCGCATACTGTTAGATTAACCATGACAGAAACATAAAGATTATTTTGGTAATTACCAACACTGTTCATTTAGGGCAGCTGTGGCATAAACCTTACATTGGGTGGTGGTCTAATAAATTTGTTAAGCACCATATATGTTTCGAAATTGTCCGGTGCTGAGTAACATGAAAGTTGTTTTTACTGAATTAAACCACTGGTTACTGTGAGCAAAGTTGGGCTAATGCTTATTTCTTGTTGCCTTGACAGTTGGTGCATTAGGTTTGGTGCCTGATGCACACACTCTCAGCTTGCTACTTCCCTTGCTGTACAGTTTCGATTGTTACAAAGTTCACCTTGTGTTTGTGTCTTCAGTGACATCTTTGCCAGGCCTGATGGACAGATGGGCTAAAATCCATCTGTACATCCTGGCCTGCAAGTTTACTAATTTGAGATAAGAACATACTGTCACATGAAAAAAAAAACCCCAGTGTACACTCTGCGGCCCACATTTAAAAAAAAAGGAAATGTGTTTGTTGTTCAATAGTGCCGCTTCCAGTTGCTCATAATATACTCATCATCTAAGAATAAAAGGTATCTGGGAAAAAATTTGATCAACAAGCCACTGTGACTATATAAAATTTTAGTATATGCCAAAATACTGTATATTATAGAATTAAGCAGTTCAAAGTTTCAAAAATCTCTGGCCTCTGGCCCTCCATCCATTTTACTGCCTGTTACGGATTCTTCTTCATGGAGAGAAGGAATGGAGGCCTTAGTCCACGCATCCACTATCTGGGCCATAATGCCATCACAGTAAAGAACCGGTGTCCTCAACCTCTCTTGACCATGGCCTTTGAGTCTCTGAAACTACAGCTCCGCAGTGCCTCCCCTCTTGCCTCAGCTAACAGAAAGTTTTTTTTTTTGGACCCAATCAGCCGAATAAGCCTTCTAAGTTCTCCAGAGACGCTTCACCTCGGCACCCATCCTGATCTAGCCTGACTGTTGCCGCTAATTTGTGGCGGAGGTGGATGCTCCAGAGGTAGCGGTCGGGGCAAAAGTCTCTCGAAGGGCTGCCAAAAGCTGCCCTTTCACCCTCATATTCCACAGCCCGAGTCCAACCGAATGTCATTACAATATCTAAGACTGCAAGCCTCTGGCTATCAAGCTGGCAGTGGATGAATGGAGACAATGGTATGATGATACTGAGGCCCAATTCCTGCTCTGGACTTGCCATATGAACTTAAAATACCTTTGAACTGCCAAACACCTCAACCCATGCCAAGGTAATTGGTCTACATTCTTTGCAGGGTTCAGTTTCACCTTGTCCTATCTTCCTAGTCACAAAAATTGCAAATCAGACGTCCTGTCTGGACGGTTCTCCTGCACTATCGAGACAGGTGAGGGCAACGTATTACCCCAAAGATGCCGGGCAGTGGCGGCTCTCTGGGACTTTGAGGTGGTGGTGCGTGTTGCGCAGCTGGTCGGTCTTGCTCTCAGCACCTGTCTGGCTAACCACCTCTTTGTTGCCCAATCCCTTCATCCACAAGTACCTTCCTCCTCCACGGGGATGCCGCCATTCCAGTGCTGCCTGGATTATCAGCCTCCTCTTGCTCCTGTTTAAGAGGAGGAGGTCAGCGTTCCCTCTGCAGCTGCTTTCGTTAAGTGCTGCCAACACACCTGGAGACACACTCGTGTTGCGCTTTTCTGAGCCTCCAACATCTTCAGGCGAGCAGTACACCATCAACGCTGTCAAGTACTTCCCCAGGTTCCAGGTCAACGCGCTTGGCTATCTAACCAAGACCTTCCCCTGAAGGTGGACTTCCATAAGCTGACTCCCCGCTTCATTGTACCCCTCCCATTTTAAAGTTATCAGCTCTGTGGTGGTCTGTTTTGATCGTTCACAGAGTCCACATTCATTTATTGCTCTCAGTCCCCAGTTCCTGTTACTCCCACTCTCCCTGCCTCATCGATGGGTCCAAGACCTACACTATTTAGCATCTCCTGGATGTGAGATGCTAAGTTGTTAATTGGGAGGGGTCGGGGCTGGAGGAATGCTGTTGGATCCTTGCTCAGGACATTCTGGACTCCTCCCTCATTCGGGATTTTCAAAGCCAACATCCAGAAAAGCCTGTTCAACAGCCAGGTGGCGGTTGTTGAGGGGGGCACTGTCAGTGTCGGTTAATAACTCGTGCATTTCTATTTATTTTGTAGGCCTTTTTTTATCATCCCAACTTGTTTTTCTTCTGTTTTTCTTTACTTTCGGTCTCCACGTGTTCGTGTACCTTTCCCCTTTGTGTGTCATGTCTGCCATCTATATTGTTTTATCGAGGTCTTTTCTTTGTTTCTGGCTGCACCCCCTTTCATATTCCCCATGCTGTTCTCTGCGCCTGATTCTCATTTGCTCGTTTGTCTTCCCGTACATCTTCCCATGTTTCAGGGTCCTTTTCAAGTTGGCCTAAGTTGAATCCTTTCTCTGGTCATCACAAGACTTTTCTGAGGAACAAGACTTTGAAATCACATGTATAGAGGAAATAACAGAATGCCTAATATGGACCCTTGAGGAACAGTTCATGAGACAGGAGCAGTCGATGAGAAGATGCTACATATTTTGGCAGAAAATGTCGAACCCTTAAAATATGAGGCAAGCCACTTTCGATTGACGCCTTGAATACCACCTTCACTGTTGAGGCAGTTTAATGGAGTCCTGACAGTGTCAAAAGCTGCGCAAGGCAAGCAAGACCAACAAGGCACAAGATATGAGCAGCAATTGAATAGGCAGCCTTTATTCTTTTCTACTTTTTCTACTTTTCTTTTATCTCATCAGAAAATGTCAACTGGGTCAACGGAAAATTACAAGGAGATTTTAAAGGCACCTTGGGACATGTTTCAGAGAAATGATGTCTTTTCTTTTAATACATCATGAGCTCAATAGTGCAGATTGCCTTTGCAACTAATTGGAACACTTCAAGACATGCATGAAGTATCTAATCACTACGGCTGCAAAGGATTGTGGTCCTTATTCAATCTTTTCATTCTTACTAGATTGGTCCTGTGTTTCCTTGCTGGAAGGAAGCCACGAAGGAAAATAAACAATTCAGCCTCTCTTTGCCCTGAGTAGCAGCCAAAGTATCTCTGATTTATGCCCATTTGCGAGGAAAGCTCCTAGGTTTTTGAAGAACTTGCATACACCCCGAGCATTCAAAGCTGACAGAAAGTCATTTGTTACTTTGAGAAGTACAGATCATGCGCAGCGTAATTCTCTGAGGACCACACTTATTAAGACTAGTTCTGGAATACATTGGGTCTTGTATAGAGAATCTCCGTTCACGTCCTATGGTCCCGGACTTACATTTAATCAAGGTAATCTGCTTAATAAGACTACCTTGAGATAAGATAGATCTGCTTTCATCAAGATTTTGTCGAGTAACTGACAAAACAGCCATTCCTGTACACTTCCCCTGTTCAATATGAAGATGCAATCCACGCACATTCTGTAACCCTCATACTGATAGAGTATAGATGGCCAAGATGAAAAGGACAAACCAAGGGCTCTCTCATTCTCTGATAGGCCAGGCAAAACAAACAGAAGCAATCAGGACAGAGCTGTCATACACGAAAATGCTCACATATGCGCACATCTACGCGCTCAGCGGAGTGTTCCCCAGTTTATTCAAAAGTGTCAGGGAGAAAAACTGAAATGAGATATCCCCTGCTGAGGTTTGATATATTACTTACAATCATCCCCCGTGGATGGCGTCGGTACGAGACACATCCTGACACGAGTGTACCTAGAGCACCAGCGACCCACCTCTCGAGGAACATTAAGCCATCATTCATCGTATCCGGTCTGTCACCGCACAGGAAAGAAGGAGGGCACCTGATCCGCCTTCGTTCTCAGCAGAACCTGGGTGGCTCTTGCCGATATGTAAAGCCCTTGATCTTGATACGGACTTTAGTCTGGGCACAGGAGCGCTACATGGGTAACATACACCATTACCCTGAGAAAGATGTTGAGCTCTCTCTTCAAATCTGGATTGAAAACACACACGCAGTTCTCATACATGTAGCCTTTGCTGAAGTGTGAAAACATAAAAAAGGGGGGAGGAAGATGGAGTTGGGGTGCTCTGAGTGCCCTGGCACCTGTCCCTTCTGGTGCAGTTTCTAGTGCCCAATGTGCCTCATTAATTTGAAAATTCATTTCATTTACTCAGAGCTCTGTAATGTTTGAGACGGAAAAAAATGTTATTATTTGGCTCTAGTTTTTACATATTTTGGTTTCATCACGTATACATTTCAAATTCTCTCCATTCAAAAGGCACTTCACGTGATGTACCGTAATTGTTCTTCTAATCCATGTAATTATCCATTTATTCATTCTGCTAAAATATATTCTTGGCAGTGACTTGGTGTCATGAAATAGCCTTTTCTGGGTTAGTGAAGCCTGTTCCTCATGAGGTTATCCACACGGCCTGTCAGCCCTAAGGAAGCAAGAGCTAAGAGAAATGTTTGTCATTCGCATGTTGAGAAACACATTTCCAGGCAATTTGCAGTCCTCCAGTGTGCTATTAACAGGAAACGGTGTTAAGAGAGTAGGGTCTCTGTGTCAGAAATACAGTGTGTTTCTGCACTGCTCATTGGTCTATTTCAAAGAAAGGAAAAGGTTATCTCAGATAAGAGGCATTTAAGACAATTCAAGATCACATTGTGCGTTTTGATGAGAGTTGGATTTCGTTCTCTCTGTAGTGCGCGTACTGTCAGGCCAGGAAGTTTATAGTCAGCAACAAAATTTTCATCATTTTGGCTCAGTGCACCTTCCCAATGGATTTAACTCGTAACAATCACTATGTTCTTGAAAAGTTGACTTTCAGCTGTAGTTTAAAGGTTTCATCTAAAACTGTAAGAACTTTGTTGGATTTTTTTTCCATAGCCTCCAATTTTTATGGGATCAAAAGTAATTGGACAAATTAACTTCATCACAAATTTGTCATTCTTAATACAGGGTAGCAAATCCTTTGTCATGAGTGGTCGCCCTAAACCTCACCAGATGCTGGGTTTTCTCCAAGTTAAGGCCTGGCCTGGCCATTTCTGCATGTCCTTGGAGTGCTTTTCCATCAGTTCCGCTTTCAACAAATAAAATACATGTTCATTCGGATTAAAGTGAATTGACCTGACAATGTACAACATTCCACATCTCCACCTAAAAAAAAAGTGTTTGGTAGCTCTCACAGTATGCTTTGAGCTTTTATTTATCTGAATTGTGAAGTGCCGTTTAATGAGTTTTACAGCATTTAGCTGAACCTGGGCTGATTATTGCACACTATAGCCCTATACCATTCAGAGGAAGTCCAGCTGCTTTGCTCAGTAACCACACCATCCGTAAATACAAGGAACCCACTGGATTGGCAGCCATACATAACCACACCACCAGTGAATACAAGGAACCCACTGGATTGGCAGCCATACACACCCATGCCATAACACGACCTCCACTCCTTGCCCTCTCATTACTAGTCTCTTCCCATCCTTCTCTTACAAGTTGATTGTTGTCTCATCAGTCCATGGGATGTTGTCCCAGAACAGAAAAAGATTTTTTTTTAAAGATTTTTTGTTGTTATTCCTGTGATCGAGGATGACTAATGGATTAAACCTTGTGGTGAACCCCCTATATTATCTCTGGTAAAGTCTTCTTTTGACTTGTAAACAAAAATGCCTTCCTCCTGGAGGGAGTTCTTGATCTGACTAACTGCTATGTACGAAGGGATTTGTCTTCACCGATGAAATAATCCTGTCATCTACTACAGTAGTTATCTGCGGTGTTCCTGAGTTCACTGGGGTGTTCTTTCTTTTTAAGAAAGTACCATATAGTTGATCTGGCCACATGTAATGTCTTCACTATTTCACTAGCGGGTGCGTTCTTATTTTTCAACCAAAAGATGGTTCATTTCAATGGCTGCAAAAGCTCTTTTGAGAGTCAACAGTGACAGATTCCAAAGGAAATTTTCTCATTTGAAATGAACTGAAGACATTTCATCATTATACATGAAACGATAAGAGAGTAAAACAGACCTGAGCACTGAACAGCAGCACAGCCAATCGCTAGATTACTTTTAGTTCCTTTGCTGCACATAAAAAGTGATGCAAGTCAAACAATATTTGGATGCAGATACCCTCAAATAAATGCCAAAGGTCTGCACCTTGAGCTCATATTTGTTGAATAGTTTCTGCTCCATTATGTTGTGGTAGATAACTGAAAAAATAACTTTGCCAGTGTTTAAATGCTTGTGGACCTGACTGCAGGTCTCCATGTGTACACTTGAGTCTCTCGGTTGGAGAGTTCCCTTATGTTAGGGAAGCAAAGTACATATGTAGGGAATTTTAGCTCAAGTTCACATGTATGTGTGTACAGAGAGATCAGCCTTTCAGTGGCAGGGGGAAACAGAGGACTGGAGGCGAATTTCTTTGTGTGTGTGTGAGTGTGTGTGTGTGTGTGTGGTGTGTGTGTGTCTATGTGCACAGAGGTGAGCCCCCTTGTGGAAGAGGCGGTAGGATAACAATGCACGCCGTATGTTGAGCACAAGGGGATGTAGGTAATCAATGACTGAGCGAGACAGGCAGAGCCACGATAGCAGGGGAGCCAGGACCAGTTGCCGTGGAAACCCCGGCCTACTGGGCCACTGCGGCCTGGGTTTCGCCCCGACTCGTGCAGCCTAACATCTGCCCACTGCGGGGCTGTGGGGAATTGTGGCAGAGAGCAGATGAGGACCCTTGGAAATTGAAAGAGAAGCGAGTGAGGGAGGGAGGGCGGGAGGGAGGCGGAGAATGAGAGTGTGTGTGTGGGGGGTGGGAAAGAGAGGGGGGGGAGGGGGGGGGGCAAATTAGGCCAGCTGCCCAATGAGGAGACTGGAATTTATTTATTATCAGGAGGAAGAGGTTGTTCCACAGAGTGGTTTGATTAATGTCCAGGCCTCCATCTTGTCAGTCTGTTTTTGTCTCTTGAAAGGAAAACAAAGCACAGGGGGGCCTGTTTTTAATGGGAGCTGCTCCAGCCCTCTTTTACGTCGCCTGGGCCTGTCAGCCCTGATTGATAGCTCAGACACTGATTGGACAGACCCCAACCCGCTGCTTATCACGAGCATCATCTGACGAGGAGAGAGCAAGGGAGAGAGAGAGAGAGAGAGGGAGGAGGGAGGGAGAAGGAGAGGGAGAAACTGAGAGATAGAGAGAGAGGGAGATGGCGGGAGCGAACAAGAGAGATACCAAGAGAAAAAGAAAGAAAGTAAAGGGGAAAGAGCTTCAATCGTTCTGTTACAGAGGAGAGCTGCCAATTATACACTGGAAGGAGCATGAAAAACACTCCAGTTTAAAGCCGCTAACACACCGGACGTGAAACGAATTTTTCGCACGACAGATGACATTCAAAGTCAATGCAAAGATGCGTGTACTCGCGTCTTTGCATTGACTTTGAGTGCATTCTGTTGTGCGAAAAATTCCTTTCGCGTCTGGTGTGAAAGCATCTTAAGATTGGGATACAATGCAAAACTAATAATGATACTTAATTTAAGGTATGTTTAATTTTAAATGTACCACTGAGCATATATATAATCACTGAAACGAACCGCTCACAGCCCTCTTTCAGTGAGTAAAGTGGAGGAAATATCACAGCCGACACCTTGACCTCTTCATTGAGGAGGAAACCACACTCTTCCAGTGGCCTAAGGCTGAACACACAGACTCATCAGTATTTGTTTCATCAGGGACACATCCGTATTTTCAATTCTGATACAATATTGCTGCATAGCCGGAAATTAAAACATGTTTCTTCAGGTGGAATTTTGCTATATTTAAGGTTTAATACTTCTGCATTCATGGTCATCAGACAAGAGCTTATGGCACTATGACAGCACGAGTCAACCCTCCAGAGCAGTATTAACTCTCAGTAATTTGCAAAATCTCAGAAATTCCCCAGCTTGTTCATAGCCTCTTTATTTCATGGATGTAAAATGGCTGAACAAATTATCTAAAGAAGTAGTCCAAGAAATGCAAAGAAATGATGCACATCATTCAATGTTCACTTGAATGCAAAGTAGAAATCTGTGAAGATCTCTGCCAGAATGGATCCATTGGTGTTTAAGGAGCTATATTTTTATGACCTCCTTTACATTGATGAGGCTAGACTTTTACATGGGGAAAGGAGGGATCGCCTTTACGCTTACTCTGTCACAGCGGGTGTTTGTCCAGTGAAGGCTACAATTAAAGCAAATCCCCAAATGCTTATCGATTTGATTGCTGCAGCGGTCACATTTGCCACTGTATTAAATAACTGAACTGAATACCACGGAATTGATCGAAAGGTTAATCACTAAGAAATGGAGCGATTGAAAGAATCTTTAACATGTCAGTTGACAAGTACAGCACGGGCTCATATGAAAAAGATTTGGCCTATTTAACTACGGAGGACTTCTTTGGTCAATCAATATGAATATGATTTCAAGCCTCCCGAACAGACTCCTCTTATTAATACTTCATGAGATGATCAATGTTTTGGATCCAAGGACTGCGAGGATGACTTCATCAATTGCATTTTAGATGTCGATACAGGTTTCAAAATGAGTTCAATAATTTTCTCTTCCCAGAGTATCTGGGGCCTTAATCGCAGTCATTCAGTCTGCAGGTTTACATTGAATTTTTTGAGGTCGTTAATTAATCATGTCCCTGCCCTCAAGACTCAAGGTTTCAATTTAGTTAACACCGTCACGAAAATCATTTTAAAAGCACCGCTCACGAAAGCACTAGTAGCAGGATGAATTTTTTTTAACACCTGCTCCCATACACTTAGTTTGGCTGGGTGGGTGAGTTTAAATAATAGGGCCTCTAAAAATATGTGGCATCTTCTTTTGTCTCTGTGTGATTAGAGTGCTTATGCTGGGTTTACACTCTGATACGAACCAAAGATCGCAGTAGATCATGGTGAATGTGGTACTTTTTGTCTTTTTTTTCTCATTTTTGGCGCTTTTTTACGGTTTCATACGCTCTAAAAGGATAGGATACATTTTGTTAGGATCCTGAACAATATCTGCCATGATTGGGTATCCGATCCGTTACCATTCCATGAAGGTCTGTTACGATTCTATGACTATCTGTCACAATCTTCTACGATCATCATGATTTGGGCCTACAGTCTATTATGATTTCAAACACTTTTTTATGTTCCTTGACGTTCATAACGATTTGCTACCTTTTGTTAAGATACAGGAGGGCGATTGACCATGACCTGGACAAGACTGGAATAAAAACGAGGTAGATTTTACATTTGTTAGCTCGTCCAGTGACTCCAGCGGGGAAATGTGGATGCATGTCCTATAGATGACGATTCCTTATTTGCTCACCTGCTGCATGTCTATATACTGGCCCTGGCTGCTTCCATGTGAGGTTCTGGGACAGCAGGAGTTGAACTGGAACCCTTTCCCTTCCCCTTGACTTGGAGCCTTTCTTTGGTGGCAACTTCTTTTGTTATTATAAAGAAATCCAATCAAATTATACATTGTGAAATGCTTTGCTGCTGGATCAAAATGAATTTCATCTGGAAGCGGAACACCTTATATAGGAAAGCATGCCAAACGTATCAGAGCGGGTCACGGCGCAATTGATCGTGATAGATCTTGGACGTTAATAAGTTTATATAATATATATAAAAATATAATATATAAATTATATATATATAATATATAAATCTGATACACTTTATTACGTTGTAATACAATTAGCCCGCCACGCGCCATAGCAGTCTTCCATGCATTAACATGATCTGTTCCGATGCCTACTCTCTACTACCCTCTGAAACGATTTTTAAAAAATCGGCACAATCGTGGTCAAATTTTAAACGTTTAAAATTTTGCCCCAATCATAAAGATGCCTCTCAATCATAAAGATCCCTTGTGATCGCCACGATTTGGATCTGCGATCTCTCACGATATCTCACTATGAGATGAGGCGCGATTCTAACACGATTTTCAAAAAATGACCAAATCATGGCAATCATGGCCTAGTGTAAACGCAACATTATACCAAGGATCTGCGCTTTACTCAGGACCCAAGCCAAAGAATCACACTGGTTCCCTGCCCAGTTGGGCAAATGTATGACCTAATTGGATTGACTCGGCTCTCCAAATTGAATTTTCAAGGGTCGAGACCACTAAGACCATTTAGTGCCTTTGTATGCTTATTTATTTTGATTTATGCTTAGTTCCCACTGTCGTGCGCTCTGTTATGAACGCCATGATTGGCCGTTTGTAGCTGATCAGGGAACTTCTCTGAGGCTGCTTTCACACCGGACGCGAAACGAATTTTCGCATGACAGATTACATTCAAAGTCAATGCAAAGACGCGAATACACGCATTTTTGCGTTTTGCGTGTATTCACATCTTTGCATTGACTTTGAATGTAATCTGTCCTGCGAAAAATTTGTTTCGCATCCAGTGTGAAAGCAGCTTAAAATTTCAGGTTTGGATACGAGGTGATTCGATGGTCATGATTGACAATTAATCGTGTTGATCGTAGGAAATTTTTAAACCGTCCAAAACTTTTCTACGATTGACACGATTGCCATGACTGACCTCAAGATCTGATAGGATCACCACGATTACTCCACAATTAAGACCACAATTTCAGTCCTGCCTCAAATGGTGTTTGTGGGAATCTAGCATTAGACAATAGAATTTTTGTCCCCAATCATATCTTTACTCCCCTCTCTTACCCTTCTTATGAATGTCTTTATCCCTCAGAGACATTAACAGTCTTTTATTTAGCAGTCAAAACGCTCACTTTTATTTTGCATGACCGTGTAAGACTGTGTTACTGCTCAGTGTCACGGAAAAAGCCGAAACAAGACAGAGAAAGAGAGGGAGAGTGAGTGCAGGGACAGCTGTGGACAGAAAAGACAAAAATGAGGTGAGAGGCTTCAGTTTTAACTATTCACCAGAGTCTTTAAAACAAACTTGCCTAAGTGCCAGACAAAAATGGGAAATGTAGAGGTTAAGAATGTTTTGTTTCAAGAAAACTAGCCACAGTAACTGAAATTTATATTAAGATCAGCTGCTATTGCTGATAGTGTGCATAAACAAGAGGTAGAGAAAATACTGAAATTTATGGGATATAGGATGTGCGCGTGTGTGTTACCATGTTTGTTTGTATAGAGGCAGGACACAATATGCTATTTTACTTGATGAATTTCCTTTAAAGTCACACATTACCTGAACATTGCATAAAGTCTTCTTACCTGTTGACTCCATCATTCAACATGCCAAATATGACTGAACCATCGTTATTGTTTGACTGTAATAGAAACACAGTAATGGCACCTCCGGCTAAGAATATGCATACATGCGTGCTGTCCAATCAAATTCTTTAAATCGCTGCCCATTCTTCCTGTTCTTCGCTCTCCAGCTTCCAATTGCTTAAACACTTTTAGTTCCCTCTACAGTTCATGTTTCTTTAAACATATTTTCTTCAACTCATTTCAAAGTACGTTTTCTCTGCCTGCTCCCTCGACCATCTCTCTCTCCCTCTCTCCTTTTTTCTTACATTATTTTAAGTACCCTAACCCTCCTCTCAACAATTCTGTACTTGTACCACAATATTAGTAAAGCGCACAAACGTGACTCTTGATTTGTTTTTCATGCTAATTCTTTTTTCTTTTTTTTGTGCGTATGTGCGCGTGTGTGTTTTTGGTGTGTGTGTGTGTGTGTGTGTGTGTGTGTGTGTGTGTGAGACAGGGCTGGGAGCAGTTGTGGTGGCGGTCGTGTTTGGGGGTGTGGGGAGGGGCGGAGTCTGGGTGATCTTACCCAGTTCCCCTCCCCTCCCCCCTCCTCCTCCCCCTCCTCCCTCCCCATTGCAGGGGCCCTTCACCCCAGGGGCTGGGGCTCCTCTGGTGTTGTTAACTGAGTCCTGAGTGAGATTGATGGGGGTCAGCCCCCCCTCCCCCCCCCCCACCCCGGAGCACCCCCTCCAGCCACAGCTCGACTGATTCAGCAGAGCCTGCATATCCCCCCAGCCTTTTCAACTTTCTATTATCACAGGATTTATTTGGATAGGGTTGTAGTTTATTGCTTTGCGCTTGTAAGACCAAATAACAATAAATTATACCAGCAGGAGAGAATCCAGCATTCTATCATTTCATTGGACTTCGCCTTGGACAATTAGTCCGAGCCCACACGGCTGGCATTGGTCCAGACACTTACACTGCAGTGCTGGGGCCTGGAATATTCTACCCTACTGACATGTGCAGTGACAAAGCAGCATCGCACAGCACTATTGTCACAATTATTATATGAATTTCAGAAGAAAAAGTCATATTCGTTCGATCTACTTTAACCCTTAGAGCCCTGAAATAAAATTTTCAAAAAATTATAAATGAAAATATCTTGTGCTGTTGAAAACCTATCATGTTTCGACTTGTTTAAAAGAGCTCCCCCGCGGGAACTCTCTTAAACAAGTTGCCACGTGATAACAGCTTTGTTTGCTTCAACAGCTTTGAATTTGATATCTTACATCGTTGAGCAACACTATTTGTATTCAGCGCTAAAAGTGTTAATCGATGTTTCTTGTATGATGTAGTCAACTTCCTCGGTGAGACAGAAACGTGCATTGACTTCCGTCATTCAGTAATGATGGAATGGGTGGACATTTTGCTCTTTCCCAGCCAGTGTATTTTTTAAGCCTTCTGTCAAAATTTACATATAATCTTGTCAATGACTGGGAAGAAGTTAAAATGACGTGAAGCCTAATATAAATTGGGATATCCGAATGTGCGGAGCTTTTCCGAAAATCTCTTAGCAGGTGTTGCACTTAGCGAACACGATATCTCACGAGTGCGTGTTTATTAATTTCCTGTCACATTTACCTTAAGTAGGACCCACTTGAGACTGAAAAAGCCTCGCTGCATGTGAAAGAAATGTGTGGAGCCAGCAGGCAAAAGCATACATCTTCCGACGTCAGTGTTTATCCAGCACAACATCTGGAATGATAGCCGAAGTCCGCCTCATTCATCTGCAGCAATCAGTAGCTGTGTCAGAGTTATAATGTAGAGCAGCATTACAAATCAAAATGTACTCGTGTCGAATCGTCAACACCATCTCTTCAGTATTTATGTGGACTGCAGGCATAAAAAGGAAGAGCAGATTGATGGGTCGAAAGAATTACAGCACAGTTTATATAACATTTGTATTTGCATTTCAGTTTACAGTGCGTAATGCTCGTTTGTGGTTTGGATTGCACTGTGCCATGGTATAGCAATACAAAAAGAAGAAACAGGCGCATGAATTAGGAACAGGTAGAAATATAGATACAGGGAAAAAATATTGGATTTGGAGCTAATGTCTTCACAAGCAGCACACACGCACACGCACACACACACACACACACACACACACACACGCACACACGCACAAATGCATAATATGCAGCATCAAAAATGACATACCCGGCATGAATCAATATGTCTGGTTTAATATGCAGGCTTACATAGGAATATGTATTTAAGATACATTACTTAAATTTACTTTAAATTTAAGTAGAGTATTTAAGGATTCTTTAAGTATAGGAAGAACTCCATTCTTGACCACTTGTTAAAAATTAAGTGATCTAAGAGATAACTTCCCTGGATTTGGTGTATTGGCTTTGCTTTCTAGGGGCAACATGTGATCTTAATTCATTTGGTTATTTGTACTGAATAGTTAACTGGTCTTGTGATTGCGCGTGGTATAACCACTAGTCCATTTTACAATAAAATAAAACACATGGTTTGTAGTTCAAGTCAATAAATTCACTCAATGTGCACATGATCATTATTCATCTTTTGTCAATACTAGTGTGCGAAGATCACGATTGACGCGTTGTAGAGATGAACGAATTGTTTACTTTCTGACAGCTTCGCTCCTACTGTCCTGTCTCCTGAGTGGTTCCCTCCTCGCCAAGGCAACAAGCTCCTCCTTCCAAACCCTTCAATTCAGCTCGCTTCCATTTAGAAACATTTCATTTCATTGTTCTAGGACGCCGAACAGACCTCCTCCTCTCTCGTTTCTCAGGTGGCCAAAAAAAAAAAAAAAATGCTTGTGAGGAAATATCCAGCTGAAATGTCAGCAAAAATGAAAACAAATGGCACTGGGCCAAAAAGGGGACACGCTCGGGGTCATTAGCTTGTGCTACTGCACTCGGTGCCCCTGCTTCTCCCCGAACGCCCCCCGCCATCCCCGGCCATATCTGTCTTGTGCCTCCCACCGCAATCCCGCATGGAGTCGTTTGTTTGGAGTGGACATCAATCCATATTTGCTTTCAGTTCACACCTGGAGAGACGTCTCCTCACAGTCCAGCGCGTGGCTAGTATATCCCCCCCCCCCGCAGAGGCTCACCGTCCGACAGTTTCGCTGGTTACAAATGAAACTTGTTCTTTGTATAAGCAGAACACCTCCAGAGGAATCCTCTTTGGGTCGTATCTAGATTGAGATGAAAATACCAGAATAGTCACCTTATGACAGATGACACGGTCATACAGAATAAACCTGTGAGGATATCATCTCAGTCGCCGGGTCATTCTTTTGCAATCCGAGTGACCCAACACACTGGCAAACATTCAGTTATTCCCACAACCAAGGGGTATATTTAATAGAACTCTGCCAGGGGAAGAGCTTTAGCTCAACAGAAGACAGGGAGCAGTCCTGAGGTACTCGCCTGTAACAGGTCAGCACGGCAGGGGAAAAGCCAAGCAGATGCCTCCAAGAGAGAAAGTACCATGCATATTTGGATAGTGCCAAAGTTATTGTTCTTTTAGCCTTCCGCCGCAGCATATAACAGCTAAAATTAAATAATCGATATGACCTCAAAGTGCCACTTTCAGCTTTCATGTGAAGGTATTCACATCTATATCCAGGAAATGATATAGGAATTAGAACAGTTTTTATGCAGTATGTTGCCCCCCCCCACTTTTTTATAGGAACAAATGTGATTGCACAACTGCTCTGTTCTATTGCCAGGTGTGCTTTATTCCTAAAATGCATTACTTCAAAGTACGCAGATAAAAGGTTTAGGTTTGATTTCATATGTTGTATTTGTATCTTGAATCAGTTGTTATTAACTCTCAGTTTGAAGTCCAAAAACCTGTTGCTACTAGCTACGAATTGTTGCAGTAAAATCACAAAAAACAAAATAAAGCCATGGCAGAAACAACAAAAACATTTTTGGAACGACTCGATGACTAATACCGAAGGAATGTTCGAGTGATCGCGGGAACACCATTAGAGCTGGAGACCACAGAAAACAACTGAGATGGATGACCGAGTAATTATTTCCTGTCATTTTATAAATATTTCCCTGTAAATATGCAGGGCTTGTTTTGGATCGTTTGAAAACCAGGGATCTCCTGTAGAAGTTAAAATAGGCCTCAAGTTCCACAGAGTTGAATACAGCAGCAGCATTTTATGTACCCATATATGGGTCCATAGGTTTTATGGTGTTAACAGTACATTCAATATACTAGATTAATACAAAATGTGAAATTCTGACACATTTTAGGCTATAATAAAATATGGCTGAATTCTGGGACCCATCTATACATTGGAGACTAAGTGAAACCACATATCACTCACTCATATGCCTTAATATTGCTCTTGTAAGTAGGAATACCATTTTAATAGACAGCCATGGAATGTCTGCGCTCAATACAAGCTCAAAAGAGTATGAAAAGATCGAGCCAAGTCCAATCCCAATGATGGGTTTCAAACCCTTAGAAGTATAAAGTCAGTTGGCCGGTACCTTGTGCTTGTTGCTTACCCTGATCTCGCTGTAAGAGTAACACACATTAGTCGAACCCATGCTGCTTAGCACCCCAGGCACAAATAAGCCTTTTGCCTGACAATCACATTCTTGTTGCTCATGGTGTTGAAGTCATTTATGGTCCAGTGTCCTTAATGCGAAATCATGTGAATATAGTAGTTTTTTTTTTTTTTTTAATGTTTTGTACATCAGCCTCATGCCCTGGATCTTCTGGACACCTGCCTTGTGGGAGACAGAGAGAGTCACTTGTCTTTATATGCAATATGCAAGGGCTGTGTAATCTGCAGTTGTATGTGAGGTCAATAGTGACTATTTTTGGTACTGGCCCTAGGTCTATAACAAAGATTATTACTAATCAAGGAGAGGAGTGGAAAGAATTAATTTGACACCGATAAACTCAATTGATTTCAGATGTGAGTTAATACTGAGACAGAGCAAATTCAAGTAAGAAATGTGGTGTTCAATCGTTGTCTAGTCATTTCGGGAAGCTTGCAGCTATCTCAAATGAGCACAATAATGATATTCATACAGTATAAAATAGAGGAGTGGGCGATTATTTTTAACATTTTCTATCTCTGGAAATATTATTCTAGGCACTGTAGTCTCACAACCAGGCACCACTTGGTCATACCTACTATTCCAAACTATAATGGTTCCAAAACTGATTTGTCATATAATAGGAAACTTGTTTGTAGGACTAAGTAGCCATACAAATCAGAATATTCTATTTGCGTCAAGGATTAGCTAATGGTTTAGCTGCTCACTTGAGGTACTGATTGGCTCAATACCAAGGACAGAAATCTTCAGAGGACATCAGACCTTTATGTGGCTTTTCAAGGAGTGAATAATTATGGTGCAATCAAGATATCCTGGGATCTTGAGCATTTTTCAGTTTAAACTTCCCAGTTCCGACCCAGATGTGTTTGAAAGCTATACCTGAGAAGAACAAAAAAAGGGTGTTTGTTTATAACAGACTGCTTACTCAACGCCACACATTAACATTATCTACTCCCCGAGCATCGGCGAACTATGCACACCATGTTTATCTGATAGCTAGCAAACGTTACTACAACAGAATGTCCATGATCAGCAGGCCATATGGCTCATGGCAGCATCCTATTTAACAATGTTTTCATTATTAAATTTCTAATTTACAGTTGCTACATATTAACTGTGGTCCTAAAAGTGTAATACTGAATTAATTTCACATTACGAACAAAATATTTAGTTTTGCAATATGAAAGTTTAAAAATCACACTGGAACTCCCCAGTGAGAATTCTCATTTGGAGAGGTATTTGAGAGCACTTTTCTTACTCAAACATGGGATTATTCCCAGTTCCCAAGACCTCTTGAATGCATGATTAGAAACCACAAGAATGTTTCTCCCGAATTTCTTAATTGCACCTTCATCCTTTTTTGAGTATAAATCAATCTTATATTCACAGAATAGAATAGAGAGCATGACTAGTCTATTATCATGAATTTTGTGGTCTTATGGGAAATCGTGGTGGATATAATGCCTAAAATGTCAAGTGAAAACCAAGAATATCAACATTTGGGCAACAGCATCACAGTAAGATGAGTCAGGATGCTGCCATGTTGCCAAGGGGAAACATGTTCAGAGTTAAAAGTAATGGACCGAAAATAGATCCCTGAGGTATCCCAGAGTTTGCCCCAGAACATTCTGAGGACTTTTTTTTTATCCAAACAAACACAGATCTGTCACTAATAAGAACCCTGATGAGTGCATTACCTCCGCCATTTTGAAATTTGTTGGAGGAGGAATTACTATTGAATGGCTTCATGCACATCAACAAACAAATGAACGCCAGTGAAAACACATTACCTCCTGGTGGAAGTGTATAAATAATTGAAGCAATGAAGGGCGTGTTCAGTTTGCCAACTGAATTTTCTTATCTATGGAGAAGAATGAGGTGGTCTATGGTATCAAAGACAGCACTGGAGACTTGAGGAACAACAGCAGTATTGTAGCCAGTCCAGGGAAAGAGTGAATCATTCATTACTAAAATGAGAGCCGTTTCTGTGCCTTGATGCTTCTATTGCTATTGCAAGAGGCAATCATATTAACCACAGGAGTGATACTTAGTTCTGACATGCTGTGTGGGATGTGTTTGAATGGGTGTTACTACTGCCAGAACAGTAAGCATTTTAGATTTTGTCAGGAAAGCTAATATTTAGGTTAGCAATATGCTACAATGGCTGCTAATCCAGGGTCAGTTTTCATTTGACACACTTCATTGTACAGTCCTGAGCTGTGATATGACTCAGCAGCTGATGAGATCGTTGCATCACTTGCTGTGGGCATAGAACAAAGAGAAGCCATTTTTCCAGCCATGACAGAATTTTGTCATGTAGCTCACTGCCTAAAAAACCTTATGCACAGGTGCAACCGAAGTTCTTGCTCAGGTTCTGAAATAGCTGATGAGTTAGTTATCAATAAAGCAATAAAGAGATACCTGTTTAGATAACTGTCAGTGTTGGTTAAGTTATTTAAATCTTTTTTGTTGTTTAGTTTATTTTTAGTTCTTTTTATTTGTTGCTTTATATTTCCTTTCCTTTTCCCCCATGTTTTCCACGTGTCTCTGTTGTCCTCTTCTCACGCCCTCCCCGCTCTGTTCCCTAATTATCTCCTATTGCCCTGTTTTAGTCCCTCCAGCCTCTGCTGTCCCCCACTTCACTTTCCTCCTGTCCTGTTTTCCCTTCTCACCTCCTGCTCTATTTAAGCCCACTGTTTTCTCTTCTTAGTTACAGCTTGTCTCAGTTCTAGTCCTGTCGCTGACGGCCCTTTTACCGAGTCCTGATTCTCTGTGTATCAGTTTCTTAGTTCTGTTTCTCGGGTTTGGATTGTCCGCTGAGTGCGTTTACTTTCGGCTACAACTTTGCTTGATCACTGGTTTTTGATTCTCCCTCAATTCTTGCACTGCTGTCTACCTGGCTAATTTCTGGATTTCTGCCTGTTGTTTGACTTTGGGCTTTCCCAGTGATTCTGTTCTGCAATCCCACCACTGGTTTTTGATTTGGACTGTCTGATCTTGATCTTACTTCAGTAAACAATGTGATACTGTACTCCTGCCTGCACCTGAGTCCTGGGACACCATCCTACTAGTAACTAAAGTAATGATTATGTCAATCAATAAGTTTTGTCACACAAACTTAACAGGGAGAAATGATGCCTTGTACTTTTAGTTTGCATATTGCAATGGCAACCAAGAATTTGTTTGTGCTTTAATTGAGGAAAATGGGAGAGAAGGAAAAGGACTGAAGAAGATATTACTGCTGTTAACCTTCACACTTTGGTATTAAGGCTGTGCGCACTCAGCTTGGGCAATCAGAATTAATGAGCTGAAGGACAGTGTGCACAGTGTATTGTCAATGTGAGTTTGTGTGTTAGCTGCAATCACCATGCATGCCGTTGTGTAGAATGCTCAATCATTTACATATTCTATACTGGGAAAATGCTGTGTCTTTAATAGCGCCTCATCTGGGGATAAAATGAGATGCCACATATGGCTCTACTGGTGATGTGCTGCCCAATCTCAGTCTATAGCAACCGCAAGTGACTGCCAGCAAGTACGCGCAAGCAGTTACCAGCAATGCCATGAAAATGTGGTCTTAAGGCACTTCCTAACAGCTCTGCCTTGTTATCCATGGTTGCCGTAGGCTGTTGGGCATCCAAGCCGTGCCATGTG
Source organism: Gymnothorax reevesii (assembly GCA_029721435.1). Taxonomy (NCBI): domain Eukaryota; kingdom Metazoa; phylum Chordata; class Actinopteri; order Anguilliformes; family Muraenidae; genus Gymnothorax; species Gymnothorax reevesii. The sequence continues at coordinate 56,687,704 of CM056582.1, forward strand.
AACAAGGCTTTAGATTTACTCCAGAGTGGCTGTGACTGAGATTCAGACTCTGCCGATAGCTCTGACAGTTGCTGCTCGAGTGGTAAATATACAGTCAGAGTTAATAGTTGCCCTCAGATTAGCCGATGCATTTAGTCTTAAAAGCAAGCACCTATAACAACCTTATTTAACATTTAAGTGGTAGAAGTGCAAACGAGGAAATCAGATGATAGCGAGTCCATCTAGGGAGGAGGCTGGGTTGTCGGTTGTGACAGCAAAAGAGCAGAATTTCCCACAGGAGACATGTTCCAATCGAGAATTTACCATTTGCACCTGTGAATCACAATGGTCTTTTGAAAACCACAAACGCCTTACCCTAACTCTGCACCCAAACTTTAACATAACCCTAACTTTAACTTTATGACGCTGTCATTCCAACCGAAGTCACAAGGTTCCTGTGACCATTTGTTTGGATGGTATAGTGGCACTTTTTCTTGTGGTAATTCAACAATTTACCAATATGGTCTTTTGGGAATGAAGACGAGTTGAATCCATCTCAGGGTGACGGCAATGGTTTTTGCTCTTGATCAAGATGGGAATGCAATATGACTTCACTTTTTTCAAAGCACCACCCCCGATGGTCTGGTCTATAAAGAAAACAATAGTTTTTATAGATTAACATAGTTTGGACCTGGTAACAGATCCAACATATTGATATTATTGTACTTGTCAATTTCAGATTGATATTTTTTGAATAGTTTTGATAAAATTAATATTTTATACAAATCCTTAGTGACAATGAATAGTTGAATGCTCAGTGCTGATAGTCTTCAGTGATATCCTAACACACTCTCAAGCTGCTCTACAGACATTAATGCTATGTCACGCTACCAAGTTTTTGTTTTGAAATGGCGTTTTTAAAACGAAAACGATCTTCGTTCGCATGAACGATACCATACCAAAAGTCAAACACGGCGGTGGTTGTGCGATGGTCAAGGGGCTGCTTTGCTTCAGGGCCTGGCCAATGTCATAACTGACGGTACCATGAATTCTGTTCCCACAAAATCCAAAAAAAATAATGAAGTTTGTGACCTAGATCTCAAGTCTGGTTATGCAGCAGGACAATGATCCGAAACACACAACCAAGTCCACCTCTGAATTGCTGAAAAGACATAAAATGAAGGTTTTGGAATGGCCGAGTCAAAGTCCTGACTTGGAAAATTGAAACAGGCAGTTTATGCTTGGAAACCTTTTATTGTGGATACATTTAAAAAAAAAAAAAAAAAACTCTGTAAAGTGGGCCAACATTCCTCAACAGAGATGTAAAAGACTGAATGCCAGTTGTTGTAAATTTGTTTGATTGCAGTTTTTGCTGCCACCAGTGGCACAAACAGTTAATACTTTTCGGGGAGCAATTATTTTTTCAGCGGTAATTTCCAACCCCATTTCCAAAAAAGTTGGGACACTGTGTAAAATGTAAATTAAAACAGAATTCAATTGTATCTCAAATTATTTAAACTGTATATATATATATATATATATATATTTTTTTTATATGGGAAAAGGAAAACACACCAGATGTTAAACAGGGAAATATTATTGTTTTTTGAAAAATATCAAGCCATATCAAGTGTGATGCTAGCGACACATTGCAAAAAAGTTGGGACAGGGGCAAAAACAGACTGGAAAAGTTGAATAATTCTAAGAAAAAAATACACCTGGTGGAATATCTCATAGGCAATTAGGTTAATTAGCAAAAGATGAGTGCCATGATTGAGTATAAAAAGAGCATCACAGAGAGGCTGAGGCTTTCTGAACTGTAGATGGTAAAAAGCTTCACCACTCTGTGAAAGACTATATCAAAGATATTCTATATTTTTGGGGACATTGCACTATGACGCCATCTTTCAAATTCTCTTGCACAGCAGCTTCTTGGCCAGCAAGACCAGACACCGGTCTCTTTGAAAAGGAAGATGCCTATATCTCACATTCTGTCGCATGCATTGCCATTCGATTCCCATATTTGTGGACACTGTCAAACTATCCACAACATCGAGTCATGAAATTTATTCTGAAAGACATTAATACCTTAGAGACAGGAATTGTTTTCTCTCTAAAAACTTGTGTCCCTCAATTTGACCTCTCAAGGTCACTCAAGGTCAAAGGTTATGGTGCTGAATGAAAGCCTATAAGTGATATATGTTGATAATAATAAACACCTCGCTATCTCTAATAATTTTTTGATCTATAATGGAAAACAAGCAAACATAAGCAATGACCATGCCCCCCCTGACATTTAACGCCCAACTGCTAAGAAAACTATTAGAGATACCACATCATGAAGCACATGAGCAGAAGCAGAATTGACAGATGCACTTTATGGATTTAGTCGAAGTTGATATGATCATTTTTACCCAAGTTATTGCAGAAAAACGATTTTGATCTTTCCAGTGACCTTGACCTTGACCCAATGCCCTAAAAAATGTATGGGGTCAATTCTAGACAAATGCCCACCTATTTCAAAAGTTGCATGAAGATTGGTCCTGCCATTTTGACGTAATGTTTCAAAGAAAGAAAGAAAAAGAAACCCCAGCAAAGGCAATACCTCGCCCTCCGGGCTCCACTCCGGGTGAGGTCATCGTAGTCCACAACAGGCCACAAAATTGGCTGGTAAATTCATTGTCTCTACCTTTCCCATGATCATTTTTTCTCAGATCCACCTTGACCAGTGAATGGTGGATGCCAGCACAAAGTCAGCAAGTTTACCTCTTCTGATAAACAGGCAAACATACAGTGATTGAAATTCCTGGATACTCTTTCCAAAACAAGATTCATAATAGCCGAGTCTCAGTGAGTGAATATAATTGAACATAATGTGTGCAACCATTAGAGAGCTCTCAGTCCTGTTGCTCAAAAGAAAAGAGCAACTCTGTTCATTTTCTGTTTCTCCTTTCTATCTCAAAACAGGAACAAGCCTTATGTACCCTTTCATATTTTTGCTCTGTGTATAAACATGGGCGACAAATTAAAAGAAAAGCCCCAAATAAATGATTTAACAATGAAAATAAATGCAGATGCTTCCATTCATCGTCCGGGTACAATTCGGGTCCACTCTCCGCACCACTTAAAGGCAGAAGGGTCACTGCAAATCAATGCTGACTTACTTTGCGCGATCATTAAATCTTACAATTAAGAATTCCTGCCATGATCAGAGTGGTCTCTTTTGGGACCGGAATGGCTCAAGCCTCACTGGGGTCACTGGACGGTTTTACGAGAATAAAAATGATTCAAAGCACATGACCACCTTCACAGTCACCAGATCTCAAATCAAGTGAACTCATACGGGATATTTTGAAGTGTTAAACAGCGCTCTCCATCAAGATCAACAAAACTCCAAATGAAGGAATAGCTCTTGAAAGAAAGGTAGTCCATCCCTCCAGTAAATTTTCATATTACTCAACACAGAAAACAAGCAATAACATAAGTCACGAACGTAATACATTTGTAAAGCAACATAGCCTACTGTGTCGTTCTAAAGCAAATCCTTCGTACATCGTAAAGCATCAGCTCAGATAGCAGCAGGAAAGAAAGAGAGAGAGAGAGAGAGAGAGAGAGAGAAACACATGGAAAATGAATTGATAAACAAAGAAGAGACCGTCCCCCTCTCTCCGATCGCCGCCGCTGCCAGCCCCACACGCCCATCTTGGCCACCAGCAGTCCGTTCCCAGCGACAGATCTAATTAAGCCGTTACTTCGTTTCATTCCAAGCTGAGGCACATCTGTCTTTCCTGGCAGCTCCGGCCCCATCCCTCGACCCCGACTCTACTGTAAGGAGCCGACCGCCGTTCAGCGGACCTGCCTGCCTCAGGGGGGTCACGTACATTTCTGCCCGCGTCACTGTATTGCAGTCACACCGGCCCTGGACCTCCTCAGTGGGGAAGAGCTACTGGCTCACCATAGCCATCTGATTTGTGCCCTGTGTTTAATGGGGGTGGCGACCAGCCAAGGACTCCGTGCAACTCCGCAACCTTCCCAGCAAGTCCGCAACGTTTGCAGTTTCTTCTTATTTTATCTGCTCGACGATGCCTCAAGTATGGAGAGGAGAAAGACTCCTGTATCGTTCTAATTTCCAAAATTTACTGGCCTGCCATGTGAGAACAAATAGGAATCCACCTCTGAAAGGCAGATCCTGAATGAGGTTAGGCTATAGAGAACTATTTGAGTACACTAATAAAAAAATTTGATCACCTTAACTCTTTGAGTGCCATAGGCGAGTATAGTTGTCGAACTGTGTAAGTATCAATACCAGATGCTGTTGAAAACTATCATGTGGCAACTTGTTTTTTGAACAAGTTGACGCATGATAGGTTTTCAACAGCTCAGGATAATTTCATTTTTAATTCCTTCAAAATGTATTCAGCGCTCATAGGGTTAACAACAGCATGGATTTCACCGGCCTGATGAAAGAGATTATATTTTAACAGGGCAGTTATGGATGTGAAAATTTTTGCTCAGCTGTGTGACTTTTTAAAAGATTACAGATGTCATCAAATCAAATAAATCTTTATAAGGGACCTATTATGCTGTTTTGTTTTTTTTCTCCCCAAGTTATAATATTCTTGATAGTCCAAAAGGGCATCTTACAATCTTTTGATGAAAAAAAACAAAAAACATACAAGTCCTCAATTTCAAGACTATTTGGTTCCTGTCATTCCAAACCTCCTGGAAAACAGACTGTTCTGAGTGGGCATTCCTTCAATGAAATGAGCTCTGCTTTGATTGGCCAGTGAATAAAGCTACTCGTGTCAATGAAAAGGGACAATGTAAAAATCCACCAGCTACTATTGTCTCTAAATACACGACTGGCTAAGTAACTAGCTCCTAAACTACACAATGCATAGGGAATGGTAATGTCTGCAGGCTGGGAAACTATGAGAATGGTGGTAACATTCACGAAAGAGTGTAAGTCGTCATGGCCTCTTTGTACATTCTGAAGCTGGCAGAAAATGAAGACATTTAATGTTATGTTGGTCTTTGCTGTCAACAACAAAGCATCTTCTTACTACCCTCATGTCTGCCTCATTGGTTCTTACCCTGTTCCAGCAGTCATACAGGTTGGTCCTGTTCATTGATTGATTGTGTTGTTTTTCCCTTTGTGTGATCAGCTGTAGACACTCTGACTGGCTTGTGTATGTCGGTAATTGTTTTTGTCTCAGTTGGGGCTGGATTGTCTTCAAAGAAGAGGTTACTCTAACCTCTCACCCTAAAATGTAGTTTTCTTCACTGATGTCTCTTCCACAGAGCTAAGTTATTAGTGGGCAAATTGTTAGGAACAGGAGGTTCTCCAAGCTGTCTTCAACTTCTCTTATTCCTCCTCATTATTAACACTTCCTAATGGTTTATCGTTGATCCTGCAATTGGCTGCCCCTTAGCCCAGTTTGTAACACACTTGATGTTTTAGTTAGAATAAAAGTCAGCCTTCTTCAGCAATTTTATCCTGTGACAGGCACAGATTACCATATAAGTCAGGAGTCTCCAACCCTGTTCTGGGAAAGCTACGACCCTGAAGGTTTTCACTCCAACCAAAGCAAAGTACGCCTCTTTTCTCAGATAGAGATCTCGATGAGCTGCTGATTAGACAAATCTGGCGAGCTGAATTAGGGGCAGCACAGAAAACTTCAGGATAATTGCTCTCTAGGAATAGGGTTGGAGACGCCTGATATGAGAATATCTGCCGCACGATGACATTGTACCGTAGCTACAAAAGGAAAAACTGTAGGAAACGGAGTGTTCAGCACTGTTGGAAGCCAGAGGATTTTTCTTGCGCCTACATATGTTACCCCCTTTATTTTAAACTAAAGACATGTTTAATATGAGAATCCTTCATTGTAACACTAAATAAGACGCAAAATACGGAAAACCATAATAGCTCCCCTTTAGGCCACGGGAGCGACAATGTTGTGCAGTGTGCAACTCAAGGGCTGTTCAGAGGAGACTGTTTTATACATAAAGATTTTACATTTTCATTTTGTAAACAAGTACAGTACAGGTATATGCATTTCATGTGAAAACTGAAAAACAATTTCTTTTAATTCTTAGTTAATATCATTGGATTTCACAGTTCCCTCCCTGATTAAAATAACAGAAAAAACATTGGATTAGGAGAAGCTTCATTCTCTCTTCTATTTGCTGGTTGTACCTTGATCTGAAAGAGCTGAAACTCCTAAACTGATTTATTGAGCCCAGAAACTAAAATGAAAAGCAACCGCTGGTATTTGCTGAGCACCCGTTTTGGATGTTGTGCTTCTGAAAAGGAATCAAATGGACTGCTGAATATATGGTTCAATACACTCCAACTGTGGTGATTCTTGAATAGAAGGTGCACGTCAGCACAGTGCTTTTGAACTGGGGTTGAATTTGAATGGCTGAAATGGAAATTGAATGATTCAAAACCAGGCCTCTGAGTCAATGCTGATAAAATGTGCTATGCAGAAGCTGTCACATTTGACTCTGTTTCTTCAATTAAGATGAGTAAAAAGAACTAACAATCACTATTTTTTTTATTTCAAACATCCATGCTATTTTTCAATAATTTAGTCATAGCAAGCTTATATTTATTCAGACACAGTGGTGTGATAACTGTTACAGCTTGATCTGTTGGCTTTGTAACAAAGCATTGGATGTGAGCACAAGTGCGGATGTCTCTTGGTGATAATGTAAAATATGATGGTCTTTCAAAAAAGCTCTCTCTGTCCTATGACTGTCTAAGACTGTCACCGTGAACTTAACATTTGACTGCTTGACAGTGGTAATTCAGTAAATGTTGGCTACAGAAACGCAAAGTTTAAAATGAATTACATACACCGAGGTTGTTTTTAGACTCAGTGAGGGGCAGCACTGCACTGAAACGGCCTGAAATAGAAAATTTGCCTGGTTGTACATTGTTTTACATTACAACACAATGCAGACGTAAACACTGTGCTCCAAACACAAATATAAAATACAGGGTGAGCAAAAAGAAAGAAAAAAAAAGCAGACACAACGTTTGCAAAAATGAAGCACATGAATGAGATGCGGGGAGCAGAGAGAGTGGCTGAGAGACTGACGGGGTCGGAGATGGTGAAGAGGATTGTGCTATTCTGAGGAGGTCCTGAGGGACATTTGTGATCTGGAAGACTGTTGGGACAGAATTTCTGTCAAGATGGAAATCCAGATTTCCTGTAACGCCTCCGAGAGTCAGGACCCACGTGTACGTGTCCAAATGTTAACTGTCAAGCATGAAGCTCAAGTTCTTCCTGATAAAACTATATGCTTCCCTTCTCCCTGTCAATAATGTGTACCGATACTTAGTCACAGTTTATTTACAATTGGTAGATTTTTTGCCAAGACTTAAACAATGCTCATAACCGACCATTTTGTGACTAATAATCTGTTCATATTGCTGTGAGTTAAGTTGTAATATAGTTTGTTTTTCTGATGCATAGATACACAATACCTAGCTCAAAATTTTAATCTGAACCTTCAGGCATCAACTTTCTGTTGTGATTCTGGTTCTGCCTTGCCATGTCTTTGTTCTGACTGCCATATGTGTATTTTGATCCTTGCCATGTCTGACTATTCTTTAGAAATGTGTATTTGGTTGCTTTTTCGTCCATGCATTGTCTTAGTTTTGGTTTTCCATGTTTTACTTCTCGCCATAGTTTTATTCCAGTCCATGTTTTGATTGTTCCATGCATTGCACTTTGTGTCCCCCTGTCTGGTCCTTGGTCTTGTCTTTGCTCACAGCCCCAGTAATGCGTGCCACTCCTTCGGGTGATTTAATGGTTTCTGGGTTTCAATCTTCCTGCCCCATCTCGTTTACTTCCTTCTCCTTGCTTTTTCTATATTATTAACACATACTAGCAGTTGTTTTTTCTAATTTACTAACCAAGACTAACATTGTATATAAGACTAACTTACTAACGAGCACTCGGGATTGTACACCTGCACTTACTAATAGATGAACAAGCTCTCAGCACTCGCCCTATTCTAGTCTCCGCCTCTTGTCTCTCCCTATTCTTCGCTGCTGCATTTCAGTAGAATCTCCACACCTAATGCTTTCCTTTCTCTTAGTATCTGTGCACGGTAGAACTCCTTTACCGGAGCTGAATCATTGTCCATAAGTTTGTCCCGTGATCCCTGTCCGCGTTTTGGCTTCTGCCAATTTCATGTGATCAGGTTCTCCCTAATGTGTTGCTCCCTTGTAATCAGTCTGTCTGCTTGCACCTGTGTTCTGTTATCATGTGACCCCCTGAAATGTATATTAGGTGTCTCTTCACAACACTGCCTTGTCAGATCGTTCTCTCATGTTTACTTGTGCCACATTCATTTCGCCTCGTTCTCATTGTGATTATCTTTCTGACTGGACCGTCTTGGATTTACAATTTTTGCCTACTCCCTGTACTTCGCTGCCTTCTTGTTTATTGAACCCTTTTTGTCCGACTTTGATTTTTGTGATTGGTGCCCTGTTTACAGTTCTGGATATCGCCCTTTGGTTTCTGATTTTGGATTGTGGACTCTGTACTGTTGCCTGCTCTGTTGGGGGTTTTCCCCCTTCAGAAATAAAGCCTCCTTTTTGTATTTTACTGGTTCTCGCTAGTGGTCTCTTTCGTAAAACCTCACACTTGTGTTGAAGTTGGTTAAATGTTTGACCACAGTTATCATAATGATGGTGCGATTTATTGCTTATAAATGGTCAATGGATAGACTTTCTCAAAAGATGTCAGAGAAAGTGAAATCAACTCAAACCCCCCCCCCCCGATAATGCATTCTTGGTCCTATTTCCTGGTCATTACATTAACTGCTTGCATTCCAACAAATTCTCATCTCGCATTGTCATATAGTAATGCTCCCTGACCAAGGGTGATATACGATGAAATGGAGGCTTTAGGCGTCCTTACTTGACATTTAGGGTTAGGATTCGGGTGAAGTGTTCGGGTTAGGGGGTATAGTTTGTTTTTAACTGGAGTCAAATAAGGACACCAAAGGCCTCTTTTTTCATCGTGTATTGACACTTGGTCAGGTAGCGTCACTATGTGACAAGTCGTCATGAGACTGGGCTCTGCTTTCCTGTATGCTGAGAAATCTCTGAGGATGCGATATCACAGGAATGTTTTTTTCAGCAAAACAAAACAATTTGTGACGGCATGTTGTGTCGAAGAAGAAACCTGTGTTCTCTCTCCCTCAGGTCATGGCAGTTTCTTGTTTTTACCTCTCTGAAGAGAATTAAGACACCTTGATGCACTTGGAACACCCACGCTTTTTTTTTTTTTGCTTTTTTTCTGTCCATTGTTTACATCTGTTTTTGAACAAATCTGTCACAACAGGAGTACAAGTTTTTCAATATGCATAAACCTGAGTGGAGCTCACTGCCTTCGTGACACCACAACTAAATGCCTAAGACTTGTGTTCATATAAATTGGATTTTGAAAAGAAAAAGTTTTAATTCCTTGATATATTCATTGTGCTAACTTTATATTCATGTGGGCATGACTCAGAGTATACAGCCTGCTGGCGTAGGTTCAAGGTTTACTTGTTTTTTGACTGATAAGATGCACAGTGTAAGAGAATTTAACCATGGTTAATGCCTGTCATGGTGGTTACAGTATCTCAGAACAGCTGCCCTACCTGGATTTACAGACAGCAAAAAATTCAGTGTGAAGCAATTTTGCGGCTCAAAACACCTTGTTTCTGAGACAGTTCAAAGGAGAATAGGCAGGCTTCTTCTTTCTAGCTTATTCGTGTCTTTGTATTGACTTTGCATATCATCTGGCCGGGCAAATGATTCGTTTCGCGCTTGGTGGAAACACGGCTTAAAACCGGATTACTGAAAACTGGAGGTACATTGCTCAGTTTGATTAATATTTTCCTACAACATGCAAATAGTCAAACTAGAATTTGACAGGAACAACGTGGATCCACTTGTTCTCGGATAAGCTGGTAGTGGTGGAGTTGGGATAGAAATTTTTTTTTTTTTTTTGGGACATGTCAGGCCCCTTTATAACAATTTAGCATCCAACACATCCAGTCTGACAATTCGACAGTTGAGGACACAACATGTCTTGTTGGTTTTGCTATCATGATAGTGATGTCATGGTCCTCTGATGGCCTGCAGAGCTTCAGGTCCTTATGCAATGGAGCACCTTTGGGATGCAGTTTAATATGAGGTTTGCAGCACGAATGTTTGGTTGACAAATTTACTGGAACTGTGTGATGCTCCATAATCCAGAATAATCCAAAATCCATTTGATATGTTTTCTATACCTTTCCAAATGACTTGAGGAATTCAGTATGTCATGGAGGCAGAAGTGGGACCCTCCAGATATCAGGTATCTGTACCCAAGTGGATACTTGGTTTACTTCATGTCACATACTTGCAATATTATACTATTGTCTGCAACCAGATTTTGCGAAATATCTCTAATAGTTAAATTTTTTCCACCACCGCTGAATCACATTGCGCAAAATCTGAGTAAGAGTTTGTTAACCTCAACATACCGTACACACGGTATGGTGTAAAATAAGGGTATAAAACAATTAAGCTCTTCTGTGCGTAAATTATCCACATGAAATACAAGCGCTCATGAAATACAAGCAAAAATGACAAGAAAAGAACAGAATGTAGAACAATTATATGCTCTGTATGAAAAGTAAATCAGTCCACAAGCCAAGAACCACTCCATTAAAAAAAACCATCAACTGAATGCAAACAATGATGTTTATTGGGCCGGCGTTAACAGTGCACACCAATAAAGTGTAGACAGATCAAGAAGCACGGACGAAGATGCAACGGGTCTGCGGTGTGGGCAGGACTTTGGTGAGGGATTCACTGTAGATCCCGGGCTTGGAGAGGCTTCCAGACCCTGTCATAGAGAAGTAATCAGAGAGAGGCACAGACAGACAGGGGTTGAAACGTAAAGCAGATAAAGGATGAGGCAGAGCGGACATCGTCGGAGACGAGCGTAAGGCGAGCGTTTGAGGTGTGGTCCTGCTCCTGAACCTTCGCTATTCAGCGCCATTTCAATCAACTTTACCCACTTTTTATCGCTTCTCTCTCGCCGTCGCCCCTTCCTTCTCACCCTACTTCCGCATCTCCTGTCCATCCCTTCTGCAGCGCTCTCGAGTCTAACCTCCTCACCTTCTGCTCACCCTCCTCTCTCCTCTTTGTCTTTCACTCTCTCTCTCCACGCCTTTCCCTGTCCTCGCCATCTCTCCCGTACCTCTCCTTTTCCGGCTCTGTTCTTCCCTCTCCCTCTTTCTCATTCACTGTTCGCGATCCCCCCCTCCAGAAAGGCACTGGGGAGATGTGCTGCAGCACAAAGATAATGGTCATTAGCTCCTCAATCTTGCGAGCATAATGTGTTTTTGACGTGTGATTACGCCGGAGGCCCTGGGGTGAGCGGGAGATGACACCATGATGGAGTGTCAGGTGTTGCCGGCAGATTCAGAGGAGCCGCGGAGAGGAGAGAGTGTGTATGTGTGTGTGTGTGTGTGTGTGTGGGGAGGGGGTGTGTGTGTGTGTGGGGCAGCAGTTCGTGGGAGAGGAAATGAGACACACTGGGACATATCTCCCGATGCTAACAGGCTGGAGTGTGTGCGTGTGTATGCGCCCGCACATGTGTGTGTGTGCGTGTGTGTGAATGTTTGTATGACTGCCTGTGTATTTGTGCATGTTACCTGTGTGTGTGTGTGTGTGTGTGTGTGTGTGTGTATGCCCCGAGAGCATGAGTGTGCATGAGAGTGTGTGTGCGTTTAAGAGTGAGTGAGAGTGTATATATTTGTACATGTATCCATACAAGATAGTGAGTTAGAAGGTAAAGATGCATGAGTGCGTATAATAAGCGTGAGTGTGAGAGAGTGTGAGCAGGTGCGGGGCAGTGTGTGCATAGACTGAGATGGTGAGTGAGATTGAGTGTGTTTCTGCATTTAAGAGAGAGTGTGTCCAATGAGAAAATGCATGTGTGCATATATGTTGAGTACGCAAGAGTGCATGTGTCTGTGCTCAAGTGTGCGCATGTTAAAGTGAGCGAGACAGTGCGCAGTACAGAATGAGCACGCTTGGGTTCAGCATGTATACCTACCTTGCGTATGTGTTTGCGTGCGTCAACAAATCGGTCAAATTCAGCTTGAGTTATTGCAGGGTGACTGCTTTTCAGTGCTTCCTGAACAAATCATCTTTGAAGAAAGCGCAGCAAAAACAGATATGAAATACAGCACCAGTGACATTATCTATGTAATGCTGATATGCTGTAAGAATATTTGGCAAAGGCTTGGACAGGACCTCAAGTTTAAAATCTTGTTTTTCCTGTGTTCACAAAGAGCTGGGTGCAAGGTGAATCGCAAGCATTAAAATATTGCCTGGCCTACAGTGGGAATATGTACTTTGATTTCAGAGGAGTTTAAACGTGACATTTATTATTATTATTATTATTATTATTATCCATCCAAAATCCATTATCTACAGCATTTATTCCTCAATAGGGTCATAGAGGAGCTGGAGTCTATCCCAGCTGACCATGGGCAAAAGGCAGGGATACGCCCTGGGCAGCTCGCCAATCTCCAGCAGGGCGCACACACCATTCACACACCATTCTGTGGTGGTTCTGCCCTGCAGTCCCTCCCCCTGCTGCATTCTACACCTCCACCTTAATGGGCAACAGGTGTGGCTCGTTGAGGTGGAGGTGAAGGCTTGTTATATAAGGGCTGGCTGCGCCTTGAGAAGCAGCAGCAATCTGGTTTTGAAGCCCTGCTGGCTTTTGTGCTGCTGCTCTCCTTGTGGTTTTTTCATTGTCTTTTGAAATATTTATTAAAAAGTTATTTGTTTTTACTCTGCGTTTGGGTCCCTTTCAGTCTTTGGGTACATGGTCCCAGTGCCTGCGGGCTTTTTGCCTTCTGCCGGTGGGACCAAACCATGTCACATTCACTAACACACTCATATCTACAGGCAATTTATCATCTCCAACTAGCCTGAAATGCATGTGTTTGGACTATGGAATGAAACCCATGCGATCACAGGGAAAGCATGCAAACTCCACATAGAATGGCCTTGAGCCGGATTATAAAAACAATTAGCGGATATATTTTAAATTTCATTTAACTTGAATTTTGTTGCGGTGATTCAGTAGCCAAGCTATATTAATGTTTTTTGGATTTTACTTTGTATGTGCGCGTAGTGAGTATATTGTACATCCTTTCCTGTCATTCGAGCCTTCAAAGTATTCAATCAAAGTTGGAATGGACCAATGTAGGGCTAGTAATGAGGTAAAAAATTTGAATCATAATGTGATTTGAAACATAATTTCAGCAGGTTATCGCAATGATGACTCAGTACAAAAGCAGCATTTAGAAAATGCTTTGTCCTTCAAGAGCAAAAATGAGCCAAGTATTGACAATTTGCCAACAAATGTGTGAGGAAATCATTGAAACATTTAAAAACAATGTTCCTCAAAGAAAGATAGGGGGATTTGGATAATTAACCCCCTATGGCGCATGGCATAGTTGTGAGACATTGGAGGAATCTGGAAGGATGTTTGTATGTAAAAGGTAAGGGCACAGGCCCAAGCAGAAGCCTGTGATCTGTGATCACTCAACTGGCACTGCATCAAAAATTATTATTTATCTATTAATGATATCGTCGCTGTCGGGTGCAAACCTCCTATGTCCAAAAATCATGATTTTTATTTTTTTCCATAAATCAATACTATTGGTCACCCTTTATGTCTGAATGTGGTTTTACAAATATTTAACCACTGAAAGTATTTAAAACCGCCTGTGACTAGACCTCCTAACTCCATTGGATCCTGAAACTGTCGACCAAACATCCTAACTCCACCCCCACCCCTCCGCTATATTTTAAAGTACATCAAGAGGAGCGGATACATTACTGTTGTATTTCACTGCGGTAAACAGCTCAAAGTGTTTTCATATAAGGCTTCGGTTACTGCAAATTCAATCAAAAAGTATGCAGTGTACCTGATTCATCGATTTTAACAACGTGTCAAAGTACTGCACTTGCCAGCGATGTGATAAGAAATTACCAGAGCAACGTTATTCACAGCCTGTCTCTCGCTAGCTATCTTCAGATACTTCATTGAAAGTTATACTTATATAAAAAAAAAAGACGACGCACATTTATTCTATGGCAATCTCTACAGACAGAACATAATCAAAACTGTTATTTAAACACATATGGGTGTCCAGCCTTCCTCAGGAAACAAACTTCTACACACACGGTGAGTCATTAGCAGGTGAAAGCGTCCAGTAATCAGAGTACACCGGTCTAACGGCTGGATGCCGACACGTTTTAAAGTAAAAGTTTTTTTTTTTTGTAATTCAGTACCTCCAATCTGGAATACTTAATCAGGGAACTTTGCATGATCACCTTGGCTTTTCCACATGTCCGGCCCCTTTCCTCATATCAGGGAAACTTTCACAATTTGCAAGTATGTCCCTTGGCACATTCCCCTCGGCTATTGCTATGTTCAAAATCATCATTTAATCTTTTATAAAAGCAGTAGAAGGAACTATACCGACTGTGAGGCTCAGATTCTTCTTTATCAGGGCCTGTCTGGTCAACTGGAGGCACCTAGGGGAACTCTAATCTACATAAACCTTCCCAGCAGACCCTTCCCAATTTGCATCCCTGTAGCGCATTGGCCAATTGCGCGCTAATTCTGAAAAGAGCTGCCGAGCACTGCTGGTAGATACGGCCACTGCTGGTTGATATGAGGCGGGGAGCGAACCCGCACTTTTGCTTCGCAATGCGATGCCTCGTTTTTTTTTCATCTTCATTATTTCAAGATTTGCTCAGGACGTAAGAGTTTTCAAAAGCGCTCCTATCTCTAAGTTGATGATACCGTAATGCAATGAACTACTGCAGCCACTGCGGCCGTCATAATCAGTGATGGCAAAAACCTTGTATCTCCACTTTCATTGGTCACAAACCTCCTAACTCCATGTGAGCTTGATATGGATAAAATATTGATGAAGTATTGACACATTCAAATATCTGACTACATGTAAAGACAGAATACCAAATTTGATGACGTCGTGTCCAGTTATTACAAAACCATGCGGTTTTTCTTTATTTCCTGAAAAGTAACAGCTTTGGACATTGGAGGTTTGCGCCCGACAGTGACGATATGATATCATGGGCTCAGGTTTACTTTAGCAAATCTTTGTCAAGTATCAAAATATGTAGTGTAATCCACAAATGCCAGTTAAAACTTTATTATGCAAAAACAAAGGCTTATTTCAACAGGGCCCAGAAGTGCTGCTGACTTCATCAGGCCATTACAGAGTGGGAACTTGTACTGTGGTCAAACAAATCAATATTTCAGGTCTTTTTTTGGAAGAGATGGATATTGTGTGTTCCATATGCCATGCTCCATCATGGTATGGGGTTGTATCATTGCCTTTGGCGAGGGTAACTTCCAATTCTGTGAGGGCTCCTTAATGGTGTATAAGCGCACTGAGATTTGGAGCGACATATGCTGCCTTCAAGACAAAGTCTTATCCAGGGAAGTCAATGCAAATTTCAACAAGAATAGACAGAGCCTCTCCCTGCACACATTGCAAAGACATGGTAGTGTAAAGAGAGGGTGTAGGTGCTGGACTGGCCTTCTGCAGTCCTGACATCCCCATTTGGTGGATTTTGAAGCACAAAATGTGACAACAAAGACCCTTTGCTGTTGCACAACTCAAGACTTGTTAGCAGGAAGAATATTAAAAGAAAAAAAAAACATGAAACATTTAAGAAAATGTATATGTTGAAACCTTAAATTAAAAAAATGTGCAGTTGTATTGTTTTGACGTAATTCAGGTAAAAGATAATGTACATATCACTGCTTTCAATTTTAATTTTAATTTAACATAACATCTTAACCTTTTCTGATTAGGGACTGTACGTTGTATTATTAATATCCACAGGTAACAACTTTGTCCTCATCTAAGTATAAGAATCTAAAAGTAAAACAAAACATAAGCCATGTTTTCTGACTAAATTCCCTTCAGAATGTAGGGCAGTATATCATGAAGCAGGATTGTACTGAGTTAAACTTGGCATTATTGTTTTCTAACTTCAGTGCAGGTTCTAGAAGTGAGAGTGTTCTGCTGTTCTCCCAATTGTCCAGCAGCTGTCCAGCTTTCTCAGTAGTCCTACTTTGTGAGACAGGCTATTGGGCCGGTTCCACAAAGCAGAAGTATTGTATTATCCAGATCCTGAAAATGGCACAGGATAAAGCCTGGAAAAGTCTTCACTTCCGCCCCTCTTCCAGATTCAGGAGTTACCAAGCTTAACTGAAGTAATTATCCAATTATCCAGGGATTCTCATGATGGTGCGGACGGAATGAGTGAACGCAGGGCCTTTAAATGCGTTTTTCTTTCAGGGACTGAGCGGACACTCTGTCAGGGCTGAAGGACCCTCTCTAGAGAGGGAGAGCCCCCTCGTAACACCAGCTGCTTTTCCAGCTCTCCTCTCTGTCCGCAGCTCTCCCTCGTGCGGCTGAAAAGAGTCCACGGTTGGCACGACGATAATCACCATGGAGACCCTCCGAGGCAAAAAGCTATGCCCGGCGGTTTGTGTGACAATTCTGACGGCTCGTCATTCCTTTGTGCTCCCCAAACAGCGGGCAGCAGAGATGAGGCGACAGAATCGACACGCTCGCCTTTACGCCCCACGACCAGCAGGACATCATAAAGCATGTATCTACAAAAGTGTCAACATTTAAAATATCTCTCTGTGTCCTGCCTAATTCGGCCATCTCCCTTCTAGAATTCAAAGAAAGCAAAGTAAATATAACATAAATAGATGCAAGTACAGGAAAATGCCAGTGGGGCTTTAAAACACTGTTGTTGGGAGAGTGCTCGTCACAAAATGGCTGACATCAAAATAATTCAGGCTTTTGATTTGATATTCCAAGGTCACAATACCCTTGCGGCCTGTATCCATTTCTTCACTTTGCATTTGGGAATATGAGACATAGGAGCTGGAAATCAATGAGACAGCTTTATTCACCGAGCCAAGAATCGGGGGCCAAGTGCGTCTGGACTCTATTAAAGGAGGAGAGTCAGCAGGTGCCTAATGCCCAGGAAGATGTCAATACTGGCTCCTTCTTTAGATGAGGAATGGCCTGAAATGGATGTCGTATCGCCATTACCACCGAGAACAATTTCATTCTCTGTGACCCATCGGTCTCTTCGGCTCTCTCTCTCTCTCTCTCTCTCTCTCTCTCTTTCTGTCTCATTCTCTTTCCATCTCTCTCTCCCAGTGAAGATGATGAAGAGCTCACTGCTACTGTAGAATGTACTTGTGCGTGGGTGTGGGTATGTGTGTGTGTGTGTGTGTGTGTGTGTGTGGATACACAGTGCTCTCACTAGCAAATACAGTGTATTGGGGGCTGTATTAACCATTCCACTGGTCAAGAGACATTTCTGTCACCATTGGCTCACTGACAGAGCGACATAGCGACATTATTCATACAATTTCTGCAACCACAGATATGGTCAATAAGCAGTTAATACAAACAAATGTGTGTAATTTGAGTTTAAGAAGAATTGTCGTTACATTATTGTATTTTTTAAATGTATTTATTTGTTCATAAATTCACCATATGGTACCATATTGCTAAAGGAAAACCCACCGCTAAAAAGGTTTAAGTACGAACTCCATGAAGTTTGACTCGACATATATGTGCGTCAAAGGGGAAGAGCCACCGAGGAAGTGCATGGCTGAATTACACAATAGATCATGAAGTGTGAGTTTGAATTGCATGTATAATTGAGTATTTGGTGTCTGAGTAAGTATGGGAGAAAGAGAGGGACTGAAGGAGATGAACAAGGACCGGTCAGTGTAGTACAGGCGCAGAAACAGGTTTTACCGACAGATCACTGCGGCGAGACGGCGTGTCGAGCAGAAGGGAGGCGTGGGGTGGTGGTGGAGGGTAAGAGCTATCCGATGGGCCGGGGAGAGACACGGTGTTTATCCAAGGTTAGGTTACAGCAATTACAGCAGGTCAGACGAGTCGGGCCGACGGCGAGCAGCCTCCGTCAATCACTGCGGGCCATCCCAGCTGGCTCCCTTACATTAAATTACAGGGGTGGTATCAGTCAGGTCTCCCCACATCACCCGCCCGTCAAACCGTCCCCGCGGTAACATATTAGCCCCGCCCGCTTGGTCTTCCTCACTCCAGCCATCACTCCAGTCTGATCCACCGCGGCGCTCTCTTCTTCATCCGTTTACCAACCTGTGCTCTAAATAGCCTGTGATCCTCCTTCCATGACAAATTCATTAATGTAATTGCTTACTTTTATACTGACTCTAAAAATACCTTTGCTAATTGCTGCTAATAAATAGAAGCAATAAAATGGAGATTAGTATCAGTTTGGTGGTGTTGAGGGGGAAAATTGAGTCACTTAAGCTTGAATATGTTGCGTATGTAACTCTGAGTTGAAAACGGGGGGGAACAAAAATGTATTTTTTCTCTTCCAAACATCTTCTTCGAAGCGATGCTACCCAAGGCAACACATGAAGACTTCAGTGCTAAAAGTACTTCGGTCAGTGGACTTAGGATGAGAAAACGTCCTTCAAAGTCACCTAACCTCGCGGTGTGTGAAAATGTGACTTAAGCACTTTTAGCACAAGGCTCTGCATGTGCAGAAGCATCGTATTTTCACCTCTGGAATAAGTCAAGCAAAAGTAGTTTCTGACGTTTCACAGAAGTTTTGCTGAAATTATTTTCTCACGCATTTTTCCTTAATGGGCCTTACTATTTTTTCAAGCGTTGCAGAAATATTACAGTGTTACCTCCCCTAACAAACCTCCACGCCCCAAGCACCAATGGGTAATAATTCATAGGGTTGCATTTGTGATGAGATGCTGCTTTTTTTTTCTTACATCATTGTGAGATTAGAAACACAGGCTGAGAGCAGCGCAAAACAGAAGTGAGAAGAGGCCAAGGAGATAATCGCGTTAAACAATCATCCATTTTATGGCTTTTTTGTCTTGACCTTCCACTCTTGGAAAATAAACTTCACAGGGAAACATGAGTGTCATTGGATTGACTCCTCTGAGACAAGAAAAAAAAAACTAAACTAAATTTACCTCCAATTTCAGGGCAGAATCTGCTGAGATTTCATCTGTTTTATCGGCCACAGTAGGCAACCCCAAGATGTTGTCGATAAAGGTTAAACGGCTCAGTTTCAGTGTATGTTGTTACAAATGTGGCAGCTGTCGCGAAGTGGTCTTCAGGGCTTTAGCGGATGACGAGATTACACTCAGGCACTCTTTCTGTACCAGTCTCAGCCGGTCTCGAGCACTGTTGTCTAAGAGAGCAGGCTATCATATGATGCAATGTCTTTGCAAGACAGTCTACTTCTCTTTTTGTTGTGATTTGTTACCACAAATCTTTTATTCATAGCTGGTTTTATAATTTAACCCCTTACACTCTATTTTTTCACTAAAGCTTTCCTTTCAGCAGGTTTTAAGTCATAAAAAGTATTTTTTCATATTGCAGGACGATGTCACATACATATTCTGTATCTGCTGGTTGCAGAGCTTCACTGAATTTACATCATACTTGTCGTAGATTAAGAGAAATATTCAAACCTAGGATACCATGTCTTTATGGCCACAGCATTACATCAAACGGAAAATATCTAGATCTTGTGTATCATTGTATTTGCGTATCCCCGTAATTCAGCGGACCATATTTGGGATCAGTGGAACCTTGGAATCTCCACTGCAATTTAAATACGCCCGAAGTTCCACAGTTTTGAATACAGCAGCTGAATTTAATGGGTCCATGGGTTTTGGGACTGGAGGTTTTTGGGGCTTAATCACAATCAGTTGTTCCTGACTGCGAATGTGGTTTTGGCATTGAGAAATCCGGTCGTTTTGCAGAGGCTCATGTGGCTACCATCGCACAATGTACAGTGAGCACTGTCATGCCCTGAGTATTTGTTAATTGTTTTTTCCTGCATTCCAGCCGTCTTCGCCAGTTTGAGTCCCATTTCATTCATTGATGGTCTTAATTATTGCCTCGTTCTTCTCCCCTCCCTCACTGTCTCACTCTTGTGCTCGCAAATTCCTTCCCAATCAGTTAACTGTGGTCTTTGTGTATTTAAGTTCCAGTGTTCCATTTCCCCTTTGCTGGATTGTTACCTTGCTTTGTGCTACGTGTTCTGTTTTGGCTCATTAGTCGAGGTCCCGGAGCAGGGGTTCGCAAGACTATTGTAATCACCTTGTGAGTCTGTCTGTCTGTCTGTCTGTCTGTGTATGCGTGTTTCCGGGCAGATATCTCCGGAACCACTTGACCGATTTCAATCATCTTTCACAAGTAAACACCTTGGGCTGACCTCACCGCATGACATAAATTTCGGGCTGTTGGGCGAGACCATGAATTCTCTGAATGCTTGCGTCCCTTTGCCTTCCGTCTTCAGTTATTATCTATAAAGAAACGAGTAACTATTCATTAGAGATACTGTATTCCTCGTGTCAGCCGCTCCAGCTAATGGGGCCCCTTCCAGTCCTCCCTGCATCTGTTTTCGAGAGTGTGCACCAGCGCTGCATGCCCTGTGTCCTGCGGCTTGCTGACCTTGGATCAGTATCCATCACCATGCCTAGCCTGACCTCCTCTGTTCCTGTTTGCTCCAGTTTGACTTCAGACTGTCCCCTGACGATCCTCTTCGTCAATTCTCTGGATGCCTTACAGCTCCTTTTCCCTCTTCGTTTGAGCAAATTACCAGCAATCTTCTGCTACTAAAGATGTCCGATATGGCTCATCTGTGATCTGTGTGTGTTTCCTCCATCTTGATTTGTAACAGAGCACACCTCCTGTGTGTTTACTGCAGAGTCCATGTAACTTAGTGCAGTTGTAGGGAGGTCTATAAGTATTCAGACAGTGGCACATTTCTGAATGGCTTTAATTTAACTCCATATGAGATAAGTGACAGTCTGCACTTTCATTAAAAAGCATTTAAGTGCATACTGGGTGGCCCTCACATGAATTACAGCCCTTTAAAATCTAATCACTGTTAAAATACTCAAAAAACCCATTTGCCTCTTTTAAAATTTAAATCTCACAGCTACCCTACCTCACACAACATTAACTATCAATGACTGGACTCTTGCTTCAAAAAAAAAAAAAAAACAGCCCCCGGCTCCTTTCTGGAATATTCTACATAGCGGCCACTTCTGAAGGAAGCAAGAGGGCCATTATGAATGGGACATAAGAGAGAGCAGGATGGGATAAAAAAAGATGTGGAGATTGAAAAGCAAGTAACTCCAAAATCAGGGGGCTGGGGCTCATGGCCTCTTTCAACATTGTGTCACCACGGAAACCTTGGGCCAGAAAGCTGACCCCTGTGCCTCACCCTTGTCTGTCCGCGGGCTCCCCGTGACCCCAGCTGGTCTGTGAACTGTGGGGTAGTTGGGGTTGGGGGAACATCTGCATGGGCCCCTGGAGGGTCCGGAGTCAGGAGTGGTGGAGCACTGTTTCATGGGGGGTCAGTCGAGGTGCCCGTGTGACACCCAGCCCCGTCTCATGAGCCCCAGGCTTTGTTTTGGGAAAGAGTACCGTGGAGAAAAGAGAGGGGTCCCCAGATTTGGGAAGGCCCCCCTCCATCCCCTTTGCGCCCATGTCTCTGGGAGCCAGTGTGTGTGGACGTGTCTCTCTGCGCCCGGGCAGTGTGTATATGCGGGACAGATGCACAAAGGGCCTTCAGAGGAGTCAGATATTTATGTGACATTCTTGTTTTCTCATAGCTTTGTCTGTATTCGTGTCAATTCTGTCTGCCATTCAAGCTGCTGAAGAATGACAAGGGAGCGCGGGGGTGCTGAGGACGGGTACAGACAGTCACTAATCCTTCTATTCCTCCCTCCACTGCCCCTATATTTCTTTCACTCATGTTTACAGAGTCGTCCCTCCATTGTGTTACTCGCATACCTTGAGAGGCAAATGCAGTGAAGCAATCAAAAAAAACAAGCACTTGTGAAAAGAAAACGTCTGGAAATGTAGTCAAAATATTTGGTTATTAGCCCTACCTCAGGCTCTTTCCAGATCTGCTTTCTAGACTCTCTTTGCCTTTTTTTTGACGCTGCTTTTTCTCCTTCATAAAATTATTCATTGTATCCAAAAAATTTTTTTGAAAAAGACATCAATGATAAAACTAGCTGTTTGCTTAGGCACGGAAATTGCAGCTTAATATGCATCTTACTCTGTCTCAATGAAATGTCATGACGTGTTTTATTTGTGGCCACCAGGGGGAGCAGCGCGCTCAGGCAATGCGGGAGAATCACTTTCCAGAAGCCTCCGAGTCAAATTCAGCTGCATTTAATGCCAGCATCTTCTGGGAGTCCTAACGCTGACACGTGCTCAAAACATTGCCACCAGAATTAATCGGACCTGGGAAGTGGAGGAACGCCTCCAGTCCAAAATTATATACTCCGAAGTAATGGAAGCTATGTGACATCCAATGGCCATACAGCACCAGGCCTGGAAATTCCCATTGTGGCCACTCTCGACCTGCTCATAATGGCATGATGCTGCTGAATTATTTGAATAGTATTTCCGTTCATTAAAGAAGGGCAGTGCATTACTATCCGTCAAACAGAATATGAACTAAATGTTGACATTAGACAGGAGCGAGGCCGTGTGGTAGGCAGGCATTCAATGCGCAGGTCTCACGCTCTGGCTTTCTGACAGTTTGACAGCGAGCAGCCCACTCATAAATATCTGTTTGGGGCAGGGATCAATTACGCTTTTTGGGATTGGGGCGACTCAAGTGCGCCTGCTTCTCTTCGAGGCATAAAGTATGAAAAAGTGACAAATGTCTTAATCAGTGAACCGGTCCTTTAAGAACCAGCAACAGTCTTTAAGTCGTTAAATTGTCTTTACCTCGCGAAAGGAGAACGCCAAACTGGAATTAATTTCTCAGAGTTTTGTCCGAGACTTGTGCTTTCAAAAAGCCAGGGTATTATGCATGCCTTAGAAAAATAGATACAGCTCAAATGCTGCAATTATAAATGTATAGTAATAATATTATCACAAAGGATAATTTATGTGCCATTGTCTCCGCATTCATTAAGCCCTTATTAAGTGTTAGAGTTAATTCAGAAACAATATGCCGTAAACACTTTGAAAATGCATGTTCGCATACAATATAAGCACTCATTCATAAAAATTTCCTCTCAATGAAACCGAGACATGCTTTTACGTACAAACTCACATACACACATGCACTCACACACGCGCGCGCGCGCGCACACACACACACACACACACACACACTCTCTCTCTCTCTCTCTCTCTCTCTCTCTCTCTCTCGCTGGTTAAACTGAAATAACACTTTGATTTCAATGAAATGATGATAATAATAATAATAATAGAGATATCGTTTATGTCTGGCCATTCTGCATTTATTCCAATATCTGCAAATGCACTCTGAAATATGCGAAAATCAATTCTAATTCAATGAAAAATAAATCAATGCCAACATAATTTCTTTGCAATTAAATTAAATACGGTAGCAGACATATAACGCAATTTCAAGATCTTTGAGAGGTACAACATCACGTTCTTTAATCCTTATAGATGATTATTCTTTAACATAGCCTGCACGGCCAAACAAATTAAATATTGTTTCATCATAACGATAACCGCAATTTCTACCCATAACATTTGTCATTTGTGAAAGAATAGGCCTATTTAACAATTTTAAAAAGGATAATTTGGAAAGTAATTGGTTACAAAACAATTACCGTTGATTAAATCACGGAAAGAATTAAGCAAGATGCTCGATGTTGAACGGTTGCGAGTGGCAGCGCAATAAATTAAAACTGTCCCTTACATCTACCGTTTCTTGCACAGTAGGTCGCTGCAAGAAACATGCATCTGTCCTAGGAAAGTATTTTATTACTCTTTTAAGGGGCTTTGACACGGGTTTTTAATATCAGTGACTAATGTATGTGTTTCAATAAATCCAACAGATCATCGCCACTTACATCCGATAATATAGATAGGGGTTCTCCCTCCCTTTCAAATGGGAGCCGCATTATTGCACTTTTCTTGCCCGAGATGAAGTGACAGAAAAATGCATAGGATCTTGTCCTTTTCATTTAATACCCTCTTCACTTTTTTCTCACCGTAAGGCCTACATATTCGTCTTTCCATGCGCTCGCATTTTTGTATTCAGACAGAATACTGAAGACCAGAGAGAGGGTAGCTGTATCAAGGTTACCGAGCGGATCAGGCACTGGCGCTTAATTACTCCGGGCATTTAATTGGTTTACGCATAAATTAAAATAGATAAATGAGTGGCTTTATGGGAAAATGTAGCCATATGCAGATCGCACTATCGCCAAGAACGATCGAGCCCTAGTTTAATCGTAATATTTTCAGGCTTTTTTGCTTTCAAACTGTATTAGGCCAACAAAAACGTAGTCCTTATAGGATACGTAGTCCAACAACAAGATTTGCTGGTAAGGTTCAAATACAAGATGAAGAAACTAAATGAGTTCCAAAGGGGTCGGAATTGGAGACGCATCGGTCACCAAAATGGGGAAATTATTTAATATTGTGAGGGGAACAGCGAAAAAAATAACGGGACTTTTTCCAACATCAAGAAAACAGCTACAGAAATTAAACATTTAAAAAAAAAAAAACCTCTGCGTCCACAAGTCAAAGCTGTTCACCAAAAACAGAAGGATGACAACAGAAAGATGGTGGCCTACAGCTCAAGAAAAATCCGCACGGGGTTGTTGTATCCTTTTCTCAACCTAGACAAGACGTTCGTGCCTCACAGAGCTGGTAGTTATTGCAGGGCTGCCATTTAAAAACTAGGCCTTTATGAACCCCCGGCTAATGCATAAGATCACGTAATATGGTCCAAAGAACATACAACTTTGTCCTTGCGAAGCAGAACAAAGTAATTTGATTTGCTGAGTCTTGCTCTCTTTTTAAAACGTCATGACAGACTTGTATCTCCAGAAGGCCAATGGATCTATGTAATCCACACTGTCTGTTGCCAGCTGTAAAACATAGTGTTTGTTCTGTAATGGTTTGAGTCGCCATTTTATTGCACATTTTAGGTCTCCATGGGCATGCACTGGGAAAACAATATGAAACTATTTTAGAACACCAGATGTACCCCACCACCTGAGATAATATCATACTCCCTCATGATGCGCTGACTATACAAGAAGATACCCCCCCCCCCCCCCCAAACAATCACCGAAAATATTGAAGAACACACAGATTAGCATGAAACCTTCCATAGCCTGCACAATACTCGGATCTAAACATGATTGAAAATTAATAAGACGTTCTGAGGCACGGGGTGAGAATTAGATTCCCATTGCTTTTATCCCTTGATGACCTGGAGACTGTTCTTCTCGAATGGGCCAATATCCCAAAACAAACAATTCATAAAATGAATGACTGTGTTCCGGAAAGAACTGAAATTGTTTTGAAGGAAAAGGGTGGGCCTGCTAATTAGTTATGTTTCTACGTATGCAGTTTGTTGGCATTTCCAACATTTTCTCCTTTGTATTTTTACTTAGCCAGGTTACCTCATTCCAGTATGAACGTTATGAGGCATTTAACTCAAGGTAACGTTCAGGGTGAAAGAAAAGATGCCCTATCAATAGGTGATACTGTAGCAGCCAGAATCTGGGTTGCATGCTCAAAAAATTTAACAGCACATATCATATCCCCCAATGCAACTGCAAATGCCTATATCACCACTCCAACAATACAGGAAATTAGTGTTGCCAATGAAGCCATCAAAAATGTTGATATATTTTTCATTTACAGTTAATATTTATCAGCTGAAATATAATATAATCAGCCTTGGCGGCATCTGACTGAATACTATTAAAGATTATACAATATGAAATCAACATTAGCCTTCTAACCAGCCTGCAAGGCACTAGTCTCTACAATCAATGTAACTAAGGTTACAGCAACTTGCAGTTGAGGTGCAGCCACTTTTTGAAGAAAATATCTCTCAAGTAGGCTAATTTTATGTTTCAAACAGTTATACTTGAAGTTATATTGTGGAAGTGTTTAAGCTAACAAGTATGACCAGCTTAGCTAAGGTTAGGTCTATAAGTTAACAGTAAAACAAAAAAATAGCATTTGTTTGCATTGGTTAACATAATAAAAATAACTGAAATATCTAACGTTACCTCACAAACTAACGATTGAATGCATTCGATTTTAACAATACTGATGTTCTTAAGCCTGCTCTGCTTTGAGGAGAGGAATTTGAATTGAATTGGCTGCCTCGTGAGGGGATTGGTTGTACTCTAGCTTGCGATCTGATTGGTTGTGTTTGGGGAGGGCATTTATGCAGCCTGGAAGTCGACGGCTGAAGGCAACTTCACCCTGTAGCCTGAGCGGAGGGGATGGTGATGGTGGTGCAAGGGAAGAGGATGGGAGGAGGGAGGAGTGGCTTGATAGCATAGCCATAGCAACACGCACTTAGTAATACAACATGTGACCTCACTATGGCTGAATCTATCGACCATTCTGGGTGGCTTTGATGTGCTTCTGCGGTCAGAGTGTGATGCTCTGAGCCCTGCGTGAGATGTACTAGCAAAATACCCTAAAAACAGGGGGAATATAAATGCCACATGCAAGCTAACTTCAATACAGCTAAGTGCCACAATCATAAAATCAAGAGGAACGCACTGCATTTGAACAGCATGAAACGACAATAATATAGCTATAGCAACCCATCAACAAATTAACAATGTGCAAGGTTATGGCTGGCCTAAATTAACTTAACCGACATCTTAGCATAGCGTTTTTGGCATCTGTAGATTCCTTCGGTTGTCTGGTTTCAAATGATGTGTGTTTCTTTATTTTAGCTGAAGATGAGCCGCTACAGCTATGGAAATACGGCATGTCAGGCAAGCGCTCGGGCTGTGAGGGTAACGTGCATGTATTGGGTACAATCTAATGTAAGTGCATCTAAGTTCCACGACCATGAAATCAAGAGTTACACTGCATTTGGACAGCATGAAACGAGAACAATATAGTTACAGCAACCTATCTACAAATTAACAATGTGCATGGTTATTGCTGGCCTAAATTAACTTGACTAGCTAACGTTAGCTTCTTGCTAACGGAAATTTAGCGTATATTTGGAGCGTTATTTTGCCTGCTTACCGACATCAAAGAATAGCGTTTTTGGCATCTATAGATTCCTTAGGTTGTCTTGTTTCATGTAATTTGTGTATCTTCCCCTTAGCTGAAATTGAGCCCGCTACAGCCTCGGAAATACGGCATGTCGGGAGAACCCTCGGGCTGTGAGGGTCATGTTACATATTGGGTATACAAGTTTCTTTTGAACTGCACCACTCTCCATCCAATAGCTTACGGTAATGTAATGATAACATTGAATTTGGGGGAACAAAGTTGTCAGCTAATGCGAAAGTTGACATTTACTGACAATATTAAAGTAGCAGGTTCCGTAGTGTTGGAACAATACCTTTCTGCAGGTGCACCTTTTTAGCTAAGCCAGCTTTGTTCTGGGCTAAGTTGGAGAAAGAGTCTGATGTGAAATGCTGAGCACATGGAATAGCTCTTGCCTTCCCTGACATTTTTCTTGGGAGCGTTTACTGAAAACAGTGGGCGCAGTTCGCTACTCCCAAGCCACACCTCGACTCCTCCACCACACAGGTACACGTCATCATGATGCCCAAACTGAAATCACCAATTTTCATGCCTCTGGAGTAGAAACCCTCCGGATGAGGAAAAAAGGGAGGAAGGAAGCTGCTTTGACTCCAAAACATCTCAGATTTTGTCAGAGTGAGGAATGACTAATGTATACATGCTATAACTGGGAAAAATGTGTTTTCCAGGTAATGGATCCTTTAAGCTCTCCTCAGTGGGAGGTAGGTGCTTCTCAGGACCCCGCCCAAAATGAGCCTCCGGGGCGCAGCATGACACAGTACTCAAGGGGAGGGGCTAATATTAGCTGTAAATGTTTTTGATTAGTCAAGGTAGCTCTGAAGCCTTTTCCAGCAGTTTATCCATGACATGAAAGCACAACATATGGCTTTTTAAACTCTTTTACTGGTTTATTTTCTTTGTGCTATACAGTACCACACAGCGAACTTTTTACAAATTAACAAAAAAAAGTACAATAATGTGAAAAACATTGTTCTCAAAATCAAATAACATACATTTTTTGTATTAACTGTTTATTAACCATATCTGTGCTTACAATAAAGGCTTCAGCTAGCATATGAATAATGTCACGCTACCTGTTAGCCAAAGGTGATTGAAATGTCTATTGACTGGTTGAAGGGTTAATATTAACTATGCTAACATATCAAAATGAAGGCGCACGCATACGGGGATGTGTGTGAGAAACACAGATTTGTTTGTTTTAATGAGTGTGTGTTGTGTGTGTGTATGTGTGTGTGCAGGTGAATACATGCGCACATGCACGAGAGTTTGTGGTAGGGGCGGAGCTGTGGGCTTCTGTATATCACACATGAAGCTTTCTCAAGTCCTGCCTGAGGCCTCAGTGACGA
Organism: Gymnothorax reevesii; assembly: GCA_029721435.1. Classification (NCBI taxonomy): domain Eukaryota; kingdom Metazoa; phylum Chordata; class Actinopteri; order Anguilliformes; family Muraenidae; genus Gymnothorax; species Gymnothorax reevesii. Next base: position 56,716,263 of record CM056582.1, read on the forward strand.
AAGCTGCTGCAGTCTGACTCCTGGGACTCAAGAGAGTAGCCTTCACTGCTCTCTCCATTCGGATCTTTGGAGCTTTCAGCTAGGCTGACTGATCTCTGAGACCAAGGGAACAACTGACCTACCTTCCACTGCTAAACATTAAACTACTCACATTGCTTCCGAAAACGGTCGCAACAAACCCCGCGGCTGGAATAATTTGACGCAAAATCTTTGTGCAGTGGCATTAACTTTCTGCAATGTTGCTTAGATAACAGCAGAAAATTAATCTCCAAGCTTCGACAAACCCTCAAGGGCTGCCCATTTTCACGTCATCGACCAATTCAGTGTCGCGAATGCCCACTCAGATGACACTAAATAGAACAATAACAAATAAACCGCGAAAGGCTAACCTGAAGGGTTGAAGCAATATATTCCAGACTTACTTGTTCCAAACGGTAGCGGTCGATATTAAACTGATGCACTGGTCACCATCTGCTAAACACTGTGGCCTTGCGGGGGCTCGGGCAGCGAAGAGTTAAAGCCAAACGGCAACCATCAGTTAATCAAGGCTAAAGAGGAGTAATGGAGTCCAGGCTGTGAGCCGTTGTGTTTGGTGCCGATTAAGCAGCAATTTGCATAGTACCTTTATTCATTCTCATCGCCACAGAGACAGTTTGTCCTTTTTGGACACAGTCAAGCGTAGCCTCCGGGCGAGTTTGACAAATGAATTTCCGCGGTGCTGTTTTTAGGGTAGAGACGGGGCACAAACGCTGACAGTAATTGATAGCCAGCGTGGTAAATAGTGCAGAACTTTTTTAATAGAAGTACAAGGGGTATTTAAATATTGCGGTAATGGAGAAATATGAAGCAGGGGAGGGAGATGGCAGAGAGGGTGGGGAGTGTGTGCGTGTGGGGTGGGTGCGGGTTACATGGCTGAACATATAAGCCGCGGCTGATTTGCTAGAGCTGCTCCTCCGGTCCCAGGTCTAGGCTTTGAGATTTGGGGGCAGGGTGTGACACCGCTGGTTCTTCACGAGAGGGCGTGTGGCTGGACCTGGACAGTGACTCATACTTTTTGGCTGAGTCAGCCAAAAATTTTTTCTCCTCACACGGAGAGTCCGGACGCGAAACAAATTTTTCGCACAGCAGATTACATTCAAAGGCAATGCAAAGGCGCGAATACACGCGGTTTCACATGTATTTGCATCTTTGCATTGACTTTGAATGTAATCTGTCGCGCGAAAAACTAGTTTTGCGTCCGGTGTGAAAGCGGCTTTATTGGTTCCATTAAGAATGCCTTTAACATTTATTTTGCCCTGGGTCTTCTCTCTGTTTGGTTCCATGTTTCAGAGCTGGACCTCTTAGGGACTGTCTGCCCTAAACACCAATGGCGATAAAAATAAATGTCAATTTTTCCAGTTGGAGAGGATTTAAACCAAGAAGGTGCTTATTCATGACATGACCCCGAGGGATAATCGAATTCATTTTACTGTCGTTCTGTAGGCAGTGATAGAGATAGCTGGCAGTGAAAAATGATTTGCTGTAAATCTGGACCTTACCAGGGTATGGTGTGCGTCTAGCTGAAAAAAGAGTATAGTCACATTTTAGCGATCACTTCTCGCAGGTTCCAGTTCATTAAAACGTAGTAATTATATACTGATGGAAGAATATGCCTTAAAGGGGACCTAACATGCTGATCCTTCTTTTAATACATAGTAGTAATGTTATAATGTTGGTTGTCCATGCTCAACCTCTGAAAAGTTTCTAAACATAAGATACAGGGATTTTGCCGTAATCCAAGAACGTGATTTCGTGAGTGTGATTTCCTCTCTGAACAGCTCCTCCCAAGATCTTCAAGAGATCTGGGTAAAACCTGATGTCAGGTTGTGCCGTCCAATTAGTACAGACCTAGCCAGAGCCAACCACTGCGCTTGACCTGCCCACACCAGAAACTATTCTAGCGGGCACTAACAAAGGCAGATCATACTATGCCTTAGTAGCGTCTACACTTTTGGAAATACAAAATAAGAAACGCAGATCATTTGAGGTGCAATTTCGAATTTTGTTAGTATCTCTCCCAAAGCTACTCGTCCGTTTACTTTTGGACACACACACAAAAAAAAAAAAATTTCTCTTCCAGAAGACGATGCCACCAGAAGTCAGTGGGTGGCTTTTTTTGTTTGCTGGCAGCAAACAGCCACGGCCAAAGGGAACGTTAGCTGTTTGTGCTCAGCATTTGACCAAAGACAGCTTTGTTAATAAAGGATAATTCGACACAGGATAAGCATTTCAGCTGCTTCTCTAACCTGAAGCAGTTGCATCGTTCAAGCGCTTGGAGCCACAAGCTGTAAGTAACCATATAACAGCAAATAATCTAAGTGAAGCTAACGTGTTACGGGTGGCTAGCGGGACCGCTAGCAATAGTTAGCACTAACAACTGGCTTTAAACGCAGGCTTTGCAAAATATCTGAAGATAAAGCCTGTATCAGTCGCAACTGTCCATGACTCACAGACACAGAAGTTGTAAGTTGCTTTTACTGCATAAGCCAACCTGACGTGAAAGCCAGCTAACGTAGCCACGTTACTGTTGCCAATGTTTGTGTCCTAATTATGCAAGAGTGATATCAGGGGAAATTCTACAGAAGGTGTGTGAACCTTATTTGAAGCTAACTTTTAAAACTTTTTTGTAATTTGGATGCTTGATACAACTGTTCACAGTAACAGAACTTGCTGTCTGTAAAACCTGTATTGCAAGGGTTTGTCTCTGTGGTTATGACCACTGGGTTACCAGCTACTGCATGTTAGTTTGTGTGTCGTACTAATTAAAAAGGCTCCTCATTAACGTATATGCAGTAATTCTGATCGGTATGCTTGTGTTACTTTGGTAAGCATCAATGTGGCAGTTTTATCATAACTTTGCCCGAAGGTAGCCAGTACAGTTAGTGACCGCTTCACTTATCCATGACTGGGATCAGCCGGCTACCTCACAAATGTCTGAGCAAGCTCTCTGGTGCTACCATGAAAGCAATGCGAAATGCAGAAGCTCTGCTGGTTTATAAATGATTTCTCTGCACTACCTTGACATGATTTCATCCCCTTTAGAAATTGTTGTGGCTAATAAAAAGGCGAAAAAGGCGGAGATTAAATAAGTCATTCTTTCCTATAGAAGTGATCAATTCACTAGCTCCACATAAGCAATGGTTCACGCAGACAGAACTTTCTGTCTGTAAAACCTGTATTATGTTCATGACATAACTGGAGCTCTGTCTAGCTCTCATACACTATCCATAATGCGCCCATTTTCCACGTGGAAAAGCTGCTCATTCCGAAGCAATAAGTAAACCATTACCACGGGCAAAATGACGGTTCCCTCATCATCTTGATGTGCTGGATGCCGGAGAAATGGTCGGGCGTAAAGATCTGAGCATGTCTGACGACGGCCAAATTATTATGGCCAGACAACAAAGTCAGAGCACCTCTGAAATGCCAAGGCTTGTGGCATGCTCTTGGTAAGCAGTGAGTATCTATTGACAGTGGACCTAGGAGGGGAAAATACCCACCGGAAACTGGGTGATAGGAGCACAAGACCCATAGATGTAGAATAAAAAGCTTTCTCGTCTCGTCCCAATCAAAAAAAGGGCTACCATGGTGCAAACCTTAAGGAGGAGGGATGTGTATCAACTTAGTACACTGAACCCTGCTGCATATGGGGCGTTTTTAGCTGCAGGCCGGTCAGAGGGTGCACACTTACCCCTGTTCAGCATTGAAAGCGTTGATAGGGGGCACATGAGCATCGGAACGGGACCTTGGATTAATGGAAGATGATATCCTGGTCCAGTGAATACTGTCTTCTTTTACATCATGTTGACAGTCAGGCACTTGAATACTTTTTACTGGGGAAAGAGGTGGCACCAGGATACGCTGTGGGTAGAACAGGAGCTGGTGGGGGGAGCATGATACTCTCGGAAAAGTACTGCTCAGAAACTATGTCTGGGCATCAATATGGACATCAGTTGGACCCATGCCTCTTAAAGGCAATCACACTATGCGCATCCTGGCCATGCAGCGTTACAACTGGTCTGCTTCGATTGTAGCCGCCGCTCAAGGTCTGGTTTTTTTTTTTTTTTTGATGATGATTGCAGGTTGTTTACATTCATAATTGAGCTGGATGTACAATTAAGCTTCCTTGCTTGAGAGAGTCGTAATATCTGTGTAAAATTTGAGGTATTTTTACGGAATTTGCATATGAATGTAGTGATCTAGTAAAAGAATTTCCTCCGTAAGCCATTCTTTATTGCGTTCAGATCATAGATAAAAGATTGCTGGACACACTGAGATAGTTTTAAGTCTTTTTCAACGTTGGATTTTATTCCATGCAAGGCAATTCTCAAAAATGGCTTAAATAAGCTCTTTCGGGTTGACCAAAAAACAAACTGTAATTGCTATTTATCCTATATTCCTACCCATTAAACTTAATTTTCTTAAAAATATGTTTGGTACATTACTTTGGTGTCTGTAGACGGTTCCCCATGGCGAATAAATCCAAAATGAGATGAATTCTTTGTGGCTTATTTTATCCCCGAAAAACGAGTCTTGGGGATATCATGGTTTCTCCCCACCCGCCGCCGCTGCCACCACGTCCACCAGCGCGATATCTCACAAAATACTTTACATTGGCTTCTCTTTTTTAGCATATGGGTAGATATGGTAGAGAGGATGAACTGATTAGATTTTGGGTAAGTATGGACTCCTAGGTTTGCCACCAGGTGGTGCTATATTTTGAAAAATCAGTTTTTTAACCATATCTCGGGAACAATTACTTATACAGACCTCAAATTTGCCTCATATTGTAGGTCTAGTAAAGGGGAATCTTATTAAAGGGGCTTCGAGGATTGGGGAATTTTGGGGATGCACCCCTTGCTGTCGGCCGCCGACAGCTTAGGCCTAGTTTATCATATGCCAATTTCAGGACGGCCACAACAGAGACAGCACTGTTACTCCCAGGTAACCAAATGTTTTTATTGTTTTTTTCACATGTGTAGACATAGATATTAATTTATGCCAAATATCTAAGTCATATCAACGTTAGAAGTAAAATGGCGTGATTGCCCTAAACATCGTTGCAAACCAGGAACAGCCCTTCATGTCAACACTATAACGTGATGACAGTGACCTCTTTCAGCAGGATAAGGCATCCAGCCACAGGAAACAAATTGCTCAGGAATGCTTTCAGATACATGAAGACTTCATGGAGTTACCTTAGTCTATAAATTCCCTAGAACTCAAATTGATCGGGCATCTGTGGGATGTGCTGAAACAAGTCCAATCTGTGGCCTGTCCACATCACAACTTACAGAACTGAAAGGAACTGCTGCAAATGTCTTGGAGTCAGAGACCTTCAGAGGCCTCACAGAGTCGACTGCCTCAGCAGGTTGGTGCAGTTTAGTTGGCATGCCGCAGAGCAATGGCATATGATGCAGGAAGCCATAACGCTTTTGCTAGTCAGCGCACGATTGTATTATTTCATTTTACTCATTATTTGCTGGGGACAGATAAGTCTACACTGACCATGACACTACAATGTAATGTGCCAAAAAATTGATAGCTTAAGCTGTAGTCCCTCAGTTACATCTGTCAAAATCTGTTCTCCCCACTGCTGGAGTGGAGTCATGTCAAGATAGCTGTCATCGTGCTGCCTTAACAGGGATCCTTTACCCCTTACAAAGCCAGCAGGATAGTCCTAAACGTCTTGAGTTGCGTCATTTTGAGGATTGGACCAACAGTGAGGGATTGGAAAGAGGAGGGACCAGAGGGAGGAGTATGAGGCAGGTGTGGTAGGAGGTGGTGGATATCAGCGAGTTGGTCACCTGAACATTCCGGGGTGGCAAAGGACTGTGTGAAGGGGAAGAACAAAGTGCTGGGAGCAACATTTGGTGTGGTCAGCATTTCCCGAGGGGTGGGGTAAGATTGGGGGGTCTGGGGGGGTCTTGAATTGGGCATAACCCCTTTACCCTCCCCACCACCTCCTAGCCCCCTCTCGCCTCAAAACTCCACTCGAGATTCCACCCCAGCGACGGCGGGAGAGCCAGGGGTTGAGACAGCCCTTGACGTTAATTGATCGCAAGCGCTGTAAACAGTTCATAACACCTTATCTGTTTCCTGGTGCAAGTTGTGTCCCTTCGGACGTGGACGGGTGGGTTGGGGGGTGTGTGTTGGGGGGTGCATTGGGGGGTTGGGGGTGATTAATAGCGGCTATCACTCACTGTCCCAGCGCACTGAAAGGCAGCCCCTCAGCCGGCCCTCCTCCGCCGTCGCGATAACAAGCGGCAGGAATAATGAGGGGTGTCATTCCACTTTTCATTCTGATGGAAAGTCGTTACTGGAGTCAAAGCCAGGGCCACGCAGCCATGAATCAAGCCCGCTCTGCTATGAAATTAAAATCAAGCCAGAGAGACCCGCCCGCTCTACCTGCACGACTCGCTCGCTTAAAGGGACAAACTGCCTCTCTGCGTCCGTCCGTACCTTACCTCCCTGCCAGATTTTACCCCACCCCCCACCCCCCCACCCCTACTCACCGTTCTCCTCTCCCCTGCGCCTGCTGCCTGTATTCTCGCTCGTTCTGAAACACCTGCGTAAAGCCGCTTTCACACCGGACAGGAAACAAATTTTTCGCAAGACAGATTACATTCAAAGTCAATGCAAGGACGGAAATACGGGTATATTCGCGTCTTTGCATTGACTCTGAATGTAATCTGTCCTGCGAAAAAATTTGTGTCGCGTCGGTGTGAAAGTAGGGTGCGGAAATATCTGTCAGGGCCAAGTTTCTCAGCCGTCTTCTAAGTTACTGTCATGTTTGAATACAGTTATTCTGCAATGCAGTTGTGTGGACCATAGTAATATCATGGTATTGTTGACTGTGGTAATGCTGCAGGGTGTATCAAAAGAAGGAGACTCTCCAAAAAGTACCCACCAAATTAATAATTGAACATGTTCATGACATTTCTTCATTTGCATATGTTGGTAAGGACATCCTGCTTCAGTCCATACCAAAATTAACTGCATAATTTCATGCATGACTGAACACAGGCCCATTTTCCGGTGGGCAATAAAATGTCCTTCGTCCAAGAAATTAAAGGGTTGAAATTGGATGAAAAGTCCTAAACTGTAATGCAAAATTTGAATTTTTGTTTTTCTATGCTGTGATACTCAAATTAACCCTTTGTTTGCTGCTTTTTGCACTGGGGCAATGGATAGCCTTTCATGTGCTTGTAATCAAACAAGTTACGACTTGTTCCTGCCGCCTTGTACTTGTTTACATTTTTAAAGACAGTTGCTCGCGAAGGACACCGAACATTTTGAAATTGCTGAGGAAAACACCGAAGAACTTCTGCCACACTTTTATTATCATGGTATTCGTTCACCATGAATGCACGCTGTTGTGGTGTAAACTGTGGACAAACCATCTTGCAAATGAGTGAAGCCAATGGCCTTCCTCAATTTTTATCACCAGCTGAATAAAAGGAGTTACATAAAAACGTCAGAAGGATTAAGCCTATGCTGTACCTACCCCGATATCACAATCACCTTTATTCAGGTGCAAAGACTTTATGGTGATCACTTTCATTGTAGGCCTGTATTGAGTTGGTTACACAATCAATCTGACGCCAATGTCAGACCTCGTACAAGTGATCAGGTGTAAAAACATGCCACGCCCCTCTGGCATGTCTGATTACAAGCACATGAAAGTCCATCCATTGCCCCAGTACAAAAGGCAGCCAACAAAGGGTTAATTTGAGTATGGCAGCATAGAAAAACAAAAAATTACCTCTTGTATCACACTTTAAGACTTTTCATCCAATTTTAACCCTTTAATTTTTTGGAGGAAGGACATTTTATTGCCCACGGGAAAACGGGCCTGTGTTCAATCTTGCATGAAATTATGCAGTTAATTTTGGTATGGACCAAAGCAGGATGTCCATACCTACTGTTCAACTGTAAATTTGGTGGGTACTTTTTGGAGAGTCTACTTTTTTTTGATACAGCCTACATAGTTATAATGTGATGGCTATAAGTACTACTTTAGTTATACTATGCAAATAGAAATACTATTGTTAAGCCATTAATACTATAGCGTTACTAAGAAAAAACTAGAGAATATTTTCATAAGGGACACTAAACAACACTTAACACTTACTCATGTATTTCAATGTACCTTTAAGCCTTCTTTTTTTAATGCGGTATTGTATAATTTCTGCAGTGCAAAATGATCCATGAATCCAGATGGGAGAACTTAGCTGGCTCCTGCCTGTGTGTGACATAGAGACTGGCTGCGGTGGAGTGCTGCTTTTGACATGAGAAATCAGATTTGTGCTATTGACAGTATTTCACCATACTCTTATTGTTTTTCCTGACGTCCGATGAGTAAAATTTGCCAGCCAATTCTCAGGATTTGGCCTCAACAAATCAGTGGGTCACTTAGGATCCCTTGCAGCGGGAGAAACGATTGTTATTTTATTTTATTTATGAATTTATTTTTTAAGTATCACTGCTGAGTAGCTTCAAGGTCAGGCAGTAAACTCTGGTGGTGAGGCAGTGTGCCACTAGAGGGCTGACCTGCCCCCTTGTGGCCTTATCGAGAACAGCAGGTAGATCGCGGTCATCTCTTACTTTCACCTTTGGAGCACCATAGAGAGCAGAGCTCACTTGAGGCAGCACATAGTCACTGGGGAAATTTCAGCTAGACATTGCGAATATAGATGATATGAGCTGGAATGAGTAAGTGTGTCAAATCTTTGTCAAATAATGCCGATCTCAGAGGGACACAATTTTCCTGAGTTTCCAGCAGTTTTGCTGTAAAATGCTCACCCATTCCACACGAAAGTTGACAGCAGAGCAGACTGTATATCATTGCAGGTTTTGTGACCCACAGCATCTCACAACATAAATATTTAATTGAGCATTTTATCTCCATCCTATATTTGATGGCCATTCAATGTGCCACTCGATAAACTCAGTTATAATACAGGCAACGCTGAACATAAAAGGCGTCTGTGGTTCTGCATATAATATTTTTCTTCTCATATTCTAATATTCTTCTGGGCAGAGGCAGTGAAATTACAAAACTTTGGGATGAAACGGTAAACAGTTGGAGGTGAAACGGAACTCTAATAAAACGCTCGCTGGAAAGAGAAGCATTTTAATAGAAATTACTCCAGTATCTATGCCTAGTTTTCGACGTTCAGGCATAAATGTGCCAAGGGCCTCACAAGCTTTTAACTTTGAATTACAGATAAAAGCATCTCTATTTTAATAACAGTATACTCTCAGTATGAATTTTAGGTGACATTACTGTGTATGACAGTACTGATATAAGTTTTCCCCTGTCCATAACCATAAGATGCTTTATAAATGCAGTTTGAGGTCTCATTTCGCATTTTTCGGTGTAAGATCCCTCAGACAGGGTGAGACATCAAAATGAACATTTAATTAAAAATATATTTTAAATAAAAAGTCTCATGCTGATGTGACAATCACTGCTGCTTTGAATTGAAAGTGTGAATTGAATTTAAAATGTGAATCCATCAGTTTATCATAATTTACCAGCTCACAGTGCACACTTTAGTACTGATTCAGCTGCTGTTCAGACTACTAACCTTTTAAGGAGTAAGATCATTCGTGCATCAATATAACACTCATAACTGAAAATTATAATGCCAATTGAACAATCATACTGGTAATTGGAAGTGACCTAGCTCTTGAGTACTGATTCAGAATTTTGAGTTAGAATTCAAAAACAAAACCAGCCCTAAAAACTTTTAAAGACAGAACTTTCGGAGGTGGTGAATTTTTGTCAGAACTCTGAGCAGTAGATCAGCTGATGATGCTTTCTCCATTATCCTCATAGTCCCCCAGTTTCCTGTCCTGTTCTGCAGTAGTTGGGTAAAGGTGAGCACAGGGTCTGGTGCATCAGTCGCTCTTATCTGTATTCAGACGTCTACATCCTCCCCTCCTCCAAAACAAACATCTTCCTCGAAAGCACACGGTTTTATGCCACAAAAGCAAAAATCCCACGGAACGCAGCGGCGATGCCCGGAAGCATCGGAGCGATGGATGGACCGCTGACGAGTGTATGACAGCACATTAGGGCGTGATGGGATTTATGGAGATGAGTGGGTGTCCAGCCGTTCGCTCTGGCGCTAATGTGTACCCAGGGGCCCGCTGCTCCCGTCTCCAAGGCCCCCGCCGGGCACCTCAGGGCCCCTGAGTGGCACTGTGCCCTCACAGGGGGAGTCCGCGGCATGGCCATCAGGGGACAGGGATCGGGAGAGGTGGGGAGGGTGTTAAAGGAGTCACGGGCCCTAAGTGCGTGTGCTGACTATTAATGAGCCAAGTTTAGACCTTTCGTGTCATAGACTCTTATTTTTGACAGCAAACACTGCAATTTTATGACAGCATTTTTTTCTAATCAAGACTTTAAACACACTGCAGTGCTCGGAATTTTCTAATGTAAGCCAATTTACTGACCTTTTTAATCTTATGTGTCGAATTCACCAAAGCAACTTTCCCTACAGCTTTGAAGACTCAAGCCCATATATTGGAGGGCAGCTTAAGGATCGATTCAAGCTTTTATGATCATTTCAACTTCCTTTTTCATCTCTTCTTTTTCAGCTCTATAGACTTCCATTCATTTTCAAAAGCCCTCAAACTCCTATAATTTTGCGGCCTCCTAAATTTCTGTAAATCTTAACACTGCCCCAGAAGTTGGCTGTTGATCTTTCTGTATCCGTGAACCCATATCTTTTCCATTTCATCACTCCATCCTTAGTTAAACTCCATTCATTTGCTGTATTTGACTTTCCAGCAAGGGCCTTCAAACTTGCTTCACACTTTCCCTAAAGACAGATGTAGAAGTCTCTGCCAGCCCCCGCTCCCTGGCATCTACACTAGAATTTAAAATAGGCCTGATGTTCCACAGGTTTGAATAGAGGAGCTGCATTTGAAGGACCCATAAATGAGTCCCAAGGTATAAATGAACACACCAGACAACACTTTACTTCAAACTGACAATAATTTATTGATGATAGAGAAATGTATTGATGATCCTGGCATGGCGATGGTGGGGCTCCGTGACTGCTTACAGAGGGATCCTGGCGCTCGAGCTGGACCCTCACACGCTGACACCCATCAAATTAACCGGCCTGTTGTTGTAGCGCTTTGAGATGTCGGCTTCTATCTGTAGGACGCAATCACGAGACAAGGGGTGAGTTGTTGCACATTTGAACCACTAGAGGGAGACCATGAGCAAAGCAACAAAGCAGGACTCTCAGAAAGAGAGACCAGGAAAAAAATTTATGGTGTGGATGTAGAGCAGGGGCTGCAAGCACAACGACACCAAAGGAATCAGAACTACACCTCTCTCAGTGCTGGGAGGAATGTACAGGCTGGAACCTGGTGCTTAATGATCATCAACTACTCTGCCAAGACCTAGTTTCACGAAGCAGGATCTCAGAATTTGAGCATAACCTAGTTCCAATAAATCCGATAAAGACATAGGCTTGAATAATAGAGCATTTCTCAGTTATATTCAGGTATAGTTAAGAAACTAAATTAATACTTCAGAAACATCCCCGGCATGATAGTCGAGAGACCGCCACAAAATGGTGGCTGTCCAAGCTAACGATCCCGACTCGGCCTAGCCACACAAACACAAGCAGAATCCCATCTCTGACAGCCCTGAGCCCACACCCAGCACCCTCTCTTGCGAGCGAGCGGAGGGGTTACCAGTTTCTGCAGCTCGGTGGTGCGGGCGGCCAGCAGGTCGATGCGCGGCTCCAGGCGGGCCTGTTCCTCCAGAGCTTCCTGTCTCCGCTCGGCCTGAGAGCTCTGCTTCAGCAGCAGGATATCCGCCTGCTTCAGCTTCTGCCTCAGAATCTCAGACACGCGCTCCACATACCTGCCAGACGCACGCATGCATATTAACGTGTACACGGCAGTGCGTGCATGCGCACACGAATATGTGCGCATACGTTCATACACGAACGTGAACACATTCACAGGTACACGCACAAACACACGCGCTTGCGCACGCGCACACACACACACACACACACACACACACACACACACACGCGTGAGCGCACGCACACACACATGGACAGAGACACAAACATATGCATGAGGCGCAGACAAAGTAGAAAAGCATTGACAAATGCAAATAAAAATGATCCTTCCTTCACATGCACCTGAAGAGATGCGATATTGTAAAATGGGTCCAGGGTAAGTCTATCATACTTAAACCACAGAACAACACGCATACGGAACAGATTTGATATAACATATCAACAGCGGCTATATAAAATGTCAAATTTTCATTGATTTACTGCCATTACCTCAACCCTTGAACTGCCTGCTGGACATTTTGGTCGAGCACATTTTGAGTTTCTGTATCTTGTTGAAAGATGCTTTGAACTTAAATGAGAATTCCGGTGTGAAATTGACTTGGGGTGTATTGAAACATGATAATGAGTACTAACTATTGTCGAATACCCCACCTCCGTACGCACGCAACTTTTCAAAATAAATGGATTTTTAGCCGAAGCTCCCAACAGGCTTACAATGGTTGTGAATCGGGCATCGCGTTGCCATGCAAAGAAATCGCTATTTTTTCCTCATTAACAAGGCTCAAAGTAGCTCCACACTTCATCGGTAGAATCCGAGGGCCCTGACATTTAAAACGCGGCACTGAGAACTTTGAAAATGCACGAGTGGTTTATTAAAAAAGACTATTTATGCAAACAATACCTCAATGTAGTTTCCAGTCGCCTCCATCTTGAAACTCACAATAAGTCGATTGACGAGCAAGAACGAATAGATTGCAGTCTGTTCCCCTATCCTTCCTATTCGTTCGTGCTCGTCAAGTTGCATGTGTACGGAGGTGGGGTATTCGACAATATTTAGTACTCATTATCATGTTTCAATACACCCCAAGTCAATTTCACACTGGAATTCCCCTTTAAGATTTAATTTTTTCAGCATAACATACGAAAACTGAGCATCACAGGTGACTCAATCAGACTGACTCAAAATGCGCTCTCCCAAAAGCCTGCGCGGGCAGGAAAAGGGTTAAAGATAAGAGAAAGTTGAATTGTTGAGTTTCTTTCTGATAGGAGAAGAGCCCTGCGGAGTGTTCTACAGGAAATGGGAAACACTACAGCAAATTTTGATTGGAGCCGATTTGAGCAGTGTGCCCTGACTGTACGGCGGGTGGCGGGACACGGACCGTGGCGAGGCCTGGATGGTGAACAGGTGCTGCATGCGCACGTTGGTCAGCCGGTCCAGCAGGGAGCGAACTGCCGTCAGCATGTCCCCCACCCGCTCCCTGGTCTGCGCCTGGACTGCGGCCGGCGCCAGCTGGAACTGGCTCATGGCCACCACATCCGCTTCCTCTGACATCTCACTCAACCTCTGACACAGGAACACCTCCAGCTGCCCGGAAGACAGAGGAGGGAGGAGTCAGGCACGTGTCATCACCAGAGGACAGAGGAGGGAGGAGTCAGATACGTGTCATCACCAGAGGACAGAGGAGGGAGGAGTCAGATACGTGTCATCACCAGAGGACAGAGGAGGGAGGAGTCAGAAACGCGTCATCACCAGAGGAGGTCATGCGCCATTCTGTTCTCTAAACTGGCATCCACACCGATCAGTGTTTTTAAGCACAGCAGGTCACAAGAAATGCTTGTGAAGTTGAACACTAAGTTTTACCTCCTAAACTCCGACTTTTCACTTAGTTTTCAGATCAGAACTATATAAGGCAACTTTGATGAAAATATCTTAGGTGTGTTTTCATAGGAACCTTGTAGTTTTTCAAGATAAACTTTACGTTTTGCTTCAAATTTGGAGAAGACAGATAGATTATTCAATGGAAAATTGTCTGAAACTTCCGTTTTTCACATATATACTTATGTTTGGTATAAAAATGTTTGTCATGTTGTTGTGTAGCCATTAAAAATCATCTGGTTTTTCAAAAAAATCATTTATGGGTTTAAAATGGACTTTAAGGCCTTATCCCACAAAAGCTTGAAATCACTAAATAGGTCACAGTTCACATCTTGTATGCAAATTTCATATTTCAAATCTATTTTCTGGACAGTCCCACAAGATGGTAGGTATAACCAGAAGATGGTCCAGATTGGGCTGTGGCCAAATTTGCCTATACCCTGCAAAACCTTCTTTAAATTGTGACTTGTTTTCCTTCAACATCAGATTGCTTCTGACTGATCTGCATCTACTGAGAACACTACGCAAAATCAACTCTAGAATGCATATCTGCTTATTATAATCCACAAATTTCTTACTTTAAAGAAATAATACAGGTATTATGCACCCCTGGGCATGGATCAACCAATCAATCAGTTTTCATCTTTTAAAATTATTGAGATGCACCGATACCGATGCTGACATCAGATATCGGACCAATACTCATATAGGTGGATCCGGTATCGATGACAATGGGCCAATCAGGAGTTGGATATCAATATGTTCATAAATAACAATTCTGTACATTTAGTATGGCTATGTATTTATTTGTTACATTGTGTTAAACAAAATGAGGAAAGCAGTGTTTAAGTCCAGCCAGATGTTACCTTACACAGTAAAGAATTGATACCAGTCTCTTCCACACAGTGAGGCATACAGCTTATTAATTAAACACTGGTATTGAATCAGTATTCAGTAATGTCCATTACCCTAAGCTGAGGTATCTGTATCAGTATCGGTATCAGTATCAGGACTGAAAAGTTGGACCTGTGCATCCCTATTTTAAAGGTGGGGCCTTGTATAAAAACGGCAGTAATTCCTACACTGATAACCCAATTTGAATGTACATACCCTCAAATTACTGCTGTAAGTAATATCAGTGCACCCTAGATTTAATAACGGGGAAAAAAAGAAATTCGTCAACTGCCATATATTTATGTAATATCCTACTGGCAGCCCAATTCCGGAGATCTACCATCCTGCATTTTTTTTTTTCCAAACCAGTTATTTACAGATTCGGCACAACCAATACGAATAATAACTGACAGCTAGCAGCTCGAAAAGATCTCCAGTTGTCGAATGGTAGGTGCACTCTCTTTGGGTTTGAGTAAAAAAAAACAAAAAAAAATCCTGTGGGGAATTTTAGTGGCATGAAGCACTGCAGGTTACGAGGGAGTTGGATAAAGATCCTCGAAGACGCCGTACCTCCATGAGCTCGTCGATGAACTGGCCGCGCGTCTGTGGATTCTCCAGCAGGGAGAGGGCATCTTCGCCTCTGGCCACACCTTCAGGACCTGGAAACGCAAAGCTAACGTTACATCAGCATTCACTCCGGCTCTTAAGAAACAAGACAATATCATCAACAACCACGGAATCCCATTTTCGGACCCTATCAGGGTCATGACCAGTATGATAAACACGCAAAATTTCATTCGTCATGTGAAGTACTTTCTTAGCAAACTTGTCCCCTTTTATCCAAAAGGGTGGATAATAGGACCGACGAGCCCCACAGCGGTATCTCCCTCTCCACCTCATGTCATGGTGAGGTAGATTAATAGCATTAGGGACAGAGCATAGAACCTTAACCTGAGGAATAAATTTCGGAATGTTTTATTCAAAAACGATTCATAATTTTAAGCCACTGTTCATTAAATCATACACTTTCAATTACAATTATGCTGCTAATACAATGCTCAGTTAACAAATTTCTAAACACTAGAGATCTAACAAGGGTTAATAATCTGAATAGCAAACTGATCAAAATACAAATATTTCATGTAAGCAGCTAAGTTGAGACTAACACGCATAATTCGATAAAAATCTAATTCATTATAAAAATGTTGCACAAAACTTTGATAATACACTGATTGCAGAACTTTACAGTCTAATTACCATGCAAATGTCAGGATTACTTTCCTCACTCCCTCCTCCCAAGGAGTGACAAAGTGCTCAAATATCCGGAAGATTAGAAAGCACAGCGGGTGAACTGGCACACTACCCACACAACCGAGAAGTTCACAACTTTTTGGCATTCAAGGATTTCTAAACTTCTAGACTGGCCAAAGGCCTGCAACAATGAAGCACTGCAGCAAGACACTGAGTGTGTCAATGATGCTGAAGTTTACTGCAGAATTAACCAAATCAAGCAGTGCTGCAAAAGTCTGAAGCACTTCCCACAGAAGGGCAAAAAATGAGAAGCTCTTCATTTCTATGAACCGCAGAAAAACAATAAATGTGTTCAGCAGCCAAGCAGGTGTTTGAAAAAGGATTTGAAAAAGAATAAATCACTGTTATGCAGCTGATGCTTCTATCAGAAGGAAAGCATGATTAATTTGACTAAGCATGGGTCAATCCTCTCAGACTAATGCGGGAACAAGACCTAGCTCAGGGGCCCAACGCCTGCACTGATCTTATTGTAACAACAACAACAATAACAGTAACACTGACATGGTATATAAGCAATATAGCTGCAGAAGTGACGAAAACCTCCTAATAGGCATCCAATTACTTTACCCGTTAGAGGCTAATCTCTCAAATGAAATGGGACAGAACCACTGTGTAAACAAAGTGGCCAGGCAGCTTGGGGCCTTTGTATCATTGCCTAAATGCAAGTTGGTCTAATTGCTGGTAAGTTCCCGTTGGCAGGACTGTGGATACCAGCATCCCTTCAGAATACAGTCAGTCTGTGCCCTGCCAATGACAGCTCCCAGAAAAAAGAACCTCTGCCGCAATGGTGTGAAACCACACAGCCCATGTGGTGCTGCCACCTGCTGGCTATGCAGAGAACTGCGCCCAAAAGTGGCTAAGCCACTTAATCCCTGTTGACATGATTTTTGAAACCGTATGAAGCAATTGCTCAGTTAGTAAAAAGAGCACCAGCGCCAAGTAAGCACTTAAATAACTTAATCTGAATTCTGGGGCTTTGGGCCAGGTAAATAAAGCTGACGCACTGCCAGCCTGCGGACATAAGAAGTAATCAAACAAGACAAACTGTTCAGATGAAGTTCATTCAGACAGTTTATGAAAAGTTGAGGGTGTAAAAGCATAAAATCAGCTGATTTCTTACAGTCAGTGCCAATGTCTACCACCTCAATCCCCACAGGAGATGCGTCGTCTGCTCCCCAGTCAATGCCATCAGAGCCAGCCTCCTGTGGACAGAGAGAGAGAGACACTCGGTGGTTTGAGGTTCGCTGCATTCTATCCAGCCTGATTTAGAGAGCAGAACCAATCAAACAATTACCAGGATGAAAACCTACATCACCAGCCACAATTTACAAACCTTAAGCTGTGCGCAAGTCAATTTACAATATTTCACTTCGAAACGAATCCAATTGTATAAAGATATTTAGAGAGGTTCGTGATTTCTGTAAGAACAACAATAGAGCAAGCGACAGCAGTTACTCTTAATCTTTTGAGCGCTGAAAACATTCTCAAGGATTTAAAAATGTAGCCGTCTTGAGCTATTGAAGACCTATCATGTGGCAACTCCTTTAAAAGAGCTCCCCTGCGTTTTCCACATGATAGGCCTTCAACAGCGTCTGATTTTGATATCTTACACCATTGGGCAACTATAGTTGCCCCAGCGCTGAAAGGGTTAAGTGCACTTTCTTTTGTAAGACCGCAAACTCTAGGTGGATCTGAATACTGAAAACATGTATCCGGCTTCCCTCCGCTCGTCTCCTTCCTCATACTTCTGGAAAGGAGAGAAGGAGAAGCGGAGGAAAGGAGGACATATTTTTGGAGCATCGGAACACACCGTGTACGTATACGATAGGCACACGGCTCAGATATGTCCGTATCGGAATTATCCTACAAAGCAGAATTCTTCAGACATAAACATGTCAAAAACAATGCGCTCAAATTGAACTAATCTAAAAAGATCCAGTCAGCTTGAATATTACACTGCAGGCCAAACTGCTCTGTTCAGGAAAACGTTAAATGCCAGCATGACCCAGGAAAGACAAGTATTCTTTCCTCAATGCTGTAAATGAAACACGATAAATGCTAGTCGCAAGTGTGAGACACTGAGAGACACTCAAAGAGTGCGGGATGAATGAAATTTCCTGGCCGCATTCAGTCTTTACTTAAGCGGTAGACACAAAGCCCTTAAACTCAAACTTTTCACTTAAGTTTTCCCTTAACTGAGTTCAGTCAGGAAAATAATTTTTTCCACAGTGTAGGACAATGTCACACACAGATTCTGTATCTGCTGATTGCAGCTTCACTGAAGCTACATCACACTTACATTGAGTGAAATATTCAAACCCAGGACGCCATGCTATAATGGCCACAGCATTACATCAAATGGAAAATACATAGATATTGGGCATCATTTTAAACACGCTTCCATGTAATTCAGCAGGACGTTATTTGGGATTGTCAGAAACCTTGGGATCTCCCCGAGAATTTCAAATAGGTCTTATGCTCCACATTCTTGATTAGTTTTATAAGCCCAACAGCGGGTCCGTAAGATTCACTGTTTACTGCCAGCTTTGCAAACATCAACTGAGATACGGTGGCATTCCATTCAATATTGAACAGAGGTCCCAAATATCCGGACTCAGGTTGAGTCAAAAATATGTGTCAAAATGTGACAGCATTTTACTCAGCACAAAATATAAAGTTGCAATTTATTTTAAATTTTTCATTAAATTTATTTCTAACTTTAATTTCAGTGGTTATAATAATTTCTCTCAGGAAGCTGCAGTCCACTCAGTATTTTTATATAAATACTTCCTCAGACCAGCACTCTGACTAATTCACTAAAGAGGGGCTACTAGTGTTGAGCGCAGTTTCCTTTAGCCTGAGCTTTATCTGTGCTTGTAAATACAGCTCTGGGACTCTTGACATCCATCTCACCTCTGCGCTGGGCTCCAGGCTGATGCCCCAGTCAACACCATCCTCCACTGTAATCCCATAATCCCCTGTTCCCTCAGCAGTGCTCAGGTCACCCCAGTCAATCTGCAGCACAGACGCGTACAAGAACACATGCGTACACACAAACAAACAGAGATAGGTCATGGAGCATACATTTATGAACAATAACATTTTCAAATCCCATCTAGCCTGTGCCAATTTAGATGACTGTTTCTATAAAGCATTGCTTGCCTCTGACAAAGCAACTAGGTTCATATCTACAGTAAGGCTACCCCAAGAAATGGTCAGACATGGACTTCAATGGCCCGTATGTGTGTGATGACCACCACCCAGACACCAGGGGTCCCAGGCTGGTGGTTGTCGTTTGTGTTGCAGGTAAATTGATGAGTGGCCTTAGCACACCTGGGCCCGGTGCGCTCTGATACTTATAAGCAGCCATGTTCTCTCTCTCAGCAGCCATGTTCTCTCTCTCTCTCTCTCTCTCAGCAGCCATGCTCTCTCTCTCTCTCTCTCTCTCTCAGCAGCCATGTTCTCTCTCTCTCTCTCTCTCTCTCTCTCTTTCTCTCTCAGCAGCCATGTTCTCTCTCTCTCTCTCTCTCTCTCTCTCTCTCTCTCTATCTCAGCAGCCATGTTCTCTCTCTCTCCCTCTCAGCAGCCATGTTCTCTCTCTCTCTCTCAGCAGCCATGTTTTTTTCACTCTCTCAGTGATCTGTTTGCTTTGCACTTAAACCTTTCCAGTTTCCACACACTCATACATGCTTACATCACTGACTTTTCTACGTTGTATTGATTTATTTAAATACATTTCTATTTTTGTGAATAATTTTGCTATCCAGCTCGTCGGGCTCCTCTGTTGGCCACAGCCTTGAGCCGGGCTGTGACACGTGAGTCACTAAACAGACAAATATCAGGGGTCCTAAAGCAAATCTACATGATTTATTAAAATCATCGTGACAGAATATTATTTGAGCACAATTGCAATCATCACATAAAATCATTTCACTGCTGTTTATTCGGACTCCAGCTCACTCATTAACTGCCCAAGGGTTATTCGGGGGTTAATATCCCTCACTGATGTTTTTGCTTCCGTAAGTGTGAAATAAAAGTTTTCAGATTTATGAACTTAAAACATGGACACAGACTATACAAACTATCTTAAAAACTGGCTAATGGCAGTGTGCATGAAAAAAGGATATTTAAAAAACAAGTGGAGAGGATTTAGTTGCATGAAATGGCGCATAATTCCCAACATTAGGAGCACAGCCAATACGCTGCTTCAGAGATACACCTTACCACGTGTGGTTATATTAGCTGACCATATCACCCTCCTTAGCTTGCTGACTAACGTCAAAAACAAGTTTTAAGCTATTGCTGAATCATCTCACTACAACTGAGTTATTACAGCGCATTACAAGATTACCCTTTAATAATACGCCTTGGTGGCTAAAATCCTTCACGAAACACCCATATTGTCAAACGGAATGCTCACCGTTTCCTCGGTGACAGTGTCGGGGGGCGGCTCGTCTGCTTTAGGCCTTTCGATGACAGATGGCGGGCTGCCCGTGCGCCACTCGTAAACCGTGGTGTTCCCTTTCTGCTGGACGAAAGTCAGCATGGGTACGACAGGCTCAGACCTGCAGCACATGGACAGGAAAAACAAAAATAGGCGTGCAATGCACAGAATACCCGTCAGCCCGATGTCAAAGTTTTTAGAGACACCCACCCGCCCGCCCGCCCAACCACACGAAGGATAGCAATACCCCTCAGCCTTGAAGGCTGAGGGGTAAAAAACAAAAAAAAAAACAAACACAGTTTCACTTAGCTGAGCTTTTGCCTGCATATCTGACCATTACTGGGGTTTGTGTCCAACTGTACTGAACAAGCACTGGAAAAGTGTGGATACTGATTTTGACAATACTGGACCCCACCTTAAAAAACAAGACGAGACTGTTCGCAGATCTTCTCGCTCGTCTACGCAAGACCAAACGTAGTTAGATCGTTAAAGAGGAAAAAACTTGCAGGCTCTCGCTCGACCCCGCAATCTTGAACATGCCCCAGGTCCTAGCCTGTGACTCAACAGCTACCATTTCAAACTCAAACCCTGAAGGGCCGTCGTGCCAACCACCTTTTGATGCGTTCCATCGCTTATGAGCTTCATTTAAGTTGCCAACTAGCGAATGTCGGCAAATCTTGTTCCCGAGGCCAAAATGAGCTCATTAGCTCTGAAAGGATATCCCTGAGACACAGAGGCCCTCCTGGAATGGAGTTTAAATCCCCAGCTCTACAGCAAGTGTGTTCATCCGTGTTTCTTTAAAATGCAAAAATATTCACACGGGATTTGGTCCAGTGGGCCGATAGAGCCCTACGAGCTGCTGGTTGTTCCCAAACACTTACAGTAACTAATGAGATAAATCATTTAATCTTTTCTACAGTGACTCCGTACTTAGCGGATATTAAGTGCATTTGAAATGGCAGTCCCAGAGGAGACCTCAGCCCCACATTGGCTGCCTAATGAGCAGAAGACTTTCCCCATTGGACTCTACAGTCCTATTTGCACTCACTGATGTAAAAAGGCGATAAAAACAGAGATCTACAAATAATATTAGATAACAGAGAGCTTTGACATTTTGGAAGGAGCGTACAATTGGATGCCACTATAAATCAAAATACATTTGAAACAAGTGGTGCCAGGCACAACAAACCCCGCCCCTCACACATACTTTGACCTACTTTTCCTAAATTCAATTGGCATCTATTCTGGGTCAGTGGCAATCCCTAAACCCAATTTGGGGAGAATCTGGCCATTTGATAACACTTTAGCAGCAAAACTAACAAACAAAGAAACAAACACACAAACAAACTAAACCAAAAACAATACCCCTTGCCCTCCCCCTTCGAATATTTCTGTATTTGCATGTTAGACCCAGTCTGGGTATACACTAAATGTAGGTATTTGTCAGTCGTAGTCTGACTATATTCGTGCGCCTTGGTTTGCTCTCGTGTCGGGTACTTGCCACTCGCAGACGAAACTGGTAAAGGCACCGTAGAGATTAATGGGCTCCTCTACAGCGGCTGCGTCTTTCCCGAGCTGCTCCAGTACTGACGGCAGGTCCTTCACCAGAGCCTGCAGCTCGCGGGCCACATTCTCCCCCTGAGACAGAGACACACGGACCCTCAGGGCACAGAAACCGCTCAACAGTACAGAGCCGTGCGTATCCTAATACGGCAGGTACCTCAGTTACCTTCATCAAGCCCTGCTAACACTTTCCTCAGCAGAGTGTTTATTTTTTATTTAACTGCCAGAATTTATACTGTTCAGGCGGTGGGTGATATATGTCTGTTAGATATTTGACTGATATTGTTTCCAGTGGAAGGCCTTTGGGTAGACAGGAAAATCCCAAATTTCCAGAAATTTGTGAAAAAAAAAAGTGAACGGTTTTGTTGCTAGGGCTTCCAGAAGGCTCACCCTCTGGAGGGCCAAAATTGAACTTAAGAAAAATAGGTATTTGAGTTGAAATATCTCAGTGCGCCCTCAAGACCCCTGCTTCATTTTCACTGATCTCAATCTGTGTTGGGAGGGGTTCTGGGAAATCATGAAATTTTGGTGGGCTGTTGAAGGCACCACCTATATGGGGCGCTTGAATACACCACTTTGAGCCCAAGTAGCACTTACGTATTAGGCATTCCTTGCCTGCGCCCTCAGTAACCCAAGCTTGTTTATGCATGATATGATTCTAACTCAGAGCCTTGTTCTATTGCACTTGAAATTGCAGTGGGACGGTCAGGGTGCAGAATTATGGGTGGAACTCAATTTGGTGAAAATGCAAAAATAAGGGTATTCTGCGGCTGTAGATCTCCATGGCCCCCATCAGATTTGAATGAAATCTGTTTTATTTGATAGCCCTACATGTCCCCTATACGTATCAAAAAGATTTAAGGGGGAAAATTTTCCAGAACTGCTCCCAAAACTGATTGACATCAGTGAAAATGGAGCTGAGATATTTCAACTCAAATACCCATTTTTCTTAAAAGTTCAATTTTGGCCCTCTGTAGGGTGACCCTTCTCGAGACCATAAAAATCAAACCGTCGACTTCTGGAACCTGAGAACCTGGAATTTCCCTATTTACTAATACAGTGCCTGACAAAAGTCTTGTCACTTATCCAAGTTGAAGGAACAACAAATAATAACTTGACTTGTAGTTGATCAATTGGATCAAAAATGGCTTTGATGAAAGGCAAAGCCTTCTAGATTATGCGAAATATACCAAAATAGAGTTTTGTGTCATTCATTGAGTTTTATTATTTAATTGGTATAGAAAGGTACGATTTTGCTTTGACAAAAGTCTTGTCGCAGTGAAAAAAAATGTGGAAATTATACAGACACTTTATTTTGTATACACAAATATGCCACCATAATATTAGAACATAAATTCATGGTGCCTTGGAAAAAAGAATTAATATTGCGTAGACTCCCATGAGCTTGGAGGACTGTATCCATACATCTTGGCAATGACTGAAATAATTTGATGATGAAATAATCTGGAATGGCAAAGGAAACAGTCTTACAGGACTCCTAGAGTTCATCAAGATTCTATAGTTCCATCTTCCAAGCCTCTTCCTTCATCTTACCCCTGAAAGGCTCAATAATGTTCATGTCAGGTGACTGGGTCGGCCAATCCTGGAGTACCTTCAACTTCTTCGCTTTCAGGAACTGTGATGTGGAGACAGAAGTATGAGAAGGAGCAGCAGTATGAGTCGGGCAGCAAGAACTTCTTGATATTTCAGGCTGTTGATGTTGCCACCCACTCTGCAGATCTTTCTCACCCCCCAATACTGGCTGTAACAACAAACCATGATTTTTCCTCCACCAAACATGAATGTTTTATGGGAGAATCTTGGGTCCATGGAGGTTCCAACAGGTCTTGTACAGTGACTGGGATGCAGTTCAATGGATGATACATCAGAAAAATAAACTTTCAGCCTTTTTTCCAGTATCAATTCTTTCTGCAAGCTGTGGGCCTTGGCAAATGCAATGCAGGTTATTTGTTTTCTGTTTAATGCAGGCTTCTGTGTACTAATTTGGCCATGAAAACCACTTTGAGGGAGAATTTGACAAACTCTTCTTGTAGATACCTGGATATTTGGTGACATTTCCTAATGTAGCTTTGCTGTAGGTGAAGAAGGGCTGGCCTTGTACAGTTGAAGCAACAAACGGTCCTTTCAAACAGTTGTCATACCGGGGTCTGTATGAGCTGCACTTGCCATGAACATCACCAGTTTCTTCAAATATTTTTCTTATCTACTCCACTTGACCTTTGGATACATTAAAGATGTCTGCCACCTCAGCAGCAGACTCAGTCTTCAGGCTCTTGATGAGCAGCACTTTGGTCTGTGGTTGAATCTTTGGCATGTTGTCAGAGGTCTAGTCGCACCTCATATGAAAGTCTGGTGCGTGGGGGTTATTTCTATAAACATCTGGGAATGTGTTAATTACAGTATTTGTCATAGGTTAAACTCTTATCTGTGATTTATTGCATCATCTGAAGAGACGACAAGACTTTTGTCCCAGCAAAAACACATGTTATGGGCTTTGCCAGGCTGTGAACATCAGAACCCTTTTTGACAGTTTCATTTTGCACCAAATTATTAATATGAAAGCCCTTGACAGTAAAATGGACCATTTAATATAACAATTGATTGGTTAGAAATAAGGTTACATGCTATTTTTAGTTACTATGTCTTCATGTGACAAGACTTTTGTCAGGCACTGTAGATCTTACACCAAAAGAAATTTCAGGCCATTTACTATCACACGAATATCAACCCCTAAAAGAAATCCGCCTGACCTTTATAAATTCTGGCAGTTAAGCTGCCAGCCACCACCACCATTCCTGATGATATTTGCTAATCTTTCAACGCCCCCAGAATATTCAGCGCCATTAATATGTAAACTGAAAAAGCGGAGCTTCTCGTTTTTGACACAAGTCGTCAGTTGATTTTAGCTTCTTTCATTCTTTTTTCACAGGCACTTGAATATTGGTAATTTAAACAAAAAATCCTCAGATTAAAGACTGAAAGCTAAGAAAAGCATTTGGATGTTATGCAAAGCTGCCTTGCTGCTTTGTATTAAATTTGTTCATATGTATCAAGGAGATTCATCACAGCTTGTGAAAAAGTTTGTGATCATGGAATTTGCCCAAGAAAAATAGTCATTTCTATCTTTACATGTTTGCAAGATGCAACACAATGCATGTTTTCCTGTTCGTTTTACCCATTCTTGTCAGAAGATCCATAACAGTGCCAGCTACCACATGATGGTGAAAACAATGATTGACGGAAAATCTCATAAATGGCAGGGAATGGGTTTAAAGGCAATTACACTGTGCGGCATCTCTCAGAATGGTTTAATCGAGAGGATGGGACAGTCACCCGCAATGCAATTATTTCAAAACTTCACACCAGCACTGAATCCCTGGGAATTCAGCTTCGCAGAAATAATTCAGCAGCGCACTGTCTGGCGTGCTCGCATAGCACAGAACTGTTCTTTTGTCTTTATCTAAGCAGGGACCACCACCGCATCCAGCTAGGGAGGGCGAGTGGTGTCTGCGCTGTGTGTCCTCACCGTGATGCCATACTGCTTGCAGGAGGCGTAGAATTTCTCCCTCATGTCGGCGGCGGCGCTCTGACACTCTAGCTCCCGTCGGCTCAGTTCCTGCTGCAGCTGCTTGGCTTTGGACACCTGTTTGCGTAGAGCTGGGCCCTCATAGCTCACACTGCGCACCAGCATGCTGGCCAACTCCACTGCATCCACAGGAAATAATCCTTTAAACACTACTGCGCACCAGCTGGCTGGCCAACTCCACTGCACCCACAGGAAATAATCCTTTAAACACTACTGCGCACCAGCTGGCTGGCCAACTAACTCCACTGCATACACAGGAAATAATCCTTTAAACACTACTGCGCACCAGCTGGCTGGCCAACTCCACTGCATTCACAGGAAATAATCCTTTAAACACTACTGTGCACCAGCTGGATGGCCAACTCCACTGCATCCACAGGAAATAATCATTTAAACACTACTGCGCACCAGCTGGCTGGCCAACTCCACTGCATCCACAGGAAATAGTCATTTAAACACTACTGCGCACCAACTGGATGGCTAACTCCACTGCATCCACAGGAAATAATCATTTAAACACTACTGCGCACCAGCTGGCTGGCCAACTCCACTGCATCCACAGGAAATAATCCTTTAAACACTACTGCGCACCAGCTGGATGGCCAACTCCACTGAATCCACAGGAAATAATCATTTAAACACTACTGCGCACCAGCTGGCTGGCCAACTCCACTGCATCCACAGGAAATAATCATTTAAACACCACTGCGCACCAGCTGGATGGCCAACTCCACTGCATCCACAGGAAATAATCCTTTAAACACTACTGCGCACCAGCTGGATGGCCAACTCCACTGCATCCACAGGAAATAATCCTTTAAACACTACTGCGCACCAGCTGGCTGGCCAACTCCACTGCATCCACAGGAAATAATCCTTTAAACACTACTGCGCACCAGCTGGCTAGCCAACTTCACTATATCCACAGGAAATAATCATTTGAAAACTGCATTTACTCTGTGTACATTTTGTATTAAGATCTGAAATCAATTACTGTGGTAAATATAAAAATATAAGGAAACCAGGAGGGGGCCAAATGCCTTTTCATAGCACTGTACATTAACACAGAACAGTATAGATGCCCATACACACAAACACACAGCACAGGTCCATACACTCACATCTAGAGATGCATAACAAATTAAAGCAAAAACCTGAATAAATACAACGATATAAGGTGCTGCCATACACGTGTACTGCAGGGTACAGTTTAAATATTAACCCCAGTCCTGTCGGTTGCCGCTATAAAGACCCAGACTCATTTCCCTGCGCACCAGTCGTCAATACATTGTTCCCCGGTAGCCATTTACCTGAATGTCGGTCCTCAATAAGCATTAGCCTAGTGGCAGAGTGGTATGTATGAAAATACCAAGCAGGCCCAGCTGATCTCGATTCTAGATCACGGTGGCCAGAGAAGACCGAAGTGAATTCAATGAATGAGGGTTCATTATTCGGGTATGAATGGCTAGAGATAGTGCTGTTACCCTCGATACCAAGGCTTCGGAGCCTGTATCAAAAATGTGAAGCACTTCCTAACGGAGCTCCGTGTCGAGGCTTGTGTCATCTCGACCAAATGACGTCACTCATTACATTCAAAGCCTCATTTAGGATGCAGCTTCTAGAAGGGGGGTTCGCTCTCGGTGAGTGACTCGACTATCAGATGTCCCAGTTCTCTTCTGCAGCTTGTGGGTTGTTGTCAGTAGTTTAAGTTTGTCAGTGCAGTTTGCGATTTTGTGCGGTGTGCGAGTTAGTCATTGTGTGCGATGGAGCCAGCTTTAAAGAGAAAGTTTTCACCCGTTCAGGAATACTTTGATTTGATTTCACCGAATAAGGTTGCGTAGTGAGGCTATTAGGCCAAATTGTTCGAGTACTATGTGATGTCATATTTTCAAACCTTTTCAAATAATTTCCAATACATGATAAATTCCCATAATTTGATAGCTTTTCATTTTATTATTAGAGGAAACGCTTATTATTTTTAAACAAAAATACAAAGCTCTTTGTTTCACAAGCGCAATCACTGCCGTCTGTCCTGTCCTCGAAAGTATCTTTTAGATTCATTATGACATAACATGTCGTCAAAATAATTGATTTATTTTGGATTTATTGATTCAGCCACTCACACGCTGAAGGCTAATGCTTGCCTACCAGTTCCCACGAAGCACAATTTGTTTGTGTTTTTATTGACCAATAGGGGTCTCTACAGTGCATTCGAAACCTCAAGAAAAGAACCACACTTCACCATATCTGGCTGAAAAGCTTCAACGCTTCATGAAGCTTCATCTCACCAGCACTAGCAAGAGCTTCTGTCATACAGACTCCTCAACTGACTTGTGTTGCAATCCGAACACTCGCAATGAAACAATGACACAAACATCGTCTTTAATCCCATTGAACCCACAGTCCCATACATGGGTCCATCAAATTTAGCTGCTGTATTCAAACCTGTGGAACCATTTTAAATTCTGGTGGAGAGGCTTCCAATGATCCCACATATATCCTGTTGAATAGCAGCGAAATGTGTGTAGACGATGAACAAGATCTAACTCATGTCATGCAGTGGCCCTAAAAACATAGCGTCCTGGGTTTGAATATTTCTCTCAATATTAGTGTGATGTAGCTTCAGTGAAGCGTTGCAGCCACCATATATATACATATATATATATATATATATATATATATATATATATATATATATATATATATATATATATATATACACTCCTGATCAAAATCTTAAGACCAGTTAAAAAATTGCAAGAATTTGCATTTTGCACTGTTGTATCTTAAGAAGGTTCTAAGTAGAGTTTCAAAATGCAAAAAGAAGAAATGGGAACAAGAGACCAAATGTTTTGAGCAGGCAATTTATTGAAAAGAACAATTTAACTGAAATAGGCTGTTCATCAGCTGATCAAAAGTTTAAGACCACATCCTTTAAAAGCCCAAATCTGTGGAAAAAATTTGGATTCCATGTCATTTTCTGTCAAGTAATCACACTGTCAAGACCTCTTGATGGGAAAAGCAAAAAAACTCACTGCCTTCGAACGTGGCAGGATTGTTGAGCTGCATAGACGAGGCCTCTCACAGCGTGCCATCGCTGCTGAGGTTGGACGCAGTAAGACAGTCATTTTGCATTTCTTAAAAGATCCTGAGGTTTATGGAACAAAAAAATCAAGTGGTAGACCCAAAAAAATCTCACCGGCTCTGAGCCGGAGGATCCGAATGGCTGTCCGTCAAGACACGGGACGATCCTCATCCCAAATTAAGGCCATTACTGGTGCTGACTGCAACCTAATAACCATCAGACAGCATCTGCAAAGGAACGGCTTCAAAAACAAAAAACGTCTTCAAAGGCCACGTCTCCTTCAACGCCACAAAATTGCCCGTTTGGCCTTTGCAAGGGAGCACCAAACATGGGACGTTCAAAGTTGGAAGAAAGTTTTATTCTCTGATGAGAAAAAATTTAACCTTGATGGTCCTGATGGCTTCCAACGCTACTGGCATGACAAGGAGATGCCACCTGAGATTTTTTCAACACGGCACAGCGGAGGGGGCGCCATCATGATCTGGGGTGCTTTTTCCTTCAATGGAACAATGGAGCTCCAGGTTGTGCAGGGGCGTCAAACTGCAGCTGGCTACGTGGAGATGTTGCAGCGGGCATCCCTCATGACTGAGGGCCCTCGTCTGTGTGGTGATGACTGGGTCTTTCAGCAGGACAATGCTGCAATTCACAATGCCCGTCTGACAAAGGATTTTTTTCAGGAGAATAACATCACTCTTTTGGATCATCCTGCATGTTCCCCTGATCTAAATCCAATTGAGAACATTTGGGGATGGATGGCAAGGGAAGTTTACAAAAATGGACATCAGTTCCAGACAGTGGATGCCCTTCGTGAAGCCATCTTCACCACTTGGAGCAACATTCCTACAAGCCTTTTGGAAACACTCGCATCAAGCATGCCAACACGAATTTTTGAAGTGATCAACAATAATGGTGGAGCTACTCATTACTGAGTCTGTTTTTGAGACTTTAATTTCTGTTTTAGGGGTTTTTTTGAGCTATGGTCTTAAACTTTTGATCAGCTGATGAACAGCCTATTTTATTTAAATTGTTCTTTTCAATAAATTGCCTGCTCAAAACATTTAGTCTCTTGCTCACATTTCTTCTTTTTGCATTTTGAAACTCTACTTAGAACCTTCTTATGATACAACAGTGCAAAACGTAAATTCTTGCAATTTTTTAACTGGTCTTAAGATTTTGATCAGGAGTGTATATATATATATATATGTGTAACAAATCAAGAGAAAAGCAAAGAGTTTAAGGGGTTCTGCATTATAATAAATTTTACTTCGTCTTTTGTAATGATCTTTGTTCACAGATATTATACTTATTGTTAAAACAGCACAGCTGACATTGCCTAATGTTGCACTATTGTACAATTGCACACCGGTCAGGAGACGACAACCGAGAGCAGCATTCGCCCCCCCCCCCCACAAAACATATCAGAATATATTTATCAACAAACCACTGATACTTACCAAGATAGGTGTTGTCTTTTTCATACAGGGACACTATTTCTTGCCAATCCTACAGTCCAGAAATATAGAGTACAGAAATTAGGCAAATATAAAGAATCACATTTTTCTCTTTAAATACAGACAAAGACACAAGATGGTGGAAATGCCAGTACTGCACCTTCATCCTCTGAGAGGAGTATCTGCCGAATATATTCTTGGACGAGGCCTCAGTTCCTTTCAGGATTTCAATGATCCGCTGGCAGTGAAAATAGTGGATGTCTGCAGCAAGACAGTAGTATACAATTGGCACAGTTCGCACCATTTTATTATTGTTACTGTCAAAAATTCCATAAAAAAAAAAAAAAAGTATTCTTGCTGGACCAAAGAAGAATGCCAAAAAAAAAAAACTGGTAAGGCTACTTCAAAAATAAAAATGCATTAATTACACACATTATATTTTATATGCAGCAAGTATGTGCCGTATGTCATTAGCTTTTTTTTTTAATTGATTCTTATCCTGGCAATTTGCATTTTAAAGGACACAATGCCAATGAAGTTTAAGTGCAGCCAGTCAGCTTTAGTACGAGAATGATTGCATACATATCCAATGAACCATTGAGAGATGACAGTACCTTTTGTACATAGTCTCACGTCCATTTTTAGGCATGCCAATACAAATAATACTGGACAATGAAATGTCATGTTGAATAAAGTAATAGTTTTTAACATTACGTCACGTTTGTACTTTGACTCGAGAGACTGTCTGAGACATACAGACATCACCAGACACTGAGTATCTTCCCCAGTGATGCCCTGCCAGGGCTGTACTGCTGTCATCTTCAGATCCTGTTCGTTTCAGAGACTTTTTGTCTTCTCTCTCCTCTTCAGCACGTAAAGTGCATGTTCAACTGGATTTATATGCAGTTATTGGCCAGCAGAACCAAAATGACAGAGGAAAGTGTCACTGTCCAATGAATTATGGAGCTCACTGTATATTGGCAAAATATCTTGGCACAAATTTGTCGCAAATGCTTTCATGTGCATACCTTCCCACAAAAGGTTTACTGTGTGTCTTCACAAACGGCTTAATCAGTACATACCTCTGCTTAAAGCAAATTCACAGCAAGCATTCATTTTCTAGCACATCATCTATATGAAAATTTAATTATGGTAATTTAATCAGCTGGTATGAAAGTTATCATACTTGAGTGAATCAAAGCCATTCAAAATTACTTTTATCCAGTACATACCTTGACCATTTATTATTATGGACAGGGCAAATTTGTGCCATGTTACTGTATAACACACTACTGCAAAATGTGAAAAGCAGATTTATTACAGATTTCCCTGATTACATTAATTGTGAAGGTGGTCTCTGTAGTGAAAGGAGTCAATAAGGAGCGCAGATCGGTCTGTGCAGCGATAGTGGTCAGTGCAGATGAACTGGCCAGTTGGTCAGCACATTGATAGGAGTCAGAACAGATGCCCATGTCGGTCAGTGCAATGATGACAAGTCTGTGCAAATGCACGGGTCTACACCTGTGCAGTGCTATGGCTGTTCAGGTGCACAGGTCTGCCCATCTGTGCAGTGATAGTAGTCCATACAACTGTCTAGGTTTGTCTGCGCAGTAATATGACTCAGTGCAAGAGCAGAAGTTTGACTCTGCTCAGTGATAGGATTTGGTATACATGCAAAAGTTAGTCAGAGCAGAGATTAAAAGCCTGCACGGATGCCCAGGTGCATCTGCACAGTGATGGGAGTCTGTACAGATGCACACATCTGTTTGCACAGCAATTGGGGTGTGTACAAGTGCACAAATGGAGATTCTTGTAGAGTACTCACAGGATCCAGAGAGCAACTGTTTAATCTCCTCATTTTCAGGCATATCCTGCATGGCAGCATTGATCTTCTCTCTAATGGCCACCACCGCATTCTGCCACTTTAAGTTACAATGCCGTCTGTCAACCAACCAATCTAAAGGGAGAAGGCAGTCATAAAACTGAGCCAAAGTAGGACAACCCCAGTAAAATGCCATTTTATTGGAACTATGGGACATATTCAGGGATCAATTGATCGTTTGTCTTCATGTAGGTTAATAATGCTGCTAAAGACTGAAAGTCTTAAGATTTTATTTTTTGTGCCTTAAGATCATCCACACTAGTAATCGAAGTTACAACTGTCATTAGCTGACCCTTTCAGTAATGGCAGAATCGGTCTCTTTTTGCACACACAAACTGAGTTCATGATCTAGATGGAAACCTCCTCAATTTAACTACATTAAATTCAGCATTTCATCAAATTCAAATGCGTCCAGTTGCAAAATATCACGAAAGGAATAAACTCAACTAAATATTTACCAAGGAGTTTGCTGGTTTGTATGTCAATGGGAAGATTCTGAACAGCCTGTTGGGAGAAAAAGAAAAATTGACTGATTTTTCATGACAATGTGGGAATAAAAACATCAGAAGGACGTGCAAAAAAGAGAGAAAGAACGGGAAAATTACGAAAAACTAATGACAATAATGATAGTGAAACGTTAAATGCACGTTATTTTCACTCTTGTCATTAAGCCATAGTACCAGGCCAACTCCAACACTTCAAGAGTGAGTGAACAGTTAGTTAAGTACAGTAATAACGACACACGCTTTCCGCACACCGAAAGTTCACAGGCAACAACGTATTAGCAGGCTAGCGAATCCAGTCCATGATCCAACCGGGTTATGCAAGACATCAGTATGCTAGATTACCAACACTTCAATGAAAAGTGTAGCAAGAACACCATGATAAAGCTGCATAATTTAACGCGGAAGCTCGAAAATAACAAAAGCCTTGCAGCAGGATTTAACGTACATCCATGGTTGACTGTTTAATTTATGACGCTGTTTCTGTCGGGATGCAAAGCCAGAGATTGCAAGAATTTCACCATATTCCAACTTCCATGTTGCGCTGTGCGGGGTGTGTTTACAATAAGTGACACGTCAACGTGTGATACACCAATCAAAACGCAACATGTTTTCTTCTGTTGGGTTCAGGATTTATTAATCGTGAAGGCCTTTATACACTGCCATCTACTGCGGCGGAGTATTACGTTGTCAAATTTTTGAAGGAAGTATTCTCCTCATGTCAATGGGCTGATGGACAATCACTCAGTAAGCGCATTGAACCAGCTTGGCAGTGCACTTAATCCGCCCCATACTTGCCGAACGCATGTTTAAAGAGTAGATGGGATTTTCATGGAAACGAAGTGTTGACGTGTAAGATTGTTGAAGTGTAAGATTTCAGGAAAGGTGTGGGCTGCATTTCTCAGCTGTATGCTAAAGCGCCTACACAACGGACCGCCTGCGATGACGTAGCTGCTTAAAAATACAATCTTTGAAGGATGCAGCCTACACCTTGAGAAACGGGCACTAACAAGGCAATAATTCATAAGTTTAAAGTGACGGGATATGTTAAATATTGGACTGGAGGAAGACGTGCATTGAGCCCACGCAGTGTTAGAAGGATGGTTCAACAGGAAAAAGAATCTCCGAGGATCACAGCAGGAGAATTGCTTGGTCAGAGAGTTTCCAAAACCACCATGAGATGGCACCTAAATCACCACAAGCTGTTGCAAGAGTTGACAGAAATAAGGTCTCTGCCGTCAATCAACAAACTAAAGCCTCAGTAGTTTGCTAACTGTTGCTGGGACATTCCATGAGACCGGATTATATAGTCAGACAAGACCAACTTAGAGCTTTTTTGCCATAAACATCATAGGTAGATTTGGCATACATAGAAAGATAGCCATATAGAAAAGTACCTTATAACCTTTGTGAAGTATGGTGGTTGATCTTTGATGTTGCGGGGTATTTTTCTTTCAGAGGCCCTGGGAATCTTGTTTGGATACATGGCATAATGGAGTCTATCAAGTACTATCAGATATTGAAAACCTAAGAGCCTCTTCATTAAGATTAAAAAAGGCCTTGGGTAGACCTTCCATCAAGACAACGATGCAAAGCACTCCTCAAAATCTACACAAAAATGGTTCTCCGACTGCAAAATGAAGGTTTTGCCAAGGCTATTACAGTCCACTGAACTGAACCCCATAGAAAATCTGTGAGATGAGCTTAAAAGGAAGGTCCACAAGAGTAAACTTCAAAATCTGATGAATCAAGGGAGATTTGGTTTGAGTGAATGGACTCAGATCCCATGCCATGTGTTCACCAACCTCATTACACATAAGAGTAGACTCAGAGCTGTTATCTGGGCAAAGGGAGGTTGTACAAATTTACAAGAAATACACTCATCCAACATGGTATGCAGGATGTATTTGAAGAAACAGACTGGGCGGTTTTTGAGAACACTGCAAAGGACATTAATGAATTCACTGAGTCTGTTTGTGGATACATTAATTTCTGTACGGATGTGGTTGTCCCAGAGAAACGGGTCAAGGTCTATGCAAATTGCAAACCCTGGATGAATGATGAGATTAGAAGGTTAATAAGGGAAAAGAAAAAAGCCTTTACCAAAGGGGATAAAGAGATACTGAAAATGGTCCACAAACAACTTAGAAAAGAAATTAATAAGGAAAAATACAGGTATAAATGTGAAGTAGAAAATCATTTTAAAGAGAATGACATGAAGAAGGTGTGGGAAGGTATGAAGTTAATGAGTGGGTATGTAGGCAAGGGAAAGCCTGAAAAGCACCAACTAAATGGCACCAAGGAATATGCAGATATTTTAAATAACTTTTATAATAGATTTGATAAAATAGATTTTTTAAATGAAAGAACCAGTCTGAGAGAGCAGTTAAGCAGCGCCATAGAAGGGGATTATAGTCTACAAACTAACGAACAGGAGGTCTACAATATGTTTAGAAAGCTAAAAGCCACCAAAGCGGCAGGTCCGGATGGGCTTACACCTAAGGTGCTGAAGAGCTGTGCTTTTCAGTTAGCCAGCATCTTCACAACAGTATTTAACTACTGTTATTCTTTCAATGTTTTGCCCGATTTATGGAAGGAATCCTGTATTATACCGGTACCTAAAAAGAAAGTAGTGGAGTGCTTGAATGACCTAAGACCAGTGGCCCTCACCTCAGTCGTTATGAAAGTATGTGAGAGAATAGTGTTAAATAACTTAAAGCCACATGTAGAGAAATATCTTGATCCCTGCCAGTTTGCATACCAGAAAGGCAGGGGGGCAGAAGATGCTATTGTTTTTAAACTTGACCATATTTATAAACACCTGGACACCAGTGGACGTTGTGTTAAGATTTTATATTATGATTTTAGCTCTGCTTTCAATACTATTCAACCACATATCATGATTGAAAAGCTTATTGCTATGAATGTACCAAAGGTGTTCAGTTTATTTATTTTAAACTTTCTAGAGAATAGAACCCAATTTGTCAAGTTGAACTCAAATACTAAGTCAGGAAAGATCACCGCAAATACAGGTTCTCCCCAAGGCACAGTTTTATCTCCTTTTTTATTTACTATTTACACAGCAGATTACCGCCCACAGCACCCAAGGTGCCAAGTAGTAAAATTTGCAGATGACACTGCTTTACTAGGTCTAATCGAACAGGATGACGATAGTCAATACAGAAAAGAGATAAACTCTTTTGTTGAGTACTGTGATAGTCATTTTCTAGAGCTCAATGTCAAGAAAACAAAAGAACTAGTGATTGACTTCAGAAAAAACAAGAGAGCATCTGAGGCTGTGGAAATTAAAGGGGTAATGGTAGAAAGAACAAACACATATAAATACCTGGGTGTTGTTTTTAATGACAAACTGACATGGACTGACCATGTATCATCACTGCTGGCTAAACTGAGTCCACGCCTGTACTGCATGAGAAAGCTGCAGTCTTTTAATGTTAACTCCGAGGTACTGAAAATGTTTGCTATGTCTGTGATATGCAGTGTGTGGAGCTACTGTGTAGTGGGATGGGGAGGGAATGTGGGGGTGACTGAGAAGAATAGGATTGATAAACTGAACAAAAGGGCAGGAAAAATGGTGGGGTTGACGATTACATTGGATGGTGTATACTATGACCGCCTGGAAAAAATGACCATTAAGATTATGCAGGACTCCGGTCATCCTCTTCATACTTGTCTGGGTAACAGAGTTATGAAGCGTAGTGGCCGGCTCAGACCACCTGTGACACGCACTCAGCGATATGCTCTCTCCTTCATTCCACAAGCGGCTCGGCGGCACAATGAGCACTTTAAGCGGACATTTGTAGAATTATTTTAGCTGGATGTCTGTGTGTCTAAATGTTAACTTATTATATTGTAGTGTTACTTAATGTTATTTGTACGATATCAGTGCCTGCAACTACAGGTGCAGATGCGTGTGTGTTTGTGTGTGTGTGTGTGTGTACCCTAGGTAGGCTATGTTTTATTTTATTTTATTATGTGGGCATAACGGTGGGTGTATGCAATGTAATTTCCATTGATATGGATGTAATAAACTTGACTTTGACTTTGACTTTGACTTTGATGGTAAATTTGCATTCAGGCGCCAGATCAGAATTGGTAAAGTGTCAGATGTAACAGAAAATTTGCACACTGTACTCCTTTTAGGTAAGACAATTAATTGGAGCAACATTTCAATCCGTGCTAGTCTTAATCAGATATTATAAGCAAAATAACTCTTCACCAGGTATACTTGTAGTCAAAGAACATTCAATGCAGCAGAGTTAACCCTACACCACTACTGGTGCGTCTGTCTTAAGAGATCCCCATTGATAATGTG
This sequence comes from Gymnothorax reevesii, assembly GCA_029721435.1. Taxonomy (NCBI): domain Eukaryota; kingdom Metazoa; phylum Chordata; class Actinopteri; order Anguilliformes; family Muraenidae; genus Gymnothorax; species Gymnothorax reevesii. The sequence goes on from CM056582.1 coordinate 56,753,094, forward strand.
TGCTAGAATGTGGAGGAGGAATCCTTCAGGCAATAGACAACCTTGTGAGCCAGCTACCCGAAGACTTTCAAAATCCACCATGACACCTGCTAATTATCACCCCGGCATATAATAATCATATAATATCATTTCTGCCCTGTTATACATACTTCTATAGACGGGTGTGCTGTTGTACTCTCACTTTGGCTATAGCTGCTAACGATTTTATTGTTTTATGTTTGAAGTGACATATAAGTCCGCTCGGGCTGGGTTCCCGTGGTTATTGATAATGCTATGTATTGCTTTTGTATGGAACATGTCACTATTAATAAATAAGATAATAATAAAAAAAATATAATGCGGGGGGATATAGTTGTCAGTGTGGTCGTCTCTCGGTCCTTCTGTCCAACTGTAATCATTTCATTTCTGGAACAGAACCTGAATACTGTTCAATTTTAACAAAACTTGCTGTGTGTATTAATCAGATCCTGGACTGGTGCCTTTCGATATTTTGAGATTTCTGAGACTGGATTGCGGGGGCCAGGGGTATATGTAGTGTTCTGATTACTCCTGTTTGCATCAGGTATCCATAACAATATACAGACAGCTGAAATTTACTGTGGTAAGGTCGACTTCTTCCATGGGTAATGCTCATTAAGGCCAGTTTGACCACTAACACTACGTTGAAATCATTTATTAGTTGCAGTTTCAGTCTGTGTCCATGTAGGGGTAATGTTGGCCTGTGATAGCCCTCTGGGGCACAGCACCATAGCACACAGAACAAGATCACCTTTTAAACCTTTATGTCTCACAGGCAGTCCACGATTTCTGCTACTTGCTGAATAGAGACTTGCAGAATATCAACACCATGTGAGGTATTGTTCTGCAGCCAAACAGGAGACCAAATAGATCCAGCAAAAATGAGTTTTATTGAAGCTGGGGGGTGTACCCTTGCAGGGCAGAAGGCAACGGTACAGAGTCCTCAATCCAAAATCAGAATCCCAGGGACGTAATCCAAACTGTACACAGGGCAGCAAACACAAAACTCAGGGTCAGGCAAAGCAGGTTCGATGCACAGGCACAGGAATATCAGAGGTAAATCCAAAGCCAAAATCCAGTAGACGTACTCTGATTCGTTAACAGCGCAGCAAAGACAAAACTCATGGTCAAGCAAAACAGGTACGGTACATGGGCACAGAAGTATCAAAGGGAAAGCCAAAATCAGAATCGGTGACGTTCCAGTCAGAAGTATAACACTAAGAATACAATATTTCTGTCCTTGAACGACTAAATGAAAGATTTTTATGAAAAGTCTGGTCACATGCTCTTTTATCTCTCCCTCTCTCTCTCACTCTCTTTCAATTCAATTCAACTCAATTCAGTTTGTTTTATTGGAATGAAGGAAGGAAAGACAATATTGCCACAGTGTCAAATGACAATAAGTTTTTTTTAGAGGTACAATTAATAAAATCAAGAAAATAACTGAAAACAGTGAACACTTGCTCTGCGTGTGTATGTTTATGAAAGGCTGGAAGTGTTTGTTGAAGTTGTCTGTGGATTTGTGAGTGTGTGTACTAAACTTGGTGTGTTGCATGTCTGTGTACATTTATGTGTGTGTAATGGTGTTTTTGCCATGTACAATACTCGCCAAAAGTTTGGACATACCCACATATTTCTTGGAATAAATTTGGTCGTTGGAAAATGGAGGGATTTTGTTTGTCTGCTGACTTTGCCTCTTTCAGAATTTCAAAATTTTGGACACTATTCAAACATGTAAATTATTCTCTTTGAACTTCTTTCTGTTAACTTCTTGCAAGACTCCATTTGAGAATATGTAGAGAAGATGGTCCATTTAAATTTCTCTAAAAACTCAGTACTGTGACATTTCATGATGAAAGAATTACAGGCGTTTAACTGACATTTTGGCTAAAATTGACTTAATTATTGAACATAATTGGTAATAAATAGTTTTATCAATTTGTTAAATTGGGCTCAAATCAGAATTACAAAGTTGACACTGAGTGGTCAAACTTTGCAAGTAAATTCCTCAAAACTTTGTATATGTTAGTTAGAGCCCTGTAATTCTCAGGTCTCGATTTGCAAATTGTGTCAAAAAATTCTCCCTAGTACTGTATGTGCGTGAGTGCATTTGTGTGTGTGTGTGTGTGTGTGTGTGTGTGTGTGTGTGTTTGTGTGTGTGTGTGTGCGTGCGTGCGTGCATGTGTGTGTGTGTGTGTTTGGGCGTGCATGCGCAAGCGCATGTGTGTATTGACGTTATTGCCATGTGTGTGTGAGGATGTGTGGGTTTTGGTTGTTGACTTGTGTGTGTGTGTGTGTGTGTTTGTGTGTGTTACATAACAATCGGTAAACCATTATAGGTCTGTGTGTGTGTGTGTGTGTGTGTCTCTCTCTCTCTCTCTCTCTCTCTCTGTGTCTATATGTTTCTGTGAGCGTAAACACTGAGTATATAATTAATAGCCCCATTATAGAAAACATGCACATGGATGTAGTCAAGAAATGGGCAGAATAGTGGCCAGTAAATAAATATATGAGTAATGGCAACAACTGAATGATATTTCACAAGTATTTTCAGAAACTTGACATTATCACCATGGTAATAATGTTTTTGTGGTGAAAGGAAAGACAGAATAGTCAGTTCTACAATGAATTTAACTGGCCATAGACAGGCATTTTTGTTTGAGAAAATATAGCATTTTGCCAAGTCAAACTCTAACAAGTTAGTGATAATCAAACCACATGCTTCATTTTTGGATCGCTGAATTGTTGTTGTTTGTAGTTGCCAGGGATGTGAGACATCACCAAGTTACATAACAAGCTGTGCTTAGGGACTTCACCGATCTTCCCAACACTCACAGAAATAAATCATGTTTCTTTGTCTGAAGGCCACGTGCAAATATCAAACTTCCATTTCACATTGTTCACAAAATAAGTTAATCATTTCCTACCATCGCGTTTGACTGCTGCACACAGCCATGTGTCACTCTTTTGCATGCCTCAGGCCCATGCTTGAACAAACAGAAGTATTAGCTTTACTGCTTTTTTTGTTTGTGGTGTTTGCAGTACACCTTATCTCATATGTCTCTGCCTGAAGGAGGCATGAAACAGCAGGCCTCACAGTGCTGTTTACCCTGCTCACTGTGGCTCCACGCACTGCCCTGGTCCAGAGAGCCAATCCCAGGGAGATAACACTGTTTAAGTTTGCCGTTCGGTCTTTCAGACGCTCCTTCACCTCAAACACTGGAGCTGCCAAAGGAGAGGAAATCCTCCCAATTCACACACTCTCTGAAATAAAAGCTATTTCAGGTTCCTACACAGGAGAAATGTCTCTCACCTACGTGATACCAATAGGTAAGATGGATCGAACCGTAACCAAGCCATTCATTTTTGTTAATACATTTTCGCAAGCAAAAGGTATCTAGGAGTTTTCAAATAGAAATTACAAGCATCCTTTTTTTACATTTGGGAACTGTGTTCCATTGAGAACAAATATGTATCGATACTATACCCTTTTTTCATACTCCTATGAATTTCAGCTGAGATATAGGTGAATGAGAATTACTAGCAAGTCTACAAAGCTTTTGTTCACAAAATCAAATTATGAATGGGCATCTAGGCTGTGTTGCCTTTTGACTCTTAAATTGAGTCTGCAGAAGGAAAGATCTAGCAGCAGACTTATGAAAGCATTTTGATTTTGATGAGGTGTGTCTGCAGCTTAGGGTGACCAGAGCATTCATTTGCAGGTGGAATGAGTGAATGGAGCATTAATACGATCCCATCTTTGCTATATGACCAAAAGTATCCGGAAACTTCCAGCTTTAGAGCTGTTCTTCATGGTTTGGATTGGGATCCTCAGTTCCAGTGAAGGCTATTCTTAATGCTAGAGAATAAAATGACATTATAGATATTTTAGTCCTTCCCCAAAAGTTTGGAGAAAATCCAAGCCCATTTCAGTTAGAAAATGCCCTGGGTGAACAATAAGATTTCTATAGAATAATTGTCAATAATAACAAGGAGGAACTTGATTGGAGTGTCCAGAGCGTTGACCTCAACAACATCTAATACCACATACTTTGGGATCAATCGGAAAGCCAACTGTGAGACTGGCTTCACGCTTAACATCAATACCTAATCTGAATAGAAGAAAATTCCAGCATCACTGCTTCAGTATTGAGAACAAATCTTTCCCAGTAGAGTGGGACCGGCAACGGCAACAAAGGGTGGCCCAATTACGGATCAATACTCATAATTTTGGATAAAATTTTGGATGTCAGTTGTCCATGAACGTTTGTCTCTGAATTGTATTCGCATTCATTTTGAACTGAATAGAAGCAGAACTGTACACAATTATATCCATAGTTTAATATCATCAAGCAGAAGCCAAACAAAACATTTCCATTGCATATGTTGCTTTGTATTACAAGATGTTTGTTGATTCATGCAAACTTTGATTATTTTGGATGATTGAACATTGATGGCTGACTTGTCAGGCAGTTTAATGATAACAAAACAGCCTTATTGGTCCTCCCCTCCGTCTCTGCAGATACTGTGTTCTGTTCATTTGCATCAAATTACCTTTTCCTAATCTGATTTATGAATCTGATCACTGCATTAGATTATTAGGACAAGCGCAGTGTTTCGTGTTCATGGGGCTGGCTCTCGCCAGACAAGAAAAGCATTCCTGAAACCCTAGTTTGCCTGCAAAAAGTAAAAATTATCAATGAGCTTATTTGCATGTTCATTTGTACAAAGTCCACCGGGGAAAAAAATTAATACTGAAGGAGACAGAAGGAGAATCAAGAGAATTAATTTAAAATGATTTTGTGAAAGCAAGTAATGGTTTATTTATTTCATTCCCATCTTACAATGCTAGCATTACAAACTGCGTAGGATAGGAAGTGTGATCTTGTAGTAATAAGATATAATTCTCTTTAAGGTTATTTCCTTAATTATCTTTGCCTGGCAGGGATCATGTGTGTGTGTGTGTGCGTGTGTGAGCATTTTTTTCACACATCTGTGTGTCCGTGTGCATATCTGTCCAAAATCTTGCGTTCTAGGGGACCAATCAGCGTAATATTTTTGTACATGTTTATGACTATATGCTTGAGGCCCCTTCACGGTTGCGGTTATTCAGTTTTTTTTGAAAAACTTATATTAATGACTGCTCTGATTCATATCACTGTTGACCGCTGACTCTTCACTCCACTCAGTCAGCATGTAGTTACATTACATTACAGGTACTTAGCAGACGCTCTTATCCAGAGCGACGTACAAAAGTGCACAAGAACAGTACAAAAGTGCAGACCTCCTAGGAGACAAGTAGAAGTGCTAACAGTAAGCGACAGAACACGTTCCATTGTTACAGATCTAGACTAATAACAAAAAGGCTAGGTCAAGGGCAAGTGAACAAAATGGCAACAAGGTTAAGTGCAGAGGCAAGTGCAACAAAGAGCAATAAAATAAGTGCAATAGAAGGGCAACAGGTCAAGTGCAACAAAGGGGCAGGAAAATCAAGTAAACTGACAATAGAGTGCAACAAAATGAAGGGAAACCAAATCAAGTGATACAGTCAGGAAGTAAGGTAAACAGAATAAAGTGCAACAAATCAAAAGGATGTAGGGACAGGAATCAAGGCAGTGGAGTAGGGGAGAGGTGGAGCCTGAAGAGGTGGGTTTTCAGGCGGCGCTTGAAGATGCTCAAGGATCATCATCTAGTTGCCACATGTGATCAACAACCCCTTCAGTTTGGAGTCTTATTTCCATTAGAGACAACGTACACACCTGACAGTGTCGTGGTTTTTGGAGGCTGGCGAGCTTTCCTTGTTACTCTCGTCCGGGACGACATCTTTTTGCCCACAATCGGATTCTTTGACCAGCTGGCATTAATTGTGGGTGGCGCCCGGAGTCTATTTAAGCCAAAGTTCCGTCTCACCGCCTTTGCTAGTGTGTCAGTGTTACCATTGCACCGTAGCCCGCAAGATCTCTAGCTAGAGAAGTGTTGAGGAATTAGGAATTGCAAAAAAGGAAAGTGTTAGTTAGTGAAGGGAATCTTTCTCTGCCCTTTCCTCTTTCTGAGCACCGTCTGGTGCTTTGTCTTTTATCTCGGTTCTCGATATTTTTCCGTTGTTTCGTGCTGTCTTGCTCGCGCTGCTTCCTTATTTCACTCGGACTAGATTAATGTCCTTTGGAAGCACGAGTCTCTCTCTCCTGTTTTGTCTGTGTTTGTCTCTCTTACATTCCTGCACTTCCTTTCGTTCTGGCCGCTGCGTTTGGCGTCTCGAAACACCAGACATCAGAGACAGAGGTCTGCACTCCACTGTGTGCACTCTTGTTGAATCATTAGCTCCTTGTATGTATGAAATAATGATTTTTATTTTAATTAGATCTCTGCGTTCTCATCCAAAACACGGCTGAAACACATCAAGACAATTTCCTCTGAACTTTTTTCAATTAAAACACCTCTCTTAAGCGCAGTGATATCAGAAAATCTGATAAAAAATTTGTGTTCAGCAATCACAGTGTGCTGACCACCGTGGAGTTAAAGCACAAATTTCTAAAATTTTAGCCATTATTTGCAGTCTGTTTTAATCACAAGGACCAGCATTATCCAGGATTTAATAACTACCTGTCCCGTAAGCCATACAGTGCACCCACGATTCCATTAGCCCAGTCATCACATAACAAAACATTACAGTGTTCACAAAGAGATTTGACTTCACAATAGTGTGAGAGAGAACGTACTGTGCAGGTGCAGCATACTGTATTACAAAGGACAGAGCTCTAATGTTCAGGTTGGAATGTTAACGTTTTGGCCCGGACTGACACACACAGTGAAAAGCGATCACTACTAACAAGCAGTTTTGAAGTCAACTTGCATGTGGGTGTTTTTGTGTGCGTGCATGTGTGCGTGTGTGTGTGCGTGTGTGTGTGTGTGTGCGTGTGTAGGTGTGTGTAAGAGTATTTATTTGTGTATCAGTGCTGTAAACACAATAGTGACAGACAGGATAGAGTCAGGGCGTGATTGCGTTCTTTGTCCCTTAGCAACAGTAGGACTAGCTGATAGGAAACTGCTTTGCCAGGGTGTGTCAGGCTATGTTCGCCCACAGGCCCACAGAGAACATGGGTGTGGTGAGGTGCCTATAAGAGGGCAGTGCACCCAAGGATAAGGACAATTCCAGCCTGCAGGCACAGTGAAATGTCCTGACAATTTTCTTGCACACTGCACTGAAAGCCCATCTAAACAAATGAAGACCACAATTGAAAAATGATCACAAATGAGTCACATTTTCACGTTGTGGTGAAATGATGAGTTAAAAATTCAAAACCATCTTAGAAACAAAGCACTGAAAAAATCTGCCAAACATATAAAATATACAAAATATTATGATGATATATAATTTATAAAATACACAAAAACGCAAAATTTGGACTCTGATTGTTTTTCCTTTGTGGTCCTCAATTACTACAACTTGCAATATGACTGAAATATATATATTTTTTTTTTCAAGAGTGCAAAATATAAATGTATTAAATTACTGTTTGCTTAAAATGCAAAATGTTCATACCACACTGAAGATTATTGATGAGTCAAAACATTCCGCAGCTATGGGGATATTTTTGTCTTATATAGTTAAAAAGTAATCAAAATAAGACTATGATTATGAATACGATGCTAAAATACTTTATCTGACTAACATGTTGCTTTTTTGCAGTGTACTGTCTCTTTACTCAGGTGATGGTAGTGACAAAGCTTTCTTGTTTTACACACTGTAAGCATGCAGATTCACTACCCAAGTCAAAGAGTTGAGATTTCAGTGCTGGCAGATGTTGGAGAAGATGTCATAACAGAAAGTATATTCAATTCAATTTATTTTGTATAGCGCTTTTCACAGAGACTGTCACAAAGACGCTTTACAGTGAGAGTTTAAAGAAATAAAAAGGCAGTGCCCAGCCTATTCCCCACTACAGCAAATGAGGCAAAAAACTCCCAGTAGGGAGAAAAATCCTCCAACAGTGGTGAGAAAAAACTCCCCAGTGGGAAGAAATCTCAGGAGGAACCCGGCCATAGTGGGGGAGCCCATCCTCCGCGGGCTAGCTAATTAAGAACAAAAAGTAAAATGGAGTGAACGACAGAGGAGTTCCATTTAAGTCCATCTAAAGTGGCAACGGTAGCTTCAGAAAGTGGCAAGTCGAGGATGGTGCAGGACTGCAGGGCCAAACCGGATCGGATCAGGACAGCAGGACAGCAGCAGCCAGCGCTCATGGTGAGGGACAGGGCTCATACGGTCCAGGACTCAGGGAAGTGGAGGGAAGATCCTCGGAAAGAGACACAGAAGAAATAGGTATATAGGTTTTATGCAACTTGTACAATTTAATGTTGAATGATATGGAAAAAATAGTCGAACCAGTCTGAAGCTACTGCAGAAAAAAAAAAAGAATTAAAAAAAAATAACCCCGCAAAATTGCTCTCAAATTTAATGCTAAACTGACTGGTGCCACAAGAAAATGCAAAAAACCTGCCTCAAACTAATTGGTTGCACTCATACATGTACAAATGGCTGGAAATAGACCTATGATGGCACTATCTACTCTTGTAGACCAATCCATTCAAACGACTCTTCAAAATCATTCCGACTGAGTGAATCGGGTGTGGAAAGAATCATGATGAGTCATTGCAGGCAAACTTTGGCTTGGGAGGCATGTGCTGGTAGATCATTTCCACCTGTCATCAGTCCAAGGTCTATTGTCCTGCCATAATCGCTTCCTTTCTTCTCTCTCTCTCTCTCTCTCTCTCTATCCGCTTTGTATAGTGGAAATGATAGCAGAGTGAAGGCAAGGAAAGAAGCTTTGCATGACCTGGAGCTTGTATCAGATAGCACCGTTAGCAGGATCAAAAACACAAAAGTTTAAAACGGATGCATTTAAAAGTATTTTTTTATGATCAGTCAACCACGAGCTGAGCGTCTTGCAACAAAATTTAAAAACTATTTTCAAAAAACCGTGCTCACACCACAGAGGCAGTCTGTGAACAATAAGATAAAGGCGGGGATGGTATGTTTAAATACACCCAACCTATTTCATTATGTTTTCAAAGATTAATGTTATTTTTATTTATTGTTACCTCTATTCTGCCAAAATCTTCTTCAAAATAAGTGATCGAATCTAATATAAAAAATTTCGGTTACACTTTACTTGGAGGTATCGTCATAAAAGTAACATGACATGTCATAACTGCTACATGACACAGTCATGAACGTGTCATAAACGTTTATGACTGTTGTCATTAGGTGTCATTCGATTTTTGTAATGAGAAGTTGACATTGTTTGGGTTGTCTTCAGGCATAAACGTTTATGACATTGACATAATGTTCATGACACGTTCATGACTGTGTCATGTAACAGTTATGACAGTGTTATGTCACTCTTATGACGATACCTTCAAGTAAAGAGTTACCCAAATTTCTAATTTAAACCAATACTTTCCTTTTTTGTTTCAACAAAAATCAACAGCCATTTAACTTTAATTAAATTAAATGCTTTAAAAAAACCTGCTGCACATGTTGGTCAGTCTCTCATATTGTGTGAGTGAAATTCAGGAATCCTTCTTGTCACAGAACTACTAAAACTGGGTTTTAACAGTGGGACCTTTGAGGCATTGCAAAAATAATTGAGCTGTATAGTGTATTATGCTGTAAGATACTTTGGTTCATCGTTGGTCGTCTGTTGGACTCATTAATTAGCTCAATGCCCAGGTTCTAATCTAACAAAGCAGCTCAAGATTGTCACCATCCCGTCAAAAACAACCCAGCATTATGACCATCCCGTCAGTATGTTTCAGGTTGCAGTGGGGTCATTATGACCATTCCGTCAGTATGTTTGAGGTTGCAGTGGATTTGATCTCTGACATAAAGTGGGAATAAGCCGGAATTCGCCCCATGCTATGAGAAAAATCGTGTTTGGATGGTGAAGGTCTTTGGGTGATGTTGATTACACAGGCCCGGGTCAATGAGTCTGTTTATCAGTGGCACTCATGTAGAACCTGAATATTTGATTTAGCTCAAAACATGGGTCAAAAATCCTATTGTTGGAACACATGCTCATTACGCTGGTAAAATCTGAATGTTTGGGTGATCTGACACAATCCAGAGCGAGCAGTTAACTTTTACAATCTTACAGCCTGCCGGTGAGAGTGGCATCCTTTGTTCCCCACGGCGGGGGGTGGGAGCCATCAAGTCTAGCAGGCCCAGCATCTCTGGAACTCAAACTCACTGGTTTCATTGAAGTTAAAGCGCAGCTACTTCAATTGGCTTAAAACAACTTAAACCTCTATCAAATTCATATTTTGTTTATGTTCAATATCCTAAAAGGAACCTCTTATTTATCTCACTATTGGGCCATAATATTCCATATTAAGGCTTTTCCATGACAACTGCATCATTTTAGCACATATTTATATCATGTTTAGTCTCTTTATTCTCGGGGGAGTCCAAGGAGTTGACTGGAACATGTTTCATTTCCCTTGGAATTATGGTTCATCGTTTGTAAGATTCATTCGGACGACTACCTAGTCTGTCTATGCAAATTAATATCAACTAGGCCAGTAAAACTCTGATTCGGCCACCCCTTCCTCTACCTTGTTCGGAGGTGTGGTTTGGAGCCTTTAAAGGTACGAGATCCTGAGGGGGCGGGCTCTCTCTTCTTTCTTCGCTCTTCTTCCTGTCCTGTCTTTTTCTTGGTCAACTTCTGACGTGCGAATAGGTAAGTGGGGAAAAGTCACATGTCACCTTGTTCCGGAGCGGGGAAGCATGTGAATTCTCCCCGACCACGTGGAGCGACTTTAGCTCCACGTGGTCATTCATCTTTTCCAGGTATGAAAATACTCTAAATCCTTCTAAATTATATGTAACGGTAATTGGGTAATCATTGATTTGTTTGATTCAAGGTGTGCCTACCTGGTGAATTAAATTATTGTTTTTCCTTTTCCAGCTTGCGTGTTCTCATTGTATATTCTTTCTGGCCTTGTTGCGATTGGGACTTAAGGGGAGACTCCAACCAAGACATGTGTAGGGAGCGATACTTCTAAGTTAGATTGAGATTGGGTTCTACCTATTAAGGGGTTATGAAATTATCGGCTCTTAAGATTTAGCTATTGGTTAATCTTTCTAAGGGGCCCTTTGATATACATAAACCTAGGTTCGCGGTACGTTCATACTCAGAGCTATTTGCCTGATGTTGCTACCGTGACAGTCTCTTCTATCCAATGGAAGTATTGTCGAATTAGACCAGGCAGTGACGCCTATTTTAACCCTAGGGGGTGTTTTGCTTAGTGACAATGGTTTTCGCAGATAGAGTTTGGGTGCGTAACTGCCCTGAGATTCACGCATGCTGTTTCAATTCTAATTCTAATTTGGAGTCAGATTTTTAACGAGGATATAGCTAAATTTTGTGTTCTAACTGTTATATGGAGTCAGATAAATCGTAACCATTGCGCTTTCATGCCCCGTCCTCGGACGGTGAAAAATATCCATTATATTGTGATTCACACCAGCCAGAAGAATGCTCGAACTAAAGTTAGACCAAGAGAACACGTAAGGCCTTCAACCCGGGCAATATCCGCCTTTTGGTTGTTGCTCTTTTGGGGTTTTACACTCACTTATAATAAGAAACTAACATTTTTTTCTGTGTTGTTCTGTGTGTTAACCCACCAGTGAACCCTGTAAGAGTTCATTTACTCTGAAAAATTTTACTCTTTGGATCAAAGTAAATATATTAGATAAATTTTTTGTTGTCTTAGCTGAATTTTTTTCTTTTAACAATTAGACTATTTTTTAGAAAGCACAGAAATCAAATTTCAATAAGTTATAATAAATAGAATTCTTTCTTCATATCAACTCATGATCAAGTTTTTCAGTGTAACTTATTTTATGATGGTGAGGATCCTATCCCTCTCTAAATTTACTGTGTTCTAATTTTAGCTGTCTTTCTTTCAATGAACACTCCGTCTACAGATTCACTGTAAACCCAGATTGTGTGGTGAACTCAAATGTTTTATGGAAACCTATTACCTCAAATGGATGTGTAAGCCAAAATTGGTCCATTGTGTGGACGGTGCTTAAATTTTGAGAAATTATTTTCGCCATGTTTCTGAGTACTTGAACACAAGATCATTAATTAGGCTTACACAATTTTGGGGGGTAATTGGTCTCCATAAAACAACTGAGTCACAATCTAGATAAACTGTGTGAGACCTGCAGTGGTTTCATCACCAGGTTTGTAATAGTAATGATGAATAAACTTCAATATCAAAATTTGTAATGAAAAAAGGCCAAACTATCATATGAAGGACCTGTTCTCTTTCACAAAGGCTACATATAATTCAGTTCGAAACAGCACTGGTAGGTAAATGAGAAGACAGCAGCAGGGCTTTTCAAAAGTATTATTTCCATGCATTTGAATGGCATTCAAAAGCACAATGATCCGGAAGCAGTTTAATCCCAGCTGAGATTGCTCCCTGTCGCAGGGGGATTTCTGCTTTGTGCACTTGGTAAGGCCGGTGAGGGAAGGTGGTGGTGGTGGGTGTGGTTGTGGAAGGGTGGGGTGGGGTGGGTTAGTGTGGGTGAGCCACACCGCTGCCGGGATAGTGTGTCAGTCATGTACATTTACTCTCACTGGGACTGGCCATTAAGGTAGTGGTCACTGCAAAATCGTTCCCAACTGTACAGTGAATACTGACTCATGCTTGCTTGTGGTAGACTGCCTTCCTGTAGCTCTCCTAGTACCTTATACTCTTTTTACATAGGTGTATTTAAGCAATGGCAATGTATTTCACCAATACTAGGACTTTTGCACTTTTTCATGTGATCCGACACAGAGTGACCCCATCCACTTCTGGCTCGGTTTCTTTGCAGTCAGGATAACCCACATATTGAAATATGAGTATGCAAAATATTATTTAGGTTTGGTGTTGAATAGAACTGCTTTAGATATATCTTGTCAGGGCTGGGCAGACAGACTGAGCCAGTCTCAGAACTAGGATTGAGAGAACACTGGGTTATATTCAGGTGGTGAACAGTCCAGCGTTGAATACTGGCGTCCAGGGCAACACAGGATGCACAAGTTGGAGTGCAGGCGGTGGACAGCCAGCAACAAAAAAGATCTTGAACAGCAGTCAGAACGTAGCCAGGAATCCAGTCCAGAGTCTGAGACAGAGTGGAGCCCAGAGGGAACAGGGGTGGGAAATGGCAAGGAATCTTTGGGCTCGGGCAGGGAGAGGCGAAAGACAAACGCAACCACATACAAGACACGAGACAAAGACAGAAAATGGGGAACCAAGGCCACAGAAGCAAATGCTAGCAAATAGATCAGTACAAGGCATAAGTCGTAAAAAACCGTTGACCAGAATGACAAAGTCAGGACCTTAAATACACAGAGAAAACAATTCAAAATGGGTAAAAGGTGGCGTGTGTAATGAACACAGGGACCGGGGAATTAACGGGACAATAATTGAATGAATGGAAGCGATCAACCATATGAAACGAAACTGACATGGGTAGCCAGAATGCCAGGAAAACAAATTAATGGAGACACAGGATGAGACAATATCTTACAAGTAATAACACCCTGTGACACGTAAACGCATAATTTCTATCAAGCTGTTCCTGTTTAAAATCGCTTGATTTATAATTACACAATTTTATTCAATCAAGACCAAGCCTGTAACTATTGAGAAATTATTAAGCAATGAAAAAGATAAGCGGTGGGCAACATTGACATCGTAAAATGACAATTGAAATCCATGAATTCGATCTCTCATTGTATTTATTTTTCCAGCAGCACAACCTAATTTATTTTCAGATTGTGCTTAATCAAAATATTTTCAGGGACATTTGCAGCATCGGTGCATTCTCCCATCACCGACAATCACAACTTCTCACCCTTAATCTCTGACTCTACCAAAAGGACTTGATTTTTACCTCCAACAAACTAAGTTGGCAGGAGGTTATGTGATCGGTGCCTTTTGTTACTTGCCTTGCCGAATTCGGCAAGTATGTTACTTGGTTGCGTTGCATCTGTTTGTGTGTTTGTCTGTTTGTTACTCACACTCTTTTTTGCCCTTTAACTCACGTTGATTACCATCAATGCTATATCATTCTTATCGGGCATGTCCCGGACAGAAGCCTAATGATTTTGTTTCTGATTACTTCAAGGTCAATGTCAATGTCAGGCAAGAGGTCAAAAACACATTTTGGTCAATAACTTCGTTTGTATTTGAGATAAGGACTTGAATCCAATGCCATTATGCTCACTATACGTAGCCCATTTTAGCAGTTACAGGTCCCGAAGACAATACCCCGGTCAAAGTACGTCAAAATGACGTCATAAAATGAAGAAAATTTTCAATTTTTGATTTTACTAATTTTTTAATTCATCGTATAGCCCGTTGTTGAAGTACCTCACACACCAAATTTGAGCCCAATCAGTCAAACGGTTATGACGTAATTTACATTTTTATGACTTCAAAATCGTATTTTACAAAAATAACCATTATTTTAGTTTCGCTATTGAACCATTCCCTTTCTGCACAGAATAAATGTTGTTCTACTATTGAAATCAAGAATATTATGTATGTCACTCACTGTAAACAATTAGAAGTTGATATCTTCAAGGACAAAGTCATGATCACGATCAAGGTCAAAATCACATTTTGACTAATGACTTCATTTCTATTTCTGATATCATTGTCAATTTGCTATTTTGTTCCTTTTGGAAAAAGCTTTCAGAAGTATGCCATCAAACTTGAAGTAGCATCACCGCAAGGACGTCAAAATGAAGCCACAAAATTATGTATTTTTTGTTTGTCTGTTTGTTAGTAACACGCTTTTTTACCCTTTCCGTGTTGCTTGTGTTCATGACACTTCACCACATGGCAGAGGAGGTTCGTCCCCAGAAGCCTATACTTTTTTTTTGTCCCTAGGTGAAAGGTCAAGGTCAGTGTCACCAAAAACATTAAAACCACCTTGTGGTTCATAACTTTGCTGCTATCACAGCAAAAGACTTGAAACCAATTTCCCTTCTGTTTCGAAGATATGTGCACGATTTCAGCAAGTCATCATTCTATGAATGACCTTTCATTTGTTTGTTTGTCTGCTAGTTTGTGAACAAGATAACTCAGAAACTAATGAACGGATATCTCTGATATATTGAGGGTGGGTCTCTATAACATAAGGGATGGACCCCATTGATTTTGTCTGCGATCAGTCAAACAATATGGCAGCCAAGGCAGCCATCTTGAAATCGTATGACACACAATAGCTGAAATTTGCTCCCACTCACCACGATTTGGACTGTGCTGCTTTGGCGGAAGTTTGAGAGTGCCTCTAGTATTCTTCTGCTATTATATGACCAGCGCAGTTGCCACTTTCCTATCCAGTGCTCAATTTTCTTGAATAGCATATGTACATGTGCCAAAATGAGTGCCCTTCTGATGATCCTAAAATGAGGTGTGGTTATGTGTATTGGTGGCATGTAGCGATCTTGCGGCAGGAGAAAGAAATTGACTGAAAAAAGCTGGTCTAAAGTCAAATGTCATTTTATTAAGTCCTATTTTTCAGGGCGTATTATTAAGATAGTATTATAGGTCATTGTATGCACCTACATCTGCTTGTCACACACAAAGGGACAGGCAGCTGTGCTCTAACATGCTCTCCTGAATCATTCCTGAATGTTCAAAGTTCATGCTATGAAAAAAAAAAACCATCTCCATCTGACAGCTGTGGGACTGTGTGCCATTTTTGGATTATTGTGATCAAAAGTTGACAGGAAAACTATCATGGGCAGTTGAGTCAAAATTTACAAAATTGATATGGTCTGATAAGTCATCTTTTTTTAACATATCCAGATTTATGAGATTTTAACCATTAAACTCTGACTTGTTTTCCCGTGAATAGGTACAAAGAAAAAGCTTTTTTTTTTCATATTTTCAGACAATGTCATATAAATATTCTGTATTGACTGATTGCTACGCTTCAGTGAAGCTACATCACACACACCAGGAGAAATGTTCACACTTAAGGATGCCATGTTTTTACAGCTAAAGCAATACAACAAATGAAAAAAAAAAAACTAAATCTTGTACATCATTTTACACAGAATTCCCTGTAATTCAGCAGGGATGGTAGGAAACCTTGGGATCTCCAAAAAATTTAAAATTGGCCTAAAATTCCGCAGGTTTGAATATACAGGTTTTATGGGTTTAGAACATTTGGGTTTATGTTACAAGAAAGCCTAGGGAGACATTCAATCTCACTAAGTATGGTGGTGGTTCTGTAATGGTCCATACAGAGTGGAGGCATATCTAGGAGACAAATTTCTTGAGTTTAGCCCTTGGAATTTGATCCCACTCTTGTATAATACAGGCTTCCAGCTGCTGGAGAGTTTTGGATCTCCTTTGACAGACTTTTCGTTTTATTATGCTCCAAATATTCTCAATCGGTGAAAGATCTGGACTGCAGGCAGGCCAGTTCAGCACACGGACTCAACTAATACGAAGTCATGCTGTTATAATAACTGCAGTATGTGGTTTTGCATTTCCTGCTGAAATACACAAGGCCTTCCCTGGAATAGATGTTGTCTGGAGGGGAGCATATGTTGCTCTAAAACCTTTATACACCTTTCAGCATTCATGATGCTTTTTAAAAAATGCAAGTGTCCCACACCATATGCACTAATGCATCCCCAAACCATCAGAGATGCTGGCTTTTGAAATGAAGGCTGATAACAGGAGTGGTGGTCTTTCTCCTCTTTAGCCCGGAGGACACGATGCCCATGATTTCCAACAAGAATGTTAAATTTGGACTTGTCTGACCTCAGGACACTTTGCCACTTTGCCACAGTCCATTTTAAATTAGTCTTGGCCCGCAGAACACGGGGGCGATCATCCTCAACAATGGCTTCCTTTTTGCATGATTGAGTTTTAGGTGGCATCTGTGGATGCCATGGTGGACTGTGTTTACAGACAGGGGTTTCTTGAAGTATTCCTGGGACCATTTAGTAATGTCAATGACAGAATCATGCCAGTGAGTGATGCAGTGGCATCTGAGGGCCCAAAGATCACAGGCATCCAGTAAAGGTCTTCGGCCTTGTACCTTATGTTCAGAGATTTTTCCAGTTTCTCTGAATCTTTTGATGATGTTCTGCACTGTCGATGATGAGACCTTCAAAAGCCTTTGCAATCTGATGTTGAGCAACATTGTTTTTAAAGTATTCTGTAATTTTTTATGCAAACCTTCACAGGTTGGCCATTTTTACTTCTAAGAGACTCAGCCTCTCTAAGACATCCCTTTTATAGCCAATCATGTTACACACCTGATGTCTAGTAACTTAATTGCTTGCTAAATGTTCTTTCAGCCGATTCTCTTATATATGAATTGCTTTTTCAGCCCTTGATTTGCCTGCGTCCCAACTGTTTAGAGACCTGTTGCAGCCAGAAATTTTGAAATAAGCTCATTTTGTGGATAAAAGTATAAAATGTCTCAGTTTCAACATTTGAAATGTTATCTATGTTCTATTGTAAAAAACATATTGGCTCATGTGATCTGAAAGTCATTGCATTTTGATTTTATTCACAATTTCCACTTAGTCCCTACTATTTCAGAATTGGGGTTGTATATTCTGAATGTAGTCACGGCTAAAGGGCGTTGTTAGGCACGGTGCAGAGCTGAGTGACAATTGAAAGGATGGCAAAAATAAATGCTGTGAAGTCAACAAAAGTTTTGGATTTTTTGCATGTATCCTTACCTTGTCAATTACATAAATATAGGCGATAGGCTTTCATTTTTTCGTTATCATTTCTAATTAAAGGTCATGTATTCGTCTTGGTTGTTCAGTCGATAAATTGTTTGATTGTTAATCAGGCGAACTAAAACTAAAACAGTTTGAGGGTAATTGAGCGGTAAAGGGTGCGGTTTCTGAAGGCCCTCAGAACACCTGACTGCATGCAGCTGCTAACACTGAGTGGGAATGGACAGTAAAACCTTCCAGCAGTGGGTCTACATTGATCTCACTCTCCCTGACTTCAATTGAAATGATGGGAGAGATGCCATATATAATGCAACATCTATTGGTGACCATGGTGACTACTCCCTCTAGTTCCAAGTTGATGTAGCCAAGGGTATCCCGCAGTATACAGTACATGCGTATACTCTCCCCCAAAACAGGGAGAATCTTCAGGTCAAGGGAAGAGTCCTCAAGTGCTTGAAGTGCTTGTGGCAAGGAGGCAGTTTTGGAAACAGCCTTCTTCACAAGTGGAGAATGGCATCGTGGGATTCCCTTCTAGTCCGATGCTTGCAATTAATACTTTTGGTGGAAGGGAGAAAGAATGATGCTACAAGGGATTTCCACAATTTTTTTACATAGTTCCATATTTCATCCTCGGATATTTGGGATTTCCCCTCAAACAAAGGTTCGGGGAACATCTGGGAGAAACATAAAATTTGGATGGTTTAAGAGTGATGGTTTCACGGGTAATCAACCAGTTTGTGTGACTTTGTGGGAACTATTTGTGACCCATCACATCAAATCAGGTATTTAGTTGCATTTTGGGTGATATGAGTTTTGCATACTTTCAGTTTCATGACTTAAAAAGCTTCATTTTGGTACCAAAATCATTTCTCTAGCTTGTTTGGCTGCAGAGATATGGCAAATTTTGGGCAGGAAATCAGGGCAAGTCAACAACCTGATCAATCCCATCATCCTCATAATTCTCACCATCAGACTCCACAGAATGATCGTCATCGAAATAGTCGAGGGCGAACTGCAACAAATTCACCTGATCTACATTACCTACACCAGTGGTTCTCAAACTTGGTCCTGGGGGACCCCTGTGTATGCTGGTTTTTGTTTCAACCACAATTGCATTTCCAGAATTTTAACACTGACCTACACCATGCATATTGGAGTGCATTACGTCATTGAGCGCTTTCGCTGCCTTATTGCCCATTTTTCACCGTTAGAAGCGATCTAAACACAGCATTTCTTATCCAGTAATACTATTCCTTTATCCTGAAATCAAATTTTATCAAAACTTTTTACGATTTGTCCATCAAATTTGGCATTTTAAATGAAAATTGAAGGCCAGTGAGAAACATTTTTCCCTGACATGGGTGGCGCCATCAACACGTGACCCGGTTCAGCTAATCAGATCACCAAATTGGCCACCTACGTAGCAACAGTGGGGGTTTGCCTATGATCAGGCCCTCGAAAATCTGTCTGCATCCCATATATGGAATATTTACATGAGGATTTCTTTGCGTCATCATGAAGAGGGAATCCCAAGCTTTATATGGATACTGGGGTTGACCTCCTATGGCCAGGAATAACGCCAACAGCGAGCAAGTTTTGGAGCCGAAAATTTTAACTTTTTCTGTCAAAAGTGGTCAAAACATTATTCAGGATGAATATTTATTGATTCTGATGCAGATGGAAGAAGATGAGGTATTTATGAACCAAATTTAGCCAATTTTGAAGATTCAACAAAATTCACCTGCATTGACTTACATTGGCTCTAGCACAGAATTAGCCTGTGCGACTTAATACCTGATTTGAGGTGATATTTATTCTTCCAGCCTTCCTCAAGTACATTTCCTCAGTGACTAACTGAATTAAATTAGTCTTTTGTTTTTTGGCAGTTACCCTTGGTTTTGGTTTGGTAACTTAGGCCTCATTCATGGCAATGAGAGAGTGGAAATGCAAGCTAATACAGACAAACTGCTTAACTGTTTAATTACTTTGAATGATTGTTGCATTTGTGATGACAGAGAAGCCTTAGGAGCCAAGTGATAAATCACCAGCAAAAAATCCGAGCCCTGAGGTCACTAAGGGTTTCCTCACCCAAACCCAATAGGTCCCTGACGCTCAGTCTGGCGACAGCTGCGGAATTCTCAAACATGTATATCTCCCTGTTGCAAAATTAAACATGGCTTTTGTCTGCTTAAAGGCATAAAATTATATATATATATATATACTTCAAAATATTTCAAGCCCTTGAACTACATTGAGTCCTGAGATCGTGGATTGGTGAGTCGTGTATCAGCTATGACTAATTTTCTCTCTTTAAGGTAAGTTTTACTGTTGGGAACCATGCCTCTACCTTATCTGAGACACCCCCCTCTCTCTGGACGGCAGCTTTGTTCTGATGTTTATATTGGGTAGGGTTCTTCTTGCTGACGGCGCATACACACACACACACACACACACACACATATGCACACACCTACACACAGAACTTAATAGAGTTGTCAATCCTTTCCATGCAAAGGGAATAAATAATTTTTATGAATTGAATTTACCAATTTTTTCACCGTAACATTTTGGATGGCTTAACTATTCCAATCATTCTAAAACACGGTAATGAAGGAATGCAACTGACAACAGGTCAAGCCCACTCAATGGTTACAAGGGAGATTTTGTTTCTGCTGTAATTTAAGCCAGCCAGCCATCACTGACTCACACAAACCTTTATGAATAGAGATGGTGATGTGGGTTGAGCTTCAAGCTCTGTCGCGGGCGAGTGAGTTAGTCATGTTCACAGGTGCACCGCGGGGCCTCAACTAATTCAGACATTTTAAGGTACCAAAGTGACTATGATCAGAACTTTGACTTTCTTCGTCTTTGTCTCACACACACACATACACACACACACACACAGCCCATATACACAGCAAATACAGTCACCGCTGCGTTCAATCAAGGTTACAATAATGCCCATTCACAAATGAATGAGTGGAGAGGAATTCATGGGGCACTCCCAGCATCCTTTTCACTGATGGCCCTCATAGGGCAGCCAAACCTGGACTGACTGGTTCAGCAGCGGTTTGGAGGGGTGTTGTATTGTTCCCTCAACTTATGCTTTGATCAGTGTTTTCCATTTTGCTGACAGGCCAAGGGCTCTGAAATATTGAAATGGTTTTCTGTACAACTAAAGTTCTTCTTTAACATATTAAACCTTTTTGGACCAGCCACCCCCCCCCCCCCCCACCCCCCTCTTCAGAAGACAACTTTATTTTTAATGTGAATTTACAAACAAGGAGACAAATCACATCAAATTACTGTTAGCCATCAGTGATTGAGGGGTGATAGAGGCTGGATTATCATGTGTTTGAGTGTGTATGTATGTGTGCGTGCGTGTGTGTGTGTTTGTGTGTGTGAGCGTGTGTGTGCGTTCATGTGCGTTTGTGCTTGTGTATGAGTGCATGTGTGTGTGTCTGTGTGTGTGATGGGGGGGTTGCAGTTAAAAACTTCTAGTGAGAGGAGGGAGAAGAAAAGAACCAGACATTTGACACTTTCACCATGAGGGACATGTAACAGACAAGAGACAACACAACGACACATAAACAAGCAGGCCTCTAACTGTTGTTAGCGCGCCCGCACCACACGAATGAGCAGAGCCGCAACCCCTGACGGAACATACCCACCCCCCCACCCCCAAGTGCCAGCCCCCCATCATGCCATCTGAACCACCGACACGGCCTCAACCCCCAGGGATAAAGCCCAGCGCGCCTGCCATAGGCCCCCCGCCAACCCCCGTCACCCACGGACAACCCCCACCCCACCGGAGGTCCCCCACCAGAACGACCGGGAAACCGCACACCCCCTGCAGCGCCCTGAGCGAGCCGCCCCCGGCAGGCTATCCGGCCCACCACACCGGCCCCCCGCCACGCGACAATGCCGGCCAAGAGGGAACCCAACCGGCACGCCACAAGACAGTGCCACAACAGCCACACCCACGCCCCGCCCCGCATCACAGTAACCGCGAGAGGCCCCCAAAGCATCCCATCCCTCGCCCCTTCATCCCCATATCCAGAGGGCAGGGCCACGTCCAACCCTGCCATCCTAAAAAAGATTTACCCATGACCCGGCAGGGGCAACCGTAGGCACCCAAAAGCCATCCCCCCACCTGCAACACAGGATACGGCGGCCCAAACCCCCCACAACCCTGGGGGCACAGCCGGCACCCAACCCCGAGCCGGGCTGCCGCCGAAGGAGCCACGGGCACCCGACATCGGTACCACAGGACCCACCCGGGAAAGCGGTCCAGAACCCAATGCGGCGAAACAACCCGTGACCAGAATGGAGGCCCCCAAGCCCAGCCAGCAGCGCAACCCAAGGGACAGGGAAGGGAGAAAAGAAAAAAAAGGGGGGGCACACAGGAGAGAACAGCGTGCCGCCGAGCCCCTCCAAGAACACAAACCGGCCGCTGGGACACCACCATGATAACATATTAAACCTCATAAGAACATTGTGAGGCAGGGATCTTGGATCAGAAGAGGGTTCACAGTTGAACTCTTCCTCTCTCATACGCCGCCTTGGCACATAAACGTGTCCGAAGATGCCCTTGATTTTCATTCATTGGAAGATAATATACTATATATATATATATATATATATACAAACACACACACACACACACACACACACACACACATTCACACAGGGATGACTACTGTGCACCTGCCTTGACCATGTAAACACACACGCACACACACACACATGCGTGGGTACATGCACACACACACATGCTCACAGACACAAATACTACTTTTCATCCTCCTTGTATTGAATGTTGTATTCTTTATCCTTTCTTGTGATCAATCCTCTACAGATAAAAGTAAGCAGTACATGGCTATATGGTGCACTCATACTCTGTGATATTTTCAAGAGTAAGTTGGGTTATGCCACCTAAAAGCTGTCAATATACAACACTGACCAGTGTTTTTATTTTTGATTGAACCGCTCAAACAAACGCCCAGATTTGAGTGAGGAACTGATATGTTTATTTACTTGTCATATCTGGATCCGATTCATTTCCTTTAACGCTTGCGTGCAGAAGCTGACACCTGTCACAGTCCCTGTGCAAATGTTAACTCAGCCCTCTCAGCAAGGCTGCCGGCGATATCCAGACTCCGGCTGACTTTTGCAGCTTATACGTTTACTGAAGCCACAAGGGGACGGGTCTAATTTTCAACTTGGCAGGAAGGCCCTGTGTGTGTGCGAAAGAGAGGGGAGGGGGGGGGTGGGGAGGGAGAGAGGTGAAACGGAGAGAGAAAAGTACCTGTGGCTGAACACCTGACTCCGCTGCTGAGGGAACACGGACAGCACAGAGTAGAGAGAGAAAAGATAGAACAGAAATGAAAAAAGTAGAGTAGATGAAAGTGAAAGAGAGGTGAATTTAGAGAATAATAAACTCTAGAAGACAGAAGTCTTGGGTGTTTTGAGGCGTGCAGAAACGGCATGAAAAAGATCAGGCAAAAATCCATCAGTGCTTCAGTGGCTTAAATTCTTTTTTCTGGACGGTGACAGACGTAATCCTGTCTCTCTTCAGCAGGGAACACTGACCGTCGGGCTCAGCATTAACCAGGTGAGCACTTCAATATGCAACATTAGTGCTTCTTTCTCTATTTTATTTTCCAGTGTCGCTTCTAATTCTCTTCTAGTGTTCATCTCGTATGGATAAAATTCATACTGCATACCACTTACATATACATGTATACATATACTTACATATACATGAATATTGTTGCAACAAAATTTAGACTACCCTGAAAAGTTCAAGGCTCCCACAGGTTTGTGCCTTCATTATGAACTATGTTGTATTTCAAACTACTGTTGTAATTATTCCACCATTTTAATTTGAACTGAAACATTTGTTTTTGAGATGGTAATGCAAACCTGTACTCTTCCCCAGTGCGGAGACAACTACTAGCTTGAAACACCAGAGCACTTTGGTCAATTTGTCTCCACAATGATTAATGCCAAAGATTGGCCAGCATGCAGTAAAAAGAAATTTTGCACCTCTTAGAGCAAATGACAAGGTCATAATAGTGTGGTGGATGGAACGGTTGTGTAAATTCATGTTTATGGACAATCACCGTCGGCTGGCTATTGCTAAATGCTGGACTGATTGTGGAGGGGATGTTTTTAAAAAATCATGAATGACTTGAGAGTATGACATTCATTTGGTTTAACCTTGATCTGAACCTTTAAAGGCTTTTAGCCAGGTTTCCCTTGCCTTTATGTGACCATTCTAAATGTTTGGTCTGCAAATGACCGCTGAAGCCTAAAATGCCACTCAGAGTTTACATTATCTTTTAAACAGAGCCGTAGATATTGAGAAGTCACAAATCAATTTATAAATTTGCAACTACTTTGATGAGGCATCAATTCATAATTGAAATACATTAATTATGTTGTGCGTATTGGTTGAGTGCACTTTATACCAGATTGAGTTTTGCATGCTGGGTAAGTTTAATTGTTGACCAGGGGTATGTTTCCCAGAAGCTTAGTTGCTAACTATGTTAGCAGCTTTCACAGTTCAAATCAGGTATGCAGTGTTCAAGCTATGTACTGTAAGTTGGTCAACTGACCAAGAAGTTGGGGCCGAAGTCAGTTGGTCTGGGTGTCCCGGGATTTTCTCTTTGGAGTGGTGCCTGTTTTTTAGGGGTGGTTGTCAGATGCTTTGGACCGTGTGGGGTGCGGCACTAGGGTGCCACTGGAAACTCATGCATATTACAGCACACTGGACCATGGTTCATGTTACACAGTCAATGGTGACACGAAGGCCAGCCCCGCACAGGAGAGTTTCAATGCCTCGATTCCTTACTGAGGACTGGAAGCCAAGGCAATAGTGCTCAATACTGAACAAGCAAGCTTTTGCAGCAGATGGCCATAAGTAGACCTCTGCATACATCATTCAACCCATTGGTAAATGCCAGTAATCATTTGTAAATGCCAATAACAACAATTAAAGTAACATGTACATTGCAATTTGCATCCAAATGAAGTATTTGATAACAGCAAGAACCATAGTGGGCCTGTGCTCATGTTTGGCCATATTCTCCCTGTTTAAGTCCTTTATGTGATTAAAAAAAAAGAACAAATCAGGGAACATTTGGTTGAATGTGATAATAACATTCAGCAACATTGTCTTTTAACGAGCCCTGTGTGATTGCATTAAATTGTTATGTAACTTGAAGTATACTTCCTAATGAATGGAACAGTTTTTTTTTTTTTTCAACTTAGCTGACTTGTGCAACTAGTCTTAACTATACCAAGCAAAGCAAAACTTACTTTAATCTTAATTGAGTATAGGGCAAATAATCTTATGATCATGTGTCTCATGGCAAAAAGTTCTCTGAATAAGTATTTAAATGTGGACTGAATCGTTTAGCTGAACGGAAATGCCTGAACTTAGGCCGCGGCACTCTTAACCAAGTTGAAAAGTTACTTAGATTGTCCTTCTCATCCCTGCTGGGACGTAAAGCTGGACTGATCTCAATATTGTGTCTGAACTCAATATTTAATCCCTTTGCAAGAGTATTCCATGGAATCGAGGTCTATAAAACAGTTTCAGTCAAATTGACATCGAAGCCAAGAGGATTAAACAAACAAATCTGAGTGTTCAAGGTTATTGCCACTTAACAATATGCTGGCAGGTGTGCAAATGTAAAATGATGCCTATTTTTGTGAACTGTGCCTTGGCCTTGATTAACTTCAAAGCAGTGTGACAGGAAAGTGCTCTTTGTTCATTCTTTTGAAATCATTACTTTTGGAGTCCTGTGAGTTGTCAGTGCTCGATTATTTTATAGTGGATTGTGTTTTCTAGACATCAACAGATACCAGTTAAAGGATTCATTCTGTATGCATACATGACAAGGCCATCTATCAGCCCTTGCATAATTTTATTAATCAATTTATTTTATCAATCGGAACTGAAGAAACTCTGCTTAAATGTAATAATAATTATAATAATAATAATAATAATAATTTTTCTTTGCTGTAGGTAGGCTGAATTATAGCCTGATTGATAATATGTGCCTGGGAATGTTTGCTCGACATCTGTATAGGTCAATAATGTTACTAGAACCCCATATCAGAAAAGGATTGGATGATATGTTAAATTAAAAACAAAACTGAAAGCAGTGATTTGTAAATTATCTTTGACCTACAGTATATTACGGTGAAAACTATACAACAGCGCATTGTTTGATGTTTCACCAAATACAAAACCCAAAACCAGTGAAGTTGGCACGTTATGTAAATCGTAAATAAAAACAGAATACAATGATTTGCAAATCTTTTTCAACTTGTATTCAATTGAATACACAGCAAAGACAAGATGTTTAATGTTCAAACTGAGAAACTTTATTTTTTTTGGCAAATAATCATTAACTTAGAATTTAAAGGCAGCAACACATTGCAAAAAAGTTGGCACAGGGGCCTTTTTACCGCTGTGTTACATCACCTTTCCTTTTAACGACACTCAGTAAACGTTTGGGAACTGAGGAGAACAATTTTTGAAGCTTTTCAGGTGGCACTCTTTCCCATTCTTGCTTGATGTACAGCTTAAGTTGTTCAACAGTCCAGGGTCTCTATTGTCGTATTTTACACTTCATAATGTGCCACACATTTTCAGTGGGAGACAGGTCAGGACTACAGGCAGGCCAGTCTAGTACCCGCACTCTTTTACTACGGAGCCATGCTGTTGTAACATGCAGAATGTTGCTTGGCATTGTCTTGCTGAAATAAGCAGGGGCGTCCATGAAAAAGACGTTGCTTGGATGGCAACATATTTTGCTCCAAAACCTGTATGTACCTTTCTGCATTAATGGTGCCTTCACATATGTGTAAGTTGCCCATGCCTCGGGCACTAATACGCCCCCATAACATCACAGCTGCTGGCTTTTGAACTTTGCGCCTATAACAGTCCGGATGGTTCTTTTCCTTTTTAGTCCTGAGGACACGACGTCCACAGTTTCCAAAAACAATTTAAAATGTGGACTCGTCAGACCTCAGAACACTTTTCCACTTTGCATCAGTCCATCTTAGATGAGCTTGGGCCCAGCGAAGCCGGCGGCATTTCTGGGTGCTGTTGATAAATGGCTTTCGCTTTGCATTGTAGAGTTTTAACTTGCACTTGCAGATGTAGCGACGAACTCTAGTTACTGACAGAGGTTTTGTGAAGTGTTCCTGAGCCCATGTGGTGATGTCCTTTACACACTGATGTCAGTTTTTGATGCAGTACCGCCTGAGGGATCGAAGGTCACGGGCATTCAATGTTGGTTTTCGGCCTTGTCGCTTACGTGCAGTGATTTCTCCAGATTCTCTGAACCTTTTTACGATATTACGGACCGTAGATGATGAAATCCCTAAATTTCTTGCAATAGCTTGTTGATGATTGTTGTTTTTAAACTTTTCGACAATCAGCTCACGCATTTGTTCACTGAGTGGTGACCCTTGCCCCATCCTTGTTTGTGAATGACTGAGCATTTCAGGGAAGCTGCTTTTATACCCAATCATGGCACCCACCTGTTCCCAATTAGCCCGTTCACCTGTGGGATGTTCCAAATAAGTGTTTGATGAGCATTCCTCAACTCTCTCAGTCTTTTGAAACATGTTGCAGGCATCAAATTCCAAATGAGCAAATATTTGCAAAAAATTACAAAGTTTACCTGTTCGAACATTAAGTAACTTGTCTTTGCAGTGTATTCAATTGAATATAGGTTGAAAAGCATTTGCAAGTAATTGTATTCTGTTTTTATTTACGATTAACACAACATGCCAACTCCACTGGTTTTGGGTTTTGTAAATTCTTTAGATATTTCAAAAGACTTTTTTTTAAGTTTGATTCTTGTAAGCTATTTCCCAAAAAGTTCAGACAACCAGGCATTCACCACGGTTGCAATCTCTCTCCTCAACACAACATTTAGGGACTGAAGACACCAAGTGTTTACTTGTTTCAGTTGGAATTTTCTCATATTCTTCCTGTAAAAAAGTCTTACAACGTGCAACAACATGGGTTCTTGGTGGTCGCATTTTGTATGTTAGGATGGCAAGCAGGCTGGTTCAACACTCGTGGCCTCTTCTTGCACAGCTATGCCTTTGTAATGCCTGCACAATGAGGTTTTGTGTCATCTTGCTGAAATATGCATGGGTGTTCATGGTAAATGATCTTGTCTTCAAGGCAATATTTAGCCTTAAAACCTGAGTGTTCCTTTCAGCATTAATGGTGCCTTCGCAGGAGTGCTAGTTACCCCTGCCAAGGGCACTGACATCACACCAGAGAAAGACAGAACATAGCTTTTGAACTTCTTGTCAAGAACAGCGTGGATTCATTCTTTTGTCCAGAGCACAGAGTGTCAAATTCTTCCAAAAATGACCTGAAATATTGATGAGTGATCATTTCACTGAATGATGGTTCATTGCACATCACTCAGAGCCCAGAGAAGTCGAGGGCTGTTTTAAGACACTGCCAATATGAAACATCCTTTTTACACAAAATGTGTATGGATTGTGGTACTTCACAAAGATTTGCCAAAGTAATCCGGAGCTCATGTTGTAATATCACATAAGACCACAAAGGAAAAATGATCCACAAAGGAAAAATTATCAGTCCAAATTTAGCATTTTTATTCATTTTATATGTTATATATTATTATAATTAGGGATTCAAACCAGTAGGGCTCAAACCCTATTGTTTTTGTGCTGGTTTATTATTATTATTATTATTTCTTCTCTTCTTCAGAAATGTTTTCGCAAATTCCCATGAGATAGTAAATGTTACAGACCTGAAATTTGGCATATTGGTTGAAAGTTGTATGCAAATGCTGCCCAAGACATTTTTAAGTCAATCGGCTGATGGGGGCGCAATAATTCCAGAAAAACAGTTTTTCACTTTAAAGGTCATAACTCCTATGCTGCAATGCTGATTTACACAAAACTTGGTATAGACATTTCTTGGTCCAAACTCTACAACTTTCCTACAAGGACCTTTAGGGTCCGCCATATTAGATTTTCTGGAACTTTGAATTTTTTGAAAAACACATCTCCTAGGCCATAGGTCGAATTCCTTCAAAATTTGCTATGGATCGTCATTGGACCAAGCTTACCAAAGATATTTAAAAGTTTTGAAATCTCATTTAATTTCAAAGACATTGGCCAATGAACTTCAGCTTTGCACATAAATAGACAAAATTCAAGAAACATTGGGCCAATCATCACAGAACTTGCAAAATATGTCCATATAAGTATCAGGAACATACCTTGACAGTTTCATGCAAATCAGCCCATAGGGGGCGCTATAAATGCAAAAAATGGGCTTGGCAATTGTTTGTCCTATATCCATAAAACTCACAGTATATTTTCATATTAAAACATGAAGCATACCCTGAAAATTTCATTCAAATTGACCGATAGGGGGCGACATAAATGCAAAACAAAACAACATGGCATAACACAAATCAGACTATAAATCTGCAATTGTTTGTCCTACAGCCATGAATCTCATAGGATATATTCATATAAGTACCAGAAACATACCCAGAAAATGTCATTCAAATTGACTGATAGGGGGCGCTATAAATGCAAAACAAAGCAGCATTGTATAACGAAAATCAGACTATAAATCAGCAATATTTTTTCCTATAGCCATAAAACTCACAGGATATATTCATATAAATACTTGAAGCATACCCTGAAAATTTCATTTAAATTGTCCGATAGGGGGCACTATAAATGCAAAACAAATCAACATGGTATAACACAAATCAGACTATAAATCTGCAATTGTTTGTCCTATAGCCATGAAACTCATAGGGTATATTCATCGAAGTACCAGAAACATAGCCTGAAAATTTCATTCAAATTGTCCGATAGGGGGCGCTATAAATGCAAATCAAAGCAACGTGGTATAATACAAATCAGAGTGTAAATCATAAATAGTTTTCTCTATCATTACAAAACTCACAAGATATGTCCACATAAGAACCTGAAACATAGCCTTGCCATTATTCTCAAAGTCATTACGACTATTTGACCACGTACATATACCCTTTGAACATAATATCTCAAGAACGGTTTGACCGATTCCATTCATCTTTGGTGTCAAGGTGTATTAGGGGCGGGGAATATAGTATTCAGCTCCATCCGTCCGGCCATCCGTCCATCCCATCCCGTTTGTTGTGAACGTGATATCTCAAGAAAGGTTTGACCGATTCCATTCATCTTTGGGGTCAAGGTGTATTAGGGCTGGGGGCATTTTGTGATATGCCAACCCCAGTCGATTTCCGTCACCTGGCGAGGGACATGCCCACGTTTACTGGCAACACTTGTTAATTAAGCTGTTAAAGCTTTCAACTACTAATGGTCTTTCTTGGCTTGAGCCCTGGAATTGCCACTTGTGGCTATATTATTTTATATTCTTTTGATATTTTTTGCATTTTTTCTAGTGCTTTGTTGCTAAGATTGTTTTGAATTTTTCATTCATTATTTCTCCACAACATGAAAATGTGACTGATGATTTTTCCATTGTAGTTTTCATATAAATAAATGATGGTACATGATGCAGTGCTCTCAGAGTGATTAGAGATTACTGGTATTTAGCTTTGGCTTGCATGCACCTTTTCTCTTTATGCATGGAAATTCCTCCAGGTTCCTCAAATCTATGTTAAGCATTGTACATGATGAAACATTCAAAACCTTTCCATCTGTCTTTATGGAACATTGTTTTTAAAACTTTGAAAGATTTTCCCAGGCATCTGCGAGCAAATTGATACTCCTTCAACCATCTTTGCTTTTGAAGAACTGGAACTTTTCCTGGATGCCGCTGTTGTTTCAATTCCCGATTCTAACGACTTACTGATATTTATTGTTTCAAATCACATAATCATTCCAATTTCTTGCCTCATTACAGGGGCTATATTGCCCCATCTTTGTTTTTTTTTGTGTGTGTTTGTTTGTTTGTGTTTTGGAATTTCACAGATCTGAATGACAAGAATGGATTTATATTTACAAATGCAATGAAGTTGACTAGACCAAACATGTAATATCTTGGCTGCATACTGTCTGCAAAGAATGCCAATGTAAATTCAGAAATCACTGCTTTCTGTTTTTCATGAGTATTTTCCATATTGTCCCCACTTTTTTCGGAGTTAGTGTTGTTCAATAACAAGCTAGATTGAGCAATGCACAAATGTAATTTCACTGGAACCTACTTTCTTGCATAATCTCCCAGTTTCGTTGCCTCAGGCATAGTAGAACTAAAGGATGTTTTTCACTGGTTAGTGATTTCACTGTGTTTCACTTGGCGTTCTTTTATTGTGACCTTTGAAGCAAGGTGATGTAGCTGAATTACTGACAGTGAAAAGTAAAGTAACTTATTAAAAACCAAGGAGGTCCTTTAACCATGGGGTCTGTTCAAAGCTCAAAAACTGTGGAATTTCAGATTTCACTGAAATACCAGTAGGAGAGAAAGATGTCTCAGCAATCAAATGCCTGTTCATTCATTGATCTATTTGTCATGAGCTGCCCCAGATGAAAGCCAAAAAATACAGATCTCGGAAGAGTTGGGCAATTGCTAGCATGGTAAATGCATTTGAGGAACACCTGAGAAAAAACATGAAGTGTACTTTTTTTTATCTTTTAAAATATACCAAAAACAGAAAAAAAAAGAAATCAGGGTCCTCGTAAAATGGCTTATTTTCAGTTTTGGTTGGCATCTTTTCTAAACACTTCATTTTATATCAGATATATTTTAAAATTAGAGAGGAAGTGAGTTAATGAGAAGCGCAATAAAGTCATTAAATCATTACAAATAGATAAATAATTTCATATGTTCTTATTCCCTGCGATAGCGGGCTAATATGACCATAATGGAAGTGAGTGACTCACAATCCTTTAATGCTCAATATCTCAAGAATGGTACTCACACATAAACTTCTAAGTTTGCACATTAACGGATATAGTGTAGAGGATGAGCTGATTAAAATTTGGCTAAATCATTTAAGTTGCATCATACTAATACTTAAAAGCGCTCCTCATTGCACGGTCCTGTACAATCCAGTAGGACTGCAACTTGTTTCTATCAGTTAGCTTGCTAACCAAGTTAGCAAGCACATTGATAAAATTATCAACAATAAAATCAAAGCCTGATAAGGCTTGATTTCACCAGTAATTATGCTACCGATGTCTGTTTTGTGTTTCTGCCTCAGTTGAAGTGTGCTGGATTAACATTACTTGCGTATACCTTCATTTCACCAGACAGTTCGCTAACCAGAAAGCTGCATGAAAAACGGGCTGCTTAATGGCACGATTTACAAATAGCCCTGCTGCCAGTTAACAAATTGACGCTATATATCTCTTAAGTTAAACAGGTGCAAAACTCTATGTAACTCCAACCTATGCAGTTAAACACCCTTTTTTCACGTTGCTTTGTAGCAAGCTACCTGGTCACTGTTTGCGTCAAATTATGCTGGCTGAGTATGAATAACATCAGCCATGATTGTTGCTAGCTAAATACATATCCTAAACTGATTTAGGAAGCATTCTCAAGCAGCACTAGCAGGCTGATAGTAGGCTGTAATGTTGGCTTGTTGGTTGTCTTCTTTAATTGACCAACACAAATCCAATTTCATTAAAAGTGAATGTGCTGTGAGTCTGTGAAGTTGCATCATACTAAACTGATATGCAAAAACGCACCACATCACAGGGTCCGATACAATCCAGCAAGATTGTACATTGCTTGTTTTACATGTCCTTATGAATGTGATCAAAATTAAAATATTAAGCTGATAAAGCAGGATCTTGGGGTACAATCAGAACTTTCATGTAGTTTCCTTCACAAACGATCAGAATAGATTCATGATTTCTGTAGGTAGAAGCAGAGTTTTGATATTTACATCTAAAGGGGAGCTAGGATGATGTAATTGATTGCAAAGACTGTAAAAAAATAAATAATAACATTAACACACAGTACAAAAATTTGTTTGAGGAAACAGTTTCACAGTAGGGGCTATTCTATACCACAGAACTTGTCAATATTTAATTTACAATGATGGTAGCACATACTATGAGCATATATTTCCCTCATCATGAAATGCTGACTCAATTGCAGGCCCTCTTCTTTTCAAGGCCTCAGGTTGTTGTTGTTTTCCCATGAGTTCCCATGATAAATGCTGCATCACAAAACTATTGCCATCAGAATTTAAAACACACTTATAAGCGAAGTAATAATAATCTTTTAAATCTAATTTATGATTTAAAAATAAAAGAGGGACGTAGTTCTGGGGAAAATTTATTTAGTCTTTGAATTCACCCAGGACAGAAGAACATTTAATTTCATTACGTACTACACGTGGTATTATGTAGTCCACTTATATAAATACTTAATGATCCAGATTGTCTTGTCATGTAGAATTACCAAGTGATCCTGATCAGCAGATTCAGTATTTCCAGTCCTTGTATCAATACTCAGTCCTTCCCCTTCAGTGATAGATCACTGGGACTATGGGGCTGAAAATATGTTGAAAATCATTGTTCAATTCCTCACATTCAGCCAAAATAATCAGATTCTTTTTGAAAACAAGTTATAACATCCATTTAAAAGTGACATTGAAGTCATCTGAATTGACAAGAATATAAATTAGCAAGCAAAGACCCCAAGACCACTTAGTAAAAGGGGTGAAGACTGTACTATGATCTGGATACATAGAACTGCTGAGTCGCTAGGTAGGGGCAGCTTGGTGTGCTGTGGTGAGTGATTTGAATTAAATGTGGGCAGAGTCAGGAAGCCAGTGATGGATGCTCCGAACTCAAAGCCTAGTGTGTAACATGAAACTCAGCCAGTTACCCCTGATCACACCGTCCTGAGATAGTCCATATTGTTAACAGATGAGGAGGGGAACGCAGCAAAGCTTTAGATAATGATGGAAGCATCACTCCATGGGGAACCCACCGCTGGGAAGAGTCTTGTCCCGCAAGATTAAAGGGTTAACCTACACTCATACGTTACTTTATCGGCATGTAGCACAACGCTATTATCCAGAGCAATGCACAGCACATCGTGCATCAGTAGGTACAAAACACTAAAAAAAAATAAAAATGCCAGAAGTAGCCACTGAAACTCTAGCGTCCTGGAAAGTAACCTGTTAAGCAACATCAGTAAAACAATAAGAGTAGAAGTATAAAGTTAGCCAAATAAAAAAAAGACAGGCAAAAAAAAAAGAAACTGACCACTTTCAATAGAACCAAATTAACTAGAAGTTGCAAAGCTCAGGAAGGAGGGAGAGGTGCTGCCTTCGGCCAAAAGTTGTCAGACTGTGCGAAGATTGTTGTATTGCTGTTCTGACCTCAAGGGAAAGGTCAAGCCACCATGATGGAGCTGGAAGAGGCAGCAGACATAAGTGGGAAATTACCTTGCTCACAATCAAGTGCAACAGCAATGGGAGTTTTGGATGGCCTTTGCTATTGTGACACTTCTCATAAAACTTACACCTGAAAACTCAGGAAGGAAATAGTATGTTTTAGAGCCAATCAAAGAAATTTATTTTCTGGTAAAATGAGAGTGAAAAGAAAGTCAGAGATGTAGAGCTCAACACAATCTGGGCTAGTAAATTTACATGTTGCCATTGCAGTTCTGCAATGAGGGAAACCATAGCGTCACATCCCATGTCACCACAAACTAAGTAGACGAGCTTGCATGGAGCACCACATATAGTGGGTTGTAAATGCTGAAGGCAAGCCTTCGTGCGAAGTTCTGAGCGTATCCAAACACATTCAATTTGAGTTCTGAGTTGTAGAAGTAAAGTAATGTTGTCACTCTAAGATACCTACTAAGCTAATGAATTATGCCATAAGAAAATTATATTTTTTTGCTTGAGTGATTATCCATTTCCTGGGATACTGCTCTGGAAACCATAGTAACCATAAAGGTACAATTAGATGCTATGTTGGCAAAAAAAAAAAAGATTATCTGGAGGTCTCTATTGACTCTTTCAAATAAGGAAATGGTTCATGTTTATTCTGTATCTAATTGCATTTTCTGTGTTCAGTCATCTAAATCATAAAAAATTACAATCGTAATCAAGGCTGGCAACATTATTGTCTGATAACAAAGCTATTGGCATCTAATAAGGAAGGGCTCCCCTTAACAACGTTTCCAAGCAACTGAGCGACACACCCAACATACTGGAACAACAATATGGCTTCTTTAGTGTGTTCTGCACCAGTCCCAGCCCTTTCACTGCAAGTGTCTGTGCCTGTGCATTGCCAGTATTGATTATCCTGAATCATGTAATTCTGCTTGGTGTTAAAAACCACTTTGTCTCCCTCACTAGCATTATGCAACAAGGTTCAAAGTGAACCATGAATTGAATGAGGCAACAGAAAATAACCGCAATTTATCAAGAAAAAGAGACAGCCTTCTTTTCGTGTTCCTATTAGGTCTTATGGGCAGATGAAGAAACCTTATATCATGTGGTTTATTCATTAGTTGAAAGCTGGAGTCAGGTGTCCCCTGCTTGAGATGCGACACTTTTTTGGTGTTGTCTTTATAACAAAGATAAGAAACTCTATTGCAGTAATTACCAAGAGTCCGTCACATTTTGTGCAAATAACTTTTTGACACAAGTTGATGGTAAATTTCCCTTGTAGCTAGGATTAAGGATGGAATTTTTTTAATTCTTCAATTCAAATGCTCTTGTTGTACTTCAACAGTAATTTTAGGTCTTTGTAATTAATCACAGCATACAGCACAATGAAAAAGCATTTTCCCCTTCCCAATTTCTTCTATTCTTGCTTATTTGTCATATTTAGAGTTTCCGATCATCCTCCTAATTTCAGTATTACACAGAAACAATGTGAGTAAACACAAAATGCAGCCTTTAAAAGATCATTTCATTTATTGAAGGTAAAGAGTTATTCAAGACCTCCTGAACCTGCCTTTTGTCGCAAACTGATGGCCGGACATTCTCCTTCAGGATTCTCTGGTGAAGAGCAGAATTGTATCATCAATTGAGCCCCTTAGAACAAGAGTGGTCCAACTAATGTTTTTTGATTTTTCATCTAGGACATCAATTGAACTGAGCATTTTATGCATTCTTGAAGTATGGAACATATAACCTGCCTATCGTAAAGTACTGCAGCTACACCAAGTTAATCCATTATTGTATTTAACAGATTGACCACTAAGGTATCATTTTAAGATTAGCACTTAAAAAAGGCAAACCTGAGATAGACCTCTTTTTGTTCTTAGGGGCTAAATCATGGAAGGTTACCCAGGTCCTGAAGCAGCAAAGCAGCCCCAGATTATCACACTACCACCACCATGTTTGACTGTTGCCATGATGCTCTGACTGTGAAATGGTATGTTAGCATTATGATGTAACGGGGCCCATATCTTCTCCGAAGTTCCACTTTTGGCTCATCAATCCATAGATCATTATCCCAAAATTTTAGGGGCCATCAAGATATTTTTTGGATGGATGCCATTTTGCCTGATGACTTTCTAATTGTAGAATCGTGAACAATGACCTTAACTGTGGCAGGTGAGGCCTGCATCTCATCAGTTTTTTGCCTGGGTTCTTTGTGACTTCCAGGATGAGGTGTCGATGCTCTTTGGAAGAATTTGGCTGGCAGGCCACTCCTAGGAGGGTCCGTCACTATTCCAAGTTTTCACTATCTGTAGACAATGGCTCTCACTGTGATTCGCTAGAGCCCCAGTGCCTTAGAAATGGCTTTAGAATGCTTTCCAGACTGGTGGATGTCAACAAATTTGGCTCTCATCTGTTGTTAATTTCTTTACATGGCAGCATCATGTGCAGCTTTTTACCAACTTATTATTCCCAGGCAGGTTCTATTTTAGCGGTGCTCAGATTCAACCGGGTTGGCAGTAATCATGCCTGGGTGTGTCTAGTGAAATTGAACTCAATTATCATTTATTCAGTTGGTTGATATAGTAACTAAAATGGGGCAATAACATCATCACATGAGGGCAAGTGGGGCTGGATAGCTTTTTCGCTTTTTGCATTTACTCTTGATATCTTTATTTAATAGTAAACTTAATTGGATTATCTAGAACATTTTAGAGCAACAAATTGTGACGCCAAACGCAGTGGCCGGAATAAAAGGAAGACACGCAGATTGAGAGAGAGACAAACAAATAAAATAAGAGAGAGAGAGAGAGACTGGCGTTTCCAACGGACCTAGATCTTGTCCAAGTGCAAGGAAGCAAAGCGAGCTCGACAGAACGAATTGAAAGGGCAAAAATCTCGGAAACTGAGATAAAAGCAAATAGCACCAGATGGTGCCCAGAAAGAGGAAAAACAGAAAGATTTGTTTGCTATCTCGAACTTTTCCTCTTTTGCAGCTAATACCTCAACAACTACTAGAGACCTTACTGGCTATAATTCAAACATAACACTAACACTCTAGCAAGAGCAGTGAGGCGGAACTTGGGCTTAAATCTGAGCGACGTCCCCAATTAATGCCAGCTGGCCCAAGAATCCGATAGTGGGCAAATCAATATTGTCCCGCATGAGAGCAAACAAGAAAGCTCTCAAAGCCTCCATAAACCATGACACAAATATTCAAAAATTGAATAAATCTGAATGGGGCAAATACATTTTTTACAGCACTGCATGTTAACATGCAGAAAAATCCATCTTGGATCAACTAGGATTCTATGCTAGTTTACGCTGATGCTTTTGACTAGAGCATGTGTTTCTAGTCAGCTATCTTACTTCATGAAGCTTAGCTGGAGAACAAATGATCAATTAGCTAGAAGTCTCAAAATGGCTTTTCCCATCAAGACAGACAAAGGCTGAATTATGATGAAAGTTTCTGTGAAGTACCCATTGATCTTGTGGATCCATTGAATTGTGAGTCGTCACATGGTGTGAATCTTTTTGCTCAATGAAACCACCCCACTGACCCAGCAGTGACTTCGGTTCATTGTGCAACTTGTTTGCATCACTTCATGAATAGTTGCAGAATAGTTGCAGAGCTTATAACCAACATAACTAATGTTCAAATAATTCCTTTATTGCTTAGGAAAGTTCCTAACGCCTTGAAGACGACTCGGAAGTATTTACATAGCAGCCATGATGAGTGATCCATTTCGCAACGTCAAGGAAAGGTGATTACATGCTTGCTGGTAGTTACTGCACAAAAGAAAGATTTGATCTGTGAAATTCTGTTAAATCACAGTAACAGTAACCGCACATTACAGAATATCATGTTATCATGTGATAAGTTTTCTTTCTGATAGAGCACACTTCTGATAAGTGGCCTCTAATTCTCACTTTGACAGTCCTTTGGTTTGACTGCTCTACCTCTTGAAAGTTTGGACACCCTTTAACTTGTGTGAAAATACCTTGTTTTACTGAAATTCAGGTTGTTCACCTATTTATAATGCCCTCAAATGGAAAAAGGTAGAGTTTAAATAGATGGTATTCCAGTATTCCAGGATGGTATTCCTGTATTAAAATACAATAATTTGGAGTTCATTTTCAATATTTTCTGACAAGTGATTTAAAATCAACATAATTATAACTTTGTTATAAAAGCAAAACCTCAAGTGGAAACTGCATCCAGGCCGGTGTGAACGTCCAGGACCATTAATAATAAAAAGGATTCAAGTGGGTTCCGCATTCATTATTGAAAATGTTGGTAATTTTCATTCATTCAAGATTCAGATCATGTTATGATATGAACTTGTGTAAAATTCATTTAAAAGTCTTCAATTGCTTGAAAAATGGGGTTGTGTTCAAAAACTGAATGCACTACATGGTACATCAGCTGCACAGATTGCTGTGAGCGCACTTTCGGTACTGTATAATGAACACATGGTGGGAAATGTGGGTCTCAGTGAGCCATTTTGAATATTACAAAAGAGGCCAATGATCAATTCCTTTCACTGATATACCACTGTCAGTATCTTTATTATCTTTAATCAAGGAGTCAGTTTCTTGGCCATTCAAAACCTCTGTGTGACTGTTTGTGTGTTCAAGTCCACTGATTATTTATTCTCTGACCACTCCCTCGATTTCATTTATGGAAATCCCCTTCCACGCGACAGTAGCTCATGGCAATGGCACTGTTTGTTCCCTGCTCTATGGGCCCTCTGTGGGAAAAATTCAGTATGGCAAAAAATATTTTAACACAATCTTAATGTTCTCAGTGCTCTCAAACATACTGAGAGAGCATGGACCAAGATAAGAATCTTTCAATTGCATTGCACTTTTCATTGCATTCAGATGCAAGAATGCATATGCCTTACTAACATTTCCTGATATATGTACAACTGACTTCAGGTGTGCACTTTTACAATTTTCAGAGCAGAATTGGGATAGACTTCTGTACGCCTTTCCAACACTTGCTTGGAAAGCATCACCCGTACTTACGTCACTCCTGTGTTATTGCTGGGATCATGCATAATGTGAGAGTAACACGGGATTTATGGGTAATATTCTTCAGCAAAGAGCACTCTGAGGCAGACTTGCAAGAGGGGCGCATCAGGGGTGCATTTGGGGCACTCGTAAGCACCCCTGAGAACATTTGAGGAATGAGACACCCTGCTGCCTTAGGTGCCTATGAAGGCATGTGCACATGAGGGGTATCAGGGCGCAAGTTGGGACAAGGGGGAAGAGAAGAAAGCTGCCAGAAAAAAGGGAGACAGGAATCATGCAAGAGCAGAATTTTTGTGGGTGTGGCCTTACTGCTTCTGTATTGACAAGCAACTTACACAACCAGTCAAAAGTTTTAGGACACCCCAGTTTTTCCAGTTTTTTTTTACAGAAAATTATGCAGTTTAATGTCTCATTGTACTCTGGAATAAAAGCATTGACACAATAGAGCAAATTAACAATTGGCAAACTTTGGCAGATATAACGGCTGAACACACCCGTGACATTTTTTCTACAATGGAAATCAAATATTCTTCAGAAAGTTCCTCCCAACTCTGTTGCAGAAGTTCCCATAAATGTGTGGCAATCGTAGGTTGCTTTGCTTTTACAATTCTGTCCACTTCATCCCAAACCATCTCAATGGGGTTTAAGTCTGGAGGCTGTGCTGGCCACTCTATGTTTTCAAGCTTATGTGGTGGGAAAATATCCGAAAACATTCAATTCAGAGTAAATCCCTAATGTCGATTCAACAAGAAAACCTTTTTAAAAAAACTGCTGTACAAGCAGTAGCAGGGAAGAAGCAAAAACTTTTGAATCTGCCAAGAAAACCAGGTAAGCTAAACTCTGCAGAGCCCTCAAGGCCGGCCAAGTGAGCTAACCCTCCGGAATGACCATATAGGTCAGCCTGATCCCACTAGCTGAGCATGCACACCTGAGTGTTCTGGAACCATCCATGAACCAGATAAGTTACTGAACTTTAGCTGAACCCAGGGTTTGGGATGCTCATATGTGGTCTTCAATCGTCTTGGAGGCTTAAAATGAAGGTACGCTATGATGTAATGGCAAACCTGTTGCTAAGGGAGGAGGGTTGCCATGGGACAATTTACCAATCAAAATTAGTAATATTAGGGAAGGTGGAGAGAGTAACGTTTAATCCCACCTGAAGAAACATGCCAAAATGTCAATAAAACTGAGGGTTCGGACTGCCTGAAGTCAGTCAGCGTGGGGTGATTGATACTTGGTTTGCGGAGACCAGCCTGGGTTTCTTTGTGTTTCTTCTGGATGAATTTGCAATGAACCCAATTACATCAGACTCTGGGGAATGGATCTATTTTTTGTAGATAGATTTGCAAGGGTCCGTGGAACACTTTGTCCACTTGCTCGGACTAAGTATTTTCTTACAACACTTACCATCTTGTTCTTTTTTCCTAAGGTAGTTCTGGCTGAGCTTGGACTTATGTTTTAGGTCATTATCTTGCGGTAGGATGAACCCCTAACCAACTAGGCACATACCATAGGGTACTGCATGGCGCTGCAGAATGCTGTGGTGGCCGTTTTGGTTCAGGGTGCCTTTCGCTCTGTAAGTCACTGACCGTGGATCCAGTAAAACAGCCCCAGACCATCACGCTTCCTCCTCCATGTTTGACAGTTGATGTCACACACTGAGGAACCATCCTTTTACCTACTCAACGGCATACAAAACACCTGGGTAACCTTATTTTTTGTTTAAAACTTCTGACAGTTCACCATATACCTTTGTACCATTTCAAGCTATTCGTTGGACTGGAACGGCATAATTTTCAATAAAAAACTGGAAAAACTGGGGTGTCCTAAAAGTTTTGACTGGTAGTGTATATTTTACTCTGCAGTAGCTATACAGGTATTTATAATCCAACCTGGTTTGTTGGTGGTTTTTTCCCCTGGTAGCTAATGTCAGTTAATGACTGCCTGGACACTTTTCATTTGTGATGGAGACGTCAACTCGGGCTGCCGTGTAACAAAGGTTGCGAAACTTGCTGTCAGTTCATTAGATGATAGTTGCAGTTACATGTGATTCATTATTGCAAAAACAAGTGCAGTAATGTTTGCTAACTTTGCATGTCTGATTAATGAAATATTTAAGGTATATTAGCAATGTCTCTCCACCTGCTGTGTCTGTAGGGTGCTGTGACATGAGGAGGGAGGGGACTTCTAAATGCAAGAACAGACAGGATGAGACCCAAAATGTCAGTTTAGTTCGCAGCACCTTTAATTGTTTTTTGAAAATAAACCATGTGATGGCTGCAACAAAGTTGACTCATTTGATCATTATGTAACAACATCATGTCCTTTATGTGACGGTACATTCAGGAACCACTCGTGAGAGCAAGAATTCCAAAAATCATAAGCCTTTATTGCAAAATGGGCCGGGACCAGAAGACACAGGAATTGCCAAGCCAATAACAGTCGAAATAACAGGCTGGGGTCAGAACCAGTAAGGCAGATGTGCAACGATACATAATCAGTAAGCCAAAAATCGTAGTCAGAATCCAGTAGGGTAGGTCATACACAGGGCATCCAAAACATAAGTCGTGATCGTACAAAAATAGGTCAAAATCCAAATAGACCAAACAAGAATGGCAAGGGCAAGGCAATCTCAAGGTCGGACAAAGCAGTCATGAAGAAGCAATAAACAAAAGGCATACGAGGAGCTCTGCACAAATGAGTATTGATCGACATTCTCACAGAGAATGAACTACAGTGAAGACTTTAAATAGACAAGAGGGAAGTCTCATGCTATGCAGGGAACAGGTGAATTGGATGAGAACTAATTACAAAGGGAAGCACACATGTGGAGGCCCTTAACCACAACAATTGGCAAAAGCCAAGACATGGACAGGATCCACGCAGACAACCTGAGTGCATAGACAAGGAGTGCAGGATAGCAATTAAGCACGTGCGAGAAATCTCGCAGAAACACAGGGAGATACAGGGAAAACAAAGCAAGAGGCGGAAATTAAAA
This sequence comes from Gymnothorax reevesii, assembly GCA_029721435.1. Taxonomy (NCBI): domain Eukaryota; kingdom Metazoa; phylum Chordata; class Actinopteri; order Anguilliformes; family Muraenidae; genus Gymnothorax; species Gymnothorax reevesii. Next base: position 56,795,321 of record CM056582.1, read on the forward strand.
CAGGGCAAGGGCTGAGATTGAGTTAGTGGTAATTAGTAGCGGTGCAACTCTATAAATTAACTCAAGTGGTCGTTAGTAAGTTAGTAGTATGTACATGGATTAGTTAGGTTAGTAAATTATGATACAAAATATAAATGTTAGTTTATCAAGCAGGTTAGTTTGTTAAGCAGGTAAGCGCACAGACTGGGAGGACGAGCTGAACCAAACTGATCACAAGATGGGTGACAAGTGCCATGGATACTGAAATGGCATGAACAGAAAACCGGGATGTATAATTAGCAAAAAGAATAAAGAAAAGATGTGGCAATGAACACATGAGCAGGACATCAAAACACAGAACCATAACACTTTAATCACACTCATTAAGTGTTTAGGATCTGAAGAAACCAGTTGGCCAAGTCTAGCAAGGGGTATTTTTCCCTATTCCTCAACCGTGCGGGTTTAAAACAATACATTTGTACAGGGAATGTTCATACTTTGCTTCATAGTGCACCATATATTCTAAATCAAGGACAGATCAGGGTTGCAGGTGGACCAATCTAGCACCCACTTTCTGCTTTCTGCTTAAGTCCTTATTATTCATGCAGAATGTGGTTTGGTGTTGTCCTGCTGGAAAATGCAGGTACACCCCTGGAACAGATGGCACCTGGATTGCAGAATATGTTGCTGAAAAATGTATGCTAAACTTTGTGCATTAATGGTGCCAAAGACCAGTGTTTCTCAACTTCGGCCCTATGGACCTACAACCCTTTAGGTTAAGTTTTTATGTCAGCTAAACAATAGCATGATTCAGTTAATCACTGAAAACCTAATCATCAATCTTTTAGTTGGTTGAATTTAAGTTATGAAACCCAGTTGAAGGGGATTTGCGAAGGGGGAAAAGATAATTTTAATAACAATGAAACAATAGTGAATGTAAAAATGGATATAAGGCTACTTTGTGAAATAAAATTTGCCCACAAGGTAGTGTTAGTTTTCTGTGTAGTTTTATTTCCGCTTGCCCTATAAGGTGTGCTTATTTTGAACTAATACATCAATGAAGAATAATTGCCATGTCCAGGTAGATCCATAAATCCAGCAATCACCTAATTGCAAAACACTGTCCTTGAAAGTTTAATGTCTTATGGCAGTGTTTCTTCATTTTGGACACCTGATTCACAGAACCAAGAGTCTAATCATTCAGATTAGTCATTCATCGTGCCATTGCTGAGATGGAATAAAAATGTGTAGGGCTGTGGGTCCTTAAGACTGGAGTAAACAAACACTGGCTGAGCAAATGTGCAAATCCCCCATGCTGTGTGTACTGACTCACCCCCATACCATGACAGATGCTGTATTTTTGATCTGATGCAAAAAAGAGCATGGTTCGTCGCTGTCGTCTCTGGTCAAAACACGGCAGCTGTTTTTTTAAAAAAAAAAAAAAAAGTTGACTCAACCACAAAAACAACATTCTACCATGTTACTGTCTGTCTAATTGAACCGAGAGAAGTTGGCAGAGCTTTTGAACAGTGTTAATTTATGGATCCACGAATTCTGCCCTCTACCAGACAATTATATAGGGGTATATCCCGCCGTTAGTTCATTACATGAAGCTCAAGTGCTCTCGGGCTATGCAGCAAGATAGTGATCAAAAGCACAGAAGCAAGTCCACCTTTGAATGGCTTCAAAGAAACAAAATGAAGATTTTGGATTGGCTGGTCAAAGTCCTGACTTGAGTTTGATTGAGATACCGTGGCACAAACTTAAACAAACAGTTCACACTAGAGAACCCTCCAGTGTGGCTGAAATAAAACAATTCTGCGAAGAAGAATGGGCAAAAGTTCCACAAGAGATGTAAAAACTATACTGCCAAATATCACAAATGTTTCATTGCTGTTGTGGCTGCCAAGGATGGCACAACCAGGGATTAGGTTTAGGGGGCCAATCATTTTTTGACAAAGGTAAGATAGGTTTTGAATAAGTCATTACCTTCAATAAATTAAATGATCACTTAAAGGTTATACTTCTTGTATACTCAAGTTTATACATTCAACCTGGATGATCTGATTTTTTAACAGAACAAATAAACAAAAATAGAATTGGGATATAGTACTTTTTAACAGCATTGTATGTACTGTACTGATAAATAAATATATATATATATATACACACAGACACACGCGCGCATGTACACACACAGTATAAATACGTTGTATACAAATACTCAATATTTTTACAGATTTGCAAATGTCTCAGAATACTTTTTTTGCAAAATGTTAAAACTGTAGTGTTGCTGGAGTCATGGAGTTTTTGGTATTGAACTTTTTAGTCTGATTTGTTACCAATGTCAATAAGGCCAGGCCATCAGTTGGCTGAAAAATCTCATATGTTGACTGCAGCAGAGAGATACAACCCTCACCAGGAACACAAGCAGGAGTTAGTACAGCTCTGTGGCCTGGGCATGCTTGGTTGCCTCTAATATCACCTCACTTGTTTCAGGTAATGATATTAATGCAGATAGCTGCAACAGGATGAATTCTAAACTCCATGGAAATATGTTATCTGCTCCAAGCCTCAAAGCTCATCAAACATGCCTGGAAGCTCATTAGTCAGCACTTGATAATGCAGCAGGATTTTCATCCCAGTCATACTGCTTAAGTAATCAATCAGTTCAGAGCCAAAAAGCAGAATGCTCCTCACAGTAAATCAGTGAGCTCCTCACAGTCTTCCCAAACATGCATTTTGCAGGGCGAAGACAACCCTGATGGTTAAATGTCCCAAAGACAAAGGGTAACTAATGTTAACTGAAGTACCGGCCTGGCAGAGCATGACAGGGAACGTACCCTGTATCTGTCAATGACTATGGATGGCTTTTTGTAACCCTAAACTGCAAAGGGCTGGCGATGAAATGACTTCAGACAGGGGTCATTTCTCCTATTATTTTTTGTGCCGCAAAATGGGAACACTAAGTACAAAAAGAGCTGAAATTTATGTATGGATCACCCTTTGTAAATGCTAATTGAACTTACCCTCCACTTAAGCTGACAACAAGCACTTGAATTGAATTTTCATTGGCTCCTTTCAAATCCAAAGTCCATGAAAGAAACCATGAACACAGCATGCCATTGACAAAATACAGGCGCACTGTACTGTCAGTGTTTTTTAAGTACAGTATAAGCACTGATATTGGTACATAAGGAGCAGGATTTACAGCATAGTGCATGTAGGTGAAAATAATTTCTCATCAGTGTATCTTGCGCAAGTTTTGCTGGGCAGGAGCTCCATTCAAAAGTGATTCTGGAACCACAATCACTTATTTTTATCATTGTTTCTGTGTACACAACAGGTCCAGTACCACACTGACTCTCAGTCCAGCCATGGCTGACCCCTCCTCCCATGGGTGGTGGAAACTGACGTTTCTGCGGAAGAAGAAGTCCGAGCCGAAGGTGCTGTACGAGATCCCACCAGAGCTCGCAAGCAACACTGGCAACAAGGACTCTAGTGCCACTCCAAACGGCAGCTCTGAGGACAGCCAGTTCAACGCCCGGCTGGAAAAAATTGTGGATAAAACAGCAACCAAAGGTCGCCATGTGAAGGTTTCGCACTCTGGCCGCTTTAAAGAGAAGAAGAAGATTCGTGCCACCTTGGCTGAAAATCCCAACCTCTTTCCGGAGCATTCTTCGAGTGATGAGAACCACAGGGCTGAGAAATAGCACCCACACACACGTACAAACACACCGGGAAGACATCCTATCAATCACTACTTTCATTCAGGCAGACCAAGCTACTCACACAATTCAATATGTAAATTTAATAACATCCAAAATTTACGTACACATAACAAAATGTACAGACAGATTTCGTTTAATGTCTTTATTCATTCATTTGTATAATGACAGATATTCCTGTATTTTTATATATTAGGTTTTTATGGATATGGAGACAGAGGAGATAAAAAAATACACAGGCATGTTCTCAGAAGAGTAGGAAACACAATAAACTCCTACTTCAACCAGGGAATGTTAAGCAAATGGGAGAAATCCTGATCATCAGTGCCTGCCCATGTTTATAAGCACACTGCACCATAAGACCCGTGGACATTAAGTTGGTCTCTGTCAATGATGTGGAAATACACCAGGCCCTAAACCTTGCGTGACCACCGAGATCTTGCGCTTGCATTGACTGGAGATATTTATAAGTACCGCACCTTAGAAGAGGAAGAGACTTCCAGTGCTGCACATGCTCAGTGGTGGCCTTTCCATCTCCCCTTCACTGGAACTTGGAAATGCGAATGGACACTTGATCCTCCATTTCACAAGCGAATCCATGAAACAGGAACAGGGCAAATGCACAGGTTAATAATTGATGTTGTAAGAGCTTAGACGCATGCAAGAGTGAATGTGAAACCATATTGATTTTTCAGTCTTTTTTTGTTTTTTTTTTTTGTTCCAAGATGTAGATTAAAATATCTTGGAATTAAAACTGTAAACTGAAAAAGTACATGAAGTAAATTTTTATTCGCTGTCTTTTTTGTGCGTGTATAGAAAGTGAGAAAATGATATTATAATTTTTAAGCTTAAACATTGATCAGTTTATGCACTGGCTACCTGCTTCCATAACTACTGAAAGGGTATCGTTCACGTGACCAAAGTACACTTAGGGTGGAACTGCATATTGCATTATGCTGAAACCGAAAGGCAAACAATGGTGACACGAAACATCTGCTACAAGAGCCGAGGTCAACAAATGCATATATAGTTAAGATATACTTTATGGAACCTTGTGGGCATAATATTCCTCTGTATTTCACCAATCCTAGTTACAGTTATGGCACAGTGCTCAGGAGTCACCTCAGGAGTAAACTTCACAGCAAAAAGTCTGTCTGAAATATTTTAGTTTTACTTTGAGATTACAATATTTTTTTTTCTTCTTTAAAATATGAAACTGTGTCGGGTTAATGCTTGTTTAAATGCAAGTTGTTATGGGCAGTGCTGAGACAACACATAACCTGGCAATCATGTTTTTGGACTTAATTTTATAATTTTCAAAGTATAACTACACTGCAGACTTGAATTTTAATAACACCTTGTCACCTTCAGTTTCACCTCAAACTGTGTTCTTTGTATATTTGTGCAGAGCAGACAGTGTTTGCAACAATTTATATTCAATCAAATTTTTATGAAGCATTTAGAGGAGTTGAGTCACAGCAGGTACTAGTTGTTATTCTTAAAACTTTTTATACAGTGATTTTTACATGGGAAATCACACTCGGGTTATCGGGAAATTTCAGCACAAACCCAAAAATATCTATGTATCCTCCTTGTATCACACTACATCCAAGGAGATATGGATAAAGACAGGTAATTATATACTTTCTTTTTGATAGTTAAATTATTTCAAACACATTACTCTAACTCAGTCTAAGTACTAAGATTGTGTTTCCTTCTGGTGTATTTTTTTTTTTTTTTTTTTGTCATTTTTGTTTGGGATTGTTTGCTGTATATTTTTCTTTGTCAAACCCTCAGCAACGTTTTTAAGGGGGCTAACTTTGCTCTGTCAAGATGAATCTACCATGTTTGGCTTTGCTTGAAGTATAAAATAGACTGAACTTCACTGTATCAATGGTTGTAGCTTTTTTTTGATGTGGGTGGGTTGGAAGTTGAGTTGAGGAATTGTGGGGCATGTTGGTGAAAAGTCATTAATATTGAACTATCACCTTCCACATGGATAGTGAGAAAACCCAGCTTATAATCATAGCCTGCAAAGCCATTCAAGAAGGTCACAGGACACGACTACTGAATGCACTTGGCAAACCTCAGGTAGTATACCTTACTTTTCAGCTTGTTAAAATGCTATATACTTTCCTTGAAGACTAGTGAAATAGGGATTAGTTAAAAGGGAGTATTAAAATGTTTTTTGATGAAGTCTCTTCAGAAAAAAAGTTTGATCATATTCTACTATTTTAATTTTCCAAATTGTCACCGTTGCTGTCCTCAGAACATTTCATGTCTTGTTGCAGATCTTATGAAACTAAATCCATCCATATGAGCAATCTAGAGTTACAATAACTATTCATCATGTTATTTTTATTCCTCGTTTTATATCTTTGGATGCTGTTCTGTAATGTCCATAGGGCATTGCTAATGGTAAAGAATATTTGACAGAAAATATTGTAAAATGCTTAATAGTTGTGTATATTTCTTGCTAGTTGCATTCAAAGACTCAAAGATTCAAAGTTCTCAGTGCAAAACTCTATCTGTTGTTCTGTTCATCCTATTATCCTTCAATTCTGAACCTCTGAACATGAGTATAAAATGAGCAGTGATTGAATCCATCATACAAGCCAAGAGTAATTATGTAGCTTTTGCCTGTTCCCCCCTTAATCTCACCTGAGACAAATCATCTAAGAGTGACAGTTTTTGGTGTTTGTACTCATTGCGTTTTCAAAAAAATGTACATTTGGAGTGATTTTATAGGACAAATGCAAACAAAAATGTATGCATTTTATAAATAAATATAAGATTTTATTGACATATTTGTTCGTCCTTGACTTTTGTTATTTTTCAACCTTTTTATTTCTGAGTATCAGAACTGAAAGGCAAAGCATTAAGACACCGATGTGATAGAAGACATTAAGTGCAGGCCTTGATATTGGATCCGATTTGCAATATATTCTATTGCCTAAGTGAAATGATTAGACTGTCAAATAATATTTCTGTTTTCCACAAAAATAGTTTATGCAAACCAGCACTTGTACCAGTTGAGATAGCAAAATCACAGTGCTTTACAATACATTACAATAAAATACTACACCAAAAGCCACAGTAAATGATAAATCCCAGCTGCCCAACTATTTCCAATTACAAAACGCACTGACAAAAGGGCAGTGCTTCTCACTACAATACAGGGATGGGCAGCCCTGACATCAGGGAGTTGAAGACCTGAAGGCAGCCAGGCATTATGACTTACTACAGGAACATCCAAATAATGCGCTCACCTCAAAGTCAATAATGTCCTGAGGCAGATCAAACACATCAACAGGCCCTATAGAGAGCCTTCTCTAGGGCTTTGTATTGGCAGCACTGCTATTGGTTCAGAGGGTCAAAGAATACTGCAGAGGGCTATGGAGACCCAGATTTCAGAATAAAGCACAGATTTATGTCTTTTTCAGCCCAAAGCCAATAGTTAGGGAAAATAATATCAGCAGTCCCCAAAGAACAGTCCTCATGTGCCATGACCTGTTGGTTTTCCACCCACCCTTTCCCTGGGAGTCAGCTGTAAAGAAAATCTAGTCAGTAGCATTGTCTAGCATTGATTAGAATAATGCTGCCACCTACTGGGATAAGAAAGAGCAGACAAATTAGTTAACTAAAGTTTATTTGTGTTCTATATATCCATTTTCTAAGAATACCTTCAAAAATATGCTACATGTACACAAACGAGCAATCTGTTTTCTACTTTAAGACAGTACAACCATCCTCTCTTTGAAAATCATTTTTACACGTCATTATTGCAAACATCCACATACTCTCAGAACATTTATTGCACAATACAGGTATCCTAACTCCCGCCATATTAAAGCACCACATATTTAACAAACGGCCAAAAACAGTGTTCGGAATTTTACTGGACTGGGTTTTGGCACCCATTCTAAAAGACAGTGTTTGAGACTACAGAGATCAATCGTCAAACAATGCACGCATGAAATTAAACTCGGCAATACTTACTGCACTGTCTGAAATACAATACAGTTTATACCTGCCAGGGCAACAAATATCAAACAAAGCACTTTCACAGGTTCTAATTTAATGCCATGACTTTACAAAGGCTCCACCCACTGGAATTCTCAGTGTGAAACATTGCAACACATTCAATTGTTCAAACTCAAATCGACCATATCAAAGGCATGACTCAGGCGACAGGATCATTCTCAGACTAAACACATTGACAAGCAGACACAACAATAACAACAACAACACTGGCCCAAAAATGACCTTAGACATATGGAGATCTGAAATCAAAATAGATTTCAGTTTTACAAAGTAATCCTAATCCATTGATGCACAACACTGAAATTCATATATGTACAAACTAGGATTATGGCAGTTATGATGGACACATATGCTTGATCATCAAGCAACTTTGATTTTCAAGTTTAAAAGTCACGCTTATAACATTACTAAATGACAATAATCTGAACCTACTATTCTGAATTTACTCTTGTATTAATAATGTATCCATTTCAAATCCAAATTTACAAGTACAGCTAAATTGACTTGGTAACTCTCTAGACACTTAATTATATGACATCGACCACCTCGTAGTTATATGCCTCCACCAGCCAGTCAAGTAGCAGTTTTATGTCAATATCTGTCCAAACTCATTAAATCCATGTAGGGATGTCCTTACTTGAATTGAACAAAAGATATTTAAGTGTATTTTTTGGCAAAATGAAAGTCATCATTATATTGATATGCATGATTCCAGAGATTGATTTCCAGTACATGCTGTAGTGACTTAGAGACTATTCTTGCACAAAAGAACAGAAGACTGGAGAACAGCTTTAACACATGTGGCATCAACGATCACCTGAATCTCATCTTAGCAAAACCATCTTGACAGCACATTTTATGAACAAACATTAATCGGCATAACACAACCAAATTGCTTTAATTGGATTAATTATTCAACATTTAAAGGAATAAAGAATGTTTGCGCACTTAAATACTAGGCTGTCCGGGATTAGTGCAGGTGCGCAAGAAAAGGTAGCCCGCACACTGCTAAAGAAAAGGAGGAGGCACAAAGATGCAAAAAGAAAAAAAAAGTGACTATAATTAACCCATGTGAAAAAGTGATAAAAACAAAACGTGCTCAAACAGAAAGAAACGTTTCGGCTTAAACAGCCATCCTCAGTCCTGCTGGCTGCTGTTTCTTCTGTGCTTAAATAAGGAGCACACAGAGGCAGCAGTCCACAGCAGCAGGTGTCAATCATTAGTCAATCAACAGTCAAACTTATAAGTCAACTAGGCCACTGGCCAGACCATAAAATTTAACAAGTGTTTGCCACTAACATGGCAATATCCCCCGCCACCTCAATTTTATGTGTCCGGACGGTAGACGGACCCAATGCTATATACCCCGGTTCGCGCTAATCGCGCGGCGGGGGATAATTACATGTTGAGAAATATTCCCTGCTGAAAATCACAACATGCACAGACCACTGAACTGTAACATTACCTTTACACATCAAGAAATATGCATCTATACAGAAATATACACCCATACACACATACAAAGACCCTCTGGATGTAAATTTTCATATAGTAGTTTCCATTTGCATCCTGATTTGAGAAGTCTCTGATCAATATCAATTTTTTTTGAAGAATTGCTGTATAACACAAAATGAGAGCTTTGATGCAGGATGCTTGGCTTCGTGAAAATGTCTAGCGGCAGATGACTTCATGTCTTTTCCGCGAATTGTGTTCTTGTGTTCAAATACTCGTATTCTAGCAGACCTGATGGTCTTACATATGTGCTGCAGCCCACAAAGGCATGACAAGAGGTAGATAAACCCAGTAGATGTGCATGTAAAGCATTGCTTGATGTCATATGTCTTAGAGGTAGCATGACAAGTAAAAGTAAGTATTCCCTCAGAATTCTCACATGCCGCACAGTTGTTACACGGGAAGAAGCCAGACATCCCATCAAAGCATCTCTGGACAAAAATGGGTAGGACAGCAGTATCAGCACGTATAATGTAATCTCTTACATTTCTTGCTCTTTATTGAGAGAGGACAGGTGGATCAGAGAAGAGTTTGTTGCAAACAGGATCAACTGATAAAACATTCCAGTGTTTACAGGGTCAGCAGGATTTGGTTAGCAGTGTGCGGGCTACCTTTTCTATTTTGAATTATTCAACATTTCAAATAACCCAATCACCACCTCTCTACAGCAAACAGTTCAATAGCCATGAAGGGTTAAAGGTAAGCCCAGCAAAGGGGGTATGGCTTCATAAATTGACATGTGACCCTGTCATGAGTTCAACAACCCTACCTCCCACTCTCCGTGACACACAGGTCAATAGTTGTGAGGGAGAAAAGCTAAGCCAATCAGGAAAGGCGCATGGCTTTGCAGATTAGTGTGCCAACCCTTCCTGAGTCTCACAGCCAAACCCAAGGCTTCACCCGTTGACATATGACCCTTTCCCAAATCCAACAACCCAGCCCCCAGTCCTCTATGACAAATGGCTCATTATTTATGAAGTACAAAAATGCCAACCAATCAAGAAAGGAGGTAGGGCTTCATCATTTAGTAAGTGATCATTTTCAGAGTTCAACAACCCAATCCCCTACTTTCTATGACAAATGGTTCAGAAGTTATAATGTATGTGTGTGACGATATGTGGGACGAAGTGATGAACCAAGGAGCAGAGTGCCCCATGCATGTCAGTGCCCGTGTTTGGGACAAGGGTGGGGAGTAGAGACATCAACATCTATCCTTTGGGAAAGTTGTTAGTGTGAACACGCTTAACAGCTCTAGCAGGAAAATGGTGGATGGGGTGATGAAAAAAGACAAAAGAAAGAGAAGCAGTGTAAACATAGTCATCCATTCTTAGGGACAGCTTGAAGCTATACAGAAGGTTTGAATGCTGTAGCCACAAAATTGCGTGAGTATAAGGGGTTTTTAAAATTGCATATCAAGCTATTTAAGCTATCAAGCTTAAAATATGAAGGAAGGATGGAAGTGGGGGATCATCAAGACAATTTAAAAAATGATAAATCTAACCTAACATGAAGCTGCTCAGCGAGTTAGAAGTTTCAAGCGACAAGAATGGAGGAGTATGAATAGTTATAATAACAGGCCCAACATAAGTTTATGGAGACGGAGAACAGGACGGACATGAGGTCCCCTTGACCTTTGGCAACCAAAATGTAATCATTGCATCTTTGCATCCAAATGGACGTTTGTGGCAAATTTTTTTAAAATTTCTTCCCGCGGTTCCGGAGACATCACAATCATAGAGACAAGCTTGAGTACACATCAACCTTGAGCTAAGACCACCAAAATCCAATCAGTTCATCAATAAGTCCAAGCGAGTATTGGTGCCAAATTGAAGACATTCGGTTTCCGCGTTTTGGGAATACTGCGTTCAAGAGAGCTAGACAGGAAGACATACGGTTGGACAGACAACCAGGAAACACAATGCCTTTGGTCCCGGCTGACCCTGACGCTGGGGCATTATAAAAATTAAAGCAACCTAAAATATTCATCATATAAAAGAATTACTTAATTTTGCAACCACAAATTCATATTTGCACTCATCTTTCATTTGTGCAGCAACTGATAATAAGACAACATAAATGAGGTCTAATAACAGAGATATAAACACCTTTATTTCTCCAGTGGCTACCCCTACAAGTACTGAGGGTTTGCAAGATTTGAAATGAATGCCAGAGCTGTTCAAAAAGTACAGAGACGGTGCACTCTGACGCCCATCTTTGAAACTCCTTCAGACACTTGATCGCAATAATCACAACCAAGACCATAGTCCTTTATCTTTGAATCCTGAGATGCCTATATCTAGCGTTCTGGCCTATGCATTGCCGTATGGCATCTATAATCGTGTACACTGTCAAACTGTTAACTACATCGAGTTGTGGATGATTGGCTGACAGAGTGTTTTACCAGAGACATTCTAAATAAAAGATATTGAGAAAGTCTCTGCGTCTTTGGTTTCACGTCGACATCCCGCATCTTTGACGTGTCAAATTTTATCGCTGTGAGACACTGCAGTGCACCATCTGATTACATTTCTAATGTCTCTGGTGATATGGGTCATCTTGAACAACGCATTTGGACAAGAATTCCTTCAGTGAACATCCATAATCATGAATGAAGGACTAAAATGGATTATCGGTGGAGTGAGCTTGGTTCCCCAATTTTTTTCAATTAGTTGCTGTAGTATCTAACACACACAGAAAGAGGTGATCTATGTTCTTGAAAATAAGGGCAAAAACCCAGGACAGAGAGAGAATAGAAGGCTCAGTGAAAATGCTGTAAGAGGACAAGTACAGCATCTCTAGTTTGAGAATCTCAGCTGGCAATTCAATTAAATAGCACCAGCCAAACATTAGCCTCTGTAACAGTCAAGCAAACAACTTGGGGACTCTGGCCTTCCAAAACAAATTTGCAAAGAAAAAAAGAAAAAAACACCTTTGACAATGGTGAACAAGAAGAAATGGTTGATGAGCAGTAACTCATTACAAGAGATACAAGGCCAGCACCTCCAGGTCAGCTCTTCACTAATACTGATACTGATGTTTGGGGAGTACTGTCAAATGAAGCAGCTAACTGAGAATGTTGGTCGTCTGTTTCTCAACAACTGGACATTACCATCTGTGTCCTGGCAAGACACGGAGTGGATAGAATTTATAAATCAATTTTATGAACATCTTAACTTTGTTCTATTAGTCTGCTTTCATGCTCTTCAAAATTCTGTATTGGAATTGTAAGGCATGTCAATGAGAGAACTATTTTAACAGGAGATATTCAGTGCTGGCATAATATAGGGAAAATCTGAAATACAGTATACTGAATATTCTATTGTCTGAGAGAACCGTCACCGTCAAATAATTTCTGTTCACTGCAAAATATAGCTCAGCAAACCTGTACTTGCACCAGTTACGATGGCAAAAATACAGGCTTTACAACAAACTTACAAAGCAGTCAGTACTAAAGGCACAGTAAATGACAATGCAAGATTATATCAGTAGGGAAGATGGAGTGGTGCACCTCTGCATGAAATCTAACTGTTTCTCAGCAATTTCATGCATAAAATAGCTTTCATCTCACAAAACATGTTTTGAGACAAAGCAATTTCTTGGCCATCTAATGAAGGGAGGGCTTTCTTTTCCAGGACAAAATAAGCACATGGTATAACAGAGTAAGAAGTGGTGAAGTCCATTATTCGTACACTGGGGGAACTAGAAAGAATTGGACAAGCAGTTATTTCAAACCGTATTATTAATTTGCAACATCAACTTCTTCACTTTATTTTTCATCATTGTAATGCCTCTTGGCTGAATTAAAGCACCCGATCCCGACAAAAACAGTGTAATCTTTCCAGTGATTCAAAACTTTTGAATGGTACCGTATGTGCTTTGAGTATAAAAAAGTGATCATTTGTGGGCATCATATCACATCAACCATGTCGGGCACGACTCACGAGGCCTTTTTTGCAGTATCACTGTGGATGTCAATGTACATTAATACTCAACCCAATAACAGTTGCCATAATCATTAAAAAACAATGAAGTGTCACATTATTAAGGGAGTAGGCTGGATAAAGCAAAATCCTGGTAGGAGAAATGCACTGATGAGAGTTCACCATCAAATGCCTAACACATCTGCAATAATTCATTAACAGCAGCACATTGTCGCTGACATCCAAGATAACAGACCCTGACTACATGTCACACAAAGAACATCAACTGCCATCACAGTAAAAGAAATTCCAGGAATTACAAAGCTCGGGGATAATAATAGGATTTATAATAGATCAGTGTGAGCAAGCTGCCTGTGCATTAGAAATAGCATTCCTCAATGCGTACATATCAAGTTTTAAAGTGATAAAAAGTGATTTCTATTGAGTCTCTGTAGTAATTTCATTTTGGAGGCACAAAGGACTTCTCTAGATATTGCAGTGTTCTCAATGACAAGGAGAAATCAAGCAAAACACTGGAAACTTTCTGGGACTTTCAGAGCAACATCAAGTTGACCACTCTTATACAACTCATAACCACATGGTTCCATGCACGATAGACTTACAGTGCTTAAATGACCAATCAAAGGTTTCCCTGAATTATGAAAAGGTCGACTTGGACATACTCCCCAGACAAAATAACATGGGTGTGCACCATGATTGGAAGTGATGGACGGACAGTACTCTAGCATTTTCCCCAAGCTGCTCCAGAAGTCCGAGACGCCCCCTGCTGCCTGACCAGTCTCTGGAGCTCAGGGGGACAGACGATAATACACCCAGCCCCCCTCTCCTTGGCGCACGTCATCCAGGCTAACTTCTCCATCCTTCGGCTTTACGAATACGATGCGGTCATGCAGCCGGTTAGTCTGACCTTGCCAAAACTCGATCGTCTGAGGCTTCACGATGTAACCACCCCTGTGGGGAGAAAAGAGGACCGAAAACTTAACACCGCTGACAAAATGGGCTGAAAGCTACATCAACAACAAATCAAGAAAAACATTAGTAACCTTCCAAAGCGAAAAGCGAATTATCACAAACACGCAAACAACAATGTTAAAGTGAACTTTCTAATGATGAAACTGCACTCACAGCTGGTAAATAAAAGCAATAAAACACAGAATCTTTCGACAAAGAGAAATAGTCCTAAAACAACCCTAAACTCACCAGTAGTCTGGCATGGGGACCTCTGTATCCTTAAACCTTTCTTCCAGCTCTTTGTTCTTCTGTCTCAGGTACTGTGAAGACAAGCATCATTAATGAAGTTCCACTTTCTCTGTGCCAGAAAGTCAGTCGGTCGTGGCAACAATGACTGAATTAATAATAACCAAATGTGAAAACCAATCAAAGAGTGTGAACTTAAAGATGGGTTTGTCCAAAATCAGAATAAAATACGAAACTCAATTCTAAGAGGCAAAAGTGGCAAAGCCACTGCACCTGCTTGGTCAAACATGGCCAAAATCAAACTTGGCCTAGATTTTCATCTCATATCCACGATTTATATCATAAAATATGAAAAGGATCCGTGAAAAACTGAAGGCACTAGAGTGCTGACAAGGCAAAACGTTTATGGACACATGACAGGCCACCATGAAGGCATGTAACCACACGTAACCACCGAGAGGCCAAGTGGGATAAGGTTATATGCCCTTTATTGCATTGAAAAGGCAAATAAATCATATTGCTTGATGGTTAAATTTATGAATATTACTGTTAAATATATACCTATTTCAAATCTGCCAGCTGCAACAGACTCAAAGGTTTCCACGGGGGCAATTTAGAGCCAATAATAATGTAACAAGTTTTAATAAGGTGATGTCAAAACGGAATTGTTAATTACGAGAGCAAATAGTATTTAAGGTTCCTATTTTAATGATCTAAGTGCAAGGTCTGAAGTGTGTGGCGCCAGTGCATTTAGGGCGTGTCCAAATCCATTTTCACTAATTTAATGGCAGTTTATCAAAGGAATTGGAATTTGGGAATTAACCCTCTAGGGAGCATAAAATAATTAAAAGATGGAAGGAATTCCATCAATCCCACCGCACAAAGGGCAAGGCTATGTGATTTCCAATCCCATAGACGCCACTGCCCTCAGCGCGGTCATGTGACTGGAATAGAAATCACAAAATGGGCTCAGAAATACTTAAGCCAGGGGTGTCCAATATTATCCACAAAGGGCCGGTGTGGGTGCAGGTTTTTATTCTATCCCAGTGCCTTAGCACCTGAATCATCTAATTAACTAATCATGGGGGTCAATCAAGTAAAATTTGCAATAATTGGCTACGAGCCTTTTGGAGGAATTTGGGTATGCACCCTTCTTTGCAGAATTGTCTAGATTCAACCACATTGCCCATTTGTCTGAATTGCTGAATTGAGTCTGAATTGCCTGTTTAAGTTTGTCACCGCATCTCAATCAGACTCAAGTCAGGACTAGGTCATCCTGAAACCTTCATTTTGTTTCTTTAGAGGCATTCAGGGGTGGAATTGCTTGTGTGCTTTGGATTATTGTCCTGCTGCATAACCCGACTGCGCTTGAGCTTCAGGTTATGAACAACTAGCCAGATAGTCTCTTTCAGTATTTTCTATTAGAGAGCAGAATTCATGGTTACATCAATTATGACAAGTTGCCCAGGTCCTAAAGCAGCAAAGCAGCCCCAGGACATCACCTTACTACCACCACAACTGAATGCTGGTATGATGTTTGCTGTGTTGCCTTTAAGCCGGATGTAACGGGACACACGTCTTCCAAAAGGTTCCGTTTTTGACCCATTAGTCCACAGATAATTATCCTAAAATTCTTGGGTAGACGTCAAGATGTTTTTTGGCACAATGGCCCTCATTTATCAAACGTGCGTACACCAAAAAAAAATAGGCGTATGCCAAATCTCCCGCAAGGATCGGCATTTATCAATCTGAATGTGAGCGAACAGCCTGCAAAAATCTCACGCCAGGTCTGACCAGGCATATGCAGATTTGAAACCAGCGAACAACATGCAGGAATGAGTGCAGCTGTCAAAATGAGTAATAAACCACATGCAGCCATGCAGACGTCATGCTGTTGTTGCTCTTATTAATAAAATGAATAAATAGGCTAAATAGATAAATAGGCTAAATTAATAGATGAATAAATAAATAAAAAGACACCAGTGTTTAGAAATTAATTAAACTTATATTTTGAGATGACCTGCTTATCAGGCCAGTCAGCTTGACAATTACAATCAATTTGATTTAGCGCAATGCACGGCTTAACAGATATGCTGTGTGATATGTCAGAGGCTCATCCAGTCAGATATATACTGATCAACAAAAGAAATGCATGTTAATTAAAAGGCAGACTGGAAAATAGGTTTGCGCGTAAATATTTTAGACACAGCTTAGACCATCTTAAACCGGCTTAGAATTCTAGCAGCTAGAATTCTAAGCTGGATTAAGATGGTCTGAGTTGTGTTATTAGCTGGTCATAGCTGGTCTAGCTGGTATCTATAGCTCGATGAAGGTGGTTAACCCTCTCCAGCCCAATTTATTATTTTGAGATTTGAAAAATCTTTCATTCATGGAGAAAAGTTCTCATACGCTAGTGACTGCTGGTAGAACTAACATTGTATTTTTGCAATACTGAGCTGGAATGCTAACTTTATCAAACCATTTCCCATGTGGTCTTCATATTTTATAATCAGTCATCAACTGATTTATTGATGCAAATTTGCAACATGAGCCTGGAGAGGGTTAAAGCTGGTTAAGCTAGTATTATCAGCTGGAGTCGGCTGGTGAAGGGCTGGTCGACCAGCTAAAACTGTCCAAAACACAGCTTAAACCAGCCTGACCAGCCTAGGCTGGTCAAAGCTGGAATTTCCAGCAGGGTCAGGCGTTATAATTTATATTTCCTCCTCAGTGAAGTTTTTTCTTCCTTGCCGTCTTTCGAGAGTCCATGTTGTACAGTGGGCAGGACAATGTCTTCCAGGGCATGAATTTACAGGGGCGTGTCATGTAAATTACGATGGTTTCAGCCGCCAGATTTATCAACACCACGCCAGTTCTACACCAAAATCAGCAACGTACACACTTTTTAGTAAATCAGACGTGACACCTGGCAGATGGAGATATTTACACCAGAATTTTACACCAATCCTACGCAAGTTTGATAAATGAGGGCAAATGTGAGAGCAAGTGTCAGTTTTCTTTTTAGTGGTTTTTACTAAGTAGGTCTCTCGTGGATTCAATTCTTGCCAAAATCTTTCTAATTGTGGAATAACAAACACTGATCTCTAATGAAGCAAGTGAGGCCTATAGTGGTCTTGGTTTTTTTTTTTGAGACATCCAGGAACCATTGTCAGTATACTTTTGGAGGAATTTGGTAGGTCGGCCACTCCTGAAAAGGTTCACCACTATTTCAAGTTTTCTTCATTTGTAGATAACGGCTCTATCCCTTTAACCATAGTTTGCCAGAGCCCCAGAGCCTTAGAAATGGCTTTGTAACACATTCCATACTGATTAATGTCAACTTTGTTCCTCATCGGTTTTTGAATTTCTTTAGATCGCGGCATCATGTGCTGTTTTTAAGGACCTCACCTTGCCAGACGGGTTCTATTGAAGGGATGTTTACACTAAACAGGGCTGGCAGTAATTATTCCTGGGAGTGTCCAGAGAAATTGAATCCAATTTTCAATTACATTCTTTAAATTGGTTGAATAATTGACGAAGAATCTCTTCCTCACACAAAGCCAGAAAGGGTTGGATAGTTTTTTCCTTAAATCAATAAAATTACATTTCAAAAAGCTGCGTGAACACAAAATACAATTCTCTTTGTCAAATGTCAAAATTATTTTGCTCTGAAACTTTCATGAGACCAATACGCAAAAATAGAAGAAAACAGGAAGAGGATGAATACTTTTCCTCACAGCTCTGTGGACTGGCCTGCCAGCAGTCCTGATTGGTCACCAGATGAGAAAGAATGTCACATTATGAGGCAAAATATATGGAAATGAAGCTCCGTATTAGTGCGCAGCTGAAGACCAGCATAACATAGGAATGAGAGAGAATTCCAAACGCTAGAATTAACCTGATGAAAAACTGATGCCTTTAGAACCCAAGAGAGTGATTAAAGACATGGCAGTGTTACACAGTACCATCAACGATACCAACTTTTGAGGACTCCGTTTCAGACTTCACATATTATAATATTAAATAAGCAATTTAATTATTTTACCATTTTTCAACATGGTAGTGGGCAAATTGACATTTCAGAGCAGTCATTTTTGAGTTCATTTGCATTTTCTATGATGTCCCAATTTTTTTTCAGAATTGGGGTTATATGGGACTGCTGGGTTGCCTCAGTAAAGGTGCCACATGAAGTGCAACAGTAACCACAATGGTATCAGATTAAATGTAACTGTTCTATTGCTGACTGTGGCCAACAGACTCATGAGAGCAGTGCATAATTGACTTGCACTGCCGTGGAACTGGGAGAGATACCACAGATTAGAGCAGGGGTCCCCAATCTTTCCCAGAAAGGGCCGGTGTGGCTGCAGGCTTTCACTGCAACCAAGCAATTACACAACTGATACTACTAATCAACCCCTGGACTCTTTGCCAAAAAGCTAGATTAATTATTTTCACAACCCTTTTTTTTTTTTGCAGGCACGATTACTGCACTCAGACCTAGTATTCAAGCAGACTAGAAAAAGGAGTGTGAGAACAGACAGTCAGCTTGAACTTACAGGCATTTACATCCCTACTTAGTGAACCATGTAGGACTTGAAGACAAATGCATACAGAGCCATTTTCCAGTTCTCTCATTAAGTGCGCAGTTTGTCAACACTGAAGTCAGGATCTCACCTCTCTGTTTGGGACCACGGTACTCTGCCGACTAACAACAGCACCGATCTGGCTGCTCTTGGGGCGGGAATGGAAATAGTCACAGGAGCTCTGGTAGGGGATCCGCTCCACTGAGCCCTCAATGCGGATCTACGCCAATAAACAAAGTGGCGTTAGAATCAATAAACTCCACCCAGCAGGTTGCATTGTACGGTGGCTGACAGGAGCAAATGTGCTGCAACGACTAAAAACATCTCCAATTGGAGAAACGCGGTGCAAAACAGAAAATATGCAAATTCAAAAACGCGCAAAGTGAAAAAGCAAATATAACAGAAAAATGCTGCATAGCCACGTTAACACAAAAGCGCTGCACCGGCCCAAAACATCCCCAATCGAAGAAACGTGCTGCAAAACAGAAAGGATGCAAAGCCAACAGACAAACGACAAAAGCAGATGCAAGAGAGACAAACCCTGCATTTAGGCATCAACACAATGGAAGTGCTCCCAGTCCCTGTGGGGAGCGCCAACCAAAACAGCTTTTACTTTTGACTGGAGCAGGACTAGCTAGCCAAGTCGGCAAAAAGGCTTTCTGGCTAGCTAGCCAACTATCTATCTAATGCTAGTTTGCTTGCTTCCCTAGCATATATGCTAGCCTAGCTAGCTAATATTTTGGTGCACGGAAGCCAATAAAAAAATAAAAAAATATTCATTATTTCGCCATCTCATTTAGCTAAAATTGAACCACAAGCATTTATGTTATACCAAATATAACTACTTGCTAGCTAGCTCAATAACGTTAGTTTGCTTGCTTAGTTAGGTAGTTTGCTAGCCTAGCTAGCTGACAGTTTGGTGCACAAAAGTCAATAGAAAATAAATGAATAACAAGAGCCATCAGGAGATGGCATAACCCCCCGACCCCAAGCAAAATCGTAGAACAGTAATTTGTGAAGAATATGTCTCAGAAAACATGTTATTTTATGAACTATGAATATCTAGTCCAGACATGATCACTATATGCATCATCTTTCCATGGAAAACCTCAGAAAACGAGCATAAACAAGAGTCATCTGGAGATGACATATCCCGACCCGCACAAATCGTAACTCAGCTTTTAAGATGAAGATATTAGAATGCAGAGTTTGCATGTGTGAGAAGAGATGTCATGATCACTAGAGGTCACGTAAACGGACTCTGTATTCATGAAAACATCTTGACATAGTGGATAATGTGTCTGTGAATTAAGTTTAATGAACCTAGATCATATGGTTTGGGAGATATGCCCCAAGCAAGACAGCCACCCTCAAAGCCAATCTAAGTTCCTTGTCTCCATAGAAACTTTGAAAGAAATATTAATCGATAAACTCCAAAATAGGAAAAGGCAGATCTACTCGTAGTGGGCAATATATCCGTGAAGTTAGGTGAACCTAGGACACACAGTTTAGGAGATATGCTCTGGACAAGACAGCCAACCTCAAAGTCAATCTAAGTTCACTGTTTCCATGGAAACCTCAAATATTAGATGATGTAGAAGCTTAAAAATGGCAAAAGGCACATCTACTCATAGTGGTTAATATATCTGTGACGTTTGGTGAACCTAGGCCATACGGTTTAGGAGATATGCTCCGGACAATACAGCCACCCTCAAAGTCAATCTAAGTTCACTGTTTCCATGGAAACCTCATTAGCCATCTTGCTAATGTTAGTTCACTTGCTTAGCTAGCTAGTTCGCTAGCCTAGGTAGCTGACAGTTATATTATCATAACTTCTGTTCTGTTGATGTCTAAATGCAGTGTTTTTTTCTCTCTTGCATTTGCTTTTGTGGCTTGTGTGTTTTTGAGTTTGCTTCCTTTCTGGTTCTGTAGTGTGTTTCTCCGATTGGAGATGTTTTTGGGCTGGTGCAGCGCGTTTGTGTTGATGTGGCGATGCAGTGTTTTTCTTTTGGATTTGCTTTGTTTTTTTTTTTATTTAATTAGGATCTTTTCTGTTTTGCAGCGCATTTCTCCAATTGGAGATGTTTTTGGCTGTTGCAGTCCGTTTGCCCCTATCGGCCACCATAGGAGCATTGACCCTCAACCTTCTATACAAGGCAAAGAAACCTAACGAACCTCCTTAGAAGGCACAAGGCCAAATTTTTACACATCCCAAAGAGGAGAATTTGCTCAGAATACAGAAGCCTGAAAGGAGTATATTTTAAATAAATTCTTCCATAAAAACGGAGGCAAATGAAATCAACTTTCCGAATGTTTTTTTTTTCCTTTTTTATGTACAGTACTAGGTTTTAAAACCGTGGCAGAATAAACTAAAAGAGAGACGTAAAGTGGTAAAAATGATTGTCAGGGCAGTATATTGGCTTAGCCAGTGTTTTATTCCTATTCCTTTTAAAACCAGATAAGCGGTGAAACACTGGGGGGGGGGACTATTTTGTATGTAGCCTAATTTCACACTTCTGATAACTTTGAGGTGCAATACGGTTTATTCCAAAGCTAAAAATTTGTATACCGGTAACCCTGAAGCCAAGAAAACATGGATGCGGGATATTTCTAAAGAAGGTGACTGTGCAACCATTTTTGACCAAACCAAGTTGGGACTATGTACTATGAGCTCCATAATGTCTGGAACAAAGAAATATAGTTTTCTTGATTTGACTCCAAATTCCGCAATTACTGTATATATTTGAAATCAATTCACATAGTTTAGGTTATAATTCAAAGATTGTTCTTGACATAATGGAGGATACTGCGCATAACTAATTTTTACCCAAATCAGCACTTAAACACCACTGGTTCCTAGCACAATGTTCTATTCCATAACAATTCCTTTGCCCCAGAATGAATGATATCAGGCATCAATCTTTCTATAGATGTGGAACTACCTGTGCATGCTGATTATCGCCTTTCCAGAAAAGGAAGAGTTTACCTGTTTGTTTAGCGGCTCCCAGTAGAACACAAGACAAGCGAAAGGATTGCTCTCCTGCAATATAAGATCAACATAAATCAGTCAAAAACCTTTCCTTATATTGCCGCCACAGCAAGACCACATTGAATGTTTCAGGCCCAATCCTCTAGCCAACACTAAGTCTGAAGATATGCACAGTCTAATCACCACCTCAAATGACATTTTCTTGAAGTTGCGAAGCCCAATTTGTAATTTTGTGCCAGTGCACAGAGCAAAACAGTAGAGAGTTCATTTTTAAAGGCGTGGTTCTATTTCAGGGCCTAATCCACTAAAAATTCACCCCAAAGGCAAAGAAACGTCAGGCATTTTCCTGCAACATAATGCTGTGTGAATATGACCCATGAGAACCTTGCTGAAGCTTCAGCCCAATGCAAATTGCAATCCCAATTTCTGATTCTGCCAGTGGGTGCCAACAAACACATGCCCAAGATTTACAGCAACTATGCCTATAGAGAGAAATTTTATCATTTGTGGCAAAATTGAAGTTACCAATATCAGCGATGTATTACTACTGTACTGCACATCATTCAATCACCATCAATGTAAAGTCCGTGTGATTATTAGCAGGTATAAATTTAGCATTGATGATAATCTAAACTTAACTGCTGAGCCAGGGTGCAATTTCCCACAGCCAGCTCCACTGTCCTGCAGGCATATGTCAGGGCTGGGTAAGAGAATACTCAGAACACGTCAGTTTGCTACAGAAGAACAGAGTCAATGGTTATTTGTGATAGTTCTGGATTTCAATTGATTGTACCAACTCATTCATTTTTGGTAAACAGAATGTGTACATCTGTTGTGCTCCACTTGAGAGTCAGGAATACATACCGACTGGTGACAAATTAATAGAGAAATCAACATAAACAGTCTGAGTAAGGACGGCGCTGTCAAACACACGGTTCTAAAATCTCCCATAAGAGTTCAGTTAGTATGAGATCTGAAGACTGTAATAGTGGTGGCATATGCTTCGGGTCGTTTTCATACCCATATAACCATTCAGTGACCCCTTTGGCACAGTGAGGCTTTGGGCTAATGTCATCCCGGAAGAGACCATGATCATCCTGGTAGAATGCTTCACCATCAAATATACATCACCAGTCAAACATTTTTGCACACCCGAAGATCTTGTCAAGTCTTAATCTTACATATATATTTACAACAAATACATCACTGGAACCCAATACTTGTTTATTACAAATAATACATTTACAAGAAAAATCCACAATGAATTCACTCCAGCAAAGGTGATTAAAAAAAAAATGATCAGCTCGTTATCAACCTCCAGAAGCTGCTTGATAATGAGTAGATCATTTCAATCACCTGTGCTGGAGCAGAGAGAGATCTAACACATGAAGGACAGGTGGTCCTTCAGGAGAGGTTTGAGAAGCACTGGATTAGACCATTGTTACGGACCTCCTTAAACACTGACAAAATGACTGATCCTGGTTTTTCCTCATTTGTTTTGTCGCATACATGGTTTAAACATTGGGCTTCAGTTTTCCTACATCTGTTATACAACCAATATGAGACGATAACACAGGAACAAAATATTTTTAAAAAATGTAACAATTATCTAAAACATTGGGGTGTGGAAAAACTTTTGAATGGTAGTATGAAGGACAAAATGATGATCCAGAGTGATTCTACACGAATTTGCATTGACCCCTCCGCCTTTAAGGGGACTAGATGACCCAAACCATGCTAGGAATATGAACAAGAACACCTTCATTTGCTATTCTTGTTCACACAGTTGTTCAGGTTTTCCCATTAATTTGTCATCTGTCAGTAATTACCAGAGGGCAGAGAGGCAACTACCACCAAAGTGTGTCCGACACATTAATTTCTAGACTTATCTGATGAAAAGTGCATGAGATCCTGGAAGGTGTGGAGAAACCGGTGACCCTTTACAGATCCCATGTGATGTGTAACTCCAGAAACCAAGTGGCAACATAGATTCATCAACATGCTCACAATAGCTAGGAAGGTGAATGAGCAAACATTTGACCTGTAGTAAATGCCTTTCAGGTACCTAAATGGGTCAGGCAAAATATTGCTATATAGGCTACAGAAACAGGCCTACCAAAGAAAACTGCCAAGCTGTAACAAAAGTTTGTCAGATGTCTACCTTTTTCAAACTAGAGGCACACCTACAGCGCAAACCACCGCCAAGGCAGCACAGCCCAAATGTTGGCGAGTGGGAGCGAAGGTCAGTTATCACATCATAGGATTTTAAGATGGCAGCCATGGCGGCCATATTGTTTGACTGATGGTGGTCAAAATCAATAGGGTCCATCTCTGATGTAATAGCGACCCACTCACAAAATTTCAGTGATATCCGTTCATTACTTTTTGAGTAATCTTGTTCACAAACACACAAACAAAAACAAACGGCAAACTGCATTTGGTGGAGGTGATAACCAGCAACACAAAATCAAAAACATGCCGCATTCCTGCTAAACTTTGCACCACATCACTTTCAAGTCAATACATTTTCACCAAAACCAAACTCAAAAAAAAAAAAAAAAATTTATTTTGCACGGCCAGTAACAAAGCCAGAGATGAACCAAATGAGTTTTCAATTATGTGTTGCTGGTTCTTTGAAAAAGGAAGACATCTGACTAACTTTTGTAACAGCTTGGCCATTTTCTTTCGTAGGCCTGGGAAAGCAAGTGCATTTTTGTAGCATGGTGCAACTGACACGTATAGGCGAAGTACCACTTGAAGTCTAAATGCACAAGGGGAAATACAGAAATTCGGAGATGCTGTTGCCTAGGAGAATACTCTGCAAACTTTATTCTTCTTGTTTGAAGTCATACACGCAAGAACTTCATATAAATACAATAAAATAAATAAAATACTTTATTAATGTCCACAAAATAAAGCAACGCATCTTAACAAAGATAACCAAAAAAGTTCATTACGCATAAACGCTCTCCTCTTAAGAGTCCAAAAGAGGCCCAATGAAAAGTGGCAGTATTGGTACTGAACTTGTCAGCGCAAGAGCTAATTATCGCGCAAACATGTGCCCAACACGTGCATATGAAGAACAACCTGCATTACTGGAGCACTAAGAGGTCACAACAGCACTTGCCTGTATTATATAGCCTAGGGAAAAATTGGGTCCTGCAATTCATATATTTATTATTATATCCCCGAAATACAAGTTTCAGGGATATCATGGTTTCGCCCCACCTGCCGCGTCCGCAGATTCTGGTGATTTATCGTACTAACGGCTAAATACTTTACATTGGCTTCTCATTTTTAGCATCTGGGTAGATATGGTAGAGAGGATGAACTGATTAGAATTTAAGCAAGTATGCACTCCTAGGTCTGCCACCAGGTGGCACTATATCCTGAAAAAAATAGTGGCAATGCCACCGTGCCCGCTTGGCTCGAATGTGCAAGGATAACGCCCCATATTGGCCGAAGTAGACGGCCGATTGGGCCGAAAATCGAACTTGTCCGAGACCTTATGGTCATAAACCCACATTTGCAATCTCAAAAGGCTAGCTCAAAAACTGAAGGCGCTAGAGCGCAGACAAGC
The DNA here is from genome assembly GCA_029721435.1 of Gymnothorax reevesii. Classification (NCBI taxonomy): domain Eukaryota; kingdom Metazoa; phylum Chordata; class Actinopteri; order Anguilliformes; family Muraenidae; genus Gymnothorax; species Gymnothorax reevesii. Next base: position 56,820,871 of record CM056582.1, read on the forward strand.
CCAAAAGTTTATGCACTCACGCACGCACGCACGACAGACCACCACTTGGGACCCCGAGCACAGCATAAGCCTGTTGGCTTGGGGCCAAGCGGGCAAAAAAAAAAAAAAAAAAAAAATCAGTTTTTTAACCATATTTCTGGAACAATTACTTACACAGACCTCAAATTTGCCTCATATTGTAGGTCTAGTAAAGGGGAATCTGATAAAGCGGGCTTCGAGGATTGTGGAATTTAGAGGATATACCCCTTGCTGTCAGCCGCTGACAGCGTAGGCCTAGTTTGTTTTTAAACTGTGCCACCAGGCCCTTTAAGCAGGGTACACAAACTGTCACTTCCATGTTTTTAAAACAGGGACCGGGCATAAAATCTTGATTCCATTTAATAGTGCACATTAAGAAAAGGACAGTGCACATTGTTTTTTTTTGTGACCTATGCGTCAGTGTGTAACACATGGTACAGGAAACCGCAGAGCAGAGCCCTGACTAAGACAAAGGAGGTTAGAGGCTTCATGCTGTTCACTCACAGCTACTAGGAGGTTGGAGACTCACCAGTTCTCGACCCTTCCGGCTCTCATAGTTGGTGAAGAAGCGGAAACCATCGTTACTGAACCCCTTCAGCAGCACCATGCGAGCAGATGGAAGACCCTCCCTGTGTGGGTAACCAAATACACAAGTGACGGTGGGATTCACACAGAAAGGGAACACTTACAATACAACTTACATTATGAATTATACTGCATATTGTTAGCCTCAGCATTTGTCCATCTCATTTTTAAGGTTTTTTTAACTTTATTTATTACATAAGAGAATGGATTATATTCACTTATTTTATTACTTTTTACGGTTTTGAGGCTAAAAAGGAAAAAAAAATTTTTTTCAACCAACACAGAAGAACAGGCAGCTGATATCTCAATTTGGCAAAAATATGACTTAGGCATTTATGCTATGATGCAAACAATGTTCACAATTTTAACACTTAAGGCATTTCCTATATATTCCTCTGATATAGAAATAGGAGTCACTGCATGACAGATCTGCGTTCATATGTTTTTAAAGAGAAGCAGACTTATGTTCAGTTTTGACTTGCTTACATGACCTTCCTGTCCTTTAAGGCTCTTGATGGAAATGCAAATGTGACTTTATTCTATTTTTATTGCAATTAACATGCATATAAAGCAATAATCATAATTCTATGGACAGTGGGGTCATTCCATGTCAAATCACCAAAAAAAAAAAAAAAAAAGGGATTCTACACCTCACTTGCATTGATTTTCTTCAAATTGGGTATGCAAGTTGGCTATGGCCCCTAAAGCCCAAATCTCAAATTTCAACTCAATCGGACCTTCCAGGGCAAAGTTATGGCCTTTCGGTTTTTTTTTTTTCCCGGAAAGAAAAATGGCTGTGGCCACCAAAATTCAAATGGCCATATCTCCAAAACTAATAGACCGATTTTGACAAACAAGGGATTGTTAGAAAGGGAATCACACAAGCATTCCAAATTAGCCATTCCAAAACTTATTCTGGTAACTCTGGGAGTGATGAATAATTGACCTATGTTTTGAACTCAGAGGGTCGCGTGAACTTGAATTTTTTTTTTTTTTTTAATGCCAAATTGTACCCTGATGAGGTACAGTGCCCTCAATTATTATTGGCACCCCTGGTTAAGATGTGTTAAAAGCCTTAAAATCAGTTTTTATTGCAGAAGCATACTCTCACACTGAAAATTGTAGAAAAATGTATCCTTCAGCTCAAGTGAATTTTAAGGGGAAAAAAAATCCCTCACTAAGAAATACATTTTTTTTTTCATAAAATCACATGTTCCACAATTATTGGCACCCCTAACAATTCCTAGGAAATAAATGTAATTGAAGTATTTCTGTAATTTCTACAGCAGTTTACAAAGTTGATCAGAGTATCTAGGAACATTTAATTAGTAATTCATCACTTCCTGTTTCCCTGGGGTATAAATATGATGTGACACAGAGGCCATTTCTCTTATCCACTCTTCAACATGGGAAAGACAAAGGAACGCACCATTCAATTAAGGCAGATGTGTGTCGACCTTCACAAGTCAGGCAATGGCTACAAGAAAATAGCCACTCGCCTGCACCTGCCCATATCTACTGTCAGAGGAATCACTAAGAATTTTAAAACAACTGGAATAGTGGTAAACACGCCTGGACGAGGACGCAAGGTTATTTAGCCTCCATGCACAGTGAGGAGCATGGTAATAGAAATAAAAAGTTCTCCAAAGCTCACTGTTAAAGAATTGCAACAAATGGTAGCATCTTGGGGTCACAAGGTCTCCAAAACAATCATCAGGCACTATCTATGTGCCAACAAGCTGTTTGGGAGGCATGCACGGAAAAAACCTTTTCTCACTCACAATCATAAACGCAAACATCTGGAGTTCGCCAAGCGGTACTGGGACTTCAACTGAGACCATGTGCTTTGGTCAGATGAGACCAAGATAGAGCTTTTTGGCACCAAACACTCTAAGTGGGTCTGGCGGAACACAAAAGATGAGTATGCAGAAAAGCACCTCATGCCCACTGTGAAGTATGGGGGAGGATCGGTGATGCTGTGGGTCTGTTTCTCTTCCAGAGGCCCTGGGAACCTTGTTAGGGTGCATGGCATCATGAACGCTTTGAAATACCAGGACATTTTAAATCAAAATCTGGTGGCCTCTGCCGGAAAGCTGAAGACGGGCCGTCACTGGGCCTTTCAGCAAGATAATGACCCTAAACATGTGGCCAAATCTACACAGGAATGGTTCACCAGACACAGAATCAAGCTCCTCCCATGGCCATCTCAGTCCCCAGACCTCAACCCCATTGAAAACCTGTGGAGTGAGCTGAAGAGGAGAGGACCCAGGTCACTGGATGATTTAGAGAGATTGAGCAAAGAGGAATGGTCGAAGATCCCCCTTTCTGTATTCTCCCATCTTGTGAAACATTATAGGAGAAGATTAGGTGCTGTTTTGTTGGCAAAAGGGGGTTGTACAAAGTAACATCAGGGGAGCTAATAATTGTGGCGCACATGATTTGATGTAAAAGAATTATTTCTTAATGTGGGATTTTTCCCTCCCACTGAATAAATGCATTTGAATAAAAGGTTGGATTTTCCTCTTTTTTTTCATTATGGTCCTATATTATTTAGAAAAAACTGAATTTATTAGAAGCTAATGAACACATCTTAACCAGGGGTTCCAATAGTTATGGAGGGCGCTGTATCTACAACATATCAAAAACTTGGAAACATTTTTTTTTCAGTAATATTCAATAAAATCTGATATAACCTTGCTGAAATTCAGGTGTGTTTACACAGAATGTACGACGTATATACTTATCCCTACAAGTTGAGTTCTGTTCAGTGCAGTCTTGTTCCATGTATGATCAAGTAATGTTTTTTACCCTGATAGCTTGTACACTTTCTAGCAAAAAATCTAATTCAAATCCAACTCACGAAGTTGCTCCTCGAAGTGTAGTCCCACTTGGTTCAGTTTATTCAGTACCAATTAGCCAAACTGGACAGACTTTTGAAATTTTCATCAAGTCACTGCGGCTGAGAGTATATTGCCTTGATGAGGATGATGTAAGTGATGGGGTTGCCAATAACACACAGAATATCCACCTCAGGTAGCCAACCAATGTCATTCCGTGATGGCCAGCGTTTTGATTGATTTGTCTCCTAATACAAACAAACTGTAAACAAGATTTATTGAAGGAAGGCATCCTGAATGAAATGAAGATATACATGTACTTACATTTTTAATGCTCTCAGTTGTTTACAAATGCTAAAAATTCAAATTGAGAGTTGAGGTTCCTTTGTCTAATGTCTGAAGCATGCTGAGATTACTAATAATAGGGGACCACCACTTCCTAGTCCAGGGAGTCCCAGTCAGTGACGCAGATAGAACTGGGAACTAAGGGAGACACAGACGTGTCCTTTATGAAAACAATTAGTCCTGGCTAGTTCTCAATCATTTTCCTTCATTGACGCATTTTCCAATTATCATAATTGGCACCTGAAGACATGTCTTCAGGGAAATGTAAAGCCTAGGTATGTTAATGCAGGCTGTAACCCAAAAGGCAATCAATGAACTACTATGCATACAGAATCAGGGAAGAAGCAGGACTTACTTTGTGGATGTGGCTATACACATCGCATTGGCCTCTCCAATTTCAGCACACTTAGTTGCTTCGTCAAACCAACTGCCAAACTGCTTAATGGGATCCAGAGACACAAGCTGGTCTTCCTCGAAACACTGTTAAAATATAGCCATCAAACACAATAGTGATCTTACCATGCATATAAGCCTACAGTACAACACAGTAAAATAGTGCAAAATGTTACCACGACAAATTCCACGATTATACAACAGAAAAGCCATAAAATGGAACTCAAGATTTCAAAACTAAAGCAACAGAAAACCATAAAGTAAGTAAAACTTAATTTGTATAGAGCTCTTCCCAGCATGAATGCAGAGTGTGCTTCACAGAGGGAAAAAAAAAATCGTACATAAAAGTACAGAGTCAGACAGAATAAAAACAATGAGAAAACACAGAAGGCAGGAAAATACAGTGAAAGCCTGTTTGAGCAGGAGTGTTATTAAAGGTTTTTTGAAAATGAGTTCAGAGGACGAGGCTCTCGGGGGAGGACATTCAGCCCCAAAGGCTCTGTCACACTCCGTCTTTCACCTGGTCCGAAGCACCACCAGGAGTAACTGGTCAGTCGACCTCAGACACCGGTTGGGCGAATATGGCTTGAGAAGCTCAGAGATGTAAACTAAGGTTTGACTGCAGAGGGCTTTGTAAGTAAGCCTCAGGACCTTGAACTGAATCTGGACGTGCGTTGGGAGCCACTGTAGGGAGGCTACGATGAAATATCACAAGAACCTCGTCCACAGTAGGCAATCACCCCACTGAATACATCAGAATTAAATTTAGCATCACAGGATATATGAAAAATAGCCCTGCAAAGCGGACGTTACTCCTCAGCCCCTGGATTGTTTGGAATGAATATAAATTTACGAAGACCTTTACAAGTGATCCTGCAAAATACAACATACATGATGGCAGCTGTGACAGCCATACTGGACATCCAAGCGCCATCAAAATTGATAGGCCTCTGTAGGTACGCAAGACCAAGCAACAGAGCAAAAATGGCATTGATAGACAAAGGCATTTTCAAGTTATCGTGCGGAATACAAAATTCAAGATGGCGGCCGTGGCGGCCATACTGAACATACATGCGCCATAAAAATGGATAGACTTCTGTAGGTACACAAGACCAAGAAACACAGCAAAAACGGCGTTGATTGACGAAGGTGTTTCCAAGTTATCGAGCGGAATACAGAAGATTACAGGACAGAGGGACAGACAGACGGACGGCCATCGCACATGATTACAATACCTCTCTGCTCATTAGCCGGGTCTGAGGGGTAAAAACTGTGTGTTTGTGACATGACAATACATATCAGTTGATAGCAATGTGCCGTCGTTGCACCGAGTTACCAAAACTCAAAGAAGAAGAAGAGGAAGATAATACGTAATTCATCGACGTTATATCATATTGACGCAAACAGCCCATCATGATAAGCACAACACACACTTGCTTGGACAGTGCCTCTGGAGCGTAATCAAAGTCTTGGTCATGCTGGACATGTAATAAAACAATTACTTCGGATTCGTCCATAACCTTTTCTGCGTTTTCAAAAGGAACAGCTGGACATGCACTGTATATCGCAGACGCCAACTGAATTGGGATTTTGTTTACGAACCAGCCTGAATATCAATGACCTTCAAATGAATTATGCGCTGACAGAGATCACAATATAGGCTAATGTTCCTTAAAAAAACACAAGACTTGTGGGGTTACTTGGATATGGTGATAAAAGAAAGGCTTACGCAACCAGGGTTACCACGTTTTCGTAACAGAATCACAGCCACTCTGACCGCTTCGAGACCCATTACGAATCAAATCAAATGTTATAGCAAATGCAATGCAAAGTGCTCAGTCGTTTCACAATGTTTGATAAAAGTGAAAAATAAAATAACACCCGAGTCTACACTTGCCTCCTCATCTCCCTTGTATTTCTTTCGCATGTCACTCAGATCCATTGCGTTGGTGTCAGTTGGTTTGACAGAGAAGTACAAGAGTCCTGTCGGTCTGCCAGCTGGCCGTACAACCGGCTTCTGCTGGATCAATAATGTGACCAAGTTGCGTAAATGTATTTTTTTATTACGCCAATTTGCAAAGAGTGCCATGTATCGCGCTGCTGCAGGAACAAAAGTGCGTCGCTCCTTTAGAAGAAAAAAAACATCAATTCAGTACATACGCTGCGCATATATTCTGATTTGTATATATAAGGATTGACTACTGAGCCTGTAAACATTCCACAAAGTCGTTATCCATTTGACATTACTGTTTGATGTGCGCTTTACGTGCGCCAAATCTAGACTCGTGTTACGGTATGACGTATTTCACCCCTCTCCAATCAGATTGTTGTTCGCTGAACTCGATGTATCCTTCATCAAAGTAACAATTTTGAATTGTATCTGTTTTTTAATTATTACTTTGTTAATTTATCGTCATTGATAATCTTGATGTATCACTGCCCACTTTCGCGATGTAACCGATTGGCTAAATTCAGCGGTGTTTCACAATGAATTATGCTAATTTATGTATTCTCAACTTCCGTTTAAAGATGGCGGCGACCTTGTGTGGGAAGCTTCTGCTCAGACAGGGTAAAATATTATGACAAAAATATTATTTAGTTTGTTATCACTAATATTTTTTGCTAGACATTTTAGAAATACATACATCTGGAATCAAGGTGAAATATACCTCTTAAAGCCGATTAGCCGATGTTAATTGCAAGGCAACGCTGGCTTGCTTGCTGATGAAACTTAGTCACGTTAGACTGAGCTCCTCGGATAAACAGTGAATTTAACATGTAGCGAGCCGCCTGTGATCTTATCATTAACAAGTTACTGGCAATATTCTGCATCAATGGACGATATGTGCACTAGCAGCATTGTTGACCGCGTTTAGATCGGCTAGTCAGCACGAAAATATTCATAAATTGTATCAGAGAGAAGTGTTGCAATATCAGAGGGCTAATTTTGATCTTGTTAAGGCAGCTCACACATGCTATTGTCATTATTTATTGTACTGTATGGTTACACACTAATTTCACGTGGAATTTCCTGTAATTTCCTCCGATGTAAAAGTAGCAATGGATGGAGATTTGTGATCACACATTTTCATAGAGGAGCAGGCTTGTGTTCGCTTTGGGCCTGATTAATGTTCTGAGGCTTTTGAATCGAATGCAAAGATTGTTTTAAACTTAATGTTTTGTGATTAATGAAGCGGTAGCCATAATTCTTTAGACAATGACACATTTTTTATTTTGGTTTTGCAATACAGCATTTCGAGATTGAAATGATAAAATGGAAAAATGTATTTGCAATGCAGGCTGCTTTAATTCCATCGTGTCCTCCTTGATGTTGCATGAACAGTTTAGAACTGATGTCGCCTGTTGTGCATGGCCCTCAAAGTGTTAGTCGAGTGGGTTGTATTGCAATGTCATCTGCCAAACGACAGGAGGTATTTAACAAATTTTCTTCCTTAGCTTACCGTTCTTTCATGGTGTAAATATTTTGTATTCACTGTACCAGGGGGTCATCAAGGACAATTTTTATTCTATAATCCCAATTATTATTTCTAACTAGGATGATGAAACTTGGCGGCTAAGCTAACAAAGACAACAATTGTGTAAATGTGCTAATGTAGGAGAAATGTTGTATCTGAGATGAATTCACTCTTTTCTGTTTTATTAGTTTGTTTGCTAATAGACGTAGGCTAAACCATCACATACCCTCTCTGCAAAGAAATATTAGCTGGAACTGGGATCCTGGTTCCTGAGAGACATGAACTAAGAAACCAAATGTTGTACTTGAGCCCCACAGGTAGCTAGCTAGCCATCTGTTGTGCATATTGTGGGACCAAATTTATTGTGTGATGTCACCAAAATGAAAGTAAGCTAGTCCATATTCTAAACTGTTCGGTGTTAAAATGAAGTCAGAAGCTAAAGGAGGGACACAAAAGCAAATTATTTATTGTGAATATTTGCTGTTGCAGTTACAGTACATTGTTTGGTGCTGTGGGAGCTTAGAGAAGAAACAAAGACCATGCTGTGTATTCTGGGAAAATGCAAGTAATCCTTGTCTGTGCATTTTGTTAGGCAGTTGCACACATTTGTGTCCTTATTGAAGGCAGAAGTGAGCCGTTGACATTTAGTCTTGATTACAGACTTTGCAGTTGCTTTTGAAAGTTGTTTTTGGGGCGTGACAACATAGAGACAGCAGTGTTAATGCAAATAAAGCTGCCAATCATAAAGGTCAGAAATTTAAAATCAATCATTCAGGAATATTACAGACACCCTGAGCATGCCAATGTCGACAGCATGGTTTGTTATTAACAATGAGACCACAACTGGTAGTGAATTAAATTATGTCAAAAGACTTAGTAGATGGAGAAAGACCTCTTTAGTGGATGACCAGAGAATGTGTTTCTTAGATCAAGCTGGGCACTACAGACCTCAAGGTTTATTTTCTCAAACAGTAAAGTTATTTGCATTGGTTGATTGTGGGACATGTGTACATACACTGCTTGTACATGAAGTTACACATTGAGCTAGCTAATATTTTGGATCGCTACCTTTGTTGTAATGGAATAGCTGATCCTTAAGCAACGCAACTGCCAGCACTTACCTGTCCAACAGAAAACAGGCCAACTCCTTCACTCTTCATTCTTCATCCCCATCTTCTCCTTCAGGGCTCACGAGCGGGTGAGAGCCAACCCTGTCTTTACTTCCAATTTGGAACAAGCTTTGTCCGCTTGACATTTTGCCTATGTATTTTATTTATTCTACATTGTGCCTACCATTTTCATGGCTTCCTTTTGGTCAGATGGGTCACCAAACTTTTACAAAGTCCTCCCCTTGCACCCTGCTTGCTGTTTTTGGCTGGAGGATAAACACCAACTTCCTAAATATTGCTTCCCTGAAATGTCCCTTGCTGAGTAAAATCTGAAAATACTGGCAGATAGCTGGGTCTCTTGAGATAAAGACACTGCAGCTGAGTTTATACATTTTTTTTATTTGGAAAATTGTACCAGTGTAGCTTTATGGAAATGGGTGAGATCATCTGTAAACCACTGACAGACATTCAAGTTGCTTTCAGAAACTGGAGAAATATCAGGTGAATGGAGCTAGACATTATAACATCACAAAGAGGACCATACTGAGCCAGGAAACTGCAGTTCTGTTTGTTCAATTTGTATTGCATGTGAAATACTGTAGTCTATCATTAAATATGCGATGGGATTATTTCTTCAAAGTAAGACCATCGTGGATGGTTCCCACAAGGGAAGGTCATGCCTGATGAACCTTTCAGTATTCTATGAAGACACCACTCAGTCTTGTGACCATAGCTGTGCTCATGCTATTCAATTCTTAAATTTTCACAAAAGCATTTGTTAAGGTAGTATATGAGAGAGTAATTATTAAAATAAGAGCTGTTGAAACTAGCGGAGGTATTTTTGGGTCGATTCAGATCTGGTCTCTGGAGAGAACAACAAACACTAGTGGTCTGAGAAGTCTCATCTGAGCTAGGCATTGTGGGAAGTGGAGACCCTCAGGGGTTGATATTGGGACCCATGCTCTTTCTCATCTACAATGGCATGAACATTGAAAGTAAATTAGTCAGATTTGCTGATGATACTAAATTGAGAGGTTTGACTTGCTGTATGGTCTGCTAAGGTGATTCAGGATGATTTGAATAAAACCCAGAAGTGGAAAGAAGGTTGCATGTCATGAGGTAGGCACTCAAAAAGGATGGATCTGTGACACTCCTTCAAGAAATTGCTTATTCAAAATGTATTTTCTCTAAGATTCATAGGTCTTTTATTGTAATTTTGGTATCAAAGTGTAGCTATTGAAGTTCTCTTTCATTTGCCACTAACTTTGTTTGATTTGGTGGGATACTTTGGTTCAGCGGCCTTTTTGAAAAGCGATAAAGGGGTGGATCGGAGCGGTGGTGAAGCAGTGGTGGCAGAGAAGCAGCTAGATTATGGGCGTAACATTCTATTTCTCCAGGGTAAGGCAGGGTGCCTTTTATGAACTGGATGTTATCTACAAAATAAAACAAACCTGGGTGAATTTGAATGAATATTGACCAAATAACACTAGTTTTTGTAAAAAGGGTCCTTTCCGAGAAAAACTGACTTTTTGTAGCGGCTTTCAATGCATTAACTGTAATTAAATACATTTTACTCCCAATAACATTAGAACGGAATGAGATAATAAATTTCTGTATGCTGTTTTTGATTGGGCTGAAGGTATGTAATATGCAGTAGGAGTATTGAAAAATGGACCATTTTTAACTTGTCACACTTCGTGTGGCCCACCTCATGACATGCGACCAGAGACTTGGCCAATGAAATTTTATATCTTAAATGTATTATTTTGCATAGTTCTATTTGCTTTACTAGGGATAATAAATGACAGAGTGTAAATAGCTGAGGGTAAATTTAGCAAAGACATTTGGTAATTTTTTAATGCAGGGTGTTCATTGGTGGAAGAGCTCTCCTGCTCATGTTGTAGAAGCAGAAACTTTAGAACGTTTAAAGACTTGGCTTGATACAGTGCTAGATACCATCTAGTCCTTAAATATCCTTATTTCTGCGCCCCGGTGGCTCATCGGTATAAGTGTGCGCGCCATAAAGGCTGTGTCCTTCCCGTGGCGACCCAGGTTTGATTCCAGTGACAACTTTCCTGTCACTCTCCACTATGTATCTATTAAAATAAAGGAAAAAATCTTTAAAAAACATATCCTTATTTCTTGAGATGCAAGTTTGAAATTTGTTTTCAAATGCCTTCTCCCATTTTTATGTTTTGGTTTATTCTGGGGAAAAAAAGTGTTTGATGCACTTAATCATTGCTAAATTATGTATCTGAATTGTAGGTTGGTTACCTGTGACGCATTGCGTCCGACATGGCTCTAAGGCCGTCACACGCCACAGGAAGCCAATGCACTTCCTCAAGCAGAAGCTAATGGCCGTCACACAGTACATTCCACCCAGTCCTACGGTCTCAAAATCACGTGTCCCCCGGATAAAACCAGCCCAGGAGGTGAGTACATTCTGTGGCTTTTGCTGTGATCCACAAACTGGTGCCTTTAGTGCTACCACAACAATACATGCTACAGGATACTGCTTGTGGGTTGCTGGAATTGCTTTAGCAGTTATTTCTTACCTGACCGGAGGTCTTTATGGACTGAGAGTTCCTTTAGTAATTTAATAGTTTTGTTGCATTCCTGCGGTTCTACTTCTGACTGTGCACAGAATATTCTATAGGGTTTGCTGAGCTGTCTTCAAGCGACAGAGGGCACATTTAAGATTTCCCTCACATTTTTCATTCCTTTGCTGTCCCCATAGGAAAGTGGCTTGGCGGTACTCCTAAGGAGAGAGGTGCAGGCCATTTTCCAGGATTGTAAGATGATTGCAGTGGTGCACAACAGTTCTACAAATGCTGAAGACATGCTCCTTCTCAAACACCGGCTCTGCAAGCATGACATCACTATCAAATTCTACCCAAACCAGGTGAGACCACGTGCCATGATGCAGTGTAATGCTCTCACAAGAGGAGCTGTGTTTGTAGGTTGACTGGAAAGTTCTATCTGACATTTTGGATACTCTTGTTTGCAAAATTTACGGGATTACGTGAAACATGCTGTGGTATTTACTTTTGAAGAAGATGGGCTATATTTTAAAGGGGAATGGAAACATCTGGAAACTGTAAGCCCAATAGATTTATCTACTTGAAACATAATTTTGTCAAGCAAGAGCTCTTAGTATAATATATCATGGCCATTAGAGCTGTTTGAAAATACCGCTACAGCCACTTGGCCTTTCCTGACTGCGGCCATTTTAATTGCCAGTCTGCATGACGTCATTGGATGTAAAGGCACACAGTACGATAAAGGGGTCATGCACAGGGCCGGATCCAGAACTGAAAATTTATTGACTATAATCAGTCCTAGCTAGTTCTAAATCGTTTTAACACGTTTTCCAAATATAGTAATAATCGAGTCAAAATTGAAGACGCTGCTTTTTTTTTTCAGCAAGAGCAGCATTTCAGAGCTCTTTAGCGAATGAAAGTTATTTCGGTGACAAGTACATGGTGTCGTCCGTTTATGTTTTCCAATTGGATAGCTGTCTATTTTTTTATATAGCAAATTGTTGTCACCGTGCTGCAAAAACAGGTGTAGGCTACGTACACTGTTATAAAGTGACTGAATTTCACAATTAAATTAACACATTTTCTCCTTGTTATTTCAACTGTTAAGCAGAGTCCTACCCGTATTTAACTGTGGTTTACAATTAACATACACAAAACCTATGTTACAAACTAATTGTAAAATTACAGTTGAAATAACTTGCAATAAAGGTGCCAGTTAAATTAACTGGCAAATAACATGCCAGTTCGTTACAGTGTACTTGTCACCAAAATTACTCAGTTCCCTCGAGTGCCCGTAGGAGAACCTGGCTGTATTACGAACAATTCCAACTTCTAATGTGTTTGCTTGGACATTGAGGTGCTGGATGTGGCATTGCTTAAGATGAAGGATGTCAGAGCGGACACACTGAATCGACCCGTTGACCTACTATGAACTTTAGTACAATTTGAAGTAATGCAGTCCATAAATTGTTAAAATGAGCTGTATTCATGAACCAGTCACTGAAGACACAATCGGTACTGTGCCACAGTAGGATTGAACCCTCTCCCCTCGCCAGTCAGCTTTCAGACCAGTAATATTGTTACATCATACCACATTGCAGGATGCACCTCGGTGGTTTTAATTGGGAAACGATTTTAAAAGGAGGCGCCAATATATTTTGAAGGGTTTTATTATTGAGAAGGGGGTTTAGAATATTATTATCGAATATTGATATCCCAATTACGTACGCTGCGACTGCGTGTACCTAAGCAACCGGGTATCATTAGTAACATTGATTACCACGTATAGCAGTACGGTACCAAATTTCATCTCAATTTCCTCTCGAATCTTCTATGATTATATTCCTCTTTCATGAAGCAATAATTTCCATTCCTTGGGCTGCTTAACTCTTTAGCCACAGAACATTGGCATTAGCCCTGGTGCATTCTGCAATATTTGGGGCTGGACTCAAAAACGCGTCTTGTTGCGTCAGAGGAATAACATGGCATGATGATTTGATAATAAAAACCCAAGAAATACAACAGCATTTTACCCTGGGCGTGTTTTATTTTTCCTCTTAATGTGTGCAGTGCGGGCATTACTTCTGCCGTTATCCATGTTCATCAAGCCGGTACTGCGCTTTTAAGGGGGGGCTATCCCTCAGCTCCGTTAGATCCACTGACGTAACCGGAAGTCATGGGCCTGATAAAATGGCCAATAGCGCAGCCCATGGCTTTAAAGTGGGATTTTAAAAACTTATTTATATCCTGTATCTATGTATTGCTATAAGGGTCGACACAGATTTTTATAGCCAGGAAGGTATTACCAACTCAAATAATATAACTTATAAAAACTTTTCCATTTCCCTTTAAAATTCTAATGGTGTGGTCTAATGTGCATGGTGTAAGTGTGTTTAGGGCGTGTTCAATTCCACTTGTGCTCACTTAACGATGGATAATCTAAGTGCAAAGTCAGGTGCATGGTTATAAAGGGTTGTACTCGGTCTCTTCATCTTCAAGTGTGTTCTGGGCATAACATGAAATAAAACTATCAGAATGTCATCTCCCATTCCCTTCAAAAGCCAGGTGCACTTTCACCTTGACAAATTGCTATAATAATTGTGGACTTGATAGGTAGAACAAAAGATTGCTTCTTTGCTGAGGAAACTGTTCTGCTCTTGTGCAAAGTGAAAACGTGCCACTGACCATCTACAAACACAGCAAGATTCCATATCTTGATGTACACAAGAACTCTCTTTCACATTTGTTAGTAACACACTTATTTACGCTTTGCATATTGCTTCTGTTCATGAAACTTCACCAAATGACGGAGGAGGTTTGTCGCCAGAAGCCTTTACTTTTTTTTTTTAGTCCCTAGGTCAAAGTTCAAGGTCAAAGACACCAAAAATATTAAAACCACATTTCGGTTCATGACTTTGCTATTATTACAGCTAGAGACTTAAAACCAACTCAATTCTGTTCAGTCTGTTTCAGAGATCTTTGTACGACAAGTTGACATTCCTTGAATGACCTTTGCGAGTCAATGTGTCTATCATGAAGGATAGGTTGAACTTTATTTTGCAGTACGCTAATTAGGTTTGTACAATCTTAATCAATTCAGACAGATATTAGCAATAATATGTCTGAAATTACATGAGTGTCTTTTAATTAGAGACCAAATTGCATTATTTACCAAATTGTAGTCTTTTTAGAAACTGAATGCCACACCATATAAAACCCAAAATACACTACAGTGAGATGTTAATCTTCCCAAATTATATTATATTAGCCGGACATAAGAACCAAAATATGTGATACTCCAATTAGACTCCATTTTACAAAATTATAGTCTAACAATAAAATTTGGTTGCCCCCAACCACAGCTCTATCCCCCATACGGTAGCTATATTTTTACAGTTTAATGGCTACTCAAACCAGCAAGCTGACTTTGGTAGGCATATATCTTCATGTAAATGTACAATCATATGCATGTATATACATTCTGTGGGTCGTACTGATGTCAATAATAAAGGTGTCACAACTTCACCATTTTTAATAAATTGATAAACTTAACTAGAATATTATATGATCTAACTTATTAGCCTAGCTGTTGAAACTTTTGAATCGTGTTGAATGAGTGAAAATCTGCGTCAGGACATCTCTGGAAGAAATGCAGTCTAAGCAAATAATAGAACACACGGTGCCCACATGGAGCTCAAGTTTAAAGTGATACTTCAGATTTTTACCTCCGCCAATGAATTTGGGGCGGAGGTTATGTTCTTGCCCCTGTTTGTTTGTTTGTCTGTCTGTTTGTGAACAATATAACTCAAGACGTAATGAATGGATTTGTTTGAAATGTTGTGGGTGGATCGCTATTACATCGAGGATGTACCCTATTGATTTTGACCACGATCAGTGAAACAATATGGCCGCCACGGCAGCCATCTTGAAATCCTATCACACGCAATAACTCAACTTTGCTCCCACTCATGCACATTTGGATTTTGCTGCCTTGGTGGAGGTTTGCACTCTACGAGTGCCTCTAGTTTGACATTAAGATGTCTGAAGTACTTTTTAGCAGTGTATTGCGTGAGAGGTGATTTTTTTTTTTTTTTTTTTTTTTTTCATTAATGTGCCCTGTGAGCGGAGTTCTGGCCTCTCGAAGTTTTGAAGTCAGTAGTTCTGGCTAGTTTGCTGGGGTCACAAAAATAAAAAATGTTTGCTTTCCAAAACAACGTGTTTTAAAGAATAATATATTTCTGTCACAGAACCATGGTCAGTGAATAACTCTCACTTCACAATCACTTGGCACCATTTTTCTCTCCCTTGGTATCACTGCGCGCAGGCCATCACCTGTTTCAAAGACAACACGCGTGGATGTCACACTTGATTGTTCAATATGTCTCATAGAACTTCATCTGAAAATTACAGATTCAGCCTGGGAATTAAACTCATGTTTCTCCACAGATAATGCGAGCTTTCCTGGAGGGCTCCCAGTACAGTAACCTGATGCCCCTCTTCATTGGGCCTACAGTACTGATGGTCAGCAAAGAGCCCAAGGTGAAAGAGATGCTGCAAGTCCTGAGGGCCGCTCCACAGATGGTGCTTATGGGTAGGTCATAGGTTCTGAACTCACAGTCCACCCATCCAATGTGTGAAATACTTGTTCATGGTCTGGGCTGGGGGAGGGGGGAGGGGGGGGCATTTCAATATTTATGTTGATACTGAAAAACCAGACCTGATGCTGTCAGTCATTTGGATTTTCACATTTTGATGACGTAAACATTTAACATGCGTGTCAGTACACTCTCCTTCATGATCTTTTCTGAAGTATTTCAGAAGCATAAAATTACTTTAGTTTGAAAGGTCAAAACTGACATTGGCAAAATAACATGTAAAACTGTGTAATCTCACATATTGTCCCTTCCCATGAGGCTAAGGGACCATACACTGCAAAACTGGACTCATTCTTGGCCTCCAGTGCTTTAGAACAGTGGTCTTCAATGTTTTCTGGGGACCCACTGTGTATGCTGGTTTTTGTTCCACACACAATTGTAATCGCAGGATTTTATCGAGCTGTTAATGTCTTAAATAGGTGTTTTTTGTGTTTAGAGTTGTTAATTACTCTCTTGAGGCAAAAGTTACATAGAAACATCCATACAGGCTATGAAGAATAAAATACCCCAGAAGATAGTATGTTTATTTCTGTACTGCAAGAATTTTCAAGTAATATAACATTTCAACCCAATCAAATTAGACATTTACGAAATCAGTCGCCCTCAAATCAGGCTGTTGGACACAACTGTTTCAAGTTCTTTCAAAAAAAACTTCAGGTGAACTTTGTTACATTAACATAACAAAAAACTGGTTTGACTCTTTACCATTTGCTTGTTGAATAAATTTGTCATGATGTACCAATTAGTTTTCGCCAATTATGGGCCAACTACATCTTTAATTTGATTGGTTACAATGTTTTCTCTCCTCTGATGCTGTTATTTCCAATACATCGCAATGTGGGTGTGGAATTTTTTTTATTCTTTATGGAAAACATATATATTTCTGTTAACTTGTAAGTTAAGAGTGAAAATAACTGCTCTAAACATTAAATGCACTTAAAAAAAAAATTAACTGCTTGTTAAAACCCTGTGATTATAATTGTGGTTGGAACAAAACCAGCATACACAGTGGGTCCCCAGTAACGACGTTGAAGACCACTGCTTTAGAGGGGTAACCTCTGGGCGTTCTCCTCTCTCTGTACAGGAGGCTGTGTTGAGAACTCATTGCTGAGCCTCCAGGGTCTGGTCAGCTACTCCAAACTGCCGTCTCTCACCACGCTTCAGGGACAGGTCATTAGCGGCCTAAGTCTGCAGACGAGCCAGACAGCTGCCCTGCTGCAGCACCACCCGAACCGCCTGAGCGCGCTCCTCCAGCAGCACCTCCTGCAGAAACAGGAGGAGGGGAGCGTTGAGGAGAGCCAGCGAAAGGCGGAGGAGACGAGTCCCATGTAGGAGTACTCTCCTCTCTCTGCTGGACTGCCATAGAGTAACTGAGTGAGGGGCTTGTGGGAACAAGTGAAGCGTATCGTGTCTGCGGCTGTGCCCTTTGACCTTCGGACTTCATACTTTGGGTCACTAGCCCCTGACGCTGTTATCTGCGCTGAAAGGTCTTCTGAATCATTTATTTTTCCCATCCTCCCAACTCCCTTTGTCATTGTTCACAGTTCAGGAAATGTTAATCGTATTTAAGGTCGCTCTTTGACAGAGTAAAAAATCCCCTTGTATTGCACACTCTGTCCTCCCTTAGTTTTACTGGTAAATACAGACTTTTTACATTTAGCAATCAAATAATTACATTCAATTCACTGTTTTTTCACACTGGAATAATGACTTGAGGCAAGAGTGAATCACTGGCTGTATCAGACTCCGCTAATGCACGTGATTACCTTGCCATCAGTGCTCCTCTTATTCAATTCTTAAACCATATCAGCCAATTCACAGACAAGTGAACATACTGTTTTTTTTTTGTTTGTTTTGTTTTTTTTCCCCAAAGAATTAAAAACATAAACACAACCACAGGCACTGATGAGTAATGATTTCTTCTGTCACCCGGCTCTTGAGATGCATGAGACTAGCTGCTACCCGCTTTGTAGCCCATTATTTTGTCGCTTTTACACTGAACAAAAATATTAAAGCACGAATCAAAAATGCTGAGCTAAATTGACCAATAATGAAATATGCCCACAAATAGTGTTTAATGCTGTACTTAATGATTTGTTTTGCTCAATTCTGGTGACCCACTTCTCATTGACCACTCCCCATGAGATTATTCACTCATTGAGTTATTCCGCCCCTGAGCTGCATAGAGCATATCATTGAGTTAGTCAGTCAACGTGACCAATACACAGGCACTCCGTGCACCAGGGTGAATAAAAGGCCACTGCAAAATGTTCACTTTTGTCACAAGTTTCAATGCCACAGATGTCACAAGTCATAATGGAGCATGCCGTTGGCATGCTGAATGCTGGGATATCTGTGGCAGCGGTGTCAACACACTTGAATGTGCGTCGTTCCACCATCAGCAAGTTGAGAAGTCGATACAGAGAGACTGGCAGCACTGTGAATCGTCCGCATGCCCCACGACCACGTGTGACCATGCCCACAGAGGATCGGCACATGCGGCTCCACCACCTGCATGATCGGCTTTGACCAGCCACCAGGACAGCAGACGAGACCGCCGGACTGCACAACAGGCGGATATCAGCTCAGACTGTCCGAAACCGCCTGAGGGAGGTAGACCTCTGAGCCCGCTAACCGCACCAAGGTCTCGAACCTGACTGGACTGGGCCAACCGTAACCTACACTGGACACTTGCATGGTGGAGCACAGTGTTATTCAGCAATGAATCGCGATTCCAACTGTGCCGCGCTGATGGCAGACAACGCACATGGCGACCTGTGGGCTAGGGTTACGCTGATGCCAATGTCATACGTCGGGTGGCACATGGTAGTGCAAGTGTAATGGGCAGGCATATGCCATGGACAGCTTACCTGTCTGCTTTTCGTTGAGGGCAACTTGAACAGGCAGCGGGACTGTGACGAGATCCTGAGACCCATAGTCATACCGTTTCTGCGACTCCATCACGTGACATCCCAGCACGATGATGCCCAGCCTCTCACGGCTGGGATCTTTTTGATAAGGAGGATGTCCTTGCTCTCAATTGGCTAGTATATTCAACCAATAAATCACCAATTTGGGATGTTCTGGATCAACGAGTCAGGCGTGTTCCGGTTCCAGAAAACATGCGCCAGCTCTGAGTTAGGCTGCAGGAGGAATGGGAAAACATTCCACAGGCCACTATTGACAACCTTGTGAACTCCTACTTTATGTGATGCCGATGGTGGACACACTCGTTACTGATTGCGGTGAACTCTGACCGCTGACCCCGGTAGGGTTCAGGCTGTGATAACTCATGAATTGTGAATGGTAAATTGTTAGTCATGTTTCTGTTGCTTGAATATTATTGCAGGAATAAAATGAGAATTGTTTTGTAGAAATATTTCCCGATTGATAAAAAATAATTCGAAAAAAATCACACTCTGCGTTTATATTTTTGTTCAGTGTAGATCGCATGAGGGAGAGAAGCCCAGTCTTCAATTGCCACTTGATTATATTTTAATTGGAAAAAGTGTTAATCAAGGGAAACCATCTAGAATCAGCCATGACAAATTTTTGTCAATAATTGCCCCGGATTTTCAGGTGTAACGCCAGCCCTACGAGTGTTCAACTGTCAAATCTGAATTTGGGAGCTGTCAAGTTCGAGTAATCAGAATGCTGCATTTGTGGACGAACGCGGTGCCCTCTGAAAAGCCTGGCTTTCGTGCTGGCTATCTTATCACTCCCTCGGCCCCATCACAAACAGTAGCCTGCTCGCAGATTACGTCAACGCACGTTCATAAGGACACTGAGGCTCCTAGCAGTGCAGCCGGATATTGCTACGCGCATCAGGCTATATAAGTTTACCCGCTACCCGGAGTGAAATTGCCATTTTTTTTTTGCGTGCATGACCGTTTTTCAAAAATCGGGCGACGTGAAGTCCTTCCTTGTGTCCAAGTGTATATTCACACCAAATTTGGTGATAATCGATTGAGAAATGTAGGAGAAAAATGTGTACATACACACACACACACACACACACACACCCATCGACCTCAAATATATTATAGATGTGCTTTGAGCTAAGAGGCAGTGGTTTTATCTTTACATATGCTGCAAGTTATTTAATTGGTAAAATTGACATTAGTCTGTTTTGTGTGTCTGCCTTTGGTAAAGAGATTTAATTCTGTAAGTGCAGTCATTACGATTCAGACTTCACTGCAAAGTGGGTGTGCAAGTTCTGGCTTGATTTACATAATTAATTAGACACTGTGCTTTAAAAAAAACATGATTGCTTATTTGCATTCATATGGTATTCTGTCAGACATTAATGTCAATATAATCAAATTCCCATACATTATTACTGTGCTGGAGGAGAAACTCTACTGTGGTAATTTGCATTGACCATTTATGGTTAATAGTGGGAGGGAATGGGGCAGGTCTGTGGCTCATTCATGGGCGCACACTTACAAAATATTGCGATTTATGAAGATGAAATTATGCGTCCGTGTGGTACGCTTGGCTTTATAAGTCCAGTTTTTGTTTGGCATACGCCACCATCTGATTTTCGTGCCACTGCAAACTTTTTATATCGAGCAACGGCAAGCTTTATACAAGCTTGGACATCATGTGAAAGTTAAAGCCCAGATTGGAGGTAGGCTATGGTGGGTCTGTGCTGTTTCGTGCTTTGTGAGCCATCACTAATGTTAAATAGTTAATGCAAGCTGTCACAACCAGCCAATGAGATGAGTTGCCTGTGTGACATGATCTTGTTTGAGATGGTTTTTGACCAACAGTGTGGCTTTGTTCTGAATTAGCTGCAAGGAATTTTTTCATAGAAAATTTAGTACGCAGTGGTAATCATAAATTAGTTAATAGGGCATAGTTCACCACTCTTAACACTGAAAAGCTTTTTTTTTTTCCACAAAAAAGACTGCCAAGCCCTCACACGCTTAGCACCGTCTTCTTGAGCTTCATGGATGCTACAAAATCATACAATAAAATAACAATATCAGAATAATTCTTATATTTTTGTTCAAAATTGTGCAATGCAAATATTGGAGAACTCGCTTTCTTGGGTTGTTTACCTTTGGGTGCCTACGCCTTGTAGTTTCTTTCTGAAGTCAACAGAGTGAAAATCTGAGCTACATCGATGCATATTTGAATATTTAAGCTATTAAAAACAGTGGTGCTCCAGTGGTGTCAACTGAAAACCAATTTTTTTTCTTCCTCTCTCAGACTTACTGATAAATCCCAGCACCTAGTTTCAGCGCACTCAATACCATGTAGTTCTCAAACTCATTCCTGGTGGCCTCTTGTGTTTGCTGGTATTTGTCTCAACGACTGAAAATCGAAGGATTGCAACTGGCTGGAATAACTGTCAACTGAGAGCATTTATGTTTAGTTGAGCTGTTATTTACAAACTACCTCAGTGACAGGACACAGTGCATTAAATATGCTGGTCTGTGTTCTGAATTTGTTACTGTCCACAAGGGGGTGCCGCAGGGTTCTGTATTGGGTCCCCTATCATTTATTCATTATTTACAGTGGGGTGCAAGAATTTGGGCACCCCTGGTTTAAATGTCTGTTACAATTTATCTCCAAGTGATTGAAAGCAAACCTGAACACCAAATGCTACTAAGGCTATGCTCAAATTGCAGTCCAAATCCGATTTTTTTTTGCATATACAATCAAAATATGATCTTTCTGACTGGCCGTTCTCATTGCACATTGCGAGTGATCACATCGGATCTTCGCGTCCCCATTGTGCAGTGCTCAGATCCGAAATAAACTACACACACCTGGATTGATCAGGTAGAATTTAACAGAAACAAGCCGGAATAGACGACAGAGGATTGATTTTGGAAATCTATCAAATTATTATGCATAGCCGTGACGCAAATGCTTTACAGTTCGTCAGAAAATGCCAAAAATGGAGGAAGTTGCTGTGTTCTTTATTTTTTGCAGCGGTCACAACTGGCATGGCACCACAACGAGGAGTTCGGTCAGATATCAATCACTTCCATCACATAGAATTACGTTGTAATTGTTTGTCGTGGTGCAAATGACTAAAGGGGCACGTTCAAATCCTATTCAAGTGGTTAGACTGTTCAGATTGAGACAAATCCAATTGGAATCGCAATTGAAACCACCTCCGTATGTGGGGTGAATCAGATTTGGGAAAATCACATTTCATTGGGTTTTCTGCTATTCAGACCACCCGAAATTCAAGCAAGATACAATCTGGATATGCAAAAAATCGGATTTGGGCTGGCAATCTGAACATGGCCAAAGTTAAACGTGACACATTTCATCACATTTTAAATCAAGAAAAATTTTATTTTTAACTTCTTACAGTTTCAAAATAATTAAATAAGGAAAAAAGCCTTGTGCAAAAGTTTGGGAACCCTGTCAGCTAGTACTTTGTGACTCTTCTGGCAGCTATAACAGCTTGCAAATGCTTCCTGTAAAAGTTCTTATCTTATCTTCTTGTCTTTGGAATTTTTCCCCATTCTTCCTGACAGAACACCTCCAGCTCAGAAATATCTTTGGCCTTCTTGCACGCACGGCGTGTTTGAGGTCTCTCCACAGATTTTCAATAATATTCAAGTCTGGGGACTGTGTTGGCCATTTCAAAACCTTCATCCGTTTTTCCTGGAGGTACTTCATGGTGGATTTTGAGGTATGCTTCAGGTCATTGTCTTGCTGGAATAACACAACGTCTCTTCAACTTCAATTTCTGGACTGAGCATTGAACATTAGCTTCTAGAATGTCTTGATATTTGGTGGAATCCATTCTTCCTTGCACCTGCACAATATTGCCTGTGTCCCCAGCTGCTGCACAACCCCAAAGCATAATGGATCCACCTCCATGCTTAACAGTTGGCAACGTGTTCTTCTCTACAAATGCTTCATCCTTTTTTCTCCAAACATACATACTTTGGTTGTGGCCGAAAAGTTCATTTTGGTTTTGTCAGTCCAAAGCACATCGTTCCAACTGGCTTGAGGTTTTTCAAGGTTTTCTTTTGTAACTTCAGATGCTTAATTTTGTGTTGAGGTCGTAGGAAAGGCTTCTTTCTTGCAAATCCGCCATGTAGGCTTTTTTTGTTTAAGGTACGTTGTGTTGTTGGCCTGTGAACAACGAGACCTGTGTCTGCTACTCTTTTTTTTGCAGCTCTTTTGCAGTGGTGTGTGGGTTCTTAGCATTACTCATTAGAGCTCAGGCCATCTATCTGAAGTTTTTCGGGTCTTCCAGATCTTGCCTTGACTTCAATTGTTCCATTTATTTTCCATTTTCTTACGATGTTTTACTGTGTCTGATGCTAATTTGCATTTTTATGCTGATGACGCAGTTATTTATAGCTGTGGTTCAACTCTTGTGGGGGTGGGTTGTCCAAAAAAAATTTGTCGCGTCCTGACGCACTTTATAATAGTCAGAGGTGTTCAGTAACGAAGTACTACACTATCGTTACAGTACTAGTAGTTTTTTTTTTTTTTTTGAGGATTTGTACTACTTTACTTGAGTTTTGACTTTTACTCTACTACACTTAAAAGATAAAAAGTAGCTATACTTTCACTTTGTTACGTTGACACTGACTACGTCGTTAATCGTTACAAATTAAGTTCAAGAAATTTTCCAATTCAAGAATAATCAAGTGGCAATTGAAGACACGGCTTCTCTCCCCCATGTGATCTAAAAGCGACAAAATAATGGGCTACTTTCAGTACAGAAAAATAATTCAATTAGGTCTATGCACCGTGACTCGGTGACGGCATTTCAGAGCGAATTACGGTAATTTTCGTGACTAGTAGGGCCTACGTGGTTTCGTCCGTGGACATTTTCAAATCGGACAGCTGTCTATTCTTTTACAGCAAGTTGAGTGACCTGCTGCAAAAACAGGTGTGCGTCCTTGTCGCCGAAATTACCTTCATTCGCTGAGGAGTGCTCATTCGCTTTCTGTGCTGAATGTAGCCCATTATTTTGTTGTGTTAACGTGCTAATAAAGGAAAACCGTCTAGAATTAGCCAGGACTAATTATTTTCAATAAAGGGAGGGATATAAGCCCCGGAATTTTCATGTCTAACGACGCGCCTGCTGCTGGTATCTTTGTGCAGATGTTGATGCCAGCGGACATGAAGCTGCAACTTTATGCACGCAGTTACAAAATTCTATCACTAGATGACACACCAGGATCAGTTATTGCAGAGCCGTATATAAAAGAAGATGCTTTCTCATTCACTTGGTAAAATTTTCCCACATCTAGCTCCTGTTCATCATAGCCGCTGCCTCCGCCATGTCGACTCTTCTCTGTCGCCTGTCTTCAAGCACGCGCGCACGTTCTCGTAACGTGTGAACTTGTGTGAAGGTCAAGTATCCCATTTAGGAAAAAAATGGATTTGTTTTATATAAAATATTATCTTATTTTATTAGGGAAAAAACGGCTCTTTATGATGTTTATTTGAATAGGCAATGCAATAACTTGACAGACAAAATTAAATTCGCAAATACACATGAAAATCCCACAAGCCCCACCCCCCGACATTTCGACACTTTTTTGTCGAGATAAGCGCGTGTCGATTGTCGGTCGTTTTGCCGAAAAAAAAGTCTCATCCCTCGGTGGAACTAGTTTTCAGCGCAGACAAAACTAAGGTTATGTTGTTTTACAATTCTAAGAGGTGGCCACAAATGATTCTCTCAGTGCCCACTCTTGAGGGAAATAAAATGGAGGTGGTTCATACGTATAAATACCTGAGTGTCTTGATTGATGACTCCCTCACTTTCAAGCTGCATGTGGAGAAACTTGTGAAGAAGCTGAGGCGTAAATTGGGTTTTTATTTTCAAAATAAGCAGTGTTTTTCTTTTTCTTTTATTTCTTTTTGTCCACTCTGCACTTTTTGCTTAGAATATGTCGCAAAATGAGTGGAAAGAGGAAATACGGGCCACCTACCTTGTTAGTCATAAACTGATAGAAATTACATTACTGAAAAAGAATACAATATCCAAATGGGCCGAAAATGTGGCTATTCCGCATTATTTTGATGTTTATGCGACCCACTCGGTGATCGCATGAAAAACGGAGGCGGGCGAGGCTGGACAGTCACGTGACCGCATGACGTCACGGGCGGAACACGCCGAGGGCTGCTGAAGAGAGTAGACTAGAAGTAACAATGACGGATGCTGACTTCGAGTGCGTTGATGTGGATTCATCTTGTTCCTTTTCATCAGTGGATGATAATTTTGACGCAGTGCATGACTATTTACTTCCAATGTCAATATCTCAAAGTATGTAGTGTTGACAGGGGAGGGGGTGGTCACATCATCACGCTCCAAGCATACCTTACGACCGGTGTATATTTAAAAAAATTATTTTCCCATTTTCTTCTTACGTTACATTATCGATTTATCATCAAATTTTTTTTTTTATATTGCATTTATTGAGGGTGACATTGAGTGGCGAGAACTGGTCCTGTATGTATGTCCCAAATGGGTGAGAATATCGTCTGCTGCAGACCAAAGCGTGGCAGTCGCCCAGTTCCGGTTATGGAAATTACATGTGCCATATTGTGTACATTCTGGCGTGGAATATTGAGGTCATTTCCCAGCTCAAAATACTGAACATTTTAAAAATAAATAACGAAAAACCGAGGCGTCCCATCACAGTTCCGAAATGACCCGAGGCCAAGTGCCGAAATGACTTGATAGTAGGGTCCGAAATAACTCTGTGCCGAAATGACCTGACACCTGGTGTAGATGTACTGCTAGTATTTCTCAATACAAAAAGTTGAGTTACTGGCCAGGAAGCAGTCTCTGCCGGCGCGTAGTTACCGCTATCACGCGCCAGACACTACATAACAAGGTAACCAGGCACGAGGTTGTGTGTCTTGCGCGTGACAAAAGCCCGCAACCAGGGGCGTAGATTTAACTGGGAGTTGGTAGGGACTTTGACACGGCCTTTATGACAATTAATCCTGGCCAGTTCTCAATTACACTCAACAAAAATATAAACGCTACGCTTTTGTTTTTGCTCCCATTTGTCATGAGATGGACTCAAAGATCTAAAATTCATTCCAGATACACAATATTACCATTTCTCTCAAACATTGTTCACAAATCTGTCTTAATGTGTGATAGTGAGCACTTTTGCTTTGCTGAGACAATCCATCCCACCTCACAGGTGTGCCACATCAAGATGCTCATCAGTCACCATGATTAGTGCACAGGTGTACCTTATACTGCCCACAATAAAAGGCCAGTCTGAAATGTGCAGTTTTGTCTCACAGCAAAATGCCACAGATGGCGCAAGCATTGAGGGAGCGTGCAATTGGCATGCTGACAGCAGGAATGTCAACCAGATCTGTTGTTCGGGCATTGAATTTTCATTTCTCCACCATAAGCCGTCTCCAAAGGCGTTTCAGAGAATGTGGCAGTACATCCAACCGGCCTCACAACCGCAGACCACGTGTAACCACACCAGCCCAGGACCTCCACATCCAGCAGGTTCACCTCCAAGATCGTCTGAGGCCAGCTACTCAGACAACTGCTGAAACAATTGGTTTGCATAACCAAAGAATTTCTGCACAAACTGTAAGAAACCCTCTCAGGGAAGCTCAACTGCATGCTCGTCGTCCTCATCGGGATCTTAAACTGACTCCAGATCGTCGCCGTAACAGACTTGAGTGGGCAAGTGCTCACATTCGATGGAGTCTGGCACGTTGGAGAGGTGTTCTCTTCACGGATGAATCTCTGTTTACATTGTTCAGGGCAGATGGCGGACAGCGTGTGTGGCGTCGTGTGGGTGAGCGCTTTGCTGATGTCAATGTTGTGGATCGAGTGGCCCATGGTAGTGGTAGGGTTATGGTATGGGCAGGCATCTGTTATGGACGAAGAACACAGGTGCATTTTATTGATGGCATTTTGAATGCACAGAGATACCGTGATGAGATCCTGAGGCCCATTGTTGTGCCATACATCCATGAACATCACCTCATGTTTCAGCAAGATAATGCATGGCCCCATGTTGCAAGGATCTGTACACAATTCTTGGAAGCTGAAAATGTCCCAGTTCTTGCATGGCCAGCATACTCACCGGACATGTCACCCATTGAGCATTGGGATGTGCTTGACCGGCGTATACGACAGCGCGTACCAGTTCCCACTAATATCCAGCAACTTCGCACAGCCATTGAAGAGGAGTGGACCAACATTCCACAGGCCACAATTGACAATCTGATAAACTCTATGCGAAGAAGATGTGTTGCACTGCATGAGGCAAATGGTGGTCACACCAGATACTGACTAGTTCTGAGTCCCCAGACCCCCAATAAAGCAAAAACTGCACATTTCAGGGTGGCCTTTTATTGTGGACAGTCAAAGGTACACCTGTGCACTAATCATGGTGTCAGATGAGCATCTTAATGTGGCACACCTGTGAGGTGGGATGGATTGTCTCAGCAAAGCAAAAGTGCTCACTATCACTCATTTAGACAGATTTATGAACAATGTTTGAGAGAAATGGTAATATTGTGTATCTGGAATGAATTTTAGATCTTTGAGTCCATCTCATGACAAATGGGAGCAAAAACAAAAGTGTTGCGTTTATATTTTTGTTGAGTGTATTTTCCTTCATCGACGCGTTTTCAAATTATCGTAATTGGCAACTGAAGACACGGTTCCTCTCCATATGCGATTTAACTCTACTCTTTAAGTGTTGATGCAACCCTGAACTTTTTGCAGTCCATAATGAGCAGGTGCTGCTTGTTCTCTCTGATTAAGCCTGATGAAAATCGGTCATCGGGATACGTATTCGCTGTGTTTAAATCAACGTTATTCAAAATTGCTTTCCTGTCCAGTCACAGGCAAGCAGTAAAATAATTTTCTGAACTTAATGTACCCCACCGTATCATCGCTGGATGCTGTTAGATCACATATAGAGAGGAACCGTGTCTTCTTTTGCCAATTACGATCATTTGAAAACGCGTCGATGAAGGAAAATAATTGAGAACTGGCCAGGACTAATTGTCATAAAGGCCGTGTCAAAGTCCCTACCAACTCCCAGTTAAATCTACGCCCCTGCCCGCAACACACCTCGCCAGCATTCTGCAAACTCATAGGCCTTGGAACTGATTTTACAATTGTACAACACGCTTGAAATGCCGATTGATCCGCCGAATAATCCTCACTAAATTATGGTAAACAGTGCACAATGTGTTCCGGGTGTTCCGCCGATGACGTCTCGCAGCGCAAATCTCGCATTGTCCCGTTCATTCCCGTTTAACTTCTCGCGTCGGAGCTGCTGAGCAGATGTCATTTTAAAAGTATTATTCTGAGGTAGAGAAATATTTTTTTGGCAGTTGCGCTGCAATTTATGAATCTATGCTACATATACAAAAGATTGAGCATATTTTTTTTAAATTTCAAAATCTGCCCGTATTTCCTCTTTAACTGTGTTAATTTCACTGGGCGCTTTTAAATCCAAATTGAGAGTACTTGAGGCCAGCTCCACAACATGCACTTGTTTTTTATAATCTGCTTGTAATTTTTATCTTTTTTCATCTTTTTATTTGTTTTTGGTTTGCAACTGTGCTTTGTATTTGCTGCTGCCTATCTTGGCCAAGTCTCCTGTGAAAAAGAGGCTCTTAATCTCAAAGGGATCTTCCTGGTTAAATAACGGTTAAATAAAATAAATTTATCCTCTGTAGCTACAACCTGACAGATATCCAGTAGCCTACATACCACAAGAAATAAAATATCCACAACGTCATGGTGATATATTAGAAACAACTTAATAAAATCCATCCATCCATTTTCTGCCGCTGATCCGGGACCGAGTCGCAGGGGTAGCAGAATAACCCCAGGAGAGGCCCAGGTGTCGTCCTCCTCAGCCACTTCCTCCAAATCTACCTGGGGGATCCCAAGTCGTTCCCAGGCCAGCCGGGAGATGTCATCCCTCCTGGGTCTGCCTTAGGGCCTCCTCCCAGTTGGACATGCCCAGAACGCCTCTAAAGGGAGGCATTCAGCACGCATTTGAACCAGATGCCCAAACCACCTTAACTGACCCTCTCAACACGGAGGAGCGGCGGTTCTACTCTGAGCCTCTCCCGGATGTCTGAGCTCCTCATCCTATCCCTAAAGGTTAGCCCAGCTACTTTGCGGAGAAAGCTAACTTTGGCCACTTGCGTTCGTGACCTTCTTTCTGTCACTACCCAGAGCTTGTGATCATAGTTGAGGGCTGGAACGCAGATTGAGCTTCTCCGTTTATGCTCAGCTCCTTCCTCCCCATGATGAATTTGTACAACACTCACTTTACTGCAGACACTGCAGCGATCTGTCTGTCACTCTCACGCTCCATCCTACCCACACTCATGAACAAGACATTGAGATATTTAAACTCTTCCATTTGGAGTAACTGTGTACTTCCCATTCATCTTTTTCCAGCTGAGAACCATGGCCTCAAATTTAGAGCATTAAAAGGGCAGAAAAATGAACAAATTAAGGTAAACAATCAATTGGCTCCTAATTGGTAAAACTCAACAGTCTGAAAAACTGTTTATTGGGCAAGCAAATGATTGACTAAAACATCATTTTTACTCAAGACCTGTGTTCAGCAACGTTATTAGGAGTGAACTGATTTTCTCAGTATGATTATTGGTATTTTCTTTTATCATAGACGTGTATGGATTAATATTATTATTCCAACCTTGACATGTTTCAACGGCGAGGTTCAGTCTTCATCAGAAGGTCACACAGGTGGAATTGTGTGACGGGTTCTTATCCTGATTTTCTCAGTATGTAATTTGATCTGTATAAAAATTATGGTACCTGAAATAATTGCAATATGGAAAAATAAACACAATACATTCAAGGCTTTTTTATTTTTATGGCACACATGGACATTTCTGTCAAAATAATGCTAAATTACGGCTTTAACACCAATAATTGGGGCAAATTAAAAGCTTTTTAAAACCAAGGCGCCAGGACCGAGTTCGGGAACCAGTGATTTAACCAGTTATGACCAGGCACGGCGTATTGGTGAGCCCACCTAGGCCCACCCACTTATCTACAGGCCCACCCTAAACTTTTCTATCAAAATAAGTAAATATATTATAAATATTATTTTAAATACGTTGAATGGTTCAATTAATTAATGATTCAAAGTTGTTAATTTTAAAAACGATTTTAAAAGGTTGGTTATGTTGACCCTTTAACGGAGGTCAACGTGGCCGCTTTAGAACCAAGGAGAGCGGTCGCGGATAGGTAGCCTATGCACTGAAACGTCATAAAAAGCAACAAAATATTTGAGTAACATCAGCGACCAAATTCGATATAAAAGAGATAACATAGTAGAACATCTGCTAGACGTGTTTATTAAGTGAAGATGAAAGCCCAGACCAAAGATTCGCGACGAGACGGGTTGAAACTTCCAACTACATGCGACACACCGGTCTGCAATGTTCTTCAACCTGCCAGTTGAAATCGTTGCGACGAGATGAGAAGATGTATCTTTTCCGTAGCACTGACTCTCAGCGCTTCCATTTTAACTTCCGGTTTTTTTTGGCCTGTTCTCCCAGTGTTGACGAGTTAGGCGCAACAGTTGCATTTCAGCTATTAAGAAAACAGCGAGGACTAACAAAAAAGAAAGGAAGGGTCGATAATTTGGAGCCGTCCATGGCCGTGGTTTAGCCAGAACTTAAAATTGGGTGGGCTCTAAACATCTCTTTAAAACAATTATTAGTTCTAACTTGTTCTCGGTCATTTTCCTTTGTTAAAACAATTTTCCACTCATAAGAATAGTCAAATGGCAATTAAAGACACGGCTTCTTTCGTGATGCAATCTAGGGCAACTAATCAATCGGCATAATTCAGGTCAGAAAAATAAGTTACTCATAAGTTGGCCTACGGGCTACTTTTCGAGAGGTAAACTGCTCGGGAAATTCTGCACTACCTTTCTGTCTCATCAGGCGATCAAGCCTGTGCTTCATGATCGATTTAATTGTTTAAACTGAATCAAAGACAGAGATTTGAAATAAAATTGTTACTATTTTAAGTGGCGGGCGGTGGACAGAGAACAAGGAGGGCAATAAACATGTCTTTAAACTGCTTGTTAGTCTTGGTCTGTTTTCAGTCAATTTCTCTGGTAAAAGACACTAACTCTCCCCTCTCGGGTCTAGCTAATTGTCTTTGTTAAGACAAGAAATCAAACGCACTAGTTGAACACAAAAAAGAGCGCATTTTAATCTTTTTCAATTAAACGATCATTAAGCACTGGTTTGACGACTTGCTTAGGATGTGACAAAATTTAATGCGAAAAATCCCCAGTGGTTTTTTCGTGAAGAGTTGCCTATTAAGGCATGTGAATTAAACATTTTAAAGAATTTATTATTCACTCGCCTGAACATTTCATTATAAGGGAAACGAACATGTTGACCAAGAACAATGATTGAAATCGGGTCCAAATCTCAACCATCTCAAGGGATGTTTTCCGTCCACCACCCGCCACTGCTAATTTTGATGCTGATAAAAAAAGAATGTTCCGGCCTACCCCACTAATAGCCTTCTCTGTTCTTAAATTATGTCAGTATGTTAGCATATCATATGTCAAGCTTTACAATATTTTATCCAAATATGACTATTCATTATCTGCATTAACACATGTTCAAAATCTCACCCACCAGCACTTATTTTAATGCTTTTGACTCAAGTGTGACCTCACCTGTTTTCAATTTATAGTACTTTGAAAATCTGTGACCTTCAGTTTGACCTTTCAAGGTAACTCAAGGTCAAAGGTTATGGTGTCACATAAAAGCCCATATATGAGTTCCTATATGCTCATAACAGTAAACATCTGTCTTTCTGCAACTGTTCTTTGAGTTATAATGGAAAATATATTATTTTCAACAATGACCTTGACTCCCCTGATACTTCACCCCCAAATGCTTCGGAAACTATCAAAGCCAACCCATCATGCAGCATATGATTGGAAGCAGAATTTTGAAATGTACATGGTGGTTTTGTTTTGAAGTCAATGTGATGAATTTGAAGGAAGTAATTGCAAAAAAACGATTGTGACATATCCAATGACCTTGACCCGATCACCCTCAAAATTTACTCAGGTATTCTAGGGACCATTGCCCACCTACTGTGAAAGTTTGAAGTCAATCAGTGCAACAATGTAGATGCTAGATTATTAACACACAACACACAAACAAACAGACAAACAAACAAAGTGCACCATTTATAATACCTTGCCTCACAGACTCTCTTGCAGGTGAGGTAAATATCTCCATAATGTTTCTAACAACTGGAGAAGAGTAAAAAAAAAAATTGTAAGATTATGACTTTCCAATATCAATCAACAAAATTTCTGGAGGAAAATATTTTAATGTTTAATTTTTATGACCGTTTTCCTTGAGGGTTGGATATTTACACTGTGTCAACCGTTGTCGAGTGCCGTCCATACCCCAAACCCCCTTGGCTACCTTAATTTCTAATGCAGTTCACAGTGGCGTGGATGAATATTGTCCTGTTTAGTATTGAAGTCCCTTAAAACATTCCTGTAAACATCAATTATGGTGACAATATGAACGACTATGGAGGACTGTTAATAAAAAATGCCTAAAAGAGCACACTGGTGATTTCACAGATCCTTATTAGCGGCTAATCTGGATTGCCTCCTGTTAGCATAGGTCAGTTAATCTCATACTACTGAGCCACTATTCTGAGTCAGTAGAAGAAACGTGAACTGTTATACAAGTGATGCAGACGTTCGATCAGAAGACATTATTTGTGTCTGAATTTTTATGTACTGGTACCTTATTATCCATTTACGAGTAATTCATAACGGCATGCTTGAAGTCTGAACCGAAAGGAAATGGCATACAAGGTCTTGGGTGTCAAGTGGCTCCAGTCGCGAGTATCGGAACATGCTTTAAAAAGCGCAAATTTACATTCATTGAATGAAGGTAACTTGTCCATGCCGCCAATACTGCACTGAGCGTATTCAAATCCACTAATGAGATTAGGCTCTGCCAAAGACTGGCTTGAGACAACATGCTGGTTGAAGTATAGACGTGCAACAACACATTGGAATGAGGGAAGGAATGAATCGCATTTCAGCACATTTGACTTGAGCGTACACACCCACGGGTTTGTTGGATCTTATTTCGGTATGCCAAAATGTCCATCCCTTTGTGACGTCCTTGAGAAATTTGACAAAGAGGAAAAGATTACCTAACCTGTAGTCGTTGGATTAGAACAGTACTCGCCTCATGCGCGGTCGAGGTGGAGGGGAGACGAGACTGCGACACTGGCGAAGAGACAGGTAAGACTAGATAAAGTGGGCTTTCAAAGCTGCCTAGTTGCAAATAAGAACAGTTCACATTTATCTCTCTCTCTCTCTCTCTCTCTCTCTCTCTCTTTTTTTTTGGTTTGTTTTAGATGATGAGATCTGCTAAAATGTTTGTGCTGTTTGAGAATTTTCTTATTGGTCGATCAGCAATCGGGGATTTGGCCTTCTAAATTTTACTTTGCTTGGAAAAGATTTAGGGTATTATTTGTCAAGCAATTATAATTTCAATGAGGCTTCTTGAGCGTGTGCGCGCCTTTCTTGCTGGCCTCGGCGGATTTTTTTTCGGCTCAAATTGCTGGTATTACTGCTTTTTCCCTACACTCTTTGGTCAGAAATGGGGCCTATAACGTTTTGTTACTTTGCATATAATTTTAATGTACGCCGTCCAAACCCTGAAAAGACTTGTTCATACATGCTAGCCCGTCCTTTTGCTGCAATGAGGCAGTTGGACCTGTTTATTAGGTAGGTTTTTCATTTACATTCCCGATCTTTGTGTTGCTGGCAGTGGTGCGGTTGATCCGGAAAGGAGTCTGCTGGACTGATCCAACAAAATAACAGTTTCTCAAACGTGTGGCGAACTTTCCGCAAACGTTGAACATAAGACGTAGCCTTATGAGAATGTTACACAGCATGACTGTGGATCCTCTTCGGGGATTTTCTTGCCATATTTTCTTTGATTTGAAATTACATTATTGTAACATTTCATTCTGTATTATGCTGTTAATATTTTAAAAAGCTAGAGGCCACTCTGCCATAAAATTATCAGTAATGAGCAGACAAAAAAAAATAAACTTTCTGTTGTAAATTCACTCAAACTCTGACTCTTTCTGGCAGAAGAGATACTAACTTTCTAATGCTGGAAAAAAGTTTTTATTTTTATTTATTATTATTATTTTATTATTTATTTTTTTTGCAGTGCTTGGAATTCAACCAAGGTGTCTGATATGTCTGTATTAAAGTAGCAGGTGAACTGGCATGTTTTCTACAGAACTAACCTATATCGTATGAGAGAAGCATTTCATTCATGACAACTGATAGCCCAGTGACTTAGGCTCAGTTCCTTAATGAGTCATTGGGAAGAACCTGTATGGTTACCCAGTCACACTAGCAAACATAATTTACCTTCATCTGGTGAATTGACTCACATATACTTTCTATTGTGGTTTTGCTGTGTTTGCCATTATCAGCTGAGCTAACAGACTGCCTGAGAACAAAACTGAGTGCAAACTAATGTAGGTAATAAATTAGTATCTGCCACATTATTACAATAAATGATGGAATAACCCCAATTGAACACCCTGATTGGGCTGGCACAAGAAATGGCCCACATATTTTCATTTTCTTAATTTAGTAGAAAACGTATGTCCCTGAGACAAGTACTTTCATAATTCTCAGCTGCCCTTGCTCATGTAATATGTCCTTACTCCTCCTGGATACCTGAATCAGGATGACTTAATGGCCTTTTGTTGACTCCGGTGAATAAAGAAGCTCTACAGAATCAGGCTTGTCCTGACCGCTGACTTGCGTCATTAACTGAAATGTTCAGCATCATAGACTTAAGTGGTTGTTGATCTAAGCGTCATTAAGATGGTGCAGACGCTGTTGTCCCTCATTTGGTGTTGTCTATCGTCTGTTGTCCTTGGACAATTTGACCCGTAACCTCTAGCAGTCACAAAAAGTGATCCATACCCTCAACCCAAAACCTGTTGCTTTATAGAATCTGTTCTTACCTTTTCTTTTACTTGTTGGTATGGGTTGTTGACTCAGAAGGCCAGGTCCCGCCTACGGCATGTCACTGATGTGTGTAGGAAAATAGCAGGTACGCCCCTAAACTGCCTCACTGTCCTGTTCACGAATAGGTCCCTCAAGAAGGCCCAGTCAATTCTGGTCGACCCCTGTCACCCGCTGTTTATAGAGTTCTCTTTGCTCCCGTCAGGCCGCAGATTTGCTTTAAGGAAGTGCAGAACTAACAGATACAAGAATTCTTTAGCACCAGCCATTATTGGCTTCTTAAACACCCTCAACTGAGTATTTAACTTTAGTTTCTAAGTCTCTTTTTTTTGTTATTACCATTTTATTTTTTATTTCATATGTTTTATTCAGTGTCCATGTTATATTTCATCTTTGTCCGTGCTGATGATTGTTTGAGTTGTTTGCTGGCTGTATGACAAATTGCCCCCTTAGGGGATAATAAAGATACCTTGACCTTGACCTTGAGCAGTCAAATTTGACAAAAAGTACTTTGCTTCTTTTTAGCTCATAAACTGCTTTGGGATTGCATTTCAGCCATACCCCCTGGGTGGCCCTGGAAGAAGGATGGTTATATTAAAAACTGAAGTTGCCCATTTTAGACCTTTCCAGATAGATAGTTACTTTATTGAATCCGTGGGGCAATTTGTCCTCTGCATTTGACCCATCCTATAGTTAGGAGTAGTGAGCAGCGCCTGGGAACCAACTCCAGTTCTAAAGCCAGTTCCTTGGTCAGGGGCTCTGGTAGGAGTGTTCCAAAAATGCATGTTTTCGTGGATGGGAGAAACCGAAGTACCCCAAGGACAACTACACAAACACAGGGAGAACCTTGCATTACATGCAAACTCCACACACACAGGCCCCAGGCCAGATTCAAACCCCCAGCCTTCTTGCTGGGAGGCAGCAGAGCTAACCACTGCACCACCGTGGTGCCAAATAATACAGATATAGACCAGAAACTCAGTATCTAAGTAGTAAACATCATGTCTCAACATATATATGACAGGTTTTGATGATTCATGACAAATGGCCATTTTGTGGCCTTTGACATTCCTTCACCCACAGAAACCTATTTGAACAACCCATAAACTCTAGCGTTCTCAAATATTAATCAAATATTGATCAGATTTTGCACGCAATATCTTTTGGACATAAACTAGTTTGATGTTTCTTTTTAGTCTTTGCTCCACTCATGAATGGGCGAGGCAAGGTGGCAGACCAGTTGAGTTTCAGGTTGACCGAACCTCCACTTTTATGAATGGGCAAGTCGGAACTCTTCAAGAATGTAGTTATCTAGGTCTTTTACCATCTAAGGATCTTTTACCATCGAACATGTTTTCTGAATGTTGTTGTAGTTATTTCTCTTGTATTATGAAATCTCAACAAGTAAAAGCACATCTTTCTCGATAAAAATCAGACTTTAATTGACTGAATGAACCGACCTTTTGGCTTCTCAGATTCTTATCACTTGAATGCATCAGAATCAACTCGAATATAATTAATAGTTGTATCTTTTTAGAATTCATTTGTATTCACGTCTGTCCAACTCAAGTTGACTAAAAAAGGCAGTACACAAAAATTGTACTCACTCAAAGTACTATTTATCCATTGTTTCCAATAAATATAATAATATTGTTTCCAAATAATATAATAATAAATATATCTCAATAAATGGAGCACAACTTCAGCTGTGGATTTTTAGAAATACTTCTTGTTTTGTATTTAGCCTAATGCAAAAATCCCAGCAGAGAATCATGCTACCGTGTTTACCATAGTAACCTGTATGTGGGCTGAAGCACAGCTTCTCAGCTCTCAAGAACAGTTGGAATTTTCTTTTTTTTATTGTACAGTAATTACGGTACTTTCAAAATTACGTGCATACCTGTGTCGGCGAAGACACATTAGGCTTAAAAGAGTTAAAGGGTTGATGATGTTATAATTTTTTGGATATACTGTACATCTCAGCTCATTCACCAGACTAAAACTGGGCTCTGTGAGTTATATTTCATCAGGTTTAACTGCATCTAAAAAAGTGATAGGAATTACATAGTTCTGCTGAGACTTCACAAAGTATCTGGATGGACAGTTAGACTGGATCCAGGGGGTAATGTTACCTCGGGAGAACACTGAGAGAACAGCATTAGGATGTTGTAAGAATGCGTATCCTTGGTGTGACCTGATCTCTTTCAGCCATAATGAAAAGCCATCATTTCATTTTTGTTTGAGCCATTACTGGTTAAATATGCTGCAGTGGATATATCTTCAGGTATAATATGTTTGTTGCTTTGGAATGAATCAAGGGAGAAGCTTTAGTGTTATGGCTAGTTGAGTCACAACAAAAGCGACAGGCTGCAGACCCACCTACAATAGCACTGAATTTTCATTAGTACTGTCCTTACAAGGTTGTGTATGGTAATTGCAGTTTCTGGCCCTTTGAAAGCTATCTTTTAGAAAGAGTGGCTTACAGCTTTTTGATGTACAAAAAATATTTTAAAATAAACAGGAGCAATCAGAGATTTCTGACGTCCGCCGAATCGTGATCCGGATTCGGATCAACACCAAAATTTAATGGGCTCTTCCGAGATATGAGATCTTTATATATGTGAATTTTCGTGGAAATCGGTTCATCAATTTTGACGTTATCCTGTTCACAGACGGACAGACAGACAGACAGACGGAAAAACAAGGCGATTTTATTAAGTCCTTGGCGGACGTAATATATAAAATAAAATCAGAATGATTCCTCTGAGTGGGCCTTTGCTGGTATAATTGGACATTCGTGGTCTCATTCAAGGGTTCTCAACATTGTCTAGAAAAGGCAAGTGTATTCATGTTGGGCTAAAAGAAAAAAAAGGACATGCACTGGTACTTTACAGATTAGACTGGACACCCCTTGCGCAGATGAGATGTACTGATGTTTGATACCTAAGAAGGAAGAGCAGGAATATTTTCGCTGCTGAGTAAAAATGATCTGGACCTGGAATCCAAATCCAGCCCTGGTTTTCTTTCCTCCCTGGTAATTAGCTTAATAATTGGCGATGCTGATTGGTCAGACTGACTTCACACCTGACTCCCAGGTAAAGGGAGGGTGGAAAACCAGCAGTGCTCAGCCCTCGAGGACCATGATTTGCTCAGTGCCTACTTGGATAGTTGTACAAAATCAGTAAAGCCATGATTGAATCATTTCTTCAAAAAAGAAAAAAGGTCTATCCTGTAAGGGGCAAGACCGAAAAAAACAACAGCCAAACGTACGACCAACTCAAATGACTGGAATGATACAGCTGTCAATCAAACCCCCCATAGATGCCAAGGCCTCTATCCGCATACACAAAGGTGCACAGGTTTTCAGGCGTGGCTTTGGAAGCATCGTGGTGCGCTGTGAGTGGTGGTGGGCGTAGTCGCATTGAACTGCAGGATTTGAAAGTTCCGCCCTCAAACCCACGGGCGCCTATTGTTACTTTAATACCTTCAAAATTGAGTACTTGAATTCACATTTCTACTGCGTGGCATAGTGATATTTAGCTTGCTGTGTGTGGAAGATTGTATTTTTTCTACAGATACAGAAAACTTAATTTATCCTCGGAGGGCAATTCAGTTTCTACACTCCGCCAACCACATACAACCATCCATTCACATCATTTAAAGTGTCAAAGGGAACACTACATAGCATATGGGAGAAAAAACAAGAGACAAGTCAGAGAGCAGAAATATATGCTAAAAGCAATATTCTAAAAAAAAAAAAAAAACAAGTGCAGATAATGTAAGGCAGAAATAGAATAAAGACAAGAACAATGGTATAAAAGGAATAAAAGCTGCCCAATTAATAAATAAATAAATGGAGCCAAATTGCACATGACAGTTAAAATGCATGATCAGTTGATTGTACAAATTTCAAGTTAACTCTGCCATCACGCTGTTGAACACAGAGGAAACAAATGACTTTGAATAACGGTCCGACCTCTCGGGAGGCTGCGCATAACGCCGTCCTGATGGCATTAATGTAAATGCACTGCTAAGGACATGATTTTCATTAATGATACATTTAGCCTTTTGGAGGACACGTTTCTCCCAGAGCGAGTTCAAATCAGTCATTTGGGTTCCAATGATTTTGGAGAAGACTTTTACAATATGGTTTATACAGTTCCTTTCCTTCGCTGCCAGACTATTGATCCAGCTGATAAAAGAGAAAGTAAGGAGGCTCTCAATGTAGGACAAGTACACACTTGTGTACTCAAGTGAAACACGGCGCCCAAGTATTCATATGACTTCACAATCTCAACATCCTCACTGTGAATTTCACTCGCTGTGGTGTTTTCTGTTCTCAGACAGACAAAAAGGCCATTCTGGCTGTGATTTATTAGGATTTTGTTTTCCTTCTGTATTATCCCTTATTCCTCCTTGTTAGAGAACTCTGGCCTCTCAGTAGAATCCGGCACATCAAGGTACAAAACTATTCAATGTTAAATGTGGAATCACTAGGGAGGTTTTATATTTCTGAAATAATGTTTGTAAATTCAAAGTTTAGTGCTCTGCGGCAGAATTAATTTGATTAAAAAATGCAGCTAGGACATTTGCAGTGATACAAATTATGATTAGTATTTGGAACTGTTTTTAGTACAGTCAGTATGTGATGACAGAGCTGAAATTTCGGGAGACATTACGTCACTGTACTGATAACTGACTGCATTCCATCTTTATGTACAACCCGACTCAGAAAAAGTTGTGACAGCATGGAAAATGCTCATGAAACCAGAATTCATGGATTTATATCCTTACTTTGACTTGTATTTCCTTGCAGACTGTACGAAGGCAAGATATTTTATGCTCTGTCTGGTGAGCTTCATTTTATTTGTAAATACACATACAACCATGGTGACAAATTAAAGGAAAAAAAAATCTGAATAAAACTTTTTGATCAAATATAAAACCTGCAAATGCTTCTGTTCATATTCCTGGTGTGATTTGGGTCCACTCATTCCCTTAGAGGCAGAAAAGTCACTGCAAACTGATGATGATGATGATGCGCACTCTATAGAGAGGCTAACCCACGTCTCTTGTTGGCCTTGACCTTTGACCTTTCGACCTCAAAATGCAAATCTGGACAGGGTACCCAAGGATCATCTATCCCACAAAGTATGGTCACCCTAGCTTCATTGGTGGCCGAGCTGTCGCGCGGACAGGCACACACACACACACACACACACACACAGACAGACGGTGCTAAACTGTATACCCACGCCGCCTCGTCGGACGTGGGTAATAAGTGCTGAGTTATCCTGTGTGAACACCTGGGTATCCTATAATGATGCATTCCTGCCATGAGGAGAGTTGTCCCCTCCAATATGCCAATGGCCTGAGCCCCATAGGACACTGAATGTTTTTA
The DNA here is from genome assembly GCA_029721435.1 of Gymnothorax reevesii. Lineage (NCBI taxonomy): Eukaryota > Metazoa > Chordata > Actinopteri > Anguilliformes > Muraenidae > Gymnothorax > Gymnothorax reevesii. The sequence goes on from CM056582.1 coordinate 56,861,282, forward strand.
TGAGTATGACAGTGATCCTAATTACATGCCACTGCCTTCACAGTCACCAGATCTCAAACTAACTGATCTCTTTTGGGGGATTCTAGAACAATATGTTCGTAAGGAATCTCCGTCACTATCATCAAAACACCAATTGTGGGAGCATCTCAAGGAAGAAAGGTGCTCCATCCTTCCTATAAAGTTTTACTCTTGTAGACTCTATGCCAAGGTGTGTTAAACTGATCTAGCAGTGCGTGGACGCCGAACACCTTACCTAAGGCAGTTTATGTTTATTTTTCTGTTAATTTGTCACACATCCAGTTCTGCCAGTCAGGCATGACGGGGCAATTGAGGACTTGTATTGAAGTAAAGAAAAATGTAATAATGATGATTTGAACAGCTGGTATTGGCAGATGATTGTCATCATGATTTGGTGCAAAAGCAGCATCAAGAAAAGCTGAGTCCTTCAGGAAAAAAAAATGGGCAGAGGATGGTGAATTTGCCTAGAAATTTGTGAGAACGTTCTTGAAAGGCAATGTTCCTCAATGAAAGAAAATGTAATCAAACTCACAAATCACTGCTTTCAGTTTTAATTTAATGTATCATCCCAACTTTTTCTGAAGTGAGGTTGTAATTCATTGGCTGAAAATTAATAAAGTTGATTTTCCCAAAACTGAGTTATATGGGTCAGATGCTTTCAAAGTTAACAAGGTCTAGTTTGAGCGCTTGATCTCTTGACACATGCCATGGATAGCTGTCAAAGGTCAATGTTACAAAGGTCTAACTTCATATTTCCTGTTTCCCCTAAGTATCAGAGAGGTCCATCTACTGCTGGCCAGTACTAGGGCAGAATCTAGGTCATGTGATCTGATCGTAACACTGATCGGAACATTTTGCAATGATTTGCCAAGCTAAATTCTATTTAAGCCTTATTTTGAAAAGTTTCAAATGCCTCAATGTGTTCTACAAGATTTCTGTAATGTGCTATCTTTTATGCACAAGAGTTATTAACTAGAGAAGCAATTTCTGAAGAAATTGCGAGCGTGAATGCTGAAGGCTGAAGGTACACTGCGATGCTGTCTTGAAAACAATAAAGTTTGAATGATGTGAATGTATGCTGATGCTTAATACTGAATAGCTGCCATGAAAATATAATATTTGAATGATGTAGAATACTCAAATTTTTATTTAAAAAAACTGATAGAAAGCTGAACAAAGAAAGAATGAAAGAACAATGCTAACCATGCTAACCACGTTCCTCAGCTAACTTAGCTAACGTTGTTAGCAGTTATGCTAACTATGCTAACAATGCTAACCATGATACCAAGCTAATTTAATTAATATTGTTGGCGGTTATGCTAACTACGCTAACCATATTAACCACGTTACTTAGCTAACTTAATCAATGTTGTTAGCGGTTATGATAACAATGCTTACAATGCTAACCACATTAACTAGCTAACTTAGCTAATGTTGTTAGCGGTTATGCTAACTATGCTAACCATGCTAACCACATTACTCAACTTACCTAATGTGAGAAGTCGAATGAAGTCTCTAGGAGAAAGTATGCTGAAGTTATAGAGGTTCAAAGTAGCACAAGAGTCTGAAGACCTTGAGGACTGTTTCAATGCATTTCTATGGGACAAAAAAATCAGTAAAAGTGAAATATTTTAAAAAGTATAAATAATATGAAAGAGAAGAGTAATAGCAATAATGCCCAGAAAAAAAGATACACGTTTTGATATATGAATTGTTGAAATAGCACAAAGTATGTAGGATTAGTTTAATAACGTAGAACGGCGGAAGAAGTAAGTATTATAATCAGTATAAAGAAAATGGCCAACATGAAAAACAATGCTGATAGCATTCACACTTAAAATGCTAAAACACGTTGCATTGATAGTGTTGTTAAATAATTTTCGTTGCATTGAAAAGTTGACATACTAAGCAAAGACTACTTTTGTGCATTACAACTTCTAATTTATTTGCACGCAATGTTTTGATTAAATCCCAATTACATTATTAAGCAATTGTGATAATGGTTTTAGGATCTATACCAAAATGTTGTGTGTTAATAAATGAGAAGTTATAATTCATAAAGCAGTCTTCATCTAGAATAATTTCATATTTGATGAAAATCAAAAAATGTAATGTTTTCTCTAAATGGCAGTTCCTTCACTTGTCTATTTTTTGTAGAGATGTTATTTGCAGATTATACCTTTGTGATATCAAAATTCGTTAAATTTTGAAGTTGCAATGGTCTGTCCAAAAAATTGGTATCAAGAATTCCGAGAAGATCCCTAGAAAAGAGGGAAATGATGGGCTCATTTAAGCTGCACAGTACACTGGTCATTCAGAGAAAAATGACTATGCAGCTTGACAAAAAAGAATTGTAACTACAGAGTTCTGGCTTTTCAATTGCGATTTTCTCAAAAACCTCAAAAGTGCACATAGACCTAGTTAATTCTTGGCTGACAAATCGTGCTGATGTGCTACTCATTGTTTACAATGAGAAGAAGTTCCCATTTGGATTATTTAGAATTTATGAATTTCTGCTCACCACATCAGTTTCCAGATCCTCAAAAATGTAGTTTGAGTGAGAAGGCACACGCAAAACTGCAGTATCCTTCTCTCAACAGTTGAAATGTTTGCTTTGACAGTTGTGAATTAGAATAGCAGAGAACATGTTAATTTATTAAGGAAATTAATTAAATATTAATTTTGTTGGTTTGTTCTGAGGAAAAAGGAGGAACTTATTTATAATTTGCAGAAGAGTTGAGAAATCTTCAAGCTAGGGTACATTGGATATTTTTTTGTTTTGAATCTTTGCCAGCACTCAACCGATTAGACATGTCTTTGTGTTGACATGGGGTTTTGGTTATTGATAGATCCACTTTCCCTGCTTCTGTCAGAAGCTTGCCTTACTCCGGTTCTGCTTCTCCCTACTTACTATCTATCTACCTTTTGCAAAAAAGGGAAAAGATGATTGCAGTTTTGATTTGATGACAATAATAACTAACTTTTCTAAGTCACTAAGTTGTTGTTTAGGGTCAACTGTGTTCTGTGCCTTGTGATCTCATTATTATTGGCTCTAGACCTATTCTCGTGACAGGTTGCTAAAAAAGGCCCCCTTGAGCCAATTAGGATGATGGGTGTAATGCTTCCGCTAATCTTCACCAAGGCTTAAATGTCTCTGCTCTGACTTCCATGCCACTTTAACTGGCTGTGTTGGTTTCCCAAATTATATCAATGAAAAACTCAGAAGATATTCCATAGGTCTTGGACTACTATAACCCTTAGTTTGGTCCACCGGTTTTAAATGATTAAAAACTCTGCCCGTTAGGTAACAGGAATACATTTCAGGATTCACAAAGAAGACCATTTCACATGCTACGCCAACTTAAAACAATATCCTCAACGTTGGAAACTATATAAGTTTTAATTGCAATATTAGACCACATTCAGATGCACATTGCAGAGTAGTTTTTTTTTATCTGTGAAGAAGAAATGCTGAACAACTTTGATGTTTTCCAATAGCTGCTTTCTCTGTAAATTATAATTTAAACTAGAGACCAACTGGGATCGCACCAGCTGTGAGGGCAATGCTGGTATTGTTTTCAGTATGGCAGTCTTTATTTTAATGCACTCAGTGGGAGTGTACAAAGACCACACCTATCTTCAAACTCAGCTGTGCTTATCCTCTCAGATACTCCATAGGCGGATTTTAGTGGAGCGGGTAACTTGAGAATAGCAGGGAAAAAGTGCAAATAGTGATACAAGCATGAAATTGGGCATAACTATTCTTCTTTGTCTCCTGTCTCATAATCAACCTCCGGCCACACTGAATTTGACAGTTTTTCAAAATGACTTCCTTCTGATATATGAATATGGACATTTAATTCCTTAATCACTTATACATTTCTTTATCATTGTCAGTTTATGCTAAAATATTCAGAGTAAGCTTACCAGTACTAAGATTATGTAAAATAGTTTCTAGAAACATCCAAGATGGTTGTCATCATATCAAAAATGGCCGCCAAAGAGCAAAATATTTGCGTATAAGTTCATATAGTATGTGCGCTAAAAGGTCAGGTAATAGATTGATCTGGGGTAAATCTAGCTGGATCAGTTTATTTTTGCAAGTAAGAAAATAATGAAGCTCTTTTTAATTAATTTTCATTCAAATTTGAAAACAGGAACATAAAGGTAAATATAGTGTAGTGTCATTGCACTACCAGGGCACACTGGTTGACACTTTAGCTGTGAAACTCAGCATGGGGTTCAATGCTAGCTAATGGTAGAAATTTGTCATTAGTTTCCCAAATGCTGTTTCTCTAGCCCCATTTTAAAGTTAAACAGCCGCACCTGAATTGACAGGATGTGCCAGCGCGGGAGAGCCGAGCCAAAGAAGACGAGGCTATAGTCTTCTGGAAGGTGTACAGATCACATGGGAATTAAATAGCATTGGATGAATGATCGGGCTTGGGGTAGGATTGTAACATATCTAAGCCTAGTTGTATCCCATATCTGAAAGTGCTTACATGTTGTATAGGTGGTAAAAGGATAAGGATTGGAAAGGTTGGTTTAGTTTATCTCTTTATGACTGTAAGAATGCCAAGATATATGAGTTCACAATGATTGTGTAGAAAATATGCAATTTTTGTAGCTTATAGGCTTAAAATACTCAAAATATAGAGCAAATTTGCCACCATTTTGAAAACGTGTCGGCCATCTTGGATATAACTATAAATTGAAGTGGCCGGAAGTTGATTTTGATTTATGGGGATATTAAGAGTTCTCATGCAAAGTCTGTTGCTTGTATCACCATTTGCTTTTTTTTTTCAACTGCCCCGCTCCACTATTTGGGGGGCGCCTCGCCTTATTTCTGCATTTCTGCATTTTCGAAGACAGCCTTTTTCGCACATTACACACAGGGCTTAAAGCTCGAAAAATTGCCAAGCCGGAAAAATCTAATTACTGAATGAATAAAATCCAAAAAAAAAAAAAAAGAGTTGCGTCCTAACGCACTTTGTGATAGTCAGAGGTGTATACAGTAGCCTGCTTAAGTTTTTTTCTTATTTTTTTTTTTTAAGAGTTGAACCTTACTTCAGTTTTGACTTTTTCTTTTACTCTTCTACATTTAAAAGATAAAAAGTATACTTTCACTTCGTTACGTTGACACTGGCCTCTTCGTTACTCGTTACAAATTAAAATATGAATGTAATTCATCATCAGGATTATCTGGATTTGGCACATTCAAGAACAGCGGTGCTTGACAGAGTGTCGTTGCACAGATTTTGATGTGAGCGGGCATGAAGCTGCAAATTTATGCACGCAGTTACAATATTCGATCACTAGATGGCAGACCAGGATCAGATATTGAATATTCACATGCAAGCCAATCTGAAACACGGTTTTATGGATGAGCTCACTCCTAATATAAATGCAGGATTTCGACATTTATTAAAGCATTTACATTGTGATATTGACACTTTTAGTTATGTTAATCCTCTGAGTATTTATTGCACTACAGTTTAAATGCTATTTTATAGGGATCGACCGATATGGATTTTTTAGGGCCGATGCCGATACCGATTTTTTTCCATCAACCTTAGCCGATGGCCGATAATAGACTGCCGATTTTCTTGGGCCGATATTTGCGGCCGATACTGCTTCTGCTCCCTCAATTTTCATTTAAAAAATTACACAATGATAACAAATATCACAGGTCTCAAGTTAGACAAACATTTATTGAAAAGTTTCAACCAGCCATCGATGTGATGGCTGCTCCTCCCCAGTGAGACGCGCACCCCCCCATGCACACACACATCAGCTGAGCAGACGCTGACTGAAAAACTCCACTACCGCTGGATTGATAACGGCAGCAAATGGCTCTAAATACTTTTTCACAAAACACTGACACAAATTAGTTCTACATATAAAACATTTCTCTCTTCATTTAAGTTCTTCTAGTGCCCGCTGAAGACCTCTCTGATAGCAGACATGGCTGCGCCACTCCGCTCTGAGGGAGAGAGCACACAGCAGGGCTCGAAATTAACTTTTTTGCTTTGGTAGCACTGCGCTCCTGAGTTCAAAAAGTTAGGAGCACAAACAAAAATTTAGGAGCACACACGCATAAATCAAAGAAGCACTAATACAGATATTTGTTAATGTTTAAAAGAAACTACAATATAACACTCCACATTAACAATACAACTGTCTCCAACAAATGACAATTATTAAACAACATGAGAGTCTTGAGTTCATTGATTAACAAAGGTTTCCACTACATTGGCTTTATGCCATATCTTGAGGCCAGGATTTAACATTGGGTCTCCTTGCTCTCTGCCCTTCTATAAATCTCCTCACTGCGTGTGAGGCATCAAATATGTCCAGAGGACCCTCCACACTGATCCGAAACAAATCTTCAATTGTGTTCGGGTTAAATGCAGATCTGACGTAAAGTCATTAAGTCCTTTTTTTCGCCTCAATATTGCAATATGAATCAGGCCACAGCGGTAACTTTGCTATTTGTTGGCTTATTATAACATAAGCAGACTTTATAATCGCAATCATTCGCATAATTGACAAACAATCCTTTCAGGATTTTCCTGGCTTTTTTTAATTGTTTTTTTGCGGTAACTTTTTCAAAAAGTGGCAATGAAAGTTGCAATGTCTTGGCAATTTTTTTTTTTTGTCCGCGAGAAATTTGCGTGGATTGGTTGAATTTGCTTTAACAGTTGCAATCGCGATATGCAACTTCCTTGAGGGACTGAGCAATAGATTCACTCTGAGAACCCGCCGGTACGGTACATTTCGGTACGGCGACAATCATTAATCTGGAAGCGTAATTTCGTGCATTTAAATCATCGTTATTCAGAATTATACTCAGACGTTTCAAATGGTCTTATATTTTATTTAAACAGAACGATCATGAAGCACCAGTTAAATCACTTGATTCGTGGAAAAGGTAGCGCAGACGTTTGAGAGCAGTTTGTCATTAATAAAGCTTGAACAATTTTTGAGTGCCCTAAATAATTTTTCTGATCTGAATTTATCCCACTATTTAGTCGTCAATAGATCTCATGCAGAGAGAAACCGTAACTTTGATTGCCAGAGGATCATTGTCAAAATTGGAAAACGTGTTAATAACGGAAAATAACTGAGTACAATCCAGGAACAATCCTTGACGCAAAGTTACGTGTGCTTGCAAATATATAAACGTTTACTGGTCTGAAGACGCGCTGTAAAAAAATGTTAATGATTTTTGCAGACAGGATACTGAAGATATGAGCGAAGAAACCAACCCGGAGATTTCAGAGCTGCGCAAACGCCGAGCCGCGAGGCAGCATATTTTGATAAGATGCAACAATTAACAGAACACCGGACCTACTCATTTACGCACAGGTGTCACAGTATTTTCTGTGTTTCGTGCTTTCTCCGTGTTTGGAAGGACTTTCACGTTTAAAGTGTTTGGACTCAGTAGATAACGCGCTGTTAACAGCGATATTTGGGCCATTATCTTTACAATGAACACAGTGCACTTCACCTTCTTATAACCTCAGCCAATAAAAATTTCGATGCAACTCTTTGCAAAAATAATCAACTGATTTCGCCGCCGTTTCATCCGAATCACCGTCATGATTTCCAGTTTCAGTAGCCTAACTTTCGATACTGACTCGACTTTCTTAACGTTAACGGTACCAAAAAAAAAAGTCTTCCATTGCTCTTCGTTCCATTTTCCGTCCAAATCTTGTGTATAGCTACAATAGTAACTGTCATTCCCGCAAACTGGAGTATTAGGCTGCTAATATTTACCATTCTAAAATCAGTACAGAGGTTCACAACGTCAACCTCCCTTTTGATTGGTCAAAATGATTACTGCCAGCTCGAGGGAACACACTGGCTGCGCTCCATTCTTGTACCGGTGCGCAAGGCTGCGGTATGGCCAGTAGATTCTTGCACTCCTCCGAAACATACGCCCATCTCTATTTAAACTGGAGCGCCGGCTGGCATGCTTTCTGACTACTTAATGTACCCGAAAAGAGGCGATTAATTGGGGGGGAAAAGCGGTCGCACAGGTGCGACTATTTTAATTCGAAGGTCACATAGTGTTAATTTTGTTCGCGATTTCGAGCCCTGCACATACACACGCGACACGAAACGCATTTAACCTCACCCCGGTGTTCGCTGAATTAAACTCCTACAAACACCATGGAACTGAATTGACAACAGCGACATTACTTAACCCTAAAACCGGTGTTCGTTATATCTGTACATATTAGCCTACAACTACGTCAACAAGCTCCCTAAATACAATGGTAAGCACTTTTACAGACAAAGCATTCAGCAGCATTCCCGTTTTTCTGACCCACAAACTTAACTATGTTTGCAAGCATGTGTACTATATGACAATTACTTAGCATTCATGTTTCCTATTTCAAAGTGGGTGGCAATATTCAATATTTAATATATAGCCTAAAGTTTAACAGTGAGAGGCCAATTGAAAATTTAAAACACCTTGTTCTGAAGCAGCCACTGCGTTCACCACTCTTCCAGTGGGGGAGGGGTAATGCGTTTGCATGTGCTGCAGGGTCTTCCGGCAACACATAGCTGCCCCTGGATGCCTGTCAGTAAATCATGCGCAGAAAAATATATCGGCGAACCCATGCGCGAATCGGCCGATGCCGATTCAAGTTAAAAATGCAAATATCGGCCTAATATATCGGCCGGCCGATGTATCGGTCGATCCTTACTATTTTAACATAGGACGACAAGACCTCTTCAAGATTTCAATGGCTGAATGTATAAAATATCAACTATTCAACTCTGACAATTGTACACTGTCTGTAGTATGCAATCCTGTATGGATTAACTATAAGACAAGCTATAACATTTGTTTAATGAGTGATAACAGCGCTATATCTTCGAGAAACGTTTGTGCCAGTGCAACTGGGTCTTAAACTTGATTATGACAAAGTGATTGATGTACGCCCGTAGATACCCCCGAAGAATGCTCTTCATCAACCCATTCAGTGAGAATAAAACATTTCCAGAAGATGATTTTGTAGCTCTGTATGCCTACTGAATATGCCTAATGTTCAAGTAGGAAGCGCATTATAAAGACTGTGTCCTTCCTGCAGTGACCTGGTTCGATTCCGGCTCGGGTTATTCGGCGCATGTTATCCTCATTCTTCTGTCCAGCTTTTCTGTCTCTCTCTATTATACAACTGACTAATAAAGAAGGAAATCCCCAAAATAATCTTTTTAAAAAAGGGAATTAAAGACCATTCTCCATGAAAGACAACAACTTTCAGCGGTTCCTGCAGGAAAAAACTTTGGCCGGGGGGGTGGTGAGCGGGGGGGGGGCCGAGAATGGTTGCCGAGAACCGTTCTCGGCAAAAAAAAAAAAAATCTTCGATTGTTCAATTATTATTTTTGCCCTCAAAATTAAAGAGAAGATTCTTAATCAATTATTTTTGGCTCTCAAAATATGAGAGAAGTTGCTTAACAACAAACCCACAAACATGATGGAAATACTAACTGTTTATTTTTGGGTCACCCCGCCGGTCGTAAATAACGACGTGAAGAACGAGGAAATCTTGCGCTGCTTTGCCTTCTCTCCTCGACCGGCCATCACGACTCGAAATTAACATTCAAACATTACTCGCCAACTGAATGAGACTGGTTTAAATAATCACGAACAATGAAGCGCTGTTGGCCTTTTAATTATTCCTGTTGTTACCAGTTGGTGTACGTTTAAATTAGACTAAAATGTCCGCCTGAGTTTTCGTTGCAGATCTCACCGAGTCATATCTCAGGCTGCCTTGGGAACAAACGGGGTTTATGATTTATTCTTTAGTCTGTATATCATAAATCATCCTTGACGTTATATCTTTATGCGAGTATTTTAATAACTTGGCTCACCTCTTTGCGACGATGTCGCTGTTTAATTTCAGCTTTTTTGGGGGGGGGGGGGACCAATAATGCACATAGGACCTCAGGCGTGTCGTTTGACCTGAAAATTCCAGGGCTAATATCCCTCTCTTTATTGAAAATAACTAGTCCTGGCTAATTCTAGGCGGTTGTCCTTTATTAACATGTTTTCCAATTCAAGAGTAATCAAGTGGCAATTGAAGACACGGCTTCTCTTCCCCATGCGATCTAAAAGCGACAAAATAATGGGATACATTCAGTACCGAACAATAATTTGATTATAATTAGGTCTATGCACCGTCACTCGGCGAGGGCATTTCAGAACTCTTCATTGAATGAAGGTAATTTCGGTGGCAAGTACGTAGGCTACTCCTGGTTTTGCAGCAGGTCACTCAGCTCGCTGTAAAAAAGACAGCTGTCCGATTGGAAAATGTAAACGGACGAAACCACGTACTAGTCACCAAAATTACCTTCAATCGCGGAAGAGTTCTGAAATGCCGTCGCTGAGTGACGGTGCATATACCCAATAATAATCAAATTATTTTTCTGTGCTGAATGTAACCCATTATTTTGTAGCTTTTAGATCGCATGGGGGAGAGAAGCCGTGTCTTCAATTGCCACTTGATTATTCTTACATTGGAAAACGTGTTAATAAAGGAAAACCATTAAGAACAAGCCAGGACTAATTGTTGCCGATTTTCGTCTTGGCGAGCGCCGGCCCTGAGGTGCGCTGGTAGATCGGGTCTGAAGCGCTGCAGTGTCGCTTGCATGAACTGCATTTATTCATTTATTTTTTTTCGCCCTACATTTTAGCCCGGGCGCTACAGATTTCAGGCCGGGCGGGGCGCCTGACCAAATTAGTGTTGTGTTTTAGCGCCTTTGGCGCTCATACGGGAGCTGCGCCCCCCTTTCCAAAATTCCTGGTTCCGCCCCAGTACTCGTCTGATGTTTTGTGAGTGAATCATAAAAGATTGCAATGCTACGATCTTCACAAGAATTGCCTGCAAATTTACTTACCCACATACATATAAACACCTGCAAAAATACTCAAAACAGCTTTCGTTGCAGTTTTATCGTAGTTCTTGGGTAGTTTTGCTGTAACTTGCCCTGATCACACACACACACGAAGACACACACACACACACACACTGGCACGTTCCCACACTCAGATGAAATAAAAAATAGGGATGGAGCCTATTGATTTTGACCGTAATCAGTCAAACAATATGGCTGCGACGGCAACCATCTTGTAATTCTATGATACGCGATAACATAACTTCACTCGCAGTGATATCACTCAACTGTTGTAGGTTTACTGGTCTCGCATCAAGGATGGAACCTACCAGTCTGGAATGCTCTGCATCAAACAATAGGGCCGCAATGGCAGCCATCTTGAAATCCTATGTTGCACACACCTGAAATTTCTTATGAGTCCTGTTCATTAAGCTAGATTTCCTCTGTGCTGCCTGGGCGGAGGTTTGCACTCTCGGAGTGCCTCTAGTTTTGTTAAATGCAATGACTGAAATCAAACCAGTCATTAAATCATACCTGTAGTCTAGTTTGGGTTGGCCTGGATGACTGCAGTGTGATGATCTGACCCCATGGATGAAATAATTACATCTTCCCTGAATGCTTCAGTGGGGAGTCTTGGGACCTCATTGAAAGTGTTCTTTGATGTCCCTCTTTTAACTGCCTGCTTGTGTTTGATGCGAATGCAGCAAACATTCCCACATATACTGAATGTCAGTTAAAGACGGTTACCTTCCTCATCTCTCCAGCCAAAATCCCAACTTGATTTGCTGTGTTTACTTGTTTTAATACGTCTGGTGACTGCAAATCTTGAATTTCCTCTGGCTCATCTGCCTCTGCCTTGCTCTCATTCCCTCCTCTATTCTTAATCCTTCACTCTCCCTCTGCAGTTTGATTTAGTAATGGGTTTTTTTTAGAGAAAAATAATTAAAATATTAGATCCATCGCCCATGATCTGCTTTTTTTCTTTGAATTTGAACGCAATACCACTATAAAATGAACCTGAGACATTGCATGGAACATCTACTACCTTTGCACAAAATTGGTTAAATCACAGCATTGCAGGTAACATTAACGTTTGTTTAGAAGTCAGTTAATGCATCTGTGCGATACCATTCATGTTACGCACGACAGCTTACATTAGCATTATTAATAAAAAAAGTGTAGCTTTCTGTTTTTTTCTAGCGGTTACTTGGCCAAGCTGACAATTAAAATGACAAATGGAGGCATGACACAATGCCAGGCTAACAGCTGATGTGGCACACCGTCAAACAAAGCTTTGAGCAGAGACTGGAGAGAGTTTGTTTAAATGCATTTTGCCATGTTGATACATAATATTATTAGCTCCCGCCTCTCGCAGGGGCTATTCAACATTACCCTGAAAGGGCTGGTGGGGGTGCAGGTTTTCATTCCAACCAACCAGTTACACACCTGATACTACTAATCAAGCAGACTCTTGGGGTTGACCGGTGGTGTCAGGTGTGTAAGTGCTTGGTTGGAATGAAAGCTGCACCCACACCGGTCCTTACTGGATAATGTTGAATAGCCCTGCACTAAATTGTCCTTATTCACACATCCAATAAAAGAAGTTTATATGATCAGGAATGCAAGAAAATAAGTGTCATTTGGCATCTTAATAAAAAAATGTGCTTAACTATTGCTATTTGTTTAAATGGTAAATTTGAAAATTGATGGATAACAAGCATTAAAAATATAATTTTAGTTAAAGAGCTTGTGCATACTGGTGGATTAACCATTACAGAAAAATTATTTTGGTTATTACCAACAACACTGTTAATTCAGGGCAGCTTTGGCATAAAACTTACATTGGCTGGTGGTCTAATAAATTTGTTAATCCCTGTATATTGACATAATTTCCCCTGATTAACATTGAAAATGTATTAAGTCCTTCATTTTGGAGTTTTTTTTTTTTTGTTTTGTTTTGTTTGTGAGTGGTTTGGTGAGGGATGTTTGAATTTTAGACCTTTGTTTCTCTAAGAAATTCTCACATATAAGCTTGTGCTCTGTCACTGTCACTCCTGCTGTTCAGGTCCACAGTGAGTCAGGGCGCTGCGCCTGCAGCTTTACTCCGGTTTCATAACCCAATCAGGATGAACCTGCTCTGGGGTGTCTCCTGCTCTGGAGTCTCCTGCTCGTACTCTCCCTGCACATGTTCCCGCCTGTCAGGTCTGCGTTTCCACCCTTAGTGTTCCTGCGCTGCAGTGAAACAAGTGAAAGTGTGATCCTGATGTTCTTCTGAAGTGGACACATCAGCACTGAACACATTACATACATTTTAAATGCCTCTATCATGTTTAAAACTGACCTTTATTTCATGTTTTCATGTCAGAGGTAAGATGGGGTGGGTAGAATCCTCACCTTTAAAATATGATTACTTTTAATGTAATCCCATTCACTATGCTAGATTACCATTCAAACCATTTATTTGCTCAATATGAAGACTAATCAGTAGCCTGACTATCCAGTTTAGAATTATTGTTCACAACATGACAAACGTAGGAGGCGTTTAGACTTAGAAATGTATGAAGAAATAAAAAAATAGGTCTGCCTTAACAGGTATTTTAGATTGTTTTTCAAATTCAAAGTGAATTTATGTTTTTTTGCTTTGTAAGTGAAGAATGTTGCCAATGTGGTAAGGCAAGTTTGAATTATTTGAAGTATTGACAGTTGTTTTGGGAAATTCTGCAGTTTATAGCATTAAAACAGGCATGAGACATCTGTGTGTTAACATTTTGAAAACGGCTGGAAGAGAAATATCCGGAAAAACAGGCGGAATAGTAAGTGTAGCCTAACACTACTTGAGAATAGTAATGGTGCGTTAGCCTGGGAACTGCACTTACAAGCTGATGTGTTTTTTTAGGGAGGAAAAAAATCTAATTTCTACTCTACTCCAGCTTCTTTTGAATACATAACATTTGCTCTGCATTTTGACTTTTCTTCCACAAGCAAACTGCATTTTCAGTCACTGAAAATGGATCTATTGGAAAACACTTTCCAGGTTGAAGATTGTGGGAAATTCAGCTCTCAGTGTACATAAGTGTAGGCAGGGAAAGTTGATTTTTGTCTGGTGACAGTATGTGTGCACCTTATAGTGATTTTAACGGCTCATAACTGGTGTACATGGTCTAACACCAGATTATATTATCGCCGCCTGGTAGTTTGGCCAGCTCTTAAAGGGTGCTTTTATTGTGTTTTTAGCTTACTGGCCCTATGGGCCAATAAGCTGTTGTCGTGGTGTGGCGTCCATCATCTGTCGTCCGGAACATTTTTCAACTTTTTTTTTGGCCTGATGAATTTTTGTGTAAATTTCCCATAACATACTACTAGACCATATCTCCAGACAATTTTTTTTCAGATTTTTGATTCATTTTTGTCCATTTTATGGGCCCTTGAAATTTTAGCCCGAATGTTAAAGATAAGACTTAAAAATTTTTTGAAATTATTTCTCAATAACTGCATGATAACTTTTTTTCTAAATCAGGCAATCAACTTACCTTGGTACTGTCAATGTACAGTGCGAGTGCCATTTTGATTGAATCGACGGAAGTCATATATGACCTATATCTTGGTAATATTAAATTTGACCACAGATCAAGGAAAATATTTACAATGCTAAAAGATACTACTTCAAATTTCAATAAGATTTTTTCTCAAAAACTCTTTTTTTCTGAACATGGCACCTTGGCAGCTCACCTTGATAAACCTTACTTACAGTGGCAGTGCCATTTTGATTGAATTCACAAAAGTGGGTTTAGTGGGGGCATTGTACTTAAACATTTGGTCTTATGGAGAATATGCAAGATGGCCTGTGGAGGCCAAATGGTTGCAGTTAGAGATTAAGTTTGTATTATCGACATATAAGAAGTCATATATGACCTATGTTTTGGCTATATTAAATTTGACCACAGATGACTATGAAAGGTCAAACTCGAGGTCAAGGAAAATATTAACAATGTTAAAAGATAGGACTTCAAATTTCAAAAAAATAATTTCTCGAAAACTGTCTGATAACTTTTTTCTGAACATGGCAATCAACTCACCTTGATGCACTTTATGGACTGTGCGAGTGGCATTTTGATTGACTCGACGAAAGTGAGTCTAGTGGGGGTGCTGTACTGAAACATTGTCTTATGGAGAATGGGCCAAATCACCTCTGGAATCTAGATGGTTGCAGATAGAGATTACGTTTGAATTATCGACATATAGGAAGTCAAATATGACTTATAATTTAGCTGTGTTAAAGTTGACCTCAGATGACCTTGAAAGGTCAAACTTGAGGTCAAGCAAAATGTTTCAATTTTCAAAGGCTTCTAGGCTCGAAAATATTGAAGATTGGGAACATATTGAACACTTACTGAAAATCATATATGAACGTTCATTTGGTGGCCTTGAACTTGACCTTTGGTGACCTTCAGCAGCTACATTTCTCAGTGAAATTTCAATGACTTACATCAACAAAATTGTTACAGGTAGAGTTTGGATTTGTTTTGGAGACATATTGGAGGTCATATATGAATTTTCATTTGGTGACTTTCATATTGACCTTCGAAGGTCAAACCTGACCGAGTGAAAATTCAATTACTTGTAACTTTAAAATAGTCACAGATGGAGAATGGGTTTGTATTAGAGAAATATAGGAAGCGGCCAAAAAATACGCGGGGGCGATGAGTGTTTTGCCCGCTAAACCTTAGAAATCGCCACCGCGAACCCAAGATACGGGGGCAAAATTTTTTTAATTTGCCCAAAAAAAATCCCCTCTGGTCAAAATCAGACAGTGGTCTGCACTGTTTGTGTAACTGGGCCTAAGTCTCAAATACGACGCCTGGACTATGCTGTCACGTTTACCATAGTAACCTGTCTGTGGGCTGAAGCGCAACTTCTCAGCTTTCAGGAAGTTGGAATTTTTTCCAAAGCGCAAACCTTACAGTAATTAAGGTACATGATGTGCGCATTTGTGTCCACGACGACACGTTTGGAATAGAGGGGTTAACATGTTCTCTTCAAGAGCATTTACTTGTGAGACAGGCCAATCGAGCTCGGCTTCTGCCCAGGACCTCAAAAGCACCAACTTCTCCCAACAAGAAAAAAAAAAAAGAAAACGAAAAATGTTGTCAAGAAGGAGAGGACAATCCTATCGTGAAAAAAGACTGGATAGGGGTAGAAATGCGAGCCATATTTCAAATCACATGCAGCTTTTTTCATTATTCATTATTAATGACTATGTCAAGTGTGCGGCTTTTACGATGTCATTGCAATCTGCAGGTGCATGTATGTATAGTTGGAATGGTAGATGAGAATCATATGAGAAGTATTTTGCACTTAGTGGTCAAAGATTGTGGTGAATTAGTGGCACAGTGGTTAGCACTACTGCCTCAGAGCAAGAAAGTTGTGGGTTTAAATCTGGTTTGGGGCCTTTCGGTCTGGAGTTTGCATGTTCTCCTCGTGTTTGTGTGGGTTTTCTTTGGGTATTCTAGTTTCCCCCACCCACAAAACATGCAATATAGGAAAACTCCTATGGCTGTGTGTGAATGTTTGGTGGTGGTCGGAGGGGCCGCAGGTACATACTAGCAGCCATGCTTCCGTCAGTGTGGGTAAAAATTTTTTTACCCTGATAGGAAGTCATACGAGCCCCTCAGAAGAATAGTGGTCTGACTCTAATAGTGGTCTTTACTATTTTGAGAAAACAGCTTCCAAAGCTTTGACGTTGTCTAATTCAGCATGCCAGTTAATATTTAGACCTGTCTTGAAGTGACATCCTTTGAATCTTCGCTTTCATGGTCAGAAAGTATTTTGTCAAAGTTGACGATTTTTGTTATTTTTGCATGTTTCCAAAACTAAGAATTTTGGAGTTAGACCACTCTTGCACTACTATCTATACTTTAGAGGTGGAACTAACAATCTTCTGGCCCATTATTGCATGAATAGATTTTACCTTTAGCATGAAAAATATGGGTCTAACTCAGAAAATTAGAAAATCGGAGTTAGACCACTGTTGTTGTGAGGGGCTCATGTATGAATTTTCATTTGGTGACCGTCATCTTGACCTTTGAAGGTCAAATGTGATCTAGTGAATTTTCAAACTTTTGTTTCACTAATATGGTCACAGATTGAGTCTAGGTTTGTGTTACTGACATCTAGGAAGTCACTTGAACTTTCATTTGGTGACATTCAACTTGATTGTCAGTGACCTTTGAGGGTCAAACTCGACAGTGAAATTACAATGACTTCTATCCAAAATGGTCACAGATGGAGTGAAAATTGACACATTTAGAAAGTCATATATGGAGTCCCTTTGCTGACCTCAACTTGACCTTCTGTGACCTTTAAATTTCACAATTGACATATTCAATTTTCAATTACTTGTATCACCAAAACTGCTTCAGAGCTTAGGTTTGTATTACAGGAGGTTTTATAAATGTATGTGAACATTTATTTTGTGACCCTGACATAAACCTTCAATGATTCGAAGGTCAAATTTTGCATGAAATTTTCATAACTTGTATCATCACTATAAGATTGCTTACCGGTAAGCTACAGGTGGGGCTGTAACAATTGCAAATTTTGCTGTACAATTATTTGTCTTAAAAATAATTAACAATTAACAATTTGATTGTCTCTTTCGGTCAAAAAGTTATTATTTCTCAAACTAGTTTCAGTGTTTCCCACAGAACAGGAAGCAATGTGTGGTGACAGACCGGGGGGAGATGATGTTCATGTTGTTGTGGGGGGGGGGATTACGCAAATTCTGCATCTTCCAGTACTTTCTCATTTTTATGTTTCTTTTTTTTCTCTTCTACGTTACTATCAAGAGGCGGCAAATTGCGGTTTAACCATGAAACCGAGATGATTAAACATAATTGACAATTAGACAAATATTTATTCATTGTTACAGGCCTAGCTACAGGACCCTTGGTCCTATTTTTGTATTTTAATGCGGACTGAAATTTTTTAGAGGATAGGAAAAAGAAAACACAATTTTAAAAATACCAGAGGACAAGGCTTAAAAGTTTTTTTTTTTTTTGAAATGTGGATGTATCTTGCAAAGAATATGGGCTTTATATGCTTGTCAAACAGGACAACTTTGCAGAAATTTGTTTGTTACGTTTACTCTAGCCTAACTCAAGGAGTTTCACACAAATCCGCAGATTTGTTTGATATAACAAGATGTTTTCAATGGAATATTATGCCTTTAAGCTTATGATGAAATCCAGTGGCATTTTACGATTAATCTGTTGGTTTTAAGTAATATTTATTTTTCTCAGATTTAATGCTGCAACCAAAGATCTTGAGTGTTATGGGAAAACACTTTAATTTTGGTCAAAACTGAGTTAGGATTGTTTTTCTGCTTGTTAGGTTTTGCCTCATCACTTATAGTAATATGAATACAAAATAATCCCTGATTCCCTAGTAGGTAGCAAGTTGGCATTTAGTTGTTTATGTGGCAAAAACCTAGCAAGTTGTTCTTGCTAGGTTTTTGCTATGGCAAAGCCTAGCGAGTTGAATCAGACAGTGATGAAGCAGCTTACCCATGACATGATCTGTCAGGGCAGTGCCCATGCAGAGCATTGGATGGGCAGGATATTCAAGGTCAGAATTCATAGTGCATGTAATTCACCTGCTAATAATGACTGAAAAATTGCTTCAAGAGGGAGGCAGACAGTGAAGCCCTGAAAACATGTCAAATTCCACTGCAGCTACATAATTACTAGGTATGGTCCTTCATTTTGATAATTGATATTTTACATTTCTGGATGAAAAATGTCTTCAAAGTCATATTGCTGTGGTATTCTGACAAAAAAGAAACAGAGTCCCTCCTAAATGTTCCTTATTATTTAATGAACAAATAGCTGCCAAGTCAGTTTTATTGTCAGGCAAGCACTTGACCCTGGAGGGATACAGTTTTCTGTCTTTTTCTCAATCTGCTTTTTGTTACTTACTTTGTTTTCCCTGGACACTCAAGAGATGGAATTGAGGCAAAGCTTAGCTCAATTACTTTGCCTCCTTTGGAGGGGGAGGGCCATGATAATTGCAATTAATTTGTTTCTTTGTTCGTTTGTTTGCACGATTGCGCCAAAAAACTTTGCCTCAACTTACAACACATTCGGGAAGAAGTTCGGCTCTACCTAGAATAGATCCCGTTAAATTTTGGAATGAATTGGGTCAAGATCAAAGTCAAAGTGACAGAAAAGGTCAAAATCATTTTTTGGCCTTAACTCTGTCAAATATGGTCCAATTTGCTTGCTATTGCCAAAAAGGTCAAAATCATTTTTTGGCCTTAACTCTGTCAAATATGGTCCAATTTGCTTGCTATTGCCAAAATTTTCCTTTTTCAATTTGTAAAATATAATAAAATCCATTGCTAAGTGTTTCAAAGATCGGTGGGGGTCAAAGGGGTCCAGGTCATTGATCAGAAACACAAATTTTCCAATATATCTCAACAGCCCCTCCGGATACGCATTTGGGTACAATTGACTGAAGTCATGAAGATTAAACTGACACTATGACCTTTGACCTTGGGTGACCTTGAAAGGTCAAACCCAAGAACACATGTATCAAAACAGCGGATCAATTTATTGAATTTGGAAAATATTTGCGGGGGGGGGGGTTTACCGTGCCTGGCTCTGCTGTGAAGGGTCAACCAAGGGTCAGAAATCTACAACTGTCAGGTCACTGTACTGGAGATGAGGAAGGGAGAGTCCAGGAAGCAGGCGGATGTCAAAACTAGGAAAGCAGCTGGAGGGTAACTGGGTTAGGCGTGATGGGCATGGTTAGGACTGGGCAGACAAGCATAGGAATCAGCACAAAGACAATCCAGCAGAGAGCATGGAAAACCAAGAATTTTAAATACAGCGAGTTTGCAAGGGAGAGCAGGAGACTGATGAAAGGGCTTTAGGAGTGCTCTCAGGAATTGATAACGTTATGAGGCAACCAATCAGATAATAGTGAAAGTGTAGGCAAAAAACACAAAGAGATTGAAAATGGCGTGTGAACAGATTAACATGGAGAAGGGCCATGACATTAATTAAATTATTGTGATCTTTGCAAGCCAACAATGTGATATAGTAATCTTTTTGCCAAGAATATCTTTTAATCCATATAGGCTACATATTGGTGTTAGCTCATCAGAATTAATCTAGTGTTTAAAAGATAAGGTTACTGACTATCCTGATGGCACCTTTGACCCTGCCGGAAGTCGTTTCTCTCGAAGCTTGTTGCTACCGATGAGGCAGCAGATACTCTGTCTGTACATACTCATTTTTTAAACATTTCTGCATTATGTGAGATCAAATTCCTTTGTCAAACCCAGTTTTTGAATGACACAGCCACCTTTAACAAAAGAGAGGCAAGTTTCTTTCCATTCAAAGTAATAAAGGCTGACTGTGAGTCTTTATACCGTTAGTAAGAACATACTCCACCTCTCAGCTTTGTCATGCATTGAGCTCAGCGATCAAATCATCACTTGGCAGCCAGGTGTGACAGAATGCAATTTTTTTTTTTCAGTGGGAGATGGAATCAGAGAGGATCTAATGGGAAAATTATCTTGCAGTCTGACATGAGTAATACCAAACTGCGCAATGGACTCAGACAGATCATTCTTTCTCATACCTTCTGTTGTATTTTTAATATGATCTGTCTCAAACAGAACCATGACATGTATTGAAATACTCATGTCTTTGATGGAGTGGTCAATGTAATTTTAAACAGCTTGAAAATCCCTTCAATGCCTTGCTGGAAATAAATATATTTTCTGTTATATGTTACAATTCTAAAATTTTAAAGAGATATGTAATTTTGCCCTGTAAAATTCCTTATTTTTGAAACAGCCAGGTGAAAAGCCATCTGATGAGCCATCTGACTCATGTCATCAGCTGGTATGAGTACTGTTTATTAATGTAGCCTTAATATTGAACTTTGGAGTCTCTCAACTTGTCATCTTTCAAGTGGGAGAATACGTGATTATAAGACCAACTATTAAATTGATTAATTCTAGTATCCAATATTTTGCACTGGATGGTTTCTTAAATGGCTATGAAGTCAGTAACTTTCTGTTATACAGAAAATAGTTTTTTGTTACATTTTGCTTGACAAGTACAATTTCAATGTAGGCCATTCTATGCCAAATCAACAAGATTTTGGAGATTTTGATTATATTCAGTATCATATTGAAAGAAGAAACATAAATTTCAGTTCACTAATCCAAATAAACTTCAACTCAGAAATAGTTGGTAGTTAGTTTCTGCCTTAGCTAAGATCTTGGAGTCTTTAATTTCTGTTCAGATTAAATTATTTTCAGATTTGCATAGTGTCTTAAATCCCATGCAATCTGGCTTTAGATCCAAGCACAGTACGGTTACGGCTAGCTTGAAGTCCTAGATGAGATTAAAGCAGCTGTTAATAATAAATCCTTTTGTGTTGCGTTATTCATTGATTTAACCAAGGCATTTGATACTGTGGATCACCACATATTAATTAACATTCTTTCAAAGGTCGGTTTTGGCCATAGAACGATTGGCTGGTTTCAGAGTTATTTATCCAACCGCTCTTGACGTGTTAAACTTGGTAATACTGTTTCCGACCCAGTGAGGATAAATAAGGGCGCATCACAAGGCTCCATTTTGGGGCCCTTGCTATAAGTAAATAACATTGTGACCATTTTAAGTATTCATTGCATCATATGCTGACAGTACCATTTTGTACTCTACTGTACTTTTGTGCTCTCTCTCTCTCTCTCTCTCTCTCTCTCTCTCTCTCTCTCTCTCTCGAGGCTGCTGTCTCACATCTTCAGTCAGATTTTATCTCTCTGCAGAATGCCCTCATTGATTCTAAGCTTCTGTTGAATGGTGGCAAGACTAAAGCTATGCTATTTGCACCACCATAGGTCTGTAGTTTCATCCCCTTCTCTCATTGCCCTAGAATAGTGGTTCTTAAATTCGGTCCTGGCGCCCCCCTGTGTATGCTGGTTTTTGTTCCAGCCACAACTGCAATTCTAAGATTTTAAGGAGCTGTTGATTTGTTTTAATTAGGCGCATTTATGCAAATATCCACATTGGCGTATATTGGCAGAGGGAAACAATTTAACCAAACATTTAATCAACATAAATAATCAAAAGGTTCCTCATTGGTGATACTCTTGACAAATAATGCAAATAATGGAGTCACACCTGTTGTGTTTTCTGTTGATTTTATTTGGTTCAGTCAAGTTATTTGGGAAAAACTCCAAACACCTGTGTTGAGAAACCTAATTTGGAGCTTATTGATTTTCTCAGAGTCTAATTTGATATGTTTAAAAATGTTTTCTCCTGAAAATCCTAGCAATATTGAAAATTAAGCACAATATGTTCAAGGGTTTTAATTCTTCATAGCAGAATGCATATGTCCATCCAAATGTGACTTAAGATGGCAAATAACTACTCTAAACATGGAATGCTGCTAATTAAGACAAAGTAAACAGCTTTTTAAAATCCTAGAATTGCAGTCGTGGCTAGAACAAAAACCAGCATACACAGGGGGGCGCCAGGACCGAACTTAAGAACCACTGCCCTAGAGGGAACCCCAATTGAGTTTGTAGATAAATACAAATATCAAGGATTATGACTGGACAAGAATTTAACTTTTAAATACCATATTGACATGTTGACTAAGACATGTTGACACAAGTTTACTGGGTTTCTTATATAGGTTAAAATCTTGCCGCTCTTTTTTCTCGCAAACAGCTAGTAAATTATATATTTTTGTCTCAACTTGATTATGGCGATACTGTTTACTGATTTGCGTGTCCCACTTCCCTGGCTAAACTCGATCTGCTCTATCATTCTGCACTGAGATACATTTCTAACTCACCCTATAGGACCCATCACAGTTCACTGAACCCCTTAGTCGGTTGGCCCTCACTAGCTATGCGCAGGCTAAGGCTATTTTAGGCAAACTACCAAAGTACATTTGCTCTAAATTTGTTTTAATTCAGCACTCTTACAACATCAGGTCCAACGCCTGGATGCGATTAAAGGTGCCTCCTGTGCGAACTGACACTGGTAAGAGGGTTCTGTTTTAATTTGGCCCTTGGTCGTGGAATGACCTTGAATTTCACCTCAAAATTGCTGCTCCTATCTCCATACCAAGTTTAAGACGAGATTTCTGAGGTCTTTCCCATTAGCTGCTCCTGTCGTACTGTTTAGATTTATTTTTCTACTGTTTTTATATTGAGCCATTTTTAGATCTTCTGATATAATTTTCAGGTCACCTGAGACGAAGTCTCAAAGTGACCTATTCTAATCGCGTTTGGTCCATCGTCGTCCATCGTGCGTTGTGCGTCACAATTAACATTTTCGACTTCTTCTCAAAAACTGCTGATCCGATTTCAATGAAATTTTGCAGGCACCTTCCTTAGTCAAATATGCACCAAAATGATGAATTATATGGTGCCCACCCCCAGAGGCTCTGAGGGGCGGGGCTAAAACTGGTCTAAACATTTTACCCCTGTTCTCAGAAACTACTGATCTGATTTCAATTAAATTTTGCCGGAACCTTCCTTGGTCAAATCTGCACCAAAATTGTGAATTATATGGTGCCCACCCCCAGGGACTCTGAGGGGCGGGTCTAAAACTGGTCAATACATTTTTTACTTCTCAGAAACCGCTGATATGATTTCAGTAAAATTTTGCCGGAACCTTGCTTGGTCAAATATGCACCAAAATTATGAATTATATGGTGCTCGCCCCCAGGGGCATTGAGGGGCGGGGCTAAAACTGCTCAATACATTTTTGACTTTTTCTCAGGAACCACTGATCCGATTTCAATGACATTTTGCAGGATCCTTCCTTGGTCAAATATAGACCAAATTTGTGAATTATAAATGAATTATATGAATATGTGAGTTATATGGTGCCCACCCCCAGGTGCTCTGAGGGGCGGGGCTAAAAGTTGTCAAATTGGCTGAAATTTTCAAACTCTTCTTCTCCAGACCCAGATATACTGGAAAACAATACTCTTCATCGATGGAAGGGTCTTCAGGTGCTTTATCAAAATGTTTCAATTTATGGCCCCCAGCCTCCATGTTTGCCACTGGGGAGAGAGTGAAGTTTACTACACTTTATATTGGAAAATGATGGGTATGTTTGGTTCACTCACATCAATAACATCAGTTTTTATACAACTCAGGTGACCATAAAGGCCCATGGGGCTCTTGATTATTATTCCCCGCCACAAAGTGGATTGGGGGATGTTGTAATGGAGCTCGTCCGTCCGTCTGTCTGGGTTTTCTTGGAAAATATTGCACCTACGTGAATGAAATTTTGTGGGTGACCAGTACTAGTGATCCTATTGAATGAGTTTGACAGTTGATTCCGAGAAATGTATTTTTACGGAGGTATGGTCCTTGTTTCTGCTCATCGACTTGCTGTATGGGAGTTGTAATGGGGACAAGTTTTCTCGGCAGCTATTGCACATTAATGAGTGATATTTTGTGTGTGGCCAGTACTAATGACCCTATTGAATGAGTTCGACAAGTTATTTTTACGGTTTTACGGTGGCCCTTCACTCTGAACTTGGTATATGGGTGTTTAATGGGGACAAGTTTTCTCAGCAAAGTGGATGAAATTTTGTGGGTGGCCAGTACAGATGACCCTATTGAATGAGATCGACAATTGATTCTGAGAAATTTTTTTGACTGAGTCATGGTCCTTGTTTCTATTCCTTCATTGTATTATCTCCTTGCATATGTTTCAGTGAATAATGTCATCGCTCTGTGTTTTTTTTTTTTTTTTGTATGAATAAGAAATCTCCTATGTCCATTCTTACCGTGGCGGGGGATATTGGTGACAATGTTGCCTTGTTGTTTTTTTTTTTGTTTTTTAATTGTAAATTTAGTTTTGTCGTGTCAGATGGTATTGTATTGTACTGTACTATTTGTTAATATTGTCTTGAACTGTGTAGTGTTTATGTAATGCTAGTGTGTGACTTGCTGCGTTCTTCTAGATCACCATTGAAAAAGAGACTGAATTGGCTTTATCTGGTTGAATAAAGGATTGATTGATTGATTGAGTTGGGACACCGTGGACAATGCACATAAAAACAGATTCTAGAACTCTAGCTGCTTGAATTCTAAGCTGGTTTAAGATGGTCTGAGCTGTGTTATTAGCTTGTCTAGATGTTTAAAGCTGGTCTCTATAGCTTGATGAAGGTGGTCAAAGCTGGTTAAGCTGGTATTGTCAGCTGGAGTCAGCTGGAGAAAGGCTGGTCAACCAACTAAAACTGTCCAAAACACAGCTTAAACCAGCCTAGAATTTTCAGCCGGGAGGGCAGGTGAAGAATGGAATAGGTGGCTTAGCCAGTGTTTCCCACACATCGACCATTGTGTGGTGGGCCGCCACAGAATCAACTCGGACCACCACAAATTGATTCCGCCCCAACGGGATTTTCTATATGGGTCATTCCATACTAAACTGTACAATTCACTGTATTGCATAGGAATGATCAATAAAATTTTTTCGAAGAGAATTAAATGATTTGCATTGTTCATATCTATTCACTCCCGGATTGAAGATATACGTAAGAAAAAAACAGTCATCGGTCCAACAACACAGCAGAAAAAATGGTGTCCTGACATTAGCCAAGGCATTTTTAAAGCCATATTTTGTTACAAAATTTGGCAGCCAACTTCATGAGATGCTCATGACATGTCTGTTGATACTACGAAACAAAGTAAAATGAAATATTGCAGAGAAATACCCATAATAATGGTTTCAATTGTCTGCACTAAATTACCTGGACTCATCTGATCAGAAATGCAATTTGAAATGACCGTCTTGGGCGTAACCATTTGCGTCCTCACGTGTTACGTCCAGACCTGTATGTTAATTTGTATAAATGTATGCAAATAGCGTAAAGATGACCACAGCAAACTGAGGTACTCACTTCCTGCGTCAAAATTTGCAGGTATCAATCATATATATCATGCTTTTAAAAATGATTGAAAAAAGAAACATTTTCCGTGTCCTAATATCGTGTCACGTCCATAACAACATAAAGAAATATGCATAGATCGTGTCCAGCACATAGACTGTATAAAAAGATGGACGCAGCACCCGGATCTAAAAAGTGAGGTCGATGTGGAAATCTGAAAAAAATTTTCGTTATGTTTAATGGCCAACAGATCACAACGTCGGTGGTTGCAGAAAGAAGTTCAATGTTACTGAAGTCTATGGGAAAATGACCCTACTTTTCCGCCTGATTCATTATTTCATTCTTATTCTTTGAAATGCCTTCTTGTGAATAAAATAATATATTCCTTTGGTGATTTAGAGCAGCAGGTAACCAGTTACAAAATGTTAACAATGCTTTGCACTGAAAAAAGGTGAATGGAATACAAACATTGAAGACAATTGACTTGAAAAACATTGACTAGCCGTAATTTTACATAAATGTTACTGATAGACTGAGGGCACTTATCATACCAAAGAATTGACTTTGAAGTGTATCTGATTTTCAGGAATTCAATATCTGTTTTGTGTCCTCGTTATACTCAAAACGGCTGCCACCTTAGTGCATTATGGGGTCACTGAAATGAAGTGATCACTCGGTTTATCTTCTTGCTTGCTTCTTTGAAAAAGGTGTATTTGAATTTTCATCACCATTGTAACATATTTGGGGTGGCACAGTGGTTAGCATTGTTGCCTCACAGCAAGAAGGTTGTGGGTTCGAATCCGGCCTGGGGCCTTTCTGTGTGGAGTTTGAATGTTCTTCCCGTGTTGCGTGGGTTTTCGCCGGGTACTCCGGTTTCCTCCCACAGTCCAAAGACATGCATATCAGGCTAATTGGAGACACCAAATTGCCCATAGGTGTGAGAGTGAATGGTGTGTGCGCCCTGTGATGGATTGGCAAGTGGGTCCCTGCCTTTGCCCATAGTCAGCTGGGATGGGCTCCAGCTCGCCCCGTGACCCTAGTGAGGAACAAGCGGGTATAGAAAATGGATGGATGGATGTAACACATTTGTACAGTTTAGTATGGAATGACCCATATCACATCTCCGTGCGGAAAAAAAAAAAAAACGGTAAAATTAAAATTACTGGAATAATTCACGCAATTTTTTTGTGTTCTTGCCTCCCCCCTAGAGTGGAACCCTTCGCAATGAAAGGGACCATTTAGTGCATGAATACCCACCCACTGTGACCAGAGACTGGATTTCCGGGGCTCCAGGAACAATAATGAGCAACTTTGAGAAGACTCCTGTAGGATGGAACAACTCCACCCACTCGCGGAGCAGCAGTACTGCCTCCTCCCGCCACTCCCGTCAAGTAAGGCTCGTTACGTTTAACCCCCTCCACAAATGTGAGCACGGTCTTCAACGCATTCTTTGTGAAGTTGTAAGGAACAATGCTTATAAAAATGTCAGTTTGGTGCTTATAAATGGGGAAACAAGTGAAGGAAAACCACAAAGGAAAAATGATCAGAGTCCAAATTTAGCATTTTTTGTATATTTTATATATATTATTATAATATTTTATATATTTTATATTTTCGGCATGTTTTTTCAGTGCTTTGTTTCTAAATCTTTTTACATTTTTAATTCATCATTTCTCTGCAATGTGAAAATTCGACTGATAATTTTCCCATTGTGGTCTTCAAGTGAAAGGTCATGAAATGCTGTAGTGGTGCATGCTGCAGTCCTGTGAAAAAAGTATTCCTCCCTTCCAGTTCTTCTTTGATATCTGCTAATTTCTCACCTTAATGTTTCAAATCATCAAACTCATTTTAATATTAGCCTAAGATAACAGTAGTAAACACGAAATGCAGTTTATAAATGATGATTTCATTTGTTAAAGGAAAAAAGCTATCCAAAAAGTCCACAAATTGAGCTTATTTTAAATTTTCTGGCTGTAACAGGTCTCAAAAAAGTTGGCACACAGGCAAAAAAGGGCTGAAAAAGAAATTAATATAAGAGAATCATTTAGCAGCTAATTAAGTTAACTGGCATCAGGTGTGTAACATGATTGGCTATAAAAGGGATGTCTTAGAGAGGCTGAGTCTCGCAGAAGTAAAGATGGCATCAGGGCTCTCAAACCTTTGAAGGCTTGCGTAAAAAAATTGTGGAATACTTTAAAAACAATGTTCCTCCACGTCAAATTGCAAAGGCTTTGAAGGTCTCATCATCAACAGTGCATAACATCATCAAAAGATTCAGAGCAACTGGAAAAATTCCTGTGTGTAAGGGACAAGACCTTTACTGTATGCCGGTGATGTTCAGGCCCTCAGACGCCACTGCATCACTCACCGTCTCATTCTGTCATTGACATTACTAAATAGGCCAAGGAATACTTCAAGAAACCACTGTCTGTAAACACAGTGCAAAAAGCAAGCCACTGTTGTGCATGATCCAGAAGCGCAGCCGTGTTCTGTGGGCCAAGACTCATTTAAATGGACCGTGGCAAAGTGTCCTGGGGTCAAACGAGTCCAAATTTGTCATTCTTGTTGGAAATCATGGCCATCGTGTCCTCTGTGCTAAAGAGAAGAAAGACCACCCCTCCTGTTATCAGCGTTCAGGTCAAAAGCCAGCATCTCTGAATGGTATGGGAATTCATTATTGCATATCGTGGGGGGCACTTGCATGTTTTAAAAAGCACCATGAATGCTGAAACGTATATAAAGGTTTTAGAGCAACATATGCTCCCTTCCAGACAACATCTATTCCAGGCAAGGCCTCGTGTATTTCAGCCGGACCATGCAAAACCACATACTGCAGCTATTACAACAGCATGGCTTCGTAGTTGAAGAGTCCAGGTGCTGAACTGGCCTGCCTGCAGTCCTCATCCTTCACCAATTGAGAACATATGGCGCAAAAATAAATGAAACGTCCCGCAAAGGAGACCCAAAACTCTCCAGCAGCTGGAAGCCTGAATGAAACAAGAGTGGGATCAAATTCCAATGGCTGAACTCAAGAAACTTGTCTCCTCAATGCCCAGACGCCTCCACTCTGCGTTAAAAAGCAGAGGGGATGCTACACCATGGTAAACAGGCCCCTGTCCCAACTTTTTTGAGACATGTAGCAGCCAACAAATTTGAAATGAGCTAATTTTTTGGATAAAATTGTAAAATTTCTCAGTTTCAACATTTGCTATATTATCTCTGTTCTATTGTGAATAAAATACTGGCTGGTGTGGTTTGAAAGTCACAAAAATTTTGTTCACTAAAAAGAAAAAAAAAAATGTTAAATAGTTAAACATATGAGTACAATTACAACGGCATTGTCTGACATGAGGTGTGAAAATTTTAAGTGGTACACATATAGTATATTAGGTCATTAATCTCTGCCAGATTCAAAATAAAAAAAAGCTCAGAATCTCTGATCAAGCACAGGTCTCTTTTAACATATCTAGTACATTCTATATTGTCATTACTAGACAATAATCTAATTTTTTTGTCTTTAATGAGTAACCAACTGTTTTCAAGTATTCTTTTAAGATAAGATAAGATTTAAGAGTATTTAAGATTTCAAGTATTCTTCTGTCATCTCCTAGCTTATGCAAAATAGGCCGTCTGTCGTGACCCAACGGAAGTATCAGATGAGTGACATAACTTTTCACTTAGAGAGATACATGGGTTTTAACTTTGATTTATACTTACATAGAAGCTCAAGAACTGTAAATATAATTGACAGTCAATATTGGGCCCACCATACAAATATTTTAAGATGTTGCCATGAGTATTACAAGGAAGTTTCCATAACCTTCTTAGCCTTTTTATATTCAAAGTCTTGAAGATATCGCTTTCGGAATGAAAATGTTTTTCAACTACGCCATTATTTCTGAGAATTTGTGGGCTTCTTCTAGAACTCCAAGGACTGGGAAGTGATGGATGACATACAGACGGACAGGTTCTCTGGCACCGAGTCCCCAGCAGATAAGACGGTGCCCGGCATCTGTGAGGGATACTTGATGAAGCGGAGGAAGAGACCCCTTAAAGGCTGGCACAGGGTATGGACCGCCCCCCTTTGAGCAGGTTCTGTCTATTCTATAGAGTTCATATTTCATGGTGCAAGTGAATGGATTGAGTGCACTGTATAAGAAGCTGAATTTACTTCACTTTCAGAGGTACTTTGTGTTGGAGAAGGGATTCCTCAAGTATGCCAAAACGCCGCAAGATGTAAGCGTGTAATGCCTCCCTTCTTCAGTTTGCCAATCAGGAAAGATGAAAGTTGAGATTTTCCTCTGTTGACTACGGGCAATGAGATAATATTTTCATTTATTTTAGATTGCCAAGGGGAAACTGCATGGTGCACTTGATGTCAGCCTGGCAGTCATGTTGATCAATCAGAAATCACTGCGCATTGATCTGGATGCAGGGGACAACCTGTATCACATGAAGGTATGCAGATATATATTTTGTGATTGACACAAGTCATTTGTCCGACAATTGTTGATGGAAATATTATTATCCCCCGCCAACACGAAGTGGGAGGGGGATATAGGTTTGACCTCCGTCCGTCCGTGCGTCCGTGCATGCGTCCGTCCGTCCGTCCGAGATAAAGGGGACAGCTTTACTCAGAAACTACTACTGATACAGTAACCAAATTTGGTGTGTAGCTTCAGACCATAAAGGCCTTGATCGAGTTCGAAAATGAGAAGCGCACGATTGGCGGGGGATGTTGTAGACCATGTCGACTTGTTTCAGTAATAACTTACTACATCATATTTGTAGTGGGTCAGAAGTTTATCAATGACAATGTCACTTAGCTGACAATGTCACCCTTTATAGCATTTAGCCACTAACTATGTGACAATGTCAGTTATATCATGTCTGGCATCACATGATGAGTAAGGATGTGTTATTTCACCCCTTACAAAACATGACATTTGCTTATGTATGATTTATGAAGACATTGGGCCTCATGCAGCAACTCTTGAATTTCTTTTATATTTTCTCTTATTTTTTTGCTAAGACAAAAAATACGAGAAATAGACTCCAGATTCACCAAACGCTTTTACCGTCCAAATCTGCTCTTACCCATGTGCGCTGAATGTTGCATTCCACTTGATCGTAAATTGGAAGCGTGTGGCCGGTTGTTTTTAATTAGCATATATGACACCCACTAAACGCCATATAAGGGCAGGTTACATGCCGTGTGCAAAGAGCCGACTGCTCGTGGCAATCTCGGGCGCTTTCACACTAGGTACGACTGTTCCGTACAGTGCCACAGTACGATTGTCCCCCTCCCCTCTCCCCCCTCGGTCAGCCTTTACGCTATCGTAATATCGTAACATACCCGAGTACTCTTGCATCAATGTCAAAATTTCGATACAGTGCATTGCAGTTTTAAATGGGGAATGTATTTCTGGGAGTTTTATTATTGAGAAGGGGGTTTAGAATATTAATATTGAATGTTAATATCGCAAATGCATATGCTGCGCGTACCCTAGGAACCCGGTGTGTCATCTGTAACATGGATTACCACGTACAGTACAGGCCAAAAGTTTGGACACACCTTTCATTCAATGCGTTTCCCTTATTTTCATGACTATTTACATCGTAGATTCTCACTGAAGGCATCAAAACTATGAATGAGCACAGGTGGAATTATGTACGTCTGTATCAAACAGTTGTCCAATTGGGCTGTCAGCTGTGTATCAACCTGACTTTGTACAACACAACTGATGGTCCCAACCCCATTGATAAGGCAAGAAATTCCACTAATTAACCCTGACAAGGCACACCTGTGAAGTGAAAACCATTTCAGGTGACTACCTCTTGAACCTCATCAAGAGAATGCCAAGAATGTGCAAAGCAGTAATCAGAGCAAAGGGTGGCTACTTTGAAGAAACTAGAATATAAGACTAGAATATATATATATATGTTTTCAGTTACAGGTATTTCACACTTTTTTGTTAAATACATAATTCCAGGTGTTCATTCATAGTTTTGATGCCTTCAGTGAGAATCTACAATGCAAATAATCATGAAAATAAAGGAAACGCATTGAATGAGAAGGGGTGTCCAAACTTTCAGCCTGTACTGTATAGCTGCACAAAAAATTAAACTGGAAGTTTTCTTGACTGAATGCTTGATGTTCTTACACATCTGAATCTTTCTCTGGGCACCCAAACATCAAGGTAAGCCGAAAATGTACTGATTACATCCGATATTGGTGGATGTTGTATACAGAATTTCTTCGCCCTCGCGTTTTTGGCTGATTATGCTGTCCACTGCCTCATATCACGAAAATTTATCCATCTCATAACTTGAGCTGTCAGACTTCGGCACCGCGTCCCGCAATTTGAAATATTGCAGCCGCATTTTCTTTTGTTTGTCACGGACTGATCTATTATCCTGTGGATAACCAAGCGAATGTAACTACTCACGAATTACTCCATAAATCTCCATACTTTTGCGTGTAGTATCCAGTTGTGATTGTATGTTTTTGTCTGTCTACATTTCGAGCGAGCATTGCATTTCTTGGTTTGAATGGAGATACCTTTTCGCCGCTGCATTTGCTAGAACAAGAGAGCCGTAACAGTAATCTTCCGTTCAAGTACGGTTACTTTCGCATTTGGTACGAGTAGCCATTTATCTGTCTCAGCAAACAGATCCGCGTGATCTCTAAAAAGCACTTTCTGCAATTGGTGGAAATAGGTAAGCCATTCAGAAGCAGAACGCACGCAAGTATCTAAGGGTTTTTATAGCTTAGTCCAAATTAGGATCAACGGGCCAAACTCTTTAGCCTAAGAATTAAATAATGAAATCATTATAATTTCTCAAAAACATAGAATAATCAAAATTTGATTATAAGATGCATTTCTAATGTTTAGGTTTTAAAACTTGTGTAACACTTCATCTAAAGTGTGACCCTGGAAAGTTCATGTTTCAGTTGGATTGTGCTGGTACTTGACTAGAAGTGATGGGATTACTATGGATGGTTCTTAAGGAAGACACAGATGTCAAGAAGACTGTGGAGACGTCTGGAAAGTTGTTTTGGGTGTTTAAATACTCGTAGAATCGTGAGGCAATAAATCTTTGATTCAGCAGTTCTTGGACACATTACGTTTATTCAGCAAATCTTCGATTCAGTCCAGCCTGTGTTTCTTATTCTAGTCATTGGCCATACAATTCTTTTTCTCAACTACATCAAGGGACCTAAAAATGACTGGACCTCTTGGAATTTTTTGGACTTTCTTGCATATCTCATTTGGGACCATTCTGTCATCGTATTAGGATATTTATTTGGATTAGCTTACATTTGTTTTGATTTCTTTATATGCGTGGATTACTTGGGTTGTTACTGACATCTGGTGAAAAGTTCATGTCAATAGCCCCATTAGAAATATATTCACTGAGAAAAATGTTGACGAGTTCAATACTTATTTTCCCTGCTGTATAGCAAAAAGCTACTATGAATTGAGGATTTCTCTGGAAATGCTGTTGTGAGTCAGCACTCCGGTTAGTTTTGTTTGTTTGTTGACGATCACAGATTCTTGTGTGTATAGAATTTGAATTCCTGTACATAACATGGTGAAACAAAAGTTTAACTGTTTGGCCATAATGACTATTGTGATCTTTGAGGCAAAAAGGGGAAGGCTTGAAAGCCAAAGAACACCTTCCAAACCGTGAATCATATTGTTGGGGTGCTCCGCTGCTGGAGGGCCTGGTGCACTTTATAAAATGCATTCCATCAACAGGAAGGATAATTCCCAAATCAAGGTAGTTGAGTCGCTATCACAAAGCCCTGACCTCAATCCAACAAAACATCTGAGGGCTGAACTGCATAAGCATGAGCGAGCAAGGAGGGCTATAAACCTGAGCCAGCTTCACCAGTCCTGTCAGAGGGAATAGGCCAAAATTCGACAAACTTATTGTGAGCAGCTTGTGGAAGGCTACTCATATCCTTTCAATCAATTAAAGTTGGACCATTTAAAGCAATATTACCATATACTAGGTTCATGTAAAGTTCTGACCCATGGAGTATGATGAAAGAAATCAAATCAGATATCAATCATTTTCTCCTTTATGATTCTCACAATTCACATTTTTAAAAGAAAGTGTGAGTGATCCCAACTGAGCTAAGACAGGTAACATTTACTAGGATTTAATGTTAGAAATTGTGAAAAAATGAATGTAAGTTTGTTTGGCTAAGGTGTATGCAAACTTCTGACTGAATGTACTGTATCAACTGTATAAAAGCTTCATTTTGAATGAATTTGTTGTAACATCTTTGCAAAAAGTAATTCATTATAGCAAAAATAATGAAAACTAGAGGCGCTTAGAGGTAGCAAACAGCAAACAGCTCAGTCAAAATCTTGGTAATTGGACATGGCTCATAAGAAATTTAAGGATAGATTTCATCCCTTATATGAGACCAATAAACCCACAAAATTTGAGCGATATCATTGGGAGCGAAGTTCAGTTATTGCATGTCATAGGATTTCAAGATGGCTGCCATGGCGGCCACATTGTTTGACCTATTGCAGTCAAAATCGATAGGGCGCATCCGTGATGTAATAGCAACCCACCCACAAAATTTCAGAGATATCCGTTCATTTCTGTTTGAGTTATCATGTACATAACGAACAGACAGACAGACAAACCAACACCGGAAAAAATATAACCTCGTTGTCGGAGGTCATTATTTGAATATGATTATGAGAGAGAGCAAGAGAGACATAGAGAAATTTTCCCTCCCATAGTTTTTTTTTAAGTTGCCAGCCACCGCCAGCATTGATTTTTCTGTACTGATTTTTCTCAGAGGATATGTAGCAGTGACCCCACCTTCACAGTAAAAATGTTTATTGCTGGAATATCTTGTCAATGACGAGGAATCATTCTGTCATTACTGACAGAAAATCTTGTCAATGAGGTGGGATGGGCTAATCGGAAATATTTGGTTACAAAGTAAGATTACCTGGGAGTATGATATTAATTTAAAACTGAAGAGAGCCAAGTGTTTTTGTTTTTTTTTGTTTTAATTTTTTTTCCTTTCTTTGTCCTAAAATACATTGTCTGAAGCTGTTAAACACTCTGTTTATGAGTGTCCTTCACTGTGCAATGTGTAGGCGGAGAACCAGGACCTGTTCTATATCTGGGTGACCAAACTGGGCGCCCACCGCATGTTTAAGAAGAATGAGGCTGTGCACCTGCATAACGGGTTCCTGCAGGCTCTTACACACGGGGGAGATGTACTGCCCTCTGCTGCCAGCCTAATGCAGCGAAATGGAGCCTTCGCAGATGTAAGCACATTATCAAGCAAAAAATACATAAATTCTGCCATTTGTTTCACAATAAGGGATACAGTTAAAGTAGAATTGGGTTAGCTCTGGTTGGAAAATGTGCTACAAAGGTGAATATTAACCCAAAAGTGTATTTTTATGTGTATTTATTCACCAAAGCTTTGTTACTGTTGTCAGTATGGAAACTAATGACACTTCCTCATAATCAATGGACATATTAACCCTTGAAGCACTTAATGCAAGTTCTGTTACTGAATGATGTAAGATTTCAGAATCATAGCTGTTGAAAACCTATCATGTGGCATGTGGAAAACGACAAGATTTTGAATGGCCCAGCGTAATTGAATTTATATATTTTTTACATTCATTTCAGCACTCTAAGGGTTAATTACACACATATATTGCAATAATGGTTGTACTTAAGGATTTGAAAGTAGTTCAATTGAAAGCAACCGTAAAGTTATGTTTTGAAGTAACTTTTCAGCAATAAATAGATACATTCCCATGTATTGTCAACTTCTGTCGCTGTGGTAGGAAAGCTAGATATCAGTAGGCAATAAGTATACCTTTGAAACCCCCAAAGTGTAAGGTTAATCAGTTTTGATAGGTAGCAATGTATACCTCCATGGAGTATGTGATTCTTTTTTTGGAATGATTTGTTTTAATAGTACAGTGTCTTATGTTGACTCCAATATCATTTGAACTGTAGTCATTGTGGTGATTCAACAACAATAGGAATGTTTAACCTTGCTACTGTTTCCACCTGTGGTGCAGCCCTCCTACGCCCGGTATAAGAGCATGGAATCCACACTGAATGAGGCAGCGCCCCCAGTGGCGGAACTGTCACATGCAAGCGGA
Organism: Gymnothorax reevesii; assembly: GCA_029721435.1. Classification (NCBI taxonomy): domain Eukaryota; kingdom Metazoa; phylum Chordata; class Actinopteri; order Anguilliformes; family Muraenidae; genus Gymnothorax; species Gymnothorax reevesii. The sequence goes on from CM056582.1 coordinate 56,897,314, forward strand.
ACAGCTGACACCAAAGTGTCTGCATGGCTGCAGCAGACGCAAGATATAGACACCTGTTCCCAAGGTAGAATTTCTCCCATGTTTTGGAATGTTCACTCACTTACATGTTTCTTATTTTGTTGACCCAGGGGGCTTAGATGCTTTATATTTTGTTGAGCGGGGGTGGGGGGGCTGCTTTCTATTTCGTTCAGCGGGAGGGAAGGCTGCACATGCTTTTTTTCTTTTTTTTTTTTTTTTTGACCATGGCACTAATACTACGTAAATTCTGCGTTTTCTTTTACTTTTTCTTTCGCGTACGCAAATAAGTATGCTGTACAGAAAATCGCATTTGGAGCTGGTGCCATTAGGCCTTGGCGGCCACCACCAAATTCTTTATGCAGGAAAAACCCTGAAATAGAACCAGAGTAATATTGTTGATTTCTTCAGCTGGGCTCCAAAGGGAATACTAAAGGTTTACATGGACCCCTCTGTTGTAAAAAGGTGTGAAAAGTGTTAATGTTCCCAATAGGAGGCGAAGAACTATCTAACTTGATACTGTTGCTTTATCATTGTATAGAAGAGGCTTTGGAGCCCTTTCCTTTGAGAGTGTGGGCTGTAGATTACATTGGCTCATTAAGATCTTTGTGTATAAATAGTCATTGTCGTACCTGCCACTAATAAATGGTGGAATGATCTACCTATCGAGGTCAGGACATCAGAGTCGCTGAGGATCTTCAAGCGCAGCCTGAAAAACTTCTGCAGGCTCCATCTTACCCCTACTTCCCTGCCCTCGGTGTAACTCCCCTGACGCTGGTTTTTGTTAACTTTGCTGGTTTCTTTTGATTGGCTACACTTCGTTCTAGTTCTATAACTTTCACTTAGTGTTTATTTTGTCACTTGATCTATTAGTGCTATGACTTGTCTCCTTGGAGCTCAGTTCAATCACGAAGACTCTGCAATTGAAAGGAAAAAGATTTATTGACAATAAAATGAATTTGAGAATCTTTGACGATGACTCCGTCCTGAAGAATCCTTCAGCAAGGTGGGGTGCAGATATGCCGGCGTAGCAGGCAGTGACGAAGCCATACCCCGTTTGGAAGGGTCATCTGGTCTGCAGGGAACTGGGTTTGATGCTGAAGAGGGCGGAGCCAGGAAGTTGGTGGTGGCAGGGAGGTGGTGGGTGATGCGAAATCTCTGCAAACAGGGAACGGAAACATGTTATGGGCATTTAAATAAAATACCTATGGTTGCGATTGGCTGAAATTGCTTAGGTGTCCCTTTGTCTCGTGATTGAACTTTCGTTTACACTTCCATTACTTTTGCACCAAATTTTTGCACTTTGTACGTCGCTCTGGTGAAGGGCGTCCACTAAGTAGATGTAATGTACTGTAATACCCACACCTGCAGAGCTGAGTCGCTGCCAGAGTGATCTGACGGAGCTTAACCAGCTGGTACAGAAGCTACAGGCCCTGGAGAAGGGGGTCCCGTCCTTCAGCAACGACGAGCTCCAGCGCATTATCAGCATGCAGGTGAGATGGGCAGAGCATCGCACTGAAAACCCTGACAAGCGAGGCGAAGTATAATGTTTTGTGGAAACCGATTACCTAAAAAAAATTGAGAATGCCAACTTAATGATCTTGTGTTCACAGCACTTAAAATCATGTTAAAAAAAAAACACCTATACCTTATTTTCTTAAAGTTCCTTCCACACAATGCAATTAAGTTGGCCTATACTTTTTTTTAAGGTAATCAGTTTCCACAAAACATTTGAGTTCACCACACTATCAGGCAGAGCCAGATTAACACAGTGTGATGGCCCAGTGTGACCAATCTCGAAATTGGTTGAAAGGGTGCTAAAAATGCCTCTAACTCTCTTCCTGTTTGAGGGAGTGTCCAGAAAGTAATTTTATTCATCATCTCCATCTCATGTGCTTTCCGTAGAGGTATAATTTGCCCATTTTTTAATTTCTTGATACATGTCTTCTTTAAAGAGAACGAGTAAGATCCCATAGCAATGGGACCATCATGTTTTACAATGCGCAGACCTTGCATCTATCCCCCAGAAACTTGAACGTGATTCAAGTAGTAAAGTATATATGAACTTTTACTTGAAATTTAGTGAAAATATTGTGTCAGGATTACGTAGAGGAACCACAAGCGAGCACCAGAGAGTACAAAAAAATGGAGGCTTTATTTCTGAAGGGGGTAAACCCCCATCAGCGCAGGCAACGGTACAATGTTCACAATACAAAAATCAGAATCCTAAAGGTGAAATCCAGAACCGTAAACAGGGCACCAATCACCATACTCGTGGTCGGGCAAAAATAGGTTCAGTACACAGGCACAGGTATGTCAGAGAAGCAAAAGCCAAAATCCAGTAGGCGTAAACGGAGTCGAAAACCAGGACCAGGGCAGCAATCACAAAACTCGTAGTCGGGAAAAAAGGGTTCATAAACAGATGCAGACAATAGTGCCAAAGAGCAGAGCCAAAAATCATAAGTCGGACGGTCCAGTCAGAAAAGTAACACTATGAGTACAAGACGAAGACAATAGCAGCACAGGTAAACAAGAGAAACATTCTGACAAGGAAGTGCTGTGCAAATACTCCTAATATACACTTACGGGAAGTCACATGCTCAACACAAGACAGGTGGAAGAAGTCAGACTGATTACAAAGGCGGGAACATGAGGAAGAACCTAATCACATGAAATAGGCAACAGCCAAAACGCGGACAGGGATCACAAGACAATCCTATAGACAGATATACAGCTTCGGTCAAGGAGTTCTAAAATGCATACATGATAAGAGAAAGGACAGCGTGAGCAGGTGTGGAGAATCCACAGAAACGCAGCAGAGAAGATTAGGGAGAGACAAGAGGCGGAGATTAGAACAGGGCGAATGCTGAGAGCTTGTTAATCAATTAGTAAGTGCAGCTATATAATCCCCAGTGTTCGTTAGTAAGTTAGTATTATGTACAATGTTAGTTTGTGTTAGTAACTCTAGCAAAAATGACAAACTGTTAGTATGGGTTAGTAAAATAGAAAAGGCAAGTCGAAGGAAGTAAACGAGATTGGAAGGAATGGTTGAAATCCAGAAACCATTAAATTACCCGAAAGAGTGTCACGAAATACTGGGGCTGTGAGCAATGACAAGACAACAGACCAGACAGGGGGAGACAAAGTGCAAGGCATGGCCGAAACAAAAACATGGACCGGAATAAAACTATGGTAAAATGCAAAATAGGAAAAACTAAACTAGACAATACATGAACAAATCTAAGTAACCAAATCACAATACATAATCCAAGGCATGGTCAGTCAATACAGAGAACAGACAGAACATCAAAAACGTGGCAAACAGAGCAGAATCATAACATCATGCACATACTGCACATCCATCTTACCAAATGTTTGGATCGTTATAGTTCTTAGGCTGTAGATTAGGGTATTGTCGCACTCGGCAAAACCATGGAAATGCGTACATCATTTGCGTATACAAGTATGCACATAGTTGACGACTTTATAATCTAGAGCACTCAATTTGTGCTAGAAAGAGTAAGCAAGTACATTGAACAAGGTCCAAGTAATGAGTACTGAGAATTGGCAGTATGGGGGAGAAATAAACAGAAGGCAGACTGTTGATGTGTTCTCACAGTTACTTTCTGACGGCTGGAAGACGATAAGAAGGTATGGTTTTAGTTTTTGTCCCCCGTCGCCCCGCGGAACGGGGGACATAGAAATGCTGTTCGTCCGTCCGTCCGTCCGTGTGTCCGTCCGTCCGGGAACAGTGTACTCGCAATAACTTTTGACAGCTTTGATGGAGGATCACCAAATTCACACCATATATGCCTCTCATGAAGGCCTTACTCAAGTTCAATGATGATTGACCTTGACCTAGTTTTCAAGGTCACTGAGCAAAAACATGTGAGGAACTCTGTACTCGCAATAACTTTTGACAGCTTTGATGGAGGCTCACCAAATTCATATGACATTCTTATTGGCTTGTTAGGTTGATCTCAGCCATGGGCACAAAACTATGCCTTGGCGATGCGTCCATCACCCACAAGTCATGAAAATTGTAATCTCTTTCATAACCCACGGTTATATTTAGCTCATATCACAATGATCCATCCCTCATCCATCTCTCTGTTCAACCAATGACCAATGAGCTACTGTGTCATTGTACATCACATTATTAGTGGTACCACATTATTTTTAGCCATCAAAAAGTTTTTGCCACATGTTTCTGGTCACTTCTGCGACGGGGGACACAAGGCCTTCAGGCCAGCAGGCCATTTTTCAGTGGTGTTTTAGCGCTGAAAATCCAAGAGCAAGTGCTGTGAGTTACCACAATTTGCAGCGCATATAGCCCACGGTAGTAGGTTGCAGTGCTGTGGGAAAGAGTGCTTTCGTCAAGAAGAAGAAGAATTTTGTCAAGGCCTTCACTGCAACTGAGCTTAGGCACTTGGCTTTTATTTATTGTTGGTTTTGAAGTGTAGTTTGGTTTGTTTGTTATGTAATTTGTTTTACGCTGTAAAGCACTTGGGTCAACTGTGGTTGTTTTTAAACGTGTTGAACTTCAAGAATCAAAGGGCTTTTCTAGCTTTACACAGTCTTATCAAGTTTTTTCCAATATCTTTCCAGAATCTGAACTTGGAGAAACCCAAGAAGAAATCAAACAAGTTCCAGTCACGCACACTGTCCAGGTTTGAGGGCCTCGGGATGGTAAGACCAACCACTACTTTTCCGATTTAAGGAAGAATTCTGTAAACTCTTTGAATTATTTTCAGAATTAGTGCAGTTCCATTTAGCCCATCTGAACCTATTGACTATCCAAAACTAAGGCCATATGAAGAAATTAGTTGGTTAGCATCCTTTACATTTCAATTTTGAGGGGCAATCTGGGATTTTCTTTAGTAATTTATTCTATTACAATTAGACTTTGAAATCCAAATAGTATGACAAATCCAAATCAGTAGTACATGTCCAGTAGTGTGCTGTGATGATTATACACCACTACTTATGTTTAAAAGGGGTCTTAATACTGTATATTGCTTCTCTATTGTGGGGCTTGGGCCTCCAGCCCTCCTCCCCACTTTCCTCCTGCACACAATTAAGCATCATCACTTGCGGTTCATTACTAATGAGCTTGTGCCAGTCTTAGGTGCTCTGCATCTGCTCTCTGTTTTACTGCCTCCTTTCCCTTCTTGGTGACCTCTGCCAGTGAAGTTGGGGTGGAGGTTATGTTTCCACCCCTGTGTGTTTGTGTGTCTGTTTGTGAACAATATAACTCAAAATTTAATGCACGGATTTGTCTGAAATTTTGTGAGTGGATTGTTATTACATCATTGATGAACCCTGATGATTTTCACCGCGATAACTGAAAGAATATGGCCGCCACGGCAGCCATGTTGAAATCCTATCACACATGATAACTCGAAAAGTAAGGCACGTATTTGTCTAAAATTTTGTGGAGGGATTGGTATTACATCAAGGATGGACACACTTGATTTCGACTACGATCAGTGAAACAATATGGCCTCCACCGCTGCCATCTTGAAATCCTATCACACGCGATAACTCAACTTTGCTCCCACTCAAGCACATTTGGATTGTGCTGCCGTGGCGGAGGTTTGCACTCTACGAGTGCCTCTAGTTTAGTTATGACTTAGTGTTGTATTAGTTTCTCAGTTAATGGAACATTGCTCCCGTTTTGTTTTATTAGCTTAGCGGCCCTATGGGCCGATAAGGCATTGTCATGGTTTGGCGTCTGTTGTCCGTTGTCCGGAACATTTTTATCTTTTTTCTGGCCTGATGAATTTTCGTATAAATTTGCGATAACATACTACTAGACCATATCTCCAGACTTTTGTTTCGGATTTTTGATTGAATAATTTTTGTCCCTTCTATGGGCCTTTGAAATTTTGGCCCCAATGTTAAAGATAGGACTGAGAAGTTTTAAAAAATTGTTTCTCAAAATTGCGTGATAAATTTTTTTCTAAATCAGGTAATCAACTTACCTTAGTACCGTCAATGTACAGTGTAAGCGCCATTCTGATTGAATCGACGGAACTGGGCCCAGTGGGGGCACTGTTCTTTATGAATGTCCAAGATGGCCCGTGGAGGCCGAATGGGTGCAGACTGAGATTAAGTTTGTATCATCGACATACAGGAAGTCATATATGACCTATATCTTGGCAATTTTAAATTCGACCGCAGATGAATTTGAAAGGTCAAACTCAAGGTCTGGGAAAATATTATCAATGTTAAAAGATATGACTTGAGATTTCAAAAAAATATTTCTCAAACACTGTAATAAGTTTTTTTCTAAATCTGGCAATCAGCTCACCTTGATACACTTTATGTATAGTGCAAGTGCTATTTTGTTTGAATCAATGGAAGTCGGTCTAGTGGGGGTGCTGTACTTTAACATTGGGTCTTATAGAGAATGGGCAAAATCGCCCGTGGAAGCTGATCGGTTGCAGAGCAAGATTGCGTTTGTATTACTGACATGTAGGAAGTGATAGATGACCTATATTTTGGCTCTGTTAAAGTTCACCTCAGACGGCCTTGATAGGTCAAACCTGTGGTCAAGCAAAATGTTACAATTTTCAAAGGCTTCTAGGCTTGAAGACTATATTGAAGACTGGCAACGTATGTGTATTGAACATTTATAGGAAGTCATATATGAACTTTCATTTGGTGACCTTAAATGACCTTCGGTAACCTTCGAAGGTCAAACTTCGCATAGTGAAATTTCAATGACTTCTATCACAAAAGCTATTAGAAATAGAGCTTAGGTTGGTATTGTGGGTGTATAGGAAGTCATGTATGAAGTTTCATTTGGTGACATTGAACTTGACCTTCAGTGACCATGAATGACCAAACTTCACAGTGAAATTTCAATGACTTACATCAGCAAAATGATTATAGATAAAGTTTTGGTTTGTATTGGAGATGTATTGGAAGTCATACATGAACTTTCATCTAGCGGCCTTGAACTTGGCCTTCGGTGACCTTCGAAGATCAGACTTCACATAGTAAAATTTCAGTGACTTCTATCACCAAACAATTGCAGATAGAGGTTAGATTTGTATTGTGGGCATATAGGAAGTTATGTATGAAGTGTCATTGGGTGACCCTCAACTTGACCTTCAGTGACCTTCCACGGCCAAACTATACACTGAAATTTCAATGACTTGTATCAGCAAAATCGCTACAGATTGAGTGTAGGTTTGTATTGGAGACGTATAGTAAGTCATGTATGAACTTTCATTTGGTGACATTCAACTAGACTGTTGGTGACCTTTGAAGGTCAAACTTGACATAAAAGAATTACACGACTTCTATTGCCAAAACGGTGGCCGATGGAGTCTAGGTTTGTATGAGAGACGTATAGGAAGTCAAATATGAACTTACATTTGGTGACCTTCGTATTGACCTTCAAAGGTCAAATGTGACTAAGTGAAAATTCAATGACATGTATCGCTAAAATGGTCACAGATAGAGCCTAGGTTTGTGTTACTGACATTTATGAAGTCATGTATGAACTTTCATGTGGTGACATTCAACTTGACTGTCAGAGACCTTTGAGGGTCAAACTTGACAGTGAAAGTACAATGACTTGTATCACCAAGATGGTCAGATTGAGCCCAGCTTCGTGTAAAGACATTTAGGAAGTCATATATGAAATCCATTTGCTGACCAAAACTTGACGTTTTGTGACCTTTAATGTTACAATTGACGCATTACATTTTCAATGACTTGTATCGCCAGAACTGCTTCACAGCTTAAGATTGTGTTTGTGTTACAGGAGGTCTTATAAATGTATGAGAACTTTTATTTAGTGGTCTTGACATTGATTTTCTTGATTCAAATGTCAAACTTCGCATAAAATTTTCATACCTTGTATCTTCACTATAAGGTGCTTGTCTGTAAGCTACAGGACCCTTGGTCCTATTTTTATAGTTTTGTTAATTAAATCAGCTCTTCACTTCCAGCCTTGGTGCATGTGACTGTCATTTTACTTCACGGTCCTCCAGCCCGCTGGACAGCTGCTAGGCATCCGGCAGGAGCAGAACCGTTACATGTATGCATTTTTGGTGAAAATATATGAAAAAATACTATTGTAGGCAATGAGAACTAAAAATATTCCTTCAAGTATATTGAGGTAAAAATATGGGTAATAAACAAACAAAAATACTGAAAACATTATTTTTTTTTGATAGCAATTGAAAGGTGACTCAAATTTTATTTTTTGGCTCTCATATAGCTTGAATGCATGTTTGAAGGCTCATTCCATGATTATTGACCCTGAAAAATTAGTTCAGACTGGTTTGAGGCATTGATTTGCAGAATTACCTCCGATGGTCAGTTGTTATTAACGAAGTCAGGTGTAAAGAAAGTCTAGGCAATCAGAGACATTAATTGTTCAATATTTGCCAGGAGGGGTAGGAAACCAGGGCTGGATTTGGATTCAAAAATGGAATTAAGGGCCTCTGATGTTCGTTATCTGTGTATGAAAAGAAAACAAAAATCAGCGCTTCACAGATCGACACGACAGCTCCATGATGAAAATAATGGTACTAGAAGTGAAGAGATGAAAGTATGAAGTTCTACTATTTCTAAACGCCTGTGTGAAAATGGTTCGATTGGTCGTGTTGCTGCCAAGAGCTGGCCATATCAAAGAAAGTTTTGAGTTATGAGCCAAGAAATTCTAGAATTGGACACCAACAGACTGGGAACAAGTCCTTTGGGCCCATGGATCAAAATTTTGAATTTTCTCATCCATAGGCAGAACTTAGGCTGTAGAGTTGGTGAAAACAAAAAATAACTGTTTAACCCCTTCAGTAAAATATGGAGGTGGTAATATTATGGTTTGGGGTTCAGTCAACTCAAAAGGAGCCGGTGATCTCATGTAAATAGATGGAATCATGGATCAAAAGAAGTATCACAGCATCCTTGTGAAGCATGCATTGCCATCTGGAAAGAGACTGGTTGGGGATTTTATTTTCAAGAAGACAATGATCCTAAACACACTTCTCAGTTGTTCAAGAATTATCTCAGTCAGAAAGAATCATCTGGTGACATAAAAGTTATGACTTGGCCAGCGCGAAGTTCAAACCTTAATCCAACTGAGCAAATCTGGGATTTGTTTCATACCAAAATAAACAAATCTGTTGTCATATCAAAAGATTCTCCTTGGAATGCATTTCAAACTATATGGAATGGTTTAGCGAATAAGGAAATAAAAAAAGTGAAAACTATGCCTGAAAGATTAAATACTGTAAACAAAGCAATGAGTGACTGTTCTAGACAGTGACCTCTTCTCTCAAAAAGACTGTTCATTTTGTTTTCACTATTTAGTGTTATCTGTTTACATAGTTTCATCTATAAGATCCAATATTGAAGTACATGAAGTACTCAAATAGTACTGGGTTTCAGATTTATCTTCATTTTGTTAAGTGTATATAATCATCACTGCATACTACTGTATAAACATGATGTAACAAATCTCATTAACCTATGAGGGGCACAGTGACTGCAGCGCCAGCTGACTTTTCCAATTAAAGGAAGCGCTCATGCAGCTGAGCGTCTCCTGCATGAGCCAGGATTCTGAGCATTTTTGTCACTTTCTTTTTGGCATGATTTTAACAACCTTTTTAAAATTGGCACGGGAGGGTTTTCTCTGGGGCAGGAGAGGATGCTAACTTTTTTTTTTTTATAGCCTACTGCTTCTTTGGTCATACGGCATCCTACACAAAAACCTTCTGTAAATAATGTAATGGTGTTTCAATGTCAGCAGCTCTAATTCCAAAGTAACCTGTAAAATTCCTTTTTTCACACAAAGCCCTTTCGCCGGATCTCTAAATCGGTGAGTCAAAGTGTGACACAGTAGCCAGACTGTGTAGAACTCCGATGGGACTAATTTGACATCTGTTAAATTCCCTTCAATGCAAGAGGACATACTCAGATAAGTTTGCCAAAGCAAATACAGATGAGAAAACTTGGTTGTATGAAATATGATAGCTTCTTCTCAAGGGTCGTGGTTGGTTAAAATCTTTTGATAGTTTGTTTCAAATTTAGTTAAGGGAAAAATGTTGAATGAAGTTTTTTTTGTGTGTCTAAAACCCCATTTGTCAGGCTGTGAACTTTAATGACGGTTGTGTGTCAGCTTGCATTGCAATACTGGCCATACTCCTGTGTGATTAAAGGCCTTATCTGCGCAGTCTTGGGGATAAGTCATTGGAGCGTTACTGTACGCTCTTATAGGATATGGATAGACGTAAGTCACAGATCTTACATGCACGATTCAAAATATCTTGGGCACTATCCAAAAAAAGCATGGGCAGTACATGTTTTTAATCAATTAATTGGCGCATTTCAAGTGTATCAATAATATTTTCATCTTCCCTACCCTTTAAATGCTTCTGCCTTTGTCCCCTGGCAGATTGCGACTATAACAACACACTTCACTAGGCAAGGAATGGACAGATTTATCCCTGGAACAGACCTGCTTGTGCTGGACCATTGAGACTGTCTGAACGTTATAAAGCAATACACATTTGTTTTCATTCCCATTTTGATAAGTTGTTTAACATTTATTTCTCTCATAGAATATTACGTTCAAATATTGACAAAACAGTCGATTCATCTTGGTGCTTAAAGTATGGAAAACCGTGCACTTTAAAAACATGAAAAACAAATAATAAGGTTAAAAATGCATTGCGTTCATTTAAATTGTGACATATGAGTGGGAAAAATTAAAATTAGTCCAAAATAAAATAATCACGCTAGCAGTAAATCCCTGGGACCGGGGGTTTTTTTTTTTTTTTGAGAAATATATTAATTCATCATTGAAATGTGAAAATAAAACCAAAACTGCTTGTTTAAAACTTAGGACTTTCAAACAAACCATTTTGCCTTCCTGCTAAACCATAGATAAAGAATATCTCTGCCAATATTTCAGTATAGTTGTAGTTTTCAGTCTTGTAATGTGTGGACAGGTTTGCATGTTTTCATATTTTTTTCATTGAAGGACAAATCTAGCATTGTATTGGCTACTTATCCTCAGACACATGCCAGCGACTGTTGCTAAATTGGCCATTGGCCTGTAGTATTGGTTGTTGCTGTGATTATCTAATTCATATCAATTTAGTCTTCAGCAATGATGAATTTTGTTAATGTTATTTTTTAAATATAATTTGGCATCTCCAATCTCACCCGAATCTGGAATACCCAATTGGTGAGCTATGTGCAAGGCACAAGCCTTGCTCGTTTGTGACCCCTTGCTGCCAATTCAAGGAGAGTGAAGACAGTTCACGGCTCTCCTCCGAAGCACGCGCCTGTCATCCACTGCCTCTTATACACTTATTGGTTGAACCTTCGCGAGTTCAGAACGAGGGCCCTTCCCGGCAGTCCCTTCCCAATTTGTAACCCTGTAGCCCAATGGCCAGTTGTGTGCTACTGAATTTTATTTTTATTATAAATGATATTTCACATTGTATTTCACATCTAGACATTTTGTGAACTTTGACTTACTTCCCACTTGTACATAACATACAACATAGCTATGTACATAACATAGCTAATGCACATTATCTGAGTATTGCACCATTAAAATATTAAATGAAAGTGTAACATGGTTAATGGCCAGTTTTAAAATAGCAGTATATCCATAATCACTACACCAGTGTGAATGACGCACGCGAATATGCGCACCATTATTTGCCTTATCAGTAAAACTGCAAAAACAAAATCTGACTCTGCATTTGATCTTGTAATGAGACTGAAAACAATATTTTCTGTTACTGTCCTTAAAAAATGAACTATTCTGCCACTGGTGTGAGATAAGTTTGACTCATGTCAAGGATAAGACTATTTCGCTAACGAAATGAGTCAAAATAATCTTACATTAGCAGCCAAATTTTTTTTTTTCTCCGAATGAAAAAAGGTAATAAAAATAAAGGCTTTCAGTCTAATACAAGATTAAAATGCTTGGTAAGATTTTGTTTTGCGTAAAAAATAACAAGTATCTGTTCGAAATTAGGAAATTATGTTTGTCTATACCACAAAACGTTTGACTAGCTGGACACAGAGCCCAAAGTTTCTCATTCCTTCTCTGCCTTCCCCCTCTCCATCTCTTCATCCCCTCCCTCTCCCCTGCCCCACAGCTGTCCTCCAGTCATCTGAGCAGCTCCTCGCACCTGGGGGCCTCCGTCCCATCTATCCCCCAGTACCTGCAGTCCCAGCTCTCCACTCCCTGCAGCACCTCCCCTGAGGCCAGGAGGACCCAGCAGGACATCTGCACCCTGTCCCAGAAGGGTGAGACTCCCGGCCCGATACAGACACCACTGTCGAACCTTCATCCCTGCTGCTACCCTGTGATACTTCATACATTGCCGAGTCCAGCTACCAGTATCCTTGAATCCCTTTGCGCAGAATACAAATAACGCCAATTTTTTCCTGTTGTGCACAAGCCTATTTAGGCTTTATAACTCAGTACTTGCGTCACAGAGACTCTGGAAAATTATTTCAGTGAAGCAAGTTATTTGGAATTCAACTCTAGAATTATTAAGGAGTTAAATTTCAGAATTTACGGACACTGGCGTCTATATCTGCGCAAAAGGGTAAAAAAAAGAACACATTCTTGTTTGATTGTTTTTTTTTTTTTTTGCAAAAATGATGAATCTATCTCCTAAAATTACAACATATGGCACTGCAAAGAGAAAATGTCCACTGTAAAACTTGATAGCCTTACTAAGTTCTGTGAACTTACTACTTCTGTTTAACTCCACTAGTCATGACAGCCTTAAGATATTGAACTCAAATTTCAAGTTTTCTAAAATTAAAAGTTTCCGTTGTTTTGACTAATTGTGAGTTGAAACAAAGCTCATCTTCTGGTTGAGTCGACTCGCATTAATTGAGTTTGCTCAAATTTTTGTGGGCAGCTGGTGAACTTTCCTTTCTGAGTTAGACCACCTTGAAGTGAATTACAGCGTGCTGTTGAAAGAGGCACATTTCTATCTGCGCCACCCCTAGCTTGCAGTGATCTCGTCTCTGTGTTCCCTCAGTGCACACGTCTCTGAAGTCAGTGCTCGACACCCTGGTGTCTGAGCAACAGAGGCTAAAGGAAGCCTTCAGCAGCCCTGATCTACGCAAGTCCACATCCCGGCAGCTCGCCAGTCTGTGCACTACTCTCTCCGAGGTGACCTTAACCCCACAAAACCTACCAGCCCAGATACGGCTCAGTCCAATACAGCTGCTGTATTCAGGCCTACCAAAGAAAACGGCCAAGCTGTAACAAAAGTTTGTCAGATGTCTACCTTTTTCAAATAACCAGCAACACAAAATGGAAAACACGCCAGATTCCCGCAAAACTTCGCACCACAACACTTAAGCCGATACATTTTCACCTGAACCAAACCCACATAAATCGAACGGCCTGTAACGAACCCAGAGACAAGCCAACTGAGAATGCGCACTCACATATTCGAACTTGTGTAACTTCAGGTCTCTTTTAAATTCTAGTGGAGATTCCTAGGTTTCCAGCGATCCCAAATATGGCCTGCTGAATTACAGTGGAATGAATATGAAATTGGGTACAAGATCTAGGTACCTTTCAATGCGATGTAATGTAAAACATGGTGCTCTGGGGTAGAATATTTCTTTCAAGTGTGATGTAGCTTCAGTGAGGTGCTACAACCAGCAGATAAAGAATATGTACTATGTGACATTGTCCTACAATATGAAAAAATGCCTTTTCTGACTTTTAACCTATTTAACATTGCCCAGCATTACTCCACCACCTAAACCTTTCCTTTAGAAAATGGCTCTTAGAAGCTAAAAAAGATCCATGACAGATTGCTGTACTGTCAGAGCTACAGTTTTACAGCAGGTCTTAAATCGGTCGCGACAGCGTAGCAGACACATCTCACCTGAAGTGTGAGGCCTGCTCATCAACAGCATGTCATATTTGCAGAATTTGCTTCGTTGGCTGTGCTATTTTTTAACGTATTACTTGACATTTGTGAACATTTGGTTTCATGCAGAAAATGAGCACTCAATTTGTTCCCCTGTTTCAGTTACTTTAGAAGTCCACAGAAAAATGTTCTTTCCGTTATACTGCTTTATAGTGTCAGTCCTTAATCTTTTTCATCTTCAGAAATGTTATTTCCCCCATTTCAATAGATATTAATTCAAAGCAAAGCTATGCTTAGGAGCCTAATCATTAGTCATCTTTGAAGACAATTTAGCTCTTGCGTATTTTGGAGACATGAGCCCAGTCTCATCCCGACGCAGCATATAGTGACGCTACCTGACCAAGCATCGAGGAAAAAGGAGGCTTTTGGCGTCATTATTTGGCGGCAGTTTAAAACTAACCCCATCCTCTAACCTCCAACCCTTAACTTCAACCCAAAGCGTCAAATAGGGATGCCAAAAGCCTCCCTTCTCGTTGTGTGTCAACGCTTGGTCAGGAAGCATCACTATATGACGAGTCGGGACGAGAATCTGTTGGACACAACCAACAATCAATCTGATGCAGTAAACTTGAGCAATAAATTAAACCTCATTTTTAAGGTGAGGTTCATTTTTTATTTATGATGCAAGCTCTTACAAGTGAGTCACCATGTTTGAATATGTGATGGCACTTTTATTATTTGGTACTGTTTTGCCAAATGTCGCCGTGAGTGATTCCATTACATTATTTATCTTTATCCGGAAAAACTTTTGGATTGACACTTGACGTGATTATTTAGATCCCTAACTAGTGTCCCTGCATGTGTACGTGTGTGTGTGTGTGTGTGTGTGTGTGTGCATGAGTCCAGCTGGAGATGCAATCCCGTCTGACAAAAGTCCACTCCCTGTCTGTGTCCTCCGACTCCTCAGAGGAGTCCCAGAGCACTGTCTGCCCCGAGCAGGTGTGTTACTGTCCTAAAGTCCGTCACTGTCAATACTTCTGTCCACTAATTACCCTTCTCATCTGCCCTCTTCCTTCCCCCACTTGGGTTCTTTAATAGGGATTTTTGATCTACAGGAATTGTTGGTTAGAATGCTCAGTGTTCAGGAACAACTTTAAAAACCAGCGGCGGTTGGTGAACTGGTGATAGGGGAAGCTCAAACCCAACCCTAAAAAGTAATGACTGGTCATGACCTGTTTTCAATCATTTAATTAAATTACAGTTACAGAAACTCCAAAGACTCTCAACATTATCAAGTGTGGTCAGTTTTCATTAATAACGCATACCTGTCAACTCTCATGCATTCGGCGTGAGTTTTAGTGGCATATTTATGTTCCCGCTATCGGCAGTTCACCAGCCGCCACTGGTACAAACCTCTCTTGTTGCTCTCACTTGCTAAAACTCGTGTTCTTTCCATTCCGTCTGTCCCTCCAGCAGGGTCACTTCTCATCTATCAGGCGATCCAAACGACACACCTGCCGCCGAGCCCCCTCCATGGCTGAGTCTACCTCAGAGTACTTTGATGCCTCCGAAACTTTCGTTTGCGATTCTTCCTCTGATGAATCGGGAGTGAGCGACGACACCACAAGCACCTCCGAGCCTGAAGAGCAGCTGGGTCAGTCTTCAATTACGGCAGATTCTAGACACTGCACTCGGAGCCATGGTTATAGCAGCATTCTTGCTTGTATGCTCTTAATTAGATAGTTCAGATTTTTTGACATGTTGCATGAAAAATTGTATGAAATACACTCTCGCAGTGTAGTGCATGAGAGGTGATTTTTTCGTTAATGTGTCCTATGAGTTCTGACTGAGCTTCCCAAAGTTTTGAAGTAAGTAGTTCGGGCTAGTTTTCTGGGGTCACAAATAGTTTTGCTTCGAAAAACAACGTATGTTTTCAAGAGTAATATATTTGTGTCACAAAACCATGATCTGTGAATAAGGCTGAGTGAAATGCACCTTAAAAAAATACGTTTATGTACTCTCCTTCACTTTCAAATTACAGCAAGAACTAGAGCCACTCTGAAGTACCGTGCCAGTATTTCTGCTGCGCCTGACACGGCTGCTCGCCTTCCCAAGGACACCGGCCGCCGCACCACTCTGCCTGCCCCCGGCCCGGACAACAGTCACATCGGTTTGATGACTATCCTCTACAACAATATCGGAAAGGACCTGTCGCGCGTCTCAATGCCCATTCCTCTCAACGAGCCCGTTTGCCTGCTGCAGAGGCTCTGTGAGGAGCTGGAGTACTCCGACCTGCTGGACACTGCCAGTCAAACCGAGGACCCCTACCAGAGAATGGTCAGCGTTAGCATTCGCTATCTTGCTCTTTTTAGTATTCATATAAACTTAGAACGTGTCTGTAAAACAATTTTAAGATTTCATTTGGTATTGGGCCATCATAAAATACAGTTTAAATCCAAGAACCTTGTGGTATAAGTTCTTCAGTCATATTTTCACATACCCTGAGGTAAGGATGGGAACATGACTTTTATAGTTACCTGAGTCAATTGTCCTAGTTTTCTCAAAACGGACATTTTGTGCTTGAGGTACTTTTGGCCCTGTGGTCTTGAATGAGCTGAATGTAAGGATCTATTATGCAATCAGACCCTTTTTTTCTCAAAATATACATTATGTGACTTAAGTACCAGGGTCCTCAATTTGACATAGTCCTATGTTGCTTCTGAGTGAGATTCACTAAGCAAAATGCAACATTATGTAATAATGTTTAAAAAGACTGCAGTCAATCCTGCCATTATTATTGCTTTGCTGAGCCTCTGGTGCAAACTGGAATATTAACTATAACTGTGATTACTGTAGACTGTAATGCCCCCTGAAAATCTGCATTTTCCAGAAGATTTTGAGAAGAATTCTCACAGGCATGATGAACTTAACTTAAGTTTCAGGTGAGGTTTACATAATCGTCAAAAACAAATATCCAAAACAGCAAGCTGTGAAGCAGGTGTTATTCGCTGTAATTAGCAGGTGCATTTCAACGGGCTGATTACAAATTAAAATATTTCTGGAACTGTGCTCAAAGCTTACTAAATTATTCAAGCTTTGGGATGAAGTCCAGTTTTAACAAGTAAGAAGCCACTGCCTGGCTCAGCTGCGGCTGATAACCAAGATTGCCTTGATCCCATTGGCTAGCCTCTGCGGCATTTCACAAATTGTAAAACGTTCAGCGAATAGTCCTCCAGTAATCTTACATGAAAAAACTGCCTGCCTGCTCCCTGTCTCTCTGTATGGCAAGCCATTTCATTCAAACCCGAGCTTCAGACCACTTATCCAGTTACCAGACACCCACAACCCAAATTGTACACCTTGTTCTCTTTACAAAAACTGCTTTCATGAAAAACTGACTGATGAACATTAAAGATTTGACTGACATTATAAATCATAGGTTGACCTAACTTGTAAATATTTGTGCGAAGTAATTACTAACCCAATGAGAGACAGGGTGCCAGGACTCAGGCGTAGACACAAAGTTAGTCTCACAAGCTTTTTTATAACACAGGCTAAGTCATAGAATACATTTCCTTATCAATCAGGAAGAAGTACCTGTGCATGATATATATTGATTGAAGAATAACAGTATCAATATTATGCCAATTTCCTTCCTTCAGAAAATCAATCTTTCTGAACTACAAATTTGAATACCATTAGCTCTGTATAGATGAAGTGGTTGCTACAGAGGACAACGAATTTTTCAGTCACAAGGAAGCATTTTTGAATTGCTTGATAGATGGTATGAGCAAGTATATAGTGCAGTTTGCACATGAGGCTTAGCTGAGGAGTTTAATTTATACAGCTGCTGAAAAACAGGGTTGGAACTGAACTCGCCAATATTGTGAATTGTGTTCAAGGTTGCTCAGCTCCGGCTGATAACCAAGAGTGCCTTGATCCCATTGGCTAGCCTCAGCGGCATTGCACAAATTGTAACACGTTCAGCGAATAGTCCTCCAGTAATCTTACATGAAAAAACTGTCTGCATGAATTGCTTGATAGATAGTATCAGCAAGTATATTGTGCAGTTCGCTCATGAGGCTTAGCTGAGGAGTTTAATTTATGCAGCTGCTGAAAAACAGGGCTGGGACTGAACTCGCCAATATTGTTAATTGTTTCGAGGTTGCTGGTGAATATTCAATAACTGAACCAGATGTGCCATCTAGTGAAAGAATAGTGTAACTGCGTGCATAAATAGAGCAGCTCCATGTCTGCTGGCATGAACGTCTGCACAGACGGGTTATGGGTCTGACTGGAAAGTAAACACTCGCACATACGAAGTGAAGACATAAAAACCACCGTTGAAACTAGTGACCACCAAAATTGCGAAACATTACAAATCTTATTTCAACTGTATTTGATTGTGATTCCACAGTAGTTCTTTGAAAATTTTCTTGACTCAGATAAAATTACTTCAGTTAATATAGATTGCAACCAACTGACCATTCCTTTTCTCAGAAAACCTACGGTGGCCACCAAACTTGCGAAAACGTGAAAGGTGCTTTCTTGTGTCAGTGCTTTATTTATATAAATTCAATACAATACACACCACACTCCAAAGCCAGCCTAACATACAATGTAGAGAGCATGGAGTGACTAAACAGAACTGGATAAAAAAAAGATAAAAGACTAGATGAGACTGGATTAAAAAAAACTATAAATAGAATGAATAATATTGATAAAAACAGATCTCTAAAAATTATTGCACGGAAAGCAGCAGCACAAGCCATTAACTGCAGGAGTTGGAGGGTCTGATTGCGGCCGGGATGAAGGACCTCCTGTGCCGCTCAGTCCTCGACCTCATTGTACTGAGCCGCTGGTCTGCCCAGCCAGGACATGATGGAGGGGATGGTTCTCATTATTGCAACCAAATCATCTCCATGGGAACTCAGCTGAGCTGTTAGATATCAAATCAGCCAGTCACAGGGTCCATGCCAGGACTGCTTCCCCATGCACAGAGAATCGCTGAGTCACTTGGTCAAAGAAATCCTTGCTCGTGCACACCTCAAACTCCTGCTTCTCACACAAAAAACGTTCATCCTGCCACCAACTGATGTAACCACATCATTCAAGGCACGAGACTTTGCCGAGTGCATGGATGTCTTTTTTATTTCTCTGAGTGATATAATGTTGGAATTATGGCAGTCTAAAAATGCTGTTTGCTGTTCTCTCAAGAATGTTTGGGTGATTTTTGAATGGAAAAGATAGAGAAAATCGACGTGCTTCATGTCCTTTGACTGTTCCTGTGACAACAACAAATTTTCTTATGTTTTTCTCAAATTTCATGTAGCGGGATTAAAATTTATGGAAGTTAGAGCGATTAAAGAAGTATTTTTTCATTCTGTCTGCTCTCAGCTCCCACTCTGGCTGTGACATCGCACACGCTCCAATGGGGAAATTTTTGTCCCTTTTTTTGGGAATATTTCGCACACCGCACGGTGAAACTCAACCAAAGTCAATAGGCTTCATCCTCTGACCACTGTCAACATGCATGTGAAATATGAAAAGAATCGGATAAGATCTGCAGTCTGTAGAGAGTTCACAAGAAAATCTCTATGGACGCGGACGTGCAATGACCGCAAATCCATAGTACCCCCGCACTCTGTCCGGGGCTACAATAAGATGAACAGACTCTCAGAACACTCAAGATACGTATGACCAGAATCTTTTGGATTTGACTGGTCGAATGAATCCTTTTCAGATACATTGACCAGCAAGATAAATTCCTTGCAGAAACTCATCCGAGAAGTCATTAACTCACCAGAGAGCATCACCAGGAAAGAAACAGTGTCCGGGGATGTTTGTGAGTTCCAGACTTCAGACTGCCAAAGGATTTGCAAGCGAATGTTAAAAATGGGAATTTGATTTATTGTAAAATTCGTTTGTCTTCTTAGGCTACTTCTAAGCCTGTAGTATTTGGGAAGCTTTGAAAAAATACATTAAATTCAAGCTGAACGTCAATTCCTGTCCATTTCAACCAAAATTATGAGTCATATCACCCTCCAAGTACTAATGGACTTGACTTCCTAGTTCCATTTATGTGATAAAAATAGTTTCCTTGTTTCTGCTCTGTCTAGGTATACATCGCTGCCTTTGCCATCTCTGGTTATGCCAATGCTCGCTATCGCAACAGATACAAACCCTTCAATCCTGTTTTGGGGGAGACCTTTGAGTGCATTCGAGAGGACAGGGGCTTCCATTACATCAGTGAGCAGGTCAGAACTGGGTCTGATCAGGAGGGCACACTTCTGCTCCTAATTAATCAATGACTTCTCAGACTCCATTACAGTTGTAGCAATTGTAGCAGTAATGGTACAAAGCTGACAATCAATAAGTAATGCTACCCCTAGCCAGCAAAATATGTTATTTGTAGCTTTTTCTGGTAAGTAATAGAAGATTATTGTTTTAGTACACTTCGGCATTATTTGGTGCTAAATTACTCCGACAGAACACTGTATTTTTGTTTTTCTGAGTGCATGTTCTCATCAGTTAGTTTTGAAAGGAAACAAGACAATGTGACCCTAATCCACTGTGCAGCAGAATACTATTAATAAGTACGTAAACTCCAGTTCTCTTTGCAATTAGAAATATATGAGATAGAAATGTTTCGAGAAGATTCTGCCAGGAGTATTGCCATCTGAGTGAGCCGAAATATAAGGATTGTTTAGATTAGTGTTTTAAATCTTGTCTGCTATACCTAGGTGAGCCACCATCCGCCCATTTCTGCCTGCCATGCTGAAGCCGAGAACTTCTCATTCTGGCAAGGTAGGGTTTCTAATAATAGTAATAATAATAGTGGTGAAATAATCATAATCATCGTCATCATCAAAACCATAGTTATCATATATGTAGGTGTTATCTTTATAAATTTGGATCATTATGTTTACATTATGAAATGCACTGAGTGAAGTGTTAGAGCTATTGCAAAACAATGTCATGCAGAGCTCAGACAGAACATTGACATGGAGCACTAAACACTCACAAAATGCGCATGCACTCACACCATTACTGTATGCTGTGTTTTGCAGACCAGCGTTGGAAGAACAAATTCTGGGGAAAATCTCTGGAGATCATGCCTACAGGGATGGTGAATGTCACTCTTCCCAAGTGAGTGTGAATTTTCTCATTTTATCAGCTTCGAGACAAAGATAGCTAGTTGAAACTTCTTTTTTAGAAAGAGAGTTATTCATTGCATACACATTGAGTTTTTCAAAAATTTCTCGATGTTCATGCTTCTAAAAATGTTACATGAATACCATGAATTATCAACATCATATTCTCCGTATTTTTTCTCCTTATCTGGATTATTTCCATTCTCTGGTCAAAACTGTTTACTCTGACCTATTGCCCACCTCATACCTCTAGGTTTAATGACCACTATGAGTGGAACAAAGTGGTCACCTGCATCCATAATGTACTGAGCCAACAGCGTTACCTGGAGCACTATGGCGAAGTCACGATCCGCAATCTCAACAGCAGTGTCTGCATCTGCAAGATTACCTTTGTCAAGGTTAGTTCTGCGTTCCATGGCCACTCTTTGAAAAAGGTCATTAGCGGTTGGACTTACAGTGCTGCAAAAAAGTATTTGCCCGCTTCCTGATTTCTTCCATTTTTGCCTAGTTACAATTGCCCCCTTAAACCTAACAACTGGTCTCCCCTCCATTGGCGGCAACTATTGCAGTAAAACATTTGTAATAACTGGCAATGACTCTTTTACATGGCTGGGGAGGAATTTTGACCCTCTCTTTTCTGCAGAATTTTTTTAATTCAGCCACATTGAAGGGTTTTTAAAACATGAACTGGCTCTTTAAGGTCATGCCTCAGAATCTTAATCGAATTTTAGCCAGGACTTTGACTAGACCTCTCCGAAACCATAATTTTATTTCTTTTGAGCCGTTGAGAGGTGGAGGTGCTTATGTGCTTCAGATCATTTTCTTGCTGCATAATCCATCTGCGCTTCAGAATTAGGTCCCAAACTGATGGCCGTACAGTCTTCTTCAGGATTTTCTGGTAGAGTACAACTTATGATTGCATCATTTATGGCAAGTTGCCCAGGCCTTGAACCAGCAAAGTGGCCTCAGAACATCACACTACCACCATGTTTGACTGTTAATCTGATATTCTGTTTTGTGGAATGCTTTGATAGCTTTACGCCAGATGTTAAGGGATCCATGCCTTCCAGAAACTTCCACTTTTGACTTATCAGTCCACAGAATATTATCCAAGAATTCTTGGGGGGTCATTACAATGTTTTTTGGCAAATGTGAGTGGAGTCTTTGTGTTCTTTTGGTCAGCAGTGGTTTTTGCCTTGCAGCATTCCCATAGATACCATTTTTGCTCAGTATCTCTGTTATTGTGGAATCATGAACGCTGACCTTAACTGAAGTAAGTCAGGTCTGCATTTCTTTAGATGAGTCTTTGATGCTCTCTTGGAGGAATTTTGTTATGTTGGCCACTCCTAGGAAGGTTCACCACTGTTCCAAGTTCTATCCATTTGTAGATAATGGTTCTCACTCTGGTTTGCTGAAGTCCTAAACCCTTAAAAATGGCTTTGTAACACTTTTCAGACTGATAGATGTGATCAATCTTGTTTCTCTTTTTTTCTGATCACGGCATCATATTTTGCTTTTTGCCAACTTAACCTTTCGAGACAGGTTGTGTTTCAGCAATGTTTAGATTCAGCAAAGCTGGCAGTCAATCATGCCTGGGTTCATGTTGTGTAATTGAACCCAAATATCGATGGAATTTTTTTAATTCTTTAATTTCGTAGCTTAGGGGCCAGTTACTTTGTCACATTGGGCCCAGAAGGGTTGGATGTCTTCTTTTCTTCAGTAAATTAAATCTCCATTAAAAACTGAATTTCATGTTTACTTGGGTTATCTTCGTCTAATTTTAAATTAGTTTGTGGATTTTTTGAACATATATGTGCGACATATATGCAAAAAATAGAAGTAATCAGGGAGGGGGCAAATCTATTTTCACAACATTGTATGGCTGAGGGCAGAGATGTAGATCAGTTTTGATTTTGCATATGTTATACGCAAAATTAAATGATATACTGAAGGGGAAAAAAATTTTACTCAAATCCATTGAGCTAGAGTCAGCTCTTATAGGTACAATATTCTGTAAATTTGAAGCAATGGACAAGAGAAGGAAAATGCTGATATCTTAAATTTAAAAAATTTATTTCTCAAACTGGGTTTAATGGTTATGACTAACCTCTGTCTACATTAAAATGGAAATTAGAATGACATTTGTTTTGTCTCTGTCTCGTACTCACCTCAGTCTCGTTATTGGAGTTCGGAAAATAACATGAATGAGGTGCAAGGCACAGTCATCGATGAGGCTGGCAACATCGTCCACCAGTTTGGGGGTTTGTGGCACGAGGGCATCTATTGCGACACGCTGCCCACGCCGCAGTGCGTATGGAAACCAAGTGAGTGTTAAACCAGTTAAATAACATTTCCTGGTCATATCTACTATGTTTTTCTCTGGCTGACTCGAGGTGGAATGACCTTCCCTTGGAGGTGAGCACAGCATAGACTCTTAAATTCCTCTGACACAGTCTGACAACTCACCTCTTCAGGTTACACCTCTTCGATTTTCCCAATCTTTGTTATTTGTGATTAGTTCTCTGCAATGTTGAGTGAAACTATGATTGTACTTATTATTGTAGCCTTTTATTTTCTACAGAGATTGTTTTATTTGTGCTTTTCATCACCAAGTTACTCTTCAGGGTCCAAATCCTGTAATTTTTGTACAACCCCAATTCTGCAATTGTTGGGACAAGGTGTAAGTTCTGAATAAAATCAAAACGCGATGACTTTCAAATCACACCAGCCAGTATTTTATTCACAATAGAACAGAGATAACATAGCAAATGTTGAAACTGAGAAATTTTACAATTTTATCCACAATATGAGCTCATTTGAAATTTGATGGCTGCTAAAGGTCTCAAAAAAGTTGGGACAGGGACCTATTTACCATGGTGTAGCATCCCCTCTTCTGTTTAACACAGAGTGAAGGTGTCTGGGTATTGAGGAGACAAGTTTCTTGAGTTTAGCCATTTGAATTTGATCCCACTCTTGTTTAATACAGTCTTCCAGCTGCTGGAGAGTTTTGGGTCTCCTTTGACGGACTTTTCGTTTAATTATGCGCCAGATGTTCTCAATTGGTGAAAGATCAGGACTGCAGGCAGGCCAGTTCAGCTCACGAATTCTTCTACTACGAAGCCATGCTGTTGTAATATACTGTGTACAAATGAAAACGCACCACTCACGAAATCTGGAATAGCTTCACAGATTGATATGTGAAGTATATACGTATGATGCATTTGAGATAATGAATGATTTAAGAAGACATGTAAACATCATTCAATTTCCTTCACGATAATGTTAATGCGCGAGAGAGGTTCAACTGGTGTAGGGGTCAAACAGGAAAGTCAATAACGGGTGTGACCGCCATTTGCATTGACACATGCGGTGCATCGTCGTCGCATAGAGTTGATCAGTCTCTGGATAGTGTTCTGAGGGATAGCATTCCACTCCTGAACAAGGGCAACCTCAAGTTCTCGGATGTTGTCCATCTGGCGTCGACGTGAAAGACTTCGTCCAATTTCATCCCATAAGTGCTCGATAGGAGAGAGGTCGGGTGAAAGAGCTGGCCACTGAAGCATGGGGATGTTCTGCTGTGCAAGGTACTGCATGGACACCCTTGCAGTGTGTGCCCTAGCGTTGTCCTGTTGGAACGTGTGGACATCGTGGTGTTGGTTGAAGAACGGCACAACATGGTTCTGCAGCACCTGGTCCCGGCAGTAGACGCCGTTCACCCTTCTTCTGCAGATATGGAGAGGGGTTCTGTGACGGTAGCTTATTCCACCCCACACCATAATGCTGCCACCAACGGTCCGTTTGAACGACACAATCGGCGTTATAACGTTCACCACGTCTCCGCCAAACACGTATACAGGCATCTGCGTTCCTTAAATGAAATCGTGACTCGAAAAGATGACACCGTGCCATTGTCGTAGTCGCCAATTCTGGTGCCTGTTTGCCCACTGTAGACGCTGGTTTCATGACGATTCGTCAATATGGGGTCGAAATAAGGACGTTGTGCACGCAGGCCTGCAGCTCGCAGACGGTTTCGTACGATGTTGGGGTGAATGAATCCACGTCGTCCTTGGACTCGAGCAGCCGTTCTTGTCGCTGGTAAAGTTCGGTCTCGGACATGATCCCGTACGATCTGACGGTCCTGACGTGCCGTTGTCACACGTTGTTGACCCGGTCGAGGACGGTCCCGAGTGCTCCCCGTTTGCAGAAATCTTTGATGGAGTCTTGCAATCGTTGTGTGAGCGCAGTGTAGTCGTCTGGCAATTTCCCTGGTGCTGGCGCCAATTTGAAGCATGCCTATGGCACGTTCCCGTTCAGGGGCTGTAAGTCGCGGCATAGTGTCGACGTTTCACAAGTGTCAGTGAAGAAGTGAAATTTTATTCAGATTCACATGCTTTTAAAGGCACTGTGTGCACAAATTCAGAGTGAAATTCATTTTTCCCGTGGTGTGCATGCAAGATGTCGCGTTTTTGCAAAAAATTGCCTAGCGTTACAGTTAACTTGAAATTCTCGCATTTCTTGCACCTGGCATGTCGGGTGACGTCACTGTAGTGTTGTAGTTGTATAAAAATTATATTGAAGTTCATTTGAACTTAAATATTGACTTTTTTCAAGTGGTGCGTTTTCATTTCTACTCAGTATAGCTGCAGTATGTGGTTTTGCATTGTCCTGCTGAAATATACAAGGCCTTCCTTGGAATAAATGTCATCTGGAGGGGAGCATATGTTGGTCTAAAACCTTTATATACCTTTCAGCATTCATGGTGCTTTTTAAAACGTGTCCTACACCATATGCACTAATGCATCCCCATGCTATGAGATGCTGGCTTTTGAACTGAACGCTGATAACAGGAAGGGTGGTCTTTCTCCTCTTTAGCCCGGAGAACACACCGCCCCTGATTTCCTGCAAAAATGTCAAATTTGGACTCGTCTGATCACAGGACACTTTGCCACTTTGCCACAGTCCATTTCAAAAGAGCCTTGGCTTACTGAAAACTGCGGCGCTTCTGGAAATGCTCAACAATGGCTTCCTTTTTGCATGATAGAGTTTAAGGTGGCATCTGTGGATGGCACAGCAGATTTGGCTTACTGACAGTGGTTTTTTGAACTATTCCTGGGCCCATTTGATAATGTCAATGACAGAATCATGCCAGTGAGTGATGCAGTGGCGTCTGAGGGCCCAAAGATCACGGGCATTTAGTAAAGGTCTACGGCTCAGATTTTTCCAGTTTCTCTGAATCTTTTGACAATGTTATGCACTGTTGATGATGAGACCTTCAAAGCATTTGCAATTTGATGCTGAGGAAAATTTTTTTAAAGTATTCCACAATTTTTTTCACGCAAACCTTCACAGGTTGGAGAGCCTCTGGCCATCTTTACTTCTGAGAGACTCAGCCTTTCTATGACATCTCTTTTATAGCCAATCATGTTACACACCTGATGCCAGTTAAAGATGAGCTGAAATGAAAAATGCCTTTTTAACCTTTTTAGATCACATCCCCGGTCATATTGTGTATGTATTTCACAATAATTGACAAAAAATTGCAAAGAATCAACTTCTTTGTATTCTTTTATCAAAATCCAATCACGTTTTCTTCATGTAAAACAAAATATGCCTAGCGCTTACGCAAGCTAGTACCAATCAATTTCAACCAATAATATCACAACATCCACCCGTCAATCAATCTGAAACTTTTAGCAGCACAGAGCTAAGATTCATTCGTTAGCTAGCTATCGTGGTACGTCGGTGTGTCTTTGGGTGTTCGCCACCTCAAACTTTGTTTCGTTTCCCCAAAATACCGTGGTTACGGACCCGCTGGCTAGAATTTATTCACTTTGAGGAAAGTGGTAACTGTGACAGCTCCAGATTATGCACAAGGTATTTTACAGTGGACTGCTTCAGCAACTACATGGAGCATAGGATGGGCTTCACCTCTCTCTCCCTCACGGATCCTGCTGTCCCGTGTTTATGTCCTGCCCACTCTTCAAAGGTCAAATCCAATTCCGCCAAATGTTTTGTCCCGCCTGTCTATGCTTTTTCACTTGGAAATACATCACGATACGGAAGTCAGATACTCTCGAAATGCCGTTTCAGCTCGATTTTAATGTAATTACTTGCTAAATGTTCTTTCAGCCGATTCTCTTACATATTACTAGCTTTTTCAGCCCTCTTTTGCCTGTGTTCCAACTTTTTTGAGACCTGTTGAAGCCAGAAAATTTGAAATGAGCTCATTTTGTGGATAACAATGTAAAATGTCTCAGTGTCAACATTTGAAATGCTGTCTATGTTCTATTGTAAATAACATATTGGCTCATGTGATCTGAAAGTCGTTGCATTTTGATTTTATTCACAATTTACACTTTGTCCCAACTATTTCAGAATTGGGATTGTACTTATTGATTCACTTAGTTATGTACAGTACTGCTCCTGAAAAGACTGAAATCAAACTAGTTACAAGGCCATAAGTATAAAGTGAGAAAGACGATAGTAACTGGTTAGGGACTGGTCATCATGGTTGGCTGAGCAGATCATGTATATATATTATTGGTGAAGTGTATTCCGGTGCAAGGCTTGCCGTCAGCTGTCTGCATGAGTCTAACCTTTTGTTAGTACACCATGCAGCTCAATATATGGCAATGTTATGTCGCCTTACAGGGTCAGATACTGGCCTTGGTAAACACTGGTCACTGGCGACGAGAACAGCCGAATGGAAAATAAAGCCCAAATTATGAACCCCAGAATCGTGCAATTACGTCAATAACAATCCTAAATAGTAATATAAGTGGGTGTACAGCAAGCTTAATTTTACTTTTCCACTTTGTGATGGCACTACATTTGCATTTCTGACAAAAACCAGTACCGTCCAAAGCACAATGTTATTAAATGTCCAACCGATACTTTTCCAATAGGCTACTTGGGGATTTCGTGTTATGATATTCTGTGTCAAGAAAATTGGTATGTATTTAGCATGTATATCCTGTAATAAGTGTTTTTCGCTCATTTAGGACATACAAAGCAGAATCTCTGACATATAGTCACTTCGTCTTTCACTTCTCAAATCAATACGTTAGTTCACTCATTCCGCTCGCTATTTCATACGCCAACCCAATTTTTTAAGTCTTTGAAGCTTTGTTTGGTCTTGCAAGATGTGTCGACGTAATGAACTTAGTAGGGATGCACCGAAATGAAAATTTTTGGCCGAAACCAAAAATGAGGAACACTTGGCCGAAAACCGAAAACGAAACACCGAACGAAATTATGCCAATTTTTAGTACCATTGCATTTATGGCTAAGACTGTGTACTAACCTAACTAAAGTCAAGGCATTGCAATGGCACAAATTAACATTCACGCTTCAAAAAATAAATCTATTACAAAATTATGAAAATATTTATTTAGCACTGACATTCCAACAAAGCATAATATAAAATAAAATAAAATAATGAATAAAATTTTTAACTTGGCCCCACTCATGAATAACCCACAGGCCTATGACTGACTGGCCTATTACTGGCTGCTGAAAAATTTCAAAATATGTTACGTGACAACAACAGCAGCCCACTGATTGGTCAGAGAGAATAGAGCTTGGCAACCGACGTCACTGCGCAATGCATTCTGGGATGTAAACAATAGCGCGCCACCATATTCTGAGGCCATATCGTGCTAGACTAAATTAAAACAGAGCTAAAGAGACACACTAACTTGGTGTAAACTAGTCGAAAGCGCTGAGATGCCAAGTCTCACACATTCGGTGTAAGCCTCGCAAATTTTTTAGGTTTATTCAGCATATTCTGCATTTATTCATTGAACACTTAGTGAGAGTCTCATGCGGAATTAAAATCCTTGTGCATTGAAGTTTCCGATTCACTTGCGTAAAGGTGCACCTCATCACAGGTAACATGGAAAGCGATTACGACGCCGGACTTCCCGTGCTTCTCTTTACTCAGGGATTGGAAACAATGCATCTGTTTCATGATCGTTTAAATTGTCTTCATGAAAGAAGACCATTTGAAACGTCTTTATGCAATTCAATTGCTTTCAATCCCTCAGTAAAGACAAGCCTGAGAATTCCCAAGTCATAATCGATTTCCTTGTCACTGTTAAGGAAATCCACCATAATGAACGTGAAACTGATTAACTTGATGCACAATGATTTAAATTCCGTGAGTGAATTTCTTCAGTGCGCTTTGGTTGAATAATTGCTGACACAGGAACGTGAATGCCACTAAGCAGAGTTGTGACCAAGTCATCATGTCCAAGTCAAATCAAGTCACTGGTCATTAGCTCAAACTCAAAGCAGACGACGGAGAGCAATGAGGAGTGAAGGGGGCAGGGGAACAAATTAGACAATGAGCTAACGAATTAACAAGCAGTGTGGGGAAAGCTGAGAGAGTTAGAAGCTTAGATACATTTAGGATCAGAGAGGGGTCAATGTCAACATGAAATGCAGCTCATGGCTCTCTCAGTTTTCCCCTCTCTGCTTGTAAATTAGTTAGCTCATTGTCTAATTTGTTCCCCTGCCCCCTTCACTCCTCATTGCTCTCCCTCGTCTAGTATGTGAATATTGCCAAGGCCATATTGCCTTGAGAATATATTGCCACTGTCTATGAATACTCTGTGCCGTTTACCGATATCATTACTTTGTGTTTTTATGTGGTACTTATTTAATGTGCAACAGAATCGGACACAACACCAGCTGCTATCCTATGCATCAGGACTGTGTCAAACAGGAATTGCAATTCAGCACTCGCGGACTTCTCCCGATTTAAAACATACAGACAGGCGCGTGCTGGCCGCAGTTTTTGCTTGCGTCATCACAACATTCTGTTTCGGCCGTATTGTTTCAATGTTAAAAGTTCGGCCGAAAACCGAAAATGCATTTTCTGCCTTTATCAGCCAAAACTTTTCGGTGCCCGAAAATTCGGTGCATCTCTAGAACTTAGAGGCATGTTTAATTTTTTGCAAATTTTTTTCTCAATTAATTTCTGCTTGAATTTGTATATATTTTGGTAGTCCTAATATAAATGGTAATATTGTGTGGCAATATCGCCCATAGAGGAAGACAGGTTCCATGAAAAATCCGTCACTGTAAGCAGACCCCCCTTGGTGAAAACTCAGTTAGCCATAGTTACTAAGCTGATAGGATATCGAAACAATATCATTAGCTTACTGGTTAATCTTTCGTCTTTTCGCAAACAATACTGTATGCATCTCTGGATTAGAGTGTCAGCTAATTGCTAATGAGTGGTGTCAGATGAGACTTTTTTTAAGTGGTTTTGAGTCATTCAGTAACCAGGTCTGTGACTTTGACCCAATTTGGTCTCAAAATTTAATCAGGTGAGCCCATGACCAAAGCACACCTTTCCTGAAAATTATGTGGAGCTTGATCAAACCATTTTTGTGTTACACTGCTGACAGATATGCAACAAAACAAATGCCACTGAAGCAATTGGGAAAGGAAATAATGCTATGAAACAATGTGACTCGAAAATAAATGATTTGATTGAACTCTGCTGTAATCATGGCTTTCCTCTTACCACCGCTGACACTGACTGTTGCCCCACAGCTCCTCAGCCAAGTGAGCATTTCACGTATTACGGCTTCTCAAGATTTGCAATGGAGATGAATGAGCTCACCCCAGAGCTGCTCCCGCTGCTGCCCCCGACTGACACCCGCCTGCGTCCAGACCAGCGGTGAGTGACCACTTCTTTCTGGGTCCAGGAGCAGCACGTGAATGGTTCTCTTTAGCTCTTGGACCAGAGAGTGAGTGAGTGGTTCTTTGTGGCTCTTGGAGCTGTGATTGACTGGTTCTTTCTGGCTCCTGGAGCTGTGAGTGAGTGATTGATTCTTTTGCTCCTGCAGCAGCGAGCGAGTGCTTCTTTCTGGCTTCAGAAATAGTGAGTGAGTGGTTCTTTCTGGCTCCTGGAGCTGTGAGCGTGTGGTTATTGGCTCCTGGAGCTGGGAGTGAGAGGTTAATGGCTCTTGGAGCTAGGTGTGAGTGGTTATTGGCTCCTAGAGCTGGAAGTGAGTGGTTATTGGCTCCTGGAGCTGGGAGTGAGTGGTTATTGGCTCCTGGAGCTGTGAGTGAGTGGTTATTGGCTCCTGGAGCTGTGAGTGAGTGGTTCTTTCTGGCTCTAGGACTAGTGAGTGAGTGGTTTTTTTCTGGCTCCTGGTGCAGTGAGTGAATGGTTATTGGCTCCTGGAGCTGTGAGTGAGTGGTTATTGGCTCCTGGAGCTAGGTGTGAGTGGTTATTGGCTCCTAGAGCTGTGAGTGAGTGGTTATTGGCTCCTGGAGCTGGGAGTGAGTGGTTATTGGCTCCTGGAGCTGTGAGTGAGTGGTTATTGGCTCCTGGAGCTGTGAGTGAGTGGTTCTTTCTGGCTCTAGGACTAGTGAGCGAGTTGTTTTTTTTCTGGCTCCTGGAGCTGTGAGTGAGTGGTTCTTTTGGGCTCCTGGAGCTGTGAGTGAGTGATTCTTTCTGGCTTCAGGAGCAGCAGGGGAGTGATTTGTTCTGGTTCCTGGAGCTGTGAGTGACTGGTTCTTTCTGGCTCCTGGAGCTGTGAGTGAGTGGTTCTTTGGCTCCTGGAGCAGTGATTGAGTGGTTTTTCCGCTCCTGGAGCAGTGAGTGAGTGGTTCTTTTGGTCTTCGGGAGCTGTGAGTGAGTGGTTATTGGCTCGTGGAGCTGTGAGTGAGTGGTTATTTGCTCCTGGAGCTGGGAGTGAGTAGTTATTGGCTCCTGGAGCTGTGAGTGAGTGGTTATTTGCTCCTGGAGCTGTGAGTGAGTGGTTATTTGCTCCTGGAGCTGGGAGTGAGTGGTTACTGGCTCCTGCTGTGAGTGAGTGGTTATTGGCTTCTGGAGCTGTGAGTGAGTGGTTCTTTGGCTCCTGGAGCAGTCAGTGAGTGGTTCTTTTGGGCTCCTGGAGCTGTTAGTGGGCTACCACTTTTTCAAGGGCCCCCCCACCGTGCCAAGGACCATCACAATTAAACTACTTCCCTGTCTCACTTGCACAACATCAGGCATGCTTACTTTTTTGCATACAACAATGCATCAACAATCACTTATGACTGCAGTTTAATTTTATGACTGTTTTGGCACAAAATGCTTTTCATACATCAAAGATATTCTCATACTTGGAATCCTGTACTTCCCATAGGTTTTGATTGTTAAGTGACTCTTGTTTTGGGCAAAAAAAATAATTGTCATTTCAGACAGGACATTCATGCCAGATTTAACCATTTATTTGGAATGACATACATTTGAATTTGGCAGTGACTCTGCTCAAGTGATACTCTGGAACAATCTGAGCAAGCATGACACACATGTCAGGAGATCACAACCCCCCGGCAGAGCCTGGTTCACCGTGTTTAGAAATGAATGACAATACAGTTTACAAACAATGCCGATACCATACAAAACAATGCCAATACCATATAAAGACAAGGGTATGACACAAAAAGTACTGCCAAAGACCATGCTGTTGGAAAGGAGGAGGCTGGGGAGGTGGAGGGGATGTTTGTGCAGATCTGTAATGGGTCTTGGTGGGAATGTGTGAGGTACAGTTCAGGAACCACTCGCATGAGACAGAAATCCAAAAAACGTATGCCTTTAATGGAGTCTGAGTCAAAGCCAAAAAAAACACAGGAATTGCCAAGCCAAAATACGAAATCCAAAAACGGTGTCGACTAGACAGGCAGGGGTCAGAATCAGTAAGAAAGATGAGCAGAGGTACAAAAACGATAGGCAAAAAGTCGTAGTCGATGAACAAAGCCAAGGGTCATACACAGGGCATCCAAACACAGAAATCGTGGTCATGCAAAAATGGGTCGAAATCCAGAAAGACAAAAAGAATACAAAAAGGGCAATGGCAAGAATCAAAGTCGGACAATCCAGTAGAAGATAAACAATACTCAATGGCATACGATGCGCTCTGCACAAAGAAATATTGGTCAACATTCTAACAAGAGCTGAGAGTGAAAAGACTCCTAATATACACGCAGGGAAGGTCACATGTTATACAGGCATCAGGTGTAGAGAATCAGACTAATTACTACAGGAGAATCACATGAGGGAAGCCCTAACCACGAAAATTGGCGAAAGACAAAACATGAACGGGAATCACACAAACAGCCTATGACATTTAAACAACTCCGGTCTAGGAGTTCTACGTGCACAGATAACAAGCGCAGGAGAGTAGTTAAGCACGAGAGATCTCACTGAAACTCAGGAAAGGAGAGAAACAGCAGAGCGAGAGGCGGAGATTATAACAGGGCGAATGCTGAGAAGGAATTAGTCTAAATTAATAGCGGTGCAACTTAACATATTAAACTAGAGTGCTCGTTAGTAAGTTAGTAATCTTATATACATGGATTAGTTGTGTTAGTGGACTATGATACAAAATACAAATGTTAGTCTTGTTAATAATCAGAACAAAAAGACAAAGGAAGAAA
The DNA here is from genome assembly GCA_029721435.1 of Gymnothorax reevesii. Taxonomy (NCBI): domain Eukaryota; kingdom Metazoa; phylum Chordata; class Actinopteri; order Anguilliformes; family Muraenidae; genus Gymnothorax; species Gymnothorax reevesii. The sequence continues at coordinate 56,930,810 of CM056582.1, forward strand.
ACGAGAATCGAAGGAATATTTTAGACACTGGAATTCATTTAAATCACCCGAAGTAAGTGGGCACGCAGACAGGGATGAGGGACTGAACCAACGAGATCACAAGACAGGGGAGACAAGTGCAATGGAACTGAGAAATGGAATGAACTAAAAACCTGAGTATTACAATAACCAAAAAGAATAAATAAAAGACAAAATCACAGAACACAGAACCTGAACATAAACATGACCAAAAACCATAACCATGACAGAATTGTAGAGCTTGGTTAGTTGAGATGGAGGGCACCGCCTTATTTAAAAAGACATGCAAATTAGGTACGTGACACTGACGTCCAATGCGATTGGACAAGGGATGGAGCCAAGACTGACTTCCGTGCCTGTCTGAACTAACTCTGACACTCCATTTCTGTGCTGCAAGCTCTACAGAAAAGATTGCCTAATTTATCCATCGACAATGCCTTTCCCATCAGTGGATACAGTTTTCACCCCATTGACCAAGTTTTTGACTCCACTGAGCTGCAGATTCACAAAAATGACAGTGTACTAAGTGGCTGATTACTATGAACTATGACAGCTAAATAGAAATGTTCACGCCTGTGATATTAACTGGCGGGCATTTGACTTCAAATCACACTTCGGTGGATACGCTATGTTTTGCCAAATAATCACAACAAAGTTCACCTTTTTGCTAAATTCGTTATTCTTACATTTAAAATTATGGTGTCGTCTCTCATGGCAAAAATTTTTCAAAATGATGTTTGCATTTGGTGATGAAACTCTTCAGTTTGACTAGGCAAGCTATATGGCAACAATATATTATTTGGGATGATAATGTAAACAATATTTTATTTTGAATAAGTCGCAACACTTCATTATTGATGTGACAGCTTCCATCACTACTCTCATTTTACTTAATCCAAGTGCTAAAGTTTCAGCATCATCTAGTGGACCTTTTTTTTCAACTTATTAATGGATGTTTTTTGATCGGGTGGTGGATATAGAAGATTTTTTAATCTTAAACTTATGTCAGTCATTAAGAGATGATAGGAGTGAGTAACCTTTAAATGGAGATAATGCTCATGAAGTGTTACTACAAAGTAGAGTAACAGGTTCTAAAGAACGGACATTTCTGATATATCCTGGAACAGTCTATGTGGTTATCATTTAATGTATTGTTGAACTGTTTATTTCATTTTTACTGTCATCATATACTATTGGGCATGCCGATCAGAATGCTTCCCTTGTGAACCCCGTATGCACACTACCTAAATTTGGTCTTAAAATTTATTAAATTTTATCAGTGTGTTTCACACATCAGGAAGTGGAGTATTTTTTAAGAAAAATAGTAAAATCAATGAATGAATTCATCATTGATAAAATTTATCAAAGCAAATTTCAACGAATAAAATGCTGTTTCATCGATTTTTGTTCGCAACTAATGCTATCCTAATGCAGCTGCAGTTAATTGTTCCGATTGGAGTTTAGAATGTTTACATTGAAGGTTATCGCCGAATGAACCAATCATGTTCGTCGTTACATATCGCCTGAAAATGGCGTCATCTGAGGATGAGAACGAGTCCAGTATGTCGCAAAATACGCCAAAATTAGTGTGTTTTGAAAATTCCCCTGATGTTTCTCGAGAATTGAAGCCATTGACGGAAACACAGAATGACAAATATTAGGCAAAAACTCAGTGTTCAAATTTCTTGATCCAGATGATTATTGGCTTCAATGCTCAACAAGTCTTGCCTCCCACTAACTTTATTGGAAAAAGCTCTTTAGTTTATGATGAGCACAGCATGTTAATTTACGAAGTATAGTAACTTCATGTAGTAAAGTGTAAAGGCCTATAATCCACTTCATGCAGTCAAACTCTGATTTGTAATCATTATATTATTCAATTTACTTATGTTGTATTATTGTAAAAATGATAAAGATTTGTGTGATTATTATACAAGTTACTATGTTACAGATTTGTATAATATTCATACAAATATTATTATAGACTTCTATTCATTACAGATCCATCATTTCAGTTGTAATTTACAATATCTAGTTTTGATAAAAGTTAATATAATGTCAGTCTCAAAAATAACATTTCAAAAGTTACAGTGCCCTCCATAATTATTGGCACTTCTGGTTAAGATGTGTTCTTTAGCTTCTAATAAATTCAGTTTGTTTCTAAATAATATAGGACCACATTGAAAAAAAGAGGAAAATCCAACCTTAAAGTTCATTTATTCCGTGGGAAAAAAATCCCACATTCAGAAATGATTCTTTTACATCAAATCATGTGTGCCACAATTATTAGCACCCATGATGGTAATACTTTGTCCAACCCCCTTTTGCCAACAAAACAGCACCTAATCTTCTCCTATAATGTTTCACAAGATGGGAAGAATACAGAAAGAGGGATCTTCGACCATTCCTCTTTGCACTATCTCTCCTCTGAGAGTCCTCTCCTCTGCACTCTCCTCTTCAGCTCACTCCACAGGTTTTCAATGGGGTTGAGGTCTGGGGACTGAGTTGGCCATGGGAGGAGCTTGATTCTGAGTCTGGTGAACCATTTCTGTGTAGATTTGGCCACATGTTTAGGGTTACTATCTTGCTGAAACACCCAGTGACAACCCATCTTCAGCTTTCAGGCAGAGGCCACCAGATTTTTATTTAAAATGTCCTGGTATTTCAAAGCGATCATGATGCCATGCACCCTAAGAAGGTTCCTAGGGCCTCTGGAAGAGAAACAGGCCCACAGCATCACCGACTGCAATTCTTTAACAGTGACCGTTGAAGAACTTTTTATTTCTCTTACCATCCTCCTCACTGTGAGTAGTGGCAAAATAACCTTGCATCCTTGTCCAGGCTTGTTTACCACTGTTCCAGTTGTTTTAAACTTCTTAATGATTCCTCTGACAGTAGATATGGGCAGGTGCAGGCAAGTGGCTATTTTCTTGTAGCCATTGCCTGACCTGTGAAGGTCGACACACATCTGCCTTACTTGAATGGTGTGTTCCTTTGTCTTTCCCATGTTGAACAGTGGATATGAGAAATGGCCTCTGTGTCACGTCATATTTATAGCCGAGGGAAACAGGAAGTGATGATTTACTAATTAAATGTTCCTAGATACTCTGATCAACTTTGTTAACTACTGTAAAAATGACAGAAATACTTCAATTACATTTAATTCCTAGAAATTGTTATATACATGTATATATACATGTATATACATGTATAATCATTTGATAATGACATAAACACCCCTGCTTCTAGCTTAAAACCGCGCAGATCACGGGCATCCTAGATACTTGGATTTATGATATCATTTGCTGTTTACTAGAAAAACTTGTGCATTGTTTGCAAGGATTGACTGAATTGAGTTCTGACCTATCTCTGACCCTGAAGAGACTTATTATGATGATGTTGGCAGTTGTTCAGGAGCTAGATCATAGTGGTTAGGCTATCAAATACTATCAGGACTGAATTTAGTCCACCCTTACACCTTACACCAAGTGTTGAGAATGTAAGCCAATGGCTGGTATTCACAAAGAATCAGCTTCATTCCATAGTGGCGTATGGTGGAGACAAATACAATACACCATACACCGATACGGAATGATGCCACCAAGTCCTTAACTAAGGCTTATCAAATAGACTTATTCCTGGACTATTTCAAGACTTTGTTTCAATACAAATAGATTTGTTCTTGGAATAACTGTACTCCTCCTTTGTGAATACCAGCCAATATTGTCATCGGTCAAATGACAATTTAATGCTAAAATTTGGATGTATAAAGCTGAAAATAAAAGAAATAGTTAAAAAGACTAGAACTTCTGAGGCTGAAGCTGTGGTTATAATTTTGTGTGCTTGTGTTTTATTAGGGAATTTTAGATTTTGACAGTGGTAGGTTCTGCTTATTATTGTGCAAAGGTAAAATTGACAATGATATACATGTACGAGACAACAGTTGAACTACACGCAATAGTATCAATTTTACCATCCCATAATCCACCATAGTCGAAATCCAAAATGCCCGATTTGGATCCTGGTGAAATATAAAGGAACAATTAAGACCATTATAAAATTTCAGTGTTTTTTTATATTAATTTGAGATTGAAATACTCCTTAAATTAATTTAAAATACCATCATCCTAAATAAAATGGACAAAGTGCAAGAAGGAATCCACAGTCAATCAAGTTGGTCTATAATGTTTCTTGTACAAACATTGGAAAATACAATGTTGCATCAAATGAACATTACTTTATTAAAAATCGTCAAGTGAACGTTTTATTCATTGACCTTGACAATAATTCAAAACCTGATGCCACTTGCAAGTCAATATACATACCACAGAGTGAATACCAACAGTTTACATATTAGTGATACTGACTATCCGGCTTGTCTTTTAAAAAGAACTACTTGTTTTTTACCCCCCGGCCAAAGGGGTATTGTTGTCACCTGCGTGTCTGTCTGTCGTCCGTCCATGACTTTATCCGGACCAGTACTCAGCAACTAATAATCGCAGCTTCACCAAATTTGGTATGGTAACTCACTATGACCCATAGATGTGCAAAGTCAGGTTTTTTGCTGGATTTGACCTTTGACCTTAGCGCTGTGACCTTGACCCTGGAAATTTTGTCCAGGTCATTACTCGGCAAGTAATTATCGCAGCTTCACCAAATTTGGTATACTAACTCACTCAGACCCATAGATGTGCAATGTCAGGTTTTTTGCTGGATTTGACCTTTGACCTTAGCTCTGTGACCTTGACCCAGGAAATCTTGTCCGGGTTAGTGCTCGGCAACTAATTATCGCAGCTTCACCAAATTTGGTATGGTAACTCACTGTGAGACATAGGTGTGCATGGTCACATTTTTTGCTGTATTTGACCTTTGACCTTATAGTGCTGAGACCTTCAGGCAGGAAATATTGTTCGGGTCATTACTCAGCATCTACTGATCGCAGCTTCACCAAATTTGGTATGGTAACTCACTGTGACGCATACATATGCAACGTCCAATTTTTTGTTGGATTTCACCATTCACCTTAGCGCTGTGACCTTGAGGCAGGAAATCTTGTAAGGGCCGAGGGGTATTCAGCAACGCGTTATGTTTTGATATTTCATTTAAGTGGGAATTCCCAGGAAATGCTCCACGTTCTGGCATGGGAAATATTGGTAGTGTGATAAGACATATATTCCCTACATCTTAAGACCAAATTCAGGTAGTGTACAGGAGGCGGGGGGGGTCACAAGATTGGTTTTCTGAGAACATGTTGATGCCATGCCCCATAGTATGTATTAGTTATTTTTGTTGGCTGATGTAGGGTGCCGTCGCTGCATTACCATGGTATATCTGTGGTTTGTTGAACTTAGTAGGCTCCATTTCTAAGCTAAGGGGAAGTGGAGGAGAGGCAGGCAAGGCACATGGGAGCACTCATACGCATTTCTCCTTTTGGATTTTCGCAGAAAATTTGATCTGATACCTCGAGATATATTAGTCGGCAGGCTGTTATAGTCGACCAGAAAATTTTCTAAAGGTCTCATTTTTTTAAATATGCGGTCTTTTCACACACTGACAATAGAAAACAATATAATACATGTAAAAACTTACTCATAGCACCTTTAAAACATTGAAAAAAGGCATTTTGGAAAGTTTTTTGGAGCATTATAACTTTCTTACATTTTTTTGTGAGAGGGTACATATCTGACGACAAGAGTTCAACAACCTCATGGTAGCTGTGGCCTGTGATGACCAGAATGAGGGGTCAGAACTTGAAGGAAGCAGTTGAACAGAAGACTTTAATGAGCATGTTTGAATTTATTTACAGTCTGTCAAAAAGCAGTGGCAGGATCGAGAGACATGGTAAGACCTGGGCTCTTTCATCATAGGCTAGTTTCAGCCTGGTCTCTCGTGGAGCCAGACCTGGGGTCTTACATGATGGGCTAGTCTCAGCCTGGTCTCTCAAGGAGCCACATATTTCATATGTGGGCTGCTTTGTGTGTGGCATTGGTGTGTTTTGCCCGCAGGATGCTGGAGGAAGGGCAGGTGGAGGCTGCTGAGAAGAAGAAGGATGAAGTGGAAGACAAGCAGAGGGACCGGAGGAAGGAAATGGCCAAAAGGGGCGAGGAGCACATCCCTCGTTTTTTCAGGTTAGCAGTGCCTCTGTGGAGCTTCTCCTTCCTTCTAAATATAATAAATTGGTGGCCTCATACAAGAAGGGTGTAAGTGACATTTTACTTTACAGGAGATCCAAAAAACTGCCACAGCACCACCTATTAGCTATTTGCTAGCATTGTACTTGGTAACCTATTGGGATTCCTACTAGACATTTTCATAATTCTTCGTAACTTGGGAGATGATTAGTAAAATACACTCAAGTCCATTTCACTTGGGCGAAGATGACCATTTTGATCACAGCTGCACCAATGTTCAAAAGGCCTTTTAACCCCTTTAGGACAGGAATTGAGATTCCAGACTGGGTCAGGAGATGGGCTCGTCTCAGTTATTCCTAAACAACCAAAAAAAGTCATTTTTAACCGAAGTGTCACTTTTGCCTTTCTTGCATGAGTCCAACGAAATAATCTCCCTAGTTTGAACTGCAAGAAAGTGCAGGGGGAAGAGTTGCGTTGTGGTTCTGGTGTGACGTTTTCACTGTTCATATTGGCCTGAGTTGGCTGAGCCTCAATCATCTCATAAGAACTGTAGCTGTGTTCGAAAATCGCCCGCTATCACGGATATAGTGCACTATATAGTGTGTCTGCCATTTTGTGGTGTTGTTCGAATTCTCTTCATCCAATATATAGTGGTGGAATTGAGTGAGCAAACGATGTATGTTACATTGTAGTACCGTATACCACAATGCACTGCGGTTGTGTTTTTCCACAGAAAAAGAATGTGAAGAGCGAGATGGCTCCGCCCCCACAGAAATACTTATGCCAATGTTCCCGTAAAGCTGCTTTCACACCGGACACGAAACAAATTTTTCGCACGACAGATTACATTCAAAGTCAATGCAGAGACGCCAATACCTGCAAAACCTTGTGCGAAAAATTCATTTTGCCTCCAGTGTGAAAGCAGCTTAAGCAACCGGTTTGTTTACATGATGCTCGGCACGTCCGCTTTCATCACAGGAATATCCAGTGCATTTGCTGACGCAACCATGTTAAGAAAATTCCAGTGTAATGACCGAAATCTCCTTAGGTCATTCCCTATGTAGTGCAGTTTATCATATACACGATGTAGGGAATTGGGAGTGAGTGAATGAGTGGACGATTTGGAACACAGCTAGAGTCTGATCATTGTGATTTATTCATTTCTTGACTTGAACACAATCAGGTTAATACCCTCAGGCTCTCTTTCTCATCTTTTTTCTTCTTTCCTGAACTTAGTGTTATTTGTAAGGTGCGTTAGTTTAGAATGCACAGCACCTCATTTTTCATTCATAACATTCATCTTTCTGTTATGGCAGCCAACCGTACAGTAAAGATATGGTGCCCTGTGGTAATGCAAATTTTTAATCATATGAAACCACTGCTTAGCTCAGCTTCCTTTTACAACCCCAGTTCTGAAATAGTTGGGACAAAGTGTAAATTGTGAATGAAATCAAAACGCAATGACTTTCAAACCAGCCAGTATTTTGTTCACAACAGAACAGAAATAACATAGCAAATGTTGAAACTGAGAAATTTTACAATTTTATCCACAAAATGAACTCATTTAAAATTTTATGCCTGCTACAGGTCTCAAAAAAGTTGGCACAGGGGCCTGTTTACCATGGTGTAGCAACCCCTCTTCCTTTTAACACTGAGTGGAGGCATCTGGGCATTGAGGAGACAAGTTTCTTGAGTTCAGCCATTGGAATTCGATCCCGCTCTTGTTTGATACAGGCTTCCAGCTGCTGGAGAGATTTAGGTCTCCTTTGACGGACATTTTGTCTAATTATGCGCCAAATGTTCTCAATCGGTGAAAGAACAGGACTGCAGGCAGGCCAGTTCAGCACACAGACTCTTCGACTACGAAGCCATGCTGCTATAATAGCTGCAGTATGTGGTTTTGCATTGTCCTGCTAAAATACACAAGGGGCTCTAATTTCGTAGACCAGGCGCGGCGCTGGCGCGCAAATGGGGGGTGCGCCGCGCCAACGGGGTGTGTCCATGCATATGTTGCAATTTCGTGCTCGGCGTAGCCTGGCGCAAGTACTCCTCTGTCCCGCCTCTTTCCCTCCTTCCAGTGCAAGTTGGCAAAGAAGGCGTGTTTGGGTATAACACAGCCGAGTCAAATATTGCTCATTGGCAAGAGAAATGATGGATAGCGTGTTCCTACTATTACAGCCTGTTGCTGCTTAAAACTTTGGGATTAACTTGCATGGACAACAATGCAAGATACGTTGCACATTTATTTTCAATATGTGATCTTAACTCAGTACGAGATCATAGCAATCAGGCTGAATCCCTTCCCCCACTAAAAACGATAAAACCTAAGTGACAATAATTGTAGCCTAGTATTAAGCCGCTTGCACACTGGACGCGAAACGAATTTTTCGCTCGACAGATTGCGTTGAAAGCGGCGTCTTGTGTCCGAAAGTCTGACAGGGTTTTAGTATATCTCCGTGTCCGACAGTCTATTATTGTTTTTAATTTCTTCAAATCTACTGACTCTTTTAGATAGTAAGCGTGAATGTTTTGATTAGAGGGCTCAGTTCTTCAAGATGAGTACCGAGAATTTCAATCAATGTTTCTGTTTAAGCTCTGCTCAATAAAGTGAGTCGACATTGGCGCGGTACAATGTACAATGTCTCCGTGTCTGACAGCCAAAGAAAAAAAAGAGGACAATTAGAACAGATTGATAACGAAATAAAGAATAAAAAGAAACATTTTAACAACAGAACATCCAACGAACACAGCGATTAATTTATTTGCCGGTCATCTTTTTTGGATGTTCTGTTAGTTGGTGATGTACATGTATTTTTATTCTTTATTCCGTTATAAATCTGTTCTCATATCAATACTTTTATTTTTGCTGGGTGCCGAACATGGAGTATTTTGCATTTCGCGTCGGACAGTCTTGGTCGTGCATGCGATAATTCATTCACACTGTCAATGGTCATGGAATTGATTTGCTCTCTGATTGCAAGCCCTATTTTATCTCTGCTGTGGAAATAAAGCGTGAATCTGTTCGATCCATCTGATTAATTTTCAAAAGAAAGACCGAATAAAGACTGTTGTTTATCTTCAAAGGAAGAAAACAATCGTATAAAAAGATGAAGAAAAGTCGATAGCCCTTTGCATTGACTTTGACTGTAATCAGTCGTGCGAAAAATTTGTTTCGCGTTCAGTGTGCAAACGGTTTTACCGAGCATAGAACGCAAGCATTATATACGCACTGCCTGATGCCGAGGCAGTTTGTGGTTGGCTGAGAAAGATGTGAAGTCGTTAATTTGCATCATTGATTCAGTTGCCTTGATTAAGTCAGGTCGAGTTTCCATCACACGTGCCAACCGCCTTTGATCTGACATGAGGACAATCGATATAGATACTATAACTTATGTGCTGATTAAGATAGTTACATTAAACAGTGGTTGCTGTAATTATTACTGTATTGAAATGTGCCTGACATTCTGGAAACCTGCCTGTGAGGTTTCGGTGACGTGTGTGCACTGCGCGCCAGTCAGCCAGATTACCACTGCACAGAAAGTGAACCAGGTTGGAGCTGGCGAGCTTTCTGCGCAACTGCAGCGAAGACTTTTCTACAAAATTGTCACTGCGTCTTGATGAATAAGTGACACCTCCCCCTACTACGCCGCCACACCCATCTCGGTGCACGTTCGTCTGCGCACGGTGTTGCACCTCACGAAATTACCACTGTGCGGGCTGCCTGGACGAAATTACCACTAAGTGGGCTGCGCCATGCTACACCACCTGCGCTGTGCCAGGAAATTAGAGCCCAAGGTCTTGCTTGGAATAGATGTCGTCTGGAGGGGAGCATATGTTGCTCTAAAACCTTGATATACCTTTCAGCATTCATGGTGCTTTTTAAACCATGCAACAGGAGGGGTGGTCTTTCTGCTCTTCAGCCCGGAGGACACGACACCCATGATTTCCAACAAGAATGTCAAATTTGGACTTGTCTGATCACATTTGCCACTTTGCTACCGTCCATTTTAAATGAGCCTTGGCCCACAGAACACGGTGGTGCTTCTGGGTCATGCTCAACAATAGCTTCCTTTTTGCATGATAGGGTTTTAGGTGGCATCTGTGGGTGGCACAGCGGACTATGTTTACAGACAGTGGTTTCTTTACGTATTCCTGGGCCCATTTAGTATGTCAATGACCGAATCATGCCGGTCAGTGATGCAGTGGTGTCTGAGGGCCAGAAGATCACGGGCATCCAGTAAAGGTCTTCGGCCTTGTCCCGTAGGTACAGAGATTTTCCCAGTTTCTCAGAATCTTTTGATGATTTTATGCACTATCGATGAAGTCTTCAAAGACTTTGCAATTTGACATTGAGGAACATTGTTTTTAAAGTATTCCGCTATTTTTTCACGCAAGCCTTCACAGGTTGGAGAGCCTCTGGCCATCTTTACTTCTGAGAGACTCTGCCTCTCTAAGACATCCCAATTTATAAATTTTCTTTCAGCTGATTCTCTTCTATATTAATTGCTTTTTCAGCCCTTTTTTTGCCTGTGTCCCAACTGTTTTGAGACCTGTTGCAGCCAGAAAATTTGAAATGAGCTCATTTTGGGGATTAAAATGTCTCACTTTCAACATTTGAAATGTTATCTACGCTGCCCGGCCAAGATTGGATCATTATCGCGGTATTAATATATTTCAGCTGGCAATTATCATTTTAATCCTGACAGATGAAGCGCGTCGCTACTCATTTTTTTAAAAAATCTTGTCGGAAGATACATCCCCTGATGATGGAAAAGATGTTACAGTATTTCAGAATGGGCAAGTTATTGGCCTGTATTTAGCAAAGAAAACCATGAATGACAAAAATAAGTATGAGGAATCATTTTCACTAACAAATTTGCCACCACTAAGTCCTGACCTAAAACTCATTAAAAGTTATTGGGATGTGCTCAAGAAAGACCACCGAGTGGTTCAACCATTATGTCGAGAAGATCTCGGCCAAAAATTATGGCATATATGACTGAAAATAAATGTTCTAGCATTGCATGTGGTTGTCAAAACAATGACAAGACGAATATGCACTGTAAACAAAGCTACAGGGGTTCCACCTAAATATTTGAGTTTGCAACTTTTTTTTTGACCAGGCAGTGTATGTTCTATTGTAAATAACATATTGGCTCATGTGATCTGAAAGTCATTGCATTTTCATTTTATTCACAATTTACACTTTGTCCCAACTATTTTGGAATTGGGGGTTATATTATTTTAAATGTCAAAACTGGTTGTTTCAGAGATGTTTTTTGAGCACAGGTTTCTGTCACACTTCCTGCATTACATTACATTGTTACATTCAGTTAATCACCTACAGAGTTAGATCATTTCAGTTGCATCCTATGATGGAGCCTAGTAATTGCTGTATTACTGTCACAGGATAAGACAGCGGGTAAAGTGAGGTGCGGTGGCAGGGGTAGCTCGGCTGGTTCCCCAGTAAATCTTGTGAGGTGCAGGAAAGTGAAGGCTTTGCTGCCAGTTACCATCATAGCACTGACAGGCCATGCTACCCTTAAATTCTGAATGACACAGTCACCCTTGACTTGGCCTGGTTTCTTCCTTAGCGGACAAATGCAGTTGTCTTTGGAATGTTTGAGCGAGTGAGAGGCTGAGGTTCAAGCTAATATGAAGTTACTCATTACAAGTGCAATACTTCCTCCATCTTCAGGAAAAGCATTGATGCAGCTGGACGGGAGGTGTGGATAACAAATAGAACCTACTGGAAGCTGCGCGAGGACCCAGGATTTGCCAACACGACAAACCTGGATCTGTGGTGAAAGAGTTAATTTGGCACTGGCATCACGGACCAAGATCAGCATCCTGCGTAATCTCAGTATCAAAACTGTATGATGTACCAGCCTGCGAGAAGAACCACAGAATGGGATTTGTCTGGAACTTCTTTTCAGCGTGTCTGGTTTGCTTTGGGTTACCGGCTACGCAGTGATGATGCTGCACTGGAGGACACAATGACTTTGTTTAATTTTCTGTGCTTCCTCTGTCTCGTGGCTCTGTGCCCTTTATGGCTGTAAGAGGACACAGCCAAACTATGATAGAATGGGGTAATGTTCAATATGGGGTCACTGAAATGTATCTTTAGTCCACTTTCTCTTGAAAAAGAAATATTTAATGGACAGATTAAAAAGGGACATTTTTTTCTTAAAAGACCTGTTCAATAAAATGCTTTTACTGACCATTTTTAGGCAACTGTGGAAATGTATTCCAGTGTATTTAGATTGGTAATCTGGACCATTGTAACGTTTTGAAGTTTTTGACATGGTGATTATACTCAGGGCTAAATTAGAAAATGATAGAATGCTTGAACATTTTTTTTCTGGAGATGAATGGGGTTACAGTGTATTAAGTTTTGTGCATGCATTTAAAAACACCTCCAAACTCTGAATTTTACCAAGAGCTATTCTGGCTTCTCACCTCATGTCGCAGCCATGGTATCTGTCATGATTGTCCCCCTCAGAATGTTGTATTCATGAAAATAGAAGACTTTCTTCAGTTTCTTCAGACTCCTCATGTCCTCTGTTCTATTCTATGAATATTAGATTTAATTATGCTCGGATAAGGATAAAACTGCGACAGAGGGATGTTGTAGAGACATAGAAAGTCTTTCTAAGGATGAGTTAGATATGTCCTGGGAACAGGAAATAGTCCCAAATCCAATTAAGAAAAGTGCTCTTGAACAAATTCGCCTGGTGGAAATTCACACAGGGGTGCCCCAGTGTGATGTCTGAACCCCCAGTTTGCAGACCAAAATATTTTTTTAGTCGTACAGGCATAATTCAGTGTTACGTTTTCTGAACCACAGTCAATGCGCGGGAAATGTAAATGCGATATATTATTTTGACCATTGAATAGGATGCTATCGAAAACCAGATGACTTGCTGTTCACAGAAGTTGTATTATGTTATCATTAGCTAGCTAGCTATCTTATAAACACGGTGCACAATGTTTGCTGATATTTAGGGAGTTTATATTGTTTATATGTAAAGTTGGGGAAGAAGATGGGGACAAACCACTTTTTGTTGTTTCTCCCAGGTGTAGTTTTAGAATGCATCTTGGTAAAAACTTGGAAGTTAAAACTGGGAACTTGCCAGATCCCTGGACGTCTCCAACGCAGCATGATTACGCAGCTTCCTGGGGTAACTACATAAGCATTTGATATTGTCCAAAGATTTCCGTAGTTTGTATTGAGCCAATCAGTTCCCCAGGCAAGCAGCTTAACAATTAGCTTATGTTTGATGCTTGCAGAATATCCCGATTTGTTTAGCTACTTGGTCCTACAAACCACTTAGCTTTTAAAACTACTAATGTTTACGAACAGCAAAAGTTTGGAAGTGTTGCTTCAACCAAGTGGTGTCTGGGTTTGTGGCTTCAGGATCTGGGAACATAATTTCAGAGATATCAAATTCAAAAATAATTTCCCATTTTTCAATATTAGAATTAATGTCCATATTGCCCTTATCTAAGATGGATGTGAGCTTCCCTGAAATAACTTTGAAAACCATGACTACTACATATCTGGCTGGAATTAACTGCATCTCAGTATCGACTCAACACACATCTGAAAGCCATCAATTTCTACTCTCTCTCATTAATTTTTCCCATTCCTCTCCTTCATTTGTGATTAATTTTTGTTATAGTTTTAGAACTGAAGCATCCTCTGTGCTTACTGCTGTTGCTAACACAATTAACCACTGTACGTTACACTGTCTTGAAATTTTACACTTGACGACTGTAATGACATGGTTCAAGATATGCCAGAGGGGCTCAATGATGGTGGATAGCAAGCATTGTCTTGGTTCGTGTCATGTGAGTGAAAGCCAGCAATTGGCTGCCTGAATATTGCTTGTTTCTGCCCATTTTATACACAGGACACCACTTTACAATTCATTTTTTCTTAAAGTAGAATGAACATGTACAAAACCCAAAACCAGTGAAGTTGGCACATTGAGTAAATCGTAAATAAAAACAGAATACAATGATTTGCAAATCCTTTTCAACCTATATTCATTTGAATACACTGCAAAGACAAGTTACTTAATCTTCGAACAGGTAAACTTTGTAATTTTTTGCAAATATTTGCTCATTTGGAATTTGTTGCCTGCAACATGCCTCAAAAAAGCTGGCACAAGTGGCAAAAAAGACTGACAGAGTTGAGGAATGCTCATCTAACACTTATTTGGAACATCCCACAGGTGAACGGGCTAATTGGGAACAGGTGAGTGCCATGATGGGGTATAAAAGCAGCTTCCCTGAAATTCTCAGTCATTCACAAACAAGATTGGGGAGAGGGTCACCACTTAGTGAACAAATGCGTGAGCTGATTGTCGAACAGTTTAAAAACAACATTCCTCAATGAGCTATTGCAAGAAATCTAGGGATTTCATCATTTACGGTCCGTAATATCGTCAAAAGTTTCAGAGAATCTGGAGAAATCACTGCACGTAAGCGACAAGGCAGAAAACCAACATTGAATGCTCGTGACCTTCGATCCCTCAGGCGGTACTGCATCAAAAACCGACATCAGTGTGTAAAGGATATCACCACATGGGCTCAGGAACACTTCAGAAAACCACTGTCAGTAACTACAGTTCGTCGCTACATCTGCAAGTGCAAGTTAAAACTCTACAATGCAAAGCGAAAGCCATTTATCAACAGCACCCAGAAACACCGCCGGCTTCGCTGGGCCCAAGCTCATCTAAGATAGACTGATGCAAAGTGGAAAAGTGTTCTGTGGTCTGATGAGACCACATTTCAAATTGCTTTTGGAGACTGTGGACGTCGTGTCCTCCGGACCAAAGAGGAAAAGAACCATCCGGACTGTTATAGGCGCAAAGTTCAAAATCCAGCATCTGTGATGGTATGGGGGTGTATTAGTGCCCAAGGCATGGGCAACTTGCACATATGTGAAGGCACCATTAATGCTGAAAGGTACATACAGGTTTTGGAGCAACATATGTTGCCATCCAAGCAACGTCTTTTTCATGGACGCCCCTGCTTATTTCAGCAAGACAATGCCAAGCCACATTCTGCACGTGTTACAACAGCATGGCTCCGTAGTAAAAGAGTGTGGGTACTAGACTGGCCTGCCTGTAGTCCAGACCTGTCTCCCATTGAAAATGTGCGGCGCATTATGAAGCGTAAAATACAACAACGGAGACCCCGGACTGTTGAACAACTTAAGCTGTACATCAAGCAAGAATGGGAAAGAGCTCCACCTGAAAAGCTTCAAAAATTGGTCTCCTCAGTTCCCAAACGTTTACTGAGTGTCATTAAAAGGAAAGGCGATGTAACACAGTGGTAAAACAGCCCCTGTGCCAACTTTTTTGCAATGTGTTGCTGCCTTTAAATTCTAAGTTTATTATTATTTGCAAAAAAAAAAAGTTTCTCAGTTTGAACATTAAACATCTTGTCTTTGCAGTGTATTCAATTGAATATAAGTTGAAAAGGATTTGCAAATCATTGTATTCTGTTTTTATCTACGATTTACATAACGTGCCAGCTTCACTGGTTTTGGGTTTTGTATATTTCAGCAATGAAATCTTTTTGACTGTTTTTTGATTGGCATTTGGAATAATTTTTACTGATGTTTGGTGCAGCTGCTGGGAAAGAGAATAGAACCAGGCTGTATGAAAATGAGGGTTGGCCTATGGAAAAATGTCAAGGCTCACTTTATAGACCGCATTTCAATAACTACACTAATAAAAACTGTAAAAACTAAATAATCTCCTTTGATTTTCCAATCCAAATAGCCGAGTATAACTTGTGCAATGAATATTACCCAAGCTGGAATTCAGTAATATGAATGAAAACATGCTTACAATAGCGATGGAAACCCGACGTTGATACAGCAACATTGAAATAATATTAATTTAAAGTTATGATTATAATTGATTGAGCATCGATTCCTGGTTGACAGGGTGATGATACTAATGTTGAAAAGTCATTGAAAGCACATTGATCTATGGTTAGGTTGAAATCTTATCATTGTTTCAATGTTCTTTTTGATGAAATAACATCGAAATACCATTGATCTTTAATTAGAAAATCAACTGTGATTCAATGGTAATTGAGGGTGCACGTCCAACGTTGTTTCAATGTCTTAACGTTGACAAAAAACAATGTTGATTTAACATTGTTTCAATGACTCTTTGCTATCAGGGTTGGATTATTAAAATGAACACTCCTTATTTTAAGGCCAGCCTCTCTAAAGTAGGGGCAAATATTTCATATTTTAATAGTGAAGGGTATGGATGAAAAAAACTGCGCCTGCAACTTCCACTACAGTAGGGCTGGGTATTGCCAAGGATGTCACGATACGATACGTACCTCGATGCAGTGCCGGACGATTCTGTACATGGCTCGATACAGTGCCGTACAATTCGATAGGATAACGATAACGGTATGATAAGAATATATGCCATATAGTGCAAAACTCATCATATTTTGAAATACAACCCCAATTCCGATAGAAAAGAGACAGAGGCGGAGTGGGACACCAAAATCTACCGGGAAAATTCTGACGGCACCAGCCCACCACTGGCCCAACCCATCCCCTCAGCTGTTATGTTATGCCAATTCGCACCTAGTAAAAATATCAAGGCTTGAGTTGTTTTCCTGTCAACTCACCTGGATCACTATTTGACGCCTGGTTGTTTCTGAATAAATCCATGATTTTTGATCATTTTGATGCTCCCTCCTCCGGCATTTGCTTCCTCTTCATTCTGGCCGTTTCGGCCCCTTTTCTCTTCTTACCTTCCATCTTAGAATGTAAAAAAAATCCGCAACTTCAGTCTGCCCGCATTTTCTCAGTCTTACGGCTGCTGAATTCATCCCCCTACGTTCATTGGATAAACACAGAGTGATACGCAGTTTCCATTTCCCATGAGGCTGTGCTTAAACCATTCTACATTAATTTTTGAAGAAAGAAACAGATTTTATAACAGTAAATGTTATATTTGTGGTCATGAAATTTATGTTACGTCTAAATAAAAAGAATAAGATCAATATTGGAGGCCAAACAACAATCAGTAGGCTGGATTGATGAGAGTGGGTCTCACAGTCGAGCAACCATGAGTGAGATGTAGAAAGATACCAAGTGTTATTACATAAAGGAGTGATGTGAATATCGTAGAAAAAACCATTAGAGCATGTTAATGGCAGCATGCTTTGAGGAACACATGGTAAGATGAATGCGGAGGAGACAATGTTGAATTGTGATCAGAAATACCAATTAACAATGCAAACCTCATCTATGTAAGCAAGGGACTTATCGAAATAATTTATTTTTTAGCCAAAGCTCCCAACAGGCTTACAATGGTCGTACATCGGGCATTGCGTTGCCATGCAAAGAAATCGCTATTTATTCATCATTACCAAGGCTTAAAGTAGCTCCACACTTCATCGGTAGAATTCCGAGGGCCCTGACATTTAAAACGAGGCACTGAGAATATCATAGCAAATGTTGAAACTGAGAATTTTACAATTTTATCCACAAAATGAGCTCATTTCAAATTTGATGGCTGCTGCAGGTCTCAAAAAAAGTTGGATTGGGGGCCTGTTTACCATGGTGTAGCTTCCCCTCTTCTTTTTAACACTGAGTGGAGGCATCTGGGCATTGAGGAAACAAGTTTCTTGAGTTTAGCCATTGGAATTTGATCCCATTCTTGTTAAATACAGGCTTCCCGCTGCTGGAGAGTTTTGGGTCTCCTTTGACAGACTTTTCGTTGAATTAAGCGCAAAATGTTCTCAATCGGTGAAAGATCAGGACTGCAGGGAGGCCAGTCAAGCACATGGACTATTCTACTATGAAGCCATGCTGTTATAATAGCTGCAGTATGTGGTTTTGCATTGCCCTGCTGACACAATGCCTTCCCTAGAATCATTTGGAGGGGAGCATATGTTGCTCGAAAACTTTTATATACCTTTCAGCATTCATGGTGCTTTTTAAAACATACAAGTGACCCACACCATATGCACTAATGGATCCTCATACCATCAGAGATGCTGGCTTTTGAACTGAACGCTGATAACAGGAGAGGTGGTCTTTCTCCTGTAATGTGAATATAGGCCACTGGATGGCAGTATTTACCTTTTTTTTTATTCAGCTCAGACTGGAGCTATATTTAGACATGTCCTGGACATGTCTGGGGCAAGTCCCCGAAAAATAAAAAAAAAGAGGTCTAAATGTGGGTGGGGTCTGCAAAAGAGTATATAAGGAAAAGAATTGAGACAGTAAAGTAGTAGGAGAAATTGCAAGGAGAAGGATACATGTGACCAGACCTGTCATTTCTGTTCAAGACCTGAGAAGTTTCTTTTGTGGATTTTTGCCTGTGTTAGAGCATTTTTTTTCCTTACCCAGGACACCACCAAGCCACCCCAACAAAAGGGACTGTAAATATTTCAGTTTTTTTGTATTTATTCAATCTTGGTCTTTAGTTGTAGGTTAGTGTCAGTCTTTGTCTGTTAATTAAATTTGTTTAAGTTTTAAATTGTGTCTGTCATCCCTTGCTGTTGCTGTTGCTGTTGTGTAGTAAATTATAATAACAAATTGGGGCCATAACACTCCTCTTTAGCCCAGAGGACACAATGCCCATGATTTCCAACAGGAATGTCAAGTTTGGACTCGTCTGACCACAGGACACTTGCCTCTTTGATACAGTCCTTTTTTAATGAGTGGCGCTTCTGGATCATGCTCAACAATGGCTTCCTTTTTGCATGATAGAGTTAAAGGTGGCATCTGTGGATGGCACGGCAGACTGTATTTACAGACAGTGGTTCCTTAAAGTATTCCTGGGCCCATATAGTAATGTCAAAGACAGAATCATGCCAGAGAGTGAGGCGGTGGCGTCTGAGGGCCCAAAGATCACGGGTATCCAGTAAAGGTATTTGGCCTTGTCCCTTACGCGCAGTTTGATGTTGAGGACAATTTCACAATTTTTTTAAGCAAGCCTTCACAGGTTGGAGAGTCTCTTGCCATCTTTACTTCTGAGAGACTCTCTAAAACATCCCTTTTATAGCCAGTCATGTTACACATCTGATGCCAGTTAACTTAATGACTTGCTAAGTGTTCTTTCAGCTGATTCTCTTCTATATTAGTTGCTTTTTCAGCCCTTTTTTGCCAGTGTCCCAACTTTTTTTAGACCTGTTGCAGCCAGAAAATTTGAATTAAGCTCATTTTATGGATAAAAATGTAAAATTTATCAGTTTCAACTATTGAAATATTATCTATGTTCTATTGTAAATAACATATCTGCATTTTGATTTTATTCACAGTTTATACTTTATCCCAACTATTTCAGAATTGGGTTTGTAATAAAAATGGTGCTGAGAATACAACTTTCTGTGTGCGACTTACGTAATCTAATAATAGGTTGGTAATTGTAGTAATTAATCAACTATTTTGATTCATTTTTTATGTTCAAATTTATTTAAGACTAGCTGCTACCCGCTACCCGGAGTGAAATTGCCATTTTTTTTTTGCGTGCATGACCGTTTTTCAAAAATCGGGTGACGTCAAGTCCTTCCTGGTGTCCAAGTGGATATTCACACCAAATTTGGAGATAATCGGTTGAGAAATGAGAAAAACGTGCACATACACACAGACAGACAGACATCGACCTCAAATATATTATAGAAAAGTGCATATTTCTTTTACACGATGAACATTACATTTGTTTTTCGCTATAAAAATGAAAAGTGCATTTCATCTTCAGTAACTTAAACCATAGCAGCTCAGGGAAAAAACTAAATTTCCCACTAATCTGAACAGTGAATAACATGAAAATTAAATGTGTGTAAGTATCATTCTCACATTCATATTCACTGTAAACATGCAAAATGTGCCTTAGGCCTCAGCTAATGTACAGATTACAGAGCCAGGCCAGGGAAGCAACAGCGCCATTGCGGTCAGAGATAGTATCGATATTAGGGACTCGAATATCGCTACACTATCGCTTGTTATTAAATTGATGTATATCTACAGTATATATTGATTTTTTTAGCACAGCCCTACACTACAGTGAAGTGCATCTATGAATCCAGCTCTTCATATTACTCTTGGTAATAACTGCAGGTTCAGCTGAGGGAAAGAGAGAGCCAGTTATACAAAAGTTTCATGCTATTCCCTCTGTATCTCGATCTTCTCACTGTTTTGTATTGCTTGTCTGATTTTTGTAGTGCATCGCTCTAGATATAATGTCTGCTAAATGAAAAAAATGCAATTAGCAAAATGAAAATGCATGCACATGCACATCTCTTGGATTCTTGGTAATTTGGTCTTCAAATGTGCGCTTGGCAAGTACAATGCAGTTACTTTAAGTCAGTCTCAGCAGAATGCACCATATAAAATGCAATTTGTTCCGTCTTAGTTTGTTCTTTGTTATTTCAGATAAACTGTACATTCTCAATTAGTTCACAGCTTTTGAATTTGTGAGCCAAAAGTAGTAATATTATGCAACAATGGTGAAAAAGTTTTGGCACAACAACAATTTTCAAGCAGTTCGAGATTAAAAAAATTCAATTTAATTGCTTTTTCTCCTTTGGTTGTGATAACCGCTAAGTATATATTCATGGATTTTTTTTCCCTCAAGGACAGTCAAATGGTTCTAAAGGTTAAATGGGACATTATTCTAGAGCTTCCCAGCGCTCTGCATGTGCGTCTGTTTCTTCCTGATTTTCATTCCAATTTCTGCCAATCAAGATTGATTTTTTTCTTTTGCAGTAGAATGGAAGTACAACCCCATTTCTGAAAAAAAATTGGGATGCTGTGCAAAATGTAAATAAAAACAGAATGCAATGATTTGCAAATCACCTAATAAATTTTATTGAAAATAGTATAAAGACAACATATTAGATGTTTAAACTGAGAAATTGTTTTGTTCGTTTTGTACTATTTTAAATAAAATATATTGTTTCAGTGATTTGAAAATCATTGCATTCTGTTTTTAGTTACATTTTACACAATGTGCCAACGTTTTTGAAGATGATGGTTGTTATTTCTTTACCTGTATTTACCAAGAGCCATTATTTATAAACTCAAAAATTTAGGTCACTGTCCCGAGAAATTACGCCAGCTGTTAGACCTCCCATCACTCACATCTTGCAATCGACCATTTGGGATTACTTAACCTCACACTCAGAAATGACAAGCCCAAAATGAAATGAGTATATCTCTGCAACTACTTGGTCCATTTAAATAACATTGGTATCATAATAAAGGTAACACCTTGGGGATTTTCGTCATTGTTTAAATATCAGTATATATGTCATTGAGTCAGTTTAAATGAAGATGGAACACAGCATAAATGAAATATCTCAATCCCAGAAAATTTTACTTATGTCCCATGTGAAATCTTTAGTTGCAGTCTGAAATCTTCAAAATAACTACAGCATAACATCTTACTATAGCCAAAATTTATTCTAATAAAGTAAACAAGAGCAAAACTGGAGAGGTTTTAGTTGAATGTCTCGGTGGCATCTGTAAATTGGCCATCTGGGCATCTTTTTGGGCACTGTGTGCCATTTCAGATTTCTCAGGTACTAAACTGTAGAACTCATTTACTTTCAATTACATGTCACTACAGGCATCTAAATACAACCATTTTTTAAATTTTCAAATGTTTATATTATTTCAGCCAGTCCTGTCTGCATTTTCCCATTCAAAGAAAATACATTCAAAGGAAAGTTTGACTCCATTGGAGCAGATTTATTTTAATAAGACAAGCAAATAAACATTACTATAAATACAAAGATAAGCTTAAAAAGTACAAAAGAACAAACACTCCAGCAATTATTTTCATAAAAATGCTGCTTCCACTGCTCAAAATTTACTCGCACTTCACCAGGGTTTGATCATGGGACTCCTGCATTAGGGACTACTGCCTTCACCACTACACTAGCTGAGGATGTAATGGTTGGTAGACTTGGGAGGCCAGGTGCAGTGACAAGAGTGAAACAAGAAGCATGGACACAATACTAATACAGAGAATAATACAGACTGCCGGAAAGAGCTCCATAGGACGTACAATAGTCCGAAACACGGAAGCAAAACAAGATAGAAAAAAGGGAGAAGAACTCCAATAATAAGGAGAAGATAAAGAGTCTAACAAATCCTGACTACAGATATCTTTGGCTTTAGTGCGTTGCTACAAAAAGACACTCTAGCAAAGAGGCGTGGTGAAAATCCGGCTTAAATAGAGTCCGGGGAAGCGCCGCCCCAGTTCAATCAGCCACCTGGGTAAAGAATCCGATTGAACAGGAATTTGGCATCATCCCGGGACGAGGGCCTCAAAGAAAATTCCAAAACACACGCACAAACATCCAGAACCATGACAGAGGGGACTGTGTTACTGCCGTCTCATTGCAAATATGAAGAATGAGACAATAAAGCCCATCACACACCCCAATTTAGTGCTTGCATTGTTGCACTCTCTCAATATTCAAGCATAATGGCACAAGGATTCTCAGTCAGAAAACTACTTTGAAAAGAACTGTTGAAAATTTTGTGTAGAATTATACCGAAAATAGTAAAAACAAACCATTTAAGCATTTATATTATTGCGCTCTTTGAGTTCATGCCCGTAATGGCATGTGGACTCTGTTAGAGCCTTGCATTCCCGGTGCGTCTATCTCGGGCTAGGTTTGTGTGATTACGATGTTTGGGGGCTTGTTGGAAATGTAAGAGCCCATAGAATCGAATGGCCACCAATCACGAAGTCAAACTGACGGCATCACAAACCAGTCAGTGAGAGGAAAAGACATTGCATGCGAGTGGAATGCTCAGGGCTGATCTCATTAGAAGCAGTGCCATGGAAAAAAAACATGCATGGAGACTGGCAGATCAAGTTTCAATATGACAAGGACCCATAAGGCAATCGCCAGCGTGGATTTACCCTTGTAAACAGATTTTCATTACAAAATATGACAGGTAAGAAAAACATTTGCTCATCGCTGTAGAATGTAATGTGTATGCCTGCTGTTCTTTGACTGTGGTCTCAGTTTAAAATGACATGGCCTATGTCATTGGATTCTATGGACTTTCTTCTTTCATTTGATGAATTGTTGGTATGCATGGCAGAAATTCAGTGGAAATGCTAGCGATTGAACACTGAAATTATTTTATCCTATGTTTTGCTACTTGCGTATTTAATTTCTTGGAGCTTGAATTGTGTTCATTTTACGTAAAAATGGTCATAATGAGCTTTTCACCGAGTTTCTTCCCTTTAAGTGGATATGCTGCATGACGATGTTGCTTTGAGGAAACATACTGTATTTATGATGTTTATCGATTGCCCCTGGTACTGGGTGTGTTCGGGTTTAAAAAGTTACATTAAAACTTAGACTGCTTATATTTCACTTAAACAAGGAAGAAGAACATGAGTGCAGTGTATTCAGCAGTGCATTCAATATCATATATGATGAGTATTATCCCCATCATCAACATTAGTTTCAATTGCTAATGATTCAATTTAATTCACTTGTATTCGTAAAGCACTTTTGACAAAAGACTTCATCACAAAGTGCTTTACATGTGCCAGACCTCAGATGGGCAACGAGGCCCGTATCTGTCCCTGGCTCTCACACCAGTTTCTGGCCTTCAATTAGTTGATTAATTTATTTGCCAAACCATTCACGAAATCTGGTGTTTCTGCTGCATTTCTTTACATTATCACCAATGACCACCAAATACTGTTTTTGTTTCCTAAAAAATAATATCTTTGATTTATTCCATATGAAAATTTATGATTATATAAACAACCAATCAGCTCGGTTAGTCAGGGTCTCTCCAGGACTGGAGTTGTCCACCTCTGCGCCAGACCAATAACGAGAGGCAACAGTGGCAAGGAAAAACCTTTTACTCGAACAAACCATGAGCAAATCCTGGCTCTGTGTGAGGGGGGCCCATCAATCTGGGGGAGGAGGAACACAGAGGATAGAGACAGGAAACATTGCCTACAGGCATGCTCACAGCTGAAGGTGAAGTAGGGTATGGAACAACACAACAGCAGATCAACTATAGCAGTAGGAGAATATTTTAACGAGAAGCTGAATGGTGTAAGTGGAGGAGCTGGGAGCCGGCCGTTGGACATGAAAGGAGGGGTCAGAGAACCAGAGTCCTGAGTACCCCAGGGGCAGGTTCAGGGCCATAGGTTCAGGGTGAGCGACTCAGACCTGGATGGTTGTCGCTGCTGGGGACCTTGCATCTGGAACTGCTCCTATCAAAAGTGCCAAAAGCCCAGAAGTTTGAAAGGAAAGAGAAGAAAACAAGTATATAGGAAGTGATATCAGGATATACGTCAGGTATGTGAAAAACAGCTTTGCCTCGAGCGAGATTCAGGAAACCTTCCGTGGACGAAGCCCATAGCAGCATAACAGAGAGATGAACATCAGCCCAGTCTACTTTTTACTTCAACCTGAACACCAACATTACTTAAATCTATTATTACTTTTTACACATTTTATCAACCCTTCATGGACAAAATTCTGAATTGAATAAGATATTCTAAAACAAATTTTATGTGCGTATCATCCAGGTTGAAATTTGGCATTTTTGAAGAGAAATGCAGATGAATTTTTCACCGTCAGTTTTGTGTTTTTCACTGATTTGCCCATTTCCTGCTTCACCAGGAATTTATTTGGTTTGCAGGTAAATATATCCAGATCTCACTTTCATGCTGCAGCTATAGTAATACTTAAGACTGTCCCAGAACATAGTATCATTCATAAAAGTGTTTATTCCTCCTCACATTATTTTATGGTATCTGTGGCAGGTTTCAAGTTTCCTTCGATATATCACGATGATTTTTGTTAATTATGGTCCCAGATACATATTTTAGAACAGTGAGCCCAAATATTGGTCTTTCCTAGTATTTCCATAGGTTAATCATTTTCCAAGATGAACTTGACAAAAAAAAACCCTGAAATCTGGGTATGTTGGGTGACCATAAATAAACGCTTTGGGGCCTTTTTAGCAGCTGTGGCACAAATTATTAGTAAGCTAGAAAAATGTACCACAAAATGAGCTAATTTCAAATTTTCTGGCTGCAACAGGTCTCAAAAAAGTTGGGACACAGACAAAAAAGGGCTGAAAAAGCAATGAATATATAAGACAATCAACTGAAAGAACATTTAACAAGCAATTAAGTTAACTGGCATCAGGTGTGTAACATGATTGGCTATAAAAGGGATGTCTTAGAGAGTCTGAGTCTCTCAGAAGTAAAGATGGCCAGAGGCTCTCCAACCTGTGAAGGCTTGCATCAAAAATTGTGGAACTCCAAGTCATTCCCCACGGCAAGCTGCTGTCAAAGGCGGGGCTAATTCTACCATTCCCGACAGTAAACCGGTGCCCGCGGCGTGGATGACCATTCACAGTCCGATGAAAACACGAAATGAGTTGACAATTGCGGTCATGGGCCACCTGTACTTCAATACTTTATATGGTGAAATTTCGGGGAAGAGTATTCCGTACAAACGCAACAATTTTATATAAAAGTATTTCGTTGGGAATGAGTTGAATACTCAACGTCAAATTGCAAAGGCTTTGAAGGTCTCATCATTGACAGTGCAAAACATCATCAAAAGATTCAGACAAAATGGAAAAATCTCTGGGCGTAAGGGACAAGGCCAAAGACCTTTACTGCATGTCTGTGATCTTCGGGCCCTCAGACGCCACTGCATCACTCATCGGCATGATTCTGTTATTGACATTAATAAATGGGCCCAGGAATACTTCAAGAAACCATTGTCTTTAAACACAGTCTGCCGTGCCATCCACAGATGCCACCCAAAACTCTGTCGTGCGAAAATGAAGCCTTTGTTGGGCATGATCCAGAAGCACCGCCATGTTCTGTGGGCCAAGGCTCATTTAAAATGGACTGTAGCAAAGTGTCCTGTGGTCAAACGAGTCCAAATTTGACATTCTTGTTCGAAATCATTGGCGCCGTGTCCTCTGGGCTAAAGAGGAGAAAGACCACCCCTCCTGTTATCAGCGTTCAGTTCAAAAGCCAGCATCTCTGATGGTATGGGGATGCATTAGTGCATATGGTCTGGGACACTTGCATGTTATAAAAAGCACCAAGAATGCTGAAAGGTATATAAAGGTTTTGGAGCAACATATGCTCCTCTCCAGACGACATTTATTCCAGGGAAGGCCTTGCGTATTTCAGCAGGACAATGCAAAACATGGTTTCCTAGTAGAAGAGTCCGTGTGCTGAACTGGCCTGCCTGCAGTCCTGATCATTCACCGATTGAGAACATTTGGCGCATAATTAGACGAAAGGATACCCAAAACTCTCAAGCAGCTGGAAGCCTGTATCAAACAAGAGGGGGATCAAATTCCAATGGCTAAACTCAAGAAACTTGTCTCCTCAATGCCCAGATGCCTCCACTCTGTGTTAAAAAGAGGAGGGGATGTTACACCATGGTAAACAGCTTTTTTGAGACTTGTAGCAGCCATCAAATTTGGAATGAGCTCATTTTGTGGATAAAATGGTTTAATTTCTCACTTTCAACATTTGCTGTTATCTCTGTTCCATTGTGAATAAAATACTGGCTGGAGTGATCTGAAAGTCATTGCATTCTGATTTTATTCGCAATTTACACTTTATCCCCACTATTTTGGAATTGGAGTGATACTTAAGAATAGTTGGGTTGAAGGGTAGTAGTTTTTCCTGCTCATTTTGAGCTAATATTATTTTGGTTGATCGGCAATAAGTGTGCAACTTCTCACTCCAGAAAACTACTTTTGGAAAGAGAACCCTCAACTTACCCAAAAACAAGTGTTTATTGTCGGTTCGCTCACCCGCCAAACGTAACTTAATTTTCAGCTACAATATCTGGTCTTGTCTCATGGCCTAGTTTTGGAAGAGCAGGTCTGTCCTCGTTCAGTTCATAGTGGTGATGGATCGACATCCAGGGTACGACGTCAGCCAATTTCATGCTGACGAATTCCATAACCTAGTCAAAAATATGCTCAACTTTAGCTGAGGATTTCTGCAAAGATTCTGCAACTGAGACAGGGGAATAAATGCATACATCTTGTGTGTTCAGCAAGTGTTATTGTCACACCTTCATCAAACTATTCATAATTTCCTGTTGATTGAGATCAAATTGAAGGTGAATATCCAAGTTAGCCTAACTATTGTTCTTGTGACAAAGATGCGTAAAAACTACGTATTATGGAGTTTGGAAAAGAATTCGGTATTTAAGAATAATGAAAATTTTACTGTCCTGAAGTTGAATTTTGAAACCAGAACAGTAAGCTGATTTAATCATATGCGAACAGATTATGATACTACATTTCAAAATCAACACTCCTTGCTGATGTATTGATGTTGGTTTCAAAGTGGAAAATCCACTGTTAAATGTAATGCCTGAGTTCAATAAACGTGCTCTGCTTGGCTCCTGGGGGAGCTGGGTCTTAGTATGTGAGTGACAGCAAGGAAAATCAATATGAATTTGAACCTCTTAGGGCTTACGGTTTGATTTTGAAAAACAGATCACGTTGCTGAATACCCCTCAGCCAAGGTCAAAGGTGAAATGCAGCAAAAAAAACCTGACATTGCCCATCTATGGGTCATATTGAGTTACCATACCAAATTTCATGAAGCTGTGATCATTAATTGCTGAGTACCGACCCGGACAAAGTCATCGACAGACGACAGATGACAGACAGACAGAAAGACAGACATGCAGGCGGCGACAATACCCCTCCGGCAGAAATTCGGGCTGAGGGGTAAAAAAATCATAATAATAAAAATAAATATAGGACTTCCATAGTTAATTTATTATTTTAATCTATTCAGATTGATTGAATTGGAAAGTCCAATTAAAGGACTGGAAGTCTCCAGCTTTCAGTATAGTTGGTTGTAACTTTGAAAACAAGTTGAACCCTCATCCAGAAGTCCCTTCCTGCATAATCATTTCATTGAACTGCGCTTGGAATCATCCAACGCTGCCCAGAGTAAATGGTACTCTGCATTTCACAGTGTTTTGGGATCTGAACAAGATGATCAAAATGTATCCGGAAGGTAATTTCAATCAATGTAAATAAACCATTTCCATTTGAAACCACCGCACCCATAAATGTGTAAAAACATGCAATGGAAAATTAATTTTTAGACTGACTTAGAAAAAGCCAATCCTTTTTAATGAAATCTTCCAGACAATGAAACATTTATTCATGAATAGTAACCAGCAATCCGTACAATACATAAGGTTAAGCCATATTTTAATAAATAATTTCTTTCCCTCACTTGAAGAAATACATACCTACTTTTTTCTTCAGTACACATAGGATAATTGAAATACAACACTTTAATGTATGAACATACACATGGTAATGATTTTTAAACTTTCTTATCAGCTGAAGTCATTTCCATCCCTGTGCTGTGCCTGCGCTTATTTTTGGGGATTATTTCACAGACTAAATGCACTGAATGGATAGAGTAACAACAACTGCATGAAAATTCCCATTATATCTGAAAATAACTGGCATTTCAACGCTGGAACATATACTCCAGACACCCCAAAAGGAATTTGATTCTGAATCACAAAAGAAAAATTCAGAGAGCAATTTAGGATTGAGTGGAATTAGATTTAATAGGGATGAAATACTTATTTGAACTTTCATATATTTTAGAAAATATTTTTAAGAGCACACTTTCACAGCCATTTCTACAATAAATGATTTTTCGTCAGGCTTTAGAAGCATTTCGATCAAGTTCCACTAGAGAGCAGCACATCCCGCTAGGACGGCAGTTCGATCATATAAAAAAGATAATTTCTGTCATAGTTCGGTCAGTGCACAACAAATAAATGCGTATGTACAAAATATTCAATACAATGATTAGAATCCTGGTATATAAAAAGATAAATAAAAAGTTTTCAGAACACTGAACCAGAAAAAAATAATAAATCAATATCCCAAAAACCTAACACTGCTTTAATTGCACTTTACATATTTAGACTGGAGTTGTTCAGTTTTCAGTTACCATTCAGTTACTGCGAAAAAAAATATAACCTCATATTCTTATTCTTAGTTATATGCCATCACATATTGAAAAGCAAAATATTCAGGAGTTGTTCATCAATGAAAAGCAAACAATTATGTTACATTTTGCATGAAGACCGGAATTTCTTACATGAGCATATGAGGAACAGGTGCAGTAAAGTCCATCGTTTTGAAAAGATAACACCAATCTATTTTACAGAACAACAAAAAAAATGTACCATTGTCCATTTGGAGGGCAATGCGCATGCTTCTCACGCACGCATGCCATCATTATTGATAAAAAATAAACAGATAAAAACATTTTTGTGCTTCTGCTTCCATTTTTCAGTGTGGTCAGATTTTTTTTTTTTTTTATTTCAGTGGAATGGGATCCAAGCAAAAGACGTAACTGCTGCTTTTCCTCTGTTCTCCAGTGAAACCCTTTGAAGATGAACATCAGAACAGAGTGTGACCAGAACACCTTTCCTTAGCCATGGTGAAAAAAGATTAAAGATATCTAACCCACAATCTGAAGAATCCTGTGCTAGGATACATATTGCTTCACTGGTTTCACTGGTCTTCATATTGCTTCTACAGTATATGGTGGAAGTGGGACGAGGGAAGACTACAGGCCAGCATTAGGATTTGCATAACATAGCAGGATAGCCTGAGGGTTATATAAAACCCATGGGTTATATAAAACATCTAACCTCAGCCTAAACTGAGATTAGAGAGGAAATCACCTGTCCCCAAAAATTTCTCTTTTTTACCATCTCAGGCATGGCCAGCAGCCATACCATGATTTGATCTGCTCGTAGGCATGGATTGAACTTCTCTGGTATAGGAGAAATAGACATTTCTCATATATACGAGCAGTACGCCTTCAAACCATCATGATTCTTTAATTGCGTACTCCAGTGCAAGGCCTATGCAAAACTGGCCTGTTTGGTATGGGCCAGCTGTTGCTGGCCTCCAGTGTTGCTTCTTGCACCTTTCTCTGGAGCCACTCAGCCACAAAACTATACAATCAAAACAGCACTTCCATGAGACAGTCGCCAAGAGTTGAAGCCGACCAGATGAAAGGTTGTCGGGAGAATCGAAGGGCAGGCATATATACATACTGACACAAGGAGGGGCCTCCATTTACACATAGACTTCAACAGTGCCTGTTCAAATTGTGCTTGGTCAGAATGGGCTGATTGATTGGCCACTGGCACTACTGCTTGCAGCTTTCTCGAGAACCGCTCCGCCAAAACTCCCGGGTCCTCAGCAGTACCCTCGCAAAGTATGGTTTCCACTGGATGAGGAGTTATTAAGAAAAATCGAAGGACGGATGTACAAACATACGCACAGACA
Organism: Gymnothorax reevesii; assembly: GCA_029721435.1. Lineage (NCBI taxonomy): Eukaryota > Metazoa > Chordata > Actinopteri > Anguilliformes > Muraenidae > Gymnothorax > Gymnothorax reevesii. The sequence goes on from CM056582.1 coordinate 56,961,347, forward strand.
AACAGAGACTAGTTCCATTGTACCCAAATGATTTGTGGAACATACTGCAATTACCCTTTCAAACTGGATCAAGTCTTCAATTTATGCATATCTTCATCCAGTCAATTCTAAATATTCTCTTTCACATGAAAAGCAAGATTAATATCTTTCAGAATTCAACATAACAGTTTCAATATATCATTTTTTTGTCATCAGTATGGCATGTTTAAACCTGCATTTGCATTGCTCTTTTCCACTGGAGGAAAGATCTCCACAAAAAAAAAAAAATGTTACAATACCAGCATAAACCCAGATCTCACTGTACAATTCTGTCACTTGCAATTGAGGAGTGCTGCTGAGTAACATACAATTCATTGTCAGACGGCGGCAGTGCATTTGCTTCTAAACTCAATCCTCCACCAGCCTGACCTCCCACCGTCCCCCATCTCCAATCATCCCCTCATGTGCACATTGTAGATATTCCAGAGAATTCTTCCTAATCAACACCTTCCTGGTTCTGAACACCATCCCCTCTTCACAAGAGGGCCAAAACACATGCTTCTCTCTCACTGCTCTTGCAATTATGATCTTGTTAATAACTCCCAAGAGCTGGGACGACCTACCATTGGACTGCTCAAGGACAGGGAACAGGAATGCCTATGTGCACTTGTGCCAGAAAAGACAGCGAGAATGCCATTGGTGGTGGGCGAGAATACGCTCAGCTTCCCATTCCGAAGGTGTTCCAGAGGCAAACTGCCTCGTTCTTAATACAGTGCCTGATGACAGCCCAGCTTTGCCTTACAGCCTCTGATACTGAGCTCCGGGATGCACCCACTTGCACCGGATGCAGCTAACTCCCTAAGTAGTTTGCAGCTGCCTTCAGGCTAATACAGTAGTCCACCGTACTGGTCGGGATTAGAAAGGGTAGACTTCTACTGTGATGACCGTGAGGTTTTTGTAATACTGATAAAATAATAACATGATAGATGTGTAATGGAACACTTGGCACGATAGCACAAGGTGCGTCTGTTTTCTGAAGTCATCTTGATACCTCATTTGAAACGGGCAAATGGGAGCAGAGTTATGCCACCCTGACACTTGCACGATTTTTGTCGTTGCAAGGCGCGCTGGGTTTTTGAACATTTCAACTTTCTCTCTGCGACACGGCACACTCCTCCGCACCCTTCACGCACTCCTCACGCTTGTTCCCAAAGACTTTAATCATTGCCACGATGCATTGCATGGCATTGCGGGAAAAAAAAATTTTGCAAGTGTCAGGGTGGCATTATTCCTTTGCCTTACCTGCTCAGTAGATGCCTGATTATCTCAAATTGCTGATGATACCTCCAGAGGCATTGTGATTCTTTGTCTGATACTTTCGCTCAACTGAGGTATGGTTCAGGCTTTCTACAACAGACACCTTGTTGCTTGTCTGAATCTTTAAAGAAGCAAATGAACACAGACACTATTAGACCTGTTTTCTGATTGTCGTACGAAAAGAAGACCCCCTCCTGCTCCTCTTTTCACTCAGTTCTCCTTCGCCTTATGACAGTACATCAGACCGCTAGTGCCTGACTGCAGGTCGTCAGCGACACCATCATTATTCACTAAGAAAGGGCCACAGCCCACACTAAGATTTGGGTGGCTTGCTGTTGCCTTACACAGCTCAGACTGGGGCTTAGATCGGTAGGTTAGTCCTGCAGAGCCTTGATAGGGATTTAAAATGGACCACCCTCTTGATTTTTGGCAGGGCTGTGGGGTTCAAATTCACTGATCTCTCAAATCTGTGTCCGCATGCATCCCTCCGTCCTCAGTCATTCAAGCAGAGGAGGACTCAGTCCTGCCTCCCTATAGGGAGAAGTTTAGTCTTCATTTGCGGATGGAGAAGGAGGATGGGGAGATTAGGAGAAGCTCAGATGGTAGTCGGAGGGGAACTCCGTGAAAACGAGGCAAGGAACTAAAACCGGAGGCAGTTTATGCATCACATTCACACTGTCCCTTCCTCAAACTTGCGGAATTCCATCTTGGTACATTTGTGGGACACATAGCTTAGCTGGAAGGGGAAGCAGGCTCATGCAGACTAAGGTGGGAGTGGGCAGGGGGGTTTTGAGGGCAGCTCAGTTGGTGTAAAAGCCATAATACCCGGCATCACTCCCGCTGTCCTTCTCGCAGGCCTCGGCGCTATAGTTGGGAGGTGAGTTCTCCGTGCTGGAGGCGTACGGCGACACCCGCCGTCTCTTGCTTTCGGCGCCCTCGTACAGGCCCGAATCAGTGGAGTCCACAGACTTTACAGATGGGGGCTCCAGCTCCAGCTCTTTGGGCTTGTCCTGGAGTGGCAGGGGTGGGGCCAGTGGCTCAAGAAGGGCCCGAGGGTGAAGGTTGGGCTCCGAGGATGACGAGGAACAGGACGAGGTGACGGGCCTGAGCCAGCTCAGGCCGGGCCCACCTCTTGCCGAATGGGAGTGGTTAAGGTACTGAGGGGAGGGGCGTCCAGTGCTCCACCCAACCGGGGAGTTGGCGGCGGCTGAGACGGTCCCGGAGGGGAAGTGGTGGTCCTGGTAGTACCCGCCCAGCGGGTGATGAGTGGACGTCTGGAGGGGGAAGGGCTTGTAGAAGCCATTGCTGGAAAAGTCACTTTCATAGGCATTGAAGTCCAGCCGGCTGGATGGCGGACCTTGCTGACTGGGGACGTACCAGCGGCTGTGGGGGCTGCCACTGGGGTCCTTGGCTTGCGGGCTCAAGCCCATCCGGTCCCGAGGGTAGAAGCGGCTCTGAGGCAGTGGGCTCATGTACTGATCAGACAGGTATGGCTGGGGGTAGCATGTGCCCAGGACTAACTGTTGGCCTTCTGTGGGGGAGGGTGTGAGTCGGTCTGCCTCGGGCGGGGCGTAAAGCCTACAGAAAAACTCACCATCAGTAACTGAAAGGGTAATAAATGGGTCCCAGTACATCCTAGACCCTGTCTACAGCTTTTCGGCTACATGCCGGCCAACACGGCAACAAATGACATTGATACATCTCCACAATCCTAAGTTACAGATTGTTAATTGCACAACAAGAATAATCAATGCCCACACACTGAAAATACATGCATGCAACCTCCACTACCTTACAAAAAAAAAATCTGTTGCATGACAATGGTAACCGATACAAAAAATGCTAAATGAAAAGATGTGTGGCACAATAACTAAGAAGTGTAAAAGTATAACACTCAAAAATCCTCAGAAATAAAACTGCAAAGGAACAAACGCTTTGCTAACTTACGTGTCATAATTGTCCCGAAAACCTTTTGCAAAGGGGTTGTGGTCTATTTTCAGTTGAGTGATCTGTGCAAGGTATAGAGCAGGAGAGAGTTAGTAAGAGAGGGGGACAGGGTAAGAACATAAAAATGGCTCTGAGAAGGAAGGATTTACAAATTATTTTGCGTCCCATTGTTATAAAGAATGATTTCGTTGACCTTAAAGGAAAGTTAATGTTCTGCACATCCTAATGAATCCTTAGATTGCAGAGTTTGGAGACCTTAATGGCCAATTTCTACTTGTATATCGTTGGCACTTTCATGTCTCTTATGTTTAAAAAATGAGATGAAACATCAACTGCGTAGCAATTTGCTTTGCTTAGATTCCCATATTCCCATTCATGCAGTTAAGCTCACACTGAGATCAGAATTTCTCTGCCATCAATGGCAATATTGGCACAAGATACAAGAGGTGGGGCATTCACCATAATGTCTCTATGCACTGAGGTTTGGGGGAGTTTGAAGATGGAAAGTTGCATCACTTACATCTGCATTTTGATAGGCAGTGACAGCAATAAACTGCGTCTCAGGAAACACGAACATCTGAGCCTTGGAGGACAGTAGGGTGTCGTCTGAACCATCCTCCTTAACCTCCACAATATGCAGCCTGGGCTGGTACTTATGAAGGGACTGCAATACGATCATCTTTGGAAGGAAGAAACAATAGAAATCAAATTCAAATTCAAAGCTTCATCCAATACGCTCCATCACAAAAATGATCAAGCCCAGTCTCATCCCAACACGTCATATTGACGCTACCTGACCAACCATTGATATGCAACGCAAAAGGATGCTTTTAGCGTTCTTATTTGATGCCAGTTTAAAACGAACTCCTCCCCCAAACTTCTAACCCTTAATCTGAACCCTAACCCTAAGTGTCAAATAAAAACACCAAAAGCTTCCTATAACGTCATATATCGACCCTTGGTCAGGTTTGTAAGCCATCAATGGTATCAGCCTAGTCTAGTCATAGTCTAGTCGGTAACAATACTTATATCTGTACAACTGTGAATCATTTGAGTGCGGGAATATGCCGGCACAAATGTGCAAGTGTTTGTGTGTCTCACCGCATGTGCGTAGGTGCAGGCATATGTGTGAGAGTGCCCACAGAATACTCATATAGTACATACGAATACAGACACAGTTTATAAGGGGCACAAGGGGACCTCCCAAGCACTTTTACAAATGCTGTAGCACACCATACACTGTGTGGCCCCACTAATTTGAAAGTTAAATTATGCATCAACACATAGCAAATACAGATAACCCACAATAAAATTACACATAAAAATGCACAGAAACACAAGATAAAGCATATATTTTCAGCCTAGCTAGTTACAGTTTCCATGATAACTGCTAGGTCATTCCATGTCAATTCACACAGATTCCAGAAATTTCTCCAGTGACATCTCTCGGATTTGACAGAAAAAAAATTCTAATTATAGTTTTTGACACCAAATGAAGGAATCCCAAATTTCAGCTTCATATGTCATTTCGGCATTAAGGCCCTGGGAAATTTATGTGCCACGCCCACATTTTTCCTGCACTTAATTTGTATTCATATCTATTGACCCATAACTTCTCTTTCATGTGAGCTAAAAATAGGGCTAAAAATTTATAAGGCAGTTAAAAATTGCCTCCTCTCTTGGAACCAATGCTTACAAATTGGAAACTAGTTCTATTGTATACAATATTAACCCTTTATAACTGGATTTTGTTTTCTGCAATAATAATTTTTTGGGATATTTGAGGGTCCAGGTAATTGAGATTTGTGTGTTAGAAGGCTTTTAGACAAGTTCTTCATCAAATATAATGACATTACTGTAACTCGGATGATTTTTAGGGAGACCAGATCATTAGTAGGGTTATGGGGGGGGGGTTCCCAAAAATGGTCACAGGACAAACGGACCCTTCCAAACCCTCATTTTAGACAATGAGATAGACAATGAGATAGTGGAGAGTCTCCATTTGAGATAGACAATTTGCATTTAATAAGACCAACTTATACACCTTATCCAACTTTGGGGCCAATAAGAAGTTTGCTTATCCAGCTTCATCTGTGTGAAATGATTTTTTGAAAAATGGAGCCCCTGGCCCACATTACTTGAAAAATGACTGAGTCTGGAAAGTAGGTAGACTGATGAGCTCAGTATTGACAGTTTTGGTGGTTGAAATCACACTTAGATACCAAATAATGATGCACAGAATAACTTGTTCATCATATCAGGGTGGAATTTTATAAAAATGATCATGATTTAGATTGTTAACCCTTCAAGGCCATATTTGCATCCAGAAAGTAGGTAAACTTCTGATTAGCTCTGTGTTTTGCACTCTATGGACCAATTGTCTGTTAATGTCACTCACAGAAAGGGTGGCATAAAAGACTGGCTTAGATAGGAAAGACCAGAGAGAGTGCAAATGAGTAATGGGACAACCGAGGTGTTACCCCTTTCAACACGTCGTGTTGTGCCTTTGGATGCCTGAATCGCTGTGGAAGGAACCCAAAATGTAGTTTTGTTAAAAATTTCATTCAATAAAAATTATTCTTAGACCATTAATTCACCATGTTCTGGCTGATGATGCTGAATTGCTCTCTTGCTCCGGCCAGCACACTATTTTTTGGATTTTGGGATTTATCACTATTGTTACTGTTCAAAGAGTTAGGAGGACGCATCACTTAAAGAGCAACAATCTGTGCTTCATGCTCCATTATTTGGTTTATCCTATTATTGGCTCTAGTGTTAAACATTGCAATTTCAAACAAAACCATGTATCATGAATGGTGTGGGCATCCCAGCCATGTCCTAGTTGCCGATGATCGCATCCAGAGATTAAGGCCTTGAATGTAACAATATTTGGATGTAAAGTGGCGAGATTGGTTAAGCTGCAGTTGTACAAGATGTTCTATCCCTTATGTTCTCACGGTAGGAAGGCAAATTCTCTGAAGTTTCTTGGATTTTGAATGATATAATGAATGCAGCCCTGGTCTATCTCCATCAGCCAATCTGTTTGCCTCTGAGCTGTTTTCACGTCCCTGAGACGTGCTATACACAGGTGGTTGAGTTGGAGCAGCATCACCCTAGCTTGTGCCTCTGCCACGCACTGATAGCTTCTATAGACAGTGAATTTCTGTATGGAATGGCCATGTGGCAGCTGGTGCCTGGGAAACAAATTGAGAGCCATACTAAAAAGTATATCCCTTCAAGGAATGGTCTCACGGGAGCTGGGGCCTCAGCCACACATTGATAACTACACTAGTTTGTATTGTCCAGCACAGAATAGCATAACAGCAGCCGATAACTCCTCACATTGATCGGCTCACTAAGATTAGGGTTCGGCGTCTGGCTCTGCAGTTTAGCTGGTCTTGTGGAGAGGGCTGTAGTTATGCTATTTTGAGGGGTGGGGGCTGTCATAATCCTTTTTTGGGGATATCCTGACACTCCCTGCTCTGCAGGGTGTGTCAGGATCAGAGCCCAAACGTCAAACTGTCAGTGAGTGAGTTTACATGACGTTAGAAAAAATAGAAACAGTGTGTTAGTCCAACAAAAACTGGACTTTCAAAATACATGCAAACAAGTTAGTCTGACTGGAGTCGTACTAAACTGAACTTCTCATAGTTGGATGAACACACCTAGATAATGCGGATACTAGTCGCATTATTCCCCCAAGTTGAATCAAACCGAACTGAATTATGCACTCTGCAAATGCTCCACATTTCATCATGAAGGGCTTTGACCCGGAGGTCTTGTGGACTAGTAAACACCAAACTGATTTGCAACAACTCTGTGCACTGCCCATCGAGCAAGTTTGTATAGAACAGTAATAATCCTCACCTGCAAGGGTATTGGTGCTTGAACAGTCGCACCTTGGGGCTCATAACTTCTTCCATTAATCTGCATAATTTATTGAATTACTTGAGCGTCATCTAAAAATTTTCATTCCACTCCCCATCTAGTGTTTACTCCTGACCCACATCCAACATGCACGGGAAGCCCAGGGGTGCATTTCCCAAAATTACAGATGCTAACTTATATAGTTGGAATGACAAACTGTGAATGGAGGAACTAAGTTAGTTGCTAACCTAGGTAGCAACCATGCTTTTGGAAAACCCACTCCAGGGCAGTAAAGGTCACCAAGTAGAGCATAGCAGCGTTACTGCCTAGCTTCAGCAAACGCCATAACCACAAGGGATAGCGTGTATCTCTACTGTATGAAAAGCATAGCGTACATCCCGAGTGAAATGTTCAGAGCCGTAAAGTTGTCCATGTTCTAGCCACTCGAGATGCTACCAGTTTACCACCAGCTAATTTGTTTGTCAATTGTTTGTTCTGTGATGTAATAGGTCAACGAGAAAAATATCCAAAACGAACAAGCTGGAAGGGTGCATATTGCCTCCTATCATAGCGGAAAAGGACAATCTTCAGCCAATAAATCGAATTACCTCATTGAGGCAAATTCTAATCAAGCTATTACCGTAGCTTGACTTAACTGTGCATGTAAAAATACTGATTGTACTTATTTGCAGTACTGCAATTAACAGCTTGTTCCTGAGTTGGCTGACAGAAATTGGGTTTAGCTTGTAAAACTAACTACATTTTTTAAAATTGAGTACAGGATAGCAAAGTTTAATGGCGATAAAACATAGCCAAAATGTTGAAATATGATGTGTGCCCTTTTAGACTTGAGCATCATAGAAGAGCGGACTATTGGCCTTGGCAGAGGTCTGCAATTTCTGAGCACCACTCTAGTTAAAATTGTATTCTTTACAGTACACACAATGTGCATACCACTTCCTGTGCATCTGTGTATATTAATAGTGAAAGACAGAGTGAGAAATGGGAGGCAGAGGAAAACTATACAATATGCATTTCTTTACCTGGCCCACATTATTGGAGCTGCCCTTGTTGTTAGTGAGCTTCAGCTTGCCAAAAGAGACCTCCTGTCTCATCCAGTGGGCCCCTGTATTGGGTGAGTCAGGGTGCATATACATCCTGTTACCTGTGGCAAGGGGGGTTGGGGGTTGGAGAGTGTGAGGCACAGACCAAGAAAAGGAGGCAGACAGAGAGTGAGAGGGAGAGAATAAAATACTGGAGTATTATGGCTGCAGCAGTCTTCCGGTGCTTGATGCACTGACGCAGTGCAGATCAACAGCAGTAACCACAGTGCACCTCATTTCCCATACCTCGCCCCCCACATCACAGACCCAACAGGCGAGGAAGCGCAGACAGGCCAGTCGTGCTCAAGAGCCAACTACACATGCCAAAATAATGAATTCACTCCATAGTCTTGTCAGACTAGTCTCAGTTCATACTGCATTACCACTTAATAACATAACAGTGATGAATATGGTATGTTCAAGATTAATATGTCCTATGACTCGCAATGATGAATAAAGGAATGGTCAAAAAGTTCAAGTTCATGAAGACTATGCAGCACTGTATTAAATTCTGGAATGTTGTATATGTGGAGGTAGAAAAAGGAAAATATGAAAATAGTGTGTGGCAAGGTCTTAGAATGCCATCACGTGAAACAACATATATATAACAAGATAACAGGTGACTGATGTTCTATTTTTATGAGAATGCGTCTAGAATAGTTATGTGGTGTGCTCTGACATCTCCGCTAGGGCAATGGTGATAACTGATTTTGTCACAAGGTATTCGCACATAGTAATGATGGATATAGGTAGAGGTACCGTGACCACACAACCACCTTCTCGTTCAATCTCTCTCTCTCTCTGAAGAGATGTGGTTTTGTCCTGTACACAAAGGTTCGCTATGTGTGCACATGTGCATGCAGAACTCGAAAGCACGGTCAGTGCAATATGCTTGCAATATTATTTTAGTTGACACTGAACTAGTACTGAACATGATGTGGAATAGTTTTGATATACAATATAACACTAAAGAGATTTGATAGCGTAAACCTAAAATGTTTGCTTCAAATAGATTCAATTCTCAGCGCACACTCACTGATCACTTATCACATAGTTGTTCCTCTTCATATATGCTCAACAGTGAGCAAAATAAGGTCCAATATGACATATGACCGGTGTACCTAAAAAAGGGGTCAGCAAGTGCATGATAGGGCACCATTTGAATAAATACAAATATGCTGATTGAATGAAGTTAGAATTATTATTCTTCGGTTATTTTCAGAAAAAAAATGTGGCCCATTCATTGAAGATTTTTTTCTGAGAATTGTTTTTTGACAGTAATGAATACCTACTCAACACATCCACTTAAAAGGGATAGTTCATCCAAAAACGAAAATTCACTCCTCACCTACTCACCCTGAGGCTAATCAAAGGTTCGGGACCGCATTTTCCAGCATAAAAAAAACACAAAATGCCTCCATACTGCTTGTGTGGTGTAATCCAAGTGTCCTCAACCACTGATATTCAAACCTGACTCAAAAAGATGTCTTTTTCACAATTTTTTTAGACTAAATGGCCAATGTAGCCATTTAGCTCGGAGCTGTGTTCTTCTTCGCAGGTAAACGTCTCAATTTCAAGATCCGTCATCGTGGATGACTCAATAAACAAATAGAAAAAGAAGAAGACAAAGACAACTTCCAATAGCCTCGAACTTTTGTTCACATGAAAGCTGATATTGTGTAAAATCTGGTCCACTCATAGAATCTGGTCCCCCCAGGTGACTTCCTTTGCATAATACGCGTCATATGACGTGTCTTGCGAGATTATCTTCTACTTCACTGTTGAAATAGCATAGAATTGATTTGCGGCTGCAAGCATGTGGTATACCGTACAGGCCAGCAGACAGTGCCGTTTCCTCATGAGATTATCGGGAGAAATACACGAGACATACACGAGAATATTGCGACGCATATTAAATGTACGAGTCACATATATCGTGCATAGGAAAAGTAATAGGCCTAGTGCCGGTGACAAGAACACGTGTATCGCGATAAGTCTCGCATGAAACTGGTGTCAGTAAACAGCACTGTTAGTGAACGAGACTGAATGTCTAACATCCCGTTTTGAGGTTTACTGTCACACGTGCGTTTAAAATATGGCTCCTGGACAATGTCATTTATGTTTTTGATTTTCTTATGTATTGATAATACACTCAAAATATTATTTTGTTAAAATTCAAGAAAAACAAATTTGTAACCTTTGTAACAAATTAATTTGTTGATGCAACAGAATCCGATTTGTTATTCTAATAAAAATCTTAACAAAATTGATTTTGTCCAGTCGTCTGAACATAATAGATTTGTTCCACACGACCGGCAAATTTTCTCTTGTCACATTTCATTGGTGAGAATCAATCACTTGCACCAATTTCAGCGTCGTCTGACTGCTAAGGATCTTGAAATGAGCAGGAACACAATGGGAAGGCAAGTTTTAACCTATGCCATTTTTTCTCTGTATAGTATATGTCATCATTCTTTAAGTTTTAATATTTAGCATCATAAACCAACGACGTTATTCTATCCTTATTTTTGTGTCGCAATCTAGATATTTGTGTGTGCAGATGATATTCCTATCCCACCATATTTTATCTTCTGCAAACCAGGTCATTAAACGTGAGGAGACTGCCTCTGATGCCTGTTTTAGTTCCTTTAACAGCTGATTGGTCAACAACTTATTGGCATTGGTTAAAAACTTGCCTTACTGGTCACCTCTTGCATTACCACTACACTGTGAAGTAATAAAAGTAGGCACTTAAATTATTTCATCTACATGCACATTGGCTGCATATTCGGTTTGTGCAGATTTATTTTAACAAACATCCTAACAAAATAATAATGGTACAATCGTGTTAGCAAAACACATTTGTTACTTAATTGTTAGTCAAACACAATAGGCCCATTTTGTTAATGCAGCAACAATTTTACTTTTTTAATAAAACAAACTAATTTGTTACTTCCTAAACAAATACATTTTGTTATATTGATTTTAACAAATTAATATGTCATCTCTCATAGAACAAATTAATTTGTTAAACATTTTGTTGAAAGTAATAAACTCATATTTTGAGTGTAATGGTCATCAGATTATTATTAAACTGGTCAAAAAGAAGATTTATTGGTCTGTGATTATAGTATTTATCCGATTGAGAGGTTTACTGGCTCTGTTAAGTTTAGAGTTTCGGACCGATCGATTGGGACGTGGGGTGTGTTTAAGGATAGCTACCTGTATATTATCACAAATACAGGAGGGAAAAAACTAATTCTTCTGTTACAATGCAACCCTGCATGAAATTATTTTTATTATCTTATACTTGATTAATGAGTACATGTCCCTTTGCACTCAAGTGTTTCATGCCACCTGTGAAAGAAGCCACGGCTTAGATAATACAAAGTTCCAGACCTCAAAATAGAAAAGGAGTCATTTTTTTAAATCCGCAGCTTGAGGCCCTTTCATCAGTCCTTTAAATTCATACGTAATGAGCAAAATTATCATTCAGTAAGCAAGATATCATTAGAGAAAATCCGTTGCATTTCCTCTCATTTATGAGCGCATATAAAGTCTCTGTATGAAAATCAAGAAACGCCATCGCACATAAGAGACTGTCTGATCGCAGAAGAAGGGATATCCATTCAAACTAAATTCATCAAACTGTACATCCAGAGGCAAAATCTATACGCCAAACAAATATCAAACTAATAATTACTGTACACTTAACCAATTCCGATTGAAGGAAACAAGACATGAAATATGAGCTCTGTCGTTTTCAGGATACCACAACAAGACGTCGCTTTAAATATAATTTGACAATCAATAGTTTTCTTGCTTTACTTATGACACAATGAGACGTGCACAAAACATTCTACGGTGCGTTTACAGTATAAATGTTTAAGAATAAAGCAACATCGTCAAACAGAAAGCTATTAAACAGCAACAAAATATGAGTTATCTCCCTCTACCCCATGACCTGATGAAATGATGAAATAGTAAACAGGCTTAAATAAATGCAAAATTACAATGTACATGTAGTATGTAGCACATTATGTTTTATTCAGACCAGCAGTACATGCATGCTGAGATTTTCAAAGTGATTCTTCAACCGCTGCTGGATATCATATACTCTTCTTCAGCCCATCCTTGATTTTCACGAATTAGTGATAAGCAATTACCAACAACAACGCAGCAACACAACAGCATAATATATCTATTAAATCTGCAAATAAAAAGTGATTCTCAGTAACAACTGTGCTAGGCCTAATTCAGACAACATTATGTCGCGCATTTGACAGACTCTAGGCATACGTGTGTAGGTTTGGCGAAAGGCGGCCCGCCTACTGCAAAGCTTGTCTCAGCAGAGTATGATGTTGATAATAGCATGTGACACAAGGATGAGATTATCGTGAGAAATCCAGGAGAGATACACAAGATATCTCGTGGGAAATAGGCAGTATCTACTGGCCTGTACGGTACTATAGCCTTATTAGCAAGTTAGCTAGCTAGCTCGCTACACAATTGTGCTAGATAATCATTAAACAGTTCATTATCACTTTAGCTAGCAAGCTAGCTAGTGATAATTAAAGTAGAAGCCAACTGTTCCCTTGTTAGCAAGCTAGCTGGCTAGCCCACTACACTGGTGTGCTAGGCATTCATTAAAGAGTTCATTATCACTTTAGCTGCCTAGCAAGCGATTAATACAGTAAAGCAAACTGTGGCCTTAGTAAGCTAGCTCGTTACTTCATTTCAAGCAAACGATTGTATAATGTCTGCGAACGTCTGACTAATCATTGCATTTAAATGCTATGAATTGGCTTATTTATTTCAGAGAATTCGTTACTGCGCAAATCACGTAGATGACTGAAATGATGCAATTTGAAGCAAACTGAAGGGCAATATGCTGCGAAAGTCATGTGGGGGGAGACCAGGTTTTTGGGGGAGTCATGTGGGGAGAGACCATTTTACATGACACAGAAACTAACTAAACTAAACTAAACGCGAAATAGACAAGTCTGCTGGGGTTTCGGCGATGTAATTTTAAGTGCGACAAAGGCACTTGCTGACATTTAGGCTAAAAACATAGTGGAAAACAAGTCTTTTCAAGTCAAATTTGAATGTCGAGGCTTATGGACACTTGGATTGAGCCTCATGAGCAGTATAGAGACATTTTGTGTTTTTTTATGTTGTTTTTTTTACGCTTGAAAGAATGGACACCATAATCTTCCATTGCTTTGGATTTGTCTTCAAATCTGTTTTTCTTCAAAACTTCAAAAGTGTTTTGAGGATGAAAGAAATAAACCGATCCTTCAACTCGTCTTGGGGTGAGTAGATGATGAGTGAATTTTCATTTTCGGGTGAACTATCCCTTCAGGCACGATACCATGTGGCTCAGGGTGATTCAGCCAGGTTGGACGGCCGACTGTTTGCCCCCCTTACCTGGCATGTTTCCCTCTGCCTTGCCGCACTGCACCCACTTCCCTCCCTGGTACCGCCAGTGGTGCTGGTCGGCTAGGACCACGTCGACATACACTCTGTAGTGCGCTGACGGGTCCAGAGCACTGACATTGAAGCTTAGAAAGGGAAACATCCTCCTGCCAAGAAGAAAAGGCATATGATCCAGGTTAGCCGTTCTGTCAGTACTAGGGCAAAACTGATCTTTTTCGAGCTTAACAGCAATGAGCAACAGTGAACGACACCTATGTTTAAAATTTTCATCATGCACTTCCCTGAAGAAAGCTCAGTTGAATGGGACAAGAATTCCACTTCAAATTGAAGACCCCAGAGTTATAAGTAATTGAGTCACAAAATGTCAGTCTTGAGAAAATTGAGAAACTGGACTTAGGTGACTGTAATACACGTTCTCCCCTCCTTACCTCACAATGCCTGAAAATCTGACTGCTTTTAACACTAGGCTCCTCAATTCTAAGAGGGATCACTTTTAATTTTGCCAGAGAATATTTATATTTTTTCCACTGGCACCATATACGCATGCTGACCACTTTATTAAGATTACCAGTGTAAAACCGAATGATTTTACTGCAACTCATGATTATCATTGATTTTTCTCAGATAGGTTACATGTTTGACTAGTACACAGCCAGTTTTACAGATGCTGATTTAGCTTATCTCAAATAAATTTTGAATGGAGTCAATTACTAGGCTCGAATTACATGTGTTATCCTGGCCCACAGCATCATGACAACTGCATTTGAGAAATGATACAATCTTTGTACCCTGATAGTTAAGCATCTTTATCAAGAATAATAAATGTTGTAAGCTTCAGAAGAAAGCCAGGGTCTCTGACCTTTAAAACAGGAAACCAGCTATTTGTTAGTAATGAGTGCCAGTTTGTTTTCACATAAAAATACCTTATTGAGCAGCTGTATCAGAAAGGTTGCCGAAAAGAAGGGCCATTTTTACTTCATAAGCAAGGGGTGTTCCTGAATGACATGAAAACTAAACTTGGCTTAAGGACAGTGAAAGCTTTGCGAAAGAATGAAAGGTAATGGATACAACTCAAAGAGACACTGAAAGGTTACACATATCACTTTGATTTAGAAATTTAAGTGTTATGAAAACACCATTGAAAGACACTTTACAAGTATGGATGCAGTGACTAAAAGAGTACGGCGCTTTGGTTGGGAGAGGCCAATAGGGTGAGAGTGTAGCTTTGATAGAGAGACTAAAGGATTATGAATGCAGCTTTAACCCTTAGAGCACTGAAATCGCCACATGATAGGTTTTCAACAGCTATGATTTTGATATCTTCCATCATTGAGCAATATCTGCATTTAGTGCCCTGAAAGTTAAAAAATACACCAATACTGCTGTGAAGAGGCATTTTAATTCAAATAACATTGACCTTACCTGTGGCAAGCATTGTCGTCTGTCCCCTACATTTTTATCTGGGTTTTTTTTTTTTCCTCTGAGTTCTTAAGGTACTCTTGAAGGAATTTTGGTTTGCCAGGCTCTGCTTTGAACATTCACCACCTGTTCCACAGTTTTTCCATCTCCTGTTTAATATATTTGAGGTCGATGTCTGTCTGTCTGTGTGTTTGTACACATTTTTCTCCTACATTTCTCAACCGATTATCACCAAATTTGATGTGAAAATCCACTTGGACACCAGGAAGGACTTGACGTCGCCCGATTTTTGGAAAACAGTCATGCACGCAAAAAAATGGCAATTTCACTCCAGGTAGCGGGTAGCAGCTAGTAAAAAAATAATGGCTCTCACTGCGATATGTTAGAGTCCCAAAGCCTTATAAATGGCTCTCTATCCCTTCACAGAGTGATAAATAGTGTGCTCCAGAATTATTAATGATGACACTAATTGTAACGTTATTTGCCACATTTGGTTCAGCAGGTGGCCTTGGGGGGGAAATGGGGAACGTGATTGAGTATGCCTGAGTCTGGATAAAGAGCCTTGAGCACCATGGGAATACAATGGAGTCAAGAGACTGGGGCTGGAGGGATGAACGTGAATCCTTCATTGGATTATTCTTGAGAGATGCTGGTGGGAGCCACGGCCGATGGATGCGGCATTCGTCGCTGAAGCGATTTTGATTTCCAGACCCGACGCAGAGGAAAGGTGACGAGGAGGTCAGCGAGTCCCAAGGCGGTACGTGGAAGGAGCGCAGAAAAACACACTCAGACAAGTTGATGTGAAGTCAGGGGTGAGCGCTGGCTCTCAAGCAAGGGATTACAGTAGTTTTATTCTGCCAAATGGACTCCACTCTGCCCAAGGGGGTACAGCCGTATAACCTACTGGCCTCTTTATAATGTGTGCTGTCAAGAGCACACTGGCTAATGGCTGTGTTGATTAAATCAAAAAGGATGCTCAACAAGCAAGGTATTTAAGAGACCCTGATTAAACATGTTACATAGCTGAATTATGATGGTGTAATGCTTGACGTTATGTTTGGAATAATACCAAAAATTAGCTTGGGGCTTTAGAGAAATTTACACTGCCAAAAATTAGGAGTCCATCGTCCTATAGTGTAATCATGTTTTGAAATGTTGGCATACTCTTTGGGGAATGCAGTATTTGCATGTCTGATACCAACCAGGGTTCTATTGGCTTCTCCAAAATGAAGTAATAACATCTAAAGCACACTTCAGAAACAACTCTATTTTAAAGGTAAAATTCTGCATGAAGTACATCAAGGTAATTATATTAATGCATTTTCATTCATTTATCTCATTGTCACGATAAATGATTATTGGAAAGTAGTAAAAAATATTGCCAGCACAGTACTCCATTTAATGTGTGTTCACTTGCAGCAGAACTTACTTATGGCTGCCCTGTGGTTACCTAGCATACACATACGCGAGCAGTCAGAGAGCGAGATACAAAGAAGGGGGCGAGAAAGTATGGTGTATAGCCGTTTGCAGAGAGCTGAATTTAAAAACAGTGCTTGTTGACCACGAGTGGTTAAGGTGTTGGGCCTGACTCCTCTCCTTATTTCGTTCTACTACAAGTGGGCGCAACGAGGGTGAGCGGAAACACTGGGCTAAAAACCACAAATCTATATCTCCACCCCCATAATGCAGGCCAAAGATGTTGAGGAGAGCAGTTTGCAGTCCCCAACAGCGCACCTATCTCGTCAGTGCAATACGTCTTCATGCCAATAGGGGGCCATAAAACCATCAAACGCAGTTAGCGCGTAGATGATGTGTATTAAACATACAGTCAATGGTACTAAAGCACTTCGCAATGGTACGCGTAATGCTCCTAAACATCCGAGTGGCTTCCACTTCGGAGAGCAATTCGGACACCCACGAATGGTACATAGGTGGAGCTGGAGGTGTTTCTTGTAAAAGACGAATTTGGTCAGTGCTTCATCTCGATGTGGTGGTACACACCCCCTGCTTCCCCTTTACGCTTCTTGCACAGACTGGCCTCCCGCTACGCATGTCTAGGTTGCCTTGGTTGACGGGTTCTACGCTGCATGAATGTGAAGCCGTTTCCAGTCGCAAAAAAAGGGCAGACAAATTGTGGGTAAACACATCAGTCATCAATATAAGTGAAACAAGAAGCCCACGGGGAGACTAGAAATTTGAACTTTGCCACATTACCCGCACATTTCAAGAAATAGCGACTTTAAGGAAATGCATAGTGCAGATCTGTGTCACTTTCCTCGTTTGAGTGAGTCCTGATATAGTAAGACTTATAAAAATTAAGCCCTTTTATAGGAAATCACAACCAAGCAGGGGGAAAACCACAGGCAAGCTCATCTACATGCGGGGGCAAACGGGGAGTTTCGTTCAAAGCACCTGTCAGATCAAACCACTGAATGGAAAATGCTCTGACGCCCCCTAGTGGACGCTGGGAGGTAAATATAGATAATGCGCGCAGCCGCGTGGGGAAGGTAGAAATTGACTGAGGTGACACTATAAATATCGCGCAAGTCCGAAAAATTGACGGAAAACCAACTGAGAATGAAAGCAGTGTCAGAGATAACGAGGATGTGAGTCCTCGAACTCGCCAAGAGACCTGCTGATTCTATGACTTTCAACCAACGTGCTTATCAATTCGAGATCACAAACCTGATTTTTGTGAATCTTGAACATTTTAATGCTGTAGTATAATATAGTATATATAAGTATATATAGTATAAGTATAATAATCATGACCCCCCCCCCCAAAAAAAAAACAAAAAAAAAAACACAATTGAATTCATAACTCATAATCAATTGTTTTGAATTTCTGACATTGTGGGGAGAAATAGAAAAAAAACTCTACTTTTCACCAAATAAATGCGTACACAGTACAGAGGCACTACGCGATCCAGAGACTGAGTCCAGCATTGCACAGATTAACCTGCTGTGTTGTAGTTCACAGTGGAATTCCCAGGCATCTGGCCACTGATTTGCACTGGAGAAAGCAAAGCTTTATCCTGTAAGTACTCAAAGGGATGTTCGCATCTGAGTAAAGGCAGTCAGAGAGGGTGTTAGATTTGGGATGTCTTTGAGTGACTAGGAATACACACTTGGGGGAGGGGACTCTTCCACAAGACTGTGTACAGTACTGATTCACAAGGACAGGAGTTCAGGTCCAGTTTACATCACCTTTGCTGGCTCATTCAAGATTAAGACATGTCAGTTTGGAGCCTGTGACCAATCCCACTGCATTACAGAGTACCCCTCCATCACAATCCTGTACACCCGGACTAAAGAAGCTATGTTAAGAGTGGCTACCACATAACAATAGTCACTGGCCAGCCAAGAGAACACTGCAACATACACACTTACAGTGGGGTGCAAAAGTTTGGGCACCCATGGTTTAAATTTCTGTTACAATTAATCTCCAAGTGATTGAAAGCAAACTTGCACACTACATCCAACAAAGTTAAACATGACACCTTTCGGCAAATTTAAAAGCAAGGTTTCTTATTATTTTAATTTTTCAGAGTTTTTAAATGATAAGAGAGGAAAAAGGGCCCTGTGCAAAAGTTTGAGAACCCTTTTGGATTATTCTTTGTTACCTTTTAAGAAGATGATTACTAAGGCCCAGACCCTGGTGATTTACTTGTTCGGGCTTCAATGAGTCACGTGAACATAATTCCAGGGCTGAACTAAATATTCTGAGGGAACTCAATGCCATCTAAAGTATCCGACTGTGGTGTCAGCTGTGTCTGGTGTGAAAAACTATGTGTTCCTCTAAACAGTTGTTCAAGGATGTCAAAATCAAGATAATTCACTTAAACCAACAAGGAGAGGGCTACAAAAAAACTTGTGCAACATTTCAAACTACCCATTTCTGCTGTCAGAAACATTGTAAGAAAATAGAAAATAAATGGAACAATTGAAGTCAAGGTTAGATCTGGAAGACTAAGACTCATTTCAGATAGAATGGCCCGAGATCTGGTGAGAAATGCTCAGAAGAACCCACACCTCACTGTAAAAGAGCTGCAAAAAACAGTAGCAGACACAGGTCTAGTTGTTCACAGGACGACAACACAGCATACCTTAAACAACAGACCTATATGGCAGAGTTGCAAGAAAGAAGCCTTTCCTACGACCTCATAGGCCATTGCCAGTGGCCAGAAAAACGTCTCTGAAAAAGTTTAGTTCCAGCGATCGCGGGACTAAAATCAAATGATACTGTCTTGGAATATCAATGGTAGTTTACCAACCCAAAGCAAAAAGTTCTCCATGCAAAATCCTGCAGTTAATTTTTGAAGGTGTTGAACATTTTGCACTATATTCCGGCTGGCGCGGACGAACCGAATCACATCCACAACATGCCGACGATAACCACGTAAATCCACCATTTACCTACCTAAAAATGATATTATCACTTCCGGAATCCAAGGAAATTATGACAGGCATCTCAAATCTGTATCAAACCTGCGATAAAGTTGTTTTTTGACGCGAAACTGTGAAAGTCACGTGATGCTCGAGGAATTGCGTTCCTTGCTCTACGATCTAATTTGCAAATGTAAATACAGACACGTGCTCCATTGCGTTCTGGCGTTTCTGCAATGAAGCCAACATTTAGCGGGCTTCAAAACGATACAGTTGTCTCTGGGTGAATGGCAACCGTCGGGGAAAGACATAATCCACATATATTTGATTATTTGTACCCCTAAGCTCTCTTATTTTCAACATTATTGTGATTGGACAGGCATGTTCACTCTGGGAGGTGGGCAATTCAAATTCTGCCCAAGACTTCTCTCCCTTTACAAAGAACAATGCTAAAAACACTTTGTCTGTACCCACACCCACCCATCAATATCATCCATTGTCAGTGAACTCTCACAAAAGACTCTTAGAGGAAGTGTACTTCTAGAGAGTCTGCTGATTAACAAGTTGACAGTTCTGTCTATATCAGACTTGGAGATGGGGGGATGACTGCCAGATGGCCAAATAATGGCAGCTTGCAGGGGAGCACACCACCGGTCGCATGATAGTGTAAAGGCAGATAGACAGTTGTGGTTACCCTTCAGCACGATGGCCACACAGAATCACTTGGCTGTAAAACTGCTGGTGTCCCTGGTGCATGCCAAATTAAGTGTGTTCTCTTGACGTTATAATGTGCACTTTAGATTTTATCACCGGAAGTGAAGCCTTTTTTGCATACTTCTTCTTCTTGTGTGGTATTTTCAGCAAGAGTTGGAGATAATGAGGAAAGTTTTGATTCATGCAATATAATGATTTTATTAAAATTAAAAATGATCAAGTGTATAGACATATCAAAATGGACTTAGAAAATATCTGTAATATACATTTTGAGGAGGTACAGTAAATTCCTAATTAAGTGGTCTTCAGGTGGTCAGACAAGAACCTACTCAATGACGTCTGTTATTCAGTTCAGGCTGTCAGTTCCGCAACCTTACGAACAAGCTGAATGAAAACAACCCATCATTTGAATCTATCAGTAGAACACCTGTAATTTTATGGGCACACACAATGCACTGGTATATCACTAGGAAAACAGACAATTCCATAACGGTGATTGCTTCGTAAAATGCAGCCAACAGCAAAGACAAGGCACAAGACATCATTTGCTTGTGAAGTGGCATCAGCAAACATGAAGCTTAGAATTTGAAGACGCCAGAGACAAATATCCGATAGGATGTACGTACCATCAGCAATACTGAAGGTTTTTCCCTAAATGACAACAGAGGATGGAATGCATTCAGTCCTGACCATTCCTTGAAAATTATGACATTTTTTTTTCAACGCAAGTAATGAGTTCCTGCTTCCAGCAACCTGAAACAATTTAATCATGATTTGGAAAATTAGGCACAATGTCTTTGCAACACAATACTGAAACTGGAACACAACCAAATTTCCACCGAAAAGTCCCAACTACCTGAAGTGAACGTCCACATATTTGACACTCGGCTTGATTCAATAAAACTTACAAAGCCAATGCTTATTTAATCCAGTTAAGATCTCATTCATCATCATGGTCACTTTCCAACTCCACATCAGAGAGGTTATCTGTACATGTCAGGGAGTCACTAGGACCTTCAATTCTGTTCTCACAATCAATACATTTACACAGATTAGTGCAAGACATGTTGACCTTTTTGCAGGAACATCTCCCTGTTGAACATTTTCCTTTCTTACAACCACAATGAGCCAACTCAAGCAGAGCTTCAGGGGCAGATGGCTTGGTCATGCACTTGATGGAAAGCTCTTGGTTTTCTAGAATCAATCGATGATTACTTGGGCATGGTACACACATCTTCTGCTGAAGTGACTTCTTGTGAACGGCAGCTTGGTAGTTTGCTCGTTTCGAATGCTGTTGTAGAGCATCCTGCGTTGGTGGTAGTTCTTGCTCGGACACGGATGACAAGCAGAAGATTTTGTAACGGACATCATTGACACTTGTTGAGTCCTGGCCATACAGCTTGCACACAAATTTTTCTAAGACAGAAACTGTGGATGGGAGTAAATCAAAGCTATCACCAAGCTGGGCAAATGCATTCAAAAATATGTCTTCTTTGGCAGCAATGTCAAATGCGTTCTTTTTCCCCTTGCCATAGAATGCACTTATGGAAGCACAACCAGTGAAGATATGCAGTCCGATCAATGAGGAGCACAACTTTGGTCCAGGGACACATGTCACCTCCTGAATGTTGATGATTCTTGCTCGCTTTTTACCCCTGTGAGGAAAAACAAGTTGGCAGGTACTTGGTCCTTCAAGCAGATGGAGATCACACCTACATCAGTGTCTGGGCTCATTATAATCATGGAAGTAACCCTGCAGTCGGTCTACGTGGCGCAACAGATTTTCTTGGCCCGCTTGCCTTTTTTGCCACTGGCATGACTGGAGGTGCCACCGCCGCTGCTGTGTGGTGAACATCACTGCCATCATCCTGTTTTCCTTTTATCGGAGGCCTGCCTACTGGCTTTACTGCTTTTTGCTGCTGCTGAATGACACTGGAAGCAGCAGCAGGCCTGGCTATGGCACTACTAGTACTAGGCCTAGGCCCAGCTGACGCAGTTTCTATCGTACTCCTCAGGCCATGAGTAGACCTCAGTTTCTTTGGTGAAAATACAGTTTTAGGCACATTTTTCAATTCACACCGCCTCCTTGCCCTATTTATCCGCTTCAAGTCTGTAAAATGGCGGTAACATGCGTTGTGAAACCCATATTTCAAATCCCGTTTAGCGAATTCGGCTTCAAGAATCAGCGCAGCCTTTTCAGAAATTGTACGGTTATTTACATCTAAAGTGGCCCAAATCGAAGCACAATGGCGCGCCTTTGCCCACCGAGTAGGTGTAAACGTTTCTACAGTTGTTACAGAAACAGAGTCTGTATGCAAGAGACATTCAATCGGAAAATTTTCCATCTTTTTTTCATGCTTTTTTGACGAAAATTGGGAAAACGGGAAGGATTTGGTCATCCGCCATCTTGATCTTGCTTTTGCGAAAGCGCGATGCTGATTGGTCAATTCAGATTCAATTTTATTGCGCAGTGATTAGTCGCCATGTAACACCCTAAAAAAAAGGTATCATTCCGCCAAAAATTCAACAATATAGTTCAAAGTTGACATTGAAATATAAAAAAAACTGCAGGATAAAACATGGAGAACTTTTTGTTTTGTGATCAGATGGAACCAATTAACATGCCGACATGCTCATTTGTTAGACCCACTCTCGCTGGAGCGAACTTGCACGCTACCATGCACAGGCAATGGTCTATCAACACAAAATTAAGCGACTGAAGTATGCAAAAGAAAACCTTGAGAAACCCCAAGCCTGTTGGAACAATGTGCATTGGACTGACGAAACCAAAATTGAACTTTTCGGCCACAAGCAAAGAAGGTATGTTTGAAGAAAAAAGGGTGAAGCATTTGTAGAGAATAACATGTTGTCAACTGTTAAGCATGGAGGTGGATCCATTATGCTTTGGGGTTGTGTAGCAGCTGGGGACACAGGCAATATTGTGCGGGTGGAAGGAAGAATGGATTCCACCAAATATCAAGACATTCTAGAGGCTAATGTTCAAAGCTTAGTCCAGAAATTGAAGTCGAAGAGACGTTGGATATTCCAGCTATACTATGACCCGAAGCATACCTCAAAATCCACGATGAAGTACCTCCAGGAAAGAGGGATGAAGGTTTTGGAATGGCCATCAGAGTCCCCAGACTTGAATATTATTGAAAATCTGTGGAAAGACCTCAAACACGCCGTGCATGCAAGAAGGCCAAAGATATTTCTGAGCTGGAGGTGTTCTGTCAGGAAGAATGGGGAAAAATTCCAAAGATAAGAATTGAAAGACTCTTAGCTGGATACAGGACGCGTTTGTGAGCTGTAAGAGCTGCTCGAGAAGGAGTTACAAAGTACTAGCTGACAGGGTTCCCAAACTTTTGCACAAGGCCTTTTTCTTTGTTTTATTATTTTGAAACTGTAAAAAGTTAGAAATAAAAATGATTCTTGCTTCAAAATGTGATTAAATGAATCATGTTTAACTTCATAGCATTTAGTGTTCAGGTTTGTTTTCAATCTCTTAATTGCAAGATTAAGAGATTAATTAAGGAGATTAATTGCAATAGACATTTAAACCAGGGGTGCCCAAATTTTTGCACCCCACAGTAAGTGTACAATTTTAAGGCAGCAACAGAAGATGTATCAGCAGAGGACTGTATACAGTTGTTTCCGGTACATTTGAGAGGCTCACTTCTGGGAGCTACAGGGAATAACTAGAGGGTGTGTCCAGAAAGCCGCATCACCCCGCCCCATCTAACCGTTCTTTCCCTTCCGCCAAAGGATTGTCCACACCAAATTTGAAGACAATCTGTCCAGAATGGTGGCCTGTAGAGTGCAAACAGGCACACAGATAAATAAATAAACGCAACAACCACATGCACTCCTTCCGCAACATTTGTTGCGGGCGGGGTGAATAACACATTTTATCACACATATACTTTCTGTGATGTAACTTCTTAATCCCTATCCCCACCACCCCAGAAACTTGATAATTTATGTAGCTGGTGCGAAGAAATTTTGTGCTCTGTTGTGTTTTGAATCTTTATTTGCGGATTGTTGTAGCTGTTGCTAATGTAGCCTGGGCGAAACCAAATACACATTCTATTCTAAATCTGAAGAGAGCATACAGAGCTACTTCTACAGCTTGAGTTGGCAGGTCAACCAAAAAAAAAAAAATCAGTCTTTGAAAAATGATTTTATACTTTGTCAGCACAGCACTAAGTACCATATGCGGGCACTTGTTACAGGAAATGTTCCGACAAGTAAATGTAGAAGAAAAAAAGCACTAAAGCACTACACGCCCAAAATAGCCTATAAAGCTTCCCTTGTCAAAGCGCACTGTGAGCGATTGAATGGTCGAGCAGAAAAGTTCCATATCGCTTGCCTCATTTCTCAAATTTGTATTGAAAAAATTAGCCTGCATTTTTTAGAGAATGATAAAAAAAGATACCAAATTTATCAACCTAACACTTTAATTTTTGCATTTGTTGTGGAAACTATTTCAACTTGACCATGTGCATTTAAAGTAGCTTAAAATTAAACACGACAGTTCATAAAATAATGTGTCTAATAACCATTACACTGGCCTTCCGGTGGCGCATCCTCATACAGATACAATGCTCTACAGCCGAAAAGTTTGGGAGGTGCTCATCATTTAAATAGTTTGAGCTATTGCGTTAAAAAGTGTTTGTGCAATGGTAAATTAAATACAACAAACACCATGATGTACAATATTTTAAGATATTCTACATACTTCAAGAATTTGGGGGCAAAACTGTTTTAAATGACAACATGATCCTGGTAATCCTGCAATAGCTCAATGCAGTTTAAATTTGGGGATAGTGCTTGACACTTCATATTTATTAAATTTAATTCCAGAATATTGGATTAATGTTTTAGGCCAGTGTCTGCCTGGAAAAAATTTCTTTCATT
Organism: Gymnothorax reevesii; assembly: GCA_029721435.1. Classification (NCBI taxonomy): domain Eukaryota; kingdom Metazoa; phylum Chordata; class Actinopteri; order Anguilliformes; family Muraenidae; genus Gymnothorax; species Gymnothorax reevesii. The sequence goes on from CM056582.1 coordinate 56,986,432, forward strand.
TCAACAATTCCAGCATCAGAGATACAATGTTTGGAAACAAAATGGCCAATCTAATATGTTGAAAACAAATAGGTTGTACCAAAATAGGTTAAAAAAAAATTACTCTTCTGATATGAAGAGTATCACTACACATTCTCATGGCACCCACTTGGATGAATGGAAAGGCAAAGAAAATAACAAAATGTTGCTCAGTCAGAAAAAAGATATCCTGCGCTATGGATGTGACACAAAAAGACAGGTATTTTGAGGAGACAACAACTTTCCAAGAATTTTGGAAATTTCAAGGACTAATGCAGACAATTTGATATCTACAACCCCATTTACAAAAAAGTTGAGATAGTATGGAAAATGCAAGCAAGAAAACCAGTGATTTGTGAATCACTTTAACTGAATTCAATTGAGTGTTTAATACAATGTATTTTACCATATCAACATAATGTATTTTTTGGATATACAGGCTCATTCTCAATTTGATGCCTGCAACACATTAAAAAAAAATTGGCATCGGAACAATTTATGTCTCGGAAAGTGTTGGAATGCAAAAAAAAAAAAAAAAATAGAACTGGACAGTTCAGTTGGTGGCGACTGCTTGGGTGTAACCCCCGAAAGGCCGCGTCCTCACTTTTTTGCAAGTTATTCAGCCAATACTGTCGCCAAGACAACTGAAATCGATAGGTGTCAAAAGTGAAGAATAACACATGTCCATACCAAACAGGAAAGTAATCGGTGAAAACTGCGGCCCATAATGCATCCACAAGGAAATCTGTATGTTTTGCCACTAATTTGCGTATTATTCGGCCAATACCGTCGCCATGGTGACCAAAATTGATAGTTGTCACAAGTGAAGATAACAAATGTCCATATCAAATATGAAAGTAATCGGTCAAAAATTACAGCCTGTAGAGTGTCCACAAGAAAGTGTCTCCGGACGCAGCCGTGGCGGCGGATACGACACGCATGAATCCATAGTAGCCCTGACTTTGTCCGGGGGCTACAAAAAATGGGTGCAAACTAGTTGAACTTGGGATACTACCATGTGGGGTTGTTAACAAGCAAAGACTCTCCACTGAGCAAAAAAGCTACATGATTGAATAATTTAACAGTGTAGAAACAATCAAACAACACCCTCTACAGTGCATAATATTCTTAAAAGATTCCGGGAATCTGGAGAAATTCCTGCGTAAAGGATGAGATTGAAAAATCAATACTGAGGGCACCTGATTTTCAGCCCTTCAGATTGCATTGTATTAAAAACTGCATGCCTTTGAGACAGATATAACCACATGAACAGTGACTAATTTAGAAAAAAAAAAACTTGGTCAATAAACACCATTCATTCTTGCAGCCACAAGTAAGAAGTGAATACCATTACCACCAAGAAAGGCATTTGGCGTTAATTTTTATTTTTATGAGGTAAAAGAAGCTTTATAGATTTGACTCCATGACTTTATGCCCCAATTTTTTTTTTCGTCTTTACAGAGTTCATCCAATACTGTAACGATAATTACATGCAACATTTTTGATCCAGTGGCCCAAAGACATTTGCGCTCCAAAGTTTAAAACCTAAGAGTAAAAAATTAGTTTGGGCAGTGAGTTACTGTACCTTTTCATGTTCAAGTTGATATTAATACTGCACACTTAATTTACCCAAAAATGGTAAGTGATACCAGACTTGGAAGCAGTAGTGGGTTGATTGTGGTATGAGTAAGTACCTGCCCTAATTCTAAATTACTCCATGTCATATTTCACACCACTGTGTTTCGGATCTTCATATAAAAATGTAATGTGAGACCAAGGCCGAGGAGCTCAAAAGTGATCCAGTCGCAATTGATTTATTAGATTGGATTAAATCCTGAAAATGGGTAGTTCATCATTACCAAAAACAGGATTGGGATCAGTTTAAAATCCTTCAGATCAACTAAACTAATCCCAGCTTTCATTGTAAATAGGAGAGTAAAGTTTCACAATTTGAATAATTAATTGTTGCGGCCTTTGTTTAGTTGATGCATTTTTTCCTAATTTTTATCCCCCCGGCAGCATTAATGCAGCGGGCAGGCGTCTGTCTGTGATCATACCTTGTTCGGGCCATATCTTGGAAACTGTACGTCCAATTTTCACGAAAATTCACAAATATATTGAGCATGATGTCTAGATGTGCCTTTGAGGGCCGGGGGGCTATGCCATTGCTAGGTGGCTCTTGTTATTTTTGTTATATTTGCAGTATCCTCTAGCGTACCACTTGGAATAAAGCATTAAACCAGAGGACTGATACCAGTCCAAAATAAGATTCATAAAACATCTCTACAACTAGATAGGCATATGTCTATTTTCTGTGATCAAACCTTCATCCTCAACCTCAAAATCAGTTGTTGTCAAGAACATTGCTCATTGCATGACCAGTGGCGGGTCTATTACTGGGAATTGGGGTGGCAAAGACACGTCCCTTTTTCTTCCTGACAAGTCCTCAATAATTTTCCTTTATTGACGCGTTTTCCAGTTATCATAATTGGCAACTGAAGACACGGTTTCTCTCTATATGCAATCTATCAGCGATGAAATCATGGGCTAAATTCAGTAGACTACAGTGGGAAAGCCAGGGCTGAGAATTGGGTGCACAAAACATCAGTTTAAAAAATGATTAGTCCTGACCTGTTCTCAGTCATTTTCATAATTAACAAAAGGTTCACTCCGAGAGCACTCTACACTTAACAAGTGTTGCTTGTTCTCCCCGATTACGTAAGAAGATAATCATTCATCTGGACGCGTATTTGCTGTATTTAAATGTACGTTGTTCAAAATTGCATACCTGTCCACTCTGACGCAAAGAGCTTGAGCCGCAGGCTTTTTGTAGCCCATTTAACTGCCGAGTGCCACTTTTTTTTTTAAATCAACCCACGCAATACCGAAAGTGAAAGGCAATATTTCATCAGAACGCAGACCATTTCAATCAACCCGAAGCACTGGCCTATTAATAAGTAAATTATTTTTCTGCACTGAATTTAGCCCATGATTTGATTGCTGTTAGATTGCATATGGAGAGAAACCGTGTCTTCAGTTGCCAATGCAACTGCAAGTTGGAAAATGCGTCAATAAAGGAAAACAAGAGCCATCTGGCAACAGTATATCCCCCCGGCCCCTGGAGAGACATCTAGACATCATGCTGAACATGTCTATGAAATGTCGTGAAGATCGGATGTGTAGTTTCCAAGATATGGCCTGAACAAGGTATGATTACGGACGGCCACCCGCCTGGATGGACAGACAAACGAGACAATGGCTATATCCCCCTGCATTTTGATGCCAGGGGGATAAAAATGAAAAATTCCAGAAATTCTGAAGTATCAAAAGGGACATATAGACATCATGCTCAACAAATGTGTCAAGTTTGGTAAAGGTTGAATGTAAAGTTTCTAAGATATGGCCCGGACAAGCTAAGTTCCAATTCACACAAGTTTCCATGGAAACCGCAAAAAGAAAAAAATACAGAAATTCCTAAGTATCAAAAGGCACATCTAGACATCATACTCAACGAATCTGTCAAGTTTGGTGCAGGTCGGATGTATACTTTCTGAGATATGGCCCGGGCAAGCTAAGTTCCAATTCACAGAAGTTTCCACGGAAACTGCTAAAAAAAATTCCAGAAATTCCTAAGTATGAAAAGGCACATCTAGACATCGTGCTCAACAAACCAATCAAGTTTTGTGAAGATCGGATGTATAGTTTCCAAGATATGGCCCGGACAAGGTATGATTACAGACGGACGCCTGCCTGCCTGCCTGGACGGACAGACGGACACACTGATGACTATATCCCCCCTGCACTAATGCTGGGATGATGGGGGGATAATGATTGAGAACTTTCCAGGACTAAAAGGGACGTGCCTGTGCCCCCCAATTTCAAGTTCTAGTTCTGCCACAGCACAGAGCCTCTCATTAAAGGAAAATCCACAGTGGAGGAGATAAGTTGGATTAAAACAGTGAAACTTTGGATCTGGTGATATAGCAAAGTCTGAATTTGGATCAGGTTGATCTTATTTGCAATTGCTTTCAAATATCTGGGACAAAATCTGGAAGAGTTGTTTGATCTTGAATCACAAACTACAGGATAAAAATTATAGGATTTCTATATCTGATCTGATTAGAGAGAGATTAAAAGTTTTGTACCCCTAAGTCCAGTTGAACATGAGGAAGCAAATAATCATTTCATTTAATGAAGGGGAACAGTTATCCAACACTTATCTGACTCATGCGAAGTCTAGAGAAGTAGTTGCCCCCCTACCTATGACTGGAGGTCAGTCTTTCACGAGTGGCCCATTTAAAGTCCCACTGCTGTATCTCAAAGGGGTTCAAGTCATGACTTGATTCAACCACTTTTATCTTAATTTTATTTCTTAAGAGCCATTCAAAAGTAGACTTGCTCGTGTGCTTCAGATCATTGTCCACCTATATGACCCAAATGCGCTTGAGCTTTAGGTCATGAAGTGATGGCTGGACATTCTCCCTCAGATTTTCTAAGAGAGATCGGCTGACATGGCTCCATCAATTATGGTAAGTCGGTCAGGTCTTGCAGTAACAAAGCAGCCCCAGACTATCTTACTACCGCCACTGTGTACTTATGTTCGCATGATGTTCTTATTGTGGAATGCTGCATTAGCTTTCCACTAGATGTAACTAGAAAAAAGTCCTCCATATCTCTGTCATCAGAGAACAGAATATTATTCCATAAGGCCTGAAGGTACTCAAGGTGTTTTTTGGTAAACGAGGCAAGAACCTTTATGTTCCTTTGGCTATGCCATGGTTTTTACCCTGCGACTCTCCCCTGGATGCCATTTTTGCTTTCTAACAGGGGAATATTGAACACATTCCTTTTAAGTGACGTCTGCAGTTCTTTCAATGGCTGAGTTTCTCTGTGACACCCTGGACAAGTCGGCCGTGCATTGTTGGAGGGAGGCTGACCACTCCTGGGAAGATTAAACACTTTTGGATCAAGCTTGTATCCAGTCTCATTGAACCCATTTTCTACTTACATTTGGGAAAAACTGGCAAATTGAGTGATTAAGGGGGCAACTACTTTTTTTTTTTTTTTGGTCACTGGACCAGTTGGTGTTAGACAATAAAATTAGCTCAGGTTGTCTTTGTCGTGAAGTAGTATCATTTGAAGATCTGATACAAATAATTGTACCAGTGCACAAATATTGCAAGTGGGAGGTACTCTATATGCATATATGTGTGTGTGTGTGTGTGTGTGTGTGGGAAGGTTAGATTTAAGAATAGGTTAGGGTTAAGGTTAAGGTAAGTGTTTGGGTTAGGCATGCGTTGCTTATTGTTAAGATTAGGGAAAAGCTTTAGAGATACAGAAAGAATGCATAGAAGTCAATGTAATGTCCCCACAAAGATGTAAGTACAAAGGTACATATATGTGTGTGTGTGTGTGTGTGGGTGTGTGAGTGTGTGTGTGTGTGTGTGCGCGCGAGTGTGTGTGTGATGTGCGTACATGCGTGCATGTTTGTGTGTGAATACTTTATAATGCAATTCTAAGCACATTGTGCAAATCCACCACAGGTTCTACATTTCGCTTTGAGCAAACTACTTCATTTCCTCTCTGAAAGCAGAAATAGCAACACACTGGTCCTCTGAATGGTGCGGCCATCGCTCTCAGCAGGGTGCATCCATCTTGATTAGAATAATCTAACTGCATTGAACTCCCACATCAGATCTCTGAGGTAAACCAGGGGGAATCTCTAAATGCCACCATATCTCACACACCTCGATGTTATTGACCAAGATTCATCAGTGATCTGGTTCCTTCACAATACGAGGTCATCATTACAAGAGTCTGTCATATTTGTGCTTCGCGGCTGTCACATGAAGGCAACTTTCATTCCAAATTTCTCATGACGCATCATCACAAACTAACATGCATTTGCAGCCTTTGTGCAAAGGAAAAAAAAAAATCAGTCACATGACATGACAGAAAATGTACTTTCTAGTCACACCCAGTGCTGCCATTTCCTGCCTACTCAGAATCACAATATTAAAAATAATCTTCCACAGTAGCACAATATTTTGAAAAATAGGAAATATGATAATGATTTTATACTGAAAAAATCGGCAACTAAATGTTATGAGAAGCTTTAAATAAATATTTGCAAGAATACTTATTTTTACCATTCGAAGGTGGGCAACTAACTCAGAATTAATATTGAAGAACTTTCAAAAACACTGTGCATATATGTCTTATTCATTGAAAGGGAACCCTTTGACTTCAAAGATAACAAAGATATGCGACCAAACATCTTAGAGTACTGCTTTTTTTTCATTCATTTACGAAAAGCTGAGTGCTGGCATGGGATTGGTGCTCACAGCGTTCTGCTTTCTCCAGTACTGCTCAACCAAGCAACTTCAAACTCAACACTGAACCTGTATAGGTCTTCATCCATAGACCCACCAAGATGGAAGTCCATAGCATGGAGTCTCAAGATATGCAAATGCACACAAGCACGTATACACACACACACACACAACTACAACTACACTCTTTAATTTTTTTTTGACTCAATTCAGCACATAGAATTTAAAAAAGACACTAAGAATAAAAAAATGATGTTGAAGTGCAGACTATCAACATGTAAGGGTGTTGCACTGCAATATAACCAAACATAAATTCATCATATTATGTTGCTTTGTTGAAAATTCTTTGCATTCCATGACTTCCTGAAAGGTGCAAAGCATCAGTGCTATCAAACGTGAACTAAATATGCTCTGCTGTAGTTCTATGCAAGGAATGTACAGCAGTAATCTTCAGTTCCTCTTTTGTGGGGTATTTCTTTCAGCGCTTAACAAGAGAAATGAATGCTCCATTAAATTCAGGTTTGGCAAATGACTTAGACAATTAGGGCCATTACATTTTTTAGCCCTGGAAAAGAACTTCTTTCTCACTTTAGATTTAGTGTCTGCGGTGATGGTCCCTCAGCAGGATGTGGGCTTGAAAATGGATTCTGCAGCTTAGAATTGTTATCATCAACAAATACAACATAGCCAGTATCCTCACGAGCCATGTACACTACAGGCCAAAAGTTGAACGGGAGTTTTTCTTTACAATGAAAGATTTGTGACGTTCTGTGGGTCATCGGGATGCTTGGCATTGCTGCACTTATTATTGCATTACTGCTCCTTTAAAAAATTGTTTGCATTGAATCGATTTTGATGTGTCTAATTTTATGCCAAGAAACACAAGCGTAACTGTCATTGCAAAATTCTGTGTCAGGAGTACAGAGCTAAGAAGGGCGAGACTGGAATAATGCAAAGTTGCTCTGTTTCTTGATATTTGCTTATTCATGAGAAAACTCAATCATGTTAACTGCACTACTGGCCCGTTATACATTGCAGAATTTGAATTATTTTGCACGCTTTGCTCTAGGAAGAGGTGCTGGGAAACTTCAAACACATAGACTTCACATGCACAGGATGGCTGCTACCAGCTCGAGCTGAATATTTTGTTTTCAAGGTGCACACGATGCATCTTAAGGTGCCTTATGAAGGATGTGACTTTTCAATGTTTAAATGTTCCCGAGTAAAGTGTCACCGTTACTGAAATCCACTTGAAAACATCTCTATAAAGTATTTCTAATTTTCGCTTTGACCATTGTGGGCTCAAATTTTAAAATTGGTCGTTGGTTTTGACCACAATGAGGGGAACTACAGCTAGCTATACTGAATGTTCCTCAGTACGCTCCTCTACAGATTACACACAGTTATAAACCGTGCAAAAAGAATTTGAAATTCCTCTCCATGATTTGAAAAGAGAATAGAAGAAGAGCCATTTGGTCTCACTTTGTGCAAACATCAGGAAATGAAAGAAAATGCTAACTTTTTGGAGCTCGGTTAACACACTTTAAAAGCACTGGAACAATGTATAATAGTCTAAAATACATGCAGACACTTGATAGGGCTTACAGGCAATATGTGAAGCAGCTACGCTGCCCTCTGGACATATTTCAAGTTTTTTTTTTTTTTTGGCCTTTGTGACCATCTAAATGATAATTTCCTCATGAAGTCCATTATCATAAATGAATAATGCATTTAAAATAGCACAACAATACTCTCTTTTTTTATACTTCATAAAGGGGAATCTGGAAGAAACCATTTTCTAAGGCACTCCAAGGCCTATAAAATTAGGTTCTTATAAATCAATGATTCAGCCATAGCCATTCCGGCATGTAACTTACATTCCTCTCAATAGCAGTGTCTGCTAATCACCCTGTTTGATTTCCAGCCAATGATATTCAGTCTGTCTTTGAACTACCCTTGCATATCCATGCGCACAGTTACAAATGAATAAAAACATTGTGACACGAGTCGAACCAAAGCCTGTGAGAGAAAGTACAAATTCATTTCAGAGTGAAGAGGACTCGCTATAGAGGAGAAGGACTTGAAAAGGGGCAGAGCTGGAGGCCTGCCAAGACCTCAGGGGCCCAGCGGTTCTTTCAAAGCAAGATCTCTGCCTATATGAATCAAAATATACCAAAAGAGCGAGTGTATCTGAAAGAGACAGAGATGTAGAGAGAGAGAGAGAAGGAGAGGGGGGGAAAAACACCTTCCTTCGACTTCCTGGACATCAAAGGCTTCGTCTTTCACTGCTCTGTATGACCATTGCAGCCTCAGCGCAGTTCACTCATCCCCATCTAACCCCCTTCCTCTTCCTCCAATTTTTTTTCATTTATTTGTTTATTTTTAAAAATGGGACAAAACATATTAATGAACATTAACAGTTTAAATATGTAAGGGATTGTAGCCAAACGGCTTCTTCTCCCTCCATCACAAAAGTGAAATGGAGCTCAGACAGTAAGAGCCCAGAGCTGGCATCACCAACAAAGGGGGTGATATAGTGTGTGATTAAGATCTAAAGACAACTCACTCATCTGCATCAATGCATCGTTCTTCTCAAAAGGTGAATAACTTTAATTTTATGCTACCAGCTTTTTCAGATGAGCTCCAAATTTACACTCTGAAATAACGATTCAATTTTGACGCAATGCTAAATGAAGACTTTCTTTTCAAAATGCAATATATCCATTTTACTCCTCTTCAAGTATATCAGCTTTTTCTATGCTGGCCCCCATTGCATTTTATGGAAGGACACAAATTTTTACCATAAAAAAATACACTTTATAGAGTGAATTTCTTAAAAAAAAAAAAAAAAAAAGGGTTTTTGCACCATGTGTAAGAAACACAGGGTTATCGCTCAATGGTATTACTTTAATTTTTGTCATTTTGGCACTTCTCGCATTTTGGATACAAAAGCCTCAAATACTGTCAAACTCGCAATGCGAGTACGAGTGACTCCCTCGCAGTTATCCAAGTTAAAACGCTGGTCGCTGAACACTCATTTTTTACTCCTCACTATGACCATGAATGAAGTAAAGAATGCGCCAAGCGCTGTAACAATTTCGAGCATGCAAGTGTATAATGGGAGATAAGTTCTTAAATGGCAGTAGGGTTACTCTAGCAATGTGTCATATTTGTTAACTTAGCTTTTCAAATGTAGCTCGAAAGGTGCTTCTCAAACCTCTCATATCTTCAAGTAGACTGTGATCAGCTGGGGAAACCACAGACCTCTCTCACAAAATTCACATTACATCTTATCTTCCTTGGTTACAGTGCATCTCACTCAGCTTAAACTCTTTTTTTCCTCCAGAACTTTCTGAAGACTTCTTCGTTTATTTTCAGGAGCTATAAGAACAAACATAATGAGACATTGTACATTTCAATGATTATTTTTTTCCACTTTGAGTTTATTTAGCATCTCTATTAGAATGGAATTTAGTCGCAGACCAGGGATAAACCAAATTTTTTAAACTGACCCCGAGACTTTGGTTGATCGAAAAAGTCCACCTTACCGGGCTTCAAGGGGATGCGTCACTTGAATCTCAGCATTGCTATGGCCAACCTATAGCTTATTGAGTTTGTACTGCTTTGTGTCACAAGTTCTTAGTTCTCATAATGCTGGCCTCCCAATGAGAGATCGCACAGAATGCCGGACTCATCTTGCAGGAAACTGGAAAAGTATACAAAAGTATCACAGTAGAAAATAAAAGTCTCACTGATCATTTCGAAATTTTGCGGGCAGAGTGCTGGTGTTAGTGGCAACAACAATATGATAGTGGCTCACCAGACTAAAGGATCCTGCTTCCATAAGCTTAAAGGGACTAGGTGCTTTTACATTAATTTTTGGGGGCATAGCTTGGTAGATTCTTAGAAAATAGTAATTTATTTCAAAATTTTCCTGATAATATATATTATAATTTCATTATCTCCATATAAATTGCCATAATATATACAGTTCAAAGCATGTGCAGAAACTTGCAACCACCTCCTCAGAAATACTCAGTCTGGTTATGAGAACACAGACTGACATTACCCAGGCAGTGCTCTGGAGATTCACTAATAATAATGTTCAAACAATTCTGATAATGGGGCAGGATTACTTTGCAATTGGAATAATATTCATCCTAGGTAAATTGTCAATTGTGAAAAAATGAAAGGGGAGAGGAACACTGCTCTGACTCAGGAGAGGGTGCTGAAGTACCTCTAACACCTCAGCTGGCTGTAGTGCTATCATCATTCACATACCCCAAGCTGGTGATGTTTGTACTCACCAGCCAAGGTTGTGTGCCATGCATGCTCAAGGCCACTGCATGTTTTTGCAATAAACTGATATGAGCTCAATTAGGAGCAATGAAAATGGAAACAGTGGGGGCGTTTGGTAAACCAAAAGGCACACAGCAGAGGACTCATTAATGAGGCCTATTCTGCATGTTGTGGTAAAAATGTCAGAGGACATTGACATGGGATGCCAGACCTAGTTGTTTTACAGGCATTGGAGTAATTGTTTTTGGGTGTGTTATTTCACCATGGCCATTTGATTGGGAATTAACAAGGTTGCCAGGAGTGAATCTTTGCTAGAACACTGCTACTATATATCACTGGGCATGGTGCCTTATGGGACTTCCATCAGGAAACACCAAATTTGAAAATGTGTAGTGTATATAATAAATAAATAAATAAACCCCTTCAAGTGTTTAATCCTAAGCTTTTCAATGGATTGGTCAATGGGTTCCTAAATTGCGATCTGATAAATTACTTTTTTATCTTTTTCAGAACTACTCACCAATCTAGAATTATTTTTTTTTTATGAGCGGATTTTCTGAAATATTTTTGTCAACATTTGATGTTAGTGTTCTCGACCTCGACCGCTATGAAATAGGAGTAGTGATTGTAACATCAGGATCTGAATGCTCAGTCTATTCACACGTCTTTGGCTGAACCCCTGAAAGGGCTAATTGCAATACATAAAATTATTGAATAGCACTTGTATCCAGTTACAAAAAAACAAACAAACTGCTTGACACTGGCTGTAAAAAATACAGTCCACAAAAATAATCTTATGCAGTTCATGGATCACCACTTCATGAATCCACTAGTTTTAGAAGTTCAGTTAAAATATTAACGATGATCATAAATGCACAATGAATTTAAGCTAGGCAGCTGTAAGTAATGACAAAACAAAAATAGAAGAACATGCAGTCAGACATACTATACAACTGTTTAAAACAAAAACCTAGACAGTCAAGAGAAATGAAATTTTCCAGGCTTCCTACACTGTCTGTTCTAAACACAACCAAGTACTATGATTCTTAATCTGCCTGGTGCTAAAAATTAGTCACTGGAATATGTAGTGGTTTTCTCTAATTCAATTTGACACCCCTTTTCCGTGGAAGGAACAATGTTCTTTTGGCATATAAATTATATTAACATTACATAAGATAAGCATAATCTTTCAAATGTCTGTATATAAACCTCCACCAAAAAAATCCACATCAAATTTGTTTCTGTTTTCCTGCAGCATTTTGTATATGCTGTGTGCATGTGTGTGAGTGGGTGTGCAAAATGTGCTTGTAGGGCAGGGGGCACATTCAATTTTTGATATGACTTTAGCTGGCAGATGCCTTGCAACCTTGCAGAAAATGACAAGTTGGTCTTGGCCATCGTGGTTAATGTAATTAAAGTAATTAATCCTCTCTCTTCATCATCACCACCCCCAAAAACACATACAAACTGAAACACGCACATACACACACACACACACACACACACACACACACACACACACAGACTGGGACCTTTATCTGGGCTTATTATAGTTGAGAACATGAGCGAGGCGGTTGCTATATCAGACCATTTCTCGAATGTTTGGATAGGGTTTCAGAGAGGTCTGGAGCAATGCTTACTGCAGACATTAATCATCAAAAGCATGTTTAGTTTCTGTGAAGTGTTACTATTTTCTATAATAATAACACTAATTTTACGTAGATTTTTAATTTATATAGAATTATATATAGTCAAAACATAAAGCAGGAAATGCCTCCAGCCCAAGAGCCCACATCAAACTACAGCGGTTTACAAATAGTAACAGAAACACAACAGATCAGCTGATTTTCCCTTATTCCAAAATCTCATAGGACTAATGCCATGAGTCTTCTTTAGACTACATCTGTCTCAGATAAATACAGAACACCTGCTTACAATGGCTCATTAAGCAATAAAAAAAATCATGCCTAATGCTGCAGACAGTGGGCAAGATCATTTATGACTTAAATAGAAAGTTAAGAAAAAAAAATTTGTCGCATCTCTTAAACATTCCTCTCATAACAAGCAACGTATGCAAATTTACAGTACATGTGGTCACTTGACTTTAAGACACAAGTGAAGCTTGCCTGTGTAGCATTAACTTGAGAATGCATGTCCTTGGTCTGCTATGTACGCAAACTAAATGTGATTGAGTTTATGTGGAACATGTTTAAGGAGAGATCGTAAAATTTTTCATCAGCCCATGAGAAATCAAAGTCAGAGCCATTCGGAAACCAGAACGTCCTACCAATCACACACACTTCACAAGTCAGTCGAAAGTCCCACTTCATTGAAAACCCCAGTATCACGTCAATTCCAGAGTAAATGGACAGTGTTCATTCTTTATAAATGCTCAGTGTTGAATTACATGCATCCAGGCTCAGGTTCAATCAGTGCTCCGCAATCAATCCTCATTCACAGCAATAAACACGTATTTTAAGGCCATAATAAACTCAGAATCAAAATCATCGAACAGCACAAGTAAAGGGATTTCACAGATGAGAGTTTCACAGAAAGTTTTCAGTGACAGTCCCAATGCTTTTTCAATTGATGGAGTGATCAGAGCAAAAAAAACAATATTCAAAATTTCAACACAAAAGAAAATATGTAAAAAAAAATCTATTTCCTGCATACATATCAGGTCTCTATAGGTGGGCAAAGAACTAATTGCAGAAACTGCTGGAAAGACTGAGAGTACAGGGCAGCACCCACATAGCCAAAGCTGAGCTCACCACTGGCCACACTGCAAAACATTTTCTGCATGAGCAATTGCCTCAGTGCGGTAATGAGACTTCAAATCTTTTTTTTTTTTTTTTCTGTAAAGTATAAAGAAAGGATTGTTTTAAGTTATATTTGAAGAGCTTAGTGCTAAAAGTGCTTCAGTCACTTTTTCACATACCATGAGGTCAGGATAGGAACTCGTCTGCTAAAGTTACCGCGGCTGCACTTCTCTCAAAAATGGACATTATGTGACTTCAGTAGTCACAGTGGTAGTAATAGTGACTTTTAGCACTGGGGCCTTCAACTGCTTGGCAAGTGACGTTTCCCTATCCAGTTTTCAAATATTGAAATGAGTCAAATAGTCTCACCATAATACTTTTATGTTAATAGAGATAACATTTCAAGTCAAGACATAAAATAGTAGCAGAGAATGACTTATTTTTTAGGGGCCAGATAACTGAAACTGATCTATACAATCTATCTACTCAGCACAATTACGTAAGAAACAGATCTAGCTCCGAGAACCAAATGACATTCAGCTTGGCTCTTTGGAGCGTCTTGGGTAAACCTCAGAGGGAACCTTTAATCAGCCTCCTAGAGTTAACAAGCAGACAACTAGAAAGATTTTTAGTTTTCATGTAGGACCTCTCCTTGGCAATGACAACAGTTAACCAGGAGGTGAAACATTATTTTGCATATTACTACTACAGAGACACACATTTATTCTGAATCCAAATTTCAATTTATAGTGTTAAGGACAAATTGACTGGAGGAATTCATTTGTGATGTATTACAAAAATGGTTAATTATTTTGTTGTTGACAGCAAAACAAAGTTTCCATTTTGACGGAGAATACTCACTGAAAAAGGAACCATATTGGGTTCACTGTAAAAAATGGCGAGTTCCTTGAAGTACCTCTCGGTGACTCCAAGAACCGAGGGGCTCCTACAAGAACTCAGACGTTCCTCAGTGTTCCTAGAGGTGCCTGTAAGAACTAAATCCGGTTCCTCAAAGAAGCTATTTGAATTAGGGTTCCTTGAGGAACTTCAGACAGCAGAATTTGCAGAGAAGAAACTTTTTCACAGCATCTCACTGAAGTAAACCTCTGCTCTGCAATCGCTTCCTTCTCCCATGTTTTTAACATCAATGTGCAGACCAGTCTACAACTGCATGGTTATACAGTATATTTTCCGCAGGGCTGGACAGGATATTTGAGGTCCTGGCTGGGAGTGCTGCCCTATGAAGAATACTCTTTAAAATATTTTGTATGCCAGATTAACTATAAGATGAAAAAAAAAATAATATATATATATATATTGAGGACTTGGTTCTCCTTTATGTATTATTCTCAAGCCTTCACTTGGACCAGTGAGATTCCTTACATGAACATAAAAGAAACTATTGCATAGTTTATAGGGGCCTACCTCTAGAAAAAATAAGGGAATTCCATTACTATTGCAGATAAAATATTGTTAAGCCTATTATCATCATTTTCCGAGAAAGAGAACTTTAACGTGGGTGACAGATGTCAGATTAATGAGTATAGAAACTAGTCGATAAAGGGCACTATTAAAGTTTTGTGAACTTGGGACAGGTCCTAGGTAAGGTCACAATAAAATAAATCAACGCATGCAGATGAATAAATAAAGAAATAAATAAATGCGTACCGCTGGACACTGGAGCAGCTGAATGAAAGCTGAGTGCTTTCACATGGAAACAGAAGCTGGGGAAGCTGATATTTTACATCAAGTACATTTCCAGGGCCTCTGCTACCTGCTACAACAGAGATGATGATTCATTAACGTGGAATCCAAGACTGTTTGGCCGCGCTCATCCCTCGGATGATTGATATGACGTGTGGTGCGAAGCAGAGCTCTCATGTCAGTTTCCAGGGAGACGGAAACAAAGGCGAGTGCCACAGTTAGCTGGCTAGCCTAAGACGTTCAAGTTCAATTTGGTTTTTGCTCTGTCCAAAACAAAAACGATATGGTCCAAGGAATGAAAATATAGCCTAGTCGCAAAATAAACACCCACTTCTTCAAATAAAAATGAAATTTTGGCTAAATCACGAAGTGATAGCTGATGTTAGCTATCTAAATTAAGACGTTAACAGTTAACGGTAGTTAGCTCACCAAAGTTCGTTTTCAGTTGAAAAGGCTTCGAAGTTGCCTGGCAGATGCACTTTATCTTTGGTATATTTTTATCATTCCTCTTTTCAAGTGAGATGTGAGTTCTGTGACCCAGTTAGCTTTTTTTATGTGGACAGGTCTAGGCCATTCTTTATAATTTTGATAAGCTTTACCATGACTTCATAATACTGTTTTGCTTTGACCTGCCAGAGCTCAAAGTTAACAAAAAAGCAGAATATGCACATCCATCGTGACCGAGTTCAGATAATAAATAAGAATATTATATGTTTCTATGAAAATGTTGGCTAGCTTACATTCATTTCCATTACCTTAATGTCAGTTTTTAAATTTACGCATGCACTGCAACCGCTAGCATAAAAAGTCAATTTTTATATGTGAATTCCTGGTTTTAGTTATAGATGGAGAGGTTTCTTGTTTTGTCGCATAAACTCGCAATTATGAAGAATTAAGTCTTGATTTAAGACTTGCCTCATGTGACTGGACTTTGACTTGCATCATAATACTTAAGAAAGCTCTGTCATTTGCACTGCATATTTCTCAGTTGTCTATTTTGACTTGTTTCCAAAGAAAAATGGAATTCCACTCTGGGAAATTGTCCAATAACTAAGAAATGTCCTGTCCATTTCCAAACATGGATCATGTTTTTGATATTGTGGACCGCATGGATTGAAGCTCTTTTGCTTTAATTCAGAAAGTCTTTCCCATTTTTTTTTTTTTACAGTTTTCTGCTTGTGTTTGTCTTTTGAGTTACTGAAGTCATAGATGACTCAGGCTCCTACACCTGTGCCACTGGTGAGAGGGAGCCCCTTCAGTGCCGGATGCGAAATCTCTCTTCACATGGATTGAGTCAACATTGGTAAGCCAGATTATATCTCAGTGGTAGTTGAGACCCTGCTGGGGAAATACTTCATTTTTGGAGTTCGTTATGCAAAAAATATCAGAAAGACTTTAATTTTTATGCAACAGTGCATGACTGGTATCAAAACAAATGACAAAATTCCATGAGGGGTCATTAAAATGGCTAATTTCTTGTTCTAGATATCGCAAATATTGCCAGTCATGGTAATTGCACATATACATGAGTCCTCTCACACAAGCACACACTAGTTCAGTCTTGTCCTTTGAATTGAATTGTTGCATTGATGGATTTATCTCATAGTATTTATTGTGTAATAATGTATCGTTGTAAATGATAAATGCTTGTGTAACTTTTCACAAGTCTGATGCGTATATCTATGTATGTATGTATGTATGTATGTATGTGTGCGTGTGTGTGCATAATAGAAAATATATAAATAAAATTTTACTTAGACAGCTGCTGTCTCATAATTTATTATTATTTTTTTTTTTTTCCATTTTCACAGTAAAACCTAAAAAGTTTCCTCACAGAGCTTCAAAAGGTTTCTCAAGTCACTCCAAGAACAGGTGACTTGAACCTTCAAGAAAAGAGCCTTTTCTTGAAGGTTCCTCTAAGCACCTTAAGAGGTTCCTCCTAAGTTTCAAATTGAAGAACCTCCAAAAGTTCATCAGGAATCTTGTAGTTTAACAGTATACAATTTGACAGACTGGTTTAAAGAAGACTTTGACAGTATAGAATTGAAAAGTGGGCATGCCTTTGAAAGTGCTTACTGTGGTTAAATCAAATAAATAAATAAATAAATAAATTGTTCCAATGGCTCGGAGTTGGCTCTTAAATCTCTTGCACGACAAATTGCTACATGAACTCAGCGCCAACAAGAAGCTAAGTAACTTTAGCTGTCTACAGAATGGCGGCGATTCATTTTTGATTTACGGCTGGTCTCATTCAAGCAGCCTGTGCACTTGCCCATATCCTTTATGACATGCATGGCACACAGCTCCCTGCTGGCATTTAAAAGCACTTCGTTATGATGCTGCTAAAATTATGGCGGAGGAGGAAAATTCGGGGTCAGAAATTAAATGTCCTACATGTGTTCGCTCCACCCATGATCTCAGGTGATCTCACTTGTTTGTTTTACCTTCTGGCTGAGGAACTGTTTAGCAAATCCTCGTAGATGGAAAAAAATACTATGAAGTGGGCCTACTTTCCCCCTCTGAACCTCTATTTGTTTGCCAACTATGTATAATGGTACATGCTGTGCGCCTGTCAATTTCTTCATTAATTAAATTTAAAAGTTCAGAAAACAGTTTTTAAATCTTTTACTTCTTCATTAGAACTTCAGAGAAGTGCACTACGCAGCGAGATCAGTGGGTTAGCGAAAGATGTTGAGACTAAAGCCGGGGTTTTTCTCTTTTCACTTGCTGTGTCGATAATCGCGAGTTAAAGGTTTGTCCAACCAGCTCATGAAAAAAGAAAAAAAAAAGCCAGACCACTTGATTTCGGTTCAGGTGATTCCGGTACCCTCGTAGGCGAAACTGCTTGATTAAGATCTGAAAAAACATTATTACAAAAAAAAAATTACCGAACATAACGACATAACATTCTTATCTAAGCAAAGGGTGCATTATTATTGTTGTTTTTGTTGTTGTTTTCGCTGCTTGAGATGTTTGGCTGTGAAAAATAAAATCATATTATTCTTTCCTCTAAATCTGAAGGCTTTATGGTAATCGCGCTTTCATCTCTTCAGTGCACATAACTAGAAGCGCAATCGCAGGATAAGAAGTGCACATCAGGAGGAAAAAAAAAGCGAACTCATAGCCGGAAACTTATCTGCCAGTTGGACAAGACGCAAACGAGTAAATTAATCACCACAGACGCGGCTGGCTCGTAAAGCACGGTGACCTATCAGAAATCCCCAGAAGCGATTAGTACTTCTCGGGTAAGGAGGGTGTTAATGCGCGCACTCCGCGCAGAGGTAGCATCGCTATTGTGATATTTTCTGGGCACATTATTATTATTATTATTATTATTATTATTATTATTATTATTATTATTATTATTATTATTATAGCATTTCTAGTCCTCTCTGTAATCTATAGTAATAGTTGTTTTTTTTTCTTTCTGCGAGACAGAACTGTATAATAGGCTGTTTTTCCTAAGTGCAGGCACTGGCTGAAAACGACACTGTTGCGCTGCTGACAC
This sequence comes from Gymnothorax reevesii, assembly GCA_029721435.1. Classification (NCBI taxonomy): domain Eukaryota; kingdom Metazoa; phylum Chordata; class Actinopteri; order Anguilliformes; family Muraenidae; genus Gymnothorax; species Gymnothorax reevesii. The sequence goes on from CM056582.1 coordinate 57,005,052, forward strand.
GCATTTTGATCCCAAGTAGCAATAAGTTTTAGCCTGGCCTGTACACGTAACGACCGTATGAAAATTAGATGGGAGCAAGCATAAGCTATTACTCATAGTATCCTAGTTTAAAGGGCACAGCTTGATTAGTAATACCCGCGGTTATTCAGAAATGTAAAGTAGTCTTAAATTGGGTAGCCTACTCTACCGCAGTCAACACTGCACAAGAAGACAACACAAATTAATTATTACCACGTCGAGAGACCTGACCGAAGAGGTATTTTTGCACTGTAGGCCTATTGGGATTTGCCCTGGCACAAAATGTACAGAAGAGGAAAAAATTAAGAATGATAATTTCAGCATGGTGGTCCATTTTCCACTAAACTACAGATGGCTCAAGACATTTTTTGTTGACAATTGACAGTGCTCTTCCCTTTATCGGCCAAATGTTTATCCCATTATGAATGGCACGTGCTTATTTTGTTGTCCTAATACTAAGATCTCATTAACTGAGCGGCGAAATTTGGGTGACTCTAGTGCGGCTCTGTATGCACGCATCCTCAGGCATAATTCTTAAACATTGCGCTTAAATGGTTCAGTCCTATACAGCAGAGTCTATTGAAATTGGCGTGCATATGATGCGTTGATTTGATCGTTAGTATCTTGTTATGTAGGCTAAATAGCTTAAGTTCTATCCAGAGAGTACGTTGAGTCTGCAGGCAAGTAAATTTCCGACAGATGGACTTCTCAGGACAGAATTAAGCCAAATTTGGTTTATGAAGCCAAATTCAATAGGCAGTGGACACGGTATCAATCCTGAAAATAGACTACTCATTTTGTCGCGTGTACAATCCAATGAACAAAGAAACAAGACGTCTTTACTCACCGACCCTGCTTGGTGATGATCATTTCAGTTTGATGCTTATGAAACTTCGCCCATAGCGGGTAGTTATTCAGCAATGCCTGCGTCTTGCCGCACACCTGTAGACCAGGTAAGGGATAGAGAGGTGTTCGAGGGTACGGGTGCTGAAAGGTCGCGGAACAGTTATCTGCACTTGCCGAGAAAACCTCTTTTCCAGTGCTCGCAAAAACGTCGTTTCCAGGCGGCATGTAACTCTGTCCCGATCCGCTTCTGGCTGGGGATCTCACGCTATTAAATGGACAGCTACCAAGTGGTGCTGGTGAGTAGAACATTCCGGTTTGCGCCCCGAATGCAGGGACTGTTTGGTTCGTATATTCAAGGGATAAATTGTCATGCCCGTTGGAGTCCTGGTAGTAGAACCTGGTGTCTTGAATACCCATTTTGTGGTCGGCTAAATCCTTTGAGCGACTAAATTGATCACTAATATCGGTGCCTTTCCCAAAACTCTGACTGTCAGTCCCATTCAACATGCTTAGGTAAAGAAAATCCACATATGCCGCCTATTTGCAGCAACTATCCGACCTTACGTGCAGTGTCATAAGTTCAGCGTTTCTTCTTTCCGATGTTCAGGTGCGAATGAGTAAAGTAAACGGAGAGTCTACTCATCACTACCATATGAGCGAACACAGCTGTTCAGGTAGTGCGACTTCGTTCTGCAGATAGAGACAGAATATAGGCTTCGCGTGAAAAGTTGGTTATCGAGAATTCAGAATGTTGACTGATTCCGCCGATTTCGGATGCTATTTCTCGTCAAAAGTAGCCAGCGACACACAACCAACTAACATAGTCACTTTCGCGATACTAAAAGTTGTGACAGTTGGCCGTGGTAAACGTTCAACTTGTTTTTTTTTCTGCCTAGCTCCCTGTCAATGTTACAAACACATGCTCTGTTTCTGAGCGAATAATATATGCATTAGGCCTATGTGACTGGTGATTGGCTCCAGGGGCAGCAGTCAAGCGTATGTTTGATGTGATTGGCTTGAACTGCAACGACTGGACCGACTTCATTTCCAGATGGCTGAGCATGAATTTAAAGAGTTCAGTTCTTCATCACTCATAGACGTGAACTATCGCGCCGGAAATTATATTGCAGATGGCTTATATATGCAAAATATTTTCATGGTAATATTTCACAAATGTGCGAAGGAGTAAATTTAGTCAACTTCGAGTAAAATCGGAGCTACTCATTCATAAAAATGTGTCAGTCTCACATGGGGCACTATTTTTGATCATAATGGCGTTAACTGAGCGCTCTTGCCTCACCTGGACTGGACAAAACTTAAGAGCATTAGCGCTTTGATCTTTCATTGGAGTGTTCTTTTTTGTCTGTTTGCTATAGCCTATTTAAGGCCGACCCTCTTCCTGGGCTCTGGGCTACCAGCCGAGGGGGACTCTAGCATATTTTTAAAAGATTATATAATTAATTTTTCCTTCACCGAGTTCTTGCCAGATATATCGCTTAAGCGATGAGGCCACAAAACGACACCCCACTGGGAAACAATTTGAATATCATTTCCCCACAACGCTCCGGAAATTCCGCATGTCCGTAAATTCAGCCAACAAATTACCATTTCTCTATCTTAAGTAGTAGCTAGGCCTACTTTAAGCCCTGTCATCACTGACGTAATTACAGCACTCCAATGTTAATTTAATTACCATCTCGTATTTTAATAATCAACTATATTGGGATTCGTCAGCATTCAAAGGCATAAATCTTACTCAGGTTTGCGTAAATTCAAATAATTAAAAACATGATAAAAAATATAAAATATGTATATCGGTGGGAACAAGCAGCAGAGCTTGTTTTTTCTGAGAGTGCATATTTGGTGAGGGGAATGAGGACAAACATGACCGAATCTTAGAAATAGATTTTTTTTTTGTTCTGTTTTCTTCTTTTGTTCTCATATTGATGTTCAGTCTGCTAAAAACATGTAATGTAATGTAGTTTAACAGATATTATAGCCAATGTTATTTTAAAGCTGCGCTGCTTTTACCTCGCGCATTTCTGGCAGATGAAATCACAAATTTTCGAAAAGGCATTTCTTTCCCAAAAGTTTGCAAATACAAATAAATATTTACGAGTTCTATTTAAAGAAAACAAAATGGTCTCGTAAAACGATGCAGACAAGGAGGTTTTAGAACAAAATGAAGGCTTATATTGCGTAGAAGAGGTCTGGGTGGAGACTGTCCTCAAATTTACAAGAGGCAAAAATAATATCAAATTTGATTGCACATTTCAGGCAGCAGACATGGACACTTATTAGTGCCATGGACATGGCAAATTTGCTGAAACAGTTGCCGATCTAGTTCTAATTCAGTGTGTATACGCGTGGGCTACATTGCGTAAAGGTATTGCCCATTTTGCCAGTTTATGTAACCAAGTCTAAGATCAAACGGTGAACATCGTTGCGCAATTGCTTAGTAATTTTGTTTAAAAAGAAAATGGCCTGCTTGCCTTTTTTCAGTTACTCATTGTGAAAAAATACCTTACTTAAAGGTATAACCCCATATCGGAAGAAGAAAAAAGGGAAAATACGGAAAATGTTGGTATAAAAAGAATGCAGTGATTTGTGAATCATATACCAAATCAACTTTATTTTATTTATTTATTTATTTTTAAATACGCCCTCATTATGAATTTGATGCCTGCAGCACGCTTCAGTAAAGTTGAAACCGGGGCAATGAAAGAGACTCTAAAAACCGATGAAATAAATAAAAAAAAAGTCTGTGCCTGCAGGTGCTTAACTTGCGACGTCACCATGCTTTAAATGATCAGGAGCAAAAGAGCCGTTTGTTTACAAGCAGAGTTAATTTTGGCAGCTTGTTTTGATTATTGATTTTGTGTTATTCTTATTTTTTAATTTTACTTTATTCACCAGTTTCTTTTAGTTTTAATCTTAGTTCAATGAAATTACAGATTTTTTGAGCTAATCTCCAACACCAACAGGTTCTGTAATCTTAATATACATTTTGTGCACATATACCTGAAATTTCCCACTAATTTTCAATAGCTGTCAAACATTTATTATGGTAAAACATTAAGATCTGAACATGCAATCCTTGTGGACACATTTGACTGTTAAAAAGGTTCTGATATGTACCATGACAGTGAGCATGCAATCTACAACTGTTAAAAAGGTTGTTATATGAAATATGACAGTGATATCAAAATTGCTTCCTGAGACTATTTATGCAATTAACAAGTAAAAACAAAACAAGAATATGGCTTCTTGCCATTTTGTGCACTTCGGGCCCTGATCTCCAGGTGGGATGGGAGTAATTCAGAATAACTTTGTCACACACTATATACTCACAGAAAGCAAGTATCAAAAACTTCCAGAAATGCTGCAGTCTTTTCTGGGCTTAAGGTCATCATAGATGGTACAGCATGGTACAAATCCCATGGTACATTTTATAAGGGTCATGCTTTGTATCTGTCTGAATTTCATATGCTCTGTCATGTTTGCTTAGTTTTTCTTCTTTGTAGTTTTCATAAATTCTCACATTTTTGTTGGTACCCTCTGTAAATAAAGCTTATTATTATTATACCCTGGAAAAATTGGTAAGTATTTCACAGTGTGTCACATAATTTTCATGCATGTTACGGGGTGTTATTTCATATGTGTGCTGTTCCCAGTATGTGAATCATATGTGATTTCACACATTTCACACATGTAATTCTACATACGATGTCACACCTGAAGAAATAATTAATCCTTGCATCCAGCAAATGATAACCAGATGTCATTTGACAATTATGCCACATATGTATATCATTTACACCAAAATGTACATATTTCAGATCAAACAATTTACAAATATAATAAAGATATTACATACATATCACATGCTTCAGCACAAACATGCGTGTCTCCAGTCATGTTAGAAAGGCATGTCGAATGTGTTAACCCACATGATTCACCAGGCTGAGAAAAATCCCTGTGTATGTACGCTATTAACATAACGGTGGTACCATGTTTTAGTAGCAGATGGAGCACCAGACAACCACAATAAAATTCTCGGAGGGAGGTTTCAAAATTTCCCTGCAATGTTCTTGAGTCCCAGGTGGTAAAAAGTGGTTGACAGTGCATGCTCTGCCATGTTGTGTTGATAAATGAAGTTCATTGGCGACCACTTGCCTAATATTATGTATTATGACACATATGTCGAAGAGTTCACCTGTACCTGCCAAAGGTACATGGTTTTCTTTGGGATTTCCAGTTTTCTCCACCCATAATACACATTGTTACCATTGTGTATATATATATATATATATATATATATATATATATATATAGTAAGTGAAAGATTCTGCAATATGCTGTTAAACAATCAATCATGCTTCAAATTTTTTCTCTGTACATGACTTGCGTACATATTAAAGTCGCTTAAGGTGATGCCGTTTACGCAGGAAAATTTGAGTCCAAGTTTTATGAAACTGAGCCCCGAAGGGAGTACCCACTACCATAGTAGCAAAAGGGAGTACCATGGTAACAGAGAGGAACTGTGGTACCAGTAGGAAGTATCTAGGTACCTGAGGGTGTATCGTGATACGGAGGTAGTATCGTACTGGCCGGAGTACCGTGTTACCAACACGGGGGACTGTGGTACTGACTGGAGGTACCGCGGTACCTGCTGGATATACCATGGTAACGGCGGGGAATGCTGTGGTACTGAAAGGGTGTACCATGGTAACAGCAGGGAGTACGGGAGTACCGGAGGAGTGCGCCATGGTAGCAGCAGGGAGTACCGTGGTACAGAAAGGGTGTACCATAGTAACGGCAAGGATTACCCTGGTACCATAACGAAGTACCATGGTACCACTATGAAAAACCATGGTACCAATAGAGTGTACCATGGTACAATTCAGAATTACCATAGATATACCATGTGTACCATGATTTTACCATGGTGTTTGCATGGTACAGCATGGTACATTTTTTTTTAAGGGTTGGCCCTCACACCTGCACTTACTTCCTGATTAGCTTAGTTTTATCTTTCAGTGGCGGCTGGTGAACTGGCAATAAGGGAGGCTCAAACCCATCCCTTGAAAATAGTGATTGGTCCTGACCTGTTTTCAATCATTCATTTAAATTATCATTACAAAAACTCAGAAAACTCTCAACATTATCAGGCATGGTCAGTTTTCATTAATTTAAGGAAGCTTGTTTCCTTTTTGTTTTGCCTATTTGTAATGCATTCTTACTGTAGCCATAGCCCAGACTGTATTACCCATAGTGCTCATCTTAGGAACCACTGTTGCTTACTGTGCCTTCTGCAGTGCAGTTGTCATAATAAATACAACAGCCAAGTTCATCCTTTTACCTGAGTCCAGTCCTCAACCTCCTGTCCTCTGTACATCTGCAGTGTGCACGCAGCACAAATGTTACAAAGGTGTATGTTCTGTCACAGGCACATGTGCATAATAGTCATACTGTATTTTTAAAACGAATGTGACATAAGTTGTCCAAAACAACAGAAAAAACACATCATACGTGTTTTAGGAGATAAGCCTTTGAAAGATCAATCACTTTTCAATTCAAGGTAGTTGAATCATCCATCACATATTATTCACACTTCTCAAACTGTGCTGTGATTGCACAAAGCAAATGTGGCAAGCCTGAGTGTTGGCTGTCTTGCTATAGAGGAAACAGAAATCTTAATCTCACGTGGATTAAAATCAATTCTCTGTATTTCGGACTGCCCCAACACACCAGTCTTACTGAAGGCAGATAGAAACTAGGCTTATGCCGTTTGAGGCGACGGCTTGGGTATATCCCCGAATGCCCCAATCCTCCAATTTCCCAATCCTCGAGTAGACCCAATACAATATAAAGCCCCTCAGGTCATGACCTTTCATTTGAACTTAATTTCAGGTCAATCGGACAAATGGTTCTGAAGATATTGCCAAAATGGTCATTTTCCATCACAAAGCTTCACCTGGTGGCAAAATGTTGAACCATACAGGTATGATGTCATCTTGTGACATGTTGTGAGGTCATGATCTTGCAGTTGCACATAGTTTCATGTCAATTGGACAAATGGTTCCAAAGATATGATAAAAATGGTGAATTTTATGTGACAAAGCTCCACCTTGCGTCAAAATTTTCAACCAAACAGGTATAATGTCATATCAGACACATCCTCAGGTTATGACCTTTCATTTGCACTTGATTTGAGGACAATCGAACAAATATTTCCAGAGATATGATAAAAACAATGATTTTTCAGTTTTTGGCCCCTGGTGGCCAATCTAGAAATTGTAAATTGTCCAAAATCGAGTCAGTTCTTTCTCTTTAGGATACTTACTGATATGCAAAACATGACATTTCTAATTGAAATATTACTGAAGTTATCGTGGTAACAAGTAGGGCGGCACGGCGGTGGCGGCGATGGCGGCGATGGCGGTTGGACCAAAAACATAATACCCCCGAAACGGCATTCGGTGTTCGGGGATATAATAAGAAGAACATAAAAGCAGGAATGTCACCCTTTTTCAAACCTGGGAGAACAGTGCATCATAAAAATTGTTTGGAAGGGAGGTTCATCTAAAGAAAGTGAAATATTATCAAAGGAAAATAGTATTGATGCCGTCCATTGGCCCACTGTTGCTTTTGAGACATTTTTATGCCTGCCTTCTGAATGTAGTTAAACCACAAATAGTGTTGACATTATTCGTAATGAGACAAGATAACAAAGAGAAAAGAGATTATAGAAGGCCTACTTAAAGATTGCGTTGTATTGTCCAATGTTTTTAGCAATAGCAAAAGTTTAGGCATGGCTCTTCAATCTCTCCAGTTCTCTCTTGTTGCCTCTCGGTTTCTCTCTCTCTCTCTCTCTCTCTCAAAGATCACTAATGGACATCAAATGTTTTGCTGCTGACAGTTTGAAGAGGGGAACCATCTCTCCCACAGGACTTCTTCATTGGAAATATAGGACTGGAATGCAGGGCTGACCTGCCTGATTTTCTTGTCCAGACCTCTTTCACTGGAATTAGGTTTTGTTTGGCAAGCTTGACCCAGAGGTAGACATTCAAGGGATCAAAAAGTAAAAGTCCCACTATGTTTTGCTTCTACCTATGAACTCAACCAAATGATTTTCTTGACTAGTCCAACCTCTGGTCTGAAGGACCAGCAAATCCAGGTGGTTGGAACTAAATACTGGGGAGGACCTTTACTTTCTGAGCCTGGATTCTCCACCTCTGGCTGGACTGAATGGACCTGCACTATTTGGGTGGAGGTGTGTGTTAATCTATGAAATGTAATGAAGAAACATTGAATATAAATTGAGAACTCGAGAAGGAGACTTGATCTAAAATGTAATCTAACTAGCCATACCAGTGCGAGTTGATTGTGACTAATAATCCTAAGGAATAGCGACGTTACCTGTCGTCATGGTAACGAAAGGCCTGAACTAATAAAATGGCCCAAATGTCAGTAATAGGATGAGTTGGTTCGATCCCACATGGGGGAAGACAGAGTCACGCTTGTCTGGTTCGCATATGCCAGTGGGCGCCAGGATCCGTTGGGCGGTTTGGGAGGAAATACGTTGCTATGGCCACACAAACTGAGAATTAATATATAGATGACACCAAACTGACACTTTTTCTATTTCAGCTGTCATTTGTAACCGCAGTCTGAGATGTGCCCATGCTTCAGTTTATATCCAGTCATGTCCAGTAACCTTTCAAATGCACGAGTGTAAAAATGTAATCTGTGAGAACGTTTTAAAAGCCACTTTTTAGCCGATGTAACGGCCACTAGCGGCGATGGAAAGCAGAAGAGCACAAGAATGCTGACTTGAATTTTGAAAGGTACTTCAAAAAAAAAAGAAGGGTATTTTCAAAGAGTAAGTATGGTGTTTTTACTTGAAAGTTCTGCTTTTCAGAGAATGAAAACACTTTTTGAGAGGCAAAGTCACTCTTACGTAACACTGTTACCTCAATTTTACGGTCTCCTCAGAGGGTGGTACCGATAACAAGTCATGAGGTTTATGTTTTTGCTGACATGAAACCTCAACAGGCGAAATGGCACATCCATCAGAGAGGCAAACGCATACCAACAAGCATGTCGCAAATCTGAGAAAACACAAAAAATGCATTTTCTTTTTCCAGGTGTCTGTTTAATCCAGCACACCTCTAAAATACAGGTGTGAGGGAGTGAGGAACTAAAGTCAGGACAAGCCTGGTAATCACACTGCAAATGGCTCTGATTAGAGAGACTTAGCGGCACATGTTTCCCGACAGGAAAGTGCCTTCCTACTTGGTGCATCCTGGCACCGAGACCTAATTAACGGAACATATGTTTATTTAAATGATCAGCACATTGGGTGTGAATGAAGTCTTCTGTAGGCACCACCTTTGGAGGCTGTGAAAGTAGGGGGTTTCAGGCAGAGCAAAAGTGAAATTAAGTGATATAGGGAGGGAGGTGGAGAGTTGGAGGGCGGGGCAGCCAGGGAAGTTGAGCTCGAGAGAGGAGAAGCTAGCACTTAGTGCTCGACGGAATTCACACCCAATATCACATGAAATCTCAGAGAAGTGCAAATGTATTCCTTTGCAACCCAAGAAACAAACAAGCTGCCACATCCTTGGGTTATAATTAGCTGGTAATTAATGCCAGGCTTCTCCGTTGTGAGAAACCAACTGGCCCTGTTCTCTCTAACTGCTGTTTTGATGCAGATCAGTTTCTCTGTTACTGTTCATGGGGGACCCATAACCAAATGTAGGCTCCCAGCAGAACCAGCCCAAGATGGCAGTGATCTTTATTTGGTAGTTGAATTGTTGTTTCTCTGTATTATTCTGAGAGTAGCCACTGTCCATTGCTTTTTTAAAGGGGACCTATTATGCTACATATCCAAGTTTATATCTTGATCTTGGACTCCCCTAGAGCACTGCTAGTCATTCAAAGTCTAAAAAAGTGTCCTTATTTAGCTCATACTGCCATCCTCAAAAAACCCCATTTGTAGTCCAGTGCAGTCTCTGCCTGAAAAGCCTCGTTTGGGCTGCTCTTCCGCTAAAACAACCCCCCCTCCCCACGCAGTGTGGCCACTTTCTTCTGACTGGCCAGCTCTGTGGAGGGCCGAGTTGGGCGGGACTCAGCAGAATGCAGTTTTCCGGGTCTGCCTCTCTAGAGTGAAATGTGAGATGCATCTGCCATCTGAGCTCAGAAATTTTGCAATCAAACGCTGTACATGTGTATAGATCTAATGAAATGAAATTGTTCTAATAGACGCAGCAGAGAAAGTGGAGGATGCAGTGCGAAAGTCTGGCAGCTCAAGCTCGAATTTGCTATCCACCTACGGCATGGTGAGTACACCAGTATTTCCACTCAATAGCCAGGATTGAGGGGAAGCAAGAATCCATCCCATGAAGACACATTTGTAGAACGGGTCAACATACTCAAGTGTAGACCGGAGACTGTAGAAATCCGGTGGGTCTGAGTTTAGAGGAAAACATGGACAGTGAGGAGCAGTAAAAAGTGGACTAACAACCTTTGGACTGCTTAGGTATGTATTATAAGGACCTGCTGGTTTGTGTGCATAACTGTGGTGTGTCGTTAGCGTGGAGTAACGAACAGCTTCTGCGCTGGTATATGATGGAGGGGCAAAAGCTCCAGGCTAAACAGCCTTTTCAGAAATTGCCCATGGTAACGGTTTACTTATTGCTTCAGAATGACCAGAGTTTGCTCCCGGAAAATGGGTACGTTAAGATGCTTTCACACCGGACGCAAAACAAATTTTTTGTGCGAGAGATTACATTCAAAGGCAATGCATTGTCTTTGCATTGACATTGAATGTAATCCGTTGCGCAAAAAATTCGTTTCGCGTCCGGTGTGATAACGGCTTAATGCGCCCATAATGCGTGTATTCACGTCTTTGAATTGACTTTGAATGTAATCTGCCGCAAGAAAAATTCATTTAGTGTCCAGTGTGAAAGCAGTTTTATGGATAGTACGCAACAGCTAGATTCTTTGGTTCTGTTATAAACATAATACAGGTTTTACAGACCGTATGTTCCGTTAGCGTGAACAGTTGCTTATGTGGAGCTAGCAAATCAATAACTTCACCAGAAAAGAATTTCTCATTCAGTCTCCGCCTATTCGGCTTTTTATTAGCCAGAACAATTTCTAAAGGGGGATGAAATTACACCACGGGAGTGCAGAGAAATCGTTTGTTATACCGGACACGTTAGAGCTTTTCGCATTGCTTTCACAGCAGTAGCATCAGAGAGCTTGCCCGGGTATTGGTGAAGAGGATCTGCCTGATCCTGGTCATGGATAAGTGAAGCGATCACAAGCAGCCGTAAACAAACCCAAACCCGCACCCCAAGCTCAGCAAAACCTAGGTCTGGTCTAACTGCAGCCTTTTCAGCCCAACTTTGCGGACACAAACAGCACCTCTCCGGTTAGCTGTAGTGGCTACAATCAGGCAACGTTATGATGAAACTGCCACATTGATGCTTACCATAGTAACACAAGCGTCCCGATCAGAATTACTGCATACAAGTTAACCAGGAGCATTTTTAAATAGCATAGGACGCGAAGTAACATGCAGTAGCTGGTAACCGAGCATTCATAACAACCACAGAGACAAATGTTACCCTGCAATACAGGTTTTACAGACAGCAAGTTCCGTTACCGTGGACAGTTGTACCAAGCATCCAAATTACAAACAAGTTAGCTTCAAAGGTTTATGTTCACACGCCCTCTGTTGAATTTCCCCTGATCTCACTCTTGCATATTTAGGACACAAACATTAGCAACAGTAACTTGGCTACGTTAGCCACAGTGCTACAGCCACAATCAACAGGTCATCACGTTAGGTAGGCTTATACTGTAAAACAAACTTACAGCTTCCGCCTCTGCGAGTCACGGACAGTTGCGACTGATCTAGGCTTTATCTTCAGATATTTTACAAAGCCTGCTTTTGAAGCCAGTTTTTAGTGCTAACTATCGTTAGCGGTCCTGCTAGCCACCTGTAACACGTTAGCTTCACTTATATTATTTGCTGTTATATTGTTACTTACAGCTTGTGGCTCTGAGCGCTTGATCGATGCAACTGCTTCAGGTTTGAGAAGCAGCTGAAATGCTTATCCATTGTCGAATTATCCTTTTTTGAAAAATCTGTCTTTGGTGAAATGCTGAGTACAAACAGCTAACGTTCCCTTTGGCCGTGGCCATTTGCTGCCAGCAAACAAAACAGCTACTCACTGATTTCTGGTGGCATTGTCTTTTGGAAGAGAAATTGATGCTTCTCTTCGCGTCCAGAAATAAACGGACATGCAGCTTTGAGAGAGATACGGACAAAACTATGCCTCATATGATCTGCGGTACTTTTGTATTTCCAAAAGTGTAGATGGTACTAAGGCATAGTATGATCTGCGGTTGTTTGTGCCTGCTAGAATAGTTTCCGGTGTGGGCAGGTCAAGCGCCGTGATTGGCTCTGGCTAATTCTGTATTAATTGGACGGCACAACCTGGTTTTGCCCAGATCTCGCAAAGACCTCAGGATGAGCTGTTCAGAGAGGAAATCACGTTCACAAAATCACGTGCTTAGATTATGGCAAAATCCCTGTATCTTATGTTTAGAAACCTTTCAGAGGTTCAGTATGGACATCCAACATCATCATTACATTACTTGCATGTATTAAAAGAAGGATCAGCATAATAGGTCCCCTTTAAAGTCAATGGAAATCAACCCTGTTCCTAGAGTTCTGCCTTTTTGTTGGTTTTCATGTCATCCATAATATGGGACGTCTGTGCTAGATCGCAGCTCAACTTGCCTTTTAGTTGTTCAATGACATGTGCTTAGGTAGGTTTATGATGTCTATCTAGATGATGGTCAATCAGTTGGAGCAGTTTGGTTTCCACTGCTTCAAATGATGCAATGGTTCTTAAGCCTTCCTCAATAGTTTGAAGGTCACATTTGTCCCCATTTAAGATGAAGGCTTAAATGGGGACAAATGTGACCTTCAAAATATTGAGGTAAATTTAACAGTGCTATTAAATATTCAAAATGCCTCTTTTGGTTTGACTGTATACTCACCGAATTGCTCGTCAAGAACAATCACACAATATGCATATAGCTTTTTCAATACCAATATCCCAGTAAATCAAAGCCAATGGACAAATGGAATCATTTTTAGCTAATACACGTCAGCGCCAGCAGTTGTGCATGCCAGGAATGATTTACACTGTTGATACATTATTGTGCACCCTGACATATGGTGTGGCTGGATGTGATTGACAAAGTGGTCAGAATTCATTCCTGAGCCAGACCTTGAACCCTTGGTAACCCCCATAAACACTTTCACTGAGTGCAGTCTCCAGGTGTCAACCCATGCTACCAAAGGCATGCATAACTGCAGTCAGACACCCGGGCATTAGGTGCGATATTTCTTTTTCAGAGGTGTAAAATCCTGATCCAGGAAGTAAAAGTGCCACAACCACTTGGACGTTCTAATAAACTGAGATTCTTCAACCATGACTGTGGTAGAGCAAATTAGTAAAATCTGTTGGCTGAGTTTGTGAGTGGGTGAAACACATGGTCTCCTAGGACATTTAGGAACCTTGGACTTTCAAACTCTGTTTTCACCATGACAATGGAAAAAATAACGGGGACTTCAACAGGGATTTCAAACATTATAATCAAAAGTTTATTGGTATCCAAGATAAGAACATCATTTCCCATGATCTACATTACTGGGAGGGAAGGGGAGTGGAAACAACATCAAAATTAGTCAGTGTAAATTATGGCACAAGGTACACTTACATGGAAATAGATCTGTGGACTTGGAATGATCAGTAACAGACATGATCCAGTTAGTCAGTTACACATGCAATACAGTGTGATCTCAAACAAAGTGGTTGCAAACTCTTTCATGTTTTCCATGAGTCCTAACCACACTCTAAACCCTGATAAGTGTGGTGAACTCAAATGTTTTGTGGAAACCGATGACCTCAAAAAAATTAAGTATGCCAACTTAATGAACTTGTGTTCACAGCACTTAAAAATGTGAAAAATTACTTTACCTTATTTTCTTGAAGTTCTTTCCACACAATGCAATTAATTTGGACGACACAATTTGAGGTTACTGGTTTCCTCAAAACATTTGAGTTCACCACATTATCAGGGTTTACAGCGCATCTGTGCTCTTTCATGTTTCACTTGCTGTTGAATTAATACATTTTTTTGGTCATCCACCACTGACAATTTTATGTCCGCAGTATTGAAAATGCCTGAATCCGAATGGCTGTAGGAAAATGATTTGCCAGTCATGGTGAATCTGGTGCTGATGGAAGCAGTTACATGGCCCAATGGGAAATCTCTGGTCATTTTGGATTTCAGAGTGGTGTCTGTCTGGCAGCCTGAAGGTGTTAGCGTGTTGCCGAGGGGGGAGCGCACATGCCATATTGTGATATTCACTGCGGCTGCGCAGATGGAACAGTACCCGTGTTTGACAGGGACAGGCAGCTGCTCGCTGAGTTACATTCCAAGTTGAGAGCTGAAATCTCCCCTTAACGACATGGGTCTTCTCAGCTGACACAGAACCATATCACAATGCCGTTACAGTGTTGGAGAATTCTATAACATTGGAAAAGCATTTCAGTAACATTGTGAGAACATTTCTTGGATAGCTGAGCTGTGACCGCCTCCACCATCTTACTTAACTTTTAACTGCAAGAACCCATGTCCACACCAATACAAAGAATTGCAAACTGCATTCTAAGCTCCTGTGCCCCTCGATGACTGGTGTCAGTCGGCTCCACCTCACCGAGTCAGCACTTTTTAAAGGTTAAGGTAACTGAGCTGAGGCAAACGCAAGACCGAGAGGTGGTAAGAGTGAGGAAGAGAGATGATTCTGGAATGAATGCAAGCCAAGCACGTTTCTTAGGGTGCTAAATTCATAATTTATACAACTACATCTGTTGACCAACAGCCTGGGAAATATACTTGGATAAATACAAACTGTCATTCTGTTGAGTCTTCGAGGCTTATGAATCACAGTGAAATGAATAGGACATTCCTACCTATGGCATCATACAGTATTTGAATCTTGAAATGAAGACCACTTGCTTAGCTTGGGGAATTGTGGTGATCAATGGCCTCATTGTCAACGTATTGATTGAGTCCTTGTGAATGTAGCACTCATGTTCATAAGCAGAGAAGCCGTCTCCCACTGCATACTGCAGAGCATGACTTACTAAGTCAAATCTATGGTATTTCATCCATGTCATTCTGGCTGACGGTTTCAGACAAATAACTGCACACTTCACTTCTGAAGACCAATCCTAATGATTGTTCTTGTTCCTGTTTTAACAGTAACTACATTAAACACTGTTTGAACCATAGACCTCAATTTAATGCTGCTCAGAGTTTCAGAGTTGAACAATGTGAGTCATATTTGCAGGATTTGTACACAAATGTACAAAACCCAAAACCAGTGAAGTTGGCACGTTGTGTAAATCGTAAATAAAAACAGAATACAATGATTTGCAAATCCTTTTCAACCTATATTCAATTGAATACACTGCAAAGACAAGTTACTTAATGTTCGAACAGGTAAACTTTGTAATTTTCTGCAAATATTAGCTCATTTGGAATTTGATGTCTGTAACATGTTTCAAAAAAGCTGGCACAAGTGGCAAAAAAGAGAGAGAGTTGAGGAATGCTCATCAAACACTTATTTGGAACATCCCACAGGTGAACGGGCTAATTGGGAACAGGTGGGTGCCATGATTGGGTATAAAAGCAGCTTCCCTGAAATGCTCAGTCATTCACAAACAAAGATGGAGCGAGGGTCATCACTTAGTGAACAAATGCGTGAGCTGATTGTCGAACAGTTTAAAAACAACATTCCTCAACGAGCTATATTGCAAGAAATTTAGGGATTTCATCATCTACGGTCCGTAATATCGTCAAAAGGTCCAGAGAATCTTGAGAAATCACTGCACGTAAGCGACAAGGCCGAAAACCAACATTGAATGCCCGTGACCTTCGATCCCTTAGGCGATACTGCATCAAAAACCGACATCAGTGTGTAAAGGACATCGCCACATGGGCTCAGGAACACTTCAGAAAACCACTGTCAGTAACTGCAGTTCTTCGCAACATCTGCAAGTGCAAGTTAAAACTCTACAATGCAAAGCGAAAGCCCAAGCTCATCTAAGATGGACTGATGCAAAGTGGAAAAGTGTTCTGTGGTCTGACGAGTCCACATTTCAAATTGTATTTGGAAACTGTGGACGTCGTGTCCTCCGGACCAAAGAGGAAAAGACTGTTGTAGGCGCAAAGTTCAAAAGCCTGCATCTGTGATGGTATGGGGGTGTACTAGTGCCCAAGGCATGGGCAACTTACACATATGTGAAGGCACCATTAATGCTGAAAGGTACATACAGGTTTTGGAGCAACATATGTTGTCATCCAAGCAACGTCTTTTTCATGGACGCCCCTGCTTATTTCAGCAAGACAATGCCAAGCCACATTCTGCACGGGTTACAACAGCATGGCACCGTAGTAAAAGAGTGCGGGTACTAGACTGGCCTGCCTGTAGTCCAGACCTGTCTCCCATTGAAAAAGTGTGGTGCATTATGAAGCGTAAAATACGACAACGGACACCCCGGACTATTGAACAACTTTAGCTGTACATCAAGCAAGAATGGGAAAGAGTTCCACCTGAAAAGCTTCAAAAATTGGTCTCCTCAGTTCCCAGACGTTTACTGAGTGTCGTTAAAAGGAAAGGCGATGTAACACAGTGGTTAAAAAGGCCCCTGTACCAACTTTTTTGCAATGTGTTGCTGCCTTTAAATTCTAAGTTAATGATTATTTGCAAAAAAAAAAAAGTTTCTCAGTTTGAACATTAAACATATTGTCTTTGCAGTGTATTCAATTGAATATAAGTTGAAAAGGATTTGCAAATCATTGTATTCTGTTTTTATCTACAATTTACATAACGTGCCAACTTCACTGGTTTTGAGTTTTGTAGGCCAGATAAATGTCAATAATCAAAAATACATTTTAAAAAATTCAACATTATTCATGATTTATAAAAAAGAAGAGTGTTCCCAAATATTTTTTGTCATGTACAAACAAATATTTTTATTTGCGAGATATAGAAAATCCACAAATAAACACAGCAGTCATCCCAAATAAATAACTAGAACGGGCACTCGGTAGAGCGCATACCTTCGCCGACGCCACTGAATCCCTCGCCACTGGCGTTGGTTTCATGCCGATCGGATAAAAATTGACCGAGATATGGCCGAAAGTCGGTTTTGACCTTTTCGTGGCCTTGACCTTGACCTTTGACCCGATCACTCCCAAAATCTAATCGATTGATCCTCAGGTCATGCCAAATCAACCCACCAAATTTTATGAAATTCCGTCTGGTACTTTTTGAGTTATTCAATACACATACATACACACAGACAGACACACAAACAAATAAATACACAGGGATCAAAACATTACCTTCGTCAGCGAAGTCGCTGGCGAAGGTAAAAAGGATTTGCAAATATATATAGTGACATAAATCGATCAGCCACCACATAATATCATGTTGGTTCCCCCTGTGTGGCCTAAACAGCTCTGTGAAATTGATGTTCACCTGTTTTTCGTGACCCAGCGTTTCTCAGCAGAACTTTTCCCAGCAACACACTCCCTCCAGCAGCTTGTCTTCTTCCTGGTGCCATCTCTTCCTCAAGTAAATTGTGGGCAACTTTCTGGCCGAAGGACGTGATATAAAATAATACAGGACTCACTGGACCAGGTGACCTACTTCAGCTGCTTCAAGATCAGGAGCTGATTTCACAAAGATATTTCAGACTGGTCTATGGGGTTAGACTAGTCAAAAATTTGCTCATAGATTAGTCTAATGCAAGTTAGACCGTTTCACAAAAATAAAGACTAAGTTTAAGCCAAAAAATTAGACACCTCACCCCCAGGCCAACTTGTGACGCTTTCCCACTACACGGCTCTACTCTACTCTACTAACCCTTTTTGCTTTTCCATTAGGAAAAAGTACCTGGTACTTGGTACAAGTAGGTTCTAGTAGGTACTTTTTCTGGTACCTGCTCTCCTGGGGTTCCAAAAACAGCCGACCGGGTACTATTAGGTACTAAAATGTGACGCGACAACATTGCAGCCCACTGACTGGTCAGTGGGAATTGTCACAGCAAAAGTCAACCTCAGGACATCTCATTCATTTTTTTGCATATTTGTCACACTTAAATTGTTTGATGATCTGAAACATTTATTTTTCTTTTTTAAGATTATTTTTTGGGGATTTTTACCTTTATTTGACAGTCACAAAGTGGAGAGAAGAATGGGGAAGACATGTGGCAAATGACCTGAGCTGGAATCGAACCTAGTTTGCCGCAAGAAGGTCACAGCCTTTATGGTGCGCAGACTTAAACCGATGTGCCACTGGGGCGCCACAAACAAATTTTAATATTCGACAAAGACAACCCGAGTAAATATAATGCAGTTTTTAAATGATGATTTCATTTATTAAGGTAAAAAGCTATCCAAACCTACTTGGCCCTATGTGAAAAAGTAATTGCCCCCTAAACCTAATAACTGGTTGTGCCACCCTCTGCGACAACTGCAAACAAGTGTTTGCGATAACTGGCAATGAGTCTTTCACATCACTGTGGAGGAATTTTATCTCACTCTTTTTTGCAGAAATGTTTTAATTCAGCCACTTTAGAAAGTTTTCGAGCATGAACGGCCTATTTAAGGTCATGCCGCAGCATCTCAATTGGATTTACGTCCAGACTTTGACTAGGCCACTCCAAAACCTTTGTTTTTTTTTTTAAGCTATTCAGAGGTGGGCTCACTGGTGTGTTTCGGATCATTGTCTTGCTGCTGAACCCAAGTGCGCTTGAGCTTGAGGTCATGAACTGATGGTCAGACATTCTCCTTCAGGATTTTCCGGTAGAGAGCAGAATTCATGGTTCCTTCAATGAAGGCAAGTCATCCAGGTCCTGAAACAGCAAAGCAGCCCCAGACCATCACACTACCTCTACCATGTTTGACTGTTAGTATGATGTTCTTTTTATGAAATGCTGTCTTAGTTTTACACCAGATTTAACGGGATGCACACCTTACAAAAAGTTCAACTTTTGTCACGTCAGTCAACAAAATACTTTCAATAAAGTCTTGGGGATCATCAATATGTTTTTTGGCAAATGTCAGACGAGACTTTGTGTTCTTTTTGGTCAGTAGTAGTTCTTGCCTCGGAACTCTCCCATGGATGCCATTTTAGCCCAGTCTCTTTCTTATTGTTGAATCATGTACACTGACTTTAAATGAGGAAAGTGAGGCCTGCAGTCCTTTAGATCCTGTTCTTTTGTGACCTCCTGGACAAGTCGTCCATGTGCTCTTAGAGTAATTTTGGTAAACCGGCCACTTCTTGGAAGGGTCATCACCGTTCAAACTTTTCCGTATTTGTGGATTATGCCTCTCACCCTGGTTTGCTGGACTCCTAAAGCCTTAAAAATGGTTTTGTAACCCATTCCAGACTGATAGATGTCAATGACTTTGTTTCTCATCTGTTCTTGTATTTCTTTAGAAATTGCGGCATGATGTGTTGCTTATTGAGATCTATTAGCTTGCTTCACTTTGTCACACAGTTTCTTGAGTTATCTTTGTCTAATATTAAAATTTGTTTGATGATCCGAAAGATTTAAATGTGACAAATACACAAAAAAAATAAGAAGTCAGGAAGGGGGCAAATAATTTTTCACAGCACTGTACTGTGCATTGCCATAACTTTCAAACACAGTCTCGCTTGTTCACCAAAGCTGCTACATTTATGAAATGAGCTACTCTTTGCCTGTGACCCCATTCGTGGCAAATTAAGTAACGGTAGAGTGTCCAGTTATGTTCCCCTAACTAATTCTATCTGAGAAAGTTATATGATGCTTCCCCCATTTTAAGAAAATTCACAGAAAAATAACTTGTCGGTGCTGATGAGTCATTTTTCTCTTAAAGTTATCACAGATGAGATGACGCATCATAAAGCCATGAATTCTGATTCTCTGCCCTCGCCTGCGATTTGCGGATTTGCAGTGTTTTTCCTTCAATTTCAAAGTGAAATGTTTCATGAAGCCTGAATGCCAAGCTAATAAACAATAATTGTTTTGTCATGTGTTATTTGCTTCTTTGTTATGAAGGAAAAAAAGGTAAATTAACATCCTTGGTGCGTGTTGATTCCATAATTTTTGTCAGGGTTGGTGTGAGGTGCTTCCACATTTTTTTCCAGGGGTTGTAGCTACAATATGGAATACTGATGGTACACAAATTCCTTGAGAATAAATTGCCTTTTTCTATGAATACTCCATGCCTTTTACGGATATCATTACGGATATCATTTTGCATTTTTAGGTGGTAAGTATTTAATGTGCAACCGAATCGGACACAACACTAGCTGCTATCCTATGCATCAAGACAATGTCAAACAGAAATTACAATTAAACACTCGTGGACTTTAGTGCCATAACGTGATGACGGTACTGCGTGTCCCCTGATTTTAACACAAATATTTAACAAAATCGATGGAATAAAAGTCAACTTGATATAACTGAGGGTGCCGTCATGGCAGTAACATGCTGCGTCGCAACGATGAGCAGGTACCACGGAGGCGGTACTATCCTCTAATGGAAAAGCAGCCCCAACAAAGTATCTGGTACCAAGGCCGAGTAGAGCAGAGTACAGTGGAGCCGGTACCATGCAGTGGAAAAGCACCATTAGGCTTTAGACGTATGTTGCAATGGTAACCAATCAGCTACACCTTCTGACCAGTGGTACTCAACAAAAAAACAGGAATGCAAGAAAGAAAGTAAGAAGGAAAGAAAAACATGGCTCATAATTTGCGGTTTGTAAACATTAAAATGGAGAGTGCAATGAGAAGGGAAAGAGTTTAGTTTTTAGAGACCGCTGTAACCCATTTGTACCTTTTTTGGGCATCTTTTATAGTTCTCTCAGCTGTATGATTTACTCAATTTACCGTAGCAATGATTTTTTTTTTTTTTCGTTTTGTTATCGTTATACTCCTCATTGAATTTTCTGAGTAAAATTTCTTTATATTGATTGAATTCATCAAGGAGACAGAAGTTTTGTGCTGGGGTAAGGCTGAGTGGCTAGATGCGGCCATTTTTTTTATTTGAAAAAGGTCTTAATTTACCCAGAATTCATTTTACAGTAGTTCTACTTAAGATAGTCAAGAACTACACTGCTTTGTGAAACGGCTGGATTTAGGTGTCTATCTGAAGTCTGACTAGTGCTTGTGTCTAACCCATAGTCAGGGTTTATCTTTGTGAAACCAGCTCCTGGTTCTGATGCTCATGTGCCTGTTGTAGTCGCTTTTGATGGTGCACCAAGGTTAGAATGTGCACTCCGACTGATCGGCAGCAGGGTTTAAAGCATTGAGCATTGCTTTTAGCTCTCAGAGTGTTACACAAGGTTGCTCCTGGATCTGTCAGCATCTCAGATCTGATCATTGTTTTTATGTTTAGTATAACATTTCTCAGTATTCTTATATTTATTTTTGTTATTTAATTCATTACCTTTGTTTTCTTTTGTTCATGTCCTTTCCATGTATCAATTCACATGCTTTTGTTTTCGTTTGAACTTCCTCACTTACCCTTTCCATTCTGCTGATCAGTGGTTCTGTTCATTGCTTTGTGTATAACCACACCCCTAGTCATGCTACCATGTTCCTGCGCACCTGATTTCCATTTCACTCCATCTTGGTTTCTCCATTATACATAGTCCCAGTTTTTTCCTTTTTTCATTTGCAAGTTTGTCACCTTCTCAGTCACCATATGAGCCTTGTATGCTCTAAGGTGTTTATTTCACTTCTGAGTCTTTTTGTCTCACAATTTTTGAGTTTGCCTGTTACCTTGTGTATTATGATGCTCTGGTTTTGACTTTGGCTGGCATTTTGATTTATAATTCTAAACTCCCCTGATTCTGGTGTTATTACCGTTTGGTTCTAAACTTTTGGAATGTATCTTGACCATGATTTGGATTATCCTTCATGTGCAGCATGTCCGCTCCTTGGCTGCTAACTGGATTGTGTCACCCCAAGAAGATCTTCTAGTAGACTTTTGGAACTGATTCTTTGTCTGCACCTGATTCCTGAGCCCAACCCCTGTCAATTTGCTGAAGGCAGAAAAACCTGGGGGGTTCAGGCTAGATTTGCTGGTGTTTAATATTGCATAGCTGTCTTTATTTTACCGATTTCAAATGCTGTGTTTTTGGCCAGTTTTAGACCAATATCAACAAGGAATATTAGATCCGTACATCCACTTGGCCTGTTTTCCGTATTTTCCAGGCGAAAAAGTTTTCCAATGATTACAATCATCCATTCACATTAAACACACTGCTTCCATCTTAATACAAAGTTAGGATGATTGAAACTGCATGAGTTACATTTTGGTAGTGATATATTTTCTTTTTCTTGCTATGGCAATTGGAGTTATGGCAATTAATTCATTAATACTTCACTAATTTCATGAAGCATCCTGTCAAGTAATATAATGAGGTGGGTAAAGCAGATTATGACCTTCATCTGTAACTGTTCAGCTAATTGCACGACCTTCTTTTTGAAATCAACCTCTCAGGTGAACATTAGGACTCAAGCCCAGACCCATGTGAAGAATAAACAGAAGTTTATTAATCACAGAGAAGGTCGGACAGGCTGGGTCAAAAACCTGAGAGCAGGGTTGATGTACAGAGACAGAAGGCATAGTCGTAGTCAAATATCAGGCAAAGTTCAAAAAGCCAGGCAGGCAGAATGCAGTACAAAATCTCCAAAAAGAGCGAAGGTAGAACATGAAAAACGGGCAGACTCAGGAAAAGGCTTGGAAGACACTGAGTGGAAGGAACTGGGACAAACTCACACTGGAACAGAGACAGAGGGAAGAATAAACGGACGCGGGACTGATAGGGGGATGTGGAATGCACAAAGGGGAGGGGCAACAACAAGACAATCATTCAAATAATCAGACACTAATGCGAGGAGACATGACACGCAGAGAGAAAGAAAAACACAAATGTGGAAACAGGGAGAAAACACACACACGGAAACACTGAAACTCACGGTGGAAACGGAAATAAAACAAGGTAAAAAAAAATACACATATTATTTTTATCAATACGAATATCAACCCAAAATTCACTTTCTCGCCTCCAATCAGTTTAAAATGTGGAAGTTAGGCTTTTTACTAGTTTTTGCACATGACATCACATCACCCCAAATCCTGGCTGCCCTCCGTTGGCTTGTTCTTTGGTTTAGAATTGATTTCAGGATTTTGCTGATCCAAGCAAGTTTAATGCAAGTTTGGGTCAAGTTTCAAGCTACATAACAGATATGATGACCCCTTTTGAGCCAGTGCACTTTTTTTTTAGATCTTTAGGTGGACTTAAAATAAAAAGAGACTGTGCTTTTGCTATCAGAGCCCCTTGACTGATGAGGGCGGGCTAGCTGTCGCAATCGTCATTTGAATGTCTTCTGTGTTTCCTTCCATTAAGCAACTTGCATGTCTATTATAAGTAATCTCTCCTTTCAATGCTTTGCGTCCTGGATGTTGCCTTATTCCCAGCAGTGTCTTGTTTCCAAGTTCTCACCCTTTGTCTCTGCGACTTGTATCTAAACTCCCTCCTTCCAGTTATAAGTTGCCGGATTGTAATTTGCTATGTGTGCTTGATCCCAGTCAGTATTTGCTAATTAAACTCTTTGTCTTTTGAAAGTAAAACTTAATTATCGCAATTTCCAGAAGCTATCTTACTTATTTAGTTTATACGAACCAGCTCCCAGTCCTGGGCTTGGGATTGAATTCCTGTTAATTCCTGTCTAAGACTGTTCCTTTGTCTGGTTTATTAGGAACAAGCTCCCAATCCTTTATGGTCATCAGGATTCCAACTAAGCTACTCCTTCCTGCCCTGGGACAGTTCAGCTCAGATGAAGTGTTCACTACATCTGGCAGTCAACCCAGAAAGCCACTGGCTGGCAATTGGCAATGTCTCCTCACTTTGCCTATGACATCTGAACTGAACTTTGCTTTCCTCTTCTGGGTTCCAAACTCATTGTTATCATATTACTATCAATAAACCCTTCTATTGGATTGTACTGCACCTTCTGTACTGGATTCCTGGTCTGGACCAAAACAGCGAGCAGAATCAGTGACCTCTTTAAAATCCATTCTCAAGTGTCATTTTTATAGACTTTATTTCATGTGATATTGTCTACCTTTTTTCATCCTTTGGTTATTTTTCTAGATTAAATCCCCATTTAAAATTGTCCCAACATTTTTTATATTTATGTTTGACTATTCTGCTTTATTTTATCAATCAAAGCGCTCCGTAAACTTAGATTTGTTTAGAGGTGCTGTTTCACTATGATCATTAACCGCATCTTTCTGCAACTTTATCTGAATTCTAATAAAGTCACGTGAGCTCCACAAAGTTAGAATTTACGGCAGAGTCTCTGATCATTTGACCACCCACATCATGTAATAAGAGCTAATTTAACCTTGAAGTTTTTTTTTCTGTATGAAGTGCATGTACCTGAAAACAGCCCAAGGTATTTTATTGATGTAAATTTCTAGCTCTCTGCAAATTCTTTGCAAATGACAGAGTTCTGATAGAAACCCAATTCATTCAATATGTATCTTAATGCCCCTGCATTTCTTCCCAAACAGCTTCAAAAAGGATTTTTCGACCCTTCTGTTAAGAAGTTTCTGCTCTGCATAATTGTAATTCCTGCCGCCTTATTTAGTGTTGCGGGTGAGAAAAGCAGCTTCGCTGTAAACATCTGTTATTGCCTTCCTCCTCTCTGCTTCCAGCCTGGCAGTGATACCAGTATCCTCCAGCCGTCACGGTGACTCTGTCGAGTGCCCAATGTGACACACTTGGCTCTCGGAACTGGCTCGCCACCTTCTCCTGTTCGGTCCAGATCAGCTGCTCCCCGCCGCTCCGCTGGTATATTTAGCCAAAGTTCAGGAAGGATCCTTGTGGGAAAACTCTATAGTGAGTGATGCATTTTGGTGCCCAGAAGGGGATAATATCCTGTAATGATACTACCTCTTCCTAAACTCTTACTCTCTGCCCCCCCATCCTCACTTGGACCAAATCCCTGTAGACCTGTTTTAGACCCAAACAGCTAAGGGGCACCATACTACTATAAAGCATGTACCACTAAGGTTTCTGCTCCAATATCCCCTTAAACTCTAATTTTTCACTCAGGTTTTCCCTTAATAAGATTCACAGACAGAAGAAAAGTATGTTTTTCATATTGTAGGACGATGCTACATACATGCTTCACTGAAGCTACGTCACGCTAATACTGAGAGAAATATTCAAGCCCAGGACACCATGTTTTCATGCCCACAGCATTACATCAAATAGAAAATCACTACACCTTGTGCGTTATTTTACGCACATTTCCAGGACATATCTGGGATCGTTGGAAACCTTGGGATCTTTGCTAGACTTTAAGATAATTTGAAATTCTGCATATTTCAATATCGCAGCTGCATTTGACGGAACCATATATGGCCCCTTTTATGGGGTTTTATGGGGTTAAATAAGGAGCTAGAATAAATTTAAACTCCCCGTTACTGACATCTTAATCCTTTTATAAAGATTTTTGACAATCATATACTTATAAATGAATGTATGTACTTCTTTACTTTGTTGTGACTGATTAGATTTTTAATTGGAGACTTCACACTTTTTACAAGAGACGGCAGTTTCCCAATTTGTTGTCTTCCACTTTACTTTGAATGCAGAGACTCAATAAGAGACTCAATCAGTGTAATCATAAGATAACTGATTGACTGCTTGATGGAGAAAGACATCGATGAGGAATGACTTGATTTGAGGGATAGATGGAGAAATGCGATGTTTACCCATGCTCTGGAGCCAAATGCAATTCAAGGAGATATTGGAGGTGAAGTGGGGTAAATGGAGCCGTACTTCACACAATGTATGTGTTTGTACGTCTGTGTATGTGTATGTGTACGTACCTTCAAGCAATGACAGCCAGCAGGCTGTGGAGAGTGTTTACGAGCCTTTGTGTGGTATAACATGATGGGCTGAATGGCGATGTGCTCAGGGGCAGCTGGCGAAAGTGGCGAGGGGGCTCCCGGTGGGTTTAACGGGCCATCTAACCTGACACCAGCTCAACATCCAGGGCTTGTCCTCTCCTTCCGCTTTTAATTTTTGTGGCTTCATCAGTCTGCCTCTATCTGTATCAATCATTTAGATCTTTTATTTTTAGTCGGACGCGGCTGTGTATGCGCACTCTCCTCGGGGGGGTGCGGGGGTTCGTCCGGGAGAGTCACCCTGGGACAGGGTTGTAATAACACCACCAACAGGACCCATTGTCCCCTATCCTTTCCAGCCCTATAGGCTTCTGACCCACAGCTCCCCAGTAATGAGTGTCAATCTGAGGGCTTGGGCTTTTTCTGCAGACACCTCTCCTGACGACCGGAGGCCCCCAGTCAACATCCATCAAGTGCAGATTACAATACGGTCATACCACCCAGATCTCTCAATGGGTTTCTTGGTTGAAAAGCATCTTTGTGCTATTTAGATACTATAGTACATGTTGGATCAATGTAAAAAAAACAAGGCTGGGAAATTTGAGTCAATGCATCAACGTTATTATGGGTGTGGCTGCGTATAAATTATGTATAGGTTTGGTGGCTAAGCATATGGCTGACCAGATTTCGGTAACGGCAATGTGCACTCGTGTGCTGTTGTGGCTGTGATAGTGTACTGCTAGTATTTACAGAAGGCTCATCCAAAAAGCTGTGGGAGATTCAATAATCTTCACAGGCAAGAAGCTCGTGATGAAAAGTCAAATAAAACAGAAGCAATGTAGCCATGCTTCCAGGAAGGCTAAACCAGATTGTAATTTATTGGCTCACGTTGGTTCTGTTGATGTTTAAATAGTGTCCTTGCCTATTTTTGTTTTGTTTCTCAGCATTAGTATATGCACAGTATATACTGTATTGTAGATAGTATATTAGTATATACTGTGTTTTAGACAGGGTGTATTTTACTATGGCTCCATTGTTTTCTTGGAGAAATTATATATAACATATAAATACACACACAGCAAAAATCCCAGTGTTAGTTCAGCTCCAGTAGAGTTTATATAAGACCAACTCATCCATCTTGGACTCAAATAAAACTAAACTCCTCAACTAAAGGAGTTGAATTAACACTGGAGTTTTCACTGCACGCAATCATGTTTAATTTAGTCATATTTTCATCCTATATCCTTCTGTTTTACCTTCCAAAGAAACAGCAGTTTTGTCTGAGTCCTTCCTATTTGCAGTGGTCTGTTAACAAAGATGCCAGGTGACAGCCGGCCCGGGAAGAGCAGCATGTGTAAATTCAGCCTAGTGGTGCAATCTAATCTATTTCAAGCACAGACAAAAGAATCCTGTGGAAAATTGTAAGTGTGGACTAGAAGAGTGAGCATTGCTCAAGAAAGCATTTCTCAAAGGGTGTCAGGATTTTCACTGAAAAGAGCTTCAGGGATATTTAGCAGATTAGAACCATCTTACTGCTCAGCAAAGTAAATACAAAGTGAACACATCGGTGCAAAAGGTGAGATTGCTCAGGTTCCTGTGTGTCCTAAGCACATAGTCATTGCAGTTAATCAGGTTAGCTTGAGAGGGAAAGGGAGATCAACACTCGCCGTGACTGGATCTGATTGACCCCTGATTGGTGGATATCACACAAGCTGGTAGATGTTACCTTTAAGTTTCACCACAGCCGATTGAAGATCAGGGACATACAAGATTATTTTAGCAATATTACAGTATCCATCAAATCCATCGAATGATATAGGGATCATTCCCTTGCTTCCATAACTCAATCAGTCTATTGAGCATTGCAGTTGCTTGAAGAAGGTAATTCGAGCAATCTTCAATACAAATAAAAATGTCCTGATGTTGCAGTTACGCCCCATTTCTGGTGATAGTTTCGTGGCTTAGTCACTTCCGGTCTTGAGAGCTGCAGACGGTTACTTTAGCATGCGTGGTTACAGATACTTGGCTGTACAATACTGAGCATTGAAGCCGTATGAAGAAGCTTTCAGCTGCAGAATGATCATTTTCTCAAAGATTCAAGAAGGGCCTTCCGTGCTCAGGTGATTGATATAATTGCTACTATAATTTTTGGCGTTGCCGTCAAGAATCACGGTTGATGTAGATCAGTGCATCTCAAACCTCTCCAGGAGTATCAACTCTCCCGCATGTTTTATATCCTTCTCCGCTAGCATGGATGATTCTGATGGTTCGCTCACTATCAAGCATCTTCACAGGTAACAAGCTGGTCATTTGACTTACCTGTGCTGGAGCAGGCAGAGCTCTAAAACATGCAGGAGAAGTTGTACTCCAGGAGAGGTGTAGACGCGCTGGTGTAGATGATAAGATTGACGATAAGATTGCTATCGTTCAATGTTATTATGCACATGCAGTAGACTTAAGCACAAGCATGCGCACCGGAAGTGTGGCAGTCCCGGAAGTGTAAGAAAGTTCGGCAAAAAAGCTAGACCTGGTAATTTTTTTTGTACTGACGATTACTCAAAATTAGAGCCACCAGGCTTATAGGCAGGTTCCAGGAAACTCAGCATGAAATATTATTTTTATCTACCATAAATCATGCCAAATGATACTGTAACGGCTTGGCCTTACAGCCCCTCCCCTGTCTCATTCTTTCACCTCCACCTTAACGAGCAACAGGTGCAGCCTGTAAGTTGGAGGTGATTGCAATGTATAAAGGGCTGGCAGCTGCCAGTCCCTTGGCTTTTGCATATTACCCTGTTTAGTGATCTATTCTGCTCTCTAAGTTATTAGCTCTGGATTGTTTTATTTTTTTGTTTTATTAAATCGCCAGTTTTTACCAGCCTTGGCTTTTGGGTCCATCTTGTCATTTAGGCCCAAGGTCCTAGCTGCCACTGGATGGCCGTTTGCATCCTGCGGGAGTAAACCATGACAGATGCACTATACAATCTAAATGTAATAATACAAGTATTAAAAAAAAAACTAATGATTTTTCATAAACATGCTAAGGGGTACCAGCTTGCATGTTTCAATTTCAAGTTTGTACAGAGAAATATTTCATGTTATATTCAGAAATTGAGGTCACATGATCTAACCCATGGGTAAACTGTGGGAAAGATGGCTTTAAAAAAATAATAGATTTGGGAGATTTTGGAATTCAGCTAGAAACGTGCCATAATGCATAATGGAGCACGGCAAGGACCAACAAATTTGGAAAAGCATTCTGCCATTGCTAGATAAGCATACACATTGCCTAGAGGTGCCGTCCTATCCGCCAAAAACTGCTGCAGCTAGCAAGATAACATATGTGTGCATGATACATTTTATTTGGATTGTTCATATCTGGGTTCATAAAAAAGAAAGGTGTACTGATGCAATGCGATGTGACATCCCAGATTTGTGGGCATATCGACTTCAGCTCCATTCCAAAAATGTCCAAGATGAATTCTCCAAACAGTTTTGATAAAATTCCAAAAATTAATTTCATAATTTTGCTTGATATAAAGATATGTTAGCTTCGTGAACATCAGCTCTCTCAGGTTTTGACAAATCTCGTTAAGGAAAGAAGACATGCAACATGGTGCACACCGTTTCTGGCTGTTATTGTCTTATTTTCTTTCCACATAATTGGTTCCTTTGACTTTCACTGGCATAGCCCTATTCCACATGTTGACAAACGTCAATAACTGACACTAAGGATAAGCTGAGAATTGCACCATCAGTTAATGTTTTAATTTCAGGTCTAATATTGTGGAGTAATCAAGCAGACAAAAATCTCTTGGAGCTCATTGTGTCCTGTAATGAGAATTGCTGTGTATATTTGTGATAGCTAGTGGACTCAACTGGAGTTATTTCATAGTTCAGGAGGCCCTGGGGAAAGTTCACTTTTCAAGTAACTCAGCAAACGTCACACAGCTATTCTGGCAGCCCACTATGGACAGTTGGACAACAACAGTACATTAGGTGGAATGTAAGAGCAGGGGGTGGCGGGGGGATGTGGGTGATCCTGAGAGAGGAAGTAGAGAGAGGGCTCTCCCATTTCACAGGAGGGTCAACAGCTTCCAGGATAAATGGGGCTGAGTGGGGAGTGAGGGACAGGAAGAGAGGAGGGCAAGGTATTTGGGTTTGGTGCCAGTGGAGCCAGGACTCGCATTCCTGGAGATCAGCGCTTCGGTGTTTGATTTCACCCCTCGATGTGCCCCTCAAGCTTCCTCTTAGCACTGCCAGTGTCATTATATTTTCCGATGCAACACTCCGTACCTCGCAATTCACGGCTCTGTCCACTTATTTCTCTCTTGGCTTGGCAAGATAGATCATGTGTTCTGTCAAAGCAGGGACATTTTGTTCTTAAGAAAAGATTAAATAGTTCATTGAATATCAAAAGAAAATGGAATAATAATAATAATAGATTTATTTTAAAATTAACTGCATTTTGATATGACAATCCATTCCTTGTTTTGGTTTCCAACAGTGGGACAAACTTCCAAAGAAAGTAAATTTAGGAGAAAGAATTGTTCTGCTCAAACTTTTACATTTTTAAATCCCCTCCTGAAAATTCATTGGCAGACAAATGGAATCAAAGTGCTGCTTATGGGTGATTTCATTGATGGGGATGTAGCTTTCAAACCAGCAACTATAGTAAATTGTACTGTATTTCCAAAAACCGACATAAAAGCAGATCTAAAAGTGTTTGATGAAGATAAAGGCAAGTTTTCCTAAATTATTATTGACACTGGTTTTTTAATGAAATTGTGACACTCAGAGATACTAAGTGAAGTTTTGAGGCACTTGGCGCATTAGCCAAAAAGATATCAGCAACTGGCACTGCTCTATATCCTATGTCAGGGGTTGGCAATAGGTGGCCCGCGGGCCGAATCCGCACCTTCCAATCCGGCCCGCGACTGAGTTCTACTAGTTTATGTACTGTATCTCGCAGTGACGGTCCGTCGGCAGAAACACAGGGCCAGCAATAACCTCACCTTTCACTTCTTCATCATCATCATCATATTTTCCCCCTTGACCAAAGCTCGGTCAAGTTGAGTCTAATGTTAATCAGTCGGTTTAGTTCTCTTTTGCTCATGAGTGCTCTGCGTGCCTGGGATACATCTATCCATAAAATAGATTCCACGTTGGTCCAGATCTTCTTGGAAGTGTTGATATCAAACAGCACCTGCTTTTGCAATGAGTTGTTTTCCATCCGGCAGACATGTCCCAAATATTTAAGATATTGAGCATAATAAAGTTGCTTTATTGAGCACGACTTTGTGATACTATAGAGTTGCTCGTTTGAAATCCGAAACGACCAGTCAAGTTCTCCTTCTACTTGAGTTGTTGGGTCAGACAACTTAATGACAGACACCTCTCGCAGTTTACCTCCCCGATTAGAAACAGTTGCTCTGACTGATTAGTCGAACCGACGAGAATGTAATTTATTTTTGAAAGCCTTGTTTTACATTGCACTACGAATATGTACGCCGTTTACTTCCGCACATCAATGACGAGGGAAAATATCAATCACCTACGTCTTTATAGGAGATGCCAGATGTTTACGGATGTGACGTCACGAAGCTAGGTTGCGCGCGCATTGGTAGGCAGAAAGCATCAATGTACACCAACAACAAAGCGAATTGCTGTAGCGTGAAAGTCAAACAATGGTCGGATTATGTGCTAAAGCTATCGGTTGAAGACCACGCACGGTATGTTTCATAGCTGAAATATCGTGAGGGCACTTGTAGTTTGCCAGATCCCTATTGTTTGGCGAGCGGGTGGATTGTTGATCCCTCGTCGTGGCCGGCCATAACATTTACTGACATTTATTTCTATCTTGTTGATACGCCGGGACAGTTCACTCACGACTGTTTGAGAGCTTACAAATCATTGAAAGCGTACTATTATGTAGAAAGTGGACATGTATATCCCATCATTTATCATGGAATTGACGATCAGTCCCCTTACTGCTTATTGAAGACCAAGGTTATTCCATCTCAACGCCTTCGTGACAAACCACATTATTTTACTATTCACTCTGATCATGTAGTGTGCATTAGCCATGTCAGTAAGAACAAAAAAAAAAATCTGTCGAGTCCCATTATGCTTATCTACAGTCACAATGTAATTAAATTTTAAGTTACTTGTTAGATCTAATATACTGTAAGCCGAGTGTATGCATGATGAAAATGACCAACATATCCCCTTTTGTCAATATAGTACCATATATATTTCGAGCTTTAAGTTATGACTGAGGGTAAATTTGATATTGTGGCAAATATTCAAACCTGATGCAAAATGAGCTCCACAAACACGATCTCCATCATGGTCCGGTGTCCAGTTCTTGCAGTTGATCGCCTGAAGCCTCTTAAGTCTTCCGTCATCGGCAGTCGGAATTCGGTGAAATTTCCAGCCTGAACCTTTGTGAAATCTATTTGTGCAACCCACTGCCACGCAGGATACAACCATTCTTACTCTGAGGTAAATTTATGCAATAGTTCATTCATGACACGAGGTATTATCTTACCTAACATTAAAATCCTTTATATTGATTGGCTGACAGACGTTTAATTCTTTTCCATATACCCCGTGAGAGGAAGCAACATTCATAAAACAGGGTATGATTTTGACGTCCTTGAATTCGATTCAACCACTTGTTTGCCGATGTCAAAAACCGATATCTTCCGAATGACTCCTGAAAAGGGACGCAACTCTGATTTGTTTACCGCGTTTCGTCTGCTTTTGACAGCTGTCAAAATGGCATCGAAACGTTTCACTAGTCACACAGACGACGACATTCGTCTGTCTGGATAAGCGGGTCAAATGCGAACTCCTGACAGCGAGTAGGAGTCGCTTAATTATTGTATCATGTGTGTTTTCATCTGGGTGACATTTTGCTGGCATTGAGTTATAACAAAATAAACGAATGGAATGACGGTAAGATAAAAACGTTGTACAGCTCTTTCACGGGGTATATGGCGTGATGTACCCTGCCTCTGAATCTATGTCCCCCGCGGCTTCGCCTTGGGGAACATAGATTCAGAGGCAGGGTACATCACGCCATATACCCCGTGAAAGAGCTGTACAACTTATATTATACGACGGTTTGCATGGAAGCCACAACATCGAAAGAACTGTCTGCTGTTGTGTTCACGCTTTTCTGCCTACCGGAAGATATAGGGTCGATCACGTGATCAAAACAGTGACGTCACGAAGGCATTTCCTTTAATTTCTGGATTTGCGTAAATTAGTGCGCGAGGTTCATTGAGCAATAAGACATGAGAATCCGTTCTATAGTCTGAAGTGACAGCTAAAGTGCGTTGTTAGGTACGATGCACAGCTGAGTGATAATGAAAATAACTGCTGAGAAGTCAGCGAAAGTTCCGGATTTTTTGAAGATTGCCATCCTTGCAGAGTCACATCAATTATATCAACATAGCCAATGGGTAATCGCTTTGTCATTCGTTAATCATTACGTGTCATGCATTGGTGGTGGCAGTTCAGTTAATAAACTGTTTGATTGTTAATCAGGCAAACCTGATCGCAAACAGTTTAAGAGCAATTACGAGGGAAAGGGTGATGTTACCAAAGGCCTTCCTGCCATCTGATGGCACCCCACTGGTATCTCGGTCTTTTTGTGCACCTGTAAGTCAATGTGCTGGGACATTGAAACGCGTGAAGTGTTTTTGTGTGCCAGCGAGCCTCTGCACTGGGATAAGGAAACACCCACCTTCCCAAATCACCAAGCGCGACAGTTTGGGGAGCGGGTTTTCCCTGCCTGTCTGCAAAGGGATGATTTTGGCCGCCGCCTCAGTTCAACCGAAGCATTCAGAAGAAGCGTTTTTTGCGCGTGCTCAAACCCATTCTCAAAAGCCGTGGCGGTGCGCATTTGATGCGACACGGTTGTTTTTTCGTGCACGTCCGCGGGACACAGCTGAACCAACTTGCTTCTCCCCCGGTGTTGTGTCCCGGTTCCTTCGGCCTGTGTCTCTCCTAATGTTTCCTCACTGAGCTTTGCCTCGTTTGAAATGTGAAGAAAGCCTATGTGAGGAAAAACGTTGCCTTCGAGATGTAGAATGAGTGTTATAGAAGAAAAACACATATTTCAGGACCACTGACTTGTATCATCAGATCAGACATGTCCTTGATTGTCAGCCTCCTTTCATATTAAGCTGAAAATCAGCAGTGTAAGCTACAGCATATGTAAATGATGTTATGATTGGTCAAGATTTTTCATTTTATATCATACAAAACACCAAAGATGTGTATAAATGAAAATGATGCGCTTACAAGTAAAATAAAAATATAAACAATAATAATAGTATATGATATTAATAATACATTATGAGGCAAAAAGATTAATTTAATCTCAACCAAGGGGCCTATTTGAATGTCCGGCTCCCGAGGTGTCTGTTGAGAAAAAATGTGGCCCTCCGACAAATGTAATTGCCTACCCCTGTCCTATGTGATGTAGGGACTTAATTGATAACAGATTATGCATACTAAATTGCTTTTAGTCAGAATGGTTCACAGGAAATATCATTGGTTTCAGAGAGAATTCTTGAAAATTCTGGCAAAGACCTGGTTTTCTAAGGGGGGATGGTGTTCATCCATCATGAGAGGGTACCTTCATTGATAAATACTCATATTTACTTAAATTTTTAAATGCAGTGACACTGCCCAGTGATGCAACCTATTGTTCAGTCTTTATTCTTCCGCAATGCAAAGGTTTTGGAAAAAGATTTGTCAGATCATCTTGAATCAAACTGACTTTTATGTTCTGAGCAGTTTGGGTTTAGACATAAACACTACAGCAAATTGTTTCTTCATTGAAAATCTGAACTGTTCTGTTTATCGGGGTTATGTCGTGGGGACCATGTTCCTTGACCTGAGGAGGACTTATGACATTGTCAACCATGACATCCTTCGAAGATGACTAAATTTAATTCCTCCAAACAAGCCTTTAATAGGTTTGAAATGTGAAGATCAACTTAAAAAAGTCTGCCCCATGACAAAATAAAATGGGCATACCTCAGGGCTCAATCCTGGGGCCACTGCTCTTCAGTCTTCACATTAATGGCCTACCTGAAAGTAGTCCAAGGGTGATGTGTCAGTATGCATGAGTTTGTAACCATATGTTTTTATTGCATGCAACCTGTATACTTTGCTTTTGATTTCTTTTTCATTGAAAGCCTAACTCAGAAATGGAGTTGCAAACTAGCGATAGCCATAATCTCTGCATGAAGAGCATCAGTTCTTCAACTTGTTTGAGAGTGCTATTATATTAACTTGCATTGTCCATATCAAATAAACTGAATACATAAATAAATACCGATATCTAGAAAGTAAGTGTTACATGTGTCTTGAGTTTCTGTTAATTCTTTTTCCTGCAGTCTGCTTGTCTTTGCCTTTTTGAGTCAGTCTTCCTGACTGTGTTCAACCATTTAATTATTTTTTTACGGCTTTGTCTCTTCCTTTATGCATTCAACTGCCTCTCTTCTGCACCTTATCTTCACTATAAATTGTTGCCTCTGTGTATTTAAATTCCTGTCATTTGTACTCCCATTCACCAAACTGTTGACTAGCCTTTGTGTTCAGAGCTAGAGCTTAGTTCTTCAGTGTATTTTCCTTCCTAGCTCCTTCTTAGCTTTTCCTGCCTTTCGGTCTTGTTTGCTGTTTTCCCTTGTCATTTCTCTCTCTCTCTGTCCTTTGCCATTCCACAACCGTGTGTCTCCTGCTCACCCTAGATTGACTCTATGTTAACAAACTCTTGTGCCGAGGGGGACTTTTGGATGCACGCCCAAAAGGTCTAAGCAGTCTTGAACTAACCAGAGCCAAATGACTTAAAGACACTCCAGCTTCATAAATTTCCTATCATCGCTTCACTTGGTATTCCATGGTTGCCACTCCACCCAGTGCCTTAACCCTCTCAAAGGCGTGGTTCTGGTGGACCCTTTTGGTCCACTCTGCTTTCCTCCAGTTAAAAGCTAAGTTCTGCAATGTTGATTCTCCCAGATCTTCAGCACCAACTCATTGTCATAGTTGACTCTTCCAATTCTAGCACAGGAGTGGTCCTCTTCCAGTGGACAGGCAATGGTAAAGTCTCACCTTATTGGCTCACCCTTGGAAGAGGAACAATTGCATAGAGCTGCTACTCATTAAGCTTTTAAAGAGTGGAGACACTGGCTTTAGAGGGCCAACACCCCCTGTCTTGTGGGGACTTGTTGGGACTACAATCTTAAATGCTTCAACTCAGCCAAGAGGATCAACCCCAGACAAGCACCAAGGTCCCTGTTCTCCTATAATTTCACCCTCACCAACTGCCCTGGTTCAAAAATACCAAGCCGTGCCTCCATGCCTTCATAAGTGAACTGTAGAGGAATCTGGGTGGGTGGTTTGGACAGCTGCCCCATCACTACCACCAAACTGGAGATCGTGTGAGCTTTCAAGGAACTTTCAGTCTTGCCTAATTCCCCCAAGGGGGCGCTAAGAAACAACTCTTTGTAACCAACAGGATGAAGGTAAAGGTCTTATTCTGGGCTTATGCAACTCCTTTTGCTCACTATCTGGACCTCCAATGCGCTCCAATAGTTTTCTGCCAGTTCTGTTGCGCTTCTATTAGACAAAACACCTGGGAAACTGTTGCCACCTGCAGTCCTTGCGCCTGCTAAAAGTCATTCAACCAGCTTCTTAGCGGTTTACTCCAGCCTCTCAAAGTCCCAGTGGGCATGCGCAGCCATGGACTTCATCATGAGGCTGCTTAAGTCAGAAGGTATAATGGTGGTTCTCACCATTGTGGACCATTTTTTGAACTCAACCAAATTCATCCCTTTCACTAAGCTGCCTACAGCTGAGGATACAGCATGGCTCCTCTTCCAGCGAGCTGTTAACCTTCTTGTGGTCCCACAGGACATTGTTTGGACTGACATCCTCCACTGTCAAGTCTGTTGTTGAGGGTCCTGTGCTCCCTGATGGGTGGCACTCAATGCCTTCTCTGGCTTCCACCATGAAATCTGGTCTCTTTACCGCTTTCAGATCTGGAAAGTCACTGACCTTTTCAGTAATTTACGTGTCAGTGTGCTTGCTGTTTGAAGGTTATTTTCTTCCTCAAAAGATAATTTATACCGACTTCTATATTGTTTAAAATTTGTCTATACTGATTTCGGACTGCAGGTCTGAGCAAAGTACACGCTATGGTAAAATCTCAGCTAATATCTAACTACCAAATTGAAAAAGTTACCACTCAACATTCAGTGTCCAGTGCATTGTTAAAAGCGTCAAAGCTTTGCATGTGAAGAGACACACTCAATGGCTCACATAATCAGTCATGATTCCTTCCATCTTCACTTTTTCATTTCACATAATACTCACATGCAAACAAACATTCTGATCTTGTATATACTATGCAGAGGCCAATAAGAGTAGAACTCCCCCAACATTTTTAGTTGCATGGCACAATTTCTAACTTTTACGTAATCTAAGGGCACATAACTCTCTAGGATGAGTGGCACACATTAATATAATGCTGACACTTGGTATTTTGGGTGAGAAATTCATTATAATTATTTATTTCGGCTATTTTGAATGGAATTGAGCATTTTGCGGGAACAGCAGTACAGACACTAATCCACCACAATCAGGAGACAATTCTCTCCGAGAAATAAACTGTCAAAGTGTACAAGTACACGTGTGTGCTCCAGGAGAAAGTGTGTGGGTTCTGTGAAAGTGTGTGTGCATGCATTTGTGTGCCACAGTGTTCATGTTCTGCGAGAGAGCTTGCGTGTACGAGTGCGTCTGGCCATGCTGCGGTGTGTCTGTCGGCTCGAGTTACGGTGACAGTGAGTGGCTGCCCTCAGGAGGATGGCTGGCCACAGGGCTGACTCCTGCTCATCAGCAGGATTAGGCCGAAACCCTCTGATGGCCGCTGACCCCTCGGAGAGCTGGCCCCATGCTGGCCGGCGCAGAGCAGCGCCTGGGCTCGGTTTGCCTCTTTCCGGCTGCACCTCACTGCAGTCCTGCTTACTGAAAGTTCTCACACTCACCAGCGGCTCCCAGACTCCTGCTGGAGACAGGCCATCACACTGAAGAGAAAAGAGAAAAGAGATGTGTGAACTACATCAAAATTCTTCTGCAAGTGGTATTAATAAAACTGGAATGAAGTTAACTCACTCGGTGTTGAGGAGTACTGGAATACTGTGTTTAGCCTCAATGAAGCTTGTGACTGAGGGTGAGTTCAATTTCATCGAAAAATGCAAAGGGTTGTTTATTTTAATTTTTCTTAGTTGAGGCAAATTAGGAACACAGTGGGGAGTGCTGTTGCCTCATAGCAGGAAGGTTGTGGGTTTGCATGCAGCCTGGGGCCTTTCTGTGTGGAGTAAGTATGTTCTCCTCATGTTTGCGTGGGTTCCCTTCATATACACCGATTTCCTCCCACAGCCCAAAAACAAGCATGCTGGGTTAACTGGAGACTCTGAATTGTCCATACATGCAAGTGCGTGAGTGAATGGTGCGTGTGCCCCTCGATGGATTAGCAAACTGTCCAGGGTGATTCCCTGCTTTTCGCCCATAGTCAGCTGGGATGGGCTCCAGCTTGACCTAACGTGGGAGAAGCAGTCTGGATGTTTGGATAGTGACGTAATGAGATAATGGATGGATGAATAAGTCAAATGAAATGAAGACTTGAAGAATAACACTGAATAAATGTTATGGTTCGTTTACCATTTACTTGCTTTGATGGACTCTCACAGACATTTTCGGCTGTTGTCTCAGGTTCCTAAACTAATACAGGTGAAGGATATTGTGTCCTGTTGAGGGCTTCTCTGCCACCATTTGAATTTGTTTCAACATTCACCTTGTGCATGAGCATCTTCGGGGCAGCAGGTCTGGCGAGATGCAAACATGATGTAACAGCAACAATGAAGTGACAATAAAAACCTGTTTTTGGAGCCTTGGAAATGTGAAGTGACAAAGGTGCCCTTTGTATGGAAATTGATGTGGCGCAAGGCTGACACCACGCTCCCTCTAGGGGTTAACCTTACAGTCAAGATCAAATGATAAAAGTAGGTCAGAGGGAAGGGAGGGAGAATGACAGAGAGAACAGAAGATGGAGAGAAAGAGAAAGAGGGAAGAATTGAATGGACAGCAGAAGACATAGGATGAGGAAACAGAATGAGAGAGAGGGAGAGACAGGAGCTTAGACAAGCACTGTACCAAAATGTGAAAAGAGAGATGGGTAAAAGGAGATACCAATGAAGACCTGCCTGGGCCACCTGAGAAGACATGGATTAAAATGCAGTGACCACGAAACCTGTTAACATAGGCGCGCCATGGCCTCCTGTGTACCACATCGCAGCATGTGATATTGGCATGACACTGGGAATACCACAGCTGGCCACATCCACGAACAGCTGGGCTTCACACAGCCAAGATGCCTTGACCTCGCTGAGAGCAGACTGGGTCATGTCATTGAACTTGATTGCGCCATACCATGCTTCCTGTACTGTAAGTAAGATCAAGATCACCGTAACTGCATTCCGCTGCACTGGAATAAAAGTCAAACACACTGACTGAAAGTAACTGCACTGTAAATAAGATCTAATACATTGTAACCAAAACAAACTGCATTGTAATATGGATCAAACACACTGGAACCACTGAAATCCAACACAATGAAACTAAAGCTCACAACATAGCTCTCAACATTGTTGTTTTATTTCTTATTTAGTGCAAGACAAGTGATTAACAGATAAATGTCACACTCTGAGAGTTTTCTTAACGTAGTCTCGCCGTGCTTGTCAGTTTCTTTTTCGTTGATTGATTTGCATTATTGAATTATTGCAATCCTGGGGTATTGGGCACTTTGTCCCTCACCTGTCGGCAATTCCGCTGGCCAATTGTCCAGAGCATGTGGCCACCTGTGACCCCGGCGCCTGGGCAGAGTCCAGCCACCAGCCTCGCAGCAGCCTCCTCCAGCCCTTCAAAGTCCCCCATCAGCTGTGGGTATGCATTGCCATGGACTTCTGTGAGAGGCTGCCCGAGTCAGATGGCTTCACAATGGTTCTTACCATCATGCATCATTTTTCAAAAGCAACCCACTTTGTCCCCCTAGCAAGGCTGCCCATAGCCAAGGAGATGGCGGAGCCCGTCCTCCATCATGTGTTTTGGCACCATGGCATTGCCCTGGATGTTGCTTCTGATAATGGCCAATAATTTTCCTGCTAGTTTTGGATGACCCTTTGTACCCTGGTGGATGGTGTCCCTCACCTCTCGTCCGGCTTCCATCCTGAAACCAACGGCTAATGGGAGAGATTGAACCATGGGCAAGATCCTGCTGCCAGTTGGACGGAGCCTACACCAAAGGGTTATGTCTTCTACCTTGGGTAGAACTCACTTAAAACTATACTCCAGTTGTGGGGACTTTCCCCATCAAGTGCTGTCTGGGCTACCAACCCCCAATTCCAATGTAATGGGAAAGACCTCCTGCAAAAAACCCATTCTGGCCCCCCAGAGCCAGTGCAATTGTCAACACCGCCTGGCCCCCAACTACTAAGTAGGACAAAAGGTGTGGCTGGTGACTGGAGACATCCCCTTGGCTTGAAGGCTCAATCCAATAACTTTGCCCCACAGTTCATTGGGTTCTTCACCATTTCTTGGTACTTATCACCCTAGCTGGTCAGGCTGGTCCTCCCCCGCCCCTTTAAACCGGTCTGCTCCTTTTGTTACAGCCCACCATCTGACTCCCTGGCTCCCCCCCCCAAGCTCATTGATAGCAGGGCCGCTTACACTGCGCATCGTAACCCGAATGCTTAGTCAGAGGGTGTGGGAGCCAGTTTCTGATTGACGGGCCAAAGGAGTTTTCCTGGGTGCTAAAATGCCACATCCTTGACTCCTCCCTGGTCCAGGATTTCATGTGTTGGCTTTGGGAATTTGGGAACCACCACGTGGCGCTCCTTGGAGTGGGTTCAGTCACGTCCTGAGAGTTTTAGTGATTGTTTTTCCCTCGACTCTTTCATTTTTTTGGTTGATTGATGCAGAATGTAAAGACCAGGTCCTCAAACCCCTCTGAAAAGTACTATGGTTACCTTCTGGACAAGGATGCCCAGAAGTTAGTTTTGAACTATGTTGTGAGATTTTCTGGACAAGTTTGTCCCATATTTTTAGTTGATGTGGGTTAAAACTTCAGGACAAGGATGTCCTTCAGTTCATTTTGAACTATGTTGTGACATTTTCTGGACAAATCTGTCCAAACATTTTAGTCAGTTGTGAACTATGTGCAATTCATTTGCTGTCCTGAGAACCTCATGAGGAGCCTGTCCCTTATTTCAGTCTATTTCTGGAGTACCAACGCAGAAGCCTCTTTTACTGGTACAATTTTTATATAGTTTTTATTACATGCTCAACAATTCTAGAATTACTGTCATTATGCTATGGTGGTGGCACTAACAGAAAGATGCCGTTAATTAAGGGCTAAGTATCTTCAGCACCTATGGGTGCCTTCATTGTTGTTTTTCTGACTTTTCAGTTTTAACATTATAATAGATTGTTCCTTTTTTTGAATAAGTTCTCTTGCCTCAATGCTTTGAAAACACTCAAATAATTCTCCCCACTGGTTGGTGGGGACTAAAACAAAAGGGCATTTTTCGGAGGTGCTTGATTGCGACAAAAGTCAAACTCTGGCATGTAAAGGGATAATGAGGCAAAAAGCCCTCTTGAAATTTTTATCATGTAGAGCAGAGATATAGAAAAACATAATAAAACAAGTTTCACTGAAATCCATAGGGGCCGCTCTGATATATGGCCAAATTAAAATCGCCTAAAATCGCGTTCTTGCCAAAAAACCACCCGAACTAATCCACTGCCATTTATGCAAATTTGGAAAAAACCAGTCACAGTGTATTGAAATACACATAAATAAGCAAGGTTTAATGAGGGCCTCAAATGTAGCCCGAAATGCAGAAAGTCAGGAATTGAAGTGCCATCTTTAGGCGGCGCCCTCAGTAAACCGTGAAAATTATTATGCTATATGGAAGAACTGTATCCATAGGGTTCATATATCCTAAGATCAAGGAGGGTTACAGAGGGCGCTCGAAAATATCAGAAGAACAATGTTCTGATTTTGACCATGTCAATATTTTGGCCCTTTTAACCTCTACCCGAAAAAGGGTTGTAATTTCCACCCCAAAGGGATCTTCTGATAAAAAAGCGTAATTTTTTTCAGTTAGGACGCCCACA
Source organism: Gymnothorax reevesii (assembly GCA_029721435.1). Classification (NCBI taxonomy): domain Eukaryota; kingdom Metazoa; phylum Chordata; class Actinopteri; order Anguilliformes; family Muraenidae; genus Gymnothorax; species Gymnothorax reevesii. Next base: position 57,047,252 of record CM056582.1, read on the forward strand.
AAAATCTTCAGTGGTCTACTGGAACATGGTATATCACCCCCTAATTCATAGTTACAGACTCTGGCTTTTTAAGTAGAATGGCTAATACTTGTGTTAGTTTTACACCAGATGTAACTGGATGCATACCTTCCAAAAAGTTCAACTTTTGTCTCGTCAGTCCACAGAATATTTTCACAAAAGTCTTGGGAATCATCAAGATGTGAGATGAGCCTTTGTGTTCTTTTAGATCAGCAGTCGTTTTCGCCTCAGAACTCTCCCATAGATGCCATTTTTGCCCAGTCTCTTTGTAATTGTTGAATCATGACCACTGACTTTAACTGAGGTAAGTGAGGCCTGCAATTATAAATGGAATAATCATTTAAGAACAGCATTTTGTCTTTACTTGGATTATCTTTGTCTTATATTAAAATTTGTTTGATAATCTGAAACATTAAAGCGTGACACGTATGCAAAAAAAAAAAAAAAGAAATCAGGAAGGAGGCAAATACTTTTTCACTGCACTGTAGTTTGCTGATTGGACACTTTAGAGCAGATTCTGTATTAATTGCAGAGGCCAAATTTTTTAAAAGTAAGAAGTTAGAGCATTGATGAACAGGTCCCAGTTAATGGCAAAATCAGTAGTTTGTTTTTTATGGACGTAAATAAATTTTCCTTCGATATTAATTCAATTCGTAGATTTTTCCAGTTTCAGATCAATATATTCCTTGATTACCAGTTCATGCAGTTGGTTTTCTTCACAATGATTAGGGCTATTGAGAATATTTTATTGCTGTAGATGCGTTGTTCAGGCTAAAGTTGGATAAGTGACCTAGTAAGCACAGTGAAGGGACAGAGGGATGTGGAAGCCCAAAAGAAGAGATTGGTTGTCAGTGATGTCCCTCCAGAATTGTTTACTTGGCGTGTAGTCCAACATGGCATACATATAGCTGTCTATGGTGTTTTGTGTGTAGTGCAGACAAATTTTGAGTCTTTAAAGCCCATTGTAAACATCCTTTTCTCCATGTAGTGTACTCTATGAATAACCTTGGATCATATGAGTTGGATGTTTGTTCTGGTGGGTCAAAGTGTCAGCACCAGGGATGCTCTGTTAGTCTTGTCCCCATTTATTTGATGGGGATGGAGAGTGCTTGGTTGGACGTGGGAATTATTTTGTAGTTTTTGGATAGTAGCTGTCTAAGATGTGTCGTTGATCAGATTTGATTTTAATTTAATTTTTATTTTGGCTTGAATTGCGGATGTGAACCAGAGAAATCCTAAAAAGTAATTCTCCCCAATGCAATACTTCTGGACCAAATGAAACTGGCCCAGCTTTGACAAAAGGAAACAAGTTATATAAATACCCTTTTGAATAAATAAATGTTTTTTTGTCTGTTTTTTTGTTTATTAAGATGCCATTATTGTTCCAGATATCAGTGTGTTTGGTCTGTGAGTTTGTGGTGTCAGTAATTTGGTGAAATTCCCATGAGGCTCTCAGAGTGGTAGCTTTGGTAGGGTTTTTGAAACAAGGATGGCCAGCAATGGATCAGCTGTTAAATGGAATGTTGGAAAAATAGATCACTTTACATAATTTTTGTTCTGTGTACTGTATGTCCAGGACATATTGGAGGGGTTGAGATTGGTCCATTTGTGAATATATTGGAGTTGATGGGCAATGAAGTAATGGAGATGTTTCCAGATTTCCTTGGGTTTTGGATTTTTGTAACGTGGTGCATTTGTTCTGGGTGTAATATTGTTCCAGTGGAATTTTGAGATGACAGAATATAGGGATTTGAATCAAGAGGGTGGGGGCTTGATGGAGATCGCTGAGAATTGTAATTTGTCATGTTCAGAATGATCATTTTGATTGTAGAAATCCTGCCTATGAGGGATATTGTAAATTCATTCAACACTGAACGTTGTCCTTTGTTGTTTTGAGAAGTGGGTAGAAGTTGAGATCAACTAACACTGACAGCCTGGGGGAAATGTTGACCCTTAAATATGTGATATTACCAGTGCGCAGAGGAAAGGGGTGCTGTTTTGACTGCCATATCACAGCTATAAGTGCTGAGTGGGAAAATGATGGATTTAGACCACTTAATAGTATTCAGACTGTGACATTATCTGAGATTTTAGAGCAAGGCAGACAGTCTTGGATAATAAAGAGGAAAGATTTTGCATGTAAAGCTAAAATGAGATAAGATTTACTTTACTGAACTTTGCAGGGCAATTTGTACCCTGCATTTGACCCATCCAAGGAGCCGTAGAGCCTTTCTTGGTCGCTTTTAAATACAGACTCCAATTCCAATGAAGTTGCGACGTAGTGTAAAACGTGAATAAAAACAGTATGCAATTATCTGCAAATCGCATACACCCACATTTTATTCAAATTGGAACATAGACAACATATCAGATGTTGAAAGTGAGACATTTTACCATTTTCTGAAAAACATTGGCTCATTTTGAATTTGTGGGCCACAAATTTAAAAATAGTTGGGGCAGGGCCATGTTTACCATTGTTGAGCAGCCCCTCTTCTTTTAACAACAGTCTGTAAATGTCTGGAAAGTGAGGAGACCAATTGCTGGAGTTTTGGGAGAGGGATGGTATCCCACTCTTGTCTGATGTAGGATTCCAGCGGCGCAACAGTCCTGAGTCTTCTTAGCCAGATTTTTGTTTTATGATGCGCTAAATATTTTCTATTGGTGAATGGTCTCTACTGCAAGCAGACCATTTCAGCTCCCGGCCTCTTCTACAGTTAAGCCATGCTGTTGTGATGGATGCAGTATGTGGGTTAGCATTGTCTTGCTGAAATATGAAAGGCCTTCCCTGAAAGAGACGTTGTTGTAATACCGCTATATACTTTTCAGCATTGATAATGCCTTTCCAGATGTGTAAGCTGCCCATGCCACAGGCACTAATGCAACCCCATACCATCAGAGTGAGCACTGATAACAAGCTGGATTTACCTGCATAACACGGCATCTGTGTTTTCTAAAAAGAATTTCAAATTTTGATTCAGCTGACCACAGAACAGTTTTCCATTTTGCCTCAGTCCATTTTAAATGAGCTTTGGCCCAGAGAAGATGACTGCATTTCTGGATCGTGTTCACATATGGCTTCTTCTTTGCATGATACAGATTTAACTTGCAATTGTGCTGACTATATCACTGGTGGAAAACTAGGCTCAGCCGCATTATTACGTATCCCCCATATGATAGTATGAGTTGTAATATGGATCATTGGTTGTTCCGCATGTGTGTCTGCTGCTTAGACTTTCCTGTTACCATTCCAGAGGTCACAACATTTCTCCGATTGTTTTCATATTTGGTGCGTACCTATGATATGATGGAAAGACAAAACATCGCCATTTTGGGGAAAAAATAGGGTACTTATTACCATTTTTAATAAAAAATGTATTAGCATATAAAGGACTTGATATACAGTATACAGTACAATTAGGAATATGATTATACATGTACAGGTAAATATACCAAACAAAAGTTTGCTTGTTTGGAGTTCTGTATCTCAGAGTAGCTATTAAACAGTAGCAAAAAATATTCTCCTGTATGGGGATACATCTTCATTTGAGGGTGGTCAAATTTTCATGTCAACTATGGTCCACTGTGCTGTGTTTTCTGTGAACTACATTTTTGCCTATTTGGCATACAACAACTACATCGGCCCACTGAATTCCATTGTTGGTCCTCTTTCCTTTAACTGTTTGCACATCTGTGACTAAAGCATGTATTGTATTTAATGTTCTGAGTACTTTAACTGTACTGTGACATGCTACTTACAACAGAAATGGTGTCGCTGTCCATAATGAGATCTATATTTATGGTATATATGAAAAATACCAGGCTTACCAGATAATTGTACAAGGCTCCTGAGCACTTCTCCTTTTAGCTTGTGTCTATATCTGGCCAACACTTGCTCCTCTAATAAATTGAAATTAGCATCTGTCCCCTAAAAGTGACTCATTACGTCAAATGGAATCAACATTGTATTGGGAGGCCCTGGGGTCGGCGGCCATAACAAGCTCAAGACCCTAATTGGACGTGGGGGTAGAGGGGGCTGGTAGTAAGGGCCTTGCTGGCCTCTAGCACGTGGGTATTTATACACTACACACCTCCACATTGAGAGCAATTCTGGCCCCAGGCGATGCCGCATAGCTGGCCATCACAAGTGGTATCAATCTGGGATAGAGAATTTGCTGTTAGCATGTCTGTGGCGAGATCCGTCAAACTAAGCCCGAAAGTCATAGGATTTCAAGATATCTGCCGTGGCGATCAAATTGTTTGACCGACCACGGTCAAAATCAATAGGGTCCGACTCAAATGTAATAGCAATCCACCAACCAAATTTCAGAGATATTCATTCATTACTTTTGGAGTTTTCAATCAGATCAGGCAGACAAACCAACGCCTGCAAATACATGACCTCCTTGGCAGAGGAAAAAATGTCATAATAACCTTTTAGCTACTGAAGAGGTTTGACAGGAAATCTGGAACTCTGTAAGACTGACCCAGACAGTGAAAATCCAGAAACATTGAAATCTCTTCATTTATGCTTCCAGTTTCTTCTTTGTCAACTACCGTGTTTCTGTTATCCAAGCAGAAAAAAAAACACTAGAAAAGCACACTGGAAAGCAGTCAACTGGGAAGGAGGTGGAGTATGGTTGTAATAATTACAACCAGCATAATCTAGGCATAACCGTGTGGAAAATCCGCTGGCATTGTGTTTGTCGGTAGCTTGTTAGCATGCTTCTACATTAGCACTGGTTTGCACATTTATTTAGCAACAGGGCTCCAATTGTTACAAAGTAAAATCCATCCATCTGTTACAGAATAGTTGATGGCGTGTAGCTCTAATAACTAGTGCCTACATGTATTTGATAGCTTAGCGTAGCATCGTAGCTCTGCATATTCTTACCTGGCGTGGCGGTGAAAGAAATACTCCACGAAAAAGGAAGATCAGTCGGTAGCTAGCTTGCTGCTGGGAAGCAGACTTTAGTTACAGGGATGCAAATTAGCAGGTCTGTTTGCAGTTCATCCACTCCCCTTGTCCTGTGGTTGGATCTGGAGTCTAGTTTTCATGTTATCTGTTGCTCGGTAGCTTTTGTGAAATGTATGGCTACTTACTAAGTTCAGCAGCTAATGCTAAGATAGTCCAGGTAACGTTCATTCGCTCACTTGCTTGGCATATAGCCTCATTTCTCTATCATCTTTTAATTCCCAAGCACTATTATAATGACTTTGAGATTGGGTGGTATGTGTTTCTGAGTATCATATAAATTCCCAATGGGTCACACTTTACTATAAGGGTATAAATTATATGCTAAGGTAATGCTGAACTAATGCATGAATTAATGCAGGACATTAATGAATTCCTGTAATGAATTCCTGAAGCTCATCCTTAACAAATGAGGATGTCACAATGAGTTTTTGTGATTAGTTCACACTTAATAGGTCATCAATTAAGGGATGTTAATTCACAGTTATCTCATACATCAATTACATTTATTTTATTACATTAATTCATAAATTAATTATTAGAGGTTTTATTCTTTTTACAGTCCTGCATTAGTTTAGCATTACTTATGCTGAAATTTGTCCTCTTTATTGTAAAGTGTTAATACTTAATGTTTACTTTTTGTCATTAACACTATTTTTTACTTCACAGACGGACAGACTGGAGGTCCTCGTGTTTCTGAATAGCTACTGCTGTTGAACTGAACTAGTGAACAAGCTTGGAGGGAGGGACAACAGGAGGGAGACAAATGGCAGAGAGCGACGGACAGTGATGTTTATGATGTCTCTTGTTCTTTTCTCTCAGTCATTAAAAACAGCAGCAGTGAAGCCCCTGCTCAAAAAGTATAACCTAGATGCTTCAGTTCAAAACAATTACAGACCCATATCTAAACTGCCTTTTATTGGGCAGTTTATTATTATTCATCAAAAAAAAAAAAGTTTTTAACCTACTAATTACTTTCCTGACTGAAAAAGGTTGTTTTGATGACTATCACTCTGGCTTCCGAGAAAGTGCTGCGTTCGACACGATTGACCACGATATTTTACTACACCAACTTGAACACTGGGTTGGCCTCTCCGGTATGGTCATCAAATGGTTAAGGTCCTATCGGCAGCAGAGAAGCTTTTTTGTCCCTATTGGCAACTGTACCTCAGCACCAGTAACCCTGACCTGTGGAGTCCCCCAGGGATCAATACTAGGACCTCTACTACTCAACCTTTACATGCTACCTCTGGGACAAATTATGAAGAACTACTCGGTCAGTTATCATAGTTATGCAGACGACACCCAGATTTATTTAGCTATGCCACCAGATGATCTCACTCCTGTTGAATCTCTCTGTCAGTGCCTTGACCAAATGAATAAGTGGATGGCTTATAACTTCCTTCAATTGAATGCAGACAAGACAGAAGTTATTCTATTTGGTCGGAAAGAACAAAGGCTTAAGGTTGCGAACTTTCTAGACACCAAGGGGCTAAAAGCTAAAGTTTCTGTCAGAAACCTTGGCATGATCATTGACAGTGATCTGAATTTTTACAGCCACATTAACCCCTTTGCACAGAAGCCAAATCTGGCTATTTAGGTGTAACCTGATTTAAGGCTTTATAGTTCAAGATTGCAGCTTTACAGACAGAAAAACTTTGGCTCAGTTGAGTCTAGACACTTGAAGCATTTAGACTCCCATCGTATTTCAGTTTATGGTAACACTTTATATTGAGTACACATTATTAAGCGTTTGTTAAGCATTAATAAATTTAAAGTTTGAAAATGCGATAATTAAGCATGTTATTGATGAGCTTACTAATGAAGAGAAAAAAATAACTGATTATAAGCTACTTACCAACGAGTATTCATGTTAAAAACATGATTTATAAATTATGAATTCAGTATTTACCAATCCATAACTAACATTCTTATTAATGATGAGTTGAGTAAGACATTTACAACTGTTTATAAACTACATACTAATGAGTATTAAGATGACAACAATGTTTTATACATGATGAATTCAGTTTTTATCAATACTTTACTAACACTTAGTAATGTGTACTCATTATAAAGTGTTACCCATTTTATTTTTATGATTTTGGTGGAGAAAAGGGGCTGCAAACACAAAAAATCTTCATGAAAATTCAACTTTGAATTAGCAAAAAAATTGATTTTAAGAGTGAGTCCACGATAGGACCAGGCAGGGGTGGCACATGCCATTTTACCGATTTCGATGAAACTTGGCCAATTTGAAGAGGTCCGCCCAAAACTACTTCATGCCAATTTTAACAAAATTTGCATAAAACATGGGGGGGTTGACCACCTCCCTCCATTTTTTGAGCCAAAACTGCAAAAATTTGCCAAATATTTATAAGAAATATTCCCCCCTGCCATTCTTTTTTTAATGAATAGATCATCATGATATTCTCAGGATATTTTAAGCAGGCCTTAGAGAGTTTGCTGGCACAAGGTCGGTAGAATCCATTAAATCTTGTCAATCACAGCCTGTCAGTCAATACCCTCCTTTCAGCCATTTTTTTCAAGTTGGCAAAAATGGTCAATTTTAGGCCAAAATATCTCCAATTCGCAAGTTCAATTAAAAAATCTGAGCATATCACCATAAAGTGGAGACTTTATACTAACAATTTGTGCAATAAAATTTTTGGGATATTATAAAACATTTCCATTAGCCTCCGCTATCTAGGGCACACCACAGGGTACCAGTGTCGATTTTTGGGGGAAAAGTTGTTTGTTCTTGTTGTGTTCTGGAGTCCTGGCCTTTGGCCAGGACAGCATTTATGGTTTTAACAGTTTCATGTTTCATAGTTTCATAGTTCATGTTCATAGTTCATGTCACAGTTTTAACAGTTTCTTGCATCCAGTCATTGCATTTCAATATTCATGCTCATTGTCCATGTTTTTACTTTTCCATGTTTTTGTTTTTGCCAGGTCTGCCAAGCCACTCCACCGCTTGTCTGCGTTCCGCCCCGTGCCTTCGTTGTTGCACATTTCAGAGCTCTGGTTGGCTTTGGTATTTCCCCATTCCTTCTGTGCTGTGCTGATTCGGGGCTGTCTAAGCTTAATTGGCAATTAACTGTTTTTAAGTTACTAACATTTACTAACATTCACTGGGTGGGGTAATTCTTTGATAGGCACATTACTAATACTACTAATTTAGACAGGGAGTTTATTGTCATGATTCCTGCTTTACTATTTCAAGTCTCGCTGTGCTTTTCTGTTCTTAACATTCATGCTTGCTTCCAAACTTCATACTTAATTGGTACTTATGCTGAGCACGCTCATTCTCTTAATGAGCAAGTCTTGTCATCCAATCTTAGTCCATGTCATGATCTTGCCATGCCTCTTGTTTCTCCTTCTCCAGGTGTTGCCCCTCATGTGTCCTTGATTTCCTAGCCTTTATCTGGATGCGGTGGAAGTTGGCTGGCAGACAGAGTCTCAAGTTCCCTTTCATGTCAACTTCCAAGTTTTGTTCTAGTCCCATGCTTTCCTTAGCCATAGTTCTTATCAGCATTGTACATAGCCTCGTTATTAACATCTTTAGTCTTATTTCTGTTCATGGTTATCTCCCTGGAGTTTCCAGTGGCCTTTGTTTTCCTTGTTTTTGATCCTTTGTTTATAGCTCTGTGTAGCTCTCTTTAGTTTGTTTTTTGGAAACCCTTTGGGTGAAGTTTTTTGTTGGCCCTCATGCCCGATTTTCTTTAGTTTTTTCCAATAAAGCCTTTTCCCTCCATTCCAGCATTTGGTGTCTAACTGGTCCCCTATCAGTTCTCTTCTATAATATCCTAAATGGACAACTGAACAATCTAAAATATCCATATTTATTTAGATTCAAACTATTTACATGGTTTTGAGTATTTGTTTTGTTTAAAGTGTCGTATTTGAGCACAGTTAATGCTCTTTTGGCCCTTTTTTAATCAAGAGGTAACTACATAAGTGTACTGGTGATGGATAAAAATAACACAAACTAAGGTTTCATGCTAAATTCAAAAAAAAAAAAAAAACTTTGAACGCTACCAAATAATGATAAATCAGGCATAATTTCATATCCAACCCTTGGAATAAACAGCTGCGAGGGCCGCAAAAAGCAAATTATCACAACTACAGCCCTCTCTACACATAGCTCTTCGTCGGTCTTCTTCCCCCTAAATCCTTAAATGGTATGGGACCAAAGTACTAAAGAGACATGTTCCAATGCTACATCCCAGCGAGGACCCTTAGGTCTCTATAAATTTTTACTTTAACTAAGCCCCCCACTCGGACAAAGACTGGTGAAGCCTCTTTTAGCTACTATGTAGCCAATCTCTGGAACCAGCTCTCAAATAGCATTAAAAATGCCTCCTCAGTTGCCATTTTTAAATCTAAATTAAAAACTAAACCGTTCACTGATGCCTCTCCCTAATTTGTTTTATCCACCTGTTTCTTAATTCTCATTTTATTCAGCGTGCCGTTTTATTTTTAATTTCTCCCTTCTCCATTTTACAGAAGTACATTTGCTTCATTTGTTCTATGCAGTGTGCCCTGTTTTATTTTAATTTCTCCTTTCGACATTTTACATTTGTTTTCATATATGTATAAATGTATGCACATATCTCATACTAACTGCCTTTGTTTTTATCCTGAACTTTGTTTTTTAATATCTCTCTTCTATTTATCTGTCTTATAATTATCCTTATTCTTCTTCTTATTATTATTGTTTTGTTTTTGTCTGTTTGTTTTTAATCTAAATTTTGCCTCCTCTGCTGTCAATATTACTTAACTGTATTATGATGAATGATGCATTAGACTCCCCTGGTGAGGCCTTTGCCTCAATTTTCTGTAAAGCACACTGAACTGCTGTTTTGGTATAAAATGCGCTATACAAATGAAGTTGCCTTGCCAAGATGCCTTGAAGTTCCTAACTGCAGCTTTAAACGGTTTTGGATGTTTCTACAAAATGTAATATAAGACAAGAGTAACATTTGCTTACAGAATGTACAGCTTTCACATGATCATTTCATTCACTGAAGGATCAAACATCTATTTTATTCAAGGGAAGAAGATATTGCTCCCTCAACTTATTAATTGATTAAAAATGTCAGGAAATGGCAACTACAACGGAATGCTTCCAAAAACTGAGATGAGCTTGCTCTACTATTCATTTTGCTTTCATTCTACAGTGGAAGAGTATTTTCCAGTACAAACTGCCTGTTTAAAGTGCATATCCGGAACCAAATTCGTCTTTTTTTTTGTCTAAAAGATTGTGCCTTTATACACCAAATCCAAAAGGTTATTTTGCGAAGGGTGGGCCGTATATAGAACAATTTGAAAATTACCAGAAGGGTCTGGAAAAATCCCCTGGGAGTCCTTAGCCATATTGATCCAGATTTGTGACGTCACTTGTGGTTCCCCCATATCCAGGGCGCTGACAGACCCTGTGGCTGCATGGATCAGTGTGCGGTCAGCGACATTTACTGATTGCAGCCAAGCAGCAGTGACTATACTTATTGGTGTTACTGCACCCTCCCACAACACACCTGTTGACTATTCCAGCCAAATACTTCAAATAACATCCAAAATCGCAAAAATAAACACCATAAACAATAACACAAACTCCGAGTATATAAACTATCAACAGAATGATCAGCGCCGCTTATGGGCCGCGGGAAGCACAGGTGAAGTCACAGAAGGTCATTTTTCCAGGGAGATTCAGATCGCAAGCTTTTCTTGCTCCAGCCCAATTCTGCCTAAAATACTGATATTAAACCAGGTATATCTGACTCTGACTGATGTGTTATATTGGTTAAAATGTGTAAAGTGACAAAAAATACTACAAAGTATCTCAAATTTGGGTGCATTTTACGTTTTAAATCAGCAAGGATGTGCACTTTAAGGTCTTGTCTCAGCATCTCAACAGGTTTCAAGTCAAAATGTTCACAAGGCTTCTTAAAAATCTTTGACTTCTTTTTTTCTTTTTTTTTTTGAGTCAGTCATAGGTGGACTTGCTAGTGCATGTGCTTTAGATTGTTATCGTGCTGCATAGCGAGATTGCATTTGAGTTTCGTGTCATGAACTTATGACCTGATTTTCCCCTTCATGATTTTCTGGTAGAGAGCAAGATTTTTAGGTCTATAAATAATTGCAAGCATCCTTGCTGGGCTGTCTCAGCAAAAATAGAAAAACTTGGAAGGGGGAAAACACTGTACTCTTTTACAAAAGTGTAACTGGTCATTTATTCAAGCTGGCCGATGGACCCAATACTGTCGATCTGGCAATATAGTGCTGACAATATTTTCCATATTCTCAAAAAAGCTCACTTCATGCTGTTAGCTTGTAAGAGTGTATTTAGATGTGGTATTTAAGGCTTTAGATCTTGGAATAGTATTTCAACATGCAAGCAAAGTAATATGAAGCCAGCTTTCAGAAACATCATACATGTTCAGCTGTGCTGTGTTTATTGTGGTGTCTTCACTAAAATCTATGTAATTCAGACTCGATTCACTCATAGTATTCGCACTTTGACTGCATTCAAAACCAATTACACAACTAATGCCTGGTGCAAAATAAACACATGCAGTAGCAAATCTTTGGTTTCACATGTGCTAAATGGTTTTGTATATTGTAAAAAGCAAAAACCAAAACATAATCAATCTTAAATAACATTTCATTCTTATATAAATTAAATTGACTGTGAACTGATGCTTTCAGAGAAAATAAATCTTTTGTCTGCTTCTAAATTTTCATTTATGCTGTTACTTTAATTACCTATGTCTGCTAAAAAAAAATACAAACTTCCTACAATGTCTGGAAAGGATAATGCTTATTTTTGAGAGAACCAACAGGGAAAATTTTAGTCAGGCAGATCAGGCACACTACAAAACCCAAACCTGTTGCTCAAACATTTATATTTTTAAACTAATTTCTGAGACAAAATATTACCAATGTGATAAGATGTTGACTTTGCGAGAGAATATAACTTGTCAAGTGAAAAGCTTACATTTTTTACTTCAGTAAAATTAAATTTTAAATCTCATAACAAGAAACTAAAAACATATTGAGTGAGACTTTTTTGCAGAATATTTGGCTCTTGTTTGCCCAATTCAGTACAGCATATTTAAAGAATTTATCAATGTGAAGTTGTTAATTCCTCTAAAAATGCGATTCATAATCAGAGAAACACTAAAAAAAGAACTTTTCTCAGAAATCAGTGAGCGAGCTATTTCTGAGAAATGAAACTTTTCTCAAAAGAAAAACAATGCAGCTGATTTTTTCAATGGAAAGCAAACCTACCTGGCAACACATCAGTCCTTCATCTTCAAGCAGGACTCTAAAAAGCTTTTGCCATTCGCAAGAATATTTGAATTTTGAGATTTTGATTACAATTACACATATTATGTACTCACAGAAGATGTTGTTTTGAAAGAGTTCTTTGAGTTTTCTTCAGAAGGGCAATCCTTTGTAGTCCTGTGTAAATTCATCCTCGGTAGGTGAGACTAGTGTTTTTGCCTGACATAGAATTTTTGAGCTAGATAAGCTTTCTATACGAAGACACGGGTCTTTTTGACAAGGCTCTACTGATGTAGGAATGAACGAACATTCAGAGCATCTGGTAGCAAATTGTGTGAGGTTGTTCATGCATATCAGAGACGATGGTGAATACAAGGAATATTAGAGCCTGACCCTTTTGTCAGCATTAAACTGTTGTATATATTTGGCAAGTCTACAGAAATGAAACAGATTTTTGCAAGTAATATTGAGGCAGGTAATAGATTAAAGGGGGAAAAAAACTGAGTTAATGAGCAGACAACATAAATTCAAATGCTTCCTTACAGGTCCACTATATAATGCAGTTAAGTAATTGAAGCACTGATTACTAAAACCCCACGAGTCAAGTCAAGTGTGACTTATGGGGATTCAGTAATAGGTGCTTCAATTGAAGACCTGTGTGCAAGAAGTACCAAGGTCACTAAATAACACTTTTTTCAAAATATGTTGCAGATATTTACTGTAGATATACATTTGACCCCCAAAATCACAAAAGTGATTATTTAGTGACTTACAGCACCCTCCATAATTATTGGCCAATTATTGGTTAAGAAGTGTTAAAAGCCTCAAAATAAATTCAATTTTTATTGCAGAGGCATACTCTCACACTGAAAATTGTAGGAAAATGTAACCTTCAACTCAAGTGAATTTTAAGGGGGGAAAAAAATCCCTGACTAAGAAATAATTATCTTTCATTAAAGCACCCGTTCCACAATTATTGGCACCCCTAACAATTCCTAGGAATTAAATGTAATTGAAGTATTTCTGTAATTTCTACAGTAGTTTACAAAGTTGCTCAGTGTATCTAGGAACATTTAATTAGTAATTCATCACTTCCTGTTTCCCTGGAGTATAAATATGAGGTGACATAGAGGCCATTTCTCTTATCCACTCTTCAACATGGGAAAGACAAAGGAACACACCATTCAAGTAAGGCAGATGTGTGTCGACCTTCACAAGTCAGACAATGGCTACAAGAATATAGCCACTTGCCTGCACCTGCCCATATCTACTGTCAGAGGAATCATTAAGAAATTTAAAACAACTGGAACAGTGGTAAACAAGCCTGGACGAGGACACAAGGTTATTCTACCACCACGCACAGTGAGGAGGATGGTAAGAGAAATAAAAAGTTCCCCAAAGCTCACTGTTAAAGAATTGCAACAAATGGTAGCATCTTGGGGTCACAAAGTCTCCAAAACAACCATCAGGCACTAGCTAAATGCCAAAAAGCTGTTTTGGAGGCATGCATGGAAAAAAACCTTTTCTTACTCACAATCATAAACGCAAACATCTATAGTTCCCTAAGCGGAACTGGGACTTCAACAGGGACTGTGTGCTTTGGTCAGATGAGACCAAGATAGAGCTTTATGGCAACAAAGACTCTAAGTGGCTCTGGCGGAAAACAAAAGATGAGTATGCAGAAAAGCACCTCATGCCCACTGTGAGGTATGGGGGAGGATCGGTGATGCTGTGGGCCTGTTTCGCTTCCAGAGGCCCTGGGTACCTTGTTAGGGTGCATGGCATTATGAACGCTTTGAAATACCAGGACATTTTAAATCAAAATCTGGTGGCCTCTGCCCGAAAGCTGAAGATGGGTCATCACTGGGTCTTTCAGCAAGATAATAACCCTAAACATGTGGCCAAATCTACACAGAAATGGTTCACCAGACACATGGCCTTCCATGGCCATCTCAGTCCCGACTCCCCAGACCTCAACCCCATTGAAAACCTGCAGAGTGAGCCGTAGAGGAGAGTGCAGAGGAGCGGACCCAGGTCGCTGGATGATTTAGAGAGATTGTGCACAGAGGAATGGTCAAAGATCCCTCTTTCTGTATTCTCCCATCTTGTGAAACATTATAGGAGAAGATTAGGTGCTGTTTTGTTGGCAAAAGGGGGTTATACAAAGTATTAATATCAGGGGTGCTAATAATTGTGGCACACATGATTTGATGTAAAAGAATTATTTCTTAATTTGGGATTTTTTCCCACTGAATAAATGCACTTGAATTAAAGGTTGGATTTTCCTCTTTTTTCAGTGTGGTCCAATATTATTTAGAAAAAGACTGAATTTATTAGAAGCTAAAGAACACAGCTTAACCAATAATTATGGAGGGCGCTGTAGCTGCTTCTTGCACACAGGTCTTCAATTAACATCCAATCGTACTCTATGGTATACTGTAAAATATATAATTCTAGGCAGGCCCAGTTGAGTGCGATTTTGAATCCAGATGTCAAGTCCAGAGTGAATTTGAAAACAGAGTTCCAGAGACTTGTTGACCGACTGCCCTGCTGCATTGATGCTGTTCTGATGGGCTGTGATACCCTAACACCTCACTAACTCACTTTATGTTAGACCTTCCTTTATTTTGTCACCCGCATTTCCATGTTACTCAACAGGAAACCTTGTGCTATACTCCCTCCCTTCGACAGTACAAGGCAAAGTGACAGATCAGATTGCTCTGGTGATTAGCGACGCGTGGCTGCAGTTGCTGCTGTCAATGCAGCCCGTGTAGCGGACGGCTCGCAACAGGCAGATAACGGGGTGACGTTGAGCCCTTGACGCATGTCAGTAGCGTGGCAGGCGAAGTGAGCATGGCAGGCGAAGTGTGTGGATGGCGGCGACACTAAAGCCTTGTGATGGTCGAGCGGGTGGGGATGGAGGAGGTGGCGAGGGACGGGAGGAGCATTCGTCTGGCCTGATCCTGGTAGACACTTCCAGATTTTCTCCTGCTGGTGTCTTCTGACTCAGTCAGGCATGAGGCAGCAATGATAGCAGCAGAACTGTGAACTCTGCCAAATTTAGAAGCGGAAATAAGGGCGGGGGGGGTGGGGGGTGGGGGGGGGGGGCACAGGGATAGCAGCCAGAGCAGCAACCCAGCCCCTGAGGGTCCTGACCTTCTCAATAGACCCTCTCTCGCTCTCATCTTTTTTCGCCCTTTCGCCCTGCTCATCTCCACACCAGCTTTCATAGTTTTTGTGCAATTAGTGCAATAACAATCACGCACAGAGTCATTTTAATAGCCGTGGGTTAATAATTCACTGAGGTCTAAAAATCCTTGGCGGAAAAGAGCAGTACAGTTATTCAGGATTTGCTTGTTTGGAAGTTTAATGTATGTGTTAGTACATGGAAGAAAGAAGGGAAAGAATGAAGGACGTTCACAGGGTGAAGTGGGGACCAGGTCTGTTTCTTGAACAAGAAAGCTGGTTTTGCAGGCAGGAAAACCCAGGATTTCTAGATGTCTTGCAAAGCGCTGGCCCAGTGGGGAATTGCAGCAAAGAAGCTGAAAGAAAAAAGCATACTGTTCTGTATATATTCTACACCAACATGTAACAGTTTATATCTGGTCAAAATGTTCCTGTCCTTTGTGTTTGTTCGGACTTGTCCGACTGTCCGTCTTTGGGTGGGGATAACCAACAGTGAAACTGATAAGGCATCCAAGAGGGCAGGCATTCAAGCTAACCTGTTTGAATACACCAGTGGTGTGGCATGGTGTGGGGAAATTTTTCTGAGGAAGCCAACTGACACCAAACCTCAAATCCATGTCATTTCTTTGGGGGGGGGGGGTTCTACACGTAACCACTTTAACGGCCGATGAAATATAACCAGAAGAATCAGTATATTGCAAAGTACAGATTTCATAATGAATTAAAGAAGTATTCAAACTAAGTATTCATTCACAAACTCAGTAACAAGATGTTGGTGGCGGGACTGAGTTGCATCGCTAGCAATATAACTGAATATAAATATCAATTTATGATCAATATATTATCTTTGGAAATAATCATCAAATACATAAGCAAAATGATCTTTTGTCTCGCTAGCTGTAGGTAATAGGCATTTTCTGATAAGCTATTTCAAAAATTTTGATCATAAAATAGACAGTTCATTTACGAAAAAAAGAATCAGCATATGCATATCAATTACGGATAATTCTGACAAGCTATGTATATTTGCAGTAATGTTACATATGCTGTACCATTTACAGATTCCTGTGATCATCCAATACAGACATTTTTTTTCTAATATGTGTTCTGTAGGATTAACAGATTCCTCTGACACCTAATACGTTGAATACCATATATTACAGTTGCTACATTCAATTTATATTTAGGCCACTGGCTAACCTGGTTGCTGTCATTAGTCTGAACCACTTTCTTCACAACTGACAGCAGACCTATCTAAATGCACCATACTGTTCTTACTTCCATAAAATTTAAATAAATCAATTCGCTAGCTTGGTAAATAATGAATTAGACCATACAGTCAACTTGAACGCGATCAAAGGCAAGCTTCCCTATGTCTGAAAGAAAAGGGGAAGTTATGTTAATTTACCAGAATGGAAAGGAAATTCAATCAAAGAACTGTGTTAAGATTAAATAATAAAAAAAGGTTCACTCTCCTTCAAAAAAAAAAATAGCGTGCGGCGCGAGGAAGTGAGCAGCACAAGTGAAACGGGTCAATGGAGTCAGATTCAGAGGCACCGGTAAATGATAACTAACCAACAGTTATTGCATAATATTCAATTCTATATGTTGGCCGGGATAATTAACACACAAAACCAACAAATGCGTTAAATGGGAATAATACAAACAAGAGCCATCAGAAGATGGCATATCCCCCCAGCCCCCGCAAAATCAGGGAGGCCTCAGGTACCTTGTACTAATAAATATCTTCTCAAATTTTCATGAAAATACTTCCAAGTTCTGCTACGGGAATGTAACTTTCGACATCTTTCTGAGCCTGTTCCATTTGTTGTCATGAAGCAGAAAATCCCAAATAGCAATAGCAAAAACACCCTTTTTAATTCACAGGAATGTTGAAAGTTTTGTTACTGAGTTATGCCTCAGAAATGAGCTACACCCTAACCAGAAACTGAGTGTAATTTGTGGCTATAGAAACACACAAAAAAATCAAAATCTCACCAATTCCTAAATAGGAAAAGGCGCATCTACAGGGTACATAAGATCAACATGCCAATTTCATAGATAAACATTGAACAATTATCATGTATTGCGCTGGAACAAGTGACACTCGCTTCAACTTTCTGCCATGAGAAAAAACCAAGAAGAAATAAAAATTTCTCAAATTCTAAATACCAAAAGGCACATCTACATTTTATATCAAATCTACACACCAAATTTGGTGAAGAAATATTAAAGGGTTATTGAGTAACACCCCAGAAACGAACCATACCCTCCCCAGAGACTAAGTCCAACTTGTGGCCTTGGAATCACAAAAATTTTTTTTTTTAGAAATTTCTAAATGATATATGAGATCTATACATCTCTATGATATATGAGATCTATACACCAAATTTCGTGAAGAAATATTAAACGGTTATTGAGTTATGCTCCGGAAACGAGCCATACCCTTCCCAGAGACTAAGTCCAACTTGTTGCCTTGGAAACACAAAAAATGAAAATTTTAGAAATTCCTAAATACCAAAAGGCACATCTACATGATATATCAGATCTACACATCAAATTTCGTGAAGAAATATTGAACGGTTTTTGAGTTCGGCCACGGAAACCAAATGATCACGGACGTACGGACGGACGGACAGACAGACATGGCTATCGCTATATCCCTCCCGCATTATATGCCGGGGGGATAACAAAAAGGCACATTAGAGGGCGCTCGGCCACATTCCCATTTGTTTTACAAGAGAAAAATAAAATATAATAAAGTTTGCCCGAATCTATGTACAGTGTTTTCACAAAAACAATCTTGGCTTACAATTACATTTGGCAGGCATGGGTAACCATCCTAACTTTGAAAGAAGCAGGCTTTGGCAAAAGCACACCGATACTTTAGACTTAGCTACAGGGAAAAACCCATTCAAACAAAACGGTAGTGGTGATACTGGCGAAACAGAAGTACACACACAGTTAATACACCACATTCATTTTCTTTCATTACATATGTTTGTCTTCTCAAACTCTGAATTACATTTCATTAAAATAAAATCTACTTACATACGTTTCAAACGTTCATACTCTGGCACGTGTCTTCAGATCAGGCATAGCATCCAAGGCAACAAGTAACATAATGACTCAGTTTAATGCACCGATTTTTATAGCACTCGCGGATATTATGCATCTCATTACTTAAGACCGTAAAAACCAAATATGCGGATATTGCACTCAACCAAATAAACACTGTATTTTCTATTCATCCATTTTAGGTAGGCTAGAAGTACCGCGGTAGTTAGCCACATGGCGTTCGTACATGTCGAAATCCACAAACATCCTTACACGAATAAACTCATCCACTATAATATTACTAGGCAGGACTCAATAAATCATTATACTTTGAGTTAGATGAAGGTTTATTGACTTACAAGGCATATAACTCAAGGATGATACTGATTTCACCAGAAATCGGCTTCATCGCGTCCATGACCGCTCCATTCTAAAATTCACATAGCCAGAGTGCACCAACAAAATGATTGGCCAAGAAACATCACTATAGCGCTGACTGAATACAAAAAGGGGAAGTGCCCATTAGACTGCAAATAAACGCGCACATCCAGTTTAAGCCATCCAATACGACCCGGTCACATATATGTGGTATTAAATAAAATGCCCTCGTTAACGTTTATTACCTTTGTAGTCTGACAAACTACCATATATTAGCTATATTTTTTTTTCGTGGGGGGAAGAGGGTGGGGCTTTGGAGGGAGGTCGAGTTGTTCATGTTCAAATTATTGCTGTGTGCTGTGTGGCGTGCCAGAAAGGTTAGAATTGCTTTAAACAATCTGAATATATTAAAGTGACAGCAACGGTCCAAAAAAAGCCCAGGGAAACCTGGCTTCCCTTGGTGTCCAGGAGAAAATGTCACTAGAATACACCCATAAGTGGCTGATTATATCAGTTATATCAAGAGTGGGGTAATTGGTATATAATGATGAGATATTCTTCTGTGAGTCAGGCTTTTTTTTCTTGCGCAATACTGCATTGCAAAGGTATTGTCAGGAAAATTAACAACGGATTAATGTGTTTTGTTTAATTGATTTGTTTAGCTTGCCAGTAATATAGCATAATTCTGAGAGGCAGTCTCACTAAGTTCTGTATGTCAGTTTCAGTGAACATTCTTTCATTACTTGCAAGGCATACGGTGTCATGAAGAATAAAGTTCATGAACTAAAGAGTAGGGAAAACTACAGACCAATTGCACTTGCCAGTATTCTTTATAAAGTATTGTAGAGAATCTTGCTATACAGGTTAGAAATATTTGATAACATGACTGACAGTCTCTTTGGTTGGAAAGAAAAATGGTACAGATATGTGCGCATCTTTGCAATAAAGGAAATGGTACCCAACTGTATACAGTTAGGTTCAGCAGTAAGTAGACACTGACGCAATTTTCATTATTCTGCCTCTGCTCACCATCACAATGGATCTGATACAAATCAGTTAAGATGTGATTTGAATGTGGACTTTCAGCTTTGATTCAAGAGGTTTCACAAAAATTTTGCATTAACCATTTAGGAATCACAGCCTTTTTTAAATGTCATTCTCCATTTTCAGAGATGGATAGTCATGAATAATGTCTTCATGAATGTAAATACAGAGGGTTTACCACAAGGAGGAAACCACCAGTAACACTCCAGAACAGAAAGGCCAGATTAGACAATGTAAAAACAAATTAATGAATTTATTTATTCATGAATAAATAAATAAAAATAAAAAAGCCTGAACAGTTCTGGAACATGATTCTTTAGACAGATGAAACCAAGTTCAACTTATACCTGAATAATGGGAAAAGAGGAGTATGGAGAAAGAGAGGAACAGCTTATAATCCAAAGTGTACCGCATCTGGTAATCATGGTCAGGCGTGTAGGAAGCAGTTTGACATTGAGGGGGACCGAATCTGCACGGGATGGGTGGGTACCAAAATTCGCTGACTGCCTCATCAAGTCTATAGGCCGTTCATAGATAGGTGTAATAACTCATTATTGAATTCTGAAACAATTTTAAAAATGTTTAAAATCTGGAACAGTCTCCATCTTTGTAGGCTATCCATCATTGTATCAACTGACATTCATTATGCACTGATGGGCTACTTTCAGCACCAATAGCGCACAAAGAAAAAACGAGTTGAAGGCAGTTTTTACTGACAATTCAATGAGCAAATGTTCATACAGAACAACCTAGCCCCCAAATGTTCACGACCGTAATGATCTGATATCAGAAAAGTCCCCCACTTAAGAAGCGAGACATTTGTTCATTCTTTATATTCAAGAATGTAAGTGCAAGGTTTCTGTCAAGCTTTTTGAGCATGGACAACCTTCATAAAAGTATTTGCAGCTGGTTCCTAAAGCTTGAAGATGGCATTAACTATCGTGACAGTATGTAGGCAACAAGTGCAATGCTAATGCTAACTGCATAGCCGGAGAGAAAAGCGCTTTTATGCTGGAACAATGCACTGATAAAACAATGCTCACAATAAATGACAATGTTAAAGTTATAGGCCTATGGGTTTTACAGAATGTTAGGGACTGCATCACTGAAAGTGCTGACTGCATTTCAGAATCAGCAGTGTGGTCGGCAGCCCCCCAGAAACAAGGAGCATGTAAGCCTAACGGTAGATGATACGAACAGGTAGGAGCAGGCTGTAGTTCAGATATGAGTGAGCAACCAGTCTCTCGTAAACAGAAGTTCCACATATTAACCAATTACCAGTATAAGCATCATGGCCATTGGCCGGCACAGCGGTGTTATAAAGAATACAGGACAGAGGCAGCCCCTGACTCTGACAAGATCCAACAAGGTAAGCTAATGATCCAAATATTATCTGATCTTTTCTCAATTCTGGCGCCGGAACGAGATTAGGCTTAGCAGCTGCTGTGACTGAACAGTAAACATAATTTAGCAGTAAGTGGTTTCAGAAACGGAGATTAGAATTTGTGAAGGTGCAGCCTATGGTGCTGTTAGTGTTTGGTCAATTTTTCAGAACTGTTTTCCACCGAAAAGGGGCATGCATAATGACCTCTACGTAGTGTGCAACATGTTGGAGTGATGCTCTGGTCTAGTCATTCATCACAACAACAGCTAGCTACCTCAGTGTCTGTTCGCTCTCCATCTTTGCAGCATGGCACGTCTTCCTCAGCGGTCATTATCTCATCATTGTCCACAGAGATACATCATTATCCAAAACAGGATATCCAAAAAGATCAAGTAGAATATCAATGTCCATTGCAGGGCTGTGTATCCTTCAAGGTGGGGTTAGTGTTACGTAGCGTTCAGAGCCTCTCTACATGGTAAAGCATCCCAACCGGATCTTCAGACTCAAAAAAAAAACTGATGTCCCATGATGCAGGTTCAGCATTTTTATTTTAAGATGAACAAACACACAGGCACACTTAAGAGCTGAAAATAAAATAAACACAATTACACACGTACCTTTCATTCCAAAACGTTTCACTGGTTAATAATAATAATACAAACTATAATAATAAAAACAATAATAAAAACTTAATTAACCAAGGTAGTTAACACACGTACCTCTGCGCCGTCCAGCTGGGTGCTAAAACAAAGCAAAAAAAAAGAGAAAAAACCTCTTCCTAATTTCTCCTTGGCATACACACAAAAAAAAACTTTGCTCGGCGTATTACATTTCACTCTCCTGCTTCTCTGTCTGTTACCGTACCGTATTTAAAAAAAAAACAGCAAAGTCTCGCGCTCTCAATGCAAAGCGGGCAAAGCGGCCTTTCAAATAAAAGCACACAGAACGGCTAACTTCCACATCCATCTTGAACGCTTCAAATAAAAATGATACAAACAATAAAACAACACAAATTATTGCCCTTAACAAAAATATGGTTCACAAAATAATCGCATTCAAATTATTGCGCTTAACAAAAAAATGTGGGTCATTTACACATGGCTCTTCGTTAGCCGCACCGCGTTAATACAACACGGTGTTAAATGTTTGAGATAATATGCAGCGCTACGTTAGCCGTCAACGTGAAAGTCTGATTATCACAGTTTAAAAGTTAATCTTGCATTTTCTTAATAAATCGATGTCTAAACAACATTATCTATATCTGTCTAACTTTTAACCTGATGGCAGAATGTAATGACAGCCAGCAGGTTACAGACTTATGCCTCCGCTACAGGACCGTCCATGATCAAGCCGGCTCATGTGAGTCGTCGGGCAAGATGTTGCCTGACGCATGCGTGTAAGGTGGGGGTGGGGGCCGTTAATCTCTCGGCAGAGATGTATAGTTTGCAAGAATAGTTTAGATTAGAAGTTTGTACTTTATGCCCCCGTCACACTTATTCAAAATCAGCAGTAATCAAACAGAACCAGCCGGAATGAAGAATTTTCCAAATTCATTTGGACATTTGGTCGGGAATTTAAAATTAACCAAAATTCTTACAGCTTTGAAAGAATGCCGTTCGAATAATTAGAATGCGCTTCGAACCCGCCTCAAATGATTCTTGGTGTATTAGCTCTTGAATGCAGCTTGAATGCAGTTGGAACGCAGTAGGAATATTTAGAATGCAGTCTGAAGAATGCACTTCGAATGCCGTATGAGTGTTGCTCAATTGCTGCCTGAACACCACCCGAAGTCTGGTTGGAAGGTGCGTCAAATGCTGTACGAATTCACCTCGAATGCAGTCAGAACATTCCCGGAATGGCCGCCGAACTTGGAACGTCCAAGAATTCAAACAGAATGCAGCTTGAATACTTAGAATGCACTTGGAATGTACTTAGAATGTAACACGAAGGTCTTGTGTTTGCACTTATAATACATACCTGTCAACTCTCACGGATTCGATGTGAGTTTAAGTGGCATATTTACATTCCTCTGCTGCCATCAGCAATTATTCAATGGATATGTGAAAGATTCTTGCGTGGAACTGAAGCTGTTGAGCGTGGAGGTTTATCAGTTTTGCCTGCATTATGACTCCCAACTTCTCACACTTTTCTTAACTCAGTGGTTGGAAACAATGTGTGTGTTTCGTTATCGTTTAAATTGTAATCGAATTAAGATCATTTGAAACGTCTTTCTTCCAATAAAGTAAGGAAAGTAAAGAAAAGCGTGAGAAGTCCAGAGTCATAACACAGGTGAATAAACTGATAAACCTCCATGCATAAGGACTTATATACTCAGCAACAAAAGTTTCTGTGACACCAATATTGTTAATTATTTTTCATAACGCAATTATGAAATTGTCATACATGGTGATATCAGACTGAAACAGTACACGTAAACACAACATTGAAATGGAAATCATGAAAATGCGAGAAAATGACTTTGCACGTGAAAATGTGCGTAAATCATGCTTGTGGATGGCAATAAAAGAGGAGAATTTTTGGAATGTTCACATTGTGCCTGATGAACGACGGAAGCATCACTTATCGAAAACACAGCCATTTCGGATCAGGAACTCTACCCTCTAAATGCCAAGACTGTCTGAAAATGATCGGTGGAGGGCCATTGGGATGATTGAATCCGGAACCTCGCAGAGGGAAGTTGCTCATCGCATGAATGTCCACCGAAACACCATTTGGAACTTATGGCAGCGTCATCAGCAGACAAGACATGTCAGAGACCGTCCTCGCAGCGGCCGTCCACGAGTAACCACTCCCAGACAGGACAACTGGATTCGAACAACCCATCTCCGAAATCGATTCCAACCTGCAACCATAACTGCAAGAACGATACCTGGTTTGAGGCGACTGTCTGCACAGACAATCCGTCGCCGTCTCCGTCATTTTGGCATTGTCCCACGTCGGCCAGCAAGACGTCCAATACTCACAGTACAACACCGACGACTGCGTCTACAGTGGGCACAACAACATCGACGGTGGATCCAACGTCAGTGGGATCTTGTACTCTTCACTGATGAATCAAGATTCATGCTTAACCGATGTGATGGTCGTTTACGTGTATACCGTCGACGTGGAGAACGTTATGCCAACAACTGTGTTCAGGAATTTGATCGTTTTGGAGGTGGTAGTGTCATGATTTGGAAATGGATCACGGCTAGAAACAGAACAGATTTGCTTGTTATTGATGGAAATCTGACAGGTCAAAGATATCGCGATGAAGTGCTACGGCCATTGGTGGTACCGTTTTTGATGCAACATGGTCCCGGAATAACGCTGCAACATGATAACGCCAGACCACACGTTGCAAGGATTGTACAGCAGTATCTGATGCAACAACATGTCAATGTCCTGCCATGGCCAGCCAGATCCCCAGACATGTCCCCAATCGAGCATCTTTGGGGCGAGATGGATCGACGTTTGCGGCGGTTGGATAACCCGCCAGCTACACTCCAGGAATTGCGACAACGTCTACGTCAGATTTGGAATGACATCCCACAGCAATTTCTGGCACATCTGATTCGGTCCATGCGCCGGAGATGCGTTGCTTGCATCATGGCACGAGGAAGTCACACCCGGTATTGAAGTGTGAAGATCACAATTGGTTAGACATCAGACAAGTGCTTCATGACGCATGAAAATGACATTTTTCGTTTTGAGTGACGTTGGCACTGAAAAGTCAGTGTTTCTCCTGTTAAATAAACATATTGATTGCATTGAGATCTTTGCGTGTCATTTATAACATACACATAAATGGTGTCACAGAAACTTTTGTTGCTGAGTTGACTACAGCAGGGGAATGTAAATATGGCACAAAAACTGATGCCGAATGTGTGAGAGTTAATAGGTATGCGTGATTAATGAAAACTAGCTACACCTGATAATGTTGAGAGTTTTCAGAGTTTCTGTGATGGTAATATAAATGAATTTATTGAAAACAGGTCTGGACCAATCATTATTTTTATGCCCCCGTAAACGAAGTTTTGGGGGCATATAATTCTTCACCTGTCCGTCTGTCTGTCCACACTTTGCCAAGGCTATAACTTTTGATCGGCTCATGATAGGACTTTGATACTTGGCATATGCATTGCTTGTGGGAAGGCATTTCAGATGGGGTCATGACTTTTGACCTTGTGACCTTGACCTTGGAGCATGACGTTTGTTGAGAAAAACTTTAACATGGGCCTTAACTTTTCATTAGCTAGTTTTAGGCATTTAATACCTGGCATATGTATTCCTTAGGATAAGGCCTTTCTAATGAGGTAATGAATGTTGACCTTGTGACCTTGACCTTTAACCTTTGATTGACTCATGATAGGCCTTTAATGGTTAGCATGTGCATGTTATGTACGGGGGCATCAGTGTTTCACAAACACATCTTGTTAAGGGATGGGTTTCAGCCCATTTTTAAGGAATGGGATTTTCAGTTTCCAGCTGAAAGTTGGAGTCCAGTTGGACTTAGTCTCTGAGCAGTGTATGACTCCTTTCCAGAGCAAAACTCGAAAACCGTTCAATATTTCTTCACAAAATTAAATATTGAGCTCAGGTGTATGTAGATGTGCCTTTTGGTGTTTAGGAATTTCTGAAATTTATTTCTTGCGTTTAAATGGCAACAGGTTTACTCTCTGATTAGGGTATGGCTCATTTCCGGAGCATAACTCAATAACCGTTTAATATTTCCACACCAAATTCAGTCTGAATGTAGATGTGCCCTCTGCTATTTAGGAATTTCAGAAATATTTATATTTTGGAGTTTCTCTGCTACCAAATTGTACTTAATCTCTGGGAAACGTCTTGCTTGTTTCTTGCTTATTTCTTCTCAAAATTCGGTGTGTAGATCCAACGTATCACGTGGCTGTGCCTTTCGCTATTCAGGAATTCCAGATATTATTATTTTTTTACTTCTTGGGCACGAATTTGGACTTAGTCTCTGGGAATGGTATGGCTTGTTTCCAAAGCATAATTCAATAGCCGCTTAATATTTAGCCATAAAATATGATATGCAGATCTAATAAACTCTGCTCTTTCAGGTGTGAATGGAGAATGAATGTGTGTTTGATGTTTTTGTCTTTCTTTAAAAAAATCGACCATCACTGTAAAATTTTTGTCACTGTTCCCTGTTGATTGTACCTGTATCTGGTCAGTAAAATATACCTTTGCCATAGAGGAATGTTGTGTGTTTCAGTTTCCATGGCAAAAATTTGGACTTAGTCCCGAGGGACTGAAGTACAACTCAATAATAGTGTGATATTACTTCTTGAAATTTAGTATGTAGATCTAATATACCATGTAGGTGTGTCTTACCACTAACGTACCCTCTACGATTTTGCCGGGGCCGGGAGATATGTTTTGTCTTGTTCACTTGGATATTACACAGCCTCCCAGTTTTTCAGGAAACAGGGAGGTAACAGAGATTTTCTCTGAGTTACTCAGAGTCACTGGTCTGTCTATAATTTGGCTAGATAAATTTAATCAGTATGCTTTTACATAGAAATTGTTTATTAATTGTTACATAATTCTTAGTATTTTCTCCTCCGGAAAGATGATAGATATGCCTGAGGCAGGAACGGTCTGGTGCTTGTTGTCATGCTCCCCGTAAATTCCATCTGTTTTGACAAGAGAACCTGTGAAATCAATAAGTGGTCTGTAAATGGGTGAAGAAGAGTAAACATTGATCATGCGGGGCAAAACATTTCTTCTGTCATAATCACGGAGGCACATATATTAATTCATATATTATTCCAATCAAAACTAGGCTTATGCCGTCGGAGGCGACGGCTTGGGGTATATCCCCGAACACCCCAAATCCTCCAATTCCCCAATCCTCGAATAGACCCAATACATTATAAAGCCCCTCAGGTCATGACCTTTCATTTGAACTTAATTTTAGGTCAATCGGACAAAAGGTTCTGAAGATTTGGCCAAAATGGTCATTTTCCATCATAAAGCTCCACCTAGTGGCAAAATATTAAACCATACAGCTATGATGTCATCATGTGACATGTTGTGAGGTGATGATCTTGTAGTTGCACATAGTTTCATGTCAATTGGACAAATGGTTCCAAAGATATGGCAAAAATGGTGAATTTTATGTGACAAAGCTCCACCTTGTGTCAAAATTTTTAACCAAACAGGTATAATGTCATCGTGGGTAACATCCTCAGGTCATGACCTTTCATTTGCACTTGATTTGAGGTCAATCAGACAAATATTTCTCGAGATATGATAAAAACAGTGATTTTTCAGTTTTTTGCCCCTGGTGGCCAATCTAGAAATTGTAAATTGTCCAAAATCAAATCAGTTCTTCCTCTCTATGATACTTACTTATGTGCAAAACGTGAAATTTCTAATTAAAATATTACTTAAGTTAACACATAGGATATCTGGCGGCGGCGGCGGTCAGACCAAAAACATAATATCCCCGAAACGCTGTTCAGCGTTCGGGGATATAAAAATAATTAACATGCCTTTTAACCCTGCCATGTAAAAACAAGACAGACATGCTGCAGATGCTGCTAGTGGAGGCAAACTCATATAATAACCAAGGTGGCCAAGATGAGAAATCATTTTATCAGGTTTAGCCTTCTCACCAGGCCTTCTCAAGAGATGCTGTGAGGTTTCTCCAGAAAAGGCCTAAACTCTAATCCGACACTTTTGGCAAACTTTTTTTATTGGCGAACTACAACCTCAATTCCAAAATAGTTGGGACAAAGTGTAAATTGTGAATAAAATAAAAAATGCAATGACTTTCAGATCACAAGCCAATATGTTATTTACAATAGAACATAGATAACATTTCAAATGTTGAAACTGAGACATTTTACATTTTTATCCACAAAATGAGCTTATTTCAAATTTTATGGCTGCGACAGGTCTCAAAAAAGTTGGGACACAGGCAAAAAAGGGCTGAAAAAGCAATTGACCCTATAATGCCCAGACACAGACATCATTATAGGAAAAGTATGACCCGTAATATTTTTGGAGTATTGAAGGGTAGTATTCAGATCCACTGTTCATCAGGTTTTGAGACAGCAAAATATACATTGCTGAACAGAATTTCCAGGAGTATCATATCTGATACAGCCAAAATCAGCACCCCTGCAGAACTCAACAGAAATTTCAAATCATTTATATGTTTTCTACTATCTACAGCTATCCCTTAACATGTATAAGAATAAGTTTTTGTGTAATATTTACCTTGGAATGCCGAACTTAATTGCCAAAGTCCGAGGAAATTCATGAATTCCCATTCACATGGGAACTACTTGTTGTGAATTAAGTAATATATGCTTTGTTACCTGGCGAGCCAGGTTAAGCAATGATCATGTGTGTGTGTGTGTGTGTGTTTCTGTCACTCTGTCTGTCAGCCCGTGGCCATTACCTGGCTCCCTCCTAGGGGGAGCCAGGTTAAGCAATGATCATGTTACAAGCTGCCCGGGATAAACTACGCCATGCCACGGGGACCAGCGCATTGTTCGTCTGTCCTCGTATTAAAATGGAGGCCGCTGCGGCTCGTAGGCCTATTTGCTTGATGCCTGAGGAGCCTGGATTGTTGTGTATTACATTGTTTTCTATGTCTGCTTAGGTTGTCTTTGTACGATTTTTGCGAAATGAACATTACGTAAAATTTCTGTGAACGTTTGTGCGGTATATGTGTGTGTGTGTGCGTGTCTGTCACTCACTCTGTCTGTCAGCCCTGTCTGTCAGCCCGTGGCTGGGGCCAGGTCTGCTATCTCTGATTGCCTTGTTTTAGTATGTTTTTATTTTCATGATGTTTAGAATTATTTGTTTCTTTGTGTTAGATTGATTTCTAGTGTGATTGTTCATGTTTCATGAATGCTTGTCTTTTGTCTCTCACTCACTTGTGTGTCAAAGTGTAGTGTCTTGTTTCCATTCACAGTCTTTTCCCTTGTTTTTTCTGGTTCGGTACTTCCTGCTTCCTTCTTCCTGTGCTTGTTAACTGTCTGCACCTGAGAATAGTTTAGCTGTGGCACTGGTGATTAGAAAAGGGTAGGACTTCACATTAGAGCAGAGTAGTTAAGCACGGTGATTAGTTAGTTTGAAGAAGCAGGGCACACCTACTTGCTCAATCTGTCCTATCACTATCCTTTGCTGTTCTAGATTCTGCCTCCTCTCAGCTGTCCTTCATTTCTTGGGCCAAACACTCTAATTAGTTTGTTTATAAAGACCCCACTTTTCCGCTTGTCTTTGTCGATTCGTGACCGTTCCTTGCTCTGCCTGGTCGTTCTGTTTCTGTGCTTTTTCTCAGTGTGTTTCTGCGATTATTGAGAGTTTTTGTCTTTTGTGATTTTCTGTATTCAAGTAATTGATTGTATTCGTCGTGTGAGTGTGGTGAGTTTGTGAGTCTCCCGTTTCCCGAGTTCCCTTTATACTTCGACTGTTTAGTTTATTTCTGTGTCTCCCTCTTTTCCCTTCCTATTACCCTTTCCCTTTTCCCCATTCCCTTAGATTTGTTTCCATTCGTTTCTGTATTCTGTGCTGACTGATTTCCTGGTTTTTTGACATTTTGCCAGTCCCTGACTATGATTGAGCTTTTCTGTGATATTCCTGATTTCTGGCTATTATCTACTGTTTCTGTCTGACCATGAGCAACGGTAATGTGACTAAAAGACGCTCTTCCAAGCTTGAACCGCGATTGGAGTCTCCGTACATTCATTACACTACTACCTTGAAGTGAGTGACTAGGGGAGAGATACTCCTGTAATCTCACTTCTTCCTTCCAGGTGGCAGAACTGTGTTTCAGATATGATACAGTGAGCAGTCGTGGTTGTGTTGCATCTTACCAGATGGGCATGGTTCTTCAAATTTGGTGTATCATATATGATACAGGGGGCTTCATAGGGTTAATATATAAGAGAATCAGCTGAAAGAACATTTAGCAAGTACTTAAGTTAACTGGCATCAGGTGTGTAACATGATTGGCCATAAAAGGGATGCCTTAGAGAGGCTCAGTCTCAATAGTAAAGATGGCCAAAGGCTCTCCAACCCGTGAAGGCTTGCGTAAAAAATATTGTGGAATACTTTAAAAACAATGTTCCTCAACGTCAAATCGCAAAGGCTTTGAAGGTCTCATCACAGACAGTGCATATCATTATCAAAAGATTCAGAGAAACTGGAACAATCTCTGTGCGTAAGGGACAAGGCCGAAGGCCTCTACTGGATGCCCGTGATCTTCGGGCCCTCAGACGCCACTGCATCGCTCACCGGCATGATTCTGTCATTGACATTACTAAATGGCCCCAAGAATACTTCAAGAAACCACTGTAAACACAGTCTGCTTTGCCATCCTCAGATGCCACCTAAATCTATCATGCAAAAAGGAAGCCATTGTTGAGCATGATCCAGAAGCGTTGCCATGTTCTGTGGGCCAAGGCTCATTTAAAATGGACTATAGCAGAGTGGCGAAGTGTCCTGTGGTCACACGAGTCCAAATTTGACATTCTTGTTGGAAATCATGGGCATCGTGTCCTTCAGGCTAAAGAGGAGAAAGACCACCCCTCTTGTGATCAGGGTTCAGTTCAAAAGCCAGCATCTCTGATGGTATGGGGATGCATTAGTGCATATGTTGTGGGACACTTGCACGTTTTAAAAAGCACCATGAATGCAGTAAGGTAAATAAAGGTTTTAGAGCAACGTTTGCTCCCCCTCAGATGACATATATTCCAGAGAAGGCATTGTGTTTTTCAGCAGGACAATGCAAAACCACATACTGCAGCTTTTACAACAGCATGGGTTCGTAGTTGAAGAGTCTGTGTGCTGAGCTGGCCAGTCCTGATCTTTCACCGATTGAGAACATTTGGCGCATAATTAAACGAAAAGTCCGTCAAAGGAGATACAAAACTCTCCAGCAGTTGGTAGCCTGTATTAAACAAGAGTGGGATCAAATTCCAATTGCTAAACTCAAGAAACTTGTTTCCTCAATGCCCAGATGCCTCCACTCTGTGTTAAAAAGAAGAGGGGATGCTACAACTTGGAAAACTGGCCCCTGTCCCAACTTTTTTGAGAGATGTAGCAGTCATAAAATTTGAGCTGAGCTCATTTTGTGGATAAAATTGTAAAATTTCTGTTTCAACATTTGCCACGTTATCTCTGTTCTATTGTGAATAAAATACTGGCTGGTGTGATTTGAAAGTCATTGCGTTTTGATTTTATTCACAATTTACACTTTGTCCCAACTATTTTGGAAATGGGGTTGTAGATACTGTCAAAGTGCGAGGACAACACTGGCAGCAGAAGAAATTCTATAATGCAAATACTAAATTGTAAATAGAATTTGAGCCTTTAATGATGGCCATCAATCTGAACTATGAAGTCTAAAGGGTTTGATTTTAAAGCAATGAAAAGATCAATACTGATGGTCCAACCTCAGTAACAGTCCAGAAATTAAAATCCTAACTTGGCTGAGTTTGCTCGATCAGCTTTAACCAACTTTTTGTAGCCACATAACAAAAAAAGATCAGCAACAAACCAGCTATGATCAGTTTGGAGTGTCAGAAACACAGTCTAGGGCCTTGCTCACACAAATAAGGATTTTTTTCTCAATCGGTATTTTCCCCTTCCATGCAGAAAAAAATCTGTCCACATGACCTCGTTTTTAAAAATATCTCTGTGCACATGAAAAAGCAAAAATGAGAATGATTGCTCAAATCAAGTATGCCAGGCCAGTGGGTGGTGATTAAATCTACTTAACAGTAGTATATTATGGAGGGTGATTTGTGCCATAATTAAATACAATGCACACATTGAAATACAATGCACTTATTGAAATGCAATACACATCTTGAAAATACAATACATGTGTAGTAATAAATACAATACAAAAATGCTTAAATACAATACACATCTTGAAAATACAATACATATATTGAAAATACAATACATGTGTAACAGTAAATACAATACAAAAATGCTTTGTTTTTCTATGTGTGTCAGGAATATTTGTGCCAAAATTAAAACAATACAACTGCATTGTATTTTCGAGATGTGTATTGTATTTTAAGATGTGTATTGTATTCTCAATACATGTATTGTATTTCAATGTGTGCATTGTATTTAATTTTGTCATGAATAATCCTGACCGACACTGAAAAACAAATTATGTTTGTATTGTATTTACTGTTACTCATGTATTGTATTTTCGAGGCATGTATTGTATTTCGAGCTCTGTGCCAAAAGCTTCGCAATGAAATACAATACACCTTGTATTGTATTTCGATATGCAGTATTGTATTTCGATATGCAGTTTTGGCACGATGTAGGCTGGTTCTTGGCTAGATACGCCCTGCGTGGCCAGGATTGGCCAGGCGCCCACGCTGGCCGGCGGATTTATTTGGACCAACAAGCCTACAAATATAAATAATGGTTTCCGTAGAGATAGCGAGCTGAAATCAGTCTGTTGTCAGAGCACGTAGTCAGCGAACTGTCTGCAGTCGCTGACACATGAAGTGGATATGTTAGCTTCCTTTGTAACTGTACACAGTTACTGTCGTTCAATGAATAAAAGGTGATTACTTCGCTACTTTAATTTTTACGGTCATTATCCCTGCAGCACCTATCGTTAACCGCCCCCGCAGGACGATATCGTGTCTTTGCATTGACTTTGAATAATCTGTCGTGCGAAAAATTCGTTCTTCGTCCAGTGTGAAAGCAGCTTAACTCAAATCTGTAAAATGAGCGATTGTGACGATAGGAATGTTTTAATGTCTCTTGTGTGTTGAATAGCTTTGTTTTGTTTTAGCACAGAGTGCACAATGAGCAAAGACTGCTTTTAATTAGCTGGACTGTATTCAGTTAACAGCCTACTGAAAATGATACTTAACGTTATGTGACATCGTACGGCGATGTGCGCCGTTAATTTATGTCTGAATAGAAGTTAATGATCTACGTAATCAAAATCGGGTTTTTTTTCTTATTTCATTTAACGTTTACTTATTTCGAATATTTGAACGTCAAATAGCGAAGCAGTGCATCGCTGAGGTGTAAACTCTCACGCAACTTCGAACGAACAGTGATGAACCGTCGGACCATGGTCGGACATCCTACTTTTGGTTTATTTAAACACCTGACGGACATCGTCTGTCGAAGGACCGACTTTTCACTCGACTGATGGTCTGACTCGGTCAGACAAGTAAAGTTTATTGAAACAGTCCCCTGGAGATAAATGGTTTCTGTTATACCTAGCCAAATGCCAGTGCTCTTACGTTGCTATGGTTATCGGTTGATAGCGGATGAATTTCCCACCTCGAACGGTCAAACTAACGTAGCCGAACTATCTGTGCGGTTTCACGGTTTTAATTAACACCTGCCAGCCAATCAGACAAGTGTATTCACCCAGACCATCGTATACATCAGAGTACCAACTGGGCGTGACTTAGGCAGTCTATGGAAAGCCTCGTCCAATCATATTAATTAGTCGGAGCTCATTGACTAAAATTTACATAGTGCCAAAACCCCACATGGAAATACAATGCACTCATGGAAATACAATGCACTCATTGAAATACAATGCACACATTGAAATACAATTCACACATTGAAATACAATACACAACTTGAAAAACAATACGGTTGTATTGTTTTAATTTTGGCACAATTATTCCTGACCGACATTGAAAAACAAAGCATTTTTGTATTGTATTTATTGTTACATTTGTATTGTATTTTCAAGGTATGTATTGCATTTCGAGGTGTGATATGCATTCATTTTGGCATGAATATTCCTAATAGACATTGAAAAAGAAATCACTGTAGTATTGCATTTATTGTTACACATGTATTGTATTTTTGAGGTGTGTATTGTATTTCGAGGCATGTATTGTATTTTCGATATGTGTATTGTATTTCAATAAGTGCATTGTATTTCAATGTGTGTATTGTATTTAATTATGGCACAAATCACCCTCCATAGTATATTGCCAGAGAAGAACATTACCCAAAGTGGGAATGTGTAAACTGAGTTGTGATGTGATTGTCTCCCAAATGCACCATTTGACATGTCCAGGCAGAGACACAGAAACCTAAATTTTAAAATAATCTTCACTGCAGAGGGCGTTCCATTTTAGTAGCATTAAACGCCATTTGCATGTGGATGAGAGGCCGAAATGCACAGAAAATGCTACGCTTTCAAAACTACCGTTGTGCGTTTGGTCAAGACCTCAACCAGTTTAAAATCCCAGGAGATCCTCCACTGGATTCTTCTACTGTCCTGATTTAAAATGCAGTGTACAGTGTACTCTCTCTGGCTTTAGTTGTAAAGCTTCACCAAGTATGTGGGAGGTACAGTGCATGTTGCTAGTCTGTTTCTGTGGTCTAAGTCCTGTTCCGTGCAAAATATCTTTGTTAACGTAGATAAGAGAATGGTGGGCACTGCATTGCGCTGTATCCATATTAAAAGCAGACTGCTAGGGGCCTTGCCTGGCAAGGTGGCAAATGAAAGTCAATGCAGAAAAGGGTAGATAGACTGTCACGCAGAACAGAAGGGAGAGGACAAAGACTGTCCTCATCGTACTGAGAGAAGACTGTCCTTCCTCAAAATCCCACTCTCTTTTCCATCTCAATCAACAAGACAGAAACTGTTTGCAATGTTAGTTTTAGATGATAGCTAGCACACAGTTATCGGAAGTGTTCCGATTTAAGGATCCCAAACTCAAATCCTTGTGGGTCGCTGTGTCTGGCTTTTGCTCTGCTCGTGTTTTAAAATACTGATTAGTCATTATTTCATACATGAACCAATGTGTCCTCTGGTACAGGGATTTGACTCATCCGTAATGACAATCAAAAGTTCTTTCATGGGAAGTATTCTTTACTGAACACCTTCGTTATTAAAATGTAGACAGAAAGTGTCTTGCTCTTCGAAACAAACTGCAGAAGCCCACTGTTGTAGGCGCCATGCAACTAAGCCCAGGAGGGTCCTAGTTGAGGCGGAAGGTCTAGGCGTGTTTACCTAGCCTGCAGGGGAAAATAAAGACTTAACGGTCTCCATTCTATAATTGGGGTCCGGCTACAGCGTCAGCGTTGGACCACTGCCTCAGGTCAAATATGATGACTTTTAATTGGCCGAAAGTGTGTCTAGCGGATACTGCAGTCCTTAAATCGTGGCGCTTACAATTAAACCATGCGTTCGCATGAATGCGATCTGACTCTGTTGTGCATCAGACTCATAACTGGTCTATACCCTAAGTCCGCCGGACTAAAAACAGCTGCGCAGCCCAATTCGGTGGAGAACTCAGAGGCTGTTTTCCCGGTGGTTTGAACATAAAAATTATGACTAGGGACCACCAGAGACCGGAACATATTCACAAGGGACTGTTTGTAACACAAAGAAAGGCGTTCAGGGACTGTTTATTCAGTGTAATGTAAGAAATAAAAAAGGCATCCAGGGACTTTTGAGTTTTAACAAAATACTCTCGAAGTGAATCAAAATTACCGATGAAAGAATTTCTTTAAACTTTGTGCTAAAGAACTGTATTAATTATTGTATGTTAAACTTTCCATTTGAGATGGAAAATGTTACCAAATTATGGTTTTTACGTCTTTAATTCCTCCTGGGTCTCATATTTTCAAACCAATTAAGCCATGTTTGGTGTCAAATTGTTCCCTGTGATCATGGCAGCAACAACAACAGTTATAAATATTAGAACTGGCACTGTGATAATGGAGAGTTATTCATTGATTTATCCCCATATGCTAGTGTTAGGGGGGGGTGCTCATCTAAATTTGGCCCACATCTGTTCTATCACATATGATACAAAAAAACAAATGCATTTTCTAGGCCCACAGACATCTCTCCAAACACTTAATATGGTAAGGAATCAAAAGCTTTCATGGGCCATACTGACACAACATCACCTTTAAAGAAATAATTAAATAATACCTGGCGCGACTCACAACTACACATAGACACAACTTGTACAATGTGGGAAGGATGAATACAAGCGTTCGAGACCTGTTTGTTTCCCCATCTTTCATGATACCAAACACAACATGCTTGCGCTACGGTTTGCCATGAAATGTCCAGTACAATAAAGAATTACAAGAATGATCTATATTCATGCAATCGATCAGCTCTTATCATACAATCTAACAGAAATACACATTATATATGTAACATGATGGGTGAAATTGGTATTTTAAATCAGTGGGGAAAAAAGTCCTTGAAAATTCATAAATGGGAAGTAATGTGATTTATTTTGCGGGTCTCGTCTCTGAAAAGTCCAGTTGATGGCACTGTGGCATTTTCTGACACAGACCAAAGTCCCATAAGCTGTTTGAGGGTTAACTGGAGGATGACAGGCACTGACCATCAACCCAGAGGTTCGTGACCGCTCCAGCCATGGGCTAATAAGATTGGGTGCCTTTTGGGTCGTAAAAACCCTTATGGATATTTTCACACGACCCAGAAATTCTTTTGCCAAGTGCTGGTGCCAGTAAGATAATTGGGACAAGTTTACCAGAGTCGTGCATACGTGAGAATCCACAGACGTTTCGCGTGTAGTTCACTCTGCGTTCCATTGCTGCTTATACCCCTGTCACACCAGACATTGTTCCCACAGAGTTGTCACAGCGATCTGAAACTTATGAGAACTCTGTGGGATCGCAGAGAAATTTGGAAATTGTTTTGCCAATTTTTTGACATTAAGCTGAAGATCTCAGGGCGTTCTCACAGCGATTGAGGCGTTCGTTCGGAGTTCCCGGGGTGTGCTGATGCATTCCACTGCGAGCTAGGCTTTTTCGCTGCACACCCACTGAATGCACGCTGAGTTCACTGCATTACCAAAGCGTCCATACTGCGTGTTCCCAGATGGTATAAAAGCTGTGACATACGAAGGGGTATCAAAAAGTTTTAATTATCCCCAAGAAGTTATTGGGCAATCAGGATGAAATTTTGATTGTAACACCAGCGTTCCTTATTTAGTTAACAGACCAAGAACTATCTACTTCACTTTATTCAATCTTGTGCTAGTTGATCCTAAACACGAGTAACGCCAAGTTTAGAGAAGATTGAGGCGCGCAGTACTTAAGTTTTTGCAGTTGAAGGGTTGCACTCCCTAACAGATTTACGATGAGATGCAATCTGTTTGTGGTGATGTTAGCCCATCTAAAACACTGTTGTGAGATGGAAAAGGAATTTCCATGAGGTCATGCAAGTGGTGGAGGGTTGGTTCTCCACGAAATCAGGGGACTTCTATTCAGGCGGTCCGCACAAGGTCAAGAAACGGTGGGAGAAATGTCTAACTCTGGATGGTGACTATGTAGAGAAGTCTTCAGGACAAGAGAGCAAAATAAAGTTTCTACCCTGAATATGTCTCGGTGATATTTGGAACTTTTTGATACCCCCTCGTACGCACTCCTTTCTTTTTCTTTTCAACTAGTAAGCCGCTTTCACTCTGGACGTGAAACAAATTTTTCACACAACAGATTACGTTCAAAGTCAATGCAAATGCAGATAAGCAAACACTTTTGTTTAATGTATTTTATGACAGACAGTATTTCATGCAAATAATTATGTCAAAGAGTTTTTTGTTGTGTGAGGGAGGGAGGGCAGTCCATGAGCGACAGAAAGCATTAAGAGGACTGAAAAAGCCCGGAAGCGGCCGATTGCCATGTGTGTTTGTGTGGCTACTCGGCGCTTCAGCAACCCTACTGTTTGTCAGCCAGCCTTCTCAATATAAGCGGTCTAATTGCTCATAAAATTACAGCCAACGATGATTGCACTTGACATTATGGTGACACTGCAATGCCTAGTGTCCCCTCCCCCCCTTGTTTCAGCCTGCACCCCTCCCCCTGATACTGTGCCAGCCTCATTGGCCATGGTCATGCCCCTGGTGACCGCCTGGTGCCCTTTGTTTTATCTGTCTGCGCGGAGATATCCTGCCGTTCAGGCTTGTCAAGCCCTGGAATCGCTTTCTGCCAACCCCCATCCATCAGCGTGTCTGTTTGCAAGCCAGGCTGATGCTCACCCCCCTCGTGCCACAGTATACACATGCACTGGTGCCATGTATATGTTGGTTTTATGCGCACGAGTGTGTGTGTGTGTTTGTGTGTGTGTGTGTGTATGTGTGTGTGTGGCCCCTCCAGCTCGGACTTGTCATGCTGTCGTCTCCTTTCTGCTAATAGAGGCATGAGCAGCCGGACTGTGGAGCTGTGACAGATCCGCGGACGATTGTGGCTTCTGCCCCACCTCTGGCATTGAGATATTACCCCAGGAGCATTCTGTTACCCCTTCAACCCTGCCCTCAGACCCAGGGCTCGCCTCCTCCACGCTTAATTTCAATTAAATTTATGTCAAACCCCTTGTCTCTTGCATCAGGGTGCAAAATAAACTGCTCAGAGGTGTGGAGGGATACAACGTGGAATGAATACGCAAAGATTGCAGACTGTTAGTATCTTGGCTGTCAGTTAGCTCTGAATACAATGGCAGGTGCTCAATGATACATTTTCAAGCTGGTTAAAATTAGAAATGAAAGTTCATTGGCTGCCGTAAAAATGTGAATTAACTCAACTGAATGCGACTTGATTCAAATTGATGATAAACTTTGTTTCATCTTGCAATTAGTTAAGACGCTGCAAGTAAAAAAAAAAAAGAAGCTGAACTGTATTCCAGTCCTGCCCAGAAAACAAAATGACCACAGATGGACAGATAATCGTACTGATGGATATATCTCACCCGTAATTAAACTGCAGGTTGGGGGAGTGATAATGTGCTGCATCCTAAAATTTACGGTCTTCGAAAATTAATTGATCAAAGTGTCAATACTCTTGTGTCTCCTTAATTGCGCCCTCTCCCTTTCCAGCAACTAAAGGTTTAGGAGTAAGGTCTGCTTAGCTCTCTTCTCTCCCTTTCCAGCAACTAAGGTTTAGGAGTAAGGTCTGCTTAGCTCTCTTCTCTCCCTTTCCAGCAAGTAAAAGTTTAGAAGTAAGGTCTCCATAACACTCTTCTCTCTCTGTCCAGCAACTAAAGGTTTAGAGGTAAGGTGTCCTTAACTCTCTTCTCGCCCTTACCAAAACCTAAAGGTTTAGAGGTAAGGTCTCCTTAACACTCTTCTTTCTCTTTCCAGCAACTAAAGGTTTAGAAGTAAGTCCTCCTTAACTCTCTTCTCTCCCTTTCCAGCAACTAAAGGTTTCGAGATAAGGTGTCCTTAACTCTCTTCTCTCCCTTTCCAGCAACTAAAGGTTTAGAAGTTTGGTCTCCTTAACTATATTCTCTCCCTTTCCAGCAACTAAAGGTTTACAGGTGAGGTCTGCTTAACTCTCTTCTCTCCTTTTCCAGCAACTAAAGGTTTAGAGGAACGGTCTGCTTGACTCTCTTCTCGCTCTTTACAGCAACTAAGGTTTAGGAGTAAGGTCTGCTTAACTCTCTTCTCTCCCTTTCCAGCAACTAAAGGTTGAGAGGTAAGGCCTGCTTAACTCTCGTCTCTCTTTCCAGCAACTAAAGGTTTAGAGGTAAGGTCTGTTTAACTCTCTTCTCTCCCTTTCCAGCAGCTAAAGCTTTAGAGGTAAGGTCTGCTAAACTCTCTTCTCTCCCTTTCCAGCAACTAAAGGTTGATAAGTAAGGTCTCCTTAAGTCTCTTCTCTCCTTTCCCAGCAACTAAAGGTTTAGAGGAATGGTCTGCTTGACTCTCTTCTCTCCCTTTCCAGCAACTAAAGGTTTAGAGGTAAGGCCTGCTTAACTCTTGTCTCTCTTTCCAGCAACTAAAGGTTTAGAGATAAGGTGTCCTTAACTCCCTTCTTTCCCTTTCCAGCAACTAAAGGTTAATAAGTGAGGTCTCCTTAAATCTCTTCTCTCCTTTCCCAGCAACTAAAGGTTTAGAGGAATGGTCTGCTTGACTCTCTTCTCTCTCTTTCGAGGTAAGGTGTCCTTAACTGGTTTGATGTCTTGTATGCATCCCTTTTTCCAGGTGTATTCATTTGCATGCCCCACACCCTTGTGTTTCTGTGGTGTTTGTGTCACAGTCTTTTTGTGATATCACTAAAACATTTTTGTCATTTCAATTTGTGACTGAAGTTTAGCGCAAGCCTTTTCATGAACTGACTGGTTTTCAAATCTGACTGTAACATATATAAGCCTTATTTCTGTATAGCAGCGTGGCAGGATTGTCTTGCTTTAAGCCCTTACAGGCAGGGTAGGTAAGAATCTAAGGCCTGATCCACATGGAGATGGAGATTGAGATTTTTGAAAAAAAAGTCTTTTTTATTGTCTTTTCTAAAAACATCTCCATTACGGGATAATTTCAAAAAATACCTGCGTCCACACTAAGACGCTTAATAAGACCCAAAACGCTGTAGTAAATATTCCTGATCTGTGTGTGGTGCTGTATGGCGCTGTAGTGTTTCTACGAAAATTGACCAAAACCAGTGAAGGAACTTTACAGCGCCATACAGCAACACACACAGGCCTGGGGCAAAGAGGATACAAGACTTGGGCTGCATCCGAATAGACAAAAAAATTATTGCCTATCCACTAATTTCTAACCACTTTTCTTTAACCTTTGTGGAAAACGTCATAAGGGAAAGGAAAGGTGTTTAAGGGAATTCCTAATGGCTTAGGAAGATAAACGCACTCATTAGAGAATCTGAATGCGTTTACACTCGGCTATGTGATCATGAGTCCCCTGCCCATCATGTACTGAATGTTTCTTTATGCGATTGGTCAGATGAGTGGTCGCCGCTTGAAATATTGTAGCTGCACAGAATTGTGGGTTAGCTTTATCTCTTTTCTTTTAGAAAAGGATGGCTCTGTGTGCCCTATGCGAAAGGTGGTGAATTAGGAAACACTGTGAAACCTTTCCTTAACATTTGAAGAATTTGGCTGCGTCCAAATAGTCTTTTTTTGCTTAGGAAAGTTCCTAACCGCTAGAAAATGATCCAGATGTATTTAAATGGCAGCCATGATAAATGCGTTCAGATTCTTTAAATGTAAAGGAAAGGTTCCTACAATGCTTCCTAATTTATCACCTTTAGCATAGGGTACACTAAACCATCCTTTTCGAAAAGAAAGGAGGAAATGCCATCCTGCAATTCCACAATGACCGTCCATCCGCCCAATTATGAAATCAAACAAACATGATGGGCAGGAGGCGGGTGATTACTGTGCTGAGTGTAAGTGCATTCGTATTCTCTTAGTAGCACAATTCAGTAGGTCACAAGTGTAACTTAACTTTAAATTTGATAGCGAAAAGCGTTTACATGCTAGCAAATTATTCATCCCATTTTGACTTGAGTAGACTGCAAACTAGAAGCTAACTCTATTTTTTTCATTTTCCAAATAATATGACGCCGACATTTATGGGATACATAGGATCTCAAATTTGTGACCCCACCCTTCTTATAACTACAAAATATTAATACTAAAAGACAGACCCCATATGGGCACATTTGTGTAAAGCTTACATGTTAGCAACACATGTTCTGCCACCGGTAACCATATAACATTACACAAGTTAGCGTTTTCTTACAACATAGAAAGGTATATGCAAATACATATTTGCTAACGTAACTTACTTCCCTGGATAGACAGGGAAACTAATGTTAGCACTGGGATAACATGACCAACGTATCATAAATAGTTACGTTGGCAAAACAATTCGGGAAAACAACTAATCCTCCTCTAGAAACAAGGCAACAACTCACCTGTGCAACAGTTTCAGTTTAAGCTCATACGTGGCTAGCCTAAAATACGCACAGGGAGGAGAGGAGGTTTGTAATTGATTCTTTCCAACCGGACCGCGAGGGAACGATGGGTGGCATTTATCCAGGATTACAGCAGCTACAGATGACAGATCTTTTTCAGTCCATTATCACAAATCCTTGGTTATTTATTGCTGTTGGGGTGCAAAGAACATTTCAAAAAAATACAATGTATAACAAAAACAGTATATTTGATTATTATACCTACCTTGCCTTTAGGCTACCAGTCGGTTTGTGTCCACTAGTTTTGAAATATATTATGGTCTTCTTAAATTATTACAATTATGACAGTGAAATATGCAACCGCTCTTTGGGACTTTATTAAGAGGAACAAACTTCCAAGCCTTATTGTCGGTCTCAAGGATTAGAACTGCGTTCCTGTCAGCCTGCCTTGCCAGTTTGTTCCTCTGACCAGTTTACACCTCCCAAACCTTCATTGGTCTCCAGGATTAGGATTGCGTTTCTGTTAAATCCTTTGGGCATGCTGTCTTATACAGCACCCTCCATAATTATTGGCACCCCTGGTTCAGAAGAGTTAAAAGCCTTACAATAAATTCAATTTTTATTGCAGAAGCAATAAACTCTCACACTGAAAATTGTAGAAAAATGTAACCATCAACTCAAGTAAATTTTAAGGGGAAAAAAATCCCTGACTAAGAGATAATTATTTTTCATAAAATCACCTAACCCCTAACAATTCCTAGGAAATAAATGTAATTGAAGTATTTCTGTCATTTCTACAGTAGTTTGCCAAGTTGATCAGAGTATATAGGAACATTTAATTAGTAGGTCATCACTTCCTGTTTCCCTGGGGTATAAATATGACGTGACACAGAGGCCATTTCTCTTATCCACTCTTCGACATGGGAAAGACAAAGGAACACACCATTCAAGTAAGGTAATGGCTAAAAGAAAATAGCCACTCGCCTGCACCTGCCCATATTTACTTTCAGAGGAATCATTTAGAAGTTTAAAACAACTGGAACAGTGGTAAACAAGCCTGGACGAGGACACAAGGTTATTTTGCTATCACGCACAGTGAGGAGGATGGTAGGAGATATAAAAAGTTCTCCAAAGCTCACTGTTAAATAATTGCAACAAATGGTTGCATCTTGGGGCCACAAAGTCTCCAAAACAACCATCAGGTGCTATCTACATGCCAACAAGCTGTTTGAGAGGCAT
The DNA here is from genome assembly GCA_029721435.1 of Gymnothorax reevesii. Classification (NCBI taxonomy): domain Eukaryota; kingdom Metazoa; phylum Chordata; class Actinopteri; order Anguilliformes; family Muraenidae; genus Gymnothorax; species Gymnothorax reevesii. The sequence goes on from CM056582.1 coordinate 57,090,523, forward strand.
GCACGGAAAAAACCTTTTCTCACTCACAATCATAAACGCAAACGTCTGGAGTTCGCTAAGCGGTACTGGGACTTCTGTCTGAATCTGCTCCTGGAAGAAACTTATTTACTTTTATTTTTTCCTATTCATTCAAGCACGAACCCTGGAACAGGAGTGCGATTTAAAGAACTTGAAACTCATGAACTCATGAAACTCATGTACATTGTCCTACTCGAATAGAGTGCCACTGTTCAAAGTCCAAAATCCAAGAAGCAAGCATATTACAGCGCTGGGTCCCCTAGCCACAGTGTCTCTATGAACGTCTAACAGGCATAATATATACTACTATTTTCCTTTGACCATGTGCGCCCTTGGTGCAAACACTGTTCGCTCAGTATGTCCCCATATTGTACCCTAATACCGTCCCAATGCAAACTGCTGAGATCCAGGAGTACGGAATGCAGACCAGATTTCCATCTCCTGCTTCTTTAAAGAAGCATCACACAAAGCACAGAAGTTAGAAGTTATATCACAACATGTCTACAATAATTTTAACTTTTTTGTAGACAAAGAGTGTGCCTAGATATTACCAGTATCAAGCATACTAGATATTCAGTTTTTCCTGGAGTTTCTCATGATTTGCTCATGTATGCATGTGTATATTTTTGTATGAGTGTATTGTATTTGTGTTTGCAAGTGATAGTGTTTCTCTGTGGTTCGTTTTTTGAGTGTGTGTACATGTAAGTGTCTGTATGTATGTTTCTTCCTGCGTTTTTTTGTGTATTCTTTTTTGTGTGCAGTTATATGTGTATATTTTTTCATTTATGTCCATGTGGCTGGGCGTGTGGATGCAGTTGTGTGAGTCTGTATAGCGCGTATAGTGCATCTGTGCACATCAGCCACATGGTGCTAATCTGACACAGCCAGGCCTCAAAGGCTCAGTGATGTGTTGTGACAGAGGGATCGAGGCCTGGCGGGCGGTGACCACGCTGAACCATATTGCCAGGCTCCCTGGGGAAGGGGGATCAGCATGCCAACGTTACCAGAAAGTGCTAATAGGCGCAACACGTCTTGCTTTCGCACATTAGGGTTCGGCGGAGGGTGACAGATTGGAGCTGTGATACTGCCGAGTGGGGGAAAAAAGTCTCCACGCTGCACCGACTTATGTTGAGAATGGCTCAGATGGGCAACAACCCAACCAATAAAAGGCCAGCATGCACTGGCAGGCTCTTCCGCCCTTCAAAAACCACAAGACTCTATATGTAAAGCTAGGCTATCTATTGTATCATGACAGATGCTTGCTGAGCAGTTATTACAGTTTTTTTTTTTTTTTTTTATCTTTATAATTTATCATTTGTCACAATGGCCAATACCTGGACAGCATAATATATCACCACCTCATACGGTTACAATAACTTTGAGGTAATATATTCAGCATTTGGTTGCAGCATTCGCTAATGATCTATTTTTTTCAGGCAGCGCATGGATACAGTCAGACAGGTTCTGAAAGTGCATAATTGACAATTCCTAGAAAATGTAAGTGGCTCCAAAACGGCTGTTATGGTTGACTGATTTTACCAGAACTCAGTGGCAGTTTCTTCAAACAACTCTGTGTCCCCAGCAATCTTGAAGATTTATGTGAAATCCAACTGCTCTGTTCCGGCCTTAGAATTGTAAGTTAAGTAAAGACAGGTTTTAACTGCAGCTCCTCTAATTTAGAGCTGTATTTTAACAATCTTAAGTGCACAGTCTAAAGCTAATGGCACTACTGCATTAAGCGCATATTCAAATCCACTTTTGCTTGTTTAACAGCCAGTACATTGTGCGCAGAAGTAATGTGCATGGTTCAAAGGGGTTGTGCTTAGTCTCCTAATGACATCACATGAATTAAATCAGTGTCATTTCCCATGTCCTTCAAAAAAGGTGTGCTTGGGACAAGGCAGATTGCTATTGTAATGGAAGATTTCACGTGTAGTAGGAGGAAATGGATCCGCTCAAGTGTCAAGTAAAATATTTTGAGGCGTAAAAAAATATCCATGCACAGTGAATCCTCACGGTCACATTTGAAGAAAATGTATTAAATATAATGCAATTATAAAATGTCCACATAAATGTACTACTCCTGTACGTAGTTGTAGTTGGTTTTTTTTTTTTCAATTGAACCATTTAGTTTGTTTACCAACAACAGAATATTCAGCTTTTAAGGGCAACCGATCTTTACTGTTGAAACTAGCAAAGACACTTGCAAGTTGCTTGGTGCCATTTTGCACTGGGTGTAAAATAGAGCCCTCGGACGAGTAAAAACGCAGAATTTTTTTACAGTCATACAGTTGACTAAATATTTTGCGTACGTTTAAAAAAACTGATTTTTTTTTCAATATTATAAGCATTTTTCTCACCAATTTCTTGGAATATGACAGTATGTGAAAAGAGAGCAGAGGGTGGTTGTCTGTATCGTGTCTTTGTACTGAATGATAATTGGAGAATTAAGCCAAACAGAAAAGTGAAGAATCACTGTGCTTTTGTGTTGCTAATTCATCATCGTTAATGTTTAAAGCACATTTTGACACGAGCGCATTTTTTTAAATCAGTTTGGAAATGCGCAGACCATAATTCATTCACTCTAACCTTGCATATGTCCAGTGTAAACCTAGGTGAAGGCTTGAAATGTAACACAGGGCATTGATTGCAACAGAAATGTTTAGTTCTATTTTATTCAAGAAATCAGTTCCTGAATTAGTGCACAGAATATGAAAGTAGCATCGGTGATTCATACAGAGAGTGTCTCACCTTTCTGTCCAAATTCCTCACATGTTGAGGGCTTTGTGGTTCTGTGGTTGTAGGGAGATTCTGAATGATTCATGTAAGTTAATTCGCTATACCCAGGAGAACTGATGCAAAACTAGCACCTGATACCTAGAACTTGAACTTTGAAATACCACTAGGATAGTCAAAAAACTTTCGAGGTCTGAATGCCTACTTAGTGTACTATCCCCATTAATTTGGTAACTTATTTACAAGGCTTGTTCTCATTAAGTGGGTGACATTCATGACTTCATGCTTTTGCTTGACATGCCATTTATTTTCTTTGATTGACAGTTATAAAGCGTGTACACAGTTCATATTAAACACAAATGTATTTGATGAAGTCAGGCCACAGCCCTGTTTGAGATGGGAAACTGAAATATTGAGGTTTGTCAAAGCACTGAGGCATCGCCAAGGCAGACTGAGTGGCATGTGGGAGGGTTTTTCATCTGCGTGCATATGCCTGTGTGTGTGTGTGTGTGTGTGCTGTATGTATCAATTTGTGTGGTTATGGAATTAAAAGGGCAGTGGCAACTGAGTCACACAGTGTTTATGACAGCATAGTTCTGACACAAAGTGGAAAGAAACTTTGATTAATATCCAAAAGAGAAACTTCAGAAAAGTTTGAGGGCCCATTTCTTTTGAGACATTCAATTTCCACTAAAGAGGGCAATTACTATAAATCAGCTCTTGATGCGCACCATTTCTATTAATACTTTTTTTTTTTTTTGCATTCAAACACAGAAATCAATGCGCGTAACTAAAATAAATCTTTACTAGAAGAACTTTTGGAAATTTTTCTACGTAAATGCACACAATATGGTTTGATAACAGTATTAGAGCCACAATCAAAACATAATAAAATGGGTATTATACTTTATTGCATGTGCTCAGTGAACTCAAATCACTAAGTGACATCCCTGCCAAAGAATGCTCAGACAGATAGAGAAGCATGGCACCTGTGGACGGATGGACTTGGCCTAAATCAACAGTGCCCTGACCTACCCACTGCAAGTATTTTGGAAGATATTCTCCAGGAACAGTACAGAGGTGAAGGTCAGGAGTCAAAGGTTACATAAAATGTTATGTAGATGTTGTAGGTCAATTTTAGTTCTTGCATTGGTTTTCTTAACCTAACCTTCTTTGTTTTTGAAGAGCTTTCTTAAAACATTGGAAGATTTTTTCAGTAAGTTGAAAACTTGAAAAAGATCAAGGTCGGAAAAAGGTCAACGGTCACACATCAATGATACATTAAAAAGGCATACAGTGCCGTGAAAAAGTATTTGCCCCCTTCCTGATTTCTTATTTTTTTTGCATATTTGTCACACTTAAATGCTTCAGATCAGCAAATAAATTTTAATATTAGACAAAGAAAACCCAAGTAAATACAAAATGCAGTTTTTAAATGATGATTTAATTTATTAAGGGGAAAAAGCTATCCAAACCTACCTGGCCTGGTGTGAAAAAGTAATTGCCCCCTAAACCTAATAACTGGTTGTGCCACCCTCGGCGACAACTACTGCAATCAATTGTTTGCAATAACTGGCAATGGGTCTTTTACATCGCTGTGGACGAATTGTTGCCCACTCATGTTTTAATGTTTTAATGTTTTAATTCAGCCACATTGAAGGATTTTTGAGCATGAACGGCCTGTTTAAGGTCATGCCACAGCATCACAATCGGATTTAAGTCCAGACTTTGCTTAAGCCGCTCCAAAACTTTCAGTTGGTTTTTTTGAGACATTCATTGAGACATTGAGGTGGACTTGCTAGTGTGTTTTTGATCATTGTCCTGCTGCATAACCCAAGTGCGCTTGAGCTTTAGATCACCAACTGATGGTTGGACATTCTCCTTCAGGTTTTTCCGGTAGAGACCAGAATTCAGAGTTCCATCAATTACAATATGTCCTCCAGGTCTTGAAGCAGCAAAGCAGCCCCAATCCATCACACTACCACCACCATATTTGACTTTTGGTATGATGATCTTCTTATGAAATGATACGTTAGTTTTACGCCTGATGTAACGGGATGCTCTCCTTCCGAAAAGTTCAACTTTTGTCTCGTCAGTCTACAGAATATTTTCCCTAAAGTCTTGGGGATCATCAAGATGTATTTTGGCAAACGTGAGACGAGCCCTTGTGTTCTTTTTGGTCAGCAGTAGCTTTCACCTTAGAACCCTCCCATAGATGCTATTTTTGCCCAGTCTCTTTCTTATTGTTGAAGCATGATTACTGACTTTAAAAGTGAGGCCTGCAGTTCTTAAGATGTTGTTCTGGGTTCTTTTGTGACCTTACTGATGAGTTGTCAATGTAATCTTGGAGTAATTTTTATAGGCTGGCCACTCCTGGGAAGGTTCACCACGTTCCAAGTTTTCTCCATTTGTGGTTAATGGCTTTCACCGTGATTCGCCGGAGTCCCAAAGCCTTAGAAATGGCTTTGCCACCTTTTGCAGACTGATAGATGTCAATTTCTTTGTTTCTAATCTGTTCTTGAATTCCTTTAGTTTGTGGCATGACATGTTGCTTTTTGAGATCTTTTAGCCTACTTCACTTTCTCAAACAGGTTCTATTTAAGTGATTTCTTGATTCAACAGGAGTGGCAGTAATCAGATCTGGGTGTAGCTAGTGAAATTGGACTAATAAAATGTGGTTAATCACAATTAATTCATGATTTATTAAGGGGGGCAATTACTTTTTCACATAAGGCCAGGTAGGTTTGGATAGCTTTTTTCCCTTAATAAATGTAATCATCATTTCAAAACTGCATTTTGTATTTACTTGGGTTATCTTTGTCTTATATTAAAATTTTTTAATGATCTGAAACATTTAAGTGTGAAAAATGTGCAAAAAAGTAAGAAATCAGGAAGTAAGAAATACTTTTTCACAGCACTGTTACTAGCACTTATGGCCAACTTAGACAAGGAATATTCAAAGGCCTCCATCAATGTCAGAGATACATTCCGCAAACAAAGAACAGTTATGGTGGCTGCTGCTGAAAGTTCAAAGGTCAGAGGACACAAAAAAGCTAATAGCTATAAACCTTTGGTAAAGGTAATAAAAGCAGTGTGAAATGGTAAGGCTGTTGCACATAGTTACAGAGTAATGGATCCAGATAGACAGACATGGCCTCAACCAATGGTCCCCTAGCCAACTTGTCCGGTGGCCGGGGAATAAAAAGCTGTGGCGAGCACTGAATGAAGCACTGGTGTTATGCAGCTTCTGCTGATTAAACGCATTCTGGAGGTACATTTGTTTTTCTCTTCTTTCCATTAATTTTTCCGCCAGAAAGACTAGATAAACAAGCTTGAAATATTCAGATTCTCTACTGCAGGATCGCTAATATCTGGCCTGGAGACAAAACACAATGGAGGGATGGACAGATGGACAGGAGGACAAACGGAGGTATGAAAAGGCACATCTGCACAATGCAGTACATTTCATTGAGAAATACTGAAGATTTTAGGAAGTCTGGCCTAGAAAAGAACAGGATAGCTGATCTCCAGCCAGGAAACACAGATAGACAGGAGAGGAGGGACAGAAGTATAAAAAGGCACTTCTACACTGTAAACCGTATCCATGTATGAAATTTTATTGCAAATATTTCACGGTTTTAGAGTTCTGGCACGGAAAAGAAGCATTACGGTTGAATGGATACGAAGAAGGACAACACTCATCCCTGCATCCCTACCCACTTTGTGCTTAGGGATAGCAAACCCAGTCCCATTTGCAGACTTGCCCTTCCGCCAGTGATCCAATCCCACTTCCCACGAAGAGCTAAACTCTCCCCCATCACCCAGCTATTCATCCTCCCCCCTACTGCACTGTATCCCATCAGTGTCCCAGTATGCCCACAGGCTATGCTCCCTCTGCCTGCTGGGATGCTTCGCTCCATGTGTGGCAGTGTGCGTCCTGCCTTCAGTAGGGGTGAGCTTCACAGGTCGGCGGTTCAAACGCAGGTCACATCACATGATGATCATCCGCTAAATAACAGCTCAATGTGTTATCTACGGTCATTTGTTTCCTGCAAGGTCTCAGCACAAGTCTAGCCTGCTTCTCCCCCTTTGTATCTGTCAGCATTTGTTGCTGTACCTCTCTGTTTACTCTGTTTCTTTGTTTTTTTTTTTATTCTTTGTTGTGTCTCCACATTTCTGTGTTTACTTTGCCTCTCCCTCCAGTCTTTCTTTCCCCACTCTGTTGCCCTCGTTGTCTTATTACCTTGTTTTCTGGCATGTCCCTCTCTGCTCTCCCCTGCTACCCACGCCAACTGTCCCCCCACTCCTTTATCACCTTTTTCCCAACAAAGGAGTTTGACTCCGCTGCTTTTTTGCTCTGTTTCATACAAGCCTTTACAAGTCTTACGCATTTCCAATGCATTGATTGCCTTTGTTTTATGGTTCACAAGTATTTGTATGGCTCTTTTGTGTCATTGCCTTCTGGTTATGATTCTGCCCGATCAGGAGTTTTGGTACGTTAGATATCTGCCTTTTATCGACGTAGATTTTTTTCCAGTGATTTTGTACCGCAGTCTGGTTTCCTCTCGGATTGTCTGACCCAGATTTTTGGCTTTCCTAAATTGTATGAATTTCATACTGTTGTCTATGCCTGAATCCTGAGTGCTTCTTTGTCAGTATTGGTTAGTAGCAGTTATGTTCCAGACCTCCAATCAACCACCAACCACTGACATGTATACAGAAAAACAGATGCTGTAATCTACATTCAAATTTTTTTACCAGGTTATTTGGTAACGCTTTACTTGAAGGTATCGTCATAAGAGTGACATAACACTGTCATAACTGACACAGTCATGAACGTGTCATGAACATTATGTCAATGTCATAAACATTCATGACTCAACGCAACCCAAACAATGTCAACTTCTCATTACAAAAACCAAATGACACCTAATGAAACAGTCATAAACGTATTTGACATTGACATAATGTTTATGACACATTCATGACTGTGTCTTGTAACAGTTATGACAGTGTCATGTCTCTGTTATGACGATACCTTCAAGTAAAGTGTAACCTGTTTATTTGATATTTTCTGGTAATATATAGTGAGTGATGATAATCACACCAACGTCAATACAACTACATCCACTACTGCCGCACCACTTCTACAACTATTGATATCAGATGCTAACATTTGATGCCACTGTTGCTGTTACTGTAGCTTCACTGTTGCTTATAAATCATAATACATCATAGTCATTATTTATGGATATTCCCTTCCAAACTGCCACCATCGTCTATGCCATGCAAACTGTGGTCACTCACTCACTCGTGGATGTTTAGAAGGGATACTAAGTTGGGACATTTAGTGGGACTCATGCAAATTAAGCGTTGCCGATCTCAGTTGGTTTTGTGCAAGTTCTTTGTAATTTTGGGCATGTACATTGCCGATGCACAATCACTATCCATCTAAAGACAGAATGGCATAATCCTGATTTTTTTTCTAACCATTTAGACAGAAAATGACAGATTTAGCACCCAAACATCTCAAAATGCACAGGGTATCAACCTCAAATGTACAAATCATATCTGAAAGGAAGAAAGCCAGACCCACTGAAACGAACAGATTTGTCGATACGTAGAGTTATATTCATGTCAATGCTTAGTTCCCACTGTCAACTGTTCCTTTACGAATGCAATGATTGGCCGTTCGTAGCTGATTGTGGAACTTCTCTGAAGCTGCTTTCACAACGGACGCGAAACGAATGTTTCGCATGACAGATTACATTCAAAGTCAATTCAAAGACACTGAATTTCAACCACAGGGAAAAAGATGAAAATGTGTCCATTTTTTAAATAAATATCATTTGTTACGGAATTGCTTATGTTGTTTTTTTTACCCATTATACTAAGTTAATTTAATACCCATATTAATTACTACGATTATTACCTCTGTCAAATAAGTTATGCGATTGGCCCAGTTTGTTAGTTTGTTACTTGAGTTGATCGTCATGTTTGTCTGTTTGTTTGTATTTACTCTAGCGACCACAGTTCTTAAAATTTTGACCTTTAATTTACACCAGAAGAACCCATATGTCCAAGGTCGAAGGGGCTCGGTTTTGGAAGGTCAGGGTCAAAGGTTAAGGTCATCACAAAGGTCAAAAGCACATTTTGGCCAATATCTCTTTTTAGGAAAATGGCAGAAACATGGACCCTAGTGTTCAGTATTGTCTTTTGTTTTCACATTTTTGTATTACTCCACCAGTAATTTCATTAGTCTTTTTTGGGTAGTTAGTTGTATAATGCAAAAACTGAAGGACAGATTTGCTTGAAAATTTCACCAGAGGTAGATCTTATCCGGACTTACAGGTGATCATCTTTGGGAGAGGTCCGGATCTGGAACAGGGATTTTTTTTATTTTTATGCTTTTTTTTTTTTTGAAGAATTCTTTATTATAGTGACAGGGGGCAATCTCAATGATGCCAGAAAATATCATGACGTGATCTGGATCTGGATATCTTTCAACATATAAGGACTGAACTCACAAAAAATTGTTGTGTGTATGCATGTTGCTATTGTTAACCAACTAATAGAGATTGAGACTTCCAACAACCACTAAATTATTGTTGAGATAATATAGATTCAGTAACTGGATTATTGCTGCTGCTTCCTAAAAAGAACAAAAAAATGCAGAAAATCTTTTGCAGGGGTGCTGTCCAATTGAAAATTGCTCACTCTTGTTGAAGGTTTGCCATCTCTGATTGCTGTTGTTATGATCGCTATTATCATTACTGATTCTTGTCAACACGAGAACTTCTTCAACGGCCACTACTGCTAATACTACTCCAAGCGGAGGCTGGAGTGTTTTTGTTCCTCTAATCCTTTCTGATTTTGCAGTGTCTGCTGAGTGGTTTATCTGGCTGGCAAGGCCACCTAGTGGATATACTGGGACACGACACTGAGGGAATTGCTGGGAATGCGGAAAGGAGTCTGCGTTAGTTCTGTATTCATACCAAAGCACTACCTTTTTTAAATTATGATTTGATCAGACTGAAAAGCTGAAGCACAGGCTTGATTTTTAACTTCTGCTATTTTTAACCAGTCCAACAAGGTTGTGTGGATTGGAAGGAGCTCACGAGGGTGCAGGACAGGAGTTGATGCAGGAAAGGGGAGACAGGTAGTGACTGTGTAGGTAATCTGTAGTGAAATGAGACCACCTGGGGAGATGTGCCCATTGTCGCGAGACATTACGTATGATTTAGACCATTCTTCCTGACCCGGGGAGGTGTTCTGTTCTACAGTGACAAAGTGTATCACCGTGTTCAAAAGTGCCATTTGGTACAAAAAATGTTTGAGCATTTTTGGTGAAAAGTGTTTTGTTTGCATTTTTTTGCATATAACTTTACCCGCAGCAAAATAGAGCAATTTTAATGCAGTCACAAAATTCATTTGAATTCTGCGAGGGAATTGGTGATCTTCCGAAACCCTAATGGTAGAAATATGAATGAGTACTGTGAACAAAAACACTGAGGTTCAGGTACCCCGAAGCTCAGAGGCCAATGTTTCATTTCTTCATTCATACGCTTCAACAGTGACTCTGCTATCAGGCATTGTTACTTGTGATCACTGCTCCAAAGGCGATATTTAAAACAGGGGATTATATATTAAAGTTTGTTACTTCATTAAATGAACGAGCTACAGAGAGCTAAATGGAACTCTAACAATTGCATGCATGTGACAATAGTGAAGTAAATGACCGTGAAAACATATCAGCAAAGCCTGTGTGATAGCCCGCTGTGTTCAAAAATGGCCACATTCAGAAATGAGTAGTCGACATGAAAAAATAAACTTGTTAAAGTAAAATCATATTCGCCTGATATTGTACAGTAAGTCAGTGGTTCTCAAAGTGGGGACCAAAGGTCCTTGAGGGAGTTCCAGGTAATTTATTTTCACAATAATTCCATTCTCAAGTACCACACTGACAGGATGTTTGAATAATTTGGTCACAGGTTTTATACTCTTAAAACAATGAGGGATGCTGGGACTAAATCTTGTCAAATTGGGGGCCTGTGGACTTACCGTGCCAGTTTAGGGGTTCTTCACAAAAAAGTTTGAGTTCCACCGCAGCAAATCACAACTAAACTGCTGCTTTGCAAGTCTTGGCATTCACAGCACACCCTTATGGACATGCTCCTATTGTGAACGCCTTTCATTTATGGTTCAGGCTTCACAGTTGTAATTTGTATTAACTAGTACTGGGTTTGGTTGTGATTATTCATATCATAAATTATATGAACAGCCTCTTCTGAAATCTAATACTAATACTAGTCAGTATAGTCTCGGTAGGTATACTGTATTTATAATACTCAGTTTATTTGCTTCTCTTTTTTTTTTCTTTAGGCTGGCCTACATCTGATAATGTCCGTGGTTGAGTGAGAGAGAGACTGGTGAAGTTACACCATTGGTCGGACAGCCGACTGTATTTTCCCTGTAGGCTGCTGCTCTTTCATACTGATTTGGCCCAAACAGTTTCTATGATGTCCTCAGGGGGCATAGTCAGCAGACCCACATGATAACACTCAAACAACAATTTGTTATGATCCATGATTTCTGCCTCTTCTGGTTTAGGTTCATTTCCACTTGATTGGTTTAGTTTATGCAACAATGTGCATAATATGGCAGCTAATACAGAATGCATAAACTAAACATACCAAATGGAAATAAATTTAAACCAGAACAGGCAGAAATCACAGATCATAACACAATCATTATTAAGATCAATACAGAAAATTAATTAACAATCTAAAATTCAGGAATGGACATAATAGAACATACCAATCACTATCCCTGTAACAAATTCCAATCAGTTACCATATACCATGAACAGTCCAGCCATATTTTACATATATTATAATAATATTATTATATTATATTATTATATTAGTGTTGATCTAGTCTTGTTTAAAGAAATTTCATACGTTTTAAAATGTGCCAGCACTGACATAATGTAAATTGAATTGTTGTGCTAAAATATGCAAAATGCCTGGATTTTTAACCTGAGGACTTTTCATAAATTTATTTTCATAACATTTGAATTTAGAATGCAATACAATATATTCTCACTGGGAGTTAACATTTCACAGTACACGTAATACAAAAAGCACAAACTTCCAATTCAAATAAAGTCAAAAAAGGTTTTTTTTTTTTTTTTTTTAAAGCTGTTATCAAATTTCTGTTTACTTTTTTTAAGTGTGACACTGAATGAGAAATTGATGTCAGTTACTTTTTGTCTCCTTACAAAAATAGACATATCTTTATGACTGATTTCTTTTGGGGGAGCAATTAATTAGCAGTTATGCCTGAATAACTTTGAACATATTGGCGGAGGTGAAATCCTGTGAAGGGACGTGCAAAAAAAGGCTGCCTCTCTCACACTGTTTCTGTTGCAACTTACAGAGAAGTCTGCCACTGAATTTTTTTTACTTAAGCAAGAATAACTACATAATTAAAAGTTCCCAGAAGACAGGGAAATGCCTGGTAATCATTGTTTTGTATACACTTTTTTTAACTCACTGTAATCTCTGAATGTAACTTCCAATGCAATTGCATAACAAGGAATTAAAGTAAAATACGGGATTGATGATGCACCTACGTAACCCTACTTCTATAATTGCGCCGGTGCGGACAGTGCGTCTGTCTGTATTTCTGTTTGTCTGTCTTTCTAGGGTGAAAATGCTTACCATTGCTCCAATTGCCTACAAAAGCTCTGCTCAGGGGTCTGGGGTAAATTTGGTCGCACCAAATAAATACAGATATAGTTGTACTATATTTTATGGGTGGAGAGTCAGTGGGTTTGTGTCCTGTGGCCATCAAAGTTGGGTCAAACTTCATGATGGATGATTTAATAGCCCTAAGAAGAATTCTTGGAACCCTTCATGAAAATAAGCAGAATAAATTATATAAAATGAACAACAATCATCAATAAGCCAATATAAGTTTGACTCAGAGATTAAGCGAAAAACATTGATTATGCTGTAACAACCATGCATGTCAATGTATACGTGAAACCTGACTAGACCACTCTTTGAATTTCACCCCAGCAATGGGAATCATAGATACAGTATATAGCATGTAATTTTCTAGACCAAATGCAGAGTTAGAGTACAATCCAGCAGTAGGTATATCGATAGTAATACAGTATTGACAGAGGGACGGAGCCCAGAGCAGAGTAATACAGTTCAGTTCAGACTTAACAGGCTGAGGGCAGGGGCGTGTCTGTGCCCTGCCAGTGGCTATCCGGGATGGTATCCAGATGGAGAGCACACTTCACCAGAGCTGATCTGTTTGATGGCCAGAGCGTGGAGTTCTGCAGGAATGTGGTCCCTTTCTTCATAACCACAGAAGGCTTCGGATGTTGTTCCTAATAAACTAGGCAGATGAACAGGCTGAGGTTTGAGTAAATGGATTGCGGTCTCAATCCTGGGGGCTGCAAGTAATGACTTTGTTCCCATTAATAGAAAAAGAAAGAGAACTTCCGTATTTTACCATCATTAAACATTACAAATAATTTCCAACGACAATAAGGTTTCTTTAGGAACTGCTGGTTGCTAAAGGTCATGTGGTCAGCAATAATTCAGCAACTTGCACACTCAAAGTAAGGGGTAAATGAAGTGCCAACCTCCATGTGAGGGAAGGGCGACATGAATGCTACACAGCTGATGAGGAAAGCACACGGGATGTAGACCAATTAAAAGAGACAATACCAGGGCTGAACCGGGACCAAAAAATGGCCCTGGCATTTTTTGACAATGGCAGCCCACCATGATTATTCAAACAATATACACGCACTTTGCGCTGTTACGAAAATTAAAATAAAGCTACAAATAAAGTAAAGTAAATAAATAAATAAAGCTGGAAGAGAGTAACCATGCTAAAAGACCAATACGCTCGAGCTGCCAGATAGCTCACTAGGTTCAGGCACTATGTTACAGTGCAGAAGTGACTATTACAACGCGGGTTCGAGCCGTGGTCGTACCAGCCGGCAGTGGTCGGCAGCTTATTCAGCGTAGCGCACGATTGGCCATTGCGCTACAGGGATTCAAATTGGGAAGGGACTGCCAGGGAAGGGCATATAGATAAACAGCTTTGTTCGTTGTTCAAGCGCCTCCTGTTGGCCAGACGGGCGCTCGTCAGGAAGATTCAAAGTTTGTTCATGTCCGGGTATCCTCCGCCCTCGTTCTGAACTTGCGAAGATTCAACCAATGAGTGTATACAAAGCAGTGGCTGACAGGCACGTGCTTCGGAGGAGAGCCGTGAACTGTCTTCACTATCCTGAGTTGGCTGCAAGGGGTCGCATACGAGCAAGCGTTGTACATAGTTCGCCAATTGGGCATTCCAGATTCGGGTGGGATTGGAGATGCCAAATTAAAAAAAAAAAAAAAAATCAATACGCTCTTTCACTATTCACAGAGAGACTTCCATTTAGGGAGAGATGGCCACAGGATACACAATGTCCATCTTCAGGTCCTCAAAGCTCCTCAAAATGGGACCTTAACGTGTGAAAAACAGAGAGAGAGAGAGAGAGAGAGATGGAAATGTAAAAATTTCCAGGTATCAATCCTGATCGAATACAGAGTTGTCGGGGAAAAAAACTAGGTTGATCTCCATTCTACCATGATATTTTAGTAATTTTACGTGGATTATTTCACTATGCTGACTCCAATAGGCTCACAATATGGCGCTCATAATCGGATGTGGGTGCCTTGCTTTTCCGGTTCCCGCTTCTCAGCATGTAAATGGCACATTTCATAAAAAGCCTTGTTTTGCTCCTAATATTTTGCGCCACTGATGCGGTTGGAATTATTGAAAACAAGTCAAAGATCAAAAGTGCGGTTGAGAGGCACAAGTTCTTCGAAAATTTAATTTACATTTGTGATGGTTAATGATCGTGGCGCTGAGGCAAAGCTAGCAGGTAGCAGCTACATGGCTAAGTTACTAGCTAACTTTGATCATAATTAATTTAAAGGAACATTACCTAAAGCAAAGTTCTACGGATTTTATTTTGGTTGTATTTACAGGAAGTTGTCTGTTTTCTGTGTCATGTGATACAGGGAAACTTTCGTTGCTAGCTGTCCATTAGCATGTTGGCTACCTTTCTAATTTCGTAAATGGCAGTAATTTCCTCAGTCAGTAGGATTTCAGGTCCAGCTGGACCTACGACCTTAAATCTTACTGACAAGCAAAATTATGCTGCATTCAGTAACACTCTAAAACCAGTCGTGTCGTGAATTAAGTCGAAGGTACAAGGAAGGGTCATTTGGACAGTGAGGTCGTGAGGTCAAAAGAACGGAAATCACCAGTCTTGTCTCAAAAACACGGCTCGTGGGACGGGTTACCGAATGCAGCATTAGTGCCATTTATGAAATTAGGAAGATGCTAAACCTGCATTGGCTATCGCCTGGTAGCTACACCTGTCAGGCTTGATGGATGCAAGAGAGTACGCTGGCTTGGATAACAAACCATAACTTCAGACAATCAGTGTAAGGTTGCAAGCTGTAAGTTTGAACTACACAAATTTTGTGTTGGCTAGGTCAGATAGCGAAAATATTCCCCGTTTCATCTTCAATCATGAAACTTGCTTTACTTATTGCCAATAAAACTTGTGTCTCTGTTTGCCGTCGTATATGAGCTTAGTCTAAACATTATAGCTAGCAAGGTGTTCATGATAACCAGGTGATAAAGATCTCTGAGGAAAAGCAAGGAACTTCACAGACTCGAGGTCCATAAGTCTGCGATGTGACACGTTTCACTGACATGTAAGTATTACTAGTACTGAACGGAATGCCTCGCTTCACTATGTTTACAATGAAATCTGAGTATATATAATGCCTGTGATCCACTTACGCTTTGAAGGCTTCCGCATGCAAGCAATCGTGGCCAGTCAGAAGCTTTCGGAAGTGCCGGGAACCATCTGAAAATTGCGAAAACAATCGTAGAAAGTCAGAGTGGTTAGGGTAAAAAATTTATCCCATGATCCACTAACGCGAGCATTTCCAATTGATTTTTGCCAACGTCAACAATAAATACAGCGATTGTTTTTGTAAGCGGTTTCTAATTGGCTAATTGCTGAGGAAATATTCGCCACCTAGTTTGCACTTGACCAACCGATACTCCCGCATCCCTCCAACAACTCATACCTTCCGACAAAATCAAACTGGTCTGATTTTGTCGGAAGAGGGATCCGAGTGTTCTGATCCATTCAGAACCTCTCTTATTCAAGCGGAAGGGTCGGTACCGGTTGGGAGTCATGATCCATCTACGTCTTGCACGTGGGGGTCGAATCCGAGAAGAATCAAAGACTTCTCATTTATCATATTGTCCCTAGACACATTGGGGTGGTATTGTTCTCGTTGTTTAACTTGTTTAAAGTTTGTTCGAAACATGCCAGGGACTGCTAGCAAAATGATGGGACCGTTTGAGATATGACTGCTGTCCCGCATAAATTCTCACTTTACAACAAAGATTATATTGCCCAAGCTATATGACAATGCTCTGATGTCATAATTTGTTAATAGCTTACTGGTTCCTGCTTCAGTCGTTTCCTGAATTGACCATTTTTCATTCAAACTGTCGTTATAGCCTCGTACCATGGTTGCCTATCTCTTAAGATTTCAAGAAAAAAGGGGGAAAACACATTTTTTTAGGCTGCACGAAAGAACAGGCAGCCAATATCGGAATTTGGTAAAAAATAAATAAATAAAAATTAACCAAGGCAATTATGCTGAGTGGCTTATTTATAAATAATTTTTATAAATAATGCTCAGAACAGATGCTATTCTTGGTCAAATGCACAACTCCGTGTTGTGTTTCACAGTGAAGATAAATGTCCAGCTTTCAGTTGAAATTTTTGATTCATACCACTGATCTATATGTATCAGTGATTAATACCCAGAAGAGCCGTCACTACTGCGGCATAAAGCTTGGGCGTTGAGTGAATACAACGTTTTTCTAGTTCTCAAGCTCAATTATTGTTTATGGTCATTTCTGATTAAAGAAACGGAGGAAGGTAAATTTGGTTGATCGCGGAGAGTCAGAAAAGGTAATTATATGTAATTATGCACAAATGACACGCAACATTAAACCTTGTTTGCCTCGCTTACATTGTCCAACATTGCTCTGTCTGAGGAAATAGCAAAGCATTACATTCGTTTTGTTAGACTTATGTGTCAGCAATATGTGTCACATCGTGGGCTTTATTGACCTTGAGTCAGTGTCGGCGGCAGAACTAGATTTGAGGGATCACAGATGCATCCTTTTTTTACCAACAGTTAGTCCTGCCTAGTTGTCAAGAAGGGAAAAGATAGACAAGTTTTCAATCATAGTAATGATCCATTGGCAATTGAAGACATGGCCTCTCTCTCCCCCTATGCAGTCTAACTGCGGTGAAATGATGGGCTAAATTCAGAACTGAAAAATAATTTACTTATTAACAGGCCTATACTTCATGAAAGAAAAACTGCTCTGACAAATGCTAACCGGAAATACAAAGCGCGTACATGGGCCTATTAGAGAAACGAGCTGAAAAAAATCCACGTCAACACAACGGAAGTGCTCCGAGCCGCTAAGGGGTGCGCCAACTGGAACAGAATTTATTTATGATCTCATGTGAATTGTAACAACTTTGCCATTCCGTTAGCTAGCTAGTAAGTTCGCTGGCCTAGATAACAAATTGGTGCATATTTCGCCGATAAAATGTTGTCTAGCCTACTTAGTTTGGCTTATCTAGCTAGATATCAAGTTTTCGAACGAGTACTAATTTACACCAATAGGCAACCTTCGATCTTAAAGATCATGGTATACACATTAAATGTTCTAGTTCAGATGAGTCCGCATATGACTACACAATCCAATTCTAGAACAGCAGCGCTTGTTGCATTGTTCGCAAATAAATGCATCATCATCATTTGCATCTGCATTTATTGGAGGCTGTTTTTTTTGTCCTGTTCTCCTCCTTTCTTTGTATAAGGGCTTGTTCATATCTCTTTGCTCCCATGGTCACCTTTTCTTTCCAAATAGAGTGTTGTATTGCGCATTCTTCCCAGCTTTCTACATTTATGTCAAAATATTTCATGTCGCGCTCACAATTATCGGAATATCTCAACAGCGGACGTCCTTGCCTCCTGGAGCCATCGCGAGTTTCACAAAAAAAAATTGCCTTGGGAATGTGACTATCATCCATCCTTTTGACGTGCCCAAGCCATCTCAATCGCTTCTGCATTATCACAGTTTCCACGTATGTTAACCCTGATCGCTTAAGTATCTCTGTATCTGGTATCTTTTCTTGCCATTTAGCTTTTAAAATCTTTCTTAAACACCTCATGTGAAAACTGTTTAGCCTTTTAATGTTTTTTGCATACATAGTCCATGTCTCTGAGCAGTACAGCCATGAAGAAAGCATGCAGGTCTCATATATACGGATCTTGACCTTAGTATAGAGCTTATTATTTTTCCATGCTCGTTCCTTTCATGACACAAAATTCATAGCCGCTTTACCGATTCATTTTGTTATTTCATCGTTTAGATCTAAGTTCTTTGTTGTGTGAAACCAAGGTAGCAGAATTTATCGACACTGTCAAGCCTACTTCCATCTATAGTAATTTCAGAATTTAGTCCCGCAGATCCCTGATGCATCACCACTGTTTTCTTTAAACTTATCTTGAGCCCAAAACTCCTGCATGACTGCGAGAATCTGTCCAAAAGCCTTTGCAGTGATTCATCCCTGTGACCAACTAGCGCTGCATCATCGGCAAAGAGAAGTTCACGCACAGTTGATTCTCTCACTTTGGTCTTTGAACTGAGTCTAGAGATGTTAAACAGTCTACCACCATGTCTAGTTTTGAGATAAATCCCTTCATCATTTCCTTGGAGTGCATGCATTATTACATAAGAAAAGTATATATTGAATAAAGCAGGAGCAACGACGCACCTCCATTATTAATTGCGAATACCTTGGATTCTTCGTTTTCATAGACAACTGTTGCCATCATACCTGTATGGAGCGAGCAAATTAAGTTTAAGAGCTTTTGTGGACAGTAGCGATGTAGTCAAGATCGCCTTAGCCGAGACCAAGACACTACCAAGACCAAAAGGTAGCAAAACCAAGAGAAGACCGAGACCAAGACCAAGACAGACCATTTCGAGACCAAGACCAGAGCAGTACGAGACCAAGACCGAGACCTAGACCAAAAAAAAGTGTTTCACTTCACTGTAAGCATAAGCAGTGTTTGGGTGAAATAACAGCGTGTAGCAACTGCTAAACAGCTATTATTGCCATTTCAGAGGATTGAGACTTTATAAGCTTTTAATTTTTTTTCCTGTAAGGGATTGGTATGGTTACACAGTCCAAAATCCATTGTCACCATTCCGGAGACTTTAAACATTTAAGATTTCCATCCAAAATGAATAGCAGCGGGAGGAGATGAACAAACAATGGGGAAACAAATGTAATGGGTTTCATTCAGATTTTTGTCATATGGGGTGCCAAGTTCACGAAGCTGGAAAACAGATTCCCTTGCATGAATTTTGGGGTCTTCTGAAACCAGTGAATAGCCTGCCTAGCTAATTTTATTCGGCAAGATTGATATCGGTGGTAATGATGAAAGTTACTGTATTACTATAATTGTAACTGGAAAAAGTAATTGAACCAAACCCTGGTAGCGGCAGTCTCGGTCAGGGCGATTTGACAAAATCTGAACGCAACAGAAACTTTTTTTCTTTTTTATTTGGCATATAGTTTCGCCGTTTATTTCTGTATGATTTTCCGAGGGCAGTCAGCGAACGCAAGGTCACAAGACGTATTTGCCACTAACGTGTCTTTGTCCCCTGCCACAAGATGTGAAATCGTGTCAAAATGAGCAATCTCTCGGTGTGACCTTGACAGTGTCGCAAAGGTCGCTAAAATTGACTGGCGCCGGGGTATCACCCTAATACATGTTGACATGAAATTTGAAGGAAATCCGTCAATTCGTTCTTGAGATATCTCGCTGACAAGGATTCGGTACGTACGGACGGACGGTCGTGAATACTATGTCCCGCCGCTTTGCGCGTTCTACGCAGTGGGGGACAATGAAGACTGCACATCTACTTTCTGCATTGTTTAAATCCACTTCACCCCAACCTTGAGCTTCGCTGATTTACGCTAGAAAGGCCGCTGGATGTGACGGGGGATGTTCGTGAAGAGCCATAACTTATTTTCTGCGCTTGCCTGACGCACAGGACTCAAGCCAACTCCATAGTACACACTGTAGTAGAAGCGTCTGTCTAGTTGCATCGTTGCTTGGAAGTGCGTCCATATTAGCCCTTGTAATCACTTTCATACGCAGCCAGATAGCTCCCTGAGAAATCGATGCTTGCACCTGGGTTGGTTTACCTGAAAATCGTTAATTTTCATATCTTGGAGTCGCATTGCTGATAAATGCCATTTTTACGTGCCTTTATTTGTAGTTTTTCCGATTTGTTAATCTGTTATATTTGCCGTCACTGTAGCAAATGGGATGATTTTACCCATTAAGTGAATGATCAGTGTTAATCTTGAAGACTAATCAACCTTATAAATGACCTCTTAAGATAGGCTGTTTGGTGTGTCAGACTCAGTAGATAGATAGGCTGTTAGGTGTGTCAGACTCAGTAGATAAGTGAATACGTGGCCACTGAAGTTCGGTCACATACCCACTGAAAAAGACGGAAAGGATAGATCAAACGATACAATTAGCAAGTCATTAGTAGAGTTCAGCTTCATGCATAAATTTTTTTTTGAGATGACAAAGCGCAGAAATAATACGACCGCGCTGAATTCCTATTGCATGCCTATTAGTTCCTTTTGCCTGTAACGTAACATCCCGCTTCGCAGCAATAATGATAAAATATTTTAAAAATAGGCAGCTCTGGTTATGAAGCAGTTATGAAGCACTAAAATGAGGCACTAAAATCGTGCTTCGATTCGGTCTGGTAGATAGGGATCTTACAATAACCAGCGTTATATTGGAAGTGAGTTTTGTTACCAAATGTTATGCAATATATAACATGAGGCTAGGTTAGTTTAGTGTCGCAAGCCAAAGAGTCTCACCAAACGTTAGCTGTATAGCTTACGCTCTGCTAATATCACGTTCACGTAGCTTAGCACTCATATAGACATTTACACACCTTGTTCTCCTGGCTTAACAAGAGAGGATGTTTGAGCTCCTGCTTCTGCTGTTATTCGCTTATTATTTTCTCACACTAACTGACTGTGCGAACTGAATTTGACAAATCAAACCCACAGAGACTGAATGAGGCCGCATTTGGAAGTATTTTCAGGAATAAACCCTCTCTAGTTAGTCTTTCCCGCCTCTGTTCATTGAAGATTGAAAAAAAATACAGCGATGTGCGGACTCGCTTTACTGACGTTCAGTCATGTGGAATTTATATTTGTCATGAAGCAATTACATTAGCTAGTGCTTGAAATTTTCTTCTCGTCACTGATGGATTTTATTTGTCAATGAGGAAAATGACGAGCGGCAGCGAGAACCCCGAATAAATGAATTAGCTGACATTTTTACTGATTCACTGGACTAATTCTTTGCACATACGTTGTGAGACAAGACTAGACAGGGAGACCGCGAAGGCAGGGAAAAATATACATTGTAACATGTTTTTAAAAAAGATGCTTCTTATTGGCTGCATTTAAAGAAGGCTGCGTAGTAATAATGAGGCTGTACTAGGACCAGCTGCTTGCCTGGATTTTGAAATCCCCTCAAGACCGTTATGTCCGAGACAAAGACAATACCAAGACCAGAGAGTGTCAAGACCAAGAAAAGACCAAGACCAGAGAGTGTCGAGACAAGACCAAGACCATGTAAAAGTGGTCTCGAGACCAGTATCGAGACTAAGACCGGTCTTGAGTACTACAACACTAGTGGACAGCTAAGTTTCCCGAGAACAATGTATAATCCTTCTCTACCGACTGAATGGAAAGCCTTTGTAAGATCAATACATGCCATAAGCAATGGGATACGCTTTTCCCTGCACTTCTCTTGGAGCTATCTGACTGAAAACACTATATCTGTGGTAGATCGCCTCTGTTGAAAGCCACATTGACTTTCAGGGTAGATGTTTTCTCCTAAAAGCTGTAATCTTGGAAGCAGGATACGACTAAATATTTTACCAATAATGTTCAACAAGGAGATGCCTCTATGGTTGTCACATTCACCTCTGTCACCCTTGTTCTTATATAGTTGTATGAATCGTGCATCTTTGAAATTTTGTGGGACGTCCTCTTCTTGCCAGCAGAGAAGTAAAACTTGATGAATTTTGGTGAGCAGCTGTTGGTCAGCGCATTTATAAACTTCAGCTGGTATGCTGTCTTTTCCAGATGCTTTATTTTGCAGTCATCGTAAAGGGACACCCACTCTGCAGCTACAGACTCCAATACAGAACAATACCCCCAGAGTCTTCCGAGAGGGGGGGAGGATGAAAGACTCACGCGGACAGATTTATTGGTATCGACACGGCTAGTTCAATCAACTTTGACTGGAACAACGGCAGTTGTAAAGTGCTCATGCGGAAAAGTGTGTAAAAACCTGCATGGATTGCGTATTCATGAAGCAAAATCTGGATGTAAAAGGGCGAGAACTCAGCAGCAACGCACAGATAGCACATCTGGTGAGACAGAGAAGGATCCTAGTCAGGAAAGAACCCACAGCACTAGGGACCTTTTAGCGGCTGAGGAATCAACTAGCAGCAGCCAGGATTTGTTAGCGGACCAGCAAGGAGATAGCAGCGTCTTTGAGGAAGACCCTCAACCATCGACCACACAAACCGAGGTGATCACAGACCCTATACCGCGCTCTACAACTCAGAGTTACATTGAAAGGAAACCAAGAATCGCATAGCCCAAGACAACAGACAGGCAAGCCTGGAAAGAGCTAGATGAAGACCTGACCATCATTTTGGACTCATCATTGCATGGATCAGCAGTCAGGAAGTTAGGGAGCCTGTCAACAATCATTTACGCTGTGGGAAGGGAGAGGTTTGGCCTGGAAAACAAAAGAGCCCCCAAATGCGAGGCACAGCCAAACAGAAGACAGAAAGAGATAAAGAAGCTCAGGCTGGAGTTACGCCAACTCAAGAAGATATACAGGAAATCAAGTGCATCTGAGAAGGAAGGCCTCCATCAACTATGCAAGGACCATAGGACATGTCTTCTGTCCTTAAGGAAGGCTGATAGAACAAGAAAGAACATGAAAGAGAAAGCAAAGAAACAAGCTGAGTTCATTGCTAACCCATACAAGTTTTCAAAGAAGCTTCTCAAAAAGGAACGCTCAGGAAAGTTAGAGAGTAGTATGGAAGAAATTGAACAGTACTTAAGGGAAATGCACTCTGATCCTATGAGGACCCAACCCCTTGGTCACTGTCCACACATTGAACCAGTTCCTGTTCCTACCATTCCTCTAGCCAGCTCAGAACCAACATTCAAAGAAGTTCAAGAAGTAGTGAAGAAAGCAAGATCAAGTTCAGCTCCAGGACCGAATGGTGTCCCATACAGAGTCTACAAGATGTGTCCTGGGCTTTTGAGGAAACTCTGGATCCTGCTAAAACTTGTGTCGAGGAAAGGTAAAGTACCAGATTGTTGGAAACAAGCAGAGGGAATATTCATCCCAAAGGAGAAGAATTCCAAAACGGTGGACCAATTCAGAACCATCTCTTTACTGAATGTCTAGGGAAAGATCTTTTTGCTGTCCTAGCCAGGCGGATGACATCCTACTTAACAGCAAACAAGTATGTTAACATTTCAGTTCAAAAGAGTGGAGTTCCAGGTTTCTCGGGATGTGTGGAACACACTAGTTGCATCAGCCAGCTTATAAGGGAAGCAAGAGTGAATAACAAGGACTTGGCAGTGGTTTGGTTGGATTAAGCCAACGCATATGGTTCCATTCCACACAAGCTGACTGAGGAGGCCCTACAGCATTACCATGTTCCCGACAACATCAAGGGGATTATCACCAACTACTTTGATGGAATGCATCTGCGGTTTTTTGTAGGAGATAAGATGACACAGTGGCAGAGGTTGGAAAAAGGAATAATTACCGGCTGCACCATCTCCCTGGTACTATTCATTATGGGAATGAATCTCATCATAGAAGCAGGAAGAAGAGAAACACGAGGTCCGAAAACAGCTTCTGGAGTGTGCCTACCATCCAGCAGGGGATTCATGGATGACATGACACTGAAAACAACAACCCCTGTACAGGCCAGGTGGATGCTGACAGCTCTAGAGAGGACTGTTTCCTGGGCCAGAATGAAATTCAAGGCCAAAAAGTCCAGAAGCCTCGTTATCAGGAGGGGGTAACCAAGCCAGAGATTCACACTCCAAGTTCAAGGAGAAAACATTCCATCGATCATGGACAACCCAATCAAGTGCCTGGGGAAGTGGTACGATGCAAGCTTGAGAGATATGAACAGAACAGCAGAGGTGAAACTCCAGCTCCAGGAAATCCTGAAGCAGATAGACCAGACAGGACTACCAGGAAAGTTCAAGGTATGGCTGTACCAACATGGACTTCTACTAAGACTCATGTGACCTCTTATGCTCTATGAAATCGCCAGTACAGCAGATGAAGGATGGAAGAAGACCATCAACAGACATCTGTGGCGATGGCTAGGCGTACCACCAAGTTTTACTGCCATTAGCCTATACGGGAGAACTAATCAGCTGCAACTTCCCATCTCCTCAGTCGTTGAAGAGTACAAAGTCGCCAAAACAGGACTGGTGATGACATTCAAGGACTCAAGAGATGAGATGATCAGGAAGGCAGGCATAGAAACCCGCACAGGAAGGAAAATGGTCAGCAAGTCAGGCAGTGGAACAAGCAGAAAGTCATCTCAAGCACAAAGACATAGTTGGCACAACAGCAGTTGGACGCCAAGGCCTAGGAACAACAAGCACACCACGCTGGTCTTCAGCTTCCAGTAGTCAGAGAAGAAAGATGATTCAAGACGAGGTTAGATCAACTGAAGAGGAAAAACGCAGTTCAAGAGCAGTTGAATTAGGGCTCCAAGGTGCTTGGACAAGCTGGATAACAACAGAGAGACAGTTAACATGGGCGAAGATTTGGCAGTACGAGCCTCTCAGGTTGAGCTTTTTACTGAGATCGGAGTACGACCTACTACCATCATCAGCTAACCTAAAAAGATGGGGCTTGACAGAGGATCCAAGGTGTCCATTATGCAGTCAAACAGGAACAATGGAACACGTACTGTCATTATGCAAAACAGCACTAACTCAAGGCCGCTACAGATGGAGGCATGACAAAGTTCTACGAGAATTAGCCAGCACCATAGATAGAGAAAGAAGGAAGAAAAGAGACCCTAAGAAAGCAAGAGAATTCATCAACTTTGTTAAGGAGGGGGAGGCAAGGAAAACAACAACAGCAACACCAACAGCATGTGTATTTGATGAGTCCGACCAGTGGGAGATGGAAGTAGACCTGGGAAGGAGGCTGGTCTTCCCAGACATAGTCCACACCACTCTGAGCCCTGACATAGTCATACGGTCTTCCAAGAACAAGAGGATCGTGATCATTGAACTCACTGTACCCTGGGAAACCAGATGTGAAGTAGCATTTGAGTGAAAGAAGACCAAGTACACAGAATTGGTGGAACAGTGCCGGCAACGTGGATGGAAGTGTTGGCTTTTCCCTGTGGAAGTGGGAGCGAGAGGATTTGCAGCTCAGTCCCTATGGAGAACACTAGGAAGCCTAGGAGTCAAGGGCAGGGACAGAAAGAGAACAGCTAAGGCAGCGGGCCAAGCGGCAGAACGTGCATCGAGCTGGCTGTGGCTGAAGAGAGAGGAGAAGAGCCGGAAGCTATCAGCTGATACGTAGTGACTAATCACCACTACGGACCTGCCACTTAGAGAACGTACCAGGATAAAAAGGTAGAAACGCTCGATGACGGGTGGTTCCCGGCTGAAGATGTCAGCTCATTTTGCTGCAGGAGCTGTATACGCACACGAGGAACTGAATTTATAGCCTGCAGCAGTTCCTCTAGTGCTGGGTCAGCGCTTAAATCCTCCATGATATCAAACTGAGGTAATGTCTCAAATACGGCTTTGTTGATCTCAGATGTTCTCGTATATAAAATACCGTAGTGTTCAACCCAACACTCCAGCTTTTCCTGCTTGCCTGTTAGAATATTTCCTTGAAGATCCTTCAGTGGGGCTACTGCCCTTTTTACTGGACTAATACAACGTTTGATTCCTTCGTACATTCACTGAGTATCACCTATATCAGCTGCTCTTTGTATTTCATCACAAAGGTCTAGCCATTAACTCTGGGCATATTTCCTTGCCTCTGTTTGCATCTTGCTTCGTGCCATCCGCAAATTTTCCATGTTTCTAATACTTGGATAGATTTTATATCCCAGAAGTGCTGATCTTTTCTCCTCGATAAGTGGTAAGAGCGTTAGTGAGTTTTCCTCAGACCGATCAACATTTTTCTTTACACTCTTGCCAAAGGCCGTGATTGCAGCATTGTAAATCATGTAGATTACACCATGCTTCATTAGCTGATGTCAAAACTAGACTTAGTTTGGTAGTTTCATTATTGAATTCCATGCACTTTTGATAATCCTTTATTTTGCTCACGTTTATACGAGGATGACTTGGAGTTTTGTTACGATACATCTTATTTACACGAATCTTAACTTTGCAGCCAACCAAAGAGAGGTCTGTGTCACATTCAGCACTCTGATATGATTGTGTGTGTCGGATTTCCATTAGGTGGGAACGTCTTGTCAGCACTAAGTCTAATTGGTGCCAATGCCCAGATCTCGGGTGCTTCCAAGATGTTTTCCTTGATATTTTTCCCTCAAAGAAGGTGTTCTTGACGCAAAAATTTTGACTTGCACAAAGCTCCAGCAACAGCTGTCCATTTTCATTCATATTTCCAATGCCATGTTTCCCTAGTATGCATGTCCAACTTTCAAAGGCACGTCCAACTCTTGCATTAAAATCGCCTAGTATTATAACTGATTCTGATCTTACTGAAGTTGTTGATAAAAATTATTCTTAACCTTGTCGTCCGCCTGTAGAGTGGGTGCATATACACTAAAAATCATTAGTGGGCCTTTGGTAGTATGAACCCTCAAAGACATGAGTCTAGTTGTTATAGCCACCGGAGTTTCACAGAAGGGCTTCCCATGCCAAAATATGGTACAAATGCTTTCCTTTATTGAACCGTTGTCTGGTAAGCAGGTTTCAGATAATGCAGCAATGTCAACGTTTAGCCGATCCAATTCATGATTTAGTAATGACGTTTTTCTTAAATTCGAGTCCTTGTTAAATCCAGGTGTCAAACTCTGTACATTCCAGCAAACAAGAAATTTAATTCCAGTAGATTCAGGATGTTTTTTTTGGAGCATGGCTTCTTTAGCCCACCTTCTCTAGGGCCTTCCTCTGATTGAGGCAAGCAGGCCACCCCTAAACAGGGCTGCTTAGACATTTTGGTAGCTGCCTCAGGTTTCCTTCTGCCCCGTGCGGAATCCTGCAACCATCACACCAAACCCAAAACCTTCGACGTATACGCCTAGGCACTCAATATGGAAGATGGG
Source organism: Gymnothorax reevesii (assembly GCA_029721435.1). Classification (NCBI taxonomy): domain Eukaryota; kingdom Metazoa; phylum Chordata; class Actinopteri; order Anguilliformes; family Muraenidae; genus Gymnothorax; species Gymnothorax reevesii. The sequence goes on from CM056582.1 coordinate 57,117,904, forward strand.
GGTTGGAAGGTCTAAGGCAGCCCCCTTTTGACTTTTGCAACAATACCTAAAGACCAGACATGGTCTGGACGTTCAGTGTCACATCAGCTGTAGCTTCTGCCAGAAGTCGATCGTAAATTTACACCAACTGCCTATTGCCTAAGCATGGGCGCTTTTTCGTCCGGGGTTGGTCCCGTAGCCTTTCTTCAGTCAAGAAGTACCCACAAGGCAGTGGGGGCAAGGGTTTTAAGGCGGTTTTAAGGGTTTAAAGCTCGCCTTACTCTGGAGGCTGCAACTTTGTGGCATTTTATAGGGACCATCTCGCCAAAAATGGTCCCACCATGTTGTATCAGACCCTCCAGTCGGATGCAGTTTAATGTCATACCCAATTATACACTTGGCACCAATAGCTAAGTATATAACTCCATGGTCAAACGTTAGTTAGCAGAAACACTCACTAGCTAGCAAAGGGGCTAATCCGTAGCATTAATGCGCACTTAACTGACCAAGATACACAGCTCATTCACTATGACTTCCTAATTTAACACTAGTTAAGTACCAAAGTAATTATGATTCACGGTTTCATTGGTTTAATGCACCGAAATTAGCTAGCTAAGCATCCGAACTAGCTTGCATGCCAAGGATGCGAACTGGTTTGTTTTAGTCAACGTTAGCTCACTAACTTTATATTTGATTCATATTAATGCCTGCTGTCAAGCTAAAAGCTTGCGGTTCAATTAGAGCAAATTTTGCGAAATAATGGCCATTCACTGATTTTTCTTTTGCATTACATGCACCTGCACCAAATAGCTATTAGCTAGGTAGGCCAGGCTAGCGAACTAGCTACCAAATCTGGAAAACTTACGTTAGCTTGCTTGCTAATCAGGAAGCATTTTGCCAACTTCGTTAGTTACATTTCATTGTGTTAGGCCATTTCACTATATTTCTGCGAACGGAAACCTTAATAAAAGTGATATTATCTCAAACTAAAGTAAATGGTGTTCGCCTTTCGTGATAATGAGACCACCTCAAGACCATCCACCTGCATGTCGTCCAAGGAGTGAGTGACAGCCAAGGGGAGAGGGGGTCGAGGAGGAAGGGTGAGAAATTTCATTGGGCTAGCCCAATGTCCTCCGAGAAAAGGGACCAATGGGCCGCTTTTTGTGTTTTAAATACTGGCACAGTCGATAAAAATGACTTGTACTATACTGTTTTTTTTTTGTTTAAATTATGATCGCCATGGCAAAAAATGTGCGTCAGCCCACCGGGCATTGCCCGGTATGCCAGATGGCCAGTCCAGGCCAAGACAATACAGCGAAGCAAGCTGTTAGATGGGTGGAGACACAAAAAGTATTTGCAGGAGGGTGACACACATGCATATACTGATCATCTATAAAATTATGACCACCAGCCTAATATTGTGTAGGTCCCCCTTTTGTTGCCAAAACAGCCCTAACCCCTCCATACCTGTGGAGGTGTGCTGTGGTATGTAGCTCCAGGATGTTAGCAGCAGGTCCTTTAAGTCCTGTAAGTTGCTCGGTGGGGCCTTGTTTGTCCAGCACATCCCACAGATGCTCGATTGGATGGAAATCGAAGGCCGTGTCAGCACCTTGATCTCATTGTTGTGTTCCTCAAACCATTCATGGACCATTTATTGCAGGGTGGCCAGACACATTATCCTGCTGAATGTGGCCACTGCCATTAAGGAATGTTGTTGCCATCACGGGGTGTACTTGGTCTGCAACAATATTAAGGTAGGTGGTCTGTGTCAAAGTAACATCCATGTGAATAGCAGGACCAAAGGTTTCCCAACAAAAATTTGCCCAAAGCATCACATAGTCTCCACTAGCTTGCCATCTTCCCATATGCCTCCTGGTGCCATGCCTTCCACTAGTAAGCAACGCACATGCACCCAGCCATACACATGATGTAAAAGAAAATGTGAATCATCACATCAGGTCACCTTTCTTCCCTTGCTCCAAAGTCCAGTTCTGATGCTCATGTGCCCATTGTTAGTGCTTTTGGCAATGGACAGGGGTCAGCATGGGTACCCTAACCGGTCTGGGGCTACGCAGCCCCATACACAACAATCTGCAATGCACTATGTGTTGTGCCGCCTTACTATCAGAATGAGCATTAACTTTTTTTTTTAGCAATTTGACGGGTCATTTCACAGTAATGCAAGCATTTTGGGATCTCTGAATCCAAATATATAGTTGCCAATTTTGGTTCCAAATATGATTTAAACCAAAAAATGGGTCATGCTAAAGATGGTACATGCTATTGGCATGCACTTTCATTGACCATAATAGTGTTTTTTTTTTTTTTTTTTACAATTTCTCCTGGTGAAGTGTCATCTCCGTAACAGTGTGCCTAACTTTTTGTATTAGTAAAGGTAATTTATTGCTCTGCAGAAAAAGCAGAGGCGTACATTTGCTCTACGCAGACTACGCAGTTGCGTAGAGCCCCGAGGCAGAAGGGGGCCCCCTGCTGGGCTGCTTAATAATTACGTTTCAGTCTGCTGCTGGTTCTTTTTTTCCCCCAGTCCTGACAACATGAAGCAATATCAATTACTACTACTATTTCCGGTACATTTTCAAAATAAAACGTGTGAATGATCGATAGTATAATAGAAAGTAAAATAGGCTCTTGTTTTGAAACGCGCACCGGCACCTTTGAGAGGAAAGAGGAACGCCAGGCAGCGCGCGGGGGAAGTGAGCGAACGTCGCGTCGGCAAAAAGTCGCTCTCATCCATCGTCCTCCTCAGTTAGCTGGTGAGTGGAAAATAGTAATAATAAAAATACATTTAAATGCTGCTGCTGCTGTTGCTGGTTGGCAAAGTTGCACTGCACAGTTTGCACTGTTTAGTTCCCCAGGAATCTGCAGAGAAAAAGTGTTGATTCCGCGGAGAACATTCCTGATTCTGCGGAGAGCAATTCTTGATTCCGCGGCTTGAAAGTTGATTTTCCACGGGCATTAAAAAAAAACCTAAAATGACCAGTTATAAAGCAAATTTATGTAATAATGAAGCAAAAATTCTCTTATGAAATTATTTGCAATACCAAAACACTGCGAAACATTGTGGTTATAAAATAAGCAGCATCAACATTCTTTTTGTCCCTCTTGAGCAGATTTATTTGCATAACTTATAAAGTGCAAAACATTTCACCAAACTATGGGTGAACGAGGCTTAGTAACTGAACAAGTGCCAAAGATCAAAGTAAAGAATTAAACAAAGTGTACACTATTCACTGTATCCTCAGGATATTGTAATCGTTACTGCATACCATAGACTGTATAAAAAGATGGATGAAGCTACCGTGATGTCACCCACTGGTTCGAAGATGAAGAAGTGAATCGAAGATCCGGAGAGGAACGTGGCTCTGGATCTGACCGTATCGGACGAGGACCAGAGGATAGCGACACCCCAGAAGCATATTCTGGCTTTATACTTTATTCTAGTTTATATGGGACCATAATTCACGAAAATGAATGTCATGATATATCGAAGGAGACCTGAAACTTGCTATAGCTAACATAAAATGATGTGAAAAATCATTATTTAAATTAAAAATCAGGTCGGAAAGTAGGATCATTTTCTCATAGACTTCTATTGCATTGAACTTCTTTCTGCAACCACTGACGTCGCCATCTGCTGGCCATTAAATAGAATGCCATTCTACGGTACTTCCACATGGGCTTCTTTTTTCAATTCAGGGTGCTGCGTCCATTTTTTTATAAAGTTTATGCTGCATACAGCAGAAAAAAATCAGTTTCCGTAACCGGCAGCACCAGCTGTGAGTCTTAGATCCCGTTTATCTGACCGCAAAATCTAGCGGCCGGGATGAAAAATACATGTAAAATATAAAATTCTGCACCTCGCCCTATATTCCGCGGACTGCTTTGATTTCCGCGGAAGGCTTTGAAATCTGCGGTAAATTCCGCGATCGCGGATTCCTGGGGGGACTAACTGTTGCTATGTGGGCTGTGGCGTTGCATGGCTCTTTTTTGTCTTTTGTTGTGTTGTTTGTGCAAACATGTTTAGGGTCTTTATGGCAAAATGTAGGTGATATTTTATTTCATAATTTATCCCATCATGATAAATCAGTGATTTGTCATGATAGCACAAAATATGAAATAACATAATGACCTATTTGGTTTTCAAACAGTGGTCCAGGGTTTCCAGGTGGACTGGTCCTCAGCTAATATGGAGAGTTGGTAACCAAATGAACCCTTACCCTAATTTAGCTCCTAGCATTAGCAATTCACATGTATATGCACATTCAATTTGCATTTATGCTCTCAGTATTTGAATTATTATTATTTGCAGATTATTGTTAAACTTCGTCAAATTCAAATGGTGATCTGTGGCTCAAATGAAAAAGGTTGAAAAGCTCTGACCTTGATAATGAGTTTGTAGATATGCATTTTTCATGAAAATGGCTGACATGAGAGACATCTTATCTGGCTAATAGGTCTTTCTTCCTCTCCACTTGAACACAATGAACAGTTCTCCTCCTTGTTACAAGTTACTGAAAGTATAGTTGCTAGTTCTGCTGTAGGTAGGTGTGTGTGTGCAAGTGTGTTGTCTGCGACTATTAGTGATATAAATAATACACAGGCTATTTCTGTTAAAACAAACTCTCATAACTAACTGAGCTGTTTTTGATTACAGTTGAGCCAAGTGAGCAGACAGGACAGGACGTGTATGATTAAACTTAAATTCAACTGCTCTTCTTCATTGTCTTGTCAAGTTCTTCTTAAATCATCACTATTTCAGAATATGTATTGAACTGGGGGATGGCATTTTTAATTAAGACACCTGACCCAACACAAAAAACACACAATTTGAAAGCATGAGAAAACAGCATTAAATACTGTAAAAACATCATTAAAAATCATTAAAAAAAATTTCCACGCGGGGGGCGGGGGGGCCCCCTTCCCGACCTTTGTGGGGAGCCCCCTGAATATAATGCCCGCCCCTGAGAAAAAGGAAACATAATTTACTTACAGTGAAAGCATTTCAAAGTGCATTCTTCTGTTAATAAGCAGTTTACTCTCTCTCATGACACCACAGAGTAAAAAAAAAAACCATGTGACCTTCATGGCAGGCAAAAGCATAAAAGACCCCTGTTCTCTCAATTGGAATAAGTCTTCATATCGTATCACCAGAATTTTCTAGTGTTGAGTTTGGTACCAATTTGTAGCCCTGGAACATACTAGCGTGGTTAATATGGTATCTATCGATATAGAAATAAATTGCTTTGATTTTTGAGGAAAAAGATGCTTTGTGACGAAGATGACCTGTTGTTACGGAGGTGACCAGGTGTTACAGATATGACACTCTGTGCTTAATAGATGAATATCTGAATAGCAAACTAAGGAAAACAGTTTTATTCTGAACATAAAACCACACAAACATTGGCATAGAGTTGGCTTATAGAACCCATCATCTCCATCACGCTGACATTGTTAGGGAGGTGACTGTGACGGATATGACACCTATTTGATGTTTGTCTACATGGATGAATAATATGTCCATCTATACCTTCAAGTTGGGTAAATTTGGCAACAGTGCACCACTGCAAAACAGTATATATGCATATTTTTTGGTTTGTGAGGCCAATAGGAAGGCGCCTATAGTGTACGGAGATGACAGAGAATAAAGGTACTCACCTGCGACTGCTTTACGTGCATTTAATACTGTGCAAATATGGAAAATTTGAATGCATCAGTGGCTAAGATTTTCAAAAATGGCGCCTTGCAAAACTTCTGGACCATGTGACTCTTCGGTAGTGTGTATTCTGGCCAATAGGTGGCAGCTAAAACATGTTGTTACGAATATGACACAAAATCTGGGGACAGGTATAATTGGGCAAAGATCATGGAATTAATGAAAAAAATACAATTGCACCACAAATATTTTAGTGTGTTAATGTTTATTTCCTTAGTAAATATAAACCCAGTTTGTATTAAAATCCTGAAAAAAATAATAGATATGCTGACAGTTTGAAGTTTAGGCCAACCCACCAGGGACAGTGCTTGTAATGGGGGTAAAGTGTATGGAATTTGATGAAAAATATGAAAAAAATTGGTGATGAAATTAAAAAAAAAAATCTATACATAGATATATAATCTATCTATATTTATTTTGACCTATTCTAACTTAAGACACAAAATTTATCGAATTACATTCAATTTCCCTTCCATTTTAGCCATTAGACTCTTAGGGACACTAAGTGATCACATTACTGTGAAATGACCCTGACTTATTGTAGCTCTTCTGTTGGATCAGACCACAAGGGCCAACCTTCATTCCCCACGCCCATCAATAAGCCTTGGCTGGCCCTGACCCTGTCACCGGTTCACTGATTTTCCCACTTTTGGTAGGTACTGACCACTGGAGACTGGAAACATCCCGAAAGAGCTGCAGTTTTGGAGATGCTCTGACCCAGTCATCTCACCATCTCAATTTAGCCCTTGGCAGGTCGCTCACATCCTTACACTTGCCCATTTTTCCTACTTCCAACACATCAACTTTGAGGATAAAATGTTCACTTGCAGCTGAATATATCCCACCTACTGAGAGATGCTATTGTTGTGTATATATACACGCTACAGGCCAAAAGTTTGGAAGCAAGATCAAATTTGTACAATAAAAGATCATAGTTTCATTGGCATACTTTGCAACAAAATAAAAATGATTATTATATAAGCAATCACTTTTCAGTGTACATTTTTAATCAAATTATCAGGCTCATATTACTAGGCCCATGGTCCTAGTGCCTGCTGGATTGCCGTTGGCATCTGGTGGGCTGTAAAACATGACATAAACTGAATAATGCAAACTGTGATTTGTTTATTACTTTTTCACTCAATTTGTGACTCTTGCAAATCTCAATCCAAAAACTAAGCCCCTCCTTTCTTTTGTTAACATTTATTCAGCAATGGTTTGGTAACATCAATGTATACAGTAGGAGAGACTGGGGTTCGATGAGCCATAGGGAACAATGAGCGATATCCAGTGCTTTAAGTGGGAAAAAAAGAAGTGCCGGTACTCCCCCTTTTCAACTGTTGGCAGGTAAATTAGGCGGTGGGCGGTCCGTACCAGCAGATCATTAAGTGATACATTCAAATGCTAGAACATGATGCTGATTTTAAGAAAAATTGTTTTAAAACTCCACTAAGAGTTTTAACAAGTAGTGTCTTGTTAAAATCCATCTATGAATTATCTGCCCACAAAGGAGATGTTGCCCAACACTCTGTGCACAATGACACAGTTCTCTTTGGTTTTTGGGTGAGGCATGATATCGCCTAGAGTGTAGAGCTTGTCTAAGAAGATTTTATAATGGTTAAGTCCACCAACCTCCTTGAGAACATCACCAACTGCCTATTCCAGACGATGATTTGAGCAGTGCCACACAAACACGTCTGGAAATCTGGTACGTTGTAGAGTTGTGCAGCAACTCTTCTGTACGGCATTACTGATGCTCCATCACATACAAATGCCACAAAACAGTCACGCAAGAAGTAGTTTTAATGAAGACATGCTGGCAGTTTCTCTGTTATATCATTTGCTGTGGTCCCATTCAACTCAACCAGGTCAAAAAATATTGTGTCTGGCTGTGCATTGTCGATGGCTGACCACAAACACACTACCAACACAGACTTTCCACCGATTGTGGTGGATTCAATTAATCAATGCACACAATTTTCGTCTGTTTGTGACCATGTCATCAGCCACTTTTTTGTAATCATGCTAGCTAGCTAAAAGTTGAAGAAACAAATATGGCACTCAGTGCACCACACTCTCCAGTTTCCCATATTATACAACGTGCAGATCCAACCGAGCAATCTGATTGGTCAATTAGACGTTTCGAATGTCCTCAAATGAGCAAGACAGTACGGGTAGCGTGTGCTCAAATGAAAAATGCCTCATCACTGAAAATATTACTCTGCCTATCTCTGGTGCCTAGGCCATTGATTTAATTAATTTGTTTGCATTTGTACTTTGAAATGAACATTTAATAAATCAACAGATTCGTGAAAACTGCTTATTTCGGAGGTAATTTGATAATAGACTGAAAAGGTGATTAGCGAAAGCCCCTGAAAGGTGGGGCTGAAATATTTAATTCTGTTCAGCCTTAATGTTGCTGGTTACTTTTGCCGCTTGGCCATATTAATAGGAGCTAGCGTTAATTAAGCATTATTACACGCGAGGGTGTGCTTGACCGTCATTCTTGTCAGGACAGTGATGCGGCCAGCGCCGAGTTCCGTTATCAGTGCAGTGACAAGAATGACGGTCAAGCACACCCTCCAGTGTATAATGCGATTATACAGCTATAACCACTAAAATAAAATGTATAATCAAAATTTATTCATACAATGGGCATTAATATAAAAGTTTTTTTGCTAGTATTCTCTTCGTATAGTGGAAATACATGAGTTCTGACGTTAACTAGTCCTTGTGAGCCAGCCAATTTGGGCTTATGTTTTCTAGACATCGTGATTTCCCAAATAGTCCGGGATCCAAAGTCTCAAAAGGGGCCTATTTTTTGATGAACCGGAGCCCACCTCCTATAATTTGCAGACCTCAATTTTTTGCAAGAGTAATATCCCTCATTACATAATCAAGAGGCCTGCTCGTCCGTTCGAATTGCAAAACCAGATTTTTTTAAAGAAACTTGTATGCCCTATCGAAAAAAATCGATGAAAAATGAACAAATTTATAAATCAATTTTTTTTTGAGAAAATTATACAGAAATGTTTTCGTATAGATTGTGTATCAAAAAGGCGTATAATAGCATGACATTAATGGTATAGTGCATCATTAAATTGTGAAAACACGTTATGTGTTTCCTTAAATGTCAATATTTTGTTGATTTTTCTATTCCAGTTGTAAGTTTCCACCCCAGTTCAGCAAGGACGGTGAGCGAGTGAGTGCCATGACAAAACTCCCAGAAACTGCGCCTTACATTGACAAGGGTTTCAAAGCAGGAAATTTCATTGTTCGCCAGGTTCCTGAAGGCTTCAACAGAGTTTGGTCGGATATGGCCCTGAAGCAGACATACAATTGTGAAGCCAAGAATCAGCCATTTCACGGTATCACCCAACAACCATGCACAATCGACAAATACTTAAAAGCTCTCCCAGTAATGAAAACTATGTCAGAGCAGGTGAAGGGAATGGCTCACATGAATGCAAACACCACAAACAAATCCAAGGAAGCGACCGAGAAAGATGCCGCCATCGTCAAGGAAATTATGAGAGTGATTGAGGACAAAATGATCAACCCATTCAAACCTGACATAGATGGTCTCATCAACATTGCGACTGGCAAAAAATCGAACGCAAGCGATCTGCCAAACGCCAAACAGATTGGACTGTCGGCACTGTCCAAAGCGCAGCAGGAAGGAAGCAGTGCGGTGGCAAATGTGAAGCTGACAACGTTTGTGGAAAAAGCAGGAAAGGCTCAGTCGGTTGCTCAGAAATCGAAGGAAGTCAATGAGGATGAAAGCAGTGTGATCCGGCACCTTTACTTTATTCAAAATATGGACAATGACCAAAAAGTGGAAACATTCAGCCACGAATGGACACCATATCCTTCATCAGTCTTTGAATCAGAGTCAACCTTGCCGCAAGGTTACGGTATGAGCAAGGGGAACAAGGCTGATTTTGTCGTTGGTCTCCGAAAGGAACCTGGTGAATCCTGGATCGAAAAGGATGAGATTCCAAGCTCTCCTCACTCCTCACATCTCATCATCGACATGATGGCGTTCATACATCATTATCGCAATCTTGATTGTGCCACATTCCAAGAATTGCAGGAGAAATACTTTGCGATAATGCTTGCGACAAAACCAACAAACTGTGACAGCATCAGTGTTGTTGGCGACCGATATGATTTTGATCCCTCCAAATCACTCAAACTCGAAGAACGTTTGAAACGTGACAAGTCAGCAGGCCTGAGTAGAACATATGATATTCAGGGCAGGTTGCCAATTCCACCTTGGAAAAACTTCATCGCAAACAATGCAAATAAAGCAGCTCTCCCAAATTTCATTGCAGAATCTTGGATGGGAAATGCTCGCTCACTCCCACAAGGATTCAAACTAATCCTGGATGGAATGCTCAAAGTTCCCGGGAAGGCTGTGTTGTTGACAAACACAGAAACCACTGTCGTTCCAGAGTTGTCTTGCTCGAGCCACGAGGAGGCTGATACTAGAATTTTTTGTCATCTACTGTACGCTGTTCAGCACTGTGGATATCAGAGCGCTGTAATCCAAGCGCCAGACTCGGTATTCATACTGATGGCAATCTACCACGTTGTGCGCATCACTGGCCTCCAAGAACTCTGGGTTCAGAAACTTCGTAAATTCTTGGCTTGCCATGAAATAGCACAAAACGTTGTGACCAAACACGATGCGAACCCACTGCTTATAACATCGGTTTTGCTTAGTGTCTACGTTCTGACTGGATGTGACACGGTCAGCTACCCTTATTGACGTGGAAAAAAACGAGCACTCGAGCTTGCTCTTGTTCACACAGAAAAGCTGAAGCCACTTGCAGACTATGGTAGTTCTGGAAGTTCTCTCACTGTTACACCTGACGTGGTGGATGCTGCTAGATTCTTCTTCATTCAACTATACACCACCCATGACTTCAATGCAGACCTAAATGCATTACGAGTACATATGTTTGCCACAACAAAAGGAGATTTCAGAAGTCTGCCCCCAACCGAGAGCGCGTTTTACTTCCATGTCCTTCGGTCTCTCCATCAAATGGCTTTGAGCAAGAGGACCCACGAATCAGACCCTGGTGTGCCCGATCCCTTAGCCCATGGACGCAAATTTCTTAGTGGAATGTTGGTGCCAATCATGATGGACAAAGATGCAAAACCGAACATAACGAAACAAACAAAGTACTGTGGGTGCAGGAAGAATCGCTGTCAACGCGGCTGTATTTGTGCACGTGCAAACGTTAAATGTGTCATCGCCTGTCGGTGTGCGGCAGACCCAAGGCTGTGTAGTCGGGTTCCTGGCGACAGTGACTGATAGGCTTACTTGCATTTCAGGATTCCTGTAGGCGTGTTCCTCTAGAAGTCATGACTTATAACGCACCATATAAAAGGAACATACAAAATTATGTGAATGATAATGGGGGAAAAAAAAATTATATTATGTCTTTGCCTTCTTCAAAAATTGATCATAAATGAGATATCAAATGGGTTACTTCAAATTTGTCTTTTGTTCGTCATATGCGCTCTCGTTTTGATATACATGTTGATATTTTTACCTTCATACAAAATACAAAGTTAGAAAAATAACCATTATGGTTTCAATATTTAGTTTTCGGACAAGTCGCCATGTTCTTTTGCTTACGATCAAACGCAAATTTGAATCCTTAAGGCTTTAGTCGGTAATTTTTCCGATTCTTCCTAAACTAGATCTGGAAATGTATTTAATATTCATCTACAAAAGTATTTCTTGGTATAACTCAGGTTATTCCAGCTTATTTGATACCAGATATTTGTCAATATGTTTGATACTTATTGATCTAGAAGGAATTTTCAATGTTCTGAAATTGCACGAATTTTGCGGTAGGGTGTATAATAAAAAGTACCCAATTTAATAGTTTTGCAATTCGAACGGCAGAGCAGGCCTCTTGATTTGTGATCCATAGATGTTATACTTTGCAAAAAAACAGGCCTGCAAATTTAAGGAGATGGGGTGCGGTTACTCAAAAAATCAGGGTCCTGGATCCCCGACTAAAAACTGAAAATATACCGAACATAGCAACACAAAACTGCTTTGCTGGCTTAAACATATTGTAACTGGAATATCCGCTGGGGAAAAAAAATTCATGGACTGAAGGTCTGCCGACATCAGTAATTTTTTGACAAACAAGTGCCGTGACAACGACTCAGCTCATCTTTATCGAACAAATTTATATTAACGGTTTTATTTAAATTAAGGCAACGGCTTTCCAGTTTCGGCGCCAGAACAAAAATCTATCTTTAAATAAACTCACCTGCAGATGTTTCATTTCAGATGGGAGTGTATGACTTCAATGAATATAATGGAGAATCTGAGCCATTTTCTTTTAAATTAAAGGGTCTGGTGCTGTATTGTCAACACATATATTACTGTAATGCATATAAGAATAAGAATCAATGGGTTATTTTGCATCACACTGTTCGATGATAAAGTTATTGGGAGTGTTGTTTTACTCACCACACTCAACGTTAGAGCGGCCGATTGGTTGTATTCAGTAACGACTACGAATTGCTGATGAATGGCCATAACGTAATGTGGATGGGAGAACAGTAAACTCCTCTGTTCTGTTCTCTAGCCAGATGGCACTGGTTTATGTATTTGGTTGTGGGCATTTTGAGGATCAAAATCGATTCCATGAAAGTTAATAGTTTGAAATATCACCTGGCATGCAAGTTATCATTGAACAGGGGCGAAGCTAGAACCGGGAATTGGGGTGGCACAGACACGTCCCTTTATGACAATTAGGATATTCCGGCTAGTTCTCAATTATTTTTCTTTATTGGCGCGTTTTCCAATTATAATAATAGGCAACTGAAGACACGGTTTCTCATGCGATCTAACAGCGATGAAGTCATAGGGTAAATTCCGTAAAACTGAGAACTGGGGTGGACGTATCTGTTTTAAAGAATTATTAGTCCTGACCTGTTCGCAGTCATTTTCATGATTAACAAGATGCTCACTCCGAGAGTGCTCCGCACTTAACAGGTGCTGCTTGTTCTCCCCGATTAGGTAAGAAGAAAATCATTCATCTGGACGCGTTTGCATAATTTAAATCAAAGTCAAATAGAGCCGCATGCTTTTTATAGCCTATTTCACCGCCAAATGCCACTTTTTTTCCCACTCAATACCGAGAGTAATTTTGAATAACGTTGATTTAAATTAAGCAAACGTTTCCAGATGAATGATTGTCATCTTACCTAATCGGGAGAACAAGCAGCGCCTGTTAAGTGCGGAGGCTCTCGGAGTGAACATTTTGTCAATCATGAAAATGACTGCGAACAGGTCAGGACTAATAATTCTTTAAAACAGATGTTACGTCCACCCCAGCTCTCAGTTTTACGGTATTTACCCCATGACTTCATCGCTGTTAGATCGCATGAGAAACCGTGTCTTCAGTTGCCTAATACGATAATTGGAAAACGCGTCAATAAAGAAAAATAATTGAGAACTAGCCAGGACTATCCTAATCGTTATAAAGGGACGTGTCTGTGCCACCCCAATTCACGGTTCTAGCTTCGCCCCTGTCATTGAACTTAGCTATGCTTGGCATCGCGTGGCGGTAAAAATTTGAAGCAGTTATAATATCAGATATCATCAATTTCCCACGTGTTGGCTAGTAGCTAGCAAGCATGATTACAAACACCCCAACCAAATTAGCTAGGTTAAAAACCCGTCTCTCCGCAGCAACACCCATCCACAATGAGTCCGATCTGTACACAACATTGCTTGCTACTCTCCATTAACCGCTCGTGGAGAGTGCCAATGCGTCACACGGCTCGTTCATATAATGCTTGAAAGACGTGCCTCCTCCTCCTTAAGATCTCCTTGCCAGTGAAGGTCTCGCGACTAAAGGGACATACTTGCAGCGCGTACTAGTGCACAGTGGGTAATGTAGTATAGCCATCGGATCATGAATCGCCAAGAGAGAAATAGAGCAAGACAGGGTACTACGAGCTCGTATGAAGTCCCAGGACGCCCTAAAAAGTCCCGGTACGCCAGGGGCTAAAATCTAGAGGTGCGTGCCGGCCCACTTAAAGCACTGGCCATATCACAATTTTGCGATCAATTGATCCAAAGGTATTTAAAATAGGCAAAATGGTGATATGGCTCATCTGAGCCCCTAAGATTCATACAGAGCCATCCTGCACTTTTGGCAAAAATCAGTTGAGGTTGTGAGCATGTGCAGAAAACTGAGATCTACATTTCCTTAATGGATTACCCCAATCTACCCACATGGATTGTTAATGGAAGCAAATGTCTTCTCTGCCCCTGTATATATGCACTGAACTGCCTTAGCCATAGTGGGCCATCCCACAACCTTCCCATAATCCATTGCAAACATGGAGGCTAGGTATCTCACTGATGAGGAATTCCATCCTATGATTGACGATGATGGTGAAGTGGAAAATGACAGAGACCCAGAGTTTCACCCAAATGAATCAGAAGATGATGGCTCCTCCTCAGAAGGAGGTAGGTTTCACTTTAAATGATGATTATGCATCCAAAACCTGTACAAAAACTGCATCCGCATAATTTTACATATCTTGAGTTTGTAATATATTTAATGTTTTTGTTGCCAGTTGTTCTAGATGACACAGGAGGCTGGCAACTTTGAGTCCCATTTTCTCAAATGTACCCAAACATGGGTTGGTCCAGTATGGTTCTTTGGGCCTCGTTTATCTCCATGACTCATCAGTCAGTAGTCAAATATTTTGCCTATTTTAAGCAGCTCTGTCATCGATTGATCGCAAAATAGTGATACGGCTCATTGGTCCCCATGGCTCATCGGACCCCAGTCTCCCCTACCTAAAGGTAAATAGAGGAAAATGGTACATATCGATGAAAGAAAAGTCTAATCATGCAGTAAATACATCCCAAAATAGATTTCTTACTGGTTTTAAAGAAAGGTATTGTAAACAGAAACTTGAATTTGCTCCCCAATTTTTGACCTGTATTGGCCTTGCTTACAAACTTCTGGCCTGAAGTGTCTATATAAAATTTGTCTTTTCATGACACTGGGCAACAAAAGCATGACCATGAAGCAAGAAAACGCCGATTCATGTTGAATTTCAAAAGTTGTCATCACTGCACACAGGTAATGTCAACTGTACAATAAATTCATGCAATATTTTATAGGACAAATTATTCTGAAGCAGAACTTTCATCACAATGGATTACGGTGGACCAGAGATGGGTACGATTTGATCTGTCACTGCATGACGAGAAATCGCGTTATAGTCCTAAAATATTAAATCAGTAACGCAAATTATACAGAAAAGTCATAAAAAAACCAGTCAGTCAAGTTTTACCTTGCAGGAGGATGGTCAATTCCCCTGCAATCTGGCAAAACCTAGTGAATTTATCAGTGGCAAGAATTCTCACAACTGAACAAAAACTTTTGGATTCTGGACTTTTCCTAACCGAAAATAGTCATTGAAACTTGACTTTGATAGTTCAAATAACACTCGTAGCTAGTTTTTTTTAAGATTTTCACCACTCTTAATTTCTAAAAATGAGGGTCAAACTAGGTTTATCCCAAAATTGACATACATGCTGGGTTTTTCCAGATTACAGGAGAATTGCTGAACGAGGATCTAGAGTAAAGACGGATTCAGACGATGTTTATTACAGTGCCCTTTTCACTAGACAATCCTCACTGCATACATTATGGACACAAAAGGTATGGTCACGGATATGAGCCGACTCACAGCACCACACAGGAAATTTAGTTGCCGATAAAATGTGTGCACAGAGTCATTCTTTTGGACATGAAAAATCTATAAATTGATGCAAACAATCAAAGAATAAAAATCTAACTTTGTCATTGGTAATGGTCGTGATTTACTGGACACAACCAGTTAATTTTTTTAAATCGACGGATATTAGCGGTCAAGAAGTTGGTTTATTGGCGTAAGAAAAGTCAGTTCTTCTCTGGAGTTGCAGTGCACTTGAGCAGTACCGCTAACTCAAGACCTGTCTGCTGTGGTAACAGTTGTTAGCACAGTGGACACGTCAGGCAACGACCATAACCTGATAATTTCAGACTGATGCCGTCCTATGTTCTGACCAGAAAAGTAGTGAAACTATCTGGGCTGTGAGTAAATAACTTACGGGCAAATGCATATGATTCTAATTAATCTTGATTTCCCATATCCTTCTTGATAAAAATGTATTTTTGATGTCACATTTTAGGGTCCTTAGTTGAGCCAAATAATCATTTTAATGAATTAAATTAAAAAAAAAAACCTACTTGTATTCAAGTGGTAGTTTTATCCTCTCTGTATCTCGTATGTGTGCTAAAAAATGAACATGAATTAAAAGCATCAGTCATTATCTGCTGATAATAAAACAACAACTATCCCCGAAATCTCTCCAGTATTGTGAGAAGACACACAGGTACGCGCACGCACGCACACGCACGCACACACACACACACACACACACACACACACACACAAATATATATATACATGTGATAGTCAGATTGTGAAACCAGTCATGTCTTGAAATCACTAAAAATTTTTAGTCATTTCATGAAATGATTGAAGTTTAAAAGCTTACACCGAGAAAGTACTAGACAGAAAGAGTTTACTGCAAAGGTAGAATCGCAAAAAAAAAAAAAAAATCATGAAATTACAAACAAATTCCTAATGAGTACAATATGGACAATAATTTATCATAAGAGCATTATCCACTGCCAGTTGCCCCAGTGATGTAGTAGAGAACAATTTAGGAGGAGGTGGGGGTACATCACTTACCCTTCAGAGATCCACCATGTGCTGACCGCTCATCACGCCATGAGATGTGAACTCCTACATAACAAAATGCAAAGCTTGTCGATCATAGCAACCGAGGGGCGGTTGGAAGGGAACCACCGCCCAGTGTTGGGGAAAACACTGTTATGATTCCACCTTGCGTGCTTGTTTGTGCGTGTGCGTTTTTCCCCGTGTCTCTCTTGATTTGTGTTTCAGCTCCATTCCCGTGGCCTGACCACCTATTCCCCCTCGCCTGGTTCCTGTGATGTTGTACGACAGCCTGCATGCCAGAGTCTCATTGTCCAATCACGTTTCCTCTTTCGGTCTTGGCTTGGGCATTTCATTCATTGCTTCCACCAGTGCTTAATTCTGGGTCTCGCAAAACTCTGTGTGAATTTATTCTCTGAAAACTCTGAGTGAGTGCTTTCTCTGATGGGACCATTACTAACCGTACTGACCAGCACTTGTGTACATATTTCGTCACGCACGTAGTTACTAACCAAATAAACTCATTAGCGAGTCTGAGTGTTTCTAGCTTTTGTGAATTCCTTCCTAAGCTTTCTCTGATTAACTGTGTTTAAAGCTATGCTTTTCTTTGCTGTTCTCGTGGTGCTTTTTACTTGTCACGTTTAGATTACCTTAATCTAAACGGTCTAGTTTGATTGATCGTCTTGGCGTCTTGTCTCGAGTCATTATTGTCTACCCGGTCCTCGTGAATTTGTTTTATCCCATTTGTTTCTGTTTCCCCTTCAGATTTCCTGCCTTATCCCCGCCTCCTCCCTAGTGTATTTATACTGGGAAGAAGGAAGAGATGTCAGACTGGGCTTCACACATGCGCGATTTGACCTGAATCTGAGCGGCATTGAGAATCTCTGTTCCTGAGCACCCCAAGCATTTCTGTTGTATTTTAAGTCCAGTGTTCTCCTTTGTCTAAGCTTCCGTGTGTCCGCCAGCTTGTTTCAGTTATTTAATTCTAGCCACTTGTGGAGTGTGTATTTTAGTTTTTCCCCCGCCCTTGGCAGAGTACCTTTGTTCTCCTGGTTCAATGCATGTGCACGGTGTTTCTTTTCGGCCTGTGTGCCACTTCTTCCCTGTGTCAGGGTTCTAAATAAAACCTGCTGGTTCCTGCATCTGTTGTCCACCTGACCAATTCCTTAAAAAACACATTACAAAGTAACTAATTGCTGTAATCAGATTATATTTATCAATAACACAGTAATGAAACAAATTACTTTGATAAACTAAGTCAGCGCATTACAGTTACTAGCAAATAAATTATCAAGTTACTTGCATTACTGTAAACTCCTCAACAATCGGCAGGACAGGAGGCCAGAAAAACATCTTCTTCCTCCTTTAAGTATATTGGCGATTTAGACCGAGGACAGAAAAACGAATCACACCCAGGCTAACTTAGGCTTTAGACCCATGTTGCCATGGTAACCAATCAGTTTCACCTTCTGACCAGTGGTACAACAAAAATACAGGAATACAAGAAAGAAAGAAAGCTTTTCTAACGGGCCTCCTCCAGTTTTATGGTTTCTTCTCTTGAACATTTCTTTTTTATTGATGGTTCTCTCAATTGTAGGATTTACCCTATTTATGGTAGCGGTTATTTTTGTTGCCATATCAGGTTTTTTTGTTGTTGTTGTTGTTGTTATTGTTACACTCCTTATTGAATTTTACGAGTAAAATTTTGTTATATGTATTGAATTCTTCAAAGAGACAGAAGTTCTGAGCTGGGATAAAGGGAGCTGAGCGGCTAGATGCGGCCATTTTCTACTTTGAAAAAGGTCTGAATTTACCCAGAATTCATGGTACAGTAGTCCTACTTAAGACAGTCAAGAACTAAACTGCTTTGTGAAATGACTGAATTTAGACGTCTATCTGAAGTCTGAGTAGTCCTTGTGTCTCACCCATAGTCAGGGTCTATCTTTGTGAAATCAGCCCCTGACGATGTTGCTGAGTAATCCGAAAGTAATGTAACTAGTAGTGGAACAATTCACTTTCAGAAGTGAGTAATTAAGTACAGTAAGGGATTACTTTTAGTAACTAGTAATATGTAATGCATTACTTTTTTAGAGTAACTACCCCAACACTGCCACCGCCACCAGACAGCTCTCATCGCAAAGATCCCACCCCAGATTTGCAATGGG
The DNA here is from genome assembly GCA_029721435.1 of Gymnothorax reevesii. NCBI lineage: Eukaryota > Metazoa > Chordata > Actinopteri > Anguilliformes > Muraenidae > Gymnothorax > Gymnothorax reevesii. The sequence continues at coordinate 57,136,567 of CM056582.1, forward strand.
AGTAACACTAAGGAACCAAAAAGAAAGTGTAGTGAAAGACCACAGTTGATTTGAGATGTACACGCTCTCACATGCTGATACTTACTTCTACGACAGGGAAAAACCCTTTTTCACACCAAGCCAGGCTGAGCATAGCCTGGGTTAAACACAGATCCAATCAGGGGCGTTACCAAGGGGGGGGGGGGGGGCAGGGGGCAGGGGGTAGGGGGGGGGCAGTGCCCACCCTGAGAAAAGCTCTGCCCCCCAATGAAAACTCAAGATAAAAAAACAGATTTACTCCAATTTGACAGCAAACACACGATATTTAACCGATTCACAGCCGGAAATAGACAGCCATTTAGAGTGAGCTTTACGTTTGCTTCATTTATCTATCACTATGTGTGATTGGTGGATTCTTTCGCCAGTCTATTTTGCTGTGAAATCAGCGGGCACTTTGGAATTATTACGACCCTCCCATTCTCACAGACTGCCGTCTTCACTCATCACTCTGAGGTCACGTCTCCGGCCCTGTGCTTCTCTCATGGAATTAAAACTTCGCCCATATCTCTTTTGTTGCTACTTCTGCCACCGCTTATTTTGTCAGTCTTGTTGTTTGACATTAAGGTAATTTGTGCTCTAGTTTGTCATCTGTATTGACTTGTGTGATTATAACCCGAGTTGGCTACCGAGTGAGCCCAGGCAGCTCGCCAGCAGCTAGTCTGGAGTTGCTAGTCACTCACTGGGGTTCTTGCAACTATAATTCTGTATCATAAGCACTTCGGGAAGAAAACTTGACTGGCGTAATTATTTTTCGGCGACATGCTGCACGGTGCCAAGTAGCCTAAAGGACTTCAGAAGGCAATTCTAAGAAAAGTAAACGTGTTCCCGTTTACTTTGCTTGATTGGCAATCAAATGGTGGATTCGTTTACTCTCTAAGTTGAATGAGTAGAGCTGTTTATAAAGACAACATGTTTGATGCATTTCTAAATTTAAATGGCCGTAGAACAGCAGATTTGCATGAGCACCATGTCATTGCCTCGCCATTTCGTGCGACTGATCATTTATCTCACATTCGTGTTTCATTCGATTTTCTGAAGGTTTTCCACTTTGTGTATTTTCCTAGACGCTTAAATTCCAGGGCGCTTTTATAACAAATCTCTTTATTTTTATTTTATCATTATAGATCTCCTAAATATACCACAACGAGAGCTGAAATGCTGGATGTGGCGATGTTGAACGGGGATTTTTTTTTCAGTGTGATGAGACCATTTACAGTCATGAGGCTTGTAGGCAGTCGCGTGTTATTTCTTTAAACATACGCACTTGAAGCGACTTAAAACGATTCGAAATGGAAGAAGCCCGAGTTTAGATTTCGCAAATTCCAGGTGCTCTGCCGCCCTTCCCTAAATCCGCTCCCGTGTACTTGGCCTCAATAACAATCAAACAATTTCAGTGGCTTATAACGAATAAGATGTGATGGTGACAAGCAGACAAACCTAACTGGGCTACGGTGTTAGATTGAAAGAATAGCAGATTGAATAACTAGAAAAAAATCTTCGTCTTCCCCAAAAGCGGATGAAACGTGAATGTGAGATATAAATGATCAGTTGCACGAAATCGCTTGGCAATGATAATCGCGTTCATGCAAATATGCTGTTCTATGGCCATTTAAATTTCGCAATGCATCTATCAAACATGCTGTCTAAACAGCTTTACTCATTCAACTTAAAGAGTAAACGAATCCACAATTTGATTGCCAATCAAGCAAAGTAGCCTAAATGGGAATCGGTTTGTTTTTTCTGAGAGTTTCCTAATTGGTTAATAGGAGGCGATTCTGTAGTCCTTTACTTGGCTCCATGCAGCATGTAGCCGAAAAATACTGATATCAGTCAAGTTTTTTTCCGGAAGCATGTCACATGCTCTTTGATGTTTCGCATTGCGATGGGTTTAATGAAGGAAAAGGGAAAGCTTGGATGTTCGCCCCATGGCTGCAGGTAGTGGTGCTACGCCTTAAAAAAAATCGCTGTTCACGATTGGCATAACCCTAGTGTGCATAATTAATGAAAACTGACCACACCTGTTAATGTCCCTCCCCTATCGCCAGTTCTCCAGCCGCCACTATATATATATATATATATATATATATATATATATATATATATATATATATATACATATATATATATATATATATATATATATATATATATATGCCTTATTTATTTTACGGAGATTTAGAGGCTACTTTTTTTGCCCCCCCAAAGAGGACAAATGCCCACCCAAGCTTGGCATCCTGGTATCGCCTCTGGATCCAATGCAAAAACTCAAAAAAAGAAAAGAAAATAGAAAAGCACTTTTATTCATTTATAAACAGAACAAGAGAATGAGGGAACTCCTACCAGAGTACTCAAACATCAAATCATAACCAGCTGTTCTTTCATTGGCACATTTCGGTAATTTTCCAAAAATCTCAGCAGTCTTCTCTTCTCATGACACGCGAGGCTCCACGATGCTTGACGGAGCACCTGTTCCAGCCAGGCCAACAACTCAAGGACTTCATGGATTATCTCTAAATTAGAGACAAGAAGATTTATCTTACAGACTTTGTGTTTAGCAGGTGCAGAGAGGGTAGAGGCGTAATCTAAAATGCAGATGTTGTATAGAGTATATTTCTAATCATTTAAATTAGCATTAATGATTCAATAGTAATCAAAACTATCACATGGGCAATCAAAAAATTTCTTTGACAGCTCGCAGTTAAGACTTGCTGTCGCATAACACAGGAAATCTACTGGTGTTATCAAAAAAGAGTCTTTGCGCGGCGAATGAATCATAGCTGCTGCTATAATGGTACCGCTGCCTTCAATCTACAGTTTCAGGATTCAATAAAACCATTAAAACTGCCAAGAAAAACAGCAGTTGGCATTGTAATGTTAGCCAATCAGGGTCCGGATCAGCACTGGACGTACACCAGCGAAGATACCATTCAACCAAATCCCACACACGTCAACAAAAGGAGATAAATTTCTCAAACCAGTCATTAGAAACGATGCACATACCGTAGACGGGATTTCCTACTAAGTACCTTCTAGAATAGTCCATGGGTAAAATTGGAGCATGGATCCCAGTTGGTTGAAATATTACCTCCATTGATTAAAACCAATAGCGGCTCACACAAAAATATCAACATGCACAGGAAGCTGAGAGGCAAACTCAATTCAATTCAATTCAATTTTATTTGCATTGCCCTTTCCACAGAGAGACTGTCTCAAAGACTCTTTGCAGTGCAATTACGCCCAGCCTAATCCCCACCATAGCAAATGAGGCAAAAAAAAAAAAAAAACTTGCGGGAGGAAAGAGGCCTAAGGGGAGAAAAAAATGTCACAACACTTACATGAAAAGCTTTGAAATAACAAAAATCATAAATGGGCTCACATTGCAGGAGGCAGCCTCCCCTCCTAAGTGAGCCAAAGTGCAGAGCTAGCATGACCCATGGTCCTGCTACATCAAGGGCTGCGAACAGACCATAGACCGTAACACAGTTGGTTCAGCGTGACTCATGGTACTGCTACATCAAGGGCTGCAAACAGACCTTAGACCGTAACACAGTTGATTCAGCATGACTCATGGTACTGCTACATCAAGGGCTGCGAACAGACCTTAGAACATAACACAGTTAGTTTAGCATGACTCATGGTACTGCTACATCAAGAGCTGCGAACAGACCTTAGACTGTAACACAGTTGGTTCAGCATGACTCATGGTACTGCTACATCAAGGGCTGCAAACAGACCTTAGACTGTAACACAGTTGATTCAGCGTGACTCATGGTACTGCTACATCAAGGGCTGCAAACAGACCTTAGACCGTAACACAGTTAGTTTAGCATGACTCATGGTACTGCTACATCAAGAGCTGCGAACAGACCTTAGACTGTAACACAGTTGGTTCAGCATGACCCATGGTACTGCTACATCAAGGGCTGCAAACAGACCTTAGACCGTAACACAGTTGATTCAGCGTGACTCATGGTACTGCTACATCAAGGGCTGCAAACGGACCTTAGACTGTAACACAGTTGGTTCAGCATGACTCATGGTACTGCTACATCAAGGGCTGCAAACAGACCTTAGACCGTAACACAGTTGATTCAGCGTGACTCATGGTACTGCTACATCAAGGGCTGCGAACAGACCTTAGAACGTAACACAGCTGGTTCAGCATGACTCATAGTACTGCTACATCAAGGGCTGCGAACAGACCTTAGACTGTAACACAGTTGGTTCAGCATGACTCATGGTACTGCTACATCATGAGCTGCGAACAGACCTTAGACTGTAACACAGTTGCTTCAGCATGACTCATGGTACTGCTACATCAAGGGCTGCGAACAGACCTTAGACCGTAACACAGTTGGTTCAGCGTAACTCATGGCACTGCCACATCAAGGGCTGCAAACAGACCTTAGACTAACACAGCCGGTTCAGCATGACTCATGGTAGTACTACATCAGGCGCTGTGAACAGACCTTTGACCGTAACACAGTTAGTTTATGTTGTTGACAGGTTGGATGCAAGAGAAATACAACAGCAATTACGTAATAGCTGGGACAGTGTAAATTGTGAATAAAATCAAAATGCAATGACTTTCAAATCACACCAGCCAGTGTTTTATTCACAATAAAACAGATATAGCATAGCAAATGTTGAAACAGAAATTTTACTATTTTATTCAAAAAATGAGCTCATTTCAAATTTGATGGCTGCTACAGGTCTCAAAAAAGTTGGACAGGGGCCTGTTTACCATGGTGTAGCATCCCCTCTTCTTTTTAACATAGATTGGAGGCACCTGGGTATTGAGGACACGAGTTTCTTGAATTTAGCCATTAGAATTTGATCCCACTCTTGTTTATTTCAGGCTTTCAGCTGCTGGAGAGTTTTGGGTCTCCTTTGACAGACTTTTCCTTTAATTATTTACCAAATGTTCTCAATCGGTGAAAGATCAGGACTGCTGGCCAGTTCTGGACACCGGCTCTTCTATTACGAAGCCATGCTGTTGTAAAAGCTGCAGTATGTGGTTTTGCATTGTCCTGCTGAAATACACAAGGCCTTTCCTGGAATAGATGTCATCTGGAGGGGAACATATGTTGCTCTCAAACCTTTTATACCTTTCAGCATTCATGGTTCTTTTTAAAACTTACAAGTGTCCCACACCATATGCACTAATCCATCCCCATCAGAGAAGCTGGTAATTGGTGGGGGTGGGGGGGGAAGAGGTCTTTCTCCTCTTTAGCTCAGAGGACATGACGCTCATGATTTCCAAGAAGAGTCAAATTTGGACTTGTCTGATCTTTGCCACAGTCCATTTTAAATGAGCCTTGGTCCACAGAGCATGGCGGCGCTTCTGGATTATGCTCAACAATGGCTTCCTTTTTGCATGATAGAGTTTTAGGTGGCATCTGTGGATGGCACGACAGACTGTGTTTACAGACAGTAGTTTCTTGAAGTATTCCTGGGCCCATTTCAGACAGGACCACTTCATCAAAAAAAAAAAAAAAACTTATTGCAGCATACAGGCATACAATCATACATTGAGTTTGGTGACATGGCTCTGTTATGAGAGATCCCTGCCCATCCGAACGAGGAACCGAAGACAGGGAGCTGCTCATAATTCCCCTCCAAAGAACAGAGCAAACAGCAGCAATGACCTCACGAAAGAGACTCTGCTATAGAACAAAGATTTAGACAAAGAAAGCCGGGTTAATGAATACAATAGATCGGTGGAGCTGGGGTGGAGGAGAGTTGTTGAGCGAGCGCAATGAGGAGCAGCTTCCTGATGGCGAGCTTAAGTAGAGTAGTAGAGATATTACCAGCCAAGCAATCAGCCAGCTAGGTCAGATGACAGTCATGTGCACTCAGGTAGATGCTGCTCCTGTTAGCAGGCTTGACTCCATGGCCTATCAAAACTTACGTCAAGTCTTCATATAGTAATGTCAATAACAGAATCATGCCAGTGAGTGATGCGGTGGCGTCTGAGAGCTGAAGATCACCGACATCCAATAAAGGTCTTTGGCCTTGTCCCTTACGCAGAGATTTTTCCACTTTCTCTGAATCTTTTGATAATGTTATGCACTGTTGAAGATGAGATCTTCAAAGCCTTTGCAAATTGATGTTGAGGAACATTGCTTTTGAAGTATTCCACAATTTTTTTTTTAACGCAAGCCTTCACAGGTTGGAGAGCCTCTGGCCATCTTTACTTCTATAGACTCAGCCTCTCTAAGACATCCCTTTTATACCCAATCATGCTACACACCTAATGCCAGTTAACTTAATTACTTGCTAAAAGTTCTTTCAGCTGATTGTCGTGTAAATTGCTTTTTCAGCCCTTTTTTTGCTTGTGTCCCAACTTTTTTGAGGCCTGTTGCACCTAGAAAATTTGAAATAAGCTCATTTTGTAGATAAAAATTTAAAATGTCTCATTTTCAACATTTGAAATGTAATCTATATGTTCCATCGTAAATAAAATATTGGCTCATGTGATCTGAAAGTCATTGCACTTTGAATTTATTCACTATTTAGACTTCGTCCCAACTATTTCAGAATTGGGGTTGTAGGACCTAAGTGAGGTTACGGAAGGGCTTTTAAGTTTCAAATGGCGCATCACTGAAAATCCAGTAGTGTCTGGGTTGAAGTTGACCAAAAAAAATGACCAAAAAAAACTACTTTCTCCCAACTTCTTTTGTTTTATGAGATGACGATCATTGTCTGCATGAGATGCAAGGAAATTTACTTTTTTTTTTTTTTATGAAGATGCACTCAACTGTTTTGAAAGAAGAGTGAAATCAGGGTCAACCCAGGTAAGAAAACAAGATGGATAACTGTGTGGCAGGATAACTACATCAGAATCTCTAATTTGACAAACAGCCACAACAAAAAAAGACCTCACTGGTTGCTAGTTTACTCACTAGCAACCCACTTTAAAAACCCACTTTTTAGTCACTTTAAACACTCTTGCTTTTGAAACATGACAGAGTGGAGTTGAGTTGCTCACTGCCAAATGCGCACCAACTATTTCTCTTTCAAAATAATTTTGATGTCCTCAAGATGCTGTAGAAGCAGTAATTAAAGCCATCGAGGTTTGGTTTCCTGTCACGGTAAAATAAATATCAAGACATAATCACACATATGGCACCTTATGATGGAAGTGTAACACTCAGACTCTTACTCTTGCAGTTCAAAGGTATTGTATAAATGAAGAAAACAGCTTATTTTCCATGGACGTATGTACTATGTAGAAATGAGTGACTAGGTTTACTTTCTGTCCGCCTCTGCTCGAAGAAATAAGAGGGGCCTGCACGCTTATCTGCTGAATCTTCCTCAAGGCTTGTGGTTAAGAATATTCGCTCACAGTCACCCTATCCTGCGGTGGGGGGAAAACAGGGGTTGAAAACTGACAGCCCACAACACTCAGAGGAAACATGACTGCAACAAACTCTGGTGTTGAGTTCATTCAAATTATCATTTATTCTCTGCTGAACAGAAACTATAAGAGCAAATTATTTATTTTTTGCATAAGTTTTTTGACAGAATTGTCACAGATTCACAGAAAGCTTTGGATAGGCATACTGCTTTCCTTTCAGTCTATAAGCTATCAAGCCAGCTTGTTTTCTTTGCAGGCAGATTTTAACACCTAAACTAGATGACAGGCCTATAGAGTCGGGAAATTCTAATGATGCGGTTATAAATTGGCATGACAAATGATGAATCATTTTTGACTTTGCTGTGATTTTTTTCTGACTCTGATTCAATTCTAACTCATATCAGATTAATAGTTTCCTGTATCTGCTGGCGTTCTGAGCATTTCATCTTCATGCGCACGTAATTGAACATTACCACGTCCCTGTAGGAGTGGAGAATTAGAACTTTCAGCAGTATTTTTTCCGACTGTTATTGCCTTCAATTACACTTCAGCAAACTCATTTCTTTATTCTGTGTTGGTGAACTTCAGTGCACAAAAATGAGAATGGAAGAAAGGTGTAACATAAGGCCTTACTCCCAAACTTTCTCCCTAATTTGGAATGCCCAAGTATTTCGGTCACTGTCCAGCAGTACTCTCATTGCAAATTTTTGAGACTAAAACACCTTTAATCTCCTGGTATCTCGACCATAACTAAATAAAGTTGCTGTTGCCACTGAGTTGATTTCAGGGACCTTGAAACACCCACAAAAAGTATTAAAAAGCTTAATTGTTGCTGGTCTATACTCATTTGAACAATGAAATCAACACACTTGAATAGTATTGAGCAGGCATTTTGCAAGAGGCTATCTGTAGCAAGGGGTCAGCCTCTAAATTACACAGTGTGCTTCCATTATATTTCAAATGTACTTGTGAAGTTATCCAGCTACAGTGAGCCACATAATTCATCAGACTGTGATGCAATTTTGTTGAATTCAATTGAACATTTTAGCAGCTAAGGAGAAGACAGAGGACAAATTGTTCCTGAAACAAGCATCCACTGAAAAAAACTGAGAAATTCGGAAAAAAAAATAAAAAAAATTGGCAACTCCCATCCCATCCGAATCTGGAATGCCCGATTCGAGAACTATGTACAAGGCTTGCTCGTATGCAACCCCCTACTGGCGACTCAGGAGAGAGAGACAGTTCACGGGTGCATCTTTACACTCATACGTTGATACTATTGCAAGTTCAGAACGAGGGCGGAGGATACCCGAGCATGAGCAATCTTAGAATCTCACTGACGAGCGCTCGGCTGGCCAACAGGAGGCACTTGAGCAAAGAACAAGGCAATCGTTTTAATTTCCCTTCCTGGCAGTTCCTCCCAATTTGCATCCCTACAGAGGTTAAGCCAATCGTGCACTGTACTAAGAAAGCTGCCAACCACTGCTGGTTGGTATTGCCAGGAATCAAACCCGTTCCGTGGTAGTCAATACTGCTCCGTAGATGCGGCGCCTTAACCGAGTGAGCTAACCCAGCAGCTTTACATGTTACATTCTTCAAGGAGTCATTGCATGCAAAAAACACTGATGACATTCGAAATGAAAAATGAGTATTCCACATTATGTGAAATGGCCCAATATTTTTGGATGCGCCTGAAAATGCGGGAGAGTTAAAAAGAGGTCATTTCGAAGCAGTTCAATCGATATGGATAAAAACATTCTCAAATTAAAGCTGTCTGACTGTCATTGTATCCTCCCAATCTCAAAATCCTAGAGTGCAGAACCAAAATTAAAAAAAAAGTGATTGTTCAGTGAGTTATGATGCTCATAGTATATCTTTAATTTTTGAAACAAATTGAACCTCCTCCACTGTCCTGTTATATAAGCTGTAAAACTGATAGGCGACACCATTTGTAGGATTTCAATGTGATTACTTGACGAAGGCGGATAGTGCATATCTTTAATATCAACTCTGGCATAATAAGTTTGGTACGAATTGTTATCTGACAGCGTGGACAAAGGGTTACTATCTAATGGGTTTGAATATCAAAGTGAATTTCTTAGTTTGTGAATGTTTGAGATAAAACTAGTATCTATATTCTTTGATGGGATACAATCAGATTCCTGGCAAGCTAGCAAAATTAAGTAGACTAGCTAAGATGTTTCTAACATTGTTGAGCAGTGAATAAATGGACGTCTTTCAGTTTTTTATTGAGTGTACGTTCCTCACATATCCCATTTCTTGGGATAGGGCAGGAATGGGCAGCTCAAGTTGCCTGTTTGCTTCCAGCCAGTCCTCTTGCCTTTGTTTTCTTTTTAAGAGACCAAATGGGCGGCCCGTCCCTTCCAGCACTCTGGGTAGAGACAGGCTCATCAGAGCAGTTTCCCCTCCTTTGTAGTTGAATCAACACTTAAAGAGTATATTTGGTCTCTGTAAAAGCTAAATTAACTCTGAACATTTTGCTGTGTATGTGCAATACCAGTGCTGTTACGAATGGTGAGCCAAAACAGATTGTAAATAAGTTGTTATCTAGGGCTAGCTCACTCGCTAACATAAGTGTGTGTGGTCAGTGGGAACACCCAGCTGATAGGAGGAAGAAAGAATTGCGGGCTAGCTGACATGATTGGGCTTACCTTGGGTCAGCAGCCGTACAAAGAAGCCACGACAACCTTTGGCGTGGTAGATGCTGGCGGCAAGCCCGAGCGTAGTTCAGTTTTTATCATGTGTCGATCGGTCCACAATAGAAAATAAATGCTGGGACGACATGGTGGTCTCTGCAATTTTAGATTTGGTTTTTGCTATGTACTATTGTCATCAGCAGTCTATGGGGCCCACAGCACAGATGTGGAAGGGCCCTTCTGACTGCAAACTAAATACCTAGTGATGGCAATATTCTGTTATAACTTCCCATAGCTATGCAGTCAGCTCTTTTAAGATAGCTAGCTACCTAGCCTGTGATTGTGCAGCGATTGCATGTCAGATGCCCTGCAAACTCATGAAATCATTATCAACCAAATCACTGCATGGCCTATGGCTAACATTTCCTTACATTTAGCAATTGCTTTCATGTATATGGGTAACATTTTTATCCAAGATCAGGTCAAAACCTAGTTTATAGGCTGGACTTTTTATGGTCTAAATGCAAAATTGCATGCAATTAGTAACAGCCAATGGGAAAAGTACACCCTGTCAGCCATCCAATGGAGCAACTTCATCACTCACTTACTCATTCACCAAAAATCAGCTAAAGCAATATAAGCTTTGACAATTAATTAACAAGATATTTTTCCAGCTAAATAAGTCTAGCTAGCCAAACAAATAGGCAAATGCAGATTATATGCAACTGAGTATTGGCTATTATTTCCAAGATAGCTCACTTCTTACTAAAAACATCTAGGTATCTACAGAAAATTTAACACAAAAACCAACTATTTAGCAAACTAAAAATGGAGCTAATTTTGCCCCCAACTGAGGAACTCTCCTCTCACTTCTTGCCAGCCAAATGAAGCTGCTATAACGTTACATCAGTGAGTTACATTACTGGATGACGGTAACCAGCATACTGATGACTTTGATACTGAAAACTGTCATTAGCGGGCGTAGCCCCTGTGCATCTGAATATTTTCAGCACTTTTGACAGCCCATGTTAGTAAACTTATACGCAAACTGTAAAGTATCAGTTGATTTATACTTACCATGTATAATTTGTACCTCCTAACAGTCCACTCTTATATCCTCACCCTACATGTAGATAGAGTTGAGGATTGGACTAGCCAGTAATAACAATTTTGTTAGGGTATCAGACTGGTTTAATCACTGACTTTACACTTCATCATCATCGTCACTGTAGTAGACAGGCTTTTTACTTCACTGAATGTGTGAAAGCCTTGTATATTTCTTTTACAGTTAAACAATTCATTTAATAAAATAATTAAATTAAATAAAATAAATAAAATGGTGATGAGAGAACAATTTTCCTCAGAATAGGATGTTGAAAAGTTACCATGCAGGCTGCAAGTCTATAACACTTCTTGTACAGCATAGAAAATGACCAGTATAAATTTGAACCAGATTGAAATGCACAGAACATGCAAAAAAACATAACCCTCAGTACATTCATAATTTAAGTGTGTGTATGTGTGTGTGTGTGCATGTGCGTGTGTGCGTGTGTGTGTGTGTGTGTGTTCTTGTACTTGCTACAAAGTGAGAACCGTATGTGTGTGTGTGTGTGTGCATGTGCGTGTGTGTGTGTGTTCTTGTACTTGCTACAAAGTGAGAACCGTGTGTGTGTGTGTGTGTGCGTGCGTGTGGGTGTGTGTGTGTATGTGTGTAAAACATGCACAACTAAATGTTAGTTTATTAAGGCCTGGATTTCCTAAATCATAAATTGTGTTACATAGCTGTAGTTTATTTTATGATGGACCAACAGTTTGTTCATGCCAAAAAAATAAAATAAAAATCATGTATGTAAGATATGGAGACAGTAAGCACTGCTCTGTATGACCCCAAGTGCCTGTTTCCAAAATTGTGAATGTGTATATCTGTATGTGTCTTTACATTCTGGAGGCTATAGTTTAATTTTTCTTTGAAAACAACAGTACAGCATTGTTTTCTATTAATAGACATTCGTGCCTAGCCACTCCCTGGCTTGTGGTGCGAGAGAGAATGAGGGAGGCAGCAAAGAGGCCAATTCCTGAGAACGTGTACGCTTTTAAGCCGAAATGTGAACCCGCGCTTTTGAAGACAGGATGGGCGGGTTGTTTGAGCACTTCTTTGAAAGGTTTAGTTCCAGATTAGCAATAAAAGTTGGGGGTCATGGGAACTTTTTTTAGAGATAAAGTGTGAAACAAGATTTTACAAGGTAAAACATTTATATTTGTGCTTGTAAAAGATTTGCTGATGTGACTATGGACATTCTCAAATCATCAAATCACCCAATTATCAATATTTAGGGTTGTTTGTTTCATAACAGGAAAAAAACTAGTGTGGTTTGATAATCTTGAATTTGCATTTATATGCATTCAATTTCAGTTTTTCAGCCTACAGACCCACGTACGAGTCAGTCAAATGCAGCTGCTGTATTCAAGCTTGTTGAACTTCAGGTCTATTTTATATTCTGTGGAGATCCTATTGTTTCCAGCGATCATGTGTCCTGTTCAATTACAGGGAAATGTGTATAAACTGGTGACAAGATATAGATATTATCCATTTGATACAATGCTGTGACCATAAATATATGACATCCTGGGTTTGAATATTTTTCTCAATATAAGTGTAATGTAGCTTCAGTGAAGTCCTGCAGCCAGCAGATACAGAATGTGTGTGTGTGACATTGTCCTACAATATGAAAAAAAATGCCCTTTCTGACTATGAACCTACTTAAGGGAAGACTTCAGGGAAGACTGAAGTGAAAAGTTAAGAGTTAAAGGGGTTAAACCTATTTGCTAACCTAAAAGCCCAAACTATAGTAGTAGTGGGTTAGATGATGGGTAATAGTAACGAAAAAGAAAAACATAATTTAAGAATATAGCTACAAGCACCATGAGAACCCAACTTGAGCACTTTATAAAAGTGTGGCAAGCCTAAGGAGGGCCCAGGTGAGGAATTGAACCCCAGACTCCCAGTCAAACACAAACACACATCACCAAAGAGTCAGGGTCGTTGGCAAGGTAGCCAGGGCGCATACTTATAAGGAGGCACTTCTAGTGACAGGAACTTTCAGCTGTCACAAAGCATGGCTGTAAATACTGATAGCAAGTTTTACATGAACTCAGCAAAGATTGAGCGTAACTGAGATGTCAGCACATATCCTGTTTGGGTTGATTGCCTTTGATTTGGCTGTAACGGACAAATGGTTTCAAAATTCTAAAATCCACATGATAACTTTTGTAAGGCTTAGTCTGAAGTTGATTTTCCCTGCAATAGCGGGCTAATATGGCCATAATGGCAGTGAGTAAGTAAGTAAGTTAGTGAATCAGAACGCTTTCATGATCAATATCTCAAGAATGGCACCACCCATAACCTTCTAACTTTGCACATTGACTGATACCCTGCAGGAGATGAGCTTAATAAAATTTTATATAAATCTGTGAAGTTGCAGCATACTGAATGAAACCCACCGCATCGCACGGTCCTGTACAATCCAATAGGACTGCACATTGCTTCTATCAGTTTGCGTGCAAAACAAGCAAGGTAGTGTGTTAATAAAATTATTAGCGATTCAATCAAAGCTTGATAAAGATTCAATTTCACCAAAAAGGTATGGTAGCAATGTTTGTTTTGTGTTTCTCGCTTAATTGAAGTGTAATGTACTAACGTTAGTTGCGTATACCTTCATTTCATGTAGCTAGCTAACAACACCATCGATTGATCGGATGTCAGACAACATGTCTATCCGAGAATGGAACACAGGCACTGTCAGTGACCGACCCCGCTCAGGGCAGCCACGAGTGACTATGGTAGCTACAGCCTGTTCGTGAAAGATTCCGAACAGCAACCCAAACTGATCATAAGATGAGGGGTCTGAGACGATTGAGGGTGAGCGCAAGTACCATTTGACGCCGTCTACCAGAGCAAAACGTGCTTGCACACAGCCGCGACAGAAAACCCATCTCATGAAGAACATAAGCCATTATGTTTACTAGCTAAATACATTTCCTAAGCAGATCCTGAATTCACAAGTGGCACTAGCAGACTGATAATAGGCTGTAAAGTTGGCTTTTTGGAAGCCATTTTTACTTGACCACCACGAATATCAGTTTCATTCAGAGTAAATGTGCAGTGAACCTGTGAAGTTGCATCATACTTAATTAATATGCAAAAGCGCACAGCATCGCAGGGTCCTGGCCAATCTAATAAGATTGTGCATCAGTAGCGGCTCTAGAACCGGGAATGGTGGGGCGCAGACACGTCACTTAATGACAATTAGTCCTGGGTAGTCCGCAATCATTTTCCTTTACTGACGCGTTTTCCAATAATTGTACTTGGCAACTTAAGACTCGGTCTCTCCATATGCAATGAAACAGCGATGAAATCATACTTTCTTGGCTGTAATTTCTTGGCGCAGCGCAGGTGGCGAAGCGTGGCGCAGCCCACGCAGTGGTAATTTCGTCCGGCGCAGCCCGCGCAGTGGTAATTTCGTGAGGTGCAACACCGTGCGCAGACGAACCCGATGGGTGTGGCGGCGTAGTAGGGGGAGGTGTCACTTTTTCATTAAGACGCAGTGTCAGTTTCGTAGAAAAAGTCTTCGCTGCAGTTACACAGAAAGCTCGCCAGCTCCAACCTGGTTCACTTTCTGTGCAGTGGTAATTTGGCTAACCGGCGCGGAGTGCACACACGTCACCGAAACCTCACAGGCAGGTTTCCAGAATGTCAGGCACATTTCAATACAGTAAATAATAATTACAGTAAGTAAATAATTACCACTGAAACAGAAACCACTGTTTAATGTAACTATCTGAATTAACACATAAATTATAGTATCTATATCGATTGTCCTGATGTCAGATCAAAGGCAGTTGGCACGCGTGATGGAAACTCAACCTGACTTAATCAACGCAACTGAATCAATGATGCAAATTAACGACTTCACATCTTTCTCAGCCAACCACAAACTGCCTCTGCACCAGGCAGTGCGTATATAATGCTTGCATTCTATGCTCGGTAAAGCCGCTTGCACACTGGACGCGAAACGAATTTTTCGCTCGACTGATTACAGTCAAAGTCAATGCAAAGAGCTACCAACTTTTCTTGGTCTTTTTATTCGTCTGTTTTCTTCCTTTGAAGATAGAAAACAGTCTTTATTCTGTCTTACTTATGAAAATTAGTCAGATGGATCGAACAGATTCATGCTTTATTTCCACAGCAGAGATAAAATAGTGCTTGCAATCAGAGAGCAAATCAATTCCATGACCATTGACAGTGTGAATAAATCATCGCATGCACGATCAAGACTGTCCGACGCGAAATGCAAAATACTCCATGTCCAGCACCAAGCAAGAAATAAAAGTATTGATATGAGAACAGATTTATAACTAGATAAAGAATAAAATATATCACCAACACACCGAACATCCAAAAAGATGACCCGCAAATAAATAAATTGCGGTGTTCATTGGATGTTCTCTGGTTAAAATGTTTATTTTTATTCTTTATTTCCTTATCAATCTGTTCTAATCGTCCTCTTTTTCAATTTTTCTTTTTTTTGGGTGTCAGTATCGGAGGTATTGTACATTGTCTCGCGCCAGGGTCGACCCACTTTATTGAGCAGAGCTTAAACAGAAACATTGATTGAAATTCTCGGTACTCATCTTGAAGAACTGAGCCCTCTTATCAAAACATTCATGTTTAATATCTAAAGGAGTCTGTAGATTTGAAGAAATTAAAAACAATAATAGACTGTCGGACATGGAGATATATTAAAACCCTGTCAGACTTTCGGACAGAAGACTCTGCTTTCAACGCAATCTGTCGAGCGAAAAATTTGTTTCGCGTCCAGTGTGCAAGCGGCTTAATACTAGGCTACTATTATTGTCACTTAGGTTTTATCGTCTTTAGTGGGGGAAAGGAATAGAGCCTGATTGCTATGATCTCGTACTGAGTTAAGATCACATATTGAAAATAAATGTGTTATGTATCTTGCATTGTTGTCCATGCATGTTAATCCCAAAATTTTAAGCAGCAACAGTTTGTAATAATAGGAACATGCTATCCATCATTTCTCTTGCCAATGAGCAAGATTTGACTCGGCTGTGTCGCCTTCTTTGCCAACTTGCGCTGGAAGGAGGGGCAGAGGCGGGACAGAGGAGTACTTGCGCCAGGCTACGCTGGGCACGAAATTGCAACATACGCCTGGACACACCCCGTTGGCGCGGCGCATCCCCCATTCGCTGCGCCTGCGCCTGGTCTACGAAATTTGAGCCCATGGGCTTAATTCAGCTCAGTGGCGGGACCTGAACTGAGAATTGTGACAAAACATCCATTTAAAACAGTCGTTAGTCCTGACCTATTCTCGGGCATTTTCATGAGTAACAGAAGATGCAAATTAAAAATTGAATGCAAAAGTTGTTTTAAGCAATTGAAGCATATCATTATTCAGAGATACCTGAAGATGTTTTTTTTTTTGCTAACATTCAGCAAAAAGAAAGAATTCACACTCCACATCACTTTGTCTTTATTTGTGACCACATATCGTGACCTTAGTATTATTAGGTTTTCTCTGCCCCAGGAACGTATGCCTAAACAAACTTTATAATACTGAGCTCACAATAAAGTACATAATTATGCGTATAGTTTAACTGTAATTTTGATTCTTATTACAACTGAATTATATTTATATCTTTTTTTTTCAATGCAAATCAATATAATAATTAAAAGGAAAAATAAACAGAGGATTGACTCAAAGTGCAGGAAGCTATTAACTAGTTAAAAGAAAAACCAATGTACAGAAGACAGAAGTCATGTGATTTCAGA
The DNA here is from genome assembly GCA_029721435.1 of Gymnothorax reevesii. Classification (NCBI taxonomy): domain Eukaryota; kingdom Metazoa; phylum Chordata; class Actinopteri; order Anguilliformes; family Muraenidae; genus Gymnothorax; species Gymnothorax reevesii. The sequence continues at coordinate 57,153,476 of CM056582.1, forward strand.
AAAGTGGCCCTAGTCCATGACAAGTGGTGTGTTGTTTTCACTAAAACACCCACTGTCTGTTTCTGCAAACCCTTCTTTAAGAAATCAGACGCAGGATAAAAAGAGCGTGTGGGGCATTTTGAAAGGCGAAATGCAACAACAAAGGCCCCGTACTGCTGCACACCATAAGACGTTAGCAGGAAGATTGGGGGGAAATAACACCTGAAACAGTAAATCACTTGGTGTCTGCAGTTTGTAAACATTTGTTAAATGTCGTGAAAAGGCACAGAAACATTACAAAGTGCCAAATCCTTTACTTTAACCTCCATTGACAGTTGGGACAGTAATTTTTTTGTAAGAATAAAAATTGAAATATGTGTATTTTCAAACATCAATAACATTAATGTGCCAAACATCAAATTGTGTGCATTTGTATTGTTATCAACATAATGTAAAATGTAAAATAATGTAAAAACCAGCAGCACAATTTGATCTGCTCTGGCCGCATTCCTGACGCTAAGCAGGCGCGGGCTTGGTTAGTACTTGGATGGGAGACCTCCTGGGAAAACGAGTTGCTGCTGGAAGAGGTGTTGGAGGGCCAGTAGGTTGCGATCTTCCCTCTGATGGAATAATCCCCAGTGCAGTGACAGGGACACTGCACTGAAGGAGACGTCGTGTCTCAGATGAGACGTTAAACCGAGGGTCTGACTCACTGTGGTCACTAAAGATCCTATGACGCTCATCGAAAAGAGTGGGGGGTTCCTGGTGTCATGGCTACAGTCCCAACTTGGCACCTTCGATCTGCCACCTAATCATCCCCTGATCAAGTTGGCTGTGAAAATTGCCCTCTTTCAACCCCTAAGGCTCCCTTGAAAAAGAAATTTCCATCTCAAAGGGACTTCCCTGGTAAAATAAGGGATAAAAGATTAATAACGTATCAGTTTTATTTTGTTTCAATTTCAATTTAACATACCATCCCAACTTTTTTTGAGCTGTGCCTGTAGCTCTGCAAGCTGTGCCGAATATATAGATTTTGGAGCAACAATCTTGTCTTCAAGTGTCACTTTTTTCAAAGGTGTCCCTGGTTATTACCTCAAGACAATGAAAAGCCCCATTGTGCATGTGTTAAAACAGCATGGCTTCCTATTCAGAGTGTGGCTAGTAAATTAGTCTATGGTTCATACAAGTCTCGCTTTGAAAATATGAGGTGCTTCAAGGAGTGCAAACTATGACAGTGAAGCATCTTAGCAGCCGAAGACGTACTGTACATCAACAAAGAAGGGAAAAATATCCAAGAACTGAACAATTTGTGTCCAGAGTTTCACAAACGATTACTTGAAGGGTTGTTCATTGGAAGGTCATTTAACACAGTGGTAAACACACCACAATTTCAACTTTTTTGTGTTGCTGGCTCAAAAGTCAGAATGAGGGTTCATTTAATTAAAAAAAAAGTAAAAAAAAGTAGAGAGGGTGAAAAATTACATAACATGTCTTCCTCACTCAGTGTTAATTTTAATACAGGTCAAGGATGATTTTCCAATTGTTTTTTTTTTTCTTTGGTTGCAAATTCTTTGCAGTCAATGAGGTTTTGAATTCTGGACCCAGTGAAATTGCCAGACAGATTTTTTCCCTTTTTGATGCTCTGCCAAGTCTTCACTGACTGTCTTAGTTGTTTATTGGACACTAGACAGAAAAAAATTCTTTGTCACTTTGGTAGGCCCATGAAACCTTTTTTTTAATTTGTTTAGTTCAATTAGGCGAATTTTCTCAAAGTATGAGCTTTGCGTATGAGATGCCCTGTAACATGGATTTCAGGCAGTGGCAGAAAAGTGTGATGATGGGTTTGGGTGCAAGAATTATCTTGGCTCGGCCCCACGGTCCATGCTATCACAAACTTCCTGCGCAAATCCTGTTAGTTTACGCATACTAATGCACTGACATACACAATGTAAGGGTTGTGCTCTAAGCACCGGTGATGTGCACAGAGGACAGAAAGTCTTGGACTGGACTCAGGTGCCAAGGTGGACTTGGTTGTATTTATTATGTCTTCAGCACAGCAAGAAGGCAAAGCAGGATACAATACAAAAGGAATCAAGGTTCCTGGATGATACTATTAGTAATACAAACACTGGACGTTAGCTACAGTACAATGTATTACAAGTAGAAAAAGAACAAGGAATCGAAGCTCCTAGGTAATTGTAATAAAGGGCTAAAATAAACAATAAACAGTGCTTACCTCAAGAGTTATAAAATGTACACGCAAATGCGGGAGAAAAGTCTATACAAGACGAGTGAGTAAACATTGGCTTGTTTGGCTTACCAGACTTTGCAATGACTAAGTCCGAAGCTCAGACTTAAATATGCAACGCTACCACACAGTGGAAGTAAGACACAGATGTAGACCATGATTGCGGAACTGAAAAATGCGGTCCAGGTCTTAATCGACCAGTGAGTTCAAGCGCTGGAGTTGTGGCCTTATACAATCAAAACATCCTAGCCCGTTTTCATAACGTCCTGGGAACGTCAACATTGACTCGGACCTCAACACGACAATGCCATGAGAAGAATATTCCCCTTCCAAGCAAATTGTGCGTTATAGTAGTAGTAATCTTTATTGACTAAAAGAACATATAAATTTATCAGTCAGTATTATTCATACAGTAGGCGAGCAGAGCGAGCAGTAGCACAATATTGTTCATTTCAGTCAGCATAATCATGATAATGATATAACACGTATTCCAACGGAACCATACACATGAGACAATGACGATTAATTTATAGACATACAACCATCAGTTTAGGCAGACAGTACAGCCATACATTCGTATACAACTGTGGCAATTGCTAAAACATCTTCGCAAAGAAAAAACTGAGACAAATTCGCGAAATTCATAGTGTGAAATCTCTGGCGGATCAGTTCAGTTCTCAGGCAATGACATATGATGCGTTCTTCTGTCTGCACGGCATCGCCGCACACACACAAACGCTCCTCACGAGGGACACGCCCCCACCGACCAGTTTCTATTTTTAGATTGTATGACGACACTCTAAGCCGAGTTACACAAAGCCGTTGATACTCGGGTACGGCTAGGTTATCAGAGTAAATAGGATGCACAGAAAGCTCTGGATTAATATCCCTGTAGGTTTTGATCTTGGACCGCCCTGATTCACGCACTGCCACTTTCCGTTGTTCAATGTCATCACAAAGAATATCCCCCTCAGTCAGCACTGACTGCAGGTAGCGCGCACCTGTGGTCATACTGTCTGAACACAGTGTCCGCACGGCTATGAAAGGGTCGTCGGTCATACCCCTTCTCTCAGTCAAGATTCTCCTCAAAAACTTCTGCTGGCAGTGTTTTTCACGCGCCTGAAGTGAAGCATACCCACTCTCGAGAAGTGCTGTATCATTAGCAATGGTGGTGCATACACCAAACAAGGCTTTAATTAGGGTATCATACACTGGCTGTGCCTCTCTATAACTATTTGTAAGCCACGCCTCACACCCGTATAATACACTTGAAAACAGGGCAGCATCCAACACACGCTTCTTTACCCAAAATGGGAAATCCATATTTTTCTTCACAAATGCGATGAATTTCATGACATGAACATGTTTACTGTCTATGTGTTTTTTCACTGATGACCGGCATTTACCGTCCTGCGTAAACACTGATCCAAGATATGTATAGGAGTCGCAATTCTCAACAGTTATGTTTTGGAAACACAAGGGTGTGAAATCATCAGGTTGACCATTTAACACCATAAACTTGGTTTTAGACCCATTGATCGCCATACCATAGTCTTTACAAAACTGGAGCAAAATTCTAAACTTTTCTATGGCCTGCTCTCGACTGGTTCCCAACAAAATAGTATCATCCATCAGTAAAAGACAATGAACCCATTTAAGAAAACCGTCATGAGCACACTTACGTTTCAAAGCACAGACAAAACAATCAATATACAATGTAAATAAAAAGCAACTGATAGGTGATCCCTGACGTAATCCTACGGAAGCGGTAATAAGTGCAGACCCCAAGATCATAGCTGTATTTGAATATAAGCATGATATAGCCATTAGCATGGCAGCACCACATCCAAGTTTTTTCAACATATTCAACATCGCAGCTCTAGGCACTCAATCATAGGCCTTACTAAAGTCTACATAAATAATGAAAAGTTTAGCCTTTTTTGACGTTGCATAATCCGTCAGCAGACGCAATGATAGGATATGCTCAACACATCCACGTCTGCGCTGGGCCCCGGCTTGCTCCCGGTGCGGCCGAAACCAGGCTTCTAGTCTGACACAGATAATAGCATCAAATAACTTGGCAAAAGTATCCATTATGGAAATTCCACGGTAGTTATCACACAAATGTTTTGCACCTTTTTTAAATATAACACTCAACCGGGAAAAAAAGCCAAATCACAGGGGCCAGTGACGTGTAGAGGATGACGGAAAATATTGTTGCCAGAAATGTAATCCAATTGGCAGGTAAACATTTAAGCATGCCAGGCGGTATACCTGACGGGCCTCCGCCTCGGTCTGGCTTTAACTTGTTTATAGCACATGTAACTTCTGCCGGACTTACAGGATCATCTGTTACTGGTAAGTACACGTTATAGTCATCACCCACCTCGAGGCTCTCAACACCATCCGGGTTAAGAAGTTTTTCAAAGTGATCCTTGAACTCTGAAACGCATCTGACGGCTTGTTTAGGCATTATACATGTACAGGCAAGCTGAACAATTCAAACTGAGCAGAAAATAGTAACAACTTCTTTAGAATTTAGAATAATCAAGTGGCAATTGAAGACATGGCTTCTCTCCCCCTTGCGATCTAAAAGCGACAAAAAATGGGCTACATTCAGTTCCGAAAAATAATTTGATTATAATTAGGTCTATGCACTGTGACTCGAGATGGCATTTCAGAACTCTTCAGTGAATGAAGGTAATTTTGGTGACTAGTATGTGGTTTCGTCCATTTACATTTTCCAATCGGACAGCTGTCTATTTTTTACAGCAAGTTGAGTGACCGTGCTGCAAAAATAGGTCTATGTACAGTACAAATAAAAATGCACCACTTGAAAAAAGTCAATATTTAAGTTCAAATGAACTTACAACACTACAGTGACATCATCCGACAAGACAGGTGCAAGAAATGCGAGAATTTCAAGTTAACTGTAATGCGAGGCAATTTTTTGCAAAAACGCTACATCTTGCACGCACACCACGGGAAAAATGAATTTCACTCTGAATTTGAGCACACATTGCCTTTAAAAGCATGTTAATCCGAATAAAATTTCACTTCTTCACTGACACTTGTGAAACGTCGACACTATGCCGCGACTTACAGCCCCTGAACGGGAACGTGCCATAGGCATGCTTCAAATTGGCGCCAGCACCAGGGAAATTGCCAGACGACTACACGGCGCACACACAACGATCACAAGACTCCATCAAAGGTTTCTGCAAACGGGGAGCACTCAGGACCGTCCTTGACCGGGTCAACAACGTGTGACAACGGCACGTCAGGACCGTCAGATCGTACGGGATCATGTCCAAGACCGAACACTACCAGCGACAAGCACGGCTGCTCAAGTCCAAGGACGACGTGGATTCATTCACCCCAACACCGTACGGAACCGTCTGCGAGCTGCAGGCCTGCGTGCACAACGTCCTTATTTCGGCCTCATATTGACGGATCGTCGCCAAAACCAGCGTCTCCAGTGGGCAAACAGGCACCAGAATTGGCGACTACGACAATGGCACGGTGTCATCTTTTCTGACCAGTCATGATTTCACTTAAGGAACGCAGATGGCTGTATACGTGTTTGGCGGAGACGCGGTGAACGCTATAACGCCGATTGTGGCGTTGAAACGGACCGTTGGGGTGGTGGCAGCGTTATGGTGTGGGGTGGAATAAGCTACCGTCTCAGAACCCCTCTCCATATCTGCAGAGGAAGGGTGAACGGCGTCTACTACCGGGACCAGGTGCTGCAGAACCACGTTGTGCCGTTCTTCAACCAACACCACGATGTCCAAACGTTCCAACAGGACAACGCTAGGGCACACACTGCAAGGGTGTCCATGCAGTACCTTGCACAGCAGAACATCCCCGTGCTTCAGTGGCCAGCTCTGTCACCCGACCTCTCCCCGATCGAGCACTTATGGGATGAAATTGGACGATGTCTTTCACGTCGACGCCAGATGGACAACATCCGAGAACTTGAGGTTGCCCTTGTTCAGGAGTGGAATGCTATCCCTCAGAACACTATCCAGAGACTGATCAACTCCATGCGACGACAATGCACCGCATGTGTCAATACAAATGGCGGTCACACCCGTTATTGACTTTCCTGTTTGACCCCTACACCAGTTAAACCTCTCTCGCGCATTAACATTATCGTGAATGAAATTGAATGATGTTTACATGTCTTCTTAAATCATTCATTATCTCAAATGCATCATACGTATATACTTCACATATCAATCCGTGTAGCTATTCCAGATTTCGTGAGTGTTGCGTTTTCATTTGTACTCAGTATATTTGACGCCGAAATTATCTTCATTCAATTAAGAGTTCTGAGATGCTGTCGCCGAGTGACAGTGCATAGACCTAAATATCATCAAAATATTTTTTGGTACTGAATTCAGCCCATTATTTTGTCACTTTTCGATCGCATTGGGGGAGAGAAGCCGTGTCTTCAATAGCCACTTGTTTTTTCTTGAATTGGAAAACGTGTTAATAAAGGAAAACCATCAAGAATTAGCCAGGACAAATTTTTTTTCAATAAAGGGAGGGATATTAGCCTCAGAATTTTCAGGTCTAAAGACATGCCTGCTTCTGGGGTAGCATTTTAAATGACTTGATAAATATCATGTGATCATCAGAGAGGCAAATTTGTTCTAATGTGTGACCAATACCCAATATTATTGATTAATGTAAATAATTAGTCAAAGTACCCACAAAATAGCCTTACCCATTGCATGATGAATGAAGTAACCCATGATTGTGCCTAAAACTGAGTTGAACATATAAATGATGTATCCCAATGATAAGACTAATATGACTGATTGCTAAATGGTGATCAGAATAACCTTGTGTCATGCCATAAATGATACAAAATTTTGTAAAAGTATGTAAAAATGATACTTAAGGCACACAGACAAGGAGCCAACAATGACCAGCACCTCAGTGAACACATACAAAAGTACATTGTTATTAAAGAGAGTACCCGATAACGTAGGTTAATGAACAGGGCCTTTCCCAATGCACCTTCCTATTCGTCCTTACATCTATATATACCACCTACATTCCCACAATCCCTGCTCGTCTCATTTCTGCGTGGTTACTTGCAGACCAGACAGCTCAGAAGCACAGAAAGAGTATGCTTACCCGAAGCATGGAATCCGAAATCTGACCGAGTCCCTCAGACGTAGAGTTATTCCAAGACTCTGATGCTCCAGAGGATTCTCCTCAACCCATCTTCGCAACTCCTGTTTCTCCTCCTCACACCTGCCTGCGCTCCGCCATTGTCGTACCCAGGGGTGAAAGTAGGATTAGATTCTTACAGGAACTGTGCAAGTCAAAAATTTTGCTTGCGCGCTTTGCGCACTCGCATCATACTCTATATATTAACAGACAGCTTTCTTTATAGTCCTTGAGTGCATAACGTGTCAGACACAAAAAATGTAATATTATGGCAAATTTTCAGATTAAGTGCAAACTTCTTTGGGAGAACAACATCAGAATAGTAACAACAGTAAGTAAAAATAAAATGCTTTCTCTGTTGTCAGCATGAAAAATAATCAGGACCCTCATTAATCAATCTGCAGTAGCTCAACCCTCAGCCAGTGTTAACCACGTTTTTTCCCTAGTCTCAGTTACAGTTTTAATATTGTATGTATTGAAAGATTCAGAATAGCATCTGCTGTACCACTCCTTTTATTTTGGTATCAACTAGAAAATAACTGAATACGTAGAAACAACAAAATATTTACAGTAGGCTGTTTCAATTCAGATGTAAAAGCATGCAGCCAGCAACAAATATTCAGTAGTTGACCAGCTATGGCACAAACCATTTTCTTTGAATGATGACATGTCTTCTCCAAGCTCTAAACACAAACAACCAAAATTCAAACACATACACTCCTAAAGCTAACACTTAATGAGAAAACACTGAATTCATCATGTATACTTACACTGCAACTATATTTTAGTAAAATTACACAATAGCTTTCAATATACTATGTTACATGCTCAAATTTAAAACACTTGAATAAAGTAGCAGGAAAATGTTTTGCTGTATTGCATCCAAACTGAGTCCTTCCTTATTAACATAATTTGAACAATTGTCAGGATGTGGGTAGGTGTCGGTGCGGCATTTTCTTGACTAAATAATTATTTCAGTGAAATAAACCGTGCTTCGTAAAGCGTTTAGAAATGATGTAAGTAGTTTTTTAAACAATTCTGACTGGCACGAGACAGCAAAGTGGGCAGTGGCGCAAAAAATATTCAACAGAAGACAGACAACATAGTATTTCAAATTATACAACTATTTTATTTTTTTTTTTAATCAATATGTAATTTGTGTAGAGTCCGTTGTTATGAAATTTTGTGAAAACGAGCCCCCATTAAAAGTTGTCGTCTTGTGTCGCATATTAACTGCGTGACGAGATTATGTAAGGGATAATTTACGAAGGTGTGCATTCCACGGTTTAAATGCACGACGCAGAGGCAAGGTTCCCTCCGCAAAGTGCATTAAAACCGTTGAATGCTCACCTTCGAGTTGATTATCTCGCTTATACTAAGGTCATTTGCCAGAAATATCATATCGCAGCATTCTGAAATTTTTGGTGAAAGTTTTGCACTAAAAACAAAAAAACAAGCTGGTAATCATTAAACAGGCGCCGCGCCTTCTCATACCCAATAGCCTACTATAGGCCAAATTGAATTGAACCAGCTATCTTAGTTCATCTTACGTTCATGGAGAAAGAATTTTTTGCACACGCTTAACTGTTACATCTGTTTACCAGCTGATTTGATTACGGATTCCAGCTGAAATGGAGATCATGCATAACGCAACATTATGTGCGATTATGCAGACTGTAGCTAACTTGCTACGCACAATTACAAAGAACTTAGGACGGTTTCCGCTGTCAGCGAGCTGAGATCAGTCTGCTCCCAGCGGGCACACAACGTCTTAAGGACGTCGTTTGCGAGTTGCAGAATAGTTGGAGGTTGTGAGTGGAACTCAACGCCTTTAAGACCTCATGGAGACGTTGTGCCACGACGTCGAAAAAAGGTTTCCGTGGCAACGTTGTGAGCTCGTCTCCCTTTGGTTGTGATGTAATGGTGACAATAATTTTTTCAATCATTTTTTTTCTTTCAGTGTCCTTGATAGAGAAAATTAGTTGCTAATCTAGTAAAGACACACGCACAGAAACACACTCATATTTAATTTCAAAACAGAACTGCAAACTTGAGATTTCTCGGGTGTTGATCTTTACCGCTAGAGGGAGTCAAACACTATTTCTACCATTGGGCTCGAGCCACCTCCTTCGTATCTTCGAAAAGCTTTCACCAGTGAGGTCTGTTGCGAACAGGTGAGAGGGGAAAAATATAAAATAAAAGTTTTATTTAAAGTACATTTAAAGTTGATTAAACTTTACTGTGTTTATCACTGGGTAATTAAGAATTTTTGGGAATGTAAACGTTACTGCTATATGCTGTTACTGTATCTCCAATGTGTGAGCTCGAGATATCAAATTTATGAAAAGCGAGCAGCTAGCTCTCTAACGTTACATTGGTAACGTCAATTTCCGTTTATTCCGAGCCTTCGACGAGGAATAAATGAAAAGTTCTTGTCCATTTTTACAAAATCGATATCTCAGGCTAACGAATTTGTGTTCCTATTTATTCTATGATTGTCAGTGTCGTCTTATTTGGAAGATGGGGAAAATTGCGTTAGCTTTTAGTTAGCGCCTGATGATCAATGATCTATCCAAGTCAATGGGATGAACAGCTATATCATGATAATGCTTTTCGCTATTACGAAATTGAAGCCTCTACGGTAAGTGTCACTTGTTACATATTTAATGGCCTAAAAGCGGTAGCATGCTAGCTTACGTTTTAATCGTCCCATTGATTTGAATAGACCCAAGTGGGACCCACTTCCAGCCGTTTTACGGACCTCGTAATTGATGATCATAACGAAGCGCAAGTGGGAGTAATTTAAACATGTTTGAGAGTCTATATTTCAAATCTGATGTGCATATTTTCCGCTATATTCATTTAGTAGCACTTCAGAATGGGATTTTTTTTTCACTCCGAGTTGCAATCGACCACAGCGGTGGGCTCAGAACGAACGGTCTCCCGCTCAGTCTCCGAGCGCGAGCGAATGGAATACTGCCAGAATGTCAAACACTCCTGATGTCATGACAACCACAACAGCGCGAGCACTCTCTTAACATTTAATGGAATTTTCGAATGAGGTTAGACCACCTTACGTTAACGTTGCTGGAGCTGAAGAACTAGTAAGAAGGTACACGTTATTATGGATAGATAACGTTAAAGTAGATTGAACTTATCCCCCAGCTGTAGCACTAAAAACCCTCTCTGCGTTTCGTTACACTATTAATATGTAGCTAAACTGAATACCAAGTGTAAGTGCAATGGAGTAAGCGCAATGCTCGGATGCTTGCGAATTAACTAACGTTTCCATTAAGGGGCTGACAGAAATTACGTTTGTCTTCAATTAATTTATGCTGTTCTGTCATGTGATAAACAGAACCTTATTCACTTGGTGATACCACATAAAAGTTATGAAACGAGTGCAGTAGGGTAGAGCGGGGTCAGATGACCCCCTGAAGCAGGAATGTTCATAACTGAAGGTAAACAACAAGAATTAATTATTTTTTTGCTTGAATGGATACTATGTAAAGTTGGCTACCACATCTCAAAAGATTTATGACATAGTTACTATAGAAACATTTTTTAAATGTTTAATTATTATGATTTTTTTTTTTTTTTTTTTTTTTTTTAAAGGTCATCTTACCCTATCCCTGGGGTAAGATGCCCCTTATCTAGAGTAACTTGTAAAGCCTAATACATACTGATTTTACTGCATTTCACATGAATAATTATTATATTATAGCTGTCTTAATTGGCAGGTACACATCATACAATTTCTTTTTTAGAAATTTCCTTGCGAAAGAAATGAGGAAAGAAAGAGGTACATTCTCCTCAACCTAACTTTTTATTAACTGACTAAACACTAAGCCACACGGGATGGCAAGGTGCTGTTAGCATTAAATGCATCAAGGAAAAGATGGTTATATCTTGTGGAATACTAAAAAATATGAGGCACCACATTAGATAAACATGTAGTGGTATAGAATGTATCTGAGTATCCATGAAAAGTCATTAAAACTAAGAGTGACCATAATGCATTTCACCCAATATGTTTATTTTTAGGCCCTCTTTGATGCATATATGATTCATTATTGGCCTACTTGTAACATGTATGGATACACTTAACTTTCCATTCCCAAGTTCTTTATAAAAATCTTATATATATTTTCTCTTATATAATATATATAATCTTATATATATTATATATATTTCCTATAAATAGAACATAATGTTTTAGAAAAAACCCATAAAACAGAATGAATATGACTCAAAATTGGGTAAGAAGCCTTCCTTCCATGGGACATCTTACCTCGATCCAAAAAGGGCATCTTACCCCCAGCACTATCACCTTGTTTTTGGCTCATTAACCCCAATCTCTCCCATTATCACCACACAGGACCCCCTCTCATACATGGTAAAGGTTTCAGAGAGTTACACTGACATGTCCTGCAGACTTCTGAAGCATTCAAATACTTGTGGCAAAATGATTCATTCGGTCATTTTTACCCCTCAGCCCTAAAGGCTGACGGGGTATTGCTATCCTTCATGCGGTTGGGCGGGCGAGCGGGCGTCTCCGAAAACTTCGACATCGGGCTGAGGGGTATACCATGCATTGCACGCCTATTTTTTCATAAGACGGACATCCAAAACACAAACACTTTGAGTACTCACATGTCACTAGCTCTGTTGACTCATCTGTTGCTGAGCATTTCTCTCCAGGTGGAAGTGCATTTATATAAGTCAAGAGCCACCTACTGGGCACAGCTGAAATTGAATTATCAGCAAAGGGCATCTTACTCTCAGGGGCGTCTTACCCCACCCTACCCTAAATTTTACGTTTATTGCGAGCTTCAACTTTCACATGACACGCCCACTCTGGGAAGATTCTCAACACCGCTGATGTTACAGTAAATGAACATTTGCAATGTATTCTCTAGGAGTGCATTTAATTACATGGACTTCAGTATCCCGGTTATGATCGGGTTTTTGGAAAATTCCATTTTTGCGTTTATGCATGTCAACATATCCTTATTTTAGACACCAGGATAAGCCCATATTCCGATCATGAGAAATCCGGTTTTGCTACCTGGAGTATTACAAAAGAAATGGGGATACTGTGGCATGTACTACACCTTATCCCGGTGTTTGACCGCAGTCGCTCACCATCAATGGCCAACCTCTGTGGAGTTTCCTCGATAACAGAGCCTTAGAACTCTTCTTTTAGAGGCCAAGAAAAATTAAAGGGGACCTATTTTGCTTTATTTCCAAGGTAATATTTTGATCTTGGACTCCCCTTGAGTACTCCTGATCATTCAAAGTCCTAAACAGGGTCCTTATTTAGCTCATACTGCCATCCTCAAAAAAAACCCATTTGTAGTCCATTGTAGTCTCTGCCTGAAACGTCTCATTGGGGTGCCTCTTTCGCTATGGCCCCCACTCCCTGTGTGCCCACTTTCTTCTGACCGGCTAGCTCTGTGGAGGGCGGATCTAGGCGGGACGAGGCAGCAGAACACAGTTTTCCAGGTCCGTCTCCCGAAGGAATCGCCGGGCATATTCCGCAATCATACACAGTACATGTGTATAGATCTAATGAAATTAACTTATTCTGAATGCAACGGCGAAAGTGGAGGACGCAGTGCAAATGCCTGGTAGCTCAAGCTCGAATTTGCTGCCTACCTACGGCTACTATAGTGAGTACACCGGTGTTTCTACTCTATAGCTAGGATTGAAGGAAAGCTAGAATGCACCCCATATAGACACATTCGTAGAATGGGTCGACAAACCCAAGTGTAGACCGGAGACCATGGAAATCTGGTGGGTCTGAGTTTAGAGGGAAACATGTACAGTGAGGAGCAGCAAAAAGTGGACCAACAACTTATGGACTGCTTCAGTGTGTATTATAAGGACCTGCTGGTTCGTGTGCATAGCTGTGGTGTGTCGTTAGCTTAGAGTAACGAACAGCTTCTGCGCTGGTGTATGACAAAGGGGCGAAAGCTCCAGGCTAAATGGCCTTTTCGGAAATTGCCTGTGGTAATGTTACTTATTGCGTCAGAATGACCAGCGTTTGCTAGCATCCAAATTACAAACAAGTATTAAAAGGTAGCTTCAAATGAGGTTTATGTTCACACACCTTCTGTAGAACTTCCCCTGATATCACTCTTGCACATTTAGAACACAAACATTAGCAACAGTAACTTGGCTATGTTAGCCGCAATGATACAGCCACAATCAACTGGCTATCACCTCAGGTTGGCTTATGTAGTAAAAGTACCTTACAGCTTACAAATAAATGTCACAGTAAATATATGTACAAATATATTAAAAAAATAGGCGTGCAATGCACGGAATACCCCTCAGCCCGATGTCAAAGTTTTTGGAGACACCCGCTCGCCTGCCCAATCGCATGAAGGATAGCAATACCCCGTCAGCCTTTAGGGCTGTGGGGTAAAGATGGAAAAATAAATGTTATTTATAACATATAAAAATATGTTATAATATGAACAAATAAGTACATGTACACACACAGAAACACACACACAGTGTGCAAAAGTCTTAAGCACATTTAAAGAAATTTCGTTGGGTGAATATGCTTGCAAATATAATGACATTATATTGACACACACAAACTTTCCAATAACTGAGAGATGCACTATACAGAGTTGTAAACTATTAACTAAATAAAACAAATATCAGGTGCAATGATGCTTCTCCTAAAAATTTGGGTCAGTGTCCTGTTGTGCTGTAGTTTTATGAGATGATTTGCTTTTTTACCCCTCAGCCCTCAAGGCTGACAGGGTATTTGCTATCCTTTGTGCGGTTGGGCCGGCGGGCGGGTGGGCGTCTCCAAAAAACTTCGACATCGGGCTGAGGGGTATTCCGTGCATTGCAGGCCTATTTTTGTTGTTCCGAGCAGATTGGGAAAAACTTGCCATCATTCTTCTGCAGACTGACCGTCTCACTCGCGTCTATGCCTCCAAGCAATTGCAGACAGCCATGATAATGTTGATATCAGGGCTCTGTCAAGAGTATATTATCTGTGTCAACTATTTTTATGGAAATACCAACATTTATTTATGAAAATATTTTTTTAATTAGAATTTAGAATTCAGGTATGCTTTCAATCTTCAGCAACACTAATGAGGAAAACAAAAAATAAACATCTAATGCCAGATGTAAATTTCTAAAAGTGTAGTGTAAAAATGCCATTATTTGTGACTATTAAAGCAAAAGAAGTTATTTTCTGAGGCTTATAAAGGGTCATGTTTACCAGACCAGCTCCAAACTATTTACGGCTAATTAGCTAAGGTGGCTACAGTTATGGCCCATGGGCCTATTTCTATGGGTATCATTTTCACTCCCCTACAGCTTTAATCCAACGATCCTTAACCCCTTAACACTCTAGGAAAATTTGCCTAAAAAGCCTATCAAAAGTGTACCCAAAGTAAATTGAACGCTGTTCTTGAACCGTTTGGACTATATGGATGGTTTTGGTCTCGTTTGAAAGGAAACACTGAAGTTTTTCCCCCAGGAAAACACACTGAAGTAGAAGGTTTTTATTCTCACCGAAATTTTTTTTTGCAAACAGAAGCCTGCAGATGAGAGCAGCTGGGACTTATTAGCTGAAAAACACAATGGGACCACAGCATGAAGCCTTACCGAGTCCCAGTTCAAATTTGATAACAATCCTACAGAAAATTACGCGTTTTTCTGAGGCCATGTCTAAGCATTTCCAAAAATGACCATTTGGAGACCCCAAAAGGACCCTTCGATAACCATGGTCACATACCTAGGATAAAAGGGCATAACGTGATGACTGTCCCATTGGACCTTTTCATTTTGTTGTCATTAATGCTGCTTCTTAATCACATCCAAGATTTCTTTCATGCCATTGCACTGTTTCAAATATTATACAGTACTAACCTTTGAAAGTTCAAGGATACGTTCATATTATGTTTTCAATTTTCACTCTTTTTCATTTTGTCACCTTCTCATGTGCTTTAACCTTCTTCTGTAAATCCCTGAATTTATATACATTCTTTTATTAAATCTTTATACCAATTAACATAAAGTTTATTTTCAGATCTTCTCATGGGCCATTCCATGAAGTGGTAAACTTTCTATACATCCAATCCCCGGGTATTAATAACTTCCTTGCCTAGTAATATAGTATAGTCTAATGAAAGTACCTTCTTCTGAAGTTATGTACACATGTACATGTACAGCATTTGTACCCGGCAAGGGAATGCTACGCTTTGCATTGCCCTTGTTTAATATTGTTTTTAGAGCTTAGGTACATGTATTGGGCACTAGTAGAAAATCATGTATGCTGATTGTTTTCGAAATATTGGGTTTGACCTTGGGCAACAAAGTCCAGGTAATGATAAAAACGGCCTAAAAGTCCTTAAATATTGGCTGTAGATCTTCAATATGTATTCGATACTAATGACAAATCATGTATGCAGAACAAAAACACCAGATTGGATTTGACTTTGGTCAAGGTCATGTGACAAAATCAATCTATTTATTTCCTCATTTAATAATGTCTTTAGACATAAGTATGTGTTACAGACACTAACCCATGGACATGTGTACTAGGCCAAGACCTAAAAAAAAGTCTCTTGGTGCCATGACCTAGACTCAACAGGAAGTCCGCCATTTTTAATTGAATTTGCAAATTTTTACAATTTTTTGCCATTCACAGGCATCGTACTTTAACGAACTCCTCCTAGAGATTTTATCCGATCAACGTAAAATTTCGCATATGACATCTTAAGACCTTGGCAATGTTAAATTGCGAAGCTTTTTTAGATTCATCGAACTTTGTATCCGTGGCGTCGCGGCGAATTTTGATGTTCCGCCATGAAACAGGAAGTTGGTTTGACGCACACATGCTTTGTGAGAGTTGCGCGAACCTTCACAGGCTTGATAATAGTCTACTTCCAAGTATACCCACATGTTGATATTGGATTGGGTGTGGTCAGGTGGCTCCGCAGCGCCCTCTTGACACGGCCATGTTGATATAAAAGTGCTTGAATGTTCATGAAATTTGGTGTGGTCATTGCGTTTGTCATGTCGAGTGACGGTAATTTTTTTGAAATTTTTTGGCTAAACAGGAAGTGAGCTATGAGCCATTTCCTGCGTTTTTCCAAATTTTAGAAACACATGTTTGGAAGCCTTAGAATACTCAATATCTTGTAAAAAGTTGCACAAATTATAATTGTCTTATTGTTTTCAATTTTATACATCAATTTACACTAAATTTGGCACAATGGCTCTTTAGCGCCCCCAATCAGATTTTTAAAAGAATTGCCCTTTTGAGGGTCTCAGCATGTTCGAAAACTCACAAAATTTTGTAAATGTATAAAAACCATCATTCGTATTACTCTGACAAAAAACTTACAAATCGACATGGCAAAAATGTCATTATAGCGCCCCCTGGAAAATTTCAAATAAGCAGCCCTCGCAGCTCGGTAAACCTACATGTATGAAATTTGGTAGACTTGTGGAATATGCCGACACCTAAAAAAAAGTCTCTTGGTGCCATGACCTAGACTCAACAGGAAGTTTGCCATTTTTAATTGAAATTGCAAATTTTTTAGATTTTTTGCCATTCACAGGTGTCGTACTTTAACGAACTCCTCCGAGAGATTTTTTCCGATCAACTTAAAAATTGGCGAATAATATCTAAATACCTTGCTGATATTAAATTGCGAAGCTTTTTTGGATTTATCGAACGATGTATCCGTGGCGTTGCGGCGAATTTTGATGTCCCGCCATGAAACAGGAAGTTGCTTTTACTCCCACATGCTTTGTGGGATTTGCCTGAAACTTTCCAAGCTTGATAAAATTGTCCTCTCAAGTATAAATATATGCTAATATTAGATCGGGAGGTGCCAGGTGGCTCCACAGCGCCCTCTAGATATGGCCATGTTAAGATAAAAGTGCTTGAATGTTCATGAAATTTGTTGTGATCATTGCATTTGTCATTCCTGGCAATGTTTAATTTTTTGAAATTTTTTGGCCAAACAGGAAGTGAGCTATGAGCTATTTCCTGCGTTTCTCCTAATTTTACGAGCACACGTTTTGAGGCCTTAGAATGCTTCAAAACTTGCAAAACGTGGCACAAATGATAAGTGTCTTATTTTCTTCAGTGTCATCCATCAATTGGCACTAAATATGTCATAGTGGCTCTATAGCGCCCCCAATCAGATTTAAAAAAGAATTGCTCTTTTGAAGGTCTAAACATGCTGGAAAATTTGCAAAATTCAACACACTCATGGAGCTCAGTATTATGATTAATATGTTTAGATTTTGTGCACACACATGTTGAAATGGTATTATAGCGCCCTTCAGAAAATTTTTGCACTCCCAAGAGGAAGACACATTGTACACGGTCCAGCAGTGTCCAATGGCTCTGAAAGGACACCTGCACCCATCCAGATCTTGCTGCCGCCCCAACGTGAATGAGGGGTGCGAGGGCCCTTTCAACGCTGCTTGCAGCTTTAATTTAATATTGTTTTTAGAGCTTAGGTACATGTATTGGGCACTAGTAGAAAATCATGTATGCTGATTGTTTTCGAAATATTGGGTTTGACCTTGGGCAACAAAGTCCAGGTAATGATAAAAACGGCCTAAAAGTCCTTAAATATTGGCTGTAGATCTTCAATATGTATTCGATACTAATGACAAATCATGTATGCAGAACAAAAACACCAGATTGGATTTGACTTTGGTCAAGGTCATGTGACAAAATCAATCTATTTATTTCCTCATTTAATAATGTCTTTAGACATAAGTATGTGTTACAGACACTAACCCATATATAATTAAAATTTTAACGGGCATTGTAACCAGTCGGTCAACCTTTTTTTGCGATCAATTGTGGCCATAAAAACTGGTCAAAATCAATTTTTGGATTATTGTTCCTATTAGCATCATGGAATAGAAAGAATAATTCTAATTAGACCCACTCAGTGGCAGTGTTGTGTAAAAATAAAAAACAGAGCAAGAACCAGAACTGAATTGGCAAGATGGGGCACTTCACAAATTGACAGCAGACAACAGTGAAAGTCCACAGTGAAAGTCCAGGTTAGAAAATACATCTAATCGGATTTCTTGATCTAGACTTTTCATCTTCAACATCCAGGTAGATGGCAGCAGATTCTTATCAAGAATGTCGCGGTACATTTCTCTATTCATCCTTCCTTCAATTATATTCAATGAAAATCAGCCCCACACCGTGATATTCTCACCTCCAAACTTCACTGTTGGTATGGTGTTTTGGGGTGATGTGCTGTGCCGTTTGTCCTCCAAACATGACGTGTGCTATGACATCCAAAGAGTTAAATTTTGGTCTCATCTGACTATATTCTTCCAGTATTGCATAGGCTTGTCCAAATGTTGTGCAGCAAACTTTAAACAACTTCAACATGCTTGATAATCAGCTTGATGCTGCATGGTTGTCGTATTTAACTCTTCATAATGCGCCAAAAATTTTCAATGGGAGACAGGTTTGGACTACAGGCAGGCCAGTCTAGTACCCGCACTCTTTTACTACGTTGCCATGCTGTTGTAACACGTGCAGAATGTGGCTTGGCATTGTCTTGCTGAAATAAGCAGGGGCGTCCATGAAAAAGACGTTGCTTGGATGGCAACATATGTTGCTCCAAAACCTGTATGTACCTTTCAGCATTAATGGTGCCTTCACATATGTGTAGGTTGCCCATGCCTTGGGCACTAATACACCCCTATACCATCACAGATGCTGGCTTTTGAACTTTGCGCCTATAACAGTCCGGATGGTTCTTTTCCTCTTTGGTCCGCAGGACACGACTTCCACAGTTTCCAAAAACGATTTGAAATGTGGACTCGCCACACCACAGAACACTTTTCCACTTTGCATCAGTCCATATTAGATGAGCTTGGGCCCAGCGAAGCCGGCGGCGTTTCTGGGTGCTGTTGATAAATGGCTTTGCATTGTAGAGTTTTAACTTGCACTTGCAGATGTAGCGACGAACTGTAGTTACTGACAGTGGTTTTCTGAAGTGTTCCTCAGCCCATGTGGTGATGTCCTTTACACACTGATGTCGGTTTTTGATGCAGTACCGCCGGAGGGATCGAAGGTCACGGGTATTCAATGTTGGTTTTCGGCCTTGTCGCTTACAAGCAGTGATTTCTCCAGATTCTCTGAACCTTTGGACGATATTATGGACTGTAGATGATGAAATCCCTAAATTTCTTGCAATAGCTCATTGAGGAATGTTGTTTTTAAACTGTTCGACAATCAGCTCACGCATTTGTTCACTAAGTGGTGACCCTCGCCCCATCCTTGTTTGTGAATGACTGAGCATTTCAGGGAAGCTGCTTTTATACCGAATCATGGCACCCACCTGTTCCCAATTATCCAGTTCACCTGTGGGATGTTCCAAATAAGTGTTTGATGAGCATTCCTCAACTCTCTCAGTCTTTTTTGCCACTTGTGCCAGCTTTTTTGAAACATGTTGCAGGCATCAAATTCCAAATGTGCTAATATTTGCAAAAAATTACAAAGTTTACCTGTTTGAACATTAAGTAACTTGTCTATGCAGTGTATTCAATTGAATATAGGTTGAAAAGGATTTGCAAATCATTGTATTCTGTTTTTATTTACGATTTACACAACGTGCCAACTTCACTGGTTTTGGGTTTGTACAACCCCAATTCCGAAATAGTTCGGACAAAGTGTAAATTGTGAATAAAATCAAAACGCAATGACTTTCAAATCACACCAACATTTTATTCACAATAGAACAGAGATAACATAGCAAATGTTGAAACTGAGAAATTTTACGATTTTATCCACAAAATGAGCTCATTTCAAATTTTATGGCTGCTACTGGTCTCAAAAAAGTTGGGACAGGGGCCTGTTTACCATGGTGTAGCATCCCCTCTTCTTTTTAACACAGAGAAGAGGCGTCTGGGCATTGAGGAGACAAGTTTCTTGAGTTTAGCCATTGGAATTTGATCCCACTCTTGTTTAATACAGGCTTCCAGCTGCTGGAGAGTTTTAGGTCTCCTTTGACAGACTTTTCGTTTAATTATGTGTCAAATGTTCTCAATTGGTGAAAGATCAGGACTACAGGCAGGCCATTTCAGCACATGGACTCTTCTACTACAAAGCCAAGCTTTTGTAATAGCTGCAGTATGTGGTTTTGCATTGTCCTGCTGAAATACACAAGGCCGTCCCTGGAATAGATGTTGTCTGGAGGGGAGCATATGTTGCTCTAAAACCTTGATTTAACTTTCAGCATTCATGCTGCTTTTTAAAACATGCAAGTGTCCCAAACCATATGCACTAATGCATCCCCATACCATCAGGGATGTTGGCTTTTGAACTTAACGCTGATAACGGGAGGGGTGGTCTTTCTCGTCTTTTGCCTAGAGGACACGAAGCCCATGATTTCCAATAAGAATGTCAAATTTGGAATCGTCTGACCACAGGACACCTTGCCACTTTGCTACAGTCTATTTTAAATGAGCCTTGGCCCTCAGAACACGGCGGGGCTCCTGGATCATGCTCAAGAATGGCTTCCTTTTTGCATGATAGTTTTAGGTGGCATGTGTGGATGGCATGGCGGACTGTGTTTACAGACAGTGGTTTTTTGAAGTATTCATGGGCCCATTTAGCAATGGCAAATACAGAATCATGCTGTTGAATGATGCAGTGGCATCTGAGGGCCCGAAGATCACGGGTATCCAGTCAAGGTCTTCGGCCTCAAGGTCTTCCTTTTGATGATGTTATGCACTGTTGATGATTAGGGGTTTAACGATTCTGGATCAATGTTTTTTTTAAAGCGTAGCAACTTCACCTGCTACCATGGGGCGAACATCCAAGCTTTCCCTTTTCCTTTATTAACCCCGATGCTGTCCTGAACGAGAATGTCAAACAGCAAAGGGCATGGGAAAGGCTTCCAGAAAAACCTTGACTGAAATCAGTATTTTTCGGCTACGCGCTGAGAGGAGCCAAGCAAATGAAAACAAAATTGTCTCCTATTAACCAATTTGGCAACTCTAAGAAAAGTGTACCTGTTCCTGTTCACTTTTCTTGATTAGCAATGAAATGGCGGATTCGTTTACTCTTTAAGTTGAATGAGTTGAGCTGTTAAGACAACATGTTTGATTGCTGCATTTTGAAATTTAAATGGCACAGATTTGCACTCGATTTCCATTGCCACGCCATTTCGTGCAACTTTGATAATTTAGGCCTATATCTCACATTCATGTTTCATCCGCTTTTCAGAATGTTTTCCACCTTGCGTATTTTTTAGACGCTTAAACTCCAGGGCGATCTTACTACAAATCTGTTATAAATTAATCTTGAATTATGTCCTAAAATGCGACAATGAGAGATGTAATTCAGTGTAAGATTTTGTCTAATTATTCAAATTGGCATGCTTTCAATCTAACACCATAGCCCAGTTAGGTTTGTCTGCTTTTCACCATGACATCTTAATAGTTATAGGCTACTGGCCAAATTTCTTGATTGTTATTTTGGCCAAGTACGCGGGAACAGATTTAAGTGAGGGCAGAGCACCTGTAATTAGCAAAATCTAAAACTCAGGCTTCTTCCCGACAGCATTTTAAATCGTTTTAAGCCGCGTCAGGTGTGTACGTTGTGTATCCAAAACACAATCATTATTTTTTTTATTGACCTTGAAATTCCAATATCCCCTACTTTTTTGCTCACCTGACGACAAAGTCAGATGAGCTTATTTCATGGCCTGTTTGTCCGACGTTCGTCGTCGTCGTTTATCTTCTTCGTCGTCATTCGTCGTCCGTAAACATATTCTCCTCCAAAACCACTGGGCCTATGAAGCTGAAACTTGACAGGTACCTTTTTACCCATGAGGGCACCAACATTTTTTCAAGGCGTTCCGATCTGATTTCAAACATTGGCCGCCACGGCGGCCATTTGAAAATCACATAATTGGCCATCTGAAAGCTATTTATGCACATATTCAGCTGAAATTTGCCATGTAGGTAGTAAGCAGTAAGATACATCACATATAATACGAGTTCTGCCGTATTTTGAATTTTGACCTTGCTTTGACCTTCAACTTTGTACGACCCCTATAAGTTACTCTGAAACCTTTAAAACTCTTCTTCTCTGAAACTACTTGACCAATGAAGCTGAGACCAATGAAGCTGAAACTTGACAAGTATCTTCCCACCCATTAGGACACTAAATTTGTTCAAGGCGTTTCCATTGAGTGTTCAGGTGAATACAGGGCCCGTGGCACTATTTTTTGAAGAGTGCAGTACTTGGAGTTGCTCAATGACTAAATCTGTCAGAGATTTATTGTACATAGCCAGTCAGGGGTGTCAGTCATTTTTGAGCTCACTGTATGGTGTTTGTTTGTTTGTTTGTATGTACGGTGAAAAGCTTGCTTAATTTATTTCCTTCTAATGGTTAAAGGGTAAGGCATTTCTTTTTGCCGTTATGGTAAATACCATATTTTCTGCTCTAATGAATTTAATCTTAAAATTTCAAACTCAGATTATATGCTCATTCCGTCAGTAGCAAATCTGCCAAATTTCTAAAATATTACTAAAAATGTACATGTATTGGAGAAGAAAGTTTAAGAAAAAGAAATGACATAATTTATAATATTGATGATGTGAGTGAGGGTAAATTTAAAATGATTTCAGAAAAGGAAATTTGCAATATCAGGAAAACTTAAAACTTGCATATTTGCAAATTTCAGGAAAAAAAAATTATACAGGATGAGCTTAAAGTCCCTTACTCCTGTGTCCATGCTGCACCTTTGTTTTCATTGTTTAAATTAACAGGCCATAATTATCCCTTTTCTTTTCTTTGAGTATGTGAAGCTAGTAAAAATTGAAGTATTAGAAATGGATAGTATTTCTAACCACATATTAGTGGTTGAGAGATATGAGTTTGAAGCACACATATAATTTTAGAACTATTAACATTAAATTAAAGAAATTTTTCTCTTAAAATTCAGCTGTCAACTTTTTCTATAAAAATTGCTAATATTCATTACCCAAAGGCCTTAATGCAAAGCACTTCTGCAATTGTACATCCATATTCTGATGCTGTTTCTTTTCTTTCCTCCAGTTGGATGAGTTGAAGAAAATGGGAGGTAAAAATTTGCTAAATGCAGTACAGAATATCCTGAACAGGTCAGTGCTCTTGCTTAAGTATGAAGGCATGCTTAATTGTATGTAAATATTTTTTATCAAATCAAAAATAAAAATCAGTATTGATTATGGTAAGATCCATTTTATGCAGTAAGAAACTCAGGACATTACATATAAGGTAATGCACAGTACATGTTGTAGTAATTTTTATATCTGTCATCGATGTGTCAGAATCATGTCGGTTGAAGTTCAGGGCAAATACAGTATGCACGGTTCGAAGGGAAAAAGGCCCCTTAAAAAGGAAAGGATTTACCGTTTACTGAGAGGTAAATATAAAAGAAGACTAATGAATTTCAAAAATAGAGATTATAGAATTACATTGAACAAAAATATAAACGCACCACATGAAATATTGGCACCATTTCAAGTATGCCGCTATGAAATACCAAATATATTTGTTTTCATTTGCAAAAGGAATGTTTCCATTGATTGATGTCTAAAATTTGAGTTCAGCTCAGACATTGAGTATTTTTTTCACTGGTGTAATGATTGGTATGAGTAAACGAGTGCGGTGTACCCAGACACTGCTCAGACAGAATGAGCAGTGCTCAGACAAACCTTGGGCCGGGGACTATAAAAGGCCACACCAAAATGTTGGATTTTGTCAGGCACAGCCTTGCCTCAGATGTCTCAAATTATGCGGGAGCGTGCCATTGGCATGCTGAATGCTGGAATGTCCATCAGAGGGGTCGCGGCACAGCTGAATTTTCACTACAGTACCATAGTTCGTCTACGACAGCACTTCCGACAGACTGGAAGCACTGCGAACAGGCCTCATCGGCGTCGTCCACGTATGACCACTCCTGCTCAGGCTCGTCACATCCGGCTGGTGCACTTGCGTGAACGTTTCAGACCAGCGACACGCACGGCCGATGAGACAGTCGGTCTGAACAATAGACAAATCTCTGCTCAAACAGTTCGCAACCACCTCCGAGAAGCAGAATTGCATGCTCGACGCCCTCACTGTGGGCTGGACCTCACAGACGTACGCCGCCGGAATCGTCTCGCATGGGCTAACGCACACTTCCGGTGGCCCTTGGCACGATGGAGAAATGTGCTGTTCACAGATGAATCAAGATTCAACTTGTATCACGCGGATGGGAGACGTCGTGTGTGGCGCCGTGTCGGTGAACGGTTTGCTGACTCAAATGTCGCCCGGAGAGTCGCCCATTGCGGAGGCAGTGTCTTAGTGTGGGCAGGCATTGCACACAGACACAGACATTGCATTTCATCGATGGCAACTTGAACGCCCAAAGGTACCGTGATGAGATCCTTGCACCAACTATAGTACCGTTTGTCCAACAGCATAATGTCACGCTCCAGCATGATGACGCCCATCCTCATGTCGCTAGGGTCTGCACCCAGTTCCTCACAGCTCAGAACGTTCAGGTGCTGGACTGGCCCGCATATTCGCCTGACATGTCGCCCATAGAACATGTTTGGGATGCTCTGTATTGGCGTATCTGGGACCGTGTTCCAGTCCCAGGTAATGTCCGGCAACTCCGGATAGCGCTCCAGGAGGAGTGGAATAACATTCCACAGGCCACCATAGACACTCTGGTAAACTCCATGCGTAGGAGATGTGTCACGATGAGAGATGCGCGTGGCGGAAATACGCAATACAAAATGTGAAATTTATGGTAACCACCCCTGCCCTGTTGAAACTGTTGCCAAACTTTTGATTGTGCGTGTATCAAGGTGTAACGGACATCAATATGATCAGTATAGATGTCTTTATCATGTCGTAAAATTTGCTGAGGTTCACATTATCCCATATGTAATAAAATTCACCAAACATCTGGTAGTGCGTTTGTATTTTTGTTCAGTGTATATGGAGTTGTTTTGAAATTATGTTTTATCAAGTATTGAAATGAAAGTTTAATATTTCATTTATATTCTTGCATCAAGAAATATCAGAATGTTATGTCGTCCTTTCCAGATGCAGTGTTAGACAGATTTCCGGGTGGCACAGACACTGAAGTTTCATCCGCAGTCGGGGACTATGTCAAGCATGTCCCCGCAAAATGGAAGGCCATGCAGGCCAAAATGCTGGAAAATGCGCGGCAGCAAGCAGAACTGGAAGATGAACAAAAAATCTTTGATAATTCATCAAATTCTGTACCTCATCATTATTTGATTAATAAAATGTCACTTCCGTTGCACACCAGTGTTTTAGTGGAGATCTTTTTTGAAAGGGATTACAAATTCAACTTTCATCTGGTCTTAAAGGAGTTATTTTGCAACATCCAAAAGATGTCTTGTCACAACGTTGTTTTAAAACATCTTTTAGATGTTGCAAAAATGACCATTATGAGACTGAACCACAACGTTGTCACACAACCTCCTTACAACGTTGTTACAACGTTGTGTGCCCGCTGGGCTGGCATAAGCGAACTGTCAGCAGTTGCTGACACAAGAAGTGGACACGTTAGCTTCCTTTGTAACCGTAGGCCTACACAATTACAATCGTTTAATGAATAAAGCCTGATGACTTCGCTGCTGTAATATTTCCGGTCATTATCGCATGAGTACCTATAGTTAACCGCCCCGCAGGACGCAACATATATGACGCCGCTTAATTTACTGGAGATAAATGAGCAGCTAGGTTACCGTTGTACCCAGCCCAATACTAGGTCTAACGTTTCTAGGGTTACAAGTTGGCTAGTGGATGGATTTCGAATGGTGAAACGACCGTAGCCGAACTACCTGTGCGGTTCCACGGTTTTAATATATACCTGCCAGCCAATCAGAAAAAAGTATTCACCCGGACCATGGTATTAGTCAAGTTGAGCGACGGGCTCGACAGCGAGTAGTGTCCGAAACCGATTTGTGTCTACAGGGTGGGTCCACTATATGCAGCACACTAAATTGTGGATGGGGGTAGGGACTGAGTGTGAGGTTTCGGACAAAGCGTGTGTATCTGGCACACAGTCAAAAAAATGGGCATTGTAGCAGATTGTATCCATTGTAGCAGCAAAGCCTACCTGCTACATTATGCACCGCGCCCACATCCACATTTCCCTCTCTCTGTTCCTCCTCTTCCTCGGCTTGCTCCCTCTTTCTCTCATTGAACATGAATGTAATTGTTCTTTGCATTTTTAAAACGTTTTCATTCAAGTCAAGTGTAACGTTAAGAAACAAGCGTTTGGCTAACGTAACGTTATCAGTTTCACAAATTTGCGATATGACTTGACAGAGCCTGGCCTCCTGTCATCACCTAGGCAACCACAAGCTGACCAATAGCGCATTGAGTTACTCACGCGTGCATTTGTTTGGGAAAGAGTGTGATGGCTGCGCGCGTCTGAGAGAGGGGGGAGACTGAGAGAAAGCATATTCACATTCACATCGCGTTCAACTTCACAATTTACTATCATAGAAGGCATATTCTGAAGATGTTTTTTGTATATTCATCAAATCTACACTAATTTCGTTACAATTCACTTGGAAATAGAAAGGGCTTGCATCATAGCAGGGGTGAATGTTGCTTTTCCGGTTGCGTTCCGGTGCGTTCCTGTTGAAGAGGTCTAGATATTTCTTACCACCACGGCGTTCCTGTGCGTTCCGGCCTACTTTCACCATTGGTCGTACCACCACCACAAAGTACCTCCCGCACTCCCCAATTGGGGCGCTCATTTTCGGAATCATGCTCTCCCCGCAATGATGACCAAGGCCGTTCTCCTGCCCGGGCTCCACGCAGCAGGAAATTCAACCGGTGGTCTCCAGGGCCGTCTCGCAACAGCCATACCCCTCGCCAAACGCAGCACCCAGAAGCGACAACCCGCGGCTCTCCAGCAAGGCTTTCCATGGCTCGCACTCCAGGCTCATCCAAGGCTCCACGTTGGACTGTCACCAGACTTCATCAAGCAGAAGAAAATCACCTTTCACCGCTCCGACAACAAGGTCAGACTACTAAAATTATACACCGACTCCCTCAGCAATCAAGCTGATCCTCCCTAGCTGCCAGCCAAAGACCACACGGCTCTTCCGGGTTCCGCTGACATCCCCAGCACCGATTTCACTAAGCACGGAACGTCCTCCTTGCTCCAGATTTGGCGGAAGGCACTCCTCTCGCAAACCAGCCAGTCCCCCACGTGCCTAGTCCCTCTATTTACGACCTCTTTGGTCTCTTTTCGTCCCTTGTGTCATCCCTGTGTCCGCAGCCAGCACTTTTGCCCCATGCACATGCGTCCCGCCACCCACCCCCTCCCTCTCCCTATTCTGGACACAACCTGGCTTCCGCGGCTCCTTCAGCCCCAAACCCAATTCTCCAAGGCTCCAGCAGTTCCATTGTTAACCCTCCCACAACCGGACGAGCATGTGCAGCGACGTCATCTGCTCCTCTCTTCCCCACTGCACTTTCTTTCCCTTCCCCCTTCCCTGCCCTCCCCGTTCCCCGTTCCCATATGTTACTAACTCTGTGCTTCCTCCAGCAGGTCCACCCCTCCCATCAATTACGTCGACTGGCCCCTCGCAGTTTCCCCCATCTCAACCTCAATACACACTAGCCACCGCTCTACCCCCCATATGCCCCCCGCAGCCTATGCCAAACCTTTTGCCATTATCCCCCACACTTAGACAACAGATTTTATCGGGTATGTACATCAACTTGGCCTAGCTCATCCAACCATCCTTTCTGCATTCACATTTCAGCCGCAAACTCCAAACCATCCTCAGCCCCACCCACCTCAAGCACCTGACCCCCACTCGTTCTAGGGAGCTTACTCCTACCGAATTTGCATTCACCTTTTCACTCTATGGACACATTTCCTTATTGGAGGCAAGAACTGGACGATGACCTTACACTCATTCTCAATCTCGCTTTACGTTTCAGCAGTGCGGGTTTTTATCAATACCTTGTACTTTGCGCCTCTAAAGCAGCAGGTTCGATTCAGCAGTACAATCAGGGAGTTTACTGGGGAACTTTAGACTAAGAATTGTATTGTCAGGTTTTCGCTGCTCAAACTTCGCTTGTATGCGAGCTTTGCTGAGCCCCCTCTCAACCCGCTACTGCATGTACAATTTCAGTTCTTTTATCTAAAACGGCGAAATCTTTTACCTCTTGCAAACCACCCCTTCTTTCTAATTTTTCCCCCACCTCCCTCAGCGCCCGTTTCTTCCAATTCTTGCCCCTTTCTCAGCATCTCCTCTTTCGGCGAAACCGATAGGAAAGGGAGGCCTATCCTCTTCAAAGGGGGGAGGATGATTTGCAATAATTTGAATAGCATTGGTTGTGATATCTCCAGCTGCCGCTTCCTCCACTCCTGCTCCTTCTGCGGGGGCGGCCACACATGATCCTGCTGCTCGCACAACCTTTCTAGAATGACTACTAAAATATCTTAAAACTCCCATGCAAATCAAATTGCTCTCCTTGCTTTTTCTAACCATTCCAACCCCAACTTTGTCCATTTTCTCATCCTCTGCTTTACCTACGGTTTCCACCCCAGACTAGTCGCTATTCCCGATCACCTTCTCACGTGCACTAATTTACAATCCGCTCTAGCAGAGCCTAGTATCGTCGACAAGCTCATACAAGACGAAGTCAACGCGGGTTTCATGATTGTACCTTTCACTGAGCCACCTTTACCCGCTTTTCGCATTAGCCCCATCGAGATAGCTACCCATATATACTCTGGAAAAAGTGGTTAATCATTGACTTATCATCCCCCCACGGTTCTGCCCTCCCCGGTATCAACAGCCTTATCCCCAGCAATGATTTCTCCATGCACTACTCCTCCGTGGACCACACTATCACTCTCATCCATCTCACTGGCCGCGGCGCCTGATTGGCTAAAGCTAATATCACAAACGCTTTTAAGGTTGTCCCGCTCGACCCACTTTTTTGGGGATTTTTTGGCGTTTCCTAGAAGAGGTGCTATTACTTTGCTGTTCGTCTCACTTTCGGCTGCAAAAGAAGCCCAAAGATTTTCGATTATCAGAAGCATTGTGCTGGATTCTGTGCAATAACCACAAATTGGCATCTAAGCATCTCGCTCGACTCATCCCCATTTCAGGCCTCCCTGCCTTTACATAAACTACAGCACATCACCCTTCTGGTTTCCAATTTCATTGTCGCAAAGCAACAGTTCATGCTCAAGGCCACACATATTCCCGGCTATAAAAATGCCATCGCTGAGGCCTTATCTCATTTCTCTTGGCAGATATTCAGACACTTGGCTCCGTACTCTGACATTCACCTCACTCCGATTCCTCTTTTTTCGGCGACCGTCTACTCCTGACTCCACAACTTGAGCCATTCGCCACTTTATCTCAAGATGCCATTCTAAACGTGTTCGCTCTACGCACCCTTTCCTCATACCTCGCAGGATGGAAACAATTCAAGAAATTCCATTCAGCCCTCCGACTGCCATTCCCCACACTCCATGTCATTTCCATTATGAGCTTCATTTCATACATTCACTCCATACACCACATTCAACCAGCCTGAATACAAGTCTACCTAAGCGGCGTCAACTTCTTCCTCAAACTGGCCACTGGTTATCCGTGCTCGTCTATTTCCCACTCTCATGCGCAATCACTATTGACAGGTTTATGTAAACAAGAATCTTCCGCTCCGACTAAATGTTTACCCCCGACGGTAGACTTCTTCTCTTGCTGCACCCAGATGCTGCGCTCAGGGTACCATTCTCCTTCCATGGAAGCTTCCTGGAAGCCATGTTTGCGCTCCACTAATTACAACCCTTTTTGTCACGCAAACCTAAACGACATCTCCTTCTACTCCACCGACTGCCTCCTCTTCAAGATAAAGAGTAGTAGAATGGACCAGTTCAGCATTTCTCAGCCTGTATTCCTATTTCGCCTAGACTTTGCCCTCAGTCCGTTGGAGCCAATATCAAACGACGCCACCTCAAGACCCATTATTCACGAACGACACTGGGGCCGTCGCCACTGGTTTCTCTACCATTTCAGTCATGCTTTAATTAGATCCAACATTCCACCCAAATACTTCCCCGGGCACTCTTTCCCCATCGGTGCCGCTACCACAGTATCCAAGCGAGGAGTGCTGGACCACCTGATTAAAGTCCTAGGCTATAGCTATATTCACAATAATGTCTTCTTGTTCTTCATCTGAAATTCCGGCAGGCTGTACACTGCTCGGCATAATGCTGCCCCCCACAGATCATTACAAGACACTATTCAAATCTTCTCACCATTCCTTCTCACACTCATACCTATGGGCAATTTAGTGTCTCCAGTTAATCTAACACGAATGTCTTTTGGACTGTGGGAGGAAACCGGAGTACCCGGAGAAAACCCACGCGATCACGGGGAGAACATGCAAACTCCACACAGAAAGGCCCCAGGCTGGAATCGAACCCACGACCTTCTGTCTGTTCACAATAATGTCGACAAAGTACGTACAGCCCGTCTTTGCTGATGACAGAATGTGTCTTAACCCCAAAAATCACAGTCAATGTGCCAACAGAGTGTCACATTTTGGGTATGTCATATCACAGGGGTGGGCAATTCTGGTCCTGGAGGGCCTGTGTGTATGCAGGTTTTTATTTCTATCAATTACCCTCACTAATTTAGTTAATTGGTTGCATACACAAATAGATTTGTACAAAGGTTCATCAAAGAAAAATGTTTTAGACAGTGACACAGTCTTTAGTGGTCACTAATGATAATTTAAAGAAATGCAATAGTATTGTCAGAGTTCATGACTTGTTTGGCTAATTTAGATAATCAACTAATTAACGGCCAGAAGTTGGTGTGGAAATCAGGGACAGATACGGCCCTCGTTGCCCACCCCTGTCATAACATGTCTGGTAATAAGCTAGTACTTACCAGAGTTTGAAAATTGACTGAGCTACAAAAAAAAAACCAATGTCTCATATGCAACACTAATTAAGTGAAATTTCATATTAATGACCTAATTAATATAAACATGCTGTGAGAACTGAATAATTAACATTTTCTGAAGGTTAAGGTATTCAAGAAAACTTGTCCATAGCTGTCACACTGCAGAAAAAAAAAAACATTTTTTTCCAAAATCCACGTTGCAATTACTATAAAACAGCCCAAAAAGAAATGACCTTGCAATTACCTTCTCTTTATGAGCAATATTTCAGCAAGCATGGTTTATTGTACCCACCTGGAAGCCCATACGTAAAAATTGCAAATGGTCGCTTGTTTGGGGCTTCCTTTTCAGTGCCAATCTGCTTGTTTTGTGCTTATTTTGACATTCATTTGCTTCTCTTGCGACATGTGGCAACTTCAAGAACTCACTGTTCAGCATTTTGGCTTGAGAAAGACTTTCTGGGATGGAGAAGTGGAAAAGGACACCCCTGCTAATTAAACACAACTAATTATCCTGACGAGGTGATTTGTATTAGCGCTCCTGATCTGTGAGACGCCCTACAAACTGTCAGCTCTGTCACACTTCTATTTCACTTGGAAGCTTCACACCTGCCAGAGCTGGGAACATTACAGCACTCAAAAAGGGAAGGGAGTTAAATTATGGCAGACAGAGATAGGAACGGCTCAAAAATTTCCATAGGCTAAAGAATATCATTTGAACCATCAGACATTTCAAGTGGTTGATGCTGTAAAATCATGTTGACCGCTGTAAACTCAAAGTATGTCTTCATGGTTCTACTAGCCAAAGGCCTAGACCAGTGGTAGTCAACCCTGGTCCTGGAGAGCTGCAGTGTCTGCTGGTCTTTGACTTACTCAGCACTTGATTGATGAATGAAAGCAGTTGATTACACACTTAACTCATCTCACCTGATGTCTTAGGTTTAAATACGTTGGAGAAAGCCAAACTCAGCACACCCTGTGGCTCTCCAGGACCAGGGTTTGCTACCCCTGCCCTATAAACTTTTAGCTTTACTTTGTACTTCTACTTTGTCTGCATTACAACTATGCTGAATGTCCAATTACATTGACAAATCTTGTTTTCAACGTAGACTGCGGTCACAATCTGGGGTGCGTTTCCCAAAAGCGTAGTTGCTAAGTAAGTAAGCAACTTACATAGTTCGAACTATGTAGTTGCGCCGCCAGTGTTTCCCAAAACCGTCGATCGAACCATCAAGGTAACTTGCGTAGTGCGAACCATCGTTAAACGACGCAGGTGTTCCCCCAAAACCGTAGTTCGAACGAACGTTCGCAACCACTGTCGTTCAGCTGTGTAGTTCAAACTACTACTCCCCAGCTGTGGTTTGAAGCTTAGTTCCGGGTGATTGCGTCGGAAAATGCAGTCATGAAAGGTAAACATAAGGTCAGTAGCTGAAAATGTTCGATGATCTTGCTGAATATATATATATATATATTATACAGTGATTTGAAATGTAGCTACTCGGGAAAAACACTTTTTGTTGTATTTCTCTGTTCATGAGTCGGCCTATGGTTGGATCTCTGGAATTATATCTCTTGTAGCCTTCGCATGCGTTAGCAAAGAACCTTTAATGTTCGGCAACGATTTATTACGCTA
The DNA here is from genome assembly GCA_029721435.1 of Gymnothorax reevesii. Classification (NCBI taxonomy): domain Eukaryota; kingdom Metazoa; phylum Chordata; class Actinopteri; order Anguilliformes; family Muraenidae; genus Gymnothorax; species Gymnothorax reevesii. The sequence goes on from CM056582.1 coordinate 57,186,520, forward strand.
GTCTAGTAACAACACTTGTTTTTATTTCCCCGCTGTCACTAGACGGGAGGTGGTTAATTAGCCTACTTTACGGGATCATGGTTCAAGACGGTAGTATTGTTGAGTAAAGCTTGTGACTTCGTGTTGCTAGTCATAGGAAGAACATATGATCTCGCTGTTTACCTTCGTGTATTTTATGTATCGATAGGAGAGGATGTTGTTTGCCCACTTGCAACTGTGAATATGGTAGAAATCATATATATATATATATTACAGTGGATGGGGAAAGTGTTGATAAAAAGAAAGGGGGTGGGGGAGATGGCGGTCTTTTTGCATAACATTTGTCATTCCTTGTGGTCTGTGGAATGCACAGCCATCCTCAGCATCCTTTACAGAGATCGCCTCATCTTCAGGGAGCTGGACATTTGCTGTGATGGCCATGCTGTGCAGGACATAGACGAACTGCCATTCTGAGGGGATTCTGGAGACTCAGGGGAAAGAGCGGCCCTTACACGCAGAAGGCCATGCCAGAGAGGGCCCAATGTGGAGTGGCCCAGTGAGAGGATGGCAAATATTGAGGGGTCCTGCGTATGGGTGCCCAATGTTGGGGAGCCCTGGGAATCAAACTGCAAGGGACAAGGTGTAAATGGACTTAGAGGAAGTAAGCAGAGGGGGGAAGACACTCATGTTAGAGAATTGTGCATAACACATATCTACACCCCTGGGACTCCTGCCAGCACTTCTGGGTTTAGCCTGGACAAAGTCCTGAGGAGAGTTAAGAGGAGGCCAACAGACCGGCACTCCCACCACCAGTCCTCTGTAGCTCACTCCTTAGAGCTGCTGCTCGCCTGAGTAATGTCTAGCTGGCAATTCCTCCACCCCTCAGAATATATATGGTTTTTTTTTTTTTTTTTTTTTTTTTTCTGTGTTCTTATGCCATTTTTTGTTCTTTGAGTCAATGAAATTATTTTTATGTTAAGAAAAAGAAATAAAAATGTTTACTTTATATATTCCATTTTTGTGTGTATTGCTACGCCCATGAATAAGGTGGGTGACCTTAAATATTTACTACATATATCAAAGGAGACAACGTGACACGCTTCGTCTAAATTTAATGATCACTTGTTCATCGGAGCACACGTTTCCATGAATAAAAAACGGGGGGGGGAAAAAACGCTGTCATGTACTGCAAGAGTCGATCCTTCACTCTATAAAAATTACTCATTAGATGACATTGGCTTTACCTGCTACACCACAGAATTTTCATCAAGGGAGGGAGCTTAATATGTATATAAAACTGTAAAGAATGCATTAAACTTTGTAGCCTACTCGCTGGTGGAGCTCATCTCATTAAATGCACTGAAATAGCAAATCGTTCTTTAGATTTTTTTTTTTTTCGAAAGAATCGTTGCCTAAAGTTTCTTTTCATTTAAATGATAGCTAGTTTGTGTATTATCGCAAAATATATGCCAAAACGACAAATTAGTATTGTAATATCGATCACAACTGCTGTATTTAGGCACAAATACCAAGTTTTTAAGCTTCCTGCGGTGAAAAACAGACCGGAGTGCTCCTGGTAACATTGTTGGAGCGACAATCGCTCAAACTATCATGGTTCAAACTAACGTCGTTCAAACCAACATGGTTCAGACTACTGTGGTACGAACAAGGTACGACGGTTTTGGGAAACCATCGTTCTTCTGATGTTTGTTAGTTTAACGATGCATCGTACCATGTTAGTTCAAAGCTAACTTCCGTCGTTGTTCGGGAAACGCACCCCAGCATGTCAGCTGAATTAGCTCTAGGAGTCTTGTGGTGGTTCCTGGTAATTGTTTGATAGCTTTACTCCAGAATGATAAGCCAAACAGCACAGGAAATGCTAAAATTGGTTTTTTTCCACCCTATTTAAACCGAAGACACCAGGTGAGATAAGTGAAGTGTGTAATCAACTGCTTTCATTCATCAATTAAGCGCTGAGTAAAGTCAAAAACCAGCAGACACTGCGGCTCTCCAGGACCATTGGCCTAGACCAGGGGTGGGCAATTCTGGTCCTGGAGGGCCGGTGTGTATGCAGGTTTCTATTTCTATCAATTACCCTCACTAATTTAGTTACTTAGTTGCATACACTAATAGATTTGTTCAAAGGTTCGATCAAAGAAAAATGTTTTAGATAGCAACAGTCTTTGGTGGTCTGTGCATTTAAAGAAATGCATCAGTATTGTCTGAGTTCATGACTAGTTTGGCTAATTTAGATAATCAACTAATTAATGGCCAGAAGTTGGTGTGGAAATCAGGGACAGATATGGCCCTCGTTGCCCACCCCTGGCCTAGACAAGGAAATTGCAGGCTAGATCAGGGGTTGGGAACCGTCTCCAGAACGAGCCACTGTGGGTGCAGGCTTTCATGCCAACCAAGCTGCTACACACCAGATTCTACTAATCAACCTCTGGAATGATTGTTCAGGGCCTTGATTAGTATAATCAGGTGTGTAGCAGCTTGGTTGGCATGAAAGCCTGCACCCACAGTAGCTTTTTCTGGAGAAGGTTCCCTACCCCTGGGTAAGATGTTTGTTCTTTGCCATAAACATATTTCTGTTTTCAGCTCGAAGATGAGGTCCAAGTGATTTCATTCTCACATACATTTCACAGCTCAGGTTTCACTAGAACATCTGCCCAGCTGGCCTGCAGATCATGTAAAACAGCGTCAACTTTTTCTATATTGGCGCATAGCCAGCTATCCCACGCTTGACATACTGTCACCTAGGGCCTGTCATTTTCAGGAAAAACATTCCCCCTCTTCTGTACTCCATTACTTAAAGTTGCTGTAACTGGTTTGGTTACTTTAGTAAGCTTCCTGTCCTTCGCCAAAGTAAGTAGTCCCCGCCCCCATCCCCAAGCCGCACATGAACACACTTCACGGTTTCAGACAGAGGCAGAGATCGACCATGGCAGCGAATCGGTTTCAATGAACTTCAGTATAAACAAAAACTCTCAGTGATTGTCGTGAAAGCCACACTGAAAACATGGACCAACGACACATCATATCCACACAGAAACCTCAGTATGAAAGGCTTTTTGAAAGTATTAGCAACAGCTATACTATACTCCTATAGCCACTCCAACATGTAATGGCATGATGGCATCCCTGAATATGGTGAGAAGATCCTTTATACAGAAAAAATCACAATCTTCTATGCAAAAACACTTTTCCGCTACCCCTTTTAAAGAATTTTTTTTTACCCCTTTATAAATGCATTTCATTGCCGTCACAACATTGCGTTAATGCATACGTAGAAAGATAATACGATGTGTCTTCACAGATTAAGTCGAATTTTAGTCACCTCTTCAGCTACAACATATCTGTTCTAGTGCAAAGTGAAATGGCGAGGCTCCACTTCAATCTCATAATGTCTCGGATGTACGTCATCAGGCAATGGGCTAATTGTGTAATGCTGTCTCTCGTAGCACTGGGTTTGGGAGCTTTATCTGCTCCGCCACTGTCAACAACACAATCAACTCACTGCACATTCACGGGCGCTTTCTCACTACATTGGATAGAGGCAGTGGGTAACTCCAGGATTATACTATATGCTGCTCTGATACAATTAAAACATTTTAATGTTTGCAAAAACATTGACCAATGACCAATTTTGCAAATAAGTTGTCTACATTAGGATCCAAAGATTGGGGGTCTTGTTAACTGAGTGGGGTGTAAGGCTCTCGGTACATACCGGTACTGTGTTGTGCACCGAATAAAAGCGAAGGTGAGAGGATCCAAGCGCAAAGATAAAAGGTTCCTTTATTATGTCTTAATTAAACAAACAGAGAACAATAATCCCCTAAGTACAAAGTACCCTGACCAAAAATAAAAAGGCAACAGTTTACCCAGATATCAAGCACCTCCGCTCCGGATCTGCCCCGGCTCCAGCTGATCCGGCTCAGAGCCGGGGCAAATCCGGAGCGGAGGAGCTTGCTATCCGAGTAGTCCCTTCAATATTCTGAATTATTTTTTCTGAGGTTGGATTAGTAGGGTTTATTTACATGACTAGTGGTCTGTGGGCATCTCAATATCTTTGTCAAGCTCATGTTCTTTGTCAAAATTGGCCTGTCACACAGGTGGGGTCTGATCTACAGCTACTGAAATCAGGTATGGTCAGCCCAGGCACATACACTCAACAAAAATATAACGCAACACTTTTGTTTTTGCTCCCATTTGTCATGAGATGGACTCAAAGATCTAAAATTCATTCCAGATACACAATATTACCATTTCTCTCAAACATTGTTCACAAATCTGTCTAAATGTGTGATAGTGAGCACTTTTGCTTTGCTGAGACAATCCTTCCCACCTCACAGGTGTGCCACATCAAGATGCTCATTAGACACCATGATTAGTGCACAGGTGTACCTTAGACTGTCCACAATAAAAGGCCACCCTGAAATGTGCAGTTTTTGCTTTATTGGGGGTCTGGGGACTCAGAACCAGTTAGTATCTGGTGTGACCACCATTTGCCTCATGCAGTGCAACACATCTTCTTCGCATAGAGTTTATCAGATTGTCAATTGTGGCCGGTGGAATGTTGGTCCATTCCTCTTCTATGGCTGTGCGAAGTTGCTGGATATTAGTGGGAACTGGTACGCGCTGTCGTGTACGCCGGTCAAGCGCATCCCAAACATGCTCAATGGGTGACATGTCCGGTGAGTATGCTGGCCATGCAAGGACTGGGACATTTTCACCTTCCAAGACTTGTGTACAGATCCTTGCAACATGGGGCCGTGCATTATCTTGCTGAAACATGAGGTGATGTTCATGGATGTATGGCACAACAATGGGCCTCAGGATCTCATCACGGTATCTCTGTGCATTCAAAATGCCATCAATAAAATGCACCTGTGTTCATCGTCCATAACAGATGCCTGCCCATACCATAACCCCACCACCACCATGGGCCACTCGATCCACAACATTGACATCAGCAAAGCGCTCACCCACATGACGCCACACACAGTCTGCCATCTGCCCTGAACAATGTAAGCCAAGATTCATCCGTGAAGAGAACACCTCTCCAACGTGCCAGACGCCATCGAATGTGAGCAGTTGCCCACTCAAGTCTGTTACGGCGATGATCTGGAGTCAGGTTAAGACCCCGATGAGGACGACGAGCATCCAGTTGAGCTTCCCTGAGACGGTTTCTGACAGTTTGTGCAGAAATTCTTTGGTTATGCAAACCAATTGTTTCAGCAGCTGTCTGAGTAGCTGGTCTCAGACGATCTTGGAGGTGAACCTGCTGGATGTGGAGGTCCTGTGCTGGTGTGGTTACACGTGGTCTGCGGTTGTGGGGCCGGTTGGATGTACTGCCATATTCTCTGAATGTAGCAATGCAAACAGGCCAAAGGTGGACAAACCCAATGTTGATTTGTCATTTTGGACAACAGATCCCATCCCTTCATCATCCATGCCACCGTGAGACTCTTGTTTGTCTGTTTAAATAATTGATCAAAATGCATTGCAATATGGTCATACAATCTGTCAACACTCGATGAAAGTGCTTTGAGTTTCTGAACAAGGTCATATTTCTCACAATAAGAAGTGTTGCATTTGTAATTTTGTTCAGTGTAACAGGGAGATTAAACACAGATCTCAAAATGCAGGAATTACTAAGTAGAATGCAATGTCCAGACAAGTACCCTGGTTTACTGAGACTTTGCGAGGATACAGAGAAGTATTGGCTTAATTGAATGATTGAATAAAAGTACACAGGTGAATGTGGTTAAGTGGCTGGAGCTGAAGTGGGCTTGGAATCAATACTCCGGTGATGCGTACCGTCGTGGGCAAGGCGTAACACTCAGACTATTCACAAAAAAAATCCAAAGGCTTTCTCCAAGGATGCAGAATATAAAGACAAAAACATGCACTAAATATCTTGAGCACAATGTGGGCAAATCCAATGTCTTTTATCTATGGGACTCTGCTAGTTCAAATTCATATTAGTCACAAGCTTCCACCATGACAATTTTTATTGATTATCTTCTATTGAAGGTTTTATTCTACAAAAAGTAGCGCAGTGGTCAAGTAGGCTCGACTTAAGATCGAAAGGTCCTGAGTTCAAGCCCCGGCTATGGCCTTCGTGGTGTGTTCTTGGGCAAAACACTTTACTCCAACACTCCACGCCTCACTCCACCCAGGTGTATAAATGGGTACCAGCAAATAGGCAGGGACAAGCTGGGAGGAGTACCTGCGATGGACTGGCATCCCATCCAGGGGGAGTAGTAATACTCCTATTCGCTTCATGCCGTGGAAACTGGGGTTAAGCACCGGCCCGATGGGCCACTAGGCTCGTACAGGCTTACTTCTAGATATAGGTTTTGCATGTATGTGACATACATAAAATTGGCAGTTTTCATATATGTACCTATATGTACCAATAATATATGAAAAGCCAATTTCATGTCGCCCTATATTAAAACCTTAATGTCTTTTTTTTTTTTTTGACCTCTCCACTCCCACCTGAATCTGTGATATCCAATTAGGATAATATGTTTTTGCATATGTGGCCCCATATCATTAACTCAGATGAACATATACAACACGTGGCTCTCCTTCGAAGCCCGCATGAATCAGCCAATGATTCTTACATATTCCCTAGAAGGGAGTTCGCAAGCTCAGAAATAAGGTAGCAGTTATGCATATACAAAGTGATCAAAATGTATTTTATGAGGGCCCATCTGTACAACAAGAAACGCATAGGGGAACTCTAATCTACATAACCCTTCACAGCAGGCCCTTCCTCATTTGCATCCTTGTAGGAAATTGGCCAATTGCGTGCTACTTCTGAAAAGAGCTGCCGACCACTACTGGTTGATACGAGGTGGGGATTAAAACCTATAAGTTTATATAGGTTCTTTCTGTGTGAGAATTTAAGAATCCTCGTTATTTCATCCCTGTAGGAAAAAGTCTGGGACCTTTAGTGGCTATACAAGCATCTCAGATAAAAGACTAGTGTCAGTTCATTAAAACTGTGAACAGAAATGTAGACTTTGTCTTCAAATTCATTAACCACAGTGAAATGCTTAAATAGATGTGGGGATGAAAATGACTTTTGAAAGGCATGTTTACTTGAATGTATGTTCTTCGATGTACTTTTATTTTGTTATTTTTGTTTTATTTTGCTACATTTAGACTAAGGCCCTCTGAGCCATATTCATCTAGAAACTGCATTACAGACATAATAGAAAACGTATTTGGTGGAGGTAACAGTAGTGTATTTCCTTTCAGTGGATGTGTATGAGCTGTAATGATTTGAATCCAATTTAACTAATGTGGTGAATCTGGCAGTGACTTAAACTTGAAAAAATGCTTAATTGATGAAATAAACATAATCAAACCATTTTGTTTTTATACATTTCCTTCTCTTCCACAATACAGAACTCAATCTTCATACAATGGAAATAAGTATGGTCAAGAAAGAATTGATGACCTTGTGATTGTCAATCTTTCAGGAAAAAAATGTAACAAATAGTATTAGATATTTGTGTTGATATCATAGCTTTTTGTCTCCTCTCACTTGCCATAGTTAATAATGACTGGTTTACACATAACATACCTTTTTCACACGTATTTAAGATAAAATTTGATGCCAATTTCACATGTTCACATGCGATTAATAAGTTATTGCGTGAAATTCTCGTTATTCCTGTAAGGGACTTTGGACTAATATGTACATATTACCTTGAGAATAAAAATATGAGCTAGGCATCATATATGACAGTTGCAAAAGTGAGATATGAGCTATACAATAGCTGTGACAAACAGAACCTGCCACTGGGTATATGAGCTATATAGGAGACATATACCTTGTATGTACATATAGGGCCTATATGTGGAAATAAAGAACAATATAGGAGACCTATATGACCTCTATAAGCAGATATATGTACCTGAATTTGGCATATATGCGGCATACATGCACATATATGCTGTATATATGCGGTACATAGGTTGCATTTATGCACATATATGTTCATATAGACTCTTTCCATGTGGGATTCACTGAAAAACAAGGGCAGGACTGATGCTTCAGTGAGAATGCTTTCTTCTGAATTAAAGATTCATATTATGTCAGTCCTTTATGTCTGACTGGGTTGGGGGAAATACTCTGATTTTGTACAGTTCACTATCTACAAACTCAAACACAGCCATTTTATCCCAACACAGTAATTGATTGATCACTTGAGTTTGCTTTGCACATTTGTTACTTCTTTTGTGATGATAATCAAACTTTGCTGTATCCAAGTTTTTCAAATGAGCTTTTAGTAAACAAACCCTGGGTATCTTAGGATTCCTGAGCAGTATAGCCCCCATGTAATGTCCTTAGTATTGCAGCATATACTCAAAGGCAATTTAAACGAAACACTGTAAATTTTGGTTTATTTTTGCTCAGGACCTGAGGTGTCCAATTTGAGTTCTGAAGTGACCATTGGGGTCACACTGTGTTCCTTGTTACACATGAATGATCATCATGTAACTCAACAGTGAGAGTTGGACTCTCATCAATCCATATTGAGTACAACATATGGGACTAGGAGTTGCGCAAGTACAGTGGTTGAAATGAAAGAGGGGCTGTCTTCCCTATATAAAGGCATGATAAAAGCCACACAAAAAAACATTTTTAAATGTCATAATGCCACGTCTGTTGACTGAACAACAGAATAGGTCCCTGCGCATGCTAAAGGCAGGAGTAAGTGCCCGGCAAGTGGCTCACTGTTTTGGGTATAGTACATCCAGCATCAGTACGTTCTGAGTGTAGTACGTCCGACTGGGACAAGCTCTTTCATCAAGAGTACCCAGACCTCAAACCAGGTAGCAACTCCAGAATGCACTACAGGCAGAGTGGTGACAACTTTCCCAAGACAACCTAAGACGCTTAGTTAGGTCCATGAGGAGACGCTGTACTGCGTGGACGTTCATGGGGGTCACACCCAATACTGACTCTTCTTTTGATTCATTTTTAAATGTGTTCCGTTCAGTCTTGTTGTGATTTTTCATTTTCAACTTGTGCTTGTTATGTTTAATGCATCTGTTTATTATTGTCCAAATTGGCCCATTAACACATTTAATTCATCTAAGTCAACCCACCCAACATATTTGAATTGTTAAAATAAGAAAATAAATTTGAGTCATAAAATTATTTGAATCCAAACTGGTGTTGCGTTTCCATTGCCTCTAAGTATATATAGAGCTCAGCGTAACTTTAATCAGGGAGACTACCATTCACCATTCCCTTGTTAGTCACCTACGTTTCCAACTCCTGCACAGGATCCAATCACAAACCTGTCCACTCTTTTATATGCACCAATCAGGTCTCCCGGCTATCATGTTAGCTGGTGGCAGGCCAATATGCTGGTGTGACCTTCCTCACCACCATCAGCATCAAGTTTCTTTTCAACATTAAGAGGATGATTGACTAAGATTTTGCCTAATCATTGGATTTTTTTTTTTCGTAATCACAGATCAGTCCCGAATGTAGTCTATGCTGAAGTCTAATTTAAGTTTGGTGAACTTAGTATTGAAAGAGTAAACCAGTTTCTCTCAGTGATTGAAATATGGAGTACTTGTGAATCCTGAATCCCAGTAATTACAGGATCTTGTGGTGCGTAAATAGGAGGGAGGACAATTGGCCGAATTAACTCAGTGCAAACCCATTTAAAACTAAAAAGTAACCAGAATTAAGAGGAAGATTAAAATATAATAATTCAAAGGTTTAATTAATTTGCCTTGTACAACCAAGCTCAGTTTTACAAGTGATTCATTTATTAGTGGGTATAAAATGAGCAGTCACAAAAGGCACTGGGGCCAGGTCACATGGTAACGGAGTTAGAAAATTGGTGTATTTAGTACCATAGCTCCAAAACTAAGATAGAGTTACAATTTAAATGGCTTTGTGTAGGTCTTCCCTGGTACTTCAAACAACAAAATTGCTAATTTTGTTTATTTGATTTATTTTGGGTGAAAACGTCAAAAAACTGGTCGGTAATGGTTTGGAAGATTGGTGTCCGTCAGCGTCCGTCGGTAACATTTTTCAAAAATTTTTTCCTCTGTAACTACGGAACAGATCCAGAATAAAATTAGCCACGAGCATCCTTAGGATTTATATTTTAAAATCGTGTCGATTATGCCCGCTGTTTGAATAACATGGCCGGTGTAACTAAAAATAGAACATGGGGTAAAACCACCTATTTTCAGCTATCTATCTCAGGAACTAGAGCAGCTAAAGAAAAAATCGTTACCTTAAAATAATCAGCAGATGAAACTCTACAAAAGTCTCCATAGAATCGAAATCATACACTGCCTCCTTGTAGGAGTTATTGGCCCAGAAATGTCAAATTTGACGATATTGCATTTTTTTGGCCTATATAATTAAAACTATAATGAAAAACTTTCAAATGCTAAAATGATCAGCAAATAAAGCTGTATAAAAGTCTCCGTTAGGCTGAAATTGTACTATGGCTCTTTGTTGGAGTTATTGGGCTTAAAACATCATATATGATGATTTTTGTTGTGTTTGACCATAGCAAGGTAGTACAGCAGGGATGTTGGGAAAATGCCCATTAGACAACAACCCTAACTACATCAAAACAATGAGAGGGCACCATCGAGCGTTCAACATGGAGCAAAACTTGTACTGAACGACAAGCTCTTATTAGCCCCATTAAGATATACATTAATATGAAGTGCTCAAAGTCATGGAAACCTATCTTAGTATTGACTACCTTGTAGACACAGTGGAACTTATACTTTTCTTTGGTTCTTTATCAAACATGGTTAATTTGTTTGACGCAGACGGGGAGGGGCTATGCCCCTTGCAATTAAGTTGAAATAGGGGACATTTTTAGAGAATCTGTAACATTCTTGTTAGAACAATTCACCTGAGTTTGTTTTCCAAATGGAGTAAACACATCTGCATAGATCACAGTCATACTCAGTGCATTCATACGGTCATCTTAGCCTAGGATTGTGGAGAGGAGGGATCAGATTGCAACCCTTGGCTATCGATGACAATAAGAGTCGTGAAAGTGAGCAGGTGAATAGATCCAGGTGAGCGATTCAGGCTCCCTAGAGCCTCTAGTATCATCTTGGGTTCTTTTTTTTTTGTGTATACTGTGCGTCTACATGACGACTATATTTTATGTCTCTCTCTATACAGTTTTGCTGTTTGTTTAATGTGTGTGTATGTGATGCATGAAACAGTGCCCCACTGGAAAGCAGCTTTTTAGGCTGAGTTCGGCTACCCTGTATAAATATGTTACATAAATAAAATGATTTAAAAAATAAAAACTAGCGGCTTAGAATTCCTTTAATATTTTGCAGTATAGCACTCCAAAATTATGCGCAATTTACTACTTCACGATTTTGGAGGGATCGTTAAATTTTATTATGAATTATAATAGTGTCAAGGGTTACATAAAATGTTACAAATAATACATACATTATTCTGGAAGGAGTCGATCAACATTTTCCCAATGACATTTTTCATTAATAGGAGACAACCGTATTTACATGGAGATCAGTGGCTTACCAAGCAATTTACTGTGGAGGCATGACGCTCAAACAAGAGGTGTTTTGTATTGAGAGAGACTTCTGATGCACTACGAGATGAGTGACATCACCAGGTCAATGAGGAAAAGAAGAGCTGTGATATGTGGACTTTTCTACCAGTCCCTCCTAACAGAATGTGGTGATTCCATGCAGTTTAGCAACAGGATACTACCCTGGTGCTGACAGCAGAGAAGCATGATATACTGTCACCACATAATACCAGAGAATGTACACTGCTTCAGTAGAAAGAGCATTACAAAAAAAGTCGGTCTGAACAAATATCATTAGTCTTAAATCTTATTTCTATTACCACTATTTCTGGTTTGCAAAATATAACAAAATATTCCTAATGAGGTGAGACAGTCTACTGGATTTTCCAAATGGGGAAAGACATTTAAATTTGTCAAGCAAACGGCGACAAGCTAATATGCTCTACTTAAGAGAGAAATTAAAAGATGCATTGACTCATTACAAGACTGAAACATTTGTTGAGACGGACTGTTTCGTAGTGGATACAAGTCAAACCTGAATGTTCCTAGACAGAAACAACCCTGAACATTCACTGAGTAGAAACTAAACTGCGGCAGAGACTGACCAATGGCTGGTCTGAGTCGCATGTCAGTGAAGCAAGTGAAAACTATTTCCGCCAGCGTCCTCCGTCATGATCGTTAAGAGTCTTTTTTGCGCACGATGCCGTTTTGATGTGACTCATGTCGTTGGCACAAAGTAAGAAGAAATGTTCGGTAAGGCTGGAGAGACAGCAGGCCGCCGTGGCCCTGCTGCAGTTGTCAGATCTTGCTGTTCTCCAGGTGTGAGTCGATGTGTTTGATCAGTGCGTCGTCGGGGTAGCCGACGGGGAAGATGAGCTGACACAGTGGGCAGCTCCTGATGTCGTTTTCTTCTGTTTGCATCCACAGCTGAAACCAAGACAAGTGAACTTTCAAAATCAACATACATGAAGCCTGACTGCAGAATGCTGCTTTGATTGGGCCAATTTGATTTTTAAAAACCCTGGCGTTCAAAGTACTTAAGTCACCAAATGTTCATTTTGAGAAAAAAATATTCTGAATATATAATAGATCCATAAAATTAGCATAAAGAAAGGCCCGCAGTGTTGAAAGTACCTCTGCCACAAAATATCTGCTTTGAAAAAATTGAGAAAATAGACTTAACAATAAAAGATGTTTTCGCGTTCGTACCTAACAGTGTGTGAAAATGAGACTTAAGTACTTTGAGCACGAGGCTCTTCATTTGCTTTTTTTTAGTGCACTATCAATGACGGTCTGATTACTTTTAAAGACCTTACGTAATCTCTGATTATGTTACCGTCTTTTTGGTCTGCCTGTACTGACAAGTTTTGCATATTCTAAAGGTGATAGTCAATCAGGCTCTAATCCTTGCAACTGCAGCAGGCAACTAAGTCCTCAAAAAATTCTTGAGCATTTAAGATGATTCAATATGTGCAGCAGGCTGCAGTGATTCTTTTTGCATTACAGTTTAAAGAAAAAGGGTGCGGAATCCCATCATCAAGTGAAAAATCAAAATTTGCCATGTTTGAAATCATTCAGCAATGTAAAGCCAACAATAAACATTGCTCCATGAGGCCATATAAATTAGTTGGTGTGCATCCCCACCCACTCCAGGAAAAACTGCCTGCCTCTGATACTATTTATTTTTTAACTTTGTTAACATCGCACCGAGGCAAGAAAAATGCTCAAAATCCCTGTCCCTGCAGCAGTCAATCTGTTCGGCTTCCAATCGCTGCGCCACTCGTGGGTCACGCAGATTTGATTTCATATGTTAACGAATGTTCTTGTGGTATAGATTTTTTGCACTATTTTGATCTCAAACTGTTTATAATAATAAAATAAAAAAAACAAAAAAGCCTGCAGTCTGCCCATGAATACTGAAATGTGAAGAATGCAAACCAAAGTTTTTTCACATGGCCTCACTCATGCCTGCGTAAGCACGGACCCGTGACTGGGGTGGATGAGCTGTACTCACATTGATGGATGGCCAAGACTGAGCGTGCTCAGTCTGCAGGTAGCCGTGAGGGTTGCAGCTGAGGGTGCTTTGTCCGACAGGGATGGGGAAGGCAGAACACGAGGCAGGGCCCCGTATGATGGAGGCGCTGGCAGTGGCGGACACTCCCAGGGTTCTCGGCGGGCTGGTGGGGTGGGGGCAGGCCCACTCTTCCTCATCCTCAGATGACTGGGGCGGCTGTGGGGGCACAGCCGGGGAGGGCGGGGGCTCGAAACGCAAGTGGGGCACCTCCGAGAGGGGAAAGGGCAACTCCCGGGTGTGCCGGGGGCTCCCGGCCAAGCTGCCTCCCCCGCCCCCCTGGACCCCCGGCAGGGACTCCCCGCGCTGCTGCTGCTTCAGGTATCCCTCCCCGTATGGCCGGGGCTTGGGCAGGGTAGAGACGGGGTCCAGCGTGAAGCGGGGCGGCCGCTGGTAAGCGGAGGGGTCGGCCACCTCAGAATAGCTGCGCCGGCCCTGGAAGCTGGCTCGCAGGTGGTGGCTCGTGGGACGGCAAGAATACGAGGCCGGCCCGTCGCTCATTTCTGGCAGGGGTGAGCGACGGTGCATGTCCGGGGAGAGGCGCTGGAGCACTGGGGAGCGGCGCTGGGGAACAGGAGAGTGCCTCTGGGGGATGGGCGAATGTCGCTGTGGGACGGGCGAGTGACGCTGGTGGGAGTGGTGCTGGGCTGTGAAAAGTGATGGAGCTTCAGTTAGAGGTCTTCAAAGACAAGGAGATGGACTGTCGTTTCATGTGGTCAAGTCTTTCAGAGCCCGTAAGACTCATTGTTCATGTCTTTTTTTTTTTTCAAACCAAATTGGCTTGGAAAAAAAGTGTTAGCTGTGCTACAGGTATTGACTGCGCTACATAGGGTGTACACATATTAAAGGTCTTAAGTATTAATGTTAACATTTTCAACAGTGCCCTTGAGGGGTACACGATTTTTACTGGATGCGTACCCTTAAAACGCCCTTTAACCAATCACAATCCAACTTTCAACCAAACTGCGGTATGAGGACTTATAATGATATGACAATTTGCAATAATTAGGTGAAGTAAAACAAGTGATGTTAAACTGGAGAGCTTATCGTGTTATAGTATAAAATGAGCCTCCAAAAAAGGTCTAGCCCCTCAAGAGCAAAGATGGGTTGAGGCTTTGCCAACAGATATACAGCAGGGAAAATAAGCATTGAACGCATGAACATTTCTCTCAGTAAATATACAGCGGGGAAAATAAGTATTGAACGCGTCAACATTTTTCTCGGTTAATACATTTCTAATGGGGCTATTGACATGAGATTTTCACCAGATGTCGGTAACAACCCGAGTAATCCACACATACAAAGACAGCAAAACAAATAAGTCCATAAATTAAGTTATGTATAATAAAGTGGAATGATACAGGGAACAAGTATTAAACACCCTCACTCATACTTAATAGAAAAGCCTTTGTTGGTAATGACAGCTTCAAGAGGCCTCCTGTATGGAGAAACTAGTTGCATACATTGCTCAGGTGTTATTTTGGCTCATTCTTCTTTTGGCAGGTTTATGGTGAAATTATGTTTTTTTCATTTCCGGATAATAGCCCCAACGGTGCTCACTGGAACATTCAGAGGTTCAGAAATACGTCTGTAACCAATGACACCAGTGTGTTTTGCAACAATAAGGTTGCGAAGGTCTTGAGAGACCTTTTTGTTTTTACCCATCATGAAATGCTTCTTGTGTGACACCTTGGCAATGAGAAACCATCAATTAGGACTAAACCAGGTGCTATTAATTTGCACTAATAGGGGGCAGGATTTCTTTCTAAATGCTGACAGATTTCAGCTGGCTTCTTGGCTTTCAATGCCTTTTTGCGCCTCCTTTTCTTCATGTGTTCAGTACTTATTCCCTGTGTCATTGAACTTTATGACACATAATTTATGGACTTATTTGTTTTGACTTCTTCGTAAATGTGGATTACTTGGGTTGTTACTGACATCTGGTGAAAATTTCATGTCAGCAGCCTCATTGCCAGCAGCCAAACCATGGCTGAAGCTAAGCTGGTGTGGGTTTGGTCAGTACTTGGATAGGGGAAAAATGGATCAACCTGGATCATAAGAAAAAACTGCTCAATCCGTGCCTTACGCAGACCAGACTTTTAAATATCTTGACTTACTAAATAATAATCTTTGATATTGTAATCTTTTCATTTTTAATCATTTGGTGTGCTGCTGCTCATCCCTGTGTGTGTAGAAAGCCGAAGGTATGCGCATTGTGCACTGGCCTACAAAGGTGTATAATATCATCGTAATTATGCGCCTTTAAAATAGCAGTTAAAAACTGACTATTGACTACAGACCAGGTTTTTGTTGGTAAAAGCTTTCTGCTGCCTCAAGATAGCGCCATGCCAGCGATGCACCTGACCACACCTCATTTTAAGACAAAGACGCCCATGGGCGCTCAGTTTGGTGCAAATGCATTCCCTATTTACCCAGCATTGACGCTGGACAAAAAATGGTACCTGCGTTGGTCATAAAGGAGCAAAGACACTTGCGTCATGCAAAGCACCACTCTGCACTGAGTGCCAGATTGAGGCCAAGACCATTTATTTGTGGTTACATGTTTATTAAATAATGAGGGAAGAACAACACCTGCCAGTTAAAAGAGGGTAATACATTTCTAAGAATGATGGGGAGAAAACCATTTCTGGTCGGACGTTAATGTATTAAACTCAACAACAGAGACTAGAGAAATGCATTTGAGGGAATAAGCTAACAGAACTCCTAGATAGTAATGAGAGAAGAGACAATCCAGAGAGACAGAATAGAAAATAATTTAATGTGAAGCTGAATGGGAATAGCTCTGGCGTTGTGGCCTCAGATAATGGTGAGCTGAAAGATATTCCTCATGTGCAATTATTCTGGCAGAAATATGTATTAATACAAAGTATATCTAGAATTATTACAGACATTTTGCTTGTTTTAACAACATAATAATAATGATAATAATAATAATTCATTTGAATGTATAATGCATTTGAAATGCTCAGTAGTTGCAATACCCTTGAGCTGAGAAAGGCCAGTTCTCTGCAAACTCTGAAACCACCCATTTAAGATGAGTAAATAGTCATACACTTACCAGGAAGTTCATATAAAATGGAAGTATACTTTTCTTTGCAGACTCAGCTGCAGCACAAATGGCTAAAAAGTGAGGTTTTTTTCCTCTCTACCACAGGGTGGTTTCGCTCTAAACACAAAGGCCTGTGATGAATCTCATTGGAGACTATATGGCTCTTTTCTGTCCAACCTAAAACTGTCAAGTTCCCCTTCTAAGAAATGAAAAAATAAAAATACACTCAATAGGCCTTTGAACCATGTCCCAGAGACAACAATCATATAGATTGCCCATACTGTACGTTGCGCTTCCTGCAATTAGAAGATAGTGATCAGTAATTTAGAGAAGTAGGACCGCGGCAGCTACAAATCATCAGATTCGGCTTCTGCATTTATCCTTTTCTAGCTTTAAATGGTAAACATGACTTGTGGTCGTGCGGTTGAGTGAGTAAGTGCTAAGAGATGCATTGTGCTTAGCTGTGTGCTTTGACATCAAACAGAAACTGCATGCATACGCAGCCTATTATTGTACCCAGGATTTCCGTGTGCATTCTGCAAAGCAGATGAACATGCGGTCACATTACGGATGAAAAATTGCGGTGCTGTCAATATTCAGAGTCCGTGCCCATTTTTGTTTGCGATTCTGGAAACTCTGGGGCTCGCTTTGTATGTGCCAATAGTACTTATAAGAAGGAAGGGCTGCCGTAGTTGTCACCTTCTGGAGGGAGAGCGATTATTGGTGGTCCGTTGCAATTGCCGTATGGCTTTCATCTGACCATGAGAAGCGCATAACATCCACGGAAAGGAACCTTTCTCCTGCTCAGCGTAACCAGTACTCTATCAAAGTTATTTCTAAATTTTTCCGTAAGAAAAATGGTTTCACCCCAGAAGGATATGTCCCAGTTTGACGCGCTCAGATTGATACATCCCAGATAGATGCGTCCCAGTTAGATGCGACTCATAGGTCGCATAACCCTTATGAAAATATCCTATTGTTATTTCTTAGTAATACTATAGTATTTATGGCATAACTATAGCAGTACTCTAGTAGTATAACTAGAGTAGTACTATAGCCATCACATTATAACAATAGTATTACCACACTCAACAGTACCATGATATTACTATAGTCCACACAACTGTATTGCAGTAGTTTGAATAACTGTAGTATCACTATAGTAATACAACACTATGATGGTCAAAATACCATCCATTTACTATAGAATAACTATAGCTCGGAACTATAGTAATTTTCATAAGAGAAACTCGCTCATCGGTCTAATTCCATGTTTTACCAGGTTTTATAAACTTTGCATGAATTTTAATGATACAAATTTAACAGTTCCTTTAACATGGCTCACTATCCTTTGCAAGCATTAAAATACTCACTTTACTACAAAGACACTTCACCTTAAAATACTCACTTGCTAACTGAGATGCATAGGATAAACAAAAAAAAACATGGATAGTGATGATTTTATCAGTGAGTTGAGCAGTGGGTCAAATGTGGCTTTGACTTGCTTTGATATCATATCACATGTAAGTAAAGAAATCGATTTTATCTTGTGACAAATTACAGCTCTACAGAATATTATTCCATTGCTAATCTGCAAAGTAACAGGAGTAGATGAGAACCAAAGTCTACTAACTCACAAAATCAAAGTTCTGAGAAGAACAGGTTCTAAATTTCTGCTTTCTGCAAATTCAGATGTTGGCTGGATTGTTGATATTTCTGGCTAACACAGTTGTAACTGATGTTAAATATTTATGATATAAATTTAATCAGAGGGCGCAAAGTATACTTAACTCATTTTTTACCAAATGCAAGATGGTAGCCTCTGGTTCTCGCCCATATAGTGTATTCACTCGGCATCACCAGGAAACTGTAATGCAGTGGCAGTCAGCTGTAGAATTTTGGGAATCGTGGAGTTACTTTATGGGCTCACGGTCTCACCTGGACTCGTCGGCTCCTGGGACAGCTTTCTCAGGATCTCCGTCTGCTTGGCGCTCAGGGCCTGCAGTCGAGACAGCTCCTCAGTCAGCTCCGAGTAGGCCAGCGCCAGGTTCACCCTGGGGGAAGGTCACAAGCCGTAACAGCGGTTCGCATTACTGTAACTAGGCAGTGGATGAAACGTGAAATCTACTCAACCCCCCGGTGAACAATAAAAGCACCCGTCACAACCACTGAGCGTGCGAGAGGTCTGTGGTAAGACAGGTTTAAACAAGAGGACTCAGGCTTCTTCACGAAATAACTAGGGTAACACCTTTGAAATAGTAATAAATCTAAGAACTTAAATTACGTAAGTCCACCTGATTGGGAAACATGGTAACATTTAATTTCACACTTGAGATAACTATCCTTTGTCTTTAAACAGCAGTTAGCTTCAGGTATAGTTTGTGAATTGGTCGCACAATAAGATAAGAACAAGAGTGACTCCCATTTTTCTGTTACAAAAATAATGCTAAAAACCTAACAGAGTCAGGCATTACCTTAAAATAAATAAAAGAAATGCAAATTGGTTTAAAATGAAATATTCTTTTACACGCTCACATCAAGAAACTAATGATAGTGGAAGGCTTTTAATAATTCTTCAATATAGAAAATAATATGTACCATTCATTTAATAAGCAAATTACCAGTGAGTAATTTAGTTGAAAATACAAACGAGGATCATTATGTGCAGCCAGTGAAGAAGAACTCATCTGTATTTAAGATGCAGAATTATAAGATGCAGTTCAAGCATGATACATATTCCCTAAATGAAATATACATTATTTATTCACTGTTACACTCTCTGGTCCTACAAATTTTGTGGTGTCATACAATGACTTTGTTCACTGGTATTATCTCTGCAATACATGGCTCTAATTTATGTTTTCTTTTCCATTGCACATTTTCACTGAATATTTACACAATAACTCCATTCATTTGAATGCAGTCTTCTAATTGTTAGAATTAGAATGAATATTAATCAGGACACAAGTAAGAAAGTACCCTCTTCGCGCAGATGCCTCAATAAGCCAACAAAAAAGAGCTAAAAAAAAAAAACAAACTCATCATTGAAGTTTTTCTACTTTAGTTAACAATAAAAAGGTGAGACTAAAAAAAACTGCTGGGATAGGGGTGAAGGTCAGAATTGAGGGGTGAGGGCAATCCTGTATATGCATATGAAATACTCCATTTAAGCAGATGAAGCAGTGCTTAATAAAAGAAAGGATCTCAAAAGTGCAAAATGAAACTCTTGGATTCAAACTGCATGTGTCTGTTACATTTAATGATTTGCTGCATATTGCAACAGACTGACGGAGTACGGCAAGCTGCACAAACAGTGGCCCCAACTGGCTAAATCTAAAATGACATGTGAAGTACTGCTTCATAGCTGGATAGAGTGAAATCTGTTTTTGCTAATGGTGAACTGACCTTTTTTCCCAGGATTTCAAGTACTGCTTCACTGTTTAGAATCAACAGCATGTGCCCTTGCACATTTATGTAAAAATGATTGACTGTAGGCCTGACAAATTGCAGTGTTCAATTGCTATCTCCACATTCTGTTGGTTCCTGCTGTCAGGGCTACAGACCTGACATGCCTGCATATTACACCATACTAATAACAAGAGAGACAACTGAAAGATCACAACAAACTTTAGATTTCAGCATATTTCCTTTGTAAGGACTTTCTAAGGAGGACAAAGTGATGAATCAGTGGTAAAAATCAAATTTTAACAGTATTCTTCAGCAGTACAATAAAACCACTACCTTTTGTTATGTTCCTTTCAATTTACAGAATGCTGTTTCCTGAACCAGTCGACCAATCACAACAGAGTAGGCTTCCCACACACAGCCTACATAGGTGTTTTCTGACCATTAACCCCTTTGTGCAGAATATAAATAATGTCAATTTTTTATGCATGAGCCTATTTAGGCTTTATAACTCACCAATTGTGTCATAGAGACTCTAAAAAATTATTCCAGTGAAGCAAGACATTTCGAAATTCAATTACAGAATTATTTAGGAATTAAAGTTGAGAATTTATGAACACCGGCGCCTATATCTGCGCCAAGGGGTTAATACATGCAAATGTTTGTAAATAGACCAGAAAAAAAAAGAAAAATTTAAATGGAGGAATGGGCTTAATATGACTTCTTTAATTATTAACTTAAATTCCGTATTTTTACTTATAATGGTAGTTTTATAAGACAAATGACTTCTTTTGCAGGTTTCTTACTACATCAAATTGGTATCTCATGGGAGTATTGTCAAGATAAACACGCCTTAATTACCCATCCACACTGATTCACTATTTGCGCTAAAGTACATAAACATTGTCAAAACATTTAGCCTGGGTGAAAATCCTGGTATTTTCTACAGAAATTTGACAATTAACAGCAAAGGCATGATTTATACAGTAAAATGTGTGACCTTTCATCTAAGGTCAGTCTCATAATCTTCAAGTCTGTATTTGTCAACTTGTCGCCCCAAAAATTCAGCTCTGAAACTATTCAACAAGATTAAGAGTTTAAAATGAGCAAAAGAACACAAATGTTGTTCTGCTACAAGGCCAGCATCCCAGAGTCTTTTCTTTACCATTGCAAATCCTTTGGTTACTTTTTAGTGAGGCGGTTCACAAAAGATCTGCAAGGAATGTTGAGCTCAAACTATACATACTGTTGTTTAGCCGAGGGGGTGCAGTTACAAGAAGCGGTTGTCCCTTATTCTCCTAATCAAAACCAGGTAATGCAATGGGTCAACATCATATGAAGAGTTTGGGTCCAAAATGCAATAAGTGCCAAAATTACAAAAATTGATAGCCCTGTGCTTCTTAAACACAGTGCAAAAAATCCATGTTTAGAAATTCATACCATATGGTGTATTCTTTCATGGTCAAAGTTAGTGTTTGATTGTAAATTGCCATAGGCGCGAACACAGAAAAAGCTGATTTACTAAAAATGAATAAATGGATGTATTGCATTTTAGAAACAAACTCATACTCAAACAAACTCTACTTCATGTAGAGTTAGGTCCATAAATATTTGGAAAGTGACACAATTTTCATTAAACTATAGAG
Source organism: Gymnothorax reevesii (assembly GCA_029721435.1). Classification (NCBI taxonomy): domain Eukaryota; kingdom Metazoa; phylum Chordata; class Actinopteri; order Anguilliformes; family Muraenidae; genus Gymnothorax; species Gymnothorax reevesii. Next base: position 57,208,276 of record CM056582.1, read on the forward strand.
GCTTTTTTATATGCTTTCTTTTGGCAAATTTTTGTAAACTTTCTGTACATCTGTTAAGTCTTGTCTTGATTGCTGACTTACGCATTAATACGCCTACCTCCTAGAGAACGTTTTTGATCTGGCCAACTGCTGCAAAGGGGTTTTTCCAAACCAAGGAAAGAATTCTTCTTTCATGCGCCACGGTTGTTATCTGTGGTTCGCATTTTATATGCAGCCATTTGCCCTCAGTTTTACGAAGGGTGCCAATGATTCTGCTCCTTGTCACATTATTACATTAAGGACCTATGATAATATGTTATTTAAATTAAAAAATGAAGTAGTTATGTCTAGGTATGGACCTACACTACCAGTCAAAAGTTTTTTCACACCCTTGGATCTTGTGAAGTCTTCATCTTACACGTATGTTTACAACAAAGACATCACTGGAACCCATGAGTTGTTTATTACAAATAATGTATTTACAAGAAAAATCCACAAGGAATCCAGCACAGGTGATTAAAATGATCAGCTTGCTACTAGCTACCATGGTGCCCCGGGCGAACCTCTCCTTTGGCACACCCCCCCCCCCTCCCACTCCTGTTCCAACTTTTAAAAAAACTAAAGAAAACAATATGCACTAAAAAATTTATTGCACATGCAATTGGAACTTAGTAACATTAATGAATACACAAATAAGGGAATATGCACCCAATATGTACATTAAAAATTAAAGTAATGAATCAATGAAAAGACATTAAATAGGCCGTGTTAGAGGGTGTTGCAAAATATTTCAGAAGTGCCCCTTAATTTTCCGTGGAATACAATAAATAGGTTTCTGGCACCATATGCAGGCCTTAATAAATTATAACTTACATTTGATCTTGTATATTACAGGCCTATTATGCTTTCAGAATAGGAACCAGAACCATACAACTTCCACCGAGAGGCAGTGTATTAGACATTACATGCATCTTTTAATTAAGTCTACAGCACTGAAAATGTAATTTCATAAACCTAAGACCTAGTCCAGAGGTGGGCAATGGGGCCGTATCTGTCCCTGGTTTTCGCACCAACCTCTGGCATTTAATTCGTTCATAATCTAAATTAGCCAAGCTATTTATGAAATCTGATATTTCAGGCGCATTTCTTTAAATTATCATGAATGACCATTTGCAACCAATGAGCCCAATTAGTCTGGGTAATTGATAGAAAAAAAAACGTGCATACACACTGGCCCTGCAGGACCAGGATTGCCCACCCTTGACCTTGTCAGTACAAATAATAAGCTATACATTGTCTGCTCATAAAGGTTAACCAAATGATAAATAAAGAGTTCAAATTGTTTCTAACATTTCTTTTCCGCCAGGCCGAAACTACATATCATCACCGTCCCTCCTTATTAGAAATTATATCAATATAGTGTGATGTACTAGTCGAACTGACAGTGACAATAGATTATTTTTGCCAATTTAATAAGTGACAATAGTGACATAGGCTAACAAATAAAGAAAAAAATTCCATATTCAACCTCCATGAATATCGAATGAAGTCATTACTTTCTCGTTAATTATATGTTCTTCCCACTCTTTATTTCTTTCTTTCTTGCTTCCTTTCTTTCTTTATTCTCTAATTTCAGTGCTGACTTACAACTCCTACATACTTTAACCTAGAAACTTCATTCAAAGTTTAACAACTCAGCTTGTTCTGCATCTTGTTACTTGTATTTATCTTCTTGATATCTTTCATACTTTTTGTGTTATTAATTTTTATTTCAATATTTTTGTCCCATATAAAACAATGAAACAGATTTTTCAAAATGTAGCTATTTTCAGCTATTTTTATTCTGTCATACTTTTAGCTAGAAATGTAATTCAAACATTTACATTTGGGAAATGTAACAATGTTACAGACTGGGAAATGTAAAGCTAAGCTTGGATAATTTCTGTATTGTTCAACTTTTTTGTAACTACTATAGTTTCAATTTCAATTATAATTATTTATTTATTTATTTTTACAATTAATTCTGGGAACTTAAGAGTGTGGTGACATCATGGCTAGAGTGGCCAACAGCTGAAAAACTGTCGAGAAGTCTTCTCTTAAACTTGCTCTAACTCCAATAGTTTTCACTCCGCATAAAAATTTTAATATACAAGTTGTAGAAAAAGTTGCGCTGGTCACAAAAATGTTACTATGGAAGCAATTGGATAAACTGTTTTGGCTGTACGAGCCGAAAAGCGATGGGACCACTCACCGAAACTCCATTAACTCTAATGTTCAACGAGACAAGAAAGTTCAGATTGCAAAGGCTAAAGGCACAATTTTCTAACTTGCTCATGTTCCCATATTTTTGGCACAATGAACACAATTTTGAAAAATTTTACTCAGCAGATGCTCCTCTTTCGTACGGTGCTTCCATTCCATAGATTGGACTTAACCATCTTTGAGTAAGAAGTTGTAATATATTAGAAACGCCTTCGCTAAAATCTGCATTGGAATAAATGATTCAGCCATTTGTCATTGTTCGGAGACAAAGATAGATACGACTGTAAAAGAATAATTCTGCGTCAAACTCAGTGAAAAAATTTCTGGTATGGTAGTTGGTACGGTCGCTCAAACCAGCAGCGACACAGCACATTGAATGCCAGAAAGAACGGTCTTTTTTGCTGGAGACAACCGTCCAAGACAACACATTACAGTAAAAATGGCAAAGCAGAAAAAAAATTGCTTGAGATCCTATTCCAGCATATAGCTACCAGCAACTGTTTGCATTAGCTAAATATATTTATGATCGTATTTAAAATAGGCAAAATATTGGTATAAAAATAGAGCTAGTTCAGTACAAAGAAATGAAAGTGATGTCCCCAGTCGCTATTGGTTCATCGCTTGAGATGACTTTTTCTTCAGTTTTAAAAAACGCTGGATTAAGCACACTGTTATAAACTCGCACCATTTTTGCCAGTTATTAAACTGTAATCTTACCATCAGTTCATAACAGAGGTTCTGAGAATGTTAACTGTAAACCACAGTAACATTCACACTGCATTAATTTAACTGATAAATGCAATCTAATGATAACAGCACAGTAGCTCCTAGTAGTTCGGCTTTCCATAAATGAATAAATGCTGCCATCTTACGTTATTTGCTAAATAATAATGATAACAATAATACTCTATGGGCTCTAATTTCGTAGACCAGGCGCAGGCGCGGCGCATGGGGGGTGCGCCGCGCCAACGGGGTGTGTCCAGGCGTATGTGGCAATTTCGTGCCCGGCGTAGCCTGGCGCAAGTACTCCTCTGTCCCGCCTCTGCCACTCCTTCCAGCGCAAGTTGGCAAAGAAGGCGTGTTTGGGTATAACACAGCCGAGTCAAATCTTCACCAGTCAAATGAGCTCCTCACCTCACCTTTAATGTGTTAGAATATAGAAGGCGACCCAGCCGAGTCAAATATTGCTCTCTGGCAAGAGAAACGATGGATAGCGTGTTCCTATTATTACAAACTGAAGCTGCTTAAAATTTTGGGATTAACATGCATATACAACAAAGCAAGATACGTTACACATTTATTTCCAACATGTGATCTTAACTCAGTACGAGATCGTAGCAATCAGGCTGCATTCCTTTCCCCCACTAAAGACGATAAAACATAAGTGACAATAATAGTAGCCTAGTATTAAGCCGCTTGCACACTGGACGCGAAACAAATTTTTCGCTCGACAGATTGCGTCTTGTGTCCAAAGGTCTGACAGGGTTTTAATAAATAGTCGTGTCTGACAGTCTATTATTGTTTTTAATTTCTTCAAATCTACTGACTCTTTCAGACATTAAACGTGAATGTTTGATAAGAGGGTTCAGTTCTTCAAGATGAGTACCGAGAATTTCAATCAATGTTTCTGATTAAGCTCTGCTCAATAAAGTGAGTCGACACTGGCGCGAGACAATGTACAATGCCTCCGCGTCTGACAGCCAAAAAAAGAGGACAATTAGAACAGATTGATAATGAAATAAAGAATAAAAAGAAACATTTTAACAACAGAGCATCCAATGAACACTGCAATTTATTTATTGGCGGGTCATCTTTGTTTGATATCACGTTTGTTGCTGATATATTTTTATTCTTTATTTCGTTATAAATCTGTTCTCATATCAATACTTTTACTTTTTGCTGGCTGCTGGACATGGAGTAATTTGCATTTCGTGTCGGACAGTCTTGATCGTGCATGCGATGATTTCTTCACTCTGTCAGTGGTCATGGAATTGATTTGCTCACGCACTATATTATCTCTGCTGTGGAAATAAAGCGTGAATCTGTTCGATCCATCTGACTAATTTTCAAAAGAAAGACCGAATAAATACTGATGTCTATCTTCAACGGAAGAAAACAGATGAATAGGCTAAAAAGACCAAGAAAAGTCGATAGCTATCAATTTGCATTTTGTGAAGGCCGAACACAAACATAGCCAAGTTTGCACGTCTAATAATTCCTGGAATACTCGGAAAAACTAGAACTTTTATGACTCTCGGACACGGAGCTATATTAAAACCCTGTCCGACTATCGCGTCTTTGCATTGACTTTGTCTGTAATCATTCGTGCGAAAAATTTGTTTTGCGTCCAGTGTGCAAGCGGCTTTAATGAGCATAGAACGCAAGCATTCGATATATATATATTATACAGTTTGTGGTTGGCTGCGAAAGATGTGAAGTCGTTAGTTTGCATCACAGATTCAGTTGCGTTGATTAAGCCAGGTCAAGTTTCCATTACGCGTGGCAACCGCCTGACATCAGGACAATCGATAAAGATACAATAATTTATGTCCTTATTCAGATAGTTACATTAAATAGTGCTTCCTGTAATTTTTTCTTGCATTGAAATGTGGCTGACATTCTGTAAACCTGCCTGTGAGATTTCGGTGACGTGTGCGCACTCTGCGCCGGTCAGCCAAATTACCACTGCACGGAAATTAAACCAGGTTGGAGCTGGCGAGTTTTCTGCGCAACTCCAGCGGAGACTTTTTCTACGAAATTGTCACTGAGTCTTGATGAATATGTGACACCTCCCCCTACTACGCCGCCACACCCATCTCGGCGCGCCTTCATCTACCGAAGGCTGCGCATCTCACGAAATTACCACTACGCGGGCTGCGCCGCACAAAATTACCACTGCGCGGACTGCGCCTCGCTACGTCAGCTGCGCTGCGCCAGGAAATTAGAGCCCAATAACTTACCTAAAATAAACTGATTTAATAATTTATATATAAATATATATATGCCAGTTAATTACATTGTTCAAAATATTTATCGGGCGTGATGAATCTGTAGCTATAAACCTTTCTTTAATCCAGCTCTCGACGCCGTCCACACTCCACGACCCGGGCTGTTGACCAGAATGTGTTAGCCCGCCTAGCCTAGTTGGCTAACACCAGCACCAGCTGCGACAACACCTCACTCAACTTCGCTCTGCTCAACATCTGCGTGACAAGTAAGGGAAATCTCATCCAGGACCTCCTCACCGATCGTAAGTTAGACTTTCTTTGTTTGACCGAGACATGGCAACAGCCACAACTGTTGTCAGCTGAATGAATCCGCTCCTCCTGGGTTTGTTTACATGTGTCAACCCCGTGGCTCTGGTCAGGGAGAAGGTCTCGCAAAAATTTACCGCGAGAGGTGGAAAGTCTCGCCGATGTCTGTGCCCGTCTCCAGCTCCTTTGAATCCACTGTCTGCGAGTTGTCTGGTCCCACTCCAACCATCATTGCTATTGTTTACCGCCCCCCTAAACCAAATATCCTCTCTCTCACCAAACAAAATACTGCTGGGCGATTTCAATATCCATATGGGCAATATCAATCTGCCTCTCATCAAATACTTCACATTCTGTTCAGAGAGTTTGGATGTCGGCATCATACACCATTCCCACACACTCCAAAGGACATACTCTGGACTTAATCTGCTGATCGACTTCACCCCTTTCGACTTCACTGCTGATAAACTCCCCATTACTGACCACTTTCTCCTCTTACTTACAAAGAAACTCTCTCCATCTCTAAAACACCATGTCTCATTTCATTCTGGAATATAAAGAACATTAACCCCGCCACTCTCACTGCAAGTATCCACTCTTCCTGCCTCCTTGACATCCACAATTTATCTACCCCTGATCATATGGTTTCTCATTACAACACTGGACCCCATAATATTCTCATACCATACCATACCACTTTATTTATATAGCACAGTTAAAAAACAACAAAGTTGAACCAAAGTGCTACACAGGTTAAAAGACAAAACAGACAAATAACACGTAAAAACAGAAAACATACATGGTGTCACATGAGCAGTCACTCAAGATATGTTTTAAAAGCCAAGGAATAAAAATGTGTCTTTAGGCATGATTTGAACACCTGCAGAGTGGGGGCTTGCCTAACATCCAGAGGCAGCTCGTTCCACAGCTTTGGGGCTGCCACTTTGAAAGGCCAGTCTCCCCTAAGCTTCAACCTGGATTTAGGGACGGCTAGGATAAGCTGATCGGAGGACCTCAGGGACCTTAAAGGAACATAGGATTCCAACAGGTCGGAAAGATAGGTGGGTGCCAAACCATTTAGGCACTTAGAAACAAACAGTAAAATTTTAAAATCAATCCTAAAAAGCACAGGAAGCCAGTGGGGGTAGGCCAGTACAGGGGTGATGCGCTCTAGATTACATGTACCGGTTAGCAGACGATCAGCAGCATTCTGAACTAACTGTTAGCGGGAGATGGAGGCCTGACTAATGCCAATATACAAGGCGTTACAATAGTCAAGGCGGGATATCAAAAAAGCATGCATAACGGTTTCAAAAACAGAACACAATAAAAAAGGTTTGACCTTGGACAGACTCCTAAACTGAAAAAAACTCTTTCCCACCACTGCATTTAACTGTTTGTCCATTTTTAGGTCAGATTCAATTTTCACCCCTAGATTGGTAGCAGTTGTCTTCACAAAAGGTTCAAGGGGGCCCAGATCACCAGGAGGAAACACATGTACATTGCTGGGACCAAAAACCATGACTTCAGTTTTATTGTTATTAAAATGTAAAAAGTTTAAAGCAAGCCATGCTTTGACATCTTCCAGGCATACAAACAAAGGTTTTGAGGAGTCAGGATTGTTTCGCCGCAAAGGCAGGTAGATTTGACGGTCATCTGCATAACAATGGAAGGAGACACCATGTTTTCTAAAAATACATCCTAGGGGGAGCAAGTACAGCATAAATAAAATTGGCCCAAAGATTGAGCCTTGAGGCTCTCGGCAGTGGAGAGAGGCCATGGAGGATACAGCGTCCCCAAGACTGACGCAGAAGCTCCTTTCAGACAGGCATGGCCTAAAAAACTCCAGTGCTGAACCTTTGATGCCAACCCAGTGCTCCAGGTGTGAAAGCATAATACAGTGATCTACTGTGTCAAATGCTGCAGTGAGATCCATCAGTGCGAGAATGAGAGAGTCAACAATGTCAGCGGCTAAAAAAATGTCATTAAAAAAATTTTAGGAGTGCAGTCTCAGTACTGTGCAGCGCCTTGTAACCGGACTGAAACACTTCCAAAATGCCATGGGTGTTCAGAAAGGACAACAATTGGACAATTACAATTTTTCTAAAGCTTTAGAGAGAAAGGGGAGCTTATAAATAACATAAAATTAGATAGGACAGAAGCATCAAGGCTGGGCTTCTTAATAAGCGGTTGCACCACAGCGTGTTTAAAATTTGCTGGTACATCTCCTGCGAGGCTCTCGTTTATGATTTTTTGAACAGTAGGTCACCAATCGCAGCATGGAACACCACGTGTAGCTAGCAGGAAGGTCTGGTGCTCAGGCAGGTCTCATAACCCTACATTATACCCCATTGGGTGACAGGATTCTGGACTGGAAGAATATCAGTTAGTCAGAGACAGAGAACCACAACAGAAAACAATTAACAATTTATTTCGCCAGGCAGGCACAAACTTAAATTAGAATCCAAATTATACCGTTACAGGAAAAGTAAAGAAAGAAGTCAAATAACATAACATGAATGGCGAGAACAGGCCATTCAGCCCAACTATGCTCGCCAGTTTCTTTTACTATTGTGAATATATCCCTTCAGATACTCAATGACGCAATGGTAGCTAGCTTTCAGGGATGTGATTTGCGTGAAGTGAAATTATCTGAAAATTTAGCCGAGTTCAGGGCAGCGCCCTGGTGGGGGGAATACGGGGGGGCAAAGCCCCCGAAAGATCCTAGGTTTTAGTGATTATCAGTGCTCTAATTGTACTAAGAATTCAATAAAATAATAAAAAACAGAATTATTACCCAATGTATATTAAAGCCAACAAACACATACAATCTTTGATTTCTAAGTCAAGTCAAAATTAGTCACCAGCTCCAAACTAGTAAAGAATTTTATCTGCCACTATTGCACTCAGATAAAAGTCAAATAACATTCATTGAATATAGCCAATATATCAATAAAATCATTGACTTGAGTCAACTCCAAAATCATATCACACATGCTCATGCTCCCTGTCACATGCTCCCTGAATGTACTGTGTCATAGCAAAAGTGAAAAATAAGAACATAATCACTGTAGATACACACCACTAATAAATCTTTTTCTTTATCTAATCATCTGTAGAAACCATCTATGAGTTCTGTGAGTATTTTCAGCTTCCAATTACTGACTAAAAATACAATCCTGATGTACCTCCTGGAAATATGCATTACATATTATGCATTACAAAGTAACCTAGTGAATAAGCCAAACGACAATGGAAAACAGTGTCACTAACTAGCTACATTTGGCTATATTCGGTGTCCAGTGACGCTCCATTTACATGAAAAAACAAAAGTGAAACTACGAGGAAGGGCCCCTCGTCGAGGTGCTGAAGCACCTTTAATTATAAGACTCGATAGAAAAGTTGCGTGTCGTAGTGGTATCATTCGCTAATATTGCTACAGGTCATGGATTAGCTGGGCAGCGGATGAAATAACCATGATTTAGCTTTGGAGCTAGACGCCCAGCTGCATTAGCACTGATAACCCGTGCGTATGCTGACCAGAGTAACCAATTAATTCAGCATTCTTCGAAGTCAAAATGTAGGGTGATAATGCTTCATATTAAAGTTTGTGAAAGTGAGGTAGGAAAATAAAGGTCCATCAGGTATGTTGGTAAGCTTACGCAATGCAATGTTATGGTTTGACTGGCCATACTACCATTGATGGGAGCTGGCGAAGGTGTGTCAAAGAGCTAAGAGGAGCACCCACTCGCACTCAAAGAGGATACTGACACTGAACCAACCACGCCACTTACCAGCGGTGTTCAGCATTTGTCTCGACGAGCTACATAAAGGGACGCAGCGGTGTTCAGCCATCAACCACTCACACCGCTGAAACTAAGGCTATAAGACTGCTTCATCCTCGCTCCACTAGCTGAATGGGCTACACAAAATACAGGTATATGGACTATTAATTATTAATATACTACAAGCTATCTGTTGTCTCGAATATCCGCAATATCTAAGTCGTTTCTTTTCTGCGGTGTTGAAACTTGCCGCAGCGGCCCCTGCCCACACAGCATGACGTGACCGGTGTGCCTTAGCTGGCTAATTTGAAAATGGAAGTTCTGTAGAATGTATCATGCATAAGATCAATTCAGTTACGGAAATACTAAAAGTATGCTGTAGATATGAAATCGGATTTTCATGACTGAAAAATCAGAGTTTTATTTTTTTTTTTAATTTTGAAGATAAAAAAACAGAATTCCGCGAATTAGCGGAAAAATCACATCACTGATTAAGTCAAACCTGCTCTTGAAAACCCCCAAGGTCTCTGCCTCAACAATATGGTCAAGCAAGCTATTCCACATTGAAATTACCCTTTGGGTGAAGACATATTTCCGAATATCAGTGCTAAATTTACCTTTGGTCAACATCCATTTGTGACCCCGAGTTCTAGTCACAACACTTGGTCGAAGGAATCCTACATAATTTACTTTGTTAAACCCTTTAACATATTAAAAGACCTCAATCAAATCACACCTTAGTCTCCTTTTCCTAAGACTAAAGAGATTAAGAATCTTTAGCCTCCTCTCATAGCTTTCATCTTTCATAACTGGAATAAGCCTAGTGGCTCTTCTCTGAACTTTCTCTAGAGCCTCTATATCTTTCTTAAAATATGGTCCCCAGAACTGTACAGAATACTCCAGATGTGGTCTGATGAATGTGTGGTACGAAAGAAGCATCAGCTCCTTAGATTTTTACTCAATACTTTTAGCTATGTATCCCAGCATACGATTGGCTTTTTTAACTGCTACTGCACAATGGCTAGAGCCTGTGAGGGTTTGGTCAACAATCACTCCCAGATCTTTCTTGTGTGCTGTACTTTCCAGTTTTAAACCTCCCATGACGTAATCCCATCAAATGCTTTTATCTAATGCTTTTAAAGGAAACTCCAAGTCACTGTTTTCCCCACTTAACAATACCACCCAACCCCAGGATTCTCTCCCCCCTCACTTGTACACAACCTTCTTCTGCAACTCCATTATGTCCTTTTTCACTACCAAGATCAAGGATATCCACCAGCACCTTAGCTCAAACCCTCACCACAGCATCTCAGCCGACTTTCCCCCATCCACACACTCATTCCCCTCCTACCAGCTCCCCACTCTTTCTGAAATCATAGAACTCATTCAGAAATCCAAGCCATCCACACTTGTCAACTGGGCGCCTTCCCCACACAATTTGTTACAGCCCGCCTCCCCTCTCTGGTCCCCCTCATTTCTGCTATCATCCACTCCTCTTTCACCACTGGAACTGTCCCTACATCCTTCAAAACTACTGCCATTACCCCAATTTTGAAAAAACCTGGTGCCGACCCCTCCAACTTCAACAACTTTCAATCTACCCTTCATCTCCAAAATCCTCAAAAAAAAAATAGTTACCTCCCAACTCCATTCTCACCTACCCTACAAAACTATATGAACAGTTCCAGTCCGGTTTCCGCCCACTCCACAGCACTGAAACAGCACTCATCAGAATCACCAACAACCTCCTTATGGCAGCTGATTCTGGACTCCACACCATCCTCCTCCTCCTCGACCTGAGCGCAGCCTTTGATACCATTTGTCACACCACCCTCCTCAACAGGCTATCTTCCATTGGCATCACACACACTCCATTAGACTAGTTCATGTCTTACCTCTCTGGCCGCACTCAGTTCATTCAACTCAAATCCTTTAAATCCATCCCTTCCCCCATCATTATTGGTGTGCCCCAGGTCTCTGTCCTGGGGCCCCTCCTCTTCATCATCTACCTCCTTCCCCTCAGCAATATCTTCCACAAATTCAACATTCATTTCCACTGTTACGTGGGTGACACCCAGCTCTACCTCACCACTAGACCCTCGTCCACTCTCCCGCCCACCTCCCTCACTGATTGTATCTCTGAAATAAAAATCTGGTTCTCCCTAAACTTCCTTAAATTAAACAGTAACAAAACCGAGGTTCTCTTCATTGGAACCAAATCCACTCTATCCAAAACCAACAGCTTTTCTCTCATCATTGATAACTCTTCCGTTTCACCCTCCCCCCAGATTAAGGGTGTCATCCTTGACATTACACTATCCTTTCAATCCCACATCAATAACATTACCTGGTCTGCCTACTTCCACCTACGAAACATTAATCCTCTCCGCCCCTCCCTCACCCCCCACACTGCTGCCATCCTTGTCCACAGCCTCGTCACTTCCCGTCTGGACTACTGTAACTCTCTCCTCTTTAACATTAATGATTAACGCCCTTGTGTCCGCTAGATGGCTTTGATGATCGATCCCATCAAGGCGTTAAAGGAAAGCTACCTCGCGGCGCTTCACCTGAAATTTTTTGGCTTGACCAATCAGCAGGCAGCTTTGGTGTTGACGTCATTTCCTTCTTGAAAAGCCGTCTTCCGCTAAGATGCATTGCGTCTACATTCGGCTCGTAGATTACACGAATCGAAAGTGTAATCACACTGAACACATGCAGAGTGCAAACGTATTGGTCGACACAGTGCACTTTTCACTTTGGCGAGGCTTTGGTGGGAATTCGATATAAGAGGAATAGGGAAATTTATGTTGAATGAATCCAGGTGTTGGCGGTAATACACCAACAGGTCTGTCAACTGCCATAAAACCAAAAAGAAGAAGAGAAGCCTCTCACTCATAACGAGGCCGCGCGAAGCACTTTGAGAGCTATCGCGTACAGGGTTAGTATAGCAACAGTCAGTCAGTGAGGAGCGCAACATAACGACTGTATCATACAGGTTATCTCCTCTTCGGCTCCCTCACAAATCCCTCCATAAACTTCAACTGGTCCAGAATTCAGCTGCCTGTGTCATTACTCAAACCCCTCCATCCACTACATCACTCCTGCCTAGCAACAGCTCCACTGGCTCCAGGTTTAGTTCCTTATTCAATTTAAAGTCCTTCTGTTAACATTCACCCCTCCGCCCGTCTCACCACCATGGGGAGCATTCAGCCACTCTGCTCCCCATCTCTGGAATTCATTACCACCCCAACTCAGAAACATGGATTCATTCCCCCATTTCAAATCACAACTCAAAACACATCTGTTTATAATTGCCTATTCCATCTTACGGCAATTGCTTACGGCAACTTTTTAATATTACCACTATCACTTTTATTGTATTGTTTCTTTTAATGTGTATTTTCTGTACATGTATATGTCTGTACGGTGTCCTTGAGTGTCGAGAAAGGCGCCTTTAAATAAAATTTATTATTATGATTATTATTATTATTATTATTATTAATAAAATGTGCTTTTGATTTTAAAAGGAGTTCTGCTTCTTATTGAATGGAAAATTAATGAACTCGTTGGAAAAGCTGAAAGACGTGTAGCCTGTAATTTAGTGGGTTTTTTTAGGAAGAGGTTATTTTGTCCTGCAGCGCTTCCATGTGAAACTTCAAAGAATGAGTGGATTACTAAATTAAAACTCTTTTTGGCCCAGCTGCTGGGCAAATGGCAAAATGACAGAACTGCTTCTCTTAACGGCCCCGCTTCGGGGCAGATAGCCGATGTCTTTCCCTCAATTCACCCTGTAGCGGGGTGAATAGCCACTTGCTGTTTTTTATGTCGTGCCCGAATAATTCCCATAATCTTCAGCAATATGTGTAAATATAATTTTGATGCAATTTTGCGATAACTACTTTGTTCTCATTAAATATTTTTCTTATGGACGTGTATTTTTATGGCCATGTGTCAGTAGGCAACGTCATCAATTTATGTCATATAAATATATGAAGTAGGTTTGATGTAACATTACATTGCATTTTGGGGAGGTCTTCCTAAATACGTGATTTCATACAACTTAATATCAAAATATCCGAACTATCCCTTTAAACGATACAACAGCTCATTGTCTCAAATAATTTTAATTTGAAGAGTCTTTAAATTAATTTCCAGCTGTTTTAACCTCACAACGTCAGCAATCCAAGCTTCACATTATCACCATCTTCCAGCTAGCCCACGCAGTTTCCCCTGGAACTGCACTTTTCTAGTTTCTAGTGCTGTGCTGCTAGACATGGTAGTGGCATAAAACATTGGCAGTCAAGGTACTGATGACACACCAAGTTGCTAGGGCATGCACAACATGTGCATTTGCAATAATGAATATTAATATTGAATTCTAAACCCCCTCACTAATAAAACCCCCCAAACTATATTGGTGCCCCCTCTTCAAATCATTCTGCCAAATAAAAAGCCAAAGAGTGGAGGTTGGATTCAAAATTCTTTCCCAGTTAATAGCTACGCTGACGTCATCAATAATGTTAGACTTTTAATGGGCCCTAGAAAGTATTAAATGGTGATAAATAATTATAGCGAAAACTAAGGCTTTTAACGTTAGACTTTTAACGGGGCCGAGAAAGTATTTAATGTTGATAAATAATTATAGCGAAAACTAAGGCTTTTAAAGGCATTAAAATGGCCATTTGCAGGTATTAGTCTGGGATAACATTATTGTTATTTTTTTCACGCTCTCCCGCCTTCAGAAGACAGAAGCTAGATCAAAGCTTGAATGGGTTTTTACAATTCATTACAACAGAGAATGATTTTTCAATATGAATTCAGTTAATTTAACGACTCTAACGTTGATATGCCATCACCCTCTCTTGAGCATCTAACAGCAAACATAGCTTAATTAACTTACCGCGATTCAAAGAAACTGAAGATAAAAATGTTTTCTTCGTACTCCATGTAGATCATAAACCCTATTTATATAGCTTGTTGAAATCGGTTGAGACCCTGCACTCCCTGATATGGGTGACACTCAAGTCTAACTAGTCAGAGCAACAAGTCAAAAAAGCTGCTAATGCAGCGTATACTTATATGTACAGCTAGACCCTTCCCTTCTCTCTCCGGAGAGATTTATCTTTGCCAGAACATAGGCAGCCAGCAGCCTGCCGAGTTGTCTAGCCCAAGTGCATATTTTAAATCCACTGACTGGAGTTGTCTAATCAAGTGAGTGTTTTTTTTGTTTGTTTGTTTTTTTTTCGCGATCTCGCCGGCACCCCCTGTCAAGATGCCGCCCTGGGTGACTGCCCATGTTGCCCATATCTAAATCTGCCACTGGCTCGCTATCAACCTCCTGAAGCTGCTTGATAATTAGTAGATCATTTGAATCACCTGTGCTGGAGCAAGGAGAGATATAAAACATGCAGGACAGAAGGTCCTCCAGGAGAGAATTAGACCATCGTTACTGATCCGTTGAAAAATTGACAGAATGACTGATCCTTTCTTTTCTTAATTTGTTTTGTTATACACATGGTTTATACATTGGGCTTCAGTTTTCCTACCTTTCTGTTATACAACCAATATGAGACTATTACACAAGAACAAAATATAAAAAATTGTAACAAGTACAGAAAATATTGGATTGTGCAAAAACTATTGACTGGTAGTGTTGATTTTCATTGTCTAATTGAGCGACAAAGTGACTAAGTAACTGTAAACTAAAATAAGATTTTTAAGTTTGCACAAAAGACTATAATGCTTGGATATATTGACAGATTTTAAGGATTTGCAGAGTTTTCACAGAGAAGGTGAATAAAGGGATAAGAAGGCCTGACAGCCAACTCAATTGTCTTTTTCATAAAAAGGAACCATTTTCTTGAAATGTATAGACCCACATTGTCTGTGACACTGTCAACACAGGTGGGTTGTAGTTTGTTTGATGATTTGGGTGTGTAACGTAGATGAGAGGGAAAAATTCAAAGCAGGAGAGAGAAAGACAGAAGGTGAGTGATGGCGTGTGCGTGCCTGCATGCACGTCTACGCCCACGCGCGTGTGCATCAAAAAACAGACTAAGTGCATTATCCTGGTCTTACACCTTATCTGATTTATTATACCAATTTAAAAAAAAGACCTCTCAGTTTATCATAACTTGACTCAGATCAGTTTATCTTGTGAGGTTAGCGTAGCCCCCATATCATGCTTCTGATCCACCCTTATCTGTACCACAGAGAGTGGCATTTCTTCGCAGTAACTCCTTCATCTTCAGAAAAATTCAGCACTTAATATAATGTGTTATGAAAAACAAATGAGACGTGCTAGTGTCTGCACACTGATTATTAATTAGGCACGACAGTGTTGCATAATGTGAACTTGCAAGATAATGCAAAGCATAGTGTTTTAGATTAGAAAATAGCAAGGAATAATAAATAGTTAGCACTTTAAAGAAATGTTAATTTTGGTAGATCACACCTGACTCTTGGGTGCGTTGAAACACGAGTCTGGCAATAATGATTCAGCAATTTACTACCCACTTAAAGTTTGACTGTGTGGCATTGAAAATTAAAGTTTCACAGTGAAAAAAACCGAACAAAGACTAAAGAAAGTCCTTTAGTCTAGAGATCATAAGTTCTGTCCTGTAGAGAGATATAATATAATGCTACAGAGGAGAAAATACAATTCACCAATGACCAAAAAAATCACATACAATGGCCATTTGCTTTTACTTAGAATATCTGAAAAAGATTTCTTTTACAATATACTGGCAATAAAGTTGAAATCAATCATATCGTGATCATTAAGACATTTAGGATATAAAGCTACAGTTTGTTTCGAACACGAGGTATTTATCGTCGGAAAGATACCTGGAAATTCAAGCGCTCGGTTTCAAATGTAAATTTCCAAGTATCTAGCCTACGATAAATACCTCGTGTTCGAAACAAACTGTAGCTTTATCTCCATTCTGCTATGACTCTTGTCAACACTCCGACAAAAATATTTTTTATAGCAAAGTTGTGAAATATTTCCTCTAATGTTCCGAAGTTTGAAGTGGGAATGTCAGACACCATAGCATTCGCCTTTTTGGACACAGAAATTAATAGCCTACGTTTTCTGTTGAAGCGGTTCGATAATCAAGCGAGAGCTCTTCACGCAGTACGAGGTCTTGACCCAGTGTGAGGTAGTTTACCGGTGAATAGATACCTGGTGTTAACCAATCAAAATGCAGAATTTTCTTGAATGAATGGTAGAATTAGTAAATAATCACTTTTTATCTGGTAATATTAAGATAAAAGAACGCCAGTTTTAGGGGCTCCAAAGCAATTGGACAACGTAACAATCAAGAATCAAATTTTCATTTCTTGTCCCATGCCTGAAGTCTTAAAACCACAGACATCACCAGACAGGCTGCCAGGCCTTCACCGCTGTCTTCAGTTACTGCTCAGGATATTACAGTTTGCCTTCAGCAAGTGAAATGCATGTTCAATTCGATTCAGGTCAGGTGATAAACTTGGCCATCATAAAAAAATTCCCCCTCTTTGCCTTAAAAAGTGTTCATCTGTTCTGTGAAGCACTTTCCAAACAGTTTTGAGGCATTTTACTTAATCTGAGGAGAAAAATATTGCCTGTTATCACTCCAAATTAATCCCACTGCTTTTGTCAGCAGTCAGTTCATCAATAAACACAAAAGAAGCAGTTTCATTGGCATACACCCCCAACACGACAAAGCTCCACAGATGTGGTGGTTTGTATAAGATCATAAGCAGATAATTCCCTTTCCTATTCTGTTCTCTTCCCATTATTCAGGGAAAAGTTGATCACCCATCCATTTCTGGATTATGTTCCACAAATGTACATGCTTTTTTGAAGATGTTTATTATAAAAAAGAAACTAAGCAAATATGGTAAACATGGGACAGTTGTGAGGCAGAGAAAAAACATTGTTAACCAAGAGAAATATAAATACTCATCTTAAATTTGCATAAAAACACCTAGCTGACCTTCTGGGATAAAATTCCGACTGAACTGTCAGAAGTTTAAGCTTTTAGAAAAAAGGGTCTTGCTGCACCTGACAGAAGGCTAACACCATAGTTCATAATAACAATATTGTAACAACAGCCAAATAGAGATTCCATACCATTTACAGTTATAGCTGATATACAGAAATTTAATGGTATGTTAAAGAGATGCGCTCAATGAAAACAGTAGGCTAGTTTTATTCTGTAAATATTCTCAAGCTTTTGGATATAGTAAGAGCAGAAAGGGAAACTAAAATATTGGAAGGTTTCAAGTCTCTGGTTATCATTTTATGTTCGGTTTAGCAAGTAAAGTGGAGGCAGGCAAAGAAGCGCAATATTAATCTTTTAACCATTTTAGATTGTCCCAATTTTATCAATCGATCACAGTAAAATTTGTAACTAGTGATAAAAGAAAGAATATTATTGTGTTCATAGCTCAAACTTACTCTCACTCAAATTACTGTCACTCTTCTCGCTTTTGTTCTCACATGGGAAGTCCTCAGCCCTAATGCCATCTTTCTAGCTGTTTAACACTGCGACATTGTAAATTGCGCTACTGTTACCTCCTCGGTTGTTTGCATGAAAGGATGTTTAATAGGATTGCTCACTGCTTATAAACAGTGATTGCAGGGAAGCTGCTTGTCATGTCTGAGTTCTGGGTCAATAGGTGAAACGTGATGTCACACGGGACATCATCTCCTGGGAGCGCTATTATTAGGAACAATCCACCTGAGTGTCCCTAAGACCCAGTCAGAGAACTTCAACCTGCAGCCACATTTCCAGCCATTGTTAACTGGTGCTTCATATACAGTATGTCATCATAATTTTTGAGACATTATCCTGTATCACCTTCAACAATTTTACTGTTTTTTTACACATGAAATTTGGCCAAGTATTTTACCCCTTTGGAACACCTGAAAAAAAAAATGCAGAAAACTTTCTTAGCACTGACAGTTGGACTGCTAAGAAGTGGGAGGTCATAAACTTGTGTGGGAAGATTCTGTCATTTCCTGATCAAATGAAAAAATTCATTTCATCATTGCCTTCCAGTACAGGTTGACATGACTTGCATACTTTCTGGAGAGAAGTACTTGCCTTTGAGTAGCAAAGCAACATAAATCAGGACTGGAAACTTTTTAGGGTTTTAATGTGTCCATTAAATTTTTTAAATGAAAGGACTTTACTGTGCAAAGATATGAAACATTGCCTCAATATGCTCTGTTGCATAGAGCACATTTATTAACCCCCCCGAAGGGTGAAGACAAGGGGTATTGTTTTTGGTTTGGTTTATTTCTATGTTTGTGGGTTTGTGCATTTGTTTCTGTGTTTGTTTGTTTGTTTGTTTGTTTGTTTGTCAACACTTTGCAGCAAAACTAATGGTCAGATTCACCCGAAATATAAGTCAAAGTATGTGCGAGAGAGGCGGGGATTCTTGTGCCTAGCACCACCTGTTTCTTGTTTATTTTGGCCGAATATAAAAATAAAAAAATCAACTTCATTATTTTTTTATTGAGAGTTGAATATAAACAAACATGTACCATCAATAATATAATTAACATCTGCAAACTAGCAGTCCTGTATTTTGGTACCTTCCACAACAATTGTGAGGTCGTGAATATTCAGTCAGTGAAAGTGAATTTAAGTGAGGCAAAATTACTGCAAGGCCAACCATACTGTAATGAAAAAGCCAAATCTGCCCTATCCTGATTTCCTCATATTTATCACACTAAATGGTGTCACTAAATTCTTCAGATAACTTGAAATCACTCTTTTACATTGTAGTTCTTTCAGGATGCAAAAAAAAGCTCAATTTTTTTTTTTTTCTTTTAAGCCTGTCAGAGGTGTACCTGCACTTGCGCTTCAGATCATTCTCTTTTTGAATGACCAAATTGTGCTTGAGCTGTAGAGGATTGACTGCAGACCAGACATTTATTTTTTTATCAATCTTGGTAAATCACTTGTAGGTCCTGATACAGCAAAGCATCCTCATGTCATGACATTGTCACCACCATGTTGGCAAGATGCTCTCGTTGTGTAAAGCTGTGCTAACAGTACACTAGATGGTTACAAAGGACCTGCATCTTCCTCATAGTACCACATTTGACTACCCAGTCAAAGAGTGCAGTCCAAAAGGACTGGGTGGTAATTATTTTTGTTTTATTGGCCAATGTGAGATAAGCCTTTATTTTTGTCTTGGCTTGCAGTGCTTTTTCACTTTGCAGCTCTTGAGGAAGCCATTTTTACCAACTGCCTCTTCAAGGGTGGGAGCATGACCAGAAACTTGTTTTAAAGCCTCAGGAAACTTGTCTTAACATAGCGAAAATTCACGAATAATATCAACGTTGTGAGTCTCATAAAGCATCTACAAAAAACAGTGAAAATTAACATTCATAACTATTAGAAAACCTAGTTCAAAAATGGCTCATTTTGCTATTCAGTCCATTTCTCAAGACAGTGTGGGTGTGGCGCATCGCGGTTTGACTGCCCACTCTCTCGATTTGAATGACATCTCAATAGCTACGTGAGCGTTAGTCACAGCAATAAATGTAATAAAACTAAAACACAATGAAAATGTGTAATTCTCTGAAGACATGGGGTAAAACATTCAAATCAAACATGGAGCAGAGGGTGTGTTCGTAAATTCAATGACACTCCACACTAAAATGACAGTGCTGTAGATCCATATTAATTACCTAATTAGTTATTTTGGTTTATAGGTTAGCCTCACGGTAGCAACAACTCAAAACCAACTAATTAGCAACTACTGAGGGTAACGTCCCTCTGGTGTAAGGCTATTCATAACATTACCACAACTAACGTTCACCGAATGCACTTCGCACTCTGCTGCACAGTCTCCTCATACGCCTGACAACACACATGCGCTGGTCTATAAAGAGTTCAACAACGATCCGTATGTACCATAGTGCATCTGGTGCCCGGAGTGACTATTAACGAACGCACCCAGATATAGTTGACATTAGTTCATAGAAAAAATAAATAAAAACACAACAGCATAACCAACTTCATGCCTTGGCTCTTTTTATTCTCCGGGGTTCCTTTTGACAACTGCGTTCTGACGGACTTGCTTCACCAGGCCATATCAGTCTGGCGTGCGATTTCCTGTCTTGTGATGCAAGGCAGCTCAGGCACACACTGGCACCCTACACTGACAGTCTTACTGGCAAACTGTGCGTTTCTCAAGTGGCAGGGGAGCAGAGAGCTTTTACAACTTCAGTTAGGGGTGGTACAATTGACAGAGTTTTTTATTTACGGGGGCATATAGTTTTTCACCTGTCCGTCTGCACTTAAACATGGCTATAACTTTTGATCGGCTCATGATAGGCCTTTGATACTGGCATATGCATTGCTTGAGAGAAGGCATTTCAGATTTCGGGGGCATATAGTTTCTCACCTGTCCGTCTGTCCGCACTATAACATGGCTATAACTTTTGATCAGCTCATGATAGGCCTTTGATACTTGGCATATGCATTGCTTGAGAGAAGGCATTTCAGATTTCGGGGGCATATAATTTCTCACCTGTCCGTCTGTCTGTCTGTCCGCTCTTTAACATGGCCATAACTTTTGATCGGCTCATGATAGGCCTTTGATACTTGGCATATGCATTGCTTGAGAGAAGGCATTTCAGATTTCGGGGGCGTATAGTTTCTCACCTGTCCGTCTGTCTGTCTGTCTGCACTTTAACATGGCTATAACTTTTGATCGGCTCATGATAGGCCTTTGATACTTGGCATATGCATTGCTTGTGAGAAGGCATTTCAGATTTCGGGGGCATAAAGTTTCTCATCTGTCCGTCTGTCTGTCCGCACTTTGCCATGGCTATAACTTTTGATCGCCTCATGATAGGACTTCGATACTTGGCATATGCATTGCTTGTGAGAAGGCATTTCAGATGGGGTCATGACTTTTCACCTTGTGACCTTGACCTGGGAGCATGACGTTTGGTGACGAAAACTTTAACATGGGCCATAACTTTTCATTAGCTACTGTTAAGGCCCTGTTGGCCATTCTCAGTGGTATAATTCCTCTAATGCCTGTTGGGGCTCCGCCCCCTTTGTTCTTTGCATGTTTTAAGTTGCAGAGCATGAAGTTTGCCCATTGGCGCAGGAGCAATGGGTGTTCCTATAAAGACCTCTTGGGTTAATGGATCCTCTCCCCTCTCGACTCGCTGCTCCCAATTGCTTCTTGGCTACTCCGTTGGGGAGAGCTCTCCCTGCATTTCAGCTCGTTGCCAGCCGCTCCTTACACACACTGCATTTTAAACCTATTGTTTGATTACCTCTAGACATAACTTGTATTACCTTGTCCTTTTTGCATACAACCTGGGGACTTCATCTTTTAATGTCTAAATATATTAATCACTGAATCTGTAGCTATTGCGTGGTCTCCCATTTAATGTCACCGCTGCTTTGAGCCAGGTAGTCGTGACATGTGGGGGCTCGTCGCCGGTTTCAAATATTTGATTTGGAAATTTTAAATATTTTGGTAGGTCTAAAAGTCGTGATTGATTTCATTAGTCTTGGCAAAGTTTGTACAATTGTACGGACGTGTTCGTGAGTGTTTGCTGCTGTGTTGAGTGAGTCAACGCACTTTCATTCAAGGCATATGATCAGCTGATTGTGTAATTGGGAAGATCCCTTTAGCTATCAGTGCGTGTGACGTGTTTGAGGAGCGTTTTGTTTCCATCTCGTTTGGCTGGCTGATTAAAACTTTGTACGAACAGTTGATTGGAGAAATTTGTGGGTTTTGATGCAACAGAGAGAAATACATAGCGCAATTTGGATTACCGTGGAGCAACGTGAAAACCCCGTCGTAGGTGAGACTGCTAAAAGTTTGTTTTCTTTCCTGCTTATTTGTTGTTTTTGCGTGTCAAACGCGGGGGGGGGCTGTGTAGCCTAATCGCGACGACACGTGAAGAGCTAGGCTGAGGAAATAGGCTTTTTCTTTTTGGGGTTTTAGATGCGGGGAGCCCCAGACTAAAAGTGTAGTCCTTCGTTGCATTGAAGGTCACGTTAAGTTGTCGGATTTGTCCGGGCGTGCGGCAAGTGTTTGCCAAAGCATATTTTGAGCGAGAGTGCTTGTTTGGACACCGCCAGTTTCATGTTTGTACAGGCTGTGTGGGGTGCTGTTTGGCATAAACGTTGGCCTTTGAATAGGCAAGTGCATTGTTGAATCGCCACTTTTTGGGTGGGCTTGTTAAATACATTGCATGGTTTTAGATTTTGCAGTCTAGCTCATGACTTGTCTGGCATTAGGTTGAATGAAATGGCTTGAGCATAAGTTTTCTGTGCTGTGTCGTGGGAATATTTCTGAGCTTGCAGTTGAATAGCGCTACTAGAATTAATTTTGTTGTGTTAATATTCTGGTAGTTTGAATGGAGGTTGGTGCTTTTGTGGCTGCGCCTTCAATAGGCATTTGATACCTGGCATATGTATTCCTTAGGATGAGGCCTTTCTGATGAGGCAATGAATGTTGACCTTGACCTTTAACCTTTGACTCATGATAGGCCTTTAATGGTTAGCATGTGCATGTTATGCACGGGGGCATCAGTGTTTCACAAACTGATCTTGTTTTTTAATTGGTTTTGCTTATTACATAATAACCACGCCCAATTCAACCGCAGAAAGAGGATAGATGCTAAAATGCTAAAAATCAAATGACAAAATCTTGGATTTGAATTGGACATAATTTCTAATATTTTAGTACGCTAACCATTATGCACATACAACCCTAAATAATGTAGTTCAAAGGTTTTTGCAGACTTGGGTTTTCAGAGGCTTTAAATTGCTTTAAAAACTCGCAAATGGAAGTAATAAACTCACAAACTCGCAATCTTTAATATGCGCCATTGATTCTGAGTGAGACATGTAGAAATGCACAGCTGCTTTAAAATGGTGTCACCTCGTGAAGGGTTTGTCAGCAAGCAGCCGCTAATTTATATCCCAATTCCTAAGAAAAAAATAGCAAAGCGCTTCCCAGAGACAAATAAATACCAACAGAGCTATGAGGAAAAATACAATATAAGGACAAAGAAAACAGGATTAACATGAACATTGCATTTACTTATTATATCATGAGAAATCCTCAACCCACTTCATTATTCAAGATTTGGCTTTTACATATTTTTTATAGCTGCATTTGATTATTAGGCATATACAAGTACCTGAACAATTGACACAACTGCCTTAAAAACTGAACTGTCATCAAAGATGGAAATGAAAAAGATAACAATGACAGCTTGAATCTCTGTATAGTAATGTAAGGACTGCTTGAAAATGATATAGCCACAAACAGGTACAGCTTTAGTTCCACTATAGTTTATCTCCAGTGAAAACATTTATTAAATTAGGAAAATCCAGAGTGACAGTAAAATATGCCGCTTGCCTCCCATAAGTGGAAAGTCCTGGGGTCAACTGTACCATTGATGTGAAACTTCCACCCACAAATGCACCCAGAGGGTATCATTAGTTAGTTTTACTCCACGCCTAAAGAACTGATCATGTTAACATTGTGGCACAATTGTTCAGTTATGACAGTACACAGGTGCAGCTGTGCATTAGCTTGTAAAACAGAACACAATTTTTACCCCTCAGCCGACGAAAGTTGTGGAGGGGTATTGTCGTGGCGAGAGGCGTTCGTCTGTCTATCCCTTAACTTCTCGTTTCTGGACGATAGCTGAAAAATACCTTGGCCAAATGCTGTCATTTTCTGGTAGTATGTTGGGGGTGGTTAGAGGAAGCTCCCTAGCTCGATTTCTGTCCCACTGCGATAATCAATATGGTCGCCACAGCAGGGCAAGCGCAAGGCTGAGGGGTCGCGCTCGCGACAGCACGCTATTTTTACATGCTCTAATGCTTTTCTGTTACCTCACCAATCAAGCTGGTACTAAGTTTACAAAAAGCAACAAAAGATGTTGGAACAATGTGCAAACCATTCATCTGGGCCAGTACCAAACAAAACTGCAAACTATAGCTATGTGATACATTCTGGGAAAAAAAAATCCATGCAGCCTCACAATGGATAATGGTTTCTTAAATATCATCAAAAAAACTTGTAAATAAATACATCAGTAAAACATCATCTGGTGTTTGGACCGTTGTTGTCGACTGTGTCCTCCATCACTACTGCAAAACATCAGGGTCCTTTTGAATCTACACCCCCATCACTTATAACAAAATATTCATTTTTAATTTGTGCTCTGAAAAATATTATTAAACATACTCTTCTATTTAGTACATTGAGTATAAAAACTGCAATGCACTTAACCAATCACAAAAAAAGATGTCCCCTATGAATTTATGTCAAAACCACATTTAAGCATTGAGAAAAGCAGTTTGTTAGCAGTTGATCCCCATCCCTTTGACACAACCTTGACCTCATGATAAAAATTTATTACCGCACTGCTTTGATATGGACAGATGGACAAATAAACATAATAAAAATAATCCAAATACAATATTTTAAAGCAATCCAAATGATGTGAAACACAGATGATATATTTGAATCCAAGTTTTGCATGTTTCACTTTCATACAAGGTTAAAATCAAGACCTATACACTAAGAGCATTATTTTCAGTGTATTTGCATCCATACTGTGTGAGTCATATCAAGACCAAATAAGAATAGGGACCTTTCGTATACAGCGGCACTCTCAAAATACCTATTTACTGTAAAATAAAAATGATATGGGCAAATACATCAAATTGTTAATTACAATCATTCAAATTAGCCGGACCTCTTTTCCTTATGATTGCTGTTGAATCAACTCCTCCAAGATTTCTAACCATACTCACAATTGCAGTTTTGAACCTAGGAATTTTACTGCAGAGGTTTGGGTCATTCAAAGAACCTCAAGACTAAGCAAAAGCCTTCAGAACAGCTGGTGACACATTCAATCAATCAGCAATGCATTTTGACAACACAGACCTCGACCTAAACAGTCTGTCTAGGGCCTTCTTTGTTTGCTGACTGTCAAGCCACAAGATGAATAGCTACTCCAGACAGCCCTGTCAAAGAGTCAGACCTCACAGCTAGCGCAGGCATCCTCTCTAACTTTAAAGATTTGTACTTACAAGAGCAAGGGAGTTATTGTCAGTGAAGATGAAATAAAAACAGCAAAAGCCCAAAGTAACAGAGGAGAAAATATTCCACTCAAAGGGAGCGGGTGCACTGCCAGCGTGCAAGCCACTTCTGCCAGTTCAGGGCACATGGGGAGAAACACCTCTCTCGAAAAGGCTATAACTATTTATTGACCCTTGCCTTGCTTTTTCTGGTTATGTGCAATTGTCAACTCTCCTTTTTGACACTTGCCTTCACACATTTCACAACCCTGTTGGTGTAATGTGTATCTCACTTATAGGAGGTACACAGAAAGAAGCAGCAGTGACTGACGCCAGCTCCAGTGGATGTGTGAAAACCGCTCACTTGAGTAAGTTGCAAGCCTTAAAAAGGTTGCCTTCACTGATAGTATCGAGAAGCCGTCATTAGACTTCAAATTTTCTGCTGAGACAAAATTTCATCAAGTTGCAGGAAGGAAAATAAACTGACTAAATGAATCAAAAATCCAGCAAAGTCAAGATTTTCAAAAATAACATTTCAGGTATATGTGCTTTGACTGGAATGTGAGGAAATTACGGCCGACGAGATGCTGTAATGCCATCTACTCCCTTCAAAGTTTAACTACGGCAGTTAAACCTCCACTCATATGTAAAATTATATTATCCCACCATGATAGTGAATTTAAATTAAAATAATGTTTATCCCTGTCTACAAAAGTAGAAACTAAAAATAACATCAGTAAGCCCCAATATGCAGAGAAAAGTAACAAAAAAATTTTTCCCCACGCTCAATTTCTTATAATTTTCGCTCATTTGTCATATTTAAATGTTTCCGATCATCCAGCTACTTTTAAGACAAAGGCAACATGCATAAACACAGAATGCAGCTTTTAAATGATCATTTGTTGAGAATAAAGAGTCACTCAAAACCTCTATCACCCATGTGAAAGAATACTTGCCCCCATAAACCTAAATACTGGTTGTGTAATGAGTACTGGTATATGTACAAAGTACTGGTCCCTTGGCGGCGACAACTGCAATCAAACTTTTATGATTACTAGCAATGAATTTTTATATCACTGTTGCCCATTCTTCTTTGCAGAATTGTTTTAATTCAGGTACAGTACATCAAGCCAGTTAAAGTTCAGCACTGGGTTACACCGGTTATGCGTAAGTTCTAACTTATCCTAGTTTGAACGAAAGTTCCAATTTAGGATATGATTTACATGCTACTTACATTTTAAAGGTTGCATCAGCTGAAATAGATCCAACGTAGACAGAAGGTACAACTTAAATCTTATACCAAGCACTTAGTACATTTAAACTCTATTGTGACTTAGCGGTTGTCAATATTTTGCTTCGATTGGACTTAACGGCAGTTTAGTTAAGATGAACCTCACATTTCCATGGTGCAACTGAACATCGACACAGATTTAGTATCAAAGTAACAAGTATCAACATATGGTTTAGTGTGGACTTTGTAGAATAACTCAAGGTAGAATGTACATACTGCCGGTGCAACAGGCTACTGAACACAGAAATCTCAACCGGATTCAAGTCAGGACTTTGACGAGACTACTCCAGTGTCTTCATTTTGTTTAATTTGTGCCACTCAGGGATGGACTTGCTTGTCTGCTTCAGATAATTGACATGCTGTATAACCCAACTGTGCTTGAACTTTAGGTCACAAACTGTTTGCTGGACTTTCTTCCTCAGGATTTTCTGATTGAGAGCAGAATTCAAAGTTCCAGCAATTATGGCATGTTGCCCGGGGCCAGAGGCAGCCGAGTAGCCCCTCACCATCACACTACCACCACTGTGTTTGACTGTTGGTATGACTGTTGGTTCTTATTGTGGGATGGTGAGGGGGGTGTAGAACCGATTGATCTCCTTATTGACCGAGTGGTGGACTTTGCATTTAATTTAGTTGATTCACAACACATTATTAAGGGTGGGTGGAGAAGTAACACGTAAATCCCCCAATGCGCAAATTGCGGGTTTTTCCATTTGCTTGTGGGTCAGCGGGTTTTGCTATTCAAATGCAGGTCACTTCTGAGCTATGGTTTTTCACCTTGCAGCTCTCATCTTGGATGCCGTTTTGCCCACTGTCTTTCTTATTGTGGAGTCATTAACACTGACTCTAAAGGGGAATGGAATGTTTTAAGATTTTTGCCTGTAGCAATAATTAGGCAGATAAACAATGAAGTTTTGGTGTTTTTATCATCCTTCTTGATTGGGAAAAGAAGAATGAGCTTTTCAAAATCCCCGCCACTGCAAGCTGTGATCTGCCATTGGCCGGAAGTGCAGTTTGCCCTTGTAGTAAATGGAAACCCATGATTTCTGTTAAATGCGGCCATGTCTGGAGTTCTTAGTTTTTAATTCGGTATATCACAAAATAACTCATACAGGGTTGTAAACTGAGTCGTTGATTCAGGCTTGTCTCGAGTCAAAAATAAAAATTCAAAATAATTATTGTTCATGACCTGTTTTCAATCTTAAAGCTGGAGTTTGCAATTTTTCAAAAAACCACTTTGTCATACTTGTTAAAACTGTTACTATGACCTGACGGTGGGATGTGAGTCAGATGATCTTTGAGAAAATCAGAGTCACCTGGCTCTATCTAGTGCCTCTAATTCCTTCAGCAAGATTTCACCGTGACTTGGACAAAACAACCAATCAGAGCCAGGAGGAGTGACTGACGATGACAATCATTTCTAATCCACACGCAATTCAATCAGCTGTGTAGCTTAGTTGTGGGTGTTTACAGCTGGACAAACTCTAGCTAGCATCAGCACTGCCATTTCTAATGGACTCCCATATTTGTGAGTTCAAATTTGAGAAGTTGAGAACGGGAGTAAAAACTTCCAAGAACGCGAGGGCACGATAAGCTGAATCTGCGGGTTGAGACAGTTGCATTCTTGTCTACTTAACATTCAGTGCCAGAATTTATTTGTTCACCTTTCTCACAATTTTAATATTGTTAAAAATAAACAGTTATGTGCTTTTTCCTCAGCGGATGCTATTGTCACTGACTGTCACCAGAGAATGCTTTCACCAGTGGCTCTGCTGTCACATTAGCTGCAAAAGCCATAGGGAAAAAGCAAGCTACACTTGCCGCCGATGGGCGTTGCAAGTTCGGCTCATAACAATAACTTCGTCGGTAGTTGGTTGCTAACGCAAGTGGGTGGCTGGTAGATACATCGTATATCACCACAGATGTATATTCTGGTTACAAAACCTATGTTTTCATATTTAACAGTAAACATTTCTCATCTCTTTTTACAAAATATCAAGTCGTAAACCCCAAATTAATCAAATTAAGACAAACTTTCCCTGCTAGATCTCTTCAGGTAAGTGGGAAGCCGCTGGCGTTCTGCCACCTGGAAGTATCTTAGTGCATATTGTTAACAAACATTTTGAAATGCCATATAGCTTCATATATGAGACGTCAATGGTTACAGTAACACTCCAAAGAGAATATCTCATGTTACAAACGTTGCGGTAGTGGCTGACGTTAGCTTGTTTCCAGTGCTAAGGCTAGCTCAGTGGCTAGCTGTGTTTCATACGTAATGTGCTGTAACTCTATTTCTAATATGCCCAGGTAGTCGTATTGGTTTGGTCTTTGACCTGAGGCCACATTCATAGGATACTTGTTGATGGTAAAATGCAGATATTTTGCTGTGTTTGCACCTGGCGTTCACACAGCTCTGCTGACGATTCAGAAATAGGACACTGCATCCAGGTAACGGGATGCGAGACTCGCGCTCATGAATGTGAATCAGAGCATGGCATGGCTTTGGTCAGAGACTTGAGGGGAGGGGGTGGGTTTAGAGGTGGGGCTACATTCAAATCTTGCTTGCTGTTCCAAGATTGCATACTCCAGCTTTAATAAAATTGACTTTCCTTGACTGCAAAAATCCTAAGGACCATCAGGTGTCACCAGTTATCCTTGTTAAGTTAGATTGAGTATGAATAGCCTAATTCTTCAACTGTTTTCAATCATTCAAAAATAACCATTACAGAAACTCCTAAAACTCTCAACTTTATCAGTTTCAGTAAACTTAATTAGTTGCAGTCTGAAACCGCTAAAAATTTACAGCACAAAATCTCACAATTATCTGTTCCAAAGTTTATTCCAATCAAGAAAATCAGAACAAAATTAGAGAGGAATGTCTAGGTGGCTTCTCCAAATTGACAATTCAAGTGCCTTGTGTGCCAAAAAAGATTTCTCAAATATTAAACTGTAAAACTGTGACTCATATGTCACTACAGGCATACATTCCACCCAAATACCACCAGTTTTTAATTTTTAGAATTTAGAAATTTTTTAAAAATTATTATTTCTGTCAGTCCTTTAGCTTATATACCATCCCATTCAATGACAATAAATACAAAGAAAATGAAGTTTAGTTCCACTGGAGCAGATTTATTTAAAAAAAAAAAAGCAAATTGTGAATACAATGGAAAGATTAAAAATGGAAAAAAGTCAAAAGAACAAAAACCCCATCAATTATTTATACATCAAAAAATACCACTTAAAAACACTCAGGCTGGGGCTCAAACCCTGATTGTTTGCATTGCAGTCCATCATCTTAACCACTATACTACATTAGTTGAAGTTCAATTTGAGAATGGGTTGTACTGTTGTGCCCCCAGTATTCACACGTGTCAGAAAATGACTTTGAAAACGACGGTTGAATGTTTAGAGCATAATTGCACCAAAAATACCACAAATAAACCTGATAAGCATTTATATTGTTGCGCTATTTAAGTACATTCGAATGGCCCATGGACTCGCTTGGGTTTGACGCACTGGGAACGCAAGGCTTTAGCTCAGGCTAGCTCTGTGTGATAAAGCTGCTTCAGGGCTCGTTGGAAACATCAGAAGCCATAAAATAAAATGGCTAGCGGCAAAGTCTTACTGACAGCATCACAAGCCGATCACAGAGAGAAAAATACATTGCAAGCAAGCTGAATGCTGAGGAACTGGAATCTTTAAAGCAATGCTCGAAAAGAAAACATGCTAGGATACTGGCAGATCTAGTTTCATTATAACACGGACACATTGGGGTAACAATAGCAAGCGTGGATATACCCTCAAACAGTTTTTTTATTGCAAAATATCAAAGGTAAGAAATTTCTTTGCTCATCTCCGTAGACTGTAAAGTTTATACCTGCTGTTTGAGTGTGGTGTCGGTTTAAAATGACAGGGCATACATCGTTGGATTCTATGGACTTTCCTCTTTCATTTGAGGTATTGTTTGTATGCATCGCATTAATTCAGGAGAAATTTTGGCGACTCAGCGCTGATATGATTTTATCCTATGTTTTCTATTTGCTTATTTACTTGCTTGGTGCTTGAGTTGCGTTTGGTTGAGGTAAAAATGGTCAACATGAGCTTTTAGCCTAGTTTCTTCCTGAAATGTGGATATACTGCATTACAATGTTATGATTTGGAAACATGCTGTATTTATTATGCGTAAGCACACTCCTGGTACCGGGGGCATCGGGCTTAAGGGGTCAATTGTAGAAAGTGAGGTCTGTAGTTAATTAGATGTTAGTTTGGGTTCTTTTATGACCGCCCGGATGAGTTGTCGATGCACTCTTGGAGAAGTTTTGGTTGGCTTGGCCACTCATGGGAAAGTTCACCATTGTATCTTAGCTTCTCTATCAGTAGATACTATGGCTTTCACCATGGTTTGTTGGAGTCCCAGTGCCTCAGAAATGCCTTTGTTACCCTTTCTTGACTAATAGATCGCAACAACTTTGTTTCTCATCTGTTCTAGAATTTCTTTAGGACAGGCCATCATATGCTGCTTTTCGTCCACTTCACATTGCCGGACAGGTTCTTTTTAACCCTCTTATTATGTTCAAATTAATAAACCACTGGTTTAAGGTCAGTTTGATCCCTGTACTGAAGACCTACACAAGCTGTTTGCAACTGAAAGTGTTTCCGAATCTCCTCTCTGCTCACTTATGCCTTTCTACTGACCATTTTAAAAACAAAGTAAATAAAATATGACTCCC
This sequence comes from Gymnothorax reevesii, assembly GCA_029721435.1. Lineage (NCBI taxonomy): Eukaryota > Metazoa > Chordata > Actinopteri > Anguilliformes > Muraenidae > Gymnothorax > Gymnothorax reevesii. The sequence goes on from CM056582.1 coordinate 57,239,656, forward strand.
TCATCCTCCCCTTACACATCAAGCATCGATTTTTACATGATTATAGCTAAATGAACAAGGCCAAATGTCAAATAAATAAGAAATTAATTTGAATATGCCTCCAATCTTAGGCAACACTACAAAAATGCAATCAAAATGGTGGTTTTATGTTATAATTGATCCTTGGATCAAAATTACCCAAACAACTGCGATGCTGACAACATGTGTACAGAACATAAAATCTTTTTTTTTCTTTTGCTAGATTCAACAGGCTGGCAGTATTTATGCCTGGGTGTGTGCGCAGAAATTGAACTCAACTATCAATTAAATTTGTTCAACTGGCAGATTCAGGGGGCAATTACTTTTTCACACTGGGCAGGGTTGGGTTAGCCTGGTAAAATCAGACTCTGCTTCTTTGCTTCGCTTCGTACACAGAGTCTGGGCAGTCCTCATTGACAAGTATTTACTTCCTGGTGGCTGGGCGCTTGTCAGAAGTTTAAAATCATTGGTGCACCCATAAACTAATTACTAACATTTGGCGATGATGTATGTTATGCGCCAGCTCAGCCGCCTACTACTTCCGCTGGAAAGTACAGTCCTTCATACCAGAAATGCAGTGAAAACAAACTGATCAGTACATTAAAGTTTATACTGTACCCATACATATGCCCACCTACCAAATTTTAGCCTTCACTTATTCACTGTAAAGAACGAAAGGTGCTCCTTACAAGAAACAAACTGTTGAGCTATCGTTTTTCCTGCAGATACTGCTCCTGTTAAAAAAAAAAATGTAAGAGACCCAAAACCAATGGCAGAATCAGCAAGAATAACGCATTATTTGCATCAGGACGAAATCAGCTTTGACAGGAAAACTGAACCGTTAACCATACTTGCGCTAACATCATACCGAGCTCGCAATCTAACTTTGTAGCGACACAGATTGGCTCTAAGCCTTTGGCTGTCTCAGACAGCCATTTCATTTGTGGATAAGGACAACATAACACTGAGACAACAAATCGGCTGCGATATGAACAAAAACATCAATCAAAAAGTTTGCTGCTAATTTTAATAGTGTGAAATTCGCGGGCATGGTAGCACTAGAAGCTACAAACTAGTCAGGCTAGAGTTGGGTAGCTTTTTTACATCAATAAATTAAATCAATATTTAAAACTGTATTTTTTGTTTACTTGGGTTTTTTTTTTTGTCTATAAAAATTTGTCCAATAATCTGAAATATTTAAGTGTGACAAATAAGCGAAAATCGATGAAATCCAGAGGGGAGCAAATACATTTTCACGCACTGTATGTTACTTCTGAGGAGTGAATTAATCCACAACCTCAATTCTGTTAAAAATTGAGGCATTTTAGGTAATGCAAATAAAAGTTAATGAATGATTTGAAAAGTCCACTTGACCCATACTATACTGGAACATTACATCAAATTAGATGCACTTTGAATCCAATTTCTTATTGAAAACGTATGCTCATTTAAACTCTGATGACAGCAACAGACTCCAAGAAAGATAACGCAGGAGCAATTTAAGACATTGTGAGAAGTTGTAATATCTTTATCTAAAACAAGTGATATACACCAGTGAGTTAATTGTGTTACAGCACAAAAGGAACCTCCAAAAAAGGCCCAGTCCCTCAAGAACAAAGGTTTGTCAGGTATTACTAATTTGCCCGCAAATCCATAACCTTGAGAATGATATTTCTCAAAAATAATTTGGCCAGATTTGGAGCATTTCACCCTCTACAGGGCAAGGTATAATTAACATATGGATGGAAAATGGTCAAATCTCCCTGCATATAAAAACTTCCTCTGAATTTGGGTGATCACAATTCCTCACACATCACTTTCTTCAGAACTTTTGTACAATAGTAATGGATATAACGGCATGGGATGGGAAACATTTGTCAGTTGATAGCATAGTGAAATCAGTTAACCAAAAGTACTGGCAGAAACTCCAGTCCTGGGGCCTTATTTATAAAAATTTTTGTGGATTTCATACCTAAATAATACGTACGCACAAAAAAATAAAAATAACATTTTGTGGAAAATAACTAATTCATAAACCTATGGGTAAAATAAACTGCATGGAATTTTCATTTATTTAATCAGGATGGACTTGGAATTTATTGACATTGCGCATAATCTTAATTTCCCTTTTTTCTAAATGTCAAGTTTGTTTTAATAAATCAGAAATCTGCCAAGACAGTGACGCATGTATCTTTTTTGTGCCTACGCACCGCTTACAAATGAGGCCCCAGGTTTTGATTTTGAAGGTCGAAATTGAAACTTCATTTCAAAGCGTCACACTCTGACTGCCTATTCCCCTAACTCCCCCTTACCCACAAGGAAGCATTGACATCACAACATAAAGCAAAGAAGGGACTTGGTGTGTCCTTCAGAATAAGCCCTGACTGCATTGCACACTGCTTATTCCGTTTCCGTTTCAAACACGAGAATTGATAAATCAGTTAAACATAAATGCCCAAACTGTAAAACCAAATGTTTAAGAAATGCCCAAACTGTAAAAACAAATGTGTAAGTTCTAAACACTTTTTAGTAACACTAAACATGTCACAGTGTTTAGATTCAGTTTTAAAGTGTATTCAACAAATCTGAAAAGCCTCGATTGCAACATCCAATAAACGTCAATCCTTTGAATGAGAACACCTATAAACAATAATAATCAAAAGGCATTTTGCACACTGGTGTTTAGATTATAAACATGTTGCATGTTCGACAGTTTTACAGTGCTCTAACTCATCTGCGGCATATAACCACATCCAGTGCATGTACATGGATTCAAGCGATCATGTCTGCACAACTGTCCCCTGCAAATGTCACAATACAGTTGAAGTCGCATAAGTGCAGAACTAGTATTAAACCATCAAAGTCATTTGACAAGATGCCTGCAAAATTGTATATTCCTGTCACAATAAAAATGATATGTTTTAGCGTAACATTACACATGGCAATTATCATTGCACTTCGGAGCCTTCCTTAAGCTGCAGCTTTTTCTACACTCCTGAGAATAATACAGCATCCAGAGAGTAACAGTTTTCCTCTGCAGAACATTGCTCTGGAAAAGGTGACTGTATCTAATGCAATGCTACCATCACATGCGTCAGCATCTTTTCAGGTCAGATTTATTTTGAAAAGCATATGGATATCCCCATAATTTGATGGCTGTGATTGAGGGTTATGTTCAAACAATTCCTGTCTGATAGAGCATACATCAGTAGCCATTGTTGAAAACAGTTAACTCGCATTCATCATATGTCCAATACACTCAATGAGAAATTTCCAGCAAAAGCAGCACAATTAAATTCCCTGAAAGGAACGTAAACGTTCTCAGACTTGCTGAATGAAGCCAAGCCCAGAACTACACTGTCTTCAAAGTCTGAACCAAAGAATCGAAACTGTCAACTGCTCTGTACACGCTTCTACATGTACTCCATACTATTATTCAACAGTAGGGCGAATGCCTTGTTAGACGTCTGCACTCATGATAGAAAGACCCCTCCTACCCACAAAGGAAATGTCAGTATCATTTCTAAGGCAAGATTGCTACCACATCTGCAGCAACTCTGAAACCCATTACCAATTGAATCATCGTCATCTAGGTCAAATCAGGACTAAACCTCGCTCAAGTTTTCTCCACAATCTGTAGATAAAAATGTCCCAGCACGCCTGTACGTTTGGGCAGTGCTGATATGTGATGGATAAGAGTTGTGCCCAGGCGGAAGAAAAGCACGAGAGGCGGCTGAACGACACGTTCAATCTGAAACCCTGCCTCAGCAAAGAGTCGCCGCAGTGGTGAGCTGGCTCTGCTCCCACTCGTCTGGCACCTGTGTGCCAACCTTTATGAAGCCGCAGTGACAGCAGCACACTGAAAGAGTAAAACCGCAGCAGTCAAGATATTAGATGGTACTGATTATCACCCTGGCAAAGTAGAACCATGTAGCTATGTTCAGTGCCTTGAAAAAGTATTTGCCCCCGGCCGATTTCCTAATTTTTTTGCATATTTTTCACACTTAAATGTTTCAGATCATCAAGCAGATTTTACTATTAGACAAAGACAACCCGAGTACATACAAAATGCAGTTTTTTAATGATGATTTAATTTGTTAAGGGGATTACATTTCCCCGGGAACCTAATAAGTGGTTGTGCCACCTTCGGCAACAACAACTGCAATTTTTGCAATAACTGGCAATGAGTCTTTCACATCGCTGTGGAAGTAAATTTGAGCCCACTCCTCTTTGCAAAATTGTTTTAAATCAGCCATATTGGAGGGTTTTAGAGCATAAATGGCCTGTTTAAAGTCATGCCACTGCATCTCAAGCGGATTTAAGTCCAGACTTTGACTAGACCGCTCTTCATTCCGATTTCAGAAAATCTTCATTCCATTCAGAGTTGGACTTGCTAGTGAATTTTGGATCATTGTCCTGCTGCACAACCCAAGTGCGCTTGAGCTTGAGGTCACAAACTGATGGTTAGACATTCTCCTTCAGGATTTTCTAGTCTAGAGCAGAATTCATAATTCCATCAATTACAACAAGTTGTCCAGGTCCTGAAGCAGCAAAGCAGCCCCAAACCATCACACTGCCAATACCATGTTTGACTTTTGATATGATGTTCTTTTTATAAAATGCTGTGTTAATTTTACTCCTAATGTAACGGGACACACACCTTCCAAAAAGTTTAACTTTTGTCTCGTCAGTCCACAGAATTTCTCTCCCAAAGTCTTGGGGATAATCAAGATGTATTTTGGCAAATGTGAGACGAGGCATCATGTTCTTTTTGGTCAGCAGTGTTTTTTTCCTTGGAAGTCTCCCATGGATGCCATTTTTGTCTGGTCTCTTTCTTATGGTTGAATCATGAACACTGACTTTATCTGAGGCAAGTGAGGCCTGCAGTTCCTCAGATGTTGTTCTGGGTTCTTTTGACCTCCTGGATGAGTCTATGCGCTCTTGGAGTAATTTTGGTTGACCGGCCACTCCTGGGAAGGATCACCTCTGTTCCAAATTTTCTCCATTTGTAGATAATCACTCTCACCGTAATTCGCCGGAGACCCAAAGCCTTAGAAATGGCTTTGCAACCCTTTCCAGACTAATAAACGAGAATTTCTATGTATTTCATCTGTTCTTGAATTTCTTTAGTTCGTGGCATGAGGTGCTGCTTTTTGAGATCTTTTAGACTACTTCATTTTGTCAAACAGGTTCTATTGGAGTGATTTCTTGATTCAACAGGTCCCGCAGTTATTAGGCCTGGGAGTGGCTCGTGAAATTGGACTCAAAAAATGTGGATGATCACAGGTTTTACGAAAGGTTGTGAGGTTTTACGAAATGGACCACTCGCGAGAACCAGAAAAATACAAAAAGGAGGCTTTATTTCTGAAGGGGAAACCCCCCAACAGAGCAGGCAACAGTACAGAGTCCACAATCCAAAATCAGAATCCAAAGGGCGATATCCAGAACTGTAAACAGGGCACCAATCGCAAAAATCAAAGTCAGACAAAAAAGGTTCAAAACACAAGAAAGCGGTTAAGTACAGGGAGAATGCAAAACTTGGTAGTCAAGGTCAGTATGTGTTAGTAATATAGAAAAAGCAAGGGGAGGGAAGAAAACGAGATGGGGAAGGAAGATTGAAACCAGAAACCATTAAATCACCCGAAGGAGTGGCATGCATTACTGGGGCTGTGAGCAAAGACAAGAGGAAAGACAAGACAGGGGGAGACAAAGTGCAATGCATGGAAAATCAAAACATGGACTGGAATAAGACTATGGCTAAAAGTAAAAAATCAAAACTAAGACGATGCACGAAATGAAAAGCAACCAAATACACAATACATAATTCTAAGAATATCCAGTCATGGCAAGTAATCAAATTACACATATGGCAGTCAGAAGATGGCGAGGCAAGGCAAGGCAAGGCAAGGCAAAACCAGAATCACAAGTTGATTCATAATTTAGATTGCTTTCTCCCCTTAATAAATGAAATCATCATTTGAAAACTGCATTTTATATTTACTTGGGTTATCTTTGTCTTATATTAACATTTATATGATGATCTCAAACATTTAAGTGTGAAAAATAAGCAAAAAAGTAAGAAATCAGGAAATACTTTTTCACTGAGCTGTAAGTAAGTGATTGAAGACCTGGGTGCGAAAAGTACTAAAGTAAAGTTTTGAACAATTCGAGTTCGGCATAAAAACATATTGTATTTGCCTCGTCAAGGCGATAAATGTGGACCCCAATGCTAAAAGCACCTGAGTCATAAAATGTCAATTTTGTGAAAATTGACATTGGTAAATATAAAAGAGGTTACTCCATCCTAACCTCATGGTTTTTGAAAATGTGACTTTCAAGTACTTTGAGCACAAGACTTTTCTATTTATTTTCTAATTGTCAAGCACCAGGGCTTAAAAGCCACTACAAACATGACAAAACAGGAGCAAGATATAAATTCTAAAGTAGTGTGCAGTTATGATTATACACTTAAAATGAAGATAAAAAGGAAATCAAGTGCTATTCAAATATTCATTTCATGTAATATTGCATCTTATAAATGAAACTACGTAAACAGATAACAATATATCGTAAAAACAAAAATCTACTTTTTGGAGAATAAAGTCAATATCTACTGTGGCCACCCTTAACTTTGATTACAGCTTTTACTCATACTTCCTCACTCCCTAAACCATTTCATATGGTTTGAAGTTTATTCCAAAGAGATTCCCTTGGTGTCACCGCAGATTTGCTCAATCTGATTCAGGTCTGGACTTGAGCATGCCGAATGGTAACTTTTATGCCACCAGATGATTCTTTCCAACTGAGATCATTCTTGTACAACTTTGAAGAGTGTTAAGGGTCATTATCTTTTGGAAAATAAAATTCCCAACCAATCAATCTCTTTCCAGATGGCAATGAATGTTTCACAAGGATTCTGTGATACTTCATTTGATCCACGATTCCATCGATTTTAATGAGATCACCGGCTGCTTTCCAGCAGACTGAACCCCCAAACCATAATATTACCACCTACAATATTACTGAATAGGTTAAACAATTATTTGTGAAATGTTCTCCAAGTCTCCGGTGCATTTAAGTTTTGGCTGAGAAAATTTCAAATTTTGATTCATCGGCCCAAATGATATGTTCCCAGTCCACTGGTGTCCAACCCTTGAATTTTTTTTGGCAAACTCAAGTCTTTTTTTGATGTTGCTAGCTCATGGCAGCAATGCGACCAATCAAACTACTTTCACACAGGAGTGTCTAAATAGTAGACAGTGTTTCCTCCAGGATTTTTTTCAGCAGCGGGGGCAAAGGTTTTTTTTGTACCCCGGATGGTGTACGTGTGTGAATATCAATCAGCAATTTAAAAAGTATAAAAAAAGACACTTGACTGGAAATCAAGCTTAAGAACATATTTATCAAAACCATTTATTTTATATGTATCTGCACAAATACGTACTTATTAGTGTTTTAGAACATTTATTTATGAATTTTATAATATATATTTGTACAAATATTATAACATATTTACTCGTACATATACGATAGAATATTTATTTTTACATTATTTAAATATATGTGTACATATATTTAATTATTTATTTATCTTGGTTTCTAAAATAAGGATATGGTGTTTACATGCACAAACACAAAAAACAGGATTCTCCAGAAACCCAATCATATCCGGGATACTGAAGTCCGAGTAACTAAACGCACTCAATAGAGAATACATTGCAAATGCTCATTAACTGTAATGTCAGCCGTATAGAGAATCTTCCTTGAGTCGATGTTTCATTTGAAAGTTAAAGCTCACAACATACGTAAAATTTACTCTGCAGGTTTCTTCACTTTCTCGTGGTATTTCCAAGACTATAAGATTCTGCTCATCACATGACAGAATAGCCTAATGTAATAGAATACAAATGTAATTTTCGTCAGTGCCTTAATGGAAATGTTAGTTAATTCGCAGGCATCCTAGCATTGCGCTAACTCCATTACACTTAAACCTCGTTTTTAGTTTAGCTGCATACTAACAGTGTGACAAAACACAGAGCAGTTTTTTATCTCGTACTACAACTATATGGTTAAGTTCGATCTGTTTTAACGTGATCTATCCATAATAACGTATACTTTTTTCTTGTTCTTCAGCTCCAGTAATGCTAACTTAAAGTGGTCTAACCTCATTCGAAAATTCTATAAAATGTTAAGAAAGTCCTCGCACTGTTGTGGTTGTCATGACATCAGGAGTGTTTCACATTCTGGCAGTATTCCATTCGCTCGTGCTTGTAGACAGAGTAGGAGACCATTCGTTGACTGCAACTCGGAGTTAAAAAAAAAATTAACTTCACATTTGAAGTAGCAGCGGAAAACCTGTAGCAGCAGTGGGGCGCCGATATTAAATGAATGTAGTAGAAACTATGGTAGATCTTGAAACTTTCATATCTTCACTTCTGGCACTCTTAGTACCATCACAGAGTTTCCGAGCTGTCAGCTGTGGATTTTTATATTTTTCAACACGTCATATGTTATGTATGAGAATTTTATGTAAAGCACTGTATATCATTTATAAATGGAGATTTGTTTCGTGCTGTTTTTGCTGCCTTGCTGGTCAGCTATTTATTTTGTTCATCAGCACCCTCTGGTGGTGTGTCTGAAGTAATATCACTCTTTGAAATAGACTAGTGCTTTCCAGAAGTTTCTGGCTTCTTCTTGCCTGGAGGGGGGGGGGTTACCTGTGATTTACCCGGTCACTGAAATGTTTGATGGTGTTTCCTTCAGTGCATCGTCACCATTTAATGTCTTCAGCAACATGTAAGGCCACAAGGCGGCTGCAATCAATCTCGGACAACTCCTTTGATTGTGCCATTGTGTTTAACTGCTCAAAGTTCATGTCCCCTTATACACTGGATCAACTGACCTCAGAGGTAATTTTGTTGAATAATATTGCCACAAACCTGTTTAAACAATTTTCTTGCATCAATAATAATGGAATGAGCCTTCAAACATGCATTCAGGCTAATCAAGAAACAAAAAAGTTAAATTTTTGACACCATTCCATTGTATTAAAAATTTATGTTTTCCGTGTTTTTGTTCATTACGAATGAATTCACTTCAATATCCTTGATTGGATTGATTTTTTTTTTGTTCTCATTGTCTACAATAGTATTTTTCAATACATTTTCACTAAAAATTATAGAGTAGTAATATATTAGGACCCCTTTTTGACAAAAGTGGTAGTGTATAATCATCAATGCATTCAACTGTAGATTCTAAACAAGGAAGCTAAATAGAATTGTAACTAGAATTGTAATCACACTTAAGCATCACCAGAAGCAGTTGTATGGCTGTACTACAGTGGCTATGGCGCACTGTGCGTACCAAAAATTCTAGAGCGCACCACTCAAATCATGGTGCCGGTGCGGTGCGTACATTCAAGCTGCAGAGAGAGAGAGAGAGAGTGCGTGCGTGCTTGTGCTGAGTGACAGGGAGGGGCAGAATCAAGACTGAGGCGGGGTATGCAGGACGAAGAGAACTCATCAACAGTCTTAAAGTCTGCCTCTGACTCCGTCAAGCTCCAGGTTCTACTTTGATTTTCGGCAAACAAATAAAAGCGCCTGAGGAGTTTTTCAACGAGACTAGCTATCTCAACCTGCGCTACAGTGTATGTCAGGATAGCCCATTGTGCGCAGCATGCATGCTTTTTTCATCCGATGATTTAATCCTCAGGACCAAGCCTCTCCGCAATTGGAACAATGCCAAAAAATAGTTGCAAAACGTATATCCACTCCAGCACATTAGACTGCCCAGTTGCGGGCCTCCTAATTTTTTGAAGTATGCACAGGAAAAAAGCTTTCAATTTCCACAGTCCTGGTTCGCTCCATCCAAGAGACAAGCGAGCGTAATAGACATGGCATTAAAGCCATTACTGATCTCATAAATACGAGTGGTTGGCAAAACGCAGCTCTTCGGGGTCATACAGAAGAGCGGAGCAATTTTCAGGCATTTTTAAAGCATCGCGCAAAGGGGGATGCCTCTTTAAACCAATCCTTACAACGCGCTCCTGCCAACACAAATTATTGTGGCTAATAAGTCCAAAATGAGATCATTTATTCGTGCGTTAAACAAATTCAAAATAATATTAAGCCGAAACGTCAGACCGCAAAATGGTTTTCTGTCATTCTTGATGCGTCAGCTGACATCAGCAGTTCAGAACAGGTGTCCCTGTCAGTGTGTTATGTGTACTGTGAGGCAGGGAGCTTCTCCACAAGAGAGGACTGATTTTGCTTTGTCTCTACTGCTGATACCAAAGGTGAGATGCTAACTAACCTCTTGCTTGATCAGTTGAAACAGCTAAAGTTAGAGCCCAAGTATATGGTTGGACAGGGCTACGACGGTGCAGGAAATGTAAGTGGCAAGGTGCGAGAGGTGCAGGCGCACATCAAGCAACTTTATCCTGGTGCTGCCTATGTTCACTGCCGAAATCATGCCCTGAATTTGGCCATTGTGCACTCAACCCGTTTACCGTCAGTCAGAAATGCATTGACCACCGTCCAAGACATCGCGAACTTCATATCTGCCTCACCGAAACAACTGCAGATATTCTTGAGTGACCAAAGCACTAGCCACTTGCAAAAGTTCTCTGATACCTACTGGTCCCAGCACAATATCTGTCTTTCCACTGTGAATAAAAATTACGAGCGAATCTTGATCACAATGGGGAGACTGCAGACAGAGGGGGATGCCAAAAGTTGCGGCTCGGCGGACTTCCTGTCTAAATCAATAGAGTCATTTGACTTCATTATTGGCATCACTGTCATCCAGGGTTTGTGACAATATCTTTCACCCCTCAGCAATAGTTTGCAGAATCCTGAGTGTGATTTACCAACAGCTGCAACCAATGCAACCGCCTTAGTTTCACTGCTTGAGGGGAAGAGGGAGACAGCGTTTGGGAATTTGTGGGAGCAGGGCTGTGTTTTGGGATCTCAGATGGACATCCAGCCCTCGGTGCCTTGCATTGTAGCAATGCAGACAAAGAGGTCAAACACACCTGCATCAAGCCCCGCAGGGTACTGGCCACTGAATCTGTTCCTTCCCTTTATTCACCATCTCACAACAGAAGTGCGGGATCCTGTCTGTGTAGCACTGCCATGTCTGAAGGGCCAATATTTGCAGCCAGATAAATTGTCAGACAAGGCTGATATTTTATGGCAGGAAACAAAGGCCGAGTATACACATCTGATGCTGCAGACACGGAGCTGGAGCTGTGGAAACAGTTAAATGAGCTCCATCCAAAATGTAATGACATTTGTCAAGCCCTCGATAGCTCAGCCGTGTGATGTGACAGATTCATCATAAATGTATCGTTAAAATTATCAGTGCTTGTGCTACAGTAACCCTGCTGTTGGTTTCCTTATGGATCGATGAGCCTTGGGCACCAAACACCAGCCACTGGCCGGTCGGTTTGGCCGTCTTTGGAGCATTCAGCATAGCTCACTGGCAGCACCCCAGAGGCCATGCTGTTTTGGAGATGCTCTGATGAATAAACCGACTGTTTGCTAACTGTCCGCCGACTTTGACCCATGCCATTATTGTGAGATAATCAATGGCATTTGCTGCATCTGTAGGTGTTTTTAATGTTTTGGCTTCCTGACGTATTTAGTGTATTGTTTATCATATAATTACCAGCCTTTCCTTCCCTCTAACACAGTGGTTCCCAAACATCCTCTGCTGGGCCCCTCTTTGGTATATAAGAAAATTTTTGCGCCCCTCCCCAAGACCCCCACTTACTAGTTTATTGTTAATATCTAAGATCAGTGCAGGATAAAAGCACGGCGAGTTGGGTATCGCTAGACAACATTGATTGTAACCAGCTCATTTTACCAGCTTCAAATTTTTGAACAACTACATTCATGAATTATTTATGAAAATGGCAGGCTAGATGAATGATTTGGCCAACAGTTATGTTGAGAGTAAGGCAGGCATTTACAATGTAATCGCAGAATTCTGGGCAGCGAATAGACTGTGCAGTCAGTGGTTCCGAGATCGTATCTTGGTGCAAGTCCAGTAAAGACAGAAAAAGTTAAACTGTCTCAAGACACTCCTTCAGTGGTCCGGAACAAGGTTGCCGATTTGCTGTATGCAAATAATTTTCTGTTGGTGTCCGGAACTCTTGTCGGGGAAAAAAATTTGCTTCCCGCACCCCGCGCCCCCCCTGCAATTGCTCTGCGCCCCCCCACCCTCCCTTAGGGGGTGCGCCGCCCACTTTGGGAACCACTGCTCTAACACAAGGTTGGAGCAATCAAGGAATTCATGTCAAGTTCTTACCTTTATGTAACAGTTCATGCTTGTTTTACAATATCAAACCAAATTCTGGCAACCACGGACCCACAATAGCTTCATATCACTGTTCTTGGTACACATGAATGGAACCTAGAACTGTTTTCCGCTGTAGCACCGCATCTGTTTCAAGATTAGGCGCATTTTGCCCATTCGGAGATACAGCGGTTATTTGAGTATTCTCTCCAGCTTTCATCACCATGGTCGAAGTCATCCATAATATTATACTGAAGAGCCACTTTTTCATAATTGCTACCCAACCCACAGCTGTACAGATCCACTTCCCATATTAATCAACTATCCTCCTGAGACTGAATGTGTAAACTTAGTGGCACATCTCAGATTGTCCTCTGAAAGACCGCAACTTTTCTTTTATAAGCTAAAGCTTTTCTCTAATGCACTATACAATGCTAATGAGTAAAAGAATCTTCAAAATAAAAACAAAATCAGGAAAAATTATACAGTGTCAGTTCAATCAACAAATGATGCCTAAGAGAGCAACCCAGAAAAAAATGTATGATGCTTGAGGAGAAAGCCAAAAAATATGACTTCTGCACTTTCATGCAAAAGCAGATGGATTATTTTAAAAGGCAGTGCTTCCAAGAATCAGCAAGTCAGACAGAAAATAATAAAAAAGGGATAGGGGGCGACTGCTGGTTTAAGCAAAAACAGGTAACTGGAAACTCCTGTGGTGGCAAGTCAATCCTCTCACTTTCTTATCAACTCATTTCTCAGTTTCACTGTGTTTGCGTAAGTTTCAGTATGTTTCAGGCAAAACTGAGTCGGGTGAACCCAGTTGGCGGTCCAATGGATCCAACTCATCCCTTTACCAATGAAAGCTGCGCGACACTTGCTGACAGGGGACTCTAAACTGGATAATATCCTCCCAGAGCGAACGGAAGCTGGTGGTTCCCTTGAGAAAAGAAGCCACTTCCTGACCTGTGGGGCTTACAGTTCTCATGAACTAGTTTTCTACAGCTGCTCATAATGGCAAATAATTATCTCATGGTGCTGTTGCATTTGTTGTTGTTTAGAAAAATCAACATTATAGTTTCACCTACCTTTTCACTCATCTGAGAAATGCTGAGTTTGACTACTTACAAGTGGTCGCTACATTTCCTATTCAGTGCATTTGGCAGGTTATGAAATGTAAAAATCAGTGATGTTATGGCACTGAAGTTGAATTAGAAGTGGAGCTATTCAACTATTATTCCAGGGGATCATATTTGTTATTTCAAATAACAAACACAGGCAACTTACTGTTCATCTTCTGCCTTCTTTATCCAGTCCACATCACACTGCTCGCAGGAGCCAGACATTTCCTGCAAGGAAAAGGTCATACAGGACTCATTTTTACACTTGAGAATAGCATGTTTGGCTACCAAGCACAACAGCAAGTCTTCCAACCTCCTTTGTACATCTTATGGCATCAAGGACTGGCATGCGGGGGGAGGGGGGGAGGCAGAGGGGGAAAATGCCCCTGCTAGTGCTCCCATGGTCAAAAACGACAAGATATGCCATTAGGAGTGTCCCCTATGACAGATAAAACATGATAAAGTGCCCTCCTGAGTGCTGTTTTGGAGGGGGAAAAAATGCAATGAAGTGCCCTAATGACTGAAGGAAAAAAGCTATCCAACCCTACCTGGCGCTGCGTGAAAAAGTAATTGCCCCCATAGTTACTAAGTCGACCTGATTTGGTTCAACAAATTTAATTAATAATTGGGTTCAATTTCGCTTTGCATGATTACTGCCAGTCCTGTCGAATCAAAACATCACTTGACACGAAGGCACCCGAAGGCTTGTATTTCATTTGCCAAAAAACATCTTGACGACTCCCAAGACTTATGGGATAATATTCCGTGGACTGATGAGTGAAAAGTGGAACATTTTGGCTGATATGAATTCCACAACATCTGGCATGAAACGAACGCGGCATCCCACAGTAAGAATATCAGCCAACCATCAAACATAGTGGTGGTATTGTGACTGTTGGCGATAAACACATTGTCAGTCACACATTTACCTGTAACTATCACTGAACCACCATTTTTAGACCCCCTATCTGATGAAAATGGTTCTTTAGTAGCACACTAGTGGGACCCCTTTCATTTTTACATCTCTGCCCCTCAGACAAGCTGTGTAAGTGAAATGATATCGAGTGGTAATAAAACAATATTTAATAACTTTTTATTTCATGATATAATTATTGTTAAGACAGAAAGCCTTTAGTTAGTGGGAATGTCTCTTGAAAAGAAACATTTTTGTAGTGATAGTAATGGGCGATTCCATGCTAGAAATGGAAAAAATGCTTCATTATATCCCCGAACGCTGAATAACGTTTCAGGGGATATTATGTTTTTGGTCTGGCCGCCGCCGCCGCACTCCGTGTCAACGCGATAACTTCAGTAATATTTCAATTACAAATTACAATTTTTGCACATAAGTAAGTATCATAAAGAGGAAGAACCAATCGATTTTGGACAATTTACGATGTCTAGATTGGCCACCAGGGGGCAAAAACTGATTTCACTGTTAACGCGATATCTGCAATAATATTTCAATTAGAAATTCCAAGTTTTGCATATAAGTAAGTATCATCAAGAGGAAGAAGTGATTTGATTTTGGGCAATTAACTATTTCTAGATTGGCCACCAGGGGCCAAAAACGGAAAAAATCACTGTTCCGCGATAACTTCAGTAATATTTCAATTACAAATTTCAAGTTTTGCACATAAGTAAGTATCATAAAGAGGAAGAACTGATTCAATTTTGGACAATTTACAATTTCTAGATTGGCCACCAGGGGACAAAAACTGAAAAAAATCACTGTTTTTATCATATCTCTGGAAATATTTATCCGATTGACCTCAAATCAAGTGCAAATGAAAGGTCATAACCTGAGGATGTGTCCTACGGTGACATCATACCAGTTTGGTTCAAAATTTTGACACAAGGTGGAGCTTTGCCACATAAAATTCACCATATTTCCTATATCTTTGGAACTATTTCTCCAATTGACATGAAACTACGTGCAACTGCAAGGTCATGACCTCACAACGTGCCACATGATGACATCATACCTGTATGGTTCAATATTTTGCCACCAGGTGGCGCTTTGTGATGTAAAATTACCATTTTGGCCATATCTTCGGAACCATTTGACTGATTGACCTGAAAGTAAGTTCAAATGAAAGTCTATTCAAGGTCTATTCAAAGATTGGGGAATTGGAGGATTGGGGGCGTTCGGGGATATACCCCCAGCCGTCGCCTCTGACGGCATAAGCCTAGTTTTAGAAATGTTTTCAACTGACTGGTCTATAAATGATTTGTATTGTAACCCTGAATAGCCAAGTCATTTAGAACAAGTAAGCTCTCTCACTTACATGAATGCAGAATGGTGATATGGGGTGGAATTAAAGGAGACATGCAATTTTATGAATTTTTACATTTTCCACAATTTTTAATCAAATGCCTTGATTTCCCACTTATTGATAACACTCAAGTTACCAGTCTTTACGACTCACATATCTAGAGCAAAGTCAGTCATCTTCAAAAGCGACGGTCACATGACCCTTTGCTTGACGAACAAAAATATGATAATTGAAGGGCTGTTTATCGTCGTGTCCCATACAACATTTTTGAAGGCAAAAAGACCTCTCCATTTTTTAATATTTTGTGCTGGAAACTTTTTGACTGTCGTTGACTGTCCTGACTGACTGTCTCATCCATGAACATGTACTGTGTTTGCGCACATTTTATGCACTGTCAGACTGGCTGAGTAAAAATGTATAAAATATAGTAAATGTAATGAATGCTTCAAATGAGAAAAGAGCATAATATTTTATCGACACTTGGACGAGGACATTTTTGCCCCTGAAAAGCCCTGAGCCTACAGGCGCTTTCACACTGGGTGCGATTGTTCTGTACCGTGCCAAGGTATGATTGTCTCCCCCTCCCCTCTCCCCCCGCTGGTCATCTTTCACACTAGCAACATCGTACCGTGCCCGAGTGCGGATTATTTTATCGAAATTCCGATACAGTAGGAGTATGCACCTAGGTGGTTTTTAAGTACAAAAATATACAAAAAGAAGAAGAAGAAATTACGGAAATGTATCCTTTTCATCACTAAAACTGCCAGACTTTTGTACCATGTTCCGCACTTTTAAGATATTGCAGCTGCACTTTCTTTAGTTTGTTACAGTACTGTTCTATTGTTCTGAGATAACCGCACAAATGTGAACACTTGCAAATTATTCCATAGATCTCTGCATTTCTGTGTGTAGAAAACATACAATCACAACTAGATATGTCTGCCCAAATTTAAGTAAGCATTTAATTTCATCTGCTCAATTTCTTCATTTAACCAGAGAAATCCTCTTGCCGCTGTATTTGTCAGAACAAAAGAGTCGAATAGTTAAGATGTCACCTGATACTCCACTGACGTGCTCGAATATGGTTGCTTTCACATTCGATACGAGTATGGATGAACCTCACCTGAGTCCACCTCTTCCAAGCAGGCTCGCATACCGTGCCCGTGGACGGTACGCTTGTGTTCACACTTACCAAATGATCCAGACTTTAGGGTCAAGTGTACTCGGATCCATGCCCAAGTCTCTGGTGTGAAGCACCCTGAGGCTCCAAGTTAGCAATGAAATGATGAACCGATTGCAATTTGTTACTAGAAAGTGAGTTTCATGGTTCACATCTAGTCATTTCTCAATCATTCTGAGCTTTATTTGGTGACCTGTGTACTGTTTGTTATGGTAGAATTTCAAACTGTGTTCTGAAGAAAAGAAGTTGGTAAATAATGAGGCAGGAGAGGTTGACAGGTTTTCACAGATAATAGGTGTCACGTACGACAGATATTTTGTCCCGTTACATACGTACGGAATTATCACAGGACCAGAGCTAACTGAGGGGACATGTTACAAAGTAATCAGTTATTATTTATTCAGCTTTAGCTGTTCAAGTTTCAAGTACAATAACAGGTAGAGGCAGTGCTTCAGTAAAAACCTGAGCTCAATTCAGAGCTTCCCGTACGGCAGATTTTTTCTGTCCCGTACGACAGGTACTCCCTAGGATTTTTAAACCCTGTTGAATTCATGCCAAGTTGATTTTTTTTTTTAAATAAAACTGCTTTTATGTAATACAGCAGACTCTCTCCAATATTTCTTGACCATTTTTCAAAAGTTTTCAACAGCCAATTCACAGAGTTCTTGCAAAGACTTTGTTGGAAAAAAATAGTGATATCTCTGCATCCCATATCACAGATCATATTTTTGCCTATTTCACCCCCCAAAAATGGAAATGAATCGGTTTGACCATTGAATAATGTTGACGTGTGGTAACACAATTTAAAGGTCACAGCCTACTTTAAAGCCAGTCATCATTTTATTTTCTGGATGTAAAATGCTGTCTGAATGTCCCGTACGACAGACATGGAATCGTCCTAATACAGTTAATTGATTAAATTTATTGTTATCCAAACTTTTAGATGATTTATACCTACACAAAGCATCAACTGTGTTGGCTAATCAGCGGTATATTTGTCCTTACTTTTTGACCAATAAAAGAATATTTTCATATATTCCATGTAATTAAATTATATACAGTATAACCAGGTAAATATATCTCGTGTCAATTTCCTTGAAAGTGTTTATTCCATTACATGAATGACTCAATGGGTTTGAGCTCCATGATAAAAGTCAAAGGAAATGTAAAGATTTCAGTCACTTCTGTTAGAAACCTTTGTAACACAAGTAATTTATGTTTTAGCAGATTGTTATAGACCTCCGGCGGATCTTGACTTTTGACCAAGTGCTAAATTAAGGATTTTTATATCCTCCCTTTTGAAGCCGCTACCCCACTCAGTGAGTGGGAGACTTAATGCTTCATCATGGTCTGTCTGTCTGTCTGTCTTTCCAACCATCCATGACAGTAGCTGAACTGATTAGGTTTAAGAGGTCACCATGTCGAAGGTCACATAAGGTCAGCTGTATGCAAGGACCAAAAACAAACCTTTAGGGTGTATGAAGCGATGGCAGGCGGAGGCAAAGCAGTCAATGTGTTAGGTTTACTTCTACATCGTGGTACATGAGAGAGGACTCAAATTAGGAAAAGATCTATATGACTTCAGGTGACCCCTCACAGTGTCGCCCAGATCCCCTAAAAGACGGAAGCCATGGCAACAACTGTGTGGCAACTGCCCTCAAAGTATAATCACATGCTGTGCAAACAAGACTAGGTGAAAACCTAATGTATTGCTAGACTATGTATGATCTACGCGCAAAATTTAAGGAAATTTTTTACTGGGGTAGTCAGAAGAATGGTCTATAGTGTGAATACCTGAATTTCCAATTTTAATTGAATTTTGCGTACTGGTCTTTGCAACTGTTGTTTGAAAGTATACTCATGTAGATTCTAAATCAACGCCCCCTGATGACATAACTGACACCGTTTGCACCAAATCAGTTCGAAAGCGAAAAGGCTAATGGGGAAAATATTCAGCCAGCCAAGCAATGATGTAACTTCATCAGTCACTTACTCACTCACTCACCGACTCAGCCATTGACATCTGTGGACCTTATATCTATGCATTCAAGCAAAATTATTGGACATAGGAGTAGTATCAGTCAAAATGACACCAAATACTCAGCGGCGGTCCACTGAAATAAATTCTCTCATAGAATTTCATCCCTTGGTTATTACTGGGACTGATATTGTCAAATTACCCTGTAGAGGGGGGGAATGTCAACAGAATAACTCCTTCAGAGAGAGCTATTTTGAATCCACATTTCAAATTGATCAGGGTCTTAATGGAGAGTCTGATCTAAATGTGATGTTGCAATGGGGTCTATTTTCAATTTGGTCATTTTCTATTTCCTTTAAGCCTCAGCTGCCTGATTAATGATGGACATCATCCAGATAATCCACTGGCACATCTCTGTCCTTCATAGGATTCAACCTCCGTATTGTTGTATCTTTACTTCCTTTTGAATTTTAGTATCTTGTTTGTTTTTGTTTCCTGTTTATTTTGACTCCCTACATGCATATGGGCATAGAGATACAGAAGGTCAGCCAGTCTGCCCCTTAGAGCGGCAAAGAGTACATAAACCGAGCTTTTCATCAGTATTCATCGATTGCTATTTTCCTGTGATGGGATATTGATTCAAGATCAGGCTGTATGTAATTTATTTAATCTCTTCGTTTATGTTTAGCAGTATTGTTGCTCATTGAGTTATGTAGTATGTTTTAATGGGATGGGCTACCTGCTCTATTCAGTGTGAATTGTGTCGACATATCTTTCTCGTTCCTTGTACCAGTGTGCTACTGGTTAATTGGTGCGTGCATAGCAATCAACTTCAGCAACTTACAGGTGGTATTGTACCTTCAGTAAACTCATATGTGAGAAGTGACCACAAAATGAGCCTTAATGACCAAAAATTCAAAATTGAGTTATCTACACCATCGTACAGATGACACATCAAACTTTGCAATGGTGCTTAGTCCAATCACCTGCCAGGATACATGCATTACAGCCTCTAATATAACAAAAAGGCTAATTTGTTTTCAACTTTCAGCAACTGCTTGTGAGATGTAATTTTATAATGAATACCGTGAGCGGAGTGCGGTGATTCTGCGCAATATTTTGGTATGTGGCAAAAACTTGGATGAATTCAATCAGTTAAATTGATCATTTACGGCTATGTTTCAGTGCATAATGAAGCGAGCTACTGTTTACAAATGAGCCCCTCAGAACAATAGTGGTTCAACTCCATTTTTTTAATCATTTTGCGAAAACAGCTTCCAAAGTTTCAACGTTGTCAAATTCAGCATGCCAGTAAGTATTTAGACTTGTCTTGAAGTGACATCCTTTGAATCTTTGCTTTCATGGTCAGAAAGTATTTTGTGGTCAATGTTGACCATTTTTGTTATTTTTGCATGTTTTGCTTAAAAACTAAGAATTTCGGAGTTAGACCACTCTTGCACTACTTTCTCAGAGGTGGAACTTACAATCTTGTGGCCCATTATTGAATGAGTAGATTTTACCTTTAGCATGAAAAATATGGGTCTAACTCGGAGTTAGACCACTATTGTTCTGAGGGGCTCAAATAGCCCACGTTATTGGGAGGCCACGCCTCCAGCCATCCAGCTCACCAGTCTACGAAGACCTAGACCGCACTTCTCCCATTATTTAATTATTACTTGCATCTGTTGTTAATTCCCACTGAGTGGTAGCAGTGGTGTATATAAGTTCGAGCTTTGCACAGTATCTTCATGAATTCCCGTAGCGCCACACATTAACAGTGCTGTAAGTCTGTTTTGACTTATTTCCATTTTTTGCAGACCTAACTCTAAACTGAGTGCTGTCGTTGTTTAAAGCAGCACTTTATTTTTAAAGTAACATTGTTTCCTTTTTGTTTTGTATAATACATAGGAACTAGAAGTGTGCACCAGTTCTAGTTTTCCTCTTTGTTACTCATAGTATTTGGAACCTCTATTCCTTTTGTTTTGTCTGCAAGGCCTGCGCCCACTGCCTCGCAGTTGGGCATAATAAATATACCAAGTCCATCCTTGCACCTGAGTCCGGTCCTCAACTTCCTGTGCTCTGTGGAACACCTTGTGCAGGTGACACAGATCTGTTACATTTATCAATGTTTTCTCACCAGGAATGTGAACAAGGCAAAATTTTGATATTATAAAGTGGCTGAAAATGGACAAAGCTAATTTTTGAAAATTTACGCCCTCAGGTTGTAAGGCACGGTGCCCCAGGATGGGGTGGGGGCACCGAGTAAGTGAAAGAAAAGAGGAGGACCCAAGTGCTGGGACGTGAGGTTTATTAACTAAACAAAGTGCAAATAGAAAGAACACTAACATAATAATAACACTATAGAATAGCACTAAAGGAGGGAATAAAACTAAAGAACAGATGGGGGGTGCTCAAAACTAAAATGTGGGTAGGGAAGGTAATTAACAAAATTAAAGCCGGGTGTGAATATGAACAGAGAGAAAGCAGGGGATAATTAGTTATTGAGGAAAGGCAGGTGGCTGTGGAACCAGGAATGCTAAGGAGGGGAAGGGCATTACACTTGTACATATTTGGCATTTACTGGAAATGCATAAGAGCAACAAAAGACTCATTTTGCTATCACTGGTCACAAATGTCAAAATCTCAAAAAACCCTGAAGATGGTCACCCGCAACCAAAAGCTTGGTGAATAAAGAAGCCGGTAGGAAACTCATTGTGTTCATCAATTTACTCATTTTAGGGGATTTTGCTATGAATGTTTCCTAAACGAAAGTGAAATGAATATATAAATTTTAAATCAGGTCAGTTGACAGGCCAGTCGTGCGCATGTCAGATTTTTGGTCCTCGTTGGTTCTTCAACTGTGACTGGGGCCAGGGGAAGCTGAAGCACTGTACTGTGAGTTATGAGACATTTGGCTGGATCTGAGCAGATCATTTTCTGTAGGCCTTGAAATTAATTGTGCTGCTGTGACTCAAGCGCAAGGCGGCACCAAGTTTCAGGGGGTACTTTTCTGTTGGAGACTAAAAATCCCTCATCAAGAAAAAATAGTTTTTTTAACAAAGGTGCCTGAGTTATTATTTCCCCTGCATTTAAAACAGCTGCAGCTTTGAGCCTCTGGTGGGACTTGGGAGTTATGGGGACCTTTGCCATTGAGCAAGGCTCTTAACCTGAAACTCCTCCACACGCTTCACCCCTGCATCTCTCTATCCCTCCTCACTCTCTGCTGTTCCCTCGGACATCCCTCCCGGGACATCCTTAAAAAAGAGAAACATTCTGAATGGAACTTCCCCAGTCAAATAAAGGTCATGAAAACTTAATACAACCTAATTTTGCCAATTAAACATAAAACTGTATGAAGTTTCCTCCTAAATTTTATCGCAATGTTCCAACAAAACAAAAAAAATGGGACGCAGTTTAAAATGAAAGATAAAACAAAATGCAGTGCTTTGCATATCAATTAAACTTTGTATTTGGTTGAAAATAATTGTTGTCAAATGAAGAGGTGACGCAACACAGTGATAAACATAGCCCTGTGCTTAAGTTTTTTTAAACCTGTAGCAGGCATCAAATTCAAAATGACCATATATTTTTCAAAAAATTAACTTTCTCAGTTTTAAAATCTGATATGTGGTCTTTTTTTACTATTTTAAACCAAATAGAGTTCAAATTATTTGAAAATCATTGCATTCTGTTTTAAGTTACATTTACTCAGTGTCTCAGCTTTTTTGGAAATGAGGTTGTATGTGACATTGTCATACAGCGTGAACAAATAGCTTTTTCTGACTTTGAACCTATGTATGGGAAAATCTATCTGAAAAATTCAAGTTTAAGGGGTAAATATTTTCTGGAGTCTGCATGCTAATTATTTTATATATTTTATTTATGTGTGCATACACATAGACATGGAATTCCAGATTTCTTTATCCTTATGGGGAGATTTTCAGGTCCCCATGTGGAAATTGAGCAATTTAAGGGTTAGAGGTTAATGTTAGGGTTGGCATAAGACTATGGTTGGGGTTAGGATTAGAGACGTACTCTTTAGGGTTAAGGTCAGGGGAGGGGGGTAGAATGAATGCAATGTCTATGAGATGTCTCCACAAAACATAAAAACCAGATATAGTGTGTATGTGCGTGCATGCATGCGTGTGTGCACGTGTGTGTGCATCTGTGCCTGTGTGTGTATGTGTGTGTGCGTATGTGTGTTCGTGTCTGTGCGCATGTGCCCGTGTCTGTGCATGTGAGTGTCTGTGTGTCAGGGCACATGTGCATGTATGTGTGTGAGTGTGCGTACATATATGTGAGTGTGTGAGTGTATGCATGTGTGTGTGCGCAAGTGAGCATGTGTGCATCTGACCTGCTGCCTGTGAGACTCCTGCAGCTGTCTCAGCTCCTCCTGCAGTCGCTCACACTCGGCCTTCAGCTCCTCCTCTCTCTGACAGGCCCCCCGAGCCTCGTGCCGAGCCCCTTCCAGCTCCGCCTCCAGACGCTGCAGCTTCAGGTCTGACAGGGCATCCAGACTGCGCGAACTCTGCAGGGTCAGCGCCGGGCAGTCCAGCACTGTGGCCAAAACAATCCGTTAACAACAGGATTCTATATAAAACATCATCAGAGAAGTTGTGGGAGTAGAGCGAAGACAAATTTAGAGTTACTCCATACAACACCAGAAGTTTCCATAACAACTCAATAACCTCATTCCCCTGGGTGCATGAGAGATAAAGTAAAAGCAATTCAATCACATTGGGAGTGTGAAATATATTTAAATATGATATATTTAAACTTGGGCTGGGACTTTAACACGTTAATTTCGACTAATTAATTACAGGAATCGCACCTTTCTCAGTTCCCTCATTTCTGGAACACCGGTAACACTGATGCACATACTCTAGCCTGTAGATGACGGATATATACCAAAAGTCTTAAGAGTTAATGCACACAAAAATGGAGCAAGAGGTGGGTTCTGGGGTTTGTTTTAAAATTTTGGGCTGCATCCAAATGCCTGCACTTCACCGCACTGGCAGACTCGCGGACCTTGCGGGCGCGTTCACGGCAAGTCCGGGAGTGCTGAGGGCTGTCCAAATCCCCAATTGATCCTGTCCACAACGGACTTCCAGAGAGTCCGCTTGGGGTGCAGACTTCACTAGTGTAATTACCTGCAATTCATTGCAACACAGACGTGACGTTTTGATTTTTCCAAATTGCTGACAGAAAAAAAGCACATTCAGACAGAAAACCACATAAACTTATTATAAATTTATAATAATGAAACGTTACTTGAATAACGTAGGTCAGATATATAGGCTGTGGAGGTAATCAGTACTACGCATTCGCACGAGAACGAGTGAAACAGACTCAAAGTCTGTTTATCACCTCCTTTTACAATGCTGCAGACTCCCGCTCTTGCAGACTTTTCGTGATGGCGAAGAGGACGTCACATTACGTGCGCCTGAAGTCCGTGAGGCTCAGTCCGCAAGTGCAGGGGGTGGAGATTTGGATTCAGCCTTAGTCGAATTGAGAGAGAAAAGCGGGTTTTTAGAATTTCGTCTATCCGTGACTATAAATTTTGGTTAAATACACCGGCCCGAAAAACTCGCTTTTCATTGCTTCAAAATCAGGATTTACCACCTCGAAACATGATATTTCAAATATATCCAATCATTTTTTTGGCGTCTAAAACAAGCGCCTTAGAAATTGCCCACGAACCCAGCCCAATTCTGTCAAATTTACTTGGTGAGTGACCGTTACTTGACCCTTTTGTTTTGAAGAGCAGTGCGAAATTCCCAATAAAACACTTTAGCAATACTATGAAATACAAAGATAATAGTTGGATTTGACTTATTTTCCGAGAGTGGTCTAGCTGCGGTTTTTAAATTCACTGTCAACTGAGCAGCTGTGTGATCTATGTGAGCGCATGCATCAGCCTCACGCACTGGCATGTCTGTTGGTGACTATCCCAGTGTCTAGTGCCTCTGTCAAGCGGCCTTTTTCAGCCCGTAAAACGCATTAAAACTAACTCACGAAAAGCGACTGGACAGGTTTGAAAGTCAGCACTGGCCTCTGTGGCAATCCTGAAGCAACTTTTATTGGAGCTTGAATGGATTGACACGCTGTACGACCGCGTCATTGATTATTTTTTCAAGAAAGAAAGGAGGATAGATTTCATTTTCAAATAACAAGCAATATTTTATATGTGTTAAGTTTTGAATGTTGTTTTAAATCGTTGCTGCTGGTATGTGAATGATGTCCCTGGCTGTACCCTTGTATATTAAGGCACGTGCGTGTTTATGCGTAGCAGCTCGGCTGGGGGGGGGGGATTTACATAATTTAGTTTAGGTTAATTGCGGGAGGGTTACTGAAGGCCTCAGTGTAAAATGCACGGCCCGCCACTGGGACAGGTGGGCCTCCAGGAGAGGTTTGGGAAGCACTGCTCTAAATCTAAAAAAAAAAAAAACTACAGAATACCGAATCTAAAAAACATTCATTTTTTTGTTGCTGTTCACCGATTAATAACATAGTAATCAAAGCCACCAATAATAAGTGTGACCACCCCAACAATGCACCCAGAAAGCACAGCATTCACAATACTATCAAAGCAGGTGCTTAATAGCACACTGCTGTATTACGACCTTTCTCATGTTCGCCAGTCAGCCAAATCCAACTACACTCACAAGGCTTGAGTTCATCCATTTCCAAAATTTGCAGCACATCAAGATTCTATTTATATAAAAAGCTGCACCCGCACCTCTCTTATTGGATTCATCATTCCTCATACGCACTCAACCTTCTGTTTTATTTTAAACCCAGTCCTCTCCCCCAAGCCATGTTTCCCCCTGCTTTGTCTTAGCTCCCAATATTCCACTCAAATTCAAATAATTTATCATTAACTTTTCTTGCATTCAGACAAGTATATTGCATTTTATTGTTACTCAACATCCTCCCCCGTTCCCTCAATGCCCATTGTTCTGAGCGACTCGCAATATTTTTTGCTTTTGACAGATCTTAGTGTTCTTACACTTGTAAGCAGCCCGGCCAGCTTCCATCTAGGCAGTCTGCACTCACCAACTCTTTTCACTTCCTCAAAACCCAGCCCCTGACTTCCCTAGTTTAAATTAACCTTTGTTACCGTATACCGTACATACCCTTTTCCTATATCAGGTATACAGCCATATGGTAAACCTCCAGATAAGGTTTTACCTTCTTCCTGTTGCCACTGCTGCAGCATCCTGAAATTTAGTGTTGTTAATAGGCAAAATGAATTAATTCTGTTCGCACCAGGTCTTTGAGAAGGGAAATGGCAGGATGTGCGTAGGCTTTTGATTAAGATGCGTGCAAAAAAAAAAAAAATCAAACAACCTTGGGCCCGCCTGCATTGTGGAATTGCGGACAAATAACAGAAAGTTTGACTCCTTCCAACATTTTTAAAAGTTGAAAGATTCACTTGTCAGGCAAACAGGAACTCGTACTTGAAAGGGAAAAGCAATATTTTCAGCCACATTTGTTAGGAAAGTATTTTAGCAGAGTTCCTTGAGTAGGTTTTTTCATTCTTTAATTTAAAACAGTCATTTATTTGGGGAAAATGAACTTTAGAAAAACTAATTAAACTGACTAAGCTGCACCTGAGGTATCTATTACGGAATAATATTGATGCTGCCTAATGGTCTGTCACAACACAATAAAGGATGTCTAATTCAGGCAAAAACAAACTTAAAAGAATTTTTAAAAATGACCGTGGGTGGAGGAAACTGCAGAAAAATTTCTGTCTTTCTGACGTCAGTACCTTGAAAATGTGCATTAAGGGAGATTTAACAATTGAAAGTTGAACTGATTATTTTTAGTATGGATTCTGGGGGCACCTATCCAGACTTATTGAGCAGCTAGGTGCTACCACCTGGTGGTCATACTCTGCAACAGCTGTGAAATCCTCAAAGGTAAGGCTGCCATCTACACTCTGGTTTACAACTGAGTTTCCAATTCAGTTTGCTGTGCGCTACTTTATCCATTAAGTATGAGAAGAGGAACTGCATTGAAGACATGACACAAGTAAAACCAGGTCCCAAGTGTGGCACATTTGCAATGTTTTTGAACCTCTTCAGTTAAAACAGAGATCCTGCTGTATTTAAAGAAAAAGAACAGTTACCAGAAATTAAGATATCAATCTTGATTCTTTTTTCAGCTCTCACTTGAATGACTGGAGTACTATAAATTGGGTACTTGATTTTCCCTTCCCTTGCTCTGAACAGAAGAATGCCCTCATATAACTCCAGCTGACAGAAGCTGAAAAATGCACACATGATACTTCTGCAGGGAAGGTGAGACAGCAAGAGCTGATCAGTTACTATTGAAGAGAAATTGTGCATCATCTGCCCCTGGAACTGGGGAGTCAATGAATGATGTAACCCCACAGTAAACAGGACAGAGTAACATATTACATAATTTAATATAAGACAAAAAGAACACGAGGAAACACAAAATCCAGTTTTTATACAAAAGGTATGTTAATTTCATTTATTGAAGGAAATGGCCATATCACCCGAGAGCTGCACGCTAACACCTACTCTGTCTCCCATATAAAAGAAGTAATTGCCACCCAAAACTAGATGAAACTTTTTGCTGTCATTACTACAATAACTACATTGTGCTCAGCACTACTGCCTTGGGGTGCCCTGGAGCAGTGATGTCATCAACCGTGACTTTTGACCTCGAAAAATGTGGGTGAATTTTAGAGCTTGCCCTCAAATAGGCTTCTAGAGACACCAAATATGCATCGCCTGTTTAAATTTGATGGCTGTCCCTACAACGGGTTACTAGCTAGAGCAGTGCTAATCGATGAGAAGACAGACACACAGCCGCACTTTCTGATGGCCATGTTGAAAATCTAATCAACAATGGCCGTGTTAGAAATATACAGTACTTGTCCATTACATGTTGGGTACTGCACCAGTGTATACAAGATACTTCATGCTGCATTTCATAGTAGTATACAGTGTATTAGACATTACATGACAATAGCCATGTCCTGTACTGCGCAGTCACATGACTTCCAGTTCATTAAAATCACCAGGGTCTCTCATATTACAAGGGGTTCAATAATTACAGCTTCGTCCTTAACACTGGTGGGAATAATAATATACCTGGTGATTTTTTGCCGAGTGTATTGTCAGGCCGAGTGTATGCAGGAAAATCAGGCCCAAGACCTCTTAAGGGCATCGTTATTATGTGCAACCTTTTTTCCAGGTATAAAAGCTAAGCTAATCTGGAATGGGGATGGGGGTTTGATAATTGCCATTTGACTCTTTTCCAAGTCAAGTAACCCAACCCCCAACAATCTATGACAAATGGTTTAACCGTAATGAAGGATCAAATATCAGCCAGCCATCAGAAAAGGGGGCAGTGCTACTCCAGATTACAAATTAACCTTTCCTTAGTCCGACAATACAATCCTCAAATCAATGACAAATGGTTCAAAAGTAATGAAGGATAAAAGCAAAGCTAATCAGGTGTGGGGGCAGGGCTTTGAAAATGAATATGTGACCCTTTCCTAGGTCCAACATCCAAAACCCAGGAGGCGGGATTCAACAATTAACATGTGACCCCTCCCAAAATTCTACAACCCAGCCCCCAACTTTCTATTACTAACAGTTTAATAGTTACCAAGGATCAAATATCAACCAATAAGGAAAGAGGGCAGGGTTTTTTAAAGTTTGACCCTTTCTAGAGTCTGGCAACCAAACGCCAAGCAGGGTTTCAACAATTAACATGTGATTCTTTCCTGAATCCAACAACCAAGCCCCCAGCTATCAATGACAAATTGTTCACTTGTTATGAAGAATAAAACATCAACAAATTAGGAAAGGGGGCAGGGTTTGACCATTTTAACATATTTTTTTTTTCCAAGAACCCAATCTCCAGCTCTCTATGGCAAATGGTTCAAAAGTTAACAAAATATCAAGGCTCGTCCATTTGGGTAATTTGAGTCTTGAAAGCATGAGAAGGATGCTCCGAGTGTCTGTGCTTATGTTTATGGTAGGAAGACAGAGATATCAACATCCATCCTTAGGGAAGGTCTTAACTGGGAGGCAAGTTTGAAGGCCCAAGCTGGAAAGGTATTAGACTTGGTAAATTAATGTCGCTTAATGGAGGATGGAGTAATGAAAAAAGAAAGAGAGGTGCAGGGCTACAGAAAGATCAAGAACCAATCTTTTGGGATTATCTGAAACTATGGGGAAAGTCTGGAGCCATCAAATTGTGGGAGTATGAGGACTTCTGAAACTGAATGGAAATCTATTGAGCTGAAAAAGAAGAGATGAGACAGGAGAGATGGAAGTGAAGAATCATCAAGAAAACTTGAAAAATGACAATTCTGACCCAACCACTGAAAATGAATGGTGAGAGCATTTATTATAAATGCTCCATCATAAGTACATGGGGACAAGACAGATGTGCAGTCACTTTGATCTTTGACCCACCTAAATGTAATCAGTTCATCCTAAATCCAAGCTGACTTTTGTGGCAAATTTGAAAAATTGCCCTCCATGTGATTCCAGAGCAAGCGCATTCACGACAATGAATTGAACATGAATTCACAGCCACCTTGACCGTAGACCTAAGATCACCAAAATCATCTGTGCCAAGTTTGAAAAAATTCACGCCATGCATTCCGGAGATAAATTGGGACGGACGGATGGACGTGTGGGCGGATAGACAATCTGAAAACATAATGCCTCCGCCCACAGCTGTCGCTGGTGTGGAGGCAGTAAAGTAAGATTATAAGTCTCGTAATGGGACTAAAGCACTTGGTGTGACTGAAATGTGTGCAGTGATGTGCACTGGCGAACTCACTGTGGGAGACCTCCGGGCTGGCATGGAGCTGCAGATACTGCATGTCCTTGCTGTGGAGTTGGGTGTTCAGCTTCTGCAGGGAGCTGTCCCTCTGCCGCAACACCGCTTCCAGGTTTCGGATCCGTTCCATGTGCTTCTCCGCAAGAGTGGTCTAGCAGTGTCATGTCACGGGCACAAACAGAGAATAGCCACAACTCCATGAGAATTTTGGGATGATAGTTAAAGTACGTTAATCAGAAAGGAGGATACTCCACAGCAAAACAAGATTTTGACCATTTAGGTGATCATTGAGACTGAATAATTCAATAAGTGTGGCAGATGAAATTAATTTTTGCATGGTAAAACTACAGTGTAGTAACTGTAGTGAAAATTTTTGTAGGGCTTCACAAAACAATGTTGAGATCACATAACACATTTTACAAACTTGGTCACTGAAACATGGAAGCTTCCCAATCCTGATAAGCTTATGTAAAGAAACCAGGCATTGTGTGTTCGTCCACGGTAAAGTAAAATGGAGCAAGAAAGAATGCAGTAAGTCCAATAGTAATGTTGACATGTCGTTACTGAATTCTACAGTGTACAATGCCACATTCTTAGTAAGCTGCAGTACGTCTTTCAGGAAAAGCTGCTGGTCCTCACCATTTTGTCAAGGTCCCTCTGCAGGTTACTCTTCTCCATATGGATCTTCTCATAAGCCTGGATCACATCTTCTAGTTGCTCCTCACGTTCCTTACTCTTTTGGAGCTAATAGTTGAAGCAGAATTGGAAGGTTAAGTTAAGATGACTTTGGCTCATTTGCTTTCGCCTCAAACCAAACAAGATAAATGACTTAATTTAAGGAATAGTTTTTGTTTTTTTTTTTTGAGTGGGGTTGCATGAGGTACTTATCCCAAGTCACTGTATTCTCTGCAGTAGATGGCAGATAGCAAGTTCCCAGTTTGCGAGAGCAGAGCGTAGTGCCAGCATAGAAGCAGAGCAGTGCACTACTGCAGACGGGATCAGCAGCAAAATATTATGTTAGCTACCTTAAAGAGGGCCAATATGAAATAAATCAATTTCCACTTCAGTGCATTTTATTATTTAATATTTTCAATGTTTTACCTTGCTGTGAGACAACCCTTTCCTTTAGCACTCATGTTATATTTTCTCAACCGTAGATGCAACTTCCATGCTACTACTCGGTTGAAAAATGTTGAACTGGGCGCCCCAGTGGCTCATTGGTCTAAGCGCGCATACTATAAAGGCTGTGTCTTTCCCGCAGCGACCTGGGTTCAATTCCGGCTTAGGTCATTTGCTGCATGTCTTCCCCCAATCTTCTCCCCAACATTCCTGTCTCTCTACTCTGTATAACTGCCAAATAAAGGAAAAATTCCCAAAAAATGTTGAACCAAAATAAAAGGGCATTGAAAAGGTAAAGCTCAGAAAATATTCAAAGTATAATGTAGATTTTGGTTGCCCTTAGTTTTATAGGTTAACATTTTGGTGCTGTCCATGTCCACAGCAGTGCATTGCTCAGCTTCCGGGCCAGCACTGCTACAAACTGAGAGCTCGCTGACCACTGTCTACTGCAGGTAATGCACTGACTAGGGAAAATTGACTCATACAGCCCCACTTCAAAAAACCCAAACTATCTCTTGAAAGAAATAGCATCTTCCACACTTCATACAAAACAGTATTCCTCTGTTGTAACCTCTAACCCTGTAGTTAACCCTGTAACTGTAGAACTAAAGCTGAATCACCATGCTCAGTCAATATTTGCAATGACCAGCTATCCTATGTAAAACATCAACCCTCGGTATTGGTACCATTCCTGAACCAATCTCAATTTCATTTTTTTAGGATGAAAACAATCGCCATTTACTTTCCAAATGCTGATTTTGGTATGTACAGTGATGGTATTACTATGTAGTCGGTATCCCCAAAAATTGGAGTAAAAAATTAAGGGCTCCATTGTTGAGCTTGAGCAAACAGAAACGCATGTGGTGGTAAGGCAAAGCCTGTCCTGAGCCAAGTGGCTCATTAGGCCGGTGCTGAACCCCAGTTTTAGTAGCATGAAGCAACTAGGGGTACGAGTGCTACTTCCCGTGGATTGGATGCTGGTCCATCGTAGGTTACCCCACAGCTCCTTGTTAGGTTTCCCTTACTATTTGCCATTGCTCAATTATACCCCTGGGTTGAGAGAGGCACTACGGAAGTGAAGTGTTTTTATCCCAAGAACACACCACAAACACCATGGCACGGACATGAACTCATGACCTTTCAATCCCAAGTCAAGCATACATTACCGAGTATTTTTGCACTGTACCATAAATTCAATTGCAACACTGGGTTGAACCAGTTCTCAATGGTAGTTCTATGGGAATGAATCCCGGCCCACAAAGCTGTTTGCTCTCGTATTGTTCATATCACTTTCTTTCTCGTCTTTGCTTTCACTTTTGTTTTGTAGGCAACCCTACAAATACTGACTATGAAATGGCGGTTGGGTCAAATGGGAAGGAGGGGGTAAAGGGGTATATTAACACATGATTTTTTTATGTATGTAGAGTGGGGGTAAATACAAATAATTAAGCTCAGTCTCGCCCTTGTTTTGAGACCATAAGGGGGTTTGAATACATTTTAAATGGTTCACATTGATGCTAAATACATTGGCACGTTTTCATTTTCCTTTCTGCCTCACATCATTGAACCGCTCCCTGCACTGGAATGCAGTTCTTAGAGAACTTAAGGCGGTGTTTGTGATGCAAGCTAGGTGCTTGCTCTTGACCTGACATAATTGCCACCATTTCTATGGTGTTAATACACTCGTCTTAAAGGGAATAACAGCGGCTGATCTGATTAACCCTAATAGAACCAAACCCCCACCACACCCATAGGTAGTCAATTGTTCTTCGATCAACCCTTTTGACAACAAATCCAATCGAAGCTCCGCTGCCTGGGATTAATTTATGTGAAGCAATCATTTAGTAAAACAGCATTTTGATTAAAAGGAGGCCTGTGTAAGTCAAAGGGGCTGATGTACTAACAAGTTAGCGCCTGTTTTAAACGTAATTTCTTCGCAATGTGCGCATAAAATCATTGCGTGGTATGTGCGAACACACCGTACAAGACTGAAAGCGCAATCTGCTTTCTTGTGAAGCACAGAATGGCAAGATGCGGTTTTCTAGCTCATGCATATGCATTCGTGGGAGGGTCGAGGTTGAAGTAGGAGGTTTGCGCAGAAAATGGGAGGAGATGCGCATTTAACGACTAATTATGTATTCCCTGGTATGTACTTAAAATGTAGGTGAGAGCGGACACCTGTTTTGTGGTGGAAATTGTACACCCCATAAAAGTAGGTGTAATCCAGGAAGTGCGTTTGGTTTGGTTGTGCGGGGTAGACTTCCAGTGAGAATGGCAACAGTTATCTGAGCGAGACGAAGACACCAGATAGTGAGACGTGCTGAGAGGATTTTTGCCACAAGAATTACCCTTTTTCAGCAGAGTGAACAGGAAATCATCAAGCGTTACAGATTAAGCAGTCACCCAATAATAATGCAATTATTGGAAGAAATCAGAGATGACATCGAACTGCAGACTCAGCGTTCACGCTCCATACCAGCAGTTGTCAAACTCCTTTCCAAGTTGCAATTCCTGCGCTTTTGTTGCGGTCACACATTACGTTTATGGGCGGTAAAATGGGCTGATTACGCAAGTGGCCACTGTCTTGATACATACCGTGCACAGCGCGCGCATTACGCATTACGCTGCGGTCGCAAACGTACGTACATCAGGCGCAAAATCTTCGAAAATTGCACAGCGCCAAATTTATTCATTGACACACCCTCAAATGCATAATTCAACCCATTGAGCCGCAAATGCATTTATGGCAGCGTACAAAAATATGAAACTGGGCATAGGAAATGAATATTGCATTACGAGGAAACAAAATCATAAATAACTTGACCGCCACGTTTTTCTTTTTGTCAAAGTACAAGAATAAAGTCCAAGGAGTCCTTGTCCAGATACGGTAACACAATTATACACAATCACCAAATAATGTAATTCCTGTATTTTCTATATTCGCCTCGTGATGCTTGTGCTGATTAAAAAAAAATTCAAAGCATACAAATGATCTATCTTCAGGTTCAAAATTGGCAAATTTGACTGGATTGCTGACAAAAATTATTATGGAACCAAACAGCAAGTCTTAATGACATGCGACACAGTTGAAACGCAGGTTTAAATGATGACATATGGGGATTTTGATTTTATGTTCTGGCGTTTATTAAGCTACTGCAAAACATCGTAGCCAGTCAGAAAAGACTGAAAGTGAATTTGATCAGCCCTAACGAGAAGATGAGCCTGAGCTCCTTCTATGATCGTTTGACAACTGCTACGGCTCTAAGATGTGTCTCGCAAACAACAGGGAGAGTAATTTGTTGACAACTGTAGAACAATTATGGATCCTCTGAGTGAACACTGCTCCCCAAAACCAGAGTGTGTAAGTCGCAAATAAGAACCACTGTCGAACAAATTACTGAGGTTCAAACAACGTTGTTAATGATACAATGCAGTGTTTTGACTGTAAAAAATATTACCAAGCATTAGCTCTGCAAGCAATGAGTTGTGTCAAGATCTAAGTAAAACATAACAATTCATTGCATGAAGTGTTTCACTTTGTTTCCAAATTTCACAACTTTTTGGTAGCATTGTTTGGCTTTACTGATTTTCAGATGAAAAACTTGTCAATCATCACACTTTAGTTTTGTTACTTGTGATAAATGAGTTGCCAGCGACAGCAGCCTTGCTCTTTTAAACTGGCAACGCTTAAAATTGGACAATGCTCTGCGCATGCTACTGCTAGCAGAATAAGTGATGGACGGACTTGTCGATGAAATGATTGGCCTTCCTGGGGTAAATTGAGGGGAGAAAATACCAACTGATGTGGTTAAGCCCCCTTACGCCCCCTTGTGGCACCGAGCCTTACTGGATGTCAGTAAATTTTGCAAGGACATAAAGCACGATGTATTTAAAAGTAGCCTGTTTGCCCTATTTGGGACCTCCTACATTGGGTCTCTTTTAGCAGCGTATGTTAGTTAGCCTACCAATAATACAGTGATGAAAATCTCTGACTAAAGGATAGACCAGTCATTACAGTGCACACACGGTGCAGAGAATGCACTATACTGCTATGATGCTGGAAAAATATTAATCTAATTTACAAGTTATTACTCATGCACTACGAAGTCTATATAATACACTTGATGGAATTTATACTGATGTTTGAGTCGGGCTTGGATAGAGAAATCTGGCGTAAGTGCTATGGCGACAGAATGGGTTTGACGAGGCTGATGGCTGCTAGCTATGGGACGTGATGCGCATGTGATGCGCTGCAGAAAGTGGGGGATGACGAATGAACG
The DNA here is from genome assembly GCA_029721435.1 of Gymnothorax reevesii. Lineage (NCBI taxonomy): Eukaryota > Metazoa > Chordata > Actinopteri > Anguilliformes > Muraenidae > Gymnothorax > Gymnothorax reevesii. The sequence goes on from CM056582.1 coordinate 57,274,758, forward strand.
GAAGGACAAAGGAGACCTGCAAGGTGAAGCCTCGAGAGTGCAGAAGTGCAGGAGGAGGGAACGACAGAGCAGAAGCAGACTAACAGATGGAGAGCAGGAGGAGGAGAAGGAGAGAGAAGCGGATGACTAAGTGGGATGACAGCACACGTATTGCGTGAATGGAGTGGGCTGGAAGGCAGCCATAGTATTTCGCTGGAATCAGTCAGGCATGGAATGTCTCACAACACCATGACTAAGAGAAGCAGCGGTTGGTTGCTCGGGAAGGAGAGAGAATCGTTACTATAGCATATTGCAAGGTACAGCAGATCACTCATGTAAAAAGCTTCCACGATCCTGAACGTATCGCCGGTGATTTACCTGGTCAATGTTTAAACAGTCTCTTAATCTCTTCGTCAAAGTTACCTATTCCCCCCCTCCCCCATTTGCCGTCCCTTTCCCTTACCTCGCATCAGTGGCGTAGCCTGAAATGAAAATAGGGTGAGCACAGAAAATCCAAACACAATTATAAATATTGACCTTTTCTCAATCATTTTCCTTTATTTAGACGTTTTCCAACAATAAGAATAATACATCAGCATATAAAGACGCAGCTTCTTCCTAAAGCAATCTAAAGGCGACTAAATAAAAGGCTAAATTCAGTTCAGCAAAAAGAATTTAGTCATAAGTAGGCCTGTGCTTTACAAAAGGTGATTTGCACTCAGACTTTTGTGCGTCAGACGATTCAACCAGGGCCTCGTGGTTGTTTAACTTGTTTAAATTAAACCGAAGACAAAGATTTGAAACAACTTTACACAATTTTGAATAAGACTGATTGAAATGCAATTACATTGCGAGCCCGAACAAATGATTGTTGTCTTATCTTAACACAGAGAACAAGCAACACCTGATCGTGTGCAACTTTTTCTGGTGTGAATGTATTGTTAATATGGAAAAAAAAAGATTGCAAATAAATCAGCACTAATAATGGAGTTGTAGGGATGTTTGGTCATACTTTAGATGAAGTGTTGCTCATAAAGGCTTTATACAGTATGTATAATGTCTTCATAAATCATACATAAGCAAATATTATGCTTTGTAAAGGGTGAAATAACGCATCCTTATTCAGCATGTGATGCCAGATGTGATATAACTGACAATGTCACTTAGCTAGTGGCTAAATGCTATAAAGGGTGACATTGTCAGCTAAGAAATTGTCATTGTCACATTTGGCATGACATGCTGAATTAGGATGTGTTATTTCACCCATAACAAAGCATGATATTTGCTTCTGCATGATTTATGAAGACATTATGTCTCATTTATGAAGGCATTATACATGCTGTATAAAGCATTTATGAGCAACACTGCATCTAACGTGTGACCGGATGTCCTATGCCCACCCTATTTTCTGCTCTGAGTCTGTCACTGCCTCACGTGCCCTGTTCTCATTCAAACTATTCTTATGTCTTATAGAAAAAGAAAAAAAAAAAAACTATTCTTATGTCTTTCTCGCCCTTCCTTCCCCCCCCCCCCCCCACCCCCCACCCCCCTTGCAGTCTCTCTCTCACCTCGTGTGTCAGGCTGTTGACTCTCTGCTGCAGGCCGTCATTCTCCGACTGCAGCAGGGCCGTCTCCTTGGGCTCAAAGGAGCAGTAGGAATTCCTGTCTTCTCCAAACTCACTGATCATCGGAAACTGCGAAGGTGGGAAAACAGCGGTTTCAGAGTTCTGGCCGCACAATGCAATCTGAATATAATGGCCACAGGGTGTGCCAGCCTTTGTAATAATTTACCAGGTCATCTAATTTAGGAACAGTAAATTACAGCTTCTCAGCTTTCAAATTTAAGCCCGTGAATAAATTACTGCACTGTGAAAAAGTATTTGTCCCCTTACCAGTTTTTTCCATATTTGCATATTTGTCATACTTCATTATTCCAGATAATCTAAGTAATTTTAATGTAAGACAAAGACAATGAGTCTCATGCAAGAAGCCCTTGTACGAACAGATTCGTTCTTAAATGGTTCGTACGAGTGATTTAGGAGAAACTGCCGCATTCACCAATTTTCTTGTATTTTTAATCTTCTCTCAGGCACGAACAAATTTTACGAGTGCTCCAGAGCTCACGTAGGAGTCTTGCGCCATTAGTCTGCTGTTATCCAAACCTAAGTTTTTCACTAAAGGATTGTATTTGTCGTTACTTTGAAGCAATTTTGAGTTTTAAAATCCAATATAAATTACACATCATTATGTATCCTGTTTAACTCTGCAATTTGAATCTGAAATTATATTTTTATTCACATAGCCTGATATCATCGTTAATTTCAATGTATAATTGATGCTTTTGGATAACACTTCAATATCAATATGAACATTTCAAACTGCAAAACGATTAAATAAAATAAAATAAAATAAAATTATGTACTAATTGCAAGTTAATTTGTCTGTGTATATAAGGAGGTAAACACAAGGTGAAACCGGATGCATCATGGCTGACTTGCTTCTTTTGGATGCCATAGCACGTCACGCTCTTGGAAGAGAGCGTGTCTTTAGACAGCGTGAGAATATTTTTGCAGAGACAGATGAGTGGTTGTTGTCACGATTTAGATTACCACGGCCAGTGCTTCTACAAATCTGTAACTTGTTAGAGCCACAATTCCGCAGGCAAACAAGGCGATCAAACCCAATTCCACCACATGTCCTCACCACACTCGGATTCCTCGCCACAGGAACTTTTCAAAGGGAGATAGGAGACAGATCGGGTGTCTCCCAGTCATCTTTGAGTCGTGCGCTCCCCTTGGCCCTCAAAGCCCTCATCACATTATCGCCCAGGTACATCAAATTCCCATACACCGCCGCTGAACAAGTACAAATTAAGAGTAACTTTCATGCCATTGCTGGACTACCCAACGTCATAGGAGCAATAGACTGTACACATGTGCGCATCAGAGCGCCTTCCCCTAATCCATTCCCCTTCCTAAACCACAAGCAGTATCACTCCATCAACATGCAAATTATATCAGACGCAAAATACAACCTGCTAAATGTCGTTGCTCAATGGCCCGGGGGAGCGCACGACTCCTTTGTGCTGCAATTCAATTGGATTTGAGTCAGTTTGATTGGACCATTTCGAAACTTCCATTTTGTTTCCTTTGAGCCATTTAGAGGCGAACTTGCATGCTTCAGATTATTGTCCTGCAGCATAACTCAATTGCACTTGAGATTTAGGTCCCAAACTGATGGCCACACATTCTCCCTCAGGATTTTCTGATAGAGAGCAGAATTCATGGCTCCATCAATTATGGCAAGTTGTCCAGGTCCTGAAGCAGCAAAGCTTTGATCACGACGGTACCACCATCATGTTTGACTGTTGGTATAATGTTCTCATTATGGAATGCAGTGTTAGCTTTACACCAGACAAAATGAGACTCATGGCTTCCAAAAAGTTCCACATTTGGCTGATCAGTCCACAGAATATTTTCCCAAATGTCTTAGGCGTCACCAATATTTTATTTTTTTAGCTAATATAAAACAAGCCTTTGTGTCCTTTTTTGGTTGGTAGGAGTTTTTGCCATGCAGCTCTCACATGGATGCCATTTTTGTTGTCTCTTTCTTGATGTAGAACCATGAACACTGACCATAACTCAGGCAACTGAGGACAGCAGTTCTTTTACAAATTTGAATGTTAGTCTGAGACTGAGTTCTTTTTTGACCTCCTGGATCAATTGATAATGTACAAACTCCAAGATTAATTTTGGTGGGCTGGCCACTCCTGGGAAGGTTCACCACGAATGGCTGTCAGCATGGTGAGCTGGAGTCCCACAGCCTTAACTAGAGCCACCTGGCAATGGCGGATCCCCCCGGCTGTAGGTTGTGCCACCTACAGGTTGTATGGACAGACGGACGGACCGAAAACCCCAAAAGGCACAACTAGACCATAAGGAGAAGCTCCATACCAAATTTGGTGTTTGTAAGTGGTATAGTTTTCGAGTTCTGGTCCGGAAACGATTTTATTACAAACGGATGGACAGATGGACGGACGGACACACTGATCACTATATCCCCCCGCATTATATGCCGGTGGGATAAAAATGGCCAACCCTTCCCAGACTGAGACGTCAGTGACTTTGTTTCTCAACTGTTCTTGAATTTCTTTAGATCGTAACATCATGGGCTGCTTTTTACCAACTTCACATTGCCAGACATGTTCTATTTGAGTGATGTTTAGATTCATCAGGGCTGGCAGTAATCATGCCTCAGTATGTCTATTGAAATTTAATCCAGTTATCCAGTAAATTTGTTTAACTGGTTGATATAGCAAAAAAAGCCACCAATTACTTTTCCATATTGGGCCAGGTGGGGTTGGATGGCTTTTGTCTCTCAATGAATGAAACGATCTTTTAAAGACTACTTTTTGCGTTTACTCAGGCTATTGTTGTCTTGTATAAAAATTAGTTTGATTGAAGTGTGGCAAATATGCAAAAATAGAAGAAATAGGTAAGCGGGCAAATACTTTGTTACAGCACTGTATTCAGGAGCTCAATACTCGGATCACAGAAAATAAAAACAGCCAGCCAAAAGTTCCATTAGTGACACTCATGATGACTATGCAAATACAATATTTTTAGATCTTCCATTAAATGTGGTTTGAGCCATTCACGTATGGAGATTAAAACATTATTTGCCAATTACAGCAGCAGTTCAGAATGGCACACATGCACACAATGTGTTTGGTCTGTTACTCTTCAAAACAGTCATAAGCCTTATCATGTCATGAGACAAAAATGTTTTTTTTTTTTTGACTCCAGCAGCAAAGATTGAGCTGATATCACCGCATTGATTATGTTTTTATTATTCGGCAAAATGCATTTATAAATAAGAATTTAGCTGAAATTTAATAAGAAAAATATTTGTTAGACTTACTAACAGTATCCTTGAGATCCTTCACAAAAATGCAGGCAGCCAACAAAATGATTTAGAAAATGCTTTCAAGTACATGAAAATTGATTAAATGTGGTGTTATTTTGTGAAAATTATGTGTAGTGAGGTCATCAACTCCCAGCCAATATTACGTTTCCTCATTAACCATGTGATCAGTAAATGAGCTCATGCATGACCATAATTCAAAGCCCAGTTCCTCATACATAATGGCTTTAACCACACAATAGACTAGTAATTACATAAACTTGTGTGCACACGCATATGTGCATTTGGTGCTCCCTTAAACTGAATCTGTGGGTTTTGCTTATTCCTATATCATTCAGTACTCTCAGTAGTTGAAAACTGTTGGGAAGTAACTGAATTTGATTAAAATACAGTTGGCTTTTGATTTAATTTCAGTTGGCTCCAAGCATGTAAATTTGGGACCCAAGAGCTAGCACTGTCTAATAAACAGAATCACAAGCCAAACAGCAGAACTGAATCACTCCATTCCCTGACCCCAGAAAGGCTGTTCTGAATATGTCATGCAGGAAACTATAAATTATGAAGTGCATAAAAATATGTCCATATTGATTTAATTCAATGCATCTGTTTCGATTTCACCTTTCAGTTTCCTCTATGCCAGCATGGCCTACCTATATATGCATTTGTACATTGTAAATCTGTATATGTATGCATATACTGTCTATGTTTATGAGCATATTTGTATATATATGGCCGCCCATCCAGCTGAAATTTTTATTATTATTATACGCCCGTCTCAAGACGCGACGTATTATGCCATCACCCCCGTCTGTCCGTCCGTCCGTCTGTCTGTTGCCTGTTAGCAATTTCTTGTCCGGGGCATAACTCCTGAGCCGCTTGAGCTACATTCGTGATACTTCACATACACGTGCACCATCACTAGGCGCTGTGTTGCGCACCATGATTACATTCACCCGGTCAAGGTCAAGCTCACTGGCAAAGGTCAAAGGTCACATGGGGCCCAGATGGGGCTTTTCCGGAGCATAACTTCTCAACCGCTTGAGATACATCCATGATATTTCATACACACGTGTACCATCACTGAGCGTAGTGTCGCGTACCGTGTTTACGGCCCTCCCTCCAAGGTCAAGGTCACTGGCAAAAGTCAAAGGTCACATGGGGCCCAGATGTTGTCTGTCCACTTCCTGATCCATGTTCATGACGGGCGTATTACGCACCGTTGGCGGTGCTCTTGTTGAATTATCATGTCCCCTCTCCTACCATTGCCTCTCTCACCCAACAAGCTCTAGTCCCCAGGAGTCATCATCCTTCAATGTGGCCGAGGTCTCAAACATCTCATTAGAATGTTCATAAGTGAACATTTGCTGCGGATGTAACACTGATGACTGCCAAATGAATCAATCCTAGAATTTCAAGAAAGCAGATATTCTAAAACCTGCATTATAAAGTTTGCAGGTGGCTACAAACATGCCTTTCTCTACACAAAGAGCCTTCAGTCTCCAAAAAAGTTCATACTGTCTGTAGTAACTAATTTACGTTGATGTTCTTATTTTACAAACAGAAAAGGTTTTATCCTACCTTGACATGTTTCGACGGGATACTCCCGTCTTCTTCAGAAACCTTTTCTGTTTGTAAAATAAGAACGTCAACGTAAAGCCTTCAGTCTGTCTATGGTGTAAATACTAAAAAGAAACTAGGCCCCATAACTGTGTTGAAAGACTTTTGATTATGCAACAGACCTTTATTTCATAGATTTTCAGCTTCCGCTTGATGCTGCTGTTTTCCCGCTCGAGTCCAGTGAGCCGGGTCTTGATGTCATGGTAGGCGGTGATGAGAGCAAAGTGGGAGGCAGAGTACATGTCATCTGGGAGGGGAGCGCTTGGCCAGGTCACCCCGCACCCATCTTCCTTCAGCCCTTCGCCTCCGCCCAACAAGCCAAGCTCACCCCCGAACAGAGACTCCATCGCTCAACCTGAGGGCACAGAGTACAACAATCATCGCACTACTGGTAAACTATGATACACTTCAGACTGCTTAAACTTGGTAATGAAAGTTCACCAGCTACCTTACAAATGAAAGGTAACTACATTTCAGGTAAGTCAACGTCAAGATAAACTTTGTTTCAACTCACAATTAGTCAAGACAATGGATAACTTCAAGTTAAACTTTTGAAAACTTGTGAACTTGAATTCAATACCTTGACCTCGTCATGACAAGCAGGGTGAAAGAGAAGATAAGTTCACATAATTTAATGCGGGTTGTCGTGTTTTACAGTATAGAAAGCAGTCTTTGGCTTTTATCCAAAGGGCCTTACAGTTCATTGAAAAAGCATTGACCAGTACGCACTGGAGCAATGAGTGGTGTTTCTCATACCCGTTTTTTAACATTACTTAAGTATAAGGCAACACAATGTGTTAATGGGTGCTGAAGATAGGGAGTTTTAACTCATATAAAATCTGAACAAAAATAACAACCCTAAACCACTCTGGAATATTTAACTTCCTTGAGGATGCTCTGCTGCTCCAACTCTGACAACAGTGGTGATAAATATTTTATGCCCATTTTTCTTGTGCTTGAAAAAATGTCTGCTTCAGTGGGTCTGGTGATTCATGATGCCTCAGCCAATCACAATGCAAGAGGTCGTGGCCGCATCTAACCACCTGGGGAAATATATTGTCACTCTAAAATTAAATTTACAATGGCTTTTCCCTCAAAATATAAAAAGTATTTCCAAATCACTGTGGTCCTCTTGGGCCTCTCTGATTCTGTGAGTCGCCCCAAAATTCAGCGAGGTATGACGTCAACGACAATTTCAATACAGTTTCTCCTTCTGCTGAAAAATGACACCCCGCAGCCTCGTATTGTCAGAACCAAGCAAGCTATTTCAGGTGGGTGTTAAAATACTTGCCACATATGCAGTACGTCAAATGAAACCTTAAAACCCAGCATTTCCAAGCAATCAATCACTGCCATGCTACTCTAGTGAAAGAAGCGTACATGCCTAGAAAAATGGAGAGAAAAAACAATTTAATACAACTGCATGTACGTATAACCTTGTACATCTGCATAAAGGAATCATATACAGCCCAAAATACACAGCCCATTGAAAGATGAATGCAGCAGAATGAAGTGCATAGACTGAGAAGACACACAGACTTCCAGATTGGACTGGTGTTAAAACTGTGATAGATTGTTTTCTTTGTAAATGCAAATACAAATACTTATTTTTTTAATATATAATGGCACACAGCTGTGCATGATTGCAAGCATAATGAAGATTTACCCTCCTGGGACTACAATAATACGAACATCATCAAAAATAATCACTGGCCTCAATTATTTAGCCGCAGCCTCTTGCAAAGTCTTGTGCAGATGGCTGATAATTTATCTCAGATAAAAACCCAACAAACACAGATTGTCCTCAAATTTTATTTCCTTGTAACTTTCCTTTACCCCCCCAAAAAAAAAGACTATCATTATCTTTTTGTTTTTTTATTTTTCTCACTTTGACATCTCCAAGTACCTCAGAAGCTGATGTGTCTATGTGTGTCAGGAGTATTATGCTCACCTGAAACAACTGGAAGAGCGCGATTGGCTCGGAATGTAAATATTGTGCAGATATTTGCATATTGATGCTCACTGCAGGGGTATAGCGTACAAACAATTTTGTTCTGTCGGAATTTAGTATATTACCGCCCATCTGGTCAACAGGAGTCGCCTAAGGGAACCTCTACTTTACGTAAGCCTTCCCAGCAGGCCGTTCTCAATTTGAATCCCTGCAGAGCATTGGCCAATTGCGTGCCACTTCTCAAAAGAGCTGCCAATCACAGCTGGTTGATATGGCCGGGGCTCAAACCCGCGACATGATAGTCGCTACAGTACCTTAAGAGAGTAAGCTATCCAGCAGCAGTCCCAACCCTATGTTTATAATCCTGGAATCATGACACACATACACAAAAAAAAAAAAAAACAGAATAAACTGCAATACAACAGCTTCACACAGATGGGGACAGGGACAGATTCGAAGTTTCGTTTCAAGAAATGGCACGTAAGACAGACTCACACCGAATACAAGTGAAGTGGAATATCTCATCATTTTATATATTAGCATTTGCATTCGCGCTATACACAGCAATGGCCCTATGCAAATAGCTTATCTTCACTTCTGCAGTTCGACGGCAGCTGGAGCGAGAGGAAGATGGCAGTCCAAGAGTTCCCTGTCCCGTCGCTCAAATACAGTCTGACGCATGCGCAATTTGGAGCGCAGTACTCACGGCTTTGGGGTATATTTTACCCCATTTTTCCATGTAACAGTTGTTACTGCTAACAAATAGGTAGTATGTGTAAAATTTTACCCATTACTTTATAATTCCTTGGCTGACTAAAATAATCAAGTAAATTCTATACAATTTGCATAGATTATATTTACCACTCTCCAAAATCACTTTTTTCAGTGCACCGTATCAATCTTCACCCTGAAGCTTGAACCACAGATTGACTTGGCTGCAATTAAAGAGCCGAGAGCAATATTACTCCAGTCACAATTTCACACACTTTGAGGTAAGGATAGGGAAGCATCTTTTATAATTACCTAAGTTGATTTAAATCTCAAAATGGGAATTATATGACTTTAGTACTTTCAGCACTATGGATCAATTCGATATTCAGACCTTTTTTCCCCAAAGAGGACACATTGTGACTTATGGGGACCTATAGCTAAGCAAATGCCAATTTTGGTTCAAAATTTTAGTTTTGAGGTAAGAACATGAAGTGGTCCTACAATAAGTCTACTTTCAGGACATATATTCACTTTCTGCCTAACTTGCTCTAAAATTGCTCTGAATTTACTTTTACACAAAAAACCACTTTAAAACCTTGACAAAATTTATGGCAAAAAAAAAAACAAAAACCCAGATCTCTCAGCAACTGTACATCCAATTAACTTCATATTTGGCAGTTTTGTTCAATTTGTGATGATAAATGTCTGTACAGAGCTCTTTTTGCAATATGTACCTCTGAATATGAGTAAATCAAAATATGCATATTTAATTAACTGTTTTCCGCCAAAATTGATTTAGGGGGGTCAAAATCAATACTAGAACATACAACCCCAATTCCGAAATTGTTGACACAAAGTGCAAATTGTGAATAAAATCAAAATGCAATCACTTTCAGATCACATGAGCCAATATGTTTTTTTATAATAGAACATAGATAACATTTCAAATGTTAAAACTTAGACATTTTACATTTTTATCCACAAAATTCGCTCATTTCAAATTTTCTGGCTGCAACAAATCTCAAAAAAAGTTGGTACACAGGCAAAAAAGAGCTGAAAAAGCGATTAATATACAAGAGAATCGGCTGAAAGAACATTTAGCATGTAAATAAGTTAACTGGCATCAGGTATATAACATGAGTGGCTATAAAAGAGGTGACTTAGAGAGGCTGAGTCTCTCAGAAGTAAAGATGGCCAGAGGCTCTCTAACCTGTGAAGGCTTGCGTAATAAAATTGTGGAATATTTTAAAAACAATGTTCCTCAACATCAAATTGCAAGGGCTTTGAGGGTCTCCTCATCGACAGTGCATAACATCATCAAAAGATTCAGAGAAACTGGAAAAATCTCTGTGCGTAAGGGACAAGGCCGAAGACCTTAACTGGATGACAGTGATCTTTGGGCCCTCAGACAGCACTGCATCACTCACCAGCAAGATTCAGTCTTTGACATTGCTAAATGGGCCCAGGAATACTTCAAGAAACCACTGTCAGTAAACGCAGTCTGCCGTGCCATCCACAGATCCCTCCTAAAACTCTATCATGCAAAAAGGAAGCCATTGTTGAGCATGATCCAGAAGCGCCACCGTGTTCTGTGGGCCAAGGCTCGTTTAAAATGGACTGTAGCAAAGTGGCAAAGTGTTCTATGGTCAGACGAGTCCAAATTCGATATTTCTGTTGGAAATTATGGGTGCCCTGTCCTCCGGGCTAAAGAGGAGAAAGACCACCCCTCCTGTTATCAGCGTTCAGTTCAAAAGCCAGCATCTCCGATGGTATGGGGATGCATTAGTGCATATAGTGTGGAACACTTGCATATTTTAAAAAGCACCATGAATGCTGAAAGGTATATAAAGGTTGCACTGTAACATATGCTCCCCTCCAGATGACATCTATTCCAGGGAAGGCCTAGTGTATTTCAGCAGGACAATGCAAAACCACATACTGCAGCTATTACAACAGCATGGCCTCGTAGTAGAAGAGCCTGTGTGCTGAACTGGCCTGCATTTAGTCCTGATCTTTCACCGATTGAGGCTAAACTCAAGAAACTTGTCTCCTCTATGCCCAGACACCTCCACTCTGTGTTAAAAAGAAGAGGGGATTCTACACCATGGCAAATAGGCTCCTGTCCCAACTTTTTAGAGACCTGTAGCAGCCATCAAGTTTGAAATGAGCTCATTTGTGGATAAAATTGTTAAATTTCTCAAAATGTTTCAACATTTGTTATGTTATCTCTGTTCTCTTGTGAATACTGGGTTGTTTGATTTGAAAGTTATTGCATTTTGATTTTATTCACAATTTACACTTTGTCCCAACTATCTCGGAATTGGGGTTGTAGAAACCTGGAACAAAAAGCTCTGTAGTGACATTGGGAATGATTTTCCTTCACATTACAGCTGAAACTATAACTAAATACTGTGTAGTTATCTCAATAACTGTGTTTCTCTAAGTATCTATATATTCATTAAAACAGCCATTGCCATGGCTACAGAAACTACAGAAACTCACCGAGCTGGCATTTTAACATTTTTCCAAAACTGAAGCAACGTCATAAATCATGGGTGAATCAATGTTGAATTTGGTTTTGATTTTGCAAACCAAATCAACGTTGATATTGTGATGTTGTTTCAATGCCTTACGTTTCAACATGAGTAAAGTAATACTGAAGGCCCAACAGTGAATTAATATAGAATTAAGTGTTGATTTTGCAAACTCAATCAACATTTAGATGCCAACTTTGTTTCAACGTCGTACTGTGTTTTAAGTTGCAATTTCTAATAGAATTATTTTGATAATAATTCTTAATTTAAAAAGTGAATATCTTGGGAATTTGTTTACTTAACAATTAATCCCCTTTCGTACTTTTAACCCCCAGGTCCTCAATTTACATCCAATGAAAAATTTAGACTTTCAGAACGCAAAGGTCTTTTCTTCAACTTTCCCTCCATTGATGGTGGCAGTAGGGGTGCGGGGCAGCGACAGCCCCCTCCCCATGGCAGCTCACATCGACTGCTTCCCTTTACTACACCTTTACTGTATTTTTGTTTAAAATAAATAATTAATTCTTAGATTTGTCCAACTTTCATTTTTCTCTATATGTGAATTCATAAAATGAAAATAATGAATTAATATGTCTGCGTTCTGACATGGTGTGCACATATATGCAGTCTGACCAGTGGCGGAAGCGTGTTATGATGGGTTTGGGGACAAAAGTTATTTTGCCCCCCCAAGCCCACCAATTCACAATGCTTGAAAGCTGATTGAATCCTGTAAGTCTATGCATATTAATGCACTAACAACAGTATACTGGCAGAATACAGTATCACAGCTGTTAGTGCATTCAGGAAGGAACAATGCGTATAAAGCATTTGTTTCTGTCTTTCCGCCATAAGTAATAAAGCTAAATAGCCCAATGAAAAGCAAGCCAGCCATCTGATAAAAATTAATACAAGTTAACTTAACGACTGTTGCTCATGTCATTGACATTTATTTTGAACATTAACAATGTCAAACAACTGAATAAACAATTCACAATTTATTATTTAATTAGGGAAGAGTATGGTGTATTATTAGCTAATGCTGCTGTCATTAATAGCAGGTAGATAGATAGCTCGCTAGCCATTGAGTGATCTTCGACAGTCTGAAAGGCAGTCACCAGCCGACTTTGTACGAAAACTGGGTGCTAGTGTGCTAGCTAGCTAGTGCTAGCGCAGTAGCTGACTGTCTTTAGTAGGGTAAATTGTCAAGCTGGGAATAATAAACCTGATGAATCTGAAACGAAACCCATGCTAGGGTGAGTTCAGGATAGGATTCTGGTGCACATTGCATGAAACAACAAAAAACTTGTGTAATTTATGCTGTTGTATCCTCCTTTTCTGCTCTGCTCCCCTCTCCAGCTCTCACTCTCATTTGATTGGTCGTCATATTTCCCATCAATCTTCACAAAAGGAAAGCAAAAAGAAAGATATTTTGCATAATACTAACAGAAAATATGCAGCCCAACTGTCAATTTCAATTAAAAAACCATTTTGTTGGTCTAATGTACCCCCAATGATCTAATGACTATTTAACATAGATTGATTACAACCTTAAAAACATAAGTCATCATAAGAGAGATTTTGTTTGGTTTTGATGACGTTTATAATGTGATAAATGCCACTATACATAAGAAAGAAGGAAGTTATGATAGTCACTAAGCATTATTTTATAATTTGCATTCCAATAATTCTTGCTCATTTTCCTTTGGCCTGTTTTGTTTTACCCAGTTTATTTTTTGAAAAATTTTGAGACTCTCTTGTCTCAGTAATTTGTATTTTACTAGGGGTTAGATTGATGTGACCATGCATGACATTTTTTGTTGTTATAGTTACAAAGATGCTTTCTGAAAATTTAAAACTTACTTCCTTGTTTTTTAAAAGCTGTGGCCAAAACATCTCAAATTATTTGAAATTAAAGCCTTTACAATACCCCTTCCCAGAAAATAGATCCAAAATCCCTGTTTCACACCACTTGTTTATCAACAGGACTGATGGAGTCTTCTTCATCAATATTAGTGAATGATTCCAATAACAAAATCATCACAATATCTACAACATCATGACACTGAAGGCATGCCTCTGGAGCCCTCGCAAATGTTTTAGTGTGAGACAAATTTGACTTGTCTCGTTGTCATGACTTCACCGTGCAACGAGAAGTGTGTTCACACATTTATAATCTTTTAATCCGCTCGCCCCTTTTGGTTGTGGGGACTGATGGGTTGACGGGTTATTATGTTACACTGCATCAATATGATATGATTGCGGGCAGAGATATAGCGAGAATATCAATGCTGACATACAGTTTTTCGTGCTCACCTTTTCTGAGATCGCCCAATCTGCCAATATTGAAGGAAAGCAAGCTGTTTTCTTCTCAGTGTCCCCCAACACTATAGTGCTGTCCCCACTGTGTCGCTGAAAAAGTATTCACATGATGTGCTGAAATTTAGTTTTTTTCAATATTCCCCATTAGTGGCATGTAGCATTTTGCTTGATCTGGGCCAGTCGAGTAAACCTAAAATACACTTCAATAAATCGGGGTCAATTTTGACCCCAAGGAGTCCCTTGCAGCTGTAAATGTGTAGAGACTGAACCAAAATATAAAATTATTAATTTTTTTAGGTCACTTTAGAAAAAGTTATAGGCCTAAAATATCAGGCTGAAACTCATTATGGGTATCTGTTTGCCTCTCAAATGTTAAAAAGGGTCAAATGTGAATCCAGGTGGACTCTCAGATGTGAAAAGGGAATTTAACCCCAGCTATAGGTATGGGTAAATACATAAATATAATTATGGGAAATACTATAATAATAAGTAGTGAGTGTTATAAACAAACATATTAGCATTAGCAGTACTTGGAGAACTAGGAGAATGATGAAGAACAAAACAGACATTGGCTCAAATTTTATCCTTACTTTGTCAAAATTGCCCAATAATTGACAATTTATTGAAGATTATTTCTAATGAATAGCTTAGAAAAAAGAGCAGTTCTAAAGTTTATATCTCTTAGATACTGAAAGACAATTAATGGAGAAACTGTGATAGAACCTCAAACATTTCCTCATAAAACACTTCGGCAGACAACTCAGTCATGCCATTCTCATGACTGGAGGGTGAACATGAAGAAATAAAATCAGTGGACCAGTATTTTTTTTAACACAGCCATTTTGGAACTATTTCTCATTACCTCTGTGGTTTTTTTCTGTAGAATTTTCTGTTCATATGAAAATGAGGTCGCCTTCTTAATTTATGAACAATCATATTGTTTGTACATACTCTTCAACAAAAAGTAGATAACGAGCAGATTACAGAATTCAGAAGAGAAATAAACTAATGTGTTTTTGCTCAATCCACTAATCTCATTGGCATTTTGCATTCAGCAGATTATTTTGTAGTTAAATTTCCTTTTTTATTGAGTATGATAGCAAGCACCTCCGCTCCGGATCTGCCCCGGCTCTGGGCCGGATCAGCTGGAGTAGGCACTGAGCCGAGCCAGATCGGGAGTGGAGATGCTTGCTACCTGGGATATAATGTACTGCACAAGCAATTATGAAGTCTGGAAAAGATTTCTGTAGTTGAGAAAAATGGTATGTTGTACTGCTAGTTAGATTCCATTGTTTGCCTTGTGTCGTATTTTCCATATTTTTATGTCCACAATGATCATTAAAAAAACTCGTCAATTTTTCCTGCCATCCAGCATGACGAAATTCACATCAATGGTACCTGGGCGATAGTACAAGCTCTTGTTATATCCCAAATTAACATTAATTTGTTTGTGGTGTCATGTCCTGCTCCTTTTGAAAATTTTTGTTTTCCCTGTAATCCAGCCGTCAGTGTATGATTCAGTATTTTTTTCCCTTAACCTTCATCCTACCGAGTGCCACACCTATATATATATATGTTCATTTGCCATTTTAAAAATGTGACATACTGCCTCACCGTTGTATGAATTTGTCCGAATTTATGTCTTAATTAAAACACTAAAGCACCAGGAGATAAGCTTTTTGCATTGTGAAGGTATAATTAATTTGTTCTGGGGGTCCAACTGGCCCCCGGAGTAAAACTTATCGGTCTTTTATTTCATACTTGAATAGCACACTGAAAATGTACTTCTTTTTGGTTGTTTCAGATTCATAATGGCCAACAGACAATGACAAGCTAGATACACAGCAGCAGAGGCCTTAAGGGGTCAAGACAATGTTCAGACTTGAAAAAAAGTTTTCAAAAACTCAAAAACATTCATAAAAGGTGATTTTAAGACCAAAAAACTATCTTTTAATTAGATTTTTATCATGTGAATGCCTCCAGTGCATTCGTTTCGCAACAAAAATGCGATTTTCTCGCATCGCAAAATTTCATAGTTTATCAGGTTTGTGGCAGGCATAAAATCAACATTTTTCAAGGTATTGCTCTGAAATTTTCTTCATAGCTTCAGTTTTGTTATGTTCAATACAATGACATGGCCATTTTTGGGTAAGTAGATACATGGTGTATTATGATCCATCTGCAAGGCAGGTTCTGCAACCCATTTCTAAAATTCTATGACCAAATAATTTTTCCCATGAAAATACCCAGAATGAGTATGTCAATGTATCGCTGGTGATATAAGCTTCAAAACAAAAGAAGAATTACAGGAAAATATGGTATAGTTTGTGAGATATTTTTGCCACAATGTATGCTAGTTATTGCAATATTATTGCGATGTTATTGCATTTATAATACATCATTGATATTCAGCAGTAGCGGATTTTGTTCTTCAATAAAGTTATGTGTGTTTCCTGCATTGAATTTGTTCTTACTGCATTGATTTCAAGGTATTCCCTCCTGGCGTCCATACGTACCTCTCCTGGCAGTTTGTGTATGTAAAATTGGCCGGTAGGATGAAGGTTAATTCTCACTATCCTATTATTGTTTCATTCCACTCCCCTCCCTCTATGTACCTTTCCCTTTCCTTCTCACTTGCTTTCCCTCCGTGCTTATTGTTGACTAGTGCGCAAAAGTTCCTGTTTTCTCGTCTCCCTTCGCTGGACTGTTATGTTCCCATCGTCATGCTTTGTGCCTAATTGTGTCTAACTTTTTCGAACTTCCGTATTGAGATTTTAAGTAGCAAATGTGATGGTCCTGCGCTGATGGCCCTCCCCCCTCCTGCTGTCTGCACCTCCACCTTAACAAGCCACATCTGTTGCTCGTTGAGGTGGAGGTGCTTTTAAGAGTATAAAGGAGCTGTATTCTGAGGTTTTACTCTGTGTGATGGAGCCCTGTTGATTGCCGCTGCTCTCCTCTTTGTTTTTATTTTCTAAATTAAACATTTATTTATACTTTTACTCAGCCTGTGCATTTGGGTCCCTTTGTTTGGTGTGGGTACGTGGTCCCAGTGCCCGCCGGCTTATTGTCTTCTGCCGGCGGACCTATACCATGACAGAAAATTATTCTTCTTCTGTTCATTATTGTGCAAAATACCACCATCTGTTTTCATTAAAACTGCGGATTGATTGGGGCTTAATCTGAGATGTGTGTCTGGTTCTGCCTCTGAAATTCGTAACACGTTGACTGATCGTAAATAGACGCATTTTTAAAACTTCAAGCCAGTATAATGGAATGAATGATAATGTACTTCAGAGTATTGCATAAGGTACTACAAAGAATTATTTAGAATGATTTTACAGGCATGTATTGCTGACAAAGACTCTGTGAGGATGAATTTACCTTATTTTTAATATTAGGAAGTAAATAAAATCCTCCCTTATGATGTTAGTAAGCTTCTATGGCCGAATAACTCTCAGGATTTTTCCGTTAGTTTAGAGGCTGAATGGATAAGTACTTTATCTACCCCCTCATTTTAACTGTCAAAAAAATTAAGAAATAATGATATACTCTTGAATTTGACGCAAAGGTTTGTACCATGCATCAAAACAGTGGGTAGTAAAACACTATTATTTATAATTCATACAAAAGCAAAAATCTCTACATTGTGAGCTTCATAGCATAATTGCCTGAGTCATTTTTTGCCAAATTAAAATACTGGCTGTTGTTCTTTCATGTCGGCAAAAAATGTGTTTTCTGTTTTTTCTCAAAACCTTAAAAAAATAAAATTCAGTATCTTAAATAATAATGAAATAAAAACTTTAAAATGAGACAGGCAATTATGCAATAAGGCTTACAATATTCTCTTTGGTTGGAGGGGGCAGCTTATATTTGGCTGGACAAATACTCAGTTGTTCTGAGTATCATCCTCAGATGTGCCATAATTCCAGTCAATGAGTTTATGATCCAGGACATGTATTGTTTTAACTCCTAGCTCTTTGTCATTTCACAGTATTTAATTGCAAATTAAATTTAATATCAAACTTTCATGAAGTTTCTTTGTGTTTGTGGCACTTTTGCATCCAAAAAGGATAAAAAGTAAGGAAATAAGTTCAAATTCCAAATGATATGAGCATCTTGCTTTGTTGAAATCATTTTCCCAGCCTCCTGTGACACTCAAATCCTGAGTCATAAAGCCTTGAATAGGAGTCATGCACACGCAGGCAAGGATTGGCTTGCTTTGGTATCTGCACTGAGGTTAAAAAAAATTATTTGGAAGTGAGACTCCTGAACCAGAAGGATGATAGAAGTCCAGGAAACCTTCCAGGTTTGACAATGGGGACAAGGTGTACAGAATTTAGCTAAGATGCCAATGCTGTTTTGGCAACAACATCACACCAGCCTCACCAGACATCCAGAGGATTAATTATTCACTAGAAAAGCCATAAGGTAGAGAGCCATTCCTTCCAGTTTTGCTGGTAATACTGTTCTTACATTGCAGTGCTTTTGCATTTTACTCTTGATCCACTTGATCCCACAGTTTGTAAGTGGAGATTGGGTGTAACATTTCGTGCAGTATTTACTCTCAAACCTATTAGTTCACCTTTTGTCTCAAAACAGCAAGAATTTTCATTGCATAGACTCATAGCGCTAAAATTATTTCTTCAGAATAATAGCCCATGATGACTCAGAAACACTGCTCAGGTTCAGTCGCTTCTTTTGAGCACACATCGATGCTCCAAACCTTATGTTCGACGGGTCGACCTCATCCCAAGCTGCTCAATTGAATTAAGATCAGGGGATTGTGTGAGTCATTGGCGTAAAATGAAATCACTTGTCATTGTTTTTTTCAAATCGACTTGAGAAAAAATATTCTTTGTAAACACAGCACAATATCATGCCAGAAATGAGGGCAACCTGTAGCCATTACGGAATGCACACGTTCAGCAACAGTGCTAAAGTATGCTGCGGCATTCTAGCTATCATCATTGGTATATAGGATCTGAAACAGAGTTAGAAAAACATCCCATGCAATTTTAAACTACCAGTCAACATCATTATCATTAACAAATGGCAGTGATCCTCGGATTCAAACACTTTTTATGCCAAATGTTGACCCTACAGTGTCATACACATGCTGGAGCAGAAAGAGATCTATATCTCAAAGATCTATTCTTAAGTCTGAAACAGTGGTGTACGCGTTATATGAATTGCCCCATTTAACCTGATCTGATACAAGCCATACATATCTGGCAACAGAAGCTACCAAATATGTCATAATACATACAGATCAAAAATTGTCTAACCTCATAGTTACAAATAAAGCCATATATACTCTACTGAACAGGAATTTAATAGTTAAATGCTGCTTAGGCAATAACAAATATATACACAAAAAATTCCTGTTTTGTCAGTCATCTATCAAACTCTACTGTTTCATATCAACACACCTTTGCTGTGACAATTGCTAATTTGTAGAAAAATCACTTTTAAAATTCAAAATTTATTGCTCCTCCATTCATAAGCCATCCAGAGAATAGACGTAAAATAGACAGTAGAGCTGAGTCTGAACCAAGGCCGGCCACAGAACG
Organism: Gymnothorax reevesii; assembly: GCA_029721435.1. Classification (NCBI taxonomy): domain Eukaryota; kingdom Metazoa; phylum Chordata; class Actinopteri; order Anguilliformes; family Muraenidae; genus Gymnothorax; species Gymnothorax reevesii. The sequence continues at coordinate 57,294,362 of CM056582.1, forward strand.
GGAAACTGGGGGGCACTGAACATCCCTTTATAAAACTTATTCCCGGCTAGTTCTCAATTTTTTTCCTTTATTAGCACGTATTCCAATTATAGTAATAATCAATTGGAAATTGAAGACACAGATTTTATGCCCCATGTGATCTATCAGCAACCAAATAATGGGCTATATTCGATACAGAAAAATAATTTACTCATAAATAGGCCTTTGCTTTGTAAAACCCCACAAAACAATACCAAGGACGGACATTGCAGAGGGCTGAAGGTTTCTTGTGTTCTTTTCGGCTGGCATTAATTCGCGCAACTTCCTGGCTGGTGTGAATCACAATATAATGGATATTTCTCTCCGTCCAAAGACGGGGCATAAAAACACATCGTTTACCATCTATCTGACTCCATAATTAGAATTAGAATTTATAGTTTGGGGACAGCATTGCATGAATCTCAGGGCAGTGAAAACCAGTTACTCAGACTCTAGGGAAAAACATGAAGTTGATTATACCTTGAATTCCTAACAGACAACCACCGCCGCTACATTAATGTTCCCGGGTTTTAACACCATGTCCGGGTCCTAGGTTCGTTGGTTAGATTAGAGGTTTGAAGTCAACCATCAATGCAATAGCCTCTGCTGGCATATATATACAGCGAACCCATTATATGCACGCCCATGGGTTCCTTAAGGGAATTTTAACGGATAACTGACTTTTCGTCCATGGGTTTCCTTCAGGCTAAGATCCCAGAACCGGCAATACATCAATCCTTTTTGTAGGTAGATCATGGTCGTCTAACAACTTAACCAACTAATTCCCACACCGGGCCGCTGGCCAGTCATTCCTCAGTGGGGAAAATACCCCTAGGTATCCGCCGAGACGGGGCTAGGAAGAATAAAAAGATTAAGAGACATGGAGACCACGCAAGCCGATCGGAATAACAATAATTCAATTATAAGATAGGCACAAACTTTGATCAAACAAGTCAATGTTACGCCAATTATCAGTTACACACAATTTAGAAAGAGAGAATAAATTCATACCCGGAAAAGATTGAGGCCACGCGGAACAAGGCCGCACCACGAGCCCAGGAGGCACTCAGATGCCATCCCTTTCCGCCCACCTAGATCCGTTACTTACGCACAGACCCAAGCGAGCGAAGCGAGGCGGCATGTCATTCTCCCTAACTCACCTTTCGCGGGCAAGATCTTGAAAAAGAGGAAGCCCCTTCCGGTTAGAATGTCTTGCCTTTAAGCACTCAAAACCACGCCTCCGATCAAGGCGGAGGAAGGGAGGGCCGAATCTGGGTTTTTCCCCCCATTTTGGGGGTGTAATACACTTCCTAGCAGAGAGAGGAGACTAGGGTAATTGCCCGCTAACCAATTTTTCAGGAGTTTCCCACAAAGAGAATGAAACATGCTCCATTCAACTCCTTGGATTGCCCCGAGAATAAAAAGACCAAACATGATAGGAATATGTGCTAATATGATGCAGTTGTCACGGAAAAGCCTACACAGTAAAAATCATAGTGTCAATTTTACTCTTTAAGAGTTGAATTTAACTCTCTGTCAGATAACATTTGGTCCCACTCAAAATCAGTGTAAATTTTACTCTACAGCCAGTGTAAGATTTTTATAGTTAATTTTACTCTATTTTGTGTCAAAATTAACAATGAGGTGTGTAAAAATATTTGACACTATAGGGAATCATCACCCTGCAGAGTAGATTTCGTCCTTGTGTGGAAGTGGGAATTGACTCTCACTTTTGACACTTCCATTTAGACGATTTCACTCTGCATAGTGCTATAACTACTCTATCCAGAGGAAAATGGGTTTACTCTGGAATATTGACACTCCATTTTTTACTGTGTAAAAATGGAGTATTATAGTCTAATTGTGTTATAAATATATAAGTGATTATATAAGTGATTTCTTCACAGGATATTGAACATAAACATATTATGAATTTCTCAGAGATTTAGATTTACAACAGATTATGTTTTAAACAGATTAATGTAACTGGACTTTAACCTTAGTGGGGACAGTGATATACCTTTCAGAGGAGAACTGGGCAGTTAGGACTGAATGGCTCCAGCCTCCTGCTGAGCAGAACCAGAGATGCTATCCCCGCAGCCAGGCTGCAGAGCCATAAAAGGTTTACTGCTGGCTCTGGTTTGAGCTAGATCAACCAAACATTCAGATTGTACACACGTAATGAGCTTGTGTTCCAACAATATTATTTTTGACATTTGACATATCTGTTGTGAGCTAAATCAACCAAACATCCATATTCTATAGCTTTACAAAAGATAAACTGCTCTGGAACTTCCGGGCTACCTTTTCGACTAATCAGGCAATCTATTCTGCTCTTCGTGATTGTTTAAATTGTTGAAATGAACTGAAAGACCATTTCAAATGTCTTTCAGCTATTTCATAACTTCCACCCCTGAGAAAAGAAAACCGTGAGAAGTCTGAAGTCATAATTGGATTCCATGCTACTAGTGGTGAAATCTACCGCAACGCACATAAAACTGTAAAACTTCCATGCACAAGGACTTCATTTCTGTGAGAGAATCTCTTAAATACGCGTTGATTAAATAATAACTGCTACACGTTCCAATGAAATATCGCCTTTCATTCTTTGTACAAAGGAGTTGATTAGAAAGTGGGAGTTGGCAACTAAATATTATTTTGTTTGCCAAATTGAAATTTTCATTCATCTCTTTTGTTATTAAGTGTAAGACTGCTGACTGCGGCATGAGAACGTGATATGTCACCAAAAAGCGTGAGACTTGACACGAATTGAATTTTGAAGAACGCTGATTCAAATACACCAAATTAAGTGTCCGAATGAGTGATTGTCGTCTTCCCTTAACAGGGAGAACTAGCAACGCATGATAATGTGGAGCATTTTTGGCGTGAATGTACTGTTAATTTAGAAAATGTTTGAGAACAAGTCAGGACTAATAATTCTTTAAAAGGGATATATCTGTGCCCCAGTTTTGCCACCAGCCCTGATCTGAACATTCTCGCTCTTAGCACATCTCGGCCCTTTAATTCTTTCTCACGGCTCTGGTATGAGTCATTGCTGTTTAATCCAATAATAAACAACATTTGCTTCAATTTTTTTTAATTGCTTCCAATCGAATCTCATTCTTGAGGAGTCATGATTTAATGCCTGTGAAGACCTTGATTTCTGCACTTTCTTTTCCATTGAATTACCATGCGCAGGCAACAGAAATCCAAAGAAACAGTTTGAGCAAAATACCCTTATCTCTTAGCCATTGGCCATAAAGCAAAGTATTCTGTGATTAAATTTCCTGTTTTTATCAAGTAGTCATGTACTGCGCAGCCTGAATGAAATGCATAAGACTGAGGCAAATGGTATGTGTGCGGGTTAGATTGAAATTGTTTGCATTGCATCATAACTCCTAGCTCTTGCTTGAATAGCCGATATTTCCTGGAATCCAACACGATCAAAGTCGCACCAATAGTACCAGAGCAATACTACAATCTCCTGTTGTGTCCTTTCTCTATAGCCTTCAAATCCCTCCAAGGTGCTCAGATCTTTACTTAACTGGAGCTCCATAATGCCTACCACCTGGTCTGCATCCAAGAGTGGAAAACTGCGTTTAACACACCCACTATGTGCTTATTGTAACACCTTTCGTTCTCATCTACTCCCGTCTTACAAGCCCTCATCAATGACATCCTCCGTGACATGCCAGGACAATTCATCTATGTCTCCTTTGACAAAGTCTTAATTTTTCCCCGTTCCAAAGCAGACCACACCCACCAAAATATGCGAAGTCTTCCAAAGGCTGCTGAATAATAGACTTTTTGTCTTGGTCAAGAAATGTAATTGTAGCCCCCGGACAAAGTCGGGTGGCTACTATGGATTCACAAATGTCGTCTCTGCTGCTGCATCCGCGTTCGTAGACACTTAATCCTTGTGGACGCTCTACAGGCTGTAATTTTTCACCGATTATGTTCATATTTGGTATGGACATGTGTTACACTTCACTTATGACACCTATTGATTTTGGTTGCCATGGCGGCAGTATTGGTTGAATAATACGCAAAAAAGGGAAGAAGTGGGTTTTGGGGGGCTACACCCATGCAGTTGCAGCCGACCAGACTGTCTAGTTTTCACTAGAAGTCTGCCTCCTTCTTGGGCTTTATCATCTTCTACAGAGATGCCCAGATGGACCATCAACAGGTCAAGGAGGTGGTAGATTGGACCACATCTGATTTCTACAGATGCCTCCAACACTGATCGTCTGATTCTCAAGTTTTTACTGCTGCTTTATAAGGAACTATAGGTCCCCCTCACAGCTCAAACCTCTTCACCCAGAAAGTTCTCCTGAACCACTGCTGCTGATCCTGAAGGACTGCTTCACCTCAGCAGCCATTCTGACCCATCTCGTCAGATTAGGAGGGAGGTAGATGCCACTGATGGAGACAATATTGATTGTTCTGTCCAAGATCCCTCCTTCTGACAGTAACCTCCACCCATGTGGCTTTTATTCCCACTGCGTAACACCCACAGATCGAAACTGTAGCATACGAGTCTGATGTCCGGAAAGAGATCAGAGGCAGTGTCAGGAAGAAATTTGGCATTGTAGTCAAGTGTGTGTGTGAAAGTGTTTCTATTTGTTCAAGAGGTCTGGCTATGGGAGTGGCCAGTTACAAAAAGGTGCATAACTTACACATGGATTCATAGACTTGTGCAAGTTTTTATGGAAAGTTTGTCATCAGCCAAAGGACAGATGACTAACTCTTTGTGCCATTTGGCAAAAGGGAGGTGTAACAGGAGCATGACTTCTATAAGGATTTGCGTACCATGGGAAAACTTTGTAGAAAGACGCACACATGTACACTCACACACAAACACACACACTCACACACACACACACACATACATATACAAACACTATTAGCCAAACCCTAGTTCATAAATCATAAACTGATTGTCACAGACACCTGTGGGAGGCATCATTGGACTAAACATAGATCCTTTTTGTACTGGCAATGGTTAGCCCTGCCACTACAATTTAGCAGGGACCCTTTTCATAAACCATAAACTGTTCTGTTCATCATAAACTCTTGAAGGAGGCATCACTGAAGTCAGCGGGGGTTTTGTGAAGGTCTGCCCTGTCCCCTACACTTTGGCCATGGCCCTTTATATAAGTCATGAATTGTTTGTCATAAACTATTGTGAGAGGCATTATTGCACATGGCAGAGTGTTCCTTTTTCATTGATGTGAATTAGCCATGCCCCCTACACTTTAGGTATACGCCCTCTTTCAGGAACCATTTCTCACTGACACTTGTAGGAGGCATTGTTGGACTCATCAAAGAGATTCTATTTCAATTCTTAGAGTCAGCCCTGCTGCCTATATTTTAGCCATGTCCTCTTCCATGTCTCATTATCTGTTTGTTTCAGGCACGTGTGGCAGTAATCACTGGACTATGCAGAGTTCATTTTTTGATTGGTGATGGTATGCCCCGCCCTCTGTACTTTAGCAATGACCCCTTTCATAACTTATGAACCATTTGTCATAGACTCTTGTGGGAGGCAAAACTGTACTCATCTGACTTTCCTTTTCATTTGTGTAAGTTAGCCCTCCCCCTATGCTTTAGCCACGCTCTTCCATAACTCATGAACTATTAATCATAGCTTCTTGTAGGAACTGTCGTTGGGTCCAGAAGATTGTCGAGGAAAACGTGCAGGAGTGCTCTTTTCTTCACTTTTCCACCCCCTGTATAAAATGCTGGAAACAACACTGATTAAAGCAATGTGCATGTTGGAGATTTCTGGGTTGCCCAATGCTTGAAAGAAAAAGGCTGGGCTTCTCAAATGTTTATTTTTCAGTGAATTTTAGTGTTGTCAACATTTTCATTACTTCTAAAATGTTCCAAGATGATAGACAACAGGGTCAGAACTCAGTACCAGACAATGGCTCAGTTCAAGGGTTTTATCTGAGATCTTGGCCAGACGTTCCAGTCAGGTAATTTACAGGCAGAATGCAGTTCAAAAGCGGTCATTCAAATCGTAATCAAGTAACAGGGCTCAGAACAGGAGCCAAACAATGGGTACGCCACGTTCAAGGGACATGCAAAATCAAAGGTCGGTAAAGCAAGCAAGGATCATACACAAAGAATCAATCGAACTCAAGGAGGAATGCTTGTACATGTCTGAGTAAACTGGCAAACAAACTAAGAGACAAAGACAGAGTGTGGAATATAAAGGTTGAAAGGAAAACGAAGGCTGTGGAATCATTTTTTATTGATTGATTTAATTATTATTAATTGTTTATCCTTGCTTGCTCCTACTTTGCTTTGTTTCATAACCTTTTAGGCCTAGAGTGTGTGTGTGCTTGCATATTTCTGATTCAGCAGGGGCCTGCATAACTGTACCAGTGCATCATGACATATAGCCTATCTAAAGTCATGCAGAACTGAATGTCTGTACCAAGGACAAGATGTTTTTCTCTTCCTCTAAGTTTGTGTTGTAATGTGAATATAGGCCACTAGATGGCAGTATTTACCTTTTTTTTGTTAAGCTCAGACTGGAGTCATGTTTAGACATGTCCTGGACATGTCTGGGGCAAGTCTCAGAAAATAAAAAAAAAGAGGTCTAAATGTGGGTGGGGTCTTCAAAAGAGTATATAAGGAAAAGAATTGAGACAGTAAAGTAGTAGGAGAAATTGCAAGAAGATGACCAGACCTGCCATTCTGTTCAAGACCTGTGACGTTTCTTTTGTGGATTTCTTTGCCTGTGTTTGAGCATTTTCTTCATCCAGGACATCACCAAGCCACCCCACTAAAAAGGGACTGTAATTATTTCTGTTTTTTCTTATTTATCAATCTTGGTCTTTAGTTGTAGGTTGTTATTAGTCTTTGTCTTTGTTAAAAATTAAATGTGTTTTAGTTGTTAAAACTGTGTTTGTCATCCCTTGCTGTTGCTGTTGTGTTATAAATGTAATAACAAATTGGGGCCATAACAAATTGGGGGCTCAAGGTCCGGGATAGACCATTGTGTGAGTAATTTATTGAAAATCTAACATTCCAAATTGTGAAATTGTTTTTGTGAATTTTCCTAGATATTTATTGACAACAGCAATGGATGATTTCTTGGCATCACCAACCGTAGGGGTTTTGACGTCTTTTAAAAAGACAGAACTGCTAGAAATTTGCAGACAGTTGGAGCTGACAGAGGTAAAACCAGCCATGCGAAAAGCAAGACTGGCTAGAGAGATAGTTGAATATTACATTGATGAAAATGTGTTTGCACCAGGAGATCTGGAACAGTTTCCAGTGGAAAATCCAAATATAGAAATGGAACTTAAATTAAAAATGCTAGAGATTGAAAGGGAGGAAAGAGAAAAAGAAAGGGAGGAAAAAGAGAAAGAAAGGGAAGAAAGAGAAAAAGAAAGGGAGGAAAAAGAGAAACAAAGAGAATTTGAGAGGGAAGAAAAAGAAAAACAAAGGCAGTTTGAGTTAGAAAAATTAGCAAGAGAAGAGAAACAAAGAGAATTTGAGAGAGAGAAAGAGGAAAGAGCAGAAAGAGAGAGACAGAGACAGAGAGATTTTGAATTAGAGAAATTCGATAGAGAAGAAAGACTCCAAATGGAGCAACTAAAAATAAAAATAGCAACAGAAAATAAATTTCGGGCTAGCCAGGAGGTAAAACTGGTGCCTCCATTTTCTGAAAAGGACATAGACAACTATTTCCAGTGTTTTGAAAAGGTAGCAAAGAGTTGCCAGTGGCCAAAGGAACACTGGCCTCTGATGTTGCAAACTGTCCTCAAGGGTAAAGCTCAACAAGCCTATTCGGCTTTGTCTGCAGATGATTCCTCTGATTATGAGGTTGTCAAAAAGGTTATTTTGAGAGCTTATGAGTTGGTTCCAGAGGCTTACCGACAGAAATTCAGAGGTTTGAAGAAATCTGAAAATCAGACTTATGTGGAATTTGCTAATGAGAAGAAAGTTTGCTTTGAGCGCTGGTGTACTTCTATGGAGGTCAAGGATGATTTCAACTCACTAAAAGAGATGGTGTTAGTTGAAGAATTCAAGAACTGTGTTAAGGATGATGTTAAGACCTACCTTAATGAAAAGCAAGCACTGAACTTGCAATCAGCTGCCAAATTTGCAGATGAATATGTTCTCACTCATAAGTCCAAATTTCAGTCTAGCAGTAACAATAAATGGTCCCAATTTCAGAAAAAGGGTTATGGTGATACCCAAGATTCCTCACCCAAAGACAAAGACAAATCTGGTGATGGTGCTCAGAAATCCAGTAACAGGTCTGATCAAAGTGTGAAAGCTGACAGTGACAAAAGTGGTCTAGTTTGCAGTTATTGCAAGAAATCTGGTCATGTTACAACTAACTGTTGGTTCCTTAAAGCTAAGAAAGAAAAAGAAAAGGATACCAAACCAAATGCCTTTGTGAAAACAAGGTTAGAAACCCCTGTAGTAGATAACCAATCTGCTAAATTGCCTGCTTCTTGTGGGGCTAAAAAGCCTAATACAGCTGACTTTGTGAGGGAGGAATTTCTTCCATTTGTGTCAGAGGGATTTGTGGCTCTGAATGAGCATACTACTCCTGTCCCCATATATATCCTAAGGGATACCGGAGCTTCTCAGTCACTTTTGTTGATGGACTCCTTGGAGTTACGTGATGAGACCGCTTCAGGGGATTTCATACTTGTACAAGGTATTGAAGGGAGGACTGTATCTGTACCCCTGCGCTCTATATTCTTGAAGTCAGATTTAGTTACAGGACAGGTAAAGGTGGGACTTATGTCAAGTCTACCTATAAAGGGTGTTTCTCTGTTGCTAGGCAATGACCTGGCTGGGGGCAAAGTAGTTCCCCCTGTACATCTTACTTCACAGCCAAGCACTGAAAATGGGGATGAGGACCCATCTCTGTATCCTTCTTGCGCAGTGACTCGTGCTATGGCCAAGAAGGCTAAAGAAGATGATGTTGTGGTGCCGTCCAGTACATTGAATAGTCAGGACTCAGGTGGTTCGCCTCATGACTCTGATTGGCCTACTATGGTTTCTCCGTTTGAGGACTTATCAGATACTTTTATCAGTTCTCTATTCAGCCAGCCGGATGGGTCTGGTGATTCTGATGTGTCTGGAGACTTGTCTCTGTCCAGAAAGCGGTTGATTGAGGAGCAAACTAATGATCCTGAAATTTGTGTACTAAAGAGGAGAGCCCTTCCTGAAAAAGAAATAGATGCAGTTCCAGTTGGGTATTATCTCAAGGATGGTGTGTTGATGCGGAAGTGGCGCCCTCCTGATATCCCTGCCAATGCAGATTGGGCAGTGGTCAGGCAAATTGTTGTTCCGAAGGTCTATAGGAATGAGATCTTAACAATGGCTCATAGTTTACCTTTAGGAGGTCATCTTGGTGTTAACAAGACTGTTGATAAGATCATGAAACACTTCTTTTGGCCTGGGCTTCGGAAAGACGTTTCCAACTTTTGCAAAACCTGTCACACTTGTCAGGTAGTTGGAAAACACCAGTTAGACCCACCTGTAGCTCCATTGCAGCCTATCCCAGCATTTGGGGAGCCATTCTCTAGGGTCATTGTTGATTGCGTTGGTCCATTACCCAAGACTAGATCTGGAAATCAGTACTTGTTGACAGTCATGTGTGCATCTACCAGATTCCCCGAAGCCATACCTCTACGTAACATCAAGGCAACTGCAATCTCAAAGGCTTTGATAAAGTTCTTCACGTTGTTTGGTCTTCCCAGGGAAATTCAGTCAGACCAAGGTAGCAATTTCACTTCAGGATTGTTTCAGCAGGTTGTGTATGAACTAGGTGCAAAACAGATTCTTTCTAGTGCCTATCATCCAGAAAGTCAGGGTGCCTTAGAGCGGTTTCATTCCACTCTCAAGACAATGATGAGGACTTATTGTTATGACCATGAGAAAGACTGGGATGAAGGGGTTCATTTGCTGTTGTTTGCAGCTAGAGAAGCAGTGCAGGAGTCTACTGGATTCAGTCCATTTGAGCTAGTGTTTGGTCATGAAGTGAGAGGACCTTTGCTATTATTGAGTGAACAATGGCAAGAGGAAGAGCCGCAAATCAGTCTGTTAGACTATGTTAGCAAGTTCAAGGAAAGATTGCGTGCAGCTTGTGACCTTGCCAAAGAGAACTTGAAATGAAGTCAGGGAAAAATGAAAACTTGGTATGATCATAAGGCTAGAAGCCGTGAGTTTAAACCAGGAGACAAGGTCCTTGTGTTGTTTCCCTTGCAGTCCAATCCATTGCAGGCTAGATTTCATGGTCCTTATGAAATTCTGACAAAACTCAATGATCTCAATTACATTGTGAAGACTCCAGATAGGAGAAAACCAAAACAATTGTGTCATATTAACATGCTAAAGCCTTATCATGACAGAAATGCTAGGGTTGCAGCTGTCACTTCAGATTCTCCAATGGTCGAAACGTGTGAAGATGAGGGGGAGTTTCAAGATGATGAACCAAGAATTAAAGCTGAAGTTCTTTCATGTAAATTGTCAAACACTGAAGTGTTGCAAAATCTTGATGTAAAACTCCAGCACTTAGAACCCTCACAGAGAGATCAGTTTGAAAGGTTGATCAAGAAATATGAGGATTTGTTTCCTGATGTTCCAAAGAGAGTTACTATAGCCTCTCATGATGTAGATGTTGGTGATGCCAAACCAATAAAACAGCATCCATACCGGATGAATCCTGAAAAGAGAAAGATTGCTGAGAAAGAGGTTGAGTACATGTTAAAACATGATATTATCAGACCCTCCAACTCCGATTGGAGTTCACCCTGTGTGCTAGTTCCAAAACCTGATGGAAGTACTAGATTCTGTACAGATTATCGCAAAGTCAATGCTGTAACTAGAACTGATGTGTTTCCAATACCTAGGATTGATGATTGTATTGATAGTGTAGGGCAAGCAAAGTTTCTGACCAAGATTGATTTATTGAAGGGTTATTGGTGTGTGCCTTTAACTGAGAGGGCCAAGAGCATCTCTGCTTTTGCCACACCATCTGGATTGTACCAGTATGAAGTCCTACCCTTTGGCATGAAAAATGCCCCAGCCACGTTCCAAAGGATGATACAGTCTACAATCGCCGGATTGCCACACACGGGTGCATACATCGATGACCTGATCACATGGAGTGACTCCTGGGAAGAACATCTAAAAGATGTAGAGACGTTGTTCCAGCGCCTGACCCAGGCTAACCTGACTGTTAACCTGAACAAGAGTGACTTTGGTTGTGCTACTGTCACCTATCTTGGCTACGTCATAGGCCAGGGTAAGGTGGCACCCATAAATGCTAAAGTCCAAGCCATCATGGACTTTCCAGTTCCTGACAACAAAAAAGCTTTGCGCCGCTTCCTTGGAATGATCGGGTACTACCGCAAGTTCTGCAAGAACTTTGCTGAGATTGCTCTCAGTCTAACTAACCAACTGAAGAAAGGCGTAAAGTTCACCTGGGATGATGCATGCCAGAGAGCCTTCGATCGCCTGAAGTCTCTGCTGTGTCACTTCCCCGTGCTCAAATCTCCTGACTTCAACAAACCGTTCTCCATCGCGGTCGATGCTAGCGACCAAGCTTGTGGATCTGTGCTCCTACAGAGAAGTGACTCTGATGACATTGAACATCCCGTGGCATACTTCTCCAGGAAGTTCAATCGCCACCAAAGGAACTATTCCACAATAGAGAAGGAACTGTTGGCTCTGGTCCTTTCTTTACAACACTTTGAGGTTTATGTTTGTACAGGACAAAAGCCAATGATTGTGTACACTGACCACAATCCGTTAATGTTTTTGAGTAAGATGAAAAACAAGAATCAGAGATTGTTGAATTGGAGTTTGATTTTACAGGAGTTTGACTTGGAAATTAAGCATGTGAAGGGTACAGACAATGTAATTGCTGATTGCTTATCCAGTGTTTGAATGTGTATATATATATCATGTGTTTGAATATTGTATGATATGTATATATAGACAAGTGTTCACTTAACCATTTTGTATTGAAAAGAAAAATTTTGCCTTTATGAGTCAAAATTTTTCCCTTTTGGAATGGAGGTGTAATGTGAATATAGGCCACTAGATGGCAGTATTTACCTTTTTTTTGTTAAGCTCAGACTGGAGTCATGTTTAGACATGTCCTGGACATGTCTGGGGCAAGTCTCAGAAAATAAAAAAAAAGAGGTCTAAATGTGGGTGGGGTCTGCAAAAGAGTATATAAGGAAAAGAATTGAGACAGTAAAGTAGTAGGAGAAATTGCAAGAAGATGACCAGACCTGCCATTCTGTTCAAGACCTGTGACGTTTCTTTTGTGGATTTCTTTGCCTGTGTTTGAGCATTTTCTTCATCCAGGACATCACCAAGCCACCCCACTAAAAAGGGACTGTAATTATTTATGTTTTTTCTTATTTATCAATCTTGGTCTTTAGTTGTAGGTTGTTATTAGTCTTTGTCTTTGTTAAAAATTAAATGTGTTTTAGTTGTTAAAACTGTGTTTGTCATCCCTTGCTGTTGCTGTTGTGTTATAAATGTAATAACAAATTGGGGCCATAACAGTGTTTATAGAAAGCTCCGGAATGCATAACAAGATAAACTGGAGCCGGGGCTGATAGAGAAGACAGGTGTTCTCCTCCCCAACGAGATGTATGTGTGTAGGCTTACGACAGCGTGAGGTAGGTTGCATAAGACGACGAGGGTTCTCTAGATTACATCATGATGTGTAAATCAGCACGGGGGGAGGAGAACATCATGGAGTACCCCTACAAAAACCAGAGAGAGACTAACTGTCTCCTTTCCGACTTTCTCCGACCAGCTCTGCCTCCCTTAGTTATTGTTGCTATGGGCCCCTTGCACTACAGTTGAGTTTCACATTGGCAACAGCACAGCAGAAGTTTGAGCATCACTCTCTCGCTCGTATTGCTGAAAATGTTGCAGTTTTTTTTTTTTTTTAACCACACTTGTCCAGCAAAGTAGTACAGAGAGGCCTTAAAGGGGATCTCAAGGATAATGCATTATGCTGTTTTATACACACATGATCAGTAAATAAAAATTCAAAAAATGTGGAAGTTTTTGTTTTCAAAGACTAGATAAATGAGATTTTATTCCCCCTAATTAGCTGTTGTCTGCTACAACGGTCACATGATAATGACGAAACGTCGCCCTTTGCCCAGAGGTATGCGCTGTTATTGTGTTGGATAGGGTGATTGTCCTTGTCCATTATTTTATGACAAAAAATCCTTCAATATGACCCATTGACTTGTCATCAAATAATGGATTGGGACAATCACACTATCCAACACAATAACAGCGCATACCTCTGGGCGAAGGGTGACGTTTCGTCATTATCACTCGACCGTGTAGCAGATGATAGCTAATTAGGGGGAATAAAACCTCATTACCTTCGCCAGCGACTTCGCTGACGAAGGTAATGTTTTGATCCCCGTGTATTTATTACCTTCGCCAGCGACTTCGCTGACGAAGGTAATGTTTTGATCCCCGTGTATTTATTTGTTTTTACCTTCGCCAGCGACTTCGCTGACGAAGGTAATGTTTTGATCCCCGTGTATTGACTTCGCTGACGAAGGTAATGTTTTGATCCCCGTGTATTTATTTGTTTGTGTGTCTGTCTGTATGTGTATCGAATAACTCAAAAAGTACCAAACAGAATTTCATAAAATTTGGTGGGTTGATTTGGCATGACCTGAGGATCAATCGATTAGATTTTGGGAGTGATCGGGTCAAAGGTCAAGGTCAAGGCCACGAAAAGGTCAGAACCGACTTTCGGCCATATCTCGGTCAATTTTTATCCGATCGGCATGAAACCAACGCCAGTGGCGAGGGATTCAGTGGCGTCGGCGAAGGTATGCGCTCTACCGAGTGCCCGTTCTAGTTTGTTTGTGTGTCTGTCTGTCTGTGTGTATGTATGTGTATCGAATAACTCAAAAAGTACCAAACGGAATTTCATAAAATTTGGTGGGTTGAGTTGGCATGACCTGAGGATCAATCGATTAGATTTTGGGAGTGATCGGGTCAAAGGTCAAGGTCAAGGCCACGAAAAGGTCAAAACCGACTTTCGGCCATATCTCGGTCAATTTTTATCCGATCGGCATGAAACCAACGCCAGTGGCGAGGGATTCAGTGGCGTCGGCGAAGGTATGCGCTCTACCGAGTGCCCGTTCTAGTTTATCCAGTCTTTGAAAGCAAAAATTCCACATTTTTGTATTTTACAACATCATTTACTAATCATGTTTGTATAAAACAGCATTATGCATTATCCTTGAAGTCCCTTTTAACTATTTTACAAAAGGATATATCCATGAAATCTAAATTTTTAATGGAATGGGTGGATATACAAGACTCACAACGAAGTGCTGGCAATTGATGCAGAAAAGCCAAATGGCACATTGAGATCAAACCAGGCAAAACAGTCAAATCATACTGCGCGTGTAAAGCAGGGTAAGTTGTTTTCATACGTTTGTTTCCATCACTGAGCTAAAAAATAACACTGGATCCAGTACGTTGTTCAATGTTAGTTAGCCATGAGTCAGACAGTATGCTATCTATACTTCGTTATAAATCAGACTACGTAATGCAGCAAACCCTGAAACTAGCTACATTAGACATAATCAAGTTATTAATCTAACTTTCATTGTATCAGCGTTTTCCTCCAATCCAATTTCAATGACAAGCTAACTTTACTCATGTCGACTGACATTCTGAATTGATTTTCGCTAATTTGCTGGCTAGCTACCAAGCCAACTTAAGTTTAAGCATATTAGATCATGCCATTACAAAATCCTTCATCATCTGGATAAACGGTTTATATTGTCTAGTGTTGTGAATGCCTGTGCTAGGTGACGTGAAGGAATCATGTTCTCAGCAGAATAGCTACTGGTTTGCAGTTATATCTGGTATTGGGTGCTGAAATCCACCGGGGGAAAACAATACTTTGTTAGCGTATGCATGTTGGTGTAATTCTTCTCAGCAAAACCTAGGCATAGATTACTGGTAACTAACAAGTGAGGGCATAATGGCGCAGCACACGCCACCTGAACGTGACATAAGGGGCTAGACGCCGAGTATAAATATTTGGATGGAACTTAGGAACCGATCATGTAGCATCACACACAAGTCATGAATGATTGTCACGTGCTAATCAAAATTCGCACAAGTGCAGCCCGTGATCCTAGCGCGCAAAACTGGTGAGTCACACGCAGTCCACACTCACTGAAGATGCACTGATAAAGTGCGTCAGACATACGCTTTCCACGGGCTAACGGTGCAATTTTTCCCATACCTCCAGCAAGTCAAGGCGCGTAACCTGTACTAGACAAGTACTTTTGCCCGTACTCTTTCCCTTTCCTCCGTGTTCACCGCGACCCTGCTGCTCGGCTGCAACCTGCCATATTCTGCGACCCGTGCATGTCCAAAACATGTACGGCAGGTTGTGAGTGAAGCATAAGTCAGACAGCTTGCCTGTTACAGCTAATGACTGCAATTTGAATGTGGGAAGGTATAGCGCTGCTGTTGGCGTAGGCAGGACCTTAGTAAGATAAGGCAATCTGATTGGTAGTTATTCCACATTTGATTGACAGGTTGGAAAAGTTCACTGGAATGGAGAACAGGTGAGTGTGTGGGGAGATTGCGTGAAGGGACATGCGACCAACACAAGGACACGAGGTGCACTAATAGAAAAACAGACAGGGGAGGGTGAATGGGTGAGTGTGGGGAAAAAAGCAGAAAGCACATTGCGAGTGACAGGTGAAGGAAAGCATAGGAACTAACTCAATGATCAACTAAGGAAATAATACAAATACAACAGTAGAAAATGATGATGATGCGAAAATACATAATGAACATGAAAAATATTAAATGCAATAACCCAGACAGTGGAACAAGGGTCCAGCAGCAGCACTTGAGTATGTTCCATACGTGTTAAATTTTTTGTTTCTGAATTACAGTGGCTTTAAAATAAATAAGCGAAAACTTCTGCAGAACTTGTCTTATTGATTGCATAACTATAAAGGCTCCATGTGTCCCTGAGGAGTGACTGAAATAGTGCATGTATTCTATTAGCATTTTTACGACCCATATCAAAAGCCTTTCCAACTGCACACTATCATCACTTCTGGGTTCTGATGCTTAAAATTCTCCGAGTTCCCCAGACAAACTACAAAGAACATTTTTGGAGCAAACATCTTACAAATTAAATTTAGAAAATTGCAGCAAATATACTTGGATATTAATGTAACACTTTTTGAAAGACATTTCAGTACAAGGTTTTTAACCCACTGCCTACATATTCTCTATGAGCTAAAAAAAAAAAAACAGGATAATTCAATATGACCTATTATAAAAATATTTTTTTAATTGTGTTTCTTTTTAAATCTTCTTTGCACTCAGCCAATAGTTATTCTGATTCCTATTGAGCATGCTGTACAGTCAAACCAGCTATGTATTTTGGCACAACCTGTAAAATATCATCCTCATTAATTTACTAGTGGATTCATCTTCATGACTCATCTGTTTTTCATACTTAAATCATTTCTATTTTCTGCAGATTTAATTAGTACCCATAGCTACAGATTTATCTAGAACCCATTATGTGCAATTGTGTATAAGAAGATGATCATTCCAAATAAGCATTGTTGTATTTTTAACTTGTTGCAAAAAACATGGACTCAAAATGTGATATGGCAATAGATGCACTGAACAAAAACGCACAAAGTGATTTTTTTCGAATTTTTTTTTATCAATCGGGAAATATTTCAACAAAACATTTATTATTTTATTCTTGCTTTAATATTGAAGCAACAGAAACTTGACAAACAATTTACTGAACAAAATTCATGAATTATCACATCCTGAACCCAACAGGGGTCAGCAGGCAGACTTCACAGCACTCAGAAATAAGTGTGTCCACCATCGGCATCACGTAATGCGGGACACCTCCGGCGCATGAGGTTCAAGAGGTTGTCAATAGTGGCCTGGGGAATGTTGTCCCATTCCTCCTGCAGCCCAACTCGGGGCTGGCATCAGCGTAGCGTTCGCCCACACATTGCCATACGCATTCTCTGCCGTCAGCGTGGAGCAGTTGGAATAGTGATTCTCCACCTTGCAAGTGCCCAGCGAAGGTTACGGTTGGCCCAGTCGAGTCTGTACCGATGACAAACAGCGGTCAGGTCGAGACCTCAGTGCGGTCGGCGGGCTCGGAAGTCTGTCTCCCTCAGGCGATTTCGGACAGTCTGAGCTGATATCCGCCTGTTGTGCAGTCCGATGGTCTCGTCTGCTGTCCTGGTGGCTGGTCAAAGCCGATCATGCTGGTGCTGGAGCCGCATGTGCCGATCCTATGTGGGCGTGGTCACACGTGGTCGTGGGGCATGCGGACGATTCACAGTGCTGCCAGTCTCTCTGTATCGACTCCTCAATTGGCTGATGGTGGAATGATGCAAATTCAAGGGTGTTGACACCGCTGCCACAGATATCCCAGCATTCAGCATGCCAATGGCACACTCCCTCATGACTTGTGACATCTGTGGCATTGTGACTTGTGACTAAACTGCGCATTTTGTAGTGGCCTTTTATTGACCCTGGTTCAAGGAGTGCCTGTGTATTCGTCATGCTGACTGACCAACTCAATGTTATGCTCTATGCAGATCAGGGGTGGAATAACTCAATAAGTGAGTAATCTCACAGGGAGAGGTCAATGAGAAGTGGGTCACCAGAACTGAGCAAAACAAATCATTCAGTACAGCAATAAACACTATTTGTGGGCATATTTCATTATAGGTCAATTTAACTCAGCATTTTTGGTTTGTGCATTTATATTTTTGTTCAGTGTACTTTTAAGAGAAAACGCTTACACAACTAATGACATTCATTTTTCGAAAATTTCAACACTGGAGTATTGATAAAAATAAATTCTGAGGAATAGCTTGGAGTTGCAGTCTTCACAAAAAAACAAAAAAACAAATCTTGTCTGTGGAGGACAGCAGGGCGTATCCCCAAATTGTCATGCAATTCCCATAAAGCTGTTGAAGTTGTCGCGTTAACACAAAAAATCTGCAAGGAATGCAGCCCAACCAAAATCAGAATAAATTGCAGTGAAAGAGTATTTGCCCTCTTCCCACTTTCTTCTATTTCTTCTATTTTTACTTATTTGTCATTACATATCAAACTAATTTTAATATAAGCAGACAATGTGAGTAAACACAAAATGCAGCCTTTAAACGGTCATTTTATTTACTGAAGGTAAAAGGTTAAGTATGAAAAAATGTGTTATCCCATCTCAGGTATTTATTTGGAAACCTCAGCAGTGACTTAAAAAATAAAACCAAAACCATAAACCTGAAATGAAACCTTAAATGTACACTGAGGAGGATTTATGTGGTTTGTAAACACAGCATTCATTGTTGGCCCATCTTCCATGGCTCAACAACACTAGAAGTGCTACCATAAGCCCTATGCTGCAATGCAGTGCAGTCCCGCCCTCACACCCTGCGGCTGTTATTGGCTGGGGCTACGTGCCAACTGCCCAAAGGCTGATGCCCAGATATGTCGAATGCAACGAAAAATAAGAAAAACCAGTTAGATGGCAGGGTCTCTGTGGATAGAGACACTATCACATGATATGATCCAGACAAGGATCAGTATGTATATGATCCAGATCAGTGTACAAGCCAATGCGGGTATTTATCAATTGGAATACAGTAACTGGGGAAGGGCTGGAGCCCAGAAGAGGATGAGCACAGTCTAACTTGTGTGGTATAATGTGTTGAGGGTGATGGGCGTGTCGTTGCCCAGCCAGTGGCACCTCAGGGCAGAAACCGGGTGGGCTTAACCCCAGCCAAATCAGGACTGTCAGACTGCAAGTTCAGAGGGTTTCACAGGAGCGCAGTCCCAATACTGGAAACTGATGAAGGCTTGGGAGGTGTTCCTAATATAGTGGTCAAAGAAAAAGACTGGAAAGGCAGGTTAACAAGAACACGGGCCCAATCCTGGAGACCGATAATTAGGCTCAGGTTTTTTTCTTCAATATCATAAAGGTTATTTTACCGAAGATGGTTAGACAGTTCTAAACTAGTAGACATAAACCCTCTGGCTGCTTTAGGGCATAAAGCATGTCAATCCAGCAACTGTGCTAGACAGAGATTAGGCTTATATACACCACAGAAACACCAGCGTATGAAGCATACAAATAGATTACACCTCTATTAGGAGATGCACGCAAGGCCACTAACCAACTGAGCAGACAATACCTCTAAACCGTTTGGTCGCTGAAAAGGGAGAGGGGACAATTATGGAGACAGGAGGGCTGTGACAGCCACACACTTCCACTGTCATCAGTGATAATTGAGAGGGTTTATACATTGGTTGTGGGAAACTCGTACACAGGATACCTTTAAATTGCCAACAACCTTCATTCCACCTTTTTTAACTGATGTTGGGGAATTGAAGTTTAATTGAATTATGAGCAGCAATTTCCGAATCAGTTTTAACAGATAGACATGCTTAAAGTTACACTTAAAGTAACATGATACATTGCAGACAGTCCCAAACAAGTGTATGCTGATTACTGCATTTGCATTTGCCCTATTCTGATAGTACAGGTATAGGTATAATCTCAAGATCTCTCATTATACAATTTTTACGTACTACATGAGATGACTCCATTGGAGCATGCTGAAGGCAGGAATAAATTAGCCCCAAAAGTTCCCTGGAAGTAAACAGAAGGGTCAGAAAAATTGCTTGGGGAAGTAAACAGTCTTTGGCAATAGCAGCTAGCTATTGCTGTATTTTTTATTGTATAAATACATGTATAATGATAGTTAAATTACTGCTTCCACTATACTTGAAATAACCTATCTGTACTACAATTGGCTACAGACAAGCAAATTTTACTTTTAGGCTATGTTAGCGAGTCAATACAGGACACACTCTGTAATGCACAGGTTTCCATCATCTTCCACCTTATGAAGGCCAGTTTGGACCCCCATCATCAGACGAGGGAGTATGCTGAAAGCATTCAGGAGTGCAAAATCTCAAAAAATACTCATATGGATTGTGTGTATGTGTAGCCACGTTGATTACATTTGCAATTTGGTAGTTAATCATAGCTTGTTTCAGCAGGCTGTGGTATTCATTGATGAACCTTATAATTGCACATCCTCCCCCTCTCGAAGATCTTTCATGATGATTTCAAAATAAACCTGCTTGGCAATGCCTCCTCATGCCCCCACTAAAGACTAAACTACCCATAATTCCCTAACCTACATAACTTCTTTTGCCAACACAAGATGAGCAAAGTCGGCAGGTTAAGCTAGTATCTCACTGAGCGGCGAATGCTTACAAATGTAGTGAATTTAGAGTTTCGTCAGAGTTCGTGAAAGGGTGTAAAGCAGTTTGCTAAAACTTTTTAGGATCTCAAACAGTTTTTCTTGTTGCAAAGAAATTTTGAGCATGTTCAAAATTTCTTCGCAAATTTATTCAGAAACAGTTGCCGACGTTTGTGAAAGAATTGTAAGCATTTGCAAACAGTTGTAATGTGTCGCTAAAGTTCTTTTTGGTTCGCAAAGTATTGACCTCGATACAACAGAGCTACGAATGCTGACAAATGTAGACAAATATTGGGTTTCGTGAGGATACCATCAAGGTTTCGTCAAGATTGCAAAAGAGTTTGCAAGCGGTTTTTAGGGTTGCAAAGAGTTCACTTTTATGCTCCCCATTTTCACGATGCTGCGATCAATCTTTGTGAACATTTTGATTCGTGTATCATGTGAACACCTATGTAACTTGCAATAACCTCATTGACGGTCAAGACAGTTTGTCACTGCATCCACAATTGCAAGGTAAATCTCTGCCATGTAGAGATTAAACCATATGTAAATAAGATCCAGAAATACTGCCTTCCTCTCTGGGCCCAAGCTCATTTAAAATATACTAAGGCAAAACAGAAAAGTACACAGTGGTTTGACTTATCAAAATGTGAAAATCTTTTTGGAAATATGGATGCCATGTCCTCTGAGCTAAAGAAAAAAAAAGGCCCATGCTGCTTGTTATCAAAAAACAATTCAAAAGCCAGCAACCATGATAGTATGAGGGAGCAATAGTATATGTGGCATGTGTGACTTGCACATCAATGAAGTGATGTGAACGATATTTACAGGTTTTGGTGCAAGATTCACTGCCATCCAGATGCATTTTTTAAATGAAGGCCTTGCTCATTTCAGCAACAGCATGCCAACCACCACCATGCATGTTTCACAACAACATGGCTCTGTATTAAAAAAAGTCTGGGTGCAAAAGTGGTCTGCCTGCAGTCCAGACCTGTCACCCACTGACAATATTCGGCGCGTTATTATAAAATGAAAAATATGACAAAGGTGGCTGCAAAGTATTGAGCGGCTGAACTCCTACATAAAGCAAGAATTGGAAACATTTTGCTTTCAAAACTACAGTAGTTGGTCTCCTTAGTTCCCAAACACTTCCCGAGTGTTGAGTGAAGAGGACACAATGCATCACAGTGGTAAACATGCCCCTGTGCCTGTGCCGTTTTGTGAAACGTGTTCAAAACGTTTCGAATTGCAGCAAATTGAAAATGACCACATATTTTTTCAAATAACAATAAAATATCTCAGTTTCAACATGTGGTATATCGTCTTTGTGCTATTTTCAAATAAATATAAAGTTCAAATGATTTAAAAATCATTGCATTCTGTTTTTATTCATGCTTTACACAGTGTCCCAACTTTTTTGGAAAAGGGGTTGTAAAATTTTTTCATCTGTAGTAAAAAGTAGTATAAGTAGGTGAAAACACATATAGCGGTGCAATAATAGAACAACTGTTCATCATACACTGAACAAAAATATAAACGACAAACCAAAAATGCTGAGTTAAATTGGCCTATAATGAAATATGCCCACTAATAGTGTTCATTGGTGTGCTGAATGATTTCTTTTACTCAATTCTGGTGACCCACTTCTCATTGACCACTCCCTGTGAGATTACTCACTCATTGAGTTATTCCACCCTGAGCTGTATAGAGCATAACATTGAGTTGGTCAGTCAGCATGACCAATACACAGGCACTCCGTGCACCAGGGTCAATAAAAGGCCACCGAAAAATGTGCACTTTTGTCAGAAGTCACAATGCCACAGATGTCACAAGTCATGAGGGAGCGTGCCATTGGCATGCTGAATGCTGGGATATCTGTGACAGCGGTGTCAAAACACTTGTGAAACACACAATGTTTGTTATTCCACTGTCATTCTCCAGCCGGTTGAGAAATCGATTCAGAAAAACTGGCAGCACTGTGAATCATCCACAAGCCCATGTGTGACCACGCCCACACAGGATTGGCACCATCCGTCATCGGTACAGACTGGACTGGGCCAACCGTAACCTTCACTGGACACTTGCACGGTGGAGGACGGTGTTATTCAGCGATGAATCGCGATTCCAACTGTAATAATAACTGCATTATATAGCGCTTTTTGGGTCGCTGAAAGATGCGTCATAATGGACACATTATACATTCATGCTCTGATGGTGGTAAACTACATTTCTGTAGCCACAACTGCCCTGGGGCAGACTGACAGAAGCGTGGCTGCCGGTGTGCACCTACAGCCCCTCCGACCACCACCAAACATTCACACACAGCCACATTCCCATATTGCATGTTTTTGGTGAGTGGGGGAAACCCACACAAGCACGGGGACAACATGCAAACTCCAGACAGAATGGCCCCAGGCCAGAGTTGAACCCACAACCTTCTAGCTGTGAGGCAGTAGTGTTAACCACTGTGCCGTTGAGGGCAACTTGAATGGGCAGCAGTACCGTGACGAGATCCTAAGACCCATAGTCATACCGTTTGTGCGACTCCATCTTCTGACATTCCAGCACGTTAATGTCGAGCCACGCACTGCCTGGATCTTCTTGATGAGGAGGATTTCCCTGTTCTCAATTGGCCAGCATATTCACCCAATATGTCGCTAATTTGGGATGTTTTGGATCGGCGAATCAGACATGTTCCGGTTCCAGAAAACATGCGCCAGGGCTGCAGGAGGAATGGGACAACATTCCACAGGCCACTATTGACAACCTCATGAACTCCATGCTCTGGAGGTGTACGGCTGTACGTGATGCCGATGGTGGACACACTCAGTACTGAGTGCTGTGAACTATGCCCGCTGACCCCTGTTGGGTTCAGGCTGTGATAACTCGTGAATTGTGTACAGTAAATTGTTAGTCATGTTTCTGTTGCTTGAATATTAAGGCAAGAATAAAATAATAATTGTTCTGTTGAAATATTTCCCGATTGATGAAAAATAATTAGAAAAAAATGACTTTATGCGTTTATATTTTTGTTCAGTGTACATTCTATATTAATTCAATATTAAAAACAGGATAAGGTTATCTGCTCGCAATTATTCTGACAGTTTTGTTTCCCTCTGGTGCTTTAACAGAAAGTGCAATTTCTTGCCTCGTCAGCATGTTCCACTCAAATTATTCAACATAATACATTAACATTTGAATGCCAAAGGATCTGAGATTATTTTAATCTCCACAGAAGAGGGCTATAATTTCAGCTGATAAGGCCTTTGCCATATACAGCAATAACTTTGTCTGAGCTCAAGTGTGTTTTCTCATTGAGGTTTCATTTCATTTTGTATTTGATTTCTAAAGTAATTAGTTTCATGCAAGAAGAAAACACAAAAAGGGGCGAAGACAGATGGTGTGTAGGCTTTTTTTCTCGGCACTAAATGAGTTACCAGGATGAGTAGCTCACCCCTGTGGTATACAGCAACTCAGTTTGGGACATTCCCCCTAGTCTGTTGCTCATCTTTAGTGGCCGTCTCGTACTACTGCAGCCTCACACATGCACAGTGCATCAATCAGGCATGTCTCATAGCCATAGGCTGCAGCAGACTTCCTGGACTAGGTTTGAATACTCTATACACCGAATGCAAATGAAATATTTTCGGAACATTTCAAGAATGTTGTTGGCTAGCAAGGTTGATTTTTTTTCCCGGAGACACATGGTTATTAATGTGGTTCAAATGGACTCATCGGATTTCTCCATCTTAGACTGTGAAAAATATTCAGCAGTACAAAGGACAGTAAGGTGAACCGCTTATCCACAGAATTCAGCACACGCCCTTATCACAATATTTCTCTTTTTTTCTGTATGTGTCTATGTGTTCAAGTATGCACACAAGTGCTTGGGCGTGTTGCCTGCTGCGAAATAATTGGAAAATAAAAGTAATTGTGCAGGATAAGGAAGAGCCTTTTCCTCCAAATCATTTCAGTTGAAGTGGAATGGAGCAGAATTTTCCATTACAGCTTTATGTGTTGGACTGTTCCCTTGAGAGCAGTTTTCAGCAGCCTGCAGATCCCTCATCTTGCAGTTTCATTGTCTCTGCTTGTATTAAAACAAAGGACCAGGACAAATCTCCGAATTCCACCAAATAATTACGTACATCTGGGTTAACATGAGATGCGCACACGCCGCCGCGGTTCAGTGTACATTTTATCGTTGCACTGAACCGCATATATCGTATCGTTCAGTCGCTTCGTGCGAAGCTCTCAAGAAATTTCCTGGTTTATACTTCCTTCTCAGGGTACGTTCGTAATTTGTGGTTTTCGACAATGGACAAAGGCGCTGGTATAATGCGTTTCATACCTACTTGTGTACCTGTATACTCATTGTAGACGTGCTCTACTGAATGCTTTGCAACCTTTTGGGCTTGCTTTGGGGGAGTGTGACGTGTCACGCTTGTTTCGCGGTTTTCATCGCTCAACAACATAGAAAAAATATCGAAACACATTTTGATTTAACAACGAGCTTGTAAGAAAATATTAGTTGACCTATTGGTTTTCCATTTCTTTACAGCCAATGTCTGATGCCGAAGTCAATTCTGAAGGCAATCCGCCTTCATTGGCCGAAATGAAATCATTGTATGCTAGCCTGTTGTCTGAAACGAAGACTGAAATTCCAGAACACATTCAACAGTCCATAGATCAAGTTTACATGGATTTTGTAAATGCCGGAATTGGAGAACCGTGCACCGAGATAAACAGATTCCACAGATTCAAATGCGGCAGGCACCTCGGTTTTAGAAAAAATTGACAAGCTTACTGGTTCTGAAGCAAAGGATACATTTAAATCCTTAGCGGAGGAATTTAGCACGGTAGAGAAAACTTCAGCTGCATTGAATAGTGATCTGGCCGAGATCGTTATTGGCCTATAAGTTGCCTAAGGAAAAGCTGGCAGATCTGCAAACTAAATATTTACGGTCTGAGAACTGCCCAAGTTTAGTTTTTCCTAAGATCAACAAGCAAATTTGGCAACAATTACGACAGGAAACTAGGAATACAGACTCTGCATTCCAGAAGGTCCAAGCTTTGTTAATGTCTGGCCTTTATGCTGTACTTCATATCTGCAATGAGTCTACAGGGAGTCAGAGACAGATCCTGACACACGCAGCAGTTCTGTTGCTGTCTGCTAATCGAGAATATAATTTGAAAAGAAGAAATTTGGTGCGTCCTGACCTACATAAACAGAACACTGCACTTTGCAACCCGTCTACATCAGCCTATTTGTTTGGAGATGAGCTTAACAAAGAAGTTGAAGAAATTACAAAATCCGAAAAGCTGAGTGTTAAAGTCACCCCCAAACAGTGCACCAAACCTGATAAGATGGCAGGAAGAGGAACTCGTAGCAGGGGCAGGCCTGGACTGGCCATCTGGCATACCGGGCAAAGTCCGGTGGGCCAACGCACATTTTGGGCTGTTGCAATCATAATTTCTAAAATTGTAATGATATTGATAATTTTGAATGACCGCGCCGGCCTTTAAAACAAGGAAAGCAGCCCATTAGTTCATTTTCTACACCGACACAGGGCTGGCCCAATGTAATCTCTCAGCCCTCCCTCCAAGGAAAAAAAAAAAATGGATTTGGGTACAACTCATAGACAACCAGGGGCCAAAACTAAGGCGGGCAAAAGGCAGACTTATTTAAATTAGTTCTCAGTAGAATTTAACAGTGCATTTCAATGTGTGAATGCTGTATATTTCTGTGAAAAAGTATTTGCCCCCTTCCTGATTTCTTTTGCAGATTTGTCACACTTAAGTTTCAGATCAAACAAATTGCAATATTAGACAAAGACAACGCGAGTAAAAATGCAAAATGCAGTTTAAATGATTTGATTTGTTAAGGGAAAAAAAAAAAAAACCTATCCAAACTGTTGTATTGCGATCAGAAACCAGATGCGAGAACCAGGAAGTGCAGTAGAGCTTGTTATATTGGTAAAGGGGGGTGACCCCCGCAGAGCAAAAGGTAACAGTACAAAGTCCACAATCCAAAAGTCGAAATCCAGTTGGGCAAAAATAGCATCAAAAACCAGGGCAGCAATCACAGTAATGTAGTCGGACAGAAATGGGTCTGGTACACAGGAATAGTACTATGAGAGACAAGCCAGAATCCACAGGACGTAATCCAAATCGTTACCAGGGCAGCAAACAGATCTCGTAGTCGAGCAGAAAAATGGTCAAAACAGACAGATGCAACAGTAATCCAAAATCACAAAGGCAAAAATCAAAAGTCGGGCAATCCAGTCAGAAAGATAAACACTGAGAAATCACGGCGAGAAACGTGGCACGAGAAAACTAGGGAGAACGATCTGACAAGATAGTGAACCAAACAGACATCTTATATACACACCCGGGGTAAACACATGACCTGGGAGAACAGGTGCAATCAATGGCAACAATGATCAGGGAGAGACACATGAGGAATAAACTAATTACATAAATTTGGCTGTAGCCAAAACGCAGACAGACAATCCTAAGTACAAAACAACAGCTCCGGTTAAGGAGTACTAAAGTGCCAAGATAAAAGGAAAGGAAAGCACCAAGTATAAGTGGAAAACTGCAGCAGAGATAATTAGGCATAGGCAAGGAGGGCGGAGATTAGAATTGAGCGACTGCTGAGAGATTGTTAGTCAATTAGTATGTGCAGCTATACAATCCCGAGTGCATGTTAGTAAGTTAGTAAAAATATACAATGTTAATGAGGGTTAGTAATTATCGAAAACAACAAACTGTTAGTATGGTTAGTAGATAGTAAAAGAGAGAGGAAGGAAGCAAATGAGATAATGAAGGAAGATTGAAAACCCAGAAACCAATAAATCACCCGAATGAGTGGCACGCAAGACTAGGGACCGTGGGCAAAGACCTACACAAGACAAGACAGGGTACACAAAGTGCAATGCATGTAAATGAAAACATGGCATGAAAACTGAGGCATGAAAAAATAATAAAACATGAAATCTAAATTTCCAAAAACACAATACATGATCCTAAGAATGGTCAAAGGGCAGGCAGTGGTCACTAAACACAGAAATCCTAAACATGGCTAGGCCAGGCACAGAACTTAAAACATGACATGCAGAAAGCAGAATCACAACACAAACCTACCTGGCCTTATGTGAAAAAGTAATTGCCCCCTAAACCTAAACCCACCCTCGTCGACAACAACTGCTATCAAGCATTTGCGATAACTGGCAATGAGTCTTTCACATTGCTGTGGCGGAATTTTGGCCCACTCATTTTTGCAGAATTGTTTTAATTTAGCCACATTGAAGGCTTTTCATGCATGAACGGCCTGTTTAAGGTCATGCTACAGCTTTTGAATTGGATTTAAGTACAGACTTCAACTCGGCCACTCCAAAACCTTCATTTTGTTTTTTTAAGCCATTCAGAGGTGGACTTGTTGGCGTGTTTCAGATCATTTTCCTGCTGCATAACCCTAGTGCACTTGAGCTTGAGGTCACAAACTGATGGTCGGAAATTCTCCTTCAGGATTTTGCGTTAGAGAGCAGAATTCATGGTTCCATCAATTACGGCAAGTTGTCCTGAAGCAGCAAAGCAGCCCCAGACCATCACACTACCACCACCATGTTTGACTGTTGGTAAGGTGTTCTTTTTATGAAATGCTGGGTTAGTTTTACGCGAGATGTAACTGGAGGCATACCTCCCGAAAAGTTCAACTTTTGTCTCCTCAGTCCACAGAGTATTTTCCCAAAAGTCTCGGGGATCATCAAGATTTTTTTGGCAAATAAGGCTTTGTGCTCTTTTTGATCAGCAGTAGTTTTCGCCTTGGAACTCTCCCATGAATGCCATTTCTGCCCAGTCTCTTTCTTATTATTGAATCATTAACACTGACTTTAACTGAGGCAAGTAAGGCCTGCAGTCCTTATTATGTTGTTCTGGGTCCTTTTGTGGCCTCCTGGATGAGTCGTCGATGTGGTTTTAGAGTAATTTTGGTAGGCCGACCACTTCTGGGAACGTTCACCACTGTTCCAAGTTTTCTCCATTTATGGATAATGGCCTTCTCCGTGGTTTGCTGGAGTCCAAAAGCCTTAGAAATGGCTTTGTAACTCTTTCCAGACTGATAGATGTCAATGAATTTGTTTCTCATCTGTTCTTGAATTTCGTTAGATCGCAACATTATGTATTGCTTTTTGAGATCCTTAAGCCTACTTCACTTTGTCAGACAGGTTCTATTTAAGTGATTTCTTGATTCAACAGGTCTGGCAGTAATCAGGCCTGTGCGTAGCAAGTGAAATTGAACTGAAAAAATGTGGTCAATCACAGTTAATTCATGATTTAACAAGGGGGGCACTTACTTTTTCACATATGGCTGGGTAGGTTTGGATAGCTTTTTTCCCTAAATATATAAAATCATCCTTTAAAAACTGCATTTTGTATTTCCTCAGGTTCTCGTTGTCTATTAAAATTTGACAAAATATTAAAATTTGTTTGATAATCTGAAACAGTAAATGTGACAGATATGCAAAATAAACAAATAAATAAATCAGGAAGGGGTCAAATGCTTTTTCACCGCACGGTATATCTCCCCTTTCTCCCTTATGGCATGTGATTCAGAGACCTTTCCCTCTGTGGAGATTATCCATATTTCGATATTGGGGTGATACATGCTCTATATACCACTTTTTATTTTTCTACTTCACTATTCCAGTTATCTTGCATCTTGGCCATTTTTCAGTATCTATTTATATATTTGTTTTATGATATAGGAATTACCGAAAAACAGTATTCTTACAGATTTAAAAAAAATGATGCATATGTGTTGGGTTATTTTTCAGTTTTAATCTGTGTACTTTTGCCTCCATTTTGTAAATTGTACTTTTTATTTCCCTATTGTTTACAGAGGGGCTCCTCTTCATTCTCAATGTGAGAATTATACTTTAGGAATTGTCACCTTGTTTCTCAAACTGAAGGATCCTAACAGTAAAAAAGGCTTTGTAAGTGATGTTATTTACTGTAACACAAAATGATTATCGTTTGCCATGGTTCTGTGTGTGTTTACTTCTGTGGGTGGGTGAGTCCTTTTACAACCTTATGTCTGTACCTGTATTTAGGGCATGTCAAAAGCTTTATGTCTGTATATGTTATGCCTGTCTTTGTATGACAATTGCTGCTGTAACATGACTTTTCTACGGTGGCCCAGACGGGTCACAACACCTGCAAGCTCAGAAAACATCTGCAAATTCAGAAAACACTTTCATCGATTTCACAACACATGAATTGCAAATGCCAAAACACCTGCATATTCAGAAAACATCTGCAAATTCAGAAAACACTTTCATTGATTTCACAACACATGAATGGCAAATGCCAAAACACCTGCATATTCAGAAAACATCTGCAAATTAAGAAAACACTTTCATCGATTTTAATACACATGAACTGCAAATGCCAAAACACCTGCATATTCGGAAAACACATGCAAACTCACAAAACAAAGCCCGCTACCCCGGTGTTTGTCTAATCATAACTGAGCCACGAGGGCGGTTGTGTTGACAGTAGTCCGTACATGTAGATAATGGCACAGCTTGTTGGCGATTAATTTCCATATATTAATGCAAAAGTAACGTTAGCCTACATAAAATATTGATTTGCTTTGGCAGGGGTGATGTTGCTGGTAATCATTTCTGCAAACCTTTTTATATGATACAGCTTGCTCAACCTCTGCTACTATTTAAAACTTTAGTGCGGTATAATACGCAATTGGATTATTAAATATCATGCTATTTTTGGTGAGGACTTTTCGTTTGTCAGGAATCATTTCTGCAATATTTTATGTTCAGAGGTAATGTGTGCTGTGCTATTATTTTACACTGAAGTGCTGAAATAGGCTATATTATTTTTCCTGTTACAAACCTGTAATTTAGTAGCTTACATCCATTCCTATATCGAAGATTACTCGCACCCCATCTCAGTAAAATTCATTTAAATTCATTTATTTCGATTTTTCACGGTTTTGTTTTAAAATGCTAATATGCAATTTTTTTTAACCAATTTTTCATGACAAAATGTTTTGCATCGCCTGTATTTGTTTTAATGATTTGTCATAACCATTCAGATGTTCAAATAAAATGTTTGCAAAGCTTGCAAATAGAAAAGACTTGTGTACAATATGAATTTAGTTCGACCTAAACGACTCTTGAATGCACCATAAAAAATAAAAAAAAACACACACAAACAAAATAAACTATTTGCGGAACCTTACACGGGTTATTTTAAGTAAGTTTACTATATATCAATCAATAAGGAAAACGTAATTAATAAAAAGATCTGCTCAATATCTTATCTCTGAATAACTTAAATGTCACTTAAAACTGAAAGGCTCTTTCTTAAACTGAATTCACCGAATTAAAAGCGGATACATCAGGCTCTGATTCAATACAGCTCAGTTCTTGTCATCTCTATTTATAACTCATTGTCTCCCTAATAATCCCTTTAGGCTCACTGTAGCCTATTAAAGAATTAATGACCAGCTCAGCGCGTGGCAGGAATTTTCTATAAAATGCCCAACCATAAACTGACATCACATTCACCACTATGGAACCTATCACGATATGATGCATTTCCCCACTGTTTAGGACGAAGATTGACTCCTTGGCGAGAGACAACCTCACACCCCTGCAGGTCCGAAAAGCATAATTTCGGAGAATAACGTGATCATAAGCTCACAGGCTATTAAGTTGTATATTGGCAATTTGTTTATTTATATTGCTATAGAGCTCCGGACCCCACGTGACTGCTTTTGTTTACGCCACCATTTTGGCAGTAAAAGCTAAAGCGAAAATGAATGGCGCTAGTGCTGATTTCAAGCCATCAGAGTTAATTGCCCGCTTTACATGTCAAGAAATTGAGCTATATAATTCAACACTTAATAGGTTAAACATTATTGACCCTTATAATGCCTCAGGTGTGCTTTTCCCAAGTATTGACTCAGCCGGCTCGGACAATGTTCCAGACCTGCAGTATCCTGCAACTACAAATACCTGATCAACTTTCCCTTCATGGAGTCTCTCAAAGCATACAAGAGCCTTGAGGGATACAAATGGACGTAATTTAGCTTTGTGATGAATAGGGCCTGTGTCAGAAAACTTCTTTTTTGTGCTGGCTGCATCCGTTTTTAATGCAAATACAGTGAAGTTTAGCATTGACAGCGCTCAACGTCCTCAGCAACCAAAATGTCCTCAGCTTACAGCTTTTTCCCACGGCGCTCTCGGCTGGAAATAGTTCAACTTTTGGCACACCGCCGGGCTCATTAATGTCACTTCTCTCTCGCTGACAAATCATAATCGTAAATTGGGAGGCACTAACAATATCAATAGTGAGAAAGGTTTCCTGCTGCCACAGTCGAGTTTCTAATCAATTAGCTTGCTACAGTTTAAGTTTGCTTACTGTTCCCCATTTTGGGACATGAAGTTTGCTGACAAATTATTCAGTATTAATGTTTATGACAACTGTGAACCCCAAATGCTTTAGCCAGCTTGGTACTCTGTGATTGCTTAGGTTCCCATTTATTTTAATCTGGGTCACTAGATTTCCCAAAGCATGGTTGGGAGCTACATTAGCAACTTCGCTACATAGTCGGAATCATTGACTTTATTCGGTTCCAATTGCACTTTTGGGAAATGAACATTCATTAGCTTAGTTGCGACAGTTATTCGCGGTTTCATTTCATTGAATAACGATGCATTTACAGCGATGCATAGAGGAAATGCTCACACAGTCTTAGCAACTTTTAGCAAAAATCGGCGCAAGAGAGCAGCGCTCTGTAAATGTGATCACGGGCGCTTCCAGCTCTGAAAGCTCTGCCTGTGAATGCAGGTCTGAAGTGCCTCTTCATCACAGTTACGTTAGCATTAGCAACTGGGCAGAATAACGTAACTAGCTATTTGCTCTGCTCAAGGTGTATGTTAACTAGCTTGTGTCACCACGGTATCAAAGTTTGAATGACTGTCCTAAGAAATAAAATTATTCATTATTCATGAATATAATCAGCAAATTAGCTGCTTGCCGTATGCCTGCCAGTGTTTTTAACCACACACTTGACTGCCAATATGGCGATTTCTGATTGCATGACGTCAGGCCCCGAAGCTCTATTGGCTTTTCAAAACCAAAAAATCAATTGTGGCACACTTCGCTGAAGATCTACCCACAAACCCTCAGAATTGCAGACAGTTTCTGCAATAAAAAGGCGTATTTAAAATACCAAAAAAAAAAAATCCTCAAGATTGCTTATATTACACTGTCGAATTTATCATAATATTTTTTTTCTTGTTCATGCTAGGCTTTTTAAACCGAGGAAATGATCAACCACACGCTTTCCAGAGGTCGCATAAGCTCTCACTTCCACTTTCACTGCAAGAGAAAATAAAAAGATGTGAAAATACATAACGGTTAACACAAAAGTAATTCTAACAGTCAAAATGCCCTCTATCCTATAACTTACACGCGGTCCTACATTCAGTTCCACGGAGCCACGTGTGGTTATTCCTGGGAAATTGTCCTGTGATACGGCTCATTGGTTAGATCGTAGTTAGAAATGGGCGAGAAGGGCGAAATGTCCGAGGGAACCTGGCGTGAAGTAACGCCATCTCTTCGGTTCTAACGGCGACTGTATAGTACATGACCTCAGTTGATTTGTAACATATCTATTATTCTATTCCTTTGACAGTAGAACATCAAAAATACTTAAAATTTTGTTGGAAAGATCAGCGGTATGTTTTTACTTGTTTGCCTTTGGGACTGACAAGTAGTCCTAGAATCTTTACAAAAGTAATGAAACCAATTTATAAAACGAGTGCTTCCCATCCTTAACTGTGATTGGCTGAGCCGCGTTCCATGCCGGTAACCCACTGTGGCAGGGCGCAGCACAAAATATCCCTGCGCGCATCAAACTGCTCTGCGCTCAGCTGACTCGTCAGGTTACGTTTGTTTCAAGAGTTTAAGATCGATATTTCAGTCTCCGCGAAGTTTAGCCTTTTAACCAGATAACCAGTTGGCTAACTACCTAGCTAGCTATTGCATTACAACGTTCGATATCACTTTTGTGTTGCAAGCTATCCCAGATAGCAAGCTCCTCCGCTCCGCATCTGCTGCAGATCTGCCCCGGCTCCAGCTGATCCGTAGCAGATCCGGAGCGGAGGAGCTTGCTATCTGGGATGTTGCTAACTTGCTTGTTATTTAAGTAGCCTTTCTTTTGTGTTTATTTTATGGGCTGTGTGTAGGATAACCACATCCATTGTAGTGAACGCTAGCTAGTTGACAAGCTGGCTAGCAAACTAATGCACAATTCAACATATTTTCCTGGGTACCGGCAAGTGTGGAGGACAAAGTTAATCGTTCCCGACCCTCGCCGCTGGTTGTAATGATTTGGCCGATCGGAGCAAGTAGAGAACAAGGAAACTCGTAAACCGAAACGCTGGTAAAATTAATGAACGAGGTCAAGCTAGTTGACTAGCTGGCTGGCAAACTAATGCACAATTCGACATATTTTCCTGGACACCGGCAAGTGTGGAGGACAAAAGTCAATAGTTTCCTAAACGCTGCTGGTTGTAATGATTTGGCCGATCGACACAAGTTGAGAACAAGGAAACTCGGAAACCGACACGAAAGCAAAAATTTAAACGGAGTCTTCGGGAGGCCGAAGGAGACATTCAAACTAGCCTGCTTTCATAGTATATCTGCATTAGCGAGCCCAAATAGCCTGATGTGACATGATAATGGCGCTAGATGAATAAGCAATCTCAACATCGGTGTTGCTGGCCAACCATTCTGTCCGCTCTTAATTGCTTGGTGGAAGACGTTCTCAATTTTATTGTTGCATTATTACCAATAAATTGTCGATTTTTTTTCTTGTGTGTTTATTTAATGGGCTATATGTAGGGTAACCGTTTTATAAAAGGAATAAGCCCCTCGAAGCATTGGGTTACAGTGATTTTATAACGGCGGAGGGGCACTAAGGCACGACGCGCAAACACCCCTCCGCCGTTATAAAATCACTGTAACACACTGCTTTTCGGGACTTATTCCTTTAATGCTACATTAAGACAAAGATTCGGTCATATTTGTCTGGGCTACATTGATGACTCTATATATTAGCGAGTCAAAACTAGAATGTGAGGAGGCTACCTTACATTCAGTGCAACTTTTTAGTAGTGTCAGTTTCCTGATTAATCCAGACAAATCGGTTTTTATCCTGTCACAGTCCATTGAATTTCTGGGGTTTATCGTTAAGTCTGTTAGGATTACTGGACGTTGAACTCCGCTTAAGATTGACAAGATCAGGAACATATGCCGGTCATTTTCTGTTCCTTATAAGCAATATACAATATGCCAAGTGCCGTCCTTGCTTGGTAACCTCGTGTCTACTTTTCCAGGGGCAGAGTTTGGGCCCTTACATTATCTTTAGATAGAGGCAGACAAGGACCGTTATTTAAAATGGAAAAATGGGTTGACATGGAAAATGGGTTGAGGCATGACTTCAATACCAATATCAAATGGTCAATACCCACTGATATGCATATACCTTAAAGGTGTCTTCAACCAAATTAAACCAGTTCCTAAGTATAACAATATTTGGCCAGTGGACAGAGTACTGCACTATCTTAAGGGTCTCTGGCCTTTGGACAAGGTCACAAAAAAGGAACTTACACTGAAATTGGTTATGCTTATTCCTCTCACCACAGGGCAAAGATTCCAAACTCTGACTTTCCTCGACATCTCACAGGGCTGTATGCAGAGGAATGAGTGCTGTTGCAATTTTGCCCTAAACGAGCATATTAAACAAGACAGGCCAGGGAAGGTCTTTGGTAATCTGTCTCGACAAATACCCTGTGAGAGAGTTGTGTGTTTATCAAACACTTGATTATTATCTGTCAGCTACCGCAAGCGAAAGATCATCTCACAAGTAGCTTGTCTCCTATATCAAGCTTTATGGGGAGGTTACGTCATCTACTATCAGTCATTGGATTATGACTGTGCTAGAACTATCTGGTATTGATACACAAGTGTTCACAGCTCATAGTACTAGGTGTGCTTCGACAAGCAAAGCTTGTGTATCTGTATCTACAGATGTGATTTTGGCAACAGCAGGTTGGAATGAAGAGTCTACATTTCGTAGATTATACAATAAGCCAGACGCCATTACGGATCAAATGAGTGCAGCTGCGTTGAACAATTCTTCGTTGTAAGTGTAACCTGTTGATTGTGGGTCTATTTGGCTATTAAAAATGGATTTGTGGGTGCAGCAGCTGGCCGCCTCACTGGCTCCGGACCTCAAAGTTTTTGCGCGCAACACACTGACATTGGAAGGCAAAAGTCTTGAAGCTAAATTCTTTTTTTAGTTTCTTTATTACAAAACTGAAATCAAACAAAATAGAAAAATAATAGACTTTCGACTTTTCTTAGTAAACTAACTGAAATTAGTGCGCTGGTCAAAAGTCCCTGTTGCTTTAACGTCCAGTGGCTTCTGCCATTTCGTGGGCTCATGATGTATTTATACTATACGCACAGCAGCCAATGAGAAAAAACCATTCTGTCGCGTCATTAATTACTGGCCAAAACTTCATTCTACATTACAACACGGAACAGAAAATACTTCAAACCCAAACATCTCTAACAGAATATTGATTCAAATTATCTTAAATTATATGTGTAGAAAATGGCTACAACAGGACTGTAGACCATTTTGAGCTCACTGCTTTAAAATCGCTTGTTGACCCGGATGTACATAATGATTTGGTGGAATTTGGGATTAAACGAGACTTTGAAGTTTGATAATAATTCTGCCAAGTCGTTCAGTGTACAGTAGGGTTAACATGCCCACCCTTCCCACCCTTTCTAGTTGCCAGCCTTGTTGGTATATGTAGGCATTTTTTATATTTATAATGCAACAAGCCTTTATCATGTGACCACAAAATGATGATTTAAAATACTGAACCGCGGCGGTGCGTGCGCATCTCGTGTTAACCCTACTGTACTCTCAATGACTTGGCAGAATTTTAACAAACTTCAACTTACAGGTAAGTCTCGTTTAATCCCAAATTTCCTTCTATTCAACAGGGTCTTATGGAAAGTCTTATGGAAGCACATATGACATGTATGCCCAAATATGCAAAGGCTACCCCAACTGGGAATTGGTTGGGACTGTATGTAGAGTGCTCATAAAAACAGAAAGCAGAGATTTGTAAATTCACTTTGATACATATATAATCATAAACAGTATGAAGATAGGACATTTTGCAAAAACAGAAACGTGCTGCAATAACGTTATGCACGATTTCCTGAGTCACTAACAGCATATTCAGTGTACCATTCATTGAGTTGGCAGTTTCTTGTTCTGAAATATTTTCATTTGCATCACAATCACCTTTGTCCAGTTTGATAGTTTCTTGCTCTGAAATACAGTATATGCATTTGAGTCACAATAGGGTGGGCACCGCATTAGGAGGTGTGTCAATGCATAAAGCTAGTGCTATGCGAAATTACCGTCACAGACTGTGTTTGCATTATGACTCATCCAGGCCGCCTTTTAAAACAAACACTGTCATTCTATACTAGTTTCATGGTACTTCATCTCAGCCACTGGAGCAGTTTGCAAGTAATGCACATCGTTTACATAGTTTTTTTCCCCACTTTTAATTTTCATCTTCATTGTATAGCCTCTAAATAATCCCTCTATAATGGCGAGGGGGTCTAATGAGCAGAGAAGTGTGAGGGGGTATTTCTATGCGTGAAAAGTTCCTTTTTACAAGGACGAGAAATACAAATAAATTACTCCAGTCTTTTGTTTTAATATCACGGCAGCTATTTCATAGAATATGGTTTAAATGGCCCGCACCTTTTCATACCATATGCATTACCTGGTGAATCAACCTCTCCCACAAACTGATCTCCCGCCTGCTAGACGCTAGCGTTCGCTTTTCTCTTCACCTCGCGTCATTAAGCCGCTTACGCATTGGAGCTCGGCTCTCAGAGGACCGAATGAGGCAGCGATATTGCAAGCTCGGTGCTTGCTCATCGTCTAATGAATCAGCCAGTTCGCTATGGCATTAACGCAGTGGTTTTAGAGAGAATGACAGTGCCTAATCTGATTTGTCTCAATGAGAAGAAAATACATTCTCATTTATGCAGCCCAAAGTGTTCAAGCAGAGAGCACACTGAAGAGGTGCTATTTAGTGACAAATACCATCTCTTCATCATTGTCTGTGTGTGTGTGTGTGTGTGCGCCTGCGTGTGCTTGTGTGCGACTGTGCGTGTGTGTGTGTGTCTGAAATAAGAAACAGTAGTTCATTTTGTCGGTGCTCAGCAGATTCTTCATATGTTGTAATTCACCTGGGATCAATACTGGGCAGAGCTTGCGGATCCGAGTCTCATAGACCTGTAAATCAACTGGACAGTTTGTCTAATTCTCCATGCCAGCCTATCCAGATAATGTGAGGGAATGTGATCCTTCCCAGACAAAAAGTAAATTCCAGTTACAGACTCAGCCTCCCAGTGACTGCGTTCTGCGTGTCAGGTCTGCAGCATGATGGGCTCCACAGGCATCAAGATATTATTGCTTTTAGAGTTTCATCAGAACTTTGTGCCATTAGTTTCAGGAGCCACCAGAGCCAAGTTAATTTTTCTTTTGGAAGGCAACATCGATACTTTTCCTTCCCATTTCTCTTTACCAGAGGACACATTTTCCATTTCTTTTCAGGAAGTCTACGGTGAGAAACACGGCTGCAATAAGAAAGAAAATACACTAACTACTGTAACTGAAAGGGCATGTATAAATAGAGCCCTTGACTGTGCTTTCACAAAAGATTGCATGATCGCCAGTCCATCAGGGTTTATATGGCAGAGTAGTCCAATACTTAAGCTCCGTCAGAATCGAAAAGGAATAACTCCAAACCATGCAAATGATTAAAGTTTTGCCCTTCTAGACAAAATCCCGCAAGGCTGTATACTCTACATACCATTAAATCGGGTTTTGGTACAGTTTGATAAAATATTAACGTATCTGTGCTGCATGATTTTTTTAAGTATCATTGACTATGATTGAACAAACGGTGTAAGTTGATAACTTGGTTTATATCTATGCTTTTGCGAAACACACCTCAAATTTTTTCATTCAGTCATTGCTAGCCATGCGCAACTGGGTTGCCACTCAAAAAGTTTTGGCAATGGCTGAACCAGCTCTGAATTGATCGTCTCAAACAGACAGAACCCCAACTGTGTTTTGACAAACCTCGCTCCATAACACAAATCAATATATGATCAGAATTTATTTGTTAAGCACAGCTGAGGGCTTTGAGAAAGTTTTAGCCCAACATACGGTAAATAAGACTTGAGAGTGTCTTTGCATATTGCACCTTATCTACTGCTTGGAGCAAGAGTAAAAACTGCGTGCTGATTTATGTGAAATGCTGTCTGTCAAATGCTTGTATGAAATACAGAAATTTTTCTTTTTTTTTTTGCTGTGATTAGTTGTAAAATAGAACATCATGTACCCTGAACTGAGAACAATAAAAAAAATTGCCTGGAATGTGACTGAGAGAAATTTGCTTCAAGCTGGGTGTCTTCACACAATGGAGCCGTATCAGTGTCTAACCCAGCGTTTTACATAATTCATTACTTAATACAGTATAACTGGTTGCATACACAAGAATGATATAGAGTCGCTTCCTGAGAGCAACATGATATGCAGTGAAATACAAAGCAATTACACCTGAATCTAATTCTTCAATGCATTTCATGTTAATGTTTTTCCAAACATTTTATTGTATGACTGTGTTTTGTGTCACAAACTGACCAGTTCCTAAAATGAGAGGAGTTCCAAATTCTCAGACACAATAATTTGGTTCTGGATATCCAATAACTCCACAGCATAACTGCCAAAATAACTGATATTGTCCTCTATCTATGACGAGTTCTCTGATGCAAAATAGCTGCTAGAGTGAGCATAACCCAGGCTAGTACAACATATTGATGGTGCATAATGAGTCATCCTAATTTCAATGTAAGGAGCCGATGCATCAGAAACTGAGAGAGGATATATTAATGCAAACCATTTCAATGCGTGGACATGCTTCTGAAAGCTCCGCCAACTGTCTGTCTTTAAGCCAGAAATGTGTACATGGTGTTTCCAAACACACTTTTAGGAGCTGACAGCTCTGACAGCTTATGTATTTGTGAGTTATATTATTCTACGTAACAATTGCTCAATTCGCTGTTCACAAATCCACTTCTTGTTTTTTTTTTTTGTCTTTTTTTTTTTAATAATGAGATCATGTTCATGCATAATAATGTCAAGTGCCAAACAACTATTCATGATTCACTCATGTGTGGGACTTGAGAATCTGAGAAGCCTGTTCGGTACATATGACAGATAGCATTACTTATAGTACCAACAAAAGAGAAACATTTTGACAAAATACACAATTGAACACATCAATGTGACACAGAATAAATCTGAACAATGTAGTAATGTCCAACTATTTCATTCCTGTTGTAATAAATTTTAAACAAGAGTGTTCCATGCTTATAGTCATTGTAGCATGAATCATGTAGAATATATATCATGTGCCATAACTTTCACAGGTGTCAAATGACATGTAGGTCTGTGATTTTTGTTCCTAAGTAAAACTGCCATTCTACAGCGCCATCAATAATTATTGGTAAGATGTGTCAAAAGCCGTAAAATAAATTCAATTTTTATTGCAGAAGCATACTCTCACACTAAAATTTGTAGAAGAATGTAACCTTCAACTCAAGTGAATTTTAAGGGATAAAATGAATCCCTGACTAAGAAATAATCATTTTTCATAAAATCACCAGTTCCACAATTATTGGCACCCCTAACAATTCCTAGGAATTAAATGTAATTGAAGTATTTCTGTCATTTCTACAGTAGTTTACAAAGTTGATCAGAGTATCTAGGAACATTTAAGTAGTAAATCACCACTTCCTGTTTCCATGGGGTATAAATATGACGTGACACAGAGGCCATTTCTCTAATCCACTCTTCAACATGGGAAAGACGAAGGAACACACCATTCAAGTAAGGCAGATGTGTGTCGACCTTCACAAGTCAGGCAATGGCTATAAGAAAATAGCCACTCACCTGCACTTGCCCATATCTACTGTCAGAGGAATCATTAAGAAGTTTAAAACAACTGGAACAGTGGTAAACAAGCCTGGACGAGGACACAAAGTTATTTTGCCACCACGCACAGTGAGGAGGATGGTAAGAGAAATAAAAAGTTCTCCAAAGCTCACTGTTAAAGAATTGCAAGAAATGGTAGCATCTTGGGCTCACAAAGTCTCCAAAACAACCATCAGGCGCTATCTACATGCCAACAAGCTGTTTGGGAGGCATGCACGGAAAAAACCTTTTCTCACTTACAATCATAAACAAAAACATCTGAAGTTCAATAAGCGGTACTGGGACTTCAACTGGGACCGTGTTCTTTGGTCAGATGAGACCAAGATAGAGCTTTTGGCAACAAACACTCGAAGTGGGTCTGGCGGAACACAAAAGATGAGTATGCAGAAAAGCACCTCATGCCCACTGTGAAGTACGGAGGAGGATCGGTGATGCTGTGGGCCTGTTTCTCTTCCAGAGGCCCTGGAAACCTTGTTAGGGTGCATGACATCATGAATGCTTTGAAATACCAGGACATTTTAAATCAAAATCTGGTGGCCTCTGCCCGAGAGCTGAAGATGGGTCATCACTGGGTCTTTCACCAAGATAATGACCCTAAATATGTGGCCAAATCTACACAGGAATGGTTCACCAGACACAGAATCAAGCTCCTCCCATGGCCATCTCAGTCCCCAGACCTCAACCCCATTGAAAACCTGTGGAGTGAGCTGAAGAGGAGAGTGCAGAGGAGAGGACCCAGGTTGCTGGATGATTTAGAGAGATTGTGCAAAGAGGAATGGTCAAAGATCCCTCTTTCTGTATTCTATCATCTTTCGAAACATTATAGGAGAAGATTAGGTGCTATTTTTTTGGCAAAGGGGGGTACTAACATCAGGGGTGATAATAATTGTGGCACACATGATTTGAAGTAAAAGAATTATTTCTTAATGTGGGATTTTTTCCCCACTGAATAAATGCACTTGAATTAAAAGTTAGATTTTCCTCTTTTTTCCTTGTGGTCCAATATTATTTAGAAAAAAAATGAATTTATTAGAAGCTAAAGAGCACATGTTAACCAGGTGTGCCAATAATTATGGAGGGTGCTGTAACTCCGCAAAATCAGACCAGGACGATCAAGGCCTGCTTCACACATGCAATCCATAATATTCAGTAATTTTTTTAATTCAGTAATTCTGGACCGCTCGCGCTTTTCCTCATTCATATTTACACTAGTTATCTCAAACGGAGAGGGTCTATGTCAAGTTTGCTCACGCATGTAATGACTGCTTTGAATGAGAGTTGAAGTCCTGGGGTCAGTCAATAAAATCCCAGCTATACGTTTCTTCAATTCATGACTTCAGAAGCTGAATTCAATTCACTGAATTCATCAGCTCTACCTCGAGGCAAAAAAAGAGAGAAAAAAAGAGGGATTGCAAGTACATTTCCAAACTTTGCCGCTGGTGGTGCTATAGCTATTCTCGCCAAATCCTTGTGCGTGATTGGCTGATACGTGAGAGGCTAAAGGAAGTCGATTCTCCATGTTGGAAAGTGCACTTCTGGTAAATAAAGCAACTAATAGTCTTTGCTTGCCGTGCAACGCCAGGTCACTGGAGGATGTACAGCTGCAATATTTCTTTTGCATGAACAAAGCGATTATGTCTCCAGAAAAAGAAAAAAAAATGCATTAACTGTTCGAAAATAGTAACTCACTTGTGTTACCTGTTGCATGAACATTCTAATTTAAAACCAATTTCATGCACTGAAACCATTCTCTGCATACAGTCTATGGCTGAAACCGGAAATGTGTATCAATATAGAAATATTCTAGCACCACTCACAGCAATATTTCAACATTTAGTTGTGATGCCTCACAATTCTCACATCTCATTTTGGACAGGGCACACCATACAAGAGTCAGCACCGTCAGCAACACTTTTATCCCATTCCTAAACAGAATGTTAAAATTTCCATCAGAAAATTACAAAATGCTTCTACACTGTCTTCAGTCTGCCGTGACTCATACTTGAGCAGATGTTGTTCGGAGGGCTGACAAGTATTTATCAAAGAAATCGTTCAGGAAACAAAAGGCCTCTTCGCTGAGCGTCATAACTGCGTGTGGTTTATTCACAAATGCTGCTGTCTTGTTGAGAATAGCAGCTTCAGGCACCAAATCCAGCAATCAACTAAGCTTGACATAGAAAACTGCAAAATTTACAGGTTACGAGGGCTGTGTAAAACGGGTCAAAGACAAGCAGGATCTGAGAGGTCAGCCACCCCTCTGGGCACGGCTTCTGGCTCCTGCCTTTGCTCCTGATTTCCTGAGAGGGTAAGGCTGCTAGAACTGAGAGAATTTGAGCCAGGATCTG
Organism: Gymnothorax reevesii; assembly: GCA_029721435.1. Lineage (NCBI taxonomy): Eukaryota > Metazoa > Chordata > Actinopteri > Anguilliformes > Muraenidae > Gymnothorax > Gymnothorax reevesii. Next base: position 57,337,261 of record CM056582.1, read on the forward strand.
GCACCTGCACTGGGAAGCCATTTACAGGCCCAACAGGGAAGCATGTCCATGCAGGAGTGAGGTGCAGTCGCGCCATATGTGCCATCTGTTTGAGGAAATGTGCCCAGAAGCCTGATAGACTCTCCAGCATCACTGTCATCATTGCTGGCAATTACCAACATATTGCACCTGCACCAAACAAATCATCCAGCCGTGACAGGGCTGGACTCAGGCCATTTCTTTGTTTATGGCTAGGCTCATAAGTAATTGAACATTTACGCAATTTTATTAATTTTGTGATGGTTCTGCCCTGCAGTCCCTCCCCCCTCCTGCTGTCTTCGCCTCCACTTCAACGAGCCACACCTGTTGCTAGTTGAAGTTGAGGTTAAGTGTATGGTATTTAAGAGCTGCAGTGCCAGCTTGGCAGTGCAGCTGCATTCTGAAGTCTGAGCCATATGTTGTGCCGCTGCTCCCCTAAGTTTTGTATTGTGTTTTTGCAAGTTTTATTAAACTTCTCTTCACCTCTTCCAAACTTTGCCAGGAATATAGAGGGGGGCAAGACCAATCCAAACGGCATAACCAAATATTCATAGTATCCGTCATGCATATTAAATTCCGTCTTCCACTCGTCACCATCTCGCTCCAGGTGTCACTTTCTCTCATGGATTGACGTCCAGGCCAACACATAGAGCTATCCATGCAGTGGGATCTACAATCGGAACCCCACTGCGCAACAGGGTTATCCTTATAACCCCAAAGGATGCGAGGCTTGTGTTTACATAACCATGAATGTCCCAAAACACATGAATGGAAACACAGGGGAACTGATAAAAAAAAGGATTTCCTCAGAGTGTCCACCAAGGGAAATGAACATAGACAAGGGTTCGGAGATCTTGGATATAACTCCGTCTCCCAATGGGAGACCATCCAAAGTTTTAATAACGCGTGATTGCTAAAGAGGATGACCCGGAATGGAGTGTCTCTTAGCCCATTCCCTATCCATAAAACAGTCTACAGCCCCAGAGTCCAAAAACGCATAAATAAAAATTCTCTGTGTTCCTTTAATCAATTCAACAGGAATTAAATTCCAATGGGGAGATTGTTTCTGACCCTCTAGTGCTCCCCATACTACTAGAGTGGATGGATATGCGCAGGCTTACCACAATTATGGCAGATTATATGTCTGCGAGCAGGCTTGCGAGCCCTGCTATTAAATTAGCCATTAACCTGCATAGATTCATCAGGAGTGGAAGAATCTGTGGGTGGAGTTAGGACTGTAGGAACGCTATGGGGAATACTAACTCTGTTATCAAAAGAAACCAATGCATAATGCTTCTCCTTTTTACGTTCACGGAGGCGATTATCAATGCGCACAGCCGTACGAACCAACAAATCTAAGGACACGCAAGGCTCCAATGCTGCCAAAGTGTCTTTAACATCCTCAGCCAGAGCATGAATAAAAACTGTCATTAAGGGCGCTTCCCAGCCTGTTTCAGTAGCTAACGGACGAAAGGTGATGGAAAAGTTAGCGACACTCTCAGATCCTTGCTTAAGATGCATTAAACGCGTTGCGACGTCTTGAGCACGAACATCCTGATCAAAGACTGATACCATAGCTTTAACGAGGGTTTCAACAGAATTCATGATCGGTGAATTAGATCGAATTAGTGGACCCACCCAAGTCAGTGCAGTATCAGTCAACGGGGATAAAATGAATGACACTCGAGACTCCTCATTAGCGAACCGTGAAGGTTGGGCTTTAAAGGAAATTTTGCATTGTGCAACCAAGTCTTTACATTTCCCTGCTTCACCACCATATCTAGAAGGCATTTGCAGTGTCAGTTCTCGGGAGGAGCTTAAAGATTGTGCTTGTGCAACGTTATGTGTAATTTGAGCCGACAGGGCTCTAACACTCTCCTTCAGAGAGAGTAAGGCAGCTTCCATCCTCTGAGTGCTGCTTTCTTATAATCTTAGCCTCTCGGCGAATTCAGATTGCTGAGCATTTAAAGCTGAGAGACCCTTGCTATGCCCAGAAAGGACAGCTGCTGGTTAGCTACCACTTTCTCAAACGCAGCCGCGGCTGACGACTCCATGTCTGGCTGGAGTGTTCTATAATGGCTGGTTAGAGTGGAGTGTCAGATGCCGCGGCAGGCGAAGCTGCACCAAGCAGCGCGCGGACACAGCTGAAAGTGATTGGGCTAAATAAGAGGAAAGGAGCTCGCCTTTCTGAATAAACGAAAGGCTTCAGTTCCAGAAACGAAGCGAGCAACCAGATAGAAAATGAATATCAATAAAAGAGAAAATCAACAAGGCACCCAACAACAGTGCCAAATAACCTAAAGAAGCTAAGCTTCCCAGAAACAAAGAATATATATATAGTTCGGCAAACCCCTGACTAGAAATATATCGAGCTGAAGTGAGAAAAGTCGTATCAAACACTCCAGTGGAGGAGGCGTGGTGACTTCCGACTTAAATAGACTCCAGGAAGAACCGCCCAAGACGAATCAGCCAGCTGGGTAAAAAATCCGATGTGGAAATAAAACGATATCGTCAGGGTCAAGAGTAACAAAGAAAGCAAAAAGCACATAGCAAACCGTGACAATTCCATATGTAAATGCTACATTAGAAATAAACTCTCGCCCTGAAACCTAATCTATTTTCTTGGAGGTAAAATGGATGGGGAATAATTGACAATGGAACAGCAAAGCAGCCAACTGTCCAGTTGGTTCCTTAAAAGGGGAGGGGGTCCACATATCAAAAGTAAATACTGTATTACACTGTTCATCTGGTTCCGGTGTAAATGTCCTCAAACTAAGGTCAGCCTTCTGAGTTTATAGTTGTTGAATAATTTCATCTGAAATATGTGGTATTATACAGCGAAAATGTCAGACACATCCTGAATGGCCAAATATTTATGGGCCTGACTGTGCGTGAGCTACATTGTGCCCTCTACCAAAAGAAAGTAATAATTGGAGAAATAATGAGGTACTTGAACCATCATACATGCAACCTCACGAAATTTCTGTGGGTATAAACAGTACCTATTTCTGTTATTTGTGTAGGGAAAATGCATAGAAAAAAATGGCATCAAATTTTGCGCATGGTATCCTATTGTAACATGTTCACGGTTCACAGTCAAAATACACAGAGGTCACACGGTTGATAAAGTGTTGCTCAAAAAGGCTTTATACAGCATGTATAATGCTTTCATAAATGAAACATAATGTCTCCATAAATCATATATAAGCAAATGTAATACTTTGTAAAGTGTGAAAAAGCACATCTTTATTCCACATGTGATGCCAGATGTGCATTGTCACTTAGCTGACAATGTCACCCTTTATAGCATTTAGCCTCTAACTAAGTGACCTTGTCAGTTATATCATGTCTGGCATCACACGCTGAATAAGGATATGTTATTTCAGCCTTTACAAAGCATGACATTTGCTTGTTTTTTTTTATTTATGATGATATAATGTCTCATTTATGAAGGCACTATGCATTCTGTATAAAGCCTTTATGAGCAAAACTTCGTCTTAAGTGTGACCGACACAGATGCACTGGACATGGGCCTCATGACCTTGAGCTCAATGACAGTCAGACGAAGACTGTCCATGAAGCATCCCGAAGCACAGTTAAGAGTGATTATGAGCGCAGTGCATAAATGTACAGTCAGCGATGGGTGATCTCATCAAAGAGCAGCAGCCGGTTACATCACACTGTTCCCAGCTTTGGGCCTGCGGGGGGGTGGCAGGGGGAGGATACAGGGCAGCGAGAGCCATTTTTAAAGCCTCAGCGCTGTTCTGTTCACAGAGCTGCAAATATGTTGGGTATTAATCTCAAGCACACACACACACGCGCACGCACACGCACACGCACACACACACACACACACACACACACACAATGGGAGAAAATTGTACAATTACATTATGATTGCTTGCAGTACCTGTCAGGTTTTTTCTTGTCAAATGAAGTGGCCTGAAAGGACAACATAAAACCACACATAAACATACGAGTGCATGTGCACCTGCATGCAAAAATGCAGATGCAGAGCTGCCGGATAGCTCCGCATTGTGGAGCAGAGGTGACAATCACGGCGTGGGCGGTCGTACCAACTGGTAGTGGCCGGCAGCTTTTTGGGAGTTGCGCACAATTGGCCATTGCGCTACAGGGATGCAAATTGGGAAGGATCTGCCGGGAAGGGAAATATAAAGAATGGTTGCTTTGTTCGTTGCTCGAGCGCCTCCTGTTGGCCAGCCGGGCGCTCGTCAGTGCGATTCTAAGCCTGTTCATGTTAAGGTATCCTCCGCCCTCGTTCTGCACTTGCGAGGATTCGACCAATCAGTGTACAAGAAGCAGGGGCTGACAGGCGCATGCTTCAGAGGAGAGCCATGAACCGTCCCTCTCTCCTGAATTGGCAGCAAGGGGTCGCATACGAGCAAGCCTTGTAAATAGTTCACCAATTGGGTATTCCAGATTCGGGTGGGATTGGAGATGCCAAATAAAAAGAAATAAAAAAAATGCAAATGCAAACAAAGTAAAAATGATCATTTCAAGAACACTTGGACTTTTTAAAATTTTTGCTATAGGTGTTGCATGTAGCTATAAAGCATTTGATTTAAAAAATTAGTCATTTGCCTCTTAGTTTCAATGGAATCATGTAAGACGGAAACAGCTATTGCAGATCCAATAGAAAGTGCCCAATTTTAACTTCATCTCAAAATCGCAAATAAAAAATGAAAATTCAATTTTTCAATTCATGAAATTTCAATTTTTCCTTGATGCATTCACAAATATGAGCACACACACACACGAATGCATGCACAAACACACATGCGTACATGCACAGAACACGCACACACATACTCGCACGTAATTCACACACGCACTTGCACAAACGCAGGCACATACACACATGCATATGCATGCACCTGCCGCCATTCACACATCCACATGCACTTGCACACACGCATACACACATGCGTGCACTCGCGAGTTATTCATACACGCACAAGCACATGCACTTGAACTCGCACACACACGTGCATGCACATGAACTTGCACTTGCACAAACGCACGCGTAGACACACACATATGCATGAACTTGTGGTCATTCACACACGCACAAGCACTTACACACACGCACACGTACACACACGCATGCACACATGCATGCACTCGCATGTTATTCACACACGCACATGCACTTGAATGCACACACGCACACACGTGCCTGCACTTGCATGGCATTCACACATGCACATGCAAACAAACACACACACACACACGCACATGCACCTCTGGCTGAAATGACGATGCCTTTTGCCCCTGAGACTCCAAGTTTGATTCTGCGGTCATCTCTTCTGCTGTTATGTTCCAGCGAGTTTAATCTCTCCAGTAATCGCTGGCAAATTTTTCACTTCCCATGGTTGTTCTGATTTCTAGGACAGGGAGTCTCAAATAAGTTGGCCCAGCAAAGCAAGTAAAAAAGACAAAGAGCTGCTGTAGCTCGAAACAGCTTTGTTTCTATATACGCAGTTCACTTATTGAGAGTTTGGAGGAGCAAGAAGCTGTGAAACATTTTACCAGAGCTGCTGCAAAATCAGAGACGTGTGGATGGTGCTGCAGGCTCCAGGCCATGAGAGCATTTTGGAGTAAGAGGCTGTTAACAAATTACCAGGGGAGACACAAGTGACTTTTGAAGTGCTGGGGGAACTTGAGTGGTCTAGCAGTAGATTACTTTCTGTAACCTGCAAATGGGAAACCAATGCTACACCAGTCCCATTCTACATAGAGTTTTGATGCTTTGACTAAATTTTTCAAATGGAAATTAGAGTGATAATATGCTGAGAGACCGACCCTTTAATGCTCCAAGCCAGATGGTCCATCGCACGCATTTGTCAAGCGGAGACAACTGGCATTTTATTGAGAGATTCAGAATGGTGCAATTTACTTGGGCAGAGGTCAGGTGTGATGTAAACTAAGCTTGGGGCCGGCAGTTGACCTTATTCATGGGCAAAGAGCACACAAAATATTGTTCACTATGTTTTGCCCCATTTAGACTTCTGGTTTTCCAACAAATACTTCATATGCACTGTAACCTACCCTACTCATCTTTCAGCCTTTTTTTAACCAAGGAAGTTCCACTGAGCACACTTTTCTTTCTTCAAGGATGCCCTGGGAGATAGAGACTGACCAGTTGCAAGTAAAAAGCAGTGGAGAGAGACCTGGGTTAAGCCTCAGGAGCAGTTTTGGGGCTAAAAGTCCATTATTATGCTGTATTTAGTTGTTTAAAATATGTCCAATGGGCCTTTAAAGTAATGTTAAGAATTCAGTAACAAAAAAAATCCACACACATCCAGGCCTAGTGAGACCTATTCTCTCACCTTGTCTGTGCCGGCCTGTCTGTTTCAAGCCAGCTGCCATAATCTCATCAATGTATGGGAAACACTGATGTCATATATCCACTTAGCTATCCAGAAGAAACTTTGTTAAAAGCTCCTGTTAACCATTTCCACCAAAATGAAATGCAATTTTGACACCAAGCTCCTAAATGAGTTTGTAGCAAAAACATACAAACGGTGTAGGTGTTGCTTATGTGGAGCAAGCAAACTGATGACTCCTACCAAAAAAAAAAAAAAAATCTGTATCCGATCTCCACTTTTGGATTTTTATTCACCAGAAAAATTTTCAAAGGTAGATTGTTGTGATTCTGATTTTGCCATGTCTTATGGTTATGATTCTGCCTTGCCATGTTCTGACTGACCTTTGTGCTTTTGGATCATTTGCTTATGTCTGACCATTCTTAAGATTATGTATTGTGATTTGGATATTTTAGAAATTCATGCTTTGTTATTTTTCATGTTTTAGTTTTCACCAGTTTATACCATGCCATGCTTTGATTTTCCATGCATTACACTTCGTCTCCCCCTGTCTTGTCATTAGTCTTGTCTTTGCTCACAGCCCCAGTAATTCGTCACACTCCTTTGGGTGATTTAATGGTTTCTGGTTTCAATCCTCCTTCCCCATCTCGTTTACTTCCTTCCCCTTACTTTTTCTATATTACTAACACTTACTGACAGTTTGTTATTTTCGCTAATTTACAAACCAACACTAACATTGTATATTAGACTAACTTACTAACGAGCACTTGAGTTTGTATAGCTGCACTTACAAATTGACTAACAAGCTCTCAGCACTCGCCTTGTTCTAGTCTCCGCCTCTTGCTTTCGCTCAATCTACTTTGCTGTGTTTCTTGCAGATTCTCTACACCTGTCTTATCTCTGTTCTGCCTCTCACTCTATCTGCACTTATAAATCCCTAACCGGATCCATTGCTCTGTCTATAAGCCGTCCCGTGATCCTTGTCCGCGTTTCGGCCTTTGCCTATTTCATGTGATTAGGTTCTCCCTCTTGTTCCACCCTCTGTAATTAGTCTAATTTCCAGCACCTGTGTCTGTATAGCATGTGATTCCCCCGAAGTGTATATTAAGAGTCTTTTCACAGCATTTCCTTGTCAGATTGTTTCCTCAGTCTTCTTGTGCTACGTTTTCTCTCGCCTTGATTGCTCAGTGATTATCTCTCTGACTGGACCGCTTGACTTTTCGATTTTTGCCTTTGTGATTTTGGATTATTGTTGTATCTGTGTGTTTTGACCCTTTTTCTGCCCGACCACGAGATCTATGATTGCTGCCCTGGTTACGATTCGGATTACGCCCATTGGATTCTGGTTTTGCTTCTTTGACATACCTGTACCTGTGAACCAGACCCATTTCTGTCCGACAAGGAGTACTGTGATTGCTGCGCTGGTCTTGATTCTTTTTTTGTCCAACTGGAATTTTATTTTTGGGTGTGGACTTTGTACCCTTGCCTTCTGCCCTGCGGGGGTCTTCCCCCTTTATTAATAAAACAAGATCTACTGCATTGCTTGGTTCTCGCGACTGGTTCCTGATCGCACCCTCACAGTGATGAAATTCCGACACGGCAATGCAGAGAAATTGTTTGTTACACCAGACGCGTCATAGTGCATTTCGTAATTGCTTGTACTGTGGTAGGATCAGAGAGCTAAACCCACACCATGGCAAAGTACCTGGCTGATTCCCGTAATGGATAAGTAAAAAGATCATTTCACAGCAGCAGTAAACAAACCCAAACACGTACCCTAAGCTCCGCCAAGCCTACGTCTGGTCTAACTGCGGCCTTATCAGCCCAACTTTGCAGATGCGCACAACACGCATCCGGTTAGCTTCAACTGTAGCGGCTATGGTCAGGTAACGTTATGATGAAACTACTACCTTGACGCTAACCAAAGTAACACAAGCATACCAATCTGAATTATTGCATAAAAATTAACCAAGAGAATTTCAGTAGCACGCGAACTAACATACGGTAGTACGAGAGCGGTTAACATAACGACTGAGACAAACGTTACCCTGCAATACAGGTTTTACAGACAGTACGCTCCGTTACTGTGAACAGTTGTACCAAACATAGAAATTGCAAACAAGTGTAAAAAGTTAGCTTCAAATGAGGTTTAAGTTCACACACCTTCTGTTGAATGTCCCCTGATATTACTCTTCCATATTTAGGACACAAGCATTAGCAACAGTAACTTAGCTATGTTAGCCGCAGTGCTACAGCCACATTCAACAGGCTATCACATTAGGTAGGCTTATGCAGTAAACCAACACAAAATGGTAAAACATTGCTTCTGCGTCAGTGAGTCACGAACAGTTGCTATCGATGCAGGCTTTATCTTCAGATATTTTACAAAGCCTGCGTTTGATGTCAGTTGTAAGTGCTAACTATCGTTAGTGATACTGCTAGCCACCCGTAACATGTTAGCTTCACTTACATTATTTGCTACTGTATCATTACTTACAGCTTGTGGCTCCGAGTGCTTGATTGATGCAGCTGCTCTAGGTTTGAGAAGCAGCTGAGACGCATATCCAGCATCGAATTATCCTTTATTGACAAAGCTGTCTTCAGTGAAATGCCTAGCACAAGAGGCTAATGTTCCCTTTGAATGTAGCTGTGTGCCGCCAACAAACAAAAAAGCTACCCACTGATTTCTGGTGGCATCGTCTTTTGGAAGAGAAAATAGTTGTGCTTTTTTAGCATAAAAAAAACACGGAAGAGCAGCTTTGGGAGACATTCTGTCGAAAACTGCACCTCAAATGATCTGCGGTTCTTCTTCTTTTATATTTCTGGAAGTGTAGACGCTATTAAGGCGTAATATGATCCACGGTTGTTTGTGCATACTAGAATAGTTTCTCGGGTGGGCAGGTCCAGCACCATGATTGGCTCTGGCTTGGTCTGAATTAATTGGACAGCACTAACTGATGTCAGGTTTTTCCCAGATCTCATGAAGATCCCGGGACGAGCTGTTCAAAGAGGGAATCACGTTCAGGAAATCACGTTCTCAGATTATGGCAAAACCCCTGTGTCTTATGTTTAGAAACTTTACAGAGATTGAGTATGGACATCCAACATTGTATCATTACTTTTATTTATTAAAAGAAGGATCAGCATAATAGGTCCCCTTTAAGGGTCTTTCTCATGGGCCGAATGGCACAATTCTTTCCAAGTTCATCTCTCCAGATGCATGTCAGACCTACCTTTGAACTTATTCTTTTTTTCAACATTAATTTAACTGGGGAAAGTTCCACTAAGGACTTGTTTGTCTTTCTCAAGGATGCCATGAAATAAATGGCAGCTAAGAACGACTGAAAGTGAGACAGGATGGAAAGGTATAGGGGTAAAGCCCCCGGAGCAAATTTTGGATTGAAAACCTTGCTCGAGGACCCAACAGCAGCATTCTTTCCAATGTCATCTCTCTCAATTGAGTCACTATCTCAAGTCCCACAGGGGCTTGAACCAGTAATATTTCAGTTATCAGTCAGGCAGCATACCATGAGGCTACCCCGCCACTTTACGCATGCAGAAGTGTAAAAAAAAAAAACAGCCATAAATATCCCATTATGCTCCCAGGCACACTGCCATTCCACTACTCCAGATGGACACCGATTGAAAAATAGAAGGGTGAATTGGTCAGGCACTGCAATCGTGTCTTTCAGCTTCAATCGCTGGCTCAGGAACAGGGTTCAGAAAGAAAGGATCCTCCTCTGCATTTTGTTCTAATTACCTGGGTTTGCTAATTAGGAGTGTGCTTTACCCAGGAGGTAGAACAGAACCTGCTGGTGAAATTAGCAGTATTTGTTGACGGGTGGAAGAAACGCAAGAGGACTTTCCTCAGTTCCTGAGCCCGAGCCCATCCGAAAACAGCACCCCGGCGCTGCATAGGGTGGGTATTTTCTGCGGAGAGCACAACTCATGACCTGTGTTGCGAGTAGGGAATGAGATAGCCTCGATCAGACCGAGGGGAGATTTATGGGGGTAATATCCTGTACCCTCTACCCCGGAGATGAGTTCTGCTCTGGAGATTTTCCTGCCCCCCCCCGTTAGCTTGTGAGCAGCACTTATTTATCACGCCCACTGTGCAGGAGGAGCCAATAGGGTCTTAATCAAAGGCACCTAGCAACACCAGGGAAAGGATAAGGAGGCTGAGTGCTTCCACTCTCCAACCTACAGCTCGAAATAATTAACCCTTTCAGCGCCATTGGCAACTATACTGCCCTACAAAGCCTAAATGCGGTAACTCAATGTTGGGTAAAATGTGAGTTACACAGTTTTGAGCCAGAAAGTATATTGAGGTCAGGATTTAGTTGGACAGAAATTATACCATGGTGAGTCAGCTCCCGCAGGGGAGCTCTTTTAAACAAGTTGCTTCATGATAGGTTTTCAACATCTCAGGATAACAACATTTTTAATTCCTTGAAATTTATTCAGCGCTCAAAGGGTTAAATGTTTGTTGCAAGAGAATGCAGCCCATCCCAATTTCAACGGAAACACAAACCATTTTCTGTACCCCTCACTTCAATACTTGGTAACTCAGAACCAAGTTTAATGAAGCTTCTCTTAGCTTGCCATTCCTGTCCAACTAATCTCTGTGAATTTGCCCCAGCCGTTGAGAATGCAGTCTGCAACTCACTCATTAAATGGTACATTTTGTACCGACAGGTAGAAAAAGAGCAGGCGTGTAGCAGAAAAGTGGTGACTGTGATGTCAAAGTGATGATTGGAGGACTAGACGGATTCATTTTGTAGGAGCAGTAATGCACGATAGCTTCTCCCCAGGGTGAATTATTCAATGTCCATATGTTTATGTCACATGGCTAATTCATATATTAATGCCTCTGAGCCCTAAATATCAGAGTCAGGACATTATGTTTCCCTGGTGGTCCTTGGCAAATCACACACCACTAGAAGCATAAACATGACTAAGATTAACTACTTCTGCCAGTAATGTTAACCGATCAGTATATATTTCCACAATTACATTTTCACTTGTCCCGAGTCATTTTTTTTTTGTTTCAGTATTTCTCTTTTTCCCTGTGTCTTCAACTGTTCTTGTTTACCTTGCATTTTCCTGTGTTATGTCTTCCTGTGCCCCGTTAACTTGAGGGATTACAATTAAATTTTCAAACTTTGCTGCTGGTTGAATTACTGCTATTCTTGCCAAGTCTTTGTGTGTGATTGGCTGACGCAGTGGAGGTTAAAGGAGGTCAATTTGCCATGTCGGAACGTACACTTGGGGTAAATACAACAACTGATACTGTTCCCTAGCAACGCAACATCAGGTCAGAGTACGATATACAGCCACGATATTAGCCTTGCGTGAACATAGAAGATAATATCTTCAGGAAAAAAAAAAATTGTAATACATTAGCAGTTCCAAAATAGGGACTTGCCTGTAGGATGAACATGCAAAAGGGAAAATAGGTTTCGGTCACTGATAACATTGACTTCATACAGTACAGTCTATGGCTGAAGCCGGTGTTATGGCCCCAATTTGTTATTACATTTATAACACAACAGCAACAGCAAGGGATGACAAACACAGTTTTAACAACTAAAACACATTTAATTTTTAACAAAGACAAAGACTAATAACAACCTACAACTAAAGACCAAGATTGATAAATAAGAAAAAACAGAAATTATTACAGTCCCTTTTTGGTGGGGTGGCTTGGTGATGTCCTGGATGAAGAAAATGCTCAAACACAGGCAAAGAAATCCACAAAAGAAACGTCACAGGTCTTGAACAGAATGGCAGGTCTGGTCATCTTCTTGCAATTTCTCCTACTACTTTACTGTCTCAATTCTTTTCCTTATATACTCTTTTGCAGACCCCACCCACATTTAGACCTCTTTTTTTTAACTTTCTGAGACTTGCCCCAGACATGTCTGGAAACATGTCCAAACATGACTCCAGTCTGAGCTTAACAAAAAAAAGGTAAATACTGCCATCTAGTGGCCTATATTCACATTACACCTCCATTCCAAAAGGGAAAAATTTTGACTCATAAAGGCAAAATTTTTCTTTTCAATACAAAATGGTTAAGTGAACACTTGTCTATATATACATATCATACAATATTCAAACACATGATATATATATACACATTCAAACACGGGATAAGCAATCAGCAATTACATTGTCTGTACCCTTCACATGCTTAGTTTCCAAGTCAAACTCCTGTAAAATCAAACTCCAATTCAACAATCTCCGATTCTTGTTTTTCATCTTACTCAAAAACATTAACGGATTGTGGTCAGTGTACACAATCATTGGCTTTTGTCCTGTACAAACATAAACCTCAAAGTGTTGTAAAGAAAGGACCAGAGCCAACAGTTCCTTCTCTATTGTGGAATAGTTCCTTTGGTGGCGATTGAACTTCCTGGAGAAGTATGCCACGGGATGCTCAATGTCATCAGAGTCACTTCTCTGTAGGAGCACAGATCCACAAGCTTGGTCGCTAGCATCGACCGCGATGGAGAACGGTTTGTTGAAGTCAGGAGATTTGAGCACGGGGAAGTGACACAGCAGAGACTTCAGGTGATCGAAAGCTCTCTGGCATGCATCATCCCAGGTGAACTTTACGCCTTTCTTCAGTTGGTTAGTTAGACTGAGAGCAATCTCAGCAAAGTTCTTGCAGAACTTGCGGTAGTACCCGATCATTCCAAGGAAGCGGCGCAAAGCTTTTTTGTTGTCAGGAACTGGAAAGTCCATGATGGCTTGGACTTTAGCATTTATGGGTGCCACCTTACCCTGGCCTATGACGTAGCCAAGATAGGTGACAGTAGCACAACCAAAGTCACTCTTGCTCAGGTTAACAGTCAGGTTAGCCTGGGTCAGGCGCTGGAACAACGTCTCTACATCTTTTAGATGTTCTTCCCAGGAGTCACTCCATGTGATCAGGTCATCGATGTATGCACCCGTGTGTGGCAATCCGGCGATTGTAGACTGTATCATCCTTTGGAACGTGGCTGGGGCATTTTTCATGCCAAAGGGTAGGACTTCATACTGGTACAATCCAGATGGTGTGGCAAAAGCAGAGATGCTCTTGGCCCTCTCAGTTAAAGGCACACACCAATAACCCTTCAATAAATCAATCTTGGTCAGAAACTTTGCTTGCCCTACACTATCAATACAATCATCAATCCTAGGTATTGGAAACACATCAGTTCTAGTTACAGCATTGACTTTGCGATAATCTGTACAGAATCTAGTACTTCCATCAGGTTTTGGAACTAGCACACAGGGTGAACTCCAATCGGAGTTGGAGGGTCTGATAATATCATGTTTTAACATGTACTCAACCTCTTTCTCAGCAATCTTTCTCTTTTCAGGATTCATCCGGTATGGATGCTGTTTTATTGATTTGGCATCACCAACATCTACATCATGAGAGGCTATAGTAACTCTCTTTGGAACATCAGGAAACAAATCCTCATATTTCTTGATCAACCTTTCAAACTGATCTCTCTGTGAGGGTTCTAAGTGCTGGAGTTTTACATCAAGATTTTGCAACACTTCAGTGTTTGACAATTTACATGAAAGAACTTCAGCTTTAATTCTTGGTTCATCATCTTGAAACTCCCCCTCATCTTCACACGTTTCGACCATTGGAGAATCTGAAGTGACAGCTGCAACCCAAGCATTTCTGTCATGATAAGGCTTTAGCATGTTAATATGACACAATTGTTTTGGTTTTCTCCTATCTGGAGTCTTCACAATGTAATTGAGATCATTGAGTTTTGTCAGAATTTCATAAGGACCATGAAATCTAGCCTGCAATGGATTGGACTGCAAGGGAAACAACACAAGGACCTTTTCTCCTGGTTTAAACTCACGGCTTCTAGCCTTATGATCATACCAAGTTTTCATTTTTCCCTGACTTGATTTCAAGTTCTCTTTGGCAAGGTCACAAGCTGCACGCAATCTTTCCTTGAACTTGCCAACATAGTCTAACAGACTGATATGCGGCTCTTTCTCTTGCCATTGTTCACTCAATAATAGCAAAGGTCCTCTCACTTCATGACCAAACACTAGCTCAAATGGACTGAATCCAGTAGACTCCTGCACTGCTTCTCTAGCTGCAAACAACAGCAAATGAACCCCTTCATCCCAGTCTTTCTCATGGTCATAACAATAAGTCCTCATCATTGTCTTGAGAGTGGAATGAAACCGCTCTAAGGCACCCTGACTTTCTGGATGATAGGCACTAGAAAGAATCTGCTTTGCACCTAGTTCATACACAACCTGCTGAAACAATCCTGAAGTGAAATTGCTACCCTGGTCTGACTGAATTTCCCTGGGAAGGCCAAACAACGTGAAGAACTTTATCAAAGCCTTCGAGATTGCAGCTGCCTTGATGTTACGTAGAGGTATGGCTTCAGGGAATCTGGTAGATGCACACATGATTGTCAACAAGTACTGATTTCCAGATCTAGTCTTGGGTAATGGACCAACGCAATCAACAATGACCCTAGAGAATGGCTCCCCAAATGCTGGGATAGGCTGCAATGGAGCTACAGGTGGGTCTAACTGGTGTTTTCCGACTACTTGACAAGTGTGACAGGTTTTGCAAAAGTTGGAAACGTCTTTCCGAAGCCCAGGCCAAAAGAAGTGTTTCATGATCTTATCAACAGTCTTGTTAACACCAAGATGACCTCCTAAAGGTAAACTATGAGCCATTGTTAAGATCTCATTCCTATAGACCTTCGGAACAACAATTTGCCTGACCACTGCCCAATCTGCATTGGCAGGGATATCAGGAGGTCGCCACTTCCGCATCAACACACCATCCTTGAGATAATACCCAACTGGAACTGCATCTATTTCTTTTTCAGGAAGGGCTCTCCTCTTTAGTACACCAATTTCAGGATCATTAGTTTGCTCCTCAATCAACCGCTTTCTGGACAGAGACAAGTCTCCAGACACATCAGAATCACCAGACCCATCCGGCTGGCTGAATAGAGAACTGATAAAAGTATCTGATAAGTCCTCAAACGGAGAAACCATAGTAGGCCAATCAGAGTCATGAGGCGAACCACCTGAGTCCTGACTATTCAATGTACTGGACGGCACCACATCATCTTCTTCTTTAGCCTTCTTGGCCATAGCACGAGTCACTGCGCAAGAAGGATACAGAGATGGGTCCTCATCCCCATCTTCAGTGCTCGGCTGTGAAGTAAGATGTACAGGGGGAACTACTTTGCCCCCAGCCAGGTCATTGCCTAGCAACAGAGAAACACCCTTTATAGGTAGACTTGACATAAGTCCCACCTTTACCTGTCCTGTAACTAAATCTGACTTCAAGAATATAGAGCGCAGGGGTACAGATACAGTCCTCCCTTCAATACCTTGTACAAGTATGAAATCCCCTGAAGCGGTCTCATCACGTAACTCCAAGGAGTCCATCAACAAAAGTGACTGAGAAGCTCCGGTATCCCTTAGGATATATATGGGGACAGGAGTAGTATGCTCATTCAGAGCCACAAATCCCTCTGACACAAATGGAAGAAATTCCTCCCTCACAAAGTCAGCTGTATTAGGCTTTTTAGCCCCACAAGAAGCAGGCAATTTAGCAGATTGGTTATCTACTACAGGGGTTTCTAACCTTGTTTTCACAAAGGCATTTGGTTTGGTATCCTTTTCTTTTTCTTTCTTAGCTTTAAGGAACCACCAGTTAGTTGTAACATGACCAGATTTCTTGCAATAACTGCAAACTAGACCACTTTTGTCACTGTCAGCTTTCACACTTTGATCAGACCTGTTACTGGATTTCTGAGCACCATCACCAGATTTGTCTTTGTCTTGGGGTGAGGAATCTTGGGTATCACCGTAACCCTTTTTCTGAAATTGGGACCATTTATTGTTACTGCTAGACTGAAATTTGGACTTATGAGTGAGAACATATTCATCTGCAAATTTGGCAGCTGATTGCAAGTTCAGTGCTTGCTTCTCATTAAGGTAGGTCTTAACATCATCCTTAACACAGTTCTTGAATTCTTCAACTAACACCATCTCTTTTAGTGAGTTGAAATCATCCTTGACCTCCATAGAAGTACACCAGCGCTCAAAGCAAACCTGCTTCTCATTAGCAAATTCAACATA
Source organism: Gymnothorax reevesii (assembly GCA_029721435.1). Classification (NCBI taxonomy): domain Eukaryota; kingdom Metazoa; phylum Chordata; class Actinopteri; order Anguilliformes; family Muraenidae; genus Gymnothorax; species Gymnothorax reevesii. Next base: position 57,353,763 of record CM056582.1, read on the forward strand.
AGTCTGATTTTCAGATTTCTTCAGACCTCTGAATTTCTGTCGGTAAGCCTCTGGAACCAACTCATAAGCTCTCAAAATAACCTTTTTGACAACCTCATAATCAGAGGAAGCATCTGCAGACAAAGCCGAATAGGCTTGTTGAGCTTTACCCTTGAGGACAGTTTGCAACATCAGAGGCCAGTGTTCCTTTGGCCACTGGCAACTCTTTGCTACCTTTTCAAAACATTGGAAATAGTTGTCAACATCCTTTTCCGAAAATGGAGGCACCAGTTTTACCTCCTGGCTAGCCCGAAATTTATTTTCAGTTGCAATTTTTATTTTTAGTTGCTCCATTTGGAGTCTTTCTTCTCTATCGAATTTCTCTAATTCAAAATCTCTCTGTCTTGCAAATTTTTCTAACTCAAATTCTCTTTGTTTTTCTTCTCTTGCTAATTTTTCTAACTCAAACTCTCTTAAATTCTCTTTCTTTCTCTTTTTCCTCCCTTTCTTTTTCTCTTTCCTCCCTTTCAATCTCTAGCATTTTTAATTTAAGTTCCATTTCTATATTTGGATTTTCCACTGGAAACTGTTCCAGATCTCCTGGTGCAAACACATTTTCATCAATGTAATATTCAACTATCTCTCTAGCCAGTCTTGCTTTTCGCATGGCTGGTTTTACCTCTGTCAGCTCCAACTGTCTGCAAATTTCTAGCAGTTCTGTCTTTTTAAAAGACTTCAAAACCCCTACGGTTGGTGATGCCAAGAAATCATCCATTGCTGTTGTCAATATATATCTAGGAAAATTCACAAAAACAATTTCACAATTTGGAATGTTAGATTTTCAATAAATTACTCACAAAATGGTCTATCCCGGACGAGCCCCCAATTTGTTATGGCCCCAATTTGTTATTACATTTATAACACAACAGCAACAGCAAGGGATGACAAACACAGTTTTAACAACTAAAACACATTTAATTTTTAACAAAGACAAAGACTAATAACAACCTACAACTAAAGACCAAGATTGATAAATAAGAAAAAACAGAAATTATTACAGTCCCTTTTTGGTGGGGTGGCTTGGTGATGTCCTGGATGAAGAAAATGCTCAAACACAGGCAAAGAAATCCACAAAAGAAACGTCACAGGTCTTGAACAGAATGGCAGGTCTGGTCATCTTCTTGCAATTTCTCCTACTACTTTACTGTCTCAATTCTTTTCCTTATATACTCTTTTGCAGACCCCACCCACATTTAGACCTCTTTTTTTTAACTTTCTGAGACTTGCCCCAGACATGTCTGGAAACATGTCCAAACATGACTCCAGTCTGAGCTTAACAAAAAAAAGGTAAATACTGCCATCTAGTGGCCTATATTCACATTACACCGGTAGTGTGTATCATAACGCAAATGTTCTTCCGTTGCGTTAAGATTTGGCCCTTTAATAGCGATCCCTAGAACTGCATCATTGTCTGGTTTGTAACCCCGTCCTTTTGCTTCCAGCACTCTTCCCTTCCCAGCTATTCTTCATTTACCTATTTATTTTCTGGTCCATTTAATCCGTCCTGTGTCAGTTGTTCTTTGCGAGTTTGTCCTCATTGCTTTGCTCAGTGAAAAAGCTACAAACGTTTTTTCTTCCAAGTGTGATTCCCTGCGTTGTTTCCCTGTAATTGATTTTTGGATTGCCCTTTTGTACACAATTCATCTCTGTCATGACTCATTGCTCGGCTTCTAGATTCCCGTTTTGTGATTTGGAGCTGCATTCCGCCTGTTCGGTTTTAACCTACCGGCTGTTTTTGGATATCGCGTAAGCTCACTGAGTTTGTATTGCAATCCTACTGTGAGAAAATTGACTCAGACTGTTTGACCATCCTTTCAATAAACCCTGTGCTCATTTGATCTGCCGTGTGCTTTTAAGTCCCTGAGTCCAGACCCGACAACTTTGAACAACGTAAATTCCAGTGCATCTGTTCGATGTGAACTTCAAACACGGATGCAGCAGTCTGGTTACCAGCACACCAATCGCAAAGAGAAAGCACTGACAGATTATTTATGCCCTGATATCAATACTTATCAGAAAATTTGATCATGGATGCTAATATCCAATGAAATGCCAACCGCATTTTTGAGTACTGTATATACACCCTGTATTCAGAATCCCACCTTTTTGGGAAAGGTTTGTGTGTCTGCTTGCATGCTGCATATTACATCATGCCAGAATTGTTTGTTTTCCATACAAAGGAATGTATGCGGACTGCAAGTGTCCTTGGTGAGGGCATTTCTCCGCTGCTCCACACTCCACAAATGGGGGTGGGCTGAAGAAGAGGAGGGGCTGGAGAGACAGGGGGAGGAGAAAATGGAGATGTCCTTGAGGGCTGGCAGCATCTCTGATGAAGTGCGCAGGATGGGCGTGTGACTAAAGCGGACAGGGGCGACGGGCTCAGCTGCGCACGAAAGCCTGGATCCAGCGTGGGTAATCTGAGAGCGCAGGCGTGCATGCATTCATGCATAGGCATCTGGAGCAGAATTAGACGGACACAGCTGCTAGCAGGAACGGGTGAACGGTGACAAGCTCCTCTCTAGGAGTACAACGTAGCCACCTATCATGCTAGAGTCAGACTTCAGCGAGGTAGAAAAAGGAGGGGGCTTATCTCGCTTTTGTGGGGTGGGAGACAGGGGAGAAGGGAAAACACGCACTTGTGGCTTGTTTTGACATGGAAAGTGAGTGTCGAACCCTGATAGGCTCAGAGAAACAAAGAAATCTATTCAAGCTCATATGTTTATGCAAATGTAGCCCTATACCTGCTACCCAATCTCTACAGCAAATACATTCATATACACACATAGAGAAATAGATACAAAGACATTGCGGGGTGCATTTTGCTGACAGTTTTTGTGCGAGTCGGCCTAGATGCTTATAGAAATTTGTAATTTCACTGGCAGAAAACACCCGCAAGGAGGTATGTAATACACTGCATTTTGTCAAATGGCTCCATAGGCATTTTGCTCCCTCAGAATGACAGTAAACCAGTTGGACTGAAATAGCAACTTGGATTACAATGACATTACTTTTTTTACATAAATTTGGCATCTCATATTCCACCCAAATCTGGAATGTTGATTCAGCGAACAATGTACGAGCATTCTTGCAGGCGACTAATGCTGCCATCTCAGGAGAGTGCCAACAGTTCAGGGTACTCCTCTGAAACACGACTGTCAGCCACCGCTACTTTTGATGCATAGCTTCAAATCTCGCGGACTCAGAAAGAGGTCAAAGGAAACCCAAATGTCGTCCGAAAGGTCGCAAATGACATTCCTGATGAAACCTGTTTTTAAGGTTTCATCAGGAATGTCACTTGTGACCTTTTGTTATTCATCGGACGATGTGCTTGCTTAGAATGTTACTGACAAGCGCCCGGATGGCAGGTTGAAGGCACTTGAGCAACAAACAATGCTGACCCTTACCAATCCAAGCCTGAGGCCAATTTCGATCCGCGTTTTGCAATAACATGATTCGAGGAATGTGGCTGGCTGCCTATGTTACTGAGGCAGTGGATTCTGTGATTGGGCCACCAGTAGCGGATGTTGAATAAGGATGACAGAGGAAACATGATTGTCCCATTTCTCATGTCCGTTGAGTGCTTATCCCCTCCACTCCTTATTTATAATCGTCCTTCTTTGTAGGAGATGAGGGGAGTTTGGGAGGAGAGGTTGTGAGGAAAGGACGAGACACGATTGGAATTCAGGCTCAATCTTTTTAAAATGTTAAATGATCAATTTAATTCAGAAAAATGTTTAATCTACCAAGTACGCAATGAAAAAGGTTAACTTCCAGGTCAAGACAAAACATTGGTTTCAATAGATGTTTTTACCTCCTCTATTTTCAGCTTAGCTGACAGGGATCAAACTTACGACTCAGGCACAGACAGAAATCAGTTCCACAGAGATATTTGAGAGCCCATTCTTGGTCTAACAATCCAGTTTAACGCCAATCAGTTTACATGCAGCACAAGTAGGGTAATCCAAATCGAAGTCCAGGTGCAGACCACAGGTCAGAAGCCAAATGGTAAGAATATCAAAATCAGGGGTGACCAGAATCATAAATCCAAATAAGCCAGCCAAAGTCAAAGCAAGAACATCACAAAACATGAACGGTACATCAATCCCAAAGACTATGGGACAAAACAGAATAAAAAAAACCAGAAACCTCACTCAGAATACAAAGGCTCGTAGTGCTGTCTCAGAGAGGTAAAGAAGGGGTGTGGTTGCAAACAAGGGCATTAACGGAATGAAATTGACAATCGGAACCAGGAGGGTGAGTATGGTAGTGTGGATGAAAACAAAAGCACAATGAATAAAACAGAACAAGAAATGAGAAAACCAATTGGAAAATAAATTCAATGACTGAAATAACAATACTAAAACACAATAATACAAGGAAAAAATGAAAAACAACCAACAAATATCTCTAGCACTGATATAAGCAGCCACTTCTGCAAAATCATGCTATGTTGGTGTTGCTTGATGAGCCAGAAACAGCTCTCAGAAACTATGCCAGGACAATCCAATCTGATAGCCCTACTCTAATCACTCTTGTCCCGTAATAAGCCTTCTAACAGGAGGCAGGAGTTCATTGTTCTCTGTTGAATGTGATGAAATTTGTATGCCTCCTGTTTGCTCATTATTATACAGTAATTTATGCCAACAAGCAGAGGTGAAAAATCCAAGGGCCAGACATTAAAATCCTGCCACGTTTATGCCCACCTTTAAACTCAAGCAAGTGTTCTACCCCCGGGCTGTAAAATTGTGATAATTAGCAAACCCAGATGAATCAAATGCAGGGGAATACTTTTACTTTCAGGACTTGTCCACAGTGATGAAAATCCAAGCAGCACTGTGGCAGTATTAACATAAAGTGGAATGGGTAAGATAAAAGAAGATTGTACTGGTCCTCGGGTTTGAGTATTGGGAGGCTCATTGACCGTAGATTGCTACAGGTTAAAAGTTAAATTTAATTGTTGTACGTTCTCTCATACCACATTGACATTCACTGTACAACATGAACTCTGCTAATACACCCTTGAGCAAAGTAACTAAAACAAGTGTAGAAGCGAGCAGAGCTCACATACCCCCGCTTTATGTTTGACCACCGTCAGACAACATAAAGGACAGTTTCATATCATCGCAATGATTAAAACTACAAGTACATTCGTTACAGGATAGGCATGAAATGTGAAAGGTTATTTCTCTAGATCACAAGTGGGTTTTCTTATAGTTAACTTTAAGAATTTCATGGATGAAATAACTACTGTCTTGAGTAACTTTATATTCATTTCGGTGATGATTTGTAAATGATTTGTGACGAGCAAAATGTGGTCAACATTTTATTTTGGAAGTAGGTGCATTTTATCAAAAACATACATCACCCTTGACATTAAATTTTATTTAAAAAAAAAAATATATATATATATATATTCTCCATTATTCACCAATGGTTTGCATATGCCACTGATGAAATGTTCATTTAAAAAAAGACCCACCTCATAAGCTATGATGACTGAGTGTATCAGATGAACGTAGACTCCAGTCTAATTCGATACATCACAATAAATCTATATCCAATGTTAGTGGTAGACACATAGGTAATATATGTTTTCCATAGAATGATGCAGGTTGCTAAGTAATACAGTTTTTACAGATGGATAGAATGCTAAGTGAACTGATATGGGGAATCATAAAAAATAGCTAAAAATTTTAGCAGGAAAAAAAAAAAAATTCATGCCCCGGAACTGAAGGAAGTTTACAAGGTCCAAAAAAGGAAGGTGTTTTTGACCAAATTTCAAATATTTTTGGCAGCAAAAGTATGAAACCACCAAAATGCGCATCTGCACCATATGGGAAAGCTACATACCAAATGTGAAGCCTCTTAGTCATATAGTTCTTGAGTTATGCTCCGAAAACAAATCCGGATGCACAGACACACGGACATACGGACGGACGGGCCGCTATATACCCCCGACTACGTCGTAGCAGGGGTATAACAAGCGGAAGTTTTTTTTTTAATTCATTGTAAGAAAAATGTGGGTGTGTCCAAACTCTTGACTGGTACTGTAAATAGTTATGGATTTTTTTTAAGCAAAAAACACTGCATTTTTGTCTTTATTCTTACATTTTCTTCATTAAGACAGAGTAAAATCATATTGTATTAGAAATTTAATGGTAATTCTGAGGTGGGTGATGCAGAAATTGAGTACGCGCAGGTATTACATCAATCAGCATTGCATTGCCTGTTTCTTGGTTATTTGTGGTCTTTTGTTTCTCTGGCTAGTTAGTTGTGATCAGACGTCATACCCGATGGATGTGACAATGAGTAAGTACACGAAGATTGTGAATTTGTACGAACACACTAACAAATCATACAGAGACATGGCAAGTACAGCCAGCTTCAGTTTTAAAAACAAAGGAGGCTGTATTATGTATTAATATGTGTAAAACAATATGATTCATCATAAATGTCCAATTAAAATGAAAAAAAAAAATCAATCATTTACCTTTTTTGCAGCATGTTTCAATGAATTTGCACAAGGGTGTACATCAAAGTTACCCTTATAAAAAATTTATGTAGTTCCAGGCTGTAGTCATCCTATTTGTAAATGGATGGCGTTTTTGCTACCATAGTGTAGTATTACTATAGTGATACAATAGTTATTTAAACTACAGCAATACAGTTTTGTGGATTATAGTAATATCATGGTACAGTTGACTGTGATACTACTGTAGTTATATTGTGATGGCTATAGTGCCACTCTGGTTATACTATCCAAACTATAGTAATATTATGGTTATGCCAAAAATACTATAGTATTACAATGAAATAACTATAAGATATTTTCCTCAGGGTCTCCAGTAGGTAATACAAGAGGAAGCAGGATCTGTCTTGATTCAACCTTGTATATGTCAATTATTGTGTTTTTTTGGCAGAAATCATAATACAGTATGTCAGTGAAAGATGCAAGCAGTTTAATCAGGAGTCAGGATCATGGGTAATCTATTTCATACCTCTATGCCAATTTTATCAAAGTAATTCACAAAGACAAAAATTGATTTGGTTAACCAGACTCTCTCAGTCGTTCCAGCAAGGGAAATTCAAGCAGATCCTTCCCTGTAGACTCAGAATCAGAACTGTTATCCGTTAAATTTATTCATATATCACTCTCTATTCGGTCATACTCTCCCCAGAGAGGTCCGAGCTGTGCCAGCAGAATGCACACCAAAAGATATAAGCCCACTTTACACTTTTCCTGGTGACTGACAACATTTTCCATCAATAAACAATCTCTGTGTTATATTGTAGCGGGCACAGTTACAGATTCTCAGACAAATATAGGTCAACTCAACAAGAATACAATGCATTCTGCTGCACCTTGCAAAAGTTGAGATGGAAAATGTAGCTGTTTTTTCTCGGAAAAGTTCCATGATCACAAGCTTTTTCACAAGCTGTGATCAACCTCCTTGATTCTTCCCCTTGTGAACAACTTGAAAAGAAATCAGCAGGTATCTATTAAATTACATCCATATGCTTTTCTCAGCTTTTTGATCAAAATGTTAGGTTTTTTTTTTTTTTTTGCAAATTACCAACGTTGAAGTGCTTGAAAAAAAAGTGAATTAAGCTAAAACGGAAGGGTTTCTTTTGTCTAAACCTAGAAGCTCAGTTTTACCTGTAAACATATAAAGTACCAGTCAAAAGTTTGTACACGCTCAGCTAATGTCACAGTGCTCTGTTTTAAGAGAAATTTAAATTGCTTAAATTCTCTTTATAATCGCAAATGGAATTTGGTAAGAGATAAACAGTTAAAAGAGAATAATTTACTTTTTTAAGTGGTGGTCAAAATTTTAGAATTCTCAAAGAAGCCATATTTTGCAAAGTCAGCAGACAAACAAACTCTTTCCATTTCCCAACAGCCAAATCAAAGACAAGCTGTTTTGGAACTTATTGGGCAAAAAAGTCAATGAAAAGCAAACCACAAGTGCAACTCATCTTTGGAAAGATTTCAGAGATATGCATTCATTACTTTTTGAGTTATCCTGTTCACAACAAACAGACAAACAAACAAATGACTCCCACCTAGCAGGACCGTTGTCGAAACCGTCTGTTGTCTGACTCCAGACTTCTTCGCCAGTATAGCTGCATTTGTACTTTGGCCAATAACTCAGCTGTACTAAATCTTTGCCAGCATAGCTGGATTTGTACTTTGGCCTATATCTCAGCTGTACTAAATCTTCGCCAGCATAGCTGGATTTGTACTTTGGCCTATATCTCAGCTGTACTTTGGCAAAGATATGCCTCTAAATTTAATTACTTATTCCTCTTGTGCTACTGTAACATCCTGCAAAGTTTGGCTGAAATCGATGTGGCCATTTTTGAGATATCCCGCTAAAAAACAGACAGACAAACAGACGAATAACGGAACTAACGGAAGTGACATAGTTGTCGAACAGCACTGATCACATAACCTCCTGCCAGCTTCGTTTGGCGGAGGTAATAACAAAATTCAACACTGAACAATCCTATGCGGTTAAGGATTTAGAGTTCAAGATTAGGAGATCTAATGCTAAGCGGGAGCTCATTCCTAGCCCATGTTGAACTGTGTATTTCTGACAAGGCAAGAAAAGATAATGTGTGATATCTGATGTCTCAATTGATTCCTGCAGGTAATTCTCAATAAAATGCCACAATATGGCTTAAAAAAAGTATTTCAGAATTTAATCTTCTGAGCGAGTGCTTAGCTAAGAACTCAGGGCTCTTGTACAATATCTATTTTAAATAGCAAACAAAAGTAGATTTGACACTGTCAAAACATTGCCACTAAATTCTAAATAATGCTGTCACACTTGCAGAACATTTTGAGAGGTGTGTTTAGCACTGTTGCCAAAGGTGATAGCACCACTCTTTCGTGCCACTCAGAGCTTCTGACCTTTGAAAAACTGCCAGAATGGGTCTTTAGCAGTATTTTTACACTTGACAGAACTTAATAGTCTTCTTCTCATTAATTTTTACCGTTCGATTTTAGTCCATTATTATTATATTTGTTCACTAAAATTACTTCTAATATTTGTGTTTGCTCATTTAATAACCATATTTAAAGCAGTAACTTGCAGCTTAGTTCTTCATTTAAAGACTTAATAGGACTTCTTATTTAGCAATGTTTAATTTATTTATATATTTATTTAGATGTGACCCATCACTTTATGAACTCAAAGTGGATTTTCACCATTTCTGATGTTGTCATGTGAAGTTATTACCCATTGGCTAGGGGCACCCAACCGAGTAATTCTGTTGAATAGGAAAGATGGGAAGTTTCTTAAGACAGCAATGTTAAACTGGCTCACTACCTCTCAAGCTTCTCTTGTCACAAATATTCTGATTGTCCGTTTTATCTCTCACATTTCCAATTCTTATTTTTGCTTTAACCAGCACATTGCACCGGGAACATTCATGCTTCAGTGGCTTTGGTAGATGGTTACCTATAAACCAATGCAAGCTATAAGTAATGTTCAAGAGCACCGTATTTGTAGATTCATTTTTGGTAAATATGCACAATAAGCATAATTAAGGGGGTCAAGAAGTTTCATTGATGATGAGGCATTTTTATATGAACTCAAGTATGCTACCTGGTGCCAACATTTTGAAAATTAGGTCCAGTAAAAAAAAGAAATAATAATGATCTTGCAAAAAAAAAATGCTCTGGTTGTCATGGTATCGGCCCAGCCAGATTCCAATGGCAATCTGGCAGGCTCTAGGTATAGGGGCCTAATAAAAACAGACTCAGATGCCAAGGCTGGGGGCGAAGGAAAAGGTTTAATAACAAAACATAAATGACAAATAAACAGGAATCGAGGTTCCAACTAAAACAGACAAAAGGGAGCAGTGACTGCTGAACTTGTCGCAGACCTGCTGAGGGGAACATTAGGGAGGCACCTGCCAGCCCTAAATACTCTGGTGAACCCTCCACCTTGATGGGCCACAGGTAAAGCCCATTAAGGTGGCAGCACAAGAATGTGGAAGGGGAGGGGCAGTAAATACCAACCCTTTCACATGTCAATTACAGAATTAGCAGAATAGATTTTGTTGGAACACATATCAAGTGCACTTTGTTGTGTAGACAGCTGTCCATCTTGACATAAAATGTGCTAGTAATCTTATCAGGACCGAGCCATTAGGACACTGTATGTAGACCACAAGAGCCCACGTAGCCTTTATCATTAAAGGTGCAAAGCCAGCTACAAACAGCCACTGATCTGATGCAATGCAATGTTAGCGTAGGATTCAAATTGCATGTTAACACGCACAGGGCGCAACCGATTCTTTTAAAAATCTCATTAGCTGTGATTTACTATTTTTAAACTTTTGTTGTCACCTTGTCAATCATGATATCATGTTAATAGTTATTCCAAGACGACTGACATGACCAGCAGCAAAAGTTATTACTTGCATTTGTTAATATGAAAGCCATTGCGAGCTATATGGAGATAGATTTTTCTCAATATTATTTGAGTGAACAAATCAACAATCAATGTGCAAATGCATGAAAGACCTTCCAGAAATACAAAAAAGATTTGCAAACTCGCAAATATATTTTGCAAATAAAAACAGATCAACAAATATACAAATTCCACAAAAAAAATCTGTGAAAACATTCATTCATAAATAAATGAAATACATATGCGAAAATTTTTGTAAAATTTACAACTTTTGAACAGACATTTGTAAATTCAGCCTGGACAAGAATAAGAAAAGGTAGCCTATTGGTAGATCTCAATTCTACGCATGCAGACTTTCATTTTACACATACTGAGTTCTGAAACTACATTTCAGCCAATCCGAATGAAAATCCATTTAAAGCACTCGTCCACTTTCGGACAGCATGTGATTCCCTGCTGGAGAGACCATTTCTGTGTTTTAAACTAAAAGTATGCAGTCTTTCGCGAAGCCTTTCTAGGAGTGGTGCAGTATTTTATGCAAACCATTTACCTGAAAAAAGAAGCAAGATTAATGATCTTGTGATCACAGAACATGAAAATATGGTAAACTAACTTCTCAAAACCTAAACCATGATTTAAAAAAAAAAATAAAAATTACTGTCCATACAATGCAATTAAGTCAGCTTGCACAATTTTTTTTAGGTAAACAGTTTCCACAGAATGTATAAACATATATGCACCACAGTGTCTGGCTTTACAGTGGAGTTCTAGGGCACTGGCTTGCGATTTTGAGTCAACATTCCAAAAGACCTACTATTCAAAGAGTTAACCTGCCTAAAGTTAAACATGCTGAGCCACTTCACTAGCTGCCCACACAAAAAATGTCTCATGCTTGTGTGCCAGGCTGTGAATAGTGCTACCCCTACCTATGTTCAAATAATGATTACACCATACACTCCAGCCAAAACTCTCCATTCAGCTCCAGCTTGCCAACTGGCTCGCTGATCCATGCAAGTGCCTGGCAGCTTCCCAGAGCATTGCTTATTCAGCCAGATCCATGATGCAACAGCCTTCTATTGTCCATCCTTACCTGCTTATTTCTGGTCAGGGTCACAGGGGGGATCAGGAGCTCATCCCAGTGTACTATGGGCGAAAGGCAAAAACAAACCCCAAACAGTTTGTCATTCCATTGCAGGGATAACATCATTTTGATTCACACAAATGGACAGAGTCTCCAATCAGCTTAAAATGCTTGTCTTTGAACTGTGGGTGAAAACCAGACTCCTCAGAGAAAACTGACACGGCAACAGGGAAGACATGCAAACTCCATACAAAAAGGCCCAGGCCAAATTCAAACTGAAGACCCTTTTGGTGTATGGCAACCGTGCTATCCCACTGCACCACTGCACAGGCTTCTTTATTCTATGATTTTATTTAACAGGGACCATGCCCATCGCAGCTGATCCACCACAGTTAGCTTCATAGCTAACATTCAGTCTGCTGTAACTCAGCAGGGAAAATATGCCATTGTTATTAAAAATAGCAACACTTCTCCAGTCAATCAGAGGGGTATATCCACAGGCAGTCCTCAACAACTCAACTGAACAAAAATCATTTGAAAAACTTCTTCTCCCTTTCCCTCATGCGTTTTAAGCCACATTCACTTCCAAATGGGAGGTATAAAATGTGCGTAAAAAGGGACAAATGCTCATGACTTAACAGACATTAAGCTGGCACGTAAAACTGAGGATGCTGGTGTTGAAAGTAATGAAGTCACAAACTGTGAATTTTGATCAAATAGGGTCTGAAAATATAACAGATACATAAAATCTGCCGGTTAAAATATTGCTTATATCAATAATCCTTGACATTTGAAGTTGCACGCAGGGTTCAGCATTCAAAACCTCAGCCGTTTTGAGTTTGGGCCATTCGTTTTTTAAACTGCTGTGCTTTTAGCACCAGACTAGGACCGTCTTTCAATGCCGCAAGCCTATTTTTTGGGTTAATCTTCTTGAGAAATTGAAGACCCCGGAGCTAAAAGTGCTTATATTACAAAATGTCCATTGTGCGAAGGAATACATAATTTTATTGAAGACCCTAGTGCGAAATACTTTAGTCACAAAGTGTCCATTTTGAGAATATTGTGAAAATGGACTTAGGTAAAGAACGTTTTCCCATCCTTAGCCCGCGGATTGCGAAAACCTGAAAAAAGTACTTTTTGCAGTTGACACTTGTTTTCCACTCTTTCAGTGCATTGTGATCCTTTCATTTTTTTCACCACTATGAACCTACCATGCCTCCTACAGGGTGCCCTCCAAATCGCACTACTCAGTCTGATATATGACTGGGACTGTGAATATTCAACTGCTGTAATTTAACACGCTTGACTAGAGCACGGCAGTAACATGTTTACGTTTCCCTTGCACAACATGACCAGTGTGGATTAGGAGTTAGATTACAGTTCACTTGAACTGTAACTATCAGCTACAAACATGGCTAGGTAGCTACAATGTAATGCTGCATTTTGTTTTATGGAGCTGATATTTCAAATTCCTAACAATCAAATGTCGTTAAGCAATCGGCTTAACGACACCAGAATCTCGACCCTGCAGAGCAGTGCTATGTCCCACCCTCACACCTTGTGTCCTGTTTTTGGCCAGGGGATACACATGCACTGCCCAAAGCCAGAAGCCCAGAAGCATTCCATATGATGCAAAATAAGAAAATGAATGCATATTGCAATGTCTGTGTGGTAATAGACAGAATCACACAAGTCCAGCCGGTCATTCGTGATGATTGAGAGACATTCATTTTGTTTGGGAAACCCTAATCAGTGCAGCAAATACAACATAATTTAATGGCATACTGACTTTGAATCAGGAAAATAGTGCATCTTTCATTCCCACTTTGTGCCCTGTGAGTCAGTTTTTGCAGAATGTCATTTTAACTGATCGGATACGATCACACAAAAAGTGCATGTGCCTTATGCTTTACAACACTGGCTATGCCACATTACTGACTACAGGTCTTCAGCTAGCCACGAGAAAAAGCTAGCCCAGTGTTTTCAGTACGCACATCATGGTAGGGGGGAAGAAACTGATGAGGACATTTACAGAGGAAGCTAAGAACATAGAAACAGAGTATAACCAAGGAAGAGGCTGGACAAGAGTAAATCTTGGACTAGATTTTGGTCAGAACTTTGTGAAATTAAAGGCTGCAAAACAGATGCCAAACTGGCCTTCTTGTGCTAGACCAGGACGTAATATTAGCAGACTTTCTATGTCTTCTGGTGTTGCATTTCCTTATGTTTAGTTGTGTTAGCAAAGTTGTTGATTTGCAGGTTTTTGATCAAAGACTAACTCAAAACTGCCCATTTCAGTAGATGTTTAACAACTAGCTAAACCTGGGCCGGAAATTGGTACGGGTAATTTGCGCTATTGCGTCAGTTGCTGTATGGATATGTTAGCTAGCTTGCCACCCAAGTTTGCATCACTTTGTGAAAAGGGAATCCATGTTTTCTAAGTTTAATCTAACTAAGTAGACTGTTCTAAGTCTGTGCGGATCACCCAGCATTCCGATATGTTATATTTTGGTGTTAGCAGCATAGCTTTCAGTCTCACGGCTAATGGAAAATCAGCAACTGTCCATCTGCAGAGTGTACATCCATGCCAATTTCACTTGTGAAATATTGCAGCACAGGCAGTACTTTATCGGTGTGATCCCAGTTTAACAGCGTTTTTTTAATTTTTCTGAATGCCAAAAGCTACTTAACTTCAGTTCTGCCTCAAGCAAGCACGGAAAGAAATTAATTCAAAAAGTTTGGTCAGTCTTTGGTAATCTCAAGGCAAGTAATTCTTGATAATTTGAAACCTTACAAACCTATCTCTGCTAACCTAAATTACACAAATAAACATTTAGACTCATTGCAAATAATGTATATAGGCTGAAAACGCTAGCAATATTTCAGCAAAATTTATTATTGCTTTTTTGCTATGTCAGTGTTCATCTCCAATGTCACCTTAAATAAAACTATGCAAAGTCAGATTTATGTAAAATCATGAAATATTTCTCTACCTTGTCAGTACACTTGGGTATTTGGATTCTGATGTCATCTTTGCTGATGCGCATCTCTCAGCTTGTCAACAAATGCACATGCACCACTTTCCATGATGGGTGGGGGATGGGGGGAAGGGGGGGCAGGTCAAGACAGCACTTGCATTTATGACAGCAGCGTGTTGTACTCAGAAACAGTGAGGGTGCAGTATGTCCAGAATTTAAAAAAAAAAAAATTCTGTATAAAAAGCCTTTAGGTGTGTAATTCAATAAAGTTTGCAAAATTTAAATCACAATTCCCCTCCTTAGCTGCCTATCCTGTAATTCTTTGCTCAACGACAATCACAAGATTAAGGTTGCGTATATGCACTGCCCATAGCACCTTGCTTTACTGAGCTAATGACATCATCATCATCCTTGTTACAGCAGCGATGACTCATGCACAAACATAGACAGTCCTTCGGCCTTTCTAAAAACTGACTATAATTATGGCTCTGCTCACCAGCCAGTTACTGAACTGAGGTCTTCCGAATGAGGCTGATATCTCAACGCAGTAATAATCCATTAATAAACAATGGAAGGACAAACTACAGAGTTAGTGGGTGCGTTAGATGTGCAGAGCACTAGTCATTACAGTAACGACTGTACTGCAACAGGGCTCTGGATCAGTGGCTCAGTGGAGTGCAGCTGCACAGTGAAGACAGCCTCTTAGCCGCAGAAGTTATTTATAGGGACACCAGAGGGAATTTGGCAGTCCGCCACTGGGTGCGAGGCGAGTGGGTAACCTGGTTTCCTGGGCTAACTGATTGGGAGCTCAGAGGGGCACTGCATGAACAGCAAGAAAGAGACAAAACAAATTAACACCGGCATTCACAAGCAAACAGACATTTACATACACACACACATACACCCACACACACACACACACACACACACACACACACATACATGCACACACTAAATCCTCAATCCCATACAGAGGCACTTTTCTCAGTAAATATACACAATCACTATTGATTATACTCAAAACATACAGGGGAGACTGGGGACCAATGAGCTACAGTATATCACTATTTTGCCTATTTTGAGCTCATATTTTGATTATGATATGGCACATCGCACTGGACTTCATGGCTCATCGGACCCCAGTCGCCCCTGCTATGTGCTCCATTGTCTTTCCATCTGCTGTTTGCAGCTGCACGTTGACGTTCACACTTCCATCTCCTCCACCACGTATATCACTTTACGCCTTCGCAGAACGCCTGGGGCCTGGTGAGTTTGAGTGGGCAGTGAGTGCCTTTCTCTGAATGGTTACATCACTCAGCATCACATGTCCGACCTTCCACCCAGGGCTGCTCTGCGACAGGAGCCTTAGACATCAGGGGTCCTTTACATATTCCCGTTACAGTACACGGCCATCACCCGAGGATAGAGTAATTTCATTTCGTTAAAAAAGGCAAAATTTTAAAGGCATCTGGTGTGGCAAAACTCAGCGGTCATTTTTACAGCAGTTATCAAGACACTGACAGTCCTTGCATATCTTGGCATTCTCAAAATGCCAACTGACAGAGGACAGACTCAGGAAGGCTCATGAAAACAATACAGTGTATGTAGCAATGCATCAAGCTTGATGTTTAGACACAGAGGAGAGCTTTAGGATTGCTTGGTTATGAGGCCAACCTCCAGCGTTTAAACAGAGAGAAAGATGCTAAGGAGAGCTTGGCGTCTGGCTCCTATTGGAAACACAGAAGAGCTGCCTCAACAATGTGCATGAGTATTGGCATGGAGTCTGTGCTTGATATCACCAAAGCTCATTGGAAATAGGCCACTTGACCACGGTCATTGCTTCTACAGGCTAATACTGCGTGATCCTAGTTTTTGCATTTTTCAGTACATTTAGCCATAACAAAATTTTTTTTAAATGTGCATGAACTATGGAGATTCAATATTTGTTTGTGTGAATTACCCAAGCTTGACAACTTTTTCTTTTAGGCCTGAGGCCTATTCAAACGCCTATGAAAACCTATGGCCAATTTTGAAAAGAACTCCTAAAACCTGAGGTTTTCTGGAAAACAGCACTCAGCTGTCAACGTCTAGTTAAAAGCTGATATCTCAGCCTCTGTAGCAGATAGAAACAACATTCAAAAAGTATTTGAGAGCTTACACACGTGGCTTTCATTAGAATTGTTTTTTATTTGTGCTAATCTTCATCACAATATTTAAAACATTGAACAAACTATAAAATGTAACAAAACCAATGAAATAAATAACAAATCTCTATCTACATAATACCCCCTTCACACCGGATTGGAGGTGCCACTGCGGATTTTTGTCAAAATCGCCATCACCGCAGTGACTCCGCCAGTAGTGTTTTCATAGTTTTCCCCTACCCGTCAAACGTGTTTTTCTTCAAGGTGCTTCTAGGAAACCAGGGCGGAATTACGGTGGTGTCACTGAGGACATGGTGATCCCATTAAGTTGCCACTATGATTTGATGGTGATGCCATGGCGATTATTAGCGGCAGTATTGCGGTGTTGGCGGCAGCGTTGAGCGGCCAGTGAGGTGCTACTGCGGGGATGCCGATATTATACCTCGTTTACAATTGGCCGTACGATCCTACGGGCTCTGCGTGTTCTGCGATCAGATGGTGGCCCACGATCAAATTTCACCCGTAGACCGATCTTTTGCCCGTAGCCAGTTGGTTTACATTTGGCTGTACTATCCTACGGGCTCCACGTGCCCTGCAAGCTTAATTGAAAATGAGAACGAACGATGCACCCAGTTTCTATCGACGGGATCTGCGTGTCATGTGCGAGCCTCGTGCGGCTGCTACGTACTCCTTACTTTTGACGCACTGTACACATCACTGATTCACGGAAAAAAATACGTCTGTCATTCTTTGCATGTAAGATGACCGTGAGTTTCCCGTACGTGTGTCTTGCGGGTGAGCATTCGAAATTTTAGTGGAAATGAGGGCCGAGAGCAGTACGGAATAAGCACTTCCCACTTATTCTTGTACTTGTAAAGTACATGTGAAGTACTTGTCACTTGCGTCCTGGCCACGGGGGAATGATCCATACGGCTACCGTGGAAAAAACGTGCATGCACGTTTTCCAAAAATTGGTCGTACTGGCACACCACGGGCACCCAAATCGCAGAAGACAACTTGCGTGCATCTTGCAGCACGCAGGCAAAATTCTTCATTTCTGCCCGTAGACTGCCCGTAGCAGCCCGTACGATCAATTGTAAACGAGGTATTACTGAGGTGCTACGGCAGTCGTGCTGCGGCAGCAGGTAGGCTACGTGTCAGCTATAAATGAGAGGTGGTTTTCGTTTGAAATTCTTTGTAATATTTTGTCTGCTGATGATTTATTCCTATGGTGATGCTACCGAAGCGTGGTACAAGAGTTAAAAATGACTTCGCAGTAGCACCCCCATACCCGCAGTGCTCCCGTGGTAGCTCCGTCTTAACACCGCCATAACCACCACGGGATAGCTGTAGGGTTGCCTGTCTACTTTTTTTGGTGATTGCACGGCGGTTGTACTTCGGAGGCGCGAGGGTGATGGAGGTGCTACTGAGGTCCTTGTACGGCTCCACGGCGGTCATGGCGGTGCCAAGGTGAACATGTTTTGAACATGTTCAAAGTTTCCTCCGTGTCACCGTGAGGGTCTGCGGTTTTGAAAGTTTTCTGCGGTGCTACGACAATCAATTGCGGAACTACTGAGGAACCATGGAGATCATAGCGGTGCCACTGCGGCTTATGCCGTACAAGCTCCGCAGTGGCACCTCCAATCCGGTGTGACGGGGGCTTAACATGCACAACTCAAATGGAATAAAGAGGCCTAATAAATAAAAGTATAAGCTCTGCAATAAAGAATAACAAACATTTTTATAACAAACGGGGGGGCGAAGACACGTCCCTTTTAGTCCTGGCTAGATCTCAATCATTTATTGACGTCTTTTCCAATTATTGTAATTGGTAACTGAAGACACGGTTCTCCACATGCGATCTAACAGCGATTAAATTGCGGGTTAAATTCAGCACAGTGGCGGAACAGAGAGTTGGGTTGCACAAAACAGCCGTTTAAAACAATTATAAATCTTGACCTGTTCTATTTCATACGTGCTTCGCCCTCTAACGGGCTTCGCTATTGGTTACCCCCACGAGGCTCCGCCTCGGTGCCTGAGAAAGAAAATTGAACTCAGCTGCTCCGTAGGAGGGGGTAGCATACTCACCTCCCATAAAGCCCCGGCGTTGCCAATGCTCGTCTCCCTTTTTCACTCAGCCTTGAGAGAGTTAAGAACTCATAATGATTCGTGTGTGAAACGGATAAGCTGTGCCAACAGTGTGCCTCCCCGATGGTGTCCGAGGATCAGCATGACGATTGCTTCGTCTGTCTGGGCTTGCGGCACCATGTGCAGGCAGGTTCCTGTGCTGCCTGTGCAGTGCTCCCCCGGAGGAGCGTGAGCATCGGCAGCAGTTGTGCGGGCCGCACGCACCCTCTGGGCCGGCTCGGGGCCAGTCCGTGAGCTGGTGGCAACGGCCCACTCTAAGCCCTGGGACGCGGATGATAGAAGGATGATCGTCGTGTGTATGAGGAGGACCCGACGACCCTCTTCATGGACTATGAGCCGCCCCCTCGAGTATCGCTATCCGCTGGACGACCTCCCTGGGTGACTCCAGTTCACGGTGGAGAGGATGGAGATGCCCCTACCACCGCAGCCCTCCAGGGGTCAGGCGGATGACCTCTCTATCGGTTTGCTGGCTCAGTCGAAGCCACGCTCCAAGGTGGATATGTCCCAGGATGGCACTTTGGCTACGCAGCGGGACTGGAAGAATCCGATGGCCAAGTCCCCAGCTATGGCGTATGCACCGGATTCAGATGTAGGAGTCCCGGCCGTTTAAGACGCGGTGAGATGGTGTCTGCTCCCAACCGCTTCCGAGAGGGACAGGGTGGCGGCGGTCCTTGACCGATGTTATGCTAGCGCAGCTCAGGTGGTTGTGCTAGCTATCAATATGGCCTTCCCCGGCGGAGCAGCTGGGCTCGCACTTACGCCCGCAACAGCAACTCCGCAGGCCCAGTGTATTCCAATCGCCGCCAAGTCACCATCGTCGCCGGTCTTTGGACAACCAGTCATCCCTGGCGTCGAATTAACCGATCCTGAGCCTCGACGCCCTTTACTTCAGCCACAGCAGCCGCCGGAACTGCACTTAGGGTGTGGTGTCTGGTCGTGCAGCACCTGGAAAGTCTTTTTTTGTTTTTAATTTAAAAAAAAAAAAAAAAAGAAAAAGTTACCAGTATGTGGTCTTTGGGTTGTATTGCGCGCACACACTGATATGCTGGCTGTTTTCAGGTGTTGGCACACAAGGTAATCTGGTACAAAGGGGTTTAGCGAGAGAGAAATGGAGCGCGAGGCTCGTGTTTTCTCTTCGCATTCACTAAACTCTGATCCTCGAATCGGGGACTCGCCGGGTAATGGCTTGTTTAGGAAGCACTAGCTAGCTAATCGCTGGCAGGGGTGGCGTGGTCCTACCCGTGGAGGTAGCACACGATCAAACTCCGGGGTTAAACCAAAACTTAAAACCCCTCCGTCAGTCTGTGTTGGCTCAACTCAAAATGAAGCTCTTTTTCCTGGTTCGGTACCAGTGGGAAAAAAAAAAAAAAAAAACGATTGCGAATTTTGCCAGCACGCAAAAAGCATTGGACCTTCTCCGAGTGCGTGGATGCAGTGTTAGCGCTTCTCCGGCGGGAAGGGATACGGATCTGGACCCATCTGGATAATTGGCTGATCCTAGCCCACTCCGAGCAGATGGTCGCCAGCCACACGGCGCTGGTAATGCGGCATATTACTCAGCTGGGTTTTACCATCAACTACGACAGGAGCACCTTGCAGCCCAGTCAAACAGCGGCTGCAATTGGACTCGCGGTCTATGACTGCATGTCAGTCTGTGGATAGAATAGAGGCGATTCTATCCCAGACCCAGGACATTCCAGAGGCAGTATCAGTGCCAGCAATAAGGGTCATGTCATTGCTGGGAATGATGGCTGCTGCCCATTCAGTGGCGAGACCCGCAGCACTGGTTCATACGCCTTCGTCTGGACCTAAGGCGGGACCAACAGCGTATGCTCCACATACCAATGCGAGTGCGACAGGCACTGACATTCTGGGCCTCACCCATTCCGCTCCGCGAAGGGGTTTGGATGGGGTCCATGGTACACTACATCCAGATATTCATGGATGCCTCCCAAACAGGATGGGGCGGGACTTGCGCCTCTACTTCTGTCGCAGGTGCATGGCAGAGGCCCCAGCGCCATGTCAACCATCTGAACTCATGGCAGCTCAGAAAATGTTGCACCATTTTGCCCCTCAGTTAGAAGGGAGGCACGTCCTGTTGAGATAGGCCACTACTATTGTGCTGGCCGATCTCAACAGACAGCGGGGCGTCAGATCGGTAGCCTGCACAGGTGGGCCGATTCCATTCTAATCTGGGCGGACCGTCATCTGTGCACTCTGACAGCCCGGCATGTTCCGGGCATCCTCAACACCCGGGCAGAAGGGCTATCCAGGGGAACCCTGCTCGAGGAGGATTGGAGCCTTCGACTGACGACGACTGAGCAGATGTGGAAACTGTTCTGTCAACCAGTAGCGGTTTTGTTACAAGCTAGGAGAACGCTTTGTGCCCTCTTTTGGTTCTCATTCAGACCCACCAACGACCATCCCCTGGGGGCGGATGCATGGGCTCATCCAGTATGACCCGCCGGCCTGCTTTATGAATGCCCACCCTGGCAGCTACTATGCCAGTGCTCCGCAGGGTACGGGAGCAGTGGCTATCCTTGACTGGTAGCACCTAAGAGGCCGAACGCCAGGTGGTTCCGGATCTTATCAAGCTGGCGGTGGCAGACCCGTGGCGGATTCCGGACCTTCCCTCAACCATGAGGCGGGCGTCATATGCCACTCTCGCCCACCCCCCAGGGCCTGGAGATGGAAGGTGAATTGGGCCTGCCGAGGCGGTGGTATCCACAATTCAATGTGCACGGGCCCCATCTACATCCAAGGCTTATTCGGTCCGTTGACAGATGTTGCAAACTGGTGTCAGGTGAGAGGCCTAGACCTACGTTCATGCCCCCTTCAGGGGGTGCTAGTTTTCCTGCAGGCACTCTTCGAGGGGGGCAGTGCAGCTTCCACCCTAGGGGTAGTGGCTGCGGCGGTAACGGTAGGACACGATGGGTTAGACCGCTTCATGGCCAGGAATCACCCCTTAATAAAGCTGGTTTTAAGAGGAGTTTGCAGAATTAGGCCTGTGCACCGCGAAACTCCATAATGGGACCTGGACACGGTGTTGGGAGGCCTGGCTGGACCACCCTTCGAGACTCTGGACCAAACAAGCCTGCACTTGTTGTCTATTAAGGCGGCCCTCCTTTTGGCTTAGGCTTCGGCCAGGAGGGTAAGTGAACTGAGTGCCCTCTCTGTGCACCCGTCTTGTCTGACCCTAGAACAGGATCTAGGCTCAGTGGAGCTGCGTCCAAACCCATCATTCCGGCCGAAGGTTTTAACCACTGCTTTTAAATCTTCAGCTGTTTGTGGGTTATGGCGGGCAGGTGCAGGGGGCTCCTCTGTCAACACAGCGCCTCGCCCACTGGATTTGTGTTGCGATCTGCAGGGCCTACTCAGCAGCAGGTCTGGTGGCCCCGGCAGGACTGACCGCACACTCCACCCGCGGACTGCTTCCTCTACGGCACTACTTAGGGGTGTGTCGGTCGAGGAGATTTGCAGGGCAGCCTCTTGGTCATCTACTTTTGCGCGATCATATCTCAGGGATATGACAGCTGACTCAGTAGCACATGCGGTCTTGGGATCCCTACCGATAGGGCCCCCTGCCAGCACTAACTAGCAATTGATCATGGCCGACATCTCAGGGGTACCCTGCCCGCAGCTGTTAGGCGTGCCATGGGAAAAGTGACATGGCCTCTCCCAAGCATTGGGGTGGGAGGCCCCATTGGTGGGAGAGCCCCTTCCAGCAGTAGCTGTGGTTATGGCAGACCTGGGGCGTGGCATCTTGGGGGTGCCCCACCCGCAGCTGTTAGGCGTGCCATGGGAAAAGTGACAGGGCCTCTCCCAAGCATTGGGGTGGGAGGCCCCATTGGCGGGAGAGCCCCTTCCAGCAGTAGCTGTGGTTATGGGCGACCTGGGGCGTGGCATCTCAGGGGTGCCCCGCCCGCAGCTGTTAAGCGTGCCATGGGAAAAGTGACATGGGCCTCTCCCAAGCATTGGGGTGGGAGGCCCCATTGGGGGGAGAGCCCCTTCCAGCAGTAGCTGTGGTTATGGCCGACCTGGGACGTGGCATCTCGGGGGCGCCCCGCCCGCAGCTGTTAGGCGTGCCATGGGAAAGTGACATGGGCCTCTCCCAAGCATTGGGGTGGGAGGCCCCATTGAGGTGAGAGCCCCTTCCAGCAGTAGCTGTGGTTATGTTGGTACCATGGTCTGGGTGTGGCACTCAAGTGTGCGTACCTGGAGGGTATGAAGCCGACATGGAGCAACGCTATCTGGGAAAGTCCCTTTTTTTCTCAAGTAACGGCTGATATCGGTGGTCCGCAACCTGATGCGAGGCACTCTGGCGGTGCCCGCCCACAGGTGCGGGTCCTGTCATTGGAATAACAATGGTCAAGCCCCGCCTTTTTCCCTGGGAGGGGCTGGACAAGGTAGGGTCCCTCCCAGTGCCGGGAATGGTTTGGGTGCTACTTTGCCACCACCTGGGGCGGGGTACGCAATCTGGCGGTGTGCGCCCCAGGGTGTGGACAGGGTTTGCTTGGTTGCGAGAGGATCTGCGTGGCCAGGGTCCACCTGGGGTACATCCATCCCGAACGGCCTTCGCCTTAGGTGTAACCAATAGCGAAGCCTGTTAGAGGGCAGAGCACGTATGAAATAGAACTAGTAGTTACCCTGGATGTAACTCTAGTTCTATGAATACGTGCGTAGCCCTCTAACAACCTGCCCAGGTGGCTCCGAGTGTGGGATGCTGAGTGTCCAAGGGAGACGAGCATTGGCAACGCCGGGGCTTTATGGGAGGTGAGTATGCTACCCCCTCCTGTGGAGCAGGTGAGTTCAACTTTCTTTCTCAGGCACTCAGGTGGGGGTTACCAATAGCGAAACCCGTTAGAGGGCTACGCACGTATTCATAGAACTGGAGTTACATCCAGGGTAACTATTAGTTCTCAGTCATCTTCATGATTAACAAAAGGTTCACTCCGAGAGTGCTCCGCACTTAACAGGTGCTGCTTGTTCTCCCCGGTTAGGTAAGACGACAATCATTCCTCTGGACCCGTATTTGCCATATTTAAATCTACGTTATTCAAAATTGCATAGCTAACCTGTCGACTCTCATGCAAATGGCTTGAGCCGCACGCTTGTTATAACCTAGGCTATTTAACTGCCGAGGGCCACTGTTTTTTTTTTTTTTAATCGTCGTTTTTTTTTTTTAATCAACCCACGAAATACCGAGAGTGAAAGTCCGCATTTCATTGGAACATGGACCAGTGCAATCACGCAAAGCACTGGCCAATTAATAAGTAAATTATTTTTCTGCGCTGAACTTAGTCCATGATTTCATCGCTGTTAGATCAGATACGATGAGAAACCGTGTCTTCAGTTGCCAATAACGATAATTGGAAAAGACATCAGTAAAGGAAAATTATTCAGATCTAGCCAGGACTAAAAGGGACGTGTCTTTGCCCCCCCTGTAGCTCCGCTACTGGGTGGCAGGCATGTTAAAGTGTCCGTTCAAATAAAATTAAAATAAACATAAAAATATTAAAAATAAGTGTCGTGAAGTGTAACTTTGGCATCTGCCCGGGTATAAAGTGCCAGTAAAAGAACAGCCATGAGCCCGTAAATGGTCGGAAAAGTAATGAAAACAACAAAATGACGTATCCGCTTTCCCGGCCTGAAGGGTAGAAATGCGTCCCCGGTTTTAAAGGTTAAAATGCACACAGGCTGTCCCAGTTTAAATGGGTTAATTTATACGAGCTAATGAGTAGCATTCAGACTAAGCCAAATGCAGTGATTTGTCCTCCAGTAAGAGCAAGAATGACCTACCACACTAGCTGAAGTAGATGGCAGCTTTCTCTTAACATGAATGCTCAGCTAACCAGATGGGCATTGGCCGGATAAATGTCCGATAAATATTCACAGGAACGGCATCCAAATACAAAGTTATTCAAAACCAAATTACGTGGCTACTGTTGGCGGACAAGGTAAAGCTGGTGCTTGCGGTACAATGTTGACTACGAAAGTCTCGCATAGAATCCGACTGCCAGTTTTGACTGCGGCAAGCAGCCTCACGAGCAGTAAATGGCAGGCATGAGCCCGTCCTTTGTTTTACTCCACTGAGCAAAGCGTAGTCTGCGCTTGTAGTTACGATTCAATGATTTTGTGAACCACAAAGCATTCAACATTGTTGTATGCATGGGGTAGGGAACCTTCTAAAGAAAGAGCCACTGTGTGTGCAGGATTTCGTACCAACCAAGCTGGTACACACCTGATTCTACTAATCAAGGCCCTGAATAAACATTCCAGAGGCTGATTAGTAGAACCAGGTGTGTAGCAGCTTGGTTGGTATGAAAGCCTGCACCCACAGTGGCTCTTTCTGGAGAAGTAGTTATGTGTCACAAATCAAAGGTGTTAACAAAACTAATGCATCGTGACTGTGTTGTGTGCCATGGTATCATTAATGTGAAATTACTGTTATCACTTGCAGGTGCACATTAGGCATTGACAATTATTTAACGAAACTGAGGACCCTGTGTTCTATTTCTCACAAGTCCCACCCTGTCATAGCAATGCACAGAGGCATGTTTGAAGAATACTCAAAACACATCAGTTTGCACATTAGCTGAGACTAAAATGCAATCTGTTTACTAGATTTATTAGATTCTACCCACTCATCTTAGACCATCTATTTTTGGATTAATGGACTTGTCAGAGGAGGCAGAAATGCATTAACGGTCAAAGAGCAATCTTTCTTTACAGCTCATGACGCACCTGTAATTCAAGAGATCGTAATTCCCTCCACATAACAGTCGAAATAACTGGTTCATTCCAGAATTCACTTGCATGCTGATCCAGAATTCAATTTTGAATTTATTCTATTTTTCTAACCAATTTTAATATATTATTATTATTATTATTATTATTATATACATTATAATGTAAAAATATTTTGCCTTTTTGGAGCAAACTGTACAGGACGTACTAGTTATTGGCCAAGCTTCAAACTGCCTCCAACCGACTACTCTGTTGCTGATAGTGGCCACAGTAGCACGTAGTAAAAAATGGACCTATGATATGCATTATACAAACTGTTCAACCCAACATCACAAATAGTTGAAAAGTATGAAGTATTATGTTAAGAAACTGAAAACAGTGACTAGTTAACCATCTGTAACCTGTTCAAAATTGACAATGGAACAAAGACATGATATTTATTGTTTTTTTTTTTCATTAAAATCACTCATTCATTTCCTTTGGAAAACAGTGGAAAAAAGTTTAGCAGCGCTCCAGGTTATTGTTTGAGGAACAGAGAACACCAGATGTGCTTCCAGTTATATTTCTGGATATGGCTTCCGTGATGCATAGCACAGTTTTTGGTTGTATTAGTCCATGTAATCTTGAATTATGTTCATTTCCATCGGTGTTCCAATGGGGTCCCAGCCTATGTAGTAATATAAATTCAAGACAGCCACACAAAGGGTGGTAATACGCCCACATGGCAGCCTTGTCAATGATACGTTGTGTGACTAAAAATTTTCCAATCATCACCAAAATCAATAGGCATCCTCTTAATATCACCACTGACCCACAAAGAAAAATGACAAGAATCCAACAAATTGTTGTCTGTAAAGTGAGAACAATAAATTGTGGAGGGATCGACAGATGAGTCACCAAATGGACAGGGACAATCGCAATATACAATCACAACATTTGCCCATCCAGTGGAGTGGATTGTTTAAACCGAGTGTCTTTTTTCATGAAGTGGTACTTACAAACAACTGGGCCTTTTGTGGCTGTTCCCTTCACAACCAAACTTGATGACATCACCTATTCAACACCTGTGCATCCGTTTTTAGCATTCCAACACTTTCTGAGTCTGACATTGCCTCTGTGCTAACTTTCTTGGAAAGTGTTACAGGCATCATATTCAGAATGATGCATATTTCTAAAATTGAATAAAGTTGATGAAGAAAACATTAAAAATCTTCTCTTATTTTGTCATTTTCCTCATAGTCATAGTATTCATAGTATTTTCTATACCCAACCCTTACAGAAATTAGGCTGTACAATGAACTAAAATGGGATAAACCTGTTTCCTCATATAACCACCTCCATATGATCAAAACTTTTAATTTGCTGCCATTTTTACCTGACAACTTTTACATTTAAATAGCGCTGGTTTGAGTAATGAGTCTTTGTTCACACTGGTATAAAGAGCTTTATATGCTTCTTACACATATGAATACTACTTTTTCTAATTGCTTTTCCCCTCTGAATGGCATTTAAATGCTTTTACACGAGTTGTATATTGCTTCATGTCCTCATTAATTTTGCCTTTCGGTATATTACTGTGGGATCAGGGCCAGATAAATTGCTCAGTCAAGGTCAAAGAGCCCTTGCCCTAAAATAATATAAAATTCAAGGCCCTCTAAATGCTCAGATGTCCAAAAACTCTGACAACCAGAAATGGATACAAAAGAAAGTTGTGTTTTGTACAAATTGCACAAATTCAACACACGTCTCAAAGTATGTTATCACAAAGCATTTTTAAAATGCCCTTCCTGAATCAGCTGCTCATGAATATTCAGCGACATGGGATTCTGCCTGCCAGCGCTTGAGAACTCACAGAGCATCAAGGTACCTGCTCTTCCTTCACTAAAATTGTAAAAAAAAAAAAAGTGCACGTACGTACACGAACAATTGGATCGCAGAATATAGCGAAAGAAAAGAATAAATGCCAGATTTATTTCATATTGTGCCATTTGCCATGAAACTTTTTTGTCATCCTCATTCTCAAGAGTATATGCCATTCATTGTTTCAAGAAGGTCATGAGAATGCATTTGGAGGCAATTTTGTACACGCACCAACTGATCTGAGTCATTTCATTGCTGAGAGGTGTGCAGTGCACAAATTAATAGGCAGCCACCTAAACATGTTTTCTGCAGTTCCTGAGTCACATCTTGGTGTTAATTTGTTGAGAGAATAAGTTGAGTGGTGGGTAGAGAGGTGAAAAATGTAACAACCGTTGGGCACTTGGAATTTGTGAAATATGGATCTAATTCTAATGAAATATGGATCTAAAGGACACAACCCATTTTTATTGTGTTTTGCTTTGATTTCACCTCATAAACCTATAGAGATTCAAGTAAGATTACACAAAAAACTAGCCAAGGACAACAGTGGCAACACGTCTCCTCTGTCCATGATAAAAAGACACTTTGAGGATTCATAATCCTAACTAAAAATGATTCATGTTTTAAAAAAAGTCAAAACATTGCATTGTAGTGTGAAAATAGTCAGACATTGCTTTGGTGCCTTTTTAGCATAAAGTCAAGAAACTCAGTACCAAGAAAACATATTAGAGCAATTCCAGTCATAATTTCAATCATTTTCATTGGGTTTGGAATAAGCCCAAAAATATTGCCCTGGAGCTCATCGAGTGTTCAAGAGAACTGGTGGGAAGGTACGAGAAACATCTGGTGCCACATCCTGTTAACTCATTTGCCAAGACTAATGGGCTCTTTCTGAGAAGTAAGCAACTTCCAGTTACTACAGCCCAAATTCAGCTATGGCAAATACTTCCCCATACTGTTCACAGGATTGTTATTACACGGAAAATGTCATGTTTTCTAAGAGAATGCAGGCTTTCATTCATCTAATACATTGGAAGATGAATAGAAAATATAGTCAAGACATTTACAAGGTTATAAATAATTATCTATTTTATACTTCAAATCTTGCTTTTATCAATAATCCTTCATTTGCTGGGTTTACATGGAGCCTAATATTCCAATTAGAATCAGTTTATAAGCCCAAACCGAATAAAAATGCTCCATATAAACACCTCAACCAGAATAAACAGGCCCAAACCAAGTGGGATTTCTTTCGGTTTCAGAGGGGTATGTGAGGTAGCGTTCAGGAACCAGAAGTGAGACCAATGATACCCAGTAAACTTGTTCTTTATTGGATCTGGAGTGGAAACCCCTGCAGGGCAGTAAACAACGGTCCACAATCCAAAATCAGAATCTAGTTGTCATAATCCAGTTCATACACAGGGCAGCAAACACAAAACTCAGGGTCGGGCAAAGCAGGTTCGGTACACGGTCACAGGAATATCAGAGATGAAGCCAAAGCCAAAATCCAGTAGGCGTAGTCCAGTTCGTAAACAGGGCAGCAAATAAAAAACTCAGGGTCGGGCAAAACAGGTACGGTACACGGGCACAAGAATCTCAAAGACAAAGCCAAAATCAAAATCCGGGACGTTCCAGTCAGAAGTATAACACTACGATTACAAGGCATAAATGATCACAGCCCAGGGAAAATGTTCTGACAAGAGCTGGTAGTGAAATGACTGCTTAAATACACATACAGGAAGTCACATGTTATAATAGGGAACAGGTGAGCTGGACCAGACTAATTAACAAAGAGGAAGTACCTAACCACATGAAATTGGCTAAAACGCAGACAGGGATTACACAGACAACCTATGATAAACAGACGACTCCGGTTAGGGAGTTCTAAAGTGCAAGGAGTGAGAGACAGAACAGTGATTAACTAGGTGCAGAGAATCCACTGAAGCACAGCAAAGTAAATTGAGTGAAGGCAAGGGGCGGAGACTAGAGCAGGGCAAGTGCTGAGAGCTCGTTAGTCAATTAGTAATGTGCAGCTATACAATCCCTAGTGCTTGTTAGTAAGTTCGTACTCTAAACAATGTTAGTTAGTGTTAGTAATTTATTTAAAAAATAAACTGTTAGTAATGTTAGTAAAGATAGAACAGTAGGGCAAAGGAAGCAAACAAGATTGGAAGGAATGTTTGGAAACCCAGAAACCATGAAATCACCTGAAAGCGAGGCACACAAGACTGGGGAATAAAACTGTCACATCACATATGACCAGACAGGGGACCAGACAATGTGCAATGCAGGGCATGATTAATACAAAAACCAGAATGATAATCTAAGCTGTGTATATGGGAAATAGCAGGCAAAGGACATAACAAAGAAAGACAGGCAAAATACAAATCTTGGCATGGACTAAATAAAAAAACATGGCATGGAATCAGAGACATTACAAAAACATGTTCAGGCACAACAGAATCATAACAGGGTAGAATATTCCTTTTCCCAAAACCGATCAAAGGTAAAATTTTATCATGTAACGGTGAAACGGAAAATTGTCTGGCTGCATTCTGTCTGCGCCTGCTCCTTCTTGACGTAAATGCGCAATGATATCTCTTCACTTGCAGATATGGTGGCTTCCAAGCACAGCACGCAGAGCTGGTCCAGAATGGAGTTTTTGTTTTTCGACAGTAAGTCGCCATTTTTACACCTGTCATAATCTTATTCCAATTTGCTATTCTTATGAACTTCAGTATGTGCATATGCAATGTAGGAAATCTGGACTTCGACCTATAGACTGTTTTTTACAGTCTATGCTTATACCGAAGCATTAGCTATAATATACCAGCTGGCGTTAGCTAGCGAGACAACTGTAACATTATTATGATGTTTGCTGGCTAGTTGCCTCACTTAGCTAGTGGGTTAGGCAGTTGTGAGAGTGTAATTTTAGGTTCAACGTTTGGCTCGTTAATACTTTGGGGAACTGTCAGGTCATCACTTTTTACATTCAGTAGTTGGTAGTGATAAGTGTCATGTAGAAGACTGATTAGTTACACAAAGTTTGTCCTTGCAAGAAACACAAGTTGGCTAATGAGTTAGGTGGCAATCTGGTTATATTAATTAGCTAATAACAAGCGCTATCTAGCTTGAGTAGACAACATCCTGACTGTAACTTAAAGTAAGTTAGCCGGCTAGCCGGTATAGTAACGCTAACCATAAGGTATGCAGCAGAAGTGGGCTGTTTTCACACCAGTCAGTAAGTTGCCATTTTTTTCCAAGGCAGAATTTCCTACATTGTGCACACTGATACGGTAGATTGTAAGAATAGCCAATTAGTCAGTTTACAACTGCCATAAAAATAGTCACTGCCTTGTTTTTAATTTAAACTCTCAAAGAACTGAAAATGATCACATGCTTAGAAGGTAGGAAAACAAGAAATAGTAAACTGCTTAAAAAAGTCTCCGAAAAACTCAGACCAAAACATCAAACAAATTATAACCGCGGGAAAACTCGGAAGAATTGCTACTATAAGCCTAAACAGCACAACAACAAAAGTGGATGCTTTTTTCATCAATCTGCGAATGTCACACAGCTGTAAAACATTTGTTCTGATTAAATTCTGTGGCGCTTATAAACACCAGATTGGAAAGGATATAGATGTAAACAGTTGACCTGAAATCTTCAATCAGAATGATTTCAATCAGAACAAAAATAAGTCTGCATGTAAACCTGGCTATTTACAGCCATGACAATCCTGCAGACCATTGGTGTTTTAGCTATCAATTCATTAAGATTATCTGCAGATATTTCAGCCCACGTCCTACAAATTGAATTGGCTTGATGGACACTTTTTCATACCATACAGTCAAGCTGCTCCCCCAACAGATAAATAGAACTCATGTCCGCTGGCCAATTGAAAACAAGCAGAATACCCACAGACTGCTTTTTCCCAAAATAGGTCTAGAATGATTTGGTAGAGTCATTTGGGTCATTGTCCTGATGTAAGATGAAATTGGCTCCACTTAGGCACTGTCCAAATTTAGTCATAGTCGCCTTTGTTTAAGATTCCTTTAGCCCGGGACAATGTTAACCATTAACCAGCACCAAAGCACCACAGAACAAAACCCACCCTCTGCCATTTTTGGCAGGCGGCATGAATCACTTCTCCTGCTGCAGCCAAAGCAAATGTCATGGAGCTTTGAGTAATTCTGATGGGCACGGAGTCAAGCTTGGTAACTATAGCAGCCGCTTCTTGAGCTTGAATCACCTGAGTGCTCTTGGATGTCATCTGATTTGCCGTCACATGATTGCTCGATTGATATGCTAGTTTACTTAAGCTCGCATTCTGAGCAGAGGCTCTGCAGTATGTACGCATAATATTGCTGCCACCGCAAACGGAGCCACCTGTAACAAGGTTTGTGGTTTTCGTTATCACTGCTACTTTTATAACATGCTTATTTTGGTTACTGCATTTCGTGATTTGCTGTGGTTTGATGTCACGCTCGCATGTCGTCACCTTGGAAGTGCTAGGTTATGCAGGATAACCAGCGTAATACGAACTTGTATCATAATTTATGTGGCTTGTTTCGGAAGCATTGCGTTTGTTTTTGCCGAAGGAACGTTTCGCATCGGCGTGTCATTTATCAACCGTAAACTTAAAGCAGCGCATGGTCATCAGGATGCAGCCACAAATGCTCGATTCCAGTTCTTGTTTAGCGAACCGGTACTCTGTCAGAAGCTGATCTTTTGCGGGTGTCGAAAACCTTTGGATGCTTAGATAACGCAGTAACGCACTGCAGTCTTGTCTTAATCGGGAGCTTGGTGCTTAAATCTGCATGTCTTTCAGACAAGCGTGCCGGAATGCTAATTTCAGCCTTTGCAGTGTTTGTACTCGCAGCGCAGAGCTGCATGTCATGTCTTATTTCGCGAAGTTACGCGAGCCGCTAGCTTTCCTTTTTCCACGGGATGCTGCTGTTCATTTGTACAGTCGGGTTATGATTGGAAAGCCTTGGTAAATGGATGTGGAACGTCATCTTTCTGCAGCAATGAACGAGCTCGGCTTTTGAATCGCATTTATGGTTTACGCCTTACGGAGTCTACAAATAATCACTTTCTTTCCAGCTGCACCCAATTCACTTGGCCTGGAATATTTGAAACTGCTATTAAATTTTTGCAGCAACCTCTGGGTTGGATGCCACTTGGTCCAGTGATTTAAATTTTAAACCCTTGGGTTTAGCTGGAATTGTTAACTCTTTTTCCCAGGTTCTCAGTAGTGTAACTACATGGATTCACTGTGCTCTACTAATCCGTTTCGCTCGAACTGGTTCTGAGGTCTATTGGATTGCGGCTTAACTTTTGCCTTGTACCAAGCCTGTTTATAGCAACCTACGGGCCGAAATGCTATAGTTTGCCAGTTATTCCCATTCTCAGCGCCCATGTTGGCATAGTTGGAGTGTCTATCAAGAAATGTCCTATGGCTCAGATTGTCTTCGACCCATTATTTATTAAAAAAAAAAAAAAAAAAAAAAGTCTGATGTACATCTGAAGCAATTTATTCATTAATGCTTCAACAACTGTATGTGTGGTACAGGAATTGTAGTAAATTCAGTAATTCATGTATCTGCGGCCAAAACAAATGCGATATTCTCATGTTGCCCTAATGCTGTTCAAATGACTGGTCCAAATTGCAATCCTCATTTAAGTTAAAATCGATTGCCGATACGCTGCTTGGATCCAATAGTTATGCTGCACTTACTTCCCTGTTGGCTTAATTCATCTGCTCCTAGCAGGTGCTGCTATTGTAAGTGTTAAGTTGTGGTAACTGTTTGGAAATTGCATGGTATTCACCTCGCACCAGCAAACTAATGGGAAATGCTAACTTTGGCCTGCTCAGTAAATCTTAATTTAAAAAAAAAAAAAAAAACCACACGCTGCGGAATCAGTGGGAACAGCCATCCCAGTCAGCTTTTGTTTCTGAAATCAATCTGGTATTGCTTCTCCTTGTCAGTAATTGACAAGTCTTTGTAACTTCCCAAAGTGGGGGAAACGGCTATCATTGGTGGCATCTACGTCCGCAATGCGAGTTGGCAAGAGGTCATGTGATCCGTGCATTTGTTTGTTTTGTGTGAACAGCTTATCGCATATGTAATGAGCAGATATTTCTGAAAATCCTGTGGGTGGGTCACAGTTACATCAGGGATAGACCATGCTGATTTTGATCACCATCACTAGCACAATATGGCATCCACCTTGAAATCTTATGACTCTCAATGATTGTACTTGCTCCACTCAGCAAGATTCAGACTGTGCTGTTTAAGTGAAGGTTTGCACTCCAGAAGTGCCTCTAGTGTTCCTGTATAACCATACACTAGCACCCTAGTTGGTTTTAAAAAAAAAAAATAATAATAAAATTAAAAATTAATAAACATTTTGCAAAGCAGAACATGGCAATCAAGGAAACCTCGGAGCGCTTGCCAACTTCAAACTCATA
Organism: Gymnothorax reevesii; assembly: GCA_029721435.1. Classification (NCBI taxonomy): domain Eukaryota; kingdom Metazoa; phylum Chordata; class Actinopteri; order Anguilliformes; family Muraenidae; genus Gymnothorax; species Gymnothorax reevesii. The sequence goes on from CM056582.1 coordinate 57,387,656, forward strand.
TACTCAAGCTGTGGCTTATCTTGCGCATGCTCAGCAATGCCATAATGCGGCATGTTGCCATGCTTCACTAAAATTTACCCCATGTCGGCATCCAGCTAGTGCTTGTGGTCTGCTACTCATTACATTCAAACTGATTTGCTTTGCCTGTTCAGTATGTCCTACTGTCTATAACAGCCAGTTGCTGGATCGACCCAAAGGTCACTGCTGCAGGGCTCGGCCATTAGCCTCTGATGTTTGGTTTTGCTACATCATTGTTTTGGGGGATTCGAGCAACTCTCCCAGCTTTCAGATTCAGCAAGGTTTTTACCGTTTTCATTCATATCTGTGTACATGCATGTATGTGTATATATTTATATTCTCCCTTATATATCAACTTTATGGAGTCGGCAGCATTTATTCATGGTACATTCCTAGCATGCTTCCCACTGTGTTCTCCACTAATTGTCTGCTTTTCGTTTCTGCATGTCCACGGTGGACCCTGCCCTGATTATGCTGCTGCTGATCTTTGCATCAATGCCACCTGGCCTCTGCACAAGCGCTGCTTCACATCATGGACTGGGTCATGGCATCAGCAAACTACAAATACTGGGCTGCTCGTCAACTTCCCTTTCGCATTACGGCAACCATAAACTCAGACCCTGGGACGGTCAGAGGAGGATGGACCTTCCCTCTTAAGCCTGGTTCCTCCCAAGGTTTCTTCCTATATTTTAGCACATAGGGAGTTTTTCCTTGCCACTGTCGCCACTGGCTTGCTTTCGAGGGGTTCAGACCAGGGTTTTCTACAAAGTGCATTGCGACCATAGAGTTCCTTTGATCATCTCGGAGGTTTGGGAACCCATTTCTAGTTCACCGCTCAGCTCTGCTTCATTTCTATATTCAAGCAGTGCATCGCTCCTTCGTGGCTTAACAAAGGCATTAAGGCCTCAGGACATTGGACTCGCAGCCAAGAACATTACCTTCACCCAGGAATTAAAGACATAGTGGAAGCTCAGTTGGATACGTAAGACTGTAAGTGGTCAACAGGTTTTGTATGTTAAACAAATCCTCCTGTACGTCTGATTCATGCATCATTTAGTATACTCTATACACATAGTCAGGGCACGAAGCGTCACTCTTCGGCACACATGCCATGTCATTCACCACAACATACACTTCAAGTATTATAGGTTCTGCCTCATGTCATTTACCTCAAATCATATAGTATAATCTCATGAATCTTTGAGAGGACTATCACTACATTTTGAATATTTCTCTTGTGTTTGGCTTCAAGAGAAATGGTGCCAGCCGCCGGGCTGTCGCGACACACAATACACTCACATAGAATATTTCTCTTGTGTTTGGCTTCAAGAGAAATCGTGCCTGCCGCCAGGCTGTCACGACACATGGTACACTCACATAGAATATTTCCCTTGTGTTTGGCTTCAAGAGAAATTATGCCAGCCACCGGGCTGTCATGACACATAATACACTCACATAGAATATTTCTCTTGTGTTTGGCTTCAAGAGAAATTGTGCCAGCCGCCGGACAATCACGGCACATAGTACACTCCACATAGAATATTTCTCTTGTGTTTGGCTTCAAGAGAAATTGTGCCAGCCGCCAGGCTGTCACGACACAGCGCACTTCACATGGGATTTTTCTCGTACTTGGCTCTAGAGAATTGCACCAGCCGTCGGGCTGTCACTACACACAGTGCATTTCACATGGAGTATTTCTCTCACACTTGGCTTCAAGGGAAATTCTGAAAGCCGCCGGGCTGCTATAAACCTATGGAAGCACCATTTTTCGTCGTTGGCGGGCATCAGTATGGTTCTGTTTTGGGGGGTTAATAGCAGCTCCCTGCCTTCGGTTCCACACTGGACGGGCAGGGATCTCTCGAACAGAGCCATACCGCCAAACTCAATGTATGCTTCTATGTTTTAATAAATGTTCTCTTTGACAAAGTGTCCCATCAGAATTAAGGTTTTCAATTATCCTTTGCTCACATCCAGGTTGGATAAGTGGGTCTGGATTGTAAATGGAAAGTCAAATTAACACACAAAATTCAATATCTCCCATGCATACAACATTTAAAATTGCACTTTACAAAACATTAGCCACAAATGCTTATCAGCAGACCCAAGCTGAGCTCCCCACAAACACAATTTGAGTCAAAACACAGAACAAATGCAAAGAAACAATTTGAGTCACAAAACACTCAAAAACTTATACAAAAACATTTGCCTATATCTGTAAAGTAGTCCTTTTACACGGCTCTTCACTGGCTCAACTGCCTAACTTTTAATATTCTTTGTTGTACTCCGACCTTAGTCCCTCTGACCGAAATATCTTATAAAGCGTTAGCAAATTGAATCGGTGCAAGAAGCAAGAAGAGGATTATAAGGAGCAAAATGCTCCCATAAGATGATGGCTTGAGTCCTGACATTTGCAGGTACCCTAAATGATCTAATTCACTTCTCTGTATCAATACCTGAAACTAGATCCAGCTGACAGATCTCATGGGCCCGGATAATAGCACTGCAAATAGAGCCAAAATGGAATCATGACCATTAGTAAATAGGTGTCTTGAGAGACTGACCTAAGAAGGCCACACTTGACATCCTGCTGTGATTTCCTGGCACATTTCTGACTGTGAAGCCCGTATTTCTGTTGATAAGGGACTCTCAATCTAAGTGCCGGGGGTCGCCAGGTCAGAGATTTCCATTAAGCCTATAATGGAACAAAGCTCCCAATTACCCGTTGAGTCCCTCAAGTTCTGAGTCCCATCAAACTGAATGAAAATGTGCGAAATAAAACAGAGTAACAGAAATGTTCCTTGATAAGCACAAGGTAAAACATTTTAGGAATATGTCTTTCATGTTCATTTGAGCAATTCTGTGAATAACTTCGGAATAATGTGTTCATTTTGATATCGGCACCCTGAGGCAGACTATCATAATTTTATAGGAGACAATATTATCAGAACAAAGGAAATGCCAATGTTCTAAATATGACATCGGCACAGAATCTGTGGAAGAATAGGACGGTATTCTGTTGCACTCACCAGTGTTTCCCTATTTGCTTAAGTGACATGATTCAAAGGTAGTCTATAGGCTTGCACAGCTGTCAAGTGCACTCCTTGTCGGATTCATTCTGGTTGCAGTGGGGCTACACAATTGGGCAAATGCTGACTCAAGTTGCTGTTTTTTCAAATAACGTGTTTGTCAGCATAAGTAATTTTTGGACGTAATAAATCTGCATGTATTTATTGGCAATTTTTTATTTCATTTGTTCAAAAAACAATATTGTTGATTCCCTCTTTATAATTGTATAATATTATGAAATGGCCTCACATTTTGACTGCCGTGAAAAAAACGGCAGCCGTGGTTCTAGGGGCGTTTATTCCACAGCCGCTTTTGCATCATCAGCCCGTGGAGGTCCGTTTACGTGACCATATATTCAGCCACTGCGAGCTTGAATCTCCCGGACCAGAACATCAGTTTCCACCTGGCTGAAGTTTGGCCATCTGGATTGCTGCTGTGTCCTACTTTATCCATGTCGAACGAAATTTGCACTGCGCCTCGCCGATGGCACTTTTAAAGGTGAGGAGAGGAGCTCATTTGATTGGTGAAGATTTGACTCGGCTGCGTTAAACCTACTCACTCCTTCTCTGCTCTCTCTTTTCCACTTGCGCCGGCAGGAGGGACGGAGGCGGGACAGAGGAGTACTTGCGCCGGGCATGAAATTGCAAATTGCGGCTGGAAACACCTCATTGGCGCGGCCCTCCCCCCACTAGCTGTGCCTGCACTGGGCCAGTGCCTGGTGAATGAATTTAGATTCTAGAATCTTCACAATAAATAGGAAGATTTGAAGCTGACTTTTAAATTTGGCAAAACATGTTTAAATAACCATAGAGCATCAAATGCAGCTATTTTTGCTTAATGATGTAAGATATCAAAATCTAAGCTGTTGAAAACCAACCTATATGTTAAAAATATAAGTTTATAAATATATATGCATTTTTTTTCATAGTTTAAAAGAGCTCCCGCAGGAAAGCTCATGTAAACAGATTGCCACATGACAGGTTTTCAACAGCACAAGATAATCAAGTTTATAAATATAAGGGTTAAGGTACAAACATTTTTTTCCAGTACATAGGCAGAAATCAGCAAAGAACGTCAGCAAGTTGAATACTGTGTGAGGGCTCTCGAAAAACAGAATAATTTTACTGTAACTGCAGATAAAATTAAATACAATAGAGCAAACTAAAATCCACCCCCAGAGTGCATTTATTTCTAGGAGAAATGCATGCAAAACCATTTGCAATTCTGATATGACTGTACATTCAAATAGTTTTTTCAATGTACAAAGGCACTAAAAAACTGCATAATGTGTGGCAAACTGTCATGCATTAAAGAATTAACCTTCCAAGAGCAAGTAGAGGAAAATATTAACTCAAAATAATACAGTGGATAAAATCACACTACAACATCATTCAGTGCTTATGTTACAAAATCAAAATTTTGTATCCAGCAGGCCTTGGCTCTATGTATTCAGCTGCAATCAATACTAATGTCTGGTTCAGCAGCAATGGAGAGGAGCAGGCAGTCTGTTTCTAGATGGGAGTACTATGAAATGAGATTACAGGGTTAGTGAGGTATGTTGAGCCTAAAGTCAGGGTTCTCGACAACACAAAGGTCACTCTCTTTTAACCTGCCATTGAAACATATGGTATCTCTGGTGGCCAGTTTAGAGTTTGTCGAGCCAGAGCTCTGAAAGAAAGCCCGGGTAATGTTGAGCTTGTTTTGTGTTATGCCTCTCAACTCCCATATTCCATTGAACATTTCCCTTGCAGGTCTGTCAAAAGCCTGATGTCAATAGAGAGACCATGTCATGGCACGCAACGGTCGACAAAGGAAAAATAAGTGAGTTTGCCATGGTGGGCTGGGCAATAATTATAGCAAAAGCTGTGAATACATTTCAAGCTGCCAGCCATATCGTTCCCACAGCCCGTTTTGTCCTTCACATAAAACCTTCAGCCATGCCAGGGCATTTCAGTTAAAGAGCTAAATGCATTCAAAAGCAGATAAATGAAACGACTATCCTTGGCAGGATTCTATTCTGATCTATTTACCATTCTTTCAAACTTCTCTTCAGAGATTTCAAAACTCTCAAATGAATAGATCTTGATGAATAGATGCACTGATTTGATTTTCCACATTTTTAATTTAGGGCCAGGCAATTATAGTTACAAGTATTTCAGTAAAGTGGCAGTGGTAATTGCAGGAGACAGGACGATGAGGCAAATTCAAAAAGCTGATAGGAATTGTCAATTATTTCAGATGTAAAGTGCCATCAAAGAAGTTGAAGTGAGAAATTTGTATATTTATAGGGCCATAATCACAATGCTTGAGAAAACCCTGGAGACCAAGGTGAAGGAGGAGGCAATACATACTCAGGGCGAGACTTAAGACCTTTTTGCACATGGAATACTGTTATGATCCACACAAGGAACCAGACGCAGATTCAGGGTATAATCCAATGAAGGCTTTTATTGATAGGAATGCAGTTATAACTGGAGAAGGGCCAAAGCCTAGAGCAGGAAGTAGACAGTACAGCTAGACTGGTGAAAGTTATGGGTGTGTCTGTGCCCTGTGCAGAAGCCTGATGATGTTAACCCCTGCCTAGGCAGGGCTGTCAGACAGCAGGTCTGAAGGGTATAGCAGGAAAGCAGTCCCAATATTAGAGATCAATGAAGGTTTGGGCGGTGTTCCTAATAAATGGGTCAGAGGAACAAACTGGAAATGCAGGTTAATAGGAATTCGGTCCAAATCCTGGAGACCAGGGAATAGCCTTGGGAGTTTGTTCCTATTCATAAAACTTGGAAAAGTAATTACATTTTTCACTATCAATAAGCTTATGATCAATTCTGAAGATGGTAATAAACTTCTTACTGGTTGTTAAAAGGGATACAGTGTGACAATCAAGCAACACTACAACACAGAAGTAAAGCACTAAAGAAACACAAGGGAACAGGGCGCACAATGGATACACCTGGATAAGGCGAGGCACGCAAGACATCAAACCAACTAAGACGACAATACACCACCTCTAAAAGACACGTTCCTAGAAAGAGGGAGAAGACAATTAAGGAGACACAAGGGCTTTGACATAAAACCTTTCAGCACGTGCAAAACAAATAACATAGCCAATGACTGGATATTTTCTTTGAACCAATCACTGGCCATGTTATACGTTTTGCATGTGCTAAAAATGCTTTTCACGTATAAAATATTGGAGAGGTGTGCAGTTTTTTAGAATGAGAATGACACATGTTGCTCGACTGATGCAAACAAATCACTTTTCAGACATGGAATCAATGCAGAGGCACCAGAACAACTCAGGAAGGAATAAAAACTTACCTTCATAAACTAATTTTCCTGATTTCATACATATTGGAGCCTTTCAAATATGTGACAAGCGCCCTAAGCAGCTGTATAGAACACATTTAATATAGCAGCAAATCACTTGGCATTTCTTTAAAATTCCTTTATATGCAGCAAAAAGTATCAGGTTTTAAGGTGTAATGGATCTGCTGTGAAAAAAAAAGAAATAAAGAGAAAACATCTAGAACAGTAATCCATTTAAAAGTCAATTCCCTACCTCCCCTGTTTCCTGCTCATTGGCAGTCACAAAAGTAATGCTGAAGTCATAAAAACGAAATGGAGAATGCTTTAAAAAGAATATTGGATGAGCCCAGAACTGATACACTGATGGAAAAGCTAATTAAAGGACCACAGAGCACGTACAAGCACTGGTTTCCCCTGGTTAAGCTGACTCATGCCTGCTGTTTCTGAAAACCAGTGGGAACAAAGCTCATCATCTTACAAATTTTCATGCATGAAAATGTATCAGATCTGATACACTGAGGAACGATAAGCATATGATGCCCATATAATATATGAAACATTATATATGAGGCCCAGAGGCTCGAGCTTATAGCCTTGAGTTTGAAAGATTGAAGCCGAGGTACAGCTCCCTGCTGTGCACTGTAGCGAGGCACTTAACCTGGATCAGTGCCGCGTTCAGTCAGGTCTTGTAGCGGGTTAATACACAAGCAAACGAGGCAGCTGGCTTGGGCCCACTCACCAATACGAGGCCAACCTGCCAGACAAAGTGATGAGGGGAGCAGTGATACAGCAAATTTATCCCCGACTGCAGATGAGACCCAAGTCCTTGCATAGAATTCCGCCGTCCCAGTCTATGTTAACCTGAGTGTTTCAGACACTTGTGAGCAAACAGCAGATATCGGCTTAGCATCAGCCATCGAGAAGGCCTTCCGAGTCTGTCAAAATCTGCTGCTGACCCAGAGAAGGTCATCAAAACTGATCTGGCACCGTGGGGCAAAATTGATCGCAGAATCTGTATCAACCTTGCAATCAATAAACCTTCACACAAAACTGGGGATTTTTCCACAAGTAGTAAGGAAATAAAAGCTATGAAAAATTACTTACCACTTCCCATTTTCTTCTGTTATTGCTCATTTATCATAGTTACATGTTTCAAATCATCCAAATAATTTCAACATGAGACAAACCCCAAATAAGTAAACTAAATTATTATTTCATTTATTGACGGTAAAGAGTAATTCAAAACCTACATAACTCATCTGAAAAAACAACTGCCCCCCAAAATCTAATAACTGATTGTGCTGCCCTTGATAGCAACAATTGTAATCAACCTTTGTGATAACTGGATTTGAGTCCATTAGATTGCTGTGAAGGAGTACTGGCCAATTCTTTACAGAATTGTTTTATTTCAGCCACACAGGAGGCTTTTCGAACATAAGCAGCCCGTTTAAAGTCAGGCCACACCATCCCAATCAAATTCTAGAAAAGAATTTGACACAGATAATCCAAAACTTTCATTTTTGTTTCTTTTGAGCCATTCAGAGGTGAACTTGCTTGTAAACTTTGTATCACTGTCCTGCTGCATAACCCAACTGATGCCATGGCATTCTCCTTTCAGAGCAAAATTCATGGCAGTTTCTATCATGGCTCGTTTCCCAAATCCTGAAGCAGGAAAGCAGCCCCAGACCATCACACTACCACTTACGACTTTGACTGTTGGTATGACGTTCTTATTGTGGGATGCTGTGTTAGCTTTATGCCAGATGTAAAATGGTAAATGGACTGCATTTATATAGCTCTTTCTAGTCACATGACATGACCCCAAAGCACTTTACCTGAGGAGGTCCATGTATTCCAAGCTCCACTTTTGACCCATCAGTACAAAGAATTATCCCTTAAGTCTAGGAGGCGATCAAGATGTTTTTTGGCAAATGTTGGATGAGCCTGTTATGTCATTTATTCGGTGTTATTTTGTCCTGCAGTGCTTTTTTTCCTGCAGTGCTGCCACAGATGCCTTTTTTTGTCCAGTCTCTTTCTTGTTGTGGAATCATTGAACACTGACCTTAACTGAGGTCAGTGAGGCCTACAGTTCTTTAGATGCTAGTCTGGGCTCTTTTGTTGGAGGAAAACTGCTCCAGGTTTTATCCATTTATAGATAATGGCCCTCACCGTGGTTTTCTGGAGTTACAGGGTCTTATAAATGGCTTTGTAACCCTTTCCACACTGATAGATGTCAACAACTTTGTTCTTGAATTTCTTTAGGTGGCAACATCATTCGCTGCTCTTTTCCTTCTTAATCTTGTCAGACAGGCTCTAGGTTCTAAGTGGGGTTTAGATTCAATGGGGTTGGCAGCAATCATGCCTAGGTTTGTCAGCAGAAATTCAATCCAATTATCAATAAAACTGGTTAAATTGGTTGATATAATAAGTGATGGGGCAATTACTTTTTTTACATTAGGTCAAGTACATTTAGACAGCTTTTTTCCTTCAATAAATGAAATCATTATTTAAAATGTATTTTTGTTTACTGGGGTTGTCTTTGTCTAATAATAAAATTAGTTTGATGATCTGAAACATTTAAGTGTGACAAATATGCAAAAATAGATGAAATTGGGATGAGGGCAAATACTTCATCACAGCAAAGTTTGAGGAAGTCAATCGCAGTTTATTGAGTCTTTACTTCTTCAGAAAATAAATAAATAAACTGGGAGATATTATTCAGAATATGGCTTGTGTATTGACCATCTTGTGGTTCACTCTTTTGCGATTGCTCCAAATCATTTTCCACAAGAGAAAGTGCATCTATCATCTGATTCAATGATTGGAAAAGCAGTTCTTCCCAGCCATCCCTGGAAAATAAAAATGCTTGAATCGATTCAGAGTTAGTGCAGCAACACAGATACAGGAAGGGTTTATTGGCAAAACATAAAGAAACATATAGAGTCGACTGTTTATTTTCTTTTGTCGAAAGGATTGCCTGTCCACAGCAGTGATGAGCTGATCAGATCACCCCACAGTGGAAATGTTTGAGTCAAGAGTTTGCAAAGAGTTTAATGGAATGATGGTCAAAACATCCTGGATGTAATCGTCTGGAAAATTACAGACAACAACTATTATTCACTCATAGTCATTTCACCACCAAATGTCTTGCATTGACCGACTCACCCGGGTAATTTGTTTTGTCCAGCAAAAAAGAGGCGAGCCAGTCAAAAGGTTTTAAAATTCATATCACTGAATAGCCACAGTGTAGAACATTTTGGAAACTGCTGTCAAATCAGCTTTGAAAAAAAGTAGCATTAATTTGCTTGACAGCCTGGGCCAGAGTTACGACAATGCCAGTGACATGGCTGGTCAGTACTCTTAACTTTAGGCTAGAATACAAACAGATGATCTCCTCGCTGACTTCATACCACGCGTTGCCCATTCTCTAAACCCTTAGAGTGCTAAATGCAGCTATCCTTGCTCAATGATGCAAGATAGCAAAATCAAAGCTGTTGAAAACCTATCCCAAAGGGGAGCTCTTTTAAACAAGTCACCACTTGATAGGTTTTCAACAGCACAAGATAATTAAATCTTTATTTTTAAAAAATCTATTTCAGTACTCTAAGGGTTAATTTAGCAGTGACTTGTGCTGTGGAATGCTGCACAAAAGCTGTCCTGTATTTCGTTTTCTTTCAACATTTATTCAACTTCCTCTCAGCCACCACACGGAGGTGGGGGGTTCTCAAGTCAAATCGCAAGACGTAAGATCAAGTGTTAACCCCTAAAAGCCTATTAAGCAGTATGTGGTCCGCAAGAGCCGATGCCACAAAATCTCTGACACAATGCTGTTCAGGAAGCATAGACAGAAATCCCTGCTGGTAGTGGTAACACAGTATGAGGCAAATCAACTAAGTGCAGAAATGCACACCATTGAAACTAAGCTTATGACTGTAACATGGTATGAGATGCTAAACAAAATGAATGCTTTGAGTGAGGCTCCGCAGCAGGTCCAAATTTATGCTAGCACAAGTCCTCTGATAAATCGCTCGCTCAGAGCATACAGAGCCAAAGTCAGAGAGAACTTCTGAAATCTGAGAAGCTGAGGGTATCTATCAGCTACTGATGTTTATAGGACCAGCACTCAGGAGTTCAAGCTGTTTTTGCTGAGTTGGCAAACCCAGAAACCTGACGCTCTGACCACGATACCGTGAGGGTTTATACACACAGTGGCCCTCATTTATCAAATTTGCGCAGGATCTGGCGTACATTCTGGTGTAAATGTCAGCGTTCGCCAGGTATCACATCTGATTTACTAAAAGTGTGTACGTTGCTGATTTTGGCATAGAACTGGCGTGACATTGATAAATCTGGCGGCGGAAACCATCGTAATTTACATGACACGCCCCTATAAATTCATGCTCCGGGAGGCATAGTCCTGCCCACTTTATGACATGGACTCTCGAAAGACGGCAAAGAAGAAGGAACTTCACTGAGGAGGAAATATTGTCAGCCTGCTGATAAAACCTCGTATCTACAATTTGATAAGAAACAAAAACTCGTATGTCCACGATAACATAAACATTGTTAAATACAAAATTTCATTGATTGGATACATTCTTGGAGTAAAAATAGTCATCCTAGCCGAACACAGCTCTAACGCATTCTTACATGCAAAATAAAACTTTTTTTTTTGCTCTCCTGTAAAGTTTATCATTTTGAAAATATGAGGTTTTATCAGCAGGTCGATGATAGATGGTGAAAAACAAAATAATTTTATTTGGAGGTCTTAAGAGTGGCTAAAAAGGGAGTCCAGAAGGCTGCAATTTGGAAAACTATTGCTGCTGCAGTAAACCAGAGTGCAGCAGAGGTTTGATTTAATTCATTAATAAATTGAAGTGACTAGTCGCACTTAATTTTTGTGCTTGGATGCACTTAAATGACCAAAATTCTTGTTAGACGCACTTATTATTGTGGTCTGCACATTTCTCCATTGCCTACACTTATTTTAAGTGTGTCCAAAGCTACATTTTTTTTCTTGGCCAAACTTACTTTAAGCGGTTTCTAAATGTCACTGGAATGATCATCAACTGGCGCACTTACAAGTGTGGTCAAGAGAAAATTTCAGCATTGGCCACTCTTATAAGTGCGAATAACATCGGCCTTAATAAATTAAATTTATAGATCCACAATATTTCATGTTATATTGCCTACATAATTGACAATCCAAATGCTTTACATGTAGGCTAAAAAAGTGGTTCGATTTTAAGATCGCTTCCAAAAAATGGGTTGCTGCGCTCAGGCACAGCAGCGCACGGACCGGTGGAGGCCAACCAGTCATCTGTCCCCTTTCCAGGAGCGCATGGCAGCACTGATAGTCTCCCCCTCCATCGTGGGAATGCGAGGCGGAGGGGACATGGATGAGTCCCCACCGCCTCGATTGGAACTGCATGAGGGTAATTGTTAAAATACAGTCTGCAGAGATCACTCTTCATTGTACTTTTATCAGTGTTACTCCATGACATTTTATTGGGTGCCACACAAAATGAGCAGTCACTCGTCACTTTCCCGGATGAGATCTCTGTGCCGAAAGTTCCTCTCACTTCGGACAGAAGCTTATTCCTCTAACAATAGATCTGCCATTGTCAAAATGTGATCATGGTCAAAGTGTCCGTATAGGCATCTATATACTGAGCAACAAAAGAAACGCAAGCTAGCTAGTTCGTTAATGTACTCTTATGGTTAATCAGTTGAAGTGACCGCAAAATAAAGAAAAGTTAAATGAAACAAGTGTAAATGTGCACGCGCTAGTGATACATTTGATTTTCTGAAATATTTAAGCGCAAACTTATTTTCAAGTCTGCCTTTAATTGGGCTAACTTGCGTTTCTTTTGTTGTTCAGAATATATCTGATTGGATGAGCATCTGACATAGGCTACCACACTGCATATCTGCCAAGCTGCGCATTGCGCTTAATCAAATTGATTGTAATTGTCAGCCGTCTGGCCTGACGAGCAGGTTGTCTCAAAATACAAATTTAATTAATTTCTCAACATAGGTGTCTTATTTATTTATTCGTTGATTCATTTATTTATTAAATTTAGCCAATTTATCTATTTAGACTATTTATTCACTTTACTTAAAACAGCAACAACAGCATGACGTCCGCATCACTGCATATGGTTTAGCTCATTTTGACAGCTGTACTTGTTCCTGCATGTTGTTCGCTGGTTTCAAATTTGCATACACCTGGTCAGACCTGGCGTGAGATTTTTTTGGACTGTTCGCTCACGTTCAGATTTATACCTATACTTGCGGCAGTTTTGGCGTACATCCATTTTTTTGATGTACGCACATTTGATAAATGAGAGCCAATGTAATTTGTGACTCTCCATGTCAATTACTGTGTCAGCACAAGGCAGCACAAAAACACGCAGAGCACAGGTTTGCTTTCCTTACAAAAACCCATTCAACGAGCATACGTGAACTCTGGGCAGCAGAACACCTGAGAAAGGTATGTCCCAGGGATCATGAGGCAGGTTTTGCCAGACTTCTCTCAGTTCAGCTGCATTGTTAAAGCTGAGGAACCTATGCTGGACATGGGGGGACTGAGAAAGCGAGGTCTACAGGATGCGTTTCCAACTGTTGGCATATGTCTGAGGTCCGGGTGCGAACGTGCGCAAAAAATTCTAAACGTGTACATGCGCCGTATAATTGCTTGTACCCGTTTACAGGTGTACACGTTTCTTCAGAGTTTGTGGATTTTGACTGCTATACAACCATAAGAGGGCACTGTCACCATTCCAATAACACAGTCCACACATACATTAACGCAGTAAACAGCCAGATACGTTTATTAAATCAATAAACGGTAACAGTGAATTTGTAGGTTACTCCAATACAAAATTAAGGCCTGTAACAGATAGGCATAAAATCGCAACTAAATGAATAATGTTAGGCCCTTTCACCATTGTGAATGAATTAACCATAAACGTAAATCATCATTTTGACATACAAGAACATGGACATGAATTAATTCTGACAGTTTAGCTCTGCTTTTTTGTCATTGTCCTGATTATTGTACCTTGTTATTGTACAATTTGATTTGTAAACTTGAACTTAAACCACCCCCAGTCTGACGACGTATTTTATGTAGCCAGTTCCAACAAGTGCGAGGTCACTGAACCTGCCTTGCTGAGCGGGTGCTATGTAGAAATATGCTTTGGTGAATAAAATTTGCACTGATTGAGTTATGGTGAATTGTTATGATGATGATGACGATGATGATAGATAGATGCAGCCATATGGAAAAAACAAATTGGAAAGGATTTTGGCGTAGCACACTCATCTTCAATAATGACCTGCCTTGGGTCAGCCGCTTATTTTGCGAGTTCTCGATAACGTTGTTTGGTGGCCATCTTGGATTTTGATGTTGTGATATAATTTTCAATAAGAACATGCAATAGGTGAAGGTGCACCACATACACCAAATTAAAAGTTCCTAGGCCACTTATTTTCCGCGTTACCTTGATAACATCGTTTTTAGAAAAACGGCGACGGCCAACTTGGATTTGATGCAGCACGGCCATTTCCAATAGCAACCTGTCTTAGGTCAAGATACATCAGTGTACCAAATCAGAACTTCCTATGACACATATTTTTCACGTTATCTCGATAACGTTGTTTTTACAAAAAATGGTGGTGGCCATCTTGGATTTTGACACAGCGCCCATGTTCAATAGCGAACTGCCTTGGTCAAGATACATCAGCATACCAAATTAGAACTTCCTACAACACTTATTTTTCTCATTATCTCGATAACTTAAGTTTTACAAGAATGGCGGCAGCCATCTTGGATTTTGATGCAGCGCAGCCATTTTCAATAGCAACCTGCCTTAGGTGAAGATACATCAGCAACCAAATCAAAACTTCCAATGACACATATTTTTCACGTTATTTTGATAACGTCGTTTTTACAAAAATGGCAGCGGCCATCTTGGATTTTGACGCAGCGTGCTCATTTTCAATAGCAAACTGCCTTAGATCAAGATACGTCAGCATACCAAATTAGAACTTCCTACGATACATATTTTTCACGTTATCTCGATAACATCGTTTTTACAAAAACGGCAGCGGCCATCTTGGATTTTGACAAAGCTGGCCCATTTTTGATAGCGAGCGGTCTTAGGCGAAGATGCATCAGCATGCCAAATAACTTCCGAGGATACTTCTTTTTTGCGTTATCTTGATAACTATGTTTTCACAAAAGCGGCAGCGGCCATCTTGGATTTTGACGCAGCGCACCCATTTTTAAAAGCAGTCAGCCGTGGGTCAAGATACATCATGCCACATTACAACTTCCTGGGCCAATTATTTTTTGAGTTCTCGATAACATCATTACTTGGGACGGACAGATGGCTGCATGGACGGACAGAATGACGGATGGACAATGGACAACAAAAATTCACCCGCTCTTTTTGTCAAGTTTGGCAGTCTCCCAAGAGATTTTTGTCTTCGGAGCATTTTCAGAGTTCGGGTCCGGAAGTGAAAAAGCCATTCCTAGACCTTCTGCCTTCAGTGATGCAGGTTAACAGCTCAAGGGAGAGGACATTGTCCGTGCTCTATCATGTAATAAGTCATCTGAGGTCCACAATGACAGAAGAAAAAATTAACACACTTGCATTGCTTGCTCCTGAAAAGGAATTTGCCATTTAATTGGATTATTGGGGACTTTACCCCATCTTGATTCTGTAGAAAGGACATCTCCGTGTGATTAGCCAATGCCATACATTGAATACAAAAATGTGCACATAATTGTTTTGTGTGAACTGAATTATCAGGCAGCATTTACAATCAATGAAAACACTTGCGAGTTCAGAAACACAATGCCCAGAAGACCACAGATATCAACTATTATGAATGACGAAAATTCACTATGAATAAAAAATGTAGTAATTACTTACTAGATTCATACAGTGTTTTTGTGGAAGGTTCAATCCGGCTTGTCTCTAAATCTGTGAAGGTTCTGGCTCCACTAAGACCCTAACCAGGATTAAGCAGGTTAGGTAATGAATAGATGATAAAATCTGTTAATCAAAAATGCTCTGTGATCTTTGCTTTATTGCGTCATTAAATACAATGAAATGGGAGGTCATGTGCTGCAGTTAGTAGGGTCAATATTTCCATTTATGGTGCAAATGTGAGTTTGATTCAAAAGAGGCATTCATGATCAAATCTCTAGTTGCAATATGTGCTTCCTTATTTTACATCAAATTAAAAAAAATTAACAGTGCAGTTCCTAAGTATATGGACAGTGGCACTGTACAGTCAGGTTTGTATTTTGCCAAGACCAAATTTTAATAATTTTGCCCCGGTATACCAGCGTTGTGGATTTGAAATGAAACAATCAAATGCTTATATGGAGGGTACACTTTCAGCATTACACTTTCAGTATTCTTACCATTATTTTGAGGGACTATGTTATACTGTGTAAGTAGGCTAAGGATTTGTAGCTCTTCTCATTCCACCTCAAGGAAGGCCATCTCCAGCCCTCGGGATTTTATAAATCATGACACATTTGCAAAATGTTCAAGAGTCACGAAAAAACCTAAAAATATGCATTAGTCCTGTTCCTAGGTAAAATAATGAATATGTAAAAGGGATGGGGCTTACAGTGGCAGACAATGCCGGCAGTTTATTTTCACGCAGAAGCAAATTACTTCTCATTAATCCACATGATACTCCAGAAAATCAGGAAGTTTGCCAAAAAAGGATCTAAGTAAGCCAGCACAGGGGAAGAAACTGCATATGCTCTGAAGCGTGTTCATCTGCTGGCATCTATGGCTGCCAGTGCAACTCGTTTCCTTATTTTAGCTGATGACATGACTCATGACAAATGCAGCAGGATGAATTGTGAAATGTATAGGACCCTATTATCCGGAGAGAGCAAGTCAGATGCTTCAAAACTCACTGAATGGCGTGTGACAGTACAGGTGGACAATAATCCAGTGCCGACTGAGAAACAAATCAAAGACTTTTGTAACACAAAGTAGAGGAATGTTCTACAACCCCATTTCTGAAAATGTTTGGACGGTATGAAAAATGCAAGTAAAAACAGAAAGCAGTTTCTTGCAAATCATCTTCCAACTGTATTAAATTAAATGTATTGAACCCTATCGACCTGACTTTTATTCAATACAGTCATTCTGAATTTGACACATGCAACACATTTATTAAAGTTGGCACAGTGGCAACATTTAACCGGAAACCATTGCAAAGCAAAAAAGCAGTTGTACAGGTATTGAACAGGTGATGCTATCACGCTTGGATATAAAGCAGCAAGTTTACAAGCTTTCTGAAAAACTGCATGACTAAATAATCAAACAACCAAAAAAAAAAAAAAACAAAATGTATATATACACACACACACACACACACACACACACACATCTCCCTCAATAATTATTGGCACCCCTGTTTAAGATGTGTTAAAAGCCGTAAAATAAATTCAATTTTTATTGCAGAAGCATACTCTCACACTGAAAGTTGTAGAAAAATGTAACCTTCAACTCAGGTGAATTTTAAGGGAAAAAAAATCTGACTAAGAAATAATTGTTTTTCATAAAATCACCTGTTCCACAATTATTGGCACCCCTAACAATTCCTAGGAATTAAATGCAATTGAAGTATTTCTATCAATTCTACAGTAGTTTACAAAGTTGATCAGAGTATTTAGGAACATTTAATTAGCAAATCATCACTTCCTGTTTCCCTGGGGTATAAATATGACGTGACACACTGGCCATTTCTCTTATCCACTCTTCAACATGGGAAAGACAAAGGAACACACCATTCAAGTAAAGCAGATGTGTGTCGACCTTCACAAGTCAAGCAATGGCTACAAGAAAATAACCACTCGCCTGCACCTGCCCATATCTACTGTCAGAGGAATCATTAAGAAGTTTAAAACAACTGGAACAGTGGTAAACAAGCCTGGACGAGGACACAAGGTTATTTTGCCACCACGCACAGTGAGGAGGATGGTAAGAGAAATAAAAAGTTCACTAAAGCTCACTGTTAAAGAATTGCAACAAATGGTAGCATCTTGGGCTCACAAAGTCTCCAAAACAACCATCAGGCGCTATCTACATGCCAACAAGCTGTTTGGGAGGCATGCACGGAAAAAACCTTTTCTCAATCACAATCATGAACACAAACGTCTGGAGTTTGCTAAGCGGTACTGGGACTTCAACTGGGACCGTGTGCTTTGGTATATATATATAACAATAATGCCCTCTACAATAAAAATATTATTAATGATTCAAGGAACATGGACAAATCTTTGCATTGAAGATGGGATTCAACATCTGTTCTGAGCACCTCTGATCTTAGAACCTTCAGATGACTACTTTGGAAAACCTCTGCAAATAAAAACCATTCATCACTGCATCCACAAATGTAGGTGAAGACTATTAAACATGTCGGTAGCCTTATGTCAACAATGTCTCAATGTCTGATAATTTTGAGATGTTAAACAGTGCTCACCATCACCATTATCAAAACAGCAACTGAGGGAATATTACCAAGAAAGAAGGTACTTCATCCCTCCAACAAGGTTTTACACTTGTACACTCTATCGCAAGGTGTGCTGAAGCTTGTCTGGCAGCTTGTGGAGGCCTGATACCTCGGCAAGACTATTTATGTTAATCTTTCCATTAATTTGTCACCAGTCCATGATTATTCCATCAGTGGCTATAAAACACTTGATGAATTCTAATGACAAGATTGCCTTGAATTAAGATTTACACAATATATGTAACCTATATAGTTGAGGACTGTGGTTGAAACAAATCATTAATTCAACAAGAGAGATTTAAAGCTCAGTGGTGTTGAATTTCCGAACTGATAAGCCAACACCTTTTCTAAAAGTTTCCAAAATCGTTTAAAATACAGACCAAGTCATCATGTAGAGCTTTTGAGACCGCAATATTGAATAATATAAGGACCTCATATCTGCATTCGCATTCTTCTCCATTTTAAAACATTGTCCAGGAACACCGCGGAATTTCAGAACCACGGAGCTGTCCAACACATAGTCTGTCTCTACACCCTGGCTAACACTCAAATCAGACACGGGAGACTGCTGGGGCTAAAATCGGGAATGTTAAAATTCTGGCGCTCAGGAGGAAAACATACTTATAATAATATCGTTTACACAAATGAGATCATAAAACGGGCCCTACTAACTCGGCTAGTTGCTCTTAACAGCTATCAATAAGAACCTGTCAGAAAGCACTGCCGCCGGCTTAGAGGTTGACATGTTTGAGCCTTTTCAGTATCCAGTATTTCATTATTTAAAATAAGCCATTTCATCCGTCAGTAAAATTCAGGATAGCACTCATCCCAGTACGAGTGAACATGCACTTTATCCCTAAATAGACTTTTTTGCCAAGCAATCATTCGGAACAACGAACGAGGTCTACGTGAAATTAAGCAGAGCAGAAACGCTAATCGGAAGTAGAAGTAGCCAAGGTTTTAGGGAAATCATAAAACGTCAATCTGCGTAATCCCATCGCTGAAAAAGGTCTCCATTTTAACCACTGAATGCACAATAACATCGGTCAGTCTCTAGGTTAAGCCCTAGGTACAGAATGTGTAGTTAATGGCTTCAACTGATATTTGGAACAGATCAAAATGCACTTAATTACGGACTTTCTGCCTAACGAGCTCTGCCCTCTGTATCTAAAATTTATTATAGGCTAGCCAGTGTTTTTTTTTCTGAATAATGTTCATCGTCATATTTCCCTGTTTTATATTCAATACGCGCAAAGCGTAAATTACGGGAAGGAACTGTTTCTGTAAACAAAATGACTGATGCACATGGAGCAGTTTTGCTAAATTCACCGTTCAACGAAATGGTTGTCAGTCTTAGCCTACTGTATCATGCAGTCTACTGAAAATAGGCTATAAGCAACCATTAACAGCAGTAGAAGCTGCAATTTAAATGTGAATGTTTAATATTAAAATCACAAGTGAGTCGTTTTCCTATTCTTTGAGCATAATTATAACGTTCAATGCTAGAATTCTAGGAGGAAATGGACAGTATGATAAAAGACAGCACTCATTTAGCTGAAGTTTGTTCATTTTTGTAGTAATAGGCTTTGCAACTCCCGCGCCGTGGCGCTGACGCAAGAAAACTCCATGCGTCCCCTTTAAGGAGATGCCTCAGGTTTGTACAAGAACAGTCTAATCAGATCTGCATTGGATGTTTACAACAGAAAATAGTCCGTCAGATTAGCGGATGCTCGTATAAATTGTGACATACATCAAATCAACCGTCGACGCTTTCCCCTAAATAAATACATTACTGCCCCCGCTCAATCTCATTTATTCATACATTAAGTGTTCCGGCGAACAGCACAACATGGCTGTATACGCGGGGCGTCTTGTCTGCCTCTGCATTTTCACATAGCCTACGCACTCGTGTCGGGCAAAATCAGTTGACCGTGCGACAACAATTTGACAGCTAGTGAAAACATCCAAAGGCACTTGATTACTTACACTATTCGAATGAATGATCCTGTTGTACCATGATTACAAGGGGAAATGCGTCCCAAGTGTTCCCATTCGCTGGGAAGAGATGCCTGGAGCTTGCTGATGTTAGTCGCTGATCCTCGTGCTATTAGTGGAACAGTTCTCCAGTGTAGCGCTGACTGGCAGAGATCAGACGTTACTGCGTTAAACTGGGCGTGGATAGTTGCATATTCTTGCCACGCGATGGAGGACGTCAATCTCTCCATATAATGCGAAGAACCCAATTTTATTTTTCCTACCACACATGTGCTCGCAATAGTGCACTCAAGCCAATCGCCTTTAAAATGGTTTGCATTATGTAAGTGCGCGCAGAGTAAGCTCAACTAGCGGGGGACGGGAAGAGAATGTACTCTGTCGGCTTACGAAAATAAATTCACCACTAATGGTGTTCTGAAGTAATCGCTTATCATATTGACAAAGTAGCATCGTGAACCTCGAGTTGTCGAGGTAATTAAGACTACATTTTCGACAGAAAGTAAGGCAGCGAGAATACATTAGATCGACCATGAGTAGGTTATATCTAAGTGCGCAAGACATGGCTTTCAACGCATCAGAGCCCCTGCCGGTAGTTTACGGGGTAAAACTGCAAAATTTGGTATAAAAATAAAAATGGCAAATCGATTAGTGTTTACCGCTGGCTTGTGTTATATGAGAATGAGAACTTATGGATGAGGAAGGACTCATGATGCGCCTAAATTCAATTTTTAAAATGCCATTCTTTAACACAGGACGTTCGACATAATGCTGGAAAGTCTGACAGCACAAACGCGCTTACAATCGAACGCAACTAATGTAATCGTTCCGCAGTAGCTTGATTATGAGAGTAATGGGTTAATATCTGAGTAAAGTTCTGTGCTAAATCCCCATTTATGTCAGCATGTACCGTTTTCTCCGTCTTTGATGACCATTCTTTAATGACAATGGTAGCCTATTTGTAATAAATTGACTTAAGCGAGGAGGTTGGAGGAGAGGGTACAAATTGGAATCTGCCCCCGTATCAGAGCCAAAAAAAAAAGCTCTGGTCCTGTTGTTTCAAACTAAATATAGCCTAGAGAAGTATAGCAATACCCAAAGAGCATTTCATCCGATTTCAACGTAGTGTCTATGTCGTAGTTCTTGCCAGAATATGCCAGGCTGAATATAGACTACTTTCAAATAGAACAGTTAATTAATTTATTGCACATTTATGTATCAAACAACTGTGAACGTCTGAGAAACATTGAAATCCATACATTGTATCAAATTAATTTTAATAATTTGAAATTTGAAACATTGATCTAAAAGTTGGCTAATTAGCCGAACAGTTTCTGGCCTAGATGAGAGCTGGACATGAACTCTGTCTGGTAAAATGTTGGCAAAATTTTGACCAATCAATTAAATTACCCTGTTAAACTCTGATGTTTGGTTGAATTTTCCCTTATAGATTTAAAATTAGAAAATGCATTTTCTCCTATAGTAGGACAATGTCACATACATACTCTATGCAGCGCTTCACTGAAGCAACATCACAGTTATATTAAGTGTAATGTTCAAACCTAGGACACCATGTTCTTTATGGCCACAGCATTTAAGTCAAATAGACAATATCGAGATCTTATGCATTGTTTAATACAAATGCCCCTATAATTTAGCCAGCCATATTTGGGATCTCTGGAGACTTTGAGATCTCCAGGATTAAAAATGGGAGCGAAGTTCCTCAAGTTTGAGTAACAGAGCTACAATGGAAAAACCCATATATACAGTGGGCTCCAAAATTACTGACACCCTGGGGAGGCAATGCAAAAACTGTACTTCGATAAATTCTAAAACTGGATGTGGATAAACTCTAAATAACAATGTGAGAAATGCTGTACAATATTAATGTCCCAATGAAACAAACCAAAATCAATTACTGATTTAATTAAAAATCAGTTTCCTAAACTCAAGGTTTTACAATTGATGGCTCCCTTAAAGGTTGTTGTAAATAACATCTACCGAACTCTGTGACGTAGCGTTCAGGAACCACACGCAAGAGATGGAAATCCAAAAAGCGTATGCCTTTAATGAAGTTTGAGTCAAAGCCAAAAAACACAAGAATTGACAAGCCACAATACAAAATCCAAAAACAGTGTGGACTAGACAGGCAGGGGTCAGAACCAGGAAGACAGATGAGCAAAGGTACATAAACGGTAGGCAAAAAGTTGTAGTCGATGAACAAAGCCAAGGGTCATATTCAGGGCATCCAAACACAGAAATCATGGTCATACAAAAATCCCTCAAAATCTATAAAGACAAAAACAATATAAAAAGGGCAATGGCAAGAATCAAAGTCAGACAAACCAGTAGAAGAAAAACAATACTCAATAGCATACAAGGCGCTCTGCACAATAAAATATTGATCAATGTTCTGACAAGGAGCTGGCTGTGAAAAGACTGCTTAAATAGACGAGAGGGAAGTCACATGCTATGCAGGAAGTAGGTGAAATGGATAAGACTAATTACAACGGGAGAATTATATGAGGGAAACCCTAACCACGAAAATCGGCGAAAGCCAAGACACGGACGGGAATCACACAAACAGCCTATGACATTTAAACAGCTCCGGTCAAGGAGTTCTAAGTGCACAGATAATGAGCGCGGGAAAGTAATTAAGCACATGCGAGAGATCTCGCTGAAACTCAGGAGAAGATAGGAACAGCTGAGCAAGAGGCGGAGATTAAAACAGGGCGATTGCTGAGAGGGAATTAGTCTAATTAGTAGCGGTGCAACTCTACAGATTAATTTAGTAAGTCAGTAATCTATATTCATGGATTAGTTGTGTTAGTAGACTATGATACAAAATAAAAATGTTGGTTTTGTTAGTAATCAGAACAGAAAGACGAAGGAAATAAATGAGAATCGAAAGAATATTTTAAGCACCAGAATTCATTTAAATCACCCGAAGTAAGTGGGCACGCAGACAAAGAAGACGGACTGAACCAACTAGATCACAAGACAGGGTGCAATGGAACTGAGAAATGGAATGAACTAAAAACCTGAGTATTACAATAACCAAAAAGAATAAATAAAAGACAAAATCATGAACACTGAACATGAACATAAACATAAACATAAACATGACCAAAAACCATTACCATGACAACTTAAAACATGGAATTCCACTTGGTTAAATTTTTTCTAAGCGTCAAGGAACTAAATTGAGCCACTACATCACTACCTGCTTCACTATGGTATAAGAATGAGGTAAGACACATGCTATATCCTTTTGTCATCCAACATCATGAAGAAAACTAAACAACTGTCAGTTCAAAAGAAGCAGATGGTCACAGACCTTCATCAAACTGGTAATGGCTACAAGAAGATTCACAAACAATTCAATATGCCACTGAGCACTGTCAGGGCAATTATTCAAAAATTCTGAAGATATGGAATTGTTGTTGAGGATGCAACTGGATTTTGCCCCCCACAATAAGGATGGTGAGAGAAGTAACAAAATCTCCAATAATCACCGTGAAGAAATTGCAGGCCTTGGTGGCATCTTGAGGTCACCAGGTTTCAAAAAGCACCATCAGGCACCTCTTCCACAGCCACTGGCTCTTTGGAAGGGTTGCTGGATGAAAGCCCTCTCTGACCAGAAGACACAGAAGGAAGTGCTTGAAGTTTCCCAAACATCATTTGAATTATGACTGGAACAAGGAGCTTGGTCAGATGAGAACATTGCACTCTCTGTCAGATGCAGCATAGGCATGTTTGGTGTTGAAATAGAGATGCATAAAAGGAGAAGTACCTCATATCCATTGTGAAATATGATGGTGGGTCAGTCATATTTTGGAGCTTTTTTGATTCAAGATGTCCCGGGGCACTGCGTTAGAGTAATGGCATAATAATTTCTACAAAGTATCCGAATATTTTTGCTGATAATCTGGTTGCCTCCACCAGAAGGCTGGGACTTGGCCGTAGGTTGACTTTCCAAAAAGACAATGACTGAAAGCATACCTTAAGATCCACACAGAAATGGTTCTGTGAGAACAAAATCAACCTTCTGCAATGGCCATCTCAGTTGCCAGACCTCAATCCAATTGAAAACCTGTGGGCTGAGTTGAAGGGGGCAGTTGCTAAATGCAAACCCAAGAATGTGAAGGATCTGCTGAGAAGAATGGTCCAAAACCCTCTCAGATGTGTGCCTTAACCTTGTCAAAAATGACAAAAAAAGACTGCATGGTGTTATCCATGCCAGAACTGGTTGCACTACGTACTAAATAAAAGGTGCCAATTATTATGAAACCTTGATTTTGTTTAAATTTATTTTGGATTAAATTATTGTTATGATTTTGGTTGTCTCCAATGAAAAATTACTAAAGTATTTCACACAAGTTGGTATGTTCTGTTTCTCAATAATTATATTTCTTATAATTTTTTTTTTTTGTGTTGTTTGTGCACTGCCAGTCAGGGGTGCCGGAAATTTTTGAACCCACTCTTGATCTGTTGGTTTCATGGGGTTAATATCTCCACCAAGGAGGATAGTTTTCTCCCCTTTTCATCTGTTTGTTACTTGCCAAAGTTTGGTAAGTAACGTTATATCAGTCGGTTGCATTAGATCAGTGTTTCTCAAACCTCTCCTGGAGGACCACCTGCCCTGCCTGTTTTAAATCTTTCCCTGCCCCAGCACAGGTGATTCAAATAATCAGGATGTTATCAATCAGCTTTAGAGGGTCAATAACGAGCTGATCATTTTAATCACCTGTGCTAAAACAGGGAAAGATCTAAAACATGCAGGACAGATGGTCCTCCAGGAGAGGTTTGAGAAGCACTGCATTAGATGTTTGTTCGTCAGTTTGTTAAATGGCAAAAGCGTATGCAACTATGTTGAACCAATCTTAACAAATTTGGAGATATGTTAGCATAGGTTACTCGCTACAGACCTATGCTTTTTCCAAGTTTCTAGGTCAAAAGTCAAGGTCAAGGTCACACAAAAAAAACAGGCTTTGGTTAGTAACTTTGTTGTACTGGGTGGAATTTCGGCAAGTCATCGTTCTGTGGATGATCGTTTATCTGTTTGTTAACAGGATAACTCAAAAAGTTATGCAAAGATAGGCTCCAAAATTTGGTAGGATGGTAGGTGGTAGTCCAAGCATGAGCTGATTCAATTTAAAAAGTGATCCAGAATATACAGTGCCCTCCATAATTATTGGCACCCTGGTTTAGATGTATTCTTTAGCTTCCAATAAATTCAGTTTTTTATAAAATAAAAAATAAATAATATTTATTTATTAAATAAATAATAAAGGACCACAATAATAAAGGACCACAATGGAAAAAAAGAGGAAAATCCAACTTTTAATTCAAGTGCATTTATCCAGTGGGAAAAAAATCCTACATAAAGAAATAATTCTTTAACTTCAAATCATGAGTGCCACAATTATTAGCACCCCTGATGTTAATACTTTGTACAACCCCCTTTTCCCAACAAAACAGCACCTAATCTTCTCCTACAATGTTTCACAAGATGGGAGAATACGGAAAGACGGATCTTCGACCATTCCTCGTTGCGCAATCTCTCTAAATCATCCAGCGACCTGGGTCCTCTCCCCTGCACTCTCCTCTTCAGCTCACTCCACAGGTTTTCAATGGGGTTGAGGTCTCGAGACTGAGATGGCCATGGGAGGAGTTTGATTCTGTGTCTAGTGAACCATTTCTGTGTAGATTTGGCCACATGTTTAGAGTCATTATCTTGATGAAAGACCCAGTGATGACCCATCTTCAGCTTTTGGGCAGAGGCCACCAGATTTTGATTTAAAATGTCCTGTTATTTCAAAGCGTTCATGATGTCATGCACCATAGCAAGGTTCCCTGGGCCTCTGGAAGAGAAACAGGCCCACAGCATCACCGATCCTCCCCCATACTTCACAGTTGGCATGAGGTGCTTTTCTGCATACTCATCTTTTGTGTTCCGCCAGACCCACTTAGAGTGTTTGTTGCCAAAAAGCTCTATCTTGGTCTCATCTGACCAAAGCACATGGTCCCAGTTGAAGTCCCAATACCGCTTAGTGAACTCCAGATGTTTGCGTTTATGATTGTGAGTGAGAAAAGGTTTTATCTGCGCATGCCTCCCAGACAGCTTGTTGGCATGTAGATAGCGCCTGATGGTTGTTTTGGAGACTTTGTGACCCAAGATGCTACCATTTGTTACAATTCTTTAACAGTGAGCTTTGGAGAACTTTTTATTTCTCTTACCATCCACCTCACTGTGCATGGTAGCAAGATAACCTTACATCCTTGTCCAGGCATGTTTACCACTGTTCCAGTTGTTTTAAACTTCTTAATGATTCCTCTGACAGTAGATTTGGGCAAGTGCAGGCGAGTGGCTATTTTCTTGTAGCCATTGCCTGACTTGTGAAGGTCGACACACATCTGCCGTACTTGAATGGTGTGTTCCTTTGTCTTTCCCATGTTGAAGAGTGGATAAGAGAAATGGCCTTTGTGTCAAGTCGTATTTATATCCCAGGGAAACAGGATGTGATGATTTACTAGTTAAATGTTCCTAGATACTCTGATCAACTTTGTAAACTACTGTAGAAATGACAGAAATACTTCAATTACATTTATTTCCTAGGAATTGTTAGGGGTGCCAATAATTGTGGAACAGGTAATTTTAAGAAAAATAATTATTTCTTAGTCAGGGATTCTTTTTTCCCCTTAAAGTTCACTTGAGTTGAAGGTTACATTTTCAACAATTTTCAGTGTGAGAGCATGCTTCTGCAATAAAAATTGAATTTATTTTAAGGCTTTAAACACATCTTAACCAGGTGCCAATAATTATGGAGGGCACTGTAAAATATAGCTGAATAGAATGATTGTTCATTATGTAATGAAGAGACTTGCAAAAAATGTCAGCTTTAAGTAGAATCTACTCCAATGTACAGTTGAAATTGTTGCTGGTGATCCGTATTATATTCTTGTGCATCTGGAACCAATGATACTGACGTAGGGATTATTATTTTATTACGATTATATTAATAAAATTTATTATTATTATTGAAATTGGACAGATGCTGTTTGTGGATGACAGCAGAGTATTTCTGTGAAACGACAGCATTCACCTCATTAGAGAAATTCATAGTTAGCCCAAGTGGTTAGAGGAGGATTACGGTGGTCATGGGCCCCAAGGCTACTATTTGTGTTGGTTTATATGTGTTACAACTCATTTTAGAATTTCTAATCATCTTCTAAACAGTGGCAGGTGGTGGACAGAGAACAAGGAGGGCGATGAACATGTCCTTAAAATGCTTATTAGTCTTGAACTCTTTTCAGTCAATTTCCCTGGAAAAAGACACTTGAACTATCCCCTCTCAGGTGTAGCTAATTGTCTTCGTTAAGAGGAGAAATCAAACACGCCAGTTGAATGCAAAAAAGAGCGCATTTTCAATTAATCAATCATTACGCACAGGTTTGACGACTTGTTTAGGATGTGACAAAATTTTACGCGGAAAATCCAAAGTGGCTCTGATGCAAGCTGCTGGCACTCCAATTCAGCTGTCTTGCCTAAATTCTTATTATACACACTGTTTATATGTCATTATAAAAGCCAAGTTAACCATTAATTTCAAGGTCCTATAATTAGCCACTGAAATTCATTCAAGGATTAAAATTAGCTAGAAATATACTGCCACGGTCACGTCTGTCTAGGGATATGACTTCACTTATAAAAGAAGGCAGGCTGGCCTGGACTGGGGAATCTGGAAGGAAAGCCGGGACTTATCTCCCCTCGCGACGGCACCGTGGCATTCCAGGGCTAGCTCAAGCTGCCGCTCCACCGGCGAATAGTTCCGCGTCGGTTAGTTCTTGAGTTCAATATAGTGATCTTCTTTCTTTAAGCACGGCAGTAGTGGGTGACAAAATAAAGAATACGGTGCATACGGGTTGTTTGGAAGCAGGCATTTAGTGACGACGTCCGTCACTTCAGGGCTCTGGCACATCGCACTAGAAATCTTTAATCGTGGCCCATTTAAAAGGGACATCCCTCCCATGACTAACCACGGCCCAATCAGGACACAAGGCATCGTCCCGACTTCTCCAACCAGTCACCATCACAGTGCACAGCCGCCATGCCACTAAATGCGTGTTACCTATGCCTACATTTTCCTACCAAAGAGAGGAGCTACTAATGTTGCTATTATGCCTCGTTCTCGGGCCTGAGGGCATAACAATACAGTTACAAGGTACTTGGCTCAAAGTGGCTCGTGGTACATCTGGATCCATAGCCAGATTGCAACTTATACAGGCAGAAAGGCAAGAGGTGCAATGAATAATGCACGAGACTATTGAATACAAGATTTTCAGTTTGATTCTGGCTGTCTTGTCGTGTTTAGCCGATCTTGGAGAAATCAAAAGTCAACAACACAAAATGTGGCAAAAACCAAAAACTCCCACCTGATCACCTAAGTCAGCATGAATGCAACAATGAGCCATTCATTTTTTTTTTGAGAAATGCTCCACCCAGGAGCAGAAATGAGGATTTTTCCAGCCTTGGTGGTGGTTGGTGGTGGTCAGTGGTGGTTTTACACGGGGGCCTACGGGGGCCTGTGCTCCCCTGCCGATGTCCTGTGCCCCCAAGCTGGCCCCTGTGCTGGCTGAATAATAAAATTATACTGTATGTTTTTTTACGATGATATGCGCTAGCGCCAAAATCGGACCTAATGTCACTCAACATTCTACACGTACTGATTAGAGCAACGCACCAAAGTGTGTTGGTTACCTGCGTTTGCTTTCACTGATCTCAATACGTTGGCTGGGATTTGAATATTAGCGCGGCAACCAGCAAGAACAACCTGTTGCGAGAGACGAAGGTTAGCTAAACGACTGCACCTTATAAAGTAATTTGTTGTAGACGTGGCCGTGTTACTGTTGTTCCCCATTCCGGCAACGAAAGCTTGTTGTCAAATTGTAAATGTCTCTTAGAATTACGTTATGAATCACACTCAGGAAAGTACTTATGAAAAGTTCCACATGATGGTGTGATGTTAACCACTAACCTCATCTGACCAGGCTGTTCCATTTTGAAAAATAGTAGGCTACGAAGTAAAGTAATCAACAGTAGCCTATCTGCCCGTGCTAAGTTGGGATGGTTATTTGTGAGATGAGATGTATGCATCGCTTTACATTTTTTTCTTCTTCCAAGACTGTCATGAAACAAGGAAGGGATATTGCCTCCTTTTTTGGCCGAGTAAAAAAAAAAAAGTGAATTACAGGAAACCAAATAAGTCTCATATATGGCAATATTTGCCTAGTATTAGTGCAATTCACAAACCTATGATTGTATTTCAGTTGACCGCATCATTTTTCCTATTCATATTTTCAATCACTCCACAGTAATATTGGCTTTCATAAATGGAAATGGCACATTGTGTCTGAGAGAGTGGAGGGTACGCGTATATATGTACAGTATGTTTTATGATTATATTGATTACTTATTTCATTGTGATTACAGTAAGTAGAACCAGTAGTTTTGTTAGTACTATTTTGTTACATTTGTATGAATAAACGCCTTTTCAAAACTAGCTTCAATCCACAGATAGCCTACTGTAGACTGTATATTTGTAATTTTGATTTATGTTTGAAGAACTATCACTCCTTAATTACCAGATCCTTCTAAGTACTGTAGCTCTGTCTGTCAACAATTAAAGTCAGCATGACATGCACACCTGTGTGAGCTGCTATGTATTCAGGCACTGGCAGCATATTTTGTAAATAAGTGTGAAGACTGGACTCTCAAGTCAGTGACCATGAATACAGACAAGTTTGTACAAATGTGACTTGTGTGCTGTGGTTCTGATAGGCCCAATAACTGATGAGGAGTTTTGTTTTTTTAGAACGAGTCGCCCATTCTTAAGGCCATAAGCCATTTGATTTGTCTGATACTTCACACTTTATTATGTTGTATTTTATTTTCCATTTTTGATGGCCATCAGTCAATGCATTTTTTCTTCATGAAAAAATCTTCAGCATGATTTTATCGGCTAAAGCAAAATAGAAGTTTTCAATGCTTTAATATCATTGTTGTTGCTTTTTAAAAGTATTTTTGGGCTTTTTGCCTTTATTCACACAGGAAAGTTTAGAGAGCCAGGGAGTGAGTGGTGTTGCAGCACGACAGCTGCAGGCCCATGTCTAGGGCCATCATTATTGTTTTTAATGTGCCCCCCTGATTAAACACTGGCCCCACCTGTGGCCCCCCCCCCCCCCCCCCCCCCCCCACTAAAATTTGTCTAGAACCGCCACTGGTCTTAATAGATAAATGTACTCAATACAAGGTAACACCAGTCATAATTTTGTTGAGGTATTACTCAAAATGTGAAAATGATATTAGATCAAAACATCCAGTGAACAATCAATTTCAAGGTCCTAGAATTACCAATCGAAACTCATGCTTGCATAAAAATATAAGACATTTAATCAAGACCATGTTTACTCACACTTTCATTGGTGGCAAAACTGGTTCCAGGAATGGCTCACAAATAACAACCACAGGAGGGCTAGTGGCGCTTCCAGCCACCAGTCGGTCGAGCACATCATATTGTGTGAGAGCCAATCGCATTGCCAATTTCCATCAAGATTTGATCAATCACATACCGCCCTGCTACCAAGAATTGCGAAATCCAATTAATGTTCGTTGTGCCTGCCAAGAATTGATCAATCATGATCCATACCACTACCAAGATTGGCGAGGGACCTCCCCCCTCCCAAAAGAAGCCAAACGTCAATTTCCAGTGAGTTCACGTGCCATTGATTTGTATTTTAGATATGAAATCGGCGTTTAATGTAAATTGATTAAGTTAATCAAAGGTGCAGTTAACTTGCAATGGTAGCAAGCTAGTATGCCAGCAGGATGACTGTTAAAACGGAACGTAACTTTGCTGTTAACCAACGTCAATCTCAAGGAGCTAACATTAAGTCACTGTTATTAATATGAATAAATGAAAGAACAAACCAGCCGGAAAAACGTGCCATTAATCTGTGGACTGCTGGAAACGACACAGCTCCACATTTCTACAGTTAGCCAGTCATCTAAAACCAGCTCAAAGAGATATGCACGTAGGCCTCAATGCATTTGAGCATCGTTTGCTTCGTACTTACTACTAAATTTGCCACTAACATAGAAATAATCAAAAACAACTTTGTATAGAGTGCAAACCATATGTTTAAGGAAGTTATAGTACACAAAATACTCATTCATGTCTCCACTCATACATATTTCCACTTAAATACATATGCATATACACTCCTGATCAAAATCTTAAGACCAGTTAAAAAATTGCAAGAATTTTAGGTTTTGCACTGTTGTATCATAAGAAGGTTCTAAGTAGAGTTTCAAAATGCAAAAAGAAGAAATGTGAGCAAGAGACTAAATGTTTTGAGCAGGCAATTTATTGAAAAGAACAATTTAACTAAAATAGGCTGTTCATCAGCTGATCAAAAGTTTAAGACCATAGCTCAAAAAAACCCCTAAAACAGAAATTAAAGTCTCAAAAACAGACTCAGTAATGAGTAGCTCCACCATTATTGTTGATCACTTCAAAAATTTGTGTTGGCATGCTTGATGCGAGTGTTTCCAAAAGGCTTGTAGGAATGTTGCTCCAAGTGGTGAAGATGGCTTCACGAAGGGCATCCACTGTCTGGAACTGATGTCCATTTTTGTAAACTTCCCTTGCCATCCATCCCCAAATGTTCTCAATTGGATTTAGATCAGGGGAACATGCAGGATGATCCAAAAGAGTGATGTTATTCTCCTGAAAAAAATCCTTTGTCAGACGGGCATTGTGAATTGCAGCATTGTCCTGCTGAAAGACCCAGTCATCACCACACAGACGAGGGCCCTCAGTCATGAGGGATGCCCGCTGCAACATCTCCACGTAGCCAGCTGCTGTTTGACGCCCCTGCACAACCTGGAGCTCCATTGTTCCATTGAAGGAAAAAGCACCCCAGATCATGATGGCGCCCCCTCCGCTGTGCCGTGTTGAAAAAATCTCAGGTGGCATCTCCTTGTCATGCCAGTAGCGTTGGAAGCCATCAGGACCATCAAGGTTAAATTTTTTCTCATCAGAGAATAAAACTTTCTTCCAACTTTGAACGTCCCATGTTTGGTGCTCCCTTGCAAAGGCCAAACGGGCAATTTTGTGGCGTTGAAGGAGACGTGGCCTTTGAAGACGTTTTTTGTTTTTGAAGCCGTTCCTTTGCAGATGCTGTCTGATGGTTATTGGGTTGCAGTCAGCACCAGTAATGGCCTTAATTTGGGATGAGGATCGTCCCGTGTCTTGACGGACAGCCATTCGGATCCTCCGGCTCAGAGCCGGTGAGATTTTTTTGGGTCTACCACTTGATTTTTTTGTTCCATAAACCTCAGGATCTTTTAAGAAATGCAAAATGACTGTCTTACTGCGTCCAACCTCAGCAGCGATGGCACGCTGTGAGAGGCCTTGTCTATGCAGCTCAACAATCCTGCCACGTTCGAAGGCAGTGAGTTTTTTTGCTTTTCCCATCAAGAGGTCTTGACAGTGTGATTACTTGACAGAAAATGACATGGAATCCAAATTTTTTCCACAGATTTGGGCTTTTAAAGGATGTGGTCTTAAACTTTTGATCAGCTGATGAACAGCCTATTTCAGTTAAATTGTTCTTTTCAATAAATTGCCTGCTCAAAACATTTGGTCTCTTGTTCCCATTTCTTCTTTTTGCATTTTGAAACTCTACTTGGAACCTTCTTAAGATACAACAGTGCAAAATGCAAATTCTTGCAATTTTTTAACTGGTCTTAAGATTTTGATCAGGAGTGTATCTGCATGCATCCTGAGATAGACTTTAAGAGTGAAAATACAATACAAAAAATAGGCAATATAATTTAATCAGACCAAGCATATTCTAACTGTTGTTTTCCCTTTTTTTATTATTTAGTTATATTCAGAATGGATGACCCTAAATTTAGGAGGAGGGGGGATGAACGAGTCTGTCTCTTTGATTCAGAGGAGGCAAAGAGAACTAAAGAGGAGAAATGGCCGTGGGCACGAGCACTGTCTCCTGACAAAGTTAGGGAGTCGTCAAGAATGGCGGTGCTTCGTTTTGGGGGTGACCCCGATAAAAACCAACATCTGCTGGGCCAATATGAAATGCAATTTCGCATATTTAGGGGCCAGACCTTCAAGTGGGAGGCTGAGAATGCCCTGGGATATGCTGCTTATGTCATTGCATCTATTGTAAATGACCCGGATAGGGGAAGGTTTCAAATAAAGTGAATTAAATGTATAATGTTTGTTTTGAGGGTTTATGAATTTGTGTTTTCTTCCGGTGGGGTCATGGGCTTTTATTTTGAAGGTTGGGTTACCCTTGACGCCTTATTTTTACTGGATGCTAGAGGCTACGCACCTGTTGGCATTAATTACCAAGCTTTTCCCTGTGGTTTGGTTTTTTTTTTGAGCTCGGCCACCTTTGTTTGTAAGCGTTTCGCTGATATGGAAACAAGGTATGTGAAATCTGATTGTAGGATTGTTTAATGTATGATCAAATGAAAACGCACAGTATTGCAATCTGCATTTGGTGTTTGACTGTGACAAGGTGTTCTGGTGTTCAAGGTGTTTAAATTGTATGTCAACGTACCGTCATATGTTTCGTGAATGTGCCAACATAATTTTACATAGTTATACGGTTTATATTTGTGGTATGGAAATGTGTTGAGGTTTGTTTTGTTGTTTAATTTAGCTTGTACGGTGTGCTCATGGAAAAAGTAAAATGGAACGGCGGCAAATATAGAATTCATGAGCTATCAGTTCGAGAGTGGCCATTGATTCAGCGGAAGACGCTACAGTAAGAGCTTGTCTCTCATCGATCCTTCACCATGCTGCGTTCCCGACCAATGTAATTGACAGGAGCAAACATTCGATTTCGCTATACTTTACGTGAAAGAAACTTCATGACCGAACTCATAAAATCGCTCGGCCTGTAAAAACAAAAAACAAACCTGGAGACCGAACGATTTTATGGGGTCTGTTCTGGAGAAAGTGTATCGACCTCAAAGTGTTGTGGTGCGAAGTTTTACAGGAATATGCCATGTTCTCAATTTTGAGTTACTGGTTTTCATTTGTAGGCCTGAACAGGGGACAGATGAGAGCACTGGGCTAAAAAAAATGGGAACGCTTGAATATTTCCGTTGAAAATCTGGATTGCAGTTGCGTTTTGAACGAAGACTACCCGACACAGAGGGTCCCCTTCTCTCTTTTCATTCATTTGTAAACGTGCGTAGCCGTAGCCACATAGCTAGCGTAACTTCGTATCTTGAATTTACATGGACCATATTAAAAAGCTATTTAAATTACGAATACGTTTTTCATTCACATGTAATTAAATGTAATGCAAGTTTTTCTCACGTAAAGTATTGACCTGTTAATTACAGCCTGCAGCGCGCTAACATAGCTATAGCATTTGTCCACCAACCGAAGAGTACAGCAGCCAGTGGAGAAGCTTTTAATATTATTGGTTCAGAGCATCATAATGTTTAACGTCATCTCTATACGCAGGACCCCGAGCAGACATGGCAGGCCGAGCACATCTGTTACCTACAAGGCAGTGATAAGACAGCCTGCTCGAAAGCCAGGCTTTTGAGAGGGCACCGCGTTCATCCACGAATGCAGCATTCTGGTTAGTCGAACTTGACAGCTCCCAAATTAAAATTTGACAGTTGAACACTCGCAGGGCTGGTGTTACACCGGAAAATTCAGCGGCAATTATTCACAAAATTTAGTCCTGGCTGATTCTAGATGGTTTCCCTTGATTAACACATTTTCCAATTCAAGAATAATCAAGTGGCAATTGAGGCCACGGCTTCTCTCCCTCATGCGATCTAAAAGCGACAAAATAATGGGCTACAAAGTGGGTAGCAGCAAGTATATTTATATAAGGGGCACAACAAAGGTGTTTTAATATTTTTGTTTGGCTTTTAAACAAAGGTATTAATTTTTACATGTGCTAAAGTGTTAAATATGATTAAGTCTGCTGACCTGCCTTCAAATGTAGATGAACTGGAGAAACAGGTTGACACTCTTAACAGTGATGAAAGACTTAAAAGATCTGCTCAAAAGGGTCACAGGTTCAGACAGGCAATGCCTGAAAACAGCAACTGAAACCAAAGTGCAAACTTTGATTGATCTTCAAAACAAATTACAACACTTAAAAGAGGGATCAGAAGGTCCGCGATGTTCTGACCGCCCACGGAAACCCACAGACAAAATGCTTAGCAAGGAGAAGCAGAAAAGAAGGTAAAAGGGTTCAATCACATGTATGGACAATGGAAAGGTCAAGCCCACAAGGCAAGGGAACGGCTTAAATCTGACATCACTGAAGACGAGCTGGGATCTCTCATTGACATGTTGGAAAAGGGAAAGGAGGGTGTAATAAACATTTATGTTGAAATTTGCAATTACATTACACCACCAACTGAGGAAAAACGCAGAGCTGACGCATGTGAAGCAGTGACTGCCGATATAATTAAAGTCATAAATTAAAGTATTGCTGGTATTGATGGAGATTTTGACACTGATCAGACGAAGCAACGTCTCTGTGAGCTGTTAAAGTATGACTATGCTCACTCCATTTATGGATCCACAGTCTCACGTGCATGGGAGCTCCTCATCCAGCCATCATTCCAGGACTTCACACATGGCAGCTAATCAGGCAGTGGCAGCTGCTGAGCTTGCAGCTAAAAGGGAAGAATATGAAGCAATGCTGGAGGAAGAGAAACAGAAGGAAAAGATTCAACATTTGGAGCAACAGCAAAGAAGGGATCTTGAAACACAGAAGTGTGAGTTGGAGCGACTTAAAATGAAAAGGTCTCTAAAGGCAGCTTGTGCCAGGCTTGATGCCTATGATCAAGAGGCAGCACAAGACACTGGCAGTGAGTCTAATGGCAGTGTTGGTGCAGAACACGCACCTCCACTCCTCTCTGAAGCAGCATTGTCTTCACAAGCAGATGCATCTTCTCTCGCTCGGGCTTTACAGGACAGCATAGCCCTGAATTGGCTTCCTGTGCCAGAGCCACCAGTCTTCACCGGCGATCCAATTCAGTTCATTGAGTGGAAGGCTTCATTTGTTTCACTCATTGATCAGAAAGGAATTTCTTCAGCTGACAAACTATATTATCAGAAGAAATATGTGGCCGGCCCGGCTCATAGAATTTTGGATGGGATCTTCTGTAGAAATGAGGCTTCTAAGGATGCTTTGAACAAATTGAACTAACGATATAGTCAGTCATTCGTCATACAGACAGCTTTCTGAGAGCAGCTTGCATAATGGCCCAGAATTCAACCAAAGGATGCTGAGGGACTCTGGAGCTTTTCTGATTTCCTAAATGCCTGTCAGCAAGCTATGCCCCATGTTAGTCAGAATCCTAAGGTAATTTTATTTTTTATATTGCTCGGTTTTGGAGAGATACCATGACTGTATATCGTTTCTGAAAAAAAATCAGATAGATGTGCGTGACAGAAAAGCCACCACGGTGATGTTATTTTACCGCATTCCACGGCTGCCGCGAAGGGTCGTAAAAACGCCAAGTTATCGGGTCTGCTTCCGAACTCCGGTGCCTGATGTCACCCTTTCAAAAATAAATTAGATTCTCGTCAGTTCCACAAATCAGTCTGCGCAACTGTTTCTAATCAGGGAGGAAAACGGCGAGAGGTGTGTGTCATTAAGAAGTGAAAGGTGAGGTTATTGATGGCCCTGTGTGTCTGCCGACGGACCGTAACTGCACCGGCGAGAAAGAAGCAGGTACCAATAGGCCCACATGATAGGGATGTAAACAATGCCGGGGAAGATGAGGAGGCAAGTGACGATCGTCGGGAGTTAGATCTTCCTCCATCTAGAATAAACAATATGGACTGGTGAGTATTTTAAATCGATATACAAGGGAAATAACGATGCTGATTTTTTTTTTTTTTCAAAATTCCAAGACATTTGTCTGTCGATTTGGGATCAACAAAGTTCGTTTTATTATCCTGGACCTTGGTTGGCGAAAATAGGTACGGTACCGCAGTGACGGTCGGCAGACACACAGGGCCTGCAATAACCTCACCTTTCACTTCTTAATGACAGACACCTCTCGCAGTTTACCTCTCCGATTAGAAACAGTTGCTCAGACTGATTTGTGGAACCGACGAGAATCTAATTTATTTTTGAAAGCCTTGTTATACAATGCTTTACGAATATATACGGCGTTTACTTCCCCACATCAATGACGATGGAAAATATCAATCGCCTACGTCTATATAATTTCTGGATTTGCGTAAATTAGTTCGCGAGGTTAATTGAGCAACAAGCCAAGAGAATCTGTTCTCTCGTCTGAATGTAGTGACGGCTAAAGTGCGTTGTTAGACGCACAGCTGAGTGATAATAACGAAAGTAATTGCCGCGAAGTCGGCGAAAGTTTCGGATTTTTTGCAGATTGTCATCCTTGCGGAGTCACATCAATTATATCAACATGGCCAACAGGTAATCGCTTTGTCATTCGTTAATAATTACGTGTCATACATTGGCGGTGGCTGTTCAGTTAATAAACTGATTATTAATCAGGCAAACCTGATTGCAAACCGTTTGAGAAATTATACAGGAAAGGGCGATGTTACTGAAGGCCATCCCGACATCTGACTGCACGCCACTGGTACTGTGTAAATGCGTGTAGGATACAGTGTGGTGAGGAGTGGGAGGGAGGGTCGCTTATCAGTGATCCACGGGTGATGTAGGGCGTGTGGTCGGCCGTTTCCGTGACGGGCGACCTGTTGAATCGGAAACCAGATGTGCGCGCTATAAGTAGTCGAGCTGTCTACATAACCAAGCCGCCTTACGGGAAACAAACCACACCAACCGAATTTATTTCGCATCTACTATCCAGTGTTGTGTATTGATATTTAACGTTAGATTCTGACTTTAAAGGTCTACATATATTGAACGACTGTGAGGAAAACCAGAAGTTAGTCAAGAAGTTGCCTGATTGGGTAGCCTCCCGCTGGAACCGAAAGGTGACAGAAACCTTTCATAACACCCAAGACTTTCCTGGTTTCAAAGATTTCACTGTTTTTATTTCAGTAGAAGCTGAAATAGCCTGCAATCCCATAACTTCCTTTCATGTTCTTCATTCTTCAGCACCAACCACTGAAAGGCACAATTTTGGGGATATCAGAGGGAAAAGGGCCAGCACTCTTAATACACAAGTTGCTACGGATTGTGAGAATAAAACGCCATTCAACTCCGCTGCAAACCCTCCATGCATGTTCTGTTTGAGTGCCAAACATCAGCTCCATGCTTGTTCCAAATTCATGTCCATGTCTCTGGATGAACAAAGGAAATAAGTCAAAGACTCATTTAAATCACCCAAAGTCAGTGAGCATGCAGACAGGGAAAACGGACTGAACCAACTAGATCACGACGGGGGAGACAAGTGCAATGGAGCTGGACATTAAATGAACCAAAAAACCTGAATGTTACAAAAACCGAAAAAATAAATAAAAGACAATATTCATAAACACAAAACCACCACATAAACATGACCAAAAACCAAAACCATGACAACTACGGTTTAAGGCATCTTGCTCAAGAAAACGGTCAATGGTACCCTCTTGGTTCACAATTCAACCTCAGAGAGTTCTATGTAGATGATGGGGTCATGAGCAGGAAAACCAAAGAAGAGGCTATCCAGGTCATTTGTGAGGCCCGAGAACTGTGTATTATGGGTGGGTTGCGACTTCTCAAGTTCATTTCTAATGACAGAGCTGTTCTGGAAAACTTACCAACCTCTGAATGTGCAGCTAACATCAGGAATCTTGACCTCACCTTCAGCGATGTTCCTGTAGAGAGAGCACTAGGGCTTAAATGGCTCATAGAGCATGATTGCTTCAAGTTCAACACCAACCTGACAGTAGTCCAAAAAGGTTCATACTGTCTGTAGTAACCAATTAGCGTTGACGTTCTTATTTTCAGACAGAAAAGGTTTTGTCCTACCTTGACCCGTTTCGACGGGATACTCCCGGCTTCTTCAGAAGAGTCACTGATGTTACGAGTGACGTGTATTATCAGCTGATGTTAGCGAGGCAGCCACGCCTCCTGCTATCCGGCCGCTCCTCCAAGATGGCACTCCAGGTGTTGGAAAGCGTGTATGCCCCCTCGTCCCGGTTCATGGTCCTGTGGGCCTGCTTCCTGATTTCAATTGCCTCCATGATCCAGTGTTCATGTCGGTTGTTCTGAGTGCGGATGACTTTGGCCTTGTCCCATTCCATAATATGATTTTCCCTCTTGCAATGGTCTGTGATTGCTGATATAAGGTTTACCTGTAGTGCTTGTTCTTTAACTAAGCGTGTCTGTCTTACTGAAAGGGCTTCATGATGAATGAAATAAGAGCGAATGGCTACTGGATCCCTGGGCTCAACCGAGCAGTTGCATCTTATATTTATCAGTGTGTGAACTGCAGGAGGCTCAGAAGGCCCACAGAGGAACAGAGAATGGCTGATCTTCCTCCAGAGCGTGTGGATCCATCACTGCCATTCTTATACTGTGGAAATGACTGTTTTGGGCCATTTTTCACTAAACAAGGACAAAAGGTGTACAACCCCAATTCCAAAATAGTAAGAACAAAGTGTAAATTGTGAATAAAATCAAAGCGCAATGACTTTCAAATCACACCAGCCAGTATTTTATTCACAATGGAACAGAGATGACATAGCAAATGTTGAAACTGAGAAATTTTACAATTTTATTCACAAAATGAGCTCATTTCAAATTTGATGACTGCTACAGGTCTCAAAAAAGTTGGGATAGGGGCTTGTTTACCTTGGTGTACCATCCCCTCTTCTTTTTTTAAACAAAGTGGAGGCGTTTGGGTATTGAGGAGACAAGTTTCTTGAGTTTAGCCCAGGGGTGTCAAACTGACCCTTAAAAGGGCCAAGAGGATGCAGGTTTTCACTCCAACAATGCAGAAGCGCACCTGATACAACTAATCAGTTGTGCAGGCCTAGATCAGTTGATTAAATCAGTGCTTTCAGGTGAGCTTCTGCTTGGTAGGATTGAAGACCTGCAGCCTCTTGGCCCGTTTACGGTTCAGTTTGACACCCCGGGTTTAGCCATAGGCATTTGATCTCACTCTTGTTTAATACAGGCTTCCAGCTGCTGGAGAGTTTTGGATCTCCTTTGATGGACTTTTCTTTTAATTACGCACAAAATGTTCTCAATCGGCGAAAGATCAGGACTGCAGGCAGGCCAGTTCAACACACAGACTCTTCTACTATGAAGCCATGCTGTTGTAATAGCTGCACTCTCAGAAACAGAGGTACAGCAGGAGTCCATTTCTGTTCCCCAAGGTATTATGTACCCTTTAGGGCTAATTATAGGACCTCAATTTTGTGTTCCAGGGTCCTGGGCCTTTGGCCAGGACAGTGTTTCGGGGTTTTAAACAGTTTTTTGCATCAGGATTTCATAGTTCATAGTCATTTCTCATATCACAGTTTTTACAGTTTTTTGTACCAGGTTCTCACATTTCATAGTTCATGTTTATTGTCCATGTTTTTACTTTTCCATGTCTTTTGTTTTTCCAGGTCTGCCCAGCCACTCCACCGCTTGTCTGTGTTCCGCCCCATGTCTTTGTTTTCGCACATTTCAGAGCTCTGGTTGGCTTTGGTATTTCCCTCTTCCTTCTGTGCTATGCTGGATTCAGGGCTGTCTAAGCTTAATTGACAATTCACTGTTTTAAGTTTCTAACATTTACTAATAGTCACAGAGGGTGTAATTCTTAGACAGGCACATTACTAACACTACTAATTTAGGTAGGGAGTTTATTGTCATGATTCCTGCTTTGCTATTTCAAGTCTTGCTGTGCTTTTCTGTTCTAACATTCATGCTTCCTTCCAATCTGCATGCTTCATTGGTACTTAAGCTGGGCACACTCATTTTATTAATGAGCAAGTCATGTCTACCAATCTCTGTCCCTGTCCCATGATCTTGCCTTGCCCATTGTTTCCTCTCCAGGTGTTGCTCCTCGTGTCCTGATTTCTCTCCCTTTATCTGGAAGCGGTGGAAGTTGGCTGGCAGACAGAGTCTCGATTTTCATGTCCTTAAGTTTCTTAGTATTTAGTGCAGTATTTTTGCCTTTCTCATTGCCAAGTCTTGTTATTCTTTTCTGTTCATGGTTTTCTGCCTGGAGGTTCCAGTGGTTTTGTTTTTGTCGTTTCGGATTTTTAGTTATTAGCTCTGTGAAGCTTTTCTTAGTTGAATTTTTGCAACCCTTTGGGCCAAGTTTTTTGTTGGCCCTCGTGCGTGTTTTTCTTTGTTTTAATAAACTCCCAGTTCCCCTGCATCTCGCGTCTGGTGTCTTCTGAACACGTGTCACTCAAGGTACCAGTATGAACCTTTTTAGGGTCTAAAAGGTACTACTATGTTCCAAAACAAATGAAAACCCACTTCTAAGGTACAACAGCAGTACCTTTCAAGGTACTGCCCCAGTGACAAGCCTTGGTTGTCACTGGGGGAGTGCCCTCGAAGGTACCCTCGAAGGCCTACACAAGGCCTTCCTTGGAGTAGATGTCATCTGGAGAGGAGCATATGTTGCTCTAAAACCTTTTATATACCTTTCATCATTCATTGTGCTTCTTTTTTAGCTCGCCGGGACGAATGTCCGGAGAGCTATTGTCGTACCCCCGGCGTCCGCGTCCGTCCGCGTGCAGAAAAACTTTAACCTTGCCCCCCGGCGAGCTCTGTTGTCTTTCTGACAACTCTTGTTAAAACATGCAAGTGTCCCACACCACGTGCAATAATGCATCCCCATACCATCAGAGATGCTGGCTTTTGAACTGAATGCCGATAACAGGAGGGGTGGTCTTTCTCCTCTTTAGCCCGGAGGATACACCACCCATGATTTCCAAGAAGAATGTCAAATTGGGACTCGTCTGGCCACAGGACACTTTGCCACTTTGCTACGGTCCATTTTAAATGAGCCTTGGCCCACAGAACACAGCGGCGCCTCTGGATCATGCTCAACAATGGCTTTCTTTTTCCATGATAGAGTTTTAGGTGGCATCTGTGGATGACACGGCAGACTGTGTTTACAGACAGTGGTTTCTTGAAGTATTCCTGGGCCAATTTAGTAATGACAATGACAGAATCATCCCGGTGAGTGATGCAGTGGTGTCTGAAGGCCAAAAGATCATGGGCATCCAGTAAAGGTCTTCGGTCTTCTGCCTTACGCACAGAGATTTTTCCAGTTTCTCTGAATCTTTTGATGTTATGCAGTGTCGATGATGAGACCTTCAAAGTCTTTGCAATTTGACATTGAGGAACATTGCTTATAGAGTATTCCACATTTTTTTTAACGCAAGACTTCACAGGTTGGAGAGCCTCTGGCCATCTTTACTTCTGAGAGACTCAGCCTCTCTAAGACACCCCTTTAATAGCCAATCATGTTACACATGAGGCCTGTTAACTTAATTTCTTGCTAAATCCTTTTTCAGCTGATTGTCTTATATATTAATAGCTTTTTCATCCCTTTTTTTGCCTGTATCCCAACTTTTTTGAGACCTGTTGCATCCAGAAAATTTGAAATGAGCTAATTTTGTGGGTAAAAACTTAATGTCTCAGTTTCAACATTTGAAATGTTATCTATGTTCAATTGTAAATAACATATTGGCTCATGTGATCTGAAAGTCATTGCATTTTGGTTTTATTCACAATTTACACTTCATCCCAACTATTTCGGAATTGGGGTTGTACAAGAGATATGATGTCCTCCTCACTTGCCTTTGCTCTTGTGCTAGACACATAGAAATGCTTGATGATCTGTCAACAGATGCCTACATGAATGGTTTTCGCTGTTTCATTGCTATATGTGGCACAGTTTGTCAGGTTAAATGTGACCGAGGAAGCAACTTTGTGGGGGCCAAGAATGAAATGAAAGAAGCTCTCAAGGAAGTTGACACAGACTGGTTCGCTGTCTTTCTCACTGAGAAACAGTGTGACTTCGTCATGAATCCACCCTATTCAAGTCATGCAGGCGGTGTGTGGGAATGACAGATAAGGATAGTCAGAAACAACCTCCGCTCCACGCTGTCTCTCTCTTTAGGGAGGCTTGATGATGCTTCGTAAAGGACTTTTTTCTGTGAAGCTATGGCAATGGTGAACAGTCGCCCTCTCAGTCGACAATCTGAATGATCCCAAGAGCCTTGAGCCACTCACTCCCAATCATCTACTTACCATGAAACCTGGCACAGAGCAGTTTTGGAGCCGCTGGCCGAGGGAATATCTGACCACCATCGCTATACGACAGCGCTGGCATGCTCCAAGGAGAAACTTGCAAGCTGGAGACATGGTGATGGAGAAAGATGATGGACAACCTGAGTGGCGCTTGGGTAGAGTGACAGAGACTACTATCAATAAAGATGGACTGGTGAGAAAGGTCAAAATATGCATAGGTGTCAAGAAGCTAGGCAAGAAAGGAGAGCATCTCAACAAGCAGTCAGTGGTTGAGCGCCCTGTACAGAAACTAGTGGTGTTACTAGAAGCTACTTGAACTCGTTATGTGTGTTATGTTGCTGTGTTCTTGAAATGTTGCAAAGGTCTGTGGCATGATTGATGGTTACTGTTCTATTTTGTGATGGTGATATAATTGTAAAATTATTAGTGTTTTAAGTATGTTATTCAGGAAACACTCATAATTTGGTGGGAGTGTAAATGAACCGGAAAGGGGAAGGTTTCAAATCAAGTGAATTAAATGTGTAATGTTTGTTTTGAGGGTTTATGAATTTGTATTTTCTTCCGGTGGGGTCATGGGCTTTTATTTGGAAGGTTGGAGTTACCCTTGACTCCTTATTTTTCCGGATGCTAGAGGCTACACACCTGTTGGCATTAATTACCAAACTTTTCCTGTGGTTTGTTTTTTTTTTTTTTTTTTTTTTAGCTCAGCTCCCTTTGTTTCAAGCCACGTGTAAGCGTTTTGCTGATATGGAAACAAGGTATGTGAAATCTCATTGTAGTATTGTTTATAGTATG
The DNA here is from genome assembly GCA_029721435.1 of Gymnothorax reevesii. Classification (NCBI taxonomy): domain Eukaryota; kingdom Metazoa; phylum Chordata; class Actinopteri; order Anguilliformes; family Muraenidae; genus Gymnothorax; species Gymnothorax reevesii. Next base: position 57,431,654 of record CM056582.1, read on the forward strand.
ATCAAATGAAAATGCACAGTATTGCGATCTGCATTTGGTGTTTGACTGTGACAAGGTGTTCTGTTTAAATTGTATGTCAACATACCGTCATATGTTTCGTTAATGTGCCAACATAATTTTACATAGTTATACGGTTTATATTTGTGGTATGGAAATGTGTTGAGGTTTGTTTTGTTGTTCAATTTAGCTTGTACGGTGTGCTCATGGAAAGGTAAAACGGAACGGAGGCAAATAAAGAATTCATGAGCTATCAGTTCGAGAGTGGCCATTGATTCAGCTGAAGATGCTACATCTATGTCACAGAAAGAAAGCTCTGATTCGCACAATAATCTTGCCAAGAAAAGAGCCTTGCAGGCGTACATATCACAATACCCTTAGGGACAGTATGCTATAGATGTGAAGACGGAGGCAAGAGCCTTCCAAAACCAGAGCCAATCTCCCGCTGCCACCATCATTGCTGCCCCCTCCACTCAGCCCTCCACCTCAGGCACCTCAGCTCAGTCTTTATCCTCCTCACAAGGTGGCACCCAAAAACCCGCCCCACAACTACCCTCTGTGCCTCTATCTTCCTTGCGTGCGCTGTTACTAGGAAAAGGCAGATCTGCAGAAACCATAGAAAAGTCTGTTAAGAGGCTGTTTGCACCACAGAAGTTTCAGCCATGTAAGAATGCAAATACCAAATAGATTTTGTTTAACACAGAGATGAAGATGTTTTCATTCTAAAAATTTGCAAATTTTTGAGGTTATTCTTTTTCAGCTATTCTTGCTCTGTCCCCTGGTGCATCCTCCACAGCACTTTCGTCTGACTCAGTAGCAAGTGAGCCCACCGACAATGAGCTTGTGTTGGCTGCACAAGAGATTGAGTTATACGTGGCACGTATGTACGTATTTATCTGAAAAATCTGACTTGCACACTTTTTCTCTCACTTTTTTTTCTCTCTTACTTTGTCCCCTTCTGTTTATTAAATTTCAGTAACTAAAACTTTATCACAATTTAATACAATCACTGCATACATAAACAGAATATACAGTGGCGCTTGAAAGTTTGTGAACCCTTTAAAATTTTCTATATTTCTGCATAAATATGACCTAAAACATCATCAGATTTTCACACAAGTCCTAAAAGTAGATAATGAGAACCCAGTTAAACAAATGAGACAAAAATATTATACTTGGTCATTTATTTATTGAGGAAAATGATCCAATATAACATATCTGTGAGTGGCAAAAGTATGTGAACCTTTGCTTTCAGTATCTGGTGCGACCCCCTTGTGCAGCAATAACTGATTCTAAATATTTCCGGTAACTGTTGATCAGTCCTTTACATCAGCTTGGAGGAATTTTAGCCCATTCCTCAGTAAAGAACAGTTTCAACTCTGGGATGTTAGGGGGTTTCCTCACATGAAGTGCTCGCTTCAGGTCCTTCCACAACATTTCAATTCGATTAAGGTCAGGACTTTGACTTTGCCATTCCTAAACATTAACTTTATTCTTCTTTAACCATTCTTTGGTAGAACGGCTTGTGTGCTTAGGGTCGCTGTCTTGTTCCATGACCCACCTTCTCTTGAGATTCAGTTCATGGACAGATGTCCTGACATTTTCCTTTAGAAATCGCAGGTATAATTCAGATTTCATTGTTCCATCAATGATGGCAAGCTGTCCTGGCTGAGATGCAGCAAAACAGGCCCAAACCATGATGAAACACCACCATGTTTCACAGATGGGATAATGTTCTTATGCTGGGATGCAGTGTTTTCCTTTCTCCAAACATAACACTTTTCATTTTAACCAAAAAGTTCAATTTTGGTCTCACCTGTCCACAAAACATTTTTCTGATAGCCCTCTGGTTTGTTCATGTGATCTTTAGCAAACTGCAGACGAGCAGCAATGTTCATTTTGGAGAGCAGTGGCTTTCTCCTTGCAACCCTGCCATGCACACCATTGTTGTTCAGTGTTCTGCTGATGGTGGACTCATGAACATCAACATAAGCCAGTGTGAGAGAGGCTTTCAGTTGCTTAGAAGTTACCCTGGGGTCCTTTGTGACCTCGCCGACTATTACACGCCTTGCTCTTGGAGTGATCTTTGTTGGTCGACCACTCCTGGGGAGGGTAACGATGGTCTTGAATTTCCTCCATTTGCTCACAATCTGTCTGACTGTGGACTGGTGGAGTATAAACTCTTTTGAGATGGGTTTGTAACCTTTTCTAGCCTGATGACGATCAGCAACGCTTTTTCTGAGGTCCTCAGAAATCACCTTCGTTCGTGCCATGATACACTTCCACAAACGTGTTGTGAAGATCAGACTTTGATAAATCCCTGATCTTTAAATAAAACAGGGTGCCCACTCACACCTGATTGTCATCCCATTGATTGAAAACACCTGACTCAAATTTCACCTTCAAATTAATCACTAATCCTAGAGGTTCACATACTTTTGCCCCTCACAGATATGTAATATTGGATCATTTTCCTCAATAAATAAATGACCAAGTATAATATTTTTGTCTCATTTGTTTAACTAGGTTTTCTTTATCTACTTCAGGACTTGTTTTGAAATCTGATGATGTTTTAGGTCATATTTATGCAGAAATATAGAAAATTTTAAAGGGTTCACAAACTTTCAAGCGCCACTGTATATTTTCTTTTCCATCATTTTTGACAATTATGTCTTTTGCAAACAAGCAGCCTTCATATTCTTCTATCGAAGATATCTGTCTCTTTTCCAAATCGTACAGAATTATAACCGAGTCAGCATCTTACTTGTTTATTCATGTCTTTCTAAAAAGTTTGTAGTAGTCCTGGGTCTGACTAAAGAATTATATTTGAGATGGGCATATTTTATATTGTGACATTTAAAGGGTCCTGAGTGATGTTTAATCTGATAAACAAATGTTCTGTAATAGTGCACATAATTCAGATATTTTCATTTATTCTTTCTTTCTCTTATATCTGTTTAACAGAGAGCTGAATTTACCTGCCTGCTGAATGCATCCTGCCCTGCCAGATGTTGACCAGCGCTGGATTGCCAAGGCCCTCTTATGGTGGTCACACCTGAAACAACCGGAGCTAGACCAAGCCAAGGTTGACCAAATGTGGTGGTATCCACCTCGGCCATCGCTGACCTCCGGTGCCCTGCCAGCGTTGCAACAGTTCTTTGGCCATCCCCTGTTCCTTTGGATGCCCAGGAAGCTTTGGCATGTGCGGCTGTTCTGTCCACATACAGACTGTCGCAAGTCGGAGCTTACCTCTGCAGGACTCCACCAGAGGGTCAAGCACGTGGTTGGTGTCAGCAGCTCTTATTTTTTGGCATCTGAATATCTTGCCTTTAAGAGCTGCAAAAGGAAGGTGATTGCCTGGAGACAAACCATCATCTCCCAGTTAGAAATTGGCCACAGCATCCAATTCCCGTGTCTGCTGACGCAGAACCTCGGGTGCGACATGCAGGTTGTGCGCCTGATGTGTCAGCAAGGCTTAGGAAACCGCAGCAGCCACCTTCAAAAGCAGCTTGAGGAACAGCATGCAGAGAGCTGGCTTGAGAGGCAAATTCAGTTCTTCACATAATACAGAGCTGTTGCACGTGCTGTCTCCTCTGGGCTGATTTCACCAGTGTCACTGGAGAACTTGCCAGCTATGCCTGCAGCGCCAAAACATTGCTGGGTGATGCAGATATACACCCAGGATGTCCTCAGCAGGCTGGATGAAGTGAAGGCTTCCATCACCTCACTCTTTGGGCAGGTACTCAAGATGGACTCTACCAACAAAATTGTGAGGAAGCTGGCAGGTCAGGCCCGGTCTACTGCTGCATGGGCCACAAACATTGGCAATGAGCACGGGCATGTCATCATGTCTGTGCTCACAGCAAGCGAAGGCTGGGGCCTGATGAAGATGGCAGAGGATCTTATTACGCGCTACAAGGATGCTGGGGTGCCACCCCCAGATATCCTACAAATGTGAACCGTGAGTGCTGTGGGAACTTTCACCTTCACAAGATCTTTGGGGCATGGCCAGGAAGGCAGATCAAGTTTGACGTTTGACACTTCATGAGGAGGTTTGCCTCTGGATGTACAACAGATTCACATGCTCTTTACACCAGCTTCATGGCTCAGCTCTCCCAGTGCGTCTTTGTGTGGGATGAGAGTGACCTCCAGCAGCTTAGGGTGGCCAAGAGCTGGAAGCAAGCCACATGCGCCCCACTGAAGCAGATGTGACAGACCACATCACCAAGGCGGAGATGCAGCTTCACTGCAGGAGGACTGACCGAGAAAGCCGGGAGATGGAAGTCATGCTCAAGGAACTGATCGAGGCATATGGTGGAGAGAGGGGCCGCAACACTCGGTGTTCCTCTGATTAACTCTGCAAGGATTGCTGAAATTTGGAAGTCACAATGCCATCACATTCCGTGCCTCCAGGACCCTCCTGGTTTCCAGCTCTATACACAGACCGGGACACTGAAAAAAGGTGGTCATGTACTACCAATGTATCACTGCGCCAGGGGGTCAACTTCCCTGGAAAATTTTCATTTGCATATGAACAGATTCATACCATGTAATGACCGCAGCAACAGCACAGTTGTTATATGAATAGTTATTACATTTTTGTGTCGCCTGCAAAGCATAGCAGCACATAGGGATCACTTTGTCCGGTGTCTGTCGGTCCGTCTGTCTGTCTGTCCGGTAGTCAAACTTTCAGTTGGTAGTCACACTCCAAACTAAAGCTTCACAGGCAACACGTGTTCACCTGAACACTCTAGTTACATAATTGCATGCAAAGAATCAAAATGCAAATATTAAATATTTCTCTGGAACTCTGGCCAGTGACACCTTTTTTCAGGCATACCTGGTTGACGGACTGGCCCGATGGAATGAGGACAGGACCTTGACGGCTGTGGGGAGAGAAGGGCCACATTCGTATAGTGGCCTTCTAAGGCATGCTGTCAACCAGCTGTCATAGGAGGTGCTCGGGAGAAAACTGGTGGAGTACACAGCCCCACGGAAATACACCGGTGCGCATGTAGTGAATTAATATATGTAATAGATTTTAGCTGGGTACACAATCTTGTCAGTTATTTTTAACTTTTTGTTGTTGTTGTTATTTCAGGAGAGCTCACAGGTGTGGAATACCTGTCCAGCCAAAATAATGCAGTCATGGAGGACTACAAGTCAGCTATTGTAGCCCTGGAGACAGAGGATGTCTCTGTTGCAGAGGAGATTTGTTTGGAGCTCCTGAACTTTGAAGATCCAACTGTGCCAACCTTGGACACAATAGGGCCCCCACATGAGTGTAATCAATCAGTCTCTGTTCCATCATCTAGACCTCCGGCTGCTGGAGCAACTCCACTTGCGCCAACAGCACTGCCTACGACCGTGTCAGCACCACCAACTGCTCCATCTCCATCTTTCCCTGCCGCCACAATGCAGATTGGTAAGTTTTTATATTTTTGTTAAAGTTAGCACTAATTTTGGTTTGTTTAGAACACATTTCTGGTTGGTGACTGTCTCAGTACAGAGTAAACTGTACTATTAATTTCTATTTTCTGACCAGCTCTTCATCTGGTGTCCTTTCTATTCTTTTCCTTTCTGTCGGACTTGGTATTTGCCTTTAAGTTCCCGACTGCTGTGGCAGATCTTACGGATCTGACTCCAGCCTTCGTCCTCAGCTCCGAGCCTCCTCTCCAGCACTCCCCCAATCCAGGGAGGAGGCACTGCTCTGCGCTCATGAAGGTCAGGGGTCAAAACGTGTCCTAATAAGGCTGTAAAGATTGTAACCTACTCTATATAATGAATGCATACAGCTAAAGTATTGTGCTGTGGTTAAATGAAAAAAAAATATTAAAGTGCCAATAAATACCTTGCATGTCTTCAATGATATCTCAATTGTGACAACATATAAAAATGGTATCAGTAGGTTGGGAAATCATTCATCTTCACGTCGATATGTTATACAAATTTTTACGACATCGAAAAATATGGATTTTGATGTTAAAAACTCACTCAACCCTCAAACTGTCGCGCGAGCGAAAATGTGATGTCATTAGAGCAAGTTCCCTTTCTTGTGTACCACACGACGTGTGACGTAGCACACACAACAGCAATGGCGAAAAGAATAAAGTTGACAGCCTCGGAGAGAGAGAACGCCGGAAAATTGCCCTTGATGCCAAAAGAAGACGATCCCTAGTATATATTGGGAGTGCTATTGATCGGTGGAAGAGTCTGAGAGCACGACTGGGCATTGACAATAATGAGTTGGCCCTAACTTTGATGGATTAGTAAGTTGAAATACTGTGTTGGTTTTTCTTAGCAACATTTCTCGCGCTACTCGAGTTCATAAAAGTATACAACGTAAATGGTAGTGTGCCCCGAATGGGGGAATTATGTTTTGCTTATTGTGTTTGCCTCCACATTCTCCAAAAACGTTCCTGTCTGTCTTCTTTTTCGTCCGCGCGATGCCGTCTTTGTTTACAGCGCGCGATTTCGACCCACACTGCTTTGCGCAGTACATAATCTAGCCGATCTATTTTTAGATCAGGAAACCCTTTTTTGAAAAATTGCATCTCCTAAGGTTATTTTTGGTCAAATATTTTTTATAATTTTTTTTGGGCCATATTACAGATAGCTTGACTTTTTTAATTTTTTTTTAAAAACACGCAAGGTATTTACTGGCACTTTAATCTTGTATTTCTTCACTTATTTAAAGGAGACAACAGTTTCCATTACTTTTGAAAGCATTCTCATTCATCAAAGGACAATTTTGCAGATGAAGTTTCATTTTCCTTTTACAGATAGCACATCCTACCATTTTATCAGCCATGATAATGTATAAACATTATTTGCATAAATATGGTAGTCTTATTTGAAAATAGAAAAAAAAGTCAAGAATACATGTTTTACACATTCTCTCTCCCTTTATTCAAATATAGTTCCACAGCAAGACAGTCACATCTCAGCAGATGAATATGCTGAACAGCCTTTGCTGCCATCAGGCTCTGCCTGTCAAGATGTAGGTTGACATTTTTTATCTAGTTTAGACTTTCTTCTAGCTGCATCTGTAATAATGTCAAATGAACATAATATTTGAAAATTTAAAATAAATTTTTTTATTTTTATCACTGTATTTCATGCAGGACTGTGTTGGTCCTGATAATATTGAGGGATTTCGAGTAGTTCAGAATTTGGCAGACTGTCTTTTCAAATTGAAAGACCACAATCTTGCCCTGTCAAGGGAGAAGGTGGCCCAAATCATCACTTTGTGGGAGTGTTTGTCCCAATATGACAAGGCATGCACAATATACCCTCCACGCCACCAGGATACAATCTCAAAAGGGAGATTCAGAGCCACAAAAACAACTGTTGCACCTGGTGTGGAGAGCACAAAACGGTATGCATGTTTGTTGAGTAAGCATGGCGATGGTGCATGCTACTATATAATCATTTTTTGTACAAACACTAATGCTGATCAGTATGGTTGCAATTACAGATGCTTTGCTGGAGGCAGGAGTCTAGCGCAGTGGCCTGACTGCAATTGTGTCTGTGAGTCACTCTTTGTGAAACTTTGTGAGGAGTACAGTGGCCTCAGGTGCATAAATGGAGTCAGGCACGAGCGCTGGAGCCTCATCACTAGGGCTTATCTGCACATCCGGCAGGTAATTTTTAACAACGCTGTGGTAATGGAGAAGACCACTGTCCAGCTCCTGGTGATGAATAGTGCAACCATCGCTTGTTGGTGAGTTAAGAAACACTTAATCAATAGTGATAATAAGTTCGTATCTATGCTTTTTTATGTGTTTGTATATTGCAGTGAAGAGTTCAAAAAATAAGAATTGAATTTTTTTCAGGTACTGCAAACGGGAAAGAAAACAGGAGAGGAGTATGTTGGAGCAGGGCATATCTACTCCAAATGCCACCATCGTGAGCCCAGAGAACTTGCCTCCTGCAGTTAAGAGGAAAGGCAAGCCCTGTATGCCTAGCAGCAGTGTGGCAAATCCCCATGTCTTTATTTTGCCTCCAAATACTGCAGGGATGGCCAAGCTTAAAGGGATAGTTCGGGATTTTTCACACGAATCTGTATGGCATCACCGTCTTTAGTCTCGTGCACACACACTGACTTTCCCCCGACAGTGTCCTGTGAGCCGAGTTCTGTCCAGTTTTGGTCAAAGCGAAAGTAGTTCCGGCAGGTTTCCTGGGGTCTGCAAAGTAAAACGTTTTTCTTCTCAAAACAGTGTGTGTTCGAACGAGTGTTTTATTTGCATAACAAAATTCTGGTAATCCAAAAATTCACATCTTGTCATTGCTTGGGGCTACTTTCTCTCAATAGCGATCACTGCGCGCTGTCACTGCTAACAGCTGTGCGCACTAGCCAAATACTTTCATCAGTTGTTCGACAGTGTTTACCGACTACAGACCTACGACGCTAACGAGCTAGTTCGAGAGCTAGAGTGAGAAGTTCATCAGCTTCTCCAGAAAATACTTTCCACAAATAATAACAATGACAAATATGTTTATGTACAATTATTCCACTAAGAAACATTCTCTGTTATATAATACCCAGGCAGAAAGCGTAAGCTTCGACTTTTCATGTCCTTTTTTGACTGATTTCCAAATGACACGGTCACTGACCATCCTCGTCATTTGGAAACTTCCTTACAGCTTACATATTCCAGCCAGAGTAGGATGTCTCCTTACGGTCGAGGACGACAGACTCGAGAGAAACTACTACTTCTTAGCGAACTGACCCAGGGATAATTGGAGCACTCGGAGTAACTTTCCAAAGGATTGCATTATTATTTCGGGAAGACGCTGGTGCGTCGACACCAAAATAAATATGTATGCTGGGTGCTGCGATCATCCCTTGCTCTAGTAGCTGTGTGAAGTAATCAACTTCTTTCAGATGATAAAAGTAATACTCAGGTAACACTAATCACAATTTTACCCATCATTTACACATTATTTACAAGTCATTCAAAACTTCAAATAAACTTTGATAAGAAGTGACAATCAAAGGGTCATATTTACATAAATAAAATAAGCAAAAAGCGCCCATTCACAAACAATTTTGTTTCCAGTTGCCGATATGGTAAATCAGGGTCCAGAAAAAGATCATAAAAGAAGCAGGAAGAAAAGCCAGCAGGGCAATGAATATTGTGAGAGACAACCACAAAGCAGATTGGAAGTTTCATTCTGGGTGATTCAAGTAATACAATTAGCTTGAAATGTAAAATCACAAGGTACTTGGCTCAAAGTTGCTCATGTGGTACATCAGGGTCCGTAGCCAGATTAGCAATGATACAGGCAGAAAGACAAGAGGCGCAATAAATAATGCATGAGACTATTTAATACAAGATATACAGTTTGATTCTGGCTGTCTTGTCATGTTTCGCCGATCTTGGACATATCAAAAGTCAACAACACAAAACATGGCAAAAGCCAAAACCTCCCACCTGATCACATAAGTCGGCATGAATGCAACAATGAGCCATTCATTTTTTTTTCTGAGAAATGCTCAACCCAGGAGTTGAAATGAGCATTTTTCCAGCATTGATTTTGAGGCAAACGAACCAACATCTTGATGGATAAATGCACTCACTACCAGGTAACATCAGTCACAAATTTGTTGAGGTAATACTCAAAATGTGAAAATAATATTAGATCTAAACATCCAGTGAACCATTAATTTCATAGTCCTAGAATTACCAATTGAAACTCAGACTTCGATGAAAATAAAAGACATTCAATTAAGACCACGTTTTCTCCCACTTTCATCGGTGGCCATACTGGTTCCAGAAATAGCTCACAAGTTGTGGGAGCAAATGGACCAGTGAAGCAGCAGATAATGCTTCTAACTATGGATCAGAAGATGCTAAGTTCGACTCCTGGCTGGCTAGTTAGTTTTCATACATCACCAGTGAATCAACAATTAAGTGAAAGAGAAAACCTCATTTGTTGAAATGACTCAGCATGAATGGAACAATGAGTCATTCAAAGAGTTCAATGAAGCTCTCTGCCCAAGATGTGAAAGAAGTGTTCCTTGCAGAATGCAATTTCTCTGTGAAGTAATCAACTTCTGTCAGCTGATGAAGGTAATATTCAGGTAACACTAATCACATATTACCTATCATTTACACATTATTTACAAGTCATTCAAATCTGCAAATAAAGTTTAATATGCTACCTAGCTAAGAATTTCTGAGAGAGGTAATCTCTGTTGGCAACTGCGAGAAGCAGCATGGAACGGCAGTGTAGCTAAAATGGAATGCACAGAGGATAATTTTAAACAGTGTTATGTAATTATGTATACTGCGATAGTGGAGCCACTACATTTAGAGGAAATGAACGGGAGCTTACTGAGGGTAAAAGGCCTCTGAGGCGAAGAGAGCGTCATGATTTGTTTCTTTTAATGAAACTTTATTTATGTCAAACAGGCGTCAATAGCGATTCTGCGAGTGACTGGTCGAGGGGGATGACGTCAGAGCTACCAGGACTTCGCGCATGCACCGCAGGGCTGAGTAGAGACCCCCTGAAGGCATAGTTGACCCCAAGTGCTTTTTGTCAGTAACGATAGCCTAGTGGATTAGAGCAAGAGTCTTGTGCGCAGAGATTTCGAGTTCAAATCCCGGGAGGGGTGTGCTCCTTGTGCGCAGCGGAGTGTATTTGTGTACCTGCTAGCTCCGTGATTGGCTACCGACGCTGTAAAGAAAGAAGAAAAAGAAGATTGTTGGTATTCCTGCAACAGTTCTCTCCCTACAGGTTTCACATGTACTTTCTTGCTGTGCAAATAAATTTGGCATATGCATACATTTTCTGAGAGCATCTTCTCAATTCAGATTTTACATTACATCTATTTAGCACACGTTTTTATCCAAAGCGACTAAGTGACTACAAGTAAGTGCATACTGTAAGGTCACTAACACCGTAGCCCAACAGACTAGACAAGGTACAATTCACATCAAGCATCAGTCACCTGAAGTCATGAATATGTAGGGCAAAGGCTTTACAGAAGTCAGTAACACACAGGAAAAAGAAACAAAGCAAATGGAGACAAACAGTAAAGGTGTTTTTTTTTTTTTTTTAAGTAATTAAAAGCAGGGGAGGGCGGAGGGCGGCGATCAGGTCAGAAACTGTCTATAAAAGTGAGTCTTAAGGTTACGGCTGAGGTGCAGCAAGGATGGAGCAGTTCTGGGAAGGTGGGAAGGTCATTCCACCACTGTGGAGCAAGATGGGAGAAGTGGAGTGATCTGGTAGAACGACCAGCTTTCCAACCCATGGTAGGGGGCCAAAGTCGTCCTGCTGTTGCAGAATGAAGCGGCCGGGCAGTTGTATATGGGCTGATCATCTCGTGCAGATAGGAAGGGGCTGTCTTGTTTGCGGCAGCACAGGCCAGAGTTAAAACTTTGAACTCTGGCCGCAACTGGCAGCCAGTGCAGGTTTCGATGCTGTCATCAGCGCATTGATTTGCGGTAGGAGTCAATGGTTTTTAAAAAGGCCATGACACAACACACAAAAAGATATTACTCCAAACACAAAAGAAGCACAGTACAAAAGCGTGGCATTTTGTTCCTCAATTATTTAGCACAAAAAGAAAAAAACATTCCAGTCTACACAACAAGCCAAAAATTCACGCATATAATGAACCAAGAGAAGAAATATTACAAGTAGCACAATTAAAAACATGTCATCACATCATTCAATCATCATTCATAGAAATTTGCGGGTGCTCCAATAGCGGAAGGCAAACATCTAATGTAGCGAAAGTTCTTTTATCTGTGTTCACAGAGAGTGAGCTCAGTTCAGTGGAGTTGAGTCCACATTTCACGCGGAAATCTCCCGTGCAAGGGCACAGCACAGTATGTGTACTTCCTTTCGTACGCCAGTCTTGCGGGAACGTACACATTGTTCGGGTGCCGTACGGCTCGACCGTCCCATTTCCTCTCGCAGCCTGTGAGAAGACACCCAAAAACAAGTCAAACTTATTGACAAAGTAGAGGGACGGACAAATCTAGTATGATGGCTCAGTCTTGTTCCTCCTTTCAATCATACTTTCACAATCAAATTTGCTTTTTTCTTCATTAAAAAGCATGCCACCTTCATCACCTTATTCCTCAAAATAAATCAATTTCTCAGTCAGCCTTCAATTTCATTTTTTCAGCCAGACCCAGTTCTAGTGATTTCAACAATCTCCTCAGCAGCATTCTTTGCATGATGCTGGCCAGTATTTAACCCTCTTGATTGAACAACCAATGCATGAATGCAAAGAGGAAAATGGACTCACCACCTCACTGCGGGCCAATTCCTTGGCATCTCAGCTGTGAATCCACAGAAGCCGACCAAGGAAGATGAAGGGTGCCGCTGCGGAAGCAAATGCCACCGCAATGCCGCAGTCGGGTGGTCACTGACCCCCCAAACCTCACACTAGGCAGGAAACAAAACATTTCCACAAAAGAGCTGAACGAAAAATCAAGTTTAAGACTCGCAATTCATTATACATTATTTCAGGGCCGGTTGTAGACTGCTCTGATGGGGGGGCGCGATCAGAGATTTGGGGTGGGCAACTTTCAGTCCGTATCACACTATGCCATAGTACAATCTGCAGACCTTTTTTTTTTTTTTTTTTTGGTATTTAAAATGTCTGATGACTAGAGGTGAAATATAGGTGGCATACATAAATTGAATATGAAAAAATATTAACTAGGCTAAGGTTATCACATGAAATTGCTAGTTTGTGTCCGTTTGAACAATAGGAAAACATCATGAAATGCCATCGCTTTCAAATGCACAAAGCAACCACTGAGGGCAAGAGCCATCTTTTTATTAAACAAACGCTGCTATGCAACTCATCCATATCTAGGTTCTTGGTCAGGGATTTCTTTATGAGCAAAAATGACCAAATTCATTGATCAGTCGGAAGTGGGATGCTGCACCAAGGCAGTAGAAGCAAAGGAGTCTGTGTTTCACCAAAATCTGTGACCCGTCGAAGAGCTGACAGCAGATACATTTGGCCATCCTGGGCTACATTAGGTAACCACGAAAAGGTGCACAATGATCATTCAGTTGAATAAAGTATGACTTCATCTACCGAGATAACACTAGCAGAACTACCTATCCTACGAAAAAGAACGAAAACAACCAAGTGACTGCTTTACGTAGGATGCTAGTGCTTGCAAGCTAGCATTTGCTAACGATAGGTAGCAATCAATTGAGCAGAAGCAGAGTTCAAAATGCAGAACAACAACGAAACAAACAATTAGCAGGGACTCCAGATGAGCAAAATACATAGATGCAACTGTTATTAGTCAATTTCAAATGACATTTGTAATGTGAATATAGGCCACTAGATGGCAGTATTTACCTTTTTTTTGTTAAGCTCAGACTGGAGTCATGTCTGGGGCAAGTCTCAGAAAGTTAAAAAAAAGAGGTCTAAATGTGGGTGGGGTCTGCAAAAGAGTATATAAGGAAAAGAATTGAGACAGTAAAGTAGTAGGAGAAATTGCAAGAAGAAGGATACGAGTGACCAGACATTTCATTTCTGTTCTAGACCTGTTAAGTTTCTTTTGTGGATTTTTTTCACCCAGGACATCACCAAGCCGCCCCACAAAAAGGACTGTAAATATTTCTTTTTGTTTTTGTTATAATTCAATCTTGGTCTTTAGGTTAGTTAGTTGTTATTGTCTTTGTTTAATTAAATGTGTTTGAGTTTTAAAACTGTATCTGTCATCTGTTGCTGTTGCTGTTGCGTTGTAAATCTAATAACAAATTGGAGCCATAACAAATTGGGGGCTCGTCCGGGATAGACCATTTTGTGAGTAATTTATTGAAAATCTAACATTTCAAATTGTAAAATTGATTTTTTTTAATTGAATACATATATATTGACAACAGCAATGGATGATTTCTTGGCATCACCAACCGTAGGGGTTTTGAAGTCTTTTCAAAAGACAGAACTGCTAGAAATTTGCAGACATTTAGAGCTGACAGAGGTGAAACCAGCCATGCGAAAAGCAAGACTGGCTCGAGAGATAGTTGAATATTACATTGATGAAAATGTGTTTGCACCCGGAGATCTGGAACAGTTTCCAGTGGAAAATCCAAATATAGAAATGGAACTTAAATTAAAAATGCTAGAGATTGAAAGGGAGGAAAGAGGAAAAGAAAGGGAGGAAAGAGAAAAAGAAAGGGAGGAAAAAGAAAAGCAAACAGAATTTGAAAGGGAAGAAAAAGAAAAACAAAGACAGTTTGAGTTAGAAAAATTAGCAAGAGAAGAGAAAATAGAAAGGGAGGAAAAAGAAAAACAAAGAGAATTTGATTTAGAAAAATTTGCAAGACAGAGAGATTTTGAATTAGAGAAATTCGATAGAGAAGATAGACTCCAAATGGAGCAACTAAAAATTAAAATTGAAACTAAAAATAAATTTTGTGCCAGTCAGGAGGTAAAACTGGTGCCTCCATTTTCGGAAAAGGATGTTGACAACTATTTCCAGTGTTTTGAAAAGGTAGCAAAGAGTTGCCAGTGGCCAAAGGAACACTGGCCTCTGATGTTGCAAACTGTCCTCAAGGGTAAAGCTCAACAAGCCTATTCGGCTTTGTCTGCAGATGATTCCTCTGATTATGAGGTTGTCAAAAAGGTTATTTTGAGAGCTTATGAGTTGGTTCCAGATGTTTACCGACAGAAATTCAGAGGTCTGAAGAAATCTGAAAATCAGACTTATGTTGAATTTCCTAATGAAAAGCAGGTTTGCTTTGAGCGCTGGTGTACTTCTATGGAGGTCAAGGATGATTTCAACTCACTAAAAGAGATGGTGTTAGTTGAAGAATTCAAGAACTATGTTAAAGATGATGTTAAGACCTACCTTAATGAGAAGCAAGCACTGAATTTGCAATCAGCTGCCAAATTTGCAGATGAATATGTTCTCACACATAAGTCCAAATTTCAGTCTAGCAGTAATAATAGATGGTCCCAATTTCAGAAAAAGGGTTATGGTGATACCCAAGATTCCTCACCCAAAGACAAAGACAAATCTGGTGATGGTGCTCAGAAATCCAGTAACAGGTCTGATCAAAGTGTGAAAGCTGACAGTGACAAAAGTGGTCTAGTTTGCAGTTATTGCAAGAAATCTGGTCATGTTACAACTAACTGTTGGTTCCTTAAAGCTAAGAAAGAAAAAGAAAAGGATACCAAACCAAATGCCTTTGTGAAAACAAGGATAGAAACCCCTGTAGTAGATAACCAATCTGCTAAATTGCCTGCTTCTTGTGGGGCTAAAAAGCCTGATATAGCTGACTTCGTGAGGGAGGAATTTCTTCCATTTGTGTCAGAGGGATTTGTGGCTCTGAATGAGCATACTACTCCTGTCCCCATATATATCCTAAGGGATACCGGAGCTTCTCAGTCACTTTTGTTGATGGACTCCTTGGAGTTACGTGATGAGACCGCTTCAGGGGATTTCATACTTGTACAAGGTATTGAAGGGAGGACTGTATCTGTACCCCTGCGCTCTATATTCTTGAAGTCAGATTTAGTTACAGGACAGGTAAAGGTGGGACTTATGTCAAGTCTACCTATAGAGGGTGTTTCTCTGTTGCTAGGCAATGACCTGGCTGGGGGCAAAGTAGTTCCCCCTGTACATCTTACTTCACAGCCGAGCACTGATGATGGGGATGAGGACCCATCTCTGTATCCTTCTTGCGCAGTGACTCGTGCTATGGCCAAGAAGGCTAAAGAAGAAGATGATGTGGTGCCGTCCAGTACATTGAATAGTCAGGACTCAGGTGGTTCGCCTCATGACTCTGATTGGCCTACTATGGTTTCTCCGTTTGAGGACTTATCAGATACTTTTATCAGTTCTCTATTCAGCCAGCCGGATGGGTCTGGTGATTCTGATGTGTCTGGAGACTTGTCTCTGTCCAGAAAGCGGTTGATTGAGGAGCAAACTAATGATCCTGAAATTTGTGTACTAAAGAGGAGAGCCCTTCCTGATAAAGAAATAGACGCAGTTCCAGTTGGGTATTATCTCAAGGATGGTGTGTTGATGCGGAAGTGGCGCCCTCCTGATATCCCTGCCAATGCAGATTGGGCAGTGATCAGGCAAATTGTTGTTCCGAAGGTCTATAGGAATGAGATCTTAACAATGGCTCATAGTTTACCTTTAGGAGGTCATCTTGGTGTTAACAAGACTGTTGATAAGATCATGAAACACTTCTTTTGGCCTGGGCTTCGGAAAGACGTTTCCAACTTTTGCAAAACCTGTCACACTTGTCAGGTAGTTGTAAAACACCAGTTAGACCCACCTGTAGCTCCATTGCAGCCTATCCCAGCATTTGGGGAGCCGTTCTCTAAGGTCATTGTTGACTGTGTTGGTCCATTACCTGAGACTAGATCTGGAAATCAGTACTTGTTGACAATCATGTGTGCATCTACCAGATTTCCTGAAGCCATACCTCTACGTAACATCAAGGCAACTGCAATCTCAAAGGCTTTGATAAAGTTCTTCACGTTGTTTGGCCTTCCCAGGGAAATTCAGTCAGACCAAGGTAGCAATTTCACTTCAGGATTGTTTCAGCATGTGGTGTATGAACTAGGTGCAAAGCAGATTCTTTCTAGTGCCTATCATCCAGAAAGTCAGGGTGCGTTAGAGCGGTTTCATTCCACTCTCAAGACAATGATGAGGACTTATTGTTATGACCATGAGAAAGACTGGGATGAAGGTGTTCATTTGC
This sequence comes from Gymnothorax reevesii, assembly GCA_029721435.1. Lineage (NCBI taxonomy): Eukaryota > Metazoa > Chordata > Actinopteri > Anguilliformes > Muraenidae > Gymnothorax > Gymnothorax reevesii. The sequence continues at coordinate 57,448,358 of CM056582.1, forward strand.
TGTTGTTTGCAGCTAGAGAAGCAGTGCAGGAGTCTACTGAATTCAGTCCATTTGAGCTAGTGTTTGGTCATGAAGTGAGAGGACCTTTGCTATTATTGAGTGAACAATGGCAAGAGAAAGAGCCGCATATCAGTCTGTTAGACTATGTTAGCAAGTTCAAGGAAAGATTGCGTGCAGCTTGTGACCTTGCCAAAGAGAACTTGAAATCAAGTCAGGGAAAAATGAAAACTTGGTATGATCATAAGGCTAGAAGCCGTGAGTTTAAACCAGGAGAAAAGGTCCTTGTGTTGTTTCCCTTGCAGTCCAATCCATTGCAGGCTTGATTTCATGGTCCTTATGAAATTCTGACAAAACTCAATGATCTCAATTACATTGTGAAGACTCCAGATAGGAGAAAACCAAAACAATTGTGTCATATTAACATGCTAAAGCCTTATCATGACAGAAATGCTAGGGTTGCAGCTGTCACTTCAGATTCTCCAATGGTCGAAACGTGTGTAGATGAGGGGGAGTTTCAAGATGATGAACCAAGAATTAAAGCTGAAGTTCTTTCATGTAAATTGTCAAACACTGAAGTGTTGCAAAATCTTGATGTAAAACTCCAGCACTTAGAACCCTCACAGAGAGATCAGTTTGAAAGGTTGATCAAGAAATATGAGGATTTGTTTCCTGATGTTCCAAAGAGAGTTACTATAGCCTCTCATGATGTAGATGTTGGTGATGCCAAACCAATAAAACAGCATCCATACCGGATGAATCCTGAAAAGAGAAAGATTGCTGAGAAAGAGGTTGAGTACATGTTAAAACATGATATTATCAGACCCTCCAACTCCGATTGGAGTTCACCCTGTGTGCTAGTTCCAAAACCTGATGGAAGTTCTAGATTCTGTACAGATTATCGCAAAGTCAATGCTGTAACTAGAACTGATGTGTTTCCAATACCTAAGATTGATGATTGTATTGATAGTGTAGGGCAAGCAAAGTTTCTGACCAAGATTGATTTATTGAAGGGTTATTGGTGTGTGCCTTTAACTGAGAGGGCCAAGAGCATCTCTGCTTTTGCCACACCATCTGGATTGTACCAGTATGAAGTCCTACCCTATGGCATGAAAAATGCCCCAGCCACGTTCCAAAGGATGATACAGTCTACAATCGCTGGATTGCCACACACGGGTGCGTACATCGATGACCTGATCACATGGAGTGACTCCTGGGAAGATCATCTAAAAGATGTAGAGACGTTGTTCCAGCGCCTGACCCAGGCTAACCTGACTGTTAACCTGAGCAAGAGTGACTTTGGTTGTGCTACTGTCACCTATCTTGGCTACGTCATAGGCCAGGGTAAGGTGGCACCCATTAATGCTAAAGTCCAAGCCATCATGGACTTTCCAGTTCCTGACAACAAAAAAGCTTTGCGCTGCTTCCTTGGAATGATCGGGTACTACCGCAAGTTCTGCAAGAACTTTGCTGAGATTGCTCTCAGTCTAACTAACCAACTGAAGAAAGGCGTAAAGTTCACCTGGGATGATGCATGCCAGAGAGCCTTCGATCGCCTGAAGTCTCTGCTGTGTCACTTCCCCGTGCTCAAATCTCCTGACTTCAACAAACCGTTCTCCATCGCGGTCGATGCTAGCGACCAAGCTTGTGGATCTGTGCTTCTACAGAGAAGTGACTCTGATGACATTGAGCATCCCGTGGCATACTTCTCCAGGAAGTTCAATCGCCACCAAAGGAACTATTCCACAATAGAGAAGGAACTGTTGGCTCTGGTCCTTTCTTTACAACACTTTGAGGTTTATGTTTGTACAGGACAAAAGCCAATGATTGTGTACACTGACCACAATCCGTTAATGTTTTTGAGTAAGATGAAAAACAAGAATCGGAGATTGTTGAATTGGAGTTTGATTTTACAGGAGTTTGACTTGGAAATTAAGCATGTGAAGGGTACAGACAATGTAATTGCTGATTGCTTATCCCGTGTTTGAATGTGTATATATATATATCATGTGTTTGAATATTGTATGATATGTATATATAGACAATTGTTCACTTAACCATTTTGTATTGAAAAGAAAAATTTTGCCTTTATGAGTCAAAATTTTTCCCTTTTGGAATGGAGGTGTAATGTGAATATAGGCCAGTAGATGGCAGTATTTACCTTTTTTTTTGTTAAGCTCAGACTGGAGTCATGTTTAGACATGTCCTGGACATGTCTGGGGCAAGTCTCAGAAAATTTAAAAAAAGAGGTCTAAATGTGGGTGGAGTCTGCAAAAGAGTACATAAGGAAAAGAATTGAGACAGTAAAGTAGTAGGAGAAATTGCAAGAAGAAGGATACGAGTGACCAGACCTGTCATTTCTGTTCAAGACCTGTTAAGTTTCTTTTGTGGATTTTTCTCACCCAGGACATCACCAAGCCGCCCCACAAAAAGGACTGTAAATATTTCTTTTTGTTTTTGTTATAATTCAATCTTGGTCTTTCGGTTAGTTAGTTGTTATTGTCTTTGTTTAATTAAATGTGTTTGAGTTTTAAAACTGTATCTGTCATCTGTTGCTGTTGCGTTATAAATCTAATAACAAATTGGGGCCATAATACATTAAATATGCTGCCTCGCTAAGAATTTCAGAGAGGTAATCTCTGTTGGCAACTGCGAGAAGCAGCATGGAACGGCAGTGTAGCTAAAATGGAATGCACAGAGGATATTTTTAAACCGTGTTATGTTATTATATATACTGCCATAGTGGAGCCACTACATTTAGAGGAAATGAATGGGAGCTTACTGAGGGTAAAAGGCCTCTGAGGCGAAGGCAGCGTCATGTTTCGTTTCTTTTAGTGAAACTTTATTCATGTCAAACAGGCGTCAATAGCGATTCCGCGAGTGACTGGTCGAGGGCGATGACGTCAGAACTACCAGGACTTCGCGCATGCGCAGCAGGGCTGAGTGGAGACCCCCTGAAAGCCTGGTCGACCCCGAGTGCTTTTTGTCAGAAACGATAGCCTAGTGGATTAGAGCAAGAGTCTTGTGCGCAGAGATTTCGAGTTCGAGTCCCGGGAGGGGTGTGCTCCTTGTGCGCAGAGGAGTGCATTCGTGTACCAGCTAGGTCCGTGACTGGTTATCGACGCTGTAAAGAAAGAAGAAAAAGAAGATTGTCGGTATTCCTGCAACAGTTCTCTCCCTACAGGTTTCACATGTACTTTCTTGCTCTGCAAATAAATTTGCATTTTCTACTAGACAACCAATAAAATATATATTATTCTCCAATTAAATAATACCTCCTTTCCTACCCATTGCACGCACAATATTTCAGTGGCAAAGCTTTCATATCCTGATAAATATGCTTAGCCTATGCCATTTTTCTCCAATTCAAAAACAATTTCATACTTCGGAAGGAACTTTCTCCATTCTGACACAAGCCCAAAGAAGCACTACTTACAATAACCACCAGATGGCTTTACATGCCTTCAATCATGATGCAAGTTCCAACAACAGACTAACAACATTCTCTGGAAGTCATACCACAACAAACATTCGCTCTGTCAAATCAACGCAAAACACATTTACTCGCCCCGAATCCTCACGCGAACAGACGACAAAAAACTGGAAAAGTTCAAGTCCATTCATCCAGTCAGGTTCCAAAGACAGCCATAAAGTGCTGCAGAATGTAACGGAGACGAGGGAAAAAAGTGTGAAGACCAACATGTACTAAGTTAATTTATTCTTCCCAAGTGCACACAATAGGCACATGCATACATTTTCTGAGAGCATCTTCTCCATTCAGATTTTACATTACATCTATTTAGCACACGTTTTTATCCAAAGCGACTAAGCGACTACAAGTAAGTGCATACTGTAAGGTCACTAACACCGTAGCCCAACAGACTAGACAAGGTACAATTCACATCAAGCATCAGTCACCTGAAGTCATGAATATGTAGGGCAAAGGCTTTACAGAAGTCAGGAACACACAGGAAAAAGAAACAAAGCAAATGAAGACAAACAGTAAAGGTGTTTTTTTGTTTTTTTTTAAGTAATTAAAAGCAGGGGAGGGCGGAGGGCGGAGGGCGGCGATCAGGTCAGAAACTGTCTATAAAAGTGAGTCTTAAGGTTACGGCTGAGGTGCAGCAAGGATGGAGCAGTTCTGGGAAGGTGGGAAGGTCATTCCACCACTGTGGAGCGAGATGGGAGAAGTGGAGTGATCTGGTAGAACGACCAGCTTTCCAACCCATGGTAGGGGGCCAAAGTCGTCCTGCTGTTGCAGAATGAAGCAGCCGGGCAGTTGTATATGGGCTGATCATCTCGTGCAGATAGGAAGGGGCTGTCTTGTTTGCTGCAGCACAGGCCAGAGTTAGGACTTTGAACTCTGGCCGCAACTGGCAGCCAGTGCAGGTTTCGATGCTGTCATCAGCGCATTGATTTGCGGTAAGAGTCAATGGTTTTTAAAAAGGCCATGACACAACACACAAAAAGATACTACTCCAAACAGAAAAGAAGCACAGTACAATAGCGTGGCATTTTGTTCCTCAGTTATTTAGCACAAAAAGAAAAAAACATTCCAGTCTACACAACAAGCCAAAAATTCACACATATAATGAACCAAGAGAAGAAATATTACAAGTAGCACAATTGAAAACACATAATCACATCATTCAATCATCATTCATTTTTTATCTGTGTTCACAGAGAGTGAGCTCAGTTCAGTGGAGTTGAGTCCACATTTCACGCGGAAATCTCCCGTGCAAGGGCACAGCACAGTACGTGTTCTTCCTTTCGTACGCCACTCTTGCGGGAACATACACATTGTTCGGGTGCCGTACGGCTCGACCGTTCCATTTCCTCTCGCAGCCTGTGAGAAGACACCCAAAAACAAGTAAAACTTATTGACAAAGTAGAGGGACAGACAAATCTAGTATGATGGCTCAGTCTTGTTCCTCCTTTCAATCATACTTTCACAATCAAATTTGCTTTTTTCTTCATTAAAAAGCATGCCACATTCATCACCTTATTCCTCAAAATAAATCAATTTCTCAGTCAGCCTTCAATTTCATTTTTTCAGCCAGACCCAGTTCTAGTGATTTCAACAATCTCCTCAGCAGCATTCTTTGCATGATGCTGGCCAGTATTTAACCCTCTTGATTGAACAACCAATGCATGAATGCAAAGAGGAAAATGGACTCACCACCTCACTGCGGGCCAATTCCTTGGCATCTCAGCTGTGAATCCACAGAAGCCGACCAAGGAAGATGAAGGGTGCCGCTGTGGAAGCAAATGCCACCGCAATGCCGCAGTCGGGTGGTCACTGACCCCCCAAACCTCACACTAGGCAGGAAACAAAACATTTCCACAAAAGAGCTGAACGAAAAATCAAGTTTAAGACTCGCAATTCATTATACATTATTTCAGGGCCGGTTGTAGACTGCTCTGATGGGGGGCGCGATCAGAGATTTGGGGTGGGCAACTTTCAGTCCGTATCACACTATGCCATAGTACAATCTGCAGACCATTTTTTTTTTTTTTTGGTATTTAAAATGTCTGATGACTAGAGGTGAAATATAGGTGGCATACATAAATTGAATATGAAAAATTATTAACTAGGCTAAGGTTATCACATGAAATTGCTAGTTTGTGTCCGTTTGAACAATAGGAAAACATCATGAAATGCCATCGCTTTCAAATGCACAAAGCAACCACTGAGGGCAAGAGCCATCTTTTTATTAAACAAACGCTGCTATGCAACTCATCCATATCTAGGTTCTTCGTCAGGGATTTCTTTTTGAGCAAAAATGACCAAATTCATTGATCAGTCGGAAGTGGGATGCTGCACCAAGGCAGTAGAAGCAAAGGAGTCCGTGTTTCACCAAAATCTGTGACTCGTCGAAGAGCTGACAGCAGATACATTTGGCCATCCTGGGCTACTTTAGGTAACCACGAAAAGGTGCACAATGGTCATTCAGTTGAATAAAGTATGACTTCATCTACCGAGATAACACTAGCCGAACTACCAATCCTACGAAAAAGAACGAAAACAACCAAGTGACTGCTTTACGTAGGATGCAAGTGCTTGCAAGCTAGCATTTGCTAACGATAGGTAGCAATCAATTGAGCAGAAGCAGAGCTCAAAATGCAGAACAACATCGAAACAAACAATTAGCAGGGACTCCAGATGAGCAAAATACATAGATGCAACTGTTATTGGTCAATTTCAAATGACATTAAATATGCTGCCTCGCTAAGAATTTCAGAGAGAGGTAATCTCTGTTGGCAACTGCGAGAAGCAGCATGGAACGGCAGTGTAGCTAAAATGGAATGCACAGAGGATATTTTTAAACCGTGTTATGTTATTATATATACTGCCATAGTGGAGCCACTACATTTAGAGGAAATGAATGGGAGCTTACTGAGGGTAAAAGGCCTCTGAGGCGAAGGCAGCGTCATGTTTCGTTTCTTTTAGTGAAACTTTATTCATGTCAAACAGGCGTCAATAGCGATTCCGCGAGTGACTGGTCGAGGGCGATGACGTCAGAACTACCAGGACTTCGCGCATGCGCGGCAGGGCTGAGTGGAGACCCCCTGAAAGCCTGGTCGACCCCGCGTGCTTTTCGTCAGAAACGATAGCCTAGTGGATTAGAGCAAGAGTCTTGTGCGCAGAGATTTCGAGTTCGAGTCCCGGGAGGAGCGTGCTCCTTGTGCGCAGAGGAGTGCATTCGTGTACCAGCTAGGTCCGTGACTGGCTACCGACGCTGTAAAGAAAAAAGAAAATTGTCGGTATTCCTGCAACAGTACTCTCCTTACAGGGTTCACATGTACTTTCTTGCTCTGCAAATAAATTTGCATTTTCTACTAGACAACCAATAAAATATATATTATTCTCCAATTAAATAATACCTCCTTTCCTACCCATTGCACGCACAATATTTCAGTGGCAAAGCTTTCATATCCTGATAAATATGCTTAGCCTATGCCATTTTTCTCCAATTCAAAAACAATTTCATACTTCGGAAGGAACTTTCTCCATTCTGACACAAGACCAAAGAAGCACTACTTACAATAACCACCAGATGGCTTTACATGCCTTCAATCATGATGCAAGTTCCAACAGCAGACTAACAACATTCTCTGGAAGTCATACCACAACAAACATTCGCTCTGTCTAATCAACGCAAAACACAATTACTCGCCCCGAATCCTCACGCGAACAGACGACAAAAAACTGGAAAAGTTCAAGTCCATTCATCCAGTCAGGTTCCAAAGACAGCCATAAAGTGCTGCAGAATGTAACGGAGACGAGGGAAAAAAGTGTGAAGACCAACATGTACTCAGTTAATTTATTCTTCCCAAGTGCACACAATAGGCACATGCATACATTTTCTGAGAGCATCTTCTCCATTCAGATTTTACATTACATCTATTTAGCACACGTTTTTATCCTAAGCGACTAAGCGACTACAAGTAAGTGCATACTGTAAGGTCACTAACACCGTAGCCCAACAGACTAGACAAGGTACAATTCACATCAAGCATCAGTCACCTGAAGTCATGAATATGTAGGGCAAAGGCTTTACAGAAGTCAGTAACACACAGGAAAAAGAAACAAAGCAAATGGAGACAAACAGTAAAGGTGTTTTTTTTTTTTTTTTTAAGTAATTAAAAGCAGGGGAGGGCGGAGGGCGGCGATCAGGTCAGAAACTGTCTATAAAAGTGAGTCTTAAGGTTACGGCTGAGGTGCAGCAAGGATGGAGCAGTTCTGGGAAGGTGGGGAGGTCATTCCACCACTGTGGAGCAAGATGGGAGAAGTGGAGTGATCTGGTAGAACGACCAGCTTTCCAACCCATGGTAGGGGGCCAAAGTCGTCCTGCTGTTGCAGAATGAAGCAGCCGGGCAGTTGTATATGGGATGATCATCTCGTGCAGATAGGAAGGGGCTGTCTTGTTTGCTGCAGCACAGGCCAGAGTTAGGACTTTGAACTCTGGCCGCAACTGGCAGCCAGTGCAGGTTTCGATGCTGTCATCAGCGCATTGATTTGCGGTAGGAGTCAATGGTTTTTAAAAAGGCCATGACACAACACACAAAAAGATACTACTCCAAACAGAAAAGAAGCACAGTACAAAAGCGTGGCATTTTGTTCCTCAGTTATTTAGCACAAAAAGAAAAAAACATTCCAGTCTACACAACAAGCCAAAAATTCACGCATATAATGAACCAAGAGAAGAAATATTACAAGTAGCACAATTGAAAACACATAATCACATCATTCAATCATCATTCATTTTTTATCTGTGTTCACAGAGAGTGAGCTCAGTTCAGTGGAGTTGAGTCCACATTTCACGCGGAAATCTCCCGTGCAAGGGCACAGCACAGTATGTGTTCTTCCTTTCGTACGCCACTCTTGCGGGAACGTACACATTGTTCGGGTGCTGTACGGCTCGACCGTCCCATTTCCTCTCTCAGCCTGTGAGAAGACACCCAAAAACAAGTAAAACTTATTGACAAAGTAGAGGGACAGACAAATCTAGTATGATGGCTCAGTCTTGTTCCTCCTTTCAATCATACTTTCACAATCAAATTTGCTTTTTTCTTCATTAAAAAGCATGCCACATTCATCACCTTATTCCTCAAAATAAATCAATTTCTCAGTCAGCCTTCAATTTCATTTTTTCAGCCAGACCCAGTTCTAGTGATTTCAACAATCTCCTCAGCAGCATTCTTTGCATGATGCTGGCCAGTATTTAACCCTCTTGATTGAACAACCAATGCATGAATGCAAAGAGGAAAATGGACTCACCACCTCACTGCGGGCCAATTCCTTGGCATCTCAGCTGTGAATCCACAGAAGCCGACCAAGGAAGATGAAGGGTGCCGCTGTGGAAGCAAATGCCACCGCAATGCCGCAGTCGGGTGGTCACTGACCCCCCAAACCTCACACTAGGCAGGAAACAAAACATTTCCACAAAAGAGCTGAACGAAAAATCAAGTTTAAGACTCGCAATTAATTATACATTATTTCAGGGCCGGTTGTAGACTGCTCTGATGGGGGGCGCGATCAGAGATTTGGGGTGGGCAACTTTCAGTCCGTATCACACTATGCCATAGTACAATCTGCAGACCATTTTTTTTTTTTTTGGTATTTAAAATGTCTGATGACTAGAGGTGAAATATAGGTGGCATACATAAATTGAATATGAAAAATTATTAACTAGGCTAAGGTTATCGCATGAAATTGCTAGTTTGTGTCCGTTTGAACAATAGGAAAACATCATGAAATGCCATCGCTTTCAAATGCACAAAGCAACCACTGAGGGCAAGAGCCATCTTTTTATTAAACAAACGCTGCTATGCAACTCATCCATATCTAGGTTCTTGGTCAGGGATTTCTTTATGAGCAAAAATGACCAAATTCATTGATCAGTCGGAAGTGGGATGCTGCACCAAGGCAGTAGAAGCAAAGGAGTCCGTGTTTCACCAAAATCTGTGACTCGTCGAAGAGCTGACAGCAGATACATTTGGCCATCCTGGGCTACTTTAGGTAACCACGAAAAGGTGCACAATGGTCATTCAGTTGAATAAAGTATGACTTCATCTACCGAGATAACACTAGCCGAACTACCAATCCTACGAAAAAGAACGAAAACAACCAAGTGACTGCTTTACGTAGGATGCTAGTGCTTGCAAGCTAGCATTTGCTAACGATAGGTAGCAATCAATTGAGCAGAAGCAGAGCTCAAAATGCAGAACAACATCGAAACAAACAATTAGCAGGGACTCCAGATGAGCAAAATACATAGATGCAACTGTTATTGGTCAATTTCAAATGACATTAAATATGCTGCCTCGCTAAGAATTTCAGAGAGAGGTAATCTCTGTTGGCAACTGCGAGAAGCAGCATGGAACGGCAGTGTAGCTAAAATGGAATGCACAGAGGATATTTTTAAACCGTGTTATGTTATTATATATACTGCCATAGTGGAGCCACTACATTTAGAGGAAATGAATGGGAGCTTACTGAGGGTAAAAGGCCTCTGAGGCGAAGGCAGCGTCATGTTTCGTTTCTTTTAGTGAAACTTTATTCATGTCAAACAGGCGTCAATAGCGATTCCGCGAGTGACTGGTCGAGGGCGATGACGTCAGAACTACCAGGACTTCGCGCATGCGCAGCAGGGCTGAGTGGAGACCCCCTGAAAGCCTGGTCGACCCCGAGTGCTTTTCGTCAGAAACGCTAGCCTAGTGGATTAGAGCAAGAGTCTTGTGCGCAGAGATTTCGAGTTCGAGTCCCGGGAGGGGTGTGCTCCTTGTGCGCAGAGGACTGCATTCGTGTACCAGCTAGGTCTGTGACTGGCTACCGACGCTGTAAAGAAAGAAGAAAAAGAAGATTGTCGGTATTCCTGCAACAGTTCTCTCCTTACAGGTTTCACATGTACTTTCTTGCTCTGCAAATAAATTTGCATTTTCTACTAGACAACCAATAAAATATATATTATTCTCCAATTAAATAATACCTCCTTTCCTACCCATTGCACGCACAATATTTCAGTGGCAAAGCGTTCATATCCTGATAAATATGCTTAGCCTATGCCATTTTTCTCCAATTCAAAAACAATTTCATACTTCGGAAGGAACTTTCACCATTCTGACACAAGACCAAAGAAGCACTACTTACAATAACCACCAGATGGCTTTACATGCCTTCAATCATGATGCAAGTTCCAACAGCAGACTAACAACATTCTCTGGAAGTCATACCACAACAAACATTCGCTCTGTCTAATCAACGCAAAACACATTTACTCGCCCCGAATCCTCACGCGAACAGACGACAAAAAACTGGAAAAGTTCAAGTCCATTCATCCAGTCAGGTTCCAAAGACAGCCATTAAGTGCTGCAGAATGTAACGGAGACGAGGGAAAAAAGTGTGAAGACCAACATGTACTCAGTTAATTTATTCTTCCCAAGTGCACACAATAGGCACATGCATACATTTTCTGAGAGCATCTTCTCCATTCAGATTTTACATTACATCTATTTAGCACACGTTTTTATCCAAAGCGACTAAGCGACTACAAGTAAGTGCATACTGTAAGGTCACTAACACCGTAGCCCAACAGACTAGACAAGGTACAATTCACATCAAGCATCAGTCACCTGAAGTCATGAATATGTAGGGCAAAGGCTTTACAGAAGTCAGTAACACACAGGAAAAAGAAACAAAGCAAATGGAGACAAACAGTAAAGGTGTTTTTTTTTTTTTTTTTTAAGTAATTAAAAGCAGGGGAGGGCGGAGGGCGGAGGGCGGAGGGCGGCGATCAGGTCAGAAACTGTCTATAAAAGTGAGTCTTAAGGTTACGGCTGAGGTGCAGCAAGGATGGAGCAGTTCTGGGAAGGTGGGGAGGTCATTCCACCACTGTGGAGCAAGATGGGAGAAGTGGAGTGATCTGGTAGAACGACCAGCTTTCCAACCCATGGTAGGGGGCCAAAGTCGTCCTGCTGTTGCAGAATGAAGCAGCCGGGCAGTTGTATATGGGATGATCATCTCGTGCAGATAGGAAGGGGCTGTCTTGTTTGCTGCAGCACAGGCCAGAGTTAGGACTTTGAACTCTGGCCGCAACTGGCAGCCAGTGCAGGTTTCGATGCTGTCATCAGCGCATTGATTTGCGGTAGGAGTCAATGGTTTTTAAAAAGGCCATGACACAACACACAAAAAGATACTACTCCAAACAGAAAAGAAGCACAGTACAAAAGCGTGGCATTTTGTTCCTCAGTTATTTAGCACAAAAAGAAAAAAACATTCCAGTCTACACAACAAGCCAAAAATTCACGCATATAATGAACCAAGAGAAGAAATATTACAAGTAGCACAATTGAAAACACATAATCACATCATTCAATCATCATTCATTTTTTATCTGTGTTCACAGAGAGTGAGCTCAGTTCAGTGGAGTTGAGTCCACATTTCACCCGGAAATCTCCCGTGCAAGGGCACAGCACAGTATGTGTTCTTCCTTTCGTACGCCACTCCTGCGGGAACGTACACATTGTTCGGGTGCCGTACGGCTCGACCGTCCCATTTCCTCTCTCAGCCTGTGAGAAGACACCCAAAAACAAGTAAAACTTATTGACAAAGTAGAGGGACAGACAAATCTAGTATGATGACTCAGTCTTGTTCCTCCTTTCAATCATACTTTCACAATCAAATTTGCTTTTTTCTTCATTAAAAAGCATGCCACATTCATCACCTTATTCCTCAAAATAAATCAATTTCTCAGTCAGCCTTCAATTTCATTTTTTCAGCCAGACCCAGTTCTAGTGATTTCAACAATCTCCTCAGCAGCATTCTTTGCATGATGCTGGCCAGTATTTAACCCTCTTGATTGAACAACCAATGCATGAATGCAAAGAGGAAAATGGACTCACCACCTCACTGCGGGCCAATTCCTTGGCATCTCAGCTGTGAATCCACAGAAGCCGACCAAGGAAGATGAAGGGTGCCGCTGTGGAAGCAAATGCCACCGCAATGCCGCAGTCGGGTGGTCACTGACCCCCCAAACCTCACACTAGGCAGGAAACAAAACATTTCCTCAAAAGAGCTGAACGAAAAATCAAGTTTAAGACTCGCAATTCATTATACATTATTTCAGGGCCGGTTGTAGAATGCTCTGATGGGGGGCGCGATCAGAGATTTGGGGTGGGCAACTTTCAGTCCGTATCACACTATGCCATAGTACAATCTGCAGACCATTTTTTTTTTTTTTTTTTTTTTTTGGTATTTAAAATGTCTGATGACTAGAGGTGAAATATAGGTGGCATACATAAATTGAATATGAAAAATTATTAACTAGGCTAAGGTTATCGCATGAAATTGCTAGTTTGTGTCCGTTTGAACAATAGGAAAACATCATGAAATGCCATCGCTTTCAAATGCACAAAGCAACCACTGAGGGCAAGAGCCATCTTTTTATTAAACAAACGCTGCTATGCAACTCATCCATATCTAGGTTCTTGGTCAGGGATTTCTTTATGAGCAAAAATGACTAAATTCATTGATCAGTCGGAAGTGGGATGCTGCACCAAGGCAGTAGAAGCAAAGGAGTCCGCGTTTCACCAAAATCTGTGACTCGTCGAAGAGCTGACAGCAGATACATTTGGCCATCCTGGGCTACTTTAGGTAACCACGAAAAGGTGCACAATAGTCATTCAGTTGAATAAAGTATGACTTCATCTACCGAGATAACACTAGCCGAACTACCAATCCTACGAAAAAGAACGAAAACAACCAAGTGACTGCTTTACGTAGGATGCTAGTGCTTGCAAGCTAGCATTTGCTAACGATAGGTAGCAATCAATTGAGCAGAAGCAGAGCTCAAAATGCAGAACAACATCGAAACAAACAATTAGCAGGGACTCCAGATGAGCAAAATACATAGATGCAACTGTTATTGGTCAATTTCAAATGACATTAAATATGCTGCCTCGCTAAGAATTTCAGAGAGAGGTAATCTCTGTTGGCAACTGCGAGAAGCAGCATGGAACGGCAGTGTAGCTAAAATGGAATGCACAGAGGATATTTTTAAACCGTGTTATGTTATTATATATACTGCCATAGTGGAGCCACTACATTTAGAGGAAATGAATGGGAGCTTACTGAGGGTAAAAGGCCTCTGAGGCGAAGGCAGCGTCATGTTTCGTTTCTTTTAGTGAAACTTTATTCATGTCAAACAGGCGTCAATAGCGATTCCGCGAGTGACTGGTCGAGGGCGATGACGTCAGAACTACCAGGACTTCGCGCATGCGCAGCAGGGCTGAGTGGAGACCCCCTGAAAGCCTGGTCGACCCCGAGTGCTTTTCGTCAGAAACGATAGCCTAGTGGATTAGAGCAAGAGTCTTGTGCGCAGAGATTTCGAGTTCGAGTCCCGGGAGGAGTGTACTGCTTGTGCGCAGAGGAGTGCATTCGTGTACCAGCTAGGTCCGTGACTGGCTACCGACGCTGTAAAAAAAGAAGATTGTCGGTATTCCTGCAACAGTACTCTCCTTACAGGGTTCACATGTACTTTCTTGCTCTGCAAATAAATTTGCATTTTCTACTAGACAACCAATAAAATATATATTATTCTCCAATTAAATAATACCTCCTTTCCTACCCATTGCACGCACAATATTTCAGTGGCAAAGCTTTCATATCCTGATAAATATGCTTAGCCTATGCCATTTTTCTCCAATTCAAAAACAATTTCATACTTCGGAAGGAACTTTCTCCATTCTGACACAAGACCAAAGAAGCACTACTTACAATAACCACCAGATGGCTTTACATGCCTTCAATCATGATGCAAGTTCCAACAGCAGACTAACAACATTCTCTGGAAGTCATACCACAACAAACATTCGCTCTGTCTAATCAACGCAAAACACAATTACTCGCCCCGAATCCTCACGCGAACAGACGACAAAAAACTGGAAAAGTTCAAGTCCATTCATCCAGTCAGGTTCCAAAGACAGCCATAAAGTGCTGCAGAATGTAACGGAGACGAGGGAAAAAAGTGTGAAGACCAACATGTACTCAGTTAATTTATTCTTCCCAAGTGCACACAATAGGCACATGCATACATTTTCTGAGAGCATCTTCTCCATTCAGATTTTACATTACATCTATTTAGCACACGTTTTTATCCTAAGCGACTAAGCGACTACAAGTAAGTGCATACTGTAAGGTCACTAACACCGTAGCCCAACAGACTAGACAAGGTACAATTCACATCAAGCATCAGTCACCTGAAGTCATGAATATGTAGGGCAAAGGCTTTACAGAAGTCAGTAACACACAGGAAAAAGAAACAAAGCAAATGGAGACAAACAGTAAAGGTGTTTTTTTTTTTTTTTTTAAGTAATTAAAAGCAGGGGAGGGCGGAGGGCGGCGATCAGGTCAGAAACTGTCTATAAAAGTGAGTCTTAAGGTTACGGCTGAGGTGCAGCAAGGATGGAGCAGTTCTGGGAAGGTGGGGAGGTCATTCCACCACTGTGGAGCAAGATGGGAGAAGTGGAGTGATCTGGTAGAACGACCAGCTTTCCAACCCATGGTAGGGGGCCAAAGTCGTCCTGCTGTTGCAGAATGAAGCAGCCGGGCAGTTGTATATGGGATGATCATCTCGTGCAGATAGGAAGGGGCTGTCTTGTTTGCTGCAGCACAGGCCAGAGTTAGGACTTTGAACTCTGGCCGCAACTGGCAGCCAGTGCAGGTTTCGATGCTGTCATCAGCGCATTGATTTGCGGTAGGAGTCAATGGTTTTTAAAAAGGCCATGACACAACACACAAAAAGATACTACTCCAAACAGAAAAGAAGCACAGTACAAAAGCGTGGCATTTTGTTCCTCAGTTATTTAGCACAAAAAGAAAAAAACATTCCAGTCTACACAACAAGCCAAAAATTCACGCATATAATGAACCAAGAGAAGAAATATTACAAGTAGCACAATTGAAAACACATAATCACATCATTCAATCATCATTCATTTTTTATCTGTGTTCACAGAGAGTGAGCTCAGTTCAGTGGAGTTGAGTCCACATTTCACGCGGAAATCTCCCGTGCAAGGGCACAGCACAGTATGTGTTCTTCCTTTCGTACGCCACTCTTGCGGGAACGTACACATTGTTCGGGTGCTGTACGGCTCGACCGTCCCATTTCCTCTCTCAGCCTGTGAGAAGACACCCAAAAACAAGTAAAACTTATTGACAAAGTAGAGGGACAGACAAATCTAGTATGATGGCTCAGTCTTGTTCCTCCTTTCAATCATACTTTCACAATCAAATTTGCTTTTTTCTTCATTAAAAAGCATGCCACATTCATCACCTTATTCCTCAAAATAAATCAATTTCTCAGTCAGCCTTCAATTTCATTTTTTCAGCCAGACCCAGTTCTAGTGATTTCAACAATCTCCTCAGCAGCATTCTTTGCATGATGCTGGCCAGTATTTAACCCTCTTGATTGAACAACCAATGCATGAATGCAAAGAGGAAAATGGACTCACCACCTCACTGCGGGCCAATTCCTTGGCATCTCAGCTGTGAATCCACAGAAGCCGACCAAGGAAGATGAAGGGTGCCGCTGTGGAAGCAAATGCCACCGCAATGCCGCAGTCGGGTGGTCACTGACCCCCCAAACCTCACACTAGGCAGGAAACAAAACATTTCCACAAAAGAGCTGAACGAAAAATCAAGTTTAAGACTCGCAATTAATTATACATTATTTCAGGGCCGGTTGTAGACTGCTCTGATGGGGGGCGCGATCAGAGATTTGGGGTGGGCAACTTTCAGTCCGTATCACACTATGCCATAGTACAATCTGCAGACCATTTTTTTTTTTTTTGGTATTTAAAATGTCTGATGACTAGAGGTGAAATATAGGTGGCATACATAAATTGAATATGAAAAATTATTAACTAGGCTAAGGTTATCGCATGAAATTGCTAGTTTGTGTCCGTTTGAACAATAGGAAAACATCATGAAATGCCATCGCTTTCAAATGCACAAAGCAACCACTGAGGGCAAGAGCCATCTTTTTATTAAACAAACGCTGCTATGCAACTCATCCATATCTAGGTTCTTGGTCAGGGATTTCTTTATGAGCAAAAATGACCAAATTCATTGATCAGTCGGAAGTGGGATGCTGCACCAAGGCAGTAGAAGCAAAGGAGTCCGTGTTTCACCAAAATCTGTGACTCGTCGAAGAGCTGACAGCAGATACATTTGGCCATCCTGGGCTACTTTAGGTAACCACGAAAAGGTGCACAATGGTCATTCAGTTGAATAAAGTATGACTTCATCTACCGAGATAACACTAGCCGAACTACCAATCCTACGAAAAAGAACGAAAACAACCAAGTGACTGCTTTACGTAGGATGCTAGTGCTTGCAAGCTAGCATTTGCTAACGATAGGTAGCAATCAATTGAGCAGAAGCAGAGCTCAAAATGCAGAACAACATCGAAACAAACAATTAGCAGGGACTCCAGATGAGCAAAATACATAGATGCAACTGTTATTGGTCAATTTCAAATGACATTAAATATGCTGCCTCGCTAAGAATTTCAGAGAGAGGTAATCTCTGTTGGCAACTGCGAGAAGCAGCATGGAACGGCAGTGTAGCTAAAATGGAATGCACAGAGGATATTTTTAAACCGTGTTATGTTATTATATATACTGCCATAGTGGAGCCACTACATTTAGAGGAAATGAATGGGAGCTTACTGAGGGTAAAAGGCCTCTGAGGCGAAGGCAGCGTCATGTTTCGTTTCTTTTAGTGAAACTTTATTCATGTCAAACAGGCGTCAATAGCGATTCCGCGAGTGACTGGTCGAGGGCGATGACGTCAGAACTACCAGGACTTCGCGCATGCGCAGCAGGGCTGAGTGGAGACCCCCTGAAAGCCTGGTCGACCCCGAGTGCTTTTCGTCAGAAACGCTAGCCTAGTGGATTAGAGCAAGAGTCTTGTGCGCAGAGATTTCGAGTTCGAGTCCCGGGAGGGGTGTGCTCCTTGTGCGCAGAGGACTGCATTCGTGTACCAGCTAGGTCTGTGACTGGCTACCGACGCTGTAAAGAAAGAAGAAAAAGAAGATTGTCGGTATTCCTGCAACAGTTCTCTCCTTACAGGTTTCACATGTACTTTCTTGCTCTGCAAATAAATTTGCATTTTCTACTAGACAACCAATAAAATATATATTATTCTCCAATTAAATAATACCTCCTTTCCTACCCATTGCACGCACAATATTTCAGTGGCAAAGCGTTCATATCCTGATAAATATGCTTAGCCTATGCCATTTTTCTCCAATTCAAAAACAATTTCATACTTCGGAAGGAACTTTCACCATTCTGACACAAGACCAAAGAAGCACTACTTACAATAACCACCAGATGGCTTTACATGCCTTCAATCATGATGCAAGTTCCAACAGCAGACTAACAACATTCTCTGGAAGTCATACCACAACAAACATTCGCTCTGTCTAATCAACGCAAAACACATTTACTCGCCCCGAATCCTCACGCGAACAGACGACAAAAAACTGGAAAAGTTCAAGTCCATTCATCCAGTCAGGTTCCAAAGACAGCCATTAAGTGCTGCAGAATGTAACGGAGACGAGGGAAAAAAGTGTGAAGACCAACATGTACTCAGTTAATTTATTCTTCCCAAGTGCACACAATAGGCACATGCATACATTTTCTGAGAGCATCTTCTCCATTCAGATTTTACATTACATCTATTTAGCACACGTTTTTATCCAAAGCGACTAAGCGACTACAAGTAAGTGCATACTGTAAGGTCACTAACACCGTAGCCCAACAGACTAGACAAGGTACAATTCACATCAAGCATCAGTCACCTGAAGTCATGAATATGTAGGGCAAAGGCTTTACAGAAGTCAGTAACACACAGGAAAAAGAAACAAAGCAAATGGAGACAAACAGTAAAGGTGTTTTTTTTTTTTTTTTTTAAGTAATTAAAAGCAGGGGAGGGCGGAGGGCGGAGGGCGGAGGGCGGCGATCAGGTCAGAAACTGTCTATAAAAGTGAGTCTTAAGGTTACGGCTGAGGTGCAGCAAGGATGGAGCAGTTCTGGGAAGGTGGGGAGGTCATTCCACCACTGTGGAGCAAGATGGGAGAAGTGGAGTGATCTGGTAGAACGACCAGCTTTCCAACCCATGGTAGGGGGCCAAAGTCGTCCTGCTGTTGCAGAATGAAGCAGCCGGGCAGTTGTATATGGGATGATCATCTCGTGCAGATAGGAAGGGGCTGTCTTGTTTGCTGCAGCACAGGCCAGAGTTAGGACTTTGAACTCTGGCCGCAACTGGCAGCCAGTGCAGGTTTCGATGCTGTCATCAGCGCATTGATTTGCGGTAGGAGTCAATGGTTTTTAAAAAGGCCATGACACAACACACAAAAAGATACTACTCCAAACAGAAAAGAAGCACAGTACAAAAGCGTGGCATTTTGTTCCTCAGTTATTTAGCACAAAAAGAAAAAAACATTCCAGTCTACACAACAAGCCAAAAATTCACGCATATAATGAACCAAGAGAAGAAATATTACAAGTAGCACAATTGAAAACACATAATCACATCATTCAATCATCATTCATTTTTTATCTGTGTTCACAGAGAGTGAGCTCAGTTCAGTGGAGTTGAGTCCACATTTCACCCGGAAATCTCCCGTGCAAGGGCACAGCACAGTATGTGTTCTTCCTTTCGTACGCCACTCCTGCGGGAACGTACACATTGTTCGGGTGCCGTACGGCTCGACCGTCCCATTTCCTCTCTCAGCCTGTGAGAAGACACCCAAAAACAAGTAAAACTTATTGACAAAGTAGAGGGACAGACAAATCTAGTATGATGACTCAGTCTTGTTCCTCCTTTCAATCATACTTTCACAATCAAATTTGCTTTTTTCTTCATTAAAAAGCATGCCACATTCATCACCTTATTCCTCAAAATAAATCAATTTCTCAGTCAGCCTTCAATTTCATTTTTTCAGCCAGACCCAGTTCTAGTGATTTCAACAATCTCCTCAGCAGCATTCTTTGCATGATGCTGGCCAGTATTTAACCCTCTTGATTGAACAACCAATGCATGAATGCAAAGAGGAAAATGGACTCACCACCTCACTGCGGGCCAATTCCTTGGCATCTCAGCTGTGAATCCACAGAAGCCGACCAAGGAAGATGAAGGGTGCCGCTGTGGAAGCAAATGCCACCGCAATGCCGCAGTCGGGTGGTCACTGACCCCCCAAACCTCACACTAGGCAGGAAACAAAACATTTCCTCAAAAGAGCTGAACGAAAAATCAAGTTTAAGACTCGCAATTCATTATACATTATTTCAGGGCCGGTTGTAGAATGCTCTGATGGGGGGCGCGATCAGAGATTTGGGGTGGGCAACTTTCAGTCCGTATCACACTATGCCATAGTACAATCTGCAGACCATTTTTTTTTTTTTTTTTTTTTTTTGGTATTTAAAATGTCTGATGACTAGAGGTGAAATATAGGTGGCATACATAAATTGAATATGAAAAATTATTAACTAGGCTAAGGTTATCGCATGAAATTGCTAGTTTGTGTCCGTTTGAACAATAGGAAAACATCATGAAATGCCATCGCTTTCAAATGCACAAAGCAACCACTGAGGGCAAGAGCCATCTTTTTATTAAACAAACGCTGCTATGCAACTCATCCATATCTAGGTTCTTGGTCAGGGATTTCTTTATGAGCAAAAATGACTAAATTCATTGATCAGTCGGAAGTGGGATGCTGCACCAAGGCAGTAGAAGCAAAGGAGTCCGCGTTTCACCAAAATCTGTGACTCGTCGAAGAGCTGACAGCAGATACATTTGGCCATCCTGGGCTACTTTAGGTAACCACGAAAAGGTGCACAATAGTCATTCAGTTGAATAAAGTATGACTTCATCTACCGAGATAACACTAGCCGAACTACCAATCCTACGAAAAAGAACGAAAACAACCAAGTGACTGCTTTACGTAGGATGCTAGTGCTTGCAAGCTAGCATTTGCTAACGATAGGTAGCAATCAATTGAGCAGAAGCAGAGCTCAAAATGCAGAACAACATCGAAACAAACAATTAGCAGGGACTCCAGATGAGCAAAATACATAGATGCAACTGTTATTGGTCAATTTCAAATGACATTAAATATGCTGCCTCGCTAAGAATTTCAGAGAGAGGTAATCTCTGTTGGCAACTGCGAGAAGCAGCATGGAACGGCAGTGTAGCTAAAATGGAATGCACAGAGGATATTTTTAAACCGTGTTATGTTATTATATATACTGCCATAGTGGAGCCACTACATTTAGAGGAAATGAATGGGAGCTTACTGAGGGTAAAAGGCCTCTGAGGCGAAGGCAGCGTCATGTTTCGTTTCTTTTAGTGAAACTTTATTCATGTCAAACAGGCGTCAATAGCGATTCCGCGAGTGACTGGTCGAGGGCGATGACGTCAGAACTACCAGGACTTCGCGCATGCGCAGCAGGGCTGAGTGGAGACCCCCTGAAAGCCTGGTCGACCCCGAGTGATTTTCGTCAGAAACGATAGCCTAGTGGATTAGAGCAAGAGTCTTGTGCGCAGAGATTTCGAGTTCGAGTCCCGGGAGGGGTGTGCTCCTTGTGCGCAGAGGAGTGCATTCGTGTACCAGCTAGGTCCGTGACTGGCTACCGACGCTGTAAAGAAAGAAGAAAAAGAAGTTTGTCGGTATTCCTGCAACAGTTCTCTCCTTACAGGTTTCACATGTACTTTCTTGCTCTGCAAATAAATTTGCATTTTCTACTAGACAACCAATAAAATATATATTATTCTCCAATTAAATAATACCTCCTTTCCTACCCATTGCACGCACAATATTTCAGTGGCAAAGCTTTCATATCCTGATAAATATGCTTAGCCTATGCCATTTTTCTCCAATTCAAAAACAATTTCATACTTCGGAAGGAACTTTCTCCATTCTGACACAAGACAAAAGAAGCACTACTTACAATAACCACCAGATGGCTTTACATGCCTTCAATCATGATGCAAGTTCCAACAGCAGACTAACAACATTCTCTGGAAGTCATACCACAACAAACATTCGCTCTGTCTAATCAACGCAAAACACATTTACTCGCCCCGAATCCTCACGCGAACAGACGACAAAAAACTGGAAAAGTTCAAGTCCATTCATCCAGTCAGGTTCCAAAGACAGCCATAAAGTGCTGCAGAATGTAACGGAGACGAGGGAAAAAAGTGTGAAGACCAACATGTACTCAGTTAATTTATTCTTCCCAAGTGCACACAATAGGCACATGCATACATTTTCTGAGAGCATCTTCTCCATTCAGATTTTACATTACATCTATTTAGCACACGTTTTTATCCAAAGCGACTAAGCGACTACAAGTAAGTGCATACTGTAAGGTCACTAACACCGTAGCCCAACAGACTAGACAAGGTACAATTCACATCAAGCATCAGTCACCTGAAGTCATGAATATGTAGGGCAAAGGCTTTACAGAAGTCAGTAACACACAGGAAAAAGAAACAAAGCAAATGGAGACAAACAGTAAAGGTGTTTTTTTTTTTTTTTTAAGTAATTAAAAGCAGGGGAGGGCGGAGGGCGGAGGGCGGCGATCAGGTCAGAAACTGTCTATAAAAGTGAGTCTTAAGGTTACGGCTGAGGTGCAGCAAGGATGGAGCAGTTCTGGGAAGGTGGGGAGGTCATTCCACCACTGTGGAGCAAGATGGGAGAAGTGGAGTGATCTGGTAGAACGACCAGCTTTCCAACCCATGGTAGGGGGCCAAAGTCGTCCTGCTGTTGCAGAATGAAGCAGCCGGGCAGTTGTATATGGGATGATCATCTCGTGCAGATAGGAAGGGGCTGTCTTGTTTGCTGCAGCACAGGCCAGAGTTAGGACTTTGAACTCTGGCCGCAACTGGCAGCCAGTGCAGGTTTCGATGCTGTCATCAGCGCATTGATTTGCGGTAGGAGTCAATGGTTTTTAAAAAGGCCATGACACAACACACAAAAAGATACTACTCCAAACAGAAAAGAAGCACAGTACAAAAGCGTGGCATTTTGTTCCTCAGTTATTTAGCACAAAAAGAAAAAAACATTCCAGTCTACACAACAAGCCAAAAATTCACGCATATAATGAACCAAGAGAAGAAATATTACAAGTAGTAGAATTGAAAACACATAATCACATCATTCAATCATCATTCATTTTTTATCTGTGTTCACAGAGAGTGAGCTCAGTTCAGTGGAGTTGAGTCCACATTTCACGCGGAAATCTCCCGTGCAAGGGCACAGCACAGTATGTGTTCCTCCTTTCGTACGCCACTCTTGCGGGAACGTACATATTGTTCGGGTGCCGTACGGCTCGACCGTCCCATTTCCTCTCTCAGCCTGTGAGAAGACACCCAAAAACAAGTAAAACTTATTGACAAAGTAGAGGGACAGACAAATCTAGTATGATGGCTCAGTCTTGTTCCTCCTTTCAATCATACTTTCACAATCAAATTTGCTTTTTTCTTCATTAAAAAGCATGCCACATTCATCACCTTATTCCTCAAAATAAATCAATTTCTCAGTCAGCCTTCAATTTCATTTTTTCAGCCAGACCCAGTTCTAGTGATTTCAACAATCTCCTCAGCAGCATTCTTTGCATGATGCTGGCCAGTATTTAACCCTCTTGATTGAACAACCAATGCATGAATGCAAAGAGGAAAATGGACTCACCACCTCACTGCGGGCCAATTCCTTGGCATCTCAGCTGTGAATCCACAGAAGCCGACCAAGGAAGATGAAGGGTGCCGCTGTGGAAGCAAATGCCACCGCAATGCCGCAGTCGGGTGGTCACTGACCCCCCAAACCTCACACTAGGCAGGAAACAAAACATTTCCACAAAAGAGCTGAACGAAAAATCAAGTTTAAGACTCGCAATTCATTATACATTATTTCAGGGCCGGTTGTAGACTGCTCTGATGGGGGGCGCGATCAGAGATTTGGGGTGGGCAACTTTCAGTCCGTATCACACTATGCCATAGTACAATCTGCAGACCTTTTTTTTTTTTTTTTTGGTATTTAAAATGTCTGATGACTAGAGGTGAAATATAGGTGGCATACATAAATTGAATATGAAAAATTTTTAACTAGGCTAAGGTTATCGCATGAAATTGCTAGTTTGTGTCCGTTTGAACAATAGGAAAACATCATGAAATGCCATCGCTTTCAAATGCACAAAGCAACCAATGAGGGCAAGAGCCATCTTTTTATTAAACAAACGCTGCTATGCAACTCATCCATCTCTAGGTTCTTCGTCAGGGATTTCTTTTTGAGCAAAAATGACCAAATTCATTGATCAGTCGGAAGTGGGATGCTGCACCAAGGCAGTAGAAGCAAAGGAGTCCGTGTTTCACCAAAATCTGTGACTCGTCGAAGAGCTGACAGCAGATACATTTGGCAATCCTGGGCTACTTTAGGTAACCACGAAAAGGTGCACAATGGTCATTCAGTTGAATAAAGTATGACTTCATCTACCGAGATAACACTAGCCGAACTACCAATCCTACGAAAAAGAACGAAAACAACCAAGTGACTGCTTTACGTAGGATGCAAGTGCTTGCAAGCTAGCATTTGCTAACGATAGGTAGCAATCAATTGAGCAGAAGCAGAGCTCAAAATGCAGAACAACATCGAAACAAACAATTAGCAGGGACTCCAGATGAGCAAAATACATAGATGCAACTGTTATTGGTCAATTTCAAATGACATTAAATATGCTGCCTCGCTAAGAATTTCAGAGAGAGGTAATCTCTGTTGGCAACTGCGAGAAGCAGCATGGAACGGCAGTGTAGCTAAAATGGAATGCACAGAGGATATTTCTAAACCGTGTTATGTTATTATATATACTGCCATAGTGGAGCCACTACATTTAGAGGAAATGAATGGGAGCTTACTGAGGGTAAAAGGCCTCTGAGGCGAAGGCAGCGTCATGTTTCGTTTCTTTTAGTGAAACTTTATTCATGTCAAACAGGCGTCAATAGCGATTCCGCGAGTGACTGGTCGAGGGCGATGACGTCAGAACTACCAGGACTTCGCGCATGCGCAGCAGGGCTGAGTGGAGACCCCCTGAAAGCCTGGTCGACCCCGAGTGCTTTTCGTCAGAAACGCTAGCCTAGTGGATTAGAGCAAGAGTCTTGTGCGCAGAGATTTCGAGTTCGAGTCCCGGGAGGAGTGTGCTCCTTGTGCGCAGAGGAGTGCATTCGTGTACCAGCTAGGTCCGTGACTGGCTACCAACGCTGTAAAGAAAGAAGAAAAAGAGGTTTGTCGGTATTCCTGCAACAGTACTCTCCTCACAGGGTTCACATGTACTTTCTTGCTCTGCAAATAAATTTGCATTTTCTACTAGACAACCAATAAAATATATATTATTCTCCAATTAAATAATACCTCCTTTCCTACCCATTGCACGCACAATATTTCAGTGGCAAAGCTTTCATATCCTGATAAATATGCTTAGCCTATGCCATTTTTCTCCAATTCAAAAACAATTTCATACTTCGGAAGGAACTTTCTCCATTCTGACACAAGACCAAAGAAGCACTACTTACAATAACCACCAGATGGCTTTACATGCCTTCAATCATGATGCAAGTTCCAACAGCAGACTAACAACATTCTCCGGAAGTCATACCACAACAAACATTCGCTCTGTCTAATCAACGCAAAACACATTTACTCGCCCCGAATCCTCACGCGAACAGACGACAAAAAACTGGAAAAGTTCAAGTCCATTCATCCAGTCAGGTTCCAAAGACAGCCATAAAGTGCTGCAGAATGTAACGGAGACGAGGGAAAAAAGTGTGAAGACCAACATGTACTCAGTTAATTTATTCTTCCCAAGTGCACACAATAGGCACATGCATACATTTTCTGAGAGCATCTTCTCCATTCAGATTTTACATTACATCTATTTAGCACTCGTTTTTATCCTAAGCGACTAAGCGACTACAAGTAAGTGCATACTGTAAGGTCACTAACACCGTAGCCCAACAGACTAGACAAGGTACAATTCACATCAAGCATCAGTCACCTGAAGTCATGAATATGTAGGGCAAAGGCTTTACAGAAGTCAGTAACACACAGGAAAAAGAAACAAAGCAAATGGAGACAAACAGTAAAGGTGTTTTTTTTTTTTTTTTTTTAAGTAATTAAAAGCAGGGGAGGGCGGAGGGCGGAGGGCGGCGATCAGGTCAGAAACTGTCTATAAAAGTGAGTCTTAAGGTTACGGCTGAGGTGCAGCAAGGATGGAGCAGTTCTGGGAAGGTGGGGAGGTCATTCCACCACTGTGGAGCAAGATGGGAGAAGTGGAGTGATCTGGTAGAACGACCAGCTTTCCAACCCATGGTAGGGGGCCAAAGTCGTCCTGCTGTTGCAGAATGAAGCAGCCGGGCAGTTGTATATGGGATGATCATCTCGTGCAGATAGGAAGGGGCTGTCTTGTTTGCTGCAGCACAGGCCAGAGTTAGGACTTTGAACTCTGGCCGCAACTGGCAGCCAGTGCAGGTTTCGATGCTGTCATCAGCGCATTGATTTGCGGTAGGAGTCAATGGTTTTTAAAAAGGCCATGACACAACACACAAAAAGATACTACTCCAAACAGAAAAGAAGCACAGTACAAAAGCGTGGCATTTTGTTCCTCAGTTATTTAGCACAAAAAGAAAAAAACATTCCAGTCTACACAACAAGCCAAAAATTCACGCATATAATGAACCAAGAGAAGAAATATTACAAGTAGCACAATTGAAAACACATAATCACATCATTCAATCATCATTCATTTTTTATCTGTGTTCACAGAGAGTGAGCTCAGTTCAGTGGAGTTGAGTCCACATTTCACGCGGAAATCTCCCGTGCAAGGGCACAGCACAGTATGTGTTCTTCCTTTCGTACGCCACTCTTGCGGGAACGTACACATTGTTCGGGTGCTGTACGGCTCGACCGTCCCATTTCCTCTCTCAGCCTGTGAGAAGACACCCAAAAACAAGTAAAACTTATTGACAAAGTAGAGGGACAGACAAATCTAGTATGATGGCTCAGTCTTGTTCCTCCTTTCAATCATACTTTCACAATCAAATTTGCTTTTTTCTTCATTAAAAAGCATGCCACATTCATCACCTTATTCCTCAAAATAAATCAATTTCTCAGTCAGCCTTCAATTTCATTTTTTCAGCCAGACCCAGTTCTAGTGATTTCAACAATCTCCTCAGCAGCATTCTTTGCATGATGCTGGCCAGTATTTAACCCTCTTGATTGAACAACCAATGCATGAATGCAAAGAGGAAAATGGACTCACCACCTCACTGCGGGCCAATTCCTTGGCATCTCAGCTGTGAATCCACAGAAGCCGACCAAGGAAGATGAAGGGTGCCGCTGTGGAAGCAAATGCCACCGCAATGCCGCAGTCGGGTGGTCACTGACCCCCCAAACCTCACACTAGGCAGGAAACAAAACATTTCCACAAAAGAGCTGAACGAAAAATCAAGTTTAAGACTCGCAATTCATTATACATTATTTCAGGGCTGGTTGTAGACTGCTCTGATGGGGGGCGCGATCAGAGATTTGGGGTGGGCAACTTTCAGTCCGTATCACACTATGCCATAGTACAATCTGCAGACCATTTTTTTTTTTTTTTTGGTATTTAAAATGTCTGATGACTAGAGGTGAAATATAGGTGGCATACATAAATTGAATATGAAAAATTATTAACTAGGCTAAGGTTATCGCATGAAATTGCTAGTTTGTGTCCGTTTGAACAATAGGAAAACATCATGAAATGCCATCGCTTTCAAATACACAAAGCAACCACTGAGGGCAAGAGCCATCTTTTTATTAAACAAACGCTGCTATGCAACTCATCCATATCTAGGTTCTTGGTCAGGGATTTCTTTATGAGCAAAAATGACCAAATTCATTGATCAGTCGGAAGTGGGATGCTGCACCAAGGCAGTAGAAGCAAAGGAGTCCGTGTTTCACCAAAATCTGTGACTCGTCGAAGAGCTGACAGCAGATACATTTGGCCATCCTGGGCTACTTTAGGTAACCACGAAAAGGTGCACAATGGTCATTCAGTTGAATGAAGTATGACTTCATCTACCGAGATAACACTAGCCGAACTACCAATCCTACGAAAAAGAACGAAAACAACCAAGTGACTGCTTTACGTAGGATGCTAGTGCTTGCAAGCTAGCATTTGCTAACGATAGGTAGCAATCAATTGAGCAGAAGCAGAGCTCAAAATGCAGAACAACATCGAAACAAACAATTAGCAGGGACTCCAGATGAGCAAAATACATAGATGCAACTGTTATTGGTCAATTTCAAATGACATTAAATATGCTGCCTCGCTAAGAATTTCAGAGAGAGGTAATCTCTGTTGGCAACTGCGAGAAGCAGCATGGAACGGCAGTGTAGCTAAAATGGAATGCACAGAGGATATTTTTAAACCGTGTTATGTTATTATATATACTGCCATAGTGGAGCCACTACATTTAGAGGAAATGAATGGGAGCTTACTGAGGGTAAAAGGCCTCTGAGGCGAAGGCAGCGTCATGTTTCGTTTCTTTTAGTGAAACTTTATTCATGTCAAACAGGCGTCAATAGCGATTCCGCGAGTGACTGGTCGAGGGCGATGACGTCAGAACTACCAGGACTTCGCGCATGCGCAGCAGGGCTGAGTGGAGACCCCCTGAAAGCCTGGTCGACCCCGAGTGCTTTTCGTCAGAAACGATAGCCTAGTGGATTTGAGCAAGAGTCTTGTGCGCAGAGATTACGAGTTCGAGTCCCGGGAGGGGTGTGCTCTTTGTGCGCGGAGGAGTGCATTCGTGTACCAGCTAGGTCCGTGACTGGCTACCGACGCTGTAAAGAAAGAAGAAAAAGAAGATTGTCGGTATTCCTGCAGCAGTTCTCTCCTTACAGGTTTCACATGTACTTTCTTGCTCTGCAAATAAATTTGCATTTTCTACTAGACAACCAATAAAATATATATTATTCTCCAATTAAATAATACCTCCTTTCCTACCCATTGCACGCACAATATTTCAGTGGCAAAGCTTTCATATCCTGATAAATATGCTTAGCCTATGCCATTTTTCTCCAATTCAAAAACAATTTCATACTTCGGAAGGAACTTTCTCCATTCTGACACAAGACCAAAGAAGCACTACTTACAATAACCACCAGATGGCTTTACATGCCTTCAATCATGATGCAAGTTCCAACAGCAGACTAACAACATTCTCTGGAAGTCATACCACAACAAACATTCGCTCTGTCTAATCAACGCAAAACACATTTACTCGCCCCGAATCCTCACGCGAACAGACGACAAAAAACTGGAAAAGTTCAAGTCCATTCATCCAGTCAGGTTCCAAAGACAGCCATAAAGTGCTGCAGAATGTAACGGAGACGAGGGAAAAAAGTGTGAAGACCAACATGTACTCAGTTAATTTATTCTTCCCAAGTGCACACAATAGGCACATGCATACATTTTCTGAGAGCATCTTCTCCATTCAGATTTTACATTACATCTATTTAGCACACGTTTTTATCCAAAGCGACTAAGCGACTACAAGTAAGTGCATACTGTAAGGTCACTAACACCGTAGCCCAACAGACTAGACAAGGTACAATTCACATCAAGCATCAGTCACCTGAAGTCATGAATATGTAGGGCAAAGGCTTTACAGAAGTCAGTAACACACAGGAAAAAGAAACAAAGCAAATGGAGACAAACAGTAAAGGTGTTTTTTTTTTTTTTTTAAGTAATTAAAAGCAGGGGAGGGCGGAGGGCGGCGATCAGGTCAGAAACTGTCTATAAAAGTGAGTCTTAAGGTTACGGCTGAGGTGCAGCAAGGATGGAGCAGTTCTGGGAAGGTGGGGAGGTCATTCCACCACTGTGGAGCAAGATGGGAGAAGTGGAGTGATCTGGTAGAACGACCAGCTTTCCAACCCATGGTAGGGGGCCAAAGTCGTCCTGCTGTTGCAGAATGAAGCAGCCGGGCAGTTGTATATGGGATGATCATCTCGTGCAGATAGGAAGGGGCTGTCTTGTTTGCTGCAGCACAGGCCAGAGTTAGGACTTTGAACTCTGGCCGCAACTGGCAGCCAGTGCAGGTTTCGATGCTGTCATCAGCGCATTGATTTGCGGTAGGAGTCAATGGTTTTTAAAAAGGCCATGACACAACACACAAAAAGATACTACTCCAAACAGAAAAGAAGCACAGTACAAAAGCGTGGCATTTTGTTCCTCAGTTATTTAGCACAAAAAGAAAAAAACATTCCAGTCTACACAACAAGCCAAAAATTCACGCATATAATGAACCAAGAGAAGAAATATTACAAGTAGCACAATTGAAAACACATAATCACATCATTCAATCATCATTCATTTTTTATCTGTGTTCACAGAGAGTGAGCTCAGTTCAGTGGAGTTGAGTCCACATTTCACGCGGAAATCTCCCGTGCAAGGGCACAGCACAGTATGTGTTCTTCCTTTCGTACGCCACTCTTGCGGGAACGTACACATTGTTCGGGTGCTGTACGGCTCGACCGTCCCATTTCCTCTCTCAGCCTGTGAGAAGACACCCAAAAACAAGTAAAACTTATTGACAAAGTAGAGGGACAGACAAATCTAGTATGATGGCTCAGTCTTGTTCCTCCTTTCAATCATACTTTCACAATCAAATTTGCTTTTTTCTTCATTAAAAAGCATGCCACATTCATCACCTTATTCCTCAAAATAAATCAATTTCTCAGTCAGCCTTCAATTTCATTTTTTCAGCCAGACCCAGTTCTAGTGATTTCAACAATCTCCTCAGCAGCATTCTTTGCATGATGCTGGCCAGTATTTAACCCTCTTGATTGAACAACCAATGCATGAATGCAAAGAGGAAAATGGACTCACCACCTCACTGCGGGCCAATTCCTTGGCATCTCAGCTGTGAATCCACAGAAGCCGACCAAGGAAGATGAAGGGTGCCGCTGTGGAAGCAAATGCCACCGCAATGCCGCAGTCGGGTGGTCACTGACCCCCCAAACCTCACACTAGGCAGGAAACAAAACATTTCCACAAAAGAGCTGAACGAAAAATCAAGTTTAAGACTCGCAATTCATTATACATTATTTCAGGGCTGGTTGTAGACTGCTCTGATGGGGGGCGCGATCAGAGATTTGGGGTGGGCAACTTTCAGTCCGTATCACACTATGCCATAGTACAATCTGCAGACCATTTTTTTTTTTTTTTTGGTATTTAAAATGTCTGATGACTAGAGGTGAAATATAGGTGGCATACATAAATTGAATATGAAAAATTATTAACTAGGCTAAGGTTATCGCATGAAATTGCTAGTTTGTGTCCGTTTGAACAATAGGAAAACATCATGAAATGCCATCGCTTTCAAATACACAAAGCAACCACTGAGGGCAAGAGCCATCTTTTTATTAAACAAACGCTGCTATGCAACTCATCCATATCTAGGTTCTTGGTCAGGGATTTCTTTATGAGCAAAAATGACCAAATTCATTGATCAGTCGGAAGTGGGATGCTGCACCAAGGCAGTAGAAGCAAAGGAGTCCGTGTTTCACCAAAATCTGTGACTCGTCGAAGAGCTGACAGCAGATACATTTGGCCATCCTGGGCTACTTTAGGTAACCACGAAAAGGTGCACAATGGTCATTCAGTTGAATGAAGTATGACTTCATCTACCGAGATAACACTAGCCGAACTACCAATCCTACGAAAAAGAACGAAAACAACCAAGTGACTGCTTTACGTAGGATGCTAGTGCTTGCAAGCTAGCATTTGCTAACGATAGGTAGCAATCAATTGAGCAGAAGCAGAGCTCAAAATGCAGAACAACATCGAAACAAACAATTAGCAGGGACTCCAGATGAGCAAAATACATAGATGCAACTGTTATTGGTCAATTTCAAATGACATTAAATATGCTGCCTCGCTAAGAATTTCAGAGAGAGGTAATCTCTGTTGGCAACTGCGAGAAGCAGCATGGAACGGCAGTGTAGCTAAAATGGAATGCACAGAGGATATTTTTAAACCGTGTTATGTTATTATATATACTGCCATAGTGGAGCCACTACATTTAGAGGAAATGAATGGGAGCTTACTGAGGGTAAAAGGCCTCTGAGGCGAAGGCAGCGTCATGTTTCGTTTCTTTTAGTGAAACTTTATTCATGTCAAACAGGCGTCAATAGCGATTCCGCGAGTGACTGGTCGAGGGCGATGACGTCAGAACTACCAGGACTTCGCGCATGCGCAGCAGGGCTGAGTGGAGACCCCCTGAAAGCCTGGTCGACCCCGAGTGCTTTTCGTCAGAAACGATAGCCTAGTGGATTTGAGCAAGAGTCTTGTGCGCAGAGATTACGAGTTCGAGTCCCGGGAGGG
Source organism: Gymnothorax reevesii (assembly GCA_029721435.1). Lineage (NCBI taxonomy): Eukaryota > Metazoa > Chordata > Actinopteri > Anguilliformes > Muraenidae > Gymnothorax > Gymnothorax reevesii. Next base: position 57,480,341 of record CM056582.1, read on the forward strand.
GTGTGCTCTTTGTGCGCGGAGGAGTGCATTCGTGTACCAGCTAGGTCCGTGACTGGCTACCGACGCTGTAAAGAAAGAAGAAAAAGAAGATTGTCGGTATTCCTGCAGCAGTTCTCTCCTTACAGGTTTCACATGTACTTTCTTGCTCTGCAAATAAATTTGCATTTTCTACTAGACAACCAATAAAATATATATTATTCTCCAATTAAATAATACCTCCTTTCCTACCCATTGCACGCACAATATTTCAGTGGCAAAGCTTTCATATCCTGATAAATATGCTTAGCCTATGCCATTTTTCTCCAATTCAAAAACAATTTCATACTTCGGAAGGAACTTTCTCCATTCTGACACAAGACCAAAGAAGCACTACTTACAATAACCACCAGATGGCTTTACATGCCTTCAATCATGATGCAAGTTCCAACAGCAGACTAACAACATTCTCTGGAAGTCATACCACAACAAACATTCGCTCTGTCTAATCAACGCAAAACACATTTACTCGCCCCGAATCCTCACGCGAACAGACGACAAAAAACTGGAAAAGTTCAAGTCCATTCATCCAGTCAGGTTCCAAAGACAGCCATAAAGTGCTGCAGAATGTAACGGAGACGAGGGAAAAAAGTGTGAAGACCAACATGTACTCAGTTAATTTATTCTTCCCAAGTGCACACAATAGGCACATGCATACATTTTCTGAGAGCATCTTCTCCATTCAGATTTTACATTACATCTATTTAGCACACGTTTTTATCCAAAGCGACTAAGCGACTACAAGTAAGTGCATACTGTAAGGTCACTAACACCGTAGCCCAACAGACTAGACAAGGTACAATTCACATCAAGCATCAGTCACCTGAAGTCATGAATATGTAGGGCAAAGGCTTTACAGAAGTCAGTAACACACAGGAAAAAGAAACAAAGCAAATGGAGACAAACAGTAAAGGTGTTTTTTTTTTTTTTTTAAGTAATTAAAAGCAGGGGAGGGCGGAGGGCGGCGATCAGGTCAGAAACTGTCTATAAAAGTGAGTCTTAAGGTTACGGCTGAGGTGCAGCAAGGATGGAGCAGTTCTGGGAAGGTGGGGAGGTCATTCCACCACTGTGGAGCAAGATGGGAGAAGTGGAGTGATCTGGTAGAACGACCAGCTTTCCAACCCATGGTAGGGGGCCAAAGTCGTCCTGCTGTTGCAGAATGAAGCAGCCGGGCAGTTGTATATGGGATGATCATCTCGTGCAGATAGGAAGGGGCTGTCTTGTTTGCTGCAGCACAGGCCAGAGTTAGGACTTTGAACTCTGGCCGCAACTGGCAGCCAGTGCAGGTTTCGATGCTGTCATCAGCGCATTGATTTGCGGTAGGAGTCAATGGTTTTTAAAAAGGCCATGACACAACACACAAAAAGATACTACTCCAAACAGAAAAGAAGCACAGTACAAAAGCGTGGCATTTTGTTCCTCAGTTATTTAGCACAAAAAGAAAAAAACATTCCAGTCTACACAACAAGCCAAAAATTCACGCATATAATGAACCAAGAGAAGAAATATTACAAGTAGCACAATTGAAAACACATAATCACATCATTCAATCATCATTCATTTTTTATCTGTGTTCACAGAGAGTGAGCTCAGTTCAGTGGAGTTGAGTCCACATTTCACGCGGAAATCTCCCGTGCAAGGGCACAGCACAGTATGTGTTCTTCCTTTCGTACGCCACTCTTGCGGAAACGTACACATTGTTCGGGTGCCGTACGGCTCGACCGTCCCATTTCCTCTCTCAGCCTGTGAGAAGACACCCAAAAACAAGTAAAACTTATTGACAAAGTAGAGGGACAGACAAATCTAGTATGATGGCTCAGTCTTGTTCCTCCTTTCAATCATACTTTCACAATCAAATTTGCTTTTTTCTTCATTAAAAAGCATGCCACATTCATCACCTTATTCCTCAAAATAAATCAATTTCTCAGTCAGCCTTCAATTTCATTTTTTCAGCCAGACCCAGTTCTAGTGATTTCAACAATCTCCTCAGCAGCATTCTTTGCATGATGCTGGCCAGTATTTAACCCTCTTGATTGAACAACCAATGCATGAATGCAAAGAGGAAAATGGACTCGCCACCTCACTGCGGGCCAATTCCTTGGCATCTCAGCTGTGAATCCACAGAAGCCGACCAAGGAAGATGAAGGGTGCCGCTGTGGAAGCAAATGCCACCGCAATGCCGCAGTCGGGTGGTCACTGACCCCCCAAACCTCACACTAGGCAGGAAACAAAACATTTCCACAAAAGAGCTGAACGAAAAATCAAGTTTAAGACTCGCAATTCATTATACATTATTTCAGGGCCGGTTGTAGACTGCTCTGATGGGGGGCGCGATCAGAGATTTGGGGTGGGCAACTTTCAGTCCGTATCACACTATGCCATAGTACAATCTGCAGACCATTTTTTTTTTTTTTTTTTTTTTGGTATTTAAAATGTCTGATGACTAGAGGTGAAATATAGGTGGCATACATAAATTGAATATGAAAAATTATTAACTAGGCTAAGGTTATCGCATGAAATTGCTAGTTTGTGTCCGTTTGAACAATAGGAAAACATCATGAAATGCCATCGCTTTCAAATGCACAAAGCAACCACTGAGGGCAAGAGCCATCTTTTTATTAAACAAACGCTGCTATGCAACTCATCCATATCTAGGTTCTTGGTCAGGGATTTCTTTATGAGCAAAAATGACCAAATTCATTGATCAGTCGGAAGTGGGATGCTGCACCAAGGCAGTAGAAGCAAAGGAGTCCGTGTTTCACCAAAATCTGTGACTCGTCGAAGAGCTGACAGCAGATACATTTGGCCATCCTGGGCTACTTTAGGTAACCACGAAAAGGTGCACAATGGTCATTCAGTTGAATAAAGTATGACTTCATCTACCGAGATAACACTAGCCGAACTACCAATCCTACGAAAAAGAACGAAAACAACCAAGTGACTGCTTTACGTAGGATGCTAGTGCTTGCAAGCTAGCATTTGCTAACGATAGGTAGCAATCAATTGAGCAGAAGCAGAGCTCAAAATGCAGAACAACATCGAAACAAACAATTAGCAGGGACTCCAGATGAGCAAAATACATAGATGCAACTGTTATTGGTCAATTTCAAATGACATTAAATATGCTGCCTCGCTAAGAATTTCAGAGAGAGGTAATCTCTGTTGGCAACTGCGAGAAGCAGCATGGAACGGCAGTGTAGCTAAAATGGAATGCACAGAGGATATTTTTAAACCGTGTTATGTTATTATATATACTGCCATAGTGGAGCCACTACATTTAGAGGAAATGAATGGGAGCTTACTGAGGGTAAAAGGCCTCTGAGGCGAAGGCAGCGTCATGTTTCGTTTCTTTTAGTGAAACTTTATTCATGTCAAACAGGCGTCAATAGCGATTCCGCGAGTGACTGGTCGAGGGCGATGACGTCAGAACTACCAGGACTTCGCGCATGCGCAGCAGGGCTGAGTGGAGACCCCCTGAAAGCCTGGTCGACCCCGAGTGCTTTTCGTCAGAAACGCTAGCCTAGTGGATTAGAGCAAGAGTCTTGTGCGCAGAGATTTCGAGTTCGAGTCCCGGGAGGGGTGTGCTCCTTGTGCGCAGAGGAGTGCATTCGTGTACTAGCTAGGTCTGTGACTGGCTACCGACGCTGTAAAGAAAGAAGAAAAAGAAGATTGTCGGTATTCCTGCAACAGTTCTCTCCTTACAGGTTTCACATGTACTTTCTTGCTCTGCAAATAAATTTGCATTTTCTACTAGACAACCAATAAAATATATATTATTCTCCAATTAAATAATACCTCCTTTCCTACCCATTGCACGCACAATATTTCAGTGGCAAAGCTTTCATATCCTGATAAATATGCTTAGCCTATGCCATTTTTCTCCAATTCAAAAACAATTTCATACTTCGGAAGGAACTTTCACCATTCTGACACAAGACCAAAGAAGCACTACTTACAATAACCACCAGATGGCTTTACATGCCTTCAATCATGATGCAAGTTCCAACAGCAGACTAACAACATTCTCTGGAAGTCATACCACAACAAACATTCGCTCTGTCTAATCAACGCAAAACACATTTACTCGCCCCGAATCCTCACGCGAACAGACGACAAAAAACTGGAAAAGTTCAAGTCCATTCATCCAGTCAGGTTCCAAAGACAGCCATAAAGTGCTGCAGAATGTAACGGAGACGAGGGAAAAAAGTGTGAAGACCAACATGTACTCAGTTAATTTATTCTTCCCAAGTGCACACAATAGGCACATGCATACATTTTCTGAGAGCATCTTCTCCATTCAGATTTTACATTACATCTATTTAGCACACGTTTTTATCCAAAGCGACTAAGCGACTACAAGTAAGTGCATACTGTAAGGTCACTAACACCGTAGCCCAACAGACTAGACAAGGTACAATTCACATCAAGCATCAGTCACCTGAAGTCATGAATATGTAGGGCAAAGGCTTTACAGAAGTCAGTAACACACAGGAAAAAGAAACAAAGCAAATGGAGACAAAGAGTAAAGGTGTTTTTTTTTTTTTTTTTAAGTAATTAAAAGCAGGGGAGGGCGGAGGGCGGAGGGCGGCGATCAGGTCAGAAACTGTCTATAAAAGTGAGTCTTAAGGTTACGGCTGAGGTGCAGCAAGGATGGAGCAGTTCTGGGAAGGTGGGGAGGTCATTCCACCACTGTGGAGCAAGATGGGAGAAGTGGAGTGATCTGGTAGAACGACCAGCTTTCCAACCCATGGTAGGGGGCCAAAGTCGTCCTGCTGTTGCAGAATGAAGCAGCCGGGCAGTTGTATATGGGATGATCATCTCGTGCAGATAGGAAGGGGCTGTCTTGTTTGCTGCAGCACAGGCCAGAGTTAGGACTTTGAACTCTGGCCGCAACTGGCAGCCAGTGCAGGTTTCGATGCTGTCATCAGCGCATTGATTTGCGGTAGGAGTCAATGGTTTTTAAAAAGGCCATGACACAACACACAAAAAGATACTACTCCAAACAGAAAAGAAGCACAGTACAAAAGCGTGGCATTTTGTTCCTCAGTTATTTAGCACAAAAAGAAAAAAACATTCCAGTCTACACAACAAGCCAAAAATTCACGCATATAATGAACCAAGAGAAGAAATATTACAAGTAGCACAATTGAAAACACATAATCACATCATTCAATCATCATTCATTTTTTATCTGTGTTCACAGAGAGTGAGCTCAGTTCAGTGGAGTTGAGTCCACATTTCACGCGGAAATCTCCCGTGCAAGGGCACAGCACAGTATGTGTTCTTCCTTTCGTACGCCACTCCTGCGGGAACGTACACATTGTTCGGGTGCCGTACGGCTCGACCGTCCCATTTCCTCTCTCAGCCTGTGAGAAGACACCCAAAAACAAGTAAAACTTATTGACAAAGTAGAGGGACAGACAAATCTAGTATGATGGCTCAGTCTGGTTCCTCCTTTCAATCATACTTTCACAATCAAATTTGCTTTTTTCTTCATTAAAAAGCATGCCACATTCATCACCTTATTCCTCAAAATAAATCAATTTCTCAGTCAGCCTTCAATTTCATTTTTTCAGCCAGACCCAGTTCTAGTGATTTCAACAATCTCCTCAGCAGCATTCTTTGCATGATGCTGGCCAGTATTTAACCCTCTTGATTGAACAACCAATGCATGAATGCAAAGAGGAAAATGGACTCACCACCTCACTGCGGGCCAATTCCTTGGCATCTCAGCTGTGAATCCACAGAAGCCGACCAAGGAAGATGAAGGGTGCCGCTGTGGAAGCAAATGCCACCGCAATGCCGCAGTCGGGTGGTCACTGACCCCCCAAACCTCACACTAGGCAGGAAACAAAACATTTCCACAAAAGAGCTGAACGAAAAATCAAGTTTAAGACTCGCAATTCATTATACATTATTTCAGGGCCGGTTGTAGAATGCTCTGATGGGGGGCGCGATCAGAGATTTGGGGTGGGCAACTTTCAGTCCGTATCACACTATGCCATAGTACAATCTGCAGACCATTTTTTTTTTTTTTTTTTTTTTTTTGGTATTTAAAATGTCTGATGACTAGAGGTGAAATATAGGTGGCATACATAAATTGAATATGAAAAATTATTAACTAGGCTAAGGTTATCGCATGAAATTGCTAGTTTGTGTCCGTTTGAACAATAGGAAAACATCATGAAATGCCATCGCTTTCAAATACACAAAGCAACCACTGAGGGCAAGAGCCATCTTTTTATTAAACAAACGCTGCTATGCAACTCATCCATATCTAGGTTCTTGGTCAGGGATTTCTTTATGAGCAAAAATGACCAAATTCATTGATCAGTCGGAAGTGGGATGCTGCACCAAGGCAGTAGAAGCAAAGGAGTCCGTGTTTCACCAAAATCTGTGACTCGTCGAAGAGCTGACAGCAGATACATTTGGCCATCCTGGGCTACTTTAGGTAACCACGAAAAGGTGCACAATGGTCATTCAGTTGAATGAAGTATGACTTCATCTACCGAGATAACACTAGCCGAACTACCAATCCTACGAAAAAGAACGAAAACAACCAAGTGACTGCTTTACGTAGGATGCTAGTGCTTGCAAGCTAGCATTTGCTAACGATAGGTAGCAATCAATTGAGCAGAAGCAGAGCTCAAAATGCAGAACAACATCGAAACAAACAATTAGCAGGGACTCCAGATGAGCAAAATACATAGATGCAACTGTTATTGGTCAATTTCAAATGACATTAAATATGCTGCCTCGCTAAGAATTTCAGAGAGAGGTAATCTCTGTTGGCAACTGCGAGAAGCAGCATGGAACGGCAGTGTAGCTAAAATGGAATGCACAGAGGATATTTTTAAACCGTGTTATGTTATTATATATACTGCCATAGTGGAGCCACTACATTTAGAGGAAATGAATGGGAGCTTACTGAGGGTAAAAGGCCTCTGAGGCGAAGGCAGCGTCATGTTTCGTTTCTTTTAGTGAAACTTTATTCATGTCAAACAGGCGTCAATAGCGATTCCGCGAGTGACTGGTCGAGGGCGATGACGTCAGAACTACCAGGACTTCGCGCATGCGCAGCAGGGCTGAGTGGAGACCCCCCTGAAAGCCTGGTCGACCCCGAGTGCTTTTCGTCAGAAACGATAGCCTAGTGGATTTGAGCAAGAGTCTTGTGCGCAGAGATTTCGAGTTCGAGTCCCAGGAGGGGTGTGCTCCTTGTGCGCAGAGGAGTGCATTCGTGTACCAGCTAGGTCCGTGACTGGCTACCGACGCTGTAAAGGAAGAAGAAAAAGAAGATTGTCGGTATTCCTGCAGCAGTTCTCTCCTTACAGGTTTCACATGTACTTTCTTGCTCTGCAAATAAATTTGCATTTTCTACTAGACAACCAATAAAATATATATTATTCTCCAATTAAATAATACCTCCTTTCCTACCCATTGCACGCACAATATTTCAGTGGCAAAGCTTTCATATCCTGATAAATATGCTTAGCCTATGCCATTTTTCTCCAATTCAAAAACAATTTCATACTTCGGAAGGAACTTTCTCCATTCTGACACAAGACCAAAGAAGCACTACTTACAATAACCACCAGATGGCTTTACATGCCTTCAATCATGATGCAAGTTCCAACAGCAGACTAACAACATTCTCTGGAAGTCATACCACAACAAACATTCGCTCTGTCTAATCAACGCAAAACACATTTACTCGCCCCGAATCCTCACGCGAACAGACGACAAAAAACTGGAAAAGTTCAAGTCCATTCATCCAGTCAGGTTCCAAAGACAGCCATAAAGTGCTGCAGAATGTCACGGAGACGAGGGAAAAAAGTGTGAAGACCAACATGTACTCAGTTAATTTATTCTTCCCAAGTGCACACAATAGGCACATGCATACATTTTCTGAGAGCATCTTCTCCATTCAGATTTTACATTACATCTATTTAGCACACGTTTTTATCCAAAGCGACTAAGCGACTACAAGTAAGTGCATACTGTAAGGTCACTAACACCGTAGCCCAACAGACTAGACAAGGTACAATTCACATCAAGCATCAGTCACCTGAAGTCATGAATATGTAGGGCAAAGGCTTTACAGAAGTCAGTAACACACAGGAAAAAGAAACAAAGCAAATGGAGACAAACAGTAAAGGTGTTTTTTTTTTTTTTTTAAGTAATTAAAAGCAGGGGAGGGCGGAGGGCGGCGATCAGGTCAGAAACTGTCTATAAAAGTGAGTCTTAAGGTTACGGCTGAGGTGCAGCAAGGATGGAGCAGTTCTGGGAAGGTGGGGAGGTCATTCCACCACTGTGGAGCAAGATGGGAGAAGTGGAGTGATCTGGTAGAACGACCAGCTTTCCAACCCATGGTAGGGGGCCAAAGTCGTCCTGCTGTTGCAGAATGAAGCAGCCGGGCAGTTGTATATGGGATGATCATCTCGTGCAGATAGGAAGGGGCTGTCTTGTTTGCTGCAGCACAGGCCAGAGTTAGGACTTTGAACTCTGGCCGCAACTGGCAGCCAGTGCAGGTTTCGATGCTGTCATCAGCGCATTGATTTGCGGTAGGAGTCAATGGTTTTTAAAAAGGCCATGACACAACACACAAAAAGATACTACTCCAAACAGAAAAGAAGCACAGTACAAAAGCGTGGCATTTTGTTCCTCAGTTATTTAGCACAAAAAGAAAAAAACATTCCAGTCTACACAACAAGCCAAAAATTCACGCATATAATGAACCAAGAGAAGAAATATTACAAGTAGCACAATTGAAAACACATAATCACATCATTCAATCATCATTCATTTTTTATCTGTGTTCACAGAGAGTGAGCTCAGTTCAGTGGAGTTGAGTCCACATTTCACGCGGAAATCTCCCATGCAAGGGCACAGCACAGTATGTGTTCTTCCTTTCGTACGCCACTCTTGCGGGAACGTACACATTGTTCGGGTGCCGTACGGCTCGACCGTCCCATTTCCTCTCTCAGCCTGTGAGAAGACACCCAAAAACAAGTAAAACTTATTGACAAAGTAGAGGGACAGACAAATCTAGTATGATGGCTCAGTCTTGTTCCTCCTTTCAATCATACTTTCACAATCAAATTTGCTTTTTTCTTCATTAAAAAGCATGCCACATTCATCACCTTATTCCTCAAAATAAATCAATTTCTCAGTCAGCCTTCAATTTCATTTTTTCAGCCAGACCCAGTTCTAGTGATTTCAACAATCTCCTCAGCAGCATTCTTTGCATGATGCTAGCCAGTATTTAACTCTCTTGATTGAACAACCAATGCATGAATGCAAAGAGGAAAATGGACTCGCCACCTCACTGCGGGCCAATTCCTTGGCATCTCAGCTGTGAATCCACAGAAGCCGACCAAGGAAGATGAAGGGTGCCGCTGTGGAAGCAAATGCCACCGCAATGCCGCAGTCGGGTGGTCACTGACCCCCCAAACCTCACACTAGGCAGGAAACAAAACATTTCCACAAAAGAGCTGAACGAAAAATCAAGTTTAAGACTCGCAATTCATTATACATTATTTCAGGGCCGGTTGTAGACTGCTCTGATGGGGGGCGCGATCAGAGATTTGGGGTGGGCAACTTTCAGTCCGTATCACACTATGCCATAGTACAATCTGCAGACCATTTTTTTTTTTTTTGGTATTTAAAATGTCTGATGACTAGAGGTGAAATATAGGTGGCATACATAAATTGAATATGAAAAATTATTAACTAGGCTAAGGTTATCGCATGAAATTGCTAGTTTGTGTCCGTTTGAACAATAGGAAAACATCATGAAATGCCATCGCTTTCAAATGCACAAAGCAAACACTGAGGGCAAGAGCCATCTTTTTATTAAACAAACGCTGCTATGCAACTCATCCATATCTAGGTTCTTGGTCAGGGATTTCTTTATGAGCAAAAATGACCAAATTCATTGATCAGTCGGAAGTGGGATGCTGCACCAAGGCAGTAGAAGCAAAGGAGTCCGTGTTTCACCAAAATCTGTGACTCGTCGAAGAGCTGACAGCAGATACATTTGGCCATCCTGGGCTACTTTAGGTAACCACGAAAAGGTGCACAATGGTCATTCAGTTGAATAAAGTATGACTTCATCTACCGAGATAACACTAGCCGAACTACCAATCCTACGAAAAAGAACGAAAACAACCAAGTGACTGCTTTACGTAGGATGCTAGTGCTTGCAAGCTAGCATTTGCTAACGATAGGTAGCAATCAATTGAGCAGAAGCAGAGCTCAAAATGCAGAACAACATCGAAACAAACAATTAGCAGGGACTCCAGATGAGCAAAATACATAGATGCAACTGTTATTGGTCAATTTCAAATGACATTAAATATGCTGCCTCGCTAAGAATTTCAGAGAGAGGTAATCTCTGTTGGCAACTGCGAGAAGCAGCATGGAACGGCAGTGTAGCTAAAATGGAATGCACAGAGGATATTTTTAAACCGTGTTATGTTATTATATATACTGCCATAGTGGAGCCACTACATTTAGAGGAAATGAATGGGAGCTTACTGAGGGTAAAAGGCCTCTGAGGCGAAGGCAGCGTCATGTTTCGTTTCATTTAGTGAAACTTTATTCATGTCAAACAGGCGTCAATAGCGATTCCGCGAGTGACTGGTCGAGGGCGATGACGTCAGAACTACCAGGACTTCGCGCATGCGCAGCAGGGCTGAGTGGAGACCCCCTGAAAGCCTGGTCGACCCCGAGTGCTTTTCGTCAGAAACGCTAGCCTAGTGGATTAGAGCAAGAGTCTTGTGCGCAGAGATTTCGAGTTCGAGTCCCGGGAGGGGTGTGCTCCTTGTGCGCAGAGGAGTGCATTCGTGTACCAGCTAGGTCTGTGACTGGCTACCGACGCTGTAAAGAAAGAAGAAAAAGAAGATTGTCGGTATTCCTGCAACAGTTCTCTCCTTACAGGTTACACATGTACTTTCTTGCTCTGCAAATAAATTTGCATTTTCTACTAGACAACCAATAAAATATATATTATTCTCCAATTAAATAATACCTCCTTTCCTACCCATTGCACGCACAATATTTCAGTGGCAAAGCTTTCATATCCTGATAAATATGCTTAGCCTATGCCATTTTTCTCCAATTCAAAAACAATTTCATACTTCGGAAGGAACTTTCACCATTCTGACACAAGACCAAAGAAGCACTACTTACAATAACCACCAGATGGCTTTACATGCCTTCAATCATGATGCAAGTTCCAACAGCAGACTAACAACATTCTCTGGAAGTCATACCACAACAAACATTCGCTCTGTCTAATCAACGCAAAACACATTTACTCGCCCCGAATCCTCACGCGAACAGACGACAAAAAACTGGAAAAGTTCAAGTCCATTCATCCAGTCAGGTTCCAAAGACAGCCATAAAGTGCTGCAGAATGTAACGGAGACGAGGGAAAAAAGTGTGAAGACCAACATGTACTCAGTTAATTTATTCTTCCCAAGTGCACACAATAGGCACATGCATACATTTTCTGAGAGCATCTTCTCCATTCAGATTTTACATTACATCTATTTAGCACACGTTTTTATCCAAAGCGACTAAGCGACTACAAGTAAGTGCATACTGTAAGGTCACTAACACCGTAGCCCAACAGACTAGACAAGGTACAATTCACATCAAGCATCAGTCACCTGAAGTCATGAATATGTAGGGCAAAGGCTTTACAGAAGTCAGTGACACACAGGAAAAAGAAACAAAGCAAATGGAGACAAAGAGTAAAGGTGTTTTTTTTTTTTTTTTTAAGTAATTAAAAGCAGGGGAGGGCGGAGGGCGGAGGGCGGCGATCAGGTCAGAAACTGTCTATAAAAGTGAGTCTTAAGGTTACGGCTGAGGTGCAGCAAGGATGGAGCAGTTCTGGGAAGGTGGGGAGGTCATTCCACCACTGTGGAGCAAGATGGGAGAAGTGGAGTGATCTGGTAGAACGACCAGCTTTCCAACCCATGGTAGGGGGCCAAAGTCGTCCTGCTGTTGCAGAATGAAGCAGCCGGGCAGTTGTATATGGGATGATCATCTCGTGCAGATAGGAAGGGGCTGTCTTGTTTGCTGCAGCACAGGCCAGAGTTAGGACTTTGAACTCTGGCCGCAACTGGCAGCCAGTGCAGGTTTCGATGCTGTCATCAGCGCATTGATTTGCGGTAGGAGTCAATGGTTTTTAAAAAGGCCATGACACAACACACAAAAAGATACTACTCCAAACAGAAAAGAAGCACAGTACAAAAGCGTGGCATTTTGTTCCTCAGTTATTTAGCACAAAAAGAAAAAAACATTCCAGTCTACACAACAAGCCAAAAATTCACGCATATAATGAACCAAGAGAAGAAATATTACAAGTAGCACAATTGAAAACACATAATCACATCATTCAATCATCATTCATTTTTTATCTGTGTTCACAGAGAGTGAGCTCAGTTCAGTGGAGTTGAGTCCACATTTCACGCGGAAATCTCCCGTGCAAGGGCACAGCACAGTATGTGTTCTTCCTTTCGTACGCCACTCTTGCGGGAACGTACACATTGTTCGGGTGCCGTACGGCTCGACCGTCCCATTTCCTCTCTCAGCCTGTGAGAAGACACCCAAAAACAAGTAAAACTTATTGACAAAGTAGAGGGACAGACAAATCTAGTATGATGGCTCAGTCTTGTTCCTCCTTTCAATCATACTTTCACAATCAAATTTGCTTTTTTCTTCATTAAAAAGCATGCCACATTCACCACCTTATTCCTCAAAATAAATCAATTTCTCAGTCAGCCTTCAATTTCATTTTTTCAGCCAGACCCAGTTCTAGTGATTTCAACAATCTCCTCAGCAGCATTCTTTGCATGATGCTGGCCAGTATTTAACCCTCTTGATTGAACAACCAATGCATGAATGCAAAGAGGAAAATGGACTCACCACCTCACTGCGGGCCAATTCCTTGGCATCTCAGCTGTGAATCCACAGAAGCCGACCAAGGAAGATGAAGGGTGCCGCTGTGGAAGCAAATGCCACCGCAATGCCGCAGTCGGGTGGTCACTGACCCCCCAAACCTCACACTAGGCAGGAAACAAAACATTTCCACAAAAGAGCTGAACGAAAAATCAAGTTTAAGACTCGCAATTCATTATACATTATTTCAGGGCCGGTTGTAGACTGCTCTGATGGGGGGCGCGATCAGAGATTTGGGGTGGGCAACTTTCAGTCCGTATCACACTATGCCATAGTACAATCTGCAGACCATTTTTTTTTTTTTTTGGTATTTAAAATGTCTGATGACTAGAGGTGAAATATAGGTGGCATACATAAATTGAATATGAAAAATTATTAACTAGGCTAAGGTTATCGCATGAAATTGCTAGTTTGTGTCCGTTTGAACAATAGGAAAACATCATGAAATGCCATCGCTTTCAAATGCACAAAGCAACCACTGAGGGCAAGAGCCATCTTTTTATTAAACAAACGCTGCTATGCAACTCATCCATATCTAGGTTCTTGGTCAGGGATTTCTTTATGAGCAAAAATGACCAAATTCATTGATCAGTCGGAAGTGGGATGCTGCACCAAGGCAGTAGAAGCAAAGGAGTCCGTGTTTCACCAAAATCTGTGACTCGTCGAAGAGCTGACAGCAGATACATTTGGCCATCCTGGGCTACTTTAGGTAACCACGAAAAGGTGCACAATGGTCATTCAGTTGAATAAAGTATGACTTCATCTACCGAGATAACACTAGCCGAACTACCAATCCTACGAAAAAGAACGAAAACAACCAAGTGACTGCTTTACGTAGGATGCTAGTGCTTGCAAGCTAGCATTTGCTAACGATAGGTAGCAATCAATTGAGCAGAAGCAGAGCTCAAAATGCAGAACAACATCGAAACAAACAATTAGCAGGGACTCCAGATGAGCAAAATACATAGATGCAACTGTTATTGGTCAATTTCAAATGACATTAAATATGCTGCCTCGCTAAGAATTTCAGAGAGAGGTAATCTCTGTTGGCAACTGCGAGAAGCAGCATGGAACGGCAGTGTAGCTAAAATGGAATGCACAGAGGATATTTTTAAACCGTGTTATGTTATTATATATACTGCCATAGTGGAGCCACTACATTTAGAGGAAATGAATGGGAGCTTACTGAGGGTAAAAGGCCTCGGAGGCGAAGGCAGCGTCATGTTTCGTTTCATTTAGTGAAACTTTATTCATGTCAAACAGGCGTCAATAGCGATTCCGCGAGTGACTGGTCGAGGGCGATGACGTCAGAACTACCAGGACTTCGCGCATGCGCAGCAGGGCTGAGTGGAGACCCCCTGAAAGCCTGGTCGACCCCGAGTGCTTTTCGTCAGAAACGCTAGCCTAGTGGATTAGAGCAAGAGTCTTGTGCGCAGAGATTTCGAGTTCGAGTCCCGGGAGGGGTGTGCTCCTTGTGCGCAGAGGAGTGCATTCGTGTACCAGCTAGGTCTGTGACTGGCTACCGACGCTGTAAAGAAAGAAGAAAAAGAAGATTGTCGGTATTCCTGCAACAGTTCTCTCCTTACAGGTTTCACATGTACTTTCTTGCTCTGCAAATAAATTTGCATTTTCTACTAGACAACCAATAAAATATATATTATTCTCCAATTAAATAATACCTCCTTTCCTACCCATTGCACGCACAATATTTCAGTGGCAAAGCTTTCATATCCTGATAAATATGCTTAGCCTATGCCATTTTTCTCCAATTCAAAAACAATTTCATACTTCGGAAGGAACTTTCACCATTCTGACACAAGACCAAAGAAGCACTACTTACAATAACCACCAGATGGCTTTACATGCCTTCAATCATGATGCAAGTTCCAACAGCAGACTAACAACATTCTCTGGAAGTCATACCACAACAAACATTCGCTCTGTCTAATCAACGCAAAACACATTTACTCGCCCCGAATCCTCACGCGAACAGACGACAAAAAACTGGAAAAGTTCAAGTCCATTCATCCAGTCAGGTTCCAAAGACAGCCATAAAGTGCTGCAGAATGTAACGGAGACGAGGGAAAAAAGTGTGAAGACCAACATGTACTCAGTTAATTTATTCTTCCCAAGTGCACACAATAGGCACATGCATACATTTTCTGAGAGCATCTTCTCCATTCAGATTTTACATTACATCTATTTAGCACACGTTTTTATCCAAAGCGACTAAGCGACTACAAGTAAGTGCATACTGTAAGGTCACTAACACCGTAGCCCAACAGACTAGACAAGGTACAATTCACATCAAGCATCAGTCACCTGAAGTCATGAATATGTAGGGCAAAGGCTATACAGAAGTCAGTGACACACAGGAAAAAGAAACAAAGCAAATGGAGACAAAGAGTAAAGGTGTTTTTTTTTTTTTTTTAAGTAATTAAAAGCAGGGGAGGGCGGAGGGCGGCGATCAGGTCAGAAACTGTCTATAAAAGTGAGTCTTAAGGTTACGGCTGAGGTGCAGCAAGGATGGAGCAGTTCTGGGAAGGTGGGGAGGTCATTCCACCACTGTGGAGCAAGATGGGAGAAGTGGAGTGATCTGGTAGAACGACCAGCTTTCCAACCCATGGTAGGGGGCCAAAGTCGTCCTGCTGTTGCAGAATGAAGCAGCCGGGCAGTTGTATATGGGATGATCATCTCGTGCAGATAGGAAGGGGCTGTCTTGTTTGCTGCAGCACAGGCCAGAGTTAGGACTTTGAACTCTGGCCGCAACTGGCAGCCAGTGCAGGTTTCGATGCTGTCATCAGCGCATTGATTTGCGGTAGGAGTCAATGGTTTTTAAAAAGGCCATGACACAACACACAAAAAGATACTACTCCAAACAGAAAAGAAGCACAGTACAAAAGCGTGGCATTTTGTTCCTCAGTTATTTAGCACAAAAAGAAAAAAACATTCCAGTCTACACAACAAGCCAAAAATTCACGCATATAATGAACCAAGAGAAGAAATATTACAAGTAGCACAATTGAAAACACATAATCACATCATTCAATCATCATTCATTTTTTATCTGTGTTCACAGAGAGTGAGCTCAGTTCAGTGGAGTTGAGTCCACATTTCACGCGGAAATCTCCCGTGCAAGGGCACAGCACAGTATGTGTTCTTCCTTTCGTACGCCACTCTTGCGGGAACGTACACATTGTTCGGGTGCCGTACGGCTCGACCGTCCCATTTCCTCTCTCAGCCTGTGAGAAGACACCCAAAAACAAGTAAAACTTATTGACAAAGTAGAGGGACAGACAAATCTAGTATGATGGCTCAGTCTTGTTCCTCCTTTCAATCATACTTTCACAATCAAATTTGCTTTTTTCTTCATTAAAAAGCATGCCACAATCATCACCTTATTCCTCAAAATAAATCAATTTCTCAGTCAGCCTTCAATTTCATTTTTTCAGCCAGACCCAGTTCTAGTGATTTCAACAATCTCCTCAGCAGCATTCTTTGCATGATGCTGGCCAGTATTTAACCCTCTTGATTGAACAACCAATGCATGAATGCAAAGAGGAAAATGGACTCACCACCTCACTGCGGGCCAATTCCTTGGCATCTCAGCTGTGAATCCACATAAGCCGACCAAGGAAGATGAAGGGTGCCGCTGTGGAAGCAAATGCCACCGCAATGCCGCAGTCGGGTGGTCACTGACCCCCCAAACCTCACACTAGGCAGGAAACAAAACATTTCCACAAAAGAGCTGAACGAAAAATCAAGTTTAAGACTCGCAATTCATTATACATTATTTCAGGGCCGGTTGTAGAATGCTCTGATGGGGGGCGCGATCAGAGATTTGGGGTGGGCAACTTTCAGTCCGTATCACACTATGCCATAGTACAATCTGCAGACCATTTTTTTTTTTTTTTTTTTGGTATTTAAAATGTCTGATGACTAGAGGTGAAATATAGGTGGCATACATAAATTGAATATGAAAAATTATTAACTAGGCTAAGGTTATCGCATGAAATTGCTAGTTTGTGTCCGTTTGAACAATAGGAAAACATCATGAAATGCCATCGCTTTCAAATGCACAAAGCAACCACTGAGGGCAAGAGCCATCTTTTTATTAAACAAACGCTGCTATGCAACTCATCCATATCTAGGTTCTTGGTCAGGGATTTCTTTATGAGCAAAAATGACTAAATTCATTGATCAGTCGGAAGTGGGATGCTGCACCAAGGCAGTAGAAGCAAAGGAGTCCGTGTTTCACCAAAATCTGTGACTCGTCGAAGAGCTGACAGCAGATACATTTGGCCATCCTGGGCTACTTTAGGTAACCACGAAAAGGTGCACAATAGTCATTCAGTTGAATAAAGTATGACTTCATCTACCGAGATAACACTAGCCGAACTACCAATCCTACGAAAAAGAACGAAAACAACCAAGTGACTGCTTTACGTAGGATGCTAGTGCTTGCAAGCTAGCATTTGCTAACGATAGGTAGCAATCAATTGAGCAGAAGCAGAGCTCAAAATGCAGAACAACATCGAAACAAACAATTAGCAGGGACTCCAGATGAGCAAAATACATAGATGCAACTGTTATTGGTCAATTTCAAATGACATTAAATATGCTGCCTCGCTAAGAATTTCAGAGAGAGGTAATCTCTGTTGGCAACTGCGAGAAGCAGCATGGAACGGCAGTGTAGCTAAAATGGAATGCACAGAGGATATTTTTAAACCGTGTTATGTTATTATATATACTGCCATAGTGGAGCCACTACATTTAGAGGAAATGAATGGGAGCTTACTGAGGGTAAAAGGCCTCTGAGGCGAAGGCAGCGTCATGTTTCGTTTCTTTTAGTGAAACTTTATTCATGTCAAACAGGCGTCAATAGCGATTCCGCGAGTGACTGGTCGAGGGCGATGACGTCAGAACTACCAGGACTTCGCGCATGCGCAGCAGGGCTGAGTGGAGACCCCCTGAAAGCCTGGTCGACCCCGTGTGCTTTTCGTCAGAAACGATAGCCTAGTGGATTAGAGCAAGAGTCTTGTGCGCAGAGATTACGAGTTCGAGTCCCGGGAGGGGTGTGCTCCTTCTGCGCAGAGGAGTGCATTCGTGTACCACCTAGGTTCGTGAATGGCTACCGACGCTGTAAAGAAAGAAGAAAAAGAAGATTGTCGGTATTCCTGCAACAGTTCTCTCCTTACAGGTTTCACATGTACTTTCTTGCTCTGCAAATAAATTTGCATTTTCTACTAGACAACCAATAAAATATATATTATTCTCCAATTAAATAATACCTCTTTTCCTACCCATTGCACGCACAATATTTCAGTGGCAAAGCTTTCATATCCTGATAAATATGCTTAGCCTATGCCATTTTTCTCCAATTCAAAAACAATTTCATACTTCGGAAGGAACTTTCTCCATTCTGACACAAGACCAAAGAAGCACTACTTACAATAACCACCAGATGGCTTTACATGCCTTCAATCATGATGCAAGTTCCAACAGCAGACTAACAACATTCTCTGGAAGTCATACCACAACAAACATTCGCTCTGTCTAATCAACGCAAAACACATTTACTCGCCCCGAATCCTCACGCGAACAGACGACAAAAAACTGGAAAAGTTCAAGTCCATTCATCCAGTCAGGTTCCAAAGACAGCCATAAAGTGCTGCAGAATGTAACGGAGACGAGGGAAAAAAGTGTGAAGACCAACATGTACTCAGTTAATTTATTCTTCCCAAGTGCACACAATAGGCACATGCATACATTTTCTGAGAGCATCTTCTCCATTCAGATTTTACATTAAATCTATTTAGCACACGTTTTTATCCAAAGCGACTAAGCGACTACAAGTAAGTGCATACTGTAAGGTCACTAACACCGTAGCCCAACAGACTAGACAAGGTACAATTCACATCAAGCATCAGTCACCTGAAGTCATGAATATGTAGGGCAAAGGCTTTACAGAAGTCAGTAACACACAGGAAAAAGAAACAAAGCAAATGGAGACAAACAGTAAAGGTGTTTTTTTTTTTTTTTTTAAGTAATTAAAAGCAGGGGAGGGCGGAGGGCGGCGATCAGGTCAGAAACTGTCTATAAAAGTGAGTCTTAAGGTTACGGCTGAGGTGCAGCAAGGATGGAGCAGTTCTGGGAAGGTGGGGAGGTCATTCCACCACTGTGGAGCAAGATGGGAGAAGTGGAGTGATCTGGTAGAACGACCAGCTTTCCAACCCATGGTAGAGGGCCAAAGTCGTCCTGCTGTTGCAGAATGAAGCAGCCGGGCAGTTGTATATGGGATGATCATCTCGTGCAGATAGGAAGGGGCTGTCTTGTTTGCTGCAGCACAGGCCAGAGTTAGGACTTTGAACTCTGGCCGCAACTGGCAGCCAGTGCAGGGTTCGATGCTGTCATCAGCGCATTGATTTGCGGTAGGAGTCAATGGTTTTTAAAAAGGCCATGACACAACACACAAAAAGATACTACTCCAAACAGAAAAGAAGCACAGTACAAAAGCGTGGCATTTTGTTCCTCAGTTATTTAGCACAAAAAGAAAAAAACATTCCAGTCTACACAACAAGCCAAAAATTCACGCATATAATGAACCAAGAGAAGAAATATTACAAGTAGCAGAATTGAAAACACATAATCACATCATTCAATCATCATTCATTTTTTATCTGTGTTCACAGAGAGTGAGCTCAGTTCAGTGGAGTTGAGTCCACATTTCACGCGGAAATCTCCCGTGCAAGGGCACAGCACAGTATGTGTTCCTCCTTTCGTACGCCACTCTTGCGGGAACGTACACATTGTTCGGGTGCCGTACGGCTCGACCGTCCCATTTCCTCTCTCAGCCTGTGAGAAGACACCCAAAAACAAGTAAAACTTATTGACAAAGTAGAGGGACAGACAAATCTAGTATGATGGCTCAGTCTTGTTCCTCCTTTCAATCATACTTTCACAATCAAATTTGCTTTTTTCTTCATTAAAAAGCATGCCACATTCATCACCTTATTCCTCAAAATAAATCAATTTCTCAGTCAGCCTTCAATTTCATTTTTTCAGCCAGACCCAGTTCTAGTGATTTCAACAATCTCCTCAGCAGCATTCTTTGCATGATGCTGGCCAGTATTTAACCCTCTTGATTGAACAACCAATGCATGAATGCAAAGAGGAAAATGGACTCACCACCTCACTGCGGGCCAATTCCTTGGCATCTCAGCTGTGAATCCACAGAAGCCGACCAAGGAAGATGAAGGGTGCCGCTGTGGAAGCAAATGCCACCGCAATGCCGCAGTCGGGTGGTCACTGACCCCCCAAACCTCACACTAGGCAGGAAACAAAACATTTCCACAAAAGAGCTGAACGAAAAATCAAGTTTAAGACTCGCAATTCATTATACATTATTTCAGGGCCGGTTGTAGACTGCTCTGATGGGGGGCGCGATCAGAGATTTGGGGTGGGCAACTTTCAGTCCGTATCACACTATGCTATAGTACAATCTGCAGACCATTTTTTGTTTTTTTTGGTATTTAAAATGTCTGATGACTAGAGGTGAAATATAGGTGGCATACATAAATTGAATATGAAAAATTATTAACTAGGCTAAGGTTATCGCATGAAATTGCTAGTTTGTGTCCGTTTGAACAATAGGAAAACATCATGAAATGCCATCGCTTTCAAATACACAAAGCAACCACTGAGGGCAAGAGCCATCTTTTTATTAAACAAACGCTGCTATGCAACTCATCCATATCTAGGTTCTTGGTCAGGGATTTCTTTATGAGCAAAAATGACCAAATTCATTGATCAGTCGGAAGTGGGATGCTGCACCAAGGCAGTAGAAGCAAAGGAGTCCGTGTTTCACCAAAATCTGTGACTCGTCGAAGAGCTGACAGCAGATACATTTGGCCATCCTGGGCTACTTTAGGTAACCACGAAAAGGTGCACAATGGTCATTCTGTTGAATAAAGTATGACTTCATCTACCGAGATAACACTAGCCGAACTACCAATCCTACGAAAAAGAACGAAAACAACCAAGTGACTGCTTTACGTAGGATGCTAGTGCTTGCAAGCTAGCATTTGCTAACGATAGGTAGCAATCAATTGAGCAGAAGCAGAGCTCAAAATGCAGAACAACATCGAAACAAACAATTAGCAGGGACTCCAGATGAGCAAAATACATAGATGCAACTGTTATTGGTCAATTTCAAATGACATTAAATATGCTGCCTCGCTAAGAATTTCAGAGAGAGGTAATCTCTGTTGGCAACTGCGAGAAGCGGCATGGAACCGCAGTGTAGCTAAAATGGAATGCACAGAGGATATTTTTAAACCGTGTTATGTTATTATATATACTGCCATAGTGGAGCCACTACATTTAGAGGAAATGAATGGGAGCTTACTGAGGGTAAAAGGCCTCTGAGGCGAAGGCAGCGTCATGTTTCGTTTCTTTTAGTGAAACTTTATTCATGTCAAACAGGCGTCAATAGCGATTCCGCGAGTGACTGGTCGAGGGCGATGACGTCAGAACTACCAGGACTTCGCGCATGCGCAGCAGGGCTGAGTGGAGACCCCCTGAAAGCCTGGTCGACCCCGAGTGCTATTCGTCAGAAACGATAGCCTAGTGGATTAGAGCAAGAGTCTTGTGCGCAGAGATTTCGAGTTCGAGTCCCGGGAGGGGTGTGCTCCTTGTGCGCAGAGGAGTGCATTCGTGTACCAGCTAGGTCCGTGACTGGCTACCGACGCTGTAAAGAAAGAAGAAAAAGAAGATTGTCGGTATTCCTGCAACAGTTCTCTCCTTACAGGTTTCACATGTACTTTCTTGCTCTGCAAATAAATTTGCATTTTCTACTAGACAACCAATAAAATATATATTATTCTCCAATTAAATAATACCTCCTTTCCTACCCATTGCACGCACAATATTTCAGTGGCAAAGCTTTCATATCCTGATAAATATGCTTAGCCTATGCCATTTTTCTCCAATTCAAAAACAATTTCATACTTCGGAAGGAACTTTCTCCATTCTGACACAAGACCAAAGAAGCACTACTTACAATAACCACCAGATGGCTTTACATGCCTTCAATCATGATGCAAGTTCCAACAGCAGACTAACAACATTCTCTGGAAGTCATACCACAACAAACATTCGCTCTGTCTAATCAACGCAAAACACATTTACTCGCCCCGAATCCTCACGCGAACAGACGACAAAAAACTGGAAAAGTTCAAGTCCATTCATCCAGTCAGGTTCCAAAGACAGCCATAAAGTGCTGCAGAATGTAACGGAGACGAGGGAAAAAAGTGTGAAGACCAACATGTACTCAGTTAATTTATTCTTCCCAAGTGCACAAAATAGGCACATGCATACATTTCCTGAGAGCATCTTCTCCATTCAGATTTTACATTACATCTATTTAGCACACGTTTTTATCCAAAGCGACTAAGCGACTACAAGTAAGTGCATACTGTAAGGTCACTAACACCGTAGCCCAACAGACTAGACAAGGTACAATTCACATCAAGCATCAGTCACCTGAAGTCATGAATATGTAGGGCAAAGGCTTTACAGAAGTCAGTAACACACAGGAAAAAGAAACAAAGCAAATGGAGACAAACAGTAAAGGTGTTTTTTTTTTTTTTTTAAGTAATTAAAAGCAGGGGAGGGCGGAGGGCGGCGATCAGGTCAGAAACTGTCTATAAAAGTGAGTCTTAAGGTTACGGCTGAGGTGCAGCAAGGATGGAGCAGTTCTGGGAAGGTGGGGAGGTCATTCCACCACTGTGGAGCAAGATGGGAGAAGTGGAGTGATCTGGTAGAACGACCAGCTTTCCAACCCATGGTAGGGGGCCAAAGTCGTCCTGCTGTTGCAGAATGAAGCAGCCGGGCAGTTGTATATGGGATGATCATCTCGTGCAGATAGGAAGGGGCTGTCTTGTTTGCTGCAGCACAGGCCAGAGTTAGGACTTTGAACTCTGGCCGCAACTGGCAGCCAGTGCAGGTTTCGATGCTGTCATCAGCGCATTGATTTGCGGTAGGAGTCAATGGTTTTTAAAAAGGCCATGACACAACACACAAAAAGATACTACTCCAAACAGAAAAGAAGCACAGTACAAAAGCGTGGCATTTTGTTCCTCAGTTATTTAGCACAAAAAGAAAAAAACATTCCAGTCTACACAACAAGCCAAAAATTCACGCATATAATGAACCAAGAGAAGAAATATTACAAGTAGCAGAATTGAAAACACATAATCACATCATTCAATCATCATTCATTTTTTATCTGTGTTCACAGAGAGTGAGCTCAGTTCAGTGGAGTTGAGTCCACATTTCACGCGGAAATCTCCCGTGCAAGGGCACAGCACAGTATGTGTTCCTCCTTTCGTACGCCACTCTTGCGGGAACGTACACATTGTTCGGGTGCCGTACGGCTCGACCGTCCCATTTCCTCTCTCAGCCTGTGAGAAGACACCCAAAAACAAGTAAAACTTATTGACAAAGTAGAGGGACAGACAAATCTAGTATGATGGCTCAGTCTTTTTCCTCCTTTCAATCATACTTTCACAATCAAATTTGCTTTTTTCTTCATTAAAAAGCATGCCACATTCATCACCTTATTCCTCAAAATAAATCAATTTCTCAGTCAGCCTTCAATTTCATTTTTTCAGCCAGACCCAGTTCTAGTGATTTCAACAATCTCCTCAGCAGCATTCTTTGCATGATGCTGGCCAGTATTTAACCCTCTTGATTGAACAACCAATGCATGAATGCAAAGAGGAAAATGGACTCACCACCTCACTGCGGGCCAATTCCTTGGCATCTCAGCTGTGAATCCACAGAAGCCGACCAAGGAAGATGAAGGGTGCCGCTGTGGAAGCAAATGCCACCGCAATGCCGCAGTCGGGTGGTCACTGACCCCCCAAACCTCACACTAGGCAGGAAACAAAACATTTCCACAAAAGAGCTGAACGAAAAATCAAGTTTAAGACTCGCAATTCATTATACATTATTTCAGGGCCGGTTGTAGACTGCTCTGATGGGGGGCGCGATCAGAGATTTGGGGTGGGCAACTTTCAGTCCGTATCACACTATGCTATAGTACAATCTGCAGACCATTTTTTTTTTTTTTTGGTATTTAAAATGTCTGATGACTAGAGGTGAAATATAGGTGGCATACATAAATTGAATATGAAAAATTATTAACTAGGCTAAGGTTATCGCATGAAATTGCTAGTTTGTGTCCGTTTGAACAATAGGAAAACATCATGAAATGCCATCGCTTTCAAATGCACAAAGCAACCACTGAGGGCAAGAGCCATCTTTTTATTAAACAAACGCTGCTATGCAACTCATCCATATCTAGGTTCTTGGTCAGGGATTTCTTTATGAGCAAAAATGACCAAATTCATTGATCAGTCGGAAGTGGGATGCTGCACCAAGGCAGTAGAAGCAAAGGAGTCCGTGTTTCACCAAAATCTGTGACTCGTCGAAGAGCTGACAGCAGATACATTTGGCCATCCTGGGCTACTTTAGGTAACCACGAAAAGGTGCACAATGGTCATTCAGTTGAATAAAGTATGACTTCATCTACCGAGATAACACTAGCCGAACTACCAATCCTACGAAAAAGAACGAAAACAACCAAGTGACTGCTTTACGTAGGATGCTAGTGCTTGCAAGCTAGCATTTGCTAACGATAGGTAGCAATCAATTGAGCAGAAGCAGAGCTCAAAATGCAGAACAACATCGAAACAAACAATTAGCAGGGACTCCAGATGAGCAAAATACATAGATGCAACTGTTATTGGTCAATTTCAAATGACATTAAATATGCTGCCTCGCTAAGAATTTCAGAGAGAGGTAATCTCTGTTGGCAACTGCGAGAAGCGGCATGGAACCGCAGTGTAGCTAAAATGGAATGCACAGAGGATATTTTTAAACCGTGTTATGTTATTATATATACTGCCATAGTGGAGCCACTACATTTAGAGGAAATGAATGGGAGCTTACTGAGGGTAAAAGGCCTCTGAGGCGAAGGCAGCGTCATGTTTCGTTTCTTTTAGTGAAACTTTATTCATGTCAAACAGGCGTCAATAGCGATTCCGCGAGTGACTGGTCGAGGGCGATGACGTCAGAACTACCAGGACTTCGCGCATGCGCAGCAGGGCTGAGTGGAGACCCCCTGAAAGCCTGGTCGACCCCGAGTGCTATTCGTCAGAAACGATAGCCTAGTGGATTAGAGCAAGAGTCTTGTGCGCAGAGATTTCGAGTTCGAGTCCCGGGAGGGGTGTGCTCCTTGTGCGCAGAGGAGTGCATTCGTGTACCAGCTAGGTCCGTGACTGGCTACCGACGCTGTAAAGAAAGAAGAAAAAGAAGATTGTCGGTATTCCTGCAACAGTTCTCTCCTTACAGGTTTCACATGTACTTTCTTGCTCTGCAAATAAATTTGCATTTTCTACTAGACAACCAATAAAATATATATTATTCTCCAATTAAATAATACCTCCTTTCCTACCCATTGCACGCACAATATTTCAGTGGCAAAGCTTTCATATCCTGATAAATATGCTTAGCCTATGCCATTTTTCTCCAATTCAAAAACAATTTCATACTTCGGAAGGAACTTTCTCCATTCTGACACAAGACCAAAGAAGCACTACTTACAATAACCACCAGATGGCTTTACATGCCTTCAATCATGATGCAAGTTCCAACAGCAGACTAACAACATTCTCTGGAAGTCATACCACAACAAACATTCGCTCTGTCTAATCAACGCAAAACACATTTACTCGCCCCGAATCCTCACGCGAACAGACGACAAAAAACTGGAAAAGTTCAAGTCCATTCATCCAGTCAGGTTCCAAAGACAGCCATAAAGTGCTGCAGAATGTAACGGAGACGAGGGAAAAAAGTGTGAAGACCAACATGTACTCAGTTAATTTATTCTTCCCAAGTGCACAAAATAGGCACATGCATACATTTCCTGAGAGCATCTTCTCCATTCAGATTTTACATTACATCTATTTAGCACACGTTTTTATCCAAAGCGACTAAGCGACTACAAGTAAGTGCATACTGTAAGGTCACTAACACCGTAGCCCAACAGACTAGACAAGGTACAATTCACATCAAGCATCAGTCACCTGAAGTCATGAATATGTAGGGCAAAGGCTTTACAGAAGTCAGTAACACACAGGAAAAAGAAACAAAGCAAATGGAGACAAACAGTAAAGGTGTTTTTTTTTTTTTTTTTAAGTAATTAAAAGCAGGGGAGGGCGGAGGGCGGCGATCAGGTCAGAAACTGTCTATAAAAGTGAGTCTTAAGGTTACGGCTGAGGTGCAGCAAGGATGGAGCAGTTCTGGGAAGGTGGGGAGGTCATTCCACCACTGTGGAGCAAGATGGGAGAAGTGGAGTGATCTGGTAGAACGACCAGCTTTCCAACCCATGGTAGGGGGCCAAAGTCGTCCTGCTGTTGCAGAATGAAGCAGCCGGGCAGTTGTATATGGGATGATCATCTCGTGCAGATAGGAAGGGGCTGTCTTGTTTGCTGCAGCACAGGCCAGAGTTAGGACTTTGAACTCTGGCCGCAACTGGCAGCCAGTGCAGGTTTCGATGCTGTCATCAGCGCATTGATTTGCGGTAGGAGTCAATGGTTTTTAAAAAGGCCATGACACAACACACAAAAAGATACTACTCCAAACAGAAAAGAAGCACAGTACAAAAGCGTGGCATTTTGTTCCTCAGTTATTTAGCACAAAAAGAAAAAAACATTCCAGTCTACACAACAAGCCAAAAATTCACGCATATAATGAACCAAGAGAAGAAATATTACAAGTAGCACAATTGAAAACACATAATCACATCATTCAATCATCATTCATTTTTTATCTGTGTTCACAGAGAGTGAGCTCAGTTCAGTGGAGTTGAGTCCACATTTCACGCGGAAATCTCCCGTGCAAGGGCACAGCACAGTATGTGTTCCTCCTTTCGTACGCCACTCTTGCGGGAACGTACACATTGTTCGGGTGCCGTACGGCTCGACCGTCCCATTTCCTCTCTCAGCCTGTGAGAAGACACCCAAAAACAAGTAAAACTTATTGACAAAGTAGAGGGACAGACAAATCTAGTATGATGGCTCAGTCTTGTTCCTCCTTTCAATCATACTTTCACAATCAAATTTGCTTTTTTCTTCATTAAAAAGCATGCCACATTCATCACCTTATTCCTCAAAATAAATCAATTTCTCAGTCAGCCTTCAATTTCATTTTTTCAGCCAGACCCAGTTCTAGTGATTTCAACAATCTCCTCAGCAGCATTCTTTGCATGATGCTGGCCAGTATTTAACCCTCTTGATTGAACAACCAATGCATGAATGCAAAGAGGAAAATGGACTCACCACCTCACTGCGGGCCAATTCCTTGGCATCTCAGCTGTGAATCCACAGAAGCCGACCAAGGAAGATGAAGGGTGCCGCTGTGGAAGCAAATGCCACCGCAATGCCGCAGTCGGGTGGTCACTGACCCCCCAAACCTCACACTAGGCAGGAAACAAAACATTTCCACAAAAGAGCTGAACGAAAAATCAAGTTTAAGACTCGCAATTCATTATACATTATTTCAGGGCCGGTTGTAGACTGCTCTGATGGGGGGCGCGATCAGAGATTTGGGGTGGGCAACTTTCAGTCCGTATCACACTATGCCATAGTACAATCTGCAGACCATTTTTTTTTTTTTTTGGTATTTAAAATGTCTGATGACTAGAGGTGAAATATAGGTGGCATACATAAATTGAATATGAAAAATTATTAACTAGGCTAAGGTTATCGCATGAAATTGCTAGTTTGTGTCCGTTTGAACAATAGGAAAACATCATGAAATGCCATCGCTTTCAAATACACAAAGCAACCACTGAGGGCAAGAGCCATCTTTTTATTAAACAAACGCTGCTATGCAACTCATCCATATCTAGGTTCTTGGTCAGGGATTTCTTTATGAGCAAAAATGACCAAATTCATTGATCAGTCGGAAGTGGGATGCTGCACCAAGGCAGTAGAAGCAAAGGAGTCCGTGTTTCACCAAAATCTGTGACTCGTCGAAGAGCTGACAGCAGATACATTTGGCCATCCTGGGCTACTTTAGGTAACCACGAAAAGGTGCACAATGGTCATTCTGTTGAATAAAGTATGACTTCATCTACCGAGATAACACTAGCCGAACTACCAATCCTACGAAAAAGAACGAAAACAACCAAGTGACTGCTTTACGTAGGATGCTAGTGCTTGCAAGCTAGCATTTGCTAACGATAGGTAGCAATCAATTGAGCAGAAGCAGAGCTCAAAATGCAGAACAACATCGAAACAAACAATTAGCAGGGACTCCAGATGAGCAAAATACATAGATGCAACTGTTATTGGTCAATTTCAAATGACATTAAATATGCTGCCTCGCTAAGAATTTCAGAGAGAGGTAATCTCTGTTGGCAACTGCGAGAAGCGGCATGGAACCGCAGTGTAGCTAAAATGGAATGCACAGAGGATATTTTTAAACCGTGTTATGTTATTATATATACTGCCATAGTGGAGCCACTACATTTAGAGGAAATGAATGGGAGCTTACTGAGGGTAAAAGGCCTCTGAGGCGAAGGCAGCGTCATGTTTCGTTTCTTTTAGTGAAACTTTATTCATGTCAAACAGGCGTCAATAGCGATTCCGCGAGTGACTGGTCGAGGGCGATGACGTCAGAACTACCAGGACTTCGCGCATGCGCAGCAGGGCTGAGTGGAGACCCCCTGAAAGCCTGGTCGACCCCGAGTGCTTTTCGTCAGAAACGCTAGCCTAGTGGATTAGAGCAAGAGTCTTGTGCGCAGAGATTTCGAGTTCGAGTCCCGGGAGGGGTGTGCTCCTTGTGCGCAGAGGAGTGCATTCGTGTACCAGCTAGGTCTGTGACTGGCTACCGACGCTGTAAAGAAAGAAGAAAAAGAAGATTGTCGGTATTCCTGCAACAGTTCTCTCCTTACAGGTTTCACATGTACTTTCTTGCTCTGCAAATAAATTTGCATTTTCTACTAGACAACCAATAAAATATATATTATTCTCCAATTAAATAATACCTCCTTTCCTACCCATTGCACGCACAATATTTCAGTGGCAAAGCTTACATATCCTGATAAATATGCTTAGCCTATGCCATTTTTCTCCAATTCAAAAACAATTTCATACTTCGGAAGGAACTTTCTCCATTCTGACACAAGACCAAAGAAGCACTACTTACAATAACCACCAGATGGCTTTACATGCCTTCAATCATGATGCAAGTTCCAACAGCAGACTAACAACATTCTCTGGAAGTCATACCACAACAAACATTCGCTCTGTCTAATCAACGCAAAACACATTTACTCGCCCCGAATCCTCACGCGAACAGACGACAAAAAACTGGAAAAGTTCAAGTCCATTCATCCAGTCAGGTTCCAAAGACAGCCATAAAGTGCTGCAGAATGTAACGGAGACGAGGGAAAAAAGTGTGAAGACCAACATGTACTCAGTTAATTTATTCTTCCCAAGTGCACACAATAGGCACATGCATACATTTTCTGAGAGCATCTTCTCCATTCAGATTTTACATTACATCTATTTAGCACACGTTTTTATCCAAAGCGACTAAGCGACTACAAGTAAGTGCATACTGTAAGGTCACTAACACCGTAGCCCAACAGACTAGACAAGGTACAATTCACATCAAGCATCAGTCACCTGAAGTCATGAATATGTAGGGCAAAGGCTTTACAGAAGTCAGTAACACACAGGAAAAAGAAATAAAGCAAATGGAGACAAACAGTAAAGGTGTTTTTTTTTTTTTTTTTAAGTAATTAAAAGCAGGGGAGGGCGGAGGGCGGAGGGCGGCAATCAGGTCAGAAACTGTCTATAAAAGTGAGTCTTAAGGTTACGGCTGAGGTGCAGCAAGGATGGAGCAGTTCTGGGAAGGTGGGAAGGTCATTCCACCACTGTGGAGCAAGATGGGAGAAGTGGAGTGATCTGGTAGAACGACCAGCTTTCCAACCCATGGTAGGGGGCCAAAGTCGTCCTGCTGTTGCAGAATGAAGCAGCCGGGCAGTTGTATATGGGCTGATCATCTCGTGCAGATAGGAAGGGGCTGTCTTGTTTGCTGCAGCACAGGCCAGAGTTAGGACTTTGAACTCTGGCCGCAACTGGCAGCCAGTGCAGGTTTCGATGCTGTCATCAGCGCATTGATTTGCGGTAGGAGTCAATGGTTTTTAAAAAGGCCATGACACAACACACAAAAAGATACTACTCCAAACAGAAAAGAAGCACAGTACAAAAGCGTGGCATTTTGTTCCTCAGTTATTTAGCACAAAAAGAAAAAAACATTCCAGTCTACACAACAAGCCAAAAATTCACGCATATAATGAACCAAGAGAAGAAATATTACAAGTAGCACAATTGAAAACACATAATCACATCATTCAATCATCATTCATTTTTTATCTGTGTTCACAGAGAGTGAGCTCAGTTCAGTGGAGTTGAGTCCACATTTCACGCGGAAATCTCCCGTGCAAGGGCACAGCACAGTATGTGTTCCTCCTTTCGTACGCCACTCTTGCGGGAACGTACACATTGTTCGGGTGCCGTACGGCTCGACCGTCCCATTTCCTCTCTCAGCCTGTGAGAAGACACCCAAAAACAAGTAAAACTTATTGACAAAGTAGAGGGACAGACAAATCTAGTATGATGGCTCAGTCTTGTTCCTCCTTTCAATCATACTTTCACAATCAAATTTGCTTTTTTCTTCATTAAAAAGCATGCCACATTCATCACCTTATTCCTCAAAATAAATCAATTTCTCAGTCAGCCTTCAATTTCATTTTTTCAGCCAGACCCAGTTCTAGTGATTTCAACAATCTCCTCAGCAGCATTCTTTGCATGATGCTGGCCAGTATTTAACCCTCTTGATTGAACAACCAATGCATGAATGCAAAGAGGAAAATGGACTCACCACCTCACTGCGGGCCAATTCCTTGGCATCTCAGCTGTGAATCCACAGAAGCCGACCAAGGAAGATGAAGGGTGCCGCTGTGGAAGCAAATGCCACCGCAATGCCGCAGTCGGGTGGTCACTGACCCCCCAAACCTCACACTAGGCAGGAAACAAAACATTTCCACAAAAGAGCTGAACGAAAAATCAAGTTTAAGACTCGCAATTCATTATACATTATTTCAGGGCCGGTTGTAGACTGCTCTGATGGGGGGCGCGATCAGAGATTTGGGGTGGGCAACTTTCAGTCCGTATCACACTATGCCATAGTACAATCTGCAGACCATTTTTTTTTTTTTTTGGTATTTAAAATGTCTGATGACTAGAGGTGAAATATAGGTGGCATACATAAATTGAATATGAAAAATTATTAACTAGGCTAAGGTTATCGCATGAAATTGCTAGTTTGTGTCCGTTTGAACAATAGGAAAACATCATGAAATGCCATCGCTTTCAAATGCACAAAGCAACCACTGAGGGCAAGAGCCATCTTTTTATTAAACAAACGCTGCTATGCAACTCATCCATATCTAGGTTCTTGGTCAGGGATTTCTTTATGAGCAAAATTGACCAAATTCATTGATCAGTCGGAAGTGGGATGCTGCACCAAGGCAGTAGAAGCAAAGGAGTCCGTGTTTCACCAAAATCTGTGACTCGTCGAAGAGCTGACAGCAGATACATTTGGCCATCCTGGGCTACTTTAGGTAACCACGAAAAGGTGCACAATGGTCATTCAGTTGAATAAAGTATGACTTCATCTACCGAGATAACACTAGCCGAACTACCAATCCTACGAAAAAGAACGAAAACAACCAAGTGACTGCTTTACGTAGGATGCTAGTGCTTGCAAGCTAGCATTTGCTAACGATGGGTAGCAATCAATTGAGCAGAAGCAGAGCTCAAAATGCAGAACAACATCGAAACAAACAATTAGCAGGGACTCCAGATGAGCAAAATACATAGATGCAACTGTTATTGGTCAATTTCAAATGACATTAAATATGCTGCCTCGCTAAGAATTTCAGAGAGAGGTAATCTCTGTTGGCAACTGCGAGAAGCAGCATGGAACGGCAGTGTAGCTAAAATGGAATGCACAGAGGATATTTTTAAACCGTGTGATGTTATTATATATACTGCCATAGTGGAGCCACTACATTTAGAGGAAATGAATGGGAGCTTACTGAGGGTAAAAGGCCTCTGAGGCGAAGGCAGCGTCATGTTTCGTTTCTTTTAGTGAAACTTTATTCATGTCAAACAGGCGTCAATAGCGATTCCGCGAGTGACTGGTCGAGGGCGATGACGTCAGAACTACCAGGACTTCGCGCATGCGCAGCAGGGCTGAGTGGAGACCCCCTGAAAGCCTGGTCGACCCCGAGTGCTTTTCGTCAGAAACGCTAGCCTAGTGGATTAGAGCAAGAGTCTTGTGCGCAGAGATTTCGAGTTCGAGTCCCGGGAGGGGTGTGCTCCTTGTGCGCAGAGGAGTGCATTCGTGTACCAGCTAGGTCTGTGACTGGCTACCGACGCTGTAAAGAAAGAAGAAAAAGAAGATTGTCGGTATTCCTGCAACAGTTCTCTCCTTACAGGTTTCACATGTACTTTCTTGCTCTGCAAATAAATTTGCATTTTCTACTAGACAACCAATAAAATATATATTATTCTCCAATTAAATAATACCTCCTTTCCTACCCATTGCACGCACAATATTTCAGTGGCAAAGCTTACATATCCTGATAAATATGCTTAGCCTATGCCATTTTTCTCCAATTCAAAAACAATTTCATACTTCGGAAGGAACTTTCTCCATTCTGACACAAGACCAAAGAAGCACTACTTACAATAACCACCAGATGGCTTTACATGCCTTCAATCATGATGCAAGTTCCAACAGCAGACTAACAACATTCTCTGGAAGTCATACCACAACAAACATTCGCTCTGTCTAATCAACGCAAAACACATTTACTCGCCCCGAATCCTCACGCGAACAGACGACAAAAAACTGGAAAAGTTCAAGTCCATTCATCCAGTCAGGTTCCAAAGACAGCCATAAAGTGCTGCAGAATGTAACGGAGACGAGGGAAAAAAGTGTGAAGACCAACATGTACTCAGTTAATTTATTCTTCCCAAGTGCACACAATAGGCACATGCATACATTTTCTGAGAGCATCTTCTCCATTCAGATTTTACATTACATCTATTTAGCACACGTTTTTATCCAAAGCGACTAAGCGACTACAAGTAAGTGCATACTGTAAGGTCACTAACACCGTAGCCCAACAGACTAGACAAGGTACAATTCACATCAAGCATCAGTCACCTGAAGTCATGAATATGTAGGGCAAAGGCTTTACAGAAGTCAGTAACACACAGGAAAAAGAAATAAAGCAAATGGAGACAAACAGTAAAGGTGTTTTTTTTTTTTTTTTTAAGTAATTAAAAGCAGGGGAGGGCGGAGGGCGGAGGGCGGCAATCAGGTCAGAAACTGTCTATAAAAGTGAGTCTTAAGGTTACGGCTGAGGTGCAGCAAGGATGGAGCAGTTCTGGGAAGGTGGGAAGGTCATTCCACCACTGTGGAGCAAGATGGGAGAAGTGGAGTGATCTGGTAGAACGACCAGCTTTCCAACCCATGGTAGGGGGCCAAAGTCGTCCTGCTGTTGCAGAATGAAGCAGCCGGGCAGTTGTATATGGGCTGATCATCTCGTGCAGATAGGAAGGGGCTGTCTTGTTTGCTGCAGCACAGGCCAGAGTTAGGACTTTGAACTCTGGCCGCAACTGGCAGCCAGTGCAGGTTTCGATGCTGTCATCAGCGCATTGATTTGCGGTAGGAGTCAATGGTTTTTAAAAAGGCCATGACACAACACACAAAAAGATACTACTCCAAACAGAAAAGAAGCACAGTACAAAAGCGTGGCATTTTGTTCCTCAGTTATTTAGCACAAAAAGAAAAAAACATTCCAGTCTACACAACAAGCCAAAAATTCACGCATATAATGAACCAAGAGAAGAAATATTACAAGTAGCACAATTGAAAACACATAATCACATCATTCAATCATCATTCATTTTTTATCTGTGTTCACAGAGAGTGAGCTCAGTTCAGTGGAGTTGAGTCCACATTTCACGCGGAAATCTCCCGTGCAAGGGCACAGCACAGTATGTGTTCTTCCTTTCGTACGCCACTCTTGCGGGAACGTACGCATTGTTCGGGTGCCGTATGGCTCGACCGTCCCATTTCCTCTCTCAGCCTGTGAGAAGACACCCAAAAACAAGTAAAACTTATTGACAAAGTAGAGGGACAGACAAATCTAGTATGATGGCTCAGTCTTGTTCCTCCTTTCAATCATACTTTCACAATCAAATTTGCTTTTTTCTTCATTAAAAAGCATGCCACATTCATCACCTTATTCCTCAAAATAAATCAATTTCTCAGTCAGCCTCCAATTTCATTTTTTCAGCCAGACCCAGTTCTAGTGATTTCAACAATCTCCTCAGCAGCATTCTTTGCATGATGCTGGCCAGTATTTAACCCTCTTGATTGAACAACCAATGCATGAATGCAAAGAGGAAAATGGACTCACCACCTCACTGCGGGCCAATTCCTTGGCATCTCAGCTGTGAATCCACAGAAGCCGACCAAGGAAGATGAAGGGTGCCGCTGTGGAAGCAAATGCCACCGCAATGCCGCAGTCGGGTGGTCACTGACCCCCCAAACCTCACACTAGGCAGAAAACAAAACATTTCCACAAAAGAGCTGAACGAAAAATCAAGTTTAAGACTCGCAATTCATTATACATTATTTCAGGGCCGGTTGTAGACTGCTCTGATGGGGGGCGCGATCAGAGATTTGGGGTGGGCAACTTTCAGTCCGTATCACACTATGCCATAGTACAATCTGCAGACCATTTTTTTTTTTTTTTGGTATTTAAAATGTCTGATGACTAGAGGTGAAATATAGGTGGCATACATAAATTGAATATGAAAAATTATTAACTAGGCTAAGGTTATCGCATGAAATTGCTAGTTTGTGTCCGTTTGAACAATAGGAAAACATCATGAAATGCCATCGCTTTCAAATGCACAAAGCAACCACTGAGGGCAAGAGCCATCTTTTTATTAAACAAACGCTGCTATGCAACTCATCCATATCTAGGTTCTTGGTCAGGGATTTCTTTATGAGCAAAAATGACCAAATTCATTGATCAGTCGGAAGTGGGATGCTGCACCAAGGCAGTAGAAGCAAAGGAGTCCGTGTTTCACCAAAATCTGTGACTCGTCGAAGAGCTGACAGCAGATACATTTGGCCATCCTGGGCTACTTTAGGTAACCACGAAAAGGTGCACAATGGTCATTCAGTTGAATAAAGTATGACTTCATCTACCGAGATAACACTAGCCGAACTACCGATCCTACGAAAAAGAACGAAAACAACCAAGTGACTGCTTTACGTAGGATGCTAGTGCTTGCAAGCTAGCATTTGCTAACGATAGGTAGCAATCAATTGAGCAGAAGCAGAGCTCAAAATGCAGAACAACATCGAAACAAACAATTAGCAGGGACTCCAGATGAGCAAAATACATAGATGCAACTGTTATTGGTCAATTTCAAATGACATTAAATATGCTGCCTCGCTAAGAATTTCAGAGAGAGGTAATCTCTGTTGGCAACTGCGAGAAGCAGCATGGAACGGCAGTGTAGCTAAAATGGAATGCACAGAGGATATTTTTAAACCGTGTTATGTTATTATATATACTGCCATAGTGGAGCCACTACATTTAGAGGAAATGAATGGGAGCTTACTGAGGGTAAAAGGCCTCTGAGGCGAAGGCAGCGTCATGTTTCGTTTCATTTAGTGAAACTTTATTCATGTCAAACAGGCGTCAATAGCGATTCCGCGAGTGACTGGTCGAGGGCGATGACGTCAGAACTACCAGGACTTCGCGCATGCGCAGCAGGGCTGAGTGGAGACCCCCTGAAAGCCTGGTCGACCCCGAGTGCTTTTCGTCAGAAACGATAGCCTAGTGGATTAGAGCAAGAGTCTTGTGCGCAGAGATTTCGAGTTCGAGTCCCGGGAGGGGTGTGCTCCTTGTGCGCAGAGGAGTGCATTCGTGTACCAGCTAGGTCCGTGACTGGCTACCGACGCTGTAAAGAAAGAAGAAAAAGAAGATTGTCGGTATTCCTGCAACAGTTCTCTCCTTACAGGTTTCACATGTACTTTCTTGCTCTGCAAATAAATTTGCATTTTCTACTAGACAACCAATAAAATATATATTATTCTCCAATTAAATAATACCTCCTTTCCTACCCATTGCACGCACAATATTTCAGTGGCAAAACTTTCATATCCTGATAAATATGCTTAGCCTATGCCATTTTTCTCCAATTCAAAAACAATTTCATACTTCGGAAGGAACTTTCTCCATTCTGACACAAGACCAAAGAAGCACTACTTACAATAACCACCAGATGGCTTTACATGCCTTCAATCATGATGCAAGTTCCAACAGCAGACTAACAACATTCTCTGGAAGTCATACCACAACAAACATTCGCTCTGTCTAATCAACGCAAAACACATTTACTCGCCCCGAATCCTCACGCGAACAGACGACAAAAAACTGGAAAAGTTCAAGTCCATTCATCCAGTCAGGTTCCAAAGACAGCCATAAAGTGCTGCAGAATGTAACGGAGACGAGGGAAAAAAGTGTGAAGACCAACATGTACTCAGTTAATTTATTCTTCCCAAGTGCACACAATAGGCACATGCATACATTTTCTGAGAGCATCTTCTCCATTCAGATTTTACATTACATCTATTTAGCACACGTTTTTATCCAAAGCGACTAAGCGACTACAAGTAAGTGCATACTGTAAGGTCACTAACACCGTAGCCCAACAGACTAGACAAGGTACAATTCACATCAAGCATCAGTCACCTGAAGTCATGAATATGTAGGGCAAAGGCTTTACAGAAGTCAGTAACACACAGGAAAAAGAAACAAAGCAAATGGAGACAAACAGTAAAGGTGTTTTTTTTTTTTTTTTAAGTAATTAAAAGCAGGGGAGGGCGGAGGGCGGAGGGCGGCGATCAGGTCAGAAACTGTCTATAAAAGTGAGTCTTAAGGTTACGGCTGAGGTGCAGCAAGGATGGAGCAGTTCTGGGAAGGTGGGGAGGTCATTCCACCACTGTGGAGCAAGATGGGAGAAGTGGAGTGATCTGGTAGAACGACCAGCTTTCCAACCCATGGTAGGGGGCCAAAGTCGTCCTGCTGTTGCAGAATGAAGCAGCCGGGCAGTTGTATATGGGATGATCATCTCGTGCAGATAGGAAGGGGCTGTCTTGTTTGCTGCAGCACAGGCCAGAGTTAGGACTTTGAACTCTGGCCGCAACTGGCAGCCAGTGCAGGTTTCGATGCTGTCATCAGCGCATTGATTTGCGGTAGGAGTCAATGGTTTTTAAAAAGGCCATGACACAACACACAAAAAGATACTACTCCAAACAGAAAAGAAGCACAGTACAAAAGCGTGGCATTTTGTTCCTCAGTTATTTAGCACAAAAAGAAAAAAACATTCCAGTCTACACAACAAGCCAAAAATTCACGCATATAATGAACCAAGAGAAGAAATATTACAAGTAGCACAATTGAAAACACATAATCACATCATTCAATCATCATTCATTTTTTATCTGTGTTCACAGAGAGTGAGCTCAGTTCAGTGGAGTTGAGTCCACATTTCACGCGGAAATCTCCCGTGCAAGGGCACAGCACAGTATGTGTTCTTCCTTTCGTACGCCACTCTTGCGGGAACGTACACATTGTTCGGGTGCCGTACGGCTCGACCGTCCCATTTCCTCTCTCAGCCTGTGAGAAGACACCCAAAAACAAGTAAAACTTATTGACAAAGTAGAGGGACAGACAAATCTAGTATGATGGCTCAGTCTTGTTCCTCCTTTCAATCATACTTTCACAATCAAATTTGCTTTTTTCTTCATTAAAAAGCATGCCACATTCATCACCTTATTCCTCAAAATAAATCAATTTCTCAGTCAGCCTTCAATTTCATTTTTTCAGCCAGACCCAGTTCTAGTGATTTCAACAATCTCCTCAGCAGCATTCTTTGCATGATGCTGGCCAGTATTTAACCCTCTTGATTGAACAACCAATGCATGAATGCAAAGAGGAAAATGGACTCACCACCTCACTGCGGGCCAATTCCTTGGCATCTCAGCTGTGAATCCACAGAAGCCGACCAAGGAAGATGAAGGGTGCCGCTGTGGAAGCAAATGCCACCGCAATGCCGCAGTCGGGTGGTCACTGACCCCCCAAACCTCACACTAGGCAGGAAACAAAACATTTCCACAAAAGAGCTGAACGAAAAATCAAGTTTAAGACTCGCAATTCATTATACATTATTTCAGGGCCGGTTGTAGACTGCTCTGATGGGGGGCGCGATCAGAGATTTGGGGTGGGCAACTTTCAGTCCGTATCACACTATGCCATAGTACAATCTGCAGACCATTTTTTTTTTTTTTTTTTTTTTTTGGTATTTAAAATGTCTGATGACTAGAGGTGAAATATAGGTGGCATACATAAATTGAATATGAAAAATTATTAACTAGGCTAAGGTTATCGCATGAAATTGCTAGTTTGTGTCCGTTTGAACAATAGGAAAACATCATGAAATGCCATCGCTTTCAAATGCACAAAGCAACCACTGAGGGCAAGAGCCATCTTTTTATTAAACAAACGCTGCTATGCAACTCATCCATATCTAGGTTCTTGGTCAGGGATTTCTTTATGAGCAAAAATGACCAAATTCATTGATCAGTCGGAAGTGGGATGCTGCACCAAGGCAGTAGAAGCAAAGGAGTCCGTGTTTCACCAAAATCTGTGACTCGTCGAAGAGCTGACAGCAGATACATTTGGCCATCCTGGGCTACTTTAGGTAACCACGAAAAGGTGCACAATGGTCATTCAGTTGAATAAAGTATGACTTCATCTACCGAGATAACACTAGCCGAACTACCAATCCTACGAAAAAGAACGAAAACAACCAAGTGACTGCTTTACGTAGGATGCTAGTGCTTGCAAGCTAGCATTTGCTAACGATAGGTAGCAATCAATTGAGCAGAAGCAGAGCTCAAAATGCAGAACAACATCGAAACAAACAATTAGCAGGGACTCCAGATGAGCAAAATACATAGATGCAACTGTTATTGGTCAATTTCAAATGACATTAAATATGCTGCCTCGCTAAGAATTTCAGAGAGAGGTAATCTCTGTTGGCAACTGCGAGAAGCAGCATGGAACGGCAGTGTAGCTAAAATGGAATGCACAGAGGATATTTTTAAACCGTGTTATGTTATTATATATACTGCCATAGTGGAGCCACTACATTTAGAGGAAATGAATGGGAGCTTCCTGAGGGTAAAAGGCCTCTGAGGCGAAGGCAGCGTCATGTTTCGTTTCTTTTAGTGAAACTTTATTCATGTCAAACAGGCGTCAATAGCGATTCCGCGAGTGACTGGTCGAGGGCGATGACGTCAGAACTACCAGGACTTCGCGCATGCGCAGCAGGGCTGAGTGGAGACCCCCTGAAAGCCTGGTCGACCCCAAGTGCTTTTCGTCAGAAACGATAGCCTAGTGGATTAGAGCAAGAGTCTTGTGCGCAGAGATTTCGAGTTCGAGTCCCGGGAGGGGTGTGCTCCTTGTGCGCAGAGGAGTGCATTCGTGTACCAGCTAGGTCCGTGACTGGCTACCGACGCTGTAAAGAAAGAAGAAAAAGAAGTTTGTCGGTATTCCTGCAACAGTTCTCTCCTTACAGGTTACACATGTACTTTCTTGCTCTGCAAATAAATTTGCATTTTCTACTAGACAACCAATGAAATATATATTATTCTCCAATTAAATAATACCTCCTTTCCTACCCATTGCACGCACAATATTTCAGTGGCAAAGCTTTCATATCCTGATAAATATGCTTAGCCTATGCCATTTTTCTCCAATTCAAAAACAATTTCATACTTCGGAAGGAACTTTCTCCATTCTGACACAAGACCAAAGAAGCACTACTTACAATAACCACCAGATGGCTTTACATGCCTTCAATCATGATGCAAGTTCCAACAGCAGACTAACAACATTCTCTGGAAGTCATACCACAACAAACATTCGCTCTGTCTAATCAACGCAAAACACATTTACTCGCCCCGAATCCTCACGCGAACAGACGACAAAAAACTGGAAAAGTTCAAGTCCATTCATCCAGTCAGGTTCCAAAGACAGCCATAAAGTGCTGCAGAATGTAACGGAGACGAGGGAAAAAAGTGTGAAGACCAACATGTACTCAGTTAATTTATTCTTCCCAAGTGCACACAATAGGCACATGCATACATTTTCTGAGAGCATCTTCTCCATTCAGATTTTACATTACATCTATTTAGCACACGTTTTTATCCAAAGCGACTAAGCGACTACAAGTAAGTGCATACTGTAAGGTCACTAACACCGTAGCCCAACAGACTAGACAAGGTACAATTCACATCAAGCATCAGTCACCTGAAGTCATGAATATGTAGGGCAAAGGCTTTA
The DNA here is from genome assembly GCA_029721435.1 of Gymnothorax reevesii. Taxonomy (NCBI): domain Eukaryota; kingdom Metazoa; phylum Chordata; class Actinopteri; order Anguilliformes; family Muraenidae; genus Gymnothorax; species Gymnothorax reevesii. The sequence continues at coordinate 57,520,992 of CM056582.1, forward strand.
CAGAAGTCAGTAACACACAGGAAAAAGAAACAAAGCAAATGGAGACAAACCGTAAAGGTGTTTTTTTTTTTTTTTAAGTAATTAAAAGCAGGGGAGGGCGGAGGGCGGCGATCAGGTCAGAAACTGTCTATAAAAGTGAGTCTTAAGGTTACGGCTGAGGTGCAGCAAGGATGGAGCAGTTCTGGGAAGGTGGGGAGGTCATTCCACCACTGTGGAGCAAGATGGGAGAAGTGGAGTGATCTGGTAGAACGACCAGCTTTCCAACCCATGGTAGGGGGCCAAAGTCGTCCTGCTGTTGCAGAATGAAGCAGCCGGGCAGTTGTATATGGGATGATCATCTCGTGCAGATAGGAAGGGGCTGTCTTGTTTGCTGCAGCACAGGCCAGAGTTAGGACTTTGAACTCTGGCCGCAACTGGCAGCCAGTGCAGGTTTCCATGCTGTCATCAGCGCATTGATTTGCGGTAGGAGTCAATGGTGTTTAAAAAGGCCATGACACAACACACAAAAAGATACTACTCCAAACAGAAAAGAAGCACAGTACAAAAGCGTGGCATTTTGTTCCTCAGTTATTTAGCACAAAAAGAAAAAAACATTCCAGTCTACACAACAAGCCAAAAATTCACGCATATAATGAACCAAGAGAAGAAATATTACAAGTAGCACAATTGAAAACACATAATCACATCATTCAATCATCATTCATTTTTTATCTGTGTTCACAGAGAGTGAGCTCAGTTCAGTGGAGTTGAGTCCACATTTCACGCGGAAATCTCCCGTGCAAGGGCACAGCACAGTATGTGTTCTTCCTTTCGTACGCCACTCTTGCGGGAACGTACACATTGTTCGGGTGCCGTACGGCTCGACCGTCCCATTTCCTCTCTCAGCCTGTGAGAAGACACCCAAAAACAAGTAAAACTTATTGACAAAGTAGAGGGACAGACAAATCTAGTATGATGGCTCAGTCTTGTTCCTCCTTTCAATCATACTTTCACAATCAAATTTGCTTTTTTCTTCATTAAAAAGCATGCCACATTCATCACCTTATTCCTCAAAATAAATCAATTTCTCAGTCAGCCTTCAATTTCATTTTTTCAGCCAGACCCAGTTCTAGTGATTTCAACAATCTCCTCAGCAGCATTCTTTGCATGATGCTGGCCAGTATTTAACCCTCTTGATTGAACAACCAATGCATGAATGCAAAGAGGAAAATGGACTCACCACCTCACTGCGGGCCAATTCCTTGGCATCTCAGCTGTGAATCCACAGAAGCCGACCAAGGAAGATGAAGGGTGCCGCTGTGGAAGCAAATGCCACCGCAATGCCGCAGTCGGGTGGTCACTGACCCCCCAAACCTCACACTAGGCAGGAAACAAAACATTTCCACAAAAGAGCTGAACGAAAAATCAAGTTTAAGACTCGCAATTCATTATACATTATTTCAGGGCCGGTTGTAGACTGCTCTGATGGGGGGCGCGATCAGAGATTTGGGGTGGGCAACTTTCAGTCCGTATCACACTATGCCATAGTACAATCTGCAGACCATTTTTTTTTTTTTTTGGTATTTAAAATGTCTGATGACTAGAGGTGAAATATAGGTGGCATACATAAATTGAATATGAAAAATTATTAACTAGGCTAAGGTTATCGCATGAAATTGCTAGTTTGTGTCCGTTTGAACAATAGGAAAACATCATGAAATGCCATCGCTTTCAAATGCACAAAGCAACCACTGAGGGCAAGAGCCATCTTTTTATTAAACAAACGCTGCTATGCAACTCATCCATATCTAGGTTCTTGGTCAGGGATTTCTTTATGAGCAAAAATGACCAAATTCATTGATCAGTCGGAAGTGGGATGCTGCACCAAGGCAGTAGAAGCAAAGGAGTCCGTGTTTCACCAAAATCTGTGACTCGTCGAAGAGCTGACAGCAGATACATTTGGCCATCCTGGGCTACTTTAGGTAACCACGAAAAGGTGCACAATGGTCATTCAGTTGAATAAAGTATGACTTCATCTACCGAGATAACACTAGCCGAACTACCAATCCTACGAAAAAGAACGAAAACAACCAAGTGACTGCTTTACGTAGGATGCTAGTGCTTGCAAGCTAGCATTTGCTAACGATAGGTAGCAATCAATTGAGCAGAAGCAGAGCTCAAAATGCAGAACAACATCGAAACAAACAATTAGCAGGGACTCCAGATGAGCAAAATACATAGATGCAACTGTTATTGGTCAATTTCAAATGACATTAAATATGCTGCCTCGCTAAGAATTTCAGAGAGAGGTAATCTCTGTTGGCAACTGCGAGAAGCAGCATGGAACGGCAGTGTAGCTAAAATGGAATGCACAGAGGATATTTTTAAACCGTGTTATGTTATTATATATACTGCCATAGTGGAGCCACTACATTTAGAGGAAATGAATGGGAGCTTACTGAGGGTAAAAGGCCTCTGAGGCGAAGGCAGCGTCATGTTTCGTTTCTTTTAGTGAAACTTTATTCATGTCAAACAGGCGTCAATAGCGATTCCGCGAGTGACTGGTCGAGGGCGATGACGTCAGAACTACCAGGACTTCGCGCATGCGCAGCAGGGCTGAGTGGAGACCCCCTGAAAGCCTGGTCGACCCCGAGTGCTTTTCGTCAGAAACGATTGCCTAGTGGATTAGAGCAAGAGTCTTGTGCGCAGAGATTTCGAGTTCGAGTCCCGGGAGGGGTGTGCTCCTTGTGCGCAGAGGAGTGCATTCGTGTACCAGCTAGGTCCGTGACTGGCTACCGACGCTGTAAAGAAAGAAGAAAAAGAAGATTGTCGGTATTCCTGCAACAGTTCTCTCCTTACAGGTTTCACATGTACTTTCTTGCTCTGCAAATAAATTTGCATTTTCTACTAGACAACCAATAAAATATATATTATTCTCCAATTAAATAATACCTCCTTTCCTACCCATTGCACGCACAATATTTCAGTGGCAAAGCTTACATATCCTGATAAATATGCTTAGCCTATGCCATTTTTCTCCAATTCAAAAACAATTTCATACTTCGGAAGGAACTTTCTCCATTCTGACACAAGACCAAAGAAGCACTACTTACAATAACCACCAGATGGCTTTACATGCCTTCAATCATGATGCAAGTTCCAACAGCAGACTAACAACATTCTCTGGAAGTCATACCACAACAAACATTCGCTCTGTCTAATCAACGCAAAACACATTTACTCGCCCCGAATCCTCACGCGAACAGACGACAAAAAACTGGAAAAGTTCAAGTCCATTCATCCAGTCAGGTTCCAAAGACAGCCATAAAGTGCTGCAGAATGTAACGGAGACGAGGGGAAAAAGTGTGAAGACCAACATGTACTCAGTTAATTTATTCTTCCCAAGTGCACACAATAGGCACATGCATACATTTTCTGAGAGCATCTTCTCCATTCAGATTTTACATTACATCTATTTAGCACACGTTTTTATCCAAAGCGACTAAGCGACTACAAGTAAGTGCATACTGTAAGGTCACTAACACCGTAGCCCAACAGACTAGACAAGGTACAATTCACATCAAGCATCAGTCACCTGAAGTCATGAATATGTAGGGCAAAGGCTTTACAGAAGTCAGTAACACACAGGAAAAAGAAACAAAGCAAATGGAGACAAACAGTAAAGGTGTTTTTTTTTTTTTTTTAAGTAATTAAAAGCAGGGGAGGGCGGAGGGCGGCGATCAGGTCAGAAACTGTCTATAAAAGTGAGTCTTAAGGTTACGGCTGAGGTGCAGCAAGGATGGAGCAGTTCTGGGAAGGTGGGGAGGTCATTCCACCACTGTGGAGCAAGATGGGAGAAGTGGAGTGATCTGGTAGAACGACCAGCTTTCCAACCCATGGTAGGGGGCCAAAGTCGTCCTGCTGTTGCAGAATGAAGCAGCCGGGCAGTTGTATATGGGATGATCATCTCGTGCAGATAGGAAGGGGCTGTCTTGTTTGCTGCAGCACAGGCCAGAGTTAGGACTTTGAACTCTGGCCGCAACTGGCAGCCAGTGCAGGTTTCGATGCTGTCATCAGCGCATTGATTTGCGGTAGGAGTCAATGGTTTTTAAAAAGGCCATGACACAACACACAAAAAGATACTACTCCAAACAGAAAAGAAGCACAGTACAAAAGCGTGGCATTTTGTTCCTCAGTTATTTAGCACAAAAAGAAAAAAACATTCCAGTCTACACAACAAGCCAAAAATTCACGCATATAATGAACCAAGAGAAGAAATATTACAAGTAGCACAATTGAAAACACATAATCACATCATTCAATCATCATTCATTTTTTATCTGTGTTCACAGAGAGTGAGCTCAGTTCAGTGGAGTTGAGTCCACATTTCACGCGGAAATCTCCCGTGCAAGGGCACAGCACAGTATGTGTTCTTCCTTTCGTACGCCACTCTTGCGGGAACGTACACATTGTTCGGGTGCCGTACGGCTCGACCGTCCCATTTCCTCTCTCAGCCTGTGAGAAGACACCCAAAAACAAGTAAAACTTATTGACAAAGTAGAGGGACAGACAAATCTAGTATGATGGCTCAGTCTTGTTCCTCCTTTCAATCATACTTTCACAAATAAAATTTGCTTTTTTCTTCATTAAAAAGCATGCCACATTCATCACCTTATTCCTCAAAATAAATCAATTTCTCAGTCAGCCTTCAATTTCATTTTTTCAGCCAGACCCAGTTCTAGTGATTTCAACAATCTCCTCAGCAGCATTCTTTGCATGATGCTGGCCAGTATTTAACCCTCTTGATTGAACAACCAATGCATGAATGCAAAGAGGAAAATGGACTCACCACCTCACTGCGGGCCAATTCCTTGGCATCTCAGCTGTGAATCCACAGAAGCCGACCAAGGAAGATGAAGGGTGCCGCTGTGGAAGCAAATGCCACCGCAATGCCGCAGTCGAGTGGTCACTGACCCCCCAAACCTCACACTAGGCAGGAAACAAAACATTTCCACAAAAGAGCTGAACGAAAAATCAAGTTTAAGACTCGCAATTCATTATACATTATTTCAGGGCCGGTTGTAGACTGCTCTGATGGGGGGCGCGATCAGAGATTTGGGGTGGGCAACTTTCAGTCCGTATCACACTATGCCATAGTACAATCTGCAGACCATTTTTTTTTTTTTTTTTTGGTATTTAAAATGTCTGATGACTAGAGGTGAAATATAGGTGGCATACATAAATTGAATATGAAAAATTATTAACTAGGCTAAGGTTATCGCATGAAATTGCTAGTTTGTGTCTGTTTGAACAATAGGAAAACATCATGAAATGCCATCGCTTTCAAATGCACAAAGCAACCACTGAGGGCAAGAGCCATCTTTTTATTAAACAAACGCTGCTATGCAACTCATCCATATCTAGGTTCTTGGTCAGGGATTTCTTTATGAGCAAAAATGACCAAATTCATTGATCAGTCGGAAGTGGGATGCTGCACCAAGGCAGTAGAAGCAAAGGAGTCCGTGTTTCACCAAAATCTGTGACTCCTCGAAGAGCTGACAGCAGATACATTTGGCCATCCTGGGCTACTTTAGGTAACCACGAAAAGGTGCACAATAGTCATTCAGTTGAATAAAGTATGACTTCATCTACCGAGATAACACTAGCCGAACTACCAATCCTACGAAAAAGAACGAAAACAACCAAGTGACTGCTTTACGTAGGATGCTAGTGCTTGCAAGCTAGCATTTGCTAACGATAGGTAGCAATCAATTGAGCAGAAGCAGAGCTCAAAATGCAGAACAACATCGAAACAAACAATTAGCAGGGACTCCAGATGAGCAAAATACATAGATGCAACTGTTATTGGTCAATTTCAAATGACATTAAATATGCTGCCTCGCTAAGAATTTCAGAGAGAGGTAATCTCTGTTGGCAACTGCGAGAAGCAGCATGGAACGGCAGTGTAGCTAAAATGGAATGCACAGAGGATATTTTTAAACCGTGTTATGTTATTATATATACTGCCATAGTGGAGCCACTACATTTAGAGGAAATGAATGGGAGCTTACTGAGGGTAAAAGGCCTCTGAGGCGAAGGCAGCGTCATGTTTCGTTTCTTTTAGTGAAACTTTATTCATGTCAAACAGGCGTCAATAGCGATTCCGCGAGTGACTGGTCGAGGGCGATGACGTCAGAACTACCAGGACTTCGCGCATGCGCAGCAGGGCTGAGTGGAGACCCCCTGAAAGCCTGGTCGACCCCGAGTGCTTTTCGTCAGAAACGATAGCCTAGTGGATTAGGGCAAGAGTCTTGTGCGCAGATATTTCGAGTTCGAGTCCCGGGAGGGGTGTGCTCCTTGTGCGCAGAGGAGTGCATTCGTGTACCAGCTAGGTCCGTGACTGGCTACCGACGCTGTAAAGAAAGAAGAAAAAGAAGATTGTCGGTACTCCTGCAACAGTTCTCTCCTTACAGGTTACACATGTACTTTCTTGCTCTGCAAATAAATTTGCATTTTCTACTAGACAACCAATAAAATATATATTATTCTCCAATTAAATAATACCTCCTTTCCTACCCATTGCACGCACAATATTTCAGTGGCAAAGCTTTCATATCCTGATAAATATGCTTAGCCTATGCCATTTTTCTCCAATTCAAAAACAATTTCATACTTCGGAAGGAACTTTCTCCATTCTGACACAAGACCAAAGAAGCACTACTTACAATAACCACCAGATGGCTTTACATGCCTTCAATCATGATGCAAGTTCCAACAGCAGACTAACAACATTCTCTGGAAGTCATACCACAACAAACATTCGCTCTGTCTAATCAACGCAAAACACATTTACTCGCCCCGAATCCTCACGCGAACAGACGACAAAAAACTGGAAAAGTTCAAGTCCATTCATCCAGTCAGGTTCCAAAGACAGCCATAAAGTGCTGCAGAATGTAACGGAGACGAGGGAAAAAAGTGTGAAGACCAACATGTACTCAGTTAATTTATTCTTCCCAAGTGCACACAATAGGCACATGCATACATTTTCTGAGAGCATCTTCTCCATTCAGATTTTACATTACATCTATTTAGCACACGTTTTTATCCAAAGCGACTAAGCGACTACAAGTAAGTGCATACTGTAAGGTCACTAACACCGTAGCCCAACAGACTAGACAAGGTACAATTCACATCAAGCATCAGTCACCTGAAGTCATGAATATGTAGGGCAAAGGCTTTACAGAAGTCAGTAACACACAGGAAAAAGAAACAAAGCAAATGGAGACAAACAGTAAAGGTGTTTTTTTTTTTTTTTTTTAAGTAATTAAAAGCAGGGGAGGGCGGAGGGCGGAGGGCGGCGATCAGGTCAGAAACTGTCTATAAAAGTGAGTCTTAAGGTTACGGCTGAGGTGCAGCAAGGATGGAGCAGTTCTGGGAAGGTGGGGAGGTCATTCCACCACTGTGGAGCAAGATGGGAGAAGTGGAGTGATCTGGTAGAACGACCAGCTTTCCAACCCATGGTAGGGGGCCAAAGTCGTCCTGCTGTTGCAGAATGAAGCAGCCGGGCAGTTGTATATGGGATGATCATCTCGTGCAGATAGGAAGGGGCTGTCTTGTTTGCTGCAGCACAAGCCAGAGTTAGGACTTTGAACTCTGGCCGCAACTGGCAGCCAGTGCAGGTTTCGATGCTGTCATCAGCGCATTGATTTGCGGTAGGAGTCAATGGTTTTTAAAAAGGCCATGACACAACACACAAAAAGATACTACTCCAAACAGAAAAGAAGCACAGTACAAAAGCGTGGCATTTTGTTCCTCAGTTATTTAGCACAAAAAGAAAAAAACATTCCAGTCTACACAACAAGCCAAAAATTCACGCATATAATGAACCAAGAGAAGAAATATTACAAGTAGCACAATTGAAAACACATAATCACATCATTCAATCATCATTCATTTTTTATCTGTGTTCACAGAGAGTGAGCTCAGTTCAGTGGAGTTGAGTCCACATTTCACGCGGAAATCTCCCGTGCAAGGGCACAGCACAGTATGTGTTCCTCCTTTCGTACGCCACTCTTGCGGGAACGTACACATTGTTCGGGTGCCGTACGGCTCGACCGTCCCATTTCCTCTCTCAGCCTGTGAGAAGACACCCAAAAACAAGTAAAACTTATTGACAAAGTAGAGGGACAGACAAATCTAGTATGATGGCTCAGTCTTGTTCCTCCTTTCAATCATACTTTCACAATCAAATTTGCTTTTTTCTTCATTAAAAAGCATGCCACATTCATCACCTTATTCCTCAAAATAAATCAATTTCTCAGTCAGCCTCCAATTTCATTTTTTCAGCCAGACCCAGTTCTAGTGATTTCAACAATCTCCTCAGCAGCATTCTTTGCATGATGCTGGCCAGTATTTAACCCTCTTGATTGAACAACCAATGCATGAATGCAAAGAGGAAAATGGACTCACCACCTCACTGCGGGCCAATTCCTTGGCATCTCAGCTGTGAATCCACAGAAGCCGACCAAGGAAGATGAAGGGTGCCGCTGTGGAAGCAAATGCCACCGCAATGCCGCAGTCGGGTGGTCACTGACCCCCCAAACCTCACACTAGGCAGAAAACAAAACATTTCCACAAAAGAGCTGAACGAAAAATCAAGTTTAAGACTCGCAATTCATTATACATTATTTCAGGGCCGGTTGTAGACTGCTCTGATGGGGGGCGCGATCAGAGATTTGGGGTGGGCAACTTTCAGTCCGTATCACACTATGCCATAGTACAATCTGCAGACCATTTTTTTTTTTTTTTTTTTTTTTTTTGGTATTTAAAATGTCTGATGACTAGAGGTGAAATATAGGTGGCATACATAAATTGAATATGAAAAATTATTAACTAGGCTAAGGTTATCGCATGAAATTGCTAGTTTGTGTCCGTTTGAACAATAGGAAAACATCATGAAATGCCATCGCTTTCAAATGCACAAAGCAACCACTGAGGGCAAGAGCCATCTTTTTATTAAACAAACGCTGCTATGCAACTCATCCATATCTAGGTTCTTGGTCAGGGATTTCTTTATGAGCAAAAATGACCAAATTCATTGATCAGTCGGAAGTGGGATGCTGCACCAAGGCAGTAGAAGCAAAGGAGTCCGTGTTTCACCAAAATCTGTGACTCGTCGAAGAGCTGACAGCAGATACATTTGGCCATCCTGGGCTACTTTAGGTAACCACGAAAAGGTGCACAATGGTCATTCAGTTGAATAAAGTATGACTTCATCTACCGAGATAACACTAGCCGAACTACCAATCCTACGAAAAAGAACGAAAACAACCAAGTGACTGCTTTACGTAGGATGCTAGTGCTTGCAAGCTAGCATTTGCTAACGATAGGTAGCAATCAATTGAGCAGACGCAGAGCTCAAAATGCAGAACAACATCGAAACAAACAATTAGCAGGGACTCCAGATGAGCAAAATACATAGATGCAACTGTTATTGGTCAATTTCAAATGACATTAAATATGCTGCCTCGCTAAGAATTTCAGAGAGAGGTAATCTCTGTTGGCAACTGCGAGAAGCAGCATGGAACGGCAGTGTAGCTAAAATGGAATGCACAGAGGATATTTTTAAACCGTGTTATGTTATTATATATACTGCCATAGTGGAGCCACTACATTTAGAGGAAATGAATGGGAGCTTACTGAGGGTAAAAGCCCTCTGAGGCGAAGGCAGCGTCATGTTTCGTTTCTTTTAGTGAAACTTTATTCATGTCAAACAGGCGTCAATAGCGATTCCGCGAGTGACTGGTCGAGGGCGATGACGTCAGAACTACCAGGACTTCGCGCATGCGCAGCAGGGCTGAGTGGAGACCCCCTGAAAGCCTGGTCGACCCCGTGTGCTTTTCGTCAGAAACGATAGCCTAGTGGATTAGAGCAAGAGTCTTGTGCGCAGAGATTTCGAGTTCGAGTCCCGGGAGGGGTGTGCTCCTTCTGCGCAGAGGAGTGCATTCGTGTACCACCTAGGTTCGTGAATGGCTACCGACGCTGTAAAGAAAGAAGAAAAAGAAGATTGTCGGTATTCCTGCAACAGTTCTCTCCTTACAGGTTTCACATGTACTTTCTTGCTCTGCAAATAAATTTGCATTTTCTACTAGACAACCAATAAAATATATATTATTCTCCAATTAAATAATACCTCTTTTCCTACCCATTGCACGCACAATATTTCAGTGGCAAAGCTTTCATATCCTGATAAATATGCTTAGCCTATGCCATTTTTCTCCAATTCAAAAACAATTTCATACTTCGGAAGGAACTTTCTCCATTCTGACACAAGACCAAAGAAGCACTACTTACAATAACCACCAGATGGCTTTACATGCCTTCAATCATGATGCAAGTTCCAACAGCAGACTAACAACATTCTCTGGAAGTCATACCACAACAAACATTCGCTCTGTCTAATCAACGCAAAACACATTTACTCGCCCCGAATCCTCACGCGAACAGACGACAAAAAACTGGAAAAGTTCAAGTCCATTCATCCAGTCAGGTTCCAAAGACAGCCATAAAGTGCTGCAGAATGTAACGGAGACGAGGGAAAAAAGTGTGAAGACCAACATGTACTCAGTTAATTTATTCTTCCCAAGTGCACACAATAGGCACATGCATACATTTTCTGAGAGCATCTTCTCCATTCAGATTTTACATTACATCTATTTAGCACACGTTTTTATCCAAAGCGACTAAGCGACTACAAGTAAGTGCATACTGTAAGGTCACTAACACCGTAGCCCAACAGACTAGACAAGGTACAATTCACATCAAGCATCAGTCACCTGAAGTCATGAATATGTAGGGCAAAGGCTTTACAGAAGTCAGTAACACACAGGAAAAAGAAACAAAGCAAATGGAGACAAACCGTAAAGGTGTTTTTTTTTTTTTTTAAGTAATTAAAAGCAGGGGAGGGCGGAGGGCGGCGATCAGGTCAGAAACTGTCTATAAAAGTGAGTCTTAAGGTTACGGCTGAGGTGCAGCAAGGATGGAGCAGTTCTGGGAAGGTGGGGAGGTCATTCCACCACTGTGGAGCAAGATGGGAGAAGTGGAGTGATCTGGTAGAACGACCAGCTTTCCAACCCATGGTAGGGGGCCAAAGTCGTCCTGCTGTTGCAGAATGAAGCAGCCGGGCAGTTGTATATGGGATGATCATCTCGTGCAGATAGGAAGGGGCTGTCTTGTTTGCTGCAGCACAGGCCAGAGTTAGGACTTTGAACTCTGGCCGCAACTGGCAGCCAGTGCAGGTTTCGATGCTGTCATCAGCGCATTGATTTGCGGTAGGAGTCAATGGTTTTTAAAAAGGCCATGACACAACACACAAAAAGATACTACTCCAAACAGAAAAGAAGCACAGTACAAAAGCGTGGCATTTTGTTCCTCAGTTATTTAGCACAAAAAGAAAAAAACATTCCAGTCTACACAACAAGCCAAAAATTCACGCATATAATGAACCAAGAGAAGAAATATTACAAGTAGCACAATTGAAAACACATAATCACATCATTCAATCATCATTCATTTTTTATCTGTGTTCACAGAGAGTGAGCTCAGTTCAGTGGAGTTGAGTCCACATTTCACGCGGAAATCTCCCGTGCAAGGGCACAGCACAGTATGTGTTCTTCCTTTCGTACGCCACTCTTGCGGGAACGTACACATTGTTCGGGTGCCGTACGGCTCGACCGTCCCATTTCCTCTCTCAGCCTGTGAGAAGACACCCAAAAACAAGTAAAACTTATTGACAAAGTAGAGGGACAGACAAATCTAGTATGATGGCTCAGTCTTGTTCCTCCTTTCAATCATACTTTCACAATCAAATTTGCTTTTTTCTTCATTAAAAAGCATGCCACATTCATCACCTTATTCCTCAAAATAAATCAATTTCTCAGTCAGCCTTCAATTTCATTTTTTCAGCCAGACCCAGTTCTAGTGATTTCAACAATCTCCTCAGCAGCATTCTTTGCATGATGCTGGCCAGTATTTAACCCTCTTGATTGAACAACCAATGCATGAATGCAAAGAGGAAAATGGACTCACCACCTCACTGCGGGCCAATTCCTTGGCATCTCAGCTGTGAATCCACAGAAGCCGACCAAGGAAGATGAAGGGTGCCGCTGTGGAAGCAAATGCCACCGCAATGCCGCAGTCGGGTGGTCACTGACCCCCCAAACCTCACACTAGGCAGGAAACAAAACATTTCCACAAAAGAGCTGAACGAAAAATCAAGTTTAAGACTCGCAATTCATTATACATTATTTCAGGGCCGGTTGTAGACTGCTCTGATGGGGGGCGCGATCAGAGATTTGGGGTGGGCAACTTTCAGTCCGTATCACACTATGCCATAGTACAATCTGCAGACCATTTTTTTTTTTTTTTGGTATTTAAAATGTCTGATGACTAGAGGTGAAATATAGGTGGCATACATAAATTGAATATGAAAAATTATTAACTAGGCTAAGGTTATCGCATGAAATTGCTAGTTTGTGTCCGTTTGAACAATAGGAAAACATCATGAAATGCCATCGCTTTCAAATGCACAAAGCAACCACTGAGGGCAAGAGCCATCTTTTTATTAAACAAACGCTGCTATGCAACTCATCCATATCTAGGTTCTTGGTCAGGGATTTCTTTATGAGCAAAAATGACCAAATTCATTGATCAGTCGGAAGTGGGATGCTGCACCAAGGCAGTAGAAGCAAAGGAGTCCGTGTTTCACCAAAATCTGTGACTCGTCGAAGAGCTGACAGCAGATACATTTGGCCATCCTGGGCTACTTTAGGTAACCACGAAAAGGTGCACAATGGTCATTCAGTTGAATAAAGTATGACTTCATCTACCGAGATAACACTAGCCGAACTACCAATCCTACGAAAAAGAACGAAAACAACCAAGTGACTGCTTTACGTAGGATGCTAGTGCTTGCAAGCTAGCATTTGCTAACGATAGGTAGCAATCAATTGAGCAGAAGCAGAGCTCAAAATGCAGAACAACATCGAAACAAACAATTAGCAGGGACTCCAGATGAGCAAAATACATAGATGCAACTGTTATTGGTCAATTTCAAATGACATTAAATATGCTGCCTCGCTAAGAATTTCAGAGAGAGGTAATCTCTGTTGGCAACTGCGAGAAGCAGCATGGAACGGCAGTGTAGCTAAAATGGAATGCACAGAGGATATTTTTAAACCGTGTTATGTTATTATATATACTGCCATAGTGGAGCCACTACATTTAGAGGAAATGAATGGGAGCTTACTGAGGGTAAAAGGCCTCTGAGGCGAAGGCAGCGTCATGTTTCGTTTCTTTTAGTGAAACTTTATTCATGTCAAACAGGCGTCAATAGCGATTCCGCGAGTGACTGGTCGAGGGCGATGACGTCAGAACTACCAGGACTTCGCGCATGCGCAGCAGGGCTGAGTGGAGACCCCCTGAAAGCCTGGTCGACCCCGAGTGCTTTTCGTCAGAAACGATTGCCTAGTGGATTAGAGCAAGAGTCTTGTGCGCAGAGATTTCGAGTTCGAGTCCCGGGAGGGGTGTGCTCCTTGTGCGCAGAGGAGTGCATTCGTGTACCAGCTAGGTCCGTGACTGGCTACCGACGCTGTAAAGAAAGAAGAAAAAGAAGATTGTCGGTATTCCTGCAACAGTTCTCTCCTTACAGGTTTCACATGTACTTTCTTGCTCTGCAAATAAATTTGCATTTTCTACTAGACAACCAATAAAATATATATTATTCTCCAATTAAATAATACCTCCTTTCCTACCCATTGCACGCACAATATTTCAGTGGCAAAGCTTACATATCCTGATAAATATGCTTAGCCTATGCCATTTTTCTCCAATTCAAAAACAATTTCATACTTCGGAAGGAACTTTCTCCATTCTGACACAAGACCAAAGAAGCACTACTTACAATAACCACCAGATGGCTTTACATGCCTTCAATCATGATGCAAGTTCCAACAGCAGACTAACAACATTCTCTGGAAGTCATACCACAACAAACATTCGCTCTGTCTAATCAACGCAAAACACATTTACTCGCCCCGAATCCTCACGCGAACAGACGACAAAAAACTGGAAAAGTTCAAGTCCATTCATCCAGTCAGGTTCCAAAGACAGCCATAAAGTGCTGCAGAATGTAACGGAGACGAGGGGAAAAAGTGTGAAGACCAACATGTACTCAGTTAATTTATTCTTCCCAAGTGCACACAATAGGCACATGCATACATTTTCTGAGAGCATCTTCTCCATTCAGATTTTACATTACATCTATTTAGCACACGTTTTTATCCAAAGCGACTAAGCGACTACAAGTAAGTGCATACTGTAAGGTCACTAACACCGTAGCCCAACAGACTAGACAAGGTACAATTCACATCAAGCATCAGTCACCTGAAGTCATGAATATGTAGGGCAAAGGCTTTACAGAAGTCAGTAACACACAGGAAAAAGAAACAAAGCAAATGGAGACAAACAGTAAAGGTGTTTTTTTTTTTTTTTTTAAGTAATTAAAAGCAGGGGAGGGCGGAGGGCGGCGATCAGGTCAGAAACTGTCTATAAAAGTGAGTCTTAAGGTTACGGCTGAGGTGCAGCAAGGATGGAGCAGTTCTGGGAAGGTGGGGAGGTCATTCCACCACTGTGGAGCAAGATGGGAGAAGTGGAGTGATCTGGTAGAACGACCAGCTTTCCAACCCATGGTAGGGGGCCAAAGTCGTCCTGCTGTTGCAGAATGAAGCAGCCGGGCAGTTGTATATGGGATGATCATCTCGTGCAGATAGGAAGGGGCTGTCTTGTTTGCTGCAGCACAGGCCAGAGTTAGGACTTTGAACTCTGGCCGCAACTGGCAGCCAGTGCAGGTTTCGATGCTGTCATCAGCGCATTGATTTGCGGTAGGAGTCAATGGTTTTTAAAAAGGCCATGACACAACACACAAAAAGATACTACTCCAAACAGAAAAGAAGCACAGTACAAAAGCGTGGCATTTTGTTCCTCAGTTATTTAGCACAAAAAGAAAAAAACATTCCAGTCTACACAACAAGCCAAAAATTCACGCATATAATGAACCAAGAGAAGAAATATTACAAGTAGCACAATTGAAAACACATAATCACATCATTCAATCATCATTCATTTTTTATCTGTGTTCACAGAGAGTGAGCTCAGTTCAGTGGAGTTGAGTCCACATTTCACGCGGAAATCTCCCGTGCAAGGGCACAGCACAGTATGTGTTCTTCCTTTCGTACGCCACTCTTGCGGGAACGTACACATTGTTCGGGTGCCGTACGGCTCGACCGTCCCATTTCCTCTCTCAGCCTGTGAGAAGACACCCAAAAACAAGTAAAACTTATTGACAAAGTAGAGGGACAGACAAATCTAGTATGATGGCTCAGTCTTGTTCCTCCTTTCAATCATACTTTCACAAATAAAATTTGCTTTTTTCTTCATTAAAAAGCATGCCACATTCATCACCTTATTCCTCAAAATAAATCAATTTCTCAGTCAGCCTTCAATTTCATTTTTTCAGCCAGACCCAGTTCTAGTGATTTCAACAATCTCCTCAGCAGCATTCTTTGCATGATGCTGGCCAGTATTTAACCCTCTTGATTGAACAACCAATGCATGAATGCAAAGAGGAAAATGGACTCACCACCTCACTGCGGGCCAATTCCTTGGCATCTCAGCTGTGAATCCACAGAAGCCGACCAAGGAAGATGAAGGGTGCCGCTGTGGAAGCAAATGCCACCGCAATGCCGCAGTCGAGTGGTCACTGACCCCCCAAACCTCACACTAGGCAGGAAACAAAACATTTCCACAAAAGAGCTGAACGAAAAATCAAGTTTAAGACTCGCAATTCATTATACATTATTTCAGGGCCGGTTGTAGACTGCTCTGATGGGGGGCGCGATCAGAGATTTGGGGTGGGCAACTTTCAGTCCGTATCACACTATGCCATAGTACAATCTGCAGACCATTTTTTTTTTTTTTTGGTATTTAAAATGTCTGATGACTAGAGGTGAAATATAGGTGGCATACATAAATTGAATATGAAAAATTATTAACTAGGCTAAGGTTATCGCATGAAATTGCTAGTTTGTGTCCGTTTGAACAATAGGAAAACATCATGAAATGCCATCGCTTTCAAATGCACAAAGCAACCACTGAGGGCAAGAGCCATCTTTTTATTAAACAAACGCTGCTATGCAACTCATCCATATCTAGGTTCTTGGTCAGGGATTTCTTTATGAGCAAAAATGACCAAATTCATTGATCAGTCGGAAGTGGGATGCTGCACCAAGGCAGTAGAAGCAAAGGAGTCCGTGTTTCACCAAAATCTGTGACTCGTCGAAGAGCTGACAGCAGATACATTTGGCCATCCTGGGCTACTTTAGGTAACCACGAAAAGGTGCACAATGGTCATTCAGTTGAATAAAGTATGACTTCATCTACCGAGATAACACTAGCCGAACTACCAATCCTACGAAAAAGAACGAAAACAACCAAGTGACTGCTTTACGTAGGATGCTAGTGCTTGCAAGCTAGCATTTGCTAACGATAGGTAGCAATCAATTGAGCAGAAGCAGAGCTCAAAATGCAGAACAACATCGAAACAAACAATTAGCAGGGACTCCAGATGAGCAAAATACATAGATGCAACTGTTATTGGTCAATTTCAAATGACATTAAATATGCTGCCTCGCTAAGAATTTCAGAGAGAGGTAATCTCTGTTGGCAACTGCGAGAAGCAGCATGGAACGGCAGTGTAGCTAAAATGGAATGCACAGAGGATATTTTTAAACCGTGTTATGTTATTATATATACTGCCATAGTGGAGCCACTACATTTAGAGGAAATGAATGGGAGCTTACTGAGGGTAAAAGGCCTCTGAGGCGAAGGCAGCGTCATGTTTCGTTTCTTTTTAGTGAAACTTTATTCATGTCAAACAGGCGTCTTCTTCTTCTTCTTCTTCTTTTGGTTTTTTGGCGGTTGGCACCTTAGTATAATAGGTGCATTACCGCCACCTGCTAGACTGGGGTATGGGTACAAAAGCTAATACTACTACTGGAAAAAAAATAAATAAAAAAAAAAAAAAAAAAAAAAAAAATAGCGATTTACCTAAATCCTGTGAAATAAGTTCTCTGTTCTTTCCAACTAACCTAATTTATTCAGAGGATATCTGACTCCCACTCCCTCCAACCCCTTTCTCTAACATGTCCTTAATTTCTTCTCCTTTCACGTCAATTATCCCAAGAAACTCCTTGGCCGCGTGTACCACCATTTTAATTCTTTCCGTTTTTGACTCTATCTCGCTCGCACAATTTATCACCATTGCAACAAATGCCAGAAACCTTCTTTTATCTACACTGATACGATCAATATCTCGACTTTGTTCTTGTGGCTCTGCGACTCCCTTTTCTTCCCTCAC
Source organism: Gymnothorax reevesii (assembly GCA_029721435.1). Lineage (NCBI taxonomy): Eukaryota > Metazoa > Chordata > Actinopteri > Anguilliformes > Muraenidae > Gymnothorax > Gymnothorax reevesii. The sequence continues at coordinate 57,538,444 of CM056582.1, forward strand.
TTTTTTAACCGCCTCAGCATACGAAATTCTGTTATGTACACGTGTCCTCTCAATTTTCCCTTCAGTTTTCCTCCGCTCGCACTGCTTAGCACCCGCTTCATGATTACCCTGGCAATGAAGACATACAGCTCTTTCTTTCGGCAGTTCACAATCTTCTTCATTACATCCGTCTTTCCCGCATCGTCTACAACGAAACACCCTTTTCCTACAAACCGCAGCCACATGCCCATAGTCTTGGCACCAAAAGCACCTTAATGGATTTCGCTCATATATCCTCACTCTATAGCTGACATAATCCATCATTACCCTTTCTGGTAGCTCTTTTTCAAATTCTAATAAAATTGACAAGCTATCCGTTTCTTCCCCGTCACGGTGGCTTTTTAATCTCCTAGCGCCGCAAACACCTTCAATATTCAAAAATGCTTCAGCTTTCACCGAATGAACAACTCCACTAATTACTCCCTTCACTGTAGGCTGATTCCGCATACTAAAACACGATACTTCGGATAAATCAAATTCTACAATTTTCAATGCCTTATCCCTTTGTCGCTTAGATTTACATTCAATAATTATCAGTCCACTCCTACAAACCCTCACTGACTTTACATCTCCCACTTCTTTTTTAATAAATTGTCCTAAAAAATGCCTATCACTAAATACATGATTTGTTTTATAACTGGATCTAACTAATTTCATGCCAACTAAATAAACCTCTTCCTCTCCTTTTTCTGATTCTTTTTTTCTTTTCTTTTTCCCTCCTTCCTCTACTTCCCACTCCATTTTTCAGGCCCTCCAAACCCTCTCAGTAACTCAATAGCTATCCCCAGGTGTTTGCCTCTCTGCGTTCCACTAGTCCTCCAACTCGCCTCAAACAGGCGTCAATAGCGATTCCGCGAGTGACTGGTCGAGGGCGATGACGTCAGAACTACCAGGACTTCGCGCATGCGCAGCAGGGCTGAGTGGAGACCCCCTGAAAGCCTGGTCGACCCCGAGTGCTTTTCGTCAGAAACGATTGCCTAGTGGATTAGAGCAAGAGTCTTGTGCGCAGAGATTTCGAGTTCGAGTCCCGGGAGGGGTGTGCTCCTTGTGCGCAGAGGAGTGCATTCGTGTACCAGCTAGGTCCGTGACTGGCTACCGACGCTGTAAAGAAAGAAGAAAAAGAAGATTGTCGGTATTCCTGCAACAGTTCTCTCCTTACAGGTTTCACATGTACTTTCTTGCTCTGCAAATAAATTTGCATTTTCTACTAGACAACCAATAAAATATATATTATTCTCCAATTAAATAATACCTCCTTTCCTACCCATTGCACGCACAATATTTCAGTGGCAAAGCTTACATATCCTGATAAATATGCTTAGCCTATGCCATTTTTCTCCAATTCAAAAACAATTTCATACTTCGGAAGGAACTTTCTCCATTCTGACACAAGACCAAAGAAGCACTACTTACAATAACCACCAGATGGCTTTACATGCCTTCAATCATGATGCAAGTTCCAACAGCAGACTAACAACATTCTCTGGAAGTCATACCACAACAAACATTCGCTCTGTCTAATCAACGCAAAACACATTTACTCGCCCCGAATCCTCACGCGAACAGACGACAAAAAACTGGAAAAGTTCAAGTCCATTCATCCAGTCAGGTTCCAAAGACAGCCATAAAGTGCTGCAGAATGTAACGGAGACGAGGGGAAAAAGTGTGAAGACCAACATGTACTCAGTTAATTTATTCTTCCCAAGTGCACACAATAGGCACATGCATACATTTTCTGAGAGCATCTTCTCCATTCAGATTTTACATTACATCTATTTAGCACACGTTTTTATCCAAAGCGACTAAGCGACTACAAGTAAGTGCATACTGTAAGGTCACTAACACCGTAGCCCAACAGACTAGACAAGGTACAATTCACATCAAGCATCAGTCACCTGAAGTCATGAATATGTAGGGCAAAGGCTTTACAGAAGTCAGTAACACACAGGAAAAAGAAACAAAGCAAATGGAGACAAACAGTAAAGGTGTTTTTTTTTTTTTTTTTTAAGTAATTAAAAGCAGGGGAGGGCGGAGGGCGGAGGGCGGCGATCAGGTCAGAAACTGTCTATAAAAGTGAGTCTTAAGGTTACGGCTGAGGTGCAGCAAGGATGGAGCAGTTCTGGGAAGGTGGGGAGGTCATTCCACCACTGTGGAGCAAGATGGGAGAAGTGGAGTGATCTGGTAGAACGACCAGCTTTCCAACCCATGGTAGGGGGCCAAAGTCGTCCTGCTGTTGCAGAATGAAGCAGCCGGGCAGTTGTATATGGGATGATCATCTCGTGCAGATAGGAAGGGGCTGTCTTGTTTGCTGCAGCACAAGCCAGAGTTAGGACTTTGAACTCTGGCCGCAACTGGCAGCCAGTGCAGGTTTCGATGCTGTCATCAGCGCATTGATTTGCGGTAGGAGTCAATGGTTTTTAAAAAGGCCATGACACAACACACAAAAAGATACTACTCCAAACAGAAAAGAAGCACAGTACAAAAGCGTGGCATTTTGTTCCTCAGTTATTTAGCACAAAAAGAAAAAAACATTCCAGTCTACACAACAAGCCAAAAATTCACGCATATAATGAACCAAGAGAAGAAATATTACAAGTAGTACAATTGAAAACACATAATCACATCATTCAATCATCATTCATTTTTTATCTGTGTTCACAGAGAGTGAGCTCAGTTCAGTGGAGTTGAGTCCACATTTCACGCGGAAATCTCCCGTGCAAGGGCACAGCACAGTATGTGTTCCTCCTTTCGTACGCCACTCTTGCGGGAACGTACACATTGTTCGGGTGCCGTACGGCTCGACCGTCCCATTTCCTCTCTCAGCCTGTGAGAAGACACCCAAAAACAAGTAAAACTTATTGACAAAGTAGAGGGACAGACAAATCTAGTATGATGGCTCAGTCTTGTTCCTCCTTTCAATCATACTTTCACAATCAAATTTGCTTTTTTCTTCATTAAAAAGCATGCCACATTCATCACCTTATTCCTCAAAATAAATCAATTTCTCAGTCAGCCTCCAATTTCATTTTTTCAGCCAGACCCAGTTCTAGTGATTTCAACAATCTCCTCAGCAGCATTCTTTGCATGATGCTGGCCAGTATTTAACCCTCTTGATTGAACAACCAATGCATGAATGCAAAGAGGAAAATGGACTCACCACCTCACTGCGGGCCAATTCCTTGGCATCTCAGCTGTGAATCCACAGAAGCCGACCAAGGAAGATGAAGGGTGCCGCTGTGGAAGCAAATGCCACCGCAATGCCGCAGTCGGGTGGTCACTGACCCCCCAAACCTCACACTAGGCAGAAAACAAAACATTTCCACAAAAGAGCTGAACGAAAAATCAAGTTTAAGACTCGCAATTCATTATACATTATTTCAGGGCCGGTTGTAGACTGCTCTGATGGGGGGCGCGATCAGAGATTTGGGGTGGGCAACTTTCAGTCCGTATCACACTATGCCATAGTACAATCTGCAGACCATTTTTTTTTTTTTTTTTTTTTTTTTGGTATTTAAAATGTCTGATGACTAGAGGTGAAATATAGGTGGCATACATAAATTGAATATGAAAAATTATTAACTAGGCTAAGGTTATCGCATGAAATTGCTAGTTTGTGTCCGTTTGAACAATAGGAAAACATCATGAAATGCCATCGCTTTCAAATGCACAAAGCAACCACTGAGGGCAAGAGCCATCTTTTTATTAAACAAACGCTGCTATGCAACTCATCCATATCTAGGTTCTTGGTCAGGGATTTCTTTATGAGCAAAAATGACCAAATTCATTGATCAGTCGGAAGTGGGATGCTGCACCAAGGCAGTAGAAGCAAAGGAGTCCGTGTTTCACCAAAATCTGTGACTCGTCGAAGAGCTGACAGCAGATACATTTGGCCATCCTGGGCTACTTTAGGTAACCACGAAAAGGTGCACAATGGTCATTCAGTTGAATAAAGTATGACTTCATCTACCGAGATAACACTAGCCGAACTACCAATCCTACGAAAAAGAACGAAAACAACCAAGTGACTGCTTTACGTAGGATGCTAGTGCTTGCAAGCTAGCATTTGCTAACGATAGGTAGCAATCAATTGAGCAGACGCAGAGCTCAAAATGCAGAACAACATCGAAACAAACAATTAGCAGGGACTCCAGATGAGCAAAATACATAGATGCAACTGTTATTGGTCAATTTCAAATGACATTAAATATGCTGCCTCGCTAAGAATTTCAGAGAGAGGTAATCTCTGTTGGCAACTGCGAGAAGCAGCATGGAACGGCAGTGTAGCTAAAATGGAATGCACAGAGGATATTTTTAAACCGTGTTATGTTATTATATATACTGCCATAGTGGAGCCACTACATTTAGAGGAAATGAATGGGAGCTTACTGAGGGTAAAAGGCCTCTGAGGCGAAGGCAGCGTCATGTTTCGTTTCTTTTAGTGAAACTTTATTCATGTCAAACAGGCGTCAATAGCGATTCCGCGAGTGACTGGTCGAGGGCGATGACGTCAGAACTACCAGGACTTCGCGCATGCGCAGCAGGGCTGAGTGGAGACCCCCTGAAAGCCTGGTCGACCCCGAGTGCTTTTCGTCAGAAACGATACCCTAGTGGATTAGAGCAAGAGTCTTGTGCGCAGAGATTTCGAGTTCGAGTCCCGGGAGGGGTGTGCTCCTTCTGCGCAGAGGAGTGCATTCGTGTACCACCTAGGTTCGTGAATGGCTACCGACGCTGTAAAGAAAGAAGAAAAAGAAGATTGTCGGTATTCCTGCAACAGTTCTCTCCTTACAGGTTTCACATGTACTTTCTTGCTCTGCAAATATATTTGCATTTTCTACTAGACAACCAATAAAATATATATTATTCTCCAATTAAATAATACCTCCTTTCCTACCCATTGCACGCACAATATTTCAGTGGCAAAACTTTCATATCCTGATAAATATGCTTAGCCTATGCCATTTTTCTCCAATTCAAAAACAATTTCATACTTCGGAAGGAACTTTCTCCATTCTGACACAAGACCAAAGAAGCACTACTTACAATAACCACCAGATGGCTTTACATGCCTTCAATCATGATGCAAGTTCCAACAGCAGACTAACAACATTCTCTGGAAGTCATACCACAACAAACATTCGCTCTGTCTAATCAACGCAAAACACATTTACTCGCCCCGAATCCTCACGCGAACAGACGACAAAAAACTGGAAAAGTTCAAGTCCATTCATCCAGTCAGGTTCCAAAGACAGCCATAAAGTGCTGCAGAATGTAACGGAGACGAGGGAAAAAAGTGTGAAGACCAACATGTACTCAGTTAATTTATTCTTCCCAAGTGCACACAATAGGCACATGCATACATTTTCTGAGAGCATCTTCTCCATTCAGATTTTACATTACATCTATTTAGCACACGTTTTTATCCAAAGCGACTAAGCGACTACAAGTAAGTGCATACTGTAAGGTCACTAACACCGTAGCCCAACAGACTAGACAAGGTACAATTCACATCAAGCATCAGTCACCTGAAGTCATGAATATGTAGGGCAAAGGCTTTACAGAAGTCAGTAACACACAGGAAAAAGAAACAAAGCAAATGGAGACAAACAGTAAAGGTGTTTTTTTTTTTTTTTTAAGTAATTAAAAGCAGGGGAGGGCGGAGGGCGGAGGGCGGCGATCAGGTCAGAAACTGTCTATAAAAGTGAGTCTTAAGGTTACGGCTGAGGTGCAGCAAGGATGGAGCAGTTCTGGGAAGGTGGGGAGGTCATTCCACCACTGTGGAGCAAGATGGGAGAAGTGGAGTGATCTGGTAGAACGACCAGCTTTCCAACCCATGGTAGGGGGCCAAAGTCGTCCTGCTGTTGCAGAATGAAGCAGCCGGGCAGTTGTATATGGGATGATCATCTCGTGCAGATAGGAAGGGGCTGTCTTGTTTGCTGCAGCACAGGCCAGAGTTAGGACTTTGAACTCTGGCCGCAACTGGCAGCCAGTGCAGGTTTCGATGCTGTCATCAGCGCATTGATTTGCGGTAGGAGTCAATGGTTTTTAAAAAGGCCATGACACAACACACAAAAAGATACTACTCCAAACAGAAAAGAAGCACAGTACAAAAGCGTGGCATTTTGTTCCTCAGTTATTTAGCACAAAAAGAAAAAAACATTCCAGTCTACACAACAAGCCAAAAATTCACGCATATAATGAACCAAGAGAAGAAATATTACAAGTAGCACAATTGAAAACACATAATCACATCATTCAATCATCATTCATTTTTTATCTGTGTTCACAGAGAGTGAGCTCAGTTCAGTGGAGTTGAGTCCACATTTCACGCGGAAATCTCCCGTGCAAGGGCACAGCACAGTATGTGTTCTTCCTTTCGTACGCCACTCTTGCGGGAACGTACACATTGTTCGGGTGCCGTACGGCTCGACCGTCCCATTTCCTCTCTCAGCCTGTGAGAAGACACCCAAAAACAAGTAAAACTTATTGACAAAGTAGAGGGACAGACAAATCTAGTATGATGGCTCAGTCTTGTTCCTCCTTTCAATCATACTTTCACAATCAAATTTGCTTTTTTCTTCATTAAAAAGCATGCCACATTCATCACCTTATTCCTCAAAATAAATCAATTTCTCAGTCAGCCTTCAATTTCATTTTTTCAGCCAGACCCAGTTCTAGTGATTTCAACAATCTCCTCAGCAGCATTCTTTGCATGATGCTGGCCAGTATTTAACCCTCTTGATTGAACAACCAATGCATGAATGCAAAGAGGAAAATGGACTCACCACCTCACTGCGGGCCAATTCCTTGGCATCTCAGCTGTGAATCCACAGAAGCCGACCAAGGAAGATGAAGGGTGCCGCTGTGGAAGCAAATGCCACCGCAATGCCGCAGTCGGGTGGTCACTGACCCCCCAAACCTCACACTAGGCAGGAAACAAAACATTTCCACAAAAGAGCTGAACGAAAAATCAAGTTTAAGACTCGCAATTCATTATACATTATTTCAGGGCCGGTTGTAGACTGCTCTGATGGGGGGCGCGATCAGAGATTTGGGGTGGGCAACTTTCAGTCCGTATCACACTATGCCATAGTACAATCTGCAGACCATTTTTTTTTTTTTTTTTTTTTTTTGGTATTTAAAATGTCTGATGACTAGAGGTGAAATATAGGTGGCATACATAAATTGAATATGAAAAATTATTAACTAGGCTAAGGTTATCGCATGAAATTGCTAGTTTGTGTCCGTTTGAACAATAGGAAAACATCATGAAATGCCATCGCTTTCAAATGCACAAAGCAACCACTGAGGGCAAGAGCCATCTTTTTATTAAACAAACGCTGCTATGCAACTCATCCATATCTAGGTTCTTGGTCAGGGATTTCTTTATGAGCAAAAATGACCAAATTCATTGATCAGTCGGAAGTGGGATGCTGCACCGAGGCAGTAGAAGCAAAGGAGTCCGTGTTTCACCAAAATCTGTGACTCGTCGAAGAGCTGACAGCAGATACATTTGGCCATCCTGGGCTACTTTAGGTAACCACGAAAAGGTGCACAATGGTCATTCAGTTGAATAAAGTATGACTTCATCTACCGAGATAACACTAGCCGAACTACCAATCCTACGAAAAAGAACGAAAACAACCAAGTGACTGCTTTACGTAGGATGCTAGTGCTTGCAAGCTAGCATTTGCTAACGATAGGTAGCAATCAATTGAGCAGACGCAGAGCTCAAAATGCAGAACAACATCGAAACAAACAATTAGCAGGGACTCCAGATGAGCAAAATACATAGATGCAACTGTTATTGGTCAATTTCAAATGACATTTAATATGCTGCCTCGCTAAGAATTTCAGAGAGAGGTAATCTCTGTTGGCAACTGCGAGAAGCAGCATGGAACGGCAGTGTAGCTAAAATGGAATGCACAGAGGATATTTTAAAACCGTGTTATGTTATTATATATACTGCCATAGTGGAGCCACTACATTTAGAGGAAATGAATGGGAGCTTACTGAGGGTAAAAGGCCTCTGAGGCGAAGGCAGCGTCATGTTTCGTTTCTTTTAGTGAAACTTTATTCATGTCAAACAGGCGTCAATAGCGATTCCGCGAGTGACTGGTCGAGGGCGATGACGTCAGAACTACCAGGACTTCGCGCATGCGCAGCAGGGCTGAGTGGAGACCCCCTGAAAGCCTGGTCGACCCCGAGTGCTCTTCGTCAGAAACGATAGCCTAGTGGATTAGAGCAAGAGTCTTGTGCGCAGAGATTTCGAGTTCGAGTCCCGGGAGGGGTGTGCTCCTTGTGCGCAGAGGAGTGCATTCTTGTACCAGCTAGGTCCATGAATGGCTACCGACGCTGTAAAGAAAGAAGATTGTCGGGATTCCTGCAACAGTTCTCTCCTTACAGGTTTCACATGTACTTTCTTGCTCTGCAAATAAATTTGCATTTTCTACTAGACAACCAATAAAATATATATTATTCTCCAATTAAATAATACCTCCTTTCCTACCCATTGCACGCACAATATTTCAGTGGCAAAACTTTCATATCCTGATAAATATGCTTAGCCTATGCCATTTTTCTCCAATTCAAAAACAATTTCATACTTCGGAAGGAACTTTCTCCATTCTGACACAAGACCAAAGAAGCACTACTTACAATAACCACCAGATGGCTTTACATGCCTTCAATCATGATGCAAGTTCCAACAGCAGACTAACAACATTCTCTGGAAGTCATACCACAACAAACATTCGCTCTGTCTAATCAACGCAAAACACATTTACTCGCCCCGAATCCTCACGCGAACAGACGACAAAAAACTGGAAAATTCAAGTCCATTCATCCAGTCAGGTTCCAAAGGCAGCCATAAAGTGCTGCAGAATGTAACGGAGACGAGGGAAAAAAGTGTGAAGACCAACATGTACTCAGTTAATTTATTCTTCCCAAGTGCACACAATAGGCACATGCATACATTTTCTGAGAGCATCTTCTCCATTCAGATTTTACATTACATCTATTTAGCACACGTTTTTATCCAAAGCGACTAAGCGACTACAAGTAAGTGCATAATGTAAGGTCACTAACACCGTAGCCCAACAGACTAGACAAGGTACAATTCACATCAAGCATCAGTCACCTGAAGTCATGAATATGTAGGGCAAAGGCTTTACAGAAGTCAGTAACACACAGGAAAAAGAAACAAAGCAAATGGAGACAAACAGTAAAGGTGTTTTTTTTTTTTTTTAAGTAATTAAAAGCAGGGGAGGGCGGAGGGCGGCGATCAGGTCAGAAACTGTCTATAAAAGTGAGTCTTAAGGTTACGGCTGAGGTGCAGCAAGGATGGAGCAGTTCTGGGAAGGTGGGGAGGTCATTCCACCACTGTGGAGCAAGATGGGAGAAGTGGAGTGATCTGGTAGAACGACCAGCTTTCCAACCCATGGTAGGGGGCCAAAGTCGTCCTGCTGTTGCAGAATGAAGCAGCCGGGCAGTTGTATATGGGATGATCATCTCGTGCAGATAGGAAGGGGCTGTCTTGTTTGCTGCAGCACAGGCCAGAGTTAGGACTTTGAACTCTGGCCGCAACTGGCAGCCAGTGCAGGTTTCGATGCTGTCATCAGCGCATTGATTTGCGGTAGGAGTCAATGGTTTTTAAAAAGGCCATGACACAACACACAAAAAGATACTACTCCAAACAGAAAAGAAGCACAGTACAAAAGCGTGGCATTTTGTTCCTCAGTTATTTAGCACAAAAAGAAAAAAACATTCCAGTCTACACAACAAGCCAAAAATTCACGCATATAATGAACCAAGAGAAGAAATATTACAAGTAGCACAATTGAAAACACATAATCACATCATTCAATCATCATTCATTTTTTATCTGTGTTCACAGAGAGTGAGCTCAGTTCAGTGGAGTTGAGTCCACATTTCACGCGGAAATCTCCCGTGCAAGGGCACAGCACAGTATGTGTTCTTCCTTTCGTACGCCACTCTTGCGGGAACGTACACATTGTTCGGGTGCCGTACGGCTCGACCGTCCCATTTCCTCTCTCAGCCTGTGAGAAGACACCCAAAAACAAGTAAAACTTATTGACAAAGTAGAGGGACAGACAAATCTAGTATGATGGCTCAGTCTTGTTCCTCCTTTCAATCATACTTTCACAATCAAATTTGCTTTTTTCTTCATTAAAAAGCATGCCACATTCATCACCTTATTCCTCAAAATAAATCAATTTCTCAGTCAGCCTTCAATTTCATTTTTTCAGCCAGACCCAGTTCTAGTGATTTCAACAATCTCCTCAGCAGCATTCTTTGCATGATGCTGGCCAGTATTTAACCCTCTTGATTGAACAACCAATGCATGAATGCAAAGAGGAAAATGGACTCACCACCTCACTGCGGGCCAATTCCTTGGCATCTCAGCTGTGAATCCACAGAAGCCGACCAAGGAAGATGAAGGGTGCCGCTGTGGAAGCAAATGCCACCGCAATGCCGCAGTCGGGTGGTCACTGACCCCCCAAACCTCACACTAGGCAGGAAACAAAACATTTCCACAAAAGAGCTGAACGAAAAATCAAGTTTAAGACTCGCAATTCATTATACATTATTTCAGGGCCGGTTGTAGACTGCTCTGATGGGGGGCGCGATCAGAGATTTGGGGTGGGCAACTTTCAGTCCGTATCACACTATGCCATAGTACAATCTGCAGACCATTTTTTTTTTTTTTTGGTATTTAAAATGTCTGATGACTAGAGGTGAAATATAGGTGGCATACATAAATTGAATATGAAAAATTATTAACTAGGCTAAGGTTATCGCATGAAATTGCTAGTTTGTGTCCGTTTGAACAATAGGAAAACATCATGAAATGCCATCGCTTTCAAATGCACAAAGCAACCACTGAGGGCAAGAGCCATCTTTTTATTAAACAAACGCTGCTATGCAACTCATCCATATCTAGGTTCTTGGTCAGGGATTTCTTTATGAGCAAAAATGACCAAATTCATTGATCAGTCGGAAGTGGGATGCTGCACCAAGGCAGTAGAAGCAAAGGAGTCCGTGTTTCACCAAAATCTGTGACTCGTCGAAGAGCTGACAGCAGATACATTTGGCCATCCTGGGCTACTTTAGGTAACCACGAAAAGGTGCACAATGGTCATTCAGTTGAATAAAGTATGACTTCATCTACCGAGATAACACTAGCCGAACTACCAATCCTACGAAAAAGAACGAAAACAACCAAGTGACTGCTTTACGTAGGATGCTAGTGCTTGCAAGCTAGCATTTGCTAACGATAGGTAGCAATCAATTGAGCAGAAGCAGAGCTCAAAATGCAGAACAACATCGAAACAAACAATTAGCAGGGACTCCAGATGAGCAAAATACATAGATGCAACTGTTATTGGTCAATTTCAAATGACATTAAATATGCTGCCTCGCTAAGAATTTCAGAGAGAGGTAATCTCTGTTGGCAACTGCGAGAAGCAGCATGGAACGGCAGTGTAGCTAAAATGGAATGCACAGAGGATATTTTTAAACCGTGTTATGTTATTATATATACTGCCATAGTGGAGCCACTACATTTAGAGGAAATGAATGGGAGCTTACTGAGGGTAAAAGGCCTCTGAGGCGAAGGCAGCGTCATGTTTCGTTTCTTTTAGTGAAACTTTATTCATGTCAAACAGGCGTCAATAGCGATTCCGCGAGTGACTGGTCGAGGGCGATGACGTCAGAACTACCAGGACTTCGCGCATGCGCAGCAGGGCTGAGTGGAGACCCCCTGAAAGCCTGGTCGACCCCGAGTGCTTTTCGTCAGAAACGATTGCCTAGTGGATTAGAGCAAGAGTCTTGTGCGCAGAGATTTCGAGTTCGAGTCCCGGGAGGGGTGTGCTCCTTGTGCGCAGAGGAGTGCATTCGTGTACCAGCTAGGTCCGTGACTGGCTACCGACGCTGTAAAGAAAGAAGAAAAAGAAGATTGTCGGTATTCCTGCAACAGTTCTCTCCTTACAGGTTTCACATGTACTTTCTTGCTCTGCAAATAAATTTGCATTTTCTACTAGACAACCAATAAAATATATATTATTCTCCAATTAAATAATACCTCCTTTCCTACCCATTGCACGCACAATATTTCAGTGGCAAAGCTTACATATCCTGATAAATATGCTTAGCCTATGCCATTTTTCTCCAATTCAAAAACAATTTCATACTTCGGAAGGAACTTTCTCCATTCTGACACAAGACCAAAGAAGCACTACTTACAATAACCACCAGATGGCTTTACATGCCTTCAATCATGATGCAAGTTCCAACAGCAGACTAACAACATTCTCTGGAAGTCATACCACAACAAACATTCGCTCTGTCTAATCAACGCAAAACACATTTACTCGCCCCGAATCCTCACGCGAACAGACGACAAAAAACTGGAAAAGTTCAAGTCCATTCATCCAGTCAGGTTCCAAAGACAGCCATAAAGTGCTGCAGAATGTAACCAGGGTTCCCACAGCTTAGGGCAAGTTAAATTCACGACTTTTTAAGACTTTTTTAATGCCATTTGATATTAAATTTAAGACCAACTTCATAATAAACACTAATGGAAAAATAACACCTCATCATAGGATTTGGGACAATTTTGCCCAAATGTTTATTTGAACATGAAATATGATCTTTTGATCAAATGAAAACGTTTTTTTGAAAAATATTAATACTAGGGATGGACGATATTAGATTTCTGGCCGATATCTGATTTGCCAATATTTTACAACTCATTTGGCCGATATCCGATACTGACACCGATATTTTTTCCCCCACATCTAATTGCAGTGATCATCTAGTTTCTGCAGGGGAATTAACAGGCAGAATTATTCTGCAGACTCTTCATCATGTCGGCCTGCTGGCAAATGCAGACATAAGACAAAGCTGAAAATGATGTAACATCAGTAATCACTCCTTGTGCAAAATAAGAAAAATACCTCAATTTACGTTATTTAAAACATGTCATATTTATTCATTACAATTGTTTTTAAACAAAACAAATAAGATACTTGCAGCCTGTCCTACTTAAAACAGACTTATGACAACATCCACAACCAATTTTACCTCTATTCACAAGGAACATGTATGAAGTGCATTGTACAACTGTACAGCAATGCCCGTGACCTTTGACCCCTCAGGCGGTACTGCATCAAAAACCAACATCAGTGTGTAAAGTACATCGCCACACGGGCTCAGGAACACTTCAGAAAACCACTGTCAGTAACTACAGTTCGTTGCTACATCTGCAAGTGCAAGTTAAAACTCTACAATGCAAAGTGAAAGCCATTTATCAACAGCACCCAGAAACGCCACCGGCTTTGCTGGGCCCGAGCTCATCTAAGATGGACTGATGGAAAGTGGGAAAGTGTTCTGTGGTCTGATGAGTCCACATTTCAAATTGTTTTTGGAAACTGTGGACGTCGTGTCCTCCGGAGCGAAGAGGGAAAGAACCATCCGAACTGTTGTAGGTGCAAAGTTCAAAAGCCAGCATCTGTGATGGTATGGGGGTATATTAGTGCCCAAGGCATGGGCAACTTACATATATGTGAAGGCACCATTAATGCTGAAAGGTACATACAGGTTTTGGAGCAACATATGTTGCCATCCAAGCAACGTCTTTTTCATGGACGCCCCTGCTTATTCCAGCAAGACAATGCCAAGCCACATTCTGCACGTGTTATAACAGCATGGCTCCGTAGCAAAAGAGTCTGGGTACGAGACTGGCCTGCCTGTAGTCCAGACCTGTCTCCTATTGAAAATGTGTGGTGCATTATGAAGCATAAAATACAACAACAGAGACCCCGGACTGTTGAACAACTTAAGCTGTACATCAAGCAAGAATGGGAAAGAGTTTCACCTGAAAAACTTCAAAATTGGTCTCCTCGGTTCCCAAACATTTACTGAGTGTCCTTAAAAGGAAAGGCAATGTAACACAGTGATAAAAAGGCCCCTGTGCCAACGTTTTTGCAATGTGTTGCTGCCTTTAAATTCTAAGTTAATGATTATTTTCAACAACAAAAAAAGTTTCTCAGTTTGAACATTAAATATCTTGTCTTTGCAGTGTATTCAATTGAATATAAGTTGAAAAGGATTTGCAAATCATTGTATTCTGTTTTTACCTACAATTTACACAACGTGCCAACTTCACTGGTTTTGGGTTTGTATATCGGCAGATATCAGCAGAATGGCCGATGTCCGATATTTAATTTTAAAGCCGATATCATTCACTGATATGGCACTGCTTTTTTCAGTTCCTCCTCCACCTCTGCCAATTCTGCCATTTTTTCTTTGTGGCACTTTCTCAGTGTGTTCACTAATTCATCACGAGTTCACATTTTTAAGACTTTTGAAAGATTTATTTAAGACATTTTAATGCCAATTAAGGCCTTGTTTTTAGATTTGTGAATTTAATGCCTTTTAAGACTTTTTAAGGATCCGTGAGAACCCTGGTAACGGAGACGAGGGGAAAAAGTGTGAAGACCAACATGTACTCAGTTAATTTATTCTTCCCAAGTGCACACAATAGGCACATGCATACATTTTCTGAGAGCATCTTCTCCATTCAGATTTTACATTACATCTATTTAGCACACGTTTTTATCCAAAGCGACTAAGCGACTACAAGTAAGTGCATACTGTAAGGTCACTAACACCGTAGCCCAACAGACTAGACAAGGTACAATTCACATCAAGCATCAGTCACCTGAAGTCATGAATATGTAGGGCAAAGGCTTTACAGAAGTCAGTAACACACAGGAAAAAGAAACAAAGCAAATGGAGACAAACAGTAAAGGTGTTTTTTTTTTTTTTTTTAAGTAATTAAAAGCAGGGGAGGGCGGAGGGCGGCGATCAGGTCAGAAACTGTCTATAAAAGTGAGTCTTAAGGTTACGGCTGAGGTGCAGCAAGGATGGAGCAGTTCTGGGAAGGTGGGGAGGTCATTCCACCACTGTGGAGCAAGATGGGAGAAGTGGAGTGATCTGGTAGAACGACCAGCTTTCCAACCCATGGTAGGGGGCCAAAGTCGTCCTGCTGTTGCAGAATGAAGCAGCCGGGCAGTTGTATATGGGATGATCATCTCGTGCAGATAGGAAGGGGCTGTCTTGTTTGCTGCAGCACAGGCCAGAGTTAGGACTTTGAACTCTGGCCGCAACTGGCAGCCAGTGCAGGTTTCGATGCTGTCATCAGCGCATTGATTTGCGGTAGGAGTCAATGGTTTTTAAAAAGGCCATGACACAACACACAAAAAGATACTACTCCAAACAGAAAAGAAGCACAGTACAAAAGCGTGGCATTTTGTTCCTCAGTTATTTAGCACAAAAAGAAAAAAACATTCCAGTCTACACAACAAGCCAAAAATTCACGCATATAATGAACCAAGAGAAGAAATATTACAAGTAGCACAATTGAAAACACATAATCACATCATTCAATCATCATTCATTTTTTATCTGTGTTCACAGAGAGTGAGCTCAGTTCAGTGGAGTTGAGTCCACATTTCACGTGGAAATCTCCCGTGCAAGGGCACAGCACAGTATGTGTTCTTCCTTTCGTACGCCACTCTTGCGGGAACGTACACATTGTTCGGGTGCCGTACGGCTCGACCGTCCCATTTCCTCTCTCAGCCTGTGAGAAGACACCCAAAAACAAGTAAAACTTATTGACAAAGTAGAGGGACAGACAAATCTAGCATGATGGCTCAGTCTTGTTCCTCCTTTCAATCATACTTTCACAAATAAAATTTGCTTTTTTCTTCATTAAAAAGCATGCCACATTCATCACCTTATTCCTCAAAATAAATCAATTTCTCAGTCAGCCTTCAATTTCATTTTTTCAGCCAGACCCAGTTCTAGTGATTTCAACAATCTCCTCAGCAGCATTCTTTGCATGATGCTGGCCAGTATTTAACCCTCTTGATTGAACAACCAATGCATGAATGCAAAGAGGAAAATGGACTCACCACCTCACTGCGGGCCAATTCCTTGGCATCTCAGCTGTGAATCCACAGAAGCCGACCAAGGAAGATGAAGGGTGCCGCTGTGGAAGCAAATGCCACCGCAATGCCGCAGTCGAGTGGTCACTGACCCCCCAAACCTCACACTAGGCAGGAAACAAAACATTTCCACAAAAGAGC
Source organism: Gymnothorax reevesii (assembly GCA_029721435.1). Classification (NCBI taxonomy): domain Eukaryota; kingdom Metazoa; phylum Chordata; class Actinopteri; order Anguilliformes; family Muraenidae; genus Gymnothorax; species Gymnothorax reevesii. The sequence continues at coordinate 57,554,652 of CM056582.1, forward strand.
TGAACGAAAAATCAAGTTTAAGACTCGCAATTCATTATACATTATTTCAGGGCCGGTTGTAGACTGCTCTGATGGGGGGCGCGATCAGAGATTTGGGGTGGGCAACTTTCAGTCCGTATCACACTATGCCATAGTACAATCTGCAGACCATTTTTTTTTTTTTTTTGGTATTTAAAATGTCTGATGACTAGAGGTGAAATATAGGTGGCATACATAAATTGAATATGAAAAATTATTAACTAGGCTAAGGTTATCGCATGAAATTGCTAGTTTGTGTCTGTTTGAACAATAGGAAAACATCATGAAATGCCATCGCTTTCAAATGCACAAAGCAACCACTGAGGGCAAGAGCCATCTTTTTATTAAACAAACGCTGCTATGCAACTCATCCATATCTAGGTTCTTGGTCAGGGATTTCTTTATGAGCAAAAATGACCAAATTCATTGATCAGTCGGAAGTGGGATGCTGCACCAAGGCAGTAGAAGCAAAGGAGTCCGTGTTTCACCAAAATCTGTGACTCCTCGAAGAGCTGACAGCAGATACATTTGGCCATCCTGGGCTACTTTAGGTAACCACGAAAAGGTGCACAATAGTCATTCAGTTGAATAAAGTATGACTTCATCTACCGAGATAACACTAGCCGAACTACCAATCCTACGAAAAAGAACGAAAACAACCAAGTGACTGCTTTACGTAGGATGCTAGTGCTTGCAAGCTAGCATTTGCTAACGATAGGTAGCAATCAATTGAGCAGAAGCAGAGCTCAAAATGCAGAACAACATCGAAACAAACAATTAGCAGGGACTCCAGATGAGCAAAATACATAGATGCAACTGTTATTGGTCAATTTCAAATGACATTAAATATGCTGCCTCGCTAAGAATTTCAGAGAGAGGTAATCTCTGTTGGCAACTGCGAGAAGCAGCATGGAACGGCAGTGCAGCTAAAATGGAATGCACAGAGGATATTTTTAAACCGTGTTATGTTATTATATATACTGCCATAGTGGAGCCACTACATTTAGAGGAAATGAATGGGAGCTTACTGAGGGTAAAAGGCTTCTGAGGCGAAGGCAGCGTCATGTTTCGTTTCTTTTAGTGAAACTTTATTCATGTCAAACAGGCGTCAATAGCGATTCCGCGAGTGACTGGTCGAGGGCGATGACGTCAGAACTACCAGGACTTCGCGCATGCGCAGCAGGGCTGAGTGGAGACCCCCTGAAAGCCTGGTCGACCCCGAGTGCTTTTCGTCAGAAACGATAGCCTAGTGGATTAGGGCAAGAGTCTTGTGCGCAGAGATTTCGAGTTCGAGTCCCGGGAGGGGTGTGCTCCTTGTGCGCAGAGGAGTGCATTCGTGTACCAGCTAGGTCCGTGACTGGCTACCAACGCTGTAAAGAAAGAAGAAAAAGAAGATTGTCGGTATTCCTGCAACAGTTCTCTCCTTACAGGTTTCACATGTACTTTCTTGCTCTGCAAATAAATTTGCATTTTCTACTAGACAACCAATAAAATATATATTATTCTCCAATTAAATAATACCTCTTTTCCTACCCATTGCACGCACAATATTTCAGTGGCAAAGCTTTCATATCCTGATAAATATGCTTAGCCTATGCCATTTTTCTCCAATTCAAAAACAATTTCATACTTCGGAAGGAACTTTCTCCATTCTGACACAAGACCAAAGAAGCACTACTTACAATAACCACCAGATGGCTTTACATGCCTTCAATCATGATGCAAGTTCCAACAGCAGACTAACAACATTCTCTGGAAGTCATACCACAACAAACATTCGCTCTGTCTAATCAACGCAAAACACATTTACTCGCCCCGAATCCTCACGCGAACAGACGACAAAAAACTGGAAAAGTTCAAGTCCATTCATCCAGTCAGGTTCCAAAGACAGCCATAAAGTGCTGCAGAATGTAACGGAGACGAGGGAAAAAAGTGTGAAGACCAACATGTACTCAGTTAATTTATTCTTCCCAAGTGCACACAATAGGCACATGCATACATTTTCTGAGAGCATCTTCTCCATTCAGATTTTACATTACATCTATTTAGCACACGTTTTTATCCAAAGCGACTAAGCGACTACAAGTAAGTGCATACTGTAAGGTCACTAACACCGTAGCCCAACAGACTAGACAAGGTACAATTCACATCAAGCATCAGTCACCTGAAGTCATGAATATGTAGGGCAAAGGCTTTACAGAAGTCAGTAACACACAGGAAAAAGAAACAAAGCAAATGGAGACAAACAGTAAAGGTGTTTTTTTTTTTTTTTTTTAAGTAATTAAAAGCAGGGGAGGGCGGAGGGCGGCGATCAGGTCAGAAACTGTCTATAAAAGTGAGTCTTAAGGTTACGGCTGAGGTGCAGCAAGGATGGAGCAGTTCTGGGAAGGTGGGGAGGTCATTCCACCACTGTGGAGCAAGATGGGAGAAGTGGAGTGATCTGGTAGAACGACCAGCTTTCCAACCCATGGTAGGGGGCCAAAGTCGTCCTGCTGTTGCAGAATGAAGCAGCCGGGCAGTTGTATATGGGATGATCATCTCGTGCAGATAGGAAGGGGCTGTCTTGTTTGCTGCAGCACAAGCCAGAGTTAGGACTTTGAACTCTGGCCGCAACTGGCAGCCAGTGCAGGTTTCGATGCTGTCATCAGCGCATTGATTTGCGGTAGGAGTCAATGGTTTTTAAAAAGGCCATGACACAACACACAAAAAGATACTACTCCAAACAGAAAAGAAGCACAGTACAAAAGCGTGGCATTTTGTTCCTCAGTTATTTAGCACAAAAAGAAAAAAACATTCCAGTCTACACAACAAGCCAAAAATTCACGCATATAATGAACCAAGAGAAGAAATATTACAAGTAGCACAATTGAAAACACATAATCACATCATTCAATCATCATTCATTTTTTATCTGTGTTCACAGAGAGTGAGCTCAGTTCAGTGGAGTTGAGTCCACATTTCACGCGGAAATCTCCCGTGCAAGGGCACAGCACAGTATGTGTTCCTCCTTTCGTACGCCACTCTTGCGGGAACGTACACATTGTTCGGGTGCCGTACGGCTCGACCGTCCCATTTCCTCTCTCAGCCTGTGAGAAGACACCCAAAAACAAGTAAAACTTATTGACAAAGTAGAGGGACAGACAAATCTAGTATGATGGCTCAGTCTTGTTCCTCCTTTCAATCATACTTTCACAATCAAATTTGCTTTTTTCTTCATTAAAAAGCATGCCACATTCATCACCTTATTCCTCAAAATAAATCAATTTCTCAGTCAGCCTCCAATTTCATTTTTTCAGCCAGACCCAGTTCTAGTGATTTCAACAATCTCCTCAGCAGCATTCTTTGCATGATGCTGGCCAGTATTTAACCCTCTTGATTGAACAACCAATGCATGAATGCAAAGAGGAAAATGGACTCACCACCTCACTGCGGGCCAATTCCTTGGCATCTCAGCTGTGAATCCACAGAAGCCGACCAAGGAAGATGAAGGGTGCCGCTGTGGAAGCAAATGCCACCGCAATGCCGCAGTCGGGTGGTCACTGACCCCCCAAACCTCACACTAGGCAGAAAACAAAACATTTCCACAAAAGAGCTGAACGAAAAATCAAGTTTAAGACTCGCAATTCATTATACATTATTTCAGGGCCGGTTGTAGACTGCTCTGATGGGGGGCGCGATCAGAGATTTGGGGTGGGCAACTTTCAGTCCGTATCACACTATGCCATAGTACAATCTGCAGACCATTTTTTTTTTTTTTTTTTTTTTTGGTATTTAAAATGTCTGATGACTAGAGGTGAAATATAGGTGGCATACATAAATTGAATATGAAAAATTATTAACTAGGCTAAGGTTATCGCATGAAATTGCTAGTTTGTGTCCGTTTGAACAATAGGAAAACATCATGAAATGCCATCGCTTTCAAATGCACAAAGCAACCACTGAGGGCAAGAGCCATCTTTTTATTAAACAAACGCTGCTATGCAACTCATCCATATCTAGGTTCTTGGTCAGGGATTTCTTTATGAGCAAAAATGACCAAATTCATTGATCAGTCGGAAGTGGGATGCTGCACCAAGGCAGTAGAAGCAAAGGAGTCCGTGTTTCACCAAAATCTGTGACTCGTCGAAGAGCTGACAGCAGATACATTTGGCCATCCTGGGCTACTTTAGGTAACCACGAAAAGGTGCACAATGGTCATTCAGTTGAATAAAGTATGACTTCATCTACCGAGATAACACTAGCCGAACTACCAATCCTACGAAAAAGAACGAAAACAACCAAGTGACTGCTTTACGTAGGATGCTAGTGCTTGCAAGCTAGCATTTGCTAACGATAGGTAGCAATCAATTGAGCAGACGCAGAGCTCAAAATGCAGAACAACATCGAAACAAACAATTAGCAGGGACTCCAGATGAGCAAAATACATAGATGCAACTGTTATTGGTCAATTTCAAATGACATTAAATATGCTGCCTCGCTAAGAATTTCAGAGAGAGGTAATCTCTGTTGGCAACTGCGAGAAGCAGCATGGAACGGCAGTGTAGCTAAAATGGAATGCACAGAGGATATTTTTAAACCGTGTTATGTTATTATATATACTGCCATAGTGGAGCCACTACATTTAGAGGAAATGAATGGGAGCTTACTGAGGGTAAAAGGCCTCTGAGGCGAAGGCAGCGTCATGTTTCGTTTCTTTTAGTGAAACTTTATTCATGTCAAACAGGCGTCAATAGCGATTCCGCGAGTGACTGGTCGAGGGCGATGACGTCAGAACTACCAGGACTTCGCGCATGCGCAGCAGGGCTGAGTGGAGACCCCCTGAAAGCCTGGTCGACCCCGAGTGCTCTTCGTCAGAAACGATAGCCTAGTGGATTAGAGCAAGAGTCTTGTGCGCAGAGATTTCGAGTTCGAGTCCCGGGAGGGGTGTGCTACTTGTGCGCAGAGGAGTGCATTCGTGTACCACCTAGGTTCGTGAATGGCTACCGACGCTGTAAAGAAAGAAGAAAAAAAAGATTGTCGGTATTCCTGCAACAGTTCTCTCCTTACAGGTTTCACATGTACTTTCTTGCTCTGCAAATAAATTTGCATTTTCTACTAGACAACCAATAAAATATATATTATTCTCCAATTAAATAATACCTCCTTTCCTACCCATTGCACGCACAATATTTCAGTGGCAAAACTTTCATATCCTGATAAATATGCTTAGCCTATGCCATTTTTCTCCAATTCAAAAACAATTTCATACTTCGGAAGGAACTTTCTCCATTCTGACACAAGACCAAAGAAGCACTACTTACAATAACCACCAGATGGCTTTACATGCCTTCAATCATGATGCAAGTTCCAACAGCAGACTAACAACATTCTCTGGAAGTCATACCACAACAAACATTCGCTCTGTCTAATCAACGCAAAACACATTTACTCGCCCCGAATCCTCACGCGAACAGACGACAAAAAACTGGAAAAGTTCAAGTCCATTCATCCAGTCAGGTTCCAAAGACAGCCATAAAGTGCTGCAGAATGTAACGGAGACGAGGGAAAAAAGTGTGAAGACCAACATGTACTCAGTTAATTTATTCTTCCCAAGTGCACACAATAGGCACATGCATACATTTTCTGAGAGCATCTTCTCCATTCAGATTTTACATTACATCTATTTAGCACACGTTTTTATCCAAAGCGACTAAGCGACTACAAGTAAGTGCATACTGTAAGGTCACTAACACCGTAGCCCAACAGACTAGACAAGGTACAATTCACATCAAGCATCAGTCACCTGAAGTCATGAATATGTAGGGCAAAGGCTTTACAGAAGTCAGTAACACACAGGAAAAAGAAACAAAGCAAATGGAGACAAACAGTAAAGGTGTTTTTTTTTTTTTTTTAAGTAATTAAAAGCAGGGGAGGGCGGAGGGCGGCGATCAGGTCAGAAACTGTCTATAAAAGTGAGTCTTAAGGTTACGGCTGAGGTGCAGCAAGGATGGAGCAGTTCTGGGAAGGTGGGGAGGTCATTCCACCACTGTGGAGCAAGATGGGAGAAGTGGAGTGATCTGGTAGAACGACCAGCTTTCCAACCCATGGTAGGGGGCCAAAGTCGTCCTGCTGTTGCAGAATGAAGCAGCCGGGCAGTTGTATATGGGATGATCATCTCGTGCAGATAGGAAGGGGCTGTCTTGTTTGCTGCAGCACAGGCCAGAGTTAGGACTTTGAACTCTGGCCGCAACTGGCAGCCAGTGCAGGTTTCGATGCTGTCATCAGCGCATTGATTTGCGGTAGGAGTCAATGGTTTTTAAAAAGGCCATGACACAACACACAAAAAGATACTACTCCAAACAGAAAAGAAGCACAGTACAAAAGCGTGGCATTTTGTTCCTCAGTTATTTAGCACAAAAAGAAAAAAACATTCCAGTCTACACAACAAGCCAAAAATTCACGCATATAATGAACCAAGAGAAGAAATATTACAAGTAGCACAATTGAAAACACATAATCACATCATTCAATCATCATTCATTTTTTATCTGTGTTCACAGAGAGTGAGCTCAGTTCAGTGGAGTTGAGTCCACATTTCACGCGGAAATATCCCGTGCAAGGGCACAGCACAGTATGTGTTCTTCCTTTCGTACGCCACTCTTGCGGGAACGTACACATTGTTCGGGTGCCGTACGGCTCGACCGTCCCATTTCCTCTCTCAGCCTGTGAGAAGACACCCAAAAACAAGTAAAACTTATTGACAAAGTAGAGGGACAGACAAATCTAGTATGATGGCTCAGTCTTGTTCCTCCTTTCAATCATACTTTCACAATCAAATTTGCTTTTTTCTTCATTAAAAAGCATGCCACATTCATCACCTTATTCCTCAAAATAAATCAATTTCTCAGTCAGCCTTCAATTTCATTTTTTCAGCCAGACCCAGTTCTAGTGATTTCAACAATCTCCTCAGCAGCATTCTTTGCATGATGCTGGCCAGTATTTAACCCTCTTGATTGAACAACCAATGCATGAATGCAAAGAGGAAAATGGACTCACCACCTCACTGCGGGCCAATTCCTTGGCATCTCAGCTGTGAATCCACAGAAGCCGACCAAGGAAGATGAAGGGTGCCGCTGTGGAAGCAAATGCCACCGCAATGCCGCAGTCGGGTGGTCACTGACCCCCCAAACCTCACACTAGGCAGGAAACAAAACATTTCCACAAAAGAGCTGAACGAAAAATCAAGTTTAAGACTCGCAATTCATTATACATTATTTCAGGGCCGGTTGTAGACTGCTCTGATGGGGGGCGCGATCAGAGATTTGGGGTGGGCAACTTTCAGTCCGTATCACACTATGCTATAGTACAATCTGCAGACCATTTTTTTTTTTTTTTGGTATTTAAAATGTCTGATGACTAGAGGTGAAATATAGGTGGCATACATAAATTGAATATGAAAAATTATTAACTAGGCTAAGGTTATCGCATGAAATTGCTAGTTTGTGTCCGTTTGAACAATAGGAAAACATCATGAAATGCCATCGCTTTCAAATGCACAAAGCAACCACTGAGGGCAAGAGCCATCTTTTTATTAAACAAACGCTGCTATGCAACTCATCCATATCTAGGTTCTTGGTCAGGGATTTCTTTATGAGCAAAAATGACCAAATTCATTGATCAGTCGGAAGTGGGATGCTGCACCAAGGCAGTAGAAGCAAAGGAGTCCGTGTTTCACCAAAATCTGTGACTCGTCGAAGAGCTGACAGCAGATACATTTGGCCATCCTGGGCTACTTTAGGTAACCACGAAAAGGTGCTCAATGGTCATTCAGTTGAATAAAGTATGACTTCATCTACCGAGATAACACTAGCCGAACTACCAATCCTACGAAAAAGAACGAAAACAACCAAGTGACTGCTTTACGTAGGATGCTAGTGCTTGCAAGCTAGCATTTGCTAACGATAGGTAGCAATCAATTGAGCAGAAGCAGAGCTCAAAATGCAGAACAACATCGAAACAAACAATTAGCAGGGACTCCAGATGAGCAAAATACATAGATGCAACTGTTATTGGTCAATTTCAAATGACATTAAATATGCTGCCTCGCTAAGAATTTCAGAGAGAGGTAATCTCTGTTGGCAACTGCGAGAAGCAGCATGGAACGGCAGTGTAGCTAAAATGGAATGCACAGAGGATATTTTTAAACCGTGTTATGTTATTATATATACTGCCATAGTGGAGCCACTACATTTAGAGGAAATGAATGGGAGCTTACTGAGGGTAAAAGGCCTCTGAGGCGAAGGCAGCGTCATGTTTCGTTTCATTTAGTGAAACTTTATTCATGTCAAACAGGCGTCAATAGCGATTCCGCGAGTGACTGGTCGAGGGCGATGACGTCAGAACTACCAGGACTTCGCGCATGCGCAGCAGGGCTGAGTGGAGACCCCCTGAAAGCCTGGTCGACCCCGAGTGTTTTTCGTCAGAAACGATAGCCTAGTGGATTAGAGCAAGAGTCTTGTGCGCAGAGATTTCGAGTTCGAGTCCCGGGAGGGGTGTGCTCCTTGTGTGCAGAGGAGTGCATTCGTGTACCAGCTAGGTCCGTGACTGGCTACCGACGCTGTAAAGAAAGAAGAAAAAGAAGATTGTCGGTATTCCTGCAACAGTTCTCTCCTTACAGGTTTCACATGTACTTTCTTGCTCTGCAAATAAATTTGCATTTTCTACTAGACAACCAATAAAATATATATTATTCTCCAATTAAATAATACCTCCTTTCCTACCCATTGCACGCACAATATTTCAGTGGCAAAACTTTCATATCCTGATAAATATGCTTAGCCTATGCCATTTTTCTCCAATTCAAAAACAATTTCATACTTCGGAAGGAACTTTCTCCATTCTGACACAAGACCAAAGAAGCACTACTTACAATAACCACCAGATGGCTTTACATGCCTTCAATCATGATGCAAGTTCCAACAGCAGACTAACAACATTCTCTGGAAGTCATACCACAACAAACATTCGCTCTGTCTAATCAACGCAAAACACATTTACTCGCCCCGAATCCTCACGCGAACAGACGACAAAAAACTGGAAAAGTTCAAGTCCATTCATCCAGTCAGGTTCCAAAGACAGCCATAAAGTGCTGCAGAATGTAACGGAGACGAGGGAAAAAAGTGTGAAGACCAACATGTACTCAGTTAATTTATTCTTCCCAAGTGCACACAATAGGCACATGCATACATTTTCTGAGAGCATCTTCTCCATTCAGATTTTACATTACATCTATTTAGCACACGTTTTTATCCAAAGCGACTAAGCGACTACAAGTAAGTGCATACTGTAAGGTCACTAACACCGTAGCCCAACAGACTAGACAAGGTACAATTCACATCAAGCATCAGTCACCTGAAGTCATGAATATGTAGGGCAAAGGCTTTACAGAAGTCAGTAACACACAGGAAAAAGAAACAAAGCAAATGGAGACAAACAGTAAAGGTGTTTTTTTTTTTTTTTAAGTAATTAAAAGCAGGGGAGGGCGGAGGGCGGAGGGCGGCGATCAGGTCAGAAACTGTCTATAAAAGTGAGTCTTAAGGTTACGGCTGAGGTGCAGCAAGGATGGAGCAGTTCTGGGAAGGTGGGGAGGTCATTCCACCACTGTGGAGCAAGATGGGAGAAGTGGAGTGATCTGGTAGAACGACCAGCTTTCCAACCCATGGTAGGGGGCCAAAGTCGTCCTGCTGTTGCAGAATGAAGCAGCCGGGCAGTTGTATATGGGATGATCATCTCGTGCAGATAGGAAGGGGCTGTCTTGTTTGCTGCAGCACAGGCCAGAGTTAGGACTTTGAACTCTGGCCGCAACTGGCAGCCAGTGCAGGTTTCGATGCTGTCATCAGCGCATTGATTTGCGGTAGGAGTCAATGGTTTTTAAAAAGGCCATGACACAACACACAAAAAGATACTACTCCAAACAGAAAAGAAGCACAGTACAAAAGCGTGGCATTTTGTTCCTCAGTTATTTAGCACAAAAAAAAAAAACATTCCAGTCTACACAACAAGCCAAAAATTCACGCATATAATGAACCAAGAGAAGAAATATTACAAGTAGCACAATTGAAAACACATAATCACATCATTCAATCATCATTCATTTTTTATCTGTGTTCACAGAGAGTGAGCTCAGTTCAGTGGAGTTGAGTCCACATTTCACGCGGAAATCTCCCGTGCAAGGGCACAGCACAGTATGTGTTCTTCCTTTCGTACGCCACTCTTGCGGGAACGTACACATTGTTCGGGTGCCGTACGGCTCGACCGTCCCATTTCCTCTCTCAGCCTGTGAGAAGACACCCAAAAACAAGTAAAACTTATTGACAAAGTAGAGGGACAGACAAATCTAGTATGATGGCTCAGTCTTGTTCCTCCTTTCAATCATACTTTCACAATCAAATTTGCTTTTTTCTTCATTAAAAAGCATGCCACATTCATCACCTTATTCCTCAAAATAAATCAATTTCTCAGTCAGCCTTCAATTTCATTTTTTCAGCCAGACCCAGTTCTAGTGATTTCAACAATCTCCTCAGCAGCATTCTTTGCATGATGCTGGCCAGTATTTAACCCTCTTGATTGAACAACCAATGCATGAATGCAAAGAGGAAAATGGACTCACCACCTCACTGCGGGCCAATTCCTTGGCATCTCAGCTGTGAATCCACAGAAGCCGACCAAGGAAGATGAAGGGTGCCGCTGTGGAAGCAAATGCCACCGCAATGCCGCAGTCGGGTGGTCACTGACCCCCCAAACCTCACACTAGGCAGGAAACAAAACATTTCCACAAAAGAGCTGAACGAAAAATCAAGTTTAAGACTCGCAATTCATTAAACATTATTTCAGGGCCGGTTGTAGACTGCTCTGATGGGGGGCGCGATCAGAGATTTGGGGTGGGCAACTTTCAGTCCGTATCACACTATGCCATAGTACAATCTGCAGACCATTTTTTTTTTTTTTTTTTTTTTTTGGTATTTAAAATGTCTGATGACTAGAGGTGAAATATAGGTGGCATACATAAATTGAATATGAAAAATTATTAACTAGGCTAAGGTTATCGCATGAAATTGCTAGTTTGTGTCCGTTTGAACAATAGGAAAACATCATGAAATGCCATCGCTTTCAAATGCACAAAGCAACCACTGAGGGCAAGAGCCATCTTTTTATTAAACAAACGCTGCTATGCAACTCATCCATATCTAGGTTCTTGGTCAGGGATTTCTTTATGAGCAAAAATGACCAAATTCATTGATCAGTCGGAAGTGGGATGCTGCACCAAGGCAGTAGAAGCAAAGGAGTCCGTGTTTCACCAAAATCTGTGACTCGTCGAAGAGCTGACAGCAGATACATTTGGCCATCCTGGGCTACTTTAGGTAACCACGAAAAGGTGCACAATGGTCATTCAGTTGAATAAAGTATGACTTCATCTACCGAGATAACACTAGCCGAACTACCAATCCTACGAAAAAGAACGAAAACAACCAAGTGACTGCTTTACGTAGGATGCTAGTGCTTGCAAGCTAGCATTTGCTAACGATAGGTAGCAATCAATTGAGCAGACGCAGAGCTCAAAATGCAGAACAACATCGAAACAAACAATTAGCAGGGACTCCAGATGAGCAAAATACATAGATGCAACTGTTATTGGTCAATTTCAAATGACATTTAATATGCTGCCTCGCTAAGAATTTCAGAGAGAGGTAATCTCTGTTGGCAACTGCGAGAAGCAGCATGGAACGGCAGTGTAGCTAAAATGGAATGCACAGAGGATATTTTAAAACCGTGTTATGTTATTATATATACTGCCATAGTGGAGCCACTACATTTAGAGGAAATGAATGGGAGCTTACTGAGGGTAAAAGGCCTCTGAGGCGAAGGCAGCGTCATGTTTCGTTTCTTTTAGTGAAACTTTATTCATGTCAAACAGGCGTCAATAGCGATTCCGCGAGTGACTGGTCGAGGGCGATGACGTCAGAACTACCAGGACTTCGCGCATGCGCAGCAGGGCTGAGTGGAGACCCCCTGAAAGCCTGGTCGACCCCGAGTGCTTTTCGTCAGAAACGATAGCCTAGTGGATTAGAGCAAGAGTCTTGTGCGCAGAGATTTCGAGTTCGAGTCCCGGGAGGGGTGTGCTCCTTGTGCGCAGAGGAGTGCATTCTTCTACCAGCTAGGTCCATGAATGGCTACCGACGCTGTAAAGAAAGAAGAAAAAGAAGATTGTCGGGATTCCTGCAACAGTTCACTCCTTACAGGTTTCACATGTACTTTCTTGCTCTGCAAATAAATTTGCATTTTCTACTAGACAACCAATAAAATATATATTATTCTCCAATTAAATAATACCTCCTTTCCTACCCATTGCACGCACAATATTTCAGTGGCAAAACTTTCATATCCTGATAAATATGCTTAGCCTATGCCATTTTTCTCCAATTCAAAAACAATTTCATACTTCGGAAGGAACTTTCTCCATTCTGACACAAGACCAAAGAAGCACTACTTACAATAACCACCAGATGGCTTTACATGCCTTCAATCATGATGCAAGTTCCAACAGCAGACTAACAACATTCTCTGGAAGTCATACCACAACAAACATTCGCTCTGTCTAATCAACGCAAAACACATTTACTCGCCCCGAATCCTCACGCGAACAGACGACAAAAAACTGGAAAATTCAAGTCCATTCATCCAGTCAGGTTCCAAAGGCAGCCATAAAGTGCTGCAGAATGTAACGGAGACGAGGGAAAAAAGTGTGAAGACCAACATGTACTCAGTTAATTTATTCTTCCCAAGTGCACACAATAGGCACATGCATACATTTTCTGAGAGCATCTTCTCCATTCAGATTTTACATTACATCTATTTAGCACACGTTTTTATCCAAAGCGACTAAGCGACTACAAGTAAGTGCATAATGTAAGGTCACTAACACCGTAGCCCAACAGACTAGACAAGGTACAATTCACATCAAGCATCAGTCACCTGAAGTCATGAATATGTAGGGCAAAGGCTTTACAGAAGTCAGTAACACACAGGAAAAAGAAACAAAGCAAATGGAGACAAACAGTAAAGGTGTTTTTTTTTTTTTTTAAGTAATTAAAAGCAGGGGAGGGCGGAGGGCGGCGATCAGGTCAGAAACTGTCTATAAAAGTGAGTCTTAAGGTTACGGCTGAGGTGCAGCAAGGATGGAGCAGTTCTGGGAAGGTGGGGAGGTCATTCCACCACTGTGGAGCAAGATGGGAGAAGTGGAGTGATCTGGTAGAACGACCAGCTTTCCAACCCATGGTAGGGGGCCAAAGTCGTCCTGCTGTTGCAGAATGAAGCAGCCGGGCAGTTGTATATGGGATGATCATCTCGTGCAGATAGGAAGGGGCTGTCTTGTTTGCTGCAGCACAGGCCAGAGTTAGGACTTTGAACTCTGGCCGCAACTGGCAGCCAGTGCAGGTTTCGATGCTGTCATCAGCGCATTGATTTGCGGTAGGAGTCAATGGTTTTTAAAAAGGCCATGACACAACACACAAAAAGATACTACTTCAAACAGAAAAGAAGCACAGTACAAAAGCGTGGCATTTTGTTCCTCAGTTATTTAGCACAAAAAGAAAAAAACATTCCAGTCTACACAACAAGCCAAAAATTCACGCATATAATGAACCAAGAGAAGAAATATTACAAGTAGCACAATTGAAAACACATAATCACATCATTCAATCATCATTCATTTTTTATCTGTGTTCACAGAGAGTGAGCTCAGTTCAGTGGAGTTGAGTCCACATTTCACGCGGAAATCTCCCGTGCAAGGGCACAGCACAGTATGTGTTCCTCCTTTCGTACGCCACTCTTGCGGGAACGTACACATTGTTCGGGTGCCGTACGGCTCGACCGTCCCATTTCCTCTCTCAGCCTGTGAGAAGACACCCAAAAACAAGTAAAACTTATTGACAAAGTAGAGGGACAGACAAATCTAGTATGATGGCTCAGTCTTGTTCCTCCTTTCAATCATACTTTCACAATCAAATTTGCTTTTTTCTTCATTAAAAAGCATGCCACATTCATCACCTTATTCCTCAAAATAAATCAATTTCTCAGTCAGCCTTCAATTTCATTTTTTCAGCCAGACCCAGTTCTAGTGATTTCAACAATCTCCTCAGCAGCATTCTTTGCATGATGCTGGCCAGTATTTAACCCTCTTGATTGAACAACCAATGCATGAATGCAAAGAGGAAAATGGACTCACCACCTCACTGCGGGCCAATTCCTTGGCATCTCAGCTGTGAATCCACAGAAGCCGACCAAGGAAGATGAAGGGTGCCGCTGTGGAAGCAAATGCCACCGCAATGCCGCAGTCGGGTGGTCACTGACCCCCCAAACCTCACACTAGGCAGGAAACAAAACATTTCCACAAAAGAGCTGAACGAAAAATCAAGTTTAAGACTCGCAATTCATTATACATTATTTCAGGGCCGGTTGTAGACTGCTCTGATGGGGGGCGCGATCAGAGATTTGGGGTGGGCAACTTTCAGTCCGTATCACACTATGCCATAGTACAATCTGCAGACCATTTTTTTTTTTTTTGGTATTTAAAATGTCTGATGACTAGAGGTGAAATATAGGTGGCATACATAAATTGAATATGAAAAATTATTAACTAGGCTAAGGTTATCGCATGAAATTGCTAGTTTGTGTCCGTTTGAACAATAGGAAAACATCATGAAATGCCATCGCTTTCAAATGCACAAAGCAACCACTGAGGGCAAGAGCCATCTTTTTATTAAACAAACGCTGCTATGCAACTCATCCATATCTAGGTTCTTGGTCAGGGATTTCTTTATGAGCAAAATTGACCAAATTCATTGATCAGTCGGAAGTGGGATGCTGCACCAAGGCAGTAGAAGCAAAGGAGTCCGTGTTTCACCAAAATCTGTGACTCGTCGAAGAGCTGACAGCAGATACATTTGGCCATCCTGGGCTACTTTAGGTAACCACGAAAAGGTGCACAATGGTCATTCAGTTGAATAAAGTATGACTTCATCTACCGAGATAACACTAGCCGAACTACCAATCCTACGAAAAAGAACGAAAACAACCAAGTGACTGCTTTACGTAGGATGCTAGTGCTTGCAAGCTAGCATTTGCTAACGATAGGTAGCAATCAATTGAGCAGAAGCAGAGCTCAAAATGCAGAACAACATCGAAACAAACAATTAGCAGGGACTCCAGATGAGCAAAATACATAGATGCAACTGTTATTGGTCAATTTCAAATGACATTAAATATGCTGCCTCGCTAAGAATTTCAGAGAGAGGTAATCTCTGTTGGCAACTGCGAGAAGCAGCATGGAACGGCAGTGTAGCTAAAATGGAATGCACAGAGGATATTTTTAAACCGTGTTATGTTATTATATATACTGCCATAGTGGAGCCACTACATTTAGAGGAAATGAATGGGAGCTTACTGAGGGTAAAAGGCCTCTGAGGCGAAGGCAGCGTCATGTTTCGTTTCTTTTAGTGAAACTTTATTCATGTCAAACAGGCGTCAATAGCGATTCCGCGAGTGACTGGTCGAGGGCGATGACGTCAGAACTACCAGGACTTCGCGCATGCGCAGCAGGGCTGAGTGGAGACCCCCTGAAAGCCTGGTCGACCCCGAGTGCTTTTCGTCAGAAACGATAGCCTAGTGGATTAGAGCAAGAGTCTTGTGCGCAGAGATTTCGAGTTCGAGTCCCGGGAGGGGTGTGCTCCTTGTGCGCAGAGGAGTGCATTCGTGTACCAGCTAGGTCCGTGACTGGCTACCGACGCTGTAAAGAAAGAAGAAAAAGAAGTTTGTCGGTATTCCTGCAACAGTTCTCTCCTTACAGGTTACACATGTACTTTCTTGCTCTGCAAATAAATTTGCATTTTCTACTAGACAACCAATGAAATATATATTATTCTCCAATTAAATAATACCTCCTTTCCTACCCATTGCACGCACAATATTTCAGTGGCAAAGCTTTCATATCCTGATAAATATGCTTAGCCTATGCCATTTTTCTCCAATTCAAAAACAATTTCATACTTCGGAAGGAACTTTCTCCATTCTGACACAAGACCAAAGAAGCACTACTTACAATAACCACCAGATGGCTTTACATGCCTTCAATCATGATGCAAGTTCCAACAGCAGACTAACAACATTCTCTGGAAGTCATACCACAACAAACATTCGCTCTGTCTAATCAACGCAAAACACATTTACTCGCCCCGAATCCTCACGCGAACAGACGACAAAAAACTGGAAAAGTTCAAGTCCATTCATCCAGTCAGGTTCCAAAGACAGCCATAAAGTGCTGCAGAATGTAACGGAGACGAGGGAAAAAAGTGTGAAGACCAACATGTACTCAGTTAATTTATTCTTCCCAAGTGCACACAATAGGCACATGCATACATTTTCTGAGAGCATCTTCTCCATTCAGATTTTACATTACATCTATTTAGCACACGTTTTTATCCAAAGCGACTAAGCGACTACAAGTAAGTGCATACTGTAAGGTCACTAACACCGTAGCCCAACAGACTAGACAAGGTACAATTCACATCAAGCATCAGTCACCTGAAGTCATGAATATGTAGGGCAAAGGCTTTACAGAAGTCAGTAACACACAGGAAAAAGAAACAAAGCAAATGGAGACAAACCGTAAAGGTGTTTTTTTTTTTTTTTAAGTAATTAAAAGCAGGGGAGGGCGGAGGGCGGCGATCAGGTCAGAAACTGTCTATAAAAGTGAGTCTTAAGGTTACGGCTGAGGTGCAGCAAGGATGGAGCAGTTCTGGGAAGGTGGGGAGGTCATTCCACCACTGTGGAGCAAGATGGGAGAAGTGGAGTGATCTGGTAGAACGACCAGCTTTCCAACCCATGGTAGGGGGCCAAAGTCGTCCTGCTGTTGCAGAATGAAGCAGCCGGGCAGTTGTATATGGGATGATCATCTCGTGCAGATAGGAAGGGGCTGTCTTGTTTGCTGCAGCACAGGCCAGAGTTAGGACTTTGAACTCTGGCCGCAACTGGCAGCCAGTGCAGGTTTCGATGCTGTCATCAGCGCATTGATTTGCGGTAGGAGTCAATGGTTTTTAAAAAGGCCATGACACAACACACAAAAAGATACTACTCCAAACAGAAAAGAAGCACAGTACAAAAGCGTGGCATTTTGTTCCTCAGTTATTTAGCACAAAAAGAAAAAAACATTCCAGTCTACACAACAAGCCAAAAATTCACGCATATAATGAACCAAGAGAAGAAATATTACAAGTAGCACAATTGAAAACACATAATCACATCATTCAATCATCATTCATTTTTTATCTGTGTTCACAGAGAGTGAGCTCAGTTCAGTGGAGTTGAGTCCACATTTCACGCGGAAATCTCCCGTGCAAGGGCACAGCACAGTATGTGTTCTTCCTTTCGTACGCCACTCTTGCGGGAACGTACACATTGTTCGGGTGCCGTACGGCTCGACCGTCCCATTTCCTCTCTCAGCCTGTGAGAAGACACCCAAAAACAAGTAAAACTTATTGACAAAGTAGAGGGACAGACAAATCTAGTATGATGGCTCAGTCTTGTTCCTCCTTTCAATCATACTTTCACAATCAAATTTGCTTTTTTCTTCATTAAAAAGCATGCCACATTCATCACCTTATTCCTCAAAATAAATCAATTTCTCAGTCAGCCTTCAATTTCATTTTTTCAGCCAGACCCAGTTCTAGTGATTTCAACAATCTCCTCAGCAGCATTCTTTGCATGATGCTGGCCAGTATTTAACCCTCTTGATTGAACAACCAATGCATGAATGCAAAGAGGAAAATGGACTCACCACCTCACTGCGGGCCAATTCCTTGGCATCTCAGCTGTGAATCCACAGAAGCCGACCAAGGAAGATGAAGGGTGCCGCTGTGGAAGCAAATGCCACCGCAATGCCGCAGTCGGGTGGTCACTGACCCCCCAAACCTCACACTAGGCAGGAAACAAAACATTTCCACAAAAGAGCTGAACGAAAAATCAAGTTTAAGACTCGCAATTCATTATACATTATTTCAGGGCCGGTTGTAGACTGCTCTGATGGGGGGCGCGATCAGAGATTTGGGGTGGGCAACTTTCAGTCCGTATCACACTATGCCATAGTACAATCTGCAGACCATTTTTTTTTTTTTTTGGTATTTAAAATGTCTGATGACTAGAGGTGAAATATAGGTGGCATACATAAATTGAATATGAAAAATTATTAACTAGGCTAAGGTTATCGCATGAAATTGCTAGTTTGTGTCCGTTTGAACAATAGGAAAACATCATGAAATGCCATCGCTTTCAAATGCACAAAGCAACCACTGAGGGCAAGAGCCATCTTTTTATTAAACAAACGCTGCTATGCAACTCATCCATATCTAGGTTCTTGGTCAGGGATTTCTTTATGAGCAAAAATGACCAAATTCATTGATCAGTCGGAAGTGGGATGCTGCACCAAGGCAGTAGAAGCAAAGGAGTCCGTGTTTCACCAAAATCTGTGACTCGTCGAAGAGCTGACAGCAGATACATTTGGCCATCCTGGGCTACTTTAGGTAACCACGAAAAGGTGCACAATGGTCATTCAGTTGAATAAAGTATGACTTCATCTACCGAGATAACACTAGCCGAACTACCAATCCTACGAAAAAGAACGAAAACAACCAAGTGACTGCTTTACGTAGGATGCTAGTGCTTGCAAGCTAGCATTTGCTAACGATAGGTAGCAATCAATTGAGCAGAAGCAGAGCTCAAAATGCAGAACAACATCGAAACAAACAATTAGCAGGGACTCCAGATGAGCAAAATACATAGATGCAACTGTTATTGGTCAATTTCAAATGACATTAAATATGCTGCCTCGCTAAGAATTTCAGAGAGAGGTAATCTCTGTTGGCAACTGCGAGAAGCAGCATGGAACGGCAGTGTAGCTAAAATGGAATGCACAGAGGATATTTTTAAACCGTGTTATGTTATTATATATACTGCCATAGTGGAGCCACTACATTTAGAGGAAATGAATGGGAGCTTACTGAGGGTAAAAGGCCTCTGAGGCGAAGGCAGCGTCATGTTTCGTTTCTTTTAGTGAAACTTTATTCATGTCAAACAGGCGTCAATAGCGATTCCGCGAGTGACTGGTCGAGGGCGATGACGTCAGAACTACCAGGACTTCGCGCATGCGCAGCAGGGCTGAGTGGAGACCCCCTGAAAGCCTGGTCGACCCCGAGTGCTTTTCGTCAGAAACGATAGCCTAGTGGATTAGAGCAAGAGTCTTGTGCGCAGAGATTTCGAGTTCGAGTCCCGGGAGGGGTGTGCTCCTTGTGCGCAGAGGAGTGCATTCGTGTACCAGCTAGGTCCGTGACTGGCTACCGACGCTGTAAAGAAAGAAGAAAAAGAAGATTGTCGGTATTCCTGCAACAATTCTCTCCTTACAGGTTTCACATGTACTTTCTTGCTCTGCAAATAAATTTGCATTTTCTACTAGACAACCAATAAAATATATATTATTCTCCAATTAAATAATACCTCCTTTCCTACCCATTGCACGCACAATATTTCAGTGGCAAAGCTTACATATCCTGATAAATATGCTTAGCCTATGCCATTTTTCTCCAATTCAAAAACAATTTCATACTTCGGAAGGAACTTTCTCCATTCTGACACAAGACCAAAGAAGCACTACTTACAATAACCACCAGATGGCTTTACATGCCTTCAATCATGATGCAAGTTCCAACAGCAGACTAACAACATTCTCTGGAAGTCATACCACAACAAACATTCGCTCTGTCTAATCAACGCAAAACACATTTACTCGCCCCGAATCCTCACGCGAACAGACGACAAAAAACTGGAAAAGTTCAAGTCCATTCATCCAGTCAGGTTCCAAAGACAGCCATAAAGTGCTGCAGAATGTAACGGAGACGAGGGGAAAAAGTGTGAAGACCAACATGTACTCAGTTAATTTATTCTTCCCAAGTGCACACAATAGGCACATGCATACATTTTCTGAGAGCATCTTCTCCATTCAGATTTTACATTACATCTATTTAGCACACGTTTTTATCCAAAGCGACTAAGCGACTACAAGTAAGTGCATACTGTAAGGTCACTAACACCGTAGCCCAACAGACTAGACAAGGTACAATTCACATCAAGCATCAGTCACCTGAAGTCATGAATATGTAGGGCAAAGGCTTTACAGAAGTCAGTAACACACAGGAAAAAGAAACAAAGCAAATGGAGACAAACAGTAAAGGTGTTTTTTTTTTTTTTTTTAAGTAATTAAAAGCAGGGGAGGGCGGAGGGCGGAGGGCGGCGATCAGGTCAGAAACTGTCTATAAAAGTGAGTCTTAAGGTTACGGCTGAGGTGCAGCAAGGATGGAGCAGTTCTGGGAAGGTGGGGAGGTCATTCCACCACTGTGGAGCAAGATGGGAGAAGTGGAGTGATCTGGTAGAATGACCAGCTTTCCAACCCATGGTAGGGGGCCAAAGTCGTCCTGCTGTTGCAGAATGAAGCAGCCGGGCAGTTGTATATGGGATGATCATCTCGTGCAGATAGGAAGGGGCTGTCTTGTTTGCTGCAGCACAGGCCAGAGTTAGGACTTTGAACTCTGGCCGCAACTGGCAGCCAGTGCAGGTTTCGATGCTGTCATCAGCGCATTGATTTGCGGTAGGAGTCAATGGTTTTTAAAAAGGCCATGACACAACACACAAAAAGATACTACTCCAAACAGAAAAGAAGCACAGTACAAAAGCGTGGCATTTTGTTCCTCAGTTATTTAGCACAAAAAGAAAAAAACATTCCAGTCTACACAACAAGCCAAAAATTCACGCATATAATGAACCAAGAGAAGAAATATTACAAGTAGCACAATTGAAAACACATAATCACATCATTCAATCATCATTCATTTTTTATCTGTGTTCACAGAGAGTGAGCTCAGTTCAGTGGAGTTGAGTCCACATTTCACGCGGAAATCTCCCGTGCAAGGGCACAGCACAGTATGTGTTCTTCCTTTCGTACGCCACTCTTGCGGGAACGTACACATTGTTCGGGTGCCGTACGGCTCGACCGTCCCATTTCCTCTCTCAGCCTGTGAGAAGACACCCAAAAACAAGTAAAACTTATTGACAAAGTAGAGGGACAGACAAATCTAGTATGATGGCTCAGTCTTGTTCCTCCTTTCAATCATACTTTCACAAATAAAATTTGCTTTTTTCTTCATTAAAAAGCATGCCACATTCATCACCTTATTCCTCAAAATAAATCAATTTCTCAGTCAGCCTTCAATTTCATTTTTTCAGCCAGACCCAGTTCTAGTGATTTCAACAATCTCCTCAGCAGCATTCTTTGCATGATGCTGGCCAGTATTTAACCCTCTTGATTGAACAACCAATGCATGAATGCAAAGAGGAAAATGGACTCACCACCTCACTGCGGGCCAATTCCTTGGCATCTCAGCTGTGAATCCACAGAAGCCGACCAAGGAAGATGAAGGGTGCCGCTGTGGAAGCAAATGCCACCGCAATGCCGCAGTCGAGTGGTCACTGACCCCCCAAACCTCACACTAGGCAGGAAACAAAACATTTCCACAAAAGAGCTGAACGAAAAATCAAGTTTAAGACTCGCAATTCATTATACATTATTTCAGGGCCGGTTGTAGACTGCTCTGATGGGGGGCGCGATCAGAGATTTGGGGTGGGCAACTTTCAGTCCGTATCACACTATGCCATAGTACAATCTGCAGACCATTTTTTTTTTTTTTTTTTGGTATTTAAAATGTCTGATGACTAGAGGTGAAATATAGGTGGCATACATAAATTGAATATGAAAAATTATTAACTAGGCTAAGGTTATCGCATGAAATTGCTAGTTTGTGTCTGTTTGAACAATAGGAAAACATCATGAAATGCCATCGCTTTCAAATGCACAAAGCAACCACTGAGGGCAAGAGCCATCTTTTTATTAAACAAACGCTGCTATGCAACTCATCCATATCTAGGTTCTTGGTCAGGGATTTCTTTATGAGCAAAAATGACCAAATTCATTGATCAGTCGGAAGTGGGATGCTGCACCAAGGCAGTAGAAGCAAAGGAGTCCGTGTTTCACCAAAATCTGTGACTCCTCGAAGAGCTGACAGCAGATACATTTGGCCATCCTGGGCTACTTTAGGTAACCACGAAAAGGTGCACAATAGTCATTCAGTTGAATAAAGTATGACTTCATCTACCGAGATAACACTAGCCGAACTACCAATCCTACGAAAAAGAACGAAAACAACCAAGTGACTGCTTTACGTAGGATGCTAGTGCTTGCAAGCTAGCATTTGCTAACGATAGGTAGCAATCAATTGAGCAGAAGCAGAGCTCAAAATGCAGAACAACATCGAAACAAACAATTAGCAGGGACTCCAGATGAGCAAAATACATAGATGCAACTGTTATTGGTCAATTTCAAATGACATTAAATATGCTGCCTCGCTAAGAATTTCAGAGAGAGGTAATCTCTGTTGGCAACTGCGAGAAGCAGCATGGAACGGCAGTGTAGCTAAAATGGAATGCACAGAGGATATTTTTAAACCGTGTTATGTTATTATATATACTGCCATAGTGGAGCCACTACATTTAGAGGAAATGAATGGGAGCTTACTGAGGGTAAAAGGCCTCTGAGGCGAAGGCAGCGTCATGTTTCGTTTCTTTTAGTGAAACTTTATTCATGTCAAACAGGCGTCAATAGCGATTCCGCGAGTGACTGGTCGAGGGCGATGACGTCAGAACTACCAGGACTTCGCGCATGCGCAGCAGGGCTGAGTGGAGACCCCCTGAAAGCCTGGTCGACCCCGAGTGCTTTTCGTCAGAAACGATAGCCTAGTAGATTAGGGCAAGAGTCTTGTGCGCAGAGATTTCGAGTTCGAGTCCCGGGAGGGGTGTGCTCCTTGTGCGCAGAGGAGTGCATTCGTGTACCAGCTAGGTCCGTGACTGGCTACCGACGCTGTAAAGAAAGAAGAAAAAGAAGATTGTCGGTATTCCTGCAACAGTTCTCTCCTTACAGGTTTCACATGTACTTTCTTGCTCTGCAAATAAATTTGCATTTTCTACTAGACAACCAATAAAATATATATTATTCTCCAATTAAATAATACCTCTTTTCCTACCCATTGCACGCACAATATTTCAGTGGCAAAGCTTTCATATCCTGATAAATATGCTTAGCCTATGCCATTTTTCTCCAATTCAAAAACAATTTCATACTTCGGAAGGAACTTTCTCCATTCTGACACAAGACCAAAGAAGCACTACTTACAATAACCACCAGATGGCTTTACATGCCTTCAATCATGATGCAAGTTCCAACAGCAGACTAACAACATTCTCTGGAAGTCATACCACAACAAACATTCGCTCTGTCTAATCAACGCAAAACACATTTACTCGCCCCGAATCCTCACGCGAACAGACGACAAAAAACTGGAAAAGTTCAAGTCCATTCATCCAGTCAGGTTCCAAAGACAGCCATAAAGTGCTGCAGAATGTAACGGAGACGAGGGAAAAAAGTGTGAAGACCAACATGTACTCAGTTAATTTATTCTTCCCAAGTGCACACAATAGGCACATGCATACATTTTCTGAGAGCATCTTCTCCATTCAGATTTTACATTACATCTATTTAGCACACGTTTTTATCCAAAGCGACTAAGCGACTACAAGTAAGTGCATACTGTAAGGTCACTAACACCGTAGCCCAACAGACTAGACAAGGTACAATTCACATCAAGCATCAGTCACCTGAAGTCATGAATATGTAGGGCAAAGGCTTTACAGAAGTCAGTAACACACAGGAAAAAGAAACAAAGCAAATGGAGACAAACAGTAAAGGTGTTTTTTTTTTTTTTTTTTAAGTAATTAAAAGCAGGGGAGGGCGGAGGGCGGAGGGCGGCGATCAGGTCAGAAACTGTCTATAAAAGTGAGTCTTAAGGTTACGGCTGAGGTGCAGCAAGGATGGAGCAGTTCTGGGAAGGTGGGGAGGTCATTCTACCACTGTGGAGCAAGATGGGAGAAGTGGAGTGATCTGGTAGAACGACCAGCTTTCCAACCCATGGTAGGGGGCCAAAGTCGTCCTGCTGTTGCAGAATGAAGCAGCCGGGCAGTTGTATATGGGATGATCATCTCGTGCAGATAGGAAGGGGCTGTCTTGTTTGCTGCAGCACAAGCCAGAGTTAGGACTTTGAACTCTGGCCGCAACTGGCAGCCAGTGCAGGTTTCGATGCTGTCATCAGCGCATTGATTTGCGGTAGGAGTCAATGGTTTTTAAAAAGGCCATGACACAACACACAAAAAGATACTACTCCAAACAGAAAAGAAGCACAGTACAAAAGCGTGGCATTTTGTTCCTCAGTTATTTAGCACAAAAAGAAAAAAACATTCCAGTCTACACAACAAGCCAAAAATTCACGCATATAATGAACCAAGAGAAGAAATATTACAAGTAGCACAATTGAAAACACATAATCACATCATTCAATCATCATTCATTTTTTATCTGTGTTCACAGAGAGTGAGCTCAGTTCAGTGGAGTTGAGTCCACATTTCACGCGGAAATCTCCCGTGCAAGGGCACAGCACAGTATGTGTTCCTCCTTTCGTACGCCACTCTTGCGGGAACGTACACATTGTTCGGGTGCCGTACGGCTCGACCGTCCCATTTCCTCTCTCAGCCTGTGAGAAGACACCCAAAAACAAGTAAAACTTATTGACAAAGTAGAGGGACAGACAAATCTAGTATGATGGCTCAGTCTTGTTCCTCCTTTCAATCATACTTTCACAATCAAATTTGCTTTTTTCTTCATTAAAAAGCATGCCACATTCATCACCTTATTCCTCAAAATAAATCAATTTCTCAGTCAGCCTTCAATTTCATTTTTTCAGACAGACCCAGTTCTAGTGATTTCAACAATCTCCTCAGCAGCATTCTTTGCATGATGCTGGCCAGTATTTAACCCTCTTGATTGAACAACCAATGCATGAATGCAAAGAGGAAAATGGACTCACCACCTCACTGCGGGCCAATTCCTTGGCATCTCAGCTGTGAATCCACAGAAGCCGACCAAGGAAGATGAAGGGTGCCGCTGTGGAAGCAAATGCCACCGCAATGCCGCAGTCGGGTGGTCACTGACCCCCCAAACCTCACACTAGGCAGGAAACAAAACATTTCCACAAAAGAGCTGAACGAAAAATCAAGTTTAAGACTCGCAATTCATTATACATTATTTCAGGGCCGGTTGTAGACTGCTCTGATGGGGGGCGCGATCAGAGATTTGGGGTGGGCAACTTTCAGTCCGTATCACACTATGCCATAGTACAATCTGCAGACCATTTTTTTTTTTTTTGGTATTTAAAATGTCTGATGACTAGAGGTGAAATATAGGTGGCATACATAAATTGAATATGAAAAATTATTAACTAGGCTAAGGTTATCGCATGAAATTGCTAGTTTGTGTCCGTTTGAACAATAGGAAAACATCATGAAATGCCATCGCTTTCAAATGCACAAAGCAACCACTGAGGGCAAGAGCCATCTTTTTATTAAACAAACGCTGCTATGCAACTCATCCATATCTAGGTTCTTGGTCAGGGATTTCTTTATGAGCAAAATTGACCAAATTCATTGATCAGTCGGAAGTGGGATGCTGCACCAAGGCAGTAGAAGCAAAGGAGTCCGTGTTTCACCAAAATCTGTGACTCGTCGAAGAGCTGACAGCAGATACATTTGGCCATCCTGGGCTACTTTAGGTAACCACGAAAAGGTGCACAATGGTCATTCAGTTGAATAAAGTATGACTTCATCTACCGAGATAACACTAGCCGAACTACCAATCCTACGAAAAAGAACGAAAACAACCAAGTGACTGCTTTACGTAGGATGCTAGTGCTTGCAAGCTAGCATTTGCTAACGATAGGTAGCAATCAATTGAGCAGAAGCAGAGCTCAAAATGCAGAACAACATCGAAACAAACAATTAGCAGGGACTCCAGATGAGCAAAATACATAGATGCAACTGTTATTGGTCAATTTCAAATGACATTAAATATGCTGCCTCGCTAGGAATTTCAGAGAGAGGTAATCTCTGTTGGCAACTGCGAGAAGCAGCATGGAACGGCAGTGTAGCTAAAATGGAATGCACAGAGGATATTTTTAAACCGTGTTATGTTATTATATATACTGCCATAGTGGAGCCACTACATTTAGAGGAAATGAATGGGAGCTTACTGAGGGTAAAAGGCCTCTGAGGCGAAGGCAGCGTCATGTTTCGTTTCTTTTAGTGAAACTTTATTCATGTCAAACAGGCGTCAATAGCGATTCCGCGAGTGACTGGTCGAGGGCGATGACGTCAGAACTACCAGGACTTCGCGCATGCGCAGCAGGGCTGAGTGGAGACCCCCTGAAAGCCTGGTCGACCCCGAGTGCTTTTCGTCAGAAACGATAGCCTAGTGGATTAGAGCAAGAGTCTTGTGCGCAGAGATTTCGAGTTCGAGTCCCGGGAGGGGTGTGCTCCTTGTGCGCAGAGGAGTGCATTCGTGTACCAGCTAGGTCCGTGACTGGCTACCGACGCTGTAAAGAAAGAAGAAAAAGAAGTTTGTCGGTATTCCTGCAACAGTTCTCTCCTTACAGGTTACACATGTACTTTCTTGCTCTGCAAATAAATTTGCATTTTCTACTAGACAACCAATAAAATATATATTATTCTCCAATTAAATAATACCTCCTTTCCTACCCATTGCACGCACAATATTTCAGTGGCAAAGCTTTCATATCCTGATAAATATGCTTAGCCTATGCCATTTTTCTCCAATTCAAAAACAATTTCATACTTCGGAAGGAACTTTCTCCATTCTGACACAAGACCAAAGAAGCACTACTTACAATAACCACCAGATGGCTTTACATGCCTTCAATCATGATGCAAGTTCCAACAGCAGACTAACAACATTCTCTGGAAGTCATACCACAACAAACATTCGCTCTGTCTAATCAACGCAAAACACATTTACTCGCCCCGAATCCTCACGCGAACAGACGACAAAAAACTGGAAAAGTTCAAGTCCATTCATCCAGTCAGGTTCCAAAGACAGCCATAAAGTGCTGCAGAATGTAACGGAGACGAGGGAAAAAAGTGTGAAGACCAACATGTACTCAGTTAATTTATTCTTCCCAAGTGCACACAATAGGCACATGCATACATTTTCTGAGAGCATCTTCTCCATTCAGATTTTACATTACATCTATTTAGCACACGTTTTTATCCAAAGCGACTAAGCGACTACAAGTAAGTGCATACTGTAAGGTCACTAACACCGTAGCCCAACAGACTAGACAAGGTACAATTCACATCAAGCATCAGTCACCTGAAGTCATGAATATGTAGGGCAAAGGCTTTACAGAAGTCAGTAACACACAGGAAAAAGAAACAAAGCAAATGGAGACAAACAGTAAAGGTGTTTTTTTTTTTTTTTTTAAGTAATTAAAAGCAGGGGAGGGCGGAGGGCGGCGATCAGGTCAGAAACTGTCTATAAAAGTGAGTCTTAAGGTTACGGCTGAGGAGCAGCAAGGATGGAGCAGTTCTGGGAAGGTGGGAAGGTCATTCCACCACTGTGGAGCAAGATGGGAGAAGTGGAGTGATCTGGTAGAACGACCAGCTTTCCAACCCATGGTAGGGGGCCAAAGTCGTCCTGCTGTTGCAGAATGAAGCAGCCGGGCAGTTGTATATGGGCTGATCATCTCGTGCAGATAGGAAGGGGCTGTCTTGTTTGCTGCAGCACAGGCCAGAGTTAGGACTTTGAACTCTGGCCGCAACTGGCAGCCAGTGCAGGTTTCGATGCTGTCATCAGCGCATTGATTTGCGGTAGGAGTCAATGGTTTTTAAAAAGGCCATGACACAACACACAAAAAGATACTACTCCAAACAGAAAAGAAGCACAGTACAAAAGCGTGGCATTTTGTTCCTCAGTTATTTAGCACAAAAAGAAAAAAACATTCCAGTCTACACAACAAGCCAAAAATTCACGCATATAATGAACCAAGAGAAGAAATATTACAAGTAGCACAATTGAAAACACATAATCACATCATTCAATCATCATTCATTTTTTATCTGTGTTCACAGAGAGTGAGCTCAGTTCAGTGGAGTTGAGTCCACATTTCACGCGGAAATCTCCCGTGCAAGGGCACAGCACAGTATGTGTTCTTCTTTTCGTACGCCACTCTTGCGGGAACGTACGCATTGTTCGGGTGCCGTATGGCTCGACCGTCCCATTTCCTCTCTCAGCCTGTGAGAAGACACCCAAAAACAAGTAAAACTTATTGACAAAGTAGAGGGACAGACAAATCTAGTATAATGGCTCAGTCTTGTTCCTCCTTTCAATCATACTTTCACAATCAAATTTGCTTTTTTCTTCATTAAAAAGCATGCCACATTCATCACCTTATTCCTCAAAATAAATCAATTTCTCAGTCAGCCTTCAATTTCATTTTTTCAGACAGACCCAGTTCTAGTGATTTCAACAATCTCCTCAGCAGCATTCTTTGCATGATGCTGGCCAGTATTTAACCCTCTTGATTGAACAACCAATGCATGAATGCAAAGAGGAAAATGGACTCACCACCTCACTGCGGGCCAATTCCTTGGCATCTCAGCTGTGAATCCACAGAAGCCGACCAAGGAAGATGAAGGGTGCCGCTGTGGAAGCAAATGCCACCGCAATGCCGCAGTCGGGTGGTCACTGACCCCCCAAACCTCACACTAGGCAGGAAACAAAACATTTCCACAAAAGAGCTGAACGAAAAATCAAGTTTAAGACTCGCAATTCATTATACATTATTTCAGGGCCGGTTGTAGACTGCTCTGATGGGGGGCGCGATCAGAGATTTGGGGTGGGCAACTTTCAGTCTGTATCACACTATGCCATAGTACAATCTGCAGACCATTTTTTTTTTTTTTTGGTATTTAAAATGTCTGATGACTAGAGGTGAAATATAGGTGGCATACATAAATTGAATATGAAAAATTATTAACTAGGCTAAGGTTATCGCATGAAATTGCTAGTTTGTGTCCGTTAGAACAATAGGAAAACATCATGAAATGCCATCGCTTTCAAATGCACAAAGCAACCACTGAGGGCAAGAGCCATCTTTTTATTAAACAAACGCTGCTATGCAACTCATCCATATCTAGGTTCTTGGTCAGGGATTTCTTTATGAGCAAAAATGACCAAATTCATTGATCAGTCGGAAGTGGGATGCTGCACCAAGGCAGTAGAAGCAAAGGAGTCCGTGTTTCACCAAAATCTGTGACTCGTCGAAGAGCTGACAGCAGATACATTTGGCCATCCTGGGCTACTTTAGGTAACCACGAAAAGGTGCACAATGGTCATTCAGTTGAATAAAGTATGACTTCATCTACCGAGATAACACTAGCCGAACTACCAATCCTACGAAAAAGAACGAAAACAACCAAGTGACTGCTTTACGTAGGATGCTAGTGCTTGCAAGCTAGCATTTGCTAACGATAGGTAGCAATCAATTGAGCAGACGCAGAGCTCAAAATGCAGAACAACATCGAAACAAACAATTAGCAGGGACTCCAGATGAGCAAAATACATAGATGCAACTGTTATTGGTCAATTTCAAATGACATTAAATATGCTGCCTCGCTAAGAATTTCAGAGAGAGGTAATCTCTGTTGGCAACTGCGAGAAGCAGCATGGAACGGCAGTGTAGCTAAAATGGAATGCACAGAGGATATTTTTAAACCGACTTATGTTATTATATATACTGCCATAGTGGAGCCACTACATTTAGAGGAAATGAATGGGAGCTTACTGAGGGTAAAAGGCCTCTGAGGCGAAGGCAGCGTCATGTTTCGTTTCATTTAGTGAAACTTTATTCATGTCAAACAGGCGTCAATAGCGATTCCGCGAGTGACTGGTCGAGGGCGATGACGTCAGAACTACCAGGACTTCGCGCATGCGCAGCAGGGCTGAGTGGAGACCCCCTGAAAGCCTGGTCGACCCCGGATGCTTTTCGTCAGAAACGGTAGCCTAGTGGATTAGAGCAAGAGTCTTGTGCGCAGAGATTTCGAGTTCGAGTCCCGGGAGGGGTGTGCTCCTTGTGCGCAGAGGAGTGCATTCGTGTACCAGTTAGGTCCGTGAATGGCTACCGACGCTGTAAAGAAAGAAGAAAAAGAAGTTTGTCGGTATTCCTGCAACAGTTCTCTCCTTACAGGTTTCACATGTACTTTCTTGCTCTGCAAATAAATTTGCATTTTCTACTAGACAACCAATAAAATATATATTATTCTCCAATTAAATAATACCTCCTTTCCTACCCATTGCACGCACAATATTTCAGTGGCAAAACTTTCATATCCTGATAAATATGCTTAGCCTATGCCATTTTTCTCCAATTCAAAAACAATTTCATACTTCGGAAGGAACTTTCTCCATTCTGACACAAGACCAAAGAAGCACTACTTACAATAACCACCAGATGGCTTTACATGCCTTCAATCATGATGCAAGTTCCAACAGCAGACTAACAACATTCTCTGGAAGTCATACCACAACAAACATTCGCTCTGTCTAATCAACGCAAAACACATTTACTCGCCCCGAATCCTCACGCGAACAGACGACAAAAAACTGGAAAAGTTCAAGTCCATTCATCCAGTCAGGTTCCAAAGACAGCCATAAAGTGCTGCAGAATGTAACGGAGACGAGGGAAAAAAGTGTGAAGACCAACATGTACTCAGTTAATTTATTCTTCCCAAGTGCACACAATAGGCACATGCATACATTTTCTGAGAGCATCTTCTCCATTCAGATTTTACATTACATCTATTTAGCACACGTTTTTA
The DNA here is from genome assembly GCA_029721435.1 of Gymnothorax reevesii. Classification (NCBI taxonomy): domain Eukaryota; kingdom Metazoa; phylum Chordata; class Actinopteri; order Anguilliformes; family Muraenidae; genus Gymnothorax; species Gymnothorax reevesii. Next base: position 57,585,636 of record CM056582.1, read on the forward strand.
TCCAAAGCGACTAAGCGACTACAAGTAAGTGCATACTGTAAGGTCACTAACACCGTAGCCCAACAGACTAGACAAGGTACAATTCACATCAAGCATCAGTCACCTGAAGTCATGAATATGTAGGGCAAAGGCTTTACAGAAGTCAGTAACACACAGGAAAAAGAAACAAAGCAAATGGAGACAAACAGTAAAGGTGTTTTTTTTTTTTTTTTAAGTAATTAAAAGCAGGGGAGGGCGGAGGGCGGAGGGCGGAGGGCGGCGATCAGGTCAGAAACTGTCTATAAAAGTGAGTCTTAAGGTTACGGCTGAGGTGCAGCAAGGATGGAGCAGTTCTGGGAAGGTGGGGAGGTCATTCCACCACTGTGGAGCAAGATGGGAGAAGTGGAGTGATCTGGTAGAACGACCAGCTTTCCAACCCATGGTAGGGGGCCAAAGTCGTCCTGCTGTTGCAGAATGAAGCAGCCGGGCAGTTGTATATGGGATGATCATCTCGTGCAGATAGGAAGGGGCTGTCTTGTTTGCTGCAGCACAGGCCAGAGTTAGGACTTTGAACTCTGGCCGCAACTGGCAGCCAGTGCAGGTTTCGATGCTGTCATCAGCGCATTGATTTGCGGTAGGAGTCAATGGTTTTTAAAAAGGCCATGACACAACACACAAAAAGATACTACTCCAAACAGAAAAGAAGCACAGTACAAAAGCGTGGCATTTTGTTCCTCAGTTATTTAGCACAAAAAGAAAAAAACATTCCAGTCTACACAACAAGCCAAAAATTCACGCATATAATGAACCAAGAGAAGAAATATTACAAGTAGCACAATTGAAAACACATAATCACATCATTCAATCATCATTCATTTTTTATCTGTGTTCACAGAGAGTGAGCTCAGTTCAGTGGAGTTGAGTCCACATTTCACGCGGAAATCTCCCGTGCAAGGGCACAGCACAGTATGTGTTCTTCCTTTCGTACGCCACTCTTGCGGGAACGTACGCATTGTTCGGGTGCCGTATGGCTCGACCGTCCCTCTCTCAGCCTGTGAGAAGACACCCAAAAACAAGTAAAACTTATTGACAAAGTAGAGGGACAGACAAATCTAGTATAATGGCTCAGTCTTGTTCCTCCTTTCAATCATACTTTCACAATCAAATTTGCTTTTTTCTTCATTAAAAAGCATGCCACATTCATCACCTTATTCCTCAAAATAAATCAATTTCTCAGTCAGCCTTCAATTTCATTTTTTCAGCCAGACCCAGTTCTAGTGATTTCAACAATCTCCTCAGCAGCATTCTTTGCATGATGCTGGCCAGTATTTAACCCTCTTGATTGAACAACCAATGCATGAATGCAAAGAGGAAAATGGACTCACCACCTCACTGCGGGCCAATTCCTTGGCATCTCAGCTGTGAATCCACAGAAGCCGACCAAGGAAGATGAAGGGTGCCGCTGTGGAAGCAAATGCCACCGCAATGCCGCAGTCGGGTGGTCACTGACCCCCCAAACCTCACACTAGGCAGGAAACAAAACATTTCCACAAAAGAGCTGAACGAAAAATCAAGTTTAAGACTCGCAATTCATTATACATTATTTCAGGGCCGGTTGTAGACTGCTCTGATGGGGGGCGCGATCAGAGATTTGGGGTGGGCAACTTTCAGTCCGTATCACACTATGCCATAGTACAATCTGCAGACCATTTTTTTTTTTTTTTGGTATTTAAAATGTCTGATGACTAGAGGTGAAATATAGGTGGCATACATAAATTGAATATGAAAAATTATTAACTAGGCTAAGGTTATCGCATGAAATTGCTAGTTTGTGTCCGTTTGAACAATAGGAAAACATCATGAAATGCCATCGCTTTCAAATGCACAAAGCAACCACTGAGGGCAAGAGCCATCTTTTTATTAAACAAACGCTGCTATGCAACTCATCCATATCTAGGTTCTTGGTCAGGGATTTCTTTATGAGCAAAAATGACCAAATTCATTGATCAGTCGGAAGTGGGATGCTGCACCAAGGCAGTAGAAGCAAAGGAGTCCGTGTTTCACCAAAATCTGTGACTCGTCGAAGAGCTGACAGCAGATACATTTGGCCATCCTGGGCTACTTTAGGTAACCACGAAAAGGTGCACAATGGTCATTCAGTTGAATAAAGTATGACTTCATCTACCGAGATAACACTAGCCGAACTACCAATCCTACGAAAAAGAACGAAAACAACCAAGTGACTGCTTTACGTAGGATGCTAGTGCTTGCAAGCTAGCATTTGCTAACGATAGGTAGCAATCAATTGAGCAGAAGCAGAGCTCAAAATGCAGAACAACATTGAAACAAACAATTAGCAGGGACTCCAGATGAGCAAAATACATAGATGCAACTGTTATTGGTCAATTTCAAATGACATTAAATATGCTGCCTCGCTAAGAATTTCAGAGAGAGGTAATCTCTGTTGGCAACTGCGAGAAGCAGCATGGAACGGCAGTGTAGCTAAAATGGAATGCACAGAGGATATTTTTAAACCGTGTTATGTTATTATATATACTGCCATAGTGGAGCCACTACATTTAGAGGAAATGAATGGGAGCTTACTGAGGGTAAAAGGCCTCTGAGGCGAAGGCAGCGTCATGTTTCGTTTCTTTTAGTGAAACTTTATTCATGTCAAACAGGCGTCAATAGCGATTCCGCGAGTGACTGGTCGAGGGCGATGACGTCAGAACTACCAGGACTTCGCGCATGCGCAGCAGGGCTGAGTGGAGACCCCCTGAAAGCCTGGTCGACCCCGAGTGCTTTTCGTCAGAAACGATAGCCTAGTGGATTAGAGCAAGAGTCTTGTGCGCAGAGATTTCGAGTTCGAGTCCCGGGAGGGGTGTGCTCCTTGTGCGCAGAGGAGTGCATTCGTGTACCAGTTAGGTCCGTGAATGGCTACCGACGCTGTAAAGAAAGAAGAAAAAGAAGTTTGTCGGTATTCCTGCAACAGTTCTCTCCTTACAGGTTTCACATGTACTTTCTTGCTCTGCAAATAAATTTGCATTTTCTACTAGACAACCAATAAAATATATATTATTCTCCAATTAAATAATACCTCCTTTCCTACCCATTGCACGCACAATATTTCAGTGGCAAAACTTTCATATCCTGATAAATATGCTTAGCCTATGCCATTTTTCTCCAATTCAAAAACAATTTCATACTTCGGAAGGAACTTTCTCCATTCTGACACAAGACCAAAGAAGCACTACTTACAATAACCACCAGATGGCTTTACATGCCTTCAATCATGATGCAAGTTCCAACAGCAGACTAACAACATTCTCTGGAAGTCATACCACAACAAACATTCGCTCTGTCTAATCAACGCAAAACACATTTACTCGCCCCGAATCCTCACGCGAACAGACGACAAAAAACTGGAAAAGTTCAAGTCCATTCATCCAGTCAGGTTCCAAAGACAGCCATAAAGTGCTGCAGAATGTAACGGAGACGAGGGAAAAAAGTGTGAAGACCAACATGTACTCAGTTAATTTATTCTTCCCAAGTGCACACAATAGGCACATGCATACATTTTCTGAGAGCATCTTCTCCATTCAGATTTTACATTACATCTATTTAGCACACGTTTTTATCCAAAGCGACTAAGCGACTACAAGTAAGTGCATACTGTAAGGTCACTAACACCGTAGCCCAACAGACTAGACAAGGTACAATTCACATCAAGCATCAGTCACCTGAAGTCATGAATATGTAGGGCAAAGGCTTTACAGAAGTCAGTAACACACAGGAAAAAGAAACAAAGCAAATGGAGACAAACAGTAAAGGTGTTTTTTTTTTTTTTTTAAGTAATTAAAAGCAGGGGAGGGCGGAGGGCGGAGGGCGGAGGGCGGCGATCAGGTCAGAAACTGTCTATAAAAGTGAGTCTTAAGGTTACGGCTGAGGTGCAGCAAGGATGGAGCAGTTCTGGGAAGGTGGGGAGGTCATTCCACCACTGTGGAGCAAGATGGGAGAAGTGGAGTGATCTGGTAGAACGACCAGCTTTCCAACCCATGGTAGGGGGCCAAAGTCGTCCTGCTGTTGCAGAATGAAGCAGCCGGGCAGTTGTATATGGGATGATCATCTCGTGCAGATAGGAAGGGGCTGTCTTGTTTGCTGCAGCACAGGCCAGAGTTAGGACTTTGAACTCTGGCCGCAACTGGCAGCCAGTGCAGGTTTCGATGCTGTCATCAGCGCATTGATTTGCGGTAGGAGTCAATGGTTTTTAAAAAGGCCATGACACAACACACAAAAAGATACTACTCCAAACAGAAAAGAAGCACAGTACAAAAGCGTGGCATTTTGTTCCTCAGTTATTTAGCACAAAAAGAAAAAAACATTCCAGTCTACACAACAAGCCAAAAATTCACGCATATAATGAACCAAGAGAAGAAATATTACAAGTAGCACAATTGAAAACACATAATCACATCATTCAATCATCATTCATTTTTTATCTGTGTTCACAGAGAGTGAGCTCAGTTCAGTGGAGTTGAGTCCACATTTCACGCGGAAATCTCCCGTGCAAGGGCACAGCACAGTATGTGTTCTTCCTTTCGTACGCCACTCTTGCGGGAACGTACGCATTGTTCGGGTGCCGTATGGCTCGACCGTCCCTCTCTCAGCCTGTGAGAAGACACCCAAAAACAAGTAAAACTTATTGACAAAGTAGAGGGACAGACAAATCTAGTATAATGGCTCAGTCTTGTTCCTCCTTTCAATCATACTTTCACAATCAAATTTGCTTTTTTCTTCATTAAAAAGCATGCCACATTCATCACCTTATTCCTCAAAATAAATCAATTTCTCAGTCAGCCTTCAATTTCATTTTTTCAGCCAGACCCAGTTCTAGTGATTTCAACAATCTCCTCAGCAGCATTCTTTGCATGATGCTGGCCAGTATTTAACCCTCTTGATTGAACAACCAATGCATGAATGCAAAGAGGAAAATGGACTCACCACCTCACTGCGGGCCAATTCCTTGGCATCTCAGCTGTGAATCCACAGAAGCCGACCAAGGAAGATGAAGGGTGCCGCTGTGGAAGCAAATGCCACCGCAATGCCGCAGTCGGGTGGTCACTGACCCCCCAAACCTCACACTAGGCAGGAAACAAAACATTTCCACAAAAGAGCTGAACGAAAAATCAAGTTTAAGACTCGCAATTCATTATACATTATTTCAGGGCCGGTTGTAGACTGCTCTGATGGGGGGCGCGATCAGAGATTTGGGGTGGGCAACTTTCAGTCCGTATCACACTATGCCATAGTACAATCTGCAGACCATTTTTTTTTTTTTTTGGTATTTAAAATGTCTGATGACTAGAGGTGAAATATAGGTGGCATACATAAATTGAATATGAAAAATTATTAACTAGGCTAAGGTTATCGCATGAAATTGCTAGTTTGTGTCCGTTTGAACAATAGGAAAACATCATGAAATGCCATCGCTTTCAAATGCACAAAGCAACCACTGAGGGCAAGAGCCATCTTTTTATTAAACAAACGCTGCTATGCAACTCATCCATATCTAGGTTCTTGGTCAGGGATTTCTTTATGAGCAAAAATGACCAAATTCATTGATCAGTCGGAAGTGGGATGCTGCACCAAGGCAGTAGAAGCAAAGGAGTCCGTGTTTCACCAAAATCTGTGACTCGTCGAAGAGCTGACAGCAGATACATTTGGCCATCCTGGGCTACTTTAGGTAACCACGAAAAGGTGCACAATGGTCATTCAGTTGAATAAAGTATGACTTCATCTACCGAGATAACACTAGCCGAACTACCAATCCTACGAAAAAGAACGAAAACAACCAAGTGACTGCTTTACGTAGGATGCTAGTGCTTGCAAGCTAGCATTTGCTAACGATAGGTAGCAATCAATTGAGCAGACGCAGAGCTCAAAATGCAGAACAACATCGAAACAAACAATTAGCAGGGACTCCAGATGAGCAAAATACATAGATGCAACTGTTATTGGTCAATTTCAAATGACATTAAATATGCTGCCTCGCTAAGAATTTCAGAGAGAGGTAATCTCTGTTGGCAACTGCGAGAAGCAGCATGGAACGGCAGTGTAGCTAAAATGGAATGCACAGAGGATATTTTTAAACCGACTTATGTTATTATATATACTGCCATAGTGGAGCCACTACATTTAGAGGAAATGAATGGGAGCTTACTGAGGGTAAAAGGCCTCTGAGGCGAAGGCAGCGTCATGTTTCGTTTCATTTAGTGAAACTTTATTCATGTCAAACAGGCGTCAATAGCGATTCCGCGAGTGACTGGTCGAGGGCGATGACGTCAGAACTACCAGGACTTCGCGCATGCGCAGCAGGGCTGAGTGGAGACCCCCTGAAAGCCTGGTCGACCCCGAGTGCTTTTCGTCAGAAACGGTAGCCTAGTGGATTAGAGCAAGAGTCTTGTGCGCAGAGATTTCGAGTTCGAGTCCCGGGAGGGGTGTGCTCCTTGTGCGCAGAGGAGTGCATTCGTGTACCAGCTAGGTCCGTGAATGGCTACCGACGCTGTAAAGAAAGAAGAAAAAGAAGTTTGTCGGTATTCCTGCAACAGTTCTCTCCTTACAGGTTTCACATGTACTTTCTTGCTCTGCAAATAAATTTGCATTTTCTACTAGACAACCAATAAAATATATATTATTCTCCAATTAAATAATACCTCCTTTCCTACCCATTGCACGCACAATATTTCAGTGGCAAAGCTTTCATATCCTGATAAATATGCTTAGCCTATGCCATTTTTCTCCAATTCAAAAACAATTTCATACTTCGGAAGGAACTTTCTCCATTCTGACACAAGACCAAAGAAGCACTACTTACAATAACCACCAGATGGCTTTACATGCCTTCAATCATGATGCAAGTTCCAACAGCAGACTAACAACATTCTCTGGAAGTCATACCACAACAAACATTCGCTCTGTCTAATCAACGCAAAACACATTTACTCGCCCCGAATCCTCACGCGAACAGACGACAAAAAACTGGAAAAGTTCAAGTCCATTCATCCAGTCAGGTTCCAAAGACAGCCATAAAGTGCTGCAGAATGTAACGGAGACGAGGGAAAAAAGTGTGAAGACCAACATGTACTCAGTTAATTTATTCTTCCCAAGTGCACACAATAGGCACATGCATACATTTTCTGAGAGCATCTTCTCCATTCAGATTTTACATTACATCTATTTAGCACACGTTTTTATCCAAAGCGACTAAGCGACTACAAGTAAGTGCATACTGTAAGGTCACTAACACCGTAGCCCAACAGACTAGACAAGGTACAATTCACATCAAGCATCAGTCACCTGAAGTCATGAATATGTAGGGCAAAGGCTTTACAGAAGTCAGTAACACACAGGAAAAAGAAACAAAGCAAATGGAGACAAACAGTAAAGGTGTTTTTTTTTTTTTTTTTTAAGTAATTAAAAGCAGGGGAGGGCGGAGGGCGGCGATCAGGTCAGAAACTGTCTATAAAAGTGAGTCTTAAGGTTACGGCTGAGGTGCAGCAAGGATGGAGCAGTTCTGGGAAGGTGGGGAGGTCATTCCACCACTGTGGAGCAAGATGGGAGAAGTGGAGTGATCTGGTAGAACGACCAGCTTTCCAACCCATGGTAGGGGGCCAAAGTCGTCCTGCTGTTGCAGAATGAAGCAGCCGGGCAGTTGTATATGGGATGATCATCTCGTGCAGATAGGAAGGGGCTGTCTTGTTTGCTGCAGCACAGGCCAGAGTTAGAACTTTAAACTCTGGCCGCAACTGGCAGCCAGTGCAGGTTTCGATGCTGTCATCAGCGCATTGATTTGCGGTAGGAGTCAATGGTTTTTAAAAAGGCCATGACACAACACACAAAAAGATACTACTCCAAACAGAAAAGAAGCACAGTACAAAAGCGTGGCATTTTGTTCCTCAGTTATTTAGCACAAAAAGAAAAAAACATTCCAGTCTACACAACAAGCCAAAAATTCACGCATATAATGAACCAAGAGAAGAAATATTACAAGTAGCACAATTGAAAACACATAATCACATCATTCAATCATCATTCATTTTTTATCTGTGTTCACAGAGAGTGAGCTCAGTTCAGTGGAGTTGAGTCCACATTTCACGCGGAAATCTCCCGTGCAAGGGCACAGCACAGTATGTGTTCCTCCTTTCGTACGCCACTCTTGCGGGAACGTACACATTGTTCGGGTGCCGTACGGCTCGACCGTCCCATTTCCTCTCTCAGCCTGTGAGAAGACACCCAAAAACAAGTAAAACTTATTGACAAAGTAGAGGGACAGACAAATCTAGTATGATGGCTCAGTCTTGTTCCTCCTTTCAATCATACTTTCACAATCAAATTTGCTTTTTTCTTCATTAAAAAGCATGCCACATTCATCACCTTATTCCTCAAAATAAATCAATTTCTCAGTCAGCCTTCAATTTCATTTTTTCAGCCAGACCCAGTTCTAGTGATTTCAACAATCTCCTCAGCAGCATTCTTTGCATGATGCTGGCCAGTATTTAACCCTCTTGATTGAACAACCAATGCATGAATGCAAAGAGGAAAATGGACTCACCACCTCACTGCGGGCCAATTCCTTGGCATCTCAGCTGTGAATCCACAGAAGCCGACCAAGGAAGATGAAGGGTGCCGCTGTGGAAGCAAATGCCACCGCAATGCCGCAGTCGGGTGGTCACTGACCCCCCAAACCTCACACTAGGCAGGAAACAAAACATTTCCACAAAAGAGCTGAACGAAAAATCAAGTTTAAGACTCGCAATTCATTATACATTATTTCAGGGCCGGTTGTAGACTGCTCTGATGGGGGGCGCGATCAGAGATTTGGGGTGGGCAACTTTCAGTCCGTATCACACTATGCCATAGTACAATCTGCAGACCATTTTTTTTTTTTTTGGTATTTAAAATGTCTGATGACTAGAGGTGAAATATAGGTGGCATACATAAATTGAATATGAAAAATTATTAACTAGGCTAAGGTTATCGCATGAAATTGCTAGTTTGTGTCCGTTTGAACAATAGGAAAACATCATGAAATGCCATCGCTTTCAAATGCACAAAGCAACCACTGAGGGCAAGAGCCATCTTTTTATTAAACAAACGCTGCTATGCAACTCATCCATATCTAGGTTCTTGGTCAGGGATTTCTTTATGAGCAAAATTGACCAAATTCATTGATCAGTCGGAAGTGGGATGCTGCACCAAGGCAGTAGAAGCAAAGGAGTCCGTGTTTCACCAAAATCTGTGACTCGTCGAAGAGCTGACAGCAGATACATTTGGCCATCCTGGGCTACTTTAGGTAACCACGAAAAGGTGCACAATGGTCATTCAGTTGAATAAAGTATGACTTCATCTACCGAGATAACACTAGCCGAACTACCAATCCTACGAAAAAGAACGAAAACAACCAAGTGACTGCTTTACGTAGGATGCTAGTGCTTGCAAGCTAGCATTTGCTAACGATAGGTAGCAATCAATTGAGCAGAAGCAGAGCTCAAAATGCAGAACAACATCGAAACAAACAATTAGCAGGGACTCCAGATGAGCAAAATACATAGATGCAACTGTTATTGGTCAATTTCAAATGACATTAAATATGCTGCCTCGCTAAGAATTTCAGAGAGAGGTAATCTCTGTTGGCAACTGCGAGAAGCAGCATGGAACGGCAGTGTAGCTAAAATGGAATGCACAGAGGATATTTTTAAACCGTGTTATGTTATTATATATACTGCCATAGTGGAGCCACTACATTTAGAGGAAATGAATGGGAGCTTACTGAGGGTAAAAGGCCTCTGAGGCGAAGGCAGCGTCATGTTTCGTTTCTTTTAGTGAAACTTTATTCATGTCAAACAGGCGTCAATAGCGATTCCGCGAGTGACTGGTCGAGGGCGATGACGTCAGAACTACCAGGACTTCGCGCATGCGCAGCAGGGCTGAGTGGAGACCCCCTGAAAGCCTGGTCGACCCCGAGTGCTTTTCGTCAGAAACGATAGCCTAGTGGATTAGAGCAAGAGTCTTGTGCGCAGAGATATCGAGTTCGAGTCCCGGGAGGGGTGTGCTCCTTGTGCGCAGAGGAGTGCATTCGTGTACCAGCTAGGTCCGTGACTGGCTACTGACGCTGTAAAGAAAGAAGAAAAAGAAGTTTGTCGGTATTCCTGCAACAGTTCTCTCCTTACAGGTTTCACATGTACTTTCTTGCTCTGCAAATAAATTTGCATTTTCTACTAGACAACCAATAAAATATATATTATTCTCCAATTAAATAATACCTCCTTTCCTACCCATTGCACGCACAATATTTCAGTGGCAAAACTTTCATATCCTGATAAATATGCTTAGCCTATGCCATTTTTCTCCAATTCAAAAACAATTTCATACTTCGGAAGGAACTTTCTCCATTCTGACACAAGACCAAAGAAGCACTACTTACAATAACCACCAGATGGCTTTACATGCCTTCAATCATGATGCAAGTTCCAACAGCAGACTAACAACATTCTCTGGAAGTCATACCACAACAAACATTCGCTCTGTCTAATCAACGCAAAACACATTTACTCGCCCCGAATCCTCACGCGAACAGACGACAAAAAACTGGAAAAGTTCAAGTCCATTCATCCAGTCAGGTTCCAAAGACAGCCATAAAGTGCTGCAGAATGTAACGGAGACGAGGGAAAAAAGTGTGAAGACCAACATGTACTCAGTTAATTTATTCTTCCCAAGTGCACACAATAGGCACATGCATACATTTTCTGAGAGCATCTTCTCCATTCAGATTTTACATTACATCTATTTAGCACACGTTTTTATCCAAAGCGACTAAGCGACTACAAGTAAGTGCATACTGTAAGGTCACTAACACCGTAGCCCAACAGACTAGACAAGGTACAATTCACATCAAGCATCAGTCACCTGAAGTCATGAATATGTAGGGCAAAGGCTTTACAGAAGTCAGTAACACACAGGAAAAAGAAACAAAGCAAATGGAGACAAACAGTAAAGGTGTTTTTTTTTTTTTTTTTAAGTAATTAAAAGCAGGGGAGGGCGGAGGGCGGAGGGCGGCGATCAGGTCAGAAACTGTCTATAAAAGTGAGTCTTAAGGTTACGGCTGAGGTGCAGCAAGGATGGAGCAGTTCTGGGAAGGTGGGGAGGTCATTCCACCACTGTGGAGCAAGATGGGAGAAGTGGAGTGATCTGGTAGAACGACCAGCTTTCCAACCCATGGTAGGGGGCCAAAGTCGTCCTGCTGTTGCAGAATGAAGCAGCCGGGCAGTTGTATATGGGATGATCATCTCGTGCAGATAGGAAGGGGCTGTCTTGTTTGCTGCAGCACAGGCCAGAGTTGGGACTTTGAACTCTGGCCGCAACTGGCAGCCAGTGCAGGTTTCGATGCTGTCATCAGCGCATTGATTTGCGGTAGGAGTCAATGGTTTTTAAAAAGGCCATGACACAACACACAAAAAGATACTACTCCAAACAGAAAAGAAGCACAGTACAAAAGCGTGGCATTTTGTTCCTCAGTTATTTAGCACAAAAAGAAAAAAACATTCCAGTCTACACAACAAACCAAAAATTCACGCATATAATGAACCAAGAGAAGAAATATTACAAGTAGCACAATTGAAAACACATAATCACATCATTCAATCATCATTCATTTTTTATCTGTGTTCACAGAGAGTGAGCTCAGTTCAGTGGAGTTGAGTCCACATTTCACGCGGAAATCTCCCGTGCAAGGGCACAGCACAGTATGTGTTCTTCCTTTCGTACGCCACTCTTGCGGGAACGTACACATTGTTCGGGTGCCGTACGGCTCGACCGTCCCATTTCCTCTCTCAGCCTGTGAGAAGACACCCAAAAACAAGTAAAACTTATTGACAAAGTAGAGGGACAGACAAATCTAGTATGATGGCTCAGTCTTGTTCCTCCTTTCAATCATACTTTCACAATCAAATTTGCTTTTTTCTTCATTAAAAAGCATGCCACATTCATCACCTTATTCCTCAAAATAAATCAATTTCTCAGTCAGCCTTCAATTTCATTTTTTCAGCCAGACCCAGTTCTAGTGATTTCAACAATCTCCTCAGCAGCATTCTTTGCATGATGCTGGCCAGTATTTAACCCTCTTGATTGAACAACCAATGCATGAATGCAAAGAGGAAAATGGACTCACCACCTCACTGCGGGCCAATTCCTTGGCATCTCAGCTGTGAATCCACAGAAGCCGACCAAGGAAGATGAAGGGTGCCGCTGTGGAAGCAAATGCCACCGCAATGCCGCAGTCGGGTGGTCACTGACCCCCCAAACCTCACACTAGGCAGGAAACAAAACATTTCCACAAAAGAGCTGAACGAAAAATCAAGTTTAAGACTCGCAATTCATTATACATTATTTCAGGGCCGGTTGTAGACTGCTCTGATGGGGGGCGCGATCAGAGATTTGGGGTGGGCAACTTTCAGTCCGTATCACACTATGCCATAGTACAATCTGCAGACCATTTTTTTTTTTTTTTGGTATTTAAAATGTCTGATGACTAGAGGTGAAATATAGGTGGCATACATAAATTGAATATGAAAAATTATTAACTAGGCTAAGGTTATCGCATGAAATTGCTAGTTTGTGTCCGTTTGAACAATAGGAAAACATCATGAAATGCCATCGCTTTCAAATGCACAAAGCAACCACTGAGGGCAAGAGCCATCTTTTTATTAAACAAACGCTGCTATGCAACTCATCCATATCTAGGTTCTTGGTCAGGGATTTCTTTATGAGCAAAAATGACCAAATTCATTGATCAGTCGGAAGTGGGATGCTGCACCAAGGCAGTAGAAGCAAAGGAGTCCGTGTTTCACCAAAATCTGTGACTCGTCGAAGAGCTGACAGCAGATACATTTGGCCATCCTGGGCTACTTTAGGTAACCACGAAAAGGTGCACAATGGTCATTCAGTTGAATAAAGTATGACTTCATCTACCGAGATAACACTAGCCGAACTACCAATCCTACGAAAAAGAACGAAAACAACCAAGTGACTGCTTTACGTAGGATGCTAGTGCTTGCAAGCTAGCATTTGCTAACGATAGGTAGCAATCAATTGAGCAGACGCAGAGCTCAAAATGCAGAACAACATCGAAACAAACAATTAGCAGGGACTCCAGATGAGCAAAATACATAGATGCAACTGTTATTGGTCAATTTCAAATGACATTAAATATGCTGCCTCGCTAAGAATTTCAGAGAGAGGTAATCTCTGTTCGCAACTGCGAGAAGCAGCATGGAACGGCAGTGTAGCTAAAATGGAATGCACAGAGGATATTTTTAAACCGTGTTATGTTATTATATATACTGCCATAGTGGAGCCACTACATTTAGAGGAAATGAATGGGAGCTTACTGAGGGTAAAAGGCCTCTGAGGCGAAGGCAGCGTCATGTTTCGTTTCATTTAATGAAACTTTATTCATGTCAAACAGGCGTCAATAGCGATTCCGCGAGTGACTGGTCGAGGGCGATGACGTCAGAACTACCAGGACTTCGCGCATGCGCAGCAGGGCTGAGTGGAGACCCCCTGAAAGGCTGGTCGACCCCGAGTGCTTTTCGACAGAAACGGTAGCCTAGTGGATTAGAGCAAGAGTCTTGTGCGCAGAGATTTCGAGTTCGAGTCCCGGGAGGGGTGTGCTCCTTGTGCGCAGAGGAGTGCATTCGTGTATCAGCTAGGTCCGTGAATGGCTACCGACGCTGTAAGGAAAGAAGAAAAAGAAGTTTGTCGGTATTCCTGCATCAGTTCTCTCCTTACAGGTTTCACATGTACTTTCTTGCTCTGCAAATAAATTTGCATTTTCTACTAGACAACCAATAAAATATATATTATTCTCCAATTAAATAATACCTCCTTTCCTACCCATTGCACGCACAATATTTCAGTGGCAAAACTTTCATATCCTGATAAATATGCTTAGCCTATGCCATTTTTCTCCAATTCAAAAACAATTTCATACTTCGGAAGGAACTTTCTCCATTCTGACACAAGACCAAAGAAGCACTACTTACAATAACCACCAGATGGCTTTACATGCCTTCAATCATGATGCAAGTTCCAACAGCAGACTAACAACATTCTCTGGAAGTCATACCACAACAAACATTCGCTCTGTCTAATCAACGCAAAACACATTTACTCGCCCCGAATCCTCACGCGAACAGACGACAAAAAACTGGAAAAGTTCAAGTCCATTCATCCAGTCAGGTTCCAAAGACAGCCATAAAGTGCTGCAGAATGTAACGGAGACGAGGGAAAAAAGTGTGAAGACCAACATGTACTCAGTTAATTTATTCTTCCCAAGTGCACACAATAGGCACATGCATACATTTTCTGAGAGCATCTTCTCCATTCAGATTTTACATTACATCTATTTAGCACACGTTTTTATCCAAAGCGACTAAGCGACTACAAGTAAGTGCATACTGTAAGGTCACTAACACCGTAGCCCAACAGACTAGACAAGGTACAATTCACATCAAGCATCAGTCACCTGAAGTCATGAATATGTAGGGCAAAGGCTTTACAGAAGTCAGTAACACACAGGAAAAAGAAACAAAGCAAATGGAGACAAACAGTAAAGGTGTTTTTTTTTTTTTTTTTAAGTAATTAAAAGCAGGGGAGGGCGGAGGGCGGAGGGCGGCGATCAGGTCAGAAACTGTCTATAAAAGTGAGTCTTAAGGTTACGGCTGAGGTGCAGCAAGGATGGAGCAGTTCTGGGAAGGTGGGGAGGTCATTCCACCACTGTGGAGCAAGATGGGAGAAGTGGAGTGATCTGGTAGAACGACCAGCTTTCCAACCCATGGTAGGGGGCCAAAGTCGTCCTGCTGTTGCAGAATGAAGCAGCCGGGCAGTTGTATATGGGATGATCATCTCGTGCAGATAGGAAGGGGCTGTCTTGTTTGCTGCAGCACAGGCCAGAGTTAGGACTTTGAACTCTGGCCGCAACTGGCAGCCAGTGCAGGTTTCGATGCTGTCATCAGCGCATTGATTTGCGGTAGGAGTCAATGGTTTTTAAAAAGGCCATGACACAACACACAAAAAGATACTACTCCAAACAGAAAAGAAGCACAGTACAAAAGCGTGGCATTTTGTTCCTCAGTTATTTAGCACAAAAAGAAAAAAACATTCCAGTCTACACAACAAGCCAAAAATTCACGCATATAATGAACCAAGAGAAGAAATATTACAAGTAGCACAATTGAAAACACATAATCACATCATTCAATCATCATTCATTTTTTATCTGTGTTCACAGAGAGTGAGCTCAGTTCAGTGGAGTTGAGTCCACATTTCACGCGGAAATCTCCCGTGCAAGGGCACAGCACAGTATGTGTTCTTCCTTTCGTACGCCACTCTTGCGGGAACGTACACATTGTTCGGGTGCCGTACGGCTCGACCGTCCCATTTCCTCTCTCAGCCTGTGAGAAGACACCCAAAAACAAGTAAAACTTATTGACAAAGTAGAGGGACAGACAAATCTAGTATGATGGCTCAGTCTTGTTCCTCCTTTCAATCATACTTTCACAATCAAATTTGCTTTTTTCTTCATTAAAAAGCATGCCACATTCATCACCTTATTCCTCAAAATAAATCAATTTCTCAGTCAGCCTTCAATTTCATTTTTTCAGCCAGACCCAGTTCTAGTGATTTCAACAATCTCCTCAGCAGCATTCTTTGCATGATGCTGGCCAGTATTTAACCCTCTTGATTGAACAACCAATGCATGAATGCAAAGAGGAAAATGGACTCACCACCTCACTGCGGGCCAATTCCTTGGCATCTCAGCTGTGAATCCACAGAAGCCGACCAAGGAAGATGAAGGGTGCCGCTGTGGAAGCAAATGCCACCGCAATGCCGCAGTCGGGTGGTCACTGACCCCCCAAACCTCACACTAGGCAGGAAACAAAACATTTCCACAAAAGAGCTGAACGAAAAATCAAGTTTAAGACTCGCAATTCATTATACATTATTTCAGGGCCGGTTGTAGACTGCTCTGATGGGGGGCGCGATCAGAGATTTGGGGTGGGCAACTTTCAGTCCGTATCACACTATGCCATAGTACAATCTGCAGACCATTTTTTTTTTTTTTTGGTATTTAAAATGTCTGATGACTAGAGGTGAAATATAGGTGGCATACATAAATTGAATATGAAAAATTATTAACTAGGCTAAGGTTATCGCATGAAATTGCTAGTTTGTGTCCGTTTGAACAATAGGAAAACATCATGAAATGCCATCGCTTTCAAATGCACAAAGCAACCACTGAGGGCAAGAGCCATCTTTTTATTAAACAAACGCTGCTATGCAACTCATCCATATCTAGGTTCTTGGTCAGGGATTTCTTTATGAGCAAAAATGACCAAATTCATTGATCAGTCGGAAGTGGGATGCTGCACCAAGGCAGTAGAAGCAAAGGAGTCCGTGTTTCACCAAAATCTGTGACTCGTCGAAGAGCTGACAGCAGATACATTTGGCCATCCTGGGCTACTTTAGGTAACCACGAAAAGGTGCACAATGGTCATTCAGTTGAATAAAGTATGACTTCATCTACCGAGATAACACTAGCCGAACTACCAATCCTACGAAAAAGAACGAAAACAACCAAGTGACTGCTTTACGTAGGATGCTAGTGCTTGCAAGCAAGCATTTGCTAACGATAGGTAGCAATCAATTGAGCAGACGCAGAGCTCAAAATGCAGAACAACATCGAAACAAACAATTAGCAGGGACTCCAGATGAGCAAAATACATAGATGCAACTGTTATTGGTCAATTTCAAATGACATTAAATATGCTGCCTCGCTAAGAATTTCAGAGAGAGGTAATCTCTGTTGGCAACTGCGAGAAGCAGCATGGAACGGCAGTGTAGCTAAAATGGAATGCACAGAGGATATTTTTAAACCGTGTTATGTTATTATATATACTGCCATAGTGGAGCCACTACATTTAGAGGAAATGAATGGGAGCTTACTGAGGGTAAAAGGCCTCTGAGGCGAAGGCAGCGTCATGTTTCGTTTCATTTAATGAAACTTTATTCATGTCAAACAGGCGTCAATAGCGATTCCGCGAGTGACTGGTCGAGGGCGATGACGTCAGAACTACCAGGACTTCGCGCATGCGCAGCAGGGCTGAGTGGAGACCCCCTGAAAGCCTGGTCGACCCCGAGTGCTTTTCGACAGAAACGGTAGCCTAGTGGATTAGAGCAAGAGTCTTGTGCGCAGAGATTTCGAGTTCGAGTCCCGGGAGGGGTGTGCTCCTTGTGCGCAGAGGAGTGCATTCGTGTACCAGCTAGGTCCGTGAATGGCTACCGACGCTGTAAAGAAAGAAGAAAAAGAAGTTTGTCGGTATTCCTGCAACAGTTCTCTCCTTACAGGTTTCACATGTACTTTCTTGCTCTGCAAATAAATTTGCATTTTCTACTAGACAACCAATAAAATATATATTATTCTCCAATTAAATAATACCTCCTTTCCTACCCATTGCACGCACAATATTTCAGTGGCAAAACTTTCATATCCTGATAAATATGCTTAGCCTATGCCATTTTTCTCCAATTCAAAAACAATTTCATACTTCGGAAGGAACTTTCTCCATTCTGACACAAGACCAAAGAAGCACTACTTACAATAACCACCAGATGGCTTTACATGCCTTCAATCATGATGCAAGTTCCAACAGCAGACTAACAACATTCTCTGGAAGTCATACCACAACAAACATTCGCTCTGTCTAATCAACGCAAAACACATTTACTCGCCCCGAATCCTCACGCGAACAGACGACAAAAAACTGGAAAAGTTCAAGTCCATTCATCCAGTCAGGTTCCAAAGACAGCCATAAAGTGCTGCAGAATGTAACGGAGACGAGGGAAAAAAGTGTGAAGACCAACATGTACTCAGTTAATTTATTCTTCCCAAGTGCACACAATAGGCACATGCATACATTTTCTGAGAGCATCTTCTCCATTCAGATTTTACATTACATCTATTTAGCACACGTTTTTATCCAAAGCGACTAAGCGACTACAAGTAAGTGCATAATGTAAGGTCACTAACACCGTAGCCCAACAGACTAGACAAGGTACAATTCACATCAAGCATCAGTCACCTGAAGTCATGAATATGTAGGGCAAAGGCTTTACAGAAGTCAGTAACACACAGGAAAAAGAAACAAAGCAAATGGAGACAAACAGTAAAGGTGTTTTTTTTTTTTTTTTTAAGTAATTAAAAGCAGGGGAGGGCGGAGGGCGGCGATCAGGTCAGAAACTGTCTATAAAAGTGAGTCTTAAGGTTACGGCTGAGGTGCAGCAAGGATGGAGCAGTTCTGGGAAGGTGGGGAGGTCATTCCACCACTGTGGAGCAAGATGGGAGAAGTGGAGTGATCTGGTAGAACGACCAGCTTTCCAACCCATGGTAGGGGGCCAAAGTCGTCCTGCTGTTGCAGAATGAAGCAGCCGGGCAGTTGTATATGGGATGATCATCTCGTGCAGATAGGAAGGGGCTGTCTTGTTTGCTGCAGCACAGGCCAGAGTTAGGACTTTGAACTCTGGCCGCAACTGGCAGCCAGTGCAGGTTTCGATGCTGTCATCAGCGCATTGATTTGCGGTAGGAGTCAATGGTTTTTAAAAAGGCCATGACACAACACACAAAAAGATACTACTCCAAACAGAAAAGAAGCACAGTACAAAAGCGTGGCATTTTGTTCCTCAGTTATTTAGCACAAAAAGAAAAAAACATTCCAGTCTACACAACAAGCCAAAAATTCACGCATATAATGAACCAAGAGAAGAAATATTACAAGTAGCACAATTGAAAACACATAATCACATCATTCAATCATCATTCATTTTTTATCTGTGTTCACAGAGAGTGAGCTCAGTTCAGTGGAGTTGAGTCCACATTTCACGCGGAAATCTCCCGTGCAAGGGCACAGCACAGTATGTGTTCTTCCTTTCGTACGCCACTCTTGCGGGAACGTACACATTGTTCGGGTGCCGTACGGCTCGACCGTCCCATTTCCTCTCTCAGCCTGTGAGAAGACACCCAAAAACAAGTAAAACTTATTGACAAAGTAGAGGGACAGACAAATCTAGTATGATGGCTCAGTCTTGTTCCTCCTTTCAATCATACTTTCACAATCAAATTTGCTTTTTTCTTCATTAAAAAGCATGCCACATTCATCACCTTATTCCTCAAAATAAATCAATTTCTCAGTCAGCCTTCAATTTCATTTTTTCAGCCAGACCCAGTTCTAGTGATTTCAACAATCTCCTCAGCAGCATTCTTTGCATGATGCTGGCCAGTATTTAACCCTCTTGATTGAACAACCAATGCATGAATGCAAAGAGGAAAATGGACTCACCACCTCACTGCGGGCCAATTCCTTGGCATCTCAGCTGTGAATCCACAGAAGCCGACCAAGGAAGATGAAGGGTGCCGCTGTGGAAGCAAATGCCACCGCAATGCCGCAGTCGGGTGGTCACTGACCCCCCAAACCTCACACTAGGCAGGAAACAAAACATTTCCACAAAAGAGCTGAACGAAAAATCAAGTTTAAGACTCGCAATTCATTATACATTATTTCAGGGCCGGTTGTAGACTGCTCTGATGGGGGGCGCGATCAGAGATTTGGGGTGGGCAACTTTCAGTCCGTATCACACTATGCCATAGTACAATCTGCAGACCATTTTTTTTTTTTTTGGTATTTAAAATGTCTGATGACTAGAGGTGAAATATAGGTGGCATACATAAATTGAATATGAAAAATTATTAACTAGGCTAAGGTTATCGCATGAAATTGCTAGTTTGTGTCCGTTTGAACAATAGGAAAACATCATGAAATGCCATCGCTTTCAAATGCACAAAGCAACCACTGAGGGCAAGAGCCATCTTTTTATTAAACAAACGCTGCTATGCAACTCATCCATATCTAGGTTCTTGGTCAGGGATTTCTTTATGAGCAAAAATGACCAAATTCATTGATCAGTCGGAAGTGGGATGCTGCACCAAGGCAGTAGAAGCAAAGGAGTCCGTGTTTCACCAAAATCTGTGACTCGTCGAAGAGCTGACAGCAGATACATTTGGCCATCCTGGGCTACTTTAGGTAACCACGAAAAGGTGCACAATGGTCATTCATTTGAATAAAGTATGACTTCATCTACCGAGATAACACTAGCCGAACTACCAATCCTACGAAAAAGAACGAAAACAACCAAGTGACTGCTTTACGTAGGATGCTAGTGCTTGCAAGCTAGCATTTGCTAACGATAGGTAGCAATCAATTGAGCAGACGCAGAGCTCAAAATGCAGAACAACATCGAAACAAACAATTAGCAGGGACTCCAGATGAGCAAAATACATAGATGCAACTGTTATTGGTCAATTTCAAATGACATTAAATATGCTGCCTCGCTAAGAATTTCAGAGAGAGGTAATCTCTGTTGGCAACTGCGAGAAGCAGCATGGAACGGCAGTGTAGCTAAAATGGAATGCACAGAGGATATTTTTAAACCGTGTTATGTTATTATATATACTGCCATAGTGGAGCCACTACATTTAGAGGAAATGAATGGGAGCTTACTGAGGGTAAAAGGCCTCTGAGGCGAAGGCAGCGTCATGTTTCGTTTCTTTTAGTGAAACTTTATTCATGTCAAACAGGCGTCAATAGCGATTCCGCGAGTGACTGGTCGAGGGCGATGACGTCAGAACTACCAGGACTTCGCGCATGCGCAGCAGGGCTGAGTGGAGACCCCCTGAAAGCCTGGTCGACCCCGAGTGCTTTTGCGTCAGAAACGGTAGCCTAGTGGATTAGAGCAAGAGTCTTGTGCGCAGAGATTTCGAGGTCGAGTCACGGGAGGGGTGTGCTCCTTGTGCGCAGAGGAGTGCATTCGTGTACCAGCTAGGTCCGTGAATGGCTACCGACGCTGTAAAGAAAGAAGAAAAAGAAGTTTGTCGGTATTCCTGCAACAGTTCTCTCCTTACAGGTTTCACATGTACTTTCTTGCTCTGCAAATAAATTTGCATTTTCTACTAGACAACCAATAAAATATATATTATTCTCCAATGAAATAATACCTCCTTTCCTACCCATTGCACGCACAATATTTCAGTGGCAAAACTTTCATATCCTGATAAATATGCTTAGCCTATGCCATTTTTCTCCAATTCAAAAACAATTTCATACTTCGGAAGGAACTTTCTCCATTCTGACACAAGACCAAAGAAGCACTACTTACAATAACCACCAGATGGCTTTACATGCCTTCAATCATGATGCAAGTTCCAACAGCAGACTAACAACATTCTCTGGAAGTCATACCACAACAAACATTCGCTCTGTCTAATCAACGCAAAACACATTTACTCGCCCCGAATCCTCACGCGAACAGACGACAAAAAACTGGAAAAGTTCAAGTCCATTCATCCAGTCAGGTTCCAAAGACAGCCATAAAGTGCTGCAGAATGTAACGGAGACGAGGGAAAAAAGTGTGAAGACCAACATGTACTCAGTTAATTTATTCTTCCCAAGTGCACACAATAGGCACATGCATACATTTTCTGAGAGCATCTTCTCCGTTCAGATTTTACATTACATCTATTTAGCACACGTTTTTATCCAAAGCGACTAAGCGACTACAAGTAAGTGCATACTGTAAGGTCACTTACACCGTAGCCCAACAGACTAGACAAGGTACAATTCACATCAAGCATCAGTCACCTGAAGTCATGAATATGTAGGGCAAAGGCTTTACAGAAGTCAGTAACACACAGGAAAAAGAAACAAAGCAAATGGAGACAAACCGTAAAGGTGTTTTTTTTTTTTTTTAAGTAATTAAAAGCAGGGGAGGGCGGAGGGCGGCGATCAGGTCAGAAACTGTCTATAAAAGTGAGTCTTAAGGTTACGGCTGAGGTGCAGCAAGGATGGAGCAGTTCTGGGAAGGTGGGGAGGTCATTCCACCACTGTGGAGCAAGATGGGAGAAGTGGAGTGATCTGGTAGAACGACCAGCTTTCCAACCCATGGTAGGGGGCCAAAGTCGTCCTGCTGTTGCAGAATGAAGCAGCCGGGCAGTTGTATATGGGATGATCATCTCGTGCAGATAGGAAGGGGCTGTCTTGTTTGCTGCAGCACAGGCCAGAGTTAGGACTTTGAACTCTGGCCGCAACTGGCAGCCAGTGCAGGTTTCGATGCTGTCATCAGCGCATTGATTTGCGGTAGGAGTCAATGGTTTTTAAAAAGGCCATGACACAACACACAAAAAGATACTACTCCAAACAGAAAAGAAGCACAGTACAAAAGCGTGGCATTTTGTTCCTCAGTTATTTAGCACAAAAAGAAAAAAACATTCCAGTCTACACAACAAGCCAAAAATTCACGCATATAATGAACCAAGAGAAGAAATATTACAAGTAGCACAATTGAAAACACATAATCACATCATTCAATCATCATTCATTTTTTATCTGTGTTCACAGAGAGTGAGCTCAGTTCAGTGGAGTTGAGTCCACATTTCACGCGGAAATCTCCCGTGCAAGGGCACAGCACAGTATGTGTTCTTCCTTTCGTACGCCACTCTTGCGGGAACGTACACATTGTTCGGGTGCCGTACGGCTCGACCGTCCCATTTCCTCTCTCAGCCTGTGAGAAGACACCCAAAAACAAGTAAAACTTATTGACAAAGTAGAGGGACAGACAAATCTAGTATGATGGCTCAGTCTTGTTCCTCCTTTCAATCATACTTTCACAATCAAATTTGCTTTTTTCTTCATTAAAAAGCATGCCACATTCATCACCTTATTCCTCAAAATAAATCAATTTCTCAGTCAGCCTTCAATTTCATTTTTTCAGCCAGACCCAGTTCTAGTGATTTCAACAATCTCCTCAGCAGCATTCTTTGCATGATGCTGGCCAGTATTTAACCCTCTTGATTGAACAACCAATGCATGAATGCAAAGAGGAAAATGGACTCACCACCTCACTGCGGGCCAATTCCTTGGCATCTCAGCTGTGAATCCACAGAAGCCGACCAAGGAAGATGAAGGGTGCCGCTGTGGAAGCAAATGCCACCGCAATGCCGCAGTCGGGTGGTCACTGACCCCCCAAACCTCACACTAGGCAGGAAACAAAACATTTCCACAAAAGAGCTGAACGAAAAATCAAGTTTAAGACTCGCAATTCATTATACATTATTTCAGGGCCGGTTGTAGACTGCTCTGATGGGGGGCGCGATCAGAGATTTGGGGTGGGCAACTTTCAGTCCGTATCACACTATGCCATAGTACAATCTGCAGACCATTTTTTTTTTTTTTTTTTGGTATTTAAAATGTCTGATGACTAGAGGTGAAATATAGGTGGCATACATAAATTGAATATGAAAAATTATTAACTAGGCTAAGGTTATCGCATGAAATTGCTAGTTTGTGTCCGTTTGAACAATAGGAAAACATCATGAAATGCCATCGCTTTCAAATGCACAAAGCAACCACTGAGGGCAAGAGCCATCTTTTTATTAAACAAACGCTGCTATGCAACTCATCCATATCTAGGTTCTTGGTCAGGGATTTCTTTATGAGCAAAATTGACCAAATTCATTGATCAGTCGGAAGTGGGATGCTGCACCAAGGCAGTAGAAGCAAAGGAGTCCGTGTTTCACCAAAATCTGTGACTCGTCGAAGAGCTGACAGCAGATACATTTGGCCATCCTGGGCTACTTTAGGTAACCACGAAAAGGTGCACAATGGTCATTCAGTTGAATAAAGTATGACTTCATCTACCGAGATAACACTAGCCGAACTACCAATCCTACGAAAAAGAACGAAAACAACCAAGTGACTGCTTTACGTAGGATGCTAGTGCTTGCAAGCTAGCATTTGCTAACGATAGGTAGCAATCAATTGAGCAGAAGCAGAGCTCAAAATGCAGAACAACATCGAAACAAACAATTAGCAGGGACTCCAGATGAGCAAAATACATAGATGCAACTGTTATTGGTCAATTTCAAATGACATTAAATATGCTGCCTCGCTAAGAATTTCAGAGAGAGGTAATCTCTGTTGGCAACTGCGAGAAGCAGCATGGAACGGCAGTGTAGCTAAAATGGAATGCACAGAGGATATTTTTAAACCGTGTTATGTTATTATATATACTGCCATAGTGGAGCCACTACATTTAGAGGAAATGAATGGGAGCTTACTGAGGGTAAAAGGCCTCTGAGGCGAAGGCAGCGTCATGTTTCGTTTCTTTTAGTGAAACTTTATTCATGTCAAACAGGCGTCAATAGCGATTCCGCGAGTGACTGGTCGAGGGCGATGACGTCAGAACTACCAGGACTTCGCGCATGCGCAGCAGGGCTGAGTGGAGACCCCCTGAAAGCCTGGTCGACCCCGAGTGCTTTTCGTCAGAAACGATAGCCTAGTGGATTAGAGCAAGAGTCTTGTGCGCAGAGATTTCGAGTTCGAGTCCCGGGAGGGGTGTGCTCCTTGTGCGCAGAGGAGTGCATTCGTGTACCAGCTAGGTCCGTGACTGGCTACCGACGCTGTAAAGAAAGAAGAAAAAGAATATTGTCGGTATTCCTGCAACAGTTCTCCCCTTACAGGTTTCACATGTACTTTCTTGCTCTGCAAATAAATTTGCATTTTCTACTAGACAACCAATAAAATATATATTATTCTCCAATTAAATAATACCTCCTTTCCTACCCATTGCACGCACAATATTTCAGTGGCAAAGCTTTCATATCCTGATAAATATGCTTAGCCTATGCCATTTTTCTCCAATTCAAAAACAATTTCATACTTCGGAAGGAACTTTCTCCATTCTGACACAAGACCAAAGAAGCACTACTTACAATAACCACCAGATGGCTTTACATGCCTTCAATCATGATGCAAGTTCCAACAGCAGACTAACAACATTCTCTGGAAGTCATACCACAACAAACATTCGCTCTGTCTAATCAACGCAAAACACATTTACTCGCCCCGAATCCTCACGCGAACAGACGACAAAAAACTGGAAAAGTTCAAGTCCATTCATCCAGTCAGGTTCCAAAGACAGCCATAAAGTGCTGCAGAATGTAACAGAGACGAGGGAAAAAAGTGTGAAGACCAACATGTACTCAGTTAATTTATTCTTCCCAAGTGCACACAATAGGCACATGCATACATTTTCTGAGAGCATCTTCTCCATTCAGATTTTACATTACATCTATTTAGCACACGTTTTTATCCAAAGCGACTAAGCGACTACAAGTAAGTGCATACTGTAAGGTCACTAACACCGTAGCCCAACAGACTAGACAAGGTACAATTCACATCAGGCATCAGTCACCTGAAGTCATGAATATGTAGGGCAAAGGCTTTACAGAAGTCAGTAACACACAGGAAAAAGAAACAAAGCAAATGGAGACAAACAGTAAAGGTGTTTTTTTTTTTTTTTTAAGTAATTAAAAGCAGGGGAGGGCGGAGGGCGGAGGGCGGCGATCAGGTCAGAAACTGTCTATAAAAGTGAGTCTTAAGGTTACGGCTGAGGTGCAGCAAGGATGGAGCAGTTCTGGGAAGGTGGGGAGGTCATTCCACCACTGTGGAGCAAGATGGGAGAAGTGGAGTGATCTGGTAGAACGACCAGCTTTCCAACCCATGGTAGGGGGCCAAAGTCGTCCTGCTGTTGCAGAATGAAGCAGCCGGGCAGTTGTATATGGGATGATCATCTCGTGCAGATAGGAAGGGGCTGTCTTGTTTGCTGCAGCACAGGCCAGAGTTAGGACTTTGAACTCTGGCCGCAACTGGCAGCCAGTGCAGGTTTCGATGCTGTCATCAGCGCATTGATTTGCGGTAGGAGTCAATGGTTTTTAAAAAGGCCATGACACAACACACAAAAAGATACTACTCCAAACAGAAAAGAAGCACAGTACAAAAGCGTGGCATTTTGTTCCTCAGTTATTTAGCACAAAAAGAAAAAAACATTCCAGTCTACACAACAAGCCAAAAATTCACGCATATAATGAACCAAGAGAAGAAATATTACAAGTAGCACAATTGAAAACACATAATCACATCATTCAATCATCATTCATTTTTTATCTGTGTTCACAGAGAGTGAGCTCAGTTCAGTGGAGTTGAGTCCACATTTCACGCGGAAATCTCCCGTGCAAGGGCACAGCACAGTATGTGTTCTTCCTTTCGTACGCCACTCTTGCGGGAACGTACACATTGTTCGGGTGCCGTACGGCTCGACCGTCCCATTTCCTCTCTCAGCCTGTGAGAAGACACCCAAAAACAAGTAAAACTTATTGACAAAGTAGAGGGACAGACAAATCTAGTATGATGGCTCAGTCTTGTTCCTCCTTTCAATCATACTTTCACAATCAAATTTGCTTTTTTCTTCATTAAAAAGCATGCCACATTCATCACCTTATTCCTCAAAATAAATCAATTTCTCAGTCAGCCTTCAATTTCATTTTTTCAGCCAGACCCAGTTCTAGTGATTTCAACAATCTCCTCAGCAGCATTCTTTGCATGATGCTGGCCAGTATTTAACCCTCTTGATTGAACAACCAATGCATGAATGCAAAGAGGAAAATGGACTCACCACCTCACTGCGGGCCAATTCCTTGGCATCTCAGCTGTGAATCCACAGAAGCCGACCAAGGAAGATGAAGGGTGCCGCTGTGGAAGCAAATGCCACCGCAATGCCGCAGTCGGGTGGTCACTGACCCCCCAAACCTCACACTAGGCAGGAAACAAAACATTTCCACAAAAGAGCTGAACGAAAAATCAAGTTTAAGACTCGCAATTCATTATACATTATTTCAGGGCCGGTTGTAGACTGCTCTGATGGGGGGCGCGATCAGAGATTTGGGGTGGGCAACTTTCAGTCCGTATCACACTATGCCATAGTACAATCTGCAGACCATTTTTTTTTTTTTTTTTTGGTATTTAAAATGTCTGATGACTAGAGGTGAAATATAGGTGGCATACATAAATTGAATATGAAAAATTATTAACTAGGCTAAGGTTATCGCATGAAATTGCTAGTTTGTGTCCGTTTGAACAATAGGAAAACATCATGAAATGCCATCGCTTTCAAATGCACAAAGCAACCACTGAGGGCAAGAGCCATCTTTTTATTAAACAAACGCTGCTATGCAACTCATCCATATCTAGGTTCTTGGTCAGGGATTTCTTTATGAGCAAAATTGACCAAATTCATTGATCAGTCGGAAGTGGGATGCTGCACCAAGGCAGTAGAAGCAAAGGAGTCCGTGTTTCACCAAAATCTGTGACTCGTCGAAGAGCTGACAGCAGATACATTTGGCCATCCTGGGCTACTTTAGGTAACCACGAAAAGGTGCACAATGGTCATTCAGTTGAATAAAGTATGACTTCATCTACCGAGATAACACTAGCCGAACTACCAATCCTACGAAAAAGAACGAAAACAACCAAGTGACTGCTTTACGTAGGATGCTAGTGCTTGCAAGCTAGCATTTGCTAACGATAGGTAGCAATCAATTGAGCAGAAGCAGAGCTCAAAATGCAGAACAACATCGAAACAAACAATTAGCAGGGACTCCAGATGAGCAAAATACATAGATGCAACTGTTATTGGTCAATTTCAAATGACATTAAATATGCTGCCTCGCTAAGAATTTCAGAGAGAGGTAATCTCTGTTGGCAACTGCGAGAAGCAGCATGGAACGGCAGTGTAGCTAAAATGGAATGCACAGAGGATATTTTTAAACCGTGTTATGTTATTATATATACTGCCATAGTGGAGCCACTACATTTAGAGGAAATGAATGGGAGCTTACTGAGGGTAAAAGGCCTCTGAGGCGAAGGCAGCGTCATGTTTCGTTTCTTTTAGTGAAACTTTATTCATGTCAAACAGGCGTCAATAGCGATTCCGCGAGTGACTGGTCGAGGGCGATGACGTCAGAACTACCAGGACTTCGCGCATGCGCAGCAGGGCTGAGTGGAGACCCCCTGAAAGCCTGGTCGACCCCGAGTGCTTTTCGTCAGAAACGATAGCCTAGTGGATTAGAGCAAGAGTCTTGTGCGCAGAGATTTCGAGTTCGAGTCCCGGGAGGGGTGTGCTCCTTGTGCGCAGAGGAGTGCATTCGTGTACCAGCTAGGTCCGTGACTGGCTACCGACGCTGTAAAGAAAGAAGAAAAAGAATATTGTCGGTATTCCTGCAACAGTTCTCTCCTTACAGGTTTCACATGTACTTTCTTGCTCTGCAAATAAATTTGCATTTTCTACTAGACAACCAATAAAATATATATTATTCTCCAATTAAATAATACCTCCTTTCCTACCCATTGCACGCACAATATTTCAGTGGCAAAGCTTTCATATCCTGATAAATATGCTTAGCCTATGCCATTTTTCTCCAATTCAAAAACAATTTCATACTTCGGAAGGAACTTTCTCCATTCTGACACAAGACCAAAGAAGCACTACTTACAATAACCACCAGATGGCTTTACATGCCTTCAATCATGATGCAAGTTCCAACAGCAGACTAACAACATTCTCTGGAAGTCATACCACAACAAACATTCGCTCTGTCTAATCAACACAAAACACATTTACTCGCCCCGAATCCTCACGCGAACAGACGACAAAAAACTGGAAAAGTTCAAGTCCATTCATCCAGTCAGGTTCCAAAGACAGCCATAAAGTGCTGCAGAATGTAACGGAGACGAGGGAAAAAAGTGTGAAGACCAACATGTACTCAGTTAATTTATTCTTCCCAAGTGCACACAATAGGCACATGCATACATTTTCTGAGAGCATCTTCTCCATTCAGATTTTACATTACATCTATTTAGCACACGTTTTTATCCAAAGCGACTAAGCGACTACAAGTAAGTGCATACTGTAAGGTCACTAACACCGTAGCCCAACAGACTAGACAAGGTACAATTCACATCAGGCATCAGTCACCTGAAGTCATGAATATGTAGGGCAAAGGCTTTACAGAAGTCAGTAACACACAGGAAAAAGAAACAAAGCAAATGGAGACAAACAGTAAAGGTGTTTTTTTTTTTTTTTTTAAGTAATTAAAAGCAGGGGAGGGCGGAGGGCGGAGGGCGGCGATCAGGTCAGAAACTGTCTATAAAAGTGAGTCTTAAGGTTACGGCTGAGGTGCAGCAAGGATGGAGCAGTTCTGGGAAGGTGGGGAGGTCATTCCACCACTGTGGAGCAAGATGGGAGAAGTGGAGTGATCTGGTAGAACGACCAGCTTTCCAACCCATGGTAGGGGGCCAAAGTCGTCCTGCTGTTGCAGAATGAAGCAGCCGGGCAGTTGTATATGGGCTGATCATCTCGTGCAGATAGGAAGGGGCTGTCTTGTTTGCTGCAGCACAGGCCAGAGTTAGGACTTTGAACTCTGGCCGCAACTGGCAGCCAGTGCAGGTTTCGATGCTGTCATCAGCGCATTGATTTGCGGTAGGAGTCAATGGTTTTTAAAAAGGCCATGACACAACACACAAAAAGATACTACTCCAAACAGAAAAGAAGCACAGTACAAAAGCGTGGCATTTTGTTCCTCAGTTATTTAGCACAAAAAGAAAAAAACATTCCAGTCTACACAACAAGCCAAAAATTCACGCATATAATGAACCAAGAGAAGAAATATTACAAGTAGCACAATTGAAAACACATAATCACATCATTCAATCATCATTCATTTTTTATCTGTGTTCACAGAGAGTGAGCTCAGTTCAGTGGAGTTGAGTCCACATTTCACGCGGAAATCTCCCGTGCAAGGGCACAGCACAGTATGTGTTCCTCCTTTCGTACGCCACTCTTGCGGGAACGTACACATTGTTCGGGTGCCGTACGGCTCGACCGTCCCATTTCCTCTCTCAGCCTGTGAGAAGACACCCAAAAACAAGTAAAACTTATTGACAAAGTAGAGGGACAGACAAATCTAGTATGATGGCTCAGTCTTGTTCCTCCTTTCAATCATACTTTCGCAATCAAATTTGCTTTTTTCTTCATTAAAAAGCATGCCACATTCATCACCTTATTCCTCAAAATAAATCAATTTCTCAGTCAGCCTTCAATTTCATTTTTTCAGCCAGACCCAGTTCTAGTGATTTCAACAATCTCCTCAGCAGCATTCTTTGCATGATGCTGGCCAGTATTTAACCCTCTTGATTGAACAACCAATGCATGAATGCAAAGAGGAAAATGGACTCACCACCTCACTGCGGGCCAATTCCTTGGCATCTCAGCTGTGAATCCACAGAAGCCGACCAAGGAAGATGAAGGGTGCCGCTGTGGAAGCAAATGCCACCGCAATGCCGCAGTCGGGTGGTCACTGACCCCCCAAACCTCACACTAGGCAGGAAACAAGACATTTCCACAAAAGAGCTGAACGAAAAATCAAGTTTAAGACTCGCAATTCATTATACATTATTTCAGGGCCGGTTGTAGACTGCTCTGATGGGGGGCGCGATCAGAGATTTGGGGTGGGCAACTTTCAGTCCGTATCACACTATGCCATAGTACAATCTGCAGACCATTTTTTTTTTTTTTGGTATTTAAAATGTCTGATGACTAGAGGTGAAATATAGGTGGCATACATAAATTGAATATGAAAAATTATTAACTAGGCTAAGGTTATCGCATGAAATTGCTAGTTTGTGTCCGTTTGAACAATAGGAAAACATCATGAAATGCCATCGCTTTCAAATGCACAAAGCAACCACTGAGGGCAAGAGCCATCTTTTTATTAAACAAACGCTGCTATGCAACTCATCCATATCTAGGTTCTTGGTCAGGGATTTCTTTATGAGCAAAATTGACCAAATTCATTGATCAGTCGGAAGTGGGATGCTGCACCAAGGCAGTAGAAGCAAAGGAGTCCGTGTTTCACCAAAATCTGTGACTCGTCGAAGAGCTGACAGCAGATACATTTGGCCATCCTGGGCTACTTTAGGTAACCACGAAAAGGTGCACAATGGTCATTCAGTTGAATAAAGTATGACTTCATCTACCGAGATAACACTAGCCGAACTACCAATCCTACGAAAAAGAACGAAAACAACCAAGTGACTGCTTTACGTAGGATGCTAGTGCTTGCAAGCTAGCATTTGCTAACGATAGGTAGCAATCAATTGAGCAGAAGCAGAGCTCAACATGCAGAACAACATCGAAACAAACAATTAGCAGGGACTCCAGATGAGCAAAATACATAGATGCAACTGTTATTGGTCAATTTCAAATGACATTAAATATGCTGCCTCGCTAAAAATTTCAGAGAGAGGTAATCTCTGTTGGCAACTGCGAGAAGCAGCATGGAACGGCAGTGTAGCTAAAATGGAATGCACAGAGGATATTTTTAAACCGTGTTATGTTATTATATATACTGCCATAGTGGAGCCACTACATTTAGAGGAAATGAATGGGAGCTTACTGAGGGTAAAAGGCCTCTGAGGCGAAGGCAGCGTCATGTTTCGTTTCTTTTAGTGAAACTTTATTCATGTCAAACAGGCGTCAATAGCGATTCCGCGAGTGACTGGTCGAGGGCGATGACGTCAGAACTACCAGGACTTCGCGCATGCGCAGCAGGGCTGAGTGGAGACCCCCTGAAAGCCTGGTCGACCCCGAGTGCTTTTCGTCAGAAACGATAGCCTAGTGGATTAGAGCAAGAGTCTTGTGCGCAGAGATTTCGAGTTCGAGTCCCGGGAGGGGTGTGCTCCTTGTGCGCAGAGGAGTGCATTCGTGTACCAGCTAGGTCCGTGACTGGCTACCGACGCTGTAAAGAAAGAAGAAAAAGAAGTTTGTCGGTATTCCTGCAACAGTTCTCTCCTTACAGGTTACACATGTACTTTCTTGCTCTGCAAATAAATTTGCATTTTCTACTAGACAACCAATAAAATATATATTATTCTCCAATTAAATAATACCTCCTTTCCTACCCATTGCACGCACAATATTTCAGTGGCAAAGCTTTCATATCCTGATAAATATGCTTAGCCTATGCCATTTTTCTCCAATTCAAAAACAATTTCATACTTCGGAAGGAACTTTCTCCATTCTGACACAAGACCAAAGAAGCACTACTTACAATAACCACCAGATGGCTTTACATGCCTTCAATCATGATGCAAGTTCCAACAGCAGACTAACAACATTCTCTGGAAGTCATACCACAACAAACATTCGCTCTGTCTAATCAACGCAAAACACATTTACTCGCCCCGAATCCTCACGCGAACAGACGACAAAAAACTGGAAAAGTTCAAGTCCATTCATCCAGTCAGGTTCCAAAGACAGCCATAAAGTGCTGCAGAATGTAACGGAGACGAGGGAAAAAAGTGTGAAGACCAACATGTACTCAGTTAATTTATTCTTCCCAAGTGCACACAATAGGCACATGCATACATTTTCTGAGAGCATCTTCTCCATTCAGATTTTAAATTACATCTATTTAGCACACGTTTTTATCCAAAGCGACTAAGCGACTACAAGTAAGTGCATACTGTAAGGTCACTAACACCGTAGCCCAACAGACTAGACAAGGTACAATTCACATCAAGCATCAGTCACCTGAAGTCATGAATATGTAGGGCAAAGGCTTTACAGAAGTCAGTAACACACAGGAAAAAGAAACAAAGCAAATGGAGACAAACAGTAAAGGTGTTTTTTTTTTTTTTTTTAAGTAAATAAAAGCAGGGGAGGGCGGAGGGCGGAGGGCGGCGATCAGGTCAGAAACTGTCTATAAAAGTGAGTCTTAAGGTTACGGCTGAGGTGCAGCAAGGATGGAGCAGTTCTGGGAAGGTGGGGAGGTCATTCCACCACTGTGGAGCAAGATGGGAGAAGTGGAGTGATCTGGTAGAACGACCAGCTTTCCAACCCATGGTAGGGGGCCAAAGTCGTCCTGCTGTTGCAGAATGAAGCAGCCGGGCAGTTGTATATGGGATGATCATCTCGTGCAGATAGGAAGGGGCTGTCTTGTTTGCTGCAGCACAGGCCAGAGTTAGGACTTTGAACTCTGGCCGCAACTGGCAGCCAGTGCAGGTTTCGATGCTGTCATCAGCGCATTGATTTGCGGTAGGAGTCAATGGTTTTTAAAAAGGCCATGACACAACACACAAAAAGATACTACTCCAAACAGAAAAGAAGCACAGTACAAAAGCGTGGCATTTTGTTCCTCAGTTATTTAGCACAAAAAGAAAAAAACATTCCAGTCTACACAACAAGCCAAAAATTCACGCATATAATGAACCAAGAGAAGAAATATTACAAGTAGCACAATTGAAAACACATAATCACATCATTCAATCATCATTCATTTTTTATCTGCGTTCACAGAGAGTGAGCTCAGTTCAGTGGAGTTGAGTCCACATTTCACGCGGAAATCTCCCGTGCAAGGGCACAGCACAGTATGTGTTCCTCCTTTCGTACGCCACTCTTGCGGGAACGTACACATTGTTCGGGTGCCGTACGGCTCGACCGTCCCATTTCCTCTCTCAGCCTGTGAGAAGACACCCAAAAACAAGTAAAACTTATTGACAAAGTAGAGGGACAGACAAATCTAGTATGATGGCTCAGTCTTGTTCCTCCTTTCAATCATACTTTCACAATCAAATTTGCTTTTTTCTTCATTAAAAAGCATGCCACATTCATCACCTTATTCCTCAAAATAAATCAATTTCTCAGTCAGCCTTCAATTTCATTTTTTCAGCCAGACCCAGTTCTAGTGATTTCAACAATCTCCTCAGCAGCATTCTTTGCATGATGCTGGCCAGTATTTAACCCTCTTGATTGAACAACCAATGCATGAATGCAAAGAGGAAAATGGACTCACCACCTCACTGCGGGCCAATTCCTTGGCATCTCAGCTGTGAATCCACAGAAGCCGACCAAGGAAGATGAAGGGTGCCGCTGTGGAAGCAAATGCCACCGCAATGCCGCAGTCGGGTGGTCACTGACCCCCCAAACCTCACACTAGGCAGGAAACAAAACATTTCCACAAAAGAGCTGAACGAAAAATCAAGTTTAAGACTCGCAATTCATTATACATTATTTCAGGGCCGGTTGTAGACTGCTCTGATGGGGGGCGCGATCAGAGATTTGGGGTGGGCAACTTTCAGTCCGTATCACACTATGCCATAGTACAATCTGCAGACCATTTTTTTTTTTTTTGGTATTTAAAATGTCTGATGACTAGAGGTGAAATATAGGTGGCATACATAAATTGAATATGAAAAATTATTAACTAGGCTAAGGTTATCGCATGAAATTGCTAGTTTGTGTCCGTTTGAACAATAGGAAAACATCATGAAATGCCATCGCTTTCAAATGCACAAAGCAACCACTGAGGGCAAGAGCCATCTTTTTATTAAACAAACGCTGCTATGCAACTCATCCATATCTAGGTTCTTGGTCAGGGATTTCTTTATGAGCAAAATTGACCAAATTCATTGATCAGTCGGAAGTGGGATGCTGCACCAAGGCAGTAGAAGCAAAGGAGTCCGTGTTTCACCAAAATCTGTGACTCGTCGAAGAGCTGACAGCAGATACATTTGGCCATCCTGGGCTACTTTAGGTAACCACGAAAAGGTGCACAATGGTCATTCAGTTGAATAAAGTATGACTTCATCTACCGAGATAACACTAGCCGAACTACCAATCCTACGAAAAAGAACGAAAACAACCAAGTGACTGCTTTACGTAGGATGCTAGTGCTTGCAAGCTAGCATTTGCTAACGATAGGTAGCAATCAATTGAGCAGAAGCAGAGCTCAACATGCAGAACAACATCGAAACAAACAATTAGCAGGGACTCCAGATGAGCAAAATACATAGATGCAACTGTTATTGGTCAATTTCAAATGACATTAAATATGCTGCCTCGCTAAGAATTTCAGAGAGAGGTAATCTCTGTTGGCAACTGCGAGAAGCAGCATGGAACGGCAGTGTAGCTAAAATGGAATGCACAGAGGATATTTTTAAACCGTGTTATGTTATTATATATACTGCCATAGTGGAGCCACTACATTTAGAGGAAATGAATGGGAGCTTACTGAGGGTAAAAGGCCTCTGAGGCGAAGGCAGCGTCATGTTTCGTTTCTTTTAGTGAAACTTTATTCATGTCAAACAGGCGTCAATAGCGATTCCGCGAGTGACTGGTCGAGGGCGATGACGTCAGAACTACCAGGACTTCGCGCATGCGCAGCAGGGCTGAGTGGAGACCCCCTGAAAGCCTGGTCGACCCCGAGTGCTCTTCGTCAGAAACGATAGCCTAGTGGATTAGAGCAAGAGTCTTGTGCGCAGAGATTTCGAGTTCGAGTCCCGGGAGGGGTGTGCTCCTTGTGCGCAGAGGAGTGCATTCTTGTACCAGCTAGGTCCATGAATGGCTACCGACGCTGTAAAGAAAGAAGATTGTCGGGATTCCTGCAACAGTTCTCTCCTTACAGGTTTCACATGTACTTTCTTGCTCTGCAAATAAATTTGCATTTTCTACTAGACAACCAATAAAATATATATTATTCTCCAATTAAATAATACCTCCTTTCCTACCCATTGCACGCACAATATTTCAGTGGCAAAACTTTCATATCCTGATAAATATGCTTAGCCTATGCCATTTTTCTCCAATTCAAAAACAATTTCATACTTCGGAAGGAACTTTCTCCATTCTGACACAAGACCAAAGAAGCACTACTTACAATAACCACCAGATGGCTTTACATGCCTTCAATCATGATGCAAGTTCCAACAGCAGACTAACAACATTCTCTGGAAGTCATACCACAACAAACATTCGCTCTGTCTAATCAACGCAAAACACATTTACTCGCCCCGAATCCTCACGCGAACAGACGACAAAAAACTGGAAAATTCAAGTCCATTCATCCAGTCAGGTTCCAAAGGCAGCCATAAAGTGCTGCAGAATGTAACGGAGACGAGGGAAAAAAGTGTGAAGACCAACATGTACTCAGTTAATTTATTCTTCCCAAGTGCACACAATAGGCACATGCATACATTTTCTGAGAGCATCTTCTCCATTCAGATTTTACATTACATCTATTTAGCACACGTTTTTATCCAAAGCGACTAAGCGACTACAAGTAAGTGCATAATGTAAGGTCACTAACACCGTAGCCCAACAGACTAGACAAGGTACAATTCACATCAAGCATCAGTCACCTGAAGTCATGAATATGTAGGGCAAAGGCTTTACAGAAGTCAGTAACACACAGGAAAAAGAAACAAAGCAAATGGAGACAAACAGTAAAGGTGTTTTTTTTTTTTTTTAAGTAATTAAAAGCAGGGGAGGGCGGAGGGCGGCGATCAGGTCAGAAACTGTCTATAAAAGTGAGTCTTAAGGTTACGGCTGAGGTGCAGCAAGGATGGAGCAGTTCTGGGAAGGTGGGGAGGTCATTCCACCACTGTGGAGCAAGATGGGAGAAGTGGAGTGATCTGGTAGAACGACCAGCTTTCCAACCCATGGTAGGGGGCCAAAGTCGTCCTGCTGTTGCAGAATGAAGCAGCCGGGCAGTTGTATATGGGATGATCATCTCGTGCAGATAGGAAGGGGCTGTCTTGTTTGCTGCAGCACAGGCCAGAGTTAGGACTTTGAACTCTGGCCGCAACTGGCAGCCAGT
The DNA here is from genome assembly GCA_029721435.1 of Gymnothorax reevesii. Lineage (NCBI taxonomy): Eukaryota > Metazoa > Chordata > Actinopteri > Anguilliformes > Muraenidae > Gymnothorax > Gymnothorax reevesii. The sequence continues at coordinate 57,622,327 of CM056582.1, forward strand.
GCAGGTTTCGATGCTGTCATCAGCGCATTGATTTGCGGTAGGAGTCAATGGTTTTTAAAAAGGCCATGACACAACACACAAAAAGATACTACTCCAAACAGAAAAGAAGCACAGTACAAAAGCGTGGCATTTTGTTCCTCAGTTATTTAGCACAAAAAGAAAAAAACATTCCAGTCTACACAACAAGCCAAAAATTCACGCATATAATGAACCAAGAGAAGAAATATTACAAGTAGCACAATTGAAAACACATAATCACATCATTCAATCATCATTCATTTTTTATCTGTGTTCACAGAGAGTGAGCTCAGTTCAGTGGAGTTGAGTCCACATTTCACGCGGAAATCTCCCGTGCAAGGGCACAGCACAGTATGTGTTCTTCCTTTCGTACGCCACTCTTGCGGGAACGTACACATTGTTCGGGTGCCGTACGGCTCGACCGTCCCATTTCCTCTCTCAGCCTGTGAGAAGACACCCAAAAACAAGTAAAACTTATTGACAAAGTAGAGGGACAGACAAATCTAGTATGATGGCTCAGTCTTGTTCCTCCTTTCAATCATACTTTCACAATCAAATTTGCTTTTTTCTTCATTAAAAAGCATGCCACATTCATCACCTTATTCCTCAAAATAAATCAATTTCTCAGTCAGCCTTCAATTTCATTTTTTCAGCCAGACCCAGTTCTAGTGATTTCAACAATCTCCTCAGCAGCATTCTTTGCATGATGCTGGCCAGTATTTAACCCTCTTGATTGAACAACCAATGCATGAATGCAAAGAGGAAAATGGACTCACCACCTCACTGCGGGCCAATTCCTTGGCATCTCAGCTGTGAATCCACAGAAGCCGACCAAGGAAGATGAAGGGTGCCGCTGTGGAAGCAAATGCCACCGCAATGCCGCAGTCGGGTGGTCACTGACCCCCCAAACCTCACACTAGGCAGGAAACAAAACATTTCCACAAAAGAGCTGAACGAAAAATCAAGTTTAAGACTCGCAATTCATTATACATTATTTCAGGGCCGGTTGTAGACTGCTCTGATGGGGGGCGCGATCAGAGATTTGGGGTGGGCAACTTTCAGTCCGTATCACACTATGCCATAGTACAATCTGCAGACCATTTTTTTTTTTTTTTGGTATTTAAAATGTCTGATGACTAGAGGTGAAATATAGGTGGCATACATAAATTGAATATGAAAAATTATTAACTAGGCTAAGGTTATCGCATGAAATTGCTAGTTTGTGTCCGTTTGAACAATAGGAAAACATCATGAAATGCCATCGCTTTCAAATGCACAAAGCAACCACTGAGGGCAAGAGCCATCTTTTTATTAAACAAACGCTGCTATGCAACTCATCCATATCTAGGTTCTTGGTCAGGGATTTCTTTATGAGCAAAAATGACCAAATTCATTGATCAGTCGGAAGTGGGATGCTGCACCAAGGCAGTAGAAGCAAAGGAGTCCGTGTTTCACCAAAATCTGTGACTCGTCGAAGAGCTGACAGCAGATACATTTGGCCATCCTGGGCTACTTTAGGTAACCACGAAAAGGTGCACAATGGTCATTCAGTTGAATAAAGTATGACTTCATCTACCGAGATAACACTAGCCGAACTACCAATCCTACGAAAAAGAACGAAAACAACCAAGTGACTGCTTTACGTAGGATGCTAGTGCTTGCAAGCTAGCATTTGCTAACGATAGGTAGCAATCAATTGAGCAGAAGCAGAGCTCAAAATGCAGAACAACATCGAAACAAACAATTAGCAGGGACTCCAGATGAGCAAAATACATAGATGCAACTGTTATTGGTCAATTTCAAATGACATTAAATATGCTGCCTCGCTAAGAATTTCAGAGAGAGGTAATCTCTGTTGGCAACTGCGAGAAGCAGCATGGAACGGCAGTGTAGCTAAAATGGAATGCACAGAGGATATTTTTAAACCGTGTTATGTTATTATATATACTGCCATAGTGGAGCCACTACATTTAGAGGAAATGAATGGGAGCTTACTGAGGGTAAAAGGCCTCTGAGGCGAAGGCAGCGTCATGTTTCGTTTCTTTTAGTGAAACTTTATTCATGTCAAACAGGCGTCAATAGCGATTCCGCGAGTGACTGGTCGAGGGCGATGACGTCAGAACTACCAGGACTTCGCGCATGCGCAGCAGGGCTGAGTGGAGACCCCCTGAAAGCCTGGTCGACCCCGAGTGCTTTTCGTCAGAAACGATTGCCTAGTGGATTAGAGCAAGAGTCTTGTGCGCAGAGATTTCGAGTTCGAGTCCCGGGAGGGGTGTGCTCCTTGTGCGCAGAGGAGTGCATTCGTGTACCAGCTAGGTCCGTGACTGGCTACCGACGCTGTAAAGAAAGAAGAAAAAGAAGATTGTCGGTATTCCTGCAACAGTTCTCTCCTTACAGGTTTCACATGTACTTTCTTGCTCTGCAAATAAATTTGCATTTTCTACTAGACAACCAATAAAATATATATTATTCTCCAATTAAATAATACCTCCTTTCCTACCCATTGCACGCACAATATTTCAGTGGCAAAGCTTACATATCCTGATAAATATGCTTAGCCTATGCCATTTTTCTCCAATTCAAAAACAATTTCATACTTCGGAAGGAACTTTCTCCATTCTGACACAAGACCAAAGAAGCACTACTTACAATAACCACCAGATGGCTTTACATGCCTTCAATCATGATGCAAGTTCCAACAGCAGACTAACAACATTCTCTGGAAGTCATACCACAACAAACATTCGCTCTGTCTAATCAACGCAAAACACATTTACTCGCCCCGAATCCTCACGCGAACAGACGACAAAAAACTGGAAAAGTTCAAGTCCATTCATCCAGTCAGGTTCCAAAGACAGCCATAAAGTGCTGCAGAATGTAACGGAGACGAGGGGAAAAAGTGTGAAGACCAACATGTACTCAGTTAATTTATTCTTCCCAAGTGCACACAATAGGCACATGCATACATTTTCTGAGAGCATCTTCTCCATTCAGATTTTACATTACATCTATTTAGCACACGTTTTTATCCAAAGCGACTAAGCGACTACAAGTAAGTGCATACTGTAAGGTCACTAACACCGTAGCCCAACAGACTAGACAAGGTACAATTCACATCAAGCATCAGTCACCTGAAGTCATGAATATGTAGGGCAAAGGCTTTACAGAAGTCAGTAACACACAGGAAAAAGAAACAAAGCAAATGGAGACAAACAGTAAAGGTGTTTTTTTTTTTTTTTTTAAGTAATTAAAAGCAGGGGAGGGCGGAGGGCGGCGATCAGGTCAGAAACTGTCTATAAAAGTGAGTCTTAAGGTTACGGCTGAGGTGCAGCAAGGATGGAGCAGTTCTGGGAAGGTGGGGAGGTCATTCCACCACTGTGGAGCAAGATGGGAGAAGTGGAGTGATCTGGTAGAACGACCAGCTTTCCAACCCATGGTAGGGGGCCAAAGTCGTCCTGCTGTTGCAGAATGAAGCAGCCGGGCAGTTGTATATGGGATGATCATCTCGTGCAGATAGGAAGGGGCTGTCTTGTTTGCTGCAGCACAGGCCAGAGTTAGGACTTTGAACTCTGGCCGCAACTGGCAGCCAGTGCAGGTTTCGATGCTGTCATCAGCGCATTGATTTGCGGTAGGAGTCAATGGTTTTTAAAAAGGCCATGACACAACACACAAAAAGATACTACTCCAAACAGAAAAGAAGCACAGTACAAAAGCGTGGCATTTTGTTCCTCAGTTATTTAGCACAAAAAGAAAAAAACATTCCAGTCTACACAACAAGCCAAAAATTCACGCATATAATGAACCAAGAGAAGAAATATTACAAGTAGCACAATTGAAAACACATAATCACATCATTCAATCATCATTCATTTTTTATCTGTGTTCACAGAGAGTGAGCTCAGTTCAGTGGAGTTGAGTCCACATTTCACGTGGAAATCTCCCGTGCAAGGGCACAGCACAGTATGTGTTCTTCCTTTCGTACGCCACTCTTGCGGGAACGTACACATTGTTCGGGTGCCGTACGGCTCGACCGTCCCATTTCCTCTCTCAGCCTGTGAGAAGACACCCAAAAACAAGTAAAACTTATTGACAAAGTAGAGGGACAGACAAATCTAGCATGATGGCTCAGTCTTGTTCCTCCTTTCAATCATACTTTCACAAATAAAATTTGCTTTTTTCTTCATTAAAAAGCATGCCACATTCATCACCTTATTCCTCAAAATAAATCAATTTCTCAGTCAGCCTTCAATTTCATTTTTTCAGCCAGACCCAGTTCTAGTGATTTCAACAATCTCCTCAGCAGCATTCTTTGCATGATGCTGGCCAGTATTTAACCCTCTTGATTGAACAACCAATGCATGAATGCAAAGAGGAAAATGGACTCACCACCTCACTGCGGGCCAATTCCTTGGCATCTCAGCTGTGAATCCACAGAAGCCGACCAAGGAAGATGAAGGGTGCCGCTGTGGAAGCAAATGCCACCGCAATGCCGCAGTCGAGTGGTCACTGACCCCCCAAACCTCACACTAGGCAGGAAACAAAACATTTCCACAAAAGAGCTGAACGAAAAATCAAGTTTAAGACTCGCAATTCATTATACATTATTTCAGGGCCGGTTGTAGACTGCTCTGATGGGGGGCGCGATCAGAGATTTGGGGTGGGCAACTTTCAGTCCGTATCACACTATGCCATAGTACAATCTGCAGACCATTTTTTTTTTTTTTTTGGTATTTAAAATGTCTGATGACTAGAGGTGAAATATAGGTGGCATACATAAATTGAATATGAAAAATTATTAACTAGGCTAAGGTTATCGCATGAAATTGCTAGTTTGTGTCTGTTTGAACAATAGGAAAACATCATGAAATGCCATCGCTTTCAAATGCACAAAGCAACCACTGAGGGCAAGAGCCATCTTTTTATTAAACAAACGCTGCTATGCAACTCATCCATATCTAGGTTCTTGGTCAGGGATTTCTTTATGAGCAAAAATGACCAAATTCATTGATCAGTCGGAAGTGGGATGCTGCACCAAGGCAGTAGAAGCAAAGGAGTCCGTGTTTCACCAAAATCTGTGACTCCTCGAAGAGCTGACAGCAGATACATTTGGCCATCCTGGGCTACTTTAGGTAACCACGAAAAGGTGCACAATAGTCATTCAGTTGAATAAAGTATGACTTCATCTACCGAGATAACACTAGCCGAACTACCAATCCTACGAAAAAGAACGAAAACAACCAAGTGACTGCTTTACGTAGGATGCTAGTGCTTGCAAGCTAGCATTTGCTAACGATAGGTAGCAATCAATTGAGCAGAAGCAGAGCTCAAAATGCAGAACAACATCGAAACAAACAATTAGCAGGGACTCCAGATGAGCAAAATACATAGATGCAACTGTTATTGGTCAATTTCAAATGACATTAAATATGCTGCCTCGCTAAGAATTTCAGAGAGAGGTAATCTCTGTTGGCAACTGCGAGAAGCAGCATGGAACGGCAGTGTAGCTAAAATGGAATGCACAGAGGATATTTTTAAACCGTGTTATGTTATTATATATACTGCCATAGTGGAGCCACTACATTTAGAGGAAATGAATGGGAGCTTACTGAGGGTAAAAGGCTTCTGAGGCGAAGGCAGCGTCATGTTTCGTTTCTTTTAGTGAAACTTTATTCATGTCAAACAGGCGTCAATAGCGATTCCGCGAGTGACTGGTCGAGGGCGATGACGTCAGAACTACCAGGACTTCGCGCATGCGCAGCAGGGCTGAGTGGAGACCCCCTGAAAGCCTGGTCGACCCCGAGTGCTTTTCGTCAGAAACGATAGCCTAGTGGATTAGGGCAAGAGTCTTGTGCGCAGAGATTTCGAGTTCGAGTCCCGGGAGGGGTGTGCTCCTTGTGCGCAGAGGAGTGCATTCGTGTACCAGCTAGGTCCGTGACTGGCTACCAACGCTGTAAAGAAAGAAGAAAAAGAAGATTGTCGGTATTCCTGCAACAGTTCTCTCCTTACAGGTTTCACATGTACTTTCTTGCTCTGCAAATAAATTTGCATTTTCTACTAGACAACCAATAAAATATATATTATTCTCCAATTAAATAATACCTCTTTTCCTACCCATTGCACGCACAATATTTCAGTGGCAAAGCTTTCATATCCTGATAAATATGCTTAGCCTATGCCATTTTTCTCCAATTCAAAAACAATTTCATACTTCGGAAGGAACTTTCTCCATTCTGACACAAGACCAAAGAAGCACTACTTACAATAACCACCAGATGGCTTTACATGCCTTCAATCATGATGCAAGTTCCAACAGCAGACTAACAACATTCTCTGGAAGTCATACCACAACAAACATTCGCTCTGTCTAATCAACGCAAAACACATTTACTCGCCCCGAATCCTCACGCGAACAGACGACAAAAAACTGGAAAAGTTCAAGTCCATTCATCCAGTCAGGTTCCAAAGACAGCCATAAAGTGCTGCAGAATGTAACGGAGACGAGGGAAAAAAGTGTGAAGACCAACATGTACTCAGTTAATTTATTCTTCCCAAGTGCACACAATAGGCACATGCATACATTTTCTGAGAGCATCTTCTCCATTCAGATTTTACATTACATCTATTTAGCACACGTTTTTATCCAAAGCGACTAAGCGACTACAAGTAAGTGCATACTGTAAGGTCACTAACACCGTAGCCCAACAGACTAGACAAGGTACAATTCACATCAAGCATCAGTCACCTGAAGTCATGAATATGTAGGGCAAAGGCTTTACAGAAGTCAGTAACACACAGGAAAAAGAAACAAAGCAAATGGAGACAAACAGTAAAGGTGTTTTTTTTTTTTTTTTTTAAGTAATTAAAAGCAGGGGAGGGCGGAGGGCGGCGATCAGGTCAGAAACTGTCTATAAAAGTGAGTCTTAAGGTTACGGCTGAGGTGCAGCAAGGATGGAGCAGTTCTGGGAAGGTGGGGAGGTCATTCCACCACTGTGGAGCAAGATGGGAGAAGTGGAGTGATCTGGTAGAACGACCAGCTTTCCAACCCATGGTAGGGGGCCAAAGTCGTCCTGCTGTTGCAGAATGAAGCAGCCGGGCAGTTGTATATGGGATGATCATCTCGTGCAGATAGGAAGGGGCTGTCTTGTTTGCTGCAGCACAAGCCAGAGTTAGGACTTTGAACTCTGGCCGCAACTGGCAGCCAGTGCAGGTTTCGATGCTGTCATCAGCGCATTGATTTGCGGTAGGAGTCAATGGTTTTTAAAAAGGCCATGACACAACACACAAAAAGATACTACTCCAAACAGAAAAGAAGCACAGTACAAAAGCGTGGCATTTTGTTCCTCAGTTATTTAGCACAAAAAGAAAAAAACATTCCAGTCTACACAACAAGCCAAAAATTCACGCATATAATGAACCAAGAGAAGAAATATTACAAGTAGCACAATTGAAAACACATAATCACATCATTCAATCATCATTCATTTTTTATCTGTGTTCACAGAGAGTGAGCTCAGTTCAGTGGAGTTGAGTCCACATTTCACGCGGAAATCTCCCGTGCAAGGGCACAGCACAGTATGTGTTCCTCCTTTCGTACGCCACTCTTGCGGGAACGTACACATTGTTCGGGTGCCGTACGGCTCGACCGTCCCATTTCCTCTCTCAGCCTGTGAGAAGACACCCAAAAACAAGTAAAACTTATTGACAAAGTAGAGGGACAGACAAATCTAGTATGATGGCTCAGTCTTGTTCCTCCTTTCAATCATACTTTCACAATCAAATTTGCTTTTTTCTTCATTAAAAAGCATGCCACATTCATCACCTTATTCCTCAAAATAAATCAATTTCTCAGTCAGCCTCCAATTTCATTTTTTCAGCCAGACCCAGTTCTAGTGATTTCAACAATCTCCTCAGCAGCATTCTTTGCATGATGCTGGCCAGTATTTAACCCTCTTGATTGAACAACCAATGCATGAATGCAAAGAGGAAAATGGACTCACCACCTCACTGCGGGCCAATTCCTTGGCATCTCAGCTGTGAATCCACAGAAGCCGACCAAGGAAGATGAAGGGTGCCGCTGTGGAAGCAAATGCCACCGCAATGCCGCAGTCGGGTGGTCACTGACCCCCCAAACCTCACACTAGGCAGAAAACAAAACATTTCCACAAAAGAGCTGAACGAAAAATCAAGTTTAAGACTCGCAATTCATTATACATTATTTCAGGGCCGGTTGTAGACTGCTCTGATGGGGGGCGCGATCAGAGATTTGGGGTGGGCAACTTTCAGTCCGTATCACACTATGCCATAGTACAATCTGCAGACCATTTTTTTTTTTTTTTTTTTTGGTATTTAAAATGTCTGATGACTAGAGGTGAAATATAGGTGGCATACATAAATTGAATATGAAAAATTATTAACTAGGCTAAGGTTATCGCATGAAATTGCTAGTTTGTGTCCGTTTGAACAATAGGAAAACATCATGAAATGCCATCGCTTTCAAATGCACAAAGCAACCACTGAGGGCAAGAGCCATCTTTTTATTAAACAAACGCTGCTATGCAACTCATCCATATCTAGGTTCTTGGTCAGGGATTTCTTTATGAGCAAAAATGACCAAATTCATTGATCAGTCGGAAGTGGGATGCTGCACCAAGGCAGTAGAAGCAAAGGAGTCCGTGTTTCACCAAAATCTGTGACTCGTCGAAGAGCTGACAGCAGATACATTTGGCCATCCTGGGCTACTTTAGGTAACCACGAAAAGGTGCACAATGGTCATTCAGTTGAATAAAGTATGACTTCATCTACCGAGATAACACTAGCCGAACTACCAATCCTACGAAAAAGAACGAAAACAACCAAGTGACTGCTTTACGTAGGATGCTAGTGCTTGCAAGCTAGCATTTGCTAACGATAGGTAGCAATCAATTGAGCAGACGCAGAGCTCAAAATGCAGAACAACATCGAAACAAACAATTAGCAGGGACTCCAGATGAGCAAAATACATAGATGCAACTGTTATTGGTCAATTTCAAATGACATTAAATATGCTGCCTCGCTAAGAATTTCAGAGAGAGGTAATCTCTGTTGGCAACTGCGAGAAGCAGCATGGAACGGCAGTGTAGCTAAAATGGAATGCACAGAGGATATTTTTAAACCGTGTTATGTTATTATATATACTGCCATAGTGGAGCCACTACATTTAGAGGAAATGAATGGGAGCTTACTGAGGGTAAAAGGCCTCTGAGGCGAAGGCAGCGTCATGTTTCGTTTCTTTTAGTGAAACTTTATTCATGTCAAACAGGCGTCAATAGCGATTCCGCGAGTGACTGGTCGAGGGCGATGACGTCAGAACTACCAGGACTTCGCGCATGCGCAGCAGGGCTGAGTGGAGACCCCCTGAAAGCCTGGTCGACCCCGAGTGCTCTTCGTCAGAAACGATAGCCTAGTGGATTAGAGCAAGAGTCTTGTGCGCAGAGATTTCGAGTTCGAGTCCCGGGAGGGGTGTGCTACTTGTGCGCAGAGGAGTGCATTCGTGTACCACCTAGGTTCGTGAATGGCTACCGACGCTGTAAAGAAAGAAGAAAAAAAAGATTGTCGGTATTCCTGCAACAGTTCTCTCCTTACAGGTTTCACATGTACTTTCTTGCTCTGCAAATAAATTTGCATTTTCTACTAGACAACCAATAAAATATATATTATTCTCCAATTAAATAATACCTCCTTTCCTACCCATTGCACGCACAATATTTCAGTGGCAAAACTTTCATATCCTGATAAATATGCTTAGCCTATGCCATTTTTCTCCAATTCAAAAACAATTTCATACTTCGGAAGGAACTTTCTCCATTCTGACACAAGACCAAAGAAGCACTACTTACAATAACCACCAGATGGCTTTACATGCCTTCAATCATGATGCAAGTTCCAACAGCAGACTAACAACATTCTCTGGAAGTCATACCACAACAAACATTCGCTCTGTCTAATCAACGCAAAACACATTTACTCGCCCCGAATCCTCACGCGAACAGACGACAAAAAACTGGAAAAGTTCAAGTCCATTCATCCAGTCAGGTTCCAAAGACAGCCATAAAGTGCTGCAGAATGTAACGGAGACGAGGGAAAAAAGTGTGAAGACCAACATGTACTCAGTTAATTTATTCTTCCCAAGTGCACACAATAGGCACATGCATACATTTTCTGAGAGCATCTTCTCCATTCAGATTTTACATTACATCTATTTAGCACACGTTTTTATCCAAAGCGACTAAGCGACTACAAGTAAGTGCATACTGTAAGGTCACTAACACCGTAGCCCAACAGACTAGACAAGGTACAATTCACATCAAGCATCAGTCACCTGAAGTCATGAATATGTAGGGCAAAGGCTTTACAGAAGTCAGTAACACACAGGAAAAAGAAACAAAGCAAATGGAGACAAACAGTAAAGGTGTTTTTTTTTTTTTTTTAAGTAATTAAAAGCAGGGGAGGGCGGAGGGCGGCGATCAGGTCAGAAACTGTCTATAAAAGTGAGTCTTAAGGTTACGGCTGAGGTGCAGCAAGGATGGAGCAGTTCTGGGAAGGTGGGGAGGTCATTCCACCACTGTGGAGCAAGATGGGAGAAGTGGAGTGATCTGGTAGAACGACCAGCTTTCCAACCCATGGTAGGGGGCCAAAGTCGTCCTGCTGTTGCAGAATGAAGCAGCCGGGCAGTTGTATATGGGATGATCATCTCGTGCAGATAGGAAGGGGCTGTCTTGTTTGCTGCAGCACAGGCCAGAGTTAGGACTTTGAACTCTGGCCGCAACTGGCAGCCAGTGCAGGTTTCGATGCTGTCATCAGCGCATTGATTTGCGGTAGGAGTCAATGGTTTTTAAAAAGGCCATGACACAACACACAAAAAGATACTACTCCAAACAGAAAAGAAGCACAGTACAAAAGCGTGGCATTTTGTTCCTCAGTTATTTAGCACAAAAAGAAAAAAACATTCCAGTCTACACAACAAGCCAAAAATTCACGCATATAATGAACCAAGAGAAGAAATATTACAAGTAGCACAATTGAAAACACATAATCACATCATTCAATCATCATTCATTTTTTATCTGTGTTCACAGAGAGTGAGCTCAGTTCAGTGGAGTTGAGTCCACATTTCACGCGGAAATATCCCGTGCAAGGGCACAGCACAGTATGTGTTCTTCCTTTCGTACGCCACTCTTGCGGGAACGTACACATTGTTCGGGTGCCGTACGGCTCGACCGTCCCATTTCCTCTCTCAGCCTGTGAGAAGACACCCAAAAACAAGTAAAACTTATTGACAAAGTAGAGGGACAGACAAATCTAGTATGATGGCTCAGTCTTGTTCCTCCTTTCAATCATACTTTCACAATCAAATTTGCTTTTTTCTTCATTAAAAAGCATGCCACATTCATCACCTTATTCCTCAAAATAAATCAATTTCTCAGTCAGCCTTCAATTTCATTTTTTCAGCCAGACCCAGTTCTAGTGATTTCAACAATCTCCTCAGCAGCATTCTTTGCATGATGCTGGCCAGTATTTAACCCTCTTGATTGAACAACCAATGCATGAATGCAAAGAGGAAAATGGACTCACCACCTCACTGCGGGCCAATTCCTTGGCATCTCAGCTGTGAATCCACAGAAGCCGACCAAGGAAGATGAAGGGTGCCGCTGTGGAAGCAAATGCCACCGCAATGCCGCAGTCGGGTGGTCACTGACCCCCCAAACCTCACACTAGGCAGGAAACAAAACATTTCCACAAAAGAGCTGAACGAAAAATCAAGTTTAAGACTCGCAATTCATTATACATTATTTCAGGGCCGGTTGTAGACTGCTCTGATGGGGGGCGCGATCAGAGATTTGGGGTGGGCAACTTTCAGTCCGTATCACACTATGCTATAGTACAATCTGCAGACCATTTTTTTTTTTTTTTGGTATTTAAAATGTCTGATGACTAGAGGTGAAATATAGGTGGCATACATAAATTGAATATGAAAAATTATTAACTAGGCTAAGGTTATCGCATGAAATTGCTAGTTTGTGTCCGTTTGAACAATAGGAAAACATCATGAAATGCCATCGCTTTCAAATGCACAAAGCAACCACTGAGGGCAAGAGCCATCTTTTTATTAAACAAACGCTGCTATGCAACTCATCCATATCTAGGTTCTTGGTCAGGGATTTCTTTATGAGCAAAAATGACCAAATTCATTGATCAGTCGGAAGTGGGATGCTGCACCAAGGCAGTAGAAGCAAAGGAGTCCGTGTTTCACCAAAATCTGTGACTCGTCGAAGAGCTGACAGCAGATACATTTGGCCATCCTGGGCTACTTTAGGTAACCACGAAAAGGTGCTCAATGGTCATTCAGTTGAATAAAGTATGACTTCATCTACCGAGATAACACTAGCCGAACTACCAATCCTACGAAAAAGAACGAAAACAACCAAGTGACTGCTTTACGTAGGATGCTAGTGCTTGCAAGCTAGCATTTGCTAACGATAGGTAGCAATCAATTGAGCAGAAGCAGAGCTCAAAATGCAGAACAACATCGAAACAAACAATTAGCAGGGACTCCAGATGAGCAAAATACATAGATGCAACTGTTATTGGTCAATTTCAAATGACATTAAATATGCTGCCTCGCTAAGAATTTCAGAGAGAGGTAATCTCTGTTGGCAACTGCGAGAAGCAGCATGGAACGGCAGTGTAGCTAAAATGGAATGCACAGAGGATATTTTTAAACCGTGTTATGTTATTATATATACTGCCATAGTGGAGCCACTACATTTAGAGGAAATGAATGGGAGCTTACTGAGGGTAAAAGGCCTCTGAGGCGAAGGCAGCGTCATGTTTCGTTTCATTTAGTGAAACTTTATTCATGTCAAACAGGCGTCAATAGCGATTCCGCGAGTGACTGGTCGAGGGCGATGACGTCAGAACTACCAGGACTTCGCGCATGCGCAGCAGGGCTGAGTGGAGACCCCCTGAAAGCCTGGTCGACCCCGAGTGTTTTTCGTCAGAAACGATAGCCTAGTGGATTAGAGCAAGAGTCTTGTGCGCAGAGATTTCGAGTTCGAGTCCCGGGAGGGGTGTGCTCCTTGTGTGCAGAGGAGTGCATTCGTGTACCAGCTAGGTCCGTGACTGGCTACCGACGCTGTAAAGAAAGAAGAAAAAGAAGATTGTCGGTATTCCTGCAACAGTTCTCTCCTTACAGGTTTCACATGTACTTTCTTGCTCTGCAAATAAATTTGCATTTTCTACTAGACAACCAATAAAATATATATTATTCTCCAATTAAATAATACCTCCTTTCCTACCCATTGCACGCACAATATTTCAGTGGCAAAACTTTCATATCCTGATAAATATGCTTAGCCTATGCCATTTTTCTCCAATTCAAAAACAATTTCATACTTCGGAAGGAACTTTCTCCATTCTGACACAAGACCAAAGAAGCACTACTTACAATAACCACCAGATGGCTTTACATGCCTTCAATCATGATGCAAGTTCCAACAGCAGACTAACAACATTCTCTGGAAGTCATACCACAACAAACATTCGCTCTGTCTAATCAACGCAAAACACATTTACTCGCCCCGAATCCTCACGCGAACAGACGACAAAAAACTGGAAAAGTTCAAGTCCATTCATCCAGTCAGGTTCCAAAGACAGCCATAAAGTGCTGCAGAATGTAACGGAGACGAGGGAAAAAAGTGTGAAGACCAACATGTACTCAGTTAATTTATTCTTCCCAAGTGCACACAATAGGCACATGCATACATTTTCTGAGAGCATCTTCTCCATTCAGATTTTACATTACATCTATTTAGCACACGTTTTTATCCAAAGCGACTAAGCGACTACAAGTAAGTGCATACTGTAAGGTCACTAACACCGTAGCCCAACAGACTAGACAAGGTACAATTCACATCAAGCATCAGTCACCTGAAGTCATGAATATGTAGGGCAAAGGCTTTACAGAAGTCAGTAACACACAGGAAAAAGAAACAAAGCAAATGGAGACAAACAGTAAAGGTGTTTTTTTTTTTTTTTAAGTAATTAAAAGCAGGGGAGGGCGGAGGGCGGAGGGCGGCGATCAGGTCAGAAACTGTCTATAAAAGTGAGTCTTAAGGTTACGGCTGAGGTGCAGCAAGGATGGAGCAGTTCTGGGAAGGTGGGGAGGTCATTCCACCACTGTGGAGCAAGATGGGAGAAGTGGAGTGATCTGGTAGAACGACCAGCTTTCCAACCCATGGTAGGGGGCCAAAGTCGTCCTGCTGTTGCAGAATGAAGCAGCCGGGCAGTTGTATATGGGATGATCATCTCGTGCAGATAGGAAGGGGCTGTCTTGTTTGCTGCAGCACAGGCCAGAGTTAGGACTTTGAACTCTGGCCGCAACTGGCAGCCAGTGCAGGTTTCGATGCTGTCATCAGCGCATTGATTTGCGGTAGGAGTCAATGGTTTTTAAAAAGGCCATGACACAACACACAAAAAGATACTACTCCAAACAGAAAAGAAGCACAGTACAAAAGCGTGGCATTTTGTTCCTCAGTTATTTAGCACAAAAAAAAAAAACATTCCAGTCTACACAACAAGCCAAAAATTCACGCATATAATGAACCAAGAGAAGAAATATTACAAGTAGCACAATTGAAAACACATAATCACATCATTCAATCATCATTCATTTTTTATCTGTGTTCACAGAGAGTGAGCTCAGTTCAGTGGAGTTGAGTCCACATTTCACGCGGAAATCTCCCGTGCAAGGGCACAGCACAGTATGTGTTCTTCCTTTCGTACGCCACTCTTGCGGGAACGTACACATTGTTCGGGTGCCGTACGGCTCGACCGTCCCATTTCCTCTCTCAGCCTGTGAGAAGACACCCAAAAACAAGTAAAACTTATTGACAAAGTAGAGGGACAGACAAATCTAGTATGATGGCTCAGTCTTGTTCCTCCTTTCAATCATACTTTCACAATCAAATTTGCTTTTTTCTTCATTAAAAAGCATGCCACATTCATCACCTTATTCCTCAAAATAAATCAATTTCTCAGTCAGCCTTCAATTTCATTTTTTCAGCCAGACCCAGTTCTAGTGATTTCAACAATCTCCTCAGCAGCATTCTTTGCATGATGCTGGCCAGTATTTAACCCTCTTGATTGAACAACCAATGCATGAATGCAAAGAGGAAAATGGACTCACCACCTCACTGCGGGCCAATTCCTTGGCATCTCAGCTGTGAATCCACAGAAGCCGACCAAGGAAGATGAAGGGTGCCGCTGTGGAAGCAAATGCCACCGCAATGCCGCAGTCGGGTGGTCACTGACCCCCCAAACCTCACACTAGGCAGGAAACAAAACATTTCCACAAAAGAGCTGAACGAAAAATCAAGTTTAAGACTCGCAATTCATTAAACATTATTTCAGGGCCGGTTGTAGACTGCTCTGATGGGGGGCGCGATCAGAGATTTGGGGTGGGCAACTTTCAGTCCGTATCACACTATGCCATAGTACAATCTGCAGACCATTTTTTTTTTTTTTTTTTTTTTTTGGTATTTAAAATGTCTGATGACTAGAGGTGAAATATAGGTGGCATACATAAATTGAATATGAAAAATTATTAACTAGGCTAAGGTTATCGCATGAAATTGCTAGTTTGTGTCCGTTTGAACAATAGGAAAACATCATGAAATGCCATCGCTTTCAAATGCACAAAGCAACCACTGAGGGCAAGAGCCATCTTTTTATTAAACAAACGCTGCTATGCAACTCATCCATATCTAGGTTCTTGGTCAGGGATTTCTTTATGAGCAAAAATGACCAAATTCATTGATCAGTCGGAAGTGGGATGCTGCACCAAGGCAGTAGAAGCAAAGGAGTCCGTGTTTCACCAAAATCTGTGACTCGTCGAAGAGCTGACAGCAGATACATTTGGCCATCCTGGGCTACTTTAGGTAACCACGAAAAGGTGCACAATGGTCATTCAGTTGAATAAAGTATGACTTCATCTACCGAGATAACACTAGCCGAACTACCAATCCTACGAAAAAGAACGAAAACAACCAAGTGACTGCTTTACGTAGGATGCTAGTGCTTGCAAGCTAGCATTTGCTAACGATAGGTAGCAATCAATTGAGCAGACGCAGAGCTCAAAATGCAGAACAACATCGAAACAAACAATTAGCAGGGACTCCAGATGAGCAAAATACATAGATGCAACTGTTATTGGTCAATTTCAAATGACATTTAATATGCTGCCTCGCTAAGAATTTCAGAGAGAGGTAATCTCTGTTGGCAACTGCGAGAAGCAGCATGGAACGGCAGTGTAGCTAAAATGGAATGCACAGAGGATATTTTAAAACCGTGTTATGTTATTATATATACTGCCATAGTGGAGCCACTACATTTAGAGGAAATGAATGGGAGCTTACTGAGGGTAAAAGGCCTCTGAGGCGAAGGCAGCGTCATGTTTCGTTTCTTTTAGTGAAACTTTATTCATGTCAAACAGGCGTCAATAGCGATTCCGCGAGTGACTGGTCGAGGGCGATGACGTCAGAACTACCAGGACTTCGCGCATGCGCAGCAGGGCTGAGTGGAGACCCCCTGAAAGCCTGGTCGACCCCGAGTGCTTTTCGTCAGAAACGATAGCCTAGTGGATTAGAGCAAGAGTCTTGTGCGCAGAGATTTCGAGTTCGAGTCCCGGGAGGGGTGTGCTCCTTGTGCGCAGAGGAGTGCATTCTTCTACCAGCTAGGTCCATGAATGGCTACCGACGCTGTAAAGAAAGAAGAAAAAGAAGATTGTCGGGATTCCTGCAACAGTTCACTCCTTACAGGTTTCACATGTACTTTCTTGCTCTGCAAATAAATTTGCATTTTCTACTAGACAACCAATAAAATATATATTATTCTCCAATTAAATAATACCTCCTTTCCTACCCATTGCACGCACAATATTTCAGTGGCAAAACTTTCATATCCTGATAAATATGCTTAGCCTATGCCATTTTTCTCCAATTCAAAAACAATTTCATACTTCGGAAGGAACTTTCTCCATTCTGACACAAGACCAAAGAAGCACTACTTACAATAACCACCAGATGGCTTTACATGCCTTCAATCATGATGCAAGTTCCAACAGCAGACTAACAACATTCTCTGGAAGTCATACCACAACAAACATTCGCTCTGTCTAATCAACGCAAAACACATTTACTCGCCCCGAATCCTCACGCGAACAGACGACAAAAAACTGGAAAATTCAAGTCCATTCATCCAGTCAGGTTCCAAAGGCAGCCATAAAGTGCTGCAGAATGTAACGGAGACGAGGGAAAAAAGTGTGAAGACCAACATGTACTCAGTTAATTTATTCTTCCCAAGTGCACACAATAGGCACATGCATACATTTTCTGAGAGCATCTTCTCCATTCAGATTTTACATTACATCTATTTAGCACACGTTTTTATCCAAAGCGACTAAGCGACTACAAGTAAGTGCATAATGTAAGGTCACTAACACCGTAGCCCAACAGACTAGACAAGGTACAATTCACATCAAGCATCAGTCACCTGAAGTCATGAATATGTAGGGCAAAGGCTTTACAGAAGTCAGTAACACACAGGAAAAAGAAACAAAGCAAATGGAGACAAACAGTAAAGGTGTTTTTTTTTTTTTTTAAGTAATTAAAAGCAGGGGAGGGCGGAGGGCGGCGATCAGGTCAGAAACTGTCTATAAAAGTGAGTCTTAAGGTTACGGCTGAGGTGCAGCAAGGATGGAGCAGTTCTGGGAAGGTGGGGAGGTCATTCCACCACTGTGGAGCAAGATGGGAGAAGTGGAGTGATCTGGTAGAACGACCAGCTTTCCAACCCATGGTAGGGGGCCAAAGTCGTCCTGCTGTTGCAGAATGAAGCAGCCGGGCAGTTGTATATGGGATGATCATCTCGTGCAGATAGGAAGGGGCTGTCTTGTTTGCTGCAGCACAGGCCAGAGTTAGGACTTTGAACTCTGGCCGCAACTGGCAGCCAGTGCAGGTTTCGATGCTGTCATCAGCGCATTGATTTGCGGTAGGAGTCAATGGTTTTTAAAAAGGCCATGACACAACACACAAAAAGATACTACTTCAAACAGAAAAGAAGCACAGTACAAAAGCGTGGCATTTTGTTCCTCAGTTATTTAGCACAAAAAGAAAAAAACATTCCAGTCTACACAACAAGCCAAAAATTCACGCATATAATGAACCAAGAGAAGAAATATTACAAGTAGCACAATTGAAAACACATAATCACATCATTCAATCATCATTCATTTTTTATCTGTGTTCACAGAGAGTGAGCTCAGTTCAGTGGAGTTGAGTCCACATTTCACGCGGAAATCTCCCGTGCAAGGGCACAGCACAGTATGTGTTCCTCCTTTCGTACGCCACTCTTGCGGGAACGTACACATTGTTCGGGTGCCGTACGGCTCGACCGTCCCATTTCCTCTCTCAGCCTGTGAGAAGACACCCAAAAACAAGTAAAACTTATTGACAAAGTAGAGGGACAGACAAATCTAGTATGATGGCTCAGTCTTGTTCCTCCTTTCAATCATACTTTCACAATCAAATTTGCTTTTTTCTTCATTAAAAAGCATGCCACATTCATCACCTTATTCCTCAAAATAAATCAATTTCTCAGTCAGCCTTCAATTTCATTTTTTCAGCCAGACCCAGTTCTAGTGATTTCAACAATCTCCTCAGCAGCATTCTTTGCATGATGCTGGCCAGTATTTAACCCTCTTGATTGAACAACCAATGCATGAATGCAAAGAGGAAAATGGACTCACCACCTCACTGCGGGCCAATTCCTTGGCATCTCAGCTGTGAATCCACAGAAGCCGACCAAGGAAGATGAAGGGTGCCGCTGTGGAAGCAAATGCCACCGCAATGCCGCAGTCGGGTGGTCACTGACCCCCCAAACCTCACACTAGGCAGGAAACAAAACATTTCCACAAAAGAGCTGAACGAAAAATCAAGTTTAAGACTCGCAATTCATTATACATTATTTCAGGGCCGGTTGTAGACTGCTCTGATGGGGGGCGCGATCAGAGATTTGGGGTGGGCAACTTTCAGTCCGTATCACACTATGCCATAGTACAATCTGCAGACCATTTTTTTTTTTTTTGGTATTTAAAATGTCTGATGACTAGAGGTGAAATATAGGTGGCATACATAAATTGAATATGAAAAATTATTAACTAGGCTAAGGTTATCGCATGAAATTGCTAGTTTGTGTCCGTTTGAACAATAGGAAAACATCATGAAATGCCATCGCTTTCAAATGCACAAAGCAACCACTGAGGGCAAGAGCCATCTTTTTATTAAACAAACGCTGCTATGCAACTCATCCATATCTAGGTTCTTGGTCAGGGATTTCTTTATGAGCAAAATTGACCAAATTCATTGATCAGTCGGAAGTGGGATGCTGCACCAAGGCAGTAGAAGCAAAGGAGTCCGTGTTTCACCAAAATCTGTGACTCGTCGAAGAGCTGACAGCAGATACATTTGGCCATCCTGGGCTACTTTAGGTAACCACGAAAAGGTGCACAATGGTCATTCAGTTGAATAAAGTATGACTTCATCTACCGAGATAACACTAGCCGAACTACCAATCCTACGAAAAAGAACGAAAACAACCAAGTGACTGCTTTACGTAGGATGCTAGTGCTTGCAAGCTAGCATTTGCTAACGATAGGTAGCAATCAATTGAGCAGAAGCAGAGCTCAAAATGCAGAACAACATCGAAACAAACAATTAGCAGGGACTCCAGATGAGCAAAATACATAGATGCAACTGTTATTGGTCAATTTCAAATGACATTAAATATGCTGCCTCGCTAAGAATTTCAGAGAGAGGTAATCTCTGTTGGCAACTGCGAGAAGCAGCATGGAACGGCAGTGTAGCTAAAATGGAATGCACAGAGGATATTTTTAAACCGTGTTATGTTATTATATATACTGCCATAGTGGAGCCACTACATTTAGAGGAAATGAATGGGAGCTTACTGAGGGTAAAAGGCCTCTGAGGCGAAGGCAGCGTCATGTTTCGTTTCTTTTAGTGAAACTTTATTCATGTCAAACAGGCGTCAATAGCGATTCCGCGAGTGACTGGTCGAGGGCGATGACGTCAGAACTACCAGGACTTCGCGCATGCGCAGCAGGGCTGAGTGGAGACCCCCTGAAAGCCTGGTCGACCCCGAGTGCTTTTCGTCAGAAACGATAGCCTAGTGGATTAGAGCAAGAGTCTTGTGCGCAGAGATTTCGAGTTCGAGTCCCGGGAGGGGTGTGCTCCTTGTGCGCAGAGGAGTGCATTCGTGTACCAGCTAGGTCCGTGACTGGCTACCGACGCTGTAAAGAAAGAAGAAAAAGAAGATTGTCGGTATTCCTGCAACAATTCTCTCCTTACAGGTTTCACATGTACTTTCTTGCTCTGCAAATAAATTTGCATTTTCTACTAGACAACCAATAAAATATATATTATTCTCCAATTAAATAATACCTCCTTTCCTACCCATTGCACGCACAATATTTCAGTGGCAAAGCTTACATATCCTGATAAATATGCTTAGCCTATGCCATTTTTCTCCAATTCAAAAACAATTTCATACTTCGGAAGGAACTTTCTCCATTCTGACACAAGACCAAAGAAGCACTACTTACAATAACCACCAGATGGCTTTACATGCCTTCAATCATGATGCAAGTTCCAACAGCAGACTAACAACATTCTCTGGAAGTCATACCACAACAAACATTCGCTCTGTCTAATCAACGCAAAACACATTTACTCGCCCCGAATCCTCACGCGAACAGACGACAAAAAACTGGAAAAGTTCAAGTCCATTCATCCAGTCAGGTTCCAAAGACAGCCATAAAGTGCTGCAGAATGTAACGGAGACGAGGGGAAAAAGTGTGAAGACCAACATGTACTCAGTTAATTTATTCTTCCCAAGTGCACACAATAGGCACATGCATACATTTTCTGAGAGCATCTTCTCCATTCAGATTTTACATTACATCTATTTAGCACACGTTTTTATCCAAAGCGACTAAGCGACTACAAGTAAGTGCATACTGTAAGGTCACTAACACCGTAGCCCAACAGACTAGACAAGGTACAATTCACATCAAGCATCAGTCACCTGAAGTCATGAATATGTAGGGCAAAGGCTTTACAGAAGTCAGTAACACACAGGAAAAAGAAACAAAGCAAATGGAGACAAACAGTAAAGGTGTTTTTTTTTTTTTTTTTAAGTAATTAAAAGCAGGGGAGGGCGGAGGGCGGAGGGCGGCGATCAGGTCAGAAACTGTCTATAAAAGTGAGTCTTAAGGTTACGGCTGAGGTGCAGCAAGGATGGAGCAGTTCTGGGAAGGTGGGGAGGTCATTCCACCACTGTGGAGCAAGATGGGAGAAGTGGAGTGATCTGGTAGAATGACCAGCTTTCCAACCCATGGTAGGGGGCCAAAGTCGTCCTGCTGTTGCAGAATGAAGCAGCCGGGCAGTTGTATATGGGATGATCATCTCGTGCAGATAGGAAGGGGCTGTCTTGTTTGCTGCAGCACAGGCCAGAGTTAGGACTTTGAACTCTGGCCGCAACTGGCAGCCAGTGCAGGTTTCGATGCTGTCATCAGCGCATTGATTTGCGGTAGGAGTCAATGGTTTTTAAAAAGGCCATGACACAACACACAAAAAGATACTACTCCAAACAGAAAAGAAGCACAGTACAAAAGCGTGGCATTTTGTTCCTCAGTTATTTAGCACAAAAAGAAAAAAACATTCCAGTCTACACAACAAGCCAAAAATTCACGCATATAATGAACCAAGAGAAGAAATATTACAAGTAGCACAATTGAAAACACATAATCACATCATTCAATCATCATTCATTTTTTATCTGTGTTCACAGAGAGTGAGCTCAGTTCAGTGGAGTTGAGTCCACATTTCACGCGGAAATCTCCCGTGCAAGGGCACAGCACAGTATGTGTTCTTCCTTTCGTACGCCACTCTTGCGGGAACGTACACATTGTTCGGGTGCCGTACGGCTCGACCGTCCCATTTCCTCTCTCAGCCTGTGAGAAGACACCCAAAAACAAGTAAAACTTATTGACAAAGTAGAGGGACAGACAAATCTAGTATGATGGCTCAGTCTTGTTCCTCCTTTCAATCATACTTTCACAAATAAAATTTGCTTTTTTCTTCATTAAAAAGCATGCCACATTCATCACCTTATTCCTCAAAATAAATCAATTTCTCAGTCAGCCTTCAATTTCATTTTTTCAGCCAGACCCAGTTCTAGTGATTTCAACAATCTCCTCAGCAGCATTCTTTGCATGATGCTGGCCAGTATTTAACCCTCTTGATTGAACAACCAATGCATGAATGCAAAGAGGAAAATGGACTCACCACCTCACTGCGGGCCAATTCCTTGGCATCTCAGCTGTGAATCCACAGAAGCCGACCAAGGAAGATGAAGGGTGCCGCTGTGGAAGCAAATGCCACCGCAATGCCGCAGTCGAGTGGTCACTGACCCCCCAAACCTCACACTAGGCAGGAAACAAAACATTTCCACAAAAGAGCTGAACGAAAAATCAAGTTTAAGACTCGCAATTCATTATACATTATTTCAGGGCCGGTTGTAGACTGCTCTGATGGGGGGCGCGATCAGAGATTTGGGGTGGGCAACTTTCAGTCCGTATCACACTATGCCATAGTACAATCTGCAGACCATTTTTTTTTTTTTTTTTTGGTATTTAAAATGTCTGATGACTAGAGGTGAAATATAGGTGGCATACATAAATTGAATATGAAAAATTATTAACTAGGCTAAGGTTATCGCATGAAATTGCTAGTTTGTGTCTGTTTGAACAATAGGAAAACATCATGAAATGCCATCGCTTTCAAATGCACAAAGCAACCACTGAGGGCAAGAGCCATCTTTTTATTAAACAAACGCTGCTATGCAACTCATCCATATCTAGGTTCTTGGTCAGGGATTTCTTTATGAGCAAAAATGACCAAATTCATTGATCAGTCGGAAGTGGGATGCTGCACCAAGGCAGTAGAAGCAAAGGAGTCCGTGTTTCACCAAAATCTGTGACTCCTCGAAGAGCTGACAGCAGATACATTTGGCCATCCTGGGCTACTTTAGGTAACCACGAAAAGGTGCACAATAGTCATTCAGTTGAATAAAGTATGACTTCATCTACCGAGATAACACTAGCCGAACTACCAATCCTACGAAAAAGAACGAAAACAACCAAGTGACTGCTTTACGTAGGATGCTAGTGCTTGCAAGCTAGCATTTGCTAACGATAGGTAGCAATCAATTGAGCAGAAGCAGAGCTCAAAATGCAGAACAACATCGAAACAAACAATTAGCAGGGACTCCAGATGAGCAAAATACATAGATGCAACTGTTATTGGTCAATTTCAAATGACATTAAATATGCTGCCTCGCTAAGAATTTCAGAGAGAGGTAATCTCTGTTGGCAACTGCGAGAAGCAGCATGGAACGGCAGTGTAGCTAAAATGGAATGCACAGAGGATATTTTTAAACCGTGTTATGTTATTATATATACTGCCATAGTGGAGCCACTACATTTAGAGGAAATGAATGGGAGCTTACTGAGGGTAAAAGGCCTCTGAGGCGAAGGCAGCGTCATGTTTCGTTTCTTTTAGTGAAACTTTATTCATGTCAAACAGGCGTCAATAGCGATTCCGCGAGTGACTGGTCGAGGGCGATGACGTCAGAACTACCAGGACTTCGCGCATGCGCAGCAGGGCTGAGTGGAGACCCCCTGAAAGCCTGGTCGACCCCGAGTGCTTTTCGTCAGAAACGATAGCCTAGTAGATTAGGGCAAGAGTCTTGTGCGCAGAGATTTCGAGTTCGAGTCCCGGGAGGGGTGTGCTCCTTGTGCGCAGAGGAGTGCATTCGTGTACCAGCTAGGTCCGTGACTGGCTACCGACGCTGTAAAGAAAGAAGAAAAAGAAGATTGTCGGTATTCCTGCAACAGTTCTCTCCTTACAGGTTTCACATGTACTTTCTTGCTCTGCAAATAAATTTGCATTTTCTACTAGACAACCAATAAAATATATATTATTCTCCAATTAAATAATACCTCTTTTCCTACCCATTGCACGCACAATATTTCAGTGGCAAAGCTTTCATATCCTGATAAATATGCTTAGCCTATGCCATTTTTCTCCAATTCAAAAACAATTTCATACTTCGGAAGGAACTTTCTCCATTCTGACACAAGACCAAAGAAGCACTACTTACAATAACCACCAGATGGCTTTACATGCCTTCAATCATGATGCAAGTTCCAACAGCAGACTAACAACATTCTCTGGAAGTCATACCACAACAAACATTCGCTCTGTCTAATCAACGCAAAACACATTTACTCGCCCCGAATCCTCACGCGAACAGACGACAAAAAACTGGAAAAGTTCAAGTCCATTCATCCAGTCAGGTTCCAAAGACAGCCATAAAGTGCTGCAGAATGTAACGGAGACGAGGGAAAAAAGTGTGAAGACCAACATGTACTCAGTTAATTTATTCTTCCCAAGTGCACACAATAGGCACATGCATACATTTTCTGAGAGCATCTTCTCCATTCAGATTTTACATTACATCTATTTAGCACACGTTTTTATCCAAAGCGACTAAGCGACTACAAGTAAGTGCATACTGTAAGGTCACTAACACCGTAGCCCAACAGACTAGACAAGGTACAATTCACATCAAGCATCAGTCACCTGAAGTCATGAATATGTAGGGCAAAGGCTTTACAGAAGTCAGTAACACACAGGAAAAAGAAACAAAGCAAATGGAGACAAACAGTAAAGGTGTTTTTTTTTTTTTTTTTTAAGTAATTAAAAGCAGGGGAGGGCGGAGGGCGGAGGGCGGCGATCAGGTCAGAAACTGTCTATAAAAGTGAGTCTTAAGGTTACGGCTGAGGTGCAGCAAGGATGGAGCAGTTCTGGGAAGGTGGGGAGGTCATTCTACCACTGTGGAGCAAGATGGGAGAAGTGGAGTGATCTGGTAGAACGACCAGCTTTCCAACCCATGGTAGGGGGCCAAAGTCGTCCTGCTGTTGCAGAATGAAGCAGCCGGGCAGTTGTATATGGGATGATCATCTCGTGCAGATAGGAAGGGGCTGTCTTGTTTGCTGCAGCACAAGCCAGAGTTAGGACTTTGAACTCTGGCCGCAACTGGCAGCCAGTGCAGGTTTCGATGCTGTCATCAGCGCATTGATTTGCGGTAGGAGTCAATGGTTTTTAAAAAGGCCATGACACAACACACAAAAAGATACTACTCCAAACAGAAAAGAAGCACAGTACAAAAGCGTGGCATTTTGTTCCTCAGTTATTTAGCACAAAAAGAAAAAAACATTCCAGTCTACACAACAAGCCAAAAATTCACGCATATAATGAACCAAGAGAAGAAATATTACAAGTAGCACAATTGAAAACACATAATCACATCATTCAATCATCATTCATTTTTTATCTGTGTTCACAGAGAGTGAGCTCAGTTCAGTGGAGTTGAGTCCACATTTCACGCGGAAATCTCCCGTGCAAGGGCACAGCACAGTATGTGTTCCTCCTTTCGTACGCCACTCTTGCGGGAACGTACACATTGTTCGGGTGCCGTACGGCTCGACCGTCCCATTTCCTCTCTCAGCCTGTGAGAAGACACCCAAAAACAAGTAAAACTTATTGACAAAGTAGAGGGACAGACAAATCTAGTATGATGGCTCAGTCTTGTTCCTCCTTTCAATCATACTTTCACAATCAAATTTGCTTTTTTCTTCATTAAAAAGCATGCCACATTCATCACCTTATTCCTCAAAATAAATCAATTTCTCAGTCAGCCTTCAATTTCATTTTTTCAGACAGACCCAGTTCTAGTGATTTCAACAATCTCCTCAGCAGCATTCTTTGCATGATGCTGGCCAGTATTTAACCCTCTTGATTGAACAACCAATGCATGAATGCAAAGAGGAAAATGGACTCACCACCTCACTGCGGGCCAATTCCTTGGCATCTCAGCTGTGAATCCACAGAAGCCGACCAAGGAAGATGAAGGGTGCCGCTGTGGAAGCAAATGCCACCGCAATGCCGCAGTCGGGTGGTCACTGACCCCCCAAACCTCACACTAGGCAGGAAACAAAACATTTCCACAAAAGAGCTGAACGAAAAATCAAGTTTAAGACTCGCAATTCATTATACATTATTTCAGGGCCGGTTGTAGACTGCTCTGATGGGGGGCGCGATCAGAGATTTGGGGTGGGCAACTTTCAGTCCGTATCACACTATGCCATAGTACAATCTGCAGACCATTTTTTTTTTTTTTGGTATTTAAAATGTCTGATGACTAGAGGTGAAATATAGGTGGCATACATAAATTGAATATGAAAAATTATTAACTAGGCTAAGGTTATCGCATGAAATTGCTAGTTTGTGTCCGTTTGAACAATAGGAAAACATCATGAAATGCCATCGCTTTCAAATGCACAAAGCAACCACTGAGGGCAAGAGCCATCTTTTTATTAAACAAACGCTGCTATGCAACTCATCCATATCTAGGTTCTTGGTCAGGGATTTCTTTATGAGCAAAATTGACCAAATTCATTGATCAGTCGGAAGTGGGATGCTGCACCAAGGCAGTAGAAGCAAAGGAGTCCGTGTTTCACCAAAATCTGTGACTCGTCGAAGAGCTGACAGCAGATACATTTGGCCATCCTGGGCTACTTTAGGTAACCACGAAAAGGTGCACAATGGTCATTCAGTTGAATAAAGTATGACTTCATCTACCGAGATAACACTAGCCGAACTACCAATCCTACGAAAAAGAACGAAAACAACCAAGTGACTGCTTTACGTAGGATGCTAGTGCTTGCAAGCTAGCATTTGCTAACGATAGGTAGCAATCAATTGAGCAGAAGCAGAGCTCAAAATGCAGAACAACATCGAAACAAACAATTAGCAGGGACTCCAGATGAGCAAAATACATAGATGCAACTGTTATTGGTCAATTTCAAATGACATTAAATATGCTGCCTCGCTAGGAATTTCAGAGAGAGGTAATCTCTGTTGGCAACTGCGAGAAGCAGCATGGAACGGCAGTGTAGCTAAAATGGAATGCACAGAGGATATTTTTAAACCGTGTTATGTTATTATATATACTGCCATAGTGGAGCCACTACATTTAGAGGAAATGAATGGGAGCTTACTGAGGGTAAAAGGCCTCTGAGGCGAAGGCAGCGTCATGTTTCGTTTCTTTTAGTGAAACTTTATTCATGTCAAACAGGCGTCAATAGCGATTCCGCGAGTGACTGGTCGAGGGCGATGACGTCAGAACTACCAGGACTTCGCGCATGCGCAGCAGGGCTGAGTGGAGACCCCCTGAAAGCCTGGTCGACCCCGAGTGCTTTTCGTCAGAAACGATAGCCTAGTGGATTAGAGCAAGAGTCTTGTGCGCAGAGATTTCGAGTTCGAGTCCCGGGAGGGGTGTGCTCCTTGTGCGCAGAGGAGTGCATTCGTGTACCAGCTAGGTCCGTGACTGGCTACCGACGCTGTAAAGAAAGAAGAAAAAGAAGTTTGTCGGTATTCCTGCAACAGTTCTCTCCTTACAGGTTACACATGTACTTTCTTGCTCTGCAAATAAATTTGCATTTTCTACTAGACAACCAATAAAATATATATTATTCTCCAATTAAATAATACCTCCTTTCCTACCCATTGCACGCACAATATTTCAGTGGCAAAGCTTTCATATCCTGATAAATATGCTTAGCCTATGCCATTTTTCTCCAATTCAAAAACAATTTCATACTTCGGAAGGAACTTTCTCCATTCTGACACAAGACCAAAGAAGCACTACTTACAATAACCACCAGATGGCTTTACATGCCTTCAATCATGATGCAAGTTCCAACAGCAGACTAACAACATTCTCTGGAAGTCATACCACAACAAACATTCGCTCTGTCTAATCAACGCAAAACACATTTACTCGCCCCGAATCCTCACGCGAACAGACGACAAAAAACTGGAAAAGTTCAAGTCCATTCATCCAGTCAGGTTCCAAAGACAGCCATAAAGTGCTGCAGAATGTAACGGAGACGAGGGAAAAAAGTGTGAAGACCAACATGTACTCAGTTAATTTATTCTTCCCAAGTGCACACAATAGGCACATGCATACATTTTCTGAGAGCATCTTCTCCATTCAGATTTTACATTACATCTATTTAGCACACGTTTTTATCCAAAGCGACTAAGCGACTACAAGTAAGTGCATACTGTAAGGTCACTAACACCGTAGCCCAACAGACTAGACAAGGTACAATTCACATCAAGCATCAGTCACCTGAAGTCATGAATATGTAGGGCAAAGGCTTTACAGAAGTCAGTAACACACAGGAAAAAGAAACAAAGCAAATGGAGACAAACAGTAAAGGTGTTTTTTTTTTTTTTTTTAAGTAATTAAAAGCAGGGGAGGGCGGAGGGCGGCGATCAGGTCAGAAACTGTCTATAAAAGTGAGTCTTAAGGTTACGGCTGAGGAGCAGCAAGGATGGAGCAGTTCTGGGAAGGTGGGAAGGTCATTCCACCACTGTGGAGCAAGATGGGAGAAGTGGAGTGATCTGGTAGAACGACCAGCTTTCCAACCCATGGTAGGGGGCCAAAGTCGTCCTGCTGTTGCAGAATGAAGCAGCCGGGCAGTTGTATATGGGCTGATCATCTCGTGCAGATAGGAAGGGGCTGTCTTGTTTGCTGCAGCACAGGCCAGAGTTAGGACTTTGAACTCTGGCCGCAACTGGCAGCCAGTGCAGGTTTCGATGCTGTCATCAGCGCATTGATTTGCGGTAGGAGTCAATGGTTTTTAAAAAGGCCATGACACAACACACAAAAAGATACTACTCCAAACAGAAAAGAAGCACAGTACAAAAGCGTGGCATTTTGTTCCTCAGTTATTTAGCACAAAAAGAAAAAAACATTCCAGTCTACACAACAAGCCAAAAATTCACGCATATAATGAACCAAGAGAAGAAATATTACAAGTAGCACAATTGAAAACACATAATCACATCATTCAATCATCATTCATTTTTTATCTGTGTTCACAGAGAGTGAGCTCAGTTCAGTGGAGTTGAGTCCACATTTCACGCGGAAATCTCCCGTGCAAGGGCACAGCACAGTATGTGTTCTTCTTTTCGTACGCCACTCTTGCGGGAACGTACGCATTGTTCGGGTGCCGTATGGCTCGACCGTCCCATTTCCTCTCTCAGCCTGTGAGAAGACACCCAAAAACAAGTAAAACTTATTGACAAAGTAGAGGGACAGACAAATCTAGTATAATGGCTCAGTCTTGTTCCTCCTTTCAATCATACTTTCACAATCAAATTTGCTTTTTTCTTCATTAAAAAGCATGCCACATTCATCACCTTATTCCTCAAAATAAATCAATTTCTCAGTCAGCCTTCAATTTCATTTTTTCAGACAGACCCAGTTCTAGTGATTTCAACAATCTCCTCAGCAGCATTCTTTGCATGATGCTGGCCAGTATTTAACCCTCTTGATTGAACAACCAATGCATGAATGCAAAGAGGAAAATGGACTCACCACCTCACTGCGGGCCAATTCCTTGGCATCTCAGCTGTGAATCCACAGAAGCCGACCAAGGAAGATGAAGGGTGCCGCTGTGGAAGCAAATGCCACCGCAATGCCGCAGTCGGGTGGTCACTGACCCCCCAAACCTCACACTAGGCAGGAAACAAAACATTTCCACAAAAGAGCTGAACGAAAAATCAAGTTTAAGACTCGCAATTCATTATACATTATTTCAGGGCCGGTTGTAGACTGCTCTGATGGGGGGCGCGATCAGAGATTTGGGGTGGGCAACTTTCAGTCTGTATCACACTATGCCATAGTACAATCTGCAGACCATTTTTTTTTTTTTTTGGTATTTA
This sequence comes from Gymnothorax reevesii, assembly GCA_029721435.1. Taxonomy (NCBI): domain Eukaryota; kingdom Metazoa; phylum Chordata; class Actinopteri; order Anguilliformes; family Muraenidae; genus Gymnothorax; species Gymnothorax reevesii. Next base: position 57,652,374 of record CM056582.1, read on the forward strand.
AAATGTCTGATGACTAGAGGTGAAATATAGGTGGCATACATAAATTGAATATGAAAAATTATTAACTAGGCTAAGGTTATCGCATGAAATTGCTAGTTTGTGTCCGTTAGAACAATAGGAAAACATCATGAAATGCCATCGCTTTCAAATGCACAAAGCAACCACTGAGGGCAAGAGCCATCTTTTTATTAAACAAACGCTGCTATGCAACTCATCCATATCTAGGTTCTTGGTCAGGGATTTCTTTATGAGCAAAAATGACCAAATTCATTGATCAGTCGGAAGTGGGATGCTGCACCAAGGCAGTAGAAGCAAAGGAGTCCGTGTTTCACCAAAATCTGTGACTCGTCGAAGAGCTGACAGCAGATACATTTGGCCATCCTGGGCTACTTTAGGTAACCACGAAAAGGTGCACAATGGTCATTCAGTTGAATAAAGTATGACTTCATCTACCGAGATAACACTAGCCGAACTACCAATCCTACGAAAAAGAACGAAAACAACCAAGTGACTGCTTTACGTAGGATGCTAGTGCTTGCAAGCTAGCATTTGCTAACGATAGGTAGCAATCAATTGAGCAGACGCAGAGCTCAAAATGCAGAACAACATCGAAACAAACAATTAGCAGGGACTCCAGATGAGCAAAATACATAGATGCAACTGTTATTGGTCAATTTCAAATGACATTAAATATGCTGCCTCGCTAAGAATTTCAGAGAGAGGTAATCTCTGTTGGCAACTGCGAGAAGCAGCATGGAACGGCAGTGTAGCTAAAATGGAATGCACAGAGGATATTTTTAAACCGACTTATGTTATTATATATACTGCCATAGTGGAGCCACTACATTTAGAGGAAATGAATGGGAGCTTACTGAGGGTAAAAGGCCTCTGAGGCGAAGGCAGCGTCATGTTTCGTTTCATTTAGTGAAACTTTATTCATGTCAAACAGGCGTCAATAGCGATTCCGCGAGTGACTGGTCGAGGGCGATGACGTCAGAACTACCAGGACTTCGCGCATGCGCAGCAGGGCTGAGTGGAGACCCCCTGAAAGCCTGGTCGACCCCGGATGCTTTTCGTCAGAAACGGTAGCCTAGTGGATTAGAGCAAGAGTCTTGTGCGCAGAGATTTCGAGTTCGAGTCCCGGGAGGGGTGTGCTCCTTGTGCGCAGAGGAGTGCATTCGTGTACCAGTTAGGTCCGTGAATGGCTACCGACGCTGTAAAGAAAGAAGAAAAAGAAGTTTGTCGGTATTCCTGCAACAGTTCTCTCCTTACAGGTTTCACATGTACTTTCTTGCTCTGCAAATAAATTTGCATTTTCTACTAGACAACCAATAAAATATATATTATTCTCCAATTAAATAATACCTCCTTTCCTACCCATTGCACGCACAATATTTCAGTGGCAAAACTTTCATATCCTGATAAATATGCTTAGCCTATGCCATTTTTCTCCAATTCAAAAACAATTTCATACTTCGGAAGGAACTTTCTCCATTCTGACACAAGACCAAAGAAGCACTACTTACAATAACCACCAGATGGCTTTACATGCCTTCAATCATGATGCAAGTTCCAACAGCAGACTAACAACATTCTCTGGAAGTCATACCACAACAAACA